>JAWNMV010000811.1:11807500-14612500 GCA_035043635.1 Drosophila rellima
CCACTTTCCCTCCATCCGATTGGTGACTTCTCAGTTTTTCTTGCACTAATTCGTTTTCACACTTTTCATGCTTCAGACAGGCTGAAATTGCCGCAGGGGCTTTGGTCTTGCCAGCGCCTAATTTCATACAATCGAACTGGCATCTTCCCAGTCCACACCTCAGCTCACCTGGCCTTCCCTCACCTATTGCCGGCAGTAGTTGTGGCGGCTCACTAATATTTATATTTGCCCTGCATTTCGTTCGACCGATGCAAGAGATTTGATAAACAAATGGAAATGCAGCTCCAACTGGAGGCGAGGAGAGAGAAAGAGAGAGACAGCTGGGAAATAGAGGCAGACAAGCGACGTCTATGGCGGCGAAAGGTGCGAATAAATAATTTTCAGTAGCCGCAGCGATCGGCGGGCACTCGACGACCCACTGTAGCCATAGTCGGAGCTGGAGCCAGACAAATATTTTATTGCAAATTTGCTGATATTGGACGACAGGCGGCCACTGCACCAGTTGCCCAGTTGTCCAGTTGCCCGGCTGTTTTGCATATTAAATTTATTTTATTGAATATGAACAAAGATATGTGCAGATAACCGAGATAGGATTCAAAAGTATTGAGAGACTTTGTCAGCAGCCGATAATTACATCAAATTTTATTTATTATTGGCTAAACGTGTGTGCTTTTAATTTTTAAAGAATTAGTCAGCGATAATAAAAACTAAAGTTATTTACTTAGAATTAGATTTAGAAAAATTAAGTTTATTATATTTTGAGTGTAGCTTAACTTCTGGTTTAAAGTTTATATATTCTAAAAGCTTCTTATCTTTATTTTATTTTAATTTTATAAATAACTTGTTAAATTGGATAGTGTAAGACCGTTAACAGACAGCTCTATGCAATGTTTCAAAGTCAAAAATGTAGGTACAAGTGTAGCTTAGCATGAATACTTTATGAACTACTCTCGTTTGCATTTACTTAGAGTGCTGGATTATTGTTTTGTTGTACCCCACTCTCTTCCACTCTCCTTTATTAACTCACCCTAACTTTTTGCTCTCTCTCGCTGTCTCGCTCTCTCTCGCTTGGAGCCCAGCGGGCGATGAATTATTAATTGCCGTTGATTTGCATTGAGATTTCTTGGACCGGGTTCATTATTAGAGCACTCGTGGCCGAAATGGCTTACAGTCCAGAAATTGCTAGCCATGTGTAAACATAATAATCAACGGGCATTATATGTCGATATGTATGGCGATCAGCAAATGCGCTTTGCAAAATGGCCGCCGGTCAACGCGGCCCCCAATTGACACCTGAGCGTCCGTTATTCTTGTTGTTGTTATTATTGTTGTTGCAGCTGTAATTGTTATTTATGCACTTGCATTTAACTGTAATGGTATGTAGTCTGCCATGCCCCCTGGCGGTGGGCGTAGCTGAAGCGTGTTGTTGGCCTATGCGATTACACAAGAGTTTAGCACTCTTAATTGTGGCAGAGCATAAGTGTATATTGAGATTCGGCTTGGGATTGGGATTGGAGCACATTCCATGCAAATGTGAACGCCCCTTTTTTCGGGGGGCGCTTGCCTTTCTGTTATCCACACTGTGTACACAAAAACCGTTGACGAACTTGAAGAGAAAAATCTAGCAGGCAGGGCAACAGGTGAGCAAACACAACTTTCAGAAACCCTGTATTAGAATCTGAATCTAGATAGAAAAGATGTTGAAATGAAGAGAAAACATATAAAATAAAAATAATAAAAAAAAACAAGTACGATTCTGTAAATAGTAAAATTGGTTGAGATAGATCAAACAATAAAAAAGTGTCAATTATTGAAAATTATCTTCATATGAGAAATATTGACTTTCCATGAGGAATGTCTTATTTTTCATAATATTAGCCCTACTTTTAGTTTGCATTTAAATTTTTTGATTCTGAGACACCAATTTTCTTTTCGAAAATTGTCGATTTTTACAGTGTTGCCCCTTTACATTTTTCGAAAATTTTCAAAAATTTTTAATTTTAATTTTATGCTTTTTATTGACTCCAAGTGATAAAATTAGGGTAAAAAAGTAGTTTTGACCGAAATTTCCACTTTTTTCTTTAAAATCTAAGCTAAAAACTGCAAAACTGTCTCTGAACATAGTACATGGTACTCTTATGATTTGAATGGTTTAGACAAATCTTGATGGATTTTCAAAAGGAATGCCCCTGCTCGCTTCGCTTCGCTACAGTCGAGTCGGACTTTTTTGGAGCTGCCTCCTTTTGTTTGTTACGCACATTTCGCCTTTGACAAACTTCATAGACCTTTTGTTCATTATAAGTACAGGGTAGGAAAATAAAAGTCAGGAGTGCCACCAGTGACATCGCAACCACCTTCCAAGCCACCAAGCAACTAGGCAAGCACACGCGCTTAAGTTCAACTTGAGCCCCAAGATGCTGATAATGATAATGATGATGATGATGAGGAAGAGGATGATGACGCTGTCGCTGACGATGACGACGACGACGACAGTGTTGGGTTGATGTGACTACTGTGTTGCAGCCTGGCTGGTTGGCAGTGTTGATCCCTGGAATTTTGGACTTGGGCAAAGGCAATGGCAAAAGGCAACAGCAAAACGGCTTTTGTGCTGTGCGCAACCACTTAACTTGCTTAAGCGCTGTTTGCTTGTCAAAATTGCAGCAGCAGCCGCCGCCGCCACCACAAACAACAACAACAACACGGAGAAGAGGAAGAGCAACACAAACCACAAGGCACGTCTCTTTGCAAGATGACGCAGTCATTCTGACTGCTCAGCTTTAACCAAATGAATTAACCCTTTTACTTTGCTCACAGTGGCAGTGGCAACCACAACAACAAAAACAACAGCAGCAGCAGCATCAACGATGGCAACTGATTTGTTATATTCCCGCAGCTACTGTTGCTGCCATAAGTGTGGGTTCTGTGTTTTTTGGCCATCACTTACACCAGTGCCAAAATGTTAAGCATGAGAGCCGATGAGCGAGGGACCCAGAAATCAGTTAAGCTTACTCTAAATTCCTGTATTTTCAAATAGGCAAATTTTTTTTAACCTAATTATAAACCCATACTAAAATCAAATAAAATATTAAAACTGGTCTAAGCATTAATATGTGTTGGAAAAATAAATAATTGAGTGCATTTTTAAAAAGGTTTTAACCTATTTTTGTTTTTTTTAAGGTTCTCAACAAAAATAATTTTTTCTTTAATTTCAATGTTATAGTTTGCACACGAAGTACAAAGTCAATTAAATTTTTTAATTTCATTAATAAAATTAAGCTTTAAAAATTGATATTAAAATAAGGTAAAAACTAAAAATTTTCAAAATCTAACATATTACACTTAAATCTAGAAAAGATCAAACATTTTAATTTGAGCATATTTTAAAAGGTTTGCTATATAATAACAGGTTCATATAATAAATGAAGAAGAAAAACTTTTATTAGAAAATGTATTTTGATTTTTGTTTTGCTCAAATAAATTATTATTCCTATATATATTTTCTAAATAACTATCATGTTATACGTGTAAGTACTAGAATATTAAAAAAAAATAAACAAAGAACTGTTCCACAAGAATAGAAAATGTATACATAAAAAAATATTTGAAAAACTTGTTGATGGTGCCAAGTGATCTAACATTTTCGAAGCAGTTTTTGGTGTTCGTTTAAATACGAGTACAAATGCTTGCCGCTTGCCACTCGAAATGGAGGAGATGTGGAGGAGAATTGCGCGTAAATTCGTTGCGGTCTTGGGACTTGCGCGTCATCAACATAATCGCCGTCAACAGGCCGTCAACAACATCAAACCGTCAGCAAAATGTTGCTACTGTTTTCAGCGGTGCAGACAGAAGCAACTGCCTCTGACCAAGACCAAGACCAACCACAACAACAACCACATTGGCAACGGGGCAAATGTGAAGTGGCTTTTTTTTTTATGATGAGCGAAGCACTTTCAACTGACATAGCAATTCAGAGACCAGACGCTTTACACACAACAAAAGCGTGTCAAACATTCTGTGCAAAATCTGTCGGATGTGGGTACAAAACAAAAACAAAACCAACAAAAACAAAAAAAAAACTACTTTACATACTCGCCCAAAACTTATATATGTATAGTGTCAGATCGGGAGAATGCTGCGACCGGTGCTTTTCCTGTTTTACACGATCGAATCTATTTTGAACGTACTGCTCATGTATTTCCATATACGAGGTTTCTTAACGCAATCCTTGGACTTCCTACCGATCCCGAAGCAGATCAATCACTATTTCTACTCCTTCTGCTTCTATTTATTTACGGTATTAACGCTTTGTGCCAGTATCAATATCTGCACGGGCAACAACCACAACATCTGCGAGGAAGTTGTACGGACAATCGCCGGCTTCCTAATACACATTATCATTTCACTGATGACGCTGGAGAATGCGGAGCGGGACTTTCATATGATGTACATAATGAGTTTGAAAAATGAGGGCGTGGAGAAACCAGTTCATCCATTCTTCGAATATATGCGATCGCAAGCGGTATGCTCTCTGGCCTGTGGCGTTGCTTATCTGCTCCACGGCATCCTTGTTGTCGACGTGCTACTGTCGGGATCGGAGACGGATACCATACAACCGGATGAATCGGATAACGATGATGACTATGTGCCCGTTCGTCTCTATGTTTTGGGTGAAATGTTTCATTCACGTCTTGAAAAATACGAGTGGTTCAATGATTTTGCCCGTGGCACTCAAATACCAATTTGATTAAATTCTCAATCATTCGCAAATATCTGTATACATTTTATATATTTGTTATTATTAAAGTTCTGACTGTATGACGTCAGTGACGCAACAGTTTTATGGAGCCCAAAGCCCTCGACAATGTGACGACAATGTGCCACAGATAAGCAACTTTCAGGCATGAAGGGCGCATGTGCCGTCCTGACTCTAGAAAATCAATAAATTATGGGCTAAGGCCAGTCAAGAGCAAGGCAAACCGTTGGCTCTGACCAAAGTTTGCCGCCCAACTCGTGCAGGTTTTGCCAACCAACTGAAGAGAACGGGATGAGGGGAACACACTTGGGTGCTTTTTTCATTCATAAAACTGCGCGTTCACTTTCCATTTTGCTTGCCTTACTCAAGGCTATTTTTAACGCACATCAGCCGGCCGGAAATTGCGTTTGGAGACAGCTTTTTGGCGCAGTTGAATATAATTCAAAGTAACCAAACAAAGTGGAAATTCATGTTAGTGAAAATATAATATAATAGAAATATAATTAAATTAAAATCGACATCAATAATATTTATTTCAATAGTTAAATAAAATCTACCTATGTCAATGGCATTTATTGAGGTGTGTTTCACATACTCCTAAAGATTTTGAAAAGATTTGGTTTCGAAAGCAATCGTTTTTATTTCTATTTATATTTCAAATACAACACATGCCCGGGTAGCTCAGTCGGTAGAGCATTGGACTTTTAATCCAAGGGTCCAGGGTTCAAGTCCCTGCTCGGGCGATTCTCTTTTTATTGATCTGAACAAAAACTCAAAATGCGAGCATAACTGTTTATTTTCAAAAATCCTGATTGCTATATTTACAATTTGATTGGTTTATGCTCGATCTATTGTAACAAATTTCAATGTAGGCAATTAATATTCAAAGCAATTTATCCTGTACAATTGTCTAAAATGACCCAAACACATTACGTTTTATACAAAAACTTGACTCAGTTAATTCGTTGGTCATTTGTCATATTCAAAAGCCAATTGCCAGAATGATGATTATATTATGCAACGCAACGACGGGAAAACTAAATTAAATTTAAATTAGCACAAACTCAATGCGGAAAATGTCGGTTTTCTGGTTTCCTTTAGATTGCCCACAATTTTCAAAGAAAATAACAATAAGCAGCCGAAAAGTATGCAACATTAAAATTCTGATGGTTGTCTAACAAAGTTTAAGATGGCGCGACAAAAGGAGAGAGAGAGAAAAAACTGGAAAATCAATAAGGACGCCTATGCTGCAAGCGACGCGTGTCCTTGAAATGCAGGGGGTCCAAAACAGATTTGGCCAACGCCATTCATGAACGCCGAAACGCATTTTATGAATGAAACAAAGCCCAATTCGAATTCGAAGCCTGGGGAAATTGTTTTCGATTGACATGCGCATTAAAGGACTCTGAGGGGTAAGGGGGAATGCCATTGAAATTTCCCCTAATCGAACGCTGACGTAACTACGCTCAAGGTCAGCGTAGAATTTCATTCATAAAAATGATACGCCCAAAGGGGCAGCGCTTGTGTGGAGGTAAATTGAATGTAATTGTATGTGAGTGTGTGTAGTGTGACTTTGTTTGTGTGTGTGTGAACACGCGCGTGCCTTACCATGTGGGGGGAGGGGTGACTTTGGTTGGGTTTGGTTGAACTTGGTTTGCTCTGCGTGCTATTTGCCGCTTGTTGATTTTTCTACGCGTGTAAACACGGAGCCAGCAAATAAAGTCATTTTCATGTTCATTCATGAATCCAATGCCGGCCGGGCACAAGCAAATTAGTGCACATGCTTACCACATGTCCAATGAATTTCAGTACACTGACTCATTTGGGAAGGCTGCAAAGGAAAGTCTAAGAGAAACTTTGCCAGCCAAAGAATTCGCACAGAACAGCAAACCCACACGTTGCCGACAAAATTTAATGTTTATGCAGAGGCGGTGCGGAAGTTGAGCAAATCGACTATTCAATTTACGCCTTAATGCAGTCATACATTTTTGTTGAATTTAAATCACGATAAGGCCAAAAAAGTATGCTTCATGCTATGTTAACGTTAAGGGACTGTTAGATAACAGTCGAGACAGTAGGATCTGTGTCATTGATCGATTAGTGTTCATCACTCTTATCGATAGTTTAAGCATTTACTCAATGAATGTAATTTTAGCGTTAAGTGACTGTTAGCTAACAGTTGATTAGCAGCATCTGTGTCGTTGATCGATCACTTTTATCGAGAAGTTTCAAGATTTGTAACAGCTATTTTATTTGAACACAAATACTTAATAAATGCAAATTCTTTTAAATGAAAACAGCCAGGATATGGATGGGTATTCTGGTGTAATTAAGACAACTTTATAGAAGCGAACATAATCATCATAGATTCTAAATTAAAAAATACATATAAATCCGTATCACTTAGGTATACACATACATAGGTATAGACATTATCCAGGGCAATACCCAAGCAAGTATTCGAACCCCGCATAGGACGCAAGCGATTTACATTAGCCACAAGCAAAATAAAGTAAATATGTAAATAACCAGTCCAGGCTACGTCGTGTTTCCAATGGCACCAGGCACTGTTGGCTTATCGCTAAGACTCTGCATCCCAATGAACGGCTCAGACTCGGATCGCTTGTGGGTGCGCTTGGTCAGCCTCTTGGAACGCTCTTGCTGTGCTTTGGCACTGATCTCGCAGCTGCCCGCATCGCTTAGCTGCATGAAATCCGGTTCACTGCGCGCTAGCTCCTCATCCTGATAGACCTCTTGTGTGCTTGGATTAGGGTTCATATTGGTCACCTGCTCGTTGAGGCACACATCATCCAGATCCACGTCACTGTTGCTAAAGAGCGCAGTGGCACCCAATTCAAGGGAATTGGTCACATCCAGCTCCTGTTCGCTGACTGCCTTCTTGGGCGTGGAAGTGACTGAGATGCGTGAGAAGTTTAGATTTGTATCCGTCTGTGGAGCAGCAGTTGAAATATTTGTTGTCTTAAATGCTGCACTGCTGGTGCTGTTGATATTATTATTATTATTAATATTGAGCATATGCACATTTGAAGCAGAGAAGCCAACTGTCGCTCCAATCACGGGCACATTGGTCATGCTGCTGGGCGTGGAGCTGTTCCTTTCCGTCTGATGTTCCTTCATCAGTTTACACGCCTTGCCCAGTGCACAAATAGTCAGACAAATGCGCAGACCCAATGCAAAAAAGTACGCCAGCAGGAAGAGCAGCCATGCGGCTAAATTGTGAAAAGACACCGCCGTGTAGATGGCTTTGATGAGCACCACCGCCAATGGAAATGGTATAAATCCCATGCGCCGAGCCACAAGATCCGAGTGATCCGAAAAAGCGTGCTTCTGTCGTGTCTGTGTCATGTCGTAGGCCAAGCTTGTCGTGTACTCTCGATAGATGCTCTCCGGCAGCTCGTTAAATCTCGTAATAAACGCATGCTTCACCCAATCAATAAGTATCTCAGTGAAAAGCACTGCAAAGCAGTCCGGCAACATGACACAGAACTGTGTAATGCTCCAGTCAAATTCCTTCATTGTCTGTATCATGACAATGAACAACAGTACCGACAAATGGAAACGTTCACGGACATCACTGCAGGTGAGTTGAAAGAGATTATTCTTGTCGAACTTCTTGAACACTGAACCCTTAAGTTCCACAAAATTATTCGATATCATGATGGTCAGGAGAACCTTATTGTTGGAATTTACAGCGACATTGAGACAGGTTGCCTGCAAAAGCGAAAAGAATTTTCAAATTTTAAATAATGCGCCAAGACTTCGATTATTTTGATTGATCGCTATTTCACTGTTAATTTCGAATGTGGGCCGATGCTGTTACCAAGTATATACGGCAGCTTAAGCGGGCTTAAATAAATTTACAAACACTATATGAATCTGATTTATAGAAGAGATTATCTGCCTCATAAACGTGGTATGCAATTTGCTCTACCACAAAAGTTATATTCATCTCCCTTTTCTTCTATTCTCGATAATGAAGACTTATCGACTTATCAAATTTTTCGACTTACCTGGAACATAATGAGGCCACTGTGCAAAAACACATAGATGAGCGTAAAGAGAATGTGTGTGAGAACACCAAAGTGTTCGCGCTTGGAGTGCTTTGGTTCCGTGGCCGTCCAGAAGAGAGCATCTATGGTATCCTGTCCAAAGGCAGAGAGTAATCGATCGCCCACTTCCAGCATATTATAGAATATGTACAGTTTGATTACTGATTGCGATTTAATGATGTGGTACACGCGATTCGTATCCACAAGGAGCATAATCAGCGTTACTGTTATCCAAATGCCACCCTTGAGCAAATCACATATTTCTGCTGGCGATAACAGCCGTTGTCCGCTGCCACGACGCAGACGACATATCCGCGCCACAGTGCGTGTGAGCAGCGACCAAACGGCTAACAGGAATCGCACTGGCAGAAAGGTGTGTATATAGAGAAAGGAGTCGGCACACTGCATAATGCCGTACACCATAAAGCGCTCTAGATCGCGCGGTATGCGCATAAAGCTGTAAATCTTTTGACGACGTGCCGAATAACGCTCCTCGTCATGTTCCAACATGTAACCGCGTGTCATTTCCACCTTGAAGAAGTCGTAAAAAGTGCTAGTCTCTGAGCCAGCTGCTGGGACAATACGTAAGCAAGGTTGAAGTTAATAAAGCAATTAATTATATCGAGTACTTGCCATTCTGTGGCGCTCCTGCTGCTGTAACGCCAACGTCATCCTGTGGAGTTGGCTGTTTGGCCTTTGGCAGTTTCGGAATATCTTCGTTTTGCAGTTCTTCGATGCGATTGGTGTTGGTATTGGCGCTGACGTCACCGCGAAAACGCAGCTGCCTTTTATTGCCGCTGCTATTTTGTGAATTATGCATTTAAAACTTTTTATACTTAGCTTGCGGTGTTGCTTTGTCACTTTTCCAGCCAATTATATTTTGTTTTGCTACGCTGTTTCTATTTGGCATCCAGTGTGTGCCTAACAAGTGAGAATACTTTGAATTTGAGTACGCAGCCCTGGTCTCCATAATTATTGTTCTTAAATGGTGTGTACACACTGGCATTACTTTTAAGAAACGCATCGGATTCGTGTTTTTATTATTTATTACATTCATCATCAATATGACTGCGTCCGTAGACTTAAGCTCTTATCGTGATCAGCACTTTAAAGTAAGCATAGATAACATTTTATAAGCCGACAAGTTTTGATTTACTCGCTACTCTTTTCCAGGGCTCACGTTCGGAGCAGGAACGCTCTTTGCGTGATTCGACCACACTTTATGTAGGCAATTTATCATTTTACACAACTGAGGAGCAGATACACGAGCTCTTCTCACGCTGCGGCGATGTGCGGCTTATTGTGATGGGTCTGGACAAGTACAAGAAGACACCTTGTGGCTTTTGCTTCGTTGAATATTACACCCGACCAGAGGCCGAGGCCGCCATGAGGTTTGTTTGTTTGACTCGACTCAACACAGCCACATCGACATCGACTTCAAAGCAAACAAAAATATATTTCCTATATCAATTGCAGATTTGTAAACGGAACACGGTTGGACGATCGACTGATTCGCGTGGACTGGGATGCCGGCTTCATTGAGGGCCGTCAATATGGACGCGGCAAAACCGGCGGCCAGGTGCGCGACGAATATAGAACAGATTATGATGCCGGACGAGGCGGTTACGGCAAACTTCTTTCACAGAAGATTGCGCCCAACACTGATAACCGTTAGAGATATAATACAAAACTGATCAGCCCTCCCATTAGATTTTAAAGCAAGCATTACACATAGTTTTTTCTAATCGCATATTGTGTATTTCTACATAGTTTTGTTCCAATATAAGTATAATTGAAAATTTGATATTTCGGCGTTTGGCCACGGCACTAATGATTACTTGATTCGATTCCCTACAAGCAAATATTTGGAGTTATGCGTTACGCATCTATTTCTTGCCAATGTTGTTGGCCAGCGAGCAGCTTAAGCCGGTGCCATCGGGCTCCACGTTTAATTCCTTAACCTCACCATTCTGCACGACCATGGAGTAGCGTTTGGAGCGCACACCGCCAAGCGGTGGCAGATCAATAGTCACATCCAATGCCGATGAAAATGCGGCAGCCGGATCGGCCAGCAAGCGCACCTTACCAGCTGCTCCGTGCTGCTTTCCCCAAGCGGACATCACAAACGGATCGTTGACAGAGACACAAACGATTTCATCCACGCCCTGCTCAGCTTTTAGCGAGTCGGCGGACGTAATGTAGCCCGGCAAATGGGTCTGCAAAAAAACCAAGTATTATTAACAGTTTAATTACAAATTATTATGGCCAATTAACGCACCTTTGAGCAGCCGGGAGTGAATGCACCCGGTACACCAAAGAATATCACTTTCTTGCCATTTGTCAGCTCTGCGGTGTTTATCTTATTGGCAGGCGAATCCTCAAAGAGGTCCACAGATGGCAACTTATCTCCAACCTAAAATTGGACACAAAAAACAGACACATACATACATACATTGTTGTCTAAGTAGACGTAAGCTTGATGATGGCCTTGCACTTTTTGATGTCTCTCTCACGTTAATCAATAGTAATGCGCAACTATCATAATGCTTATGTAATTTCTCAATTTTAGCAAATGTATATGCTGATTTTTGATTGATGTGTGCGTCGTATTTACCTTAACCATGGCTCCTAAAGTTCTGGAAAAATATCGCACGTTTGGCTTCGTAGAGTTAACAACTCGTTTAAGAAAATTGCACGCCTGCATTTCTGACACTGACACTGACACCTCTCACACCTGATGTTCGGTCAATACAAAATTGTAGAGTTGCCAGGCTGTTGCAAATAATGGCAAACAGGAAAATACGAAATAAAAATGAAACTCAGTCATGTTTATTTTACTAAAATAATTCTTGAAAACAATCAAATCAAGTATTTGATTTCCTTTCGGTGTCAATCTATTTACAGGGCATTGTCAGCAAAGCGTTCCAAATCGTCCAGGCTCTGCTCCTTGAGTTTCACCTCAAAATCGGACATGAAATCGTTGGTTAATCTTTCGGATTGTGCTTCCGAGTAGAACTTGCGGAAGGCACGGTATATGCAATCGCGTAGTCCAGGCTTCATTACAACTAGGTTGATCTTGGTGCCCTCTTTGATATTCGGGTATGAGGCAATTGTCTGGTCATTGCTTAGTGGCCGACCGAGCAAAAGGAGTTTCTGATTTGTAGCGGGAATTTGCAGCGCGGCATCTATTTTTTCTTTCACCTCCTGAATGGTGGACGTCGGTGACACCTGGTTAAGAACGGAGACCTTATTGATTTGAATACTAATACTTAAAATCATAATACATTACCTCTAGTGTGCAATCTTTGCCTTTAAGCACCTTTATTGTAATTTGCATAGCGATTCTAACGCCTACGTTCTTAAAACTTAATTATTTTATAAACAAAATAAATTACACAGCAGTGTTGCCATCTGCAGCGTATTGTAGAAAAGTAGGGTTGTAAAAGTATCGATGGTTACATTGGAAGTATCGATGTTCTAAAATTGCATTACTGAAGTCTACTTTTATTATTATTTTTTTACTCAATCAATACGAATGTATGTGTTTAAAATAATTATAAAACTACTTTTGATGAAATTTAATTAGTTGATTTTGGTATTTCAAATTTTGGTTTACTTTTGGGGTCTGATTTCGTCACTAGAGTGGAGAGCCATTTACAGTGATATTAACTTTTCTGAATCACAAAAACGATGACTGCGATAATGACAAGGTGGTCGTGATGCTCATGATGACTATCATAGTCATGATGGCTACCATAGTGATGATCGTTAAAACCACCACTTCCGCCATCTGATCGATATATACTAACTTTACGACGTTCACGACTGTTTCCAAAAAAAAAGCTTTAAAGGTTGACCCGTTATTGCTTAAAAGAGATTGTACACGACTTATTTAATTTTAATTTTTAAAGTTGTAATTATATATGTATAAATATATATGTGAATATTTATTTGTATTTAATTAAATTTAATCAGTTTATTAAAATTCTACGGGCTATTTATTTATTTACTTTAAATTATCCATTGATAACTGTGCGACTATCGATAAGTGTATACGATACTTAATTAATTGGCGCTTCTTTCGAGAAAACAATTTATTTTAAAGGGAAATAGAGTACCAGATGTGTTGGGATAACGCATGTCGTTTAAGCACATAATTAATTTAAGTTATTGGATTCATTCGTACCATCGATATATCGAGAAAACCGACTTTCGTTAAATCGGCCCATCGTTATTTTTCCCTGGTAGCTGCTGTTGGTCTGTCTGGCAACACTATTTCTATTCAGCAGCGACGTTGCGTGAACAAAATATTTTACATAAATAATTAATTATAATAATACTATCTATTGATTTATGTTGAGTGTTATTGAAGAAAAGGTGAACTTAAATCCCTAATACTAAAAACAAATTGTGATTTGCGCAATAACCTTGTGAAATTCACAATCAGAGGAGAAATTGCAGCGCAAAAGTGAAGCGCAAATACTTCACACAGCCAATAGCCATCATAGCCTCGAGTGAATTAACGAGAAAACAGTGCGAGTGCGGTTGCGAGTGATTTGTATGTGCGTGTGTAAGAATTCGCGTTTTACGTAAAAAGTAAAACACGAAATCATCTTTAATCAGCAAAATATTTGATGTTAAATCGTAGCAGGGGCAAATTGAACAAGTTCTTGCAGCTTCTGGCGGTAAATAGAAGGCCCCCTCTCTCCACCAGTGCCTGCCCAACCCTAAAACGCTTCCCCTTTTGACATTCACAGTTGATTATTTTTTTTGCATACATACATATCTATTATTGTTTGGCTTGCCTGCTGCAACTATTAATTATGCATAGTACACATTCATTTCATTTTTATTCTCTCTATTCCCTCTTGTTTGCAAGCAGAGCTGTCGCCCTCCCTGCGCTCTAAGCTGTCACATAAAGTGTATATGAGTGTTTAAAAATATTTCTCATGCCATTTACATATATTCGGATTGCTCTAAACAATATTTGTGTAGTGGTATGTAAAGACCCAGCTATTCCCCAAGCCTCCCTAAACCCGAAAGAATATTAACAACTGCTGTCCACTCTTGACATTCGCATTGGAATAAGATGAATTCTGAGTCTGGCAACTCTAATCGACGGCCATTGCTTCGCAACTTGTTGCTTGTTGTCGCATTGCGTTTGTGTGTTTTGGAATTTGTTTTCTGCGATTGAATGGTGAAAAAGCGAAAAATGGTATGAGAGCATATTAGGCGGTTGCGAGGGCCGTCACCTAATCAACATCAAAAGTGAAACTATTAATCCGTGGCCAATTGGCAAAGTCCCTACAAAACTTTAAACTCTATACATACATACATGCATGCAAACATATTAGAGTATGTACATTTGTATGTAGTTGTATCGGAAGCCGTATGCTTGAACTGATCAAGTGCAACCTCTGGGATATGTTTAGAACCGTTTATAACCGGATTCGCTGTGTTTAAAATCATCGCATGGCATTAATGTGTGACAACTTCAACTTCAGACCAAGTGCGCACTTCTAGCGGTTTTCCTCTCTTTTCCACCCCTTCGCAAAGTCTGCTCATGTATGTGTGTGTGAATGCGTGCTCGTTTCCGTGTATGTGTAGGCTGATCGGTAATTTTATTGCATGTTGTTGTTATTAATTTGTTTTCTAATTTTGTTTTTTTGCTACGTTGATTTTCTTTTCAACACTCCCACAGCGGTGGTTTTTGAATTGTGCCTGTAATTGTCAGATACAAATCAATTAAAAGAGAAAAAGACGGAGAAAAAAGGAAAAAGAATATTGCAAACTCTTATTTTTGTGTGCGGTCGCAGCTGTTGTTGGGTTGGTAAGCGTTAGAAAGAAACAGAAGAAGCAGTATAATAAAAAACTGCAGATAAAGCTGAAAGCGTATTATGGATAACGACGCGTTAGAAACAGCAACAAAAAGCCCGACAGCAGCAGCAGCAGTGGCGGTACCAACATCGGAGCCAGCAGCAGCAGCAGAAGCGTCCACCAAAAACGAAACGGCCACAAATAACAATAATAACAAAGTCACAACAGCCACTAACGGTATCAAAGAGAATAGCAGTAACTTTAGTACAACAACAACAACGCCAGCAGTAGCAGTAACAACAACAACACCCATCGTTGTGACCAGCGGCATTGTTGTTACTCCCAACAATAGCGAGGTGAGTAATAAATGTTCTAGCTCTATGTGCGTATTTGTGCAATGTCTAACCCTTAGTGTTCTAAAGACAAAATATATATATGTACATATGTACATATATTAGACGGGATGTTGATATCGTATTAAATATCTACAATTTATTTCAAAACGAGCATATCAACATCCCTTCAAGGTTTATCAACAACCCGACCAAATAGAGCATGTTAAGTAATTGACGTCAATTGCAGAACGATTTATGTGTTAGTCTCCTCGTACCCCATACACTTATAGACTTCCTTGTGGCAACCACCTTAACGTACCAATGTATATCTAATCTTATCATCGCCAATGTTTTCCCGCATATTTGTATGCGTGTATATACATATGCCAAATGATCCATTCCAATTAGATTCTTAATGTTTGCCTTCTAAATCAAAAATCGATATAGAAATAGAAAATCGATCAGCACGGTCAACTGTCAATGCATGTAATAATACCCCGTACATACTCCTATGAGTAGAGAGTGTTTACATTTCTCTGTTGGCGTTAATAATCTCGAGACTAACACCCCCTCACAGGCGGCAGCTCGACTCAAGCGGCAAGGATTTGCACAGACCAAGGTAACAAGACAGGGCCATGGCAAGGATTTTAAGACCAATGTTTGCAAATGTTTCTTCTTTTTTTTTCTGGATTGAAAACGTTTACAGTTTGTTTTGGTTATTTCTTAAGTTTCGTTCTATCTTGCTCCTTTTTTTTCCTGGGAGGAAGATAACGCATCCTTTAGAATGACATTTGCTCTGGTTAATTATTGCAGGCTAACAAGACAGACAAGGACAGTACACCACCGCGAGATGCACCGCCACCCACGCAGATCACCAAGGGCCTAAACCTCTCTACCACACCGCTTGGGCGCAAGGAGAAGCGACAGAGCAGCACCCGTTACAATGTATCCAAGAACTGTGAACTGACGGCGCTCAGTCCCCTTAATGAAAGTGAGTAAACATTATATGTTAAGTGCACACATACAGTATGTCGAGTAAGTGTTTTGACAAAGGAAAACATATCGATATTTGTGTTTTATTTTGTGAAATAATTGTTAAACAAGTATTATTTTATGTTGCATATGTTGATTTTTGTCCTTGTCGAGCTGTTACTGAATGTATATTATATGCATAAGTATGTGTGATAGTTAAATTATGGAAATTTTGTTGATATTTGATTTGCGTGTGTCGCTCAGCTGTTGAACTGCACTTTGTATATTTATTGTTTTCTTTATTTATTAAGCAAGTTCGCAAAGGTCAAGTGATGACTATTTCACAGGGTTGCTCAACACTGTCACAAAATAAGAAAAATAGCCGCAGCCTACATACACATATGCATAAACATACGTCAGTTTCGCCTGCCGCCCCATTTTTGACACTTGCGCTCTCCCGTTGTGCTTCTCCCTCTCTCTCTCTAGTTTTCTTTTGGTCAATCTATCACATCCAATTGCTTGATTTGTTTTATGGCTTACCTACTTGCTAATTATTAAAACGTTTGCCATTGGCATTCAAATTGTTGCCTTTTTAGCTTTTTGGCCTTTGTTGCTGTTTTTGTTGTGGTTGTTGTCGTATCATTAGATGTGAGAGCTCTCTTGCAGCTGCGCGCATTCTCCTCTCTCTCTCTGTCTCCTCCTTTCTTTCTCTCTGTCTGTGCTCTCGACCTCCGCAAATGCTATTGATTTTTCCTGTTGCCTGCCCTTAGCAAATTATTCCGCAGTCAATACGACTTTGCGGCAGCTCCGCTTTAAAAAATCAAAATAATTTATAATTTTGTACAACAGCCACATTTGACAGCAACAAATTGACAAGTTGACGCTTGTCTTTGTTGTCTTGTTGCCGGGCGTGCAAATACCGTTGCAAGAGCCTCATAATTCAGAGACTGCAAAAACCGGTTAAGTTCGCTCGATAGAAATTCGTAAGTGTTTAGATAGAATTGTGATAAATAAAGTTGCTTGACATCGAGTATATATATAAAATCTGTATAATTTCGCTAGCAATTGCCCCCAGCAATATTGCCATTTATCATTTATCGATTTTCATTTCCATTTATGCATTTTCATTTCCATTTCGTTGTCATTTACATGCCACATAAATACATAAATAAATCATACTATATATATTGAAATTCCCATTACAGATGCTTTAAACATAATTTACGCTTAGAACGCAAAAATACAGAAAAAAAGTATCATAAGTAAAAAAAATTAACTTTGATAGTGTCGCAAATTTCCTACTTGTTGTTGTTGCACAATTACATGTTGTTTGTTTTTAGAGAATATACATACATACATAGTGAGAAATCTAGTGTCGCAATTAGCAAATGAGAACATTAAGCCAAAGTGCGCCGTGTAATTTCATGCGATGCGTTTCGATTGCGCCGCCATTGAACCAAGTGCGGCACTAATGAAATGGTCATCGGTGCTATGTTGCTGACGGGTAGCCTTAACGGTCCCAACAAACAGCAGCAGCCACAGCAGGCACATCAGCAGCAGTCACAGACGGCCAACAACAATACAGGTGCCAGTCAGCAGGTGGCACAACAACAACAAATACAACTACAACAACGCGCAGCAGCAGACACAAGCAACTGCAACTGCAACGGGAACGGCAGCAAACGTCGCTGGTTACTATGCCCTTGGTGGCATACGAATACCAAAGTCGCCATCATTTCACAGTGGCTTAGATCAGCTGGCTGACGACGACGACGAGGACAACGTGGACGTGGGCAAGTCGGGAGGTCAAAGCGATAATAGCAAATTCAAGTTCAGCAGCGTTGAGGAGCTGAAGGCCAAATTCGAGTTGCAGTCACGTAAAATGCCAGTTTCGCCACCGGAGGCAAGTGCCGCCAACGTCACCAGCAGCACCACAGCATCATCATCATCGCCATCATCATCATCGACCAGCTCAAATTCATCAGCATCGGCGCTGTCATCGCTGTCGCAGGGTGCCTCATCATCGCTAGCTTCCGGCGCAGCCAGCTCATCTGCGTCCAGCTCATTGTCGGCGGTCACGTACGGCGGTGGTGCAAATTCGGCAGCCGCAGCGTTAATTGCATCCTCGTCGCCCTTTGGCTCACAATCCTCGACATCGTCGACATTGTCGCTATCGTCCACCACGACGAATGTGCAGCCAACGGCAACAGCGACTGCAGTTATGTCCAATGCAAAGAATACGTCCAGCACAACAGCAGGCGGATCGGGAGGAGGAGCAGGAGCTGGAACGGGAACGGGACCTGGAACTAGTGGCAGCAGTACTTCGCTGGTATCCACATTGGCGCAACACTTCTCGGCGGCCACGACAGCCAGTTCGTTGTTGAGCACGGCAACTGGCGCAGCTGGTTCCATAGCCAGTTCGTCCAGCAACAAGGTTTGCAGCAATTGACATACACACAAACGACTCTCTCACACACAGACACACACACAACGAGACACCAGACTCAAGAGTTGTTACACATAATGAAAGAAATTCTCTGCTCTACTCATTTCATAAATCAAATCACGCAAACGCAACAATATCCAACATCATCCAACAGTCACCCGTGAGCGCGGCCGCGGCCATTAAGAACATATTGAATGCCACTAAAAGTGTTGGCAGCAATGCTGCTGGCAGCAGCAGCAGCAACAATACCACCGTCACAACCACCAACAATTCCACCACAACAACAACAGCAACAACCACCAGTTGCAGCAGCAGCAGCACCTCCAACAACACGACCACCAATGTCATCACCACCACTATCAACAGCGATGTAGCAACCGAGGAGCAGCTGCAGCTGCGTACAACGGTGGCACAGACTCTGGTCGGTGGCATTAGCATATCCTTGGGCATTGGCCAGCGCAACGGACATGCGGCGACTGTGGCGGCGTCAACGACATCTCTACGCCAAAATGGCGATGCCATGGCCCACAATCTGTCGTCGCCGCAGACGCTGCAACAGTTGACGGGCAGTCCAGGACGCGCACGCGATCGGAATCTGTTTCACTTGCCACCGAACGCATCAACTGCGCTGGCTTTGCCGCCACTGCGAGGTTGCTATTGGTTACGCTCCTTCTTAGCTTCTTAGATCAATTTCGATTTTCATTTTATTTTTTGTATCGTTTTTCCGTTTCGCTTGCTCTTCTCCGTTTCTTGACCATTTTTCAGTTGTTAATCTCGTTCGATTTGTGTAGAGCTTTTTAATTTAATACCTTATGGTTTTTATATACTCCGCATGTCAAATCAATTATTAAACGTGTTCCTTATCTTTGCCTTCATAGAAACGCCAGCCACGGAGCGGGAGGAGCTACTTTTGCAGAAAATTCGACAATGCTGCACTCTGTTCGATTTCTCGGAACCGCTGAGCGATCTGAAATGGAAGGAGGTCAAACGCGCCGCCCTCCACGAGATGGTCGAGTATCTGTCCAATCAGAACGGGGTCATCACAGAGATTGTCTACCCGGAAGCGATCAATATGGTAAGATTGAAATCGAATAATATTAAGTACCTGCTAACTTAATTAATCATTCCATCTAGTTTTCAGTAAATCTATTTCGGACATTGCCGCCCTCATCAAATCCCAATGGGGCCGAATTCGATCCAGAGGAGGATGAGCCAACATTGGAATCATCCTGGCCACATTTGCAATTAGTCTATGAGCTAATTTTGCGCTTCCTGGAGTCTCCTGATTTCCAGCCAAATATTGCAAAGCGTTATATCGATCATCATTTTGTATTGCAACTGTTGGATTTATTCGATTCAGAGGATCCACGTGAACGTGATTTCCTTAAGACTGTTTTACATCGCATCTACGGCAAATTTTTGGGCTTGAGGGCATTTATTAGGAAGCAAATTAACAATGTGTTTTACAGGTGAGTAAATTTAAAGGGGAATCGCAAATACTAGTTATACATTTTAAAAATTATAATCGTTACAGTTTTTGGTTAATTTGGATAATTATCTAATATTTTTTTAATTGCTCAATAATCGACAGATTTATTTACGAAACGGAACATCATAATGGCATTGCAGAGCTGCTAGAAATTTTGGGCAGCATTATTAACGGCTTTGCTTTACCGCTCAAGGAGGAGCATAAACAATTTTTACTTAAGGTATTGCTGCCATTGCACAAAGCCAAGAGCCTCTCCGTTTACCATCCGCAATTGACCTATTGTGTGGTGCAGTTCCTTGAGAAGGATCCCAGTTTGTCAGAGGCAGTCATTAAGTAAGTAAACAATTTCAATTCTAATAATAAACGTCTTTAAATCTGGGATCATTCATTCTTTTCGGATTGCAGAAGTCTTTTGAAGTTTTGGCCCAAAACACACAGTCCCAAGGAGGTGATGTTTTTGAATGAGCTGGAGGAGCTGCTCGATGTAATTGAGCCGGCCGAATTTCAAAAGGTTATGATACCCCTGTTTCGCCAGATATCCAAGTGTGTCTCCTCGCCACACTTTCAGGTGGCAGAACGTGCTCTTTATTACTGGAACAATGAGTACATAATGTCGCTGATAACGGACAACTCGCAGGTCATACTGCCAATTATGTTTCCGTCGCTGAATCGCAACTCTAAGACACACTGGAACAAGACCATACACGGTCTTATTTACAATGCACTTAAACTCTTCATGGAAATGAATCAGCGATTGTTTGACGAGTGCAGCAAAAACTACAAACAAGAGAAGCAAATGTAAGATATAACACAAATTATAAAGTTAGGGGAAATCAATAATGAATTCAACACACATTATTTATTTATCTAGGGAACGGGAGAAGCTAAATCAGCGCGAAGAGCTTTGGCAACAGGTGGAGAGCCTGGCAAAAACCAATCCCGAGTGGACTAAGACGCGACGCTTCAGCGATTGCCTGCAAATGTCCGATAGTCAAATACTGTATGATCAATACAATGAGAATTGTGATCTAACCTACGATAAACTTGATCAGTCGCAGCAGCTGCAGCAGCAACAACAGCAGCAGCAGCATCAATCAAGGCCGCAAGTTGCGCTAAAGCAGCAGTCAAATCAGGAGCCCAGAGAGGTGAGACAAGCCTTAGCCACACTAACCACACTACACAACTACTAACTGAACACAGTGTGTTTGTGTGTGTATTAGGGTGCGTGTAAGCAAGTGCGTGAACTTGAGTGTGTGCGCCAACGAGCTAATCCTTCAACCACCTGTCTTTAATACTAATCGAAAGAGCGAACGAACGAATGAGAATGACTGTTACAAACAATAATCGCACTCATGTCATGTCAGTTATAAATACATGTTTTTCTGTATCTGTATCTATTTAATATATATCTATATATATGTGTACTTATTTATTGGTTTATTTCACACACACACACACGCCTACAAAATATATCCTGCACTATCTTCTTAACTACAACAGTATATACGACCAAGTGAATGTTCTTGACTAAGAGATAACCAGCAAAATAACTTATAAGCTTACTAACATTTAAGTTAATACTTTAGTTAAAATATTGTCTAACGATGGGCCCAGTTATCATCTATGTACATATATGTATAAACGTAATCGACTATTATTAGCCAAACCATATGACAATGTAATTCAGTTATTTAGTTAGCGTGCATAAATCGATTTCTAAATAATACCATAATTCAGCACTTCAATCGATTTAAAACTATAAATGTATAAAAAGTCCAAACAAAATTCTAAATTTTAGTTCTATCTATTCACTTTTACCATTGATCATCGTTCCTTAAAAACAAATTAATATAAGATGTTTATTCACACAGTGGATATACGTATGTTGTGTGTATATAAGTAGTTGTGTGTTATTTTCCTTAAGGCGGTGCACCGGCAACTAACTAAACTACCCACTCTTTAAGTCAAGTCACAAGAACACAGGCTAAATAACATCTTTCGATCTCGTAACTGTCAATCGTCAAGTGTCGTGTCGCACACTTGTGTAAACGTAATCGTACTCGTAATCGATAATCTTTGTGTGGGTTCAGGAGCATTTAGCCCTTAAAATTTAAATGCTTTTACGTTTGCATTACGCTCCGCTTACTCACAGATTCGCGGTGGACGGAACAAGGAGAAGCCGCTGGTGCGGCGAAAATCCGATCTGCCCTCGGACAGCGGCACCGTGCGCGCCCTCATCGAGCACAAGCGACCCGATGAGTACCTGACAACGCCGCCTCCAGATGCGAACAACTGTTAGGCCAGTACAACTGCCTGCTACCCCCTCTGCACCCCCCCTCGTTGGGCTGGTCCTCACGCTGGCATAGCCGCAAATGCAAATGGTTCTTTTTAATGTAAACACACAATACAATACAACACAACACAATACATATATAGGCATTCACATACACACAAGAAAAACAAAAACAAACACGAGTATATATATATACATATGTATGTCTAATCGATGATTATTAATGATAAGGGGGCTGGATGATGCTGAAAATAATAATGATGATGACGCTAATAATACTGATACTGATACTGATGATGATGATTGTAACCTGGCGTCTCCATTATTGTTTAAATGTTTTGCATTGCTGTGGGGCCTTTTCGAGCGTGGCAACACACGATATCTATAGAATTATATACATATATAAAAAGTAAATAAAAAATATATAATAATACAAACAAATAAATAAACAATTAAAAATACATAGTATCCGGAGAAAACTTAAATCAAGTTTCATAATGGAAATCTTGCGTATACGTAATTGCATGAAATTCCGCTTTTATTATTTTTTTCGTTGTTCTTGCATGCATCTAAATAATTGCCGCATTATCTCTGAATAATCTGGACTCATTATGCTCTTACCATTTCAGTGAATTCGTCAAAATTTGTACAGTTTATGAATTGACTTTGTGTAAGCTTAAGACGTAAGAAAGATCTACCACCTTGATTGATTGAGCATATAAAACCTACCATACACATGCATTAATATATGTGTACGACTATTTCGTTATAGATGTAATACTCAAGCATACAAATACCCTGTTTTCAAAATCAGAAACGGTAACGAAACTCAAGAAATTATATGTACTTTGTGGGCAATCCTAATCAGCACTTGCCATCGTCTTGATTCTTAAAACCTAATATTTAGTTCTAAATTTTGTTTAAAAAAATACAACATATAGTTGTAGTAGCAACAGTTATTATAGGACATGACGAGCTTATTGCAATACTTGCTAAAACAAAAAAATAACCTTGGATCGCTTTGATGGAATACTTTTTTTTTCAGTTCGGCATCACAGGGGATTAAAAATATCCAATTCTAATTAAATCTGCAAATCGGTTCGCTAACAGCTCTCAAAACCCCTTTACCCAAACATAAATACAGAAAAATATTTTTTTGTTCTTATTTTTCTTTTTATTAAAATTTTTAAGCCAATATATTTTTTAAATTAAAAATTGCTAATTTTGTAAAGTAGATTATCATTTATTAGTCTAAAATAATGACGCAATATTAGAAAAATGTGGTTTTACTCGAAAATAATTTAAGCAAAACTAGGCTAGCAGCCTTGATACTAAAACTTAATTTTATAGATTTTGATACTTTTGATCCTTCCGATATGACTAAACATTTCTTGCATTGGGATTTGCTCGCTTAACTTCAATTTTCTTGACGTTTCTGTACCGTCAAGTCACAGATCAAAGTTTTAACCAGAAGCAGTCCGATCTTTGGGCTGGAACGTAATAAGTTATAGTTATTATATTGTATGCGATTACCTTACCACTAGCAGCTTAATTATACTAAATACGTATACAAATTTATTGCAATTTGTTGACAACAAATTTGGTATGTATATTTATGTGTGTGTTTATATGTATGTATTTTTTGTATGTAATTCATATTGGGGGAGAGAACTATAGCATATAGATGATGAATATCGGCCCAGACATCATTATTTTTGGCAGAAGCTATTCCGAGTGGATTCCAAGTATTTTATAAGCAGCTGTTCCTTTAGAAAGGAATGTACATTGAAACATTTTGTTCGGTGTAAGTTTCGGGCATTGCCACTTAATAGGGAAACCTCGAGAAGTCAAACTGCTCCATCTTCATAATAGTATGTATAATCGCTTGATCATCAATATACATATATCATCCACATTAACTCTGGTAACGGGGTCGGAAATCACAGACTTGGACTATTGCTGGTCGTAGCTACTATTTCTATATAATTATATATATTATACATATATATACATATATTGGATCCGTGTCAGTCAATTGTAATTGGGAACCGTTGAAAGGCACAATAGTCATTCTATATATACGTATAAGCCCTGGTTCCTGGCACGGATACTTAGTAAAAATATTTTCCAACTATTCTAGCAGTCTTATTGCAAAAATTGGTCCAATTTTTGCCACCACTACCAAGTGCTGTACAGGCCAAGAAAATGAAAGGCTTCATTTAGTTATAGACACAAATATATATTATATATAGAGATGTATTTACATATTTTTGGCATAATAGACACATATGGAAAGTTGAAGAACAATAAAGAGAGAGATGAGAATTTGATAAAATCGTTTATGTGAAGGTAAAACAAAATTTCCAATAAGGGAAGACGGTGAAAAATCAAAGTTTTCAATACGAAAAAAAAAACACATAATTTGAGTTATACAAGCCTAAAAACAAAATGAAAGTTTATAATCAAAGGCATATAAAACATAAACAAAAGTGTGTAATTTTTGTAAAATTATGAATAAAAGTTAAATCATGTCAAGAAACAGCCTTTTTAACACATCATATCGTTCTATAAGCTAAAGCTACTCCCAAACAGGTAAAAAGTATCATTTGTCCTGCCCGATCTTAGCATTAAATATTTGACATCATAAGAAAAAAAACTTAATAGCAAGGAACATTTACAGAGCGCGGCTTAATTACATTCATTAGCAACTAATTACGAAAAGAGGACGTTAATTCATTAGAGATTTGGCCACTGAGCTTAGTATCCCTCTGTTCAATTCACCGGAACCTGGAGCGGTACAAGTCCACGTGTCTTGATGGCCAGCTCATTGAGATGTTGTTGCAGCATTCGCTTGTTGACCTTTACTCTGCGAATCAAATGAAAACATTAAGGAATGCAATGAATGCTCTGGATCTATATTTGTTACTTACTTGATGATCAAGGAAACGTATCGAGACTTTTCGGCATCACTGATCAGATCAGTGGGAAAATTGGGCACTGACATAACATTCTTTAGCCAGACGACCATTTCGGCCGGATACTTTTTGTTAATGGCCAAAAACAAATCGGCAAATTTATCGACTTGTTGTCGCGGTGTCATATAGCCAACACAAACCATGGCTGTGTGTAAGATCTGTTCGCCAGTGGCCAGGACTACCTCTGTCATATGCGGATGGTTGCGTGACTGCATCACAAAGTTGGTCACAAACTGTATGCCGGCACGAATGGGTCCGTTCTCTGGTAGCGTCATTGAATGCTGTGCATAATAGATGAGACGATCGTATGCAATCGTTTTATCCTCCAGCACTTGGGGCACCTTTTTAATGATTTGTGTGAGACAAGCAAAAAACATTTCCATAGTGTCTGATATATTGGAAAAGTTCTGCGCAGGAGTTGTTTCAAACAGCTTAAAGCTGTATACGACAAACTCCATTAGCAGCTGTTGCATCAACGGCTTGCAGCTTTCCTCCTTGTAGAAAATGATAATAGCCTAGGGCAATAGATAGGAAATAAAAGTATTTTGTTAGTATAGCAAGCCCATTATAAGCATAGCCTATCCGCCTACTCACCGTCTTGGAAATCTCCAATGTGGGTGCACAGCAACGAGTCTGAAAGCTGGCCACAATAAAGAAGCACAAGTCCTGCAGCATGGGTCGAAAGCTGCTTCGCAAGTTCACAATTGCATGCTTCAATGCGCTGCAAGCAGACTGTGAAAATTTATTAATATTATACAAATACTAAATTTTTGTCTCTTTTTTGCTAAAATACCTCTAGGACTTCGATCTCCTCCACCCACAACTCAGCAATCTGCCGAAAAATGGGCATAGTTTTCTGCATAACCAACAGCACGGGTTGCACATTATGCAAATCCTTGAGCTCATCGTCAAGATCCGTGTTAAGCGATGAGAAAAGTGTCGAGATCATATTTAGCCGAAAAATTGTGCGAATTCGAGCCGCTGGTGTTTTCTGTTGTCAAATATAAAATACAAGTTACTAATATAATTTAATGGATAATCGCTTTAGATTAACTTACGGCGCCTGCTTGGCAAATTGTTTGCAATTCCTCGAAACACGGACTGACAATGATGTCCAGGTATTTGGGTATCTGCTCCGGTGGTAATAAGCTCATCAGTTTGCCAATGCTGAACATGAGACGCACGGAATCAGAGTTCTTCATGCGTCCCGTGACGAGTGTTGCTTGGCAAGCGTCGAGCAACGGCTCCGCATACGGCTTCAACTGCAATTGGCAATCCCGACAAAGCTCCTTCAGACCCAGCGTTGACTGTGCCGACATTGTGGAGTTGAGACCACGCACCAGCAGATCTATAGCTGGCGGTATATAGGTCGGGTTCTCCATTAGCCAAGAGCAATACGAGCCAATTGTCTCGAGCGCAGTGCCAAGCAGTTTGTCATTAAGCTTCTCATACGGTATTTCGGAGAGCACGCGCATTAGTTTCGGTATCTGTCTATTCTCTTCGCCGCCAAAGTGTTCGGCAACCGACTGAAACGAGTAGATACACGCCTCCAGTTTAGTCCAGTGGGTGGGATGCGTCTGTAGCTCGGCAATGGCCTCATCCAGCATGGCGGCCAAAATCTCCAGAATGTAATCGTGTAACACATCATAGCAATACATCTGATAATTAATTATAAATGAAATAGTTACAACTTATAAATAAAATAAGCATTAAGAAGTGTAGCGACTCACAAAAGTATCGGAGATATCTTGACGATAGCATCGAAAGCATTCCAGGTCATCAGAGTTCCATTTGTCAATCGAACTCTCATCTGGCTGCTCGGATTTGCGTACTAGAACGGTGGTTAAATGAGCATAGAGTGGTTTTATGTGCTCCCAGCACTTGAGCTTCTCCTCCTCGATGGGCATGGCAAAAACATCGCCCTGCAACATATACCAAAAGGCCAGGGCCATGGTGCTGCATGATTCCTCTACAGGATAAATGCCCGGCTTATCTGTACACTGTAGTATCTCGTGTACCATCCGACTCCAAATGGCATTTAAATCTGGATCTGTCGCCGTAATACCGCTAAGAAACAGCGCCGAGTGTCGTTCCACAGCGGACACAAACAACATGTAGATATGGACAATAATGTCCTCATTATCATTGTCCCGCTTCCATTCCACCTGTGTGATATCGCTCAGCGAGTCCAAGAACATCTTAATGAGAACTGCCGCTGTCTTGGGGTAATTGTGACAATCTGGTTGCACAATGATGCTGACCATTGCCTTTAGGCAGGTCTCGGCTAGCTCGTTCTCATCGGCGGACATGCAACCAGCTCCCGAACGAATGCAGGGCCAATAACACTTGTTCACCAGCTCCAAAAGCACCGCACAAATACTGACACATTCCTCAATGGAGTAGCCAATATTCCTGCAAAAGTAAAATAATAAATAGAGAAATTGTTGTATATTTAATTGAGTAACCCACCTGATCCAGACGCTTACGCACTTGATTGCACGTAACATATTGCCATGTCCCTCGGTGTCCCATTCGGTGTTCATTTGCTGCTTCAAATACGTCTCCACCGTCTGTAGCACGAGCGGCACACGCTTGCCGATTTCACCACGCAACGTGACGCGCTTGACGGAGGTATGAATGATTTGCGCCTCTTCAGGAATGCCCAATAGCACCTCCAGCATAATCCATAGCTGCATATCCGCGCTAACATTCGGAATGCGTTGTCTCTGAAATGTCTCGATGACCTCCTCAATAGCACAGGGCCAATCTTCCAGCATATGCACAATGTAGGCGCTCAACTGAAGATATAATGGGGAATGTTGTTTTACATTCGACAACTGCAGCTCGACAGCTCTAAATGGGCACTTACCGCAAGACAGAGCCGATTGAGCACCAGTTTTGGTCCTGCCGCGAATTGCACAATTGTTTCCAGAATCTTTTGTTTTAGCTCCTCACGGTTTTCGGGCGGTACTTCGTTCCAATGCTTCATCAACTTGGAGTGCAAAGTAATTGCGCCAAAAAATTGCACCTCTTGACTCTGCAAATAAAAATGTTATGGTTTTTAATTATTATAGATGCTGTGCTTTGAGATCGGTGAATGAATCTAACTTTGCCCAGCTGCATAAGCTGCCAGGAAAATTGCCAAGCCTGTGGGCTGGCCTCGGCCTTCGTCAGCCATTCGTGTGTAATTGCCTGCTCCTGCGATGTTGAACGGTAAAAGACCACAACTGCCTCCTCCAGACGCGCTATATCGATGGGCTCTAGATCCATGCTCGTGGACTACTTGCAAGCTGTCCAAGTTGCTCAAGTCCAGCAATTTTAGCAGGACTTGGCGCTTATATTTATTTTATTTGATGCGAAAATTAGCTCTCTACTACGCCTAGGGTAGCCAATGTTTGGAAAAGAAAAAACAAGGTGGCAACCATCAACCCACAGAAAAAACTCAATTTCCATATTTAACTCATTTTTAAAAAACGAGGCTCAGATGCGGATACCGAACGTTTTAAATAAAGGTACCTTCACCATAGTTAAGTAATTATCTAAAAACATTAAAAAAAATAATATCGAGTACTACATCAAAGCATTTCATTATGTATTTTCATGTTTTTCAGATCGCGCTTAACTTAAGTTTGTATTTATTTGATTTATTTGAGTCGTTTAGTGGAATTGATTAAAACTGAAAAGTCAGCTTCCAGAAACAATATTTTAGCTTATTACCCTGTTCCTGAATGTAACGCTTACTCTCCAGATCCACATACAGAGTAAGTACTTCATTTTGGCACAACGTGGTCATGGCTTGAGAAGCATAGTCTTTAGCGTTCGGATCGAGCATTGTTCGCTCCACAACACACCATTTATTTGCGCAAAGTCCCAAATTCTGCAACTCAAGTAGCTGAAATATATTTGCCAGCTCCTTCCCGTCTACCACCTGCGGCAGCACCACACGGCATTTTGATAGTCCGAAGTATTTGATGAAACTGCAACATTTGTAGGAGCTCAGGAGTCGAGCACCTGTGGCAATCCACTCACAGGTCTCTAAATCCTCACATAGCACCCACAGTTGGTCATCGTGCGCCGTAATTGAGAGAGATTCGCTAAATTTGAGCTGCCCGCAACCTCGACAGGATTCGAATTGTCCATAAAAATGCTCCATAAGGCGACGAAAATCCGGTTGTTGCTCATCGATGTCTTTCTTAATAACAACTGCATATCTGCGTTGTTCTGGTTTCATTGCAACATAGGGAGCGGCTGGCTTCTCTTTTTGATTGTTACTTGATTGTAACGTGGATGACTGCACAGGCTTAATGGCAATGTAAGAAGGTGCCGGCTTCTCTTTTGGAGTGTGACTTGATTCGAACGTGGATGTCTCTATTGGTTTCACGGCAATGTAAGAAGATGACGGCTTCTCTTTTGGATTGTGACTTGATTCCTCTACAATATTTGTAAAACAAACAGTTGCCTGTGGCGCCACTTCTCCAATTACAATGTTTTTTGACCCCTGCTCGGCAGGAATTTGGGAGTCAAGAGTAGTTGTTGATTGCACAGGTGTAGATGTGGGTATTTTCACCTCTGCAACCTTCTGAATGTCTGTTGTCTGCCTCATCGGTGTCACAGTAGTTGAGGTGGGTTCACATATTTTGTTGATATCCTCCGTGGAATTGCGTAATCTATTTAAAAACCAGAGAAAACCGATATTACAATTGTTGGTGTTCTATAAAAACTTAATCTGTTACCTTTTAGTTGGAGGATTCGGCTTAAGTGATTTGCGTTTAGGACTCTTCGAATCGTCGCTTAAGTCACTGCTATTACTGCTCTGATCCGTCGAGTCCGTTTCGGATGACGATGATGAGGAATGCCACGAAGTCTCGGAGTCGAGTTGCTCAATATACTGAGGCAATTGATCAATAGGCAGCTTTTTGGCATCCGATGACTGACTGAAGAAGTGACTCTGATTGTCACTTTCATTTTTATTGTAGAATTGCAAAAAGCAGAAAAACTTGCTGCTGGTATATAAGGAAATTGCAGCTCCATTGATTTTATCGCCGTCAATTTCATTATGAACAACTTTCGTTAGCCTATCAAAGTTTTCCAATGTGCGGTCCATTCTCTGTATTTCCTGTTGATCGGCCGGTATGTCCACAAATGATTCCAAATTGGTTTTTAAATCAAAAATTGTTGCATTATCATCTATACTAAAAATAAGGGGATTCTAGAAAAAATCAGTGAATATTGATCTAATAAGAAAATTCGTAAATTTTCAAGTTACTTTAGAATTGCCAGGATCCTCCAATTTAATTTTGACAAACATTTTTAGAGTTATAATTAACAATTAATTCTCTTTAACGAAAAATTTAATATTCAACAAGTGATTTTACTATGAAATGCGTATAAAGTAAAAAAATTCATAACTACAGTTATATTATAGTATGGGTGTTGGAAAGCGCAACAACTTATGTTCACAGGAACTTATATTCACTATCAAGCAATCAATAAAAAAGTTATGTTCACAATCAATCAAATGTCATATTAATTTCAATTGGACTTAAATGTTTAAATCATAGTAAAGAAAACAAAATTTAAACCGACCAACAGAACATACTGAATGGCTGATATTCTTAACGAAACAACACATCTCTACTGATAATGTTCATTGGTTCATTTTAACGAACCGTTCATTTGAACCTATTCTGAACAAATCAAGACAACTCCAATGAGCGGTAAACAGTGTCTTGTAAACAAAATTTTAGCATTGCCATTAATTAATGAAAATGACATCGCAAAAGCGTGTGTTAATTATCGACAACGGTTCGTATGAATGCCGTGTCGGCTGGCACGACACCAAGGAGCCAGAACTGCGATTTCGCAATGTTCTTACCAAGCCACGAAAGGATAGAAAGAAGGACAGTCAAGTGGCGACGGATGCTCCGGCGACAGCTGCTGCTGTGGAGGAATCTAAGGGCACCGGAGAAATACAAGTGGGCAATGACATAACGAACATCGAAGCTGTGCGCGCACATCTGAAATCGCCATTTGAGCGCAACGTGATAACCAATTGGAATCATCAGGAGCAAATATTCGACTATATATTCACAAAAATGGGCTTCGAGGGAAAGGAGAGCATTGCGCATCCGATTGTTCTCACCGAAGCATTGGCCAATCCCAACTTGTGCCGTCGCCAGATGAGCGAGCTGCTCTTCGAATGCTACGGCGTGCCGGCTGTGTGCTACGGCATTGATGCCTTGTATAGCTGGCGGCATCATCAGCTGGATCACAAGAATGTGTCGGATGCACTCATCATATCGTTTGGTTATAGCACCACACATGTGATCCCTGTGCTGGCTGGCAAAATGCAGCTGGAAAACGTGCGTCGCTTGAACGTGGGCGGCTTTCACATCACGAATTATCTGTTTCGGCTGATGCAAATGAAGTATCCAGTACATCTGAATGCGATAGCCAGTCGCATGGAGAAGCTTGTACACGAGCACTGCCACATTGCATTGGACTACAAGGAGGAGCTGCTCAAATGGGCGCAATTGGACTATTATGAGTCGCACGTTATGAAGATACAACTGCCCTACAATCCAGTTACTGCAAGCAATGCTCTACTGACCGCCGAGCAGAAGCAGGAGAAGCGTCGGGAGCTAGCACTACGACTGCTGGACATCAAGAATCGTCGCGAGCGTGAAAAGCTGCAGGAAGATGAAGATCACTTACAGCTGCTGCACAAGCTTCGTCAGCTCTATGAGCAGCAGAAAATGCAAAAATTTGAGCGCGCTCTGCAGCAACAGCAGATTGCTAACCTGGAGGAGCTGGACAAGCTGATAGGTACTTTGAGTGGCCGCATAAAACGCATTAAGGATCGTGCCTCTGGCACTCCGAGACCAAGCAAGCAACAGGACAAACTGGACAAGATGCCCAAGCCGCCGGTGGGCGTGCCACAGGCTCAGTGGCTGGCGGATCTGCGCGAGAAGCGCGAGGAGCTGCTGCGTCGCAAACAGGCACGTCAACAGCAACGCACGGAGCAGGGCAAGAGGCACACCCACGCAGCTCAGGAGCGAATGAGGATTATATCAACGCTGGCGCGTAGCGAAAAACGTCGCAAGGTCAACAATGGCGAGGAGGAGGACGACGGCTTTGGCATGAACGACAACGACTGGGACGTATACAAGCGGATAAATCGCTACAACGACGACAGCGACTCGGATGCAGAAAACGAGCAGATGCTCGAGTACGAGAAGATCTTGCAACATTACGACGCCAGTTTCGATGATGCCAATAACGCGGCAATGCAGGCGCTCACAGCTGCTGAGAACTATCAACTACACTTTGGTGTTGAGGAAATACGTGTGCCAGAGATTCTCTTTCAGCCGAGCATGATTGGTTGCTCGGAGGCGGGTCTGGCGGAGCTCATTGCCTTTGTGCTAAAGCTGTTCCCGGCCGATGAGCAGCAACGCTTGGTAGATCATGTCTATCTAACCGGTAGTTGCGCTCAATTCCGTGGGCTTAAGGAGAGACTAGCCAAGGAGCTAATGGAGCTGCGACCATTTCAGTCCACCTTCGCCATCTACGAATCCAAGGATCCCACTTTGAGCGCCTGGTTAGGTGCTTGCCTGCAGACCAAAGAGGTCAACTTTAACGAATCGCTGACAACTCGATCGCAGTATCAAGAACATGGCAGCGAATACTTCAAGGAACACAGTGCAAGCAATCTCTTTTATCCTACACCAAAAGATTAGCATTTATTATATAACAAATATCTTGTGCCCAAATAAAATGCCAAGAACTAAAACAGTAACTCGGTTACATCATTTCCAAATAATAAATTCCAGGACTTTGGAACGGTCAGCTTGAAGCTGCCATCACCGCCATCGCGTAGCTGAAGGAAATCCTCGCATAGCTCGTTAAGCTCACGCACAATTAGGGAGGCATCGGTGGAGTTGTCACCTTCCAGCAGATAGCGGAATAACAGCATGACGGGAACTTGTTGCTCGTCGAATGCCTTGTACAGCTGCAATGCGTTGCCGCCGCCAAAGATGTTTTCACCAGTGTGCTCCTTCCACTTGACGAGCGATGCATTTCCCAGCTGTGCGGCATGAGCTGCCTTAAAATTGTCACTGGCTCGATATGCCCATGGCGAATCCTCGATGACCCGTCGCTCAAAGCCGAAACTGCCGCTGAGAATGACCACACGACGAGCTGGCTTCAGCAGTTCAACAAGATTATTTTGGAACGATTTTGTGTGTCGTGAAATGAGCGGTGCCCGGAACTGTATGACCAGCAGTTTGTCTTCCGTCGATTCATATAACTCACAGGAAGATACGCGCTCGTTGGGCTCATGCTGATAGGCCGAGGGTCCATACACCGGTATTAAGGCTGGGTGAGATAGACTTCCAATGCGCTTGAGCTTCTTGGAGGCAATTAACAAGTCGCAGGCCAATTGCGCAGCATTGCCTACACAAATACTTGGTACGATGACCGTGTAATTTTCCACATCAAGTGTTTTTGCCTTATTTTTAAGAAATAACATGTTTGTTCAACAAGTTTGGAATTCGAAAATTAAGTCAACAAAAATATGAAAGTAATGTAGCAGTGCTGTAAAGTGCCATGGTTGCGATAAATATTTTTAAATGAACTATTGCTTCCAAAGCAACTCTGCACGGCTAATATTTTTGTTTGGTTTTTTACATGGTTTAATTTAGGCAAAAAGAGTATAATTAAATGAACACTTTTAATTCGATATCAGATAATGTACTATTTTGCAATTCTAGCTTCAACAATTGACGAATTGTCGAAAAAAAATAACGCTTTCGACTATCGTCGACTGACTATCGTCCCTTTTCTGGAAACCAAGGCTGCAACGCGCTTCAAAACTATCGGCGACTATTCTGTGTGTGCTGGTGGTTGTATTGCGTTATTAAAATAGAGTCAAGCTAGCTATTTGCAAATGCCCGGCTCTTGAAGATTTGCAGTGAAAGATGTCCAACTCGGTAAATATATCGGTGGAAACAACATGCGAGAACCAGATTCGTGAAATTGCATATGATGGCACCGAGCTTTATCAACCGTGAGTGCGGCCAAAGCTGCTAACAAAATATGAAGTTTTCTCAACAAGTTGTTCCACAGGCCCCCGACGCTCTCGGAAAGTCTAGCAAAGTGCGCGGCACGCATAGATTTCAGCAAGACGTCGCTGGATGATCTCAAAAAGGAGGAGAAAACAGCAGCTGCCGCTGAGGAGGAATCCAAGGATGCCAATCCATTCCAGGAAAGTCTTTGGCCATGGGATGCAGTACGCAATAAGCTTAAGGATGCATACACTGAAATCTGTGTGCTCTCTGACGTTATATCTATTGCGAAAGACAAGCGCTATTTGGTGCTAGATCCGTTGCTTGAGGAGGGCGATGACACCAAACCCATTGTACAGGTATACAGTCGTAAGAAGGCCATCTCGCAGGCGGCCCAGGTGCTTCTCGGTGGCGCTGAGCGGATACGGAATGCTCACAGCGAGCAACGCAGCCGCAACGTGTCCGACTTTCATATTGAGCTGCTGCGTCTACGTCAGAACTGGCGTCTCAAGAAAGTCTCCAACGGCGCCATCATTGGCGATCTTAGCTACCGGACAGCGGGCTCCAAATTCGGTATGAGCGGCACCTTTGAGGTGACCAAGGCGGAGGATGCGCTCGACGAAGAGAATGTCAACAATAGCACAGGCGCCTCTGCCAACTCCAGTGGCAGCAGCAGTAACAATGGCATGCAGCTCAAGGCAAGCTCCGCCCTGCGTGTCATTGTGCCCTCCGAGCTGCAGGGCGTGGCATACATTAAGGTCATTACACAAAAAGATCAAGAGGATTTATGCACAGCACAGGTAACTCCAACTATTTTTACCTTTATTGTCTATTTAATATGATTAATTATAGGTTAATCTTATGGGACATGGACCCAACATTACTGCCCAGGTTGGGGTTTGGCAAAAAACGCTCGAATTCGCACAGAACGTGCTCTTCTGTAAGGAGCTGTTTGCTCAGCTGGCACGTGAGGCCATTCAGCTACAAGCTCCCATTCCTCATGTGGTCATTGGCAATCAAATACGTGCCACACTGTTGCCCAACATCCAGCTAATTATATCATTGTGCCACTCGACAAGTTTTGATTCCAGCCAACCGGCGCCTATCAATGACCATGATCATGTGCTGGAGCATTCGCTGCATCAGCTGCTACGCGAGGTGCACTACAAGAACTCACATCATCCGTTTCCTCATCCCGCCAGTGCTCCGCTGGGGCCCAGCAAGAAGCGCATGGTGGCTGGACCCACAGCCGCAGATCGGGAAGCGCTTCTCGACATGACCAAGACGCAGACAATACTCGAACAAATCATTGCACAAGCTCAGCACATCTTTATGCGCAAGCGCACACAATACGTTCTGGACACGCTGGCACGCGATGTCAAGGATCCGCAAATCGTTTCACACTGGAATGCAATGAACAGTCCCACCATGTCGTGTGTGAAGATAAATATTGTGACACATGGCTATGATGCCATTGGTCGCACATCACTTGTTATACACGTCAAGGAGCGCTCGCTGAAGTGCATCTGCCGCGATGGACGCGTCATGCGGCTTTCATATGAGCCGCAAGAACTGCGTGATCTGATTCTCTGCCAGATAAATTCTCATCAGATCAGCTGCCTGGTGAGCCTGGCCCGTTGCATGGCCTGGACGGTGCTCTCGAATAGCAATCATCTGGGCATTGGCAAGGTCGAACCGCTCGGCAATGCCAGCTCCTGTCTGCTGGCCTCGCCCAACAGCGATCGCATGATTGCTGTACAGATACGCTGCGATCCACAAATCGATGTTAAGGTTTACATAGCTCGCAGTCCGCGTCAGGATTTCTTTCCCAGTCCATTGGTGCCAGAAAAGTTCTGGGAGAATCTGGGCGGCAATTTCAAGGAGGTAACGCATCGAACTAACTTATAGTTTCTGCAATTGTTAACTGCTCTATTATTGCCTCAATTTGCAGGTGCGATTCGACAAGATCGAGGGCAAAAGTTTTCTCAACAAAATGGAATTTCTGATGGCATCGCTGACCAGCAACACGGCATGATTGGAGTACGATTAAGTTGTCTAGCATATTATTTATAATTATTAACAAAAAATTAACTTAAGTAAGCACACAGTATGTACAAGCGGATTCAGGATCAATTAAAGACAGCTCCTTAGCGCTGCATGTTGTATGCCCCAAAGTTATTCCACAATCGTTGATGTTGACTGCTGTGAGGATGTGCTTCCGGCTGTAGCATGCTGAACGTGTCCTCTAGAGAAACAACATTGGCGCGGTTCGTGCTCTATGCAAAGATTCATTTATATTTCAAGTTTAACAGCTGCAAATTGAGAGCTCACCCAGCGTTCTAGATCACAAAAGCTAATGTCGTAGTGCTGACCACTATTGGACATTGGCTGGAGCGTCACTTGGGGCTGTGCCACACGCAGATACAGTCCACGATTGGTTGAGAACAAGACCGGAACACGTCGCGATGGAGCCGAGCCGGCACCATTGCCAGCGCCCGCGATTTGTCTATATGTCGGCAACGTAGACGTTGGCTCAATGGCGTTGATGTCTTCTCTAGCACCTACGTTGCGTGCACAGCCCAGGCAACTGTAGAAACAGGCCGCCACTTTGCTGCATTGACTGACTTAATAAACGGGAGACTGCATTCAGTTAATAATACTCAAGCTATTTATTGATTTTACTATAAGTGACAACGACGCTATCAGCACTAACCGAACCGAACCGAACCGGACCAATGGTCAGACAAAGTAATTATCTCCAATATGAATTTTTGTGTGGGCCAGCTGAATAAACGCCGAGTTGCCCCGGTAACGCACCTCCACTCTCGCTCAATTAAGTAGTTTCCCCTCAATTTGATACCTGTGCGTGTGCCACGTCAATTTTGTCTCTGTGTCTGATGACGAGGTCTGGACTGGGGTCTGGGATTTAAGCACGCATTTCAATACAAATTATGTGCAATTAAAAAAGCAACAATCAGTTTTATTCATTGTTTTTTTTTCTGTAAATATTATCTGTTGCCGTAGTTGCTTGATTTCTAGATTTATAATCGGATTACGATGAAATCTATGCTAAATTTTATTATTAAAAAAAAATTAAGCCACAGGCAATAAAATTCATTAGTTAGCTAATGAAATAGCGTTTCCCTAGAATTTACTACTGAAATAAAAAGTTTCATTGGCATTATTTTGGCGATGTTAATCTAATTTAGAAAGGGAATATTACAATATTATTTCTAATTGCCAGATAATTGCTCTGATCTTAGTAAAAAATGTTCAGATTAAAATATACCAAAATATCTTTAAATTATTTTAAAACATAAGAAAAATAAAGTGCCTAATTTGAAATACACCATCTAAAAGAGCTGGAAGTTAATTTAATACAAAACTCTTTTCTTTTGTTTACTTTTTACAAATATTGTTTTAAAACTTTATTTCATTTTATATTATATTGTTGTTTTTGTTTTGTGTACTTGTAAATTGTATAATTAACACTAAAATACTTATTTAAACATAATTTTTTTGTTTTGTTTTTATTATATATTCAATTGGGGATTTTGCAATTTTTTTTCGTTTTCTCTTTTATTTTTTGTTAATTTTAACTTTTGCTGGTGTGTTGAAATCTTTCATTTTGTTGCTGTTTTTGTTGGTTTACTAAACGTCGCATTACATGTATTTATATAGATCCAGCAATTGAAACGCTCAAACTTAAAGCGTTGCAGATATAATAATAAATTTAACTTAAATACTATTTAAGTTTTTGCTTTCGCATACGCATCAATTCTATAATAATAAATCATGTCATCAATTTGTCGCTTACATATTTTCAAATTCCGACACATTAAACATATACATACAATATTTAAAATAGAATTTGCTTTATAATTTTTTTTGTTAAATTATGTTATCAATTATTTTGTGTTTTTTTTTTTGTATATATATATAGTATATATATTTTTGTTATTATGTAAAGAATTTTATTTTGATTTTAGTTTAGTTTTTCTTTTTAGGGATTTTACGCTTATAAATTAGCATTGAAATCTAAACTCTACGGATTCTTGGTTTTATTTCTTATTAATGTGAATGTGCTGTATCGAGAAAAAGATGCAAGCACAGACATTTACTATTAATTTTATTATATTATTATTTATATATGTATATATACTGCATACTTTATGCATAACTAACTTTTGTACAGCTTAGTTTTATTCCTTTTCTCATTGTGATATTTGCAAAGTAAACTATTTCTTTTAGATTAGGTTGCTACATTTGTTGCCTGCTGCCTTTAAGTAATAGATAATTAATGTATTTTTATATATACTAATATGTATATATTTATATATTTTTTTGTTTTTATATGCATATTAAACAGCTAATTCTTAGAGTTATATGCGTAGCTATTTTGCAATAAATATGTGCATACAACGCGCCACAATCTGTATATATAAGTATTAATTTATATATATATATATTTATAAACTCTTTTATTATTTCGCTGTCCTAATGCACAATGTCGACATCGAAGGAATTTTCAGAAATCGAAACAAGTGCATGAAATTGATTTTTGTTTTTGACAATCTCCAAACATGGATAAATCATAAATATTGCTCGATTTGAAGGAACTTAATTAACAATTTGTTGTTATAAAATATACAAATAGATGTACAATTTACACTATTCAAGAAACATAAACTACAAACAACAAAGACAAAGGCAAAGACAAAGATGACGACGACAAAGTGCCAAAGAAGTTTACAATTTGTTTTTAAATAAAAACAAGAAACACAAAATAAAACACTAACACAGACACATGCACATTGTTCATATATACATATATATATGTAAATGCATGTGACAGTGCGTGTTACCCACTACTTATACATGTTTAATAATGCTAACTATTCTCCTCACCTTCTAATCCCTACCATATTATAAATATTTCATCTTGCTTCTCTTTTTGCATCCTCCTCAATGTTGGCGCCTTTAAGACTTGCTTAACAAAAAATTCTTCTTTGCCATTCTCACGATTTCTACAATACCATATTATTATTTATATTAATATACTTAAGTTTTATATCTATATAAGTATATGCAAAAATCACACAAACAGAAAATGTACATAGATGGTGTAGCTATTAAATATTTCATTAATGCAAAGCGCAAGTAAAATTGTTAAATTGCTAAAATATTTGACAGACTGTGTGTGTGTGTAAATGGAGGCTACAGTGTTGACTTGTTGCAACTAAACTAATCAAAAGACTTGCTAAACTTATTGTTGTTGCATTTAACATTACATTTAAGTATATTTGCTTATTTTTTGCATTTGTGTTTTACAATTTCGTTTATTGCCATGCAATGGCACCCACAAGCTGCTGGCGTTGCCACCTGCTCGCAATTACCGTTACCGTTGCCAAACGGTTTATGTTGCATTTGAAATTGGAATTTGAATTTTTGAATATTTACTTTTGTTTATGTTTTTCTTCGCTTATTATTTGCTGCTGTTCGGTTTACAATTTTACATATTTGCCAATGGCTTTTGTTTGTTTTCTTTTCTTTTTAGACTATTACATATAATAATTACTTTACTTTACTTTATGCTTATGTACCAAGGATTTTCACTACCGTGTATTTAGAAATTGAGTTCCTTTGCAAAATGCGCGCCAGTGGGCACAGTCGGATTGCCAGATTGGTTGTTACTGTTATGGTTGTTGTTGTTGTTACTGCTGTTGTTGTTGTTATTATTGCTGCTACTGCTGCCGCCACTCAGCAAATTGGAGGCCGCCGCACCAAGCGCCGCAGCTGCTATGGATGCAGCTGTTGAGTTGCTCGTTCCAGTGCTATTGGATGCGGCAGCGGCAACTACAGCTGCCACGGCAGCTGCCACCGTATTGAGATGTTGCTGATGCTGCTGTTGCTGATGATGATGTTGTTATGGCATAAAGTAGTCCGGATGATCTGTGTCTTTCTCAAACCGCTTGGCTTCTTCGTGCATGCTCTCCTTGATTTTCAGTATAGCCGCCGATTCAGTTTGATCATTTTCACCCGGACCGCCAAATCCACCTAGATTGTAGTCGCCCATGCCGCTGCCAGAATCTTCACGCGGCGTTCCTGGTCCTCCGTTAGCTGGTGAGTTTTTCATGCCGTCGAGACCTGTACCGTCGGGTCCTCCACCTCCGCCATTAAGTACCGGGCCCATGGAGTTTGGACCGCCTCCCATTGGACCCATACCGCCGGGTCCACCTCCTCCGCCGCCACCGTCAGGACCACCGCCCATGGGGAATTCTGGTTTCATAAGTGAGTACATGCTATCGCCAGGGCCGCCAACGGGGCCACCTTGTGTATTATCTTGCGGCGAGGGCATGATGGGCGTGCCAGGGCCAGGTGGGCCATTAGAGCCAGGTCCAGGTCCATAGTTACCAGGCGATGAAGACGAGTACGCATTCATAGGCGCCGATGCATTTGGCTGCCATTGTGGCGGTCGCCCGCCACCTCCGCCCATGCCCATCGGTGGCATACCGCCAGGTCCTCCGGGCGCTGGTCCACGCATGCCACCTGGTCCTCCATAACCCATTGGGCCCATACCAGGACCACGCGGCGGATTCATTCGCGGATTCATAGGACCCATGCCGCCACCTGGCCCCGGTCGTGTGGGGTCCATGCTGTTGGGCATCATTGGCTGTCCAGGAGGGCCATTGAACTCATTGCCCATGCCCTGCATGCGCACGCCGGGTCGTGGTCCGCCCGGATACCGCGGGCCACCCATGAAAGGCGGTTGACCAGGCATCATCTGTGACGGCGGCGGCTGTGGACTCGATGCGTGCGTTGGCGGCGACGGCCGCATTGTCGAATTCGGGAAAAAGTTTGGACCCATCGGTCCTCCGGGTCCCATTGGGCCGCCATCACCACCTGGCGGCATCTGGCCAAGCGGACTGGGCGCTGGGCCACCAGCATTGTGAGGTCCACCGGGTCCAATACCATTCACACCATAACCAGAGCTCACAAAGCCATAGTCGTGGAAGGCTTTTGCCTCTGAGCTATGGTCGCACTGATCACGACGCTCCGGCGCCGCGCAGTATAAATCCCAGAAGACACACCACCAGGTGTGCAAGAATCCCGGCGGTTCTCCCAGCGTTATGTTCTTTTCCCATCGAATCTCGGAAAGGAATGTCTGTGCTGCCTTCTGGGCGCCCACGTGCAGCAGATACTCGTACACGTAAAGCGCTAATTTTTCTCTTGCCTGCGCGTCTGACGGCACTGCGGATGTCTTCGATTTTCCGTACATTATGTTGTTTTTGTTGTTGTGATGTTTTGTTGTTACACTTTTCGCGCTTGTTCTGCTACTGCTCCTAGTGTTGTAACTACAGTTGTTACTCTTACAGTTGTTGTTGCACACGTTCACTACACTTTTGTGCTCGAATTTCCACTTCCACTTTATTTAAATTTTGTTTTATTATGTACTTTTCGAGCAGCGGCTCCTCTGGGCCTCCAGCGGCTGTTGCGCGCTCGTTTCGCTTTTTGGTTGCTATTCGTTCCTCTTCTTATTGCTGTTCTGTTGCTGTTAGTGAAGGTGTTGTTGTTGTTATTTTATAATTGGCGCTCAGATCTCGCGCTGCTCACGCAGCCGTTCTCCGCCGCTCTATTGCTTCCACCATTTTGATATTTTATTGTTTTTATGTGTTGTTTAACGTTCGTTCGTTCGAAAGCAAAAAAAATCACTTTATGCCTTCTACTTTGATTTTTACAATAAACTTTTAGCGCGCTGCCTTGACTTGCTGCTGCTTGCTGTCGCCACTTCTTCGTTTTACCGTTTATTTTTCTTTTTTTTCAGGTATTTTGCCTGATTGTTGCTGCTTCTTCTTGCACAACCACTGAAAACAGAAAAAAAAATATATAAGCAAAGAGAGCCAAGTGAGTGAGTATGCGTCCGATTGTATGTGTGTTGCAAAAAGTGTATGTGTATGTGTGATTGAGTGCGGCTGCGGCTTGGCGCGTGTGAGAGAGAGAAAGAGAGAGAGAGAGAGGGAGCGCGCGCATTGTCGACAAAACGGCACAAGTGCTACACTGCTAACTAAAAGAAATGACCCACACGTGACAACTGTCAACGATGCATTCACTGCAATATTTTGAACTCTTTTAATAAATTATGGCATAATGTTAAATATTGTCACCTTGGGACAAATACAATACGATCCTAAGCAATATAAATGCATTTTTGATTGCCAGTCAAGGCGTGCGCTGACTTACGTCACTCACTTTAGTGCGTCGTTTGCTTGTATGTTCCCCTATTTGCTCACCAGGTGAGTGAGTGATGCTCAGATTGTAGGTTGGAAAAGGCAAGAAACAGAACAGCAAGCAGCGTAATCTGCTGCTGCTGCCTGTCAAATGCTTATATTCAAATCAAATTTCGTGTACACTGGTGTGTACAGTGGAGCAGCATCATAGATTTTACGTTTTTATTGACAGCACACTGACATAAACTGCGAGCGTAGAGATAACACTGCCAACTGAGGGGACAGGTACATTGCGAAATTTACAACAGTTACTAGGACAGGAAAAGAGCGCTACTTCGGCGATCTGAATGACGTTTCTATAAGTAATATCGCTGTGGTAAAAGCTTTACCTAAGTAATATAACTCATTTTTATGTATGTTTTCTTGATTCCTTATGATCCAGAACTTCATAATAAGTTTTTTGATTGATCGTAATATTTTTAAATAACAGTTCAATATGTATATTGAAAATTTAGTTCTTTGACATTCTTTCAGCTTTTGTATTTTAAATACTTATGTATTTACAACGCATACAATGAGTATTTCCACTGTGCTGCTTGAAGCATGGCTAATTCACGCATTGCACAGGTAAAATGTACTTATTTTTATTGTTTCACTGTCAACTCATTCGGACCTATTCAAATTTGACTACATCACGATTCGGCTGGAAGCTACACTTTACTACTGCCATTGCTGCTTTCTTCTAGTCTGATTTCGTTGTTGGTGTTGTTAATCAACAGCAGCAGCATCGTAGCATGCTGGGCTTCTTCTACGGGGGGCTAGAAAATACCGGTCGTTGACGCTGGCGTCGCCCAAACAGTAGTATGTATGCACATACAATGTACTACACTACATACGATGCCATACTATCCGATACCATTGTTGCTGTTCTTCACTAGACAGGAGAAAACAACAACAAAAGCAACAAAGGTATCGCTGAAGACGTCATCAAATTTTGTAAGCGGGTTTTCCTTCTCTCACACGTTCTACATTAATATTACTATACAAATTTAGATCCACAGTCAGACACAAAACATATTTAGGTTGTACTAAATGTCGATGTTGTTGCTGTTTTTGGTATAGTTATTGCCGCTGCTGCATACGCACCTTGTATTAAACTATTTTGTAGATATATGCATATGTATTGTATTATGTACTTGAGCTGCTTTGGGTGGCAAATGTTTTTATTGTTGTGGTCGCTGCTGATTGCAATTTTATCACAAAATCAACAAGAGAGGGCGCTCACAGCGAATGGTAGAGACAGGGATGAAGAGAGAGAGCAAAATACGGAATTTTATTACAATTTCATTGATTTTTCGTATTCGCGGCACCTCATATGTTTTCGCGCAACATATATATAACTGTTTATTATTAAACCGCGCGCCTGTCGACTTTTTGCACCAATTCTTAAAATTGCGATTGTATTTGCATTTGAATAAGTATTTGTGTTTGTGTGTGTATGTGCGTGTGTTTTTAATTTCTTTTCTAAACACACTTTTCGCCTCGCTTATTGTTGTTGCTGTAATTTTTGCAAGTTTTCTCTTTACACGCTTTTCATTCACACTGCGCTTTGTCCGTGTATTCGTCGTCGTTGTCGACGATTGCTTTTACTGCCTTCACTGCTGCTGATGCTTCTTCTTCCACTAAAAATCGGCTCTTTTTTGCCTGTACGACGAAATTTTCACGGCGAGTTATTGCTTTGAAATACATTTTAAATGGATTGCATTTCATTGACAAACACTGCGTTCACATTTTCACTTTAATTTATTATTATTTAATTCGATTTTTACACAGCAAATTATTTGTATAAATATTTTCACTGCTACAAGTTGCGCTGTCGTCGTCGTCTTCTCGTCGTCGCGTTTCAAATGGCGAATGTGGTGGGAAGGAACGAACAAACCAACACTTTTTCTGCTCATTATTTTGATAAGTGCTTTGCGCGTAGATACGCTGGTTGTCTCGCTCGCTCGCACATTGTTCATGTCATGCTGCCAGATTGGTAAATAAAGTAGAATACTGAAATTAAATTACTAAAAATCTGATTTTAATAAGTGAAGCAAAAGAATTAATTAAACACAATTTAAAATACACTCCAATTTAATTTTATGAAAAACAAAAATGCTTTACATATAAGCGATTGGGAGCTTTTAACCGGCTATACTTAGTCTGGCAGCGCCGTTTCTCCGGCATTTTACTCTTTTTGTTTTTCCCCCATTCTTTGTATGCTCCCTCTCTCTCATATTTCTTGTGTACATGCAGTTGTGTGTATGTGGTGGTACATTTAACTGCGAGTGCGTCGATATTGCATTCGGTATTGTTGTTACTGTGTCTAAGTGAAAAAGTGCAAATGGGTAAGTATATTTATATTATGTAATTAATAATGTTTTTATGTATACAATAAATATACTGCTCTCATGTGTCAGTTTAAAATCAGTATTTATTAATTTTTATTTGCTTTATATTGCCAGGGATGTGTGAAATATCGGATAATCGGTATCGACCTACGCGCATTTGGTATCGAATTCAAATTTGAACCCGTCACTCAAACCGCTCGGAGTTTCGTTTATATTGAAAGAATTTTTTTAAGAGTATGGTTTTAAAACTTTTTTTTTACGTCAGACATTTTAACTAAAAGTGCGATTGATTTTCTAGTTTACAAAAGTAATGTTTCCTCGAAGTGTTGCAGACACAAAAAGCTGTTATGTGAGCTTTGTGCAAGGCAGCTAACTTCCGCATGAGAAATATCCGTTTGCGATTTAAAATAAAGCTTTCGTAATTAGTAGGCAGTGCGCAAGAACCTTTTGCCTTGCCGCCAAATAATAATAACCGCGTGGTGTAAACAGAAACAGTGCAACTGCAACTGTGCGCGGCAACGGAGTGCGCCACGGATTTGTTGTTATCGAATTGCAATTTTATTCCGCACTTCTCGTGCATTGTTTGGTGACGCGTTCGCGCTTCATGCAGCTAATTAATGTTGCAGTTAATTAATTTTAAATTTCAATTAAAATAATCCAACGTGTTGTAACCACAAAGCAGCGGTAATAGCTAAGTTTCGTTATTTTCAATTTTGGTCAATTGAAAGTCGAGTGTTTAGACTGAAAGACCATGTGATAGCTTTGGGCTATTTTGGCCAAGTGGCGAAAATTGTTTACGCTATTAAATTGTTGCAGCGTTTTCTCAAATCTTTAGTGTTAAGAAATTTAAATTTTAATGATTCCCTGTAGAATCTCGTCGAACGCTTTCAAAATGAAGTATAGCGCTTTGGGACTCTCTGCCAACTCCCTTTAGTCATTTTTTATTTGACACATTTTATTGGGCAAATCGTTTGGCTGTAGTCCATTTTGCATTTAGAATTTATATGAATGCTCCCAATTTGGACGTCCACTCGACTCGATTCCCAACTCCCAAGGGCAACATATTTTCAATTCTATTTTTATTTGCTGTTTTTGTTTTTTTTTTTTGATGCGCTTGTATTTTTTACTGCAAATCTGACTCGAATGCTGCCTGGCTCTGTTTTGCTGTCATTCTACTGTTGGTTTTTCGTTACACAATTTGTTTTTTTTTTTTATGCTATGTCTACTTCTACACACATCATGTGTGGCATTCAATTAAATTCGTTTCAACAGCGTTGCACTAAAGAGCTTAACTACGGCTCCGTTATGGTGTCTTTCATTTTACTCAATTGAATTCACGTTGCTGAACAATAGAATTTAGGAAGCAATTTCGCATTCTAAAAGCTGAGGTTAAAAGCGTGTCTTTAAATATAGACTTCTTTTCTAAGTAGAGTTCATTTTCATTTTAAAAGTTAATGCGTGTCTTTAAATTTAAAATTCCATTCCATTCGCTTAGGTCACCCTAACAGTTGAATGTTGATCGATTTATTTATCGAACGTCAACGATAGTTTTGCAGCTATCGCTTGGCTTTCATTTCAAAATGGTGTCCATGCAGTATCCTATTAAATTTACACCAGCTGCTCATTAAATAATAATTGAATCTCTCAAGTTAGTGCAGCTGCCTGAGATTTGTACATTGGTAACTATTAAATGATGATTTGTAGCTGCTTAAAGGCCAGTTTATTGCCTTGCAGCAGAAGGAAAATGGCTTGGAAAACTTTCTCATATCAAATATTACTGACTTCAGTTTTTATTATAAAAATGTATTAAAAATATGAATATGAATATTGAATATGCGTCAAAATTCCACCAAACAGTTTACAAGGCGACTATCAAATTTATTTTTTGATAATTGATAGATGTCCGAGAATGTTGGTGAACGCATCCAGTGGTTTAGCATCACGTTTGCTTGATTCTCATGGCTTACAAATTGATTAGCAGCTGACCCCAAGGCAAAAACACAACTGTGCTTATGTTGCATGTTCAACAGTTGCAGAATAACCAACAACGAGAAGCAATTGGGTTAAAGTGCAGCAACAATGTCTGAGGCATCACTGCCGGAAGAAGTTTCTGGGTTGGTCATTTGGTGTTGCTTGCTGCGAGCAAATTTAAAGTGCGTCCTGGTGTAAGGATGCAGTTGTTGCTGGGCAGACGATGTGTGGTCGCCTTTGGTTCGCTGCCCGGATTTATGAACTCGCTCGAAGGCGGCCATTTCCATTTCCGTTTCCTTTTACGCTTCCGCTGCACTTTCAGGTTGCTACTCGTAATTCAATTGCCATTTCAACGCAAAGATGGCAACTGATTTATGCGATGTGCTTTGTTCTCTGACCCACAAAAGTATGCAACATTTATTACCATTTCATATGTAGATGCGAGGGCAGCTTTAAGACATTATTGTGAAAATAAATAGACATTTTTCGGGCTAATCATGATAATTCAATTTAAAGTTTGCACATTATGTGGCTAACAATGTGGCAGAAGGAATGTGGATAATTTGAAGGCTTTCTCGTACCGCTTAATTAAAACGCCTGACAAAGTTAATTTGCTTACATTTTTGAAATCGCCAAAAATGACAATTAAATAATTCATTAGCACTGCAACTCAGGGAATACGATGTGTCGCACATTTACAACAACGTAAACACACACACAGAAACACACACACACATATAGATACCTTATCATGCGGCAGCAACCAAAGCGATAAAAAGCAGGCAGCAAATTGTTGTTTATAAATTTCCATAAACGCATGAGCCAGAAAATAAGTATGTATGTATATATACACACGTTCATGTACAGTATTAAATATGTAGCGAAATAACGTAAATTAAAGTTTCAAACAATGGCACGTAGTGCACTGTGGTCTACGGATTCCTATGAGAGCCAAAGGAAGCGCCAGGCAAAAGCCAAAGCGCAGACAGAAGCAAAGGAGTTTCGCTGGCAACGTTCGAAAAAAAACCTGACAGAAATTGGAAGACAAAGCTTTGCCGGAATGAGAACTTGGCCAATGTTGCAACACACCCACTCACACACACACACACTCACACATACAACGCACGTGGCGGAAATTGTGGAGTATATGTTGCATGCATCCTGTTCAGCGGGTGTCACGCCACATGGGGATGCTCAATAACCCGATTTGGACAATATGTAGGGAAATAAAGGCATTTAATCGAATTCAGGGGTTACCAAAAACAGATAACCGCAAAATTATTTGATTCTAACTGTAAAAAGATCTTTGATATAGGTCTAATCTATTCAAATCATAAGAGTACCATGTACTCTAGGTGCAGAGACAATTTTGCAGTTTTTCGCTTAGATTTTAAAGAAAACAAGTGGAAATTCGCTGAAAACTACTTTTTTACCCTAATTTTATCACCTGGAGTCAATAAAAAGCATAAATTTCAAAATTAAATTTTTTTGCAAATTTTTGAAGAATTTAAATTTCGACAATTTTCGAAAAAAAATATAAATGCAAACTAAAAGTAGGGCTAATATTATGAAAAATAAGACATTCCTCATACAAATCGGGTGAGTTTTCCTAAAGTTGTGCTCTTTGAAAGTCCAAAAAGTCAATATTTTTCATATATAGATAATTTTAAATTTTGTTAGAGCTATCTCAACCAATTTTACTATTGACGATTCTCGTACTTGTTTTAGCTTGGAACTGATCAAATCTTTTTGGTTTTTTGTTTTTACCATACATTAATTTCTCTGCAGTTCGATAAACGGCTAACATTTCGATGCCAAAGTAGATGATTAGCCAGGGCACAGGTGTATTTAATTCTATTATAGAGAGCAATTAATTAAAAAGATGCAATTGTTTTAAAATAGTAGTTAAATTAAATCCATTGTCATAGATTCGAGAGAGTTAATAGTTAGTTTAAGAATTGAACTATTTAGCTGTGATTGCCATTGTTGCCACAACTCGTCAATTGTGTTCATTTGTGGTGTTCCCTTTTGGCCTCTCACAGCTTTGTTGCTGCATTTGCGCTGCACTTGATGCGGCTTAAAACGCATCGACGTGTGGATGTGGCGGATGTGGCGGATGTGGCAGATGTGGCAGATGTGGCAGATGCGTGTTATATTTGCATGAGTGCGTTTTGAAGTCAGCGCATGGCTCGACCACTGTTTGTTGCCCGAGTAACAGCATTTGCGGCATCGTCAGCCATTTTGTGGGGCGTTGCCACGCCTCTGCAGGCGACAGTAGCTGCCACAAGGCGATGGAAAACATTTCAAAGTAAACAAGGCCAACAAACAGTCAGCACAACATTTGTTCGCACACCTAAAAAGTAAAAGTATTTGCCTTCATTTATAAATATTTTATATTTTATTTTTAACGTGATTAGGAAATAGTTGTTCTAAAAAAATTAAACCAATTAAAATGGTTTTTCAGCAAAAGAAATTTCTTCTTTTTTAAAAATACCCGAACTTAAAATAGCTGTGGAAATAAAAAACGGAGTGAACGAAAATATGTTGTGCCCAGTGTACATGCCGTGGCAGCACGCTACGTGTCACATGCAACAATAACATTTAAGACAACGACAACGGCAACGACAGCAACTGCAATGCAATGCAATCTTCTCATTTGGAAGAGTCGCAAAATACGCCGCATTCCCTGCATGCAAAATGAGCTGCACCAAGTTGGCCCCTATGCCACTCCCCCTGCTAAGTAAGACAGTGCCTGCTAACCGAGCAGCAATATTTAGTTGTATTTACCAATTTGGCATTGGGTATGCTCAATCTCATAAGCATCCATTTCGACCAATCTGCATCCAAACTGATTATTTGAAAACTTTTAGTGTGACTGGAGCTGTGAAGAGCTGATCGACAAAAGCTAAACTTAAAGAAAACATAATGTCAATCGTTTTCCTGGAATACCCTAATTGCATTTAAAAGGGTATACAACGAGCGACACATTTAGCTGAAGCAAAATGTTGCAAAGTTCATAGCATGTTTTAAGCATTAACTGCAAGGATTCCAAGGATGCGAGTTTTTCTTTGAAATTGGTAAAATGATGCCCGGCATATGCTAAAGTTTGTGTTTTAAGTTGATGCATCAGATAATTAATTTAGAGGTTTTATAACAACTAAAGAGAATTAGACTTGGAATTCGCTATAACCAACACGATAAATAAATTAAATAAAAATAAAATAAATGAGCAACTTTCACTTTTTTCTCACAAATTCAAATCAAATACACAATCACACGAAAACTTAAACAAGGCAAACCTATAGTTGACCAACATCATTCTATAATTTAGGTTTAAAACTCTTGATCTAAGAACGTATTTTTTAATTTTAAACATATTCAGGATACTATTGTTAAATGAAAACTATATGCGGATAAAAATGTAACCACTCGAAATTAAAACAGTCAAAGAATAAGTCTAAGACATTTGATTTGATTGGTAGAAAATTGCACTGTGGTCACTTTTAGCTCCCAGTAAAGTAAATTGAGTGTGCAGGGTATCTTGCAGTCGAGCGCTCTTCAATACAATACCCTTAATTTTTTTTATGGTAATTTTGTGTTGGACCAAATGAAATTTGTGCAAATATTTTGATTGCATTCCCTCTGCAAAAGAGTTGAGTTCGTAATGGGAATGTGCGGAAAAGACGGAGCGACAATGCGGAAAATGAATATTTAAGAGAAACATTGTCGAATTTATGCAGCGTCTAAGTGCATTTAATAGTAGTAGTAGTTGCTGCATTTCATATTTTTAGACTCTCAAGCTCATCTTTGTCTTTGGCGTGGAGATGAGCAGCCAGTTGCTTTCAACTTCCCGCTGCGCCTTTGTGGCTCATTCTCTGGTGTCTTCTGCAGACGTTGCAACAACAATGCGGAACAACAACGGGAGGAGCAACAAAGCGGCACTTAATTAATTTTAAAGACAGATTAAAAGCCAAGCGGAAAGCATGGCCAAGACAGCACAAGGAAATGTCAGGAACTGATGTTGCGCATACGCCCAGTTGGCTCCATCTTTGCTGCAACGTTATCTGACGTTGATTAATGTGTGTGCGCGTACAATTTGTAGGCAATGTGATGCGCTTTTTGTATACACAACTTAAAGTTTCAATGGATTTTCACGACAAGCTGAGAGAAACTACAAAATTCAATTCAGGCATTAGAGTTTAATTCAATTACCTCTAAGGCGTGACCAGATTGGCTTAAAAACTTTTCAACTTGCTTTTAGACCCTATATAAACATAAAACCAGTTAAAAGGTTGCTCTCAGTCTCAGTAGAGAGAGATCCAAAACTCGGATCAAACATGTGGCAGTCAAAGGAACAGACTAAAAGTTCTTTTAACCACAATATTTGACCTGCTTTCAACTTCATCAATAACAATGGAAAAGCTTGCCAAGTTTGCGATGGCCAACAAGAATTTGAAATGCGCAACAACCATAACGACTACGACAATAACTTAGTTGGAGTTTTTGGAAAGTTTTTGTTGGTGGTTAAAAATGATGATGAACTACACAAGTACTAGTAGTCAAGGCTTTGCCGTGAATTATAGAACTTTTTGAAGAAAAACAATCACGAAGCTGCAAACGAGTCACAGTTCAGACTCAGCAGAAATTCGCAAGTTCTGCAGAAATCTTTTTGGGGTGTAAGTTTAGGTGTGAAAATCAATGTTAGTTTTCAACTTTTTTGTCTTTTCAATTAACATGTGTATTTTATATAGTGAGATAAATTTGAGTGGAAACATCGATCTCGATGTTCATCGATGTTTTCAAAACGAAAAATCTATGTTGGGTTTTAACATCGGGTCGAAACTTCGATGCATCGATGTATGTCTAATGTTCCAAGACCTTTCCATTTTTTGAAAGACTTATGCTTTCATATAGTACTCTGACCAATTTTAAATTACTATAAGCCCACTGTCAGGCAACTAATGGCAAATACGTAATTTATTGTGAATTTAAACAAGCGATGTTTTCCAAAACATCGATAAATATATTAACATCACTAATCTTATAGCGTGTATCTAGGATAATTTAAAGGACTAATTTGCCAAACTGAGTATGTTTTCATCCTTATTGAATTGCCATAAGAGAGATCTCACAACTCTTTCACAGCATCCGCTCTTGGTTGCAGTACAAAGGGCATCGCTGAGTAGCCCACAAGGATGCAGTGGTGGTTAGCATCTTTCCCTCTCCCTCTCTCTCTCCCTCTCTCTCTGTCCCCCATTCCTACTGCTAGTTGTGCACTTAATAATTCATAAACATCAATCAGGAACAGGGCTCGGAGTGCATGCCATCAGATGATACCAACAAGGACTCAGTGGAATGGAGCCTGTCATTTGTCCGCTGGCCAAGCGGATGACTCGTTAGAAGCTTTCCATAGCTCGTTACAGGGCGTCACATGGACTAGAGTGGCATCCAACACTGTCAATGGATGTGTGCCCCATTTGTGTGTGTGTGTGTGTGTGTGTGTGTGTGTGTGTGTTTGCGGCTCTGCATTAGTTAACATTTTGTTGTCAACGCTCGTCATTTGCCGTCATCCCCATCAGGAGAATTGTCGGCACTGCAGTGCAAACGACTCCCAGCGATGGATGCAGATTGTCAATGTTGGTGGGAGCGGGAAGGAGTAGGGGCAGGTGGGAGAGTGAGAGGGTGGGAGAGTGAAAGGGAGGGAGAGTGAGAGGGAGGGAGATTGGCGTATTCAAGCCGTCTCGTCAGTCAAGTCACTAAAAGGCTTGTTTTAATGGCTTTTACTGAAATTAACAAATGAGAATGTTAGAGTTGGGAAAGCTTGAACAGAAGATTCTCTTTATCTTTCCTGATAAGTTGAGTCTGGTATTAAGGTGCTCTTTATCAATAAGCTTAACTAAATTTAATTTGTTACAACTTAACTTTTTAAATTACTCAGAATAACTCTTCTATTTTGTGATAATGGATATGTATCATGTATCTGATAAGTAAGAAAACTAAAAAATCTAAACTTTTCGAGTTGTAATACAATTGTGTAAAGAGTGCTAAATGCACCTAATTTCTTAGTCTTTCACTTCATATTTTTTAAATCGAGTAGATCGTGTTATATGGTTATATTTTTTACAACTTTATCACACCCAATTTGATCGGTTCAAAGTCCACAAGGTATTAAATAACCAGTAATAACCAGCACACAATACACACACAAACAATGGCTTTAACACACACACAAAACCGAATCAAAAAGTCGAAACAATCAGATAATTAATGATGCATAATGTTTAACTGGTAAATGAATAGCACTTTTACAAGGCTAGGGAAAAGTTATGCATTGTTTTCCAAAACAAAAATAGTTCATTGTAATCGCTTTAAAGTCAAATTCAAAATGCACTTTAATCAAACCAACGAGAAAACAAAAAAAAAAATTAAAGCAAAAACATAAAAAAGGGTAGAAAATTCTGATTTTGTTGTATATATTATACAATTTACGAATTTTATATAATTTCTTAGACGGATATTTAAACTTACTTTCAGACAGTTTCCGTTTGTATTTTCTGCCAAATATATATTATTTATTTACTATTTACACATCTTAGATTAAAGTAGCTATTGAGTCGACTGAATGAATGAATAAATGAATCTTAGTTTAAGAACGACTAGGTAACCAACTAATAATTATTGCTTAAATTAGAACCTTTTATAAATGACCTCGGAAATGCCACGTCAACTTCCATTATTCACACGGGATGACTGGCTTAATATTGATGATATATTCAAACACATATTTAACTTTATCTCACATCTGCAGCGTCATTAATCAATTGAATAACAATGTAACTGAACTCGAAAAACTAAATAAATTCGATTAAACCAAAATGAATGCATTCAGTCGACAAATGTAAGCCGTGGCCTATTCTGGCCCGTAGCATTTAGAGCCCCACACACGTTCGCATTGGAAACAAGCCACAATACAAATTGCTGACCACACAACATCCTAAATAGAGAATCACGTTCCCCATCTAAGAGTGTGCTACATATATATGTACATATGTATATGTATTGGTTGGGGATGCTTTTTAGAAATCAGTGAAACAAACAACGAAACAAAGTGTCTCAAAATGTCTGTCGACTGCGCTAAAATGCAGGAAAAACTCATTTCAAATTATAAACACGAGCGTCGTGCGACGTTTTATGTGTCCCAGACAGGCCCGGAAAGGCCGCCCGACAGTCTGACAGGCTGAATCTGTCGTGGCACAGGACACAGGACGAGGCAACAGAACGAGTCCTGCAACGGAGAGTGTGCTGGACTGTTGGCTACCCTGCACAGCTTCGACTCGAAACTAAGCTTTCTTGTTGCTTCTGAGGCAAATCTAATCTATTTTATTTTAGATTATTTAACAATAAATATTTGATCAGAAAATGTAGCAAATATAAGTACTTTAGCTTAAATTTAAGTGTTATATTTTGTCGTTGCTCACAATTTTCCTCTTCATTTAACTGGTTAAATATAAAATCATCAACTGATATTACAGAGCTATCGAAAATGAAGCTTAAGTTATTTTGATCTTTGAGTTAAAACTAACTTTTATATATTATGTCAGACATTAAGAAAACTTATTAAAGCTTAAAGAAATTATTCTCAGGAAATGTTAAATTTTAGTAATGTTAAGAAATATTTAACAGATAGACAAACTGTATGTTAAATAGATGCTAGTAGATATTGTATATATATGACACTTATTTAATGATTTTGATAATAATCTTATGGTATACCCTTTGCAACTGATTTGTACAGGGTATCAATATGTCCTTGCTGTGGATTTTAGCGTAGCATTTGTGCAGCTGCTATTTTTGCGCGCTGGCAAACTAAGTGTTGCATAGTTAAGGGCTCTGAGATTTGTGCTTCGCTCCAAATGATGCGCCATCTCTTTCGCTTTGTCGCCGTCCCTGTCGAAAGTTTGGCCAGTTTTAATGCACTTATAAAGTAGGTAACTAAAATACGTTGCTATTATGTGCGACACTTTTGGCAAAAACAAAAAGCAATGCGAACCCAAAAACTTTCTGAACGTGACAGATTTTCTAGTTTTCAGAGAACTCACTTAGCTGATCAGTTGAGGGCCCAGGGCGGGGAATTTCACTTCCGTCGGCCATTTTGCGCTGCAATTGTCGAATAATTTGCAAGTTGATGTGAAAAGTTTTCCAATTGCAATTTATGGGGTGAAACTGGCTACGTATTTGCCGACATTTTGTTGCCAATTTCTGTGGAAATAAAATATAAATACATTTACAGTTTGCATTTACTATGAGCAATAGCACTTGCAAAATGGGTCAATTGCTTTTGCAGCTTCAGCTGCAATTTGAGGGCGAGTGTCAGTTGTAGATTAAGCCAAGGGTTTATAAATTGAATGCAACATGATTTATGCTTTAAGCGATACATAAATTATGCACAGCTCTTGAGCTCAAGTCTTGTTGAATGCGAGGAAACTTTAACTGTGAAGAAATGAAGTGAACTTCAAGATTTTCTTAAGGTACTTTTAGTTGATTTGCCTTTTCAGCATTTAATATTTCAATGCTTCTTGGCTCACGTAAGCTCAACTCGAACCCACAGTGCATTCAGGATTTATTAGCTATTGAGCATGAGCTTTCTTATTGATTTACTTGAAGCATGAAATCCACTTCCAGCTCTCTCTCTCTCCCTCTCTCTATCTCTGCCTCTTTCACTAGTTGATTTACCTACAACTCAAGTGCATAACCAGCCAAACGACTCGACTCAATAAGCAGCAAACAGTTTTCTTCACTTCCGTTTCCTCTCTACTTTTCATGCATATTTCACTGAAACTTAAACCAGAAATGTTTGAGCTGAATTATGTACTCAGGATTTTATTTTCCTTCCTCTGTAAATAACTTTATTTCTTAACAGCATAACTCTTTAAGCTAATGGACGTTAATAAGCCGTTAAATAACATAATTGCCGATTATGATTCTCGAGCGCACGATAACGGGATAAGCAGGAACAAGTTAAATAGCAGCCAGAGAGGGAGAGGGAGAGAAATGGTTCTTAGCCAGCCAGGCAGTCTGTAGAGGCACTTGGAAAATATTTCTCATGCTAATGCACTCTACTAGCCTTCCTTTGGCTTTAAGCCTTGTTAAGTAAGTTTAATACAACCGCCCTACGTTGGGCGCCAAAAAACGAAAATTGTTGTACTTTAAAGCTGAATGCGGGGAATGCAATAACAACAGTGCGACAACAACAAACAATAACCCTCAAAATCATAAATAGTTTGGTAGAGTGCATTTTAAATCGGTCAGCAACAGCAACAACATTCCAATAACAAGCAAAGCGGCTTTAAAGATTTTTGAAAATGTTTCAGGCTCTTGCCGCTTACCCACACTCGAATGACTTGGCAGGGTATACCCAGTCTGTATGAAACATATATTAGAGTTTATACATTATTTTTATTTTCTTTTATTTATTTAATGTCAACTATATGCAATTGACCAATATTAAGGTAAAAAAAAATGAAAGGAAATTAAAGTAAAATTTAATAACTATATTTCAATGTACAAATTTAACTAAAAGGATGACTGGAGGAATTCAAAAAATTATAAATGATCCAACATTTGTTGCAAGGATTGGGAAAAACCCAAAGAAATCCAATCAGATCAAAAAGTATTAGTAGTAATAATTAGTAGAAATACACAAATATTATTAGGTCAGGGATTTCTAGAAAGAAAGAGGAAAAGGGAGTATTACAAGGAGGGGAGAGAGAGTTCGGAAGAGAATACGTGATAAAGGCTATTATAGTTAGCTATTATAAAAGAGAAGAGAAATCAATCTTGCCAATAATCAATTTGTGAAGAATACCAACACTAAGAAATTGGTTGAGGTATTTATTAGTCGTTCAGCTTGGTTGAATTACGCTTTTTCTGGCTGTGCTAGTTGCCCTTGCCTCTGGCAAGCTGCCAAAATGTGTTGTTCGATGTGGGCGGTTACCGGCTGGGGGCGTGACAGCTCACAGCTAGCAGAGAGCTGGCAGAGGTCTCCATTGCTTTGAATTTGAGCTCCGAAAATGCGCTGCATAAATTGCAACAACGAGTCGACGTCAGGAAAGTGGATCCCCACAGACCCCAAGCTGCAATTTCGCCCTGCGGCTGACGAAGCAATTAAATTTCATTTTATTAACCGCTCTGCAAATCGTTGAAGCCGCACACTGTGTCCAATTAGCACGTTGTCCATGTCCAGGCTGTCCTGGTCCGAAACAAAAATGCCACATTAAAGCATCAAATGTCAGAGCATCGACAGCAATGAATGAATTCGGGGAGGACAGACAGTGAGTCGCCAGAGCAGGGACCACATTAGATTGACACACCCGGCAGGCTAGTCCGACTTTTGTGTTGTTTGTCGAGCTATATTTACATAGAGTGAGAGTGAGCGGTATAGAGATACAGATAGAGAGAGGGGGCACAACCCACAGACAGACAAAAACAAGAGCACACTTTAAAAATTAGTGCATGGCTTTTGTGAAAGTCGCTTCAGTTTGAGCTCGAAGAGCTTACCAATGTTTTTTTTTGGACTCAAATTTTTGGCACAAGCCAACGATAAGTCGCACACACACACACACGCACACACACTGTAACATGTGGCATTGAAGTGCAAGCCAACTGGGTCAACAATTGGATTCAGCTCGTTGTTGGCAAAATGTGGCTTGTTATCCCCAAACTGTAAGCCGTTCAGACTGTGCATGGCTTATACTTCAATGGAATGCTCTTGATGATCATTGATGGACATGCTAAAAGGTATTCAAGTAATGTTCCACTCAACAAGTTGCATTCGCCAATTGCAATTCGAATAGCATTTTCCAATTGGAAAATTTATGCCTTTTTCCTAATTTGACCTTTTGTCCATTTATTGCAAATTTTTGCATTTATCACGAATGTTTTAATTTTTTTTTTGTTAAAACACTGTCGATAAAAATTTAAGGAAATACGAAAAACAAACAAATTTATATGTTTAAGGTTTTAATTAAATCTGACTTACAGTGACTCCCATCTTATTTGACTCACTAAACTTGTAGCTATGGTATATTTTATTTTTGTTGCTTAATTCATTTATTATATATAAAGAATATAAAATAAATAAAATTAGCTTGAGCTTAAGCAATTATTAAAAAATCAGTTTTTTCTTATATTTACTTTCACATATGTATGTCAGAAATAAATTTAAAACTTGATTTATGTATGGGTCAAATAAGTTGACAGCCTCTATAAATTTATTTGATAAAGAAGAATAATTTGATTCTATTTGATCGATAGATTTGACTTGTAACTTATGAGACAGGCTCATAAGAATTCAAATAAGAGTATCATGTAATCGAACTCAATTCAATTACTCTCAAAGTTTAAGCTTCTGAAATAAAAGTAAAGCAAGAGTCAATGAATTCCAAGCAGTCTTCGTCCTTGATGATAATCTTCAAATGCTTACGAAAATGGCACTTGAGTTGCCTGTGTAGTGCCCACAAAGGGTTTGAAATGCAATTGCATGAGCTCGAAGTGTTTGCCTTAACTTCGAGACGTGGAAAACTCAATTCAATTTCCGCTAGACAGTTGCATATTGTTCCATTTCCACTTGAACACTTACATTTGTCGGCTGTCAAAGACGTGTTTGGTGGTGTGTGGGGTAATGCCATATATTTGCAGAGTGAGTTATATACATACATACATACATACATAACTAGTACATAAGTTTCATTTAAAGAACAGGCAACTGTGCCTATTTAAACGAATGCATTGAAAGGCAGCAGCATAAGCAAATATCTACCTCCCACTCCCACACTCACACACAACACATGTGCTCTCTCTTACACATGTGAGTGTGTGTGCACTCATGGCACACAAAACAAACCGACAACAACAACGACAGCAACTCTTAACCTCAATGAGCCTCCGCTACTGCCCGCAATGTGGCGTATGAGTAACGCAGCTGCTGTGCCAAATTGTATAGCACAACTCCAGGGGCTACTTGTTGGTTCCTCAAATATTTATAAAAAGCAAAGAACTGCTTTTGCTGTTGTTCATGTTCATGCCCACTCTAAAGTTCCTCCACCTCTCTCTCTCTCTGTCTTCCTTGCAGATGCACTCAAATTTGCTGATATTTATTTGGCGCCGCAAACTTTCATTTCTGCTGCTGGCCTCTGGCCTGATTTTGCTTGGACTCTGGACATGGGCCATACTTGTCGATACAACAAAAGCGCTGCCAGCGTTCACACAACAGACAGACAGACAGCCCAGTGAGGCCAATTATCAGCACGTTCATATCATCCAGAAGCTGATTGCCCAGGCAAATCGTGTGTTGCGCGCAGAACGGCAAAAGGATAACGTCGAGCAATCACCGCCGCCAGCGCAGCGACTATTGGGCAACGTACGATTTGTACGTCCCACGCAGGCCAAGAAGGCGCCACTACCGCTAGCCGAGAGTTTTCTATTTGAGCAGGAGCGACTGAAAATCCTCGAACAGCAGCAGCGGCAGCGCAACGCAGGCATGGAGGAACTGAACGCCAATGCTGAGGATGATCGCATGCTCAGCTCGGCGGAGCGTCAGACCCAGTATGAGCACGAGCTGCAGCGCATGGGCGTGCCCGCTGTTTCGGGCATTGGTCCAGATGGACCTCGTGCGCCAGCCGAGCGTCTGGTGCATCTGGATCTCAAGGGTGCGCCACCCAAATTGAGTTTCCTCAAGCAACTGCTGCCTGTGCTGCGAGCTCTGGGCGCCACAGGGCTGCTTATCGAGTATGAGGACATGTTTCCATACAGCGGCGCCCTGCAGCCACTTGCTGCGCACAATGCCTACAAGGAAAGCGAATTGAAGGTAATAAAAAATTGTCCTCCTTATCGTTATCGATCAAAAATACAAGCTGTCGATCAACGATAAATGTTGACTATTTGAATAATTGCTCAACTCTGAAATTACTCCTCTATTATCGATAAATGAGAAGTCAACATTCTTTGATCGACTTAGTTCATTTTTTTTTATTTTATTTTAATATTTGAATTTGTCTGACTTTTAATTATATTTTTTTTGCTGATATATTTCATACCAAAGGACTTTCTAGAGTCGGCATGGGTTGAGCATGGATTGAGCGTAATGCCACTGGTGCAGACATTTGGACATTTGGAGTACGCTCTGAAGCTCTCGGAATTCGAGCAGCTTCGAGAGTTGCCAGAGAGTCCCCAGTCTATTTGCCCCAGTCGCCCGCAGAGCATGGCATTGCTGGAGCAGATGCTGACCCAGGTGATTGAGCTGCATATGCGACCCTCGAACAATGCCACGCCCTCGACGCCCGAGCTGCCCATTAAGTTTACTCACCTGCACATCGGCTGTGACGAGGTGCAGCGCATGGGCGAATGCGCCCTCTGCCGCCAGCGAATGCGCAGTGAGATCCTTCTGACCCATGTCATTAGTCTGGCACACTTTGTGCGACGCCGCTGGCCGCAGCTTCACGTCGTGATCTGGGATGATATGCTGCGGGACATGACGCTGAGTGAACTGCAGAATTCACAGATTGGCAGCTATGTGGAGCCCATGGTTTGGGTATATGCCAACGATATCTATCACTTTATTCAGCCACAGCTTTGGGACACCTACTCAAAGGTATTTCCCAGCGCCTGGGCTGCCTCTGCCTACAAGGGCGCCTTTGGGGAAAGTCTTTTGGTGCCGCCGCTGCAACAACATCTGGAGAACAACATACGTTGGCTGGCGGTAATTGCCAAGGAGGGAGGACGGTTTGCCAAAGGCTTGAGGGGATTAGCGTTGACCGGTTGGCAGCGGTACGATCACTTTGCCGTGCTCTGCGAACTGCTGCCCGTGGGCATGCCCAGTTTAATGACATCTCTGTCCACAGTATCCAAAGGTTACTTTAGCACCAATCCCCGGGACAACGAACTGTTGCGTGTGCTGCGCTGCGTCTTCCAGCCGGATAGCCGGCGTTCCGGCCATCCCTGGCTGGAACTACATCCAAATGCGCATCACAGTCAACTGTTTGCCGTGTGCAGCTATCCGGGTCATCTGGTCTTCAAGTACGCGCTGCGCCTATACGACAAACTAGTCGAAGTGGGTGCCTATCTGCAACAGACGCGGGATCACAGCGCCTGGCTATCCGCCTACAATGTGAGGCACAACTTTAGCTCGCCCTTGCGGGTCCATGAGCTAACGGTGCGTACGCCAATGCTGATCGACGAACTGCGCGCCATGGCACGGGAGTCCCAGCAGCTGCTGTGGGAAGTCTACGATGAGCATACGGTGGCTGAGTTTGTGGAGCAGCATATTTATCCCAGCATTAGCGCGTTGCATCAACAGCTGGCCAGTGGACAAATGTTGCTCCAAAGACGCACTTGGCCACAGCGACCGTTGCCGCTCTCCTTGGAGCTGCGCCAGGACATGGGGCTCATCACATTGGAGCAGCAACATCAGCATCATCAGCACTGAATAACTTTGTATTAATTGTTAACAATTAAGAAATAAACATACATATATACATAGTCAAGGCGTTCGAAACGCCGCCATAGGCCAACATTTGATAATAACGATAAATTCGGATGTTAACAGCATTTCTTGTAACTTGTAGAGGAAAACATCAAATGTTCATTATTTTCTAGCTATCACTTTATAAGCTCTCAATTAATCGTACACACATGCATTCATAAACTCTACTATTAACTAGCATTTCCCAAAGAAAATAAATATGCGTATGATAAAAATCCAGTCGAACGCATTTCTAATTTTAAACTTATCCGCCTTATTCAAAATGCAGTGCTGGTAAAGCTTTCTGGACAGTGCTGCCAACTTGCGTAAGCACAAAGGACAAAAGTTTTTTTTTTGGTATTTTGGCAATGTCATGCGTATTTTCGCAAAGGACGAGAAGTGGCAATGCGGGGCAAAACATGTGTTCGCGTAAAATCGATGAATGAACACTTAAAAGCAAATGTGACACGGTGTTTTTTTAATTGCTTAATGTGCAACATAGCCAAACAAAAGTTAACAGTAACATTTATTGAGCTAAAAAGTAGTATTATATAAAGGGTGTTGCTTTAATTTTCTTCTTTGACGGCGAGCGTATAACTAAAAAATTCAATTTACAAATACCAGGCAAAAAATGGGCATAACGGAAACGCCGAAAACAGCAGCAACAACAACGACGGGCACGGTAGCGGCTTGTGAAAATAAACAAATTCTGTCGCTGGACATATTTCAGGAGATATTTAAGCATATCGAGCCTGAAGTGCAAATAGAGGCATTCGAGGTGTGTGCATCCAAACTTCCTAGTTTTAATTTACGTGCATGCGTGTGTGATTTCACTTTCAACCCATTTATTAGTTAGCGCAAGGCTCTGACCGGGGAGACAACTATACGGCAGCACTGTATCGCATTAATTTGAGCGGGCAACGTCACAACTTGGATGGCAGCGAACGCAAATGGGAGCAGAGCGTCATATGCAAGGTGTTGCCAGAGAGCGTCGTCCAAAGAGAGGCATACAAGAGCGATCGGCTATTTCGGTGAGTTATCATTTAATTTATCAACTCTCTTATACATATTCTTGATTAACACTGAGAACTGAGTCAGTATGGTCATACAAGTCGGTCATGTTACTTTGCGAATTATTGTCGTATTTAATAAAACTTGACAAGCTATTTAAAAAGAAAAAACAGCTTTATCTTAATATTTCTCAACTAAACTAACAGCCTGAGTTCTTTATATTCTCTTATTTGACTACTTTACTTGTTCAAATTGTGTTTTATTTTACAGGAATGAGGTGGAGTTCTATACCACAATTATGCCGGAGCTGATCAAGTTTCAGGCGAGCAAAACGGGAATTGGGGCAGCCGTGTTCAATTCCATACCCAAGTGCTATACAGCCAGACATGATCTGCTCATAATGGGTAACTATGTGTTCATCAACATGAGTGGCAAGCTTTCTATAACGTATATTGTGTTGCAGAGGATCTGCGTGTTCGGGGATTCGAAATGTCGGATCGTCACAAGGGACTCAGCATGGGGGAGACACAGACGGTGCTGCTGCAGGTGGCACAGTTGCATGCGCTCAGTTTGGCCTATAAATTCGAGCATCCGCTGGAGTTTACCAAAATGTGCAGCCTCATCAGCGAGGGCATCTTTTGCACAGCTAATACCAGCTGGTACAAGAACTACTATGAGCGTCTGACGAAGAACGCCATTAAAATGGTCTCTGATGTTCTGCCCGCGGATTCAAAGTATATGCAGGCACTGCGCAGCTTTGCAGAGAGCTCCTCGTTCTTCGCCCAGATGGTGCAGCTGGCGAGCGCCGAGTCGCCTTTGTCCGCCATTTGTCATGGGGATTGTTGGGTCAATAATTTTCTATACCGCTACGATCCGGAAGATCGGCAACAGGTGCACGAAGTAGCACTGATAGACTTTCAGCTTGTCCGCTATAGCTCCATTGCCTTAGACATTGCCAATCTGTTGTACTGTTGCACCACGAAGCAAATGCGCGACGCTCAACTGGAAACGTTGCTCAAAGTCTACACGGAGGAGCTGTTTAAATGGCTGGAAATGCTCTGCACTGTTTTACCTGAACATTGTAATACGCTCGAAAAGTTTCAAGAACTGTAAGCTGCCACTGAGAAGAGAGATTACAGAGCCAATTTAATTTATCTATTATTTTTCACAGTTTTGCCCTGGAACTGAAAACCTACGGACGGTTTGCTCTCGGTCTGGCAATGGACATTATACCCATTAGCACATGCTCCTCGGAGGATGCACCTGACATGTATTTGAATCGCACTGATGACAACAATGAGGACGTAGGAGCGCCCACTTTGAATTTTCCGCCCAACGATTTGTGTAGACAGAAGATGTCGGAAATTGTCATTGACATGGTCGACAGGGAAATGATCTGAAGCACGTGCTTGAAAACCAATAAGATTGCTTCCGCCAGAGCTGTGAAATATTGTCAATAACTTGATTGCAATCACATAATTTTGAGACAATTTGAATCGGGAATCAATTTGACTTAAACAATTTTGGTTTTTAAAATCTCAGAGATTATAAGAGCTAGAGTCACACAAACTTCTATAACTTCAATTCTAAAAATCCTTGTAGATTAAAATCAAAATCAATCAAAATGATTGCAATCAAAACAAAGATTGTTAGTTAAAATGATTTACATATTTTACAGCTCTGACTTTCTGTCCATGTAATTTTAGTTATGCTCAATTTGTAGAAAATATTTTCAAAAGTCTTACTTAGTTTCTTGTATTACGATTATTGCCCATAAAATTTAGTTAGCATAGCAAAGTGAGAAATCAAATTACTATTCAACATTATGTAGACTGTTAACCGTTACGTTTCTCTAGCAGCCAACTTAACAACCTTCCGGAATGCAATGGAAATTTCAAATGTGAATTGCATTATTAATTTAGGTATATTTAAATCCAGACAATAGTTAGCTTGTCGAGGTATATACGTGTTTTTCTAAAATATTGTGTTTACACAAAAGCAATAAATTACATATGAACAACAATGGATTTATTGTTAATTTATTTTTCAATAATCGGCCTTGGCTGTCCAGGTACCCTTGTTCCCCAGCACTCCCTTGTCGCAGTTATCGCGCAGAAAGTTCAGACCCGCCATAATGGAGCGCTCCAATTCATCCTGTGTTTTCGCTCGTTTCGATACTGAAGGTCCGCCATAAGAAGAATCCAGAGTATCGGGTGGCGGTATAGCAGCTCCATAACTTCGAGAATGCCCTGAGCTTGTTGCTAATACTTCTTGATCTTCACCATCCTCGGGCTCCACATCCTCGCTAGCCTTTGTATAGTTGCGTCGCTGGAATTGTTTTTCCCGTTTGGTCGAGTGAAAGCTGCTGAACTCTTTGTCTTGCCACATGGACGATGATTGTGTCGTGCTACTGAAGTTCGTTCGTTTCAGCATCACTTCCGGCACGGGCGCAAATTCAGGTGCACGCACCGCTCGCTGCTGTTCGTTCCATTGCTCCTGGGACATGGGCAACCGTTCAGCCTTGTATTGCCATTCCTCCGGTGCGTGCTCCTCGTCATCGCGTTTCTTGGGCACTCCGCTTTTGTCCCTGTCCCAGTCGCGTATATGCTCCTTGCGCAGCTCCTCGCGTTCGGCATCCTCGACCGCTTTCTGAGCCGCCAGCTTCTCATCCTTTTCATTTTGTTCGAGTTGCCTTGTCGTGATCTCTGCCGCAGCCTCATCCGCCTTAAGCTGCTGCTCCCGCTCGTAATCCTCTTTGGTGATGGGCGGCAGTCCGTTGCGAGCTCGTATCCGATTTTTAGCTGCCAGCACACGGTCCGCAACAATTTTATCCCGCTGAGCCCGAAGATCATCGCGTCTCTTTTGCTCTGCCTGTGTTGCCTTCCTCGATTGCTCCAACTCGCGCTGTTGCTGCTTCCTTTCGGCTTCGTCCGTGGAGAAGGCATAGTACCCCACACCGTGTGTTCGCGCTTCGTCGAAGAATACGTCCTGATAGTGAACATCTGGCTTATCGAAATTCTCCACTTCCTTTCGTTCCCAGTTTATGCGCTGCTCATCGTGCTTTGTCATCGTAGAGATAGCTTCGCTGAAAACACTTTCTGTGGCTCGCGGTCCATAGCTGGGTTCATCATCGTCGCTGTTGTGGTTGCTGCCTTGATTTCCTTTCGTGTCAATCATCCAATTGGCTTTGCTCTGATCCAATCGCTCTGGCATGCTGTCTGCCAACTGCTTGTCCCGTCGCTTTGCCTCTTCGAGCTCCTTCCGCAAGCATTTTCGGGTTCTTCCCAAACAATCAACGTACTCAACCTCGTCGTCGTCATTGCCAGCTGTGCTGTCAACTGTACTTTCACTAGTGCTGCTGCTGCTGCTAATCAGTCGTTCTCGTGGAGCACAGCTTTGTGGCTCTGGCTCCTGTTCTTGGTCAAGCTGTTGCTCCTGTCGCTTGCGATTGAACATTACCAGACAATTGTCGTCGGTATTGAGACTGCCTCCACTGCGGCTCATTCGATCATAGAACTTACTCTTTGCCTCCAGCACACGCTTGGATTTATCCAACTGTGCATAGTCCTCCGTTTCATACACCTTAACATCATCGTTTCGACTTATTTCCGTGTAGTTACTGTTCTTGCTGCTGCTGGATTTCGACTTTTCCCGCTCGCTGGGGACTTTCCTGGGCTTAAATTCACTGGCTGACGTTTTTGTGGCCTTGGCCAGTTTAACTTCATGCTGTTTTCGTTGTAACTCAGCTTTTAAACTAAGCAGAGAAGACAAATTGACGCTTATCGCTTTGTTTGGATCGTTCATATTCAAAGCAGTGTTTACAAACTGTTTTTTTTCATTAATCAAGAGGAGAACAAAATCAGCTGTTTCAACTTGAACTACTTCGCTCAAGCAAAACACGATATCGATACCGGTATCGATAACGCGAATGAGGTGATGAAAGCGAGAACAAAATAATATCTAAAAGTTTATTTACAAACGAAATTGATGGCATGTCTGGCGCTGGCGATGCATTCCAGGTGGTTACACGCAAGAAATGGATGGCTCGCAAATGTCTGAGTCGTCGGAATCGTCACAAGTCCGAGAGCGACTATTTAAACGATTGTCCCGATGTAAATGTGGACAACTTTGAGTCGTAAGTACAACTGTTCAACTGCCTGTCTATGCTGAAGCTAGTTTTTCGATTGATACTAATAGACGCCTGGAGCGACTGTGTGCGGAAATGGCCCAAAGTGATTACTTTATCTTATCGATGGAAACGCTGCAACAGCAGCTGGATGCGCAGAAGCGACCACTGGAACGCATTGTCTGCCTAGGATTGGGACCATTTACCCGCACCCAGCAGGCGCTGCATCAGGCGGCGTTTATTCTGAGCACTCAACGGCAACACAAAATCAAGGAGGCACTCTACTACGATCCCGTGTTTCGTGACACCGAGAAGGAGCTAATCCAACGTCTAAAAGGCACCGTCATGACCGAAGACTGTGCGGGCAGACATGAAGCAACAGTGCCCACTCTTTATTATTTGCCCCACTGTCCATATGCTCTAATGCATAATTTATTGTGGTGCAATTGGGCGAGCGAAAGCTTGCCAAATGTGTTACTAATCTCGAATAGCTTTGAGATGCTAACACTAAACAGAACACTGAGTAAAAGCAAAAGCTCTGATGATCATATCACCCGCATCGTGGCGCACTGCACTGAGGTTGCTCTAGAGGATGACTACGAGCAGCACAATGTGTTCAATGATTTGTCATTGCACACTTTCCCCAGTGACAAGCTACCTGCTGTGGATGACACAGCATTCTGGACGCGATGTCTGCCTTTAAAAGTGCACGAAGATGAACTACGTTCTGAGTTAATATCAGAAGATTTAGCCGCTCTGAGCATTGGCTCATAGTAAAAACAGCAAGCGGGCGAAGCAATAAGTAAAAGAACACCCCAAAAGTCTTAATAAACAGAGTTGAATCCATTTAATATAAATATAAACATAGCAATTATTTTTAAAGGCACATAATTTTGTCCGATTTATTGTCCTTCTCTTCTTGTGCCCTGGCCGCCGCCCGTTTCCGCTGTCGTGTCAAGGATTTCCGCTTTTTTTTCTTTGGCTTTACGTTTGAGCGCGTTTTCGTCCGCTGCACTACAATAGGTACCTTATCGACGGTTGTCTTTTTATTTGGACGGCTTACGCCCTTTGCTTTGGCTGGAAAAGCGCAGGGCAGGAGCTGCTGTTGCTCGTGGAGACGGCTACACAGCTTGGGCGAGATGGGCAGGTAACTGTTGCTCTGTGTGAGAAAGTTGACATTACTCGGTGTTGTGCTTGTCAGCACATCTTGCAATTTGAAGCTCTGAGCTGTCGCTTCCAGCGTGGGGCGACACAGCAGAAACTTGTCCATATACTTGGTCGTATAGCGTAGTAGATACTCGCCGGCCGCCATGCCTCGCAACAATTTAAGGAACTCGTGCATCTGACACAGCTGCTGCGGCATGTTTATGTGATAATATTCGTGCAGCTGCTCTTCCAGTGCTGCCCGTGTCAACTGCTCTTCCAGCAGCGGCGCAAAGTCACGCAGCGAAATGCGGCTACAATGTCCCACGTCTTCTTGAAGCAGCTTAAGCTGCAGCCAGGCAGAGAGCAGCTCATACTTTGTCATGATTTCACAGCCACATTCCGGCTTATTCTCCAGCTTGATCAGGTGACAGCCTAGAGGCTTCTTGGCCGAGGCATCTCGTACCGCAGCCATCGAAAGGGTGCTGTAGATCTGCAAGCCTGGATCCGACTCGGTTTGTAGGCGCCAACTGACCATCGCACAATTCGATTTGACTTGCTGAACAACCTGAACATTTTCATCAATGTGGTGTAGCTTATAATCAAGCTGTTGCATATTGGCATCCATATCTTCGATGGGCACGTCGTCAATCGGCTTGCCGGTTTCATCAGGATTCAATTGCAGCCACTGAGTTGGAGCATATGCTGCATAGGCCTCGGTGACGAGACGACTGTTTGTGTGCCAACCGCAGTTGTGTGCCGGCAATGGTTGCTTGAATTCAATGCACTTGAGATCGCTATCCGGAATTTCTCGTATGCTCAACAGCATCTCAGTGGGCAAATCAATGTAGGCGCCTGGTGTAAGTAGCATCAGCATTGCATCTAGTGGCAGTACAAACACATCCTCATCGGCTTCATGCAGCTGATGCTCCAGCTCAGCCGCAATACGACTGCACTGTGCAACATGTTCGGAAGTAACATCGGCGGAGACATAACGCTCCAAGCGCACACGTAATGAGCTCAACTCTGTCTGCTTAAGAGACACCTCGGGCCAGAGACGCACTTGGCCCACACGGCAGATCAGCTCAATATGCTCCATGCTGGCTGTCTCCACATTGAGACCTTTGCATTGCGACAGCTGTGGCAGCCCAGAATGGGTTATATAGCTGGCACTTGGGAGCGTCTGCAGAAGATGCTCCACTTTAAGCTTGAACCATTTGCTGTAGAGCAGCACCAGTGGCTTCATTGGTGCGTACAGGCGTTCCTTCTGCACCTTGGCATAGTCGTAGATATGTTTTTGGACCAACTGTTGTTCGTTGCAGCGTTTGTTGTTCGTGGCACGCCACACCACGAAATCCGCCTCGTTTACGCTGGATTTCTGCTGCCAAGCGAGCAAAACACGCAGACAGGCGGCTTGCTGGACACGACTTAGCACGGAGTAGCGTTCCTGGTTACTTGGAAAGCCATATGGCAGCTGCTCCGTAGTATAATCATATACTGAGTGTCCCAGAACCTCTTGAGTGCGCGGATCTTTGCGCGCAAAACTGCAGTTGTAGGATGTGAAGACTTGTGACGGCGCCTGTTGCTCTTCCTTTAAGATCTCGGACTCCACCTCGTTCAGAAAGGTAAAGAGAGTATCGTTAAGAGTCTCGAAAGATTTGTTAAATTTCCTATAAGATGGCTGGTTGCGAAATATTGAGTTTCCTTGATATAAAACGTTCGGATCCATTTCCTCTTGTTTACAGGTTGTGTTAACAGCTGGCAATAACAGGGTCTGCAAAGTTCAGATCCACTTCCTCTTGTTTACATTATGTGTTAACAGCTAACATTAACTAACAGAACATTAACAGTCTCTCTTTTTGCGGTGGAGCTCTCTGTTAACTGGCAGTGAGGAGTTGAAGCTGTATGTTAATTTAAATGTTGGCTCTCCCGCCCAATTACAAATAATAAAACCGCCATTTCCTGTTTTTAAATGAATTTTATATGCAACATTAAATCCATTGCAATCATTATTAACCAAAGTTACTAAAGCCAGAGCATATTGAGGCGAGCCCTGTAATAAGCAGCATGTATTTGAGCTACACTCTGATTTTTCTTTTTCTGCTGCCTGCGTTGGGAGCTAAAAACAAGTCCTTTGATATGACAAGCTGCGATAAAGCAAAACAACCTAAATTCGTAAGTAACTACATTTTGTATTAATTTTATATACATTATTATGTTGAATTAAGATGGGCTCCTGTTGCAATATACCGAGAGATGATAGAATCAGTAAGTCCTGTCGCAAGTCCTTACTAAGTCAGAATAAAACTACGACGTATAATGGAGACTCTCGTAATTTGAAGGCAGACAAGGTGGCTCTGCATGCAGTAAGTTGTGCTTGCGAAATGTATAAGAACAATCTCAATAGTAGGTTTTAAAAGTGCATTGCAGAGTGTGTGTTTAAGCAAAATGGTTACTTGCTATCAAATGGAACAATCAATCTGCCAGTTGTCCAAAGGAGCTTGGAACAGCGATATCAAAGAGATCCCGTAGTGGCACAGCTTATGATCGGGAGTCTGAAGTCGTGCGTAGAGTCGGGTATGTAAAAAGTACCTATATATATTAAAAAAGTAATCTAATTTACAAGTAATCCTCGATTAGCTCAACGTCGTGCTCAACAGTTTGAGTGGTTGCATACAAAGGATCAGTGCAATTATTTTCCGGCTACTTTGCTGGCCTGCACAATGGAGCAGGTGTATATGAATTGTCCGGCCAATAAATGGAAAAATTCCGATGACTGCTTGGCTATGAAGAAATTCTTGGTGGCCTGCGATAATACCAAAAATTAAATGATATATGCTTATGTATAAAAATACATTCATTAAAGTGTATCAGATAGAGATCAGCAAATGTAATGGTCCATTTAATCGCTTTAAATAATTAATAACAAACAATTTAGTTGAAAGTCACAATGCCGAAACTATTCGTCACACACATTGAACTTAATTTTGGCCAAGTCTGCTAGTCCGCCCTCGATCACATCTCCAGATTTCAATACATCAGATCCATGTGGCGTTCCCGTCAGTATCAAATCATTTTCCTCCAATGTCATGTACTTTGACACATAGGATATAATGTCGGGTACCTTGAATACCAAATCTGCTGTACATCCGCTCTGCTTCAGTTCGCCATTAACTTTAAGCCACAAAGGCAGAGCATGAGGATCTTTGACGGCCTCAAAGGGTATAAAAGAAGAAACGGGCGTTGCCGTGTCAAAGCCTTTGCCCAGTGTCCAGGGGCCACCAGTGGCTCGTGCCGCAGTCAGATTACATTGGGCGGTCAAGTCTAGAGCCAAACAATAGCCGGCAACATACTCCATAGCGTGCTCTTTGGATACGTTCTTGCAGCGGGATCCGATGACAACGCCCAGCTCAACTTCATAGGCAACCTTGGTGAAAACTTTGGGAAGCTAAAACAAAAAACCAATTTAAATATCATGAAAAAAGAAACTGGGCTGAGAGAGAGGACTTACGACAATTGAAGAGCCTTCGCGTATATAGGAAGATGTGGGCTTTAGGAATACAAGAGGAACTGTCGGTACTGGCACATTCCTGGCCTTGACAGCGCACCTGCAAGCGCACATACAAGTTCAATTACCAATTGTCAGTGCTATCAATATCAATTACATGTAATTCAACGCCACTCCAACGATCTTCTTGCCATTGTGCACGAAGTTGGCCGCATCCTGGTTGCGTTGGCAGGCCATAAGTAAAGTTGAGAATAGGCGCACCACTGAAACGTTAATAATATTCAATAAATTTAAAAATCCTACGAATAGAAACTACAACCACTGCGGTCAAGCGAATCTAAGCTAATGCTACAATTTTAAACATAACGTTGCCAATAGGCACTTACTTGCGTCAACGCTGAGTTTATTGAGCCCGAAGGTTATCTGTGCACTGTGGCCCCCTCTGACCAATAAGTTTATCAATAGAAATTAAATAACAGAATAAAAACAACTGATCAACATAAATCAGTGTGACCGTGGCGCATATCAAATGTATCGACAAGCATGATCGATGAGATGCTTCGCCGCAACGAGCCGAGCATGCTCATAAAACATGATGAACATCAAAAATTTTATTTAATTTTTTTCAAATTTAAATAATTAATTAAAATTTTATAATCATTTTTTAAATTTAGAAAATTTTGAATTTTATTCATTGGTGCACCTTAGGTAAAAAATTCTAAAAAAAAATTTTAAAAATCGAGAAAAATTTAACCAAAATTAAGGTAAAATTTAAAAAATTCTAGCTTTCAAATTAAAAAAAACAACCACTTCACTAGTTTTGTAGAACTAGTGAAATGGTGTTTTTTGCAGGGCTGCCACCTTGTTTTTTTTATTTGACAACCGTTGTCAGGGTTTCCACCTTGTTTTTCGTGTAAAAGGACGTTGGAAAAGGACGGCGCAATACAAATTAAAAAAACATGTAGGAGAAAAAGATAATTACATCAAGACGAATACTCCCATCAGTGCTGCCAGCTCTTCGCGTCATAACAAAGCTAAACTAGCCTTTGAAAAAGCTAGAATAGCCAGAATGTGGTAGAGCTGGGTCGACCACTCACGATAGTATCGATAAGTCGAAATATCGAATATCTCCACATCGATGTTACATCGAGACGAATACTCCCATCAGTGCTGCCAACTTTTTGCGTCATAATAAAGCTAAACAAGCCTTTGAAAACAGCTAGAAATAGCCAGAAAATTTTGTTAGTAGCTAAAAAAACGATAGAGTAGTGAAACAATATTTTTTTTTATTCAATCCAGTATTTTTGAAAATTTCTCAAGTTCGTCAAACATATTGTCTTCTGCAGCTGAACTTATGTAGGTCTGATTGGTCCCTATCTTTTTTAAGCATAATGCTATTATAAAATATGAGTTGAACAGATAAAATACCTTATGTGTAAAATTGAGAGTAATGTTTGAACGGCCATTCTATTTGGAAGTTTAGTTTTGACATTGTTCATTTGACTAAATACACTTTCTAACTCTGCACTCGACCATGGTAGCGATAAAAGGCTTAGCGCAAATGATGCCAGTGCAAAAAATCTTTTATATCCTGCTGCATCCACGAAGTTGATTGGACCACTTAATAATGTGGACGTTCGAGTATTGGAACAGAATCTCCTCAATATTGGTGGATTCCACCTTGAATAATGGTTAGTTTCACCTTGATTGGAAAATAGCTACAATTCCCGCAAGCCGCTATTTTACAATTAATCCCGCATTTGCCAATTGCAACCCGCTAGATCTAGCGGTTAAATAGCTAAATTGGCAACACTGTCTACGTGCCGTCGCTTATTGTGGAGAAAAAATCATGAAATTTAAGTCAAATTAATCGTAAAAGTGTAACACAAAGAAACACGCGTGCATTTGCGGGCAATTGCACGACGTAAGTGCAATCTTAATATTGCGTTAAAAAACGAAAAAGTCAATCATATAGCGTTCAAGTCAAATGAAAAAGTATAAAGAATGACTTGCCAAAGAGAATAACACATATTTGTTGAAGGCAGTAACGCGCGGCGTGGTGAAAAAAGCGCGAACGAGAAAGCAATGAAATTTTAAGTGGGTAAAAACGAGAAAGCGCTAAAGTCACCACCCTGAGAAGAGAGTTGTAGGGACAACCTCAAACCAAATTTATATTTTTCTTGCAAGTTAATATAATTCCTAATTACCTATTAATGGAAATATACATGTGCTAAGTTAATTAACGTATTGTTTGATTTAAAATATTGCGAAACAAAAAGATCTGTACAAGTGTGACAGAGTGAAATAAAACAGCAGCCAAACAGCAGCAGAGAAATACAAATTCAACAAACACAACAGCTACAACAACACAATGATGAAAATGGAGACTGACAAAATAATGGACGAGACTAACTCCAATGCACAAGCAGTAAGTTCATAACTTTCAGGTGTAATTAATGAGTTGAATTTCGTATATGCATACATCGTATATGTACATATCTATTTCGATGTGCGCGTATGTATGTATGCAGAGCTCAATATCAATACATATGTACATACATAATGTTCAAGGTGTCACAGATTGTACATACATATGTACATATTCATTTATGTGTTTTATTTTCGTATGCATAATTATGTACAAGTGTATATTGATATAAATTTTGCACTCGTGCACTCTATTAAATATTTGATAGCTTTCCTTTGACCATTTAGTAGCCTTAAACATTTATTTTATGTTTGGTTGTATATATTTCTTATTTTGTAATTAACAGTTAATTGGCCACATTACTTTCAAGTTTGTTTATGCTCAAACACATTGTGTATATTTGTATTTATTTCAATCTGTTCGGTCAAATTTCGTTTATACATAGTACATTTGGTTACTGTGCGTAAATATGATAGGCTGAGGTGGAGATGGAGGCGGAGGCGTGATAATGAAGGTCAGTCCCCCTTTCGGTAAGCGAGGCAGTTCAGTTCCATTCAGTCAATCCAGTCAATAAATTGCTTCTCCATTTATTTACTTGGTTTCTGCTTCGGTTTCTGGGTCAAAAGTTGATTTTTTTATTTTTGGCAAAATGTACGCACTCAGCAATTAAGTTTAATTTGAGTCATCTTTGTTATTGTTGCGGCAAAGCTGCAAAGCTGCCATCAAGGTGAATTGTTGGGGGAATTGTGCATAGGCAATATTATAACTTTTTTTCTTCATATATTATTAAGATTTCGTTTGGAGTCTGGTAGTAAATAGGTTTGAAATACAGGTCAAATATATAAATAAATAAACAAGGCTACAAACCGGTTTATAGTGCTGCCGCTTCAATGTAACACTCTAGGAATCTCTGTCGTCTTATAAAAATAAGCTTAGGACATTTATTTAATTTTATTAACTGAAAAACTAAATTAATCAATTTGGCCTCAAGTGTTATATTATTCCAGAAACTGACCTAGTTAATAGTAAGGAGTACTCCTAGGAGTTGCGAACACCATGAAGTGGCCAATATTTGTAGCTGGAGGTCAATAGTTTCCACAGTCATTAACTAAATCTCGAAAACGATTTCAACTTTAATTTTTAACGCAAAAGCAAACAAAAATCAACAACAAACATGATATTGCAATTAAATTAAGCGCTAAAAACGTGTACACACACAAACAATTGTTCATTTACTAACTCATTCAGTTACAGTCGTATAAACAAGGTTTAAACGTAGTCAAGGTATTAGCACAACATACCAAGTATATAAATACTTATCACTCACACAAATAAATAGTTGTATACTTATATATATATGTACGCTTATAGATAACTTTATAATCTGCTGACATTGCAATTAACTTAATTATAAAAAGTGAGTCATATTTAGGCTGTGATTTTTTGAATAGTTCAAGACAGCCAATTTTCGAAATAATTCGAAATATATATAACTATTTATATACCATATCAATGAGATAATCTTTAATTTTCGCTTCCTTTTCTTGTTAGTTGAGACATTACGATGATTATTACAATACAAATAAATTGTATTGAGCAAGATCTTGAGTTATTTCTGCTTGTCAATTTCTTTACTTTCCTTGTTTTGTTCTCATCGTATAAATGATATGTTGCTGCCTCACAACCCATTCTCATGCTTAGCTTAACTTTACCATTTTCGTGATAAATAATGTCAAAAACCACACGAGTCCAAATACTGGTACATAAGCATAGAAACCAAAGTTAAAGAAATAAGAAGAAAAGAAACACATGAAAAAAAGAGCCAAACCTCAAGCTCAACTAATTGGCTAATTGTAAGCCTGAAGTTTATTTTCTGGTCGCCAACTCGTCTGAGAGTTGCACAATCTTTGCTTGGCACATAACCTGCCATTATTCATTTTATACAGCGAGCTACCTACTTTCGAGCACTTTTACGAGCTGCCCTCTGACATTGCCACATATAGAAAGAAAGAGAATGAGACAGAGAGAGAGAGAGTGAGAGGGAGTGAGAGAAATTTATTCATATTGCATACTACTGTTAAGTAAAATTTCATTATTACATTTCTCATTTATTTTTCTAAAAATTGTTGTATCTTTCTTTGTAAATTCTTACAGTTCACAACCACAATGCTGTATGATCCGGTGCGCAAGAAAGACTCATCGCCCACATATCAGACGGAGCGGGAAGTCTGCTTTCAGTACTTTGCACAGTGGAGCGAATCGGGGCAGGTTGACTTTGTCGAGCAGCTGCTAACGCGCATGTGCCACTATCAGCACGGACAGATCAATGCATATCTGAAGCCGATGCTACAGCGCGACTTTATAACATTGCTGCCAAGTAAGTGAACTAATGTTATGCAATTGATTTGCGAACATTTCTCAGATAATGCATTCAAGATTAACAATACATATACCTTAAAGATATTCTGGAAAAAATACGTACACAGCGAGTTGTTCCGTTGATGAATTTAAAAAGGAAACTCAGAGATTCATGAATAATAATAATAATACTTCCTTCTGATCATTCAGAATCACAACTGATCGAAGTAACTCGAAAAATATAAGAACAATATAAATTCAACGAGTATAAGTAACTGTGTGTCGAACAGATATAGCAGCAGTCTTTGTCCTGCTGCGAAAAAGTACAACGGCCAGTCCCAGACATTTGAACTGTGAAGATATGATATGACAAGATCTCTGATGGTATCCGACTCAAAGAAGTTACGTTACCTCTAAAACCAATACAATGCAGGTGATCAAAACTGTGTGGAGAGCCTTTTGTTCATAGTACCGTATTGCCGCATCAATACATCCTTCGGTGAATTTAATGTCCTCTTCATTGAAGTTCTTATGACACACTGGAAATGCCTCCTTTTCAACATAGTCCGATTCACCAGTTTTGCCGCAGCATTCGAGCTGCAAGTTGGAACAATAATCGATCAGAAATAGATATCAACAAAATCAATAGCTTACATATTGCTGCATCATGAAAAAAGCATTATCATTATATTCAGTGTTGAGCCAGAGTTCTTCAATTTTTCTTACAGCTTTTTCCGTAACGACATTGTTTGTTATGCAAATGGCCAAAGAGATGGTAAAAATAATTGACAGTATTATCAGTATAATGTATATCACATAGATAATATCGATGTGCCGGCGATACCAGAACGCTGTCATAGCACCCGCAAGGATCATAGTTCCACCGGTGACGATGAACAGCTTGCGTATCGTCAAACTGCAAAAGCTCAAAAGCTGAATTTGCATATAGGCATTGCCGATTGGAAGATAAAATCCAGCCATTATCAATGTTACGCCTAGAACCTGCAAGGCAATAGGATTTTATATGTTGTCCTTGTCCAATTGGTTACTTACAGCAAATTCCAGTGACTGCAGGTGGTTAATCCATAGCAGGAACTCTAAAAGGAAATTCTTCATTTAATTATAAATTAAATCAAAGCTGAACAAAACGAGTTTCGACTTATTTTTTATAGATTTTTTGACAGCATTCAACTGGATTACATACTAGGAACTATTTAAGTTTTCTTATCAGTCGCCATCTATACAACAATTTGCACAACAAAAAGTAGATAACCTAAGGAAGAAACGTAAAGGGGATTATAATATTGAACTTACTTTCTATCTGCGATACCTGATTGATATTTTCTAAATAAAACTACATACTTACTGCGTTAAACTTAGATAGAAAGATATCGAAATGTATTTTTATAAATGAAATATTCAGAAATCCAATTCAGATATATAACACTTAGGATCTACCGATATCCACGTGCGGTTTTCTTACTTACCATCAATGCAATGATTGCGCTTTTGACGATAATGCAAATATTTCGCTTTTTGGCAGCAAAGGCTTTAACTGCATGTGTGCAGTTTTTTGAGAAGACCCCAGCTTGTAAATTAAAGTCCTGATGACAGGACATTCTTAGAACATAATCCGTCTGTGCATAATCCTTAATGCCGTTTCGACCGCAGCACTTGAACTGAAAAATAAATGTGATATCGGAATGCAATTGATCTCTAAAATTTATATACCCGAATCTGTAGTTCCATCATATCAACGGTTTTGTTCAGTTGAGTAAAGTCATTCCAGCAGTTGTTCAAATAGAGACTGGCTTTATATTCAGTTGATCGAAATGAAGCAATGACGATTAAACACAAGTTAATAATAATCGCGCAAACAGTGAGTCCAGATTGCTAAAAATGAATCGAAGGGTTAATGAATCAATTATAAATTTCTTTTTCAAATACTTGCAACTCGGAGCAATAGACTCTGGTGAGCGTTGAACCAGCCACCACCTGCGATGGCTATGATAATGGTTATCACTCCAGATAAGACAAAAAGATAAATGATGGTCTTAATTTGATATCCCAATTTATCTGGGCTTATGTGACCCACGCTATCATCCAAGACCAGGCCCATCAATATTACACATTGACCTGTGATCTAATTAAAGTGACCATTAAAGGAGTTGTGATTTGAGAAGCTAAGAATCAAGCAACATACCGCCAGTGCATATGTAAATATATAGATGATCCACCTCACTGCGGCCTCCAACCTTGTGTCCAGATTGAGTTCGTATTCTGTAGACTCCTCATTTAATGAATCCTCCGACGATGATTCTTGAGAGAATGCGGATAGCATTGTGTTCGCCTTTTTTGTTGAAGTATGTAATATATTATTTTTGATGTTTGAATGTGTAGATTTTCAGTTAACTTTTCTAAAAATAATTGAAGCAAGATTATACTTTAATACTAAAAGCTATTTATAGTCCGATTGAATCTGTGGTTGCAGGTTAAAACACCAAAGGTCAGGTATTGAGGTTTTTCTCCATTCCGTACAAATGTAAAACGTAGAAAGACTTATGCGGCCTTATAAAAAAGACCTTAGTTAGTAACAAGTATAGAAAGACATAAATTCAATGTCAATTTTATTTAAAGATTAAATGAGATATTTGTAAACATTTCTTATTTGTAAACTTTGTCAATTTCCGCGTAAATCGATTGAAACTAAAACGAAGTCATGTTAAGCATTACCAACTCGATAAGAGCTATGAGATAAACGTTTATTGGAACAAGCTTAGTAATAACAAAGTAAAAAACAATTACAAAGTGAAGTAATAACAAAGCTGAACAGCAAAACACGAAGGTAACTCGTACGAATCCCCCCACTTAAATCCCCCCGTTCAATCCTTTCCCTTCTCCACGGACTGTTGCTGTGCAACTGTTTTATGTTGGGGCAACGGGCAACTGGCTGAGGAGTGTGGAGTGTAAGGTGCAGGTTCAGGTACAGGTGCAGGTGCAGGTAGCGGGGTCTTTGGCTGGAGTCGTCGGTGTTGCTTATGTTGTTGACTCAAAGGTCATTGCTTCCCATTAAACGCGCTTTGTCGGAACAAGGAGGAAAACAAAACAAAATAAAACAAGAGCGAATGCAAAAACCTGAGCAATACGACATATTTTATTCAATGAGTAAAATAATCATAAAGAGGAAGCACCATAATTACATTTATGAAAGCAATAGTAATATCATAAACTATGTTGTTTTATTATTCACGTGATAATTACAAATCGAACAGGTAGGCATTAAGTACATGTTATAGTTCACGTTAGCTAACTTGATGTTACATGATGTTTTGGGATTATTTAGAAAGTGTCTTTAGTAAACTTTTAACCTAGAGTTTTGATGGCACCCAGACAAGGTCTTCAAGGCGTAAAGTTGAATGTACTCCGGATATCCTTAGGTACATAATTACATGCTGAATTCTGAGTAGCAAGTCAAAGGCTCTTCCAGGGAGCTGTTTAATCCTAAAACCAGGCATGCTAAGAGCGAGAGAGTACGAAGGAGAGAGGGACATAGCTTGAAATGCTCAACAGACTTGTCAGGATGAGCATGTAATAAAATGGGAACGAGAGCGGGAAGTGAGCACCGTTGTTTCCTCCATTTACATTGTAATGCACTTCAAAGGCAGCTAACCAGCCACGCACACACACACACGCACACACAGATACATGCACACTCACACACACACACATATTCAAAAGACAGACAGATAGACGCGAAGAACTAACTGAGGATAGGCTGGCGACATGGACCGTTAGACGACGACGACGACGACGACGACGACGACAACAACAATAACAACTTGAACTACATCAACGTTGCAACGTTGTTGTCGTCGTTGTTGTTGTTGTTGCTGCAAAGTCACTTTGCTCGCTGACTGCCAAAGCGAGTTATGCACATTTTTAATTGTGTTTGGCAAATGCAGCACTTTATGCACTTCACTGCAGACCAGCAGGGCGGTCTTTTGGCCCCCTTCAAACCCCTCCCCCAGCCCCAAACTAGGTCTAGATTCCCTTATCCATGGCTTGTGACATCTGTCGATTGGTCGACTCGAATTCGAAGTCGCCACTCCCGCTGCTTAATGCTGCTTTGAATGCCGTTAGGCGCGTCACAGTCTCGTCTCTGGAGGTGACGCGTGGGTCTGGAAGCGCACCTACGAGCCGAGTTCCATTTGGGAGATATCGTTGCCTTCATTAGCGCGATACGAAAAGAGACGATATCACAATCCGCATGTGCAATGAGTCACAACTCTAGGCATTTAGTGCTATTTATTTACATATGTGCAACCAAGTTTATAAATATTTCTATACATATATAGGTATTATGCACATACTTGCATTGCTGAGTTGAAGAGCTTCTCAGGAAGCTAAACAAACTGAAAGTTGTCATGAGTCATCAAGGTTTGCTTGCGTGTATCTTAATCTTTTACATTGGGCTTAGTCGAGTACATGCATCATCACCTTGCAGGAATTTTATTCATTCTGAATCTGAATCAACTTAGAAATTTCATTATCTTTTATACTTTATGCGTTTATGTACTAACAAATGATTAAATAAAACAATCAGCTTAACAAAATTAATACTGAATAAAACTATACAGAAACACTTTTTTAAAATAATAAAATAAATAATAATTAGTCTGCAATCACCACTAATTACAAACTGAAAAACCATTTTTGTCTTACAGAAAAAGGTCTGGATCACATTGCCGAGAACATATTATCGTATTTGGATGCCGAATCACTCAAGTCCGCCGAATTGGTGTGCAAGGAATGGCTGCGCGTCATATCCGAGGGCATGCTATGGAAGAAACTCATTGAGCGCAAGGTGCGCACCGATTCCTTGTGGCGTGGACTGGCCGAGCGTCGCAATTGGATGCAGCATCTGTTCAAGCCGCGACCGGGACAACTACAGAGGCCGCACTCCTATCATCGCGAACTGTTTCCCAAGATTATGAATGTGAGTGCAATTGATTTGCCTTCACAATACTCAAAACTAAAATTCCATTTATCCACATGACAAAAGGACATTGATACCATTGAGAATAACTGGCGAACTGGAAGACATATGTTGCGTCGCATCAACTGTCGCTCAGAGAACTCCAAGGGTGTCTATTGCCTGCAGTATGACGATGGCAAGATTGTGTCCGGTTTGAGGGACAACACCATTAAAATATGGGATCGCACGGATCTACAGTGCGTCAAGGTACATATGATTTTAGACTTGAAATATGGCAAACTCGTAACTAATTATCCCTTTCCTCAGACATTGATGGGACATACTGGTTCGGTGCTGTGCCTGCAGTACGACGACAAGGTGATTATCAGCGGATCGAGCGACTCCACGGTGCGTGTATGGGATGTCAATACTGGTGAGATGGTCAACACACTGATTCATCATTGCGAGGCGGTGCTACATTTACGCTTCAACAACGGCATGATGGTGACCTGCTCCAAGGATCGCTCCATTGCAGTCTGGGACATGACCTCGCCTAGCGAGATAACCCTGCGTCGCGTCCTTGTCGGGCATCGTGCGGCCGTCAATGTGGTGGACTTTGATGAGAAGTACATTGTATCTGCCAGTGGGGATCGCACCATCAAAGTGTGGTCCACATCGAGCTGTGAATTTGTGCGCACTTTGAACGGCCACAAACGTGGCATCGCTTGCCTGCAATATAGGGATCGTCTGGTGGTCAGTGGCAGCTCCGACAATTCAATCAGGTGATGACGAGGTTTATTCAATTACCATTCCAAGATGATACTTATTGTGTATACAACTTTGGACAGGTTATGGGATATCGAATGCGGCGCCTGTCTCCGCGTACTGGAGGGTCATGAAGAGCTGGTGCGCTGCATCCGTTTCGATACGAAGCGAATTGTCAGTGGCGCTTACGATGGCAAAATTAAAGTGTGGGATTTGGTTGCCGCACTAGATCCGCGAGCCGCTTCCAATACACTGTGCCTCAATACGCTCGTGGTGAGTTCACTCTAATCATACTTGATCATAGGGTATATATGTATATGTGAAGAGTAGTACTAATTGATTCCATTTAGGAGCACACTGGTCGCGTTTTTCGCCTGCAATTCGATGAGTTTCAAATTGTGAGCAGCTCGCACGATGATACTATATTAATATGGGACTTTCTAAATTTCACACCCAATGAGAATAAGACCGGCCGAACACCGTCACGTAAGAGCCAACTTTCACTTTATCTCTTACATATGTATGTGTATTAATCTATTAACATTTTTTATTGATTTCATTTTAGCGGCCCTTATGGAACATTAACATTTTGTGCAAAGGCAGCTACGGGAGCTTCAGCTGTATTCCTCCAGCGAAGAGGAGGAGCAGGAAGGGAATGATAACGACAATGATGATGATGATGATAATGATGATGATCAGGATGTTAATCTCGAGCTGGAGGAGATCGATTATGATGAGGTTGATATTGATAATCTTGATTATGATGATCGTGAAAACTAATGAATAACTGATAAGCCAGCAAACAGCATTGAGACTCGTCCATTAAATTATGTTGAACACAAGCTACTGCGATCTCCGATTTTAATGAAATGCAACAAAAACAACTACAAAAACAAAAACAAATGTTCAATATTAAATGAAAACAAAAACACACACACAAGCATAATATGAATTAATGAAGTTATTAAAGAATACAACAAGAAATCAATATACAATAATAAATACAACAAGAGAGTAACAAATAACAAATATTTTTGCATAAACTGGCTGTTAGGTTTGAGAAATGTACGAAAAGAAAAAAAAAAAATAGTATACAAATATAAACAGAATATTATATTAGTTAATTAGGCATTATAGAAATATTTAAGGTCAGTCTGTGTAAATCGTTGGATCGACTGTTTGTGCTTGTGGTGTGGCACAGAAACTAATGTAACTAATGTTTAGCTCAAATAACTACAGTGCATTGAGTTGAGAGTGGCTTTAAGAAATTCATGAAATTTTGAGAAACTTTTTTACACATAACATGCGAATAGATATATATATATATATAAAAAACAAGAAAACAAATAAGAAAAGCAAAACTGTCAGATCGTACAGAGTATAGTCTTTAGCATAGGTGTTAGATAAAGCTTCATAAATTTGTCAAGACATGATTTGTTTGTTTTTGAACTTTGCGAATCGCTTTTCTCATATTGCACTTTTTGTAATTTAATTTACATGCCTGTTTGTGTTAAAACTGTAAAAATAAAATCAATATAAATTAATTAATTAGGTCTTAAGTAAATAACTTTAAAACAAATTTAAAAGAACAGAAACCTACATTTGTGTAAAAAGACATGAAAGTCGTAAATGTTTTCTCTGAACTTGAATTATACAGTGCGACTTAATACTGTTGATTAGGCAATACTATGAAAAACTAAAATAATAAAAATATATACGGCAATAATTAACAGATTCTTTGATTGTATGAATTGAATTGATAGAAACGAGTTATGTGTAGAAATTAGACAAATTTCATGTCGTTTTTGAATATGTCGTTGATTGTGATCAATTTGGTAACTCACACTATATTGCCTAACTTTAAGTTTCATTGCATAATCTAAAGAATTGCAGCGTTCGTGTATTATGTATATAATGTTTTAATGTAAGCCGAAGAAGAGTTGAGGAAAATTTAATTAAACTATGTACTACTATATATGTATGTACATGCCCAATATGTAAAACTTTAGTGGAAACGCAGCTTGTTGAAGTTGGAAAATGGAGCTGCAACTTGCGCAAATTGGTAATATATGATGATTAGAAATAATAAATTGTGTATAAATGCTATAAAATTTATTTATTTATGGTTGGTATTTATGCTGAAATATTTTTTATGATTTTTGTTGTCGAATTTTTTAATCGTTTTATAAATTAAAATAAGTTAATACAAATTCACTCCTCAAAGAAGTGATTTACCCGCAACATTTATAAAAATAATTTATGTTATATTATCCAATTTATAATTTATTTATTATGTTCCTATAGCGCAGTTAAACATTTTTAAAAACAAACCTTTTAATGAAAAAGCGGGCCTGACCATTTTAAGCTCCGAATTATCGATAGGTTGTGGCGGTCGGTCGATAGACTTATATTTGTGACATTCTGTTAAATTAAGTTTCCGTCAATCACCTGTTTTAACTTGTTCTGTTATTTAGTTGGATTGTTTCTCTTGATTTTCGTGAAACTAATAAAATATTGCCGGCCGGAAAACATTCAGATGCATGGTACACGTTGTATTACCAAAATTCTAATCTCAAAACGTGCGACTGCATCCATTGCCTCCTCATTTTATCAGCATACTTGTCTATTGACAACATCTGCGAGCCGCATGCCTTCTCCGCCGAAAATCGCCAAATCGACAGAAAGCGAACTGTCGGCGGATATTATAAAACAGCTCGGGAATCCGCCCAGGATGCGCGAGGATCCCGCATTTACGAAAGTCGACAGTGACGAGTTCCACAGTATTTTTACGCCGGAACTTGAGACTCTGGTGGCGCTCTTCGAAAAGTACAACTATGAGCTGCGTATTGCCGGTGGAGCCGTTCGGGACATACTGATGAGTATTAAGCCAAAGGATGTTGACTTGGCAACAACTGCGACTCCCGATCAGATGAAGGATATGTTCAATAAGGAGGAGGTGCGCATGATTAATGCCAAAGGCGAGAAACATGGCACAATCACGCCTCGCATTAACAACAAAGAGAACTTTGAAGTCACCACTTTGCGGATTGATGTGCGCACAGATGGACGCCATGCGGACGTGGTGTTCACCACCGACTGGCAATTGGATGCAAATCGTCGCGATTTGACTATAAACTCCATGTTCCTCGGCTTTGACGGTACAGTCTACGATTACTTTTATGGCTACGATGATGTCCAACAGCGTCGCGTTGTATTTGTCGGCGACGCTGATGTCCGCATTAAGGAGGATTACTTACGCATTCTGCGTTACTTTCGTTTCTACGGCCGCATTTCACCAGATGCAAATGCACACGACAAGGTCACGCTAGCCGCCATCAAAGCAAATAGTTCAGGCCTGGCGCGGATTAGCGGCGAGCGAATTTGGGCTGAGTTACAGAAGATTGTCATAGGGAATTTCGGCCGTGAGTTGATGCTGGAGATGCATAGTTGTGGCCTCACTGAATTCTGTGGACTGCCGGCACAGCCGAATGTCGCGGAATTCGATCGTCTCTGCAGCGACTTGGCACAGTTCGAGCAGCCACACTCTCCCATTTTGTACCTGATAGGCATGCTGCACTCCGCCGAGGATGCAATGAAGTTACATGAGCGTCTGAAGCTGTCCGCATACGAGCGGGATCTTGCGCTTTTCATTACACAGCAGCGACAGCGGGTAATTCAAGTCTATTAAGTGTTAAATATATCTATCTTATTCAATTGCAGGTCGATTCTGAATACACTTGTCTCCGTGACTATCAAAAATTGTGCCTACAGCCATTCGCTAAGCGGGATTTTGTCGAGCAGCTGCTGAAGTACGCCAACAAGTTGGAGCTGTACTATCAACTCACGTCGTGGCAGACGCCCAACTTTCCCATCAACGGCAATACGCTTAAGACTCATGGTCTGGCGGGCAAGAAAATGGGAAAGGTTCTATCCGAGCTGCGTTTGCTGTGGGCAGACAGTGATTTTAAGCTGACAGCAGAAGAATTGTTAGAGAAACTACCCACAATATTGGAACTGTTGAAAGTCGAGTCTCCTCCTGGCTCGCCTAATAAAAAGAAACGCAATATGTAAGCTCCCTCCAATGTCTGGCTCATTTTTAATCATCGATCTATAAGATGTTGACGTAAACTAGACTTTGCTAAAGATCTGTATGGGACGCTTGAAGCCGGCTTTGCTGTGCTCCGGCTGGCCCATTAGTTCCATGCTGGCAAAGCCCACGTCCGGACTGAGCAGATAATCTGTGAACTCCTCTGGTTTAAATTTGATGGAATTGTAAATTTCAAATATTTTTGGCTGGAAATACAAGCGAATTAGCGGTAACACTTTAGATTTTTTATGTTTTTAACTTACCGAAAGCTTCTTGCGACGTTTGTAGGTGTCAAAAGATTGGGGCTCTAATATCAGTTTTCCACCTGGACGCAGTTGTAGGAACATACGCCGGAACGCCTGCTTTAGGCCTGCATCACAGAAGTTTAAGTGTATCCACTTGGTGACCGACAAGCACAAGATCACATCATATTGTGGTCGCTCAATCTCGAGCAGCACATCATCCTCTAGCACGTAATTACCGTGCACAAATGTCACATTGTACGGAAACTTGCCAGCCGCAGCCGAGACGGATATGTTGCTGGTACGCTTGATATTACTGATGGCCATTTGGGCATCGTGCGCCAAAGTGCGATCTATGTCCAGGCCAATGAGACTCTTGACCTCGAACTTTTTGGCGATCTGTATGGACAAATGACCAGAATTGCAGCCAATATCGAGCAACTGCTTGCCGCGAAATAGTTCCGGCTGTGTACCAAATACATCCAAGCGTATGTCGTGGAAATCCTTGTCCAGAATACGCTTGCCATAGTACTGCTTGTAATTGCCGTACATGAATGTTTCGTTTTTATTATGTTTTGACTTGGTGCTACTGACAGCTGCATTTTTATTGTCCAGTTGCAGACGTTTCTTCGGACTCGGGGCGGGCGGTCGCTGGGCGACCTGTCTCACGGTGTCACCAGGAGGCACGTGCGCATCCGCTGATTTGGCGGCTGCATTGTCGCTGGATTCCTGAACATTTTGTTTCAGTCTTTTGATCTCGTTGTCGTCAACCTCGATGATTGCTTTTCGCTTCTCAGCAAACTGTGTTAATTTGCTTACAGGTACTGGCGTGTTATTGTTCGTTTCCACATCCATTTTGGAATTTAAACGTTTGAGCATCAAAAAACTACACAATCAACACAAAAATAAGCGGTTGGAAGATTCTGGTTTTTGTAGTGCTGCAAAATGCCACAAACATGTGGCATCAACAGATTCAAAATCTGTTAAGTAATGTGAGCAACTCTGTTAAACGGCGAGTAATTTCTGTTAACATTGTGAGTAACTCTGTTAAAATTGAGTAACCGATTCGTTTAACCGATAAATAAACCGCCAATTTTAAATTAGTTAAAAAATTACACAGTACATTTTTTAATAAATAAACAAAAAACACAAACAAAATTTTGTTAATGAATAAATATTTAAGTAATATTAAGAATTTTAACTAAAAAAAAGGTTTACGCTGGTCTGAAATAGTATAGATTTTGCCATATGCAAATGAGCTTAAAATTAGCATCCCCCAATTCGTATAAGACTCAATTCAATGTTATCGAACGTTCAGAAATTTTTATTGATTTTATTGTGCATGTATTTGGTCTAAGTCCGCATCCTGCGACGGCAACTGTTCCAGTTGTTGGAGGTTAATAGAATTCGCACAATTTGCATAACAAAGCACGGCTAATGGAAGAATAAAAAGTACATGTGCGTATTGGCAGCAGTTGAACGCAAAGCATTGTCGGAAATTTCCGTTAAACGTTTCGACGACTATTTGAAATGCGAGACCGCTAGATCAAGAGAGCGTGTGCCGTGCTCGTTGACCCCTTTGTGGAAAGGGAAACGCGGACAGTATAACAAATTATGCCAATATTGTTAGGACGCGTTGTGCGTGTGTGTGGACCGCGGTCAGTTGAAGTGCTGTCAAGGGTTGAATTTGCATGACTGACCGGCGCGTGGCCAGTTCCTTACTGAAATAATAAAGGGTTGGTAGGCGCAGGAAAATTGTTTGTAATTTGAAATTGCGTATAAAGTAAAAAGTAGCGTCATACTCAGCTAGATCTTTAGTATCTGGTACTCGCTATTTTAAAACCCTTTGTCCGTCAGTTCATAAATTTCATATTTTATTTATGGTATGATCAAAAACCCTTTTTATTTTCCCAAGCAAACGCCTCAAAATTTCTCATAAAACTCTCAAAACACAATGGTCCAAAGTGATCATTAAGCGGCAAGAGATAAATTTTAGAAAAATCATTCAAAAGGTCCTCAAAATAAAAAATAATAATAATGAAAGACAGAACGAGCGCGACATAAGACATTTCCCGTGGAAAAACTTGCACGACGTGCACCGAATAAAATTTGAATAAAATTTCATTTCAGTCATCACATTAAGGGGTTGTGCTCTGGACGCAGATCCTCTGGACTATGGACCACTGATCCTCGACCAAATGTGCGCAATCGGAAACCAGTTTTCATTTCTCTATGCTATTTTACCTTTTGTCTACCAAAAAACAAAAAAAAAAAGGATGCAACATCTATTAAAACTTCAAATGACTTGTAGTTTCCATTGCGCTGCAGCTTCCGCATGTCCTCAGCACTGATGGATGGATGGGTCACGCACAGGGACGGGGAGGGGACAGGGCCATGGACATGCATCATGTGGCATATGAAATTCAAAACCCGTTTAACGTTTCTGCCTTAAAAGCTGCACAGCGTCCGGCATTTAAGCTGCTGCACAGGCGCAGCCTGAATAAAATTAGAAAGGATTTGTTTGGTCAAATCCTTTGGTTGCCATCAAAATTTAAATATACACACACACAACCCTCAGAGAGGCGTCACAGCTAACAAGCCCGAGCAAAGTTGACAACGCATTGAGTTTGTATGCTGCCCAGGGGTCGATCCTGGCCATGGTCCACCGTTTGGTCCATGTGTAATTCAATCGTTGCCTTTATCCCGAAGGGGGTAGCCGAAGGGTTGCATTTATGTAACTTTATAATTTTGGGTCAGTGTGTTGCTCTACTCTCTTCCTTTCTCTCCCTCTCTTTCTCTCTCTCTCTCTCTCTCTTTCCTTACTCCCATAATACGCATGCAAATCAAGCTTCAAATTATTTTGAACTAAGGTTACCAAACCCGAACTCTATTCTACATATTTGTTGTTTTTGTTGTTGTCGTAGCAAAACAACCAACAGTCATGTGCATTGGTTCAGTGAAAGGTCTGCGATATTTTCCATGTCATTTTTTATGTGTTTTTTGGCTGATTTTAAATTTTCTAATTAAAATTTCCAAAATTGTGGCATGTTTTTAGGGACAATAGCAATAGAGCGGATTATTATTTGGCTTATGTGGGAAACTTGTGCACAATGTTCTGTATAGTGAAAATGGAATTTGATCTATTTAATTTAATATCAGGATATGGTGTTCCAGAATTCAGCTTCTTTTTGTTCTGACGATTCTAAAGATTTCATGAGCTACAGAGATTTTTCTAAGGAGTGCGGATTTGTCCGATTTCTCACTATCCTGCAACTTAAGTTGTTCCATTACAAAACAATTTTAATAAATACTAAAGATAAAGATATCGATTATTGTAAATTATCCATATATGAGAAATGTTGACTTTTTGGACTTTCAACCAGCACAACTCTACTAAAGCTCAACTGATTTCCATGTGGAATGTCTTATTTTCCATAATATTACCCATACTTTAACTTTGCATTTACATTTTTTGATTCTGAGACAAACATTTTTTTTTCGAAAATTGTAGATTTTTACATAGTAACCCCTTTACATTTTTTGAAAATTTTCAAAAAATTTAAAACTTAAAATTATTCTTGAAATCGACTTCTGGAGATAAAAATAGGGTAAAAAAGTGCTTTTGAGCTTATCCACTCAAAGATCATCAGTTATAGCAAAGTTTTATCTTTGTATCCTTATTGTTGACAAACTGTATATGATTTTCTTGGTCTGTTCTAGGAGTTGCTTATAATAATGGGAAAATAAGGCGGAACTTCTGGTTCGGAGTCGTAGCATTAGTCGCTGCCCTTGGCCCATTAATCTGCATGACTATTGGCACTTAGAGGCCATAAATTCAGGCTTAATGCGACATTGACCCAGAAAACCAGGCTAAGGGCAGAGGCCGATTCTATTCTGTTTGCTAAGCCGCAATCTGAACGTGTACGGTTGAATGGATTCCGATTCACCAGTTCAAGCTGGCATAACAGAAACGCATTGAAGGAAACCCCAAGACGAACTCTGAACCAACCCCGAGATGGGTCAATGAAAAATCGCTTCAATTTTGAGGCAAAAATCATTAAATTCGTCACAAAAAAAAAGAAACGAAGTAAAAAGGGGAAAATAAAAGAAAAATATCAGAAAGAAAAGGAAAAATGGTAAAGGAAGGGTTGCCAAAGGACGTCAAGGAGCAGACGTTTCTTATTGTTTGCATTTCACCTCTGTGCGTAATTTACTGTGAACCCGATCAGCAGCGGAGGATCTAGGAGGATTCTGAATCAGAATCTGAAGACGATGAGGACGACGATGACTATCTGTGCTGCTGGGGGTTGGCCTCTGCCTTGATCGTGTGCAAAAGTGACATCATAAGACGTGACACATTTGAACCCCGGGCCAGCAGCATCAAGGACCTCTGAGCTCTTGCAATTTTATTTTGCACCCTTTGATACCTGATAAATAAAGTTCGGATCGGCTCAGCTCGGTTATTTGATCGCTCGTAAATTTCTCTTTCTTTCAAAGCCATCGGCGATTTTTGCACTGTGGGAATTTTTGCCACATCTTCCTTCAACATTTTCCTATTGCGATATTTGCGGAAATGCGCGCGCTCATGATCGATGGCTGTATTGGGTTTCCAAAAATGGGGTTAAGCAGAAAGTCGCTCGAATTCTCTATTTTTTTTTTTCATTTTGCACAGGCAAAAAGGGATAATGAAAGTTTTCCTTAAACGGAAATTTAATATGTCACTTCCTTAATTTAATTCATTTGATATGAAAAGCTTAACAGCTTAATTATGGGCTCAAGTGACTGGACAGGCTGTTGCTTTTGCATTTTCCGGTGAAAAACTCGTTTTCCAAATCGCTTTATGGTTTTACCCTTGACCACAACAACAACTTGTGCCCATTTCTAGTGCAGGAAAACGGGAAAATATTTTCCATTGTGTGTTTGCATACATGTAAATTTTTATCTATTTATTTTCTGGGTTTTTCTTGTTTTGTTTTGTTTTGTTTTGCTTTTGACGCGTGTCCAGTCAAGTTAACCCTTTAAATGACCCAACTGACCAATTGACCAGGACACACGCTCTAAACGGGTTACAGTTGTTGTTGTTGTTGTGATGTCAACATGCTGCGGCTGTGGCACGTGCAACTGATTGAGAAGTTGCCTCTGGTCAGTTGGTCAGAGTCGGATGAGTTTTGATTTGCTAAATTATTCCTAGGCTCTCGTACTTCTATTTAAGTTATATCTCTCTTTGCCAGCATCTTCTTGCGCGTCAGGACCTCAGCGCCTTTGCTGGACCCTGGCGCGTTTATCCTTTATCAACCCTTTTTTTTGTCAGCTTTTATTTGTGATTTGAAATTTTTATAAATGCTACATTTTGGCAATGGTTTCGCCTGACTGTAAATACACGCACAGTCATTTATGTATGTCTGTGTTTGGAAAGGGGTAGAAAAGGACAAAGGATCCTGATGCTGTGCGTCGTTGCTTGACAGCGCATTCAATTGTTTAGGACACACATAAAAGCGTTACGTCTACCCAAAATTTAGCTGACCTTCGTCCCTGGGCCCGCAGAATATCGCAAATCATAAAAAAGAGAGGCAGTCAGTTGAAGAGAGAACTAGACTTTAAATTTTAAAAAAGAGCACATGACGCTCTTAAATTACTATTAGTATTTGCAAAAAAAAAAGATGGAGTTGGGTCTTCAACTCACAAGTTTTGGCATTTTCAAGAACAATTTTCTTTTCATCAATCATTCAGGGCTTCAATGCTCAGTCAATATGCTAGAGATTGAAGATATTCGAAATATGTGTTCTTAAGTTGATCATGAAATTAATGATCTCTCTTTTTGCCGACAAAAATCAAATGTATTTCAAGATTAAGAAAAGTATAGCAATCTGTTGACATAAATTGAAAACCGGGAATGTATTTTGAAATAATTACAACTATACGATAATAATCAAAGTACTTAAAAATTCTTTGAATTTTAGTTGTGGTTGAAACTATATGGAAAATTTCAGTTGTATTACTATAGTATTATAGAAATTAATTCATAAATTGGCAAACAAATTTGAACTTTTTCGTTTCTCACGGTACACGAGTTTTCCGAAATTTCACATTCGATTGTAAATAGATTTTAGCAATTGCATATCTTGCAATTTTTTTATGTTTATGAATATTTAATTCAAATGCGTTTCTCACACTGATTGCAATCTACTGGATGGAATGGAAAAAAACAACAATATTATAAAAAGTAAGCGACTGCCAACTGGAAATGCATAAATTTTCCGACTTTCCACTGGTTTGTTTCATTTCGCAGCGTTCGCTAAATGTAACCGAAAAATGATTATGCAAACCGAAGGTCCTTGGTAGATTTGCATAATTTTTGCATTTTCAATTAAGCGGGTGTCCTGACGACTGGGCCCGTACAGATCCCGGCCAGGTCCTGCCAGGGGAAAGGGATGTGCCACATTTTTGACTTGTGCCAATGTTATGCAAATTTTAGGTTACTCGACTTCGATTCCGACTTCGTCTTGAGTCTTGGCTTCGGCAGAGTCCTCGGTCCTTGATTTGATTTTGATGTTTTGTTGTTTGGCATTAACCGTGTTAAATGTTAATTTTCCTCAAGTGCCAATAGTTGGGCCAAGACCGTGTCCTTAGGCAGGCATTTGTGTGCGTTCGGGTTACTTAATTGATTCTGATTAAATATTCATGTATTTCAATTTATTGATGTTTGTGTGAAGTTGATTGGAAATGTGCAAATACTACAGATTAGGGTTGAGTGTATCAATTTATGCATTTAAAGGGGATTAGAAAGGTGTATATTTTTGGGTTGTGCTATTAGTTTCAACTTATCAAATTAGAATTTAGTAGGGCCTTAATTTAAATTAAATTTATAAATCGAAAATAAAGTTCTTCATCTATTAAAATTAAATGTTTATTTAATAGTTGTTCCAAATTTGTAATAAAAGCTTTTAAAATACAATATGATATTAATGATGTAGATCAATCAATATCTTAAAACGTACGACTATTTCCAAATTTTGAATTAATTTTTCTAAAGTAGTTCATCATCTTCATACATACTTATCATCCATACATAGTTTTTGCATACTATGTATGTATCTTAATCTATGTGTATTCCATGCAAACCACTTTAATCAATTTCCACAATCTCGCTGCGCAATTTCTCAAGCGAATCTCTCGGCAATCTCAGAACTCTTAAGGAATTTCCAAGCATGAAAGGAAAACGAAAAGATAAAAGCGAAAATGGAAAATGGAAAACTGCAACCCTTTTTCGCAAATCGTCAATTTATTAATTTCCCAGACTTGTTGTTGTTGTTTATGCAATTTGCAATATCAAATGTCAGTCAAATAGCAACAGAGTCCTTCGACAGTGGAAAAGGATTATGAATTCTGATGCTGTGCGAATGGAACGGAAATTGAAGGAAAAAATTGCAAACCCTTTTGCTCAGACAGGCAGAAAACCGTAAAGCACTTTTTGCATAACCGTAAAAGGAAAATTGCATATGTGCAACCCTTTAATGCAGGCAGGACGAGAAGCTGGCAAAAGGATAAGACGAGGCGAGGCAACTTTCACATAAATCTCGCGGTGCCAAATTTCTGCAGCAGCTGACGTCATTAAGACGGCATTTGTCATTGATTTCCGTTAAAGGATTCGCTATAAAATTGTATCCTTTTTTCATAAATTTCCTTCGCCTGAAATCTGAGATTTTCCACAGCAAAATCAGGCATATTCCCGGCCAACCCCTTGATAAATGATCGATAGTTTGGCCAAGAAAGTGCCAAGAAGAAAAAGGAAACTTGTCGGGCGGATCATCAATCAAGCAAGGACATGGCTCACATTACAAGCTGTGAACATTTTCCGTTTAAGTATTTTCCATTTCGACACCATAGATATTCAGCAAAGTTTTTCAGAGAGAAGATTTCGTTACAGCCACCCCAAAAATTGTGCTGACGAAGTGACCATCGAAACTTGACCTCTCTGGCCAGCATGCTGTCAACATACTTATGACTATCGGAGGTCCTTGCATATATAATCCTGTTAATTGCTTTATTAGCAGACGAAAGACCAAGTCGAATATATAAACAGCTCAATAAATGTGCGAAAATTTCGGAAAATTTCCCAGGCAAAAGACTTGAGAGATTGCAACCCCAGTTGGATGAATCCAGAGGCCAGCTGATCATCATCATCGTCATCAATATCATTTAACCTAATGGACCCTGACCTTGGCCGGCTGCACTAAGCTGTGGCAAAAGTGTCCTTATGCTCGACTGATCCTCGCGTTTCGTCTCGTCCTTTTGCAATTTTTCCTCAATTTCCGTTGAGGCGAAATCGCAAGCCCTAGAATAGGGGTGGTTCCCAAATACCTTTTCTTCGGCTCTTGTGCAATTCTTATGCTTGAATGTCCAAACAAATATAAATCAAAGCTGGCATTTGTCTTGTCTTTCACTTGGGTTTACTTAGAGAATTAATGTTTGCTTAGGCTGCAAGTTACCTCAAATAACAAAATGAAAATTAATAAAGAAATGGTTTTAATCGAAACTGAAACCGAAAGAACTTAGAATTGCTTTCGTTTGAGTTTTAAAAAGGAGAAAGATTAAAGAAAAGAGTACAGTTGCGTTTTATTTTATATTTAAAATTTGGAAGACTTTGATCATTGTTTGGCCTCTCAATTGATTCTGCAATTAAATTTGTCTTAATTTTGGAGATTTTTAACATTTTGACTGCTTTAAATCCATTTCTGCTTTAAAAGTGTAGGAGTTGATACCTTGGTTACCCAAACACTTGGCATTGATTTCCAACATTCGGAAAACAACTAACAACCCATTTAATTGCCGTATAACGTGACTGACTTTTGACAGCCACTGTAACGCCCCGTTTTGACACTCAATTTGCATAAATTGTGCAAAGTCATTAGCAAACAGCTGCTGGCCAGGACATTGGCATTGAGGCGGCACCACGGGCGAAGGACACGCATTGATTGAGCCTTAATGAGTTGTGTTGACAGTGAAAGGTCAACAAGGATGTGCAATGTTCAGGCAATTTGCATCCGTTTAGAGTAATTTTCAACTATAAAATCTTTAAATTTTAGTGTTACTAAAAAATAAAATTATAATTAAATAAAATATATAAAAATTATATATATTTAAAATTTGTAAATAATAGAGATTATAAAGGAGCTGCCTTTCCCAAAATAAGTTGCTGTTTATAAGATTTGCAAATCAAGAAGAAGACCGAAGTTTCTCAGTTTATAGATATTATTTTATAAGTCTAGAGCGGCCCGATATGGATACTTTATATAGGAACAGTTTATAACCTAAAAAAAATTTGTATAAACTTTTTTTTTTTGTAATGAAATACTACAACTGTCATTGGCAAAAAAAAACGTCTTTCGCAGAAAATCTCAAAGTCTAAGCACTGAAGCTCCAGCCAATTCTCAGGTAAATTGAATCTGTTTTCTCTTCTTCTTTCAAGTTTTCCTCGCTTATTACTGCACTTCTTTTATTGCTGTAATTTCTGTAAATTGAATCTTTGCGTATTATCGACTATTTCCCGCTTTGACAGAAACTCAAGCAAGCTGGAAGCCAAATAGTTTAAGAGTACAACGTGCTACGATCATGATATCCTGTAGATCCTTGTACAAAATCGGTTGGTTGTGTCGGCGTTGTTCGCCTCATTGCGCAACTGCCAAAACTGCGTCAAGGATTTTTCCACAAAACAAGAAATTCGTTAAGAAAATAACCCAAAACAAAACAAAAAAGAAGCCGAGAAAAGATAGAAAGAGGAAATCAATCCACCCTCAATTTGAGGCCAAATTCCTAACAAGATGTGTTGCCCTACGTTGTATTTGTCTAAGCATGCTGCGTAATCCTTTTTGTAAGGACACGTTTGTCTGTGTGTGTGCGTGGCTGAAAGGATTGCGTTGTAAGAAACTAAAAATTTAGGACGATTCTTGGCATACGCGTATCTCCGTATCTCCGTATCTACGACCTTTACGCCGTTCGCAGGCAAAAGGATCTCGCTCCGAAATGGCAGCTGAAGATGATCAACAGAAAAAAAGGATGCCAAGGATACAGATGGGGCGCCGCTCTCCGGTTTGTTGTGACGATGTAATAAGATTATAATTTCATATTTTCCTTTCAATTTTTCCTTTTTGCGTTAAAGTTCAGAGAACTTTAGCAGCTGACCTTTCAAGTGAAAGGATATTCGCCAAGGGTTGCAAAAATTTCAACCATCAACCCTTTGTCAATCGACTTCCATCAGTTTTTCCTCGGCAAATTTTCGATCATTTTAGCAACATTTGATCCAAAAGAAAGGGTAAATATTGGCAGGATACACTTATACCTAGCAAAAAGTATCTTGTAACACACAAACTATCATTAATTTTAATATTGTCATTAGTTTTAACGCACAACCCTACGAGGAAAATTACATCAAAATTCCTCAAGAAAATCGTGAGAAAATCGTGCTGCGATCGTAACTTGAGTCGTCCTTAATGATCGGACGAGGAAATTCGCTGAGCAACCTTGAGGAACTCATAAGGATCATCAATCAATTGAGCGACACTCGCTGAAAAGGCAAATATTTATGATAAATTATTTGGCCAAGTTTCTGGCGTTTGTTTTGTAGAAAAGCGTGAAAATTGTTACGAAAATCTGTTCAATTGATTCTACAATTTACACTATTCATTTTTTGCCCAACTTCATTAAATCGAACCGAAATTCAGCTGCCCAGCTACCAAAAATCTATCAATAAAAAAATAACGTCTACTTTTTTCCAACCCTCCCGTCGGATAAACCATTAATAAATTATGTTAATTTTCGCCATGAGGACCTGATGCCCAAAACGCATTTAACAAATATTTGCATAATTTTGGCACAGGCGACTTTCAAGCAAACTGCCAGGATATGCAGGATATCCCGGGACGACAGCCAGTGTTATGCTAATCGACCTGTGACCGAGCAGGAGCAGGGGCAGGAGCAGGAGGATAAGGAGAAGGAGGAGGGTGACACCAGAGGAAGAGCGCACGCGCGCCATGTGGAAATTTATGCAAATCAGCAAAAGGTTATTTTAAAGGGAAGGATTCCCTCGCTCAGCAAATCGATTGGCAAAGGACGAAGCCGAACTACAGCCATCGATTGATTTCGTATGTACGGGACTGGGATTGGAATAGGAACGAGGTCTAGCTCTGGTTTGTCACTTGGTTGGCGAATTGAGACTGAAGTGGATTTACCAATTGTTGCCATAATTGAGTGACATGGATAGGAAAAGTTAGGCTGCGAGTAACGAACGAAACACTAACGAAACATGGACTATTGATTACAGAAAAGGTTCCACGACAAAATGGCAACTGAGCGGGGGAAACTGAGGAAATCTGCATGAAAATGCAGACAAAGCCCAGACATAGAATGGAATAGGAACAGAACCTATCCAATCCCGAGTTGCTTTGTGCACTATAACTATAACTATAGCCCAGGCATTATTTATTTCTCTTCTCTGTCTGGTTCCGATTCTGATTCTCATTCTATTTTTATTATTGTGATTTTACTTTAACCTAATGCAAATTTGCATATGAGAATTTCATATTCAGTTACAAATGTTTCGAAATGGAAAACTTTTGTATTTTGGCTTTTGTTTGCAAATGGAAGAGAGGGAGCAAGAGTGAGAAAGAAAGAGAGAGAGAGAGTGTAGTGAAAAGTCAGTTTGAAGGATAACAATCACTTTGCTCGTGAAGCGACAATTATTATTTCAGGCTCTAGAGAAAAGTGAGGGAATTAGCATTACACTGGAATATCCTTGGACAGGCAAATTGGCACTGACATATTTTAATTAGAGTCGAGAGGAGGACGCATTACATCTTTATGGTATTATGGGAATTTAATTGAAGGTAAAGCTAAATAAAATATATACCAGGAACTGCAAGTGAAGATCGCAGACTATCTCGAGTAGAGACAAGTTTCATCTATCAACGTGAGAAAATCTCGGAGAGCATCTCAGACTCAGCTTCCTAATTACGGCAATTGCCTGTGGCATCCTTTGTCCTCGGCATTATTCACAATTCCACAATTTATGCTAAAAAGTAAACACAAACAGTTTGAATATTCAATCGCAGGGAGTTTTCAATCAGTGGGCAAGGGACACCCCAAGGAAGTCGATTCGAAGAGATACGACTATTTTTGGGTATTTTCTTCCTTTTTGTTATCCTCGATCCTTTGTTTTGGGATGCGCTGGGATGCCGCAGATTTATTGCCTCAACTAAATCTCAACTCAACTTTTACCCCCGGCCAACTGAATAGAAAATAGGAAAATGCTCAGAATAAGGATGATATTTCAATATATCCTTGGCAGTTATTGCAAATTCCGACTTAGAATTCGCTGAGCATTTTGTCTTCTCAACTGTGTTGACCCTTGATGAATATATTGAGTGTCCTTTTGCATAAGTCCGTGAGGGTATCAATGACCACAGTGATAGCTAATAGGATCTTCATTTTTCGGAGTGTTGTCAACACATTGCGAGGACCAAGGACCTCATGCTGATAATGGATGGGATGCGATTATCAAAGGAAGTCGATGCAAATGACAATGCAAATGTGCAAAGTGTCGTCAGCTCTGAGCTCTCGTCTCCTGTGCATCCCTTGCTCTTAGGGGAAGGAGGTCGCTGACCATCCGAGTGACCAACCCGGCGAAGGACACGCGTCCGAGTCGTTAAATCATTTAATGCTGGTCAAGGAACCAGTTGCAAGCTGTGATTCTAGGGGCGGTAGGTGAAGGGTTGCTGATGGTCAGTCGTGGGGTCAGTTGGGCTTGAGGCTCAGCACGTGTCCTGCTGGAGACTGCATTCGTCTGGTAAGCAAAGCGCCATTTTCTATCTCAAAAAAGAGGTCCTTCTTGCCTGTGAATTTCTTGAGAAATGTCCGTTAATTTGAGAACACGTTCAAGTTCAAAATGGCTGACCTCCTCCAGGACGATCCCGTGTTGTATTCAAGGAATCTCAATTGTAGACAAAATGGGAAGATAATTTGAATGCATGACCGCAAGCGTAACCCTTTGAGCGCGCCATTGTCCTGCTGTGCCGCTGTCCTGCGCCAGCGACAAAAGCAACAACAACAACTCATGCCACCCCAGGACATGGATCGAAGCAACTGTCAGGACATGTTATCCAACTAGATGCTAATGCTGATGCTGAAGCTGCCGCCGCTTTTGTATTTTCATATTGACCAGATCCCGCAATGGACCCGCCATATGCCGTGTTCCTGCAAGGGGTTCGTCCTTTTTTATTTATATTTTTTTTTGTCTCGAATTTTCTTCGCGGCCTTTCCGAAAAATATGAATGCCAGTGTCCAAACCGGTTTCCCGGTCGCTGATTACTTTCATTGGGATTCGCGGCCGTTGGGCCGTGAGTCCGGTCCGGTTTCAGGCAAGGAAGTCGTCCTTTTGGGCGACCCTTCAACCCTTTTGTTGCGAGGATGCGCAAAAGCGAATAAAGTTGCAGCTTTCGGTTTATTGTGTGTCGCTCAGGACACCAAGGATTTGATGAGAAATCGGTTTCTCAAGTTTTTTTCCTTTTCTTTTTCCCTACATCAAAAATCAAAGGATAAGGCGAGGCCTAAATAACCGTTATAAATTACAATCTTCATCCGCTTCGAAGACGCTCAAAATGGCGTCATTAGCTCACTGACCATCTCAATTTGTCCAGAGAGTCCTGCCACGCGTCCTTAAGGCTGACCACATAACAAACTGACCATTTAACACCTTTCTGCAAACCTGTTTGACTGCTTGACCAGTAAGGACGAGTGACGCGTGCCCCGAAATCCTTTAAGGATAAGCGCACACGAGAACTGGCCATTGGTCAAGACGCGACTACCTGACACATCCCTCAATGTCCAGGCCAATCCCTGGAGTTAATCGGCGACTTGACGCCTGAGTCCTTATTATAAGAAAAGGATGAGCACGTGTCCTCTACACAATATTGAGATCTTATTAGCATTCGTTATCCCTGTGGGCATTCACAGGCGAGGACAATGCAAATCTTCCGTTGTGTGCATTTACTTTCGCTGCGGGTCAATGAAGTTGACCAAATCAAATACTCACTAAATTGCCATAGCTGCCAAGGATATATTGAAATATCATCCTTATTCTGAGCATTTTCCTATTTTCTATTCAGTTGGCCGGGGGTAAAAGTTGAGTTGAGATTTAGTTGAGGCAATAAATCTGCGGCATCCCAGCGCATCCCAAAACAAAGGATCGAGGATAACAAAAAGGAAGAAAATACCCAAAAATAGTCGTATCTCTTCGAATCGACTTCCTTGGGGTGTCCCTTGCCCACTGATTGAAAACTCCCTGCGATTGAATATTCAAACTGTTTGTGTTTACTTTTTAGCATAAATTGTGGAATTGTGAATAATGCCGAGGACAAAGGATGCCACAGGCAATTGCCGTAATTAGGAAGCTGAGTCTGAGATGCTCTCCGAGATTTTCTCACGTTGATAGATGAAACTTGCAGTTTCTGGTATATATTTTATCTAGCTTTACCTTCAATTAAATTCCCATAATACCATAAAGATGTAATGCGTCCTCCTCTCGACTCTAATTAAAATATGTCAGTGCCAATTTGCCTGTCCAAGGATATTCCAGTGTAATGCTAATTCCCTCACTTTTCTCTAGAGCCTGAAATAATAATTGTCGCTCCACGAGCAAAGTGATTGTTATCCTTCAAACTGACTTTTCACTACACTCTCTCTCTCTCTTTCTTTCTCACTCTTGCTCCCTCTCTTCCATTTGCAAACAAAAGCCAAAATACAAAAGTTTTCCATTTCGAAACATTTGTAACTGAATATGAAATTCTCATATGCAAATTTGCATTAGGTTAAAGTAAAATCACAATAATAAAAATAGAATGAGAATCAGAATCGGAACCAGACAGAGAAGAGAAATAAATAATGCCTGGGCTATAGTTATAGTTATAGTGCACAAAGCAACTCGGGATTGGATAGGTTCTGTTCCTATTCCATTCTATGTCTGGGCTTTGTCTGCATTTTCATGCAGATTTCCTCAGTTTCCCCCGCTCAGTTGCCATTTTGTCGTGGAACCTTTTCTGTAATCAATAGTCCATGTTTCGTTAGTGTTTCGTTCGTTACTCGCAGCCTAACTTTTCCTATCCCTGTCACTCAATTATGGCAACAATTGGTAAATCCACTTCAATCTCAATTCGCCAACCAAGTGACAAACCAGAGCTGGAAACTGTTCCATTGATAATGTCGAGCCCATTTGCATCCGCATAGGAAATCAATCGATGGCCGTAGTTCGACTTCCGCCCCTTGGCAATCGATTTGTTCGGCAAGGGGATTTGCTCTGCTTTCATTCATTTGCTTGCGCTGATTTGCATAAATTTCCACATGGCGCGCGTGCGCAGTAACCCTCCTCCGTAGAGGAGGACACCATCACAGGTCGCATTAGCATGACACTGGCTGCTTCCTGGTATTGATCCTTTTCCTCATCCTCATCCTCATCCACATCCTGAAGCTGCTGCCGAGTCTGAGGCTGTGCCAAAATTATGTAAATTTTACAATAATAATTTATGCAAATTTGCACAGCGGATGTTACATGTCGCCTATAGATCGAGATCCGAGCACCTTTTTTTAAGGGTTTGCTCTTGTTTCGCATTTTTGCAACGGTTTTTTTAATATGCAAATTTTTTTTGCGCTAAGGTCTCTGAAATTATTGGTGGAATTTTTAATTGTGTTTTTTGCACGATTGTAATGCAGATTTTTTTGTTCGTTTGTAAATTGAATTTTGTGCGCCAAAAATAGTTTATTTTTTGCATTTGAATAGATTTCTCTCGAATTTTATTAAAATTCAGCAGCTGTTTCATCTTCTGCGCGCCATTTGGTGCCAAACCCAATTGTCGATCTTGGCATAAGTTGTGCAAATCATTTCCAAAGGGATTGGCGTTCAACTATGGATATGTGATTGCATTCAAATTTTAATTGCTTTAAAATGTGTGAGAGAATCTAGAAGACGATATTAATATATTTAATATTTTGTGGAAAAAAATAAATGTATATCATGAAAGGACACACAAATATAAATACTTTTCATGGAGTACTTATATCAGCTATAAAAGGACACGCATTTATTTTTCGTTTAATATATTTATATTTATTTAATATTAACCTTCAGCCATTTATTAAATGTCTAATAAAATAAAATATTCAATATATATTTGATTAAATTAAAAGTCGGGAATTAAATACATCAATATTTTGAAGAAAATCAAAGACTTTTGTATTTGAATTACCTATTTTTCAAAATAAAATTAATTATCGTTATATTCGAATAATCTTAAACTGTCTGAATACATTTCATTTCTGTTTCTAAAATATTTTGTAAGTTTTTGTGCTTTGGAAATCGAAACTGTATAGTATTAAAGTTAGCCCAAAACCGAATATTTTATTATATTTTTAGTTTATTTTTATTTTAGTTATGTATTTTGTTTATTAAAGGTCTCTTTGCTCAAACAGAATTCTTTAGTTCATATTCATTTCAAAGGGCATCTTCATATTCAACTCTCTCTCTTTCTCAATTCCGCTGTCTGGGATTCCTTTACATTTCCCATAAGCTGACTCTCTTCCCTTAAAAACAACAGGGGAAATTCCGAAGCAACCGTTGGTCCTCGCAATGACATTTTTTACCTAAAAAACTCGCTTTTCTGCCAAAATTTACATGAACGCTGGCATTTTATTGGTCGACACGAAAAAACTGGCAAAAAAACGGCAACAAAACTGAAAACAAGTTGGACAGCGTTTTAGTTTTCCACACATTTTCCGGGGCGCTGGATAAACTAAGGGTTGGGAGTGCAGCCACCACCAAATGGACGGCTTTTTAAGACTAACCGTTTTTTAAGAGAGTGCGAGAGAGAGTGTGCGAGCAAGAGAATTGGGAGAGAGCGAGCGGATCGGTTTTTTAAGAGCGAGTTGGGTTTTTTAGCGACCGGGAACTCGAGCTGGGAGAGGGTTGCTGGGAGCTGGAGAGGGAGAGGGAGCTGGAGAGCCTTCTGCGCAATTTCTGCTATATTAGCTGGTCGTCGCGGAAGAGTTGAGACAGTTTGAGCTGCGCAGCTGAACTTTGAGGATCGCAAGAGACGAGCCACATTTATCTTGAGATCGTGTTGCGCCGAGAAAAAAGCAAAAAAAGAGTGTGTGTTTTTGTGTGTGCCGTGAAAGACTGTGAAAATCCTGTGAATCAAGAATTTTTGAAAGAATTTCGATCACGAAATTGAAGAAATCCAAATTGTGCTGTGTTTATCAATAGAAAAGTGATCACAAAATGTCCAATCAAATGGACCTTATGATGCAGCTTTATATGATGAATCTGCTGCAGCAGCAACAGCAGCAACAACAGCAGCAGCAGCAACTGCAGCAGCAGCAGCAGCAACCTCAGCAACAACATCAACAACAACCGCAGCTGACGGGCTTTGATTATACACAGAAAGAGGATATCAGCAGCAGCACTTGTCTGCAACAGCAGCAATATCAGCAGCAACCACAACAACAACACCAGCAACACCAACAGCAACAACAGATGAAAAGAACGCATAAACGAACAAATTCGCAAAACACGAACTGTAGTAGTAGCCGTAGTTGTAGTCCCAATAGTAATTTGAATGCTTTATCCACACAACAACAATATGAACAACATGCTACAACTCTAATAACACCAACAACACCTAACAACAATCTGAGCACAAACATTGCCTATCAGTTGCCACAAATGTTGCTCGGCACTCTGTCCCCGTTGGCACAGTACATGTTGCATCAACAACAACTGCAGCACCAGCAACATTTGTTGACAACGTCGGCAACAACAAATCTTTTACTAACACCTAATACGCCCAGCTCCACAGCCCTTTACCCAAACTCCCCTCTCAAGAGTGCTGAGCAATTTACCACAAATAACTTTTTGCAATCCTCCACAGTGACATCAACGCCAAATGAACAAGCAGCAGCAGCAGCAGCAGCAACAACAGCAGCAGCAGTTACATCAGCAGCAGCAGCTAGCAGCAATCTTTCGGCAGTCACTGTTAAATATGAGCAGGATACACATTATGAGGATGAGGATGAGGATGAGAAACCGCTGTCCAGCCTGACCAGCTGCAGCTCCTCGGGCTTGGCCAGCACCAACGATACCAGCGCCAGCACCGAGAAGTTGCTGCTGTTGTCCGGCGTACAGCCGCTGGAGAGCACGAGCACCACGGACAGCAACGACTCGCCCAGCATGGTAAGTCTTTCAATACTCCAGTACCCATGGAGTTTTATTCTTTTTTCTATAAGCAATCTTCTAAAAAAATAGGATGAGATAGCTCAAGCAATAAAAAAGTGTCAATTATTGAAAATTATCTATATATGAGAAATATTGACTTTTTGGACTTTCAAAGAACACAACTTTAATAAAACTCACCCGATTTCCATGAGGAATGTCTTATTTTTCATAATATTAGCCTTACTTTTAGTTTGCATTTAAATTTTTCGATTCTGAGACAAACATTTTTTTTTTCGAAAATTGTCGATTTTTACAGTGTTACCCCTTTACATTTTTCAAAAATTTTCAAAAATTTTAAATTTTAAATTTATGCTTTTTATTGACTTCAGGTGAAAAAATTAGGGTTAAAAAGTAGTTTTGAGCAAATTTCTAAGTTTTTTCTGCAAAATTGTCTCAGTACGTAGTACATGGTACTCTTATGATTTGAAGAGATTAGAAAAATCTTGCACTCCTTTAGGCACTTCTTTTGCCTTTGATAATAAAAAATAAATAAATCATTCACTTTAGATACAAAGTTGGGCTTAAAGAATATAGTTGACTGAATTTATGGAATTAAAATGTAAAAATTAATTTTGAGATACATTAGTGAAGAAACGAGAAAAATCTATGAAAATGACTACTGAAGTTTTTTGGAGAGTGACGATAAATTTATACCTAGTATTTGAATTAACTTCTTAAAATTCGCAAGATTTGACATATAAAGTCATTTGTTGTGTAGAGTGAACAAAAAAGTTGCTGAATGGCTTTTAAGGAATCGTTTAATGGACCTTTTCTTTGATGTTCTTCGCAATCTCCCACGCTGTCTGTAATTCGAGAATTGCTCGTGCGCTTTGCTCAAAAACTGAAAATATTAAAGAGAAGAAAAAAGTTTGTCGCAATTTCGCGGTTGGTTAATGTAAACAAAAGATGTTGATTCCAAGGAAAACAAACAGCTGCTGGACAACTCCCGGTGCAGCTGGTGGCACCAGGCAGTCTGACTTTAAAGCTACTACTACTAATAATTATTATTTTCTTTAATATTGTTTTTTCTTGTTTGATTCCCTTTGTGCAGTACACGCCCGTCAAGCAGCCAGCGGACTCGTCTTACAATGTTGTCAGCTCCCTCGACAATGAGTCAACACTCGGCACGCCTCTGGGCCAGAGTAATTCGCTGTTGACGCCACCGGCGTCGAGTGACCAGCTGGGCAAGGGCATCGTCAGCCTGAGCACGGCCAGCAGCCTGGATGCCTTTCTGCAGAACGAGGAGAACCTGAAGAATCTGCGCAAGGTGTCCTCGTATCTGGAGTGCGAGAATACGCTGTGTCGCCAGGAGACGCTGCGTGAGCATTTCCATTGCTACGACGAGCCCTGCCAGGGCAAGATCTTGAGCAAGAAGGACGACATCATTCGGCATCTGAAGTGGCACAAGAAGCGCAAGGAGAGCCTCAAGCTCGGCTTTGCCCGCTTCTCCTCCGCCGACGACTGTGCGCCCGCCTATGGCGAGGGATGTGCCTACAACTGGAAACAGACCCACTACCACTGTGTCTACGAGCACTGTCCCAAGGTCTATGTGAGCACCAGCGATGTCCAGATGCACGCCAACTTCCATCGCAAGGACTCGGAGATTGTCAACGAAGGCTTCCGGCGCTTTCGCGCCCATGAGAATTGCCGGATCGAGGATTGTCCCTTCTTTGGCAGGAAGATATCGCACTATCACTGCTGTCGCGAGGGTTGCAATCACACGTTCAAGAACAAGGCTGATATGGGTAAGTCCTCCCACTTGGAAAACATGTCATGGAATATACTTATACTCCACTCTCCACTTAGACAAGCACAAGACGTACCATTTGAAGGACTATCAGTTGACGCAGGATGGCTTCAAGAAGATACTCAAAACGGAGCAGTGTCCCTTCGAGTCCTGCAAGTTCTCCACGGTCTGCAATCACATTCACTGTGTCCGGGAGAACTGCAACTACATCCTGCACTCGAGCAGTCAAATGATCAGTCACAAGCGGAAACACGATCGCCAGGATGGGGAGCAGGCCTATCAGCAGTTCAAGGGAAAGCAGGAGGATCCGGAGGAGGCCAACTCCCTGGATGCCACAACGCCCCAAGCAGCCGCTGCCAATGGCAATAGTTCCTCATCCACATCGACACCGCTCTCTTCCCTCTCCGCGGAGCACTTCCTGGCCCGCAAACGCGGTCGTCCACCCAAGATGATTGTGAGTGACAACTTGGACTATCTATAATTATATATCAGTATCTTTAACTTGCGATTTGTTTCCATTGCAGCAACTGCCCGCCAATGCTCAGCAGTCGGAGGCGAAGCGTCTCAAGCTGGAGGACCCTGACAGCAATCCTGCGAGCAATGGGAATCCTCTGGGCAACGCTCTGTTTCCCGGGATGTTGCCGAACTTTGGCGCCGCTGCCGCCGCCGCCGCCGCAGCTGCCGCGGATGCAACAGCGCCGAACTTCCAGTTGACCCACCTCATGGCGCTCTTCCAGCTGCAGAATCCGCTCTTCTATCAGAATCTGTATCCCGGAGCTGCCGTGCCACAAAATGCGTCCATGTTCAACAATTTGGCCGCTTTCAGCGCTGCGGCTGCTGCGGCAGCGGCGGGAGTGGGCGGGGCAGCGGGCGGGCAACAGCCAAAGAGCGAGTTTAGCATTAAGCCCGAGTTCAAGGAGTAGATCGGAACGTCCGGCAGATCGACAGATGTACATAGATATAGTTGTAACTTGTAGTTTAAATAGCAGACTGACTGAGTTGGACGCTTTGTTTAGATAGAGGAGTTAACGGGTTGCCGCATGGCCAGGACGTTCCTTAACCTTTGCCTTTCCCTTCCCTCCCCCCATTGCAAAAGCCAACTGAGCCACATTTTAAATTAGCTTAAAAGCCACAAACAAAATGTTGCTCAATTCGCTTTTGTTAACAATTGTTTTAGATTTTTATTATTATCGTTCCTTTTTTTCTAGCTTAATAAATATTTCAGCTTTTCGTAAAAAAAAATAAACTTGAATTTAGTTTAACTAAAAACTGTGATGTTTTCCTTAGCTTAAATTATTGAAAATTGTAAGAGAAAATGAATTTAGAAAGACTTAGGAGCTTTTCACTTGAAATCAAATAAATATTAAATAAAATGGCTTTGTGATATGTTAATGAGAAATATAATCGTTTAATTGAGCTAAGTTTATATATAGGTAATAAATATTAATAATAAGAAAATCATGGAAATGAAACTGCATTTTTTATACCGATTAAATAATTGTTATTGCATTTATTGTTTGGTTTCTTTTTTTTAATTTTGTATATGATTCTTTTACTCATTTACTAAACACAAATCAGCTACACAAGAACTCTGGACCGCATGAACTCTATGAAGACAGTCCAGTTAAGCGATTTACTTAACAAAGAAGCATTTTTTATTCGATATAAGTACATACATACATGTTTATGTAATTCTCTTTACGTATATTTAAACAATCAATATGGTTAATCCAAGTCCGAGAAGAGATTTTTGAAATTTATATAGCTAATAAGTGTATAATGTAAAGATACGGGCAAATATATTATAGGAATTTGTTCAATATATTTTGTGGGTGTTTTTTGCATTCATTGTTGTTACTCATAAACCCAATAGAAATGTACAAATTATGTCTATGTTTAATTTAAAATTAAGCGAATGTGTTTAAACTAAACTGACTAAAACTAAAGAAACATAAAATTCAACAAGTACAACTAATTAAATTCGTTACAAATTAATTCTGAAAACTTAAACAAAACTAGAGATTGAGACTGAGACTGAGACTGAGACTCTGTTAAGCGATTCTTAAGCTTCGATTAAGTTCGATTCGTTTACACACAATTCATGTTATGCCAAAGGTGTTTATAAAATTGTTTGCAAAAGCATCTATCCAATTCATGTATATAAGTACCTGTATATAAGCTTGTCTATATGTATATAGATATATATGTATATCTACTTTATGGGGGGGACTGTATATAACTTTAGGGTACTTTTTAGGGAGCGTTTCTTCATTACTCTACGTAATTTATGGCAACAAGTTGTGCGCAACATGCAACATAATGAAAATTTGTAGCTTTTCTCTTTGCTTCTTCTTTTGGTTTGTTGTTGTTGTATATTTTAAGCCGCAACTAAGTTGTACTCTTAAGCATTAGCTCTACGTCTGCTCCAGAATGGGCTCCCTGTGGAGTCCACGCAGCAGCTTGCTGATGAATCAGAACCGTTAGCTGCGACCGGTGGCCGCTGCCGGAGTCGCCTCCACGGCGCTGCTCGGCGGCACACCGGGCAAGGCGATGGCCCTCATGTGGTGCACAGGTCGAATGGACTTGAGCTGTGTGGTGCCCTTGAAGCGCACATTGACATCGCCGCCGACCACGCTCAATGGATGCATGCCCGTCTCGGGCTCGGCTGGCAGCATTTGTGCCGCCGTCGTGGCCACCAGCTGCTCCAGCGGCACTGCTGACGGCTCTGCCGCTATGGCCATGTCATTGATGTAGCTCTGACGTGTCGCCAGTGGGGACAGGGATGAGGGCGTGCTCTTGTAGCCCATGCGACTGAAAATACTGCCAGTGCTGCCGCCTCCGCTGCTCGTGCTGTGGTTGCTGGCGGTGCTGGGCGGACTGAGCGGTGTGCCGACGCCGGAGTCAACCTCGAGCGGACTCTTGATGTTCGCCACAAACTTGTCGACGTGTTCCGGCAACTTGAGCTCATCCAGCTTCGTTTGTATCACGCTCCGTGCACTGGCGTTGTCCAGCAGGCGATTGGGACGCGTCGGTGGTGGCGGTGGTGGCTGTGGCGTGGGTGAAACAGAGACAGCCTGGGCTTCCATTGGCTGGCCATTGGCCGTATGGTTGCGCTGCTGGTGCAGCTGATGTTGCTGCTGACGCAGTTGCTCAAAAAAAGGTGTCTTCTCCTTCCTCTGCTTTTGTGGCGAACCATGTTCGTCTCTTTCGCTCAGCTCTTCGAGCACCTTGAGTGGAAACCCCAAGTGACTGTTGACCGAAATGGATTTGCCAATCTTACGCTCCGTAAAAATCGGTTTGCGTCGCTGTCGATCCAAGTCGTCCAGCTGCTGCAGCATGCGCCGCACCTCGCTGGGCAGCTCCAGGTCCGGATTGTGCTCCACCAGCTGGCCGATGTAGCGTCCCAGCGTCTGTATTGTCAGCTCCAAGGATTGAACCTGCGACTGCAGCGTAGAGATTTGGGTTTGCTGCGACGATCGCGTCGTCTCCAGCTGTGCAATTGACGATTGGGCAAACTGTTCAAGTAAAATGGGAGATTAAATAAGTATTATTTATGTATATAAAAAAGGTTTCTGATCTGTAGATCACTGTCGATTTTAAAATGTTTTAATCTACTTGTTAAGTAATCTATTGTAATTAAAGATTGAATACTTAAGAAAATATAAAAATTAAAAACATTATATATAAAAAAAGAGAAATGAGGAACATTGTGAACATATTCAATTAATTTTAGTTTAGTTAAATTAGACAATATGGTGATAATTCAAATAAATAAACATCATAATGATTTTCATATAGAAATTCAATTAGAGAACTATCTTTTCTATTGGATTCAATTTAATTGAAATTCATATGAAATATTTAGAATATTACTTTATAGATATCATTTAAATTAAATTAAAATACATATTAATATAGTAGTATTAGTAATTTTCCCTCTGCTTGAATATAATAATATTTTCTTATATAGTAATGACCAATCACCTGCAGCTGCTGCTCCAGATGCTGATTCTGTGTCTTCTCCCGGTTCAGCATTTCGAGATGATGATTCGTTGTGGTAATTTCCTCCTGCAGTACATTATACTCCACATTGTACTCGGCCAGTTGCTTGCCAATGTCCAGCGTAAAGACCAGCTTCATAATCTGCTCCATGCAGTGGGATTCCATTTTGGGCACCACAGACTTCAAGTAGTCCATGATCTCCTCAAAGTTATCCCTAGCCAGCAGCTGTGTCTTGTGCACCGACAGCAGAGCAATGGCAAACTTAAAGATCACATCGGAGGACTCCAGGAATAACAAATCGAAGACGCGTGCCACAAAGCCCAGGGGGAACTGGGAACTGAACACGGTCAGTATCCAGGGAGCGGCGTACAGAGTGGGCGAGACATCGTTCTGATCCAGCCACACGTACAAGTCGGGCAGATGATCCTTGACCAGGCGCGACAACTGATACAGTTGCAGCTGGAACTTCTTCATGTCCGGCAGGTACTTCGTCCTCATGTTACGGCTGAACATCAGATGCTTCAGCAGTTGAAAAGCACTCGCCTCGTCGCACTGCAAATGGATAAAGATTCGTTAGATGATTGAATGCATGAATAGGCATCGAATTCTCAATCTTCTGGTCTTTAAACATACTGTAATTATCGAATTCTTTGTTTTTGACTATATTCTCTATATGTTGTATGATAAATATCATGTTATGACAACTAATCTCTTTCATTTTTAAACCATCGTTAGTTGAGCCCTCGATTACACTTAAGACACCTTAGATTTATATTATGAATGAATTTTTAAAAAATACTGCATACATTTAGGCGATATTTTATTGCAATTCTTAGCAACTCAAAACAGCCATAACTGCCTTTGTATATAACCGATATTGATGTTATTAGGTGATCGGATAACACTTCAATATGAGTAAGGATAATATGCGATAGTCCATTGAATTTGGAGTGTCTAGCTCTTATAGTCTCTGAGATACAACTGTTTATTTAATTGTGGCAACTTAAATGATCCAATTTGGGTTCAGGGTATTAAAATTGGTTACTCTATATATATTTACTCTACAACAATAACAGTATCTGCGAGTAACAGGGTATAAACTGAGCCTCTGCAACATGCCACAACTTACATGCAACAGCAGCACGCCACAAATGAAGCCCAGTCCCTGGCAGTAGCCCAGCTCGGGATCGAGAATGGAGTACGCCTTCAGCAGGTTGAACAGCGACAGTTGGCCCAAGCCCAAGGGATCCTTGTAGAACTGATGGTTGGGAAACGTGCGTCCCAGATCAATGAAGATCGCGTGCTGATGCTCCGTCAGATGCTTCAACAGCGTCTGATACGGCGTATTGTAGTTGGGGAATCGCTTGGCGTCCACCGGAGCTACGTTCATTGAGTGCTGTTCGGCGAGAAAGGTCCAGACATCGCCGCGCTTGGACCGAGGGACGCCCGTGCGGATGGCATGGCGCAGCACCTTGGGATCCTTCTTGTTGCCAATCTGCATGGAGTCGCGCTCGATGATCTGTTCCCAGCGCTCGATCAGCTGCTTGTCGCAGGGCACAATCTCCTCGTAGTCCAGCTTGATGCGCTTCAGCTCGTTCTCGTTCTGACGCGCCTGCAACATGGCATTCTCCGTTTCCATGCGATTCAGCATTATCGTCTGTCTGATGGCCGTGCGCCACAGTTCCCTCAGCTCGGCGGCATCCCGCTTGCCCCGCTTGGCAGCTGCAAAGGATTAGATCTGTTAGTTGCTGAATGACCTTACGTTGTGGCTGGGTGACTTACGCTTCCGCATGGGCGACAGGAACTCGGTGGGCGCCTCGCTGTCCAGTCCCTTCGAAGGCGTCACCACGCTGTTGAGTATGGCCTGGCGCCAGGAGCCCTGATGTGTTTCCGCCTCCTTCGGACTGTTGCCCACTTTGATGAAGCTGCCAAGGAAATGGAAAAAAAGGTTGCATAAGATAAATAAATATCTATACGATCCGGTCGAGCCTAAAACTGACTAATGTGTGATCAATCTAATCAAGAATATATTTATATATTTAATGGGATCTGCCACAAGTTTTTTACGAGTTACATACTCCTTGACAAAATTATAATACCCTCTCTCCCTCGCTCTCCCTCTTTACTTACATGTCCATCATGGGACTCTTGAGCTGCTCGGCGCTGGGCTTGTTGCTGGGACTGGCGCCGACGGTATTCGAGCGGGATCGGAAGCCCTCGGGTGGTGACTCCGTGCCCTGTGGCTCGGCGGATCCCTCGCGGATGTCGCGCAGATTGTGGGGCGGCACGGCGATGTCATCCTTGGAGGGCTTGCGCTTGAGCAGATTATCGAAGGAGTTGGTCAGCGAGCGCTTGGCCTTCATGAAGATGGTGCTGCCGCCCAAATACTGATTGAGAAACTCGGATCGATTCTCGGCGGTGTCATGGACATGTCGCTGCTGCCGGGACTCGCAATGGGCGCGCAGCAGCATCATGAGGAACTGATTCTGCTCGGCCACCGGTGAGTTGGTCTTCTCGGAGCCACAGTACTTGGCCCAGACCATTTCCTGTTCGTCGTCACTCAATGTGGCGATGCGACGCCAGATCATTGTCTGCGTCTTCTTCTCGGACAGACCCTCGACATCGGTGCAGAGCTTGTGGTACCACAGCATGGGGCAGTGCTCGCAGCTGAAGATCTGCGTCTCCTGCTTCTTCTTCTGCTCGGCACAGGTGTCAAAGGCCTGGGCAATCGCGGCCACGATGTCATCGCACACATGCTCCGACTGGCACTTGAAGACGTAGCCAATGTATCCCTCGTTGTTCAGCTCCCGGCAGATGATGCCGAAGTGGTCCAGCGACTTCTGGCCATGCACACAGCTGGCCACGTCCTTGAAGTCCTTGTAGAGCAGCACCTGCTTGCGATCCGGCGAGATCAATCGCAGATCGCTGCGTCCCACCAAAAAGACCATCGTGCGATTCTGTTCCGCATACGGAGGAATGCATCCCTGGGATGCCGAGCGATCCCGCTGCTTGGGTATGCTGCAAGGGATACGGATACAAAGACGGATTAGCTGGCTTCGAGTGGGCGTGGCATGCGAGCAAAATCATAACAACAAGCGAAGCAAACAAAAACAAACTAGAACAAGAAAAAAAGGTAAGTCGAAGATTTAATACCCTTGCAGAGATCTGTATTCAATTTATGACAGGATTCAAATCTGTAAGATTCGTTGAGAAAAACCAGGAAGTTTTATCATGCTACAGGTTGATTTTGGCCCGATTGTTTCTATGGCAGCCATATGATATAGAAGTCCAATTGAAACCGAATTTGGTTAGATTGCGATATTTCAAAAAACTGAAATAGTTTTCAATACTAAAGTAAAGTTATTAAACTATCCTTTCAATGACAGCTCTATGATATAGTGATCCGATCCAGAGGCGGTTCTTTTGACAAATCTACAGCCTGCAGCAAAGTTAAAGATTTGTACCAAGTTTCCTTAACTTGGCTTTCAAAACTGATCAACGATCGATTCAGTTTATAGTCCTGATTAAGAACATAAACGAGTTTAAAAAAGGAGAACCAACTAAACATGCGTGGGATCAGATCTGGACCTAGGCGCCACTTACTTCTCCAGCGCATAGTGGGGATGCAACTGAGTTGGAGCTGGATTTGGATTTACTGTTGCATTTGCAGTCACTGTGGCCACGTCTTCCCTGGGCGGAGTGGGCTGCTTGTTAACAATGACATTGGGCGCCTCCAGTGGATGATTATCCTCCGAGCTGCATCCGATTTGAGGCGAGCATTGAATTGATCGTCACAGTGTTGGACAAATGGTTCGGACAGTAAGAAATCTTAGCTCTAAATACTTACAACTCCTTTTGGCCCAGTTCCATTTGGCTCTGACCGCGCATGAGTGTCCGTTTTGTTGGCGACTTGTTCTCCTTGTTCTCCTCCAGCGGCTGGGGAACGGCATCCGCCTCGGCGCCCGTCAACTGCAGTGCCACCTGCGGCTTGGGTGGCACCTCCTGCTCCTGCTCCTGGTCGGGCTCCTCCTCATCCTCCTCCTTGAGCTCATGACTCTTCAGCGTGCTGGCCGAGCTCTTGGCCTCAATGCCCACGCCTCCCTCGCTGCTCAGGGACATCTTGCGGTTCTGCATGAGCCGCAGGCGCTGGGCATCGTAGGCCTTGAACTTGGGCAGGGCGTCGTCAATGAAGGTGTTGGGCACGCGTTTCTGGGAGACGCGTATCTTGCCCACGTACATCACTTCGAAGAAGTGCGTGTGGTTCGGCGAGATGTCCGCGAGCAGCGAGAGATTGCCCTGTGCCGAGGTGGACGTGGGAATATTGACGGTGCCCGAGGAGCTGCTCAGTCCGTGCGTGTACGACTTGGATGCCTTCATCTTGGAGCTAACCGGATTGGGACTGGCATCGTGCTGGGCATTCCGCATTGCCTCGCTCATCTTCAGATTGGTCGCCGGTGTCGCGTGTATCCCATTGAGTGATCCGTTGTGGCCACCAACGCCACCGCCACCGGCACCAACTCCGCTGGCAATCAATGTCTGCGGGATGCTGCCCACAGATCCGCCGAGCGTATGCGCCGGATCCCTCATCTGATGCATCAGCTCGGCCATCTGGAATTGAACAAAGAGAGGCAGGAAAATGATATAGTCGTAGTTATGTTCCTTCTACGGGTTACAGTACATGCGGTCAGTTCAACAATAACAGAGCAGACTCAGCTAATGGCCATTTGGGATGCACATGCTCCACTCCCCCCCGCCCGCGAAACGGTTAACGGCCAGGCATTGTGACGTGTCCGTGTTTTGGCCAGTTTCCTGTCTGTCCTCCCATTTAGTTTTATGACTTTTGTCTTTAGTTTATGGCACTTTTTATGACTTTGTCACTTAAGGGTCGCTTTTCTCTCTCTCTCTCTCTCTTTCTTTCTTTTTTGGCGATTTTGAGCGAATTTCAGACATCAATTTCATGACGCCGACAAAGTTGATTTACCTTGGTGAGGTTGGGTTATGATTATGTTATTTTAAGGGCGACACAAACTGGACTCTGCCAGTGAATCTGCATTAAATTAACTTTTCTTATGACTCATAGCTCATAAATATTCGAGAAGTTGCCGCTTAAGAGCTGAATTGCTTAATGGATCCATAAGATTGTTCTCGGCTTAAAATAATGCAAAGATTCCTTTTTTATAATTTAAAAGCTAGACTTTTATTAAAAAAAGTGGGCAGATTTAGTTCAGAATCAACACACTATTTGATAGATTAGATATTACATTAGTTTTCTTTTAAAACATAAAGTGGAACCTATTTGTAATTTTCTATACATTTTTAAAAATTATTATATATTTTTTAAAATATTAGATTATGCGGCTTTAGCTTTATTTTGAAGCAGTAAAAAGTATACAAATTTAGTTATCTTTCAAATTATTTTTAAAATGTTAGGAGTCTTATTAAACCCTTATTAATAATTTTCATATCATTTTTTCAAAAATCTGAAGCCCCATTTATATCAAAAAGTTGATTTGGTTCTAGCTGATGCCTATTGCTATTTCTTGAATATTTGATGAATCTTCGAAAGTTTTTCAAAGACACTATACGTAAGGCATTGTATCACGTTTGGTTTTCATGTGCAGACATCGTGTCTGCGCTTCTCAGTCGATTCTCGGGAAATTTCTGAGTGATGCATCATTCTCATCGGAGTATTCATAACACATATGAGCAAGCAGCCGAATCAGCTGTTGAGTGGGCAATAAACTCAGAGAGGCAGAATCTGAGTTGACTCTCTGATCTAGTGGCCGAACTGAGTGGCCCAAAATGTGCGGCATTGAAATGCTGCCAAAATTGAAAATCAAGAGAAATTCAAAACAAAAATGTTGACTGTAAAAGTTCTAAAGTCCAATGTCAGTGCATTATGTGCAGCTGTCTAAAAGATACATACAAACAAAAGATACATTTACTGCACTGACAACTAATTGCCATTTATCAGCAATTTATGGTAAAAATAGATACAATTTATTCTAAGTCTGTCCATTCTGCGACTCTTAGCTACCAAAATTGAGATAAAATATGTATATATTTTGTTTGTTTATTTTGTGATGTCTCTGCTTTGTCTATAGCTGATCAGTCGCTGGCTGAGTGATCGTGACGTCACGTTGTTGCCAAATGAGTATCTATCAGATACATTTGTATCTTCTTATATATGGAGCAACAGGGACACGCTTAGCAACGCGTGTTGCCCTTCCGAATATTTTTACGTAAGCACAGACATTGTATATACACTTATGTACATATATAGTACATACATAACATACATATGTATGTACATGCATAAGTAAATATGCTTCTTCATAATTTTTGTTTACTCAAAAATAATATAAAAATCAAGTGAAAATATTAAGGCTGAGAATGACTGACTATAAATTACCCTGTAGGTATCTTTATAAATTTGAATTAACATTGGAAATTATTATCTGTGGGAAATCTGAATAATCTGAATAATATTGTACATCATCTGAGAGCTCTTTAGATAGAACTTTCACATATGAATGCTTCTCTCATGGTTACAGGGTATAACAAGGCTTGCTAGAAAATAACATGCATATGTTATGTATGCTCACATGAACACATACATACATACATACCTACAAATGTTCGTTTTTTGTGCAAAATATTTCACAGGAATTCAATCCAACGTCACGTTCGCCTCGCGTTTTTGCGCATTTTTCTTTACGCCTTTTATTCACATATTTTTGTCGCCTTTCTCGAATTCGTCTACGTGCCATCAACTTTTAACTGTTTGTCGTATTATTATTATTTTTTGTGTTAAATGTGACGACTTCACATCGATATGCATATTTAATGCAACGTCAACAGCATTTCAAACTTGACAAGCCCTAAAAAACAGTTCAGTTACATGACGAGAGATTCGCCGGCTTTATTTTTGTTTTTTTTTTTAATTTTATGTGTCGCCAGATTGTCTGGCTAATGTCCTTCAGCCTTAGTCACACCCTGTTCAAATATATATGTATGTATGTATATATATCATGTTTATTAAATTGTTTACCACGTTGTCAAAACCAAAACTGAACTTGAACTGAAAAGGAAATTCAATTGGAAACTGAAAACAGGGCTAAAGAAATACCGTCAAGGGCAAAGTAATAGACTGGCAAATACCCTACAATTCAATTCGCATTTAATTTGTAATATCAAACAAGAAAGTTGAAATAATTTGTGTAATTCATTTATTGGCATAATATGGAAATAATATCCGAATATATACTTCAGTATTTCAAATACCAGTCGTATTCCAATCTATTGGGAAATACGTTGAACAAATGTTGTAAATGTTGTAAATGTCGCCTGTCAAGTGGTTGAACTACAAATTTTAAAGTCTCTTCGTGCGCTTTTTGCTGATTTTCATCGCTTTTTTATGCGATTTTGAAACTGTCTGGTCAATTGCGAAAGCAAACGACAATAAAAACAAATCACCGCATGCATTTAAAAACGCAGTCAATGGTTTATTGAACCCTTGACAAATGTTTAATAGCCAAATGACAAATCCAAATTCATTCTGGATGTAAATTTCAATGTAAATGTTAGAAAAAATGCATTTGTTTGGATTTGCAATTAGTTAGACTTGATGCATTCTCTGTAACGATTATAACCAAATGGGCTATACAGTGGAATAGTTGGCTTGACATATTCTGTACAATATTTTATTGTGCACATATAGGATATCTACTAGTCGAGTAATTGTTTGTATATACAAATACTGCTTCGATTCTTTCCGTGCAAATTGAAAGCAGTCTATTCATAATTAGGTATTTATTTGATTTTAAACAACAAGTACACACACATATGTACACTCCACTCTACACATATTGAGTCTTTGTTTATTTAACGCTAATTTGCAATTATGACACACAAATATCGACAAGTCGAACAAAATTATATAAATTCAGTTGTTCAACCACATGCATAAAGTGGAAGGGAGAGAGAAATGTGGATAATGCTTTGCGTAGCAATGGGAAACAAGTAAATCAAAAAAAAAAAAAAACAATAAATAAAATACTGCAATTAAGTTGAATACGGTATTTGAACATGCAGCTAAAACTGTAATTTTTGTTAACTTTTCTCCAAGCTATCTCATAGTCTTAAATAACGCCTAATAATATTATTTTATTAGTTGTGCAATTTGTAGTATGGAAGATTATACGTTATATGTTTAGGGGAACCACAAATCTAGTACCGGGTAATGATACCACATGACATTAACTCAATCTCGTTTAACTTGAAAATTACTAAACACAAAATAGGCAATTTCATTTAAAAAGCGCGTTTAGCGGGGTCAATAATATTTACATAAATGCTATATTTAAATATCGAGAAGAATCCAAGTATATTAATTATATTATTAGCTTGAAATATTCTAAATAAAATTAAATATTTAAAAATGCATTTAATAATGAATTTAGAGAGAAATTTTAAATTAGTCTGCAAATTTTCATAATCGTATTCTGGTTTAGTTTGCCCATGTATAATTCAAAAGATAATCTACATTGTAGTTTCCATTAAAAACTTTATCTATAAATGTAGTAAAAAGCATTTAAACTAAATACTAATCCACATTCACAAACATAAATCATAAACCAAATTCCTTTTAACATTTATTTATAGCCCTTTGGTAAGTTTTGAGCAATGTGCACTTGAAGTTGACCAATAAATTTGTAAACCAGTTTGGACAATCCTTCAACTTTTCAGGAAAACTGTTTACCAAGTGTTACGCTTCTTTAAGCACGCCGTGGTCAGGGTCAAGTGCCGAAATGCGAGTCAACAATTTTCAGCTGAAAAGCGATAAAAACTAAAATGTCCGAGCAACTTTTTTGGCGCCTATGAAAAAGTAAACAAAAAAATTGGAAACTGCATTCCACCGTTCCACCATTCAGGCCAAAATGCACAAGAAGAAGCATGAGTGGTAGAAGAAGAAGAAAAAGTAACTGACGCGTCAGTTTGCTCGATTTTGGCTCTTGGCACGCGCGAGAAAATTAAATTTGAGCTTGGAGTAGAAAAAACATAATAAAAACAATTTATATGGTAATGCACTTGATTTGCATAGAAGTCTTATTTATTTATTTTTTAATGAAAATGCAGAAAAAACCGGAGAGGAATTGGCAAACAGGGGATGAATTGAATCTGGATTGAATGGAATATCGAAAGACGCTGCTCAAGGCCACTTCAATTAGAGCCAAGTGACAAGTGGCAATGTCAGGGTCAATCGAGGGGCAAAGGGGAATGATATTTACTTTTAACCATTGCACTCTCCATTTGAATTGTTAAGTTCCACTAAACACTACGATTACACAGTGGACAGGGAGAGCGGAAAGATGTAAAGTACAATGGGCTTTGCATGCACAAGCAGAGTTCGACTCATTACATAAGGAGAACAAAGCAAATGTGAGAAAGAATGAAAACAAAGTAGACAAATGCAAAAACAAATGCAAAAACAAACACAAAAGTAAAGGCAACAGCAAACTGCTCAAGCAACAAATGAAAAGCAATCAAAGCAAAGCAAAACAAATCAAATCAGAATAGAAATTGAAATCAATTGAAGCAGGCGGCAGAATTGGAAAAGAAGAACATGGAACATAAGGAGGTGTTGGGGGTGAGGGGTATACGGATATACCCTCTACATACGGCACGGCTTTTGTTCAGCACGGATGCATCGCTGACGGAGGCCGTCAGAATTGTGTCCCGATGAAATGGCACCGTAAACATTGTGTTCTGAGTATTTTCTCGTATTGTTGTTGCTGTTGTTGTTGTCTTTCGTTGCTGCTGCTGTTACGAAACTTACTGTTTCAATCGCCTCCAGGCACCGTTGCAATTTTGAATTAGATCACAATTTATTGTCGCACTTCAATTCCCAATATCTTCATTTACCGTTTCGAACTATCAGAAGTTTGTCGTGTTTTCCATTTTGATGTTTGGCTTTTTTATTGTTTTAATTATCAGTTCACTTTTTAGTTTAATATTGTTTGTTGTTTGTACTGTAGAATAATAATAAAGAAAGTTTTTAAGAGCCTACATTTTTAATTGATTAACTTTGATTACAGATTTTAATTGATTTTGTAACTTTATAATAATATTGATTGCATTTATTGTTTGCTTGTTATTCCGTAGTTTGTGGCATTAATTTAAAAACAGTTGAAGTACTTATTTAATTAAAATTTAATTAAATTCGATAATATTTAAATTTCACTTTTTGAATGTTTTACATTTTACTGCCTTTTAATTGAATATTTATATTTTTAAGCCATATTCAGTGCTATCAGCCTTGTGTTAATAACAAAAAATATTTGCTACAGTCAAATGACAATATTTAAATGACTTATGTACTTGAAAGATGCTTGACAGTCACATGGAAAACAAAACAATTGATTTATCTTACTGCGAACACAATGTTATTAATAAATAATTGGGAAAGAGAAACACATACGACGGTTGTGAATGTTTCGGTTCATTTGCGCTGCGAGTTTCTTTCGCCGGTTAGAAGAACCGCAAATAGAGCGGGTTTATTTCAACTAGTATTTAGATATAAGGGCGCCAGCAGCAAAACAGCTAAATCAAATCTCTCGATAAACGAAAGAATTTTCAAATTTCACATATGATTTCGAGGCAACGAGTCAGTTAAGTGGGTGTGAGTTCAAAGTACTCTTGGTTGAGGTTGTTGAGGTTAAGCGATAAAACAACTCAGAATTATTATTGATACGTATTTGGTTGAGTATTCCCTGGGGCCTAATCGGATGACGAATAAATACAATGCGATTTAGTTGAGAGCAACGCAACGTGAATGCTGCAGCATTGTTCAATAGCTGTATTTGTATCTAGGTATATTCTTATATACTCGCATGTGTATGTGTATCTGTATTATCTGCTAATTGTCGCGTTAATTCGTTTACTTGATTTGAATTCGAGATGTTTGCACTGCCAACATTTTGAGTATTTGGGACAATGCAAATACGTGTACTTGCTCTAAGTGCTTTATGTAACATTTGTTTATCCAACTAAACGCAATTCGCATGAATCGAAAAGAGTAATAAAAATGCTCAGTTTATTGAACAACTAATAAAATTTGTTTATCTTAAAACAGTCTTTTCCTCCATCTTTTAATTTGTTTGTATTTGGCTTCAATTAAATTTTTGAATAAACGAATTGACGCAACTTGAAGATGATATAAACTCAATATACATATATTCAATTGATATGCGTATGTAAATGTATATATATGAATATATGTATATATACAAACTGGAACATTGTTTTGATGTATCTTGATTTTTTTTGGCTGGCACGTTTAACTAAGTAATTTATTTATATTTTCTATATATGCAGTTTGTTTTTGTTTCCTCTGTGGTTGGCCAAGCACTTTGCACAATAAACAAGTTGTAGAATAAACAAGTTTGTATTTATTTATCAAGTATGCAAAATATTTATAGGTGCAGATGCACTCGCAATATCACAATTTCAATTAATTATTGTTAATTATAAGGTCAATTCTTTGCGTTGGTTTTTATTACTTTTTGTTAACGGTTTCCTTGTTGTTGTTTTTATTTTGTTTTGTTTTTGTTACTTGGTAGCTGTCGCTGCCTTTAGACTAAACGCGCACGCGTTTCAATTGCCGCCAGACAACTGACAACGGGGATCCCATTCGCTGGTCTCCGATCCAACGAACAAGAGAGAAACGCTCACTGACAACAACAACAACAACAAAAACAACAACAGCAATAGCAACAACAACAACAACAACAAAAACAACAACAGCAATAGCAACAACAACTACAACAACGGAACAACCTGCGCATGCGAAATGAAAGAAACAGCAAAAACAGTTTGAACCGTTTCTCAATGAGCATTGAATGAGCAACAGAGAAAAGCAATGAGTGTGTGTGTGTGTGTGAGTGTGAGAAAATAAAAATGAATGAGAGAGAGAGAGAGAAAGAAAGAGCGAGAGAGCATGTGACAAAGTGCACACAGACAACGCTGCGTATGTGCGATATGAGCGATCAGGTACAAAGTGTAATATTTTATATAGCATAGGGATAAAAGTTCAAATATTGCAGACAATATTCATTTTAATTATTATATTATAAATTGTAATAACAATTTCATGTTATAAAGCTTAAAGTGCATAAAAAAAAAGAATTATCAAAATCTGCAGAAAGTTTAGGGTAATTAAGATTTAAACTTCAGAAGAACTTAAACTAAACTGGCTATATTTATTAGGCAATAAACTGTTGAATGCCTTATAATACAAAGCATCATTTTATTAAATTTAAACCCTAAGCTTATATAAGTTTATTGCTTTAATATAACTTATATTAGCTTCAGTTTTATATTTAATTAAGTTATATTCAATACTTTGAATTATAAAGGTGTTTTTGTCGGAAAGCGATTACTAACCAAGAGACAAAACCGGCTCTAAAGTCTGAATGATTACGAGAAGTTCTCAGAGCTTATTAGCCTATCTCAAAGAACATATATATTTATTCATATATTATTTTTACTTGTAACCAGCCTAACAAATGTCTTAAAATACACAAACTAAAACTCAACTAAAATGCCAATACTCAAATAGGGCCAAAATATAATAAAAGTTGCAATAAATGCTCTGTATCAATTTAAAGTTGACAAACACAATAAGGGATAGAGAAAGAAAGCGAGAGAGAGAGAAAGAGGGAAGAAGGCAATATGCAAAGCTTGTAATATAAATTTTGCTATCAATAAAGCCAAAGGTAAACTGCACTAAAGCCAAATTGATTTCATATTATAAAATGCCTTTTCCTGCCAAAATGTGCGGCAAATTCAATTTGTTGTCAACCGTAGGCATCGACGACGAAAGCAAAGCAGAGCACAGCTTCTACAAATATAACAACAATAAAAGTCAATTATCAATATCATGAATACAGGGAAAACGGAGAGTTTAATACTCAATATCAATTTCCAAAGTTGCCGGCCAGAATGTGACTATCAGGCCAAGGCCAACAATGCCGTGCAGGACTTTGAGTTAAAGCAAAGCTCGAACATATGCAAATGTCGACAGAACGCAAACAGGCCAAAAAGTTGAACACGATGCATCCATTGTGGCACAACTGCAGGCAAAAGTTTTTGCCATTGGACGTAATATCCGTTCTACCTCTTCTTCTTTCTTCTTTCTCCTTTCACTGTACTTTTAATTGCATTATGTGTGCACTTTCCTGCAGCTATTGAAGGGAAAAGTGGTAGAAATTAGAACGGAAGCGAGCGCTGTCAATAAAATCATTTGCAAAACTGTAAGTGATCCAACCAAAGTTACCCTGACATTATTGTTTTTTGCAGAAGTAAATGTATCTTTCAGGAGACGAGAATGATAACGTAGTAAACTGGAAGACCCTAAAAGTAGGCAACATTTTGCAAGCGAGGTTAACATATTTCAGTGACTTTTACTAAAATGCTATGTTATTAACAGTTGTACATATGTTGCGTTACAGTCCATTTTAATTTTTAACATTCCTTCCTAACAGTTCAACTTAACAGTTTTGCTTGGCTTGCAAAAAACTTTATTTTAAATGTTTCAGAAATATTTCTTGGCCGGAAACTAGAAAAAGACTTTGATTACCAGTTACTGACCAAATTTCAGTTCAATATTTTGTCATTGTTTTTTGCAGTGTAACCAAATGTTTACATTTGCTTAGCTAATATTTTCTCTAACCCTTTAAACTGTATAGAATTTAGATTGTGGGCAACACTCGACTCGATAATGTTGGCCAACACAAGCAGCCAGGATAACGCAGGGCAAGTCCTCTTAAAGGCCATTAAAAGTCAGACGAGCGTTGCGAATGACAACGACAACGGTGATGTCTCTACTACGGAATATGGCAACGGAAGCGACATTTGCCGAAGGTCTGTGAATGCCTCTCTCATGTTCGAGGTAGTTGCCATGCCCGGGTCGGCATCTGACAGTGCGTTTGAGTTCGGGCCACTTGGCAGCACAATAAAAGCCATGTTTAAACAGCGATGATGGTCCATGCAAATGGCAGCTCAGCGTCATGCGTCATTTGCGACGACAACACGACAAGAGTCAAAGGACTTGCCGCAAGGACATGCAATCAACGTGAATTGGCTGCTTGTCGCCAGGTTACCAGTTAAACGCACACGACACAATACTTTACACAAAGTGCGCTTATTAAGCAGCAAATAAAAAATCGCATTTAACATTACGCATACGCCATGTGACTCATGTGAGTCGTGCAGGTGTCTTTACGGTTTATTTAAATTATTTAGAAGCTTATGCAATTGTTGCCACCGCAGAGACCACAGCTTTCAACAGTCTCTGCTAAAAGCATGCTACCCCTATCTCTGTCCGGCAATTAGCCGCCATTTTGCAGACTTTCACTGGGTTTTTTAATGGTTTTCCCTTCATTCTTTTTATTTGTGTTGGCGCTGTTTCCTCGCCGCCTAATGACGCCTATTAACGTGGGCGGATGCTTCTCAGGTGGTTTGCACACGGGCAATTATTACATTCGATTTAGCGATGATAAAAGAATAAAGTGTCCCTCAGCTTCCCCATTAAATTTTATTTAATAATTTAAAATACAAATTTGACAGGCTGAATCGAAAAAATATATTATAAAATGGTGTTTTTTTAAATTATTCGATTCGATTATTAACTATAAATGAATGCAACGAAATAATAACAATGACTTGAACTGAGTTAGAAAATCAGATTTTAAGAAATAAACTTAGTTTAATTGTGGAATTCAAACCAAAATGTATTAAATTTTATGTATTATTTATTGTACTTCATTTTTTTTTTTATTTATAAGCTAAACCATACTATCCCTAAAATTAAAGTGGTTCAAACTGATACAATCAGTTTAAAATAATTGCACTTTTTATGACAGCTTAGTTTAAGGCGTCCTGCAATTCGGTCAACTGACCCATAAATTTAACTGCGAAACTTCTAAACAAAGCAACTCGTTTGTGTTTTATTCTGCGAAAGGCAGCTGGTAAATTAAGCTTTGGGGGCGTGGCAAACTGACGTTGCCTAAAATGACTTCTGACATGCAATCAACAACAGCAGCTACTATTACAAAATAACAACAATGGGAAAAGGCAAAAACATTCTGCAATTACAATTTAGTTTAGGAAAAAAAATAAAATAAATAAGAAAACATCGCAACGAACGACGAAACAAAAACATATCCATTTAACAATTTCAACATTTGAGTGGAAAAACCTAATTGGATGCTTTTGAAAACTTGCACATATTTTCTTTTCCACTAAATATTTTTAAGATTTCATAACATTAGATTTTCATTCTATTTTTTTGCAAAAATTTGGGGTTTAATAAAAGTAACAAACTAATGACATGCTATCGTTCCTTTCAATTATGTTCTCTGAAATGTTTTTATTTTTGTATCTGTTTATACGAAATTAACATTTTGCGTGTGGCTAAAGTCACATTTGAGGTTTTTCTCTCGTCACGAAGGTCAGTTCTGAACTCTGAAATGGCGCCGATTTAGTCGTAGTGTAAGGGGTAGTTTGTCTGGCCCAATTTCAGTTAGTTTCTAGTGGTTTTAATTAGAAAAACAATCGGAAGTTGTTTTATGGCATGCTGAGCGCCAATTGTTGTACGGAAAATGAGTTGGGCGTTTAATTATTGGTAGGGGATGAACCTGTTAGGTAATAGAAAGTCAGGTTAGCACAACACTAACTTACTCTGTTAAGCACACTGTAAAGCTAGCAGTTACATAGTTCTCGTTCTGTTAAAGTTTCTACTATTTTGAAAACGACAGCAGCATAAAATTCCATGACCTTATTATAACTTATGAAGTGAGCAAGGATTTAAAATAGAACCACATATTGTAAAATTCAACAGAAAGTTTTTTCGTTTTCGTTGCATGGGAAAACTTTGTGCATTTCCTCACAAATCGCTAGCTGCATTTAAGCACTTTGCAATTCACTCAACTGGGTTTGTATTAAAACAAAAAGGCATTGTTCTAACTTCTGAGAACATTTTCATGTGAATGCACTTAAAAAGGGACAAATGCAAAAGGAGCAAAAGTTTCACAAAACAAAAGGGCAAAAGTTGCAGTTGAAATTTAAATTTGAGCTTACCTCCTCAATGGTTTCACATTCGAACAGATAGATGTGCAGCAGCGGATCCTTGGGATCCTTTAACAAGTAAACCAGGCCAGTGATGGGTCCCTGGAACTCCATAAAGTTTTGCGGCTGCTCCGCATCAGCTGCCAGCTGCTGCTGCTGCTGCTGCTGCAACTGATAAGCGGCTGCAGCGCTGGACGAGAGGGAGCCGTAGGATGTGGACGTGGTGAGTGTGTGACGCGTCCCATTTGCGGTTAATGAGTTGCCAGCAGCGACGCCAGCGGCGGCAGCTGTGGAAGATGTCGATGATGATGGGGCTGTGTAGGCGGAGGAGGCTGTGCCGCAATTGGTTAAATTGGCAGTGCCAGTATTTGATTTGAGCTGCACGAAGCCGTTGCCAACGGTCTTGGCCTGCGGCTTGTGAATGATTCGACACATGCCCACGATGTGCTTCAGAGGATGGCTGAACTGTAGCTCAAAGTCCGAATTGTAGGACTCTAGTATGCCATGCTCGATGCCCACGGATAGCTGCAAGTACAACATAATCACAGATATTCATTAGGTTAATTTCGAACAATTTCTTAAGCTAAATAGAATCGTGTGTCGAAATCTTTATTATGATCCTAAAGAAACATTTCAAAATTGGCTGTGATTTGCGTACCAAAAATAGACTATAGATTTTCTGCTTAAACTAGACTATTTAGCTTCGACTTGAATGTTAGTTGAGCTTTGATTAGTATAACATTACACACACGACATACGAAACAAACACACGCACATTAAATACTTATAAGAAATAAGAAAAAAATAATAATAATTCATAATTAATTAAGGCACAATGGACACTGAAACAAAAACCTCAGCGGCAACAAACGAAACTTCCGTTTCCCATGAAGAGAAAACCGAGCTTCAATTTCAGGACAATTACGATGTAGTTGTTGAAGTAGCTTCTGCTGCGGATGAAAATGTCGAGCTGTCTGAGGTGACTGAAACAGAGGGCGAAACAACGGAGACTTCGAAAGAACGCAATTCGGAGGAGAGAAAAGCACACGCGGAACAGAAGAATCGAGCAGATCGAAAGCAGCGTGTGAAAAATGCAACCAACATTCGATTCACAGTTGGAGAAGCTCAGCATGAGCTCGATAAAGTGAAGAGGGTGGTGCGAGAGGGACCAGCTTCCAATAATTTGATAATTGAGTTGACTGACAGCTCAAGCAGTACGGCCATTACCACTCCCACCAAACTACTTCGGGACATGATGAGTTCGACGGAGCTGCAGGAAATAGTCGTTGCCGAAGCTTCAACAGAAGATGAGGACGAGGCTGAAAAGCTTTTCTTTGAAGATTCTGATGAAAGTGACGAGGAAATTGTGCAAGAGCCAATAGTGGGCGGCGATTCAGTTAAGGCGAAAACGGATTTCTTGGATAGTTTCGATATACCCTCATTAACTGATATTTCGGAGGGTGATACTGATGAATTCTTCGAGCATCTTCATTCACAGCTTTCTCAACTACCCACATCAATGGACCCGGGTAAATTTGTTGATCCACTTACTGGAGTCAGTATATCGTCATTATCATCATCATCATCGCCATCATCACCGAGCACCGAGGGTATAGAAAGTTCAAAGGAGCTCATTACCGATCTGAACAGTACGAGTATAAGTGGGGATATATTAAAGATATGTTCGAGTCTGACTGAGGATATGTTTGATTTCGATGATCTAGTGGATTTTAAAAGTGACTTCAAGCACGAAGACGAATACGTCTTTCCCAAGTTTGAAACGAACTTCGATTTAACGGATATCGTCTACGAGACTTGGGAAAAACGTCCAACAGCCAGAATTGTAAGAGGTAGTAGACAAATCGTATTCGAGTTTCTAGACGATCTCATCAAAAATGTGGTCACCACCGTTGAAAATATGAAATTAGAAGATATTCTCAACATAAAGATGGATAAATTGAAACTCTATAAAAAATTATCAGACGAAGTTACCCAATATAATTACGAAAAAGGTACAAACGACTATCTCAACGCTAAAGTACTCGAATATTACAGACGCATGAAAAACGAACGGACTTACACAAAGCTGTCCCTCAATGTACAAGAAAGGGAATACGAAAGATATAGGGACGCCCTTAAACGATTGGATTTTAAACTAAATGTGTTGGCCGAGGCAAAGAAAAAGAATGCCTACTTGATGTCGAGTGTTCTAATGGATCTGTCGTACGTTCAAAACATTTCCTATCACTCGGAAGCGTATCTCACGGACAAAATACTTGGCACCTTGGGCCATAAGTCCGACTACATCCGACGGATAACTGAACGCGAGCTGAGACTTATGAGCCAAAAAAGAAATGAGATCAGTGACACACGACTTCGCCTGATCACGGGAAAGCACACTCTGGCTCGAATCGCAGATGTAATTATTGTTTCCAAATCAAAATGTATCTCTATTAATTCTCTTTACAGCAAATTTACAAGCTGCAACAAATCAATGAGGATATTTCTATGGATGACTTCATTGCCTTGCAGAATCAAATAGGAGCATTGGAAAAGAAAATCGAAGGTATGCATTGAAAGGGTAATACAACTAGCACGCTTATAATAATATATGAACTGCTCGGTGCAGAACGTAATATGGACTTGAAGAGGATTCGGCATCAGTACCACTCCGATTTGCACATGAACCTACATTGCCGGGAGAAAACGCAAGCGATTCTCACTATGCTCAAATTCAGGCAACATAAATTGCAGAAGGCACTGAAAATTCAACAACAACTACGGGAAAGTCTTTCCAAGGCCAAGTTGGAGCGTAAACGCATACGAAACGTGAGTTCGGATCTCGCTTTTCAGGGCGGACTATTGGGTGTGCCATCCCTAATGTACGACTATGATGAGACACTGGAAAAAGTGAATGCAAAGCGAGCTATTGTGAATGATTTGAGGATGACTGTATCACGTCTAAGCCAACGTATCTCCGATTTGGAGGCAAGTTGTCGTAAAACCACATAACCAAATTTGATACAAGTGATCCCATTTATAAATCTAATTAGATATTTTCACTAAAGGAAATTGTAATACAGTAACTTTATTATATCCCTTACATAATACATCACATAAAAAAACAAAATAAAAACTAATTTTATAAGAAAACGAATAAAAATTGTGAACTTCTTCAATGTTGTTTGAAAGTCTTAAGAAATGTGTCATACTGACTGTATAACAGACTGTATAACAGATTTTATATTTAGCGCTGGCTATGAATCTCGTTAACATTATGTAAGCTTGTAAGTTATGCTAAATTCATAATGTTTACATTAACAGAGATCAGTTATGGTATTTATCTGTTATCGAATAACATACGAATTTAAAGTTTAACATAGCTGGGTACAGTGCTTTTGAATTAAGCAGTCTCTGTTGAACATATTAACATTAACAGTGACAACTTGAAAACTTATTGTCTTTGTTGTTTGTTAAATTAACAACTTAGCCTGGAATTCAGTGTTAGTTTAATGTGAGTTAAATAAACATAAACAACAAAAAAATCGAAAAAGCACAAAAAAGAAAAAAAAAATTTTAAATATTTATATAATTATTATGGACATCGAACTGAAGAACCCTGCAGAAGCCCCCGTGCTCTTGGGCGAGAGCAATGTGAAGAGCACAAATCTTCAGGACAACGAGATAGATCCAAGAGCACGTGGCTATGATATAACAAGCGAAGAAGTTAAAACCGAAGCTGCCTTACTAAAGGAACTGCAGGGTGACCCATCAAAAAGCGCACTTCGCCATTTGTCACTTCCAACAATATTCGGAAATAGTTTAGATGTTGAAGCAACAAAACCAGAGGAAGACGGTAACGAGCTGGCCACAAGGAAGCTGGAAGTTGGTCAAGAAGAAGCCCGCGAATCGAAGAAGGAACGATTGAAGAAAGCCCGAAGTATTCGGTTCACAATTGGCGAACAACGCGAGTCTCCCCAAAGTCTTAAAGTTGTCGATCCTGTTGAAGCCGAATTACAATATATGGGAGAAGTCGGCGATAGCGCTATTTCCACTCCCACACGGCTAACAAGAAGATCGACGACTTTAGAATTTGAAGAGTTGGAAAATATGAACATGGAAGATGAGGGAGACGAAACCAGCAGCAGTTTTTATAATATACATGACAATTCTGAGGATAATGATGACCAGGTCGATCAAGTAGCTGAGCCTGAACCATCAGATCGCGTTGATTCAGTACAAGCGAAAACGAATTTCCTAGATCAGTTCGAAATTCCCTCATTATCTGATATCTCCGAGGAGAGCGAGGAACTGTTCACTCTAAGAAGCCAGCTTTCTCATGTTTCCCAAAGCAGTGCTGTCGTTGTCGACACGGGTAGATTCGTTCATCCCCTAACTGGGGAAAGTATTCCTTCATTTAGTAGCTCTCAATCGACAACTAGTGAGGTTGCGGAAGAGTTAACCCCTGAGAAAGAGGAGTCTGTCGGTCGCGTATCATTAGATTTCAATGAATTGACGGAAATTAGGAAAGTCGTTGTTATCAATGATGAACAGGAAAACGTATTTGATCGATTTACCAAGAGTTTCATAGCCGCTTCAAGTGCCGACATTGAAGACGAGCTTGAAGCGATAAATCTCCAACAAGAAGCTCTGCAAATAACAATCGATTTCATGTATGACCTGTTCAACTCTGTGGTTGACGAGGTTGAGAATATGAAAACGGACATTTTATTGAAAAAGAAATTAGATAAGCGAAAAATGATTGAAGCTTTAGCAGATGAAAGAATCAGTTATGTTATGGAAAGAGAACTGAATACATTTCTTAACACACGAATGAGCGACTATTACAGACGCCTGAGAAACGTGCGGCCATTCACAAGACTATCGAATAAATCAATGGACATAGAGTACGCAAAATATAGGAAATCTCTCTTGCAGCTTGATTATTATTTGAAGTTGGCAGCAGAGACCAAGACAAAGAACTCCTACCTCATAACCAGTGTCTCAATGGATCTATCATACGTGGAACATATTGTGATGAGGACTGAGCAACATCTGGAATCTGTAATGCTCTCGGTTCTTGGCAATAAATCCGAGTACCTTAGACGGATAACTGAGCGGGAATTGAGACTTATGAGAGAAAAACGAAATGAGATTAGCGACGCTCGTCTCGATCTAATCACAAGAAAACACACTCTGGGAAAAATCAGAGAGGTAAGTAATTGTATTCTCCGTTATTTTAATATTCATTATTTATTCGTATCTTGTGCAGAAAATCGACAAGCTGGAGAAAATCAATGAAGATATTTGCATGGAAGACTTCATCAGCATTCAAAATCAAGTTTCTGCACTGAACAAGAAAATTGAAGGTAAGCTCTTAAATGAAATATAAAGAGAGAGAATCATTACTTTTACTATACTCCGATCAGAACGCAATGTGGAATTGAAGAAGCTTCGACTTAACTATCACAGTGAATTACACATGACTCATCATAATCGCGAAAAGTCTCTCGTCATTGCCTGCAAACTGAAGGAGCATAACTTCAAGCTGCAGAAGACAGTGGATGCTCAACGGGTTCTGCGAGAGCGTCTATATAAGGCCAAAATGGAACGATCTCGCATACGGAAACAGCATTCGGATCTCACATTTCAGGGCGGCATCTTAACTATGCCAGCCCTGATGCACGACTTTGACGATACAGTGGAGAAGGTGAAGAGTAAGCAAGCTACTGTCAATGAAATGAAGGAAACCGTTGTTCGATTGACCCAACGAATCTCCGCTCTGGAGACTCGCTGTCTCTGAGTCATGTTGCTAGATGTATTTTAATGAATAGTACAAATTCAAATCAGTGGCAGTAAATATTAACATGACAAACGACGGGTTTTCTCTCTTATTTGTCTAACTTTGCCCCTACCCCTACCTCTGTTCATGTTATATATTCTATATTCTACGTCTCGCTTAATCCTTTACATTTACAGCATGGCCCAATGTCGTTCGTTTCCACTAGGCGAAGCAGATTAACAGTATTAAATTCTTTTAATCAGTTTACTTGCATGCACAAGTACAAAAGCGGTTCGCTTAGAGAAGGATAGAAAGAGAGATAGAAAGAGAGAGAGAGAGAGAGAGATGGGTGGATAGATAGGAAAGCAAGCTGAACTGTCAGCCGCCTGACAACATTGCAAACATGGCGGCTGCTCCATTTCCGGCGTTCTCATCACAATCCCCGTCAACATGGGCCGCCATTCTCAATGCTCGTTGCCTTTTTGTTCTTGGCCCCTTTTTATACCCTGTACCCATGTAGTGCATAAAACGGGCATAAATGTATCTAGAAGGCAAAAAAGCTGCAAGTACAATTTTCTCATTTCTTTTACATTTTTCCAATATTTACAATCACCCTCTAAGCGATAAGAATACATTGTAATTTGCATGTTTGTTTAATATCCTATAAATTGAATAGGAATCAAACAGTAAATAACGAATTTAGGGTACTTCCCAGTCGATCCCTATCTAACATGAGCTTTGTAACATGTTGTAAGCACACTTTTTATTACACTCGTACACAGACGGGGTAGCTAGGGAGTGTCAACGTGGGTTAGGGCAGGAGGGGGTGAAAGGGCGCGTTGAATGGGTGTGCCGATGTTGTGGCTGGAACTGTAGTTGACGGAAAACAGGTCGCCTTGTTTGCAACGTCGGTTGGGTTTTCTTCTTCTTTTTTTTGCATCAAAAGGTTTTTGTTTTTTTCTATAAAATAAAAGGGGAGCAAATGAAATTTATGTTCAGTTAGTTAGGCAGACGCTAGTTTAGTGCAAGGTGTGGTAAATAGAACCAACCAAAGATGAACAAGACGAGTCAACATAACGAAAATGAAAACTGCGACATCGATTTAAAGTTTTTGGATAAGAGGAGGAAATTAATGAATTTTATGTTTTTATTCATTAGTTAGTTCTCTTTTCATTTTAAATCCAATTAGTTTTTCGTTACTTCAAACTCGAATAAGTTGTAAAATGTAATTTGTGGGCAACTGGTTGTGCACTTTACACTTCCATTATGAACATACACAATCCTCATAGTGCTCTCACATATCAGCCCTTAATATAAACTTTAATTTCACTAATTGACGCACAAGAAGCGAATACAAAGAGTAAACAACAAGAAAAATACCAAGTTGAAGGGAAAATCAAGTCGAAGTTTAAGGAACTTGAGACGGAATTCAGTGCAAAGAACGTCGGATATATGAAAATTGAATTAAAAAAGTTGAGAGTGCTCGACTGTGAGATGCTCTAGTTATGAAAGAATCAGAATACAATGATCATTTAGATAAGAAAATCATTATAATACACTGAAAAATTTAAAAGCTGAGTATCGTGGAAAATCTGCAATAACTAAGAAGTGTGATGTCCGATATGTATACGGAATACAGGGTATAACCCCGACACAAATTCTAAATGTTTAGTTGCCCCCAAAGGGGGCGTTAGCTCGAGATCTACTCAAATGTACTACGAACTGGAAACAGGGTGTTGGGAAAGGCAAATAACTTGTGAGTATCAAAGAAAAAAACTTTGCAATTAATAACATTTTAGTGAGAGCTAAAAACGGAGAAGAAAAAGTGCAATTCAGTGGGCTGAACAGGATGAAAGTGCGCCTAATGAGGCTACCTGGCAGCCGGTAGTCAGGTAACCATTAGGGTTGCCACCTTGGCTTAAGCACGACACTCACCTTTGGCATTTGAAATTAATTTCCAAATGGCAAAGTTCCAACGAGATTTTAGCCCAACCTGATGCTGATAATTCTATTGCCCTACTCCTCTGCCCATCATCGTCCCCTTGCCTTGCCCAATTTCAATTAATTTGTGATTTCCACATCGAGATGTGAGAATTGCATAGAGAGGCGACGCTGCTGTCGTTGTCAGTTGAGTGTCGAGTGCCGAGTGCGCGAGATTCATTTAACTGTTGTCTCGCGTTTGACATTGACACAGCAAATCCAATTATGGCCCAAACCAATTGCCAATTACCAGTTGGCAATTTGTTAAACTTCTGTTTTGTAACAATGCTTTATGGGATTTTTCATTAAGGCGTTCGATTGGAATGAAGAACATCTGATTAGCATAAATAAAACATTGAGCAGTCTCGTTATTTAAATGATGTTCAGCTGAACACAGTCGCAAGACAAGAATTGTTGACAAGACCATTTCTAATATAAGTCAAATTAAAACGATCTACTTCTAAATAAATGAGACTGGGAAACGCCCTGAGCCCATTTAAAAAGCAATCAAAGGAATTTCCTCAGCTCTCTTCGTACCAAATTCGATTATTCAATTAATTCACTTTATAAAATTATAGCTATACTTTAGACCTATGCAATTTGGTGTTCATAGTACTCGATGCCTGCCCCATGATTATCGCCAAATGTAAGAGCAACCGATAATTATTGCTGTATCCGATTAGGGTTTTACATGTATAGCTCATATTGTTTATGGCAACTGCAATAGCGCCCGACGTAGAACCCAGAGTCCAGTGTTGACCCTTTTGACCCCATTCTCCATATGAAACAACAGTTGATGCAGTTAATGCAAATTATATGGCTACAATGCTGGCAACAACAACAGCAATTGTAGACAATTTATTGTGCAACAACAACAAAAACAATAAATCAAGTTGCATGCATAACAAGAGCGGCAAACGTCAGCTGGCAAATGAAAAGGTAATGAAGAAACAGTTAAAATGGATAAATCAGTGAGCAGAAACACGCGACTCTGACGGACGTCGCGTCGGCGTGATACCGATTAGAGATGTGCGCGTGACACGCACGTGAGCTCTTAATTATAATTAGTACTCGAAGCAAGTAAATACAATTGAAGTTTGCTATTAGAAAGTAAGTGTGGTTTATACTCGTAACAAGTTCAACTCCAAAGATAAGTCGAACTTTGGATTTTTCAAACAACTGTCTGAAATCAAAGGTTTAGAACAACAACAACTATTTTCAAAAAATTGCATCCTTTTCTTTGATTTAAATCAGTCAGACAATCATCACGATTGCTTGACTATATAATACCCGGAGTAAAATTAAAATATGTAATTAAACATTTCTTAAGTGAACTGCTTAACAATAAATCTATGATTATTATGAATTGATTTCAAATACACAGATTTTCTTACAGAGAGAATGTAGAAAAAGAGAAATTCTGAGTTATGAAGATACTAATTCATGCAAATTCTCTGTTTTCAGTTAAAGAAAAAAATAAATAAAACTTAAACTATAAGTTTTCAAGTCAATATTTATAAGCTCGCATTGTTTCATCTCTGACAACAACAAAAGCTTGAATATTGTACAATAATACAGTTGGGGGATTGTTTTCACATGGCGCTAACTGCATTTCAATGCGTGTGTGTGTGTAAGCGTGTGTGCTAACAATAAAATCTTAGAGAATAGAACGTAAACAAATAAAATAGACATAGTCCGAGTTTCCTTTAACTTGACGTCAATTAGAGTTGCAAAGAAAGACGAGGTGAAGAAAGGGGTGAAAGAGAGGCAGGTAGAAAGTAGTAGCAATGCGGTAGCAGTTAAAAGGGGCCAAGATGTCAATTGTTGGCAGTTATGGACAAGAAAAGATAATTATAGCGTATACGCAGTGTGGGCCACCTTTGTGTTTTCCATATGCGGCAAAAGTAAACAAAGACTTGGAAAAGTTTAAGAATGAAATCCAAACGAAGAAGAAACTAAACCAATGAAAATGTGTCACAAGGGAGTCGACTGCTTGAGGGAGTGCTCGATTATGAGATACTCTGCAATTCTGATAATCTCATAGTTCTGTTCAACAATCTCTATAAAAACTCCTCAATGTGTTATAGTTCTGACTTAAAGCAAGTCAAGTGAGTCGCCAGACGAGTTCCATGTGGCAAGTGGCAAGTGGAAGGCAAATCTAGAAATCAAGCGGCCGCAAAACTGTGAGCAACATCAAATGCAAAACGTCAGCCAAATGGAATTGAGTGGACGCCCAACCAAAACAGCGATGGGACGAACGTAACTCATACGCCGCGTAAGCCCAAGCGAGAGTCCTTCACTCGCGGCGATGACGATGGCAAAGTGTGAAACCATTTACGACACTGCACTGCTGGGAGGGGAGCAGAAGTGAGAGCAGCTCAAGTGACTCGACCCGACCAGAAGCGGATTAGCGCTGGGACTTGAGTGACTTCCCAACCAGCAGCAAAAAAATAAGAAAATAAAAAGGAAATGGAAATGGAAATGGACAAGAAAACACATACACTGTTTTCTGCTCGCAACTGAAGCAAGCCGCATATTGATTTTTCTTCATTTTCTTCAGCTCTCTCAATTCAACTTTCCGCCTGCCGATGTGACGTCAATGAAAAGCACGCCGCAAAGTTGCCGCTGGGATGCGTGTGGCAAGCTTGAAACGGAGGTAAATACCTGACAGGCAATATTTGTCTCACTCTCTCTCTCTCTGTCTCTGCGCCTACATCTCTCTTACTAAAATTAAACAAATTGATTAGGCTCAATATAGATGAAATCATATACCCTACATCCAAAATTGTAGTACATTGTTGAGATAACAAAAGTTATATTCTAGAATTGCAAATCTAGTAAAAATTCTTAAAATTTAGAGTATTTTTGATATAACAAAAGTAATTTTCTAAAATTGTATATCTATTGTTAATTCTTAACATTTAATTTTTATTTGTTTAAATGTTAACAAAATTAAAGTTAATGCTTGATTTTTAATTATATGAAAAATTAAGAATTAACTACATCAAATATCTAAATAAATTAAAATAAATTAATCCGGCTCAATATAGGTAAAGGATTTTAGATACTTTGCACCTCTCATTAATGCGACATTTGCAGATAATAAAGTTTCTTAATCAAAACTTGTACGAAATGATTAAATATTCATTAAATAAGATAGTGATATAATTTTAAAAAATCAAATAATTTAGAGTAGATTTGATCAAATTTGATGTCGTTACGACAACTTCGTTATACTTATATCATTGAAATTTATAGGCCAATAATAAATTGAATTGAAACATTTGTCTAAGAAATCAAGGTCAAGGTTAGAAAGCGTTTCTACGCCTGTCATTTGGTCTTGTGGTCATTTAATACTTATTTTTTTACAAATTATTAGCTGTTAATTCGGACCCAATACAATTTTAAAATAAAGATATTAACAGCATTTAAATGGATTATTGAATGCAAATACATGTTTGCATAGCTTTAAGTTATTGACCCATTCAATATTCAGCAAAGCCATCAATTTTGTTGCACTAATTGCTTACCAATATGCTCGACAAATATTTATAAAAGTTCACACACAAACATTGTTCTTTGGGCTTCAAGTTTGTTTGCTTGGTTATTGAAGCGTCGCAAAAGTTGGCATACAACTTTGATGGCCTATGAGGTGCGTGGGTGTCATTTGGCCAAGTGGGCGTGGCATGTTTCGCATTTGAGCGACAGCTTGTTATAATTTTCATGCGCTATTTAACATAATAAAGCAATAAGCTGCCACAGCATTTGTCAGAGAAATGAAGAGCTTGCGCAAACATTTCTGTTTCCATTTCTTTCTTATTTCTATTTTATATCTTATTTTCTCTCTCTCTCTCTCGCTCGCACTGTGTGTGCGTGTTTGTTTTGTGTCAATTTACAGTGGCTGTGACAAAGATGGGGGAGAGGAGAGACTCTAAAAGCAACATACATATATGAAATAATAAACAAAAGTGCAAGCTTTAGTAAATATTTATACAAGAAAATATGCATCAAATTATGGTCTGGTCTCTGGGTCTGTAGAGTCTGGTTTACCAAGTGCCAAGAGGGGGGCAAGAGGGCAGCAGCGGAAAAGGAAAAACTAAGGAGAGAGTGTGCGGGGGGGGTGTGTGTGTGCGTGTGTGCGTTTGTTGTGCATGCATAATTTGTATGGGAACATAAGCGATAAAAATATGCAAAGCAATAGCTATGAGAATTGCGAAATGCTCTACTTGGAAGATTTAATGCAGAGTCGACGAAGAAAGTGTCTCTAAGATCTTGCTAGACTTTTCATGTTACAAGAAGAAACTGCGCTGAGCAATTAAATTAAATTAAGAATAATATAAAGTCAAATGCGAATTTCTGCACACTATAATCTTCGAGCATCTCCAATCTACCAATTGTATATAACAAAACTAAATTATTAAAAATAAAAATAATATTTATATTTTCTACCCACAATACTACTGTGATGTCTCTATTTATTAACCAGATAATACATAAGCATCAGTCCACGGGAATTAATCAAAATCCTTTGATGGCCAACGAAGCTAATAACAATTTCCCATAATTCCCCATTTAAGAGACCGCAAAGCTGCAGCAGAATCAGAATCAGGAGGAGAAGGAACTAACAGTATTAAGACCCGACAACAGACAACATTAAAAGCAGTGTTCCTTTTATAAAAATGTTTGTTTTGGCACACAACTTCGGGTGTTCATTTGCTCAGCTTCTCGGGGGCTTCAATTCAATGAGCATCAACAACAATTGCTTGGACACAGTTGGGATGAAGTAGCCACCGTGAGTTGCCGCAGGCACGTAAAAAGGATTCATTTAATGCGCCGAGCTGCCACCTGAGCAGAGAACATGAAACCGAAATGGACACGGCTGGTAACTAGGACGGGGGCTTTGGGACAATCCATGAGATTCAGCTCGCTGCCAACACTTTTACACAACTTTCACTCAGGTTGAACGTCCAACTTGTTGGCAGCTGTGGGGAATTTAATTATGCGCTTGCCTGGACTGGACCCGACTTGAAAAGCCCCTAAGAAAACCCTAGAGCATCGTTAGCTAACACACACACAAACACCCAAACACACACACACACTCTCTCACACCCACACCCACACACACTCACATGCGGCTGATGGGCGACTAATTGCAAGCTTTGCTAAAATTAATTTCAAGCTTCAAATAATATTAGCCATGGGACACCAGAGTGCGAGCAAGAACGAGAGAGTGGAAGAGGGAGAGAGGGAGGCAGGTAAATAGATAGGGATGGAAAAGAGGCGGACAACCTGTCGCCGCACGTGCTCAACGCGTCGTATGCGTAATGCGTCAGACAGGCGATATCAGTATACGAGTCTATTAGTGAATTTTGGGGGCTAAAGCGAGAGTAGATCCAATAATTGATAAAGTTATTGAAGGCTCAGTTGACTTGAATTTTAATATAATATTTATATTCTCAGTGAATATTAACAAATTATAATTCATTTTATATTCACTAACTATTCACTATTAAATATTATGTCCATCCTAATAAGTATTTCACAATTTTAGGATCAACCCTATTACATACACTCATCTATCTCTGTCTGTCTGCCTGCTCATATTTTGGGATGACGTTGTACTTCCAATTATCTGAGAGTCCCATAATACAACTGTGATTTTCGTTTAGTGGCTCACCTTACGGAATTGTGGATCTAATTTTGGGCATTTCTCTTGGCTCTTCTGGAATGATTGCCAACGGTAGCTAATCAGTGTAATTATCGTTCATGGAGCGCAAAATTATTAATAAAATTTCATACGCTTTCTGCTTGCTATTGAGTTGTGCCTGACGGGCTGTTTAATTGATTTATGGGTCCGTAATAATTGCAAATTGCTTTTAATTGTTTTTGACAAAGATAAAAGCGAGTTGTGGATAGCACTAAATGCAATTGGATTAACATGAAAACGCTTTAAGCGCTGATAGAATCTCTAACAGAAAGACGAACACAATTTGCTAGGAGCTTGGGAGAACATCAAGGATAGCACTTGATGAATTTTCTCTGATGATTCAATAAAGTGACTCCAACTGGGGAAGTGCTGACAAGTCGAGATGTGAGTAGTGATGTGGCTACAAAATTGTATCTAAAATATTTCCAAGATTAGAAAATATTTTGATGAAACAACATAAAGAGTAATTACGAATAAAATTGAATATAAATCATTCTATTATTACTCAAACTGAGTAGTTAGTTTTTAAGAGTCCATTACATAAGGATTCCCATTTCATTGTAGGCTAATTAAAGCCTCCTTATGATTTGTCTGATAACGACAAGTGGATTTAACTAGGCCTTTTCTTTTGTTTAAATATATTGTCGTGGCTTATGCATGATTCGGTTTGAGGTTTACAAAGTATTATTCCATTTTACATTTGCTCTTTGTTTTCATTATAAATATTTTCTATATTCGTAGTGATTATTTAAAGTTGTAAAATGTAGTCATGGGATTACTCACCTTTGTGTAGCTTTCCGTAGATCGAATATCATTGATGGTCCAGGGTAACATGGACGCCGAGTAGCGGGGATCGACGGATGCACTGCCGCGATAGGTCAACGAAACGAGTCGAGTTTTCATCTTGTTTTAATCGAAAGTCTTTCTTTTTTTTAGATGAACAGTTCAGTTGTTTGTGCTTTTTTTTTGGTTATTCTCAATGTTAGATTTTAAAATTAAATGCAATTCAAGTTAAATTGAGCATGCAAATTACGCTTCATCATTTTTGTAAATATTTTATTACTTTTATATATATTTTTTTTTGCAATTCACTTTCCGCTCACTTGGTTGTTTCCTCTTATTGTTGTTGCTGTTGTTATTCTAATTGCTTTTTAATTGTTTTGGCTGCTGCCTGGAAAATGTAAATATGGAAAAAAACACATTAAACTGAAATCAATATTTTACAGAACATACGTCGCTCCTCCTTAGAGTATGAAAATTCCACAAAGGGATACGGAGTGCGAGTCCTGCATGAGTCACACGAGGGATGCGAGGGGAGTGTGTGGCAGAGACTAACGGCATTTTGCACCGTAAGGACAATGGCCACCTGACGGCGCCACTTAGCGCTAGATACTCGTATTTATAATGATAGATTATTTAGCTTTGGGGCTCATCAGCACTCCAAGTTTACTATCAATATTGATTTTTTTTTCCGCCCTTCCCTTCACATCCCCTCTCACGTCTTCGCTTTACTTTATTGCCGCTTCACATTCGCAAAAGGCAAAGTCAAAAATAGCGGAGCAGTTGCTTCTTCTTTCTTTGAGGGGGGTTTTTTTCGCACGCGACTGTCAGAAATAGGAATGTGTGCACGAGAGGACGAGAGGAAGAGAGACACCACCACCACTACCAACAAGAGCAGGGGCAGGGGCAGGGGAATGCGCTGGGGCAAAGTCACCCCTAAAAACGTTGCTCGCTGGCTATGTTGGAATTTACTTTTGCATAAACATTTACATTTAACTTTTCTATGGTTTCACAATGTTTTTCTCTTCTTTTTTTAACAAGTTTACTTTTGCTGTTTTCTTCGCACACCCACACACACACACACACCACAGAGACAGTCGCGTAGACGTGCAACAAAATAATAAGTCTAACTAACCGAACGAACGTAGACGGAGACGTAGACGCCAAAACGCTGTGAATTTACGTAGAGCACTGAATCGGTATCGGTACAACAAATGGCTCCTATGCTCCTGTCGAGCCGACAACGAGACATTTCTCTATGCCACGACAAAGTCCTTCGTCCTGCGCATTGAGCGCATGCGCCGTTCGTTGGTGCGGAGCTGATGGCAATAAGCAAACGCGGCCACTTTTTATCTGAATGAATTTAACGGTCTGACGCTTTTAAGACTAGAGCTCAAGTTGCACAGCTGCTGGTTAAATCAAATTTGTTTTTAATTGCAATAAACTTATCGCCCGCCAAACAAAAGCAAAAATCCAAGTAAACAATTGGATACCATTTCCACAAAACGCAGACAGCGTTTGACAATCGGCCGACCACCTAAAGTTATCGATTGGCACTGAACAGCTGACATTAATAAATGCCATTCGATGGCAATCGCAAGCATCAGTGCTGCAAAACGTCTATAAATATTAATCGTAGCGACAGACGTTATTTTAAATAAAAATTGTTGGTTTATCAGGTTATACAAAGAATACGAACATTTTAACGTTGAAAACATTATTAAGTTAACAGAAATGGTTTTTTTAGTAATACAATTTGTTTTAAGCATATTGAAGCTGCCGGCGATCGCTTCTTCTTCATATTCTTCTGCTTGCTTGTCAGCTTTGGCTTATGGCCAAGTTGTTGTAAGCCAAGTTTTGGTTGTTTAGTTTGCGCTGAAACGCACCGAGCAACAGGTGTGTATGACGGATGATTCTGTTGCGCTCGTGATACGATAGTTTCTGCGCGATTCGTGGCTTCGTTTTTTGTGTCTCTCTCTGGGTGTGCGTGCAGAAGAAGAGACTTTCACTACGGTTCAAAGCCCAAAGTCAGAAACTAACGCTAGCATTAATTAATGCGCTTCGCACGCGTTGTCGTTATTTTGAACTCCAAGAGTTGTTTTAAGTTTCTTGGCGTGGATGCTTATGAGTGGTTTTTTTTGCAGCTCCATCTCTTTTATCAAGTTTATACGTCAGCTTGAGTTGGCTTAAATAAAATCGAGTTAAATTAAATTTAATTTATAATGACCTATATGTTTTTTTACGCGGAAAGTTTTTTGGTGAAGTATACAAAAAAAACACATAAATGTTATATGACGTTGGCACATGATTTGCATATTCAAATATTAAAAAACGAAATACATCAAATTAAATTTTGACAATTAAGTGATAGGTAAAACACTTTAAAAAAAAAAAGTGTTGTAAGCTAAAAAGATTTTGGTTCAATAACGTTTAGCTGTCGTACAAACTTGGTGTCTTTTGTTTTCGTGTTTTCGCATATGTTGTTTAATATTTCAACTTATATTTGTTAATTTCTCACCGACAAACACACAATGCGCTGTCAACTCTTTTTGTGTGTGAAAAAAGGGCTATAAAAAGATATGGAACACAAACAACAACAACATAAAAAGACATCGAATAGAGGTGCTCTTTTAAAAAGATCCGTTAGTGCGCGAGTCGAGTATTTAAAGTTAATTTAAATAATGAGGAATTTGCGCTCATAATTGATTTAAGTAGCGCAACAGACAACAACAACAACAACTGCAGCAGCATCAACGAAGCTCTTGGATTTGCATAATTTTCCGCACATACAGAAAGAAGAAGCACACACGTCAAGAAAATTCGCTTCGCTTTTGTTGCCACTGCAGTAGCAGGAAAAGCAACAACAGCAAGTGGCATTTGTTGCTGTTCTCATTGTTGTTCTTGTTGTTGTTTGACTGCACTCACACACACAGTTGCATGGGTTCGTTCTGTACTTAAATGGACAAGTTAGAATCCACATTCCACAAAAGAACAACCACAATACACAATGTACTAAGAAGGAAGTGGCAAAGAAACGGCAATCGAGCGCCTCGGCGCAGCAGAAGCGGCCGCGGCAGCGACAACAGCACCAACAACAAAACAACAGCAAACTTATCTATTAGTTTGTGCAAATTTCAAAATAATTGCGCATTCTAGACAATTTAGCCCAGGCACGAAGAAACTGAGCACTGTGGAAAACTGCAATGATGTGCATTATTTGTAATTTGTACAAACACACACACACGCACACAGGTGAAACAGGTAGACTGATCGCCTCAATCAGCGTGGCGTCGCGTCGTCAGCGACTGCGTGCAGTTTTTCATTCTTGCGACCCACACGCGCACACATACACACACACGCAATCCAATTGGATTTTATGTCAAGCTTTGTTGACACGACTCTTTTTCTTGACTGTTGTTGTAGTGTCTGCAGATGTACATACATATTATTATTGAACTAGTTAAATCTATAACCCCTGGCCTTAATTATCATCACAATAGACCAAAAAAAAAATAATAGCGCACAGTGTCAGAACAGTGTGAAAGAATGTGGCCCAAAAGCGAAATAGTCACAACATAATTAGAACGAGCGAAAGGCAATAAAAGAGCGCGCGGTCAAATGTTGCACAGTGGGTCGCAGAGAACAAAACAAAGTGCCAAAAGGTGATGAAAGCTGAAAGGCCGAAAGTAATCTAAATGCAAATGCAGTGTGACCAACTTAATTGATATTGGCTCTTAGGCATGCAGAACGAGAGCGAGAGAGTGAGAAATAGTCATATGATGAGTTGATTGAAGTGAATGTCTGTGATTGGTTAATGACACAGCGTGAGCTTGAAACTTGAAATCGCTAGACACTTGATAAAAGTATTTTGTTTGTACCACAACTTAGAGAATACAAATTTTATATCTATTTACAAATTACAATTACAAATTTTAAATAATTTATGTATATAATATTTTAATCAGGGAATAATACAGTAATCGGTCTTTTATGTATGAATTGTTAAAAAAAGTACATTTGCTCATTGAATTTTTGAAAAATCACGAACAAATTTTAAATCCATTCCGCTAGATAGCTTTTCAATTAAGCCAATGAAAATCTATTTAGAAACCTTAAAAGCTTTGTGAGTCCAACAAGGGAAAACAAATTACTACAGTATAAGAATTAATAAAAGCAACGCATGAATTGAAAAACAGTTTTTGCGTTTCTAATCGCAATAAATATGTATAGAGTATATGACATACATACATATGCTAATCAAACCTACGTAACTAATAAAGTCAGAGCTCAGCTCGAATCGCCCACCAAAAGCTCCGCAGACAGTTAATCCCCAACATGTTAAATTTCAAAAGAATTCATAAGCACACGTTAATGTCATGCAGACATAGAAACACTCACAGATAGAGTCACCCCTGATCTTGCCACATTCCCAATTCTAATGACTAGCGACACTGTGCGACGAGGCGATGCGTGTGCCGACGAGTCGTCGCATCGTGAGGTGGATTCTTGTGGGCACCTGCTGTAAGCGTAACCGGCTCAAGTTGCGTTTTATTTGAGGCGGCACTCGACGAACCCGAAACAGGAAATCAAGAAAAAAAGACCAAACAAAAATAACATAAATAATATACGAAAAGAAAAACGGAGAATACAAAAAAAAAGACTGAAATAAACCGGTTATTGTGAAAATGAAAGAAAAACTTAATGTTAACTATTGCATACAATTGTTAGTGTGTATTTTTCGTGATGATGTTGAATTTTTTGGTTTTTTTTCTTCCACTTTTCCACAGTTCCAGTTTCATTATTCGATTTTGGTGAAATCAATGCGAAGAAAGTGAATTGCAGTTGCTTTGGCTTGACATTACGCAAAAAATAAGAGAAGAAAGTGAAAAGCACGACAGATTGGACATATTGGGGAGATATTGCCAAAAGCGCACATTTGGAGCCACCATACACGAATCCACCTGGTTGCGGTTCGTTGCGGCCGCCGATGCGTCTATTAATCCAAACGGCAACGGCAACGGGCGGCGCTGCTGCAGCTGCTCTACAGTCCCACTCGCAGTCGCAATACAGCTACAGTAGCATGCGTGAGGACGACATCGAGTTGGCCATTAAGGTGGTAAGTTATCCAGCTCACACCATTGACGAATACCATTTGGACGGCCCACCTGTTTCCACCTGTTATTTCCCGCCACAAGTCGGCTAGAGTTGAGTTACCCGGGGATCTAACTATGTACCTGGAAAGATCATATCGATAAGCGTTAAATAATAACCACATGCTATACGGCAGTCACTCGCTAATAGACAGTCAGAACAATCACAGATCGTTTACCTAGTCGTATTTGGAACGGTTCTTTTTCTTCTCAAGAGTTCTCTGGAATTGTGGCTACAATGTGAGACTCTCGAACACAAATCTGCCACGAGAGGATTAAGCCAAAGAGAATATCTTATGAAAGTCAAATAGCGTTTAACTAACTTAAACTTAAACGATCGCACCTGTCGAGATTCAAATTAATTGAAGGCTTCCTATTGCCACATTTTTTGTGGCGAATATTGAGTGTATCTGAAGAAGTTATCTAAATGGATGGGATCAAAATATAAAAATAACTTTTAATAGGGGGTGATTAAAATTGTTGTGGGTTTTTTCAATAGACTTTTCCTTCTCTTTCTCGTTTGAATTCCAGAAGTTAGAAGAGTGCTTTTTGAGATTTATGGTTGTTTCCATTGCAAAGAATTAAAATTAATAAAAATATCATTAAAAATGGCAGAGAGCATAATTTTCTCACTAAAAAATATATATCTCTAATACTTTAATTTAATTTAATTTAAACTTTATACGTATGATTAATGTGTATGTATTAGTTATTGGGAAGCGTAAAGGTTTTTAAATTCGGTTGTGGCAATCTCGATAAAATTAAAGATCTCTATCCATCTGAGAAATATGTTCAAGTAAAGTTTTTCTCTACTTTTCAGGTCATTGTGGGCAATGGTGGCGTTGGCAAATCCTCAATGATCCAGCGCTACTGCAAAGGCATCTTCACCAAGGACTACAAAAAGACCATTGGCGTTGATTTCCTGGAGCGACAAATCGAGATCGATGGCGAGGATGTGCGCATCATGCTGTGGGATACGGCGGGTCAGGAGGAGTTCGACTGCATAACGAAGGCGTATTATCGGGGAGCACAGGCCTCGGTGCTGGTCTTCTCGACGACAGATCGGGCATCGTTCGATGCCATCAAGGAGTGGAAACGCAAAGTGGAGAACGAGTGCAACGAGATCCCCACAGTGATAGTGCAGAACAAGATCGATCTGATCGAACAGGCGGTGGTCAGTGCGGACGAAGTGGAGACGCTGGCCAAGATGCTCAACTGTCGCCTGATACGCACCTCCGTCAAGGAGGACATCAATGTGGCGTCGGTGTTCCGCTATTTGGCCACCAAGTGCCATCAGCTGATGACGCAGAGCTACGACCAGGCCATCGGTGGCAACAGCAGCCAGCAGCATCCAACACATCCGCCCTACAGCAGCACGCCCACAATCAGCGCCTTCAGTCCGACCTTCACCAAGTCCAGCAGCGGCACCATTGTCCTTCGTCCCGCCAAAAAGGGCAGCGGCTCAAGTGCGGCGCGAAAGCGCAAAATTGTGTTGAAAAAGTGTGGAATATTGTGAGGAAAGAAACGTGTTCGCAGTTGGAGCTGAGATAAAGGGGGAGATTGAGCGATATGTGTGTAGATGTCTACAGCTGTTGGCAATTAATAACTGGAGCATATTTAACGCTTAATTATTTTAGAGCCCAAATCAAGTTGTAGCCATGTAACCAGCCGAGCGTAGGATGCAAGCACAGTTTGAGCCACAACTGAAACCACAGCCAAGAGCCAAGAGCCATTCACTAGTCGTGCACAGACTCCGCAATGTTAGCAGTTATCGCATGATGTGTGGAGCGGATTATGCGGATGGGTGATGGGGGATGGGAAGCGGCCAGGGGAGTTCAGACAAGCACAAACTCATTAATAAACCGGATAGCGAATCAAAAGAAAAATAATAACTTCAGCCAAACCGAACTGGCAATACCCTTGCAGAATCAGCATTAATTAATTTAATTAATGTTTATCTAATTTTTACTGCTCAAACAATCCTTGTACCAGTTTTTCCAACTATCGTAATATTTGTCATCCACATGTCAAATTTACTCAGTCACAGAGGTGGCAACGCTGTGTCTAATTGGTTGACAGGACATATTTAAAAGAGCTAAATATTTACCACATTTTTATTGCTTTCATTTGACAGTGTTGCCGTGTCAATTTTTCTCAGTCACAAAATAGTTGGCCATGTATTGGGCACATCTGGCAGCACTTAACATGTAGATAAATCTGATCGACAGATAAAACAAAGAGAATTCGTATTCTATCGTACATTAAAGAGAAACTACACTGTATAAACAAAAGAAAAGAAAAAATAATGTGTTACCAATCACATCGAAAAAGTCTTGAGATCCATGTGTAAGGGTATATGCAATCAATAGAGCAAGCGCAGTAGCATTCATTATATATATTTTTGAGCCTAATTAGTTATAGATAAGCATATAACCGACTTTTCTATAACGGAGACTGATGCAGCACTTGCATTCGATATGTGTAATTATGTATGTATGTATTTATTATTATGCTTGTACTAATCTATACTTATAGCTAAAGCTTTTTGGAAGGCACGCTAGCCACGCCCCTTCATCAACTGTGTTTGTGGGCGGCCAGGGGTTTCGTGTGAAAAGCATTGCCAATTAGCCCAGGCAAATGTGCAATTAATTGTCCAACTCATATTATTATTAGCTAATTAAGTGGCATCTCATATCGCAATCGTGTCGGATAGTGTAGTGTAGTGTGGTGTGGTCTAGTGTAATTGGCGATTTGTCGGGCCACGTCTCTGTCAAAGTGTGAGAACACATTCGTGAGCCTAAAATATGCAAATATTACCTAACTATCTCTACCCTGCAAATATGTAACTATATAATTAAACTGTATACTTGTATGCATAAGCTTATAATTATTGAAATAATAAATTATTTTGTATAAATTTAAAGATTGCATTTATTTAAAAAGATCATTGAGTGGACTCAAGTGATATCGCAGAACTTATCGCAATTTAGAATGAATCGAAGGATATTGAGTAGATGATATGAAAAAACCTGAAAATCGTTTCTTTTAAAAAATATTTGAATTCGACTTACCATTTGACTTTTCACATAATCACATAAAGCATTTTCAATTTGTTTACAATTTTTTTTATTTGATTTTCGCTTTTACACGTTTTGTTGTATGCTTGACAATTTGTTGTTACATTTTCGTTTATTTATTTTTTTCAGTTAAATATAATTTTAAATTGTTTAAAGTAAAATTTAGTTGGTTTCTCTTTTGTCTATTTACAAATTGCGCTTTGATTTAATTAAGCTTTTTATTTATTTTTTATTAATAATGTTACTTCACGCAGCTGATTTTTATTAAATTTGTATAATTTTGTGTTGCTTTATGTTGTTTGTTTTGTGTGTGTTTTTTGTTGTTTTTCTTCTTTACGATAAGATAAGAAAGGCAAAATAATCGTCGTTTGATATTTACACGGAATTCAAGAGAGGATTTAAATATAGTGTGAGCTGAGCATAAGTGTTAAAATTCAAAAATAACTTTACTCAGTTTTTTGTTGTTGCTGTGTCTTGGGTGGGGTGTGCAAAAAACGTGTTGTGTGTTTGTGTGTGTGTGAGTGTTTATTTCTGAGTTGTGAAAATTCCTATAAAAATATAATTTATGTGTATATTTTTTAATATTATTTACTTGCTAATGAAATAAAAACGAATTGCAAACAATTTCTTGGCACTAAAAAGTTAAATGGGAATTTCAAAATATTTATTTTTTATTTTGTTTTTATCTTGATTTTTTTTTTGCATTAACACAAAACTAATTAATAAATTTGATTATTTCATATTTTGTGGTAATTTTTATTTGAAATAAAAATTGATTGTGTGTGTAAAGAGAGTGTATGTGTGTGGGACTTTTATCGAACTCATTTACAGATCTGATATAAGATTAGACATTATAGTAGATGTAGGGACTATAGACATAGAAACTACATTAGAACGTTAGCCGATAGTTTCTTTGTTTTTGCAATCGTTTATCTTTGCTGAATTTGTAAACACTAAATTATTTAAGTATATAACTTTCATCTTAATGTGCTGTTTGAATGTGGGCTTTGTTATGCGAGTGAGTATGTATGTATGTGTGTGTGTGTGTGTGTGTGTGTGTGTGTGTGTGTGTGTGTGTGTGTGTTTGTGTGTGCTCGTCGTCGGCTCTTCTGTGGCTTATTTGTTAAAATGGGAAGGGTTCATGGATTGGGATCGGTCCTATATAAATAGTAAGAGTGTTAGCCTAGATAAACACGACTTCACAATGCCGTAATTCCAGCACATACTTTATAACTATATATATAATAACTCTTGCGATTCTCGTACACTATTCGGAAATGGGAAAATCGGCTTCATCCTTGCCCTCCAGCGAGCGATACTCATCGGAATCCTCGCTAATTGTTGCAGTTCCTGTGCTCACAATTGTCTCAACAACATCAGTAGCTGCTGTTGTTGTTGCTGTTGTTGTTGATGTTGTGGCTACATATATATTAACTGGCTGATCGTCCAGTTCACTTGGATTTGCATCCGATTGTGGATTGGGTTCATTTGTGGTTATCGTTGTTGTTGTGGTATCCGCCACAGCATCCGACTGTGCTCCATCCTCGAGCTTTTCCTTCTCTTGTCCTTCTTGTTGTTGTGGTTGTTGTATTAAGGGTTGTATTATTATATCAGCAGAGGCCAACAGTAGATCCAACTTCAGTTTTCTTGATGCCGTTGGCTGCTCTGTTATCACAGACTGTGCTTGAGTTGCCGCCGTTGCTGCTGCCGCTTCTGTTATTGTTGTTGTTGTTGCTTGTGTTGATGACGCTCCTGCTGCCGCCGTTGTTGTGCTTGTTGCTGTTGTTGTAATTGTTGTTTCTGTGCTGCCGCAAGCAGCCAGCGCCAGCAATTCATCCTCCTCGCTAACGCTAATATAGCGACAACGATCACTAAGCAACGAGGTCGACTCTTCCTCCTCCTCGTTAACGCTGCTGATGCTCACCGTGCGCTCCTTGAAGCTCTGATAGACGCTGCTGCCGCCAATGCTCGCCCCAGATACCATTGAAGCATCCACAGCATCCCGAACTGCCGTCGCCAGCTGCAAGCGGTTAATAAAGCTGGCCGAGCCGCTTGCTAAAAGAGAGAAAAATATCTGTTAGTTAATTGATGTGTAACTCTGTTTACAGCTGTTATGTAAAGTAACACTGTTAGCTAATTATTACTGATATGAGTTTTTATGTAAATTAACACTGTGAACAGCTTTTTGTAACATAGTTTTATGTAAATTAACAGTGTTATGTAAATTTACAGAGTTATGTGAATTAACAGAGTTGTGTCAAGTAAAAACTGTTATCAGTTATCGGACAGAGAAGCGACTAGTTCCACTGTTAAAGCTACAACATTCACAACGAGCAATACTAAATTTCAGAACTATCTATTTCTACAATCAAATCTAATTCAGATACAGTTTGTAACTGTTAACCAGCACTCTCACTCACTTACTTTCCAAACGCTCGCGACGCAACGGATTTCGCGAAGCCAACGGCGACAATTTGATGCGATAGAACTTGGAGCCCTTGCTGACGCGATAACGGTTCTCATCCTGTTGAAAAAAAAAGAGTTTAGTTAACTGACTTTACTTGTAACAAGTATTGCAGGCACTCACCTTGCGCGCCTGGCAGTATTCCTTGTCGATGACCCGGCCGATGGCGTAGTAGGGCAGCGGTATTTGATTTAGCTCGACGACAGCTAACGGCGCCTCGTTGCCGGCTGGTAGCGGAGGAGGGGGCGGTGCCGTTAGCTGCAGGGCTGCCAGACTGTCGGCATGGACAAAGTACAGGGTGAGTGAATCCTGCACCACCATAAACTGTCCATGTCGCATGCTCCACACGACAAATACCAAGTCTCCCTTGGCGCAGTTCTCCAGCGTGATGAAGCGATGATTCGATGAGGAGCCACTCGATCGGGAGCGTGTCATGGTGCCACCAACTGCCTCGTAAGTGGAACTGCAAACGGAATGAGAGAGGGAGATTAGAGAAGTATCTAAGAAAGGGGTTCCTATGCTCGATGATTGCTGAGCAACCTTTTGGATCTTGAATACATTTAAAGGCAGTTCTTACTTTCTCAGTGCGGCGACACTGGTCTCCATTTCGATGCGCTTGCTCTTCTCCATGTTGAGCTCCTCCTCGAGGCGGCACTTGTCGCGGTTCAGATAGTCGATCTTCTCCTTCAGCCAGCTGTTGCCATCCTCGTTGGTGAGCAGATCGAGGCGCATCTTCAGCTGGTAGCTCTCCTGGATAAGCAAGGCATTCTGTTCGCGGAGCATGTCCAGCTGTCGCTCCTTATCCTCCAGCATGTCTTTCAATATGGACACATTGGCCATCACAGATTCTGAGTTCAATTGCGACGCCATCGGCAATTGTCGCGACTGCCACAAGGCGCGTTCCGCTTCAACGGCTTCGTTGACGGCCCGCTCGCGCTGTGCAATCATATCCTGGCGCTGTTGCGCCAACAGCTGCTCCACATCCAGACTGGCGACACTGGCACTGCTCGTCGGCCGCTCCAGTTTCTCCAGGCTGCTGTCCGAGGGCGAGCGCTCCATGGAGGTCATTAGTTTGAATCGACAGCGCAGCGATTCCAGTTCGGTCTTATGCTCATGGATGAGCTGCTCCCGCGCCTGGGCGACGGCTGTGACCTTGTCCTGTTCCGCTGCCAACAGCTGTTGGCGCAGCTGCTCCAACTGATCCACCTGCTGTTGCTCCCGCTGCTCGCCCTGCATGCGCAACACTTGCCACTTGTCCTGCAGCAGCTGCAGCTCCGACTGCAGCTCATCCTGGTAGTTGGTGGACAACTCGTGGCGCAGACTGCTCAGATTGGAGCGTGCCATAGCCAGGCACTGCAGTGCCAGCTTGGACATGCTCTGCAAAGCCTCACGCAGTCGCTCCACACTTCCAGCATTGTCATCCGTCAGAGTGCCGGCGCTGAGCATCAGCAGCTGCTCCGTCTCCGTGCTTCTCGCCATTTGCTCCACACCCAAGCTGGTGGATGTGCTGACAGTTTGTTTGCTGGCAACTGGTTGGTCGTTGGTGTCCACCTCCTCTGGGTCGCACTTCTGTCGAGCCAATGACTTTCTGCGCTGCACAAAGAACTGGAGAACGGGCGCCATATCCGGCAGTTGGAGCTGTGTGGCCAACTCCGGCAGTTGCGTGGAGAGCAGTTCCAGATCCGATTCACTGAGTTGAGGCAGACGTGTGTCGAAGCTCAGCTCGGGATGCTCGTTGGCGAACGTGGGCGGCATGTCGGCCATGCCCGGAAACAGGATGTTGAGAAAGTGTCCATCGAAGCTGGCATTGAAGAGCTGGCGACGCTGCAGCTCCTCGCCATGGATGCGATCAAAGTCGACGGACAAACGGGATGCCCACAAGCGAAACTCATCCGAGAAGATCTTGCGACGCACCACCTCCGTCACGGCCGCCACATAGGTGCTGGGAGCCCGATGGATCTGCTCGATAATATTAATATGGCGCTCGGCACGACGCAGGCAGCGCAGATAGAAGAGCAGACGATTATCGAAATCGCTCATTCCATTCTCAATCCAGACGACTCGATGCAGACGCGCATGGAGGTTGCGACCCAGTTCCTCCTTGGAGTTGGCAATGCAGCGACAATATTCGCGAATCTTCAGATGATTCTCGAGCATCACTTGGAGTTGGGAACGGTGCGAGAGGCACAGATCGGGCAGCACGGAATTGTCCCTCAGATTCAAGGCACGCGCCTCATTCTGTTGCAAGGCCGTCGCCTGCTCCCTCTGATCCTGCACCATTTTCTGTATCTTGTACTTGAACTCATCCAGGCGATACAATCGCTCGCTGAGCCCCTTAATCTCCTTGACATCGCTCTGCTTAGCCAGCTTAATGATGTTCTGCACCTCCTGCTTCAGCTTCTCGTAGATCTCCTGGGAGAACGTGTCCAGTCCCTGAACGCATTCATCGCACATCTGCTGCAGTGCCGCATGGTTGCCCTTCGAGCTGATCCACTGCAGCAGATTGAGCTGAAACTGCGGTGGATGCTGTTGCTCCTTCTGCTGCTTGGCCGGCAGCTCATCCTCCAGCAGCCCGTCCTGTTCGTGTCCCATTTTGAGCTTTTTGTTGGGCGACGTGCTGCTGCTGCTTTTCTCCACGCTGCCTTCGCCAGGTTCTGCCACTGCTCCCGGCTGCAGTTGCTCGGCACCTTCGCTGTCATTCTCCAGAAACTCGTCAAAGCCATGGAAATCGCCCTCCGCTTGCGCCATCAATGCTGGCAATATGGGAATGCGAGCCAGCTGGGTGAGATCATCGACAAAGTTGCGCAACAGCTCCAAGTAGCTGTCCCGCTGCTGCAGATGCCGATCGAAGGCCTGGCAAAAGTTGTGGAAACGCTCGACAAACTCATTGGTCAGATCCTCCATGTTGGCCACCACCGCGGACCAGCCCTGTTGCTGCAAATGCTGCTCATGGACAAGACGCTCGCAAAGCTGCTCCTCCTTCCTCCCCAGCTCCCGCATGTGCTGTGCCAGTTGTGCCCGCTGACGCACTGTGTCCAGCACGGCGGGCAATTTGTGACTCTCTTCGACCTGGCGACGCAGCTCCGCATCCGGCACATCGTTGGCCCCGCCGCTGGCTATCGTCGGAGCCAGTCGCTCATCGCCGGTGAGAAACATGTAAATGGGATTCGTGTCTGTGCCCGCCGAGTAGCAGGAAACCTGTGTGGAGTGTGTCAGCATCTCGCCGCCGCTAACCAGCAGCACAATATTGGAGGCGGGTATCCCATGCAGGCGATGAATCGTCTCCTTGAGATTCTCCACCGACGACAGAGCGACGGTCATGTCGAAGCTCAGCATGCGACCCACGTCCACATGGAATACGTACAGCATCATGGAGCTGCTGTTCTGTTGACCACTCTACTCCTCCACCTCCTGTCCTGCTCCTCCTCCTCCTTCTCAGCTGTATCGTCTTCACTTTATTCTTCACTTTTCTTTTTGTTTGGCAGTGCTAAGGCTTTCAATCTTCTCTTATGTCTTTGTGTCTGTGCTGTGTCGCCACCTAGCGTTGAGTGGCTGTAATGCAAACATAAACAAAGAGAGAAACAGAATGTTAACGAAAAACAGTGGCATAGTCCGACAGGGATTTTAATTTGAACAACAACCAAGCTAATTTTGTTATTGTTCAATATTTGGTATAGTTGTTTATAACACTTAGTTATTTATATTAAAAAAACTATTTATAAATGTAGTGCACATAAACTGACGGACCCACTTGAGAATAATGAAATTACATTCAACGCGCACGTGGAAGTTTCACAATTGCAGTCTCTGTTAAAGTGATCTACTGTTAGCTAGATTAGACATTGTGGCGCTGTTGGGGGCGAACAGCAGTTCGAAATGTTAATGACTTAACCGAACCGACGCTGCTGGCGTCGCTGCTTTCTGTTCGCTGCTAGCGTTTTAAAGTCGCAATAAACAATTAGTTGTTGTTATTGCTGTTTATTCAACTCGTATTTTTACATTTACAATGCTACTACATATTGTTTACAATTTGTCTGGCAAACTTTGGCTTTTGTGCAAACAATGATGTAGCGCGATAAGAAAATAATTCAAAAATAGCGTCGATTTTGCTATGTTTGTATGTAAATCGCACACGCGCACAACTACATCAAGAATATTATTATCAACGCACCTTAGTTAACAAAAAATAACAACGTCTAGACATTCAGGCGGAACGAATATAACTGACAACCACAACAGACGACTTTGCTGTCGCCGTCGCAGCCGCCGTCGTCGTCGCAGACGTCGGCGTCGCCGCCGACGCTGGCTTTAAGAGCAACGCTACACGTGTGCTTCCCTCTCACGATCCCTCAATTTAAATGTGTGCGTGTTAAAGAGCGACAGATAGACTGCGAAAGAGTGGTGTTAAAGAGAGATGGAATTACGTTCGGACTACCTGCGCCGTCCTTTATTACCTACGCTTTAGTATTGCCGTTTTACCTAAGCCAATTTAATAATTTTCGGAAAAAACGCAGCATTTTTCTTAGATTTTCCGCGACGATCTCTTGTTAAATATGCACATGTTTAAATAGTAAAAATGTCCGAAATTAAGAAGAAAACGAGAAATAAAAGAGGAGGAGAACAGTTAACAGCATCTAAACAGGTTTCTTACGATTTCAAATGAAATAGCAAGTGCTGCAGTAAATGACAGCTTTAGCTTTCGATTACTCATCGATGAAATGAAAGATCGTCGCACGTTGTCCAATTGATAAGAGCTTATCAACGCAATTAAGTACAAAGACCATGCAAACATATAACAGTATGTACTAACACATGTATGTATGTACCTGCGACATGCAGTGTAATTAAAGCATATAAATCAAGTTTGCTTTATAAACAGCAGATAAAACAGCTACGGGGGGTGCTGACGATTATGCAGACTGCCCTGAACTTTGTTTGTTGGGGTCATATGGCAGCATCTTTTACAGACTGTTAACTGATTACATTTCATGTTAATCACAAAAACAAGAGAGCAGCCAATGCGTCGACGTCGACGCCAACGCCAACGACGACGTCAAAATTTATCAGCGCTCTGTCGTTGCAGGAGGGCAACAACAACAACACGAAAACACTTTCATGAGATGGTAAAGAAGAAACACACACACATATCTATATGCGTCAAGTAGTCATTAATTAAGAATGTCGCATTTTGTGTATATGGATGTAATTGAATTTTATACGTGTTTTTGTTATTGTCCTGCTGCTAAATAAAGTGGGTTAGTAAATATTGTTATTACTGTTGGTAATGGTCAAACACACAAACATAAATGTATATATCAATGTAAATTAAATAAGTAGAGCCTATTTAAGCAGCCGTAGTTTGCAAAATTTCAAGGCAACACGAAAAGTAAACTGCGATAAGCAAGTATAAATGGAGACATACATATGTACATATGGAATGAAAATACATACACTGTGATGCATACGCCAGTCAGTCTGCAAAGATTTACCGAAAATATTAATAAAGCTTGTTTTGAGGCCGCCGCTCAGCTGCTTTGAAACGAACAGCTGATTCTTGATCACACCACATTAACATTGCAGTAACAGCAACAACAATAACAATATGCAATGATGTACATATGATAGATTTGTGGCTCAGTTGGCAGCACTGCCCACCACCAATACCACTATGGATCTGTGTATCTGTGTGTGATTGCATGTGCGTGCGTGTTTGTGTATTGTTTTGGCCTGCACTTTGTTATTTTCCATTACGTTGCTTTTTGTCTACATACTCAATGTTTTGCGCTTACGTACATACAGCAAACACACAAAAAAAAAGAAAAAGAGAAAAGCAGAGACATAAGAGAGCAACAAAATGACAGTTGCAAGCTAACGTTATAATTTCTGCGAAAAGTAATTTAAAAATGCACTACACTTCAAATATGTAAATTGTTGCAATTAATTATAATTTGGCTCGAAACGACTGACGCACAGAGAACAACAGACAACAATAACAATATTATAACAATAATAACAGCAACACTACAGCAAAACAAGGGTTGCCTGACGTTCGAAAAGAAAATGGCAGCAGGTGCAGAGCTGCATTTGGCTAAAGAGAGAATGAGAATGGGAACGGGAAGCGTTGAGGGAGGGTGAGGGGATTGTGGGCGGCCATTCGAAATTTATGCAGTAAAAAGGGCGTCATCGACCATTTCTTTCTTTGTGTAAGTACAAGCGTGCATGTGTGTGTGTGTGTGCACCTCTATGCGTTTGTTTGTTTTATAAACCATAACTATGAGGCTTCATAAAAACTATGTGGCGACTGTGCTGCCTGCCACTCGCACTTACCTTGTAATCTTTAATCAATTTCAATCACAATGGCTCGCCTATGTGTATGTGTGCATATGTTTGTTTGTGGAGTCCGTGTGTGTTTTGGTTTTAATCAATTGTAAACGCGCACAAACACGAACGTTGCAAATGATTTGACATCAGCTGTGACTATGTGTGGCTGTGTTTGTGTATGTGTGTGTCAGCAGCAGCAGCAGCAGCGACGCTGTAGTCGCTGTTCAAAACAAAAGCTGCTGGTCCCCAGCTTTGGCGTCTCCTTCCACTCCTTCCGCTCCTTTTTCTTCTCTACCGATGTCAACGTCAACGCCAGCGTTTTTTGTTTTTCCTTTAGTTATGTATATTCTTATTTATTTTTTATCGCATTGCTTTTGCTCTGTTTTCTCAAACAGCTTTTTTCGTCTTCTTTTATTTGCTATTTTCGTTGCGTATCAAAAAATCGAATCAATGTGTAAAATCTGCCCAAATACTCGCGCGATATGCTTAATATTTAAATATGTTGCGTTTTGTTTTTGTTTTGGGGTTTTTAGTGGGCCTTTTTGCTATGTCGTTCTCCCCCTTCTTAATCTATTTCTTTGTCTATCACAATTGCGTTGTTGTTGCTGCTGCTGTTGTTGGTGTGCTGGTCGCTGCTGCTGTGGTTGTTGTTGTTGGCAGTTATATTTCACGTCAATTTTTTGCCATTTACGCGCTTTGTCGTGGGGCTTTTGTTAGTTTTTATTGTTACATTAATTTCACACACGCATATTGTTGAATTACTTAAGTTTCTAATTAAATTAATTGGTATAAAAATGAAATAACGCACTTTCGTAGTTCCTCCTTCTTCTTCTTCTGACTTAACAATAACAGCGAATATAACAGCCACAATGACTTTAACATTAGCAGCGCTGTTCTTAACAGTGAGTAAATACGAATACAGGGCTGCCACTTTTTTTATTTGTCAACCGTTGCCAGGGCTGCCACATTGTTTTGCGTGGGTGGCAGCCTTGCTTGGAAATAGCTATAATTCCCGCTAGCCGCTACTTTACAATTAATCCCGCATTTGTCAATTGCAGCCCGCTAGATCTAGCGGGGAAATAGCTAAATTGGCAACACTGTCTCTAAGAAAAGTGCAAAAGTGGAAAAGAATTATAAAATTTCTTTTTTTTAGGAAAACTTCGACAAAAAAAGTCACAGAATAATTAGATTTAAGAAGATTCACTACCGGGATGACGATTTCGTCATAAAATAAGCACACACCGATTTACTCGCGGACAGACTCACACACTGAAAAATCGTCATCATCGGATATTGTCAGCCAGGAACAGGGGCGGGGGGAATACACATTTCATATACACGCATACAGGCGCACTCATTCTCGTTTGTCCAATTCTTGAGATTTTTTAAGCTTAGATGTAAATAGATGATAAGTTTTTCAATTTTTCCATTTTGTATTTTACCTTAATTACTTTGTATTCTATTACAACGAAACACACAAACAAAACCCTTAAAAAAAAAAAACAAAACTATGATCAACATTCAGACTATAGAAAATGTGGCGGACTGCACACCGTTGTATCTGCCGCATAGCTTGTATCTCAAGCCGCTGGCGAGAATGCAAATTTCAGTTGCATTACCCGAAAAAATCAAAACGGGCAAATCCGTATCAAATCTGGAGATAATGGACAAACTCAGTGCTGAGCTCAAGCCGGACAAATTTCTGGTGCTCAAAGTAAGTATATTTAATATTTAAAGCATACAATGGAGGAACTTTCATCTATATGTCGGTACACTTTTCTGCAGGTCTCCAAGAGCACCGTTAATTATATACGCTTCGACGCGGAGTTGGACGAGCGCAAACGTTTGCGTTTAGCCGTCGAGCGTCTGGATGGAGTCACATTGCGACTTTCCGGATTCAATGATGCCGCATTTCGAGTGCGTTGCACGGAGGCGAAGGATGAGTTCCCCACTCGCCACGATTGGGACTCGTACTTTCGCGATGCCCGCAATATGGATGAGATGAAGGCGGGCGAACGTCCCGATACCATTCATATGACTCACTTGCCCATCCGCTGGTTCTGTCCGCGTCACGCCGAGAACGATGAGCAGGTCAAGCCCAGCGAGAGCATTTTCAAGCGCATCTTTGAGAAGTTCGGACGCGTTCGTGCCGTCGATATACCCATTTGTGATCCGTACAGAAAGAGCATGCAGCCGGAGATCAGCGGCATGCGTACCTTTAGCTTTGAACAAGATGTGCTCTTCGAGGCGTAAGTAATCAATCACATTATCGAGACCTTACCTTAGTTGCTAACCAGTTGACAACGTTCACAGCTATGTGCAATTCGAGGAGTACTCGAGTTTTGTGCGTGCCATGGATGAGTTCAGGAGCACGAAACTGGTGCGCAAGTTTGTGGACAAAACGCAGGCCATTAACATAAATGTGAATTTCGACAAACAGAAGCATCTGAGCGACTCGCATCTGCAACGCCGCGAACGCATGAGGAAACGCTGTGTGGCCAAGGCCCAGGCAGAGGATGAGGAGCGCGAGCGGGAAAAGAAGAAACAGGCCGAGCAGGTGGAACTCGAAAGGTTCGACCTTCATTTTCATTTTGCCTACATAAGTGAGCAGGCAATAAAACCGAATGGTCGCCTCAATCCTGTACCGATTATAGCCTTTCAGCTTAAAGGATTTGCATAAGTCATCTCTTGTGTAGAGAGCAGGATTAGGGCTGTCTGATTGCCAGAAGACATCTGTTGTATAGAGAGCAGAATTAAGATTGTCCGATTCAAATATGAACTTAAACTAGATATTTGATGTCCTGGCAGAGCGCAGTGTTCAATTTCCCACTGATTTCATATAGTAGTCGGATTATAGTCAAATTAAGGATATATATTTTTCCTTTAGGTAGGATTAGGGATAAATTAAAAGGCCAATCGAATGCTCTATTCCTTACCCAACTCTGTTCGCATTTAATCGGATTAGGATCAAGAGTGCACTTCGGTTTTATTTCCTTAAACCATTACTTACTTATCCTCGCCATGTGTGGATCATAAAAATATAAATGCTGGCTCTGTGGGCCAAATGTGGCGAGTTAACAGTTTTCTGACTCTTTTAGACGAAACAGTTAACAACTTCTTAGCAAAATATACAAAAACCAAAAACATGCGCAAAAATTGCAAAACAAAATTTACAGGCAAAAGCTAGACCAATCGAGATTGGCCGAATTGGAGAAACAACGTGAACGCGAGGAGAAGCGCAAAGAGAAGCATCTGAAAAAGATACAGGAGCGCGGTCAGGTGGAGATCTCGCAAAAGATTCGCGTCGAGGAGCGTAAATTGATGATAGCACAGCGTAAACTGGAGAGCATACGCATCCTGGAGCAGGTCTTCGAGCGAATACAGGTGAGTCCATGCTGATCCAATCCACTTCAAGGACTCAGCTTAAGCCATTTATTTATGTGTGCAGCTCAAGCAAAAGGAGAAATCCCATCGTGCCCATCACGATGAATCCAAGGACTTGCAACGCGGTCGTTTGGTGGAAAAGTACAAATCAGCCACGGAGAAACTGGTCTGCGATCAACGTAAGATTGTGCAGGAAATCAAGAGCAATACTCCCCTTATGGGCCTGCTCAAGAGCAAGTCCAAGAAGAGTGGAGCCATGGCAGCCAGCAGCGAAGAGGATGACACACTGTCGACATCCAACAACAAGAAGCACAAGTTGAATGGCAACACTTCTGAATCGAATGTACCTGCAGCAGGTGGAGCTCCATCAGCCAATGCGGATGCAGTGCTAAATCCTTTTAAGGCTGTTACCGCAGCCTTGGCCGCAGGTGCTGTGCCAGGTACAGCAGCTGCTGCCGCTTACAGTGCCGAGGCAGCCAGCGAATGGATGCAGTCATTGTCCATGTTTGGTTACGGCATGCCGCCCGTTTTTCCCGGTCCAGCACTTTATCGTGCACCTGGTCCACCGCCGTTCCCGGTGTCCAGCAATTATCGCGGCTTTGCTCCGCGTCCACGCGGTCGTGGACGAGGCCGAGGGATGCGCGGCAGTCGCACTGGCTACGATGGACACTCCTCATCCTACTACAATCCCAAGCACTACGATGCCGATCGCTATGACGACGATGAGGGCAATGGCTACTATCACAAGTCCTCACGCGGCAGGTGAGAATTCTTTGACTTCACTATTGATGAATAATACGAGTACTTAATGATATGTTCCTCTGCTGCAGAAATCGTTCGCGCTCCAGCTCCTATTCACGCAGTCGCAGTCGCTCACGTGGACGACGGTAAGCAGCTGAGGGTTATAACTCATCCTTGATCTTTTATTGCAATTCATGTGTAGTCTTATCTGTCGTTCCAGGCGCTCCCGTTCAAGGTCCCGCAGCAAAAGTCGTAGTCGCAGTCGCTCGAACTATCGCAAGTCGTCCTACTCATCGCGCTCCAGGTAAAGCATTTTAAATATAATTATACGGATGACTTTCAGAACTCCAAAATTAGGGTAGATCTCTATCGACTCTCTAAAGGCTGGTCATGACTTCTCGACTAACTCACTCTTTCTTGTTTTATCTTACAGACGTAGCCATAGTCGCTCTCACTCGCGCAGTCGCAGCAAAACGCCGGCGCAGCGAAAGAACCGCAAGTTGGCGTCTACTCGACGGTCACGTTCAGTCAGCTATTCCCGCTCGCGTTCCCGCACCCACTCCAAGCGCTCCAACTCACGTCGGGAGCGGCGCAGTCGAAGCCGCAGTCGCAGCAATTCATCTAAGCGCGTCGTCCTTGAGGCCGATAAGCTGGTGGCCTCCGCAGAGAAAATTCAACGAACAATTGAGCAGCATACAAAGGATCGAATGCGCGAAGAGGTTCGCGAGATTAGGCAAAACTTCCGTCATCCACGAAAGAGTTCCCATACGCTGCACGATAACCATGTGGAGGCGGATGGCGATGTGAATGCCAAACATACGTCGGATGGAAGTGTTAAGTCAAACGATGAACGTGAAGATAGACGACATGGTAGCAGCAAGCGGAGCAGTCGTCGCAATTCTCTAGCCGCATAGCATAATTAACTTAATTTCAATCTTTTCACAGCTTACACAATTTTAAATAAAAAACATTTAAGATAAAATGACCGCAATAATAATAATTAGATAAGCACCTTTTAAATGATGTACTCGTTATTTGTTTTGCTCGATCGTTCTCTTTTGTTTCCGTTACAATGTCCGATGAACTGTGGCGGTCGGCCGATTATTGAATTTACACATCAAAAACTATCGCGCGAGCCATTATCGTATCGATTTACTGTAATCAATGCCGCCCGGTTAAAAAGTACAAGCAAGCTGCAGTTACAATTTACAATTACAATCAATCAATCAGTTGTGTTTACAGTATTTCTAAAGTAATATTATAAATTGTTTTAAGCTTAAAATGGAGTTGACTTTGCAATGCCAAATAGGTATTTGTATTTGTATAATTACAAAACGAGCGTTCAGAATGTGTTCGTGTGTTTTTATTGTTTTGGTGTGTGTGCAGTAGTTTGGTAGACTAGAAGCGTCTGTTGTTGTTGCGGCCCCTGTTTCGCCCACCGCCGCCGCCGCCTCCTCCTCCACCACCACCGCCACCACCAGAGTTGCCATTGTTGCCACGTCTTCGACGTTGCTGGCCACTGTTGTTGTTATTGTTGTTGTTGCCGCCGCTCTTTTGAAATTGATCACGATCTCGATCGCGATCGTTAAAGTTATCACCGCCATTGTTTCCATAACCATTTTGACCGGAAGATCCGCCGTTGCCATTTCCATTACCGTTGCCATTACCATAATTGGACCAGGGCGCATTGGAAGCCCAGGGATTCGGTCGGTTTGTTTCCTCGCGCGACGCCTGATCCATGGGTGAGCTGCTGCCGTAGCTGGACGGATCATCGATGAACTCCGTCTTCGGCTGTTGCGCCTTCACGGTCAGCAGAGACGGCAGGAACGGCTTCTTTAGCAGCAGCAGTTCACGCACGCACACCAGCTGTGCATTGTGTTGTCGTGGCTCGAAGCGTGATTTCTTTAGCGGCGGCGACACCTCCCCGCGTGCCTGTGACGCCTCCAGTGTGGGCGACAGGGAGCGCGAGCGTTCCCGATCCCGTTCCCGCTCTCGCATTGGCACGACATCACGCAGCTCCTCCAGCTTGCCGGCATCAATGTACTTGTTGAGGTACTCGGCGCCCTGGCGTATGGCGGCCATCAGACGCGAATCCGGATGGACGCGTACGAAGCGGCCGTAGACAAATACGCCGACAATGGTCTGGGGATCGAGGCCGTTGAGCATGCCGCTGGCCAGGATGCCTTCAAGCGTATTCTCGCTAATCTGCTGATGGCTGAGGCCGTTGCTCGAATCCTTCGACTCGCGCGCCGCCAGCTCATCGTGAATGCTGAGCACGCTGGGGTCATCAGCGCGACGTGGACCTGCCCACTGCACTTGAAAGTTACGTGGAATGGGCTTGCTGTACGGCACTTTCTTCTCCCGATCCCGATCGCTGGCCGACTTGCTGCCTGCATCAAGATCCAGGCCTGGAATAAAGCCCTTGTCGGCTGTAAGGCTCTCGGTGAACTCCACCTTGTCTTCGGGTCCCATGCCAGGAATTACGGCGTCATCTGAAAATGTTTCACATGGTAAACCAGTGCTAATCTTGGGTTAGATGTTAACTTACCGTATTCACACTCGTCCAGGGCAGCTAAGCTGGCGGGAAGCGTATTCAGATTGTACTTGTCACGCATAAGATCTCCAGGTCGATTACGTGTCCAGAACTTGATGGTGTGATCGTTGGAGCCGGAGCAAAGAATGTGTCCCAGTGGATGCCAGGCGAGAGTCCACACAATGCTATCGTGCGCCGTCTCCACACAGCCAATCTCCTTGTCCGTGCTGTAGGGGAACAAAGAACAAATGATCAATCTAAGTGTGACAAGAATATCAACTGAGCGGAATCAAACGCACCCAACATTCCAGAAGAGAATGGAACCATCGGAGCCGCCGGAGCAGAAGAGACCCTCGTGTATGGGATGCCAGGATACGGAGCTGGCCTCCTTTTTGTGACCGCGAAACACTTGAACCTCCTCCCGAAGATTGCGTATGTCGAAGAGCTTGAGCAGATGATCCCTCGACGCGGTCACCAGCCAATTCCCGTTGTCGTTCCATTTGAGATCCATGACCGTAGATTTGTGGGCGTGGCTGCAGGTGTGGATCACATTCAATGAGTGGAGGCACTAAGACGCCATTATGCAGGTTCTACTTACAGCGTGGCGAGCGCAATGCCGCTCTTGGGATCCCAGATTTTGATGGGCTGTTGATTGTCCTTGCTGCCGCTGACGATCATCGCCTTCTGCGGATGCCAATGCACGCACTTAACATCCGCGCCGTGCCCTGTGTGAACCAATTGAACCAGTTATGGTCGGGGATTCGATGGGGCGTCTCTGCCTGTTGGGTACTCACCTCGCAGCACCCGCTCCTCCTGGCAGCGCATAAAGTCCCATATGCGCAAGGTTCCATCGTCGCTGCCGCTGACGAACTTGCTGTCCGTTGGACTGAAACTGCGTGTTCCAAGACATTCAGGTGGGTCCAAATCGGAATCAGAACGGAAGCGGAATCGGAGAGACAGCGAGGTTAGATAAATGGGAAACGAAACACAAATACAGAATGCGTGGATGTGTGTGTGTGTGAGTGTAGTTTAAATGAGGAATCGTAACAAATATAATTTTTGAAATACAAAAAATTACAAAATAACAATAATTGTTTTAATTTATTTGTATTATTTATATATAATTATTTATTTCTCGATCTAAATTATAAATTTAAGTATTTATCCAAACATATTTTTTCAATTTGTATTGTAAAATGTAATACACAATAGAATACTGTGCTGTTTATTAAATAGGACACTTATATTTATTATAATTTATATTTATATCGAGAAATAAACCATATTTTTATTAAAGAAAAAAATTTAAAATAAAATCATTCCACCATACACTGTAGAATTTTACATAAAAAAAATGTATCTAAGCTTGGCTTAATTCATTTAGTTATAATTTAATGGGTTTGATTTTTTTAAACTCAGCTAACAACATGTTGCTTTGAAGCTAGCAACAAGTTGCTTTCAAGCTAGCAACAAGCTGATATGCAGTGCTAGCAACAAGTCGATTCTCTTCTGGGCGCCATTCACTAAAGATCATACAACATTAGACGAATACATTGAATACTTTAGACTTTATAGTGAATGTTACTCACTCCTCTCTCTTTCAATTTCACTCTCAGTGGCAGTTGCAGTAGCAGCATCAAAGAAAACACTCGAACCCCCGAATTTGAACATAAAATAGGTTGCATTTAGCATTTTTATTGTGATTATTGTTGTTGCCTTGGCACGCACAAATAAAAATTGTTCAATGGTTTTTCTTTGTTTTGTTTCTTATTAGTTTGCTTTTATTAGATTTTTTTATCTTGTGTGACAGAATTTTAAATAAATTAATTTGTTAAATTGGTTCTTTCACAGTCTGTTATAATTTTAAGAGTAGGGATATCACAGTAGTTTTTACATTCTTAGAATGGATTATTCTTCTTTTGTTAACTTAATATCTTGGACTAGAGAAACTTTATTGAAAATACTCTGCGTGCTACTACACTAGCTAAGTCGAGAGACCTGGCATGTTGCTCAATTGACGGCTTTATTGATTTAATTGCAACAGCCCCCGAGAAAAAGTCAAAACGAAACGAAAGAAAAATGTTGGCTAATGAAACGTTACCCAGGGCCAGGCAGGCAACGATGGTGAGTAATACGAGGAGTACGTTAAGAGATTTGCATGCTAAACTGCGCAACTGTAAACGATCTAAACACGGGTGGATTCGTGGCGACCTCGAAACGGCAACAGCTGCGAAATGGTGAATACAATTGACAATTACAATCATTAGGCAATACCTTATTCCCCTAATCGCCTCCTTGTGCGCCTGATACATCTTCACATTGTTCATGTTCGACTGCCAGTACTTCACGTATCCGCCATGATCTCCGGTTACCATCCAGCTGTCGTTGTGTGACCAAACCATTGTACGCACGGATATATCGTGTGCCTGAATATATAATTTGTATATAGATAGATAGGTAATCAGTTAATTTGTTTGCAATTCCAATTCTAATGACTGCGACTCGCCTGTAGAATTGTCTCAAAGTTAAAGGTGAGGCCATTCCATAGCGTAAACTCGCCAGAGCTAGCGCCGGTAACCAGTCGTCTGCCCTCCGGTGTCCACGCGAGCGTAAAGATTGGACAGCGCATTTTATTTGTGGCCGTTTTGACGAAGCGCGTTGTTATAGCATTGGCTGGATTGTCCAGATAGCTGGATGGCGGCAACATTTGTGGCACATAAATGCTGTCGGGCTGTATTGCCAGGCGATCCCGATAGTCGCGTTGCCATAGACGTGCCTAGGAATGGAATAAATGTTCAGTTGCGCATTAATTATATTTGACGTCCTCTTATTCTTATCCAACTCACCTCGAGCGCTTTGATAATTGATGCATTGTAGTCAACAGTTTTTCGCATGACGCTTTTGCGCAGCCGTTTGCCATCAAAGTCGTCTTGGGACATGCCAAATGGACGCTGAAAGCCGCCTGGCATGAAGGGCTTAAAGTGATTGTAGCCTTGCTTGCCAGCTCCATGATGCGGATGGTAGTGTCTGTAGTGTTGGCCGCCCATTGACGGCGGCGGCATTGACGTGAAATTCGTGGCCAGTGCCGAGGGCGCAGTTAGTAGCTGCGGGGGTGGCTGTGATAAGTCCATTGCTTCCGATTAATTGACTTCCCCGTTTGTTTTGTTATTACTGCTGCTTTGTCTCTCTCCGTTTGTTGTAGAAAAATTTTCTAAAGTACAGAATTTACATTAAATTGGCAGAACTAGTTCATTTCCATCGCTTTCGATTCACGCAAACTGCTACGATTTGCAGTTGACTTTAAAAAGTATTTTTTAAATAGATTCAATTGACTTTGCATGTTGCTTTCGATTGTGCACTAAGTTTGAGCAAATATCAAAATCATTTACTTTGGCCGTTTTGTAAATATCCATTGGTTTGATGGAATCAGGAAAAGGCACTCACACACACATACACAAGCCCGTAAATGCAACGAGTGTCGTTTATTCTCTGTTTAAATAATGTTTGTTTGTTGTGCCCTTTACCTACTTACCGCTTTAGAGTTTACTCATTATGCTTATTAATTAAAACGATCGCTTTTACAATTCAATTTATTTTATTTGTATTCAGTTAATTTGTCCGTCGCGTGGATTGAAGTTGAATCGAATCGTTCGGAATAAGTTCGGTCGAACGGGTCTCTGAATGCGAGCGAATGAACTAGCTCAAGTCATTTAGTTCGCTCCATTGATAACAGTGCTTTAACAGTGCAGGCTTGCTGTAATTAGTCCTTCCAAAATATTAATAAATTATAATAGCATTTACTGTTAGCTGATGAATAGATACTAAATAAATTAATTGGTTTAACCATTTGATAACATGATTTCATGAAAATATCATGATATCGAAATCGATTAGCAACCAACAAAACGCGCGCGCACTGTTAATAACAGTGGGCTGTTGGCCCAACAAGAAATCTTTTAAATACAATTGCGCGTGCGGTTTGAGAGCCAGTAGGTCGTTGTTCGTGGTGGAGTTCATACTAGCGTTGAGTGCATATGATAAAACATATATTCATTGGCTGTAAAATTTCAAATACCTGTGTGGAGCGTTGTGTAAATTGAGCCTGTGCTTTGTTATTATTTGTGGCCTTAAATGTTCTTTACCAATTTAAATATCAACTAAATGAAAAATAATTTATCTTTAACAGCTAAGCAGCGTCTCGTAAGCGTTAACAACAAAAAAATAACAAAGAAAAATACAGTAACTATCACTTGCGCCGGACATTGAAGTCAATATTGTTAAAACGGTTAACATGCAAACAGTTATTAAGTAAGTAGTTGTCTCCTCTTACTCACCCTGTCCTACCTAACCCCACCCTGTCCTACTGCCTCTATATATATAAAACATATGTACAAACAAACATACGTACATACATAACTGTTTTTAAATATTGAACTGCTGCATTTTCTTTATCTTTGTTGCAAGGCAGTTTCCTTGCCTTCCGAAACACATTCACATTTGGTTTTTGAATATACATACATATTTACGTATGTTGGCGCGTCAAAAAAAGAAAGTTGCGCATGTTTATTAAAAACACGTTCCAGGTAGCTCGATTTGTTTTTTTTTTGTTTAACAAAATAAGAAAAATATTGAAAGCAGTCTATGATTTTTATCAGTTTATTTTTATCCCAATTTGGTATTCATTTAGCATCTTTCGAGGTACGTTTATTTTGATTAATTATTTTCGGTTTAATTAAGTTCTTTAATTAATTGATAACTTCGTACAAATTTGGAATTTCAATACTTCCGAGAATTCCTAACAATTATGAACCTGACATGGAACTTATAATTTGATAATTTATAGCAACATTTATTTTGTCGATACCTGCTTCAGTTGCCCATATCCCAAACATCTCTTCTTTCTCTAAGCCCTTTGGAATGTGCCCTACCCAAAACTAACAAAATGGCTCGAATCGTTGGAGAATTGGTAGAATAATTCACTCTTGGCGAATCCTCTGTTGCCTTTGTTGTTTTGTTCAACAGTTGTTTTGTGCTTGTTATTTGCCGTTTGTTGTCATGCTATTATACGTAAAAAATATAATAAATTTAATAACATGGAACTGTTTATATACATAAATTGTTGCTAGCGCATTTATTTACACAACAATTACAGTTAATGTATTTAATCGTGTACAATTCCATAAGCCTGTAATCAGTTTTTATGATTAGTTGAATGAATTGAAGTTCTCACGTATCTTGGCAATTCTCTCTAATTACTTAGATGCTTTCGGTTAAATGAGCTTTCACAATATTCTTTTCAATTGTTTTAAAATATAGAAATAAAGATTTAAAAGAGGTTTCCATAATTCCCATTATATTTGTTGGTTTTTCTTTTTTTTTATAAATTATTTACTCATTTGAAGTTTTTTATATTAAACAGGAGCAGGAAAAGGAAAAGACTGAAATTCTATAACTTATTTAAAATATTATTTCTAGTTTGACATATCTTCTTTATAATCCGCATAACGTATTGTTGAGTAACTTTAATTCTTAGATATCGATTTTTAGTTTTTACTGCCATGTTTACAATTAACGCATTTGTTTGTGTGATTTTTGCATCTATTTTGAAAAGTACTTTAAATTTTGTGAGTTAGAGTCTCTCAATGGGAGTCTTTGTGGTCCCCCCAAAAATATCACACCTATGTATGTATGTATATACTGGTATTAGGGGCTATGGATGGAAACGTCTTACCGGTTTTACAGCTTTGACTAATTCTGAAGCTGAGTCTGTGTTTTATTTGTTTCTTTTTGAGCGGTATTTAGGCCAACAAAATCAACAAGAAATCCGCTAAGAACTGAACTTCTCAAGTCTTGACTTTAAGTATGTTTGTTTTTATTTTTATTTTTAAAGAATCTGTTTTTTATTTTGTTGTGGCTATTGTTGTTGTAGTTGCAGTCGCAGTCGCTTATTTGCTCAAATTGCATAATTAAATGCACGCAGACCTTAACGTGGTCAGCAGCAGCAGCAGCAACTGCAACTGCAACTCCAATTATGGTCAGTCATTTGGCCATGCGACTACGTTTTCTTTTTTATTTCATTTGTATTTTTGTCGAAGGTGAAGCTTGCGGCTGAAATCTGCCACGCCTCCAAGGCCTAAATGGCCATACCATAAAAAGTGGGCACAAGCCAAATTGTGATGCAAGCAGAACTTCAGCTACCTCATTACATATTGGCCAAATACAAAAAAGGCATCGTCAGTCCTTAATTTGAATGCAATCTGCATCACATTGTTTACCAATATTTTCCACATCTTAGCCGTTTAACTGAACTAATTGCCGAGCTATAAATAAAAATCCGTGTATCACTTATCATTTGCAAAATATAGACAGCTATTTAGAATAAAATAAAATAAAGTAAAATCAATAAATTTAAGATGCATCTCTAAAAATTTATAAGAATGATAACTCAGAATCAGTTTGGTTTAATACTTTATAAGGTTTGTTAATTATCTTAGTGTAATTAAATGCCTGTTTTTTGTTGATTAATAGATATCGATTCAAGTGCAACTTTTAAATAATTCTTTAGTACCCGTATTATTAATCATCTATCAATTAAAGTTAAGGGAAATGAGCCATTAGTATTGTCAGGTGATTAATAGATATAGATAATTAAAGAGTTGTTTGCTTATCACTTATCTCAAGAAACTAAATCATACTATACCTTATACCTTAAAGGGTATTATAAAGTTGAGGAACAGAATTCGAATATTTAAATATTTTCATACATTTTGGTCGAATTCTTTAAAACGATTTAATAAAAAAGAGTTTGATGGCTTTGCGTAATTTGTTTTGGTAACACTCATTGTTTTGGGGCCAGTCATTATACTCGGCAGGTGCGTTCTTCAGGTGCATCGCTTCCTTATGGACGGAGCACGTGAATCATTGAAAATCAGGCCAAAAACAAAATGCTGTGCAATTGTAAAGAATTTTGGAGCGTGTAGAGCACGTAATAGGCCCGGTCTTTGACTTCTTTTGGCGTTAACAACATTGTTACTCATTCCACACATAATAAAACACAACCGAGAGTTCTCGTAATGCGGGGCATTTGTCACAGTCAAGTGATTGATGCTTTTAAAGCCCGACTCAGGTTGAGTTCCAGGTTCAGGTTCCAGTAACTCTTTCATTGAAGTCAATTACGTGTACTCGCTTGTTTATATATAAGTGAGATTATTTGAGGCGGCCAGGAGGATTTTGGAGGAATTACTGGAACCGGGAAGCGATGAGATCTGTACGTGACCCAGAATCGACTTTAAATCGGGCACGAGTCACTTAAGCTGAGAAGCATTTCAGTTAACTGTTAACTTATATACAGAAATTTCGACAATTTTCCATTTCCATGAATTTCAATAATTTCATTAAATTCCTCTTTTGCTTAAAGTTAATTAAATAGCGCCTATCGGTAGCTCGGTTTATTTTAATAAGATAAATTTCAAATAATTTCCAAATATTTTCCATTATTCGAAAAATATAATGCTTTCTGAAAACATTTCGTACAACAGTTACTTATATAAATAGGCTTACACCAAATCAACTTTTGGATCTCAAGCTCCAACTTGCTAGAAAAAATAATTGACTTGAGATATAAACAGTTTAATACTTCAGTCAACTAAACCAGTTAATGGCTAATTATGGGTTTTTAAAATTGAGCAACAAAATATTTTTTTCAATATTTACTTATAAAACACAAAAACGGAATAAAGTTTTTTAAATTTAAAAGTTACGCATTCTAAAATATATAATAAAGAAGTCAAATTCAAAAAATCTTTGTCAAATTTTGAATCTCTCTAACATTTGTGTGTAGTTTTTCAAAAATTGTTCTATGGAGACATGTTTATCTGTATTTAAAGTGAACTTTATCTGTAAACTACGGTCAGATTGGGATCAGCACTCTCAATATCGATTAGTCTCGCTTCAATGATTTTAATGGCTTTTTTTTTTTGGTACGTTTGTAATTTTTTTTTAACCGCTAAGTGATTTTGTGAGTCAGTTAAGAATAAATTAAGAACTTAAAATCTATTTGTTGTTGAAATATTTGACGCTAAGTAAACAAAATAGAGTTGTACATCAATTTTTATGTGCATTTTTATTCTCAGTCTTGAAACTTGCAATGCATTATCTAAATAGCTTCCTCGAGGAACCAATTCATTAAAATTAATACTTTTGCTATTCTTATTGTTTTTTCTCTCTCATTTTTCTCACAATATTAACTGATTTTAAGTATTTACAACATTGTGCCAAGTTTTTGAGGTTAATCTTTGAAAAAATGGAAATTTTGCCGTCGTTTTGTTGTAGTCACTAAATGCTGAATGCATATTTAATGATTTACCTTGCCATTGGGGGAATGTAAATCGTATTCGTGGCTTCCAATAATTGCCAATATTGTTGGGTTTAGTGCGGGCACCCACCCAAAAAAAAAAAAAAAAAAAAATCTACAAAAACATTTCCATTTCGTTAGCATGCAAAACGCAGCTCGTAATATCCAATGAAAAACTCATTGAGACATTTTGACACATGACAACCTTGGCTTCGCACAGTTTTATCTATTTTATTTTATTATACCTATACATATGTATATATATATATATATATTTTAAGCGTTTGGCAACCATGCAAAATTACCGTTATTTATGCGGCAACGTCGCATAAAGCGAAGCAGAGAAATGGCAACTGTCGCTGCACTTTGCGATGTTTTCAATGGAAAGCCAAACGGAAGTTTGCTTTTCCTGCCCATCTGGCTGCCTATGGAAGGTAGCAGAGTAACTGCCACAACTTCCTGCCACGCCCAACTACCCGCCCACCACCCGGACAATTGCATTGTCGCTGATTTCTTCCTGTTTGTAAATTGCGCGCGTCCTGTTGCTAAACAGATTTCAAAGCCCCGGTAAACGGCTTTGAGGTGCACTCAACTTAGGGCCAAGACCAATAACAAAAAAAAAACGAGGGTCCAATGATGTTACAGACGACGGCAAGTTCAAGTTGAAGCTGAGTGAAAGCTGAAGAAATTTGATCGGAACCAAGCAAAGCTGCCTTATAAATGCCCAATGCCAACAAAAGGGAAATAAAATGGGCGACTATTAAAAGTGCCGCAAAGAAATGCCTGTGGAATCTGTATGTGGAACGCATGTGTGAAACCATAAGCAATGTGGAACGTATGCAAATGTTAATTTATGAGTAATCGCTTTGTTCGCTACTCGCTTTTTGTGCGTCTATAAAATATGCTTTACTAAATTATAAGTAATCTATAACTTAACTTCATCTTTTATTTATTTATTTATTTATTTATTTATTTATTTATTTATTTATTTATTTATTTATTTATTTATTTAATTTATTTATTTATTTATTTATTTATTTATTTATTTATTTATTTATTTATTTATTTATTTATTTATTTATTTATTTATTTATTTATTTATTTATTTATTTATTTATTTATTTATTTATTTATTTATTTATTTATTTATTTATTTATTTATTTATTTATTTATTTATTTATTTATTTATTTATTTATTTACTTATTTATTTATTTATTTAATTTCAACTAAATACAATTGACCAATATTAAAGTACAAAAAATTTAAAGTTAAATTTAGCAATATATAACTTAAAGTAAAATTTAATAACTATATTTAACTATATTTCTTTTGAATGAGAGCAAAAATAATTATAGAATCAAAATCTTAAGTTTGTCTATATAAAAACTAAGACAATTATATTTATTTAGGCTTTTAAAATCGAGAAACAATTGAAAGCAATAGAGAGATTTAATATCTGAATACCTTGATACGATGACTTACGATAAAGGGACTGAAAATAGATTTTGTTTTTGACTAGACATCAGCCCAGCTAGTCAGTTATCAAAAAATAAAGATGATATTTTACCCAAAATGCGTCGCAGATGCATTCCGGCTTTTTAATGAGCGCACACGCAGTTGCTTAAATGATATGACAGCTCTAATATTTCGAGCAATTAAAAATGACATCTAAAGCAACAAGCACAGACTAAGTACAACAACAACAAGAACAACAACAGTTACTAAAGAAACCCATACGTGGGTAAGTCTCATCTTATATCTCTCGGGCCCAAGTCAGGCGTAATTAAAATGTATTAGGTAATTGTGTCTGTGGCACAAATTAACACTTGGAAGGCAATTTGTCGTTGTTTTTTGGTTTCAAACTGTACAGATACATATACATACATATACATATGTATATCTTGGCATCATCAACAATAACATCAAACAAAAAACTAGTGAGAAAGTCAGACAGCAGCATGAATATTACAAAGGCCACTCAATTTGATGTACGAGCCCATCAACTTTTTTAGGTTTTTACTCTTAACAATTTTGGGTTATACGTAATGGATCTGTCAGAAAAGTGACAAGACCGAAAACCTCTAAAGTTCATCATTTCTGACTGAATCTATTGAGTATTACGGCATTAGTAACTTCCTCGATAGGTCGAATGGCTTGCCAATTGTTTGTCTATATTCGAAGATATATTTCTCTATTAAAGTCACATTTGGCTTAACACAAAAAGCTATAAGTTATTTAGGAAGTGAACACACCAAAAATAAAAAACGAATACGAAGTGTGTTGTGTCAATCAAAGGTTTGCATATTAATAAAGCCAACGACAAGTGACACCAAAACGATCAAAATCATTTTAAAATAACGAATAAAAACTAAATAATAATAAAAGTTTTCATGTATAGAAAGCCGAAGATGTGATACCCTCACAGATATTTTTGATTGCTCATCTGATAGCTATACTATTATACAAATATAAAATAATACTTAAATACATAATAAAAAGAAATCAATCAAATTATTAATAATGATTTTCCGAACTGTTCAGATGGGATTACTACCATTTGAAATATTCGATATCATGGCTCATGAACTAAGAAGATAGTTAATATATTTATTAACAGATAGATTATGCTAGGTTGTTATAAGGATGAGGAATTTATGTTCTTATGAAAGTTGTATTACCTTTTGGTTAGGGTATAAATAATAAATAAAATAAACAAATAAAAACCCAAAAAGTAAGCAATGTTGCCAAACGTCATTCACACACACACAGCAGCAAGTGTGTGTGTGTGTGTGTGTGTGTGTCTGTGTGTCGATGACGATGGTGACAACAAAGTGTCACGTCAATGGCAAAAACGCCGCCTGCACTTGACACATTTATTGGGCAACTCATAGACAAAAGCACAGCTTGAAATTGGCGACCATTGACACGCCCCCCAATGGGGGGCACTTGTATAAAGTTTCTTGGCTACCGCACCTGGGCAATGTATTCATGGATAAAATACGAAAAATATTCACAATCAAACATCCAACAGCAGCACTGGCAACACACCCCCTCAAAGCGAATGCCATACAGATTCAGATACAGATACCAGTACATTTCTAGATACAGATACATACATACATATATGAACATATATATGTTACGACAGCTGATATCGCTGTGATAAGACGCATTCGCAATGACAATGCGAAAATCAATTCAAATCAGATGGTGGTACTACGAATACGAATACGAATACGAATACGAATACGAATACAAATTCGAATACGAATAGATAAAGATACAATTGCTTCCCGGCAACGGATCTCACGGTTAATGGGATTGGGCCTTATGAGTAATGAGTTCCGTATGAGGTACGAGTATCGTGCTCGGAAATGCCGATGTTCAATTGATGATATTGGTCAATGGGTCAGGCACGATTCACTAACTAACTAATTAGACAGCTAGTCAGAGACGTCAGAGACTCAACAAATAAATCAATGAATTTAACTAGTCAAGTCATAATCAAATTATAGCTCAAATTTTGACTGTATATATAAATAAAATAAGGAGTATCTGTCTAAACAAAATCAAATTAAGAAGAAGTATACTCAAGAAGTACATACATATATCCAATATATTTGTTTATTCTACTCACTCAAGTGAAGAACAAATACGAATTCAACTGCAAAATATACTTCAGATCTGACTAATTTAAGTATTTAATTATTGTCTTGTTCAGTACAGTGATCTCTGGCCATGTCATTCAACTGTTTTTTAAAGGAAATGTCCATGTTCCAATTTGCATAATGCACAATTAACCGAATTCCTTAAAACATCACCAAAAACAGGCAAAATCATTTGAAAACTGGTTAAATGCTGTCGTTGTTTTCTTTTTTTTTTATAATATTTTCTGGCATTAATTATAGAAATTGACATTTGTTCGATTTGTTTAAAAAAATGCGCAAATCATTAAGGTAAATAATGATTTTATTCTCCAATTAGAACTTTAACTGAAGCTTGACACACAATATTATTTACTCAGTTCGAGTGCACGCGTTGATTTTTATTCTCTTACAAAGGGTATTGCCAAAAGTCTAAACATCTTATTTGGTATAAATGCCTTAATCTTCGGATGATCCTTTTCGGAAAAATATAAATATTAAAACAAATGTTTTAGTAAACTAAATAAGTTCTCAATTAAAATTTATAGACCTTCTAAATACAAATTATTTCTTCGACTATATAAAGTCATACAAATACTTATTGAAGTACTTAAAAATTGTCCTTTAAAAAAAAGGCATTAATATCTGCAATTTTCATTGCACACAAATTTGTGCTAGCTGATATATAATACCACAGATATCTAGATTCAGCTTTCCAAATAATAATTACATTAAATACATAGTTTTTTGTTTATATTTTTGTAGTGTAACTTTAAAAATAAGAATCTTATCTATTTTCCTTATGACTATAATAAAATAAAATTCACAAACTGAAATTTGTAGCTTTTTATTTTGCATTTATTTGTGAGTGTTTTGTGTCGAGGTTGTCATTTGGTTTATTGCTAACTTTCTGTTGATGTAGTTGTTGATGTTGTAGTTGTTGTTGTATGTTGTTGCTGTATGTTCTATTTGTTCAGTTAACAATAGCTAAAAGTTCAGCCGCATTAAACAAAATAATTGCTTTGAATACTAAACAGTAGTATATATGTACATATGTAAGTATGTAGTTGTATGTATGTGTTGTGTTTGATAAATTTTATATTGGGTGGTTTTTTTTCGCAATCAGATTAGAAACTTTGGCTTAAGGCGCGTGGTTAATTTACAGTGATCTCTCAAGCATGACGTCCAGAATATACAAACTTAAAAGTATTCGGGCTAAATGTATCACATATATTTCTCAAAACTTTAAATACAAATGCAGCTGGTTTCTTCAAACCACTTAAAACGGGCATGGAAACAGGATTTAGCCACGAAGATATCAGAGCAGGTAGAATAGTTAAAGGAAGACGTCATTGTGGTGCGATGTCCACACAGAATCTTAAAAGTGAACTTCATTTGGTTATCCGATTAAGAGGAAAAGAATAAGACTTATTTATAATATTAATAAACATATTTTATACCAAATATCCATCCGGAATATCAAAATCGACCTCAGTGAGAAATATTAAGTATACGACACGCATGCACTTGATTAGTCGGCTAAATACACAAATCTGGTTAGTTCCAAATTTGTTTTCTATTTATTTAAGTCGAAATAAAAAAGTACCAGACTAAGCGAATGACAGACTCTTATTAGTGAAGTTTTCAAACAGGATTTGGGCTAATTAAATAATTAATTAATTTATTTTTTAAATTTTTCTTTGGTATATCAAATCTGTAATTAGTTAACTGTGCAAGTCAACGTGGTCCGCACTTTGGTGTTGGGAGAACGTGGCAAGTGAGTTATGATGATGACCTTTGGCACAATAGCAAATAATGTGTATAATCAGCCATAAATATGTTTTTAGAGCCAGACTGAATCGCTCATTAAAAGCGTATTCGGGCTCATAACTTTTGGCTTTAGTGCGCATCATTATTATTTAATAATTTTCAAAAGTAATTGAAGCGTGCAAAAAGCGGCCACGGAAATGTTAAAAAACATTGGCTAATATTATGTGAGTGTGTGTGTGTGCGTGTGTAACGAAATTGTTGTTTATCTCAGCGACTAAAAGCCGAAACCGTTTGTCAAATTACTTTTCAAACTGTCCCACAAAGTGTAACCAGTTTCCACAGTTACAGCCCGATATCTATTTTTGGCTAACAACAAAGACCAAGGCAACAACTTAACTAACTGTTGCAAAATTGTCAAATCTGGCTGTCATTTGCTAATCGGAAGGAAGTGGCCAATTAAACAGATACCCACTGAGCAACAGGTTTTAACATTTATTATACGAATACTCGTCTGTCTGGTTCGATAAAATATTGAGACTACAGATTTAAGCTAAATTCATTGGTCGAATATTGCTGGACTAACTGCATATTATTTCTCTTAATCGCTATCATTTAATTGTTATGGAAATTAATTTGAAATCCTTGTTGTTTCGCAATCAGAAGTCGTCTAGAATTATGGAAACTTCCCTAATATATAGATGATTGGTTGGCAAATATTTACGAAAGTTCACTGAATATAAAAAATGGTTAAATACTTTTTCATATTATTAGTTATATCGTTATTATTAATTACAATTTGGCTGTAACTATCCTTAGAAAAATATACAATAAATTTGAATATTTATATTTATTTATATTTCTTATTAATATTTAAATATAAATTATTCTTAATTTTACAAACCATCTTTTTGGTATTGAAATTAAATTTAAATTATTGCGTCTACTGTTTGCAGTTGATAATAAATAAATAAATATAATAAGTATATTTTTAAATTACCTTTTTTCTATGGTGCAAAGTGAAATTCTTAAAGAATCTGGGTTTTTGAGTATTTCCAACTCTCAACTGGCATTTGCAGCACAGTGTTGACTGGTTGTCGTGTCTAGGGGGGGGGGGGGGGGAGGGATCAATGTTGATAAACAAGTTAAGAGCCAAAGCACGAGGCCGACACAAGATAAACGAGATGGTCAACGGGTGATACCAAAAGAAAGAAACATCAGTAAAAAGAAAAAGTGAATTGATTATGGATGGATGACGCCAAGGCGAGGCAACAAAAAAACTCGAAAACAAGTTGACGCACAGTGAAATTTACTTGACTTTTACTTCGCACCCCCCTCCCCCACCTTTCCCCCCTACATCCCGTCTTCCCTCTGCCGTGGCGCTGCGGGGTCCGTTGTCTAATTGAGATTTATGTGACACTTTTTTTTGCAACTTGTGTTTTTGTGTTTTAGGAATCCCAACTGGTGGCGACGACGCACCAAGCTGGAGAGGAGCCTGCTCATTGGCATCATCGTTCTGTTCCTGATCGCCTCCACGGGCTTCGGCCTCTGGATCTTTGATGCCCTCAAGGCGAACAATGGCGACTCGGAGCCGCCAATGCCGCCGCCACAGGCAACCGCTTTGCACAGCGATGGCACCACCATGAACAAGCTGCCAGCTACGAACACCAAGGGCAAGTCGGAGTCGGACAACGTTTGCCTCAGCAAGGAGTGCATCTTCACAGCCTCCAAGGTGCTCAGCAAGATTAAGCCGGAGGTGGAGCCATGCGATAATTTCTACGAGTTCGCCTGCGGCTCCTACCTGGAGGAGGAGAACATACCCGACGACAAGGTGTCCATTAGCACGTTCAGCGTCATCTCGGACAAGCTGCAGGAGCAGCTGAAGGACATCATCACGGCCGATCGTCCCGAAACGGATCCCAAGCACTTCCGTCTGCCCAACTTGCTCTACAGGGCCTGCATGAATAAAAGTGAGTACTCATGAATACTACGAAAATTCGAGTACTTAAATAAATTGTATTATGTTGACTGAAAGTTACAGTCTCTTAGCTCTTACCGTTTGGGCTCCATCAAATAGTTTATATATACAAATTTAATACTGTCACATTTTACTAATTTTCTAGAATTGTCAAAATGGGTAGAATGGTTTTGTGAAATGTATGTAACAGGCAGAAGGAAGCATCTCCGACCCTATGAAGTATATATATTCTTGATCAGTATCAACAGCCGAGTCGATCGAGCCATGTCCGTCTGTCTGTCCGACAATCCATGAAGATATGTCTAATCTAAGAGTACCATGTACCATGTACAGAGACAATTTTGCAGTTTTTAGCTTAGATTTCAAAGAAAAAAAGTGGAGATTTGCTCAAAACTACTTTTTTACCCTAATTTATTCACCTGGAATCAAGAAAAAGCATAAATTTAAAATTTAAAATTTGTTGAACATTTTCGAAAAATGTAAAGGGGTAACACTGTAAAAATCGACAATTTTCGGAAAAAAAATGTTTGTCTCAGAATCAAAAAATTTAAATGCAAACTAAAAGTAGTGCTAATATTATGAAAAACAAGACATTCCTCATGGAAATCGGGTGAGTTTTCCTAAAGTTGTGCTCTTTGAAAGCCCAAAAAGTTAATATATCTCATATATAGATAATTTTCAATAATTGACACTTTTTTATTGTTTGAGCTATCTCAACCAATTTTACTATTGTTTTTGCTTGATTTTGAAATAGAATAATAATTATAGAATAATCCAAGTTAATAAGCTAGCAATATTTAATATACTAAATTGTATAAAGGTTCGACTAATTTTGTTAAACTTACTTTTCATCTCTTGTGCAGCTCTGATTGAATCTCTGGGCCCCACGCCTATTGCCAAGATTGCCAAAAGCTTGGGCGGCTGGCCACTGATCGAGGGCGACAACTGGAACGCGGACAACACTTGGACCTGGCAGGAGCAGGTCAAGAAATTCCGAGCTGCCGGTTTCAGCATGGACTACATCATAGATTTCTCCATTGGTGTCGATCTGCAGAACAGCACCAAACGCATCATGGATGTAAGTCTATATATACATATCTATGTATTCATTTCCTGATCGCTTCAATTCTCCTTCAGCTGGATCAGTCCGCATTGGCGCTCAGTCGGGAGTATCTGGTGAAGGGCTTCAATGAGACGCTGGTCAGCGCTTACTATGATTACATGGTCGATATTGCGGTGCTCTTTGGCGCCAAGAAGGATCAGGCCAAGGTGGAGCTGCTGCAATCACTCGAATTTGAAATGGCACTAGCCAACGTAAGCTTGCGAAGACTCTACAACTACTGCCACTGAGTGTAATTGTCATTTATTGTCAGATCTCCTGGCCCAACGAGAAGCGTCGCAACTCCTCGGAGCTGTTCAATCCGCGTACCCCGAAGCAGCTGCAGGCCGCCTATCCGTACGTCCAGTGGGTGGACTACATGAATGCCCTGTTGCCCGAAGGCCTCAACGTCGAGGAGGACGAGATAATCAACTTGACCGTGCCGCCGTTCTTTGAGCAGCTGGGCAAGTTGCTGGAGAAGACGCCGAATCGAGTGATCGCCAACTACATGATGTGGCGCATCCACGGCTTCTCCATTGGCTTCCTCAACGAGGAGTTCCGCAAGCGGCAGCTGCAGTACGCCACGGCCCTGTCGGGTCGCCAGGAGCAGGAGGCCCGCTGGAAGGAGTGCGTCGACATCTCAGCTGGCAGGTTAGTAATCCAGGCAACTGTTGCTTCTCCACGGACTCTTCGTTTAGACGTTTCTTTCGGTGCTGTTTGTTGTGGTAACTTTGCGCTACGTTGTTCAATATGCAAATTCTTCTCCTTGTTTTCGTTTCTTTCTTTCTTTCTGATTGATTTCTTTGTGATTTTGCAGTGACTTTGAGGAACTTGAAGCAGATCTTGATAGGTATTCTCAGATAAATACAATTCAAATTTTCAATCATCTACAGGGTATAGATAACTTACACCTACACCTACACCTACACACACATACATATACACACATACACATACACATATATTTGTTAACAACAGGCACAACAAATTGAATCGTTATCATACCTCGTATACGAAGTTGAGATTTCCACCAAACTGGCAATACATAAATATACATAAATACATATATATGAGAATGCATCGCTTTTATTTCCATATGCAGTCGAACTATCTTTAAACGAACCGGTCAACATTTATGGGCATTTCTACATTTGTTTTAAATATTCATTAATCTATTATTTGTACTTATATCATTTAAACAATAATTTTTTAAATATTGGTTAACTTAAATGATATAAAAATATCTTTGTAATTGTTCTATTTTCTTTGTCCATATTTTGTTTTTTGGAAATGCCCATATTCAACTTTTTGAATTACGAGTTCGTTAGAGGACAGTTTCACTGTACTGCTTGCATTCAGTTTTGCTTATGTGTAGTGGTTTTAGTGTTAGCCAAATCCGAAATTAGGCCTCCCATTGCTTTGTTCAACAAAGGTTTACCATTTCTAATTTTGTTGAATTTTTGAATGTAATTAAGTTATGCTAAATGTTTTCATGAAAATGATCATTTTATGTTTCCACTTTCACGACAAATCCCTCGACTGCTCCACCATTCCAATAAAAACAAAATCAAATTGCACTGACCATCAACAACAACAACAACCACTACTACAACAACAACAACAACAACAACTGGTTCAATCAACCACACAACAACATCACATGCAAATACTTAAAATAATTTAAATCAATTAACTAAATATTAAATATCAGCCTTGGCATATCCGTGGGCTCACTGTACGTGCGCAAGCATTTCCACCAGGACTCGAAGGCGGAAGCCTTGGAGATGGTTAACAATATACGCAGCGTGTTCAACGATATTCTCGACGAAGTCAACTGGATGGACGACAAGACCAAGAAGGAGGCCAAGGAGAAGCTGCACAGCATGGCTACCCACATTGGCTATCCCGACGAGATGCTCGACAATGACAAGCTGGCCAAATACTTTGACAAACTGGACATCAATCCGGATAAGTACTTTGAGTCCTTCTTGGCCATGAACATCTTCGGCACGGACTACTCATTCAACAAGCTGCGTTTGCCGGTCAACAAAACCGATTGGATTCGTCACGCCCGTCCAGCTGTGGTGAATGCCTTCTATTCATCCCTGGAGAACAGCATACGTAAGCGACATAACACTAAGTATACCTCGAATCGATTCAAATGAACCTTTTCCCGCCACAGAATTCCCGGCTGGCATACTCCAGGGCCACTTCTTCAGTGCTCAGCGTCCCAAGTACATGAATTTTGGAGCAATTGGCTATGTGATTGGCCATGAGATCACACACGGATTCGACGATCAGGGTCGTCAGTTTGATGTCAAGGGCAACCTGCGGGATTGGTGGCAGCCGGACACACAGAAGGCGTATTTGAAGAAGGCCCAATGTATTATTGATCAATATGGAAACTACACGGAAAGTGCCACTGGTTTGCATGTAAGTCAACTTAACCAACTTATTTCATGATCTTTAAGAGCTGCAGTTTAAAATTGTCGAATCTCTTTCGTCTTCAGTTGAACGGCATTAATACACAGGGCGAGAATATCGCCGATAATGGCGGAGTCAAGGAATCCTATATCGCCTATCAGCGCTGGGTGGATAAGAACGGGCCGGAACCGAAGTTGCCAGGCCTTGACTATACACCTCAGCAAATGTTTTGGATCTCGGCCGGCCAGACCTGGTGTGCCAAATACCGTAAGGAATCGTTAAAGATGAGAATTACCACGGGCGTACATTCGCCCTCGGAGTTCCGTGTGCTGGGCTCGCTGAGCAATATGAAGGACTTTGCCAAGGACTTCCAATGCCCAGAAGGCTCGCCAATGAATCCCGTGCACAAGTGTGAAGTGTGGTAGAGACTAAATCTTGCTCGATTGTATTTCCATTGGATATGTATTTGTATTCGTTAGAGCGTTGGTGTCAACGTAGTACATTTAAATGTATTATAGATAATCGACAAAGAAATGTTAGCGATCAAGCCCGGAATATAGGGGCCTATCTCACGTAGAAATACCACTACTATCCCTAGCGTATGTATGCTATGTAAGTGAGCAGCATATTATAAGACATTTATTTAATAAATTTTGTTTTTATGTCCAGTACGAGTAATTTTCATTTGAAATATTTTATTTGTTTGTTTGTTGGGAAATCTGTAAATTGTGAGTTGTCATGTATGAAAACGATTCTGATTCGTGCTTGAGGTTTCTTTATGTGGTATAAAAGAAATAATTCAATAAATACCCTTTTGCTTTATTTTCTAATATTTACAATGGAAATATGTCATGCTACAAATGGGGAAAAATTCAAAAAGTAACGATTATTTTTGAGCACGCTGACAAATACTGCCTGATATTACACAACAGCGTAACGCAACAGTTGCACAACAGTTACACTCAAATGCTTAAAAAGTGGTAGCCCCTTCTTCAGACCCGTTGGCAGCCCTTAAAGTCGACCGACCGCCACACATATCGCACAGATTCTACCATCCCTAGGTCCTTTTCACGCAGCGTGGCGATTTTTCTATACATTTTTGCACTTATTGTACGAAAAATCAACAATGTCGGCACTAAATTTAACCGTGCGCGTGCATCCCGTGGTGCTGTTCCAAGTTGTGGACGCGTTTGAGCGCCGTAATGCTGATTCACATCGCGTCATCGGCACACTGCTGGGCTCGGTTGACAAGGGAGTCGTCGAGGTTACCAATTGCTTCTGTGTGCCGCACAAGGAACACGATGATCAGGTGGAGGCCGAGTTGAGCTATGCCCTGGACATGTACGACCTGAACCGCAAGGTTAACGCCAACGAGAGCGTCGTCGGCTGGTGGGCCACCGGCAACGAAGTGACCAACCACAGTTCCGTCATTCACGAGTACTATGCCCGCGAGTGCAACAACCCGGTCCATTTGACTGTGGACACCTCGCTGCAAAGCGGCCGCATGGGCCTGCGCGCATACGTTTGCATCCAACTCGGTGTGCCCGGCGGCAAGACCGGCTGCATGTTTACCCCCATACCCGTGGAGCTGACCAGCTATGAGCCAGAGACATTTGGCTTGAAACTGTTGCAAAAAACGGTAGGCGTATCTCCAGCTCATCGGCCCAAGACCGTGCCGCCTATGCTGGATTTGGCTCAGATTTCTGAAGCTTCACAGAAACTGCAATCGCTGTTGGACCTCATACTGAAATATGTGGATGATGTTATTGCACACAAAGTGACACCGGATAACGCTGTTGGTCGCCAGTTGCTTGACCTCATTCACTCAGTGCCACACATGTCCCACGACCAGTTCACTCAGATGTTCAACGCCAATGTACGCGACCTGCTGATGGTCATCACCCTCTCACAATTGATTAAGACGCAGCTGCAGCTCAACGAGAAACTGACATTCCTGCCTACAGCTTAGTCAGTCTTCGGTTCGTTCATCGGATTTTAAGTCAGATTTAAGAGCAAAGTTTAATTTACGTATTGTGTATTTACCGTTGATGCGTCTAAGTAATAAAGTGCTCAGATCACCAAGAACTTTGGTTTCATTTGGTTTTATAGGGTCTCAGTTTCAATAGGTAGCATGCTGGACATTCTTTACAGATCATAAGCTGATAATTTAAAAAAATGCTGATGTAGCTCATTTGAATGTGAGAAGACGGCATCATAAAAGATACAGCTGGGCTACGATATCAAGAGATTCGACTAATTAAACAAAAATTTCCATCAGTGTCTTCAAAAGGTGCCGTGTTTTAAACGGATCCCCAAGGCAACATTTTGAATGAGCTAAGTTGTCATCCTGACATATTTTCCATAGTTCCCAAAAAATGATACACACAGTTATGTTGAAATATGCATGTACTTTATTTAAAACTAAACGAAATTCAAGCTGCCTTTATACAGAAATTAATGATTCACATACCGATTAATGTTAAGATTTGAATTCAAGTGATGTTTACAATATTCAAATTGAATGAATTTAAAATTTGAATCGTTAATGCTTAATTACAATAAATAAGAATAAGAAAATACATATATATATATATTTATATTAAATACAAATGTTATATCATGTTATACAAATAATAACGACAATTAGAATTAAAATCGCTGCTTCTTCCTTTATGCAGATATGTATGTATGTGTCAGCGTATGTGTGTTTGTGTATAAATGTATCTGTGTACTATATAATTTTAGGTACATTGGGTACGTCGTGAAGGTTTCATATGGTATATATAATAGGAGCTGGGCGTGTTGCAAGTCTTCAAAATTAGTCAACAAGATTCGTTAAATAATTACAAAATTTTGAATGAACAATTAGTGTGTGTGAGTGTCTTTTTATATTTTTTTCTGCTAATAGACAATTCAGCATGTTCTATAATTAATATACAATATAAATTTCTCGAACAAATATATATATATATATATATATATATATATGTATATATATGTAGGCAATATACAATTTCCAAAAATTCAACAACATTCATAGAAATTTATCGTCTTATATGGTTTCAACACACATTAAATCTTATATATATGTATATAGATATATATGTATACATATCTATATAGAATTTGACTTTGACTTGGCAAAAACATTAGATAAAGAGAGAGAGAGCTTGGCTTTTAAAATACGCATTTGTATAAATATACATATAATATTACATATATAAAAAGTTAAAATCTGAATCGAAAACATTTATCAATTGAATTTAGCAATTTGCTAATTGCGAATTGAACGTTGCATTAAACTTCGATGATATATATAACATTAAGCTGAAAACTGTTTCATATTGATATTGACTTTGCTTTCTTTTATAACATTTAACCCACGTATGTATGTATTATCTATGTATGCAGTTATGTATGTATGTATATGGATTATGTATGTAGTACAACAACAACAATCGAAGGTTGCAACACAAACAACAAGTTAACATCAACAACTATTCAACATATGCGTATGCAATGTAATCTATGTACTATGTAGATGATCTTGGTAAGTATCCAGAGTCTTCGACTTAGACGCAGCTGAACTTGATGCCATCGTCGCTGGAATAACAGTTCTGGCAATGCAACTTATGATTCCGCACACGGACATCGGTGCCATTCAATCCGTCTCCGAGTTGCACGTGGCAGACGCAACACTTGAAGCAGTTGATGTGGTAAAACAGCAGCAAGGATTCAATTATCATGGCAGCGCCGCGTCCTGAGAAAAGCACAAACAAACAGAGATTAATATGGATCGATTTTAGGATTTATGATTTAAGAAAATTAATTTATTAAGCAGATCTCAAGTACCTTAGTGGCAGCCTTAAAAAATGCAGCTATATTTAATTTAAATGTTAATTAAGTTTTAGTATTTAGTCTTGGGTTAAGTCTTTTCTGTTCAACTAATGCTGCCTGGTCTAGACCCAAACAATATATTTGAGCGCCTTGTGCACCTGACGACAATTGTCGTGGGTGCAGCCCAAATCTGTGGCAGGCAGGTGAAAAATTAGAAATAGAGAAATATATCAGATATGAGAAATTTACAAGACAGTGTAAGGAAAACGAGAGTACTAAGGAAGGGTTCGTTTATACGATGAACATTAAAGTGAGAGATCATAAAACCATTTTCAAATTATATAATATACAAGAGAGCGCTACATTTAATCAGTGATAATCGCGATAATCTCCCAGGAGTATCATGATAAGATCAGATGAGACTATCTGATGCAGTTGATGGTCGCTGTGCAAGCCTATGAATGTGCGAGTAGTAAACGCCTTCAAGAATGAAATCACATAAGGTTCAACAAGATGAAGAAGAAGAAGACGAAGTTAAAGGTAGAATAGAAAGAAGAAGAACCACACTCACAACCAACGTAGTAGCAAAGTTTACCTAATTCGTCACCGCAATGGGAGCATTTCTTCTTGCCACTAACGCTGAGCACCTTCTCCTGATTGCTGGCAGTGTTCGTGTTGTTGCTGTTGTTGTTAATGATGTTGCTGCTGTTGTTGTTACTGTTGCTGAGCGGTTTCAAGCCAATGCCATTGCTATTCAGCTGACTGTAGTTGCCATTGCCATCGAAACTGTTTATTTAAATGGATGGAGAAGAATGAGTTGCATATAAAATAAAGTGACACTGAGAGTTAAATCTCATGAAGAGATTAATTATCAATTATTATTTTGTATCTATTGTTCTTATAGGTTATTTGCATACACCCACCGCTTGCGTTCGCCAATGCCCTTGCTCTGCACACGTTCTGTGAGCGTTTGTATGATGGAATCCGGCAGAGGTTTCCCATTGGATGGAGCCGTGGGCATGGAGCGTCTGTTCAGCTGCAGCTGCTGCTGCTCGAGCAGGCGACGATGCTCGGCCTCCTGGAGCAGCCAGTGATTGGCAATTGGTCCATTGTTGTAGAGCGCTCCATTGCAATCCGGCATGGATTTGCGCTTCTGCAGCCAAGAGACATCGCTGGCCAGATTGCGTTGATGCTGCTGTTGTTGTTGTTGTTGGTGTTGCTGCTGCTGCTGAACCTGGACCCAGCCATCTGTGTATTTGGGCTTGGGCGTGGCACTCAGCGCTAGAAGCGTGTTGCGCGACATGTTGCTCAGATTCTGCGCCGACTGATGATGATAGGCGGCAGCCAGATTCGCTGTGAGACGCGGAGCAGGCGCTGCCGGCATTGGAGCACCAGCAATCTTGACCAGAGAGCCACCATAGGCGCTGCTGCTGGTCGGGGTGCGTTGCCGAGAGCTGACCGCATAATCTGGCTCCAGGCCATGACCATTTGTGGTCAGGTGCATGGCACGCAATGGCTTTGTGGGCGGCGTTGGCGGCGGCGGCGCCGGCAGCATGAGACGCTTCGAGAACTCATTCAGATCCGACATGGACTTGCGATAGTCCGTGTCCAGCTGCTGATAATGATACTGGGACAGAGCATGTGTTGCTGGCAATGGCCTTTGTTGTTGTTGTTGCTGCTGTTGCTGCTTCAGCTGCTGCTGTTGTTGCTGTGGCACATTTGCATAAATCTGCTGCTGCTGCTGTTGCTGTGGCAACTGCGGCTGTGGTGGCTGAAAAGCGGACAACATGCCATTGCCGATGCCCAGACCCCGATGCAGATCCTGCAGAGAACGTCGATTGTTCGACATGAGCATCTTTGCCCCATGTTGCAGCTCACGACGCGCCAGATTCTCGCGCAACAACAGATTCTCACGCTGTCGCTTCAGCTCCTCCTGCTGCAATTACAGAATCAATCAGACATTGTTAGTGATTCCCTTATTATACCTGCAACATTTCATTATAATAAAAATTCCTAAAAATAATGTTCGGTATTTGCACTTTTTCGTACTATTTTTTAATATTTTGTTGTTTTGTTTTTGCCAAAATTTAGCTAAAATTAATATTCTTGTGTTGAATAAATATAATTTTTAATTCAAAATAAATGTTATTCTGTAACTTTAATATCAGAATTTAAAACAGTTCCTGGATTTATTTCTTTGTTTTTCAAATCTTTATGAACACATACAGACTTCGCTTGCGTCACTAGTTTTATTTTGAGTATCCCTTCTCCCCGCACTTACCGAAAACTGCAGCAACTCCCGCTCCACGCGCAACACTTCGCCCTGTTCGCGTATCTTCTCCTCAATGGACAACATCTTTGCATTGGCCGTCGCGGTCGCCTCGCTCAGCGACTGCGTTGCAGCAGCTGCTGCCGTCGCCGACTCCGTCCACGACTCCGCCGAGTTGCCCTTCACCGTCTGCAGCAGCGGCGTCTGCGCCGCCAGCAGCTTCTCATTCTGATAGATCACTTCGCTGAGCTGCGACGGCGCCATCGCCATTGCCAGCGATTGCGTTGGCGGCGGGGGCATCGGTGGGGGCGTGGCCTCCGACGGTGTGTCGTTCTCCTCCGAGGAGTTCGTGTAGTGCTCGCTGCTCTGCCGCGAATGATTCTCCGAGACTCCCGAGTCGCGGCTTTCACCTGGCAACAGCAGGGGAAATAGAGATTAGAGTGTGGACATCAGCTGTGATACTATCGTATAACACTTTTATAACAGTTGTCTGTCACGCGTGACAACTGAATAAATTATGACTGTCGTTCCATTTGAATTGAATCCCATTTAATTAATATTAATAAATATTATTATAATTGTATTTATAATATAATTTAATTTAATTTAATTTATAAATATGTGTAACAAAAATAAGTGGACAGTGTTGCCAACTATTGATTATTTTGAAGGAGCTATAAAAACTCGTCGTTGAGGTATTGCCAACATCAAAATATAGTGCTACCAAAACAACGATAAACATTTTTATTAATTCACCGCGTTTCTCAAAGGATCTCACAATTTACCTTTAAAACTCATTTACGACGTAAACACCAATAATTAATATATGTACTTTACTTTACATAATACAACTGAAATAACTTTGTTTGCATAACAAGTTGTTGCCAGGAAAAATAAAATGACAGTGTTGCCAACTATTGTTTTTTAATTGCGAACTTCTTTACATGGCGTAGCCAAAATCATGGTGAAATAACAAACAGGTAACCTTTTTATTCACCACAGTCGCTGTCTTGAGTTGAAATAGTTTTGTGACTTAAAAAGATACAACTCAATGCAGGGTATGACATAGTTGAGCAATGTTCAGCGTCTTGTGACCCATCCCCCATCCATTCCCCCCTTAAACGCTTCCAAGGCGCGCGCACTAAACGGATTATTTATACTTAACCTCACAGTTCGTTTTCAACGCTTCCTCTCACTGCTCCTCAATTTGCTCATTTGCTTTGTGCACGTTTATCACCCCTCTCACTTCATTTCACCACACACGCACTCACACTCACACGCACACTCACCTGTATCTGAACTGTCACAGAGACCCGCCTTGATGTACAGTTGCTTCTCGAGTCGTCGCTCCTCCTGCAGCAATTGCGCCATATCTGGCGGTGGTGCAACGGTCAATTCCAGATAACTGTCCACATCATCCAGATCCGCATCAGTCTCGATGCCCAGGAAACTGGATCGCTTATTGCGCAACTCCTTCTTGATGCGCTTCGTCGAGTTCATTCGCTTAATGGGCGGCGATGGTTGACCGCCAATGGGCGTGACCTGCCCCTGCCCCTGTCCCTGAACCTGACTCTGTAGCTGTCGTCGCGTATTACTGGATATGGTCTCGTAGGTATTATCCGATGACCAGGTGCCCGCATCCAGTTCATCATCATCATTGGGGTGCAGATCCCCCTCCGTTGCACTCGTCTCGACGGGCGGTGGTGGGGGCTTCTCCTTGGGCGGCTCCAGGGCGGACACCAGACTCGTGACACTGTTGTGACCCAGTTCCAAGCCCGTGTAGAATATGTCAATGTTCTCATAGACGGGAATGGGACGCAGATGTTTGGGTGCATCGTAATAGGGTTCCGTTGATTTGGGCACTTGATAGTATGGTTCCAAATCAGGATTAGTTGTTGTTGCTGCTGTTGTTGTTGTTGGTGTTGTTGCTTGAATTGTCGTTGTTGCTGCTGTGTCATTTTGATTGTTATTGTTATTGTTATTATTGTTAGTTTGATTATGCTCGTTATTATTATGATTATTATTGTTATTGTTATTGTTGCTTTTATTTGGAATGCTTCTTCTGTGGCTTCTCCTAATGTTCATCGCTGTCTGTTCATTATCTACTTGTTGCATAGATATAGTCGAGCTGACATTCTCATAGATGGGTTCCTTTCTCTCCACTGTAGTCTGTTGTTCCGTCTGTTCCAATTGTTCCTCTTCCTCCTCCTTTTTCTTCTGTTCATCTGTTTTATTTGGCATTGCTGCGACTCTCGGCTCCGTCTCTTTCACCTCTTTCTCCATGCTTACTTTATCATCATTAATCTGCTGTTGCCCCTCTTCCACCTCCATCTCCATCTCCTCCTCCTTCTGTTCTTCTTCCTGCTTGCTGCTGGACTCCCTGTCAATAGCTTCCAGCGCCAAATCAAGAGCTTCGTTGATCTGTGGAACGGATGAGCGAGCGAGCGAGCGAGCAAAGCGGCAAAGCGTGCGAAAGAGAGAGAAAAATGCGCCATCATCGCACAAATTTTAATTAAGTTAATTTACACAAATGCTGAGAGCTAGCAAAAAATAAATTTAAAAAGATATGAAAATAGCGAGAACAACATAAAATCAACACAAAACTGTGGACAAGTTAAACAAAATTGATAAGATAATTCATTAATGAACTAATCAGTCAAAGGGTTCCTTTAATAACAACAATCAACACAGGCCAAGTAAATAAATAAAATATAGCTCATTCCAAGGAATGCAATTTCCAAAAGACTCTCGAAACCGATGTCAAACTGATAGCCAAAGTCAATCTATTCAAATCATAAGAATACTATAACCTAAAAATCAGGTAAATTTTGCAGTTTTTAGCTTAGATTTTAAGGAAAAAGTAGAAATAAGTTCAAAAGTACTTTTTTACCCTATTTTTATCACAATAAAATTAAGATTTACAATTTTTGAAAATTTTCGAAAAATGTAAAGGGGTAACTATGCAAAAATTGAGAAATTTTCCAAAAAAAATTTTGTCTCAAAAGCATAAAATTTTAATGAAAACCCAAAGTAGGGTTAATATTATGAAAAATAAGACATTCCTTTTGAAAATCCATCAAGATTTGACGAATCTATTCAAATCATAAGAATACTATAACCTGAAAATCAGGAAAATTTTGCAGTTTTTAGCTGGGGAAGTAATTGCGGCCGATAAGCTTCTATAAACTATGGTTTTTGATTCTAGTTACCATTTCTTTAATGTCAGTGCTATACCAGCTAGTTTAAAGAGCGATCCTACCTATATTATAACTTGAGTGCTTAGAAAATTTTTTAAGTAAACTATTTTTAATGCGTGCTAATTTAAAATCTGTCTATATTTGGAATGGCTCTAAATAATTTCATCTACATTAATGCACGGTATCTGATTTACTGATATGTTTCGAAATTAGCATAGAAAGAAAGCGAAATTGTCAAAATTTCCACACTTAATATGGAAATATATCAAAGCAATTAATGCATTGTTGAAGATGGAAATATCTTATAAGAGATTTCAGCCCTACATTTTCATGTTTAATTTGAATGTTTTCTAACTAAATGAAAACAAGTTAAGAAATCGATGTCATCAAGTTTCCAGTCAAGTAGCCAACAACTTGTAATAACACTTAAGCTCTTCAGAAATTTCTTGGAATTTTTTTGTAATCCGTTTATGAGTGCTTACCATTTTGTCTCGATCAAAATATAATTTGGTTGAACTGACGCACTTTAATATTTTATTGACAAGTAAAGCATATTGCTCTATAGGTATATTCCCGACGTAACAACTGATTATTTTTATGTATGTACATAATATAAGAGACACTATAAAGATAAAACCGCAAATGGTATCTGACCAGACTTTGTGGGTAAATATTTCTCCGGAACGAGGCAAAACTGTTGAAAGCCCAAAGGCGACTAAACGCAACTGTTCCAAAGGGTCGCATTAACCGCGCTCAGTTACAGATAAAGCAAAATTGCAAAAATACATTCAAATAAATTATAGGACAGTCGAGAGTACCCGACTGTGAGAGACTCTGTACTAGCTCTGTAATAAAAGCATATTTAAAATTAAAACATAAATTATACAAAATAAACTAGCACTCTTAATAGTAAACAAGAATATATATAATTTGGGGTCTAACAGACTTAACACACCCTTTGTACTTTTTTAGTACAGAGTCTAAAAGCGCAAAGAATATAAATAGAGGGAATATAACAAGGTATTTATATGGAACTGCATGGGGTTTAGCTTTCGGTTCTCGTAACGCCCCGAAGTAGGCACTGTTGAACTGAAACCTCTCTAGGGGTCGTCTAAGCGGGGGCGGAGGTCGTGACACCGCTGACTTTTGGCACTTACAAATCGGGTATATAAGACAAATGTACGTAGCTGGAACATGCATGGAACTTAAGAGCTAAACACAAAAAACAATACAGAACACAACAGAATACAAAAGCAAATAACCAATAAATGAGGAACATATAATATACAAATGAGAGAGGGAGAGAGACAGATAAACATAGAAAGAGGGGGTGATAGACACAACCGCTTACCTCGAAAATTGTAAACTTGCAACAACTTTTGCTGGCAGTAAGCATGTAAACTATGTAACTGCATTTTAATTATGTGAGTAGCATATATAATATACGCATACAGATGTATGCACATTTTGATTTTGATATACGTTTTGTTTTTTTTATACATTTTAGCCAACAATACGAGCGCAAGGCATGTAAGAGAAATATATGCATACAGATTATGATCACAATATGATAGATAGATAGATAGTTAAATAGATAATATAGCATTTATACGTATAGAAAAAGCCTTAAATTGTTAACCTTTGACCGTTGGGGCTTACTTACGCCAAATCAGCTGGATAGGATAAGAAAGAACACAACAAGGACCAGGGCACATTGGATACGTATTATAGAATGTCCTCCTTCGTAATTCAAACACTTTCTTAATTGTTCCCAGAACTAAGAAAAACTCTCTTCGAAATGCCGAAGACAAAATACCTCTGCAGATAGTTTATACGAATATTATTTGCTCTTATTATACAACCGATACAAAAAATTAAAAAAAAAAACATTCTGCACGGGTAAAAATAAATAACAAAAATTTCCCTCTTTGAAAAAAATGACCAATGTGGAAAATAATGACAGCAGACGAAAAAGCAGTCCAAATGGCAACAAGCAGTATAACTGCTTGAGGTACTAAATTTAGTACACTGCTTGCACTGGCAAGCAGTTGAAACTGCAAATCGAACGTTGCAATTTGAATTAAATCTTTTAAAATGTTTTAATATTGGATTTTGTTGGTTTCTTGTAGTTGTTTTTGTTTATTCATAAAATAGCACAACATTATTATTATTATTATTATCATTATGATTACTATTATTATTTTTTTGTTCATTATTTTGGTATGCTTTTTGAGGTTTTGTTTTTTTTTGTGTATTAGAAGTTTTTATCAGCACGATAAGTATATAAAATATATAACCATAGAACATAATGTTTCACATTTTTCTTTACATAAATCGAATTTCGTATTTATACATAAAAATTGGTTTTTAGTAAATAGATGGAACAAAGAAATAAATGAAATAATAAGAAACTGTAGCTTACGTAGCTTGAGCCCCACAACAGAAATGTGTAAAATAAAAAATATATATATGTATATAATATAACAAAAAGAAACTAGATATATCGTGTGATATAATATAATAATAATAGTCGCAAATATAAATTCGAGTTTTGATTTCGATGCATATTGTACACAGCTTTTGAAGGGTGTATAAATTATAACAGACAGTTCTAAAACTTTCCTGTTAAGATAGTCTCATTGATTTTTGGACTTTCAAATGTACGAGTATTTTTTCAGAATTAATCCCGTTGCTAATTTCTAGTCATAAATAAATTCCAGTTTAATCCCAAGTTGATTTTTTTAGAGAGCTTTCAGACACAAAGATACAAAGTTTTTAAGTGAATTCTAGTGACCAGCACCAACTGTTGACCCCGTCCCTGACCCCGCCTCCAATTTGTTAAGCTCATCATCGAGCAGATCACTTATCTCCTGGCTCAATGCCTGCTCCGTATTGTTCTCCTCGAGTATCTCATTCGTGGTGATTGTTTTCCGTATCTCAATATTAACGGGAGCTGGTGTCTTGGGCAACGGAGGAGGCAGTGCCTCCTCAGTGGGTAAATAAAACTTGGAGTTGTCCACTTGCACGAATTCATCTGCATTGACCACATCGACACCACTCCGTGTGCTCGTGAGCACCACCTTGGGCTCAAGCGTTTCATTCAGAGTGGGATGTGGTTGCGGTGGTGCTGCTGTGGATTCCTCGTGATGTCCGAAATTGCGACGCAGAAAATCAAATATATTCTTGGTCTTTTTATCCTTGACCTTGTCCTTTTCGTGTGGCTTGGGCGAGGTCGGTGGCGTCATCTTCTTCACATTGATCTCCGTCTCCACCACCTGAGTTCGCGCTATCAGCGGTTGTTCGGCGTCCGGAGCGGGCATGTAGCCCGTGCGTCCAATGGAATCCGTATTGGATGCAGATATGCAGCAGGGCTTGGGTATCGGTATCTTGGACTTGCGACCCAGCAACGGAGTGACCGGTGTGTTGCCCTGCGCGGTGCCACTCGCCTCCGGCAGCGATGATTTCATCATCTGACTGCTGGCCAAACGCTCCTCGGCAATGATCTGCTCGCAGGTGTCCATCAGCGCCTTGGAGTGTGCCGCTCGAGCATTGCCAATAGGTGAGCTGGGCTTGCCGTTCGTCCTGGGCTCCTTGATGCCCTGCCAGCGATCGCAGCGCTTTACATCCGCATCGCTAATGTCCTGATACCCGGTAGCTGGCATTGGTTGCTCTCGCACATCGATGCTCTCGCAGCTGGGCTCCTGGGCGGGTGCCAGGCAGTCCAGCAGGCCAATACACAAGGCCACATCCTCCTCCTTTGGTATCGATGGCTCTGGCTGTTGCCGGGTCAGACCATCGCAGCTCTGCAGCTGCTGCTCGCTTATTGTCTGACAGCCCGTGCTGGGCAACTTGGGCGTCTTGGCCACATCGATTCTATCACAGGGCAGCTCCTGCACCACCAGCTGCTCCAGACGCTCCTGATCCTCCGGAGCCAGCTGCAGCTGCTGCTGCTTACTCGCCTCACTCTCCAGAAACTGCTGGCACAGTGCCAGCTCCAGCTCCAGGTCATGGTTGGGCGAGGTGGGCGCCGAGCTGGCCAGCTTGAAGAGACTGGACTCGTTGGGCGTGCAGACCCGCAGTGCGGGCATCTGGGAGGGAGATGTCACCTGCACTTGCAGTGAGTCATTGGGTGCCAGTGGATCAATCTTCGGTAGCGTTGTGGGTGGCTTAACCCTTGGTTTGCCAGCTGGCGGTGTGTGCACCACCGCCTGGGTTTGACCCACGATGGGCGCATAATCTCCAGAGCTGCGATCGATTGCCGCATGATCCACAACATCAAAGACTCGACGATTTAGTTGCGGCGAAGCTGGTGGCGTGATCTGCGGTATGCGACTCCGCGGCAGCGCCTTGGGCAAATGTGGTGCAGCCGCCGCACCACCAAAGATCGGAGTTGGCGATGCCCGCTGACCCACTGGCGATCGACTTGCAGTGGGTGAAGTTGGCGTAAGGTTATCCCTTGGTGTGGTTGCACCACCATCAGAGGTGCTGGCAAAGCAACTGGACAATGACTTGACCGTATTGGGCTTGGGCAGCTCATCGGCATTCACAATGGTGACGGGTGGTGCACACTGGATCACCTCCGGCACATGGGTATCCAGAGTTTCCGGCTCAATTTTAAAGGCTCGCCTGGGCGGTGGTGTTGGCGGTTTCTCCAGTTGCCGTGAATTGAATATCTCAACGCGACCATTGATGCTGAACTGTTGCGGTGTCGTTGGGATCTTGGAACGCGCCGCTTTGGGTGACATGGGTGGTTTGCCCAAGGGACGTGGTATCTGTGTGGGTGAGGGTGTATTTAAGGGTGGTGTAGCTGTTGTTGTTCGCGTTGTTGCTGGCTGACTTGGAGTTGGAGTTGGGGTCGGAGTTGGGGTCAGAGTTGGGCTTGGGCTTGTCATTGGCTTGGTAAAGTCAAAGATCTGGCTAAACTGGCCGGGTGGCGACAGTGGCGCTGGCTCCACCACCTCGTTTAGCTCGGGGTCATTCTGAAAGGTGTCCTTGAACATTTTAAGCAAATTGCGCGCATGAACCATTTCATTGGAGGGCTTTCTACGCAAGTTACAATTGGTTTGGATTTGTTGTTGGACATTGGGATGGGTTGTGTTTTGAACCGACACCGCATTGGAAGCTGAAGCTACTACAACATCATCATTGACACTACGTGGACTTAACATAGCTGAATCGATAAAATTGTTAGTAGAACTTACACTAAATTCCATGTCTCTGCCAGCTGCTGAAGGCGCTGCTTGTGTTGCTGTTGCTGTTGTTGCTGCTGCTGCAGCTGCAGCTGCAACTGTTGCTGTTGTCATTGTTGTTGCTGGCTTTGGCAACGCAGCTGGCTGTAAATCAGTCAACTCATCAAACTCGGCCTCAATCTGATTAACCGCATTGGCCGCCTCCTCCAGTTGACGCTCCTCGATCGCCAATGCGGCGATGGCCTCGTTCAACTGCTGCTGCTGCTGCTGCTCCTTGAGCAACTCCTCCTGGTTGTCCGCCTGTATGCCGCTGTCGTCATGCGTTGTCGCCTCCTCCACAATCAATGCTGGTGGCGTCACCTTTTGTTGTTGTTGCTGTTTTTGTTGCTGCTGTTGTTGCTGCTGCTCCCGTTGCAGTTGCTGTTGTTGTCGCATGCGTTGCTCCTCGCCCCGCATGATTTCCAGCTGCCTCGCATCGATGAGCGCCACAAGCGGCGGCTTCTTCTGTTGCTCCTCTTTGGTAACGGCATGTTGCAAGCTATTGAGACGCTGCTTCAGCGGCGGCACTGGCACATCCACACTCTTGCTGGCATTGAACGCATTGCGCTGCTGCTCCAGACTCTGCATGCGATCCCTGATGCTGGCCAAATCGCCCGACAGACGCTTCACCTCCTGCTTGGCTGTGGGCTCCACCACCACCAAGGCAGCACCACCACCACCACCATTGCCATTGCCATTGGTCAGACGGTCGCGCAGCACGAGTTTGGGCGGTGGCGGTGCTGCACCACCGTTGGCTAGCATTGGCTTTGGCTCGGGATCGCGCTGCTCGAAGATCTCCTTGCGCTTCGATATATCCACCTTGGGCACATCCACCTTCTGCTTCTCCGCGCCCTCCTGGGTGTCGCTGGGCGACGTCACCTCGAACCCGCTCAAGCGATCCTCAATCTTGCTGCCCCGGCGGGTGGGATACCCAATGGTCTCACCATTCCCATTGCTGCCATTGATCTTGCCATTGCTGCTGGCGCGTTGCACTCGCTGCTTATAGTCCTGAATGGCGCCCTCGTAGGTGTACTCGCACGGATCTGGCGAGCTGGCCGCTGCCGTGCTCGACGACGTGTCGTAGCCCGGCGATGAGATGTATTCCCGTGTGGTGGCTGCCACGCCCCCTCCTCCTGCTGCTGCCGCTGCTGCATTGGTTGCATCCAACTTGCTGGCATTCGATGTGCCCGCCTGGTTCGCATTTCCATTGCCATTGCCATTCCCATTCCCAATGCGTTCCCAATTCATGTGGTTCTGCTGCTGTTCTGTGCTGCCAGCCACAGCTGTGCCCGTGGACTTTTCCAGTTCAATCGGATTGTCGCTCTATTCAATATATTAGAGAAAAAGTATTAATTATAATTGTCAACAAAATTTATTTAATTTTGATTAATTTAACATTTATCTAATCTACCATAAAATAATATAATTATAATTAAACGATAAATATTGATCCCTTCTCTCATCTTCTTTTTTATTTAAAGTCTGTCTCTTATTTATTTTCTTCACTATATATAACTTCTCGAAAATTAAGCATCCGAAAAAGTTCTTAGCCTGAAGTATTATTATTATTTTAATTAAGAAATAGCTATTCATTTAATATAATTCATTATATTAAATAATAATTTTTATTTTCGACTCTTTAATCTAATTATCTATTCTTTAATTGAGCTTATTCTTATTTCACATTTGATTTAGAGGTGTTCTTCTGACATTCATTAGGTTTTCATAGGTTTATTCTTTAAACTCATGTCCCCCTTGTTCTTGGTTTAACCTTAAGATACCCATCTCACCCAGATGCCATGAACCATCATAAATATATATGTACATATGCCATACATATAAATATGATTGCATTTTATGAGATGGCGACAAGCGCGTCTAATTGCTCAATCTGTTGGCAATGTGAAATGGTTTTTGTTTTTCTGTTTGTCGTTTATTGTTTATAAGTTTTTATTGTGCGATTGTGATTGTGAACGCATTTGATTAACAAACAATTTGTGTTTATTAGCTCGCAACACTTTCCAACACTCTGACTGAGTCTCAATTGAAAGCCTCAGCGGCAAGCGGTTTAAAATTCAATTTAATTGCTAATTTGTTGTAATTGTTTATAAACGTTTGCACAACAAATAAAATAATTCGACTTGGCTGCAAATGAAACGATGCCGCCAATGGAAAATGGAAAACATTTTCACACATAAAGGAAAATTTATGAAAACACTTTCAAAAAAATAAATAATTATAGAAATCTATTTATGATTAATCGCAGTCTCTTTAGGACAGCACTAAGATTTATTTTTATTAATCTCTGTTTAGAATTGTCGAAATATCCTTGGAATCGATTATCTTCTGTATCGATTTCAAAATTTATTATGACTTTTTCATGCACAATAAAGTTAACTTAATGCAATGAACAAAATATGTTTCTGCTGGTGGTCTTATTTATTTAAATTTTTATATCAATATTGTTGAAAAGTCAGTCTCTCACAAATTGTATACTCTCCAATTTCATCATCTAATCCCATTCTGAATTTAACTATTTTATTTTCTATTACTATTATTTCATTCTCCCGATTTTAAATTTTGAAATTTATGTTAATTAATTTATCTTAAATGCTTTAAATTTTAGTCTAACATTGATAAATGAATAAAAACTACTCAAAAGACTCCAAATGGTTTTGTACTCACCATAACGCTATTGTTATCATAGTCCTCCGATAAACTGCTCTTTCCGCTGGCGCTGCTGGTGCCGATGCCCAAATCGCTGAAATCATTGGCCTCATCCTCCTTATAAACAGCCAAGGATGCCAATTTGACGCGTCCCCGCGAACCACCGCGTTCAGCTCTGTGGTAAATGAATTGGGAATTCAAAAGTTATTGATTGTTTTTTTTTTGGAGTAAATTGTGCTTAGAACTTGCCTCTCCTCCATCATTTCGGTAAATGTCTTCGATTTTCGACGCGTGCGATCATGTTCCTCAAGTTCGAGCTTCTTCGTTTCAACCACACGATCGATGATGTGTTCGACACGTTTTCGCCGTGATGATTTCCAATTGTCAAGGTTCTTTTTGTTTGTTTATGTGAATAGAGAGAGAGAGAAAAAGTAGCGAAAGTTAGCATACAAAAATAAAACACATTGTACTACGCGGACTATGACAACTATACTTATATGGTAAGATACATATATATGTGTGAATAGTCGCACTCAAAACTCTACTCTTGGCCAATTAAAAAGTTTTGCTTGGCTTACGGCTTGGCCCTAGAGACGTGACAAAGGTGAAATGTGTGCGGCGTAAAGTTGCTCTTTCTTATTGCCATTAATATTATTATTATCATTATTATTATTGTGCGAGAAAACGGAGATAAATATTCCAGTCAAATATTTCCAGTTATTCAGGCTCAAAATGCACATGAAAATACGCTAAATATAATTTTCATCTTATCTAGAATATTATAAGCCTGGTATTCAATCTGCATTTGCAGAAAATACTACCGAAATTCTTATTAATCAAATTCAACTTGGGCTTCTTTAGCTTTATTCTTTGTCTTTCATTTTAATACTTCATTAACTTCGTTAATGATATCGGTGTTAGAGCTTCCCGGAAATGTTGAATATTCAATTGATTAAATACTTCAGCTGATAGATACTGATAGACTTTGAGATACTTAATTCCTCTACTCTTAAATCTGCACTTCATTTCTTAACAATATTTTCATTCATGACTTTGACTTTACTTCTAATCTTTGACGTGACTTGAGAGCTTTTTACTTTTCATCATTTTCTTTTACGTAATTCTTTGCAATTGTAATGATTCATTTTCAAATACTTTACAAAATATATTCGATACTTTTGATTACTAAACTTGCTGATCTAATATTATTTTTGTTTGAGTTGACTTTTTAGGCATTGAACAGTTTGAAAAAGTTTCCTGCACAAATCACGTTAAAAAACAAAGAAAAAAAAACAATCAGTGCGTTTTTTTGTCGCTTACCAAATGGTCATTAAAACGGCATTTTTCAACTTCCTTTCCCATCGTTTGGCGCCAGTCGCAGGCCCAAAAACCCAATCACAATCTCAATCCCAAACAAAACCCAAACCCAGACCCAGTTCGAGTTTACGCTATTCGCATTTTAATAGATTTTCGCATATAAAAAAAAACCAAAAGTTATGTCTGGGAACAAGAAAAGTGGTTGCCAAATATCGATGGATGACGACGCTTGACGAAAACTGAATGTTGGCCAAGTAAATGGGCGAAAGCATGTCAAATGCAGCTAAAATGCACATCACAAATCAGCTGATTAGGTAATGAGGTACAGTCACGTCAAAAGCCTATTCACAACATTGGGGCGACATTTCTGTTTGAGGTTATGGCAACTGAAAATTTGCATGCAACGTAAATTGTGTAAAAAAAAAAACTATCGGGCGCAAAAGAAAACAAGTAATTGTCGATTATGCAATATCATTTGTCCGCTCCAGCGACGTGCACTGAAAACTGGAGTAGAGACTGCTGGTCCCAAATACATATTAGCCAGAAACAGAGGCACAACAAGAGTACTACAGATATGGCCATAACGAGCCATATGCCCTGCCCAAAACCTGTGCGTCGTTTATCTTAAGACATATGCGAAAACATAAAAACAAAAAAAGGTACAGAAAACAAATAAAAAAATTCAACTGGCGATTTAGAAATTTGTCACGATTTGCCTGAAAAATCTCTAAGCATATTGAATTTCTTGAACGTTTGATGTAAGATCGGTTTTCATAGAAGAAATATGTTTGCTTTATATACGTAATCGGTTAATATATGGAAACTGGATATAAACACTAAACGTTGTAGTTCTTAATGTAATGATAAATTATTGAGAAACTTTAAAGTAACCACTAAACTGTAGTGTGAACTTAAAATGTTTGAGTTCTGAAATTAATGTTTAATAAAGTAATGAAATGAGAATTCATTTTAAATGTATTAATAATATCATTAAAGTTGTTTAAATTGTGATATCAAATTCTAAACACCTTCTAAGTTAGAGAAAGATTAACTAATAATTATCAAAGAATATATATATATTCACTAGAAAATTGTTCAAAAACTTGAGCAAACTTAAACATTAAAGAAATTCTAGAATATCTCTAGGCAATTCATATTCCAAGTCGTACTTACATTCTGCCACTCTTCGGGCTCCTCTTTCTTCACCTCCTTCAGTTTTTTGACCTCCTCGGCCTTTTTGAGCTGCTGCTGTGCGGTTTGATATAAATTGCACGGTTTGATCTGCACAAATTGCATGGGGTTCTTTGAGGGCGGCGGGGGCGTGGGACGCGTGACACGCGCCTTTGCCACATACGATGTTGGATCGGGCGATGTTACGGACTGCAATTAATTGCAATAGTAATAATCATAATAATGAAATAAGTGGCGTAATTAGCATAAATTGTTTCAATTGCACTCTCGAGTTCAAGTTGTGCGAAGTCAAATGCAAATGTCACTTGGTCGATCGAGTCTAAAGTTGTTTTCACATTTCTTGACTGCTTGTTGTTGCTGTGTGGGCAGCTCAACTGATTTTTAAAGCCTATTAAGTATTTACTTTTTATTCAAATTAAGCTGACAACAGAGCCGCCTTGAACTGGCTTTAATTGCATTTAATATACGACTCGAGATAGTCTCTGTTCATAATTTATTGGCAGGACTTATAAGGAGTGAAATTTGCAAAATGTTGAAATCATCTTTTTTTTATCGTTTTTTGGCAGCTTATTATTGATTTATTAAACGAGCAATAAATTAACAGACGACCTTCAAGTTGGTTATTTTGTAATACAAATATTTTGATTACATTACGGGAATCCCTGAAACTGATTTTGTTTCGATTTGTTTTAAAATATTTTAAAAAAATTAATTATTTATTAATTGAATGCAGAAAACCTAATTTTAACTTTTTGGAACTCTCAATCAAATCACTTTGTTACTTTAACGAAACTAAATTAAATCTAAATCAATCCCGGGAATAGGTTGTTTTAATATTTGCAGTGCTGCCACCTTTAAAAACATAGCACAAATATCTAGCCACTTTTTCTAAGAGGCCTGCCCACTTGTTGCATTGTTGCAGCCTAATTGATGTGGCGTTGCCACATTTTCACAATTTCACATTTGGCTATCTTTAACTTCTGGTTATTTTGCAACATTTCAAGTAATTTATCGCTTTGTTAATCTTTTTTAAGCTAACTAATAATGCAAGCAGTTATTACAGCTGCAGCCGGTAAACTATAAAATTAACTGAAAAAGTCAGGTAACAAGAGCCACAACAAATGTGAATGTGAATGTGAATCTGAACACGAATACAACAAGTCGTTTGCTTAAACGTTTTTCCATAGAACGTTGATGTACTTGGCAAGCAGTTCTCAGCTGCTTTGTGCTTTATGTGCTATTGGCCAGTTCCCTTCAGCCATCTTTCACCTCCCATTCGTTGCAATCTCTCTTTCTGTGGCAGTCAAGTGTGGCCATCGTCTTATGGTCTGGTCATAGTTATTGCCCCGCTTTTGTTGACGGAAGTGTCCAAGAGGCGATTACATTTGTGTGCCATGCATGTGTGTGTGTGTGTTTGTATGTGTGTGGATGGTCTCTTGCCTGGGTGGGTGGGTCAAAGCACTTGAAAAATGCCCAAGCAGAGAGCCGCTGAAACCTCTTAGGTGTTGTCGACTGTTGACGGTTTCGGTTGAAAGCAAAAGCAAAAGCGCGCTCCCAGCCAAGAAAGCCAAATGCATTCAACAATGCACGGCTAACAATAACTGAATGACTGACTGACTGACGGAGTGAATGGCTGACTGACTGACAGTCTGAGTGTTTTGAGTAGGCAAACAAGCAATAACTGTGTGTTTCGTCATGGCGAAGTATTAATACCTTTCAATTATTTTCTATTCATTAAATTTTTAATTTTACAGATTCTCGATTAAAAACAAAGCTGCAAAACGATATCGAAGCAATACGCTTTCCTAATAATGTGGTTCGTTTCGGACTAAAAAAAATGTATTTATATTTTCTAATACATTTTACTATCAATAAAATTAATTTAGATTGATTTAGACACACACAGTAAAATAACTTTGTTATTCATTTTATAGGTCTAAAAAATGCTTGTGTATAATTAGAGATTCTCCTGTTTTATTTTTTATTGTATAGAATCTTTAATGTTAACTTTGTAGTTTGAGTCCTGATCTTCTCATAAAGTCAAAGTTCTTATAGATTTTAATTTATACAGCATTCCATTTCAATGTCTACTAATATGGACTTTTATCTGATAAACGGTTTGATATTATCTAGCTGAGTTACACACACATCGCATATGTAAATAGGAAAGCGAATTTAAATGGTGTCATAAATGTCGCTTTGGCCTGTCATTAGCTATGAAGCGTTTGCTTTGTGATTGTTGCCAGACGAGAAGGTATCGAATCTGAGATTCCTATACTTGATAGTCGTAGTTTGAATTTATTTATTTTATGGGTCGCTACTTACCGTTTTCTTGGAGCAACCATTTGTGTCGCTGCCAGCGCCATTTGTGGATGATGTGTTTGATGTAGACATCAGATCTTCGTTGCCGTCCAGCATAACATCCTGTTCCATGGACTCGGACTCCATGATGTGATATTTTGTCTCTGGATATTTGCTAACTTTATCACGCTCTATCTATCTCGCTCTCTCTCTCTGTGTGTGTTTCGGCTACTCTTTCACACTTGATATGCTTTGTTCTTGCTTCAATGTGTTGTCTCTCTGTCGTTCCACATGGCAGCTCGACCGTCGTACGCCTCTTTAAAGTTTTTCTGCTGATGCTGCTGGTCAATCGGTCAACAACAACATCATCATCGTCATTATGAGCATCATCATCATCAATAAGATTCGGAGTCGATATCAATAAAATATATACAGCTCTCTAATTTGTTGCCACCCACACACAGAGGGCCAACAACTTTAGGTTGCAGTTGCCGTTGCCGTTGCTGGAGGTGTCAAGTTTCATTAGCTGCAACAAACAAACGAGATACAAGATACATTCAATAGCATATTAATTTCGTGTCAAATTCAGTATGCATAATTTAAAAGGCATTAGCTTTGATGTGGGCAGGTGCTGTCTCAATGGCTGGCTATGGTCATGGATGTTGGGGAATGTGGAATGCAGTCAGCATCCGTCAAGGATGTATGAAAAAATCAACTATTAAGCTTTTTCAAGATTTCCCCCTCAGACTTCAGTAGCCGAACAATGCTTGAAAAGTACAGCTTGCAGTTCAATTAACATTCATCACAGTGCAAACCATAAGATGCTTTATCTAATTGTGCAACTGTCTGAATAACTGACGAACTGCCGGTCGGACGAACTGAAAAACCATCTCGACTGCCTGGCTGGCCCCCACACTGGTATGCGGGTCAATCTTATAAACTTCTGCCACAGTCATCATCCACATCCACATCCACATTACACATTATCATCATCATCATCATCATCATCAGCATCATCATCATTGTCATTTTGTGTCGGCCTACGACTTTTGTTTGTTGTTGTCTTTTGTCTCTCCGCTTCTTTAGTATGTGACCCGGTATTTTTTGATCGTTTTGTTACGCTTTTTATGCCCTCCTACTAATTAATAATTAAGTATTATTTTCTCAGTTCTTAGCGACCGCCTCTTGTAATCGAGCTTGTTTATTAATCCCATAGCAACGTATTATACCCTGTTTCTTTTAAATATGTGAAATGTGTAATGATGAGTCGCATCTTTGATTAAATAAACTTTGACATTTGTTCTTAACGTTTTAAGATTACATTAGTTGACGAACCTATTTCAAATAAAAATGTGTATCTATTATTTTATCTATTTATTCAGAGTCACACTTAATAAAAACTGCCAACTTAACTTTTTAACTTCAAAATATTCAATTACAGAGTATCTCCTAGTTGAGCAATTCATGTTCAGCATTGCTAGGTTGATTTGCTGTCAGTTGCAAAGAGCGCGTGGCCTTTTGAAAGTTGTCTCTTTGGGCGTGCTTGAAAGGTTCGTGAGGTCAAATGTAAAGGGACAGATGGAGGGCGACGTAGGAGTAACAATTAAGCTGCTAAAAAGTGACAGTTGTAATGGATAAAAAGAGAGTGAAAAAGGGAAGGAGAAATGTTCAAAGAATTGTGAGCTGAATAATTTTAAATCTCATTCGAATAAAAGCACGTTTTAAGAAACTCTTGAGTTGAGTGAAAGTTATGTGGTCCATAGAACATCTGTTTTAGTTCATATTGGTAGTAGTAGTTGTAGTTGTTGTTGTTTTACTCATGCTGATTCAAGCAATAAGAACTCAAGTATCATAGATCATTGTCTCTCTGGCCTTGCCATACTCAACATAAGTAATCCTAGATCTTTAATCTTATGCCCAAAAGATGAACAAATCATTCTTGGTTGATCCATTTCAGCTGGCATTCTTTGCGCTGATCTATTAGAGAGTTGTCAAGTTTTGCATGGAATTCCAGGGAAAAAACAAGTTTTAATGGCATTGCTTGGCCAAAGATGATGATGATGCTAATGTTGATGGTCATCACACTTCGCTCATTAAATATTTCTTAGACTGGCGCTGTCAGCTCTACTGCAATACAATGTCTTATGATCGTCTACAGTGTTGTTATCAGCACATACATAAATGTCAACGCTTTTCAACACTCAACAACATGAGCATACATACAGAGCTCACTGTGTTCGGCTCATTTGCATATATGCAAAATGCAGCTGGTGAGGTAGAGATAACTGCAACTAAATGCAAAACTTTCAAATTGTAATAATTAAATGAGGGGGGAACTGTAACTGCAACTGGCCGACTGCCAGAGTTGTCGAGTTGTCGACAAAAACAGCAATAATGAGTAGGCACTTACAAAGACCAGCTAACCGACTAACCAATCAACTAACCAACCAACCAACCAAGCAACTAATTGCAATAATTTAAATTTAACACAAACTAAACTTAAGTTGTCTTTTTTTTATATAAGACACGCGGCAGCTTTCCAAAGACACAACGCAATGTGTGTGGCAAGAGTGACAGAGAGGGCAGATATTAGCAATAATTATTAACTACGAAGAGCGCAAAATGATAATTAGATAAAATAAACAACTAGGCGTCTTAGCTGAAGAAAGAGATCTCTTTATATACCTCTTCCCTCTCCAAACTTTTCTCTAATTAACTACAACTAATAATAAAAAAAAAACTACATAGAATCAACATGCCGACGTTTAGCTACAAATTGTATCAAGATGTTTGTCTGAGCCACAGTCAGACGCTGAATTAATTGATATAAAAACAAGAAGGAATGGTCCAGTCGAAAGAGAGAAATATAAAAAAGAACGACTAAGAAACTCCCTGTATTTAGTTATTCACACGCATACTGAACTAAAGATTTGGTATCAGCCGAGACATCACTTTATAAATATATGTTATATGTTATCATTTTGGAAAAAACCAAATGGTCAGAATCTTAAGTACTATTTTCGAGAATAAAGCGAACCAATACCAAAATACGAATAAAAAATGTACTTTTTTTGATACAAACATATCAGTAGCATAATTTAAGAATAACCATGCTACAAATACAGGGTATACAGGGTAAACTGGCGACGAGCTTTGAAAATTCTTATAGGCAAGTAAATGCCCAACAATTGTCTTTAGTTTGCTGCAGTGCTTTCCTTTAGCTAATTAGTGGCATTAACAGCTGGCCCAGAGTTGAAAGCATCAGCCGCGTAACTAACATCAAAGAGGCCTCATGCCGCATGCCTCATGCCACATGCCGCATGCCACATTGTGCTGCACAATGGCAAGGCTTTGAGGCAAGGTTGCATCACGGATGCTTTAATATGCAATAGGCAAAATAATCGAATACATCTGTTTAAACAAAGCAATGCTGTCAAACCATATTACGCATTCATTAGAGAGCTTTTAAAAACTCATGTGGAGCTTAAATGACGCACGCACTTAGTCAGAAAATAAGCTAGAAATTTAGTCTAAGGACGCTGAAGAACATCAAGACTAAGAATGAGTAATATCCACAAATATAAGAAAGATATGTTGTTTTTCCAAAAGTTTATTTAATCCACCTATATTTCGTATATGAGTCAACAAAATTACAATCTATGATCCATCTTTCTTTTTATAAACTATTCAATATTTGTATTGGTTAATTTATTTATGTTTTGTATTAAAGATATAAATGATTATTTTTTGATAATGTGCTGCTAATTGCTGATTTTTTTTCCTTTGTTTTTTGCTTAAGCTGGAAAACCTCTAGCCTAAAGCGCCTTCAATTTTGATCTTTTACCATTTAGCCTCCCACGAGCATCAACGGAGTATTTATAAAACAGAAGAGAATAGTTTTTATGATATGATAATGTCTTTTTTTCCATAAGCTATTCTTAAGCCACGCTATCATTTGAAAGCCTTTAGTTTTTCAATCTTTTAATCTGAATGCCAACAAAACTCCATTGTCAGTACTAAGGAGCGGAGAACCCTCCGGCGCCGCCAAGCAAACAGCGAAACGTACTGTTATAGAAAAAAGCCTAATTAAATATTTATCTACGATTTGGGATCTGAAGTGCAAGAAGCATATTAGCTTATCGGGCAAGTGAAATCATAACGCAAAGTGGTATTACTCTACATATATATAAGTATGAGACAGGCCACAGATTATGACGATTTTCACTGGCGCCCCCGTCTGTGAGAACAATGGAACTGTCTTGTTTGCCAATGCCCAAGGAAACTTACTACTACCAACTAACTGCGGATCAACTAACCATACAATAACAGTAGCTCGGAGTCTTAGATAAGCATTTTGAAGCGGTGTTAATGATCGAGTAAATTAACATGGAACTGACGACACTTTTCGAGATTCGGTAACAAAGCAAAAGTGGAACAAAATGGAAGGGGGAACAAAGTTGAAGTTGAAGTTGTTGTTGTTATTGTTGTTGGCGTGACACAGTAAAAGTGTTCAGCGACCAAGTGAAAATGACATTGTAATAAATGTTTAACGTGACTTCAAATTTAAAATTGCATTAAACAAAAGCCAAGCTACCGATTGTCCACGTACCTGAAATGTGTGAACAAGATCAACTAACTAAAAATAATTAACTTTAATTATTTGAATCACGCCAACACTCAAATACTCTCAACGAAAGACGATTTTATATCTCAGGGAATTCATTGTATGTTTATAGACAATTTTCACACTTTAATTTTATCTTAATGTAATAAAAAGTACTAAAATCAAAATACTTTAACTAACCCTTTTAAGAAAATAATAGTTTTTTTTAATTTTTTTAAAGAAAACCTTATTTAATCCTTTTCTAATTTTATAAAACTTTGCAAATAAAACTAAATATGCAGCTATAATTAGCAGGATCCTAAGCAAATAATAGATGGGTTATTGCGAGGCAAGGGAAAATATAAAAAGGGAATAAATTAAAATTCTTTTAACTATCGTCAACTATCGCCACTAATTTCAATCTATTTTTGAAATACTTAAAATTATTTAAACATTTTCTAAAGCATAACAGAACCATGATACCTATTCAAAGGCCAGAGTATTAAGAATGTCTTTGGGGGCGTGGTTGGTTTTCTTCTCTTTTTCTGTGGTCTGTTGTCACGCTGTTGTGGGCAGCTCGAAGCTCCGTTAGCTGTCGCGTAGCGTCGGCCGAGCTGACACTAATGACATTCAAATTGTAGCGCCAAAAGAAGCCATAAAAAACTAAGAAAAAAGTCAAAGCGCAGCCCCAAACCCCAAACGAGAAAGTGCGACCGAGTTCGAAGGCGTGCAATTGAAAGTGTCGCTGTTGCGCTTGTTGTTGCTGTTGTTGTTAATGTTGTTGTAGTTGTTGCTGACGTTGAAGTTGATGTTGTTGTTGATGTGCAACCATCAGTCAGAGTCGCTGAGAGCCACCGCGTGGAGACGGAGCCGGAGAAACAGTCTATGAGTCGATGTCCATATTAATTCGTGTAATGGCAAAGACTTGTAAATCGAGCCAATGGTCATGCAATGCGCATGCATGAATTTCAGTTATTTGGCAGCACGAAATGTAACTAGCAGATACATAAGATGCAGTTATTTTCACTTGTGTTTACATTACATTTGATGCCAGTTGTCAGTTGTCAAAGTTGTGTCATAATCAAGTGATTTCAAGTGGTTCACAGATCAGAGAAGGGGACAGGGGATAAAGGGCTAACTGTCACATGTCTGCGTTGATCGAGTCTGTTTTATTTACCATTTCAGATTTCAACTTTAAAGAGTTGTAGAGAAAGTAATGACTTTAATACGTTCCTCGATGCTCTCTTGATTAAAACTAAGTTCCTTATCAGTCACATTTATATTCTGTGTTTCATTCATTCACTTGAGAAAATTTACTTTCATCTGCATTTTATTTTAATACACACTCTATTTTCTTAAATACACACTTTAACTTCAGAAGTGATCAACAGATGCTCAAGCAAACTCTTCCGAATTAATATGTTTATTAATGACATTCTTAATGGAAGAACACATTAGAATGAGCTTAATTAAACAACAAATATGTTTAAATATAAACATTTTTGCGATTTCACTTTCAAGCTAAATTACACTTAATTTGTGTTCATCAAAAAAAGCAAAAACAAATTAGACGATTCGCATCGTTTTGCTTGCTAATTGTTAGAATTGACAGTAATTGGCTAACTTTACACTTAAATACAAAAAAAAAACAATTATATCTTAAGCGCTTACATGTTTTTTTAAGAGTTGAACATAATTTTAAATTTAATGCGTCCAAAATAGAAAATAAAGACTTCCATGTAAAAACAAAAGCAGGCTTTTAATAATGACCAAAATAATATAGTTTTTAAATCGAAGGTGTTAAAATATGGCATATAAATCATTATATAGCTCACGATTATCATGACCAGCTGCAAAAATAACAACTTCAATTGAATTTTCCATTCATATTTGAAGACCTTACACCAACATCCCACACAAAACAACAAAAGCAACAAAGAATTCAAGTGCATTCGCAAAACGTGCCAAACGCAACGCCATGAACATAAACAAAAGCAAAATAAAAATAATAATAAATAATAAAAAAAAAAACTTTAGTCATGAAAACAGTTTTTGATGATTTTTGCAAAGCGCAAAACAATTGGAATCAAAAATGACTCGTAATATTAGATATGAAAATGTTTTCGTGATAAAATAATTAAAGTTTATTTATAAATTTTCATGAAATTTTCTTTTTTTGATATATACATATATATATTTGTGATTTTGGCCAAATTCATACACACATAGCTGCATTAATTGAAATATTTAACAGGCAACAATAACAAAATGGAAAGTGAAGTGTGAAATGATATTGGGCATTTATTGTAGTTGTATTGCGGTTGTTGTTTTTCTTGTTGCTGTTACCTTTCGAATTGAACAATCAACAATCTTGGTATTTCAGCATTTCTATTATGCTTTTTTCTCGATATCATTGTATCTGTTACTTTATATCTGGAGCTACAATCTGTTGGTGGTACTGCTGCTGCTGCTTCTGGCAACAACAGTGCGATCTCTCGGCAATCGACAATCGACAATTTGACACGCAAAATTTTCAGTTCATTAACATTTCAATTTCAACATCGATAGAGGCCACTTGCTATGTGCACTTTCGCTAACTGTCGGCACATACCAGATACCAGATACCATGTATCAGATATCAAATACGAGATACAAGTACTTTGATACAAATCAATCTAAGATTGTCTCTGTTGGCTTGTGTTGTTTAATCATAGCTATTGAGTTATCACTGGCACATTCTCCACTGCAATTTGTAAGCGTTTGTGCGACATACATGTCCATTTCAGATACACTCACAGTATTTGCATCTACAGATACAGATACAATATCTGTATCTGTATCTATTGTCAAGTCAGGGAATGGAAATGGAGTGAGAGGCAATTGCAAATTTGCCAAATCAGCAGCAAATTTGTACAGCAACAGCTAAGCAAAAACTTGTCGACAGTGATAGACTAAGAGATACCATGTACCCGTGCCTAAAGTAGAGATAAAATCATTTTATTAATGCACTAGACATGATTGAACTCCTCATCTGCTACAATTACAGGGTATCAACTGCATAGATATCAAGCTGCATTCGTGGCCGTATCTGTAAACTGCAACATTTGCATTCTAAGCTGCAAATCAAACAATTCGTGCAATTTGTTTTCAATTTTCGTAGCTTCAAGTGTCCGTTTGTATCTGCGAGATACTCGTATTTGCATGTTGCGCCAACTGTTGCAACTGTTGCAAATTGCTTGCATCTGTTTGGCTTGTCCGGTCTGGCCTGGTAAAAGTATCTCTAGTGGCGAATATTCAGCAATTCATTTCATTAGCCACACAGTTTAAGATTCATCAACAACGTAACCCCGGCCAATGTTAAAGCTGTCAAATTTCTTCATTAATATCAGCAATATTAACAAAAACAAGAACAAAGGCTAACAGTTCTTGGTTATTTAATCAATCTGAAGCATGCCACGCTCACTTTTCAGTCGCCAAGTCAGTCAGCCTCCACCACAAAGTCGCCAGGGGCCTGACCCATTTCGCGTGCCTGCCATAACTCCTCGCTCTTATTTTTCGTGGCTGCCACAAACTGCACGCGAACTGAACTAAACCGAACACACACTCAAGAACACAACATACAACGAAAAACAAAAAAATATTATATTATTTGCATTAAAAATGAGTTACATGTTAAAAATTTAAATTCGTACACACCCACCCAGGTAAGCCGCTAGCAACACGCCCCGCAGACGCGGCCAGCCCCCTTTGCCCTCTCGCCCTCCTGCACCTCATCCTCGAGCTCAATTAAAATATGTTAAGAACACTTCAAGTGTGTGCCGGAATGTTGAGGTCTGCTTTATACCCTACACACTCTTCACTTGGCAGAAGAAACAAGTACTCTATCCATATTTCTTTATGTTTATATACATAAAAGCACGCTCTACAAATCTATTCGTTAATTTGATTGAAATTTTTAAAATAAATTAAATTCAATTTAAATTAAATAAATAAATATATTGTACATAATATACAAATCATCTTTTATCTTAATAAAAATGTTTGACATTTTATAGTAACTCGAACTAGTAATAAACTTAATAAACATTAAAAAAATAAAATAAAAAAAATAGTTCGATAAATCGAAGTCTTTATAATTCGAACTTTTTCTATGGATAATATCAAAGAAGTTCGACTGTATATACTATAGACCCGCTGTCTTATCGATATCATAGAATTTTTCTAATAAAGAAATCAGCCATCAGCTCAAGAAATTTCTTCCATTCAATCTTGGTAAACTTGACACTCTTTATACTTCTACTTTTCACTCTTTCTGCATGGACTAGCTGACAGCTTCAATCACGAGTCTACGAAGAGTTTGGCTTACAATGGAGAGCTCATCAATTAATGATCTATGGTTCTATTTGACACCAGTCATCTTTGCTCATTGTCTGACAAGCGTCAATTTCTCATGCAATTATACAGATAGAAAATCAATGTCCAAAGAGCATTCACGCTTCGTCATTAGCTTCATTTCAGCGCTTTGTCTGCCTCTCAAGTTTTCGCATTACAACAAAAGGTAAAGAAAAAAAAATAAGTAAAGAAAGAAGCAAAAACAAATCGGCGCATGCGTAGGCTGTTTTTGTTGTTGTTATTCTCTTCTTCTTGGCTTATATGTTAAGGTTTTGAGGTTAATGTCGCCGTTTGTATGTGGCTGAGATATGCAGAGAGACAGAGAGAGAGAAAATAAAAATAAAAAGATATATTTATATATGAGTTTATGTGCCGCCGGGTTACAAATAGTCCACAAATGTTGCCAGCCTGCCCGAAAAAATAAAAGCACAGGGAACGAGGCATTAAAGTGAGCAGCAGCATGGAATAGTTAGCTGTTGCTGCCTCATTCCCGATTCCCCCTGTCCCCTTGCACCATGCCCAACTGCCACGCCCCGCACATGTGCAACAGATGCGCTAACTAAACTTTAGTTTTTAATGCGCTTCGCTGGCGTTCATAGAACCAACAAGAATCAGCCAACAAACTAGACAAGCAACAGCAGCAGCAGCAACATAAAATTGTTCATTGTTTGGGGCCATGATTTTATGTTGGGTCCCGGGTCCGGTCCGGTTCTCTTCGATTCTGTCCGCTCCGGATTGAATATGGGCGCGTCCAGGCGTTACGCTAATTGCTGTCGGCCATTCACTCGATCGTCAATTCCAATTAGGCTAAGAACTGAGCCATGTGGGGGCACAATGCTTCTAGGCAATTGTGTGCACATTATGATAATAGAATATAAATTAAATGCTCGTACATTCTATTTTTAAAAGGGTTAACAACAAAACTTGGCCAAGTCAAACACATATCGATGCCATGATACATTTGATTTATGCCTCTTTTCATTGGCTTCTACTGTTACAAAACATTTAAAATTATGACCATAAATAGATACTCTACACTATTTAGAGTATTTTGTAACATGACTGCATTTAATTACAAGATACCTTATAAAATACCTAATGATTTTCGTCATTATATAGATATCTTTAAAAAAAAAATAAATACTTTCCACTAGATGGCGCCACAATGTTTTTAACTTATGCAACACAGTTTACTAAGCTGTTATACCAATCATAAAAATCTAAAAAATTCTAAAATTGTTGGAGAAGTTAATTCACCAGCGCTTAAAGACTCTGAGATCAATGCGTTTATATTTAAACTTTACATGAACGACGATCTATTTAATTGTTGACGCTTCTGTTTGATACATGTATACTCTCTAGATGAATATACTTATATTTACAGGGTATACAGCTACGTAGCTCAATTCTAAACTCAATTTATAAAATTACTCCAATTATTTGCGGGATTTCTGTTGAAGCCCAACGCCTACTCTATCAATTGCCGTGGCAATTATTTAAGCCCCCTTTTCATAACTCTCTTTCGCTGTAGTTGTTTTTTTTTCGTTTTCTATTTTTGTCAATTCGTCTATGGCAATTAAAAAGTTAGCTGTTTTTCCAAACGGAAATCGTCCCGGTGAGTTGTTTTTAGACATATGCAGCTCGAACAACTCTCATATGTAGTAAGTCTTAAGACACCTCGTGCTTCGAGTGTTGGTTGCACTTTGGCAACGGAAGTCGTTGACTACTTTTTATATGAGCTACGTTGTCAGTTTGTTTTTTTGTAAGCAGCAAAAAAAAGAAGTCGAATAGCAAATGTTAATTAAGTTGTTGCTTATGGTTATGCAATGACAACTTGACTTCTTTTGACACAATTCAAGTTGTTTCGTAATGTTTTTGAAACGATTGCAACAGTTTGAAAGAACACAGTGATAGATGATGCTGATTGATAGTGCTAAACTAAAAAGAAAAAACTTGAATTTACTCACCGATTTGTGCTAATGAAGTTATTGTCAATTATTAAATTTCTGTAAAGAAAAATTAGAAGAATTAATGTAAAGTTAATTTAATAGTCTATAGATTTTCAACTGCTCTTCAGCTCAATCTGAAGATTTCATTCAGATTACTTTGTTGACTTATTACAAAAACTGGTACAATAAACAATTTATAGCCCAATTTCAAAAGGCTTTCCACCAAATTGGGTCAAAGCTTGTCTATAGGCCTTTATGCTAAGGTCATCCGAATATGACACAATAACCCATATACTGTTGGAAAAACACGCATGAAACAAGATCCGATAAATTACAATCTGTGCCATGCTTCTAATGCCGATAGCTACAATAAATAAACCTCTTTGTCGTCACTTCTTTAAGTAGAAGGTGTAAAAAATGGATGCACCAATAAAAATCAAAGATATAAAATCAACACGCAACACACTAAAAGTAAAAACAACAAAATTCGTTATTGATTTAAGCTTGTGTGTATTAATTTTTAATGGCGTTGATAATTACAAAGACAAACAAAACAGAAACAGCGACAGAGACAGAGAAGAGGAACATAAAAACATGTGTCGTATACGTAATGAAAAAGTGGAAGAAAAAAGCAAAAAAAATATACAAGTATAAATTGATTGCATAACTGTAAGATTGACCTAAACAGAAATATGTGAAATAATAACAAACGCCTAATACAAAGACAAATAAACTATTATGTGGTTTTGTACAAATTTGTTGGCATTAACCTTTGCCATTTATTTCGAGATTAAACTTTATATTATGTCCATATTTAAGTGCAATACATACTTATATTGCTATGTTTGGCATGACGGATCAGTTATGAAATTGTCAGTTGTGTGTGTTTTGCCCACGCCTCAGCACACCCAGAAAATGTCAAGTGTAGACGATGTTGTTGCTGCCCCTGCATCCAAAATGCTGCACACAGAATCAGCAAAAGTATCTGACAGATACACACATCAATTTGCGCTGCTGCTGCTGCTGTTGTTGTTACTGCTGCTGCTGCTGCTGTTTGCCTAACAAGCGGAAAGCCAAAACATAACAGTAAAGTAAATTAAGTAAAAACCACACACGACAGCAGCAACAACAACAACAAGAACAACAGCAACAACTGCAACGTTTTCGAAACCGGACAGCGAAGGCAGCGCAGAAACAGAACAAAAAAAAAAGAGAAGCAGCAAACCGAATGCAATATACCACATACTCTTAAAACGATGTTAGAGTATTAAGTATGAATAAAGAAATAATTGTTCGACCAAGAATGATCAATTTTAAAACAGTTCATAGAGTTTAGTTACCTGAAATCGTACTTAAAAATTTTGAAACAAATTTATAACAATTTAATATCAAATGACGATCTAATTATATTTTAATAATTGACAGTAACATTACACCTAAAACCTGTTTAGAAAAGTTTTTCAAATAATTTTTAATAAACTTTCTAGCATAATAATGAAATAATCTTGAAATCTCTACTTACTTTCATCTTAGCGTTACAAACGTCTTTAAAAAGTTCTAATGCTTGTACTCTAACATTTATGGTGTATGTATGTATGTTTATAATGATGCGAGTTTATGTTGGTCAAGAGTGCCTGAGAATAGCACCATCAACATTAACAACATCAACAACAACAACAGGTAGCTGAATGGCTAGAGAGGAGGCCAAAGCGGTTTGTGCGCAAAAAAAGTGGCTGACCTCGAGAATTCTCTCCTCTCTTTTTTTTTATCCAGCAGCCAAGCCAAAGACATCACTCATACGACCCACTGTCTGCCTCCCATGTCGACCCACCCCGCGCTTCACGACCAGGTTTCGATTTTGGCTTAGAGAACGTCGATTTATGCCTAAACATGGTAGCTCGCCTCATAAGATCAATTGAAATATGCACAGAGAATAGAACCAGAGTTTGTTTATATCGCATCGAATTGATGGCAAAGCGATTCAAAGAATCGCTAAACGGGAATTTCATTAACGTTCATCTTTATTTGTCTGCCAGCGGTTTGACAAGCGCTGCTACAGTTTAGATGTCACTTGACGTGTTGGCAGTTTGACAGCGATGCGACTGCAATTTGACAGACAACAATTACAGTTTGGTAATCACTGCTCTTATCCAAATAAATTTCAACAAACTTATAACATTAAAACACGACAACCAAAGTATCTTCAATGAATAAGAGATTTTTGAGGTGTTGAAATACGCATTAAAGAAGCCGAAAGTGTATCGTTTTTTAATATAATCGTAATTCTTAATTAAATAGTTTGTTAAGCGATTGCTATTTTTTAAAATATTCCTATTTTCTTTAATAGGAATTTTATTTAATTTCATGTTTAATAAATAAATAAACAGTATTTGAGATTAAATCATTAATAATTAATTACGAGCTTTAATGATATAGAATTTCTTTTAAAAATAAAATTCTGGAAAAAATGAGACAATTTGAATTTATAATTCTAATTTGAAGTGCAGCAGACATTTGACGATGTTAAAACGTTAACAAAGCGTCTATTTAGCCAAAGCTGAGCAGATGAGCTGAGCAAACAACGCGCGGCTTTTAAACTGAGATGAGACAAAAGGCGTGAAGCCTAATACGATGATAAGTGCTTACATATAATGTCTATGAATATCCGGGACGGGATTTGCAGACGAGGCGACCAAAGTAGTAGACAAACAATGTCAGGGCTTTAGCTGAGGTTCGGGTTCGAGTTCGAGCATAGGCTTTGGCTTTGACAGAGGCAGTGGCAGCGGCAGCGGCTAAGACTGAGACTGAGACTGAGGCACTTGGATAAGGGTAAGGAACCATACATAATGACAACATGACATGCAAAGTTTTGTCAAAGCAGCAGACAGCAAACAATGTGTACAGCTAAAAGGATGAGTTCCCCCAGACAGTCGGGTAAGTAGCCGACCGACCGACCGACCGACCAATGCATGCGGGCCTTAATCAACAACAGGATTTTTTTTCTGCTTATTTTTTTGCTGTTGTATTTTTTAGCACGTTATATGAATAACTAATTGAGAGAGTACACCACAAAACGTAAACGTACACGGGCGAAGGAATGTGTGTAGGTATCCATAAGATACATGTGTATCTCGAGGGCATTGCCAGTTGAGGGCGTTGCGCCAAAGCATGACGGAGCATAAATATACTAAACACAGCGTTGAAAATCTCTGTGCTCGGTGCTCAACTCTTGGCCGGCATACAAGAAGTGGAGTAGGACAGCAGCAGATGCGACGGCAAGACGAGACGAGATTCAGCTCCATAGATGATGACGTTGTTGTTGTTGCAGATGTTCTTGTTGATGTTGTTGTTGCTGTTGTGCTAAACTGGTAGCACATTTCGCCAGGGCTGAGTCATCCATTGGGCAGCTATGGAGTCACGGTAGCCACTGGTTGACTGTTGTTTCTCTGTTTTGCATTAGGCCAAGTTCGATGACTAAGCATTTGCGTTCTGAATCTGGTTTTTAGTTCTGCTTCTTCCCCCATCCACCTCTGCTGTTTCCGTCACTGTCCCTCTCTCTCTCTCTCCCTCTCTCTCTTGGTTTGACTCTTCAATCAGTAATCTGCCGGCCGGCATAACTTTAATGTGACCGCATCTTGGGCTTGATTGCTGCCCCCAAACTCAGACATTGTCGCAATCGCAACTTATTGTAATGTTCATTTGGATCTGCGATCCTGTTCTTGCTTCTGTTGTTGTTGTTGTTGTTGCATCGAGCATCGAGCGAAGCGAGAGGCGCATTCCTTTTGAAAATCCATCAACATTTGTCTAATCTATTCAAATCATAAGAGTACCATGTACTATGTACAGAGACAATTTTGCAGTTTTTAGCTTAGATTTTAAAGAAAAAAAGTGGAAATTAGCTCAAAACTAATTTTTACCCTAATTTTAACACCTAGAGTCAAAAAAAAGCATAAATTTAAAATTTAAAATTTTTGAAAATTTTTGAAAAATGTAAAAATTGACAATTTTCGAAAAAAAATGTTTGTCTCAGAATCAAAAAATTTAAATGCAAACTAAAAGTAGGGCTAATATTATGAAAAATAAGACATTTCTTATGGAAATCGGGTGAGTTTTATTAAAGTTGTGTTCTTTGAAAGTCCAAAAAGTCAATATTTCTCTTTTATGGATAATTTTCAATAATTGACACTTTTTATTGTTTGAGCTGTCACAACCAATTCTACTATTGACAGAATCGTACTTGTTTTTATTAAAATATCCTGAGATTTGAGAAGGCAACTGATTTTCTTCGTAAACCGTTCAAACTAGACCTAGTCTAGACCACAACTAGAGCTTAAAGAAACTATTAAACTGTAAATAGAATTGCAATTCTGTTGACAGCCTCTTCAAAGCCAAGTAGAAATTAGCCACTTCAGTTCTATTTAAGAGTAGCTTAAAGTATTAAAATCCAGAACCAGTTTCATTTACCCATAGTAATTCAAATGTATAGGTCTTAAGATTTGCATTACTCATTAGGGATTAGATCATAAATTGCAAACACATCAGGCATATTTTTAGCAGCAGCAGTTGACAAATATTCTGTAAGCATTCCGACCACAATGCCAAAAAGTAAGGAAACGACCTCATTAAACGTTGCAAAGCAAATACAGACACGATAAATACATATGTATATTTTTATTACAATTGCTCATTACTCGTAAATAGTTTGTTAAAACCAAATGCATTAGTTAAATGCTCAAGCCAAAAATAGCAACAGGCAACGAAATGACGGCAACAACAATGGAAAATGTATGATGCTCTGATGGGCTCATTTCAAAGCCAATGCTTGCGAAACCGTGACACATGGACGAAGGCCACAAACAGAGATAGAGTACAAAGAGATAAAGAAAGAGAGAACAGATGCATAGATGATGACGAAAATGGCATATTGCTGTTGACGATGATGCAGTCGGAACATTAATGTCAAAGCAACGCAAATTAGAATAAAAATTAACAAACAAACTGATGCTGATCAAAAAAAATTTATACAGTCGATTTATGTACTTTACCAAGTAATTGTTCTAGCAAAAAAGGAAAATGAACGTAGAAATGTTTTAAATATATTTATTTAGTCAAAACATTAACTAACTGTATATTTAAGCAACTTTTTTCAAGCCTATTTCTATTCTATGTCTGTGTATACAGTTTGAGAGTCACACTGCTTGTTAAACTGTCGCGCGAGCAACTCGTGTGTCTAACTAACTTTGTCCGCTCTTGATTTCCCCCTAGCTATGCGCAACAACTGCTGATTTAGTTAATTTGCAGCGATTTCCAGTTACTTTTGCCATTCATTTGCTGTCGATTTCTTGGCCATTTTAATAGCTACCTTCGCTGCTGCGCATCGCGTGGCGTTGCCATATCGCCTATAATTTATGGTCGTTGCTCAATTTGCATTGCAACTCTGTATGCAGTTGTGTGTGTGTGTGTGTGTGTGTATAGATTTGTGTTTGTATGGCCACAGTTTGGACTGTGTTCGGTTCCAATTGCAATCAATACTTAATTTCAATTTCATTTGAATTATACGACCCTGTTGTTGTTGTTGTTTCGTTCTAAGCAAAAGTCGCTATTGAAAATGAAAAAATAAGCTCGGCATATAAGGCGAGAGAGACAGAGAGAGATAGAGATTGAGAGAGAGCGAGACATTCACCCACAAATAGAAAATTCAATGAGTAGATTCAGCACAATGATCGCGCAAAATTATTTCCCCTACTTTGCTTGTTGCTTTTGTTAATTTGTTGTTTGTGCTGCTTTTGTTATTGTTTCTGTTGTTGTTCTTCTGTATTTCCCAACTCAAGTGGAACAATTTTGTTCGCTTTGCTCTTGGCGAGGCGATGTCGATATTCATCGAAAGAGTGCTACGATTGCAAATGTCTCGATAAGCAATTGATTTAATATCATTCGTTTTAAATGGCTAAACAAACAGGGGCGGATTTCCTCCATGAGATCGAAGCACATTTCAATTTAAACATTGCAATCCCCAAGCAAATTTGCAGATACAATTTAAGGTTAACTTCTTGTAAGAATCGTAGTGGTATCCTTAAAATCACATTTGACAAGATATGATATTATTCAAACAGATCTTTTAAGATTCATATTCTAAATCTTAAGAATATTGTATTTAATGAGCTGTCATTGTCAAACTTTACTCTAGTTCTACAAAAAAACATACATTCCCTTTTAACAGTTGCTGGGTCACAAGTTGAATTCCATATGTTATCGATCGGATATGGGCAACCACTCTGACAGTTCCATTCTCAAAAAAAATAATAATAGAAAAATTCCCATTTTGTAGCAATTTGTTTAATAGTCAACAATTTGCCTACCACAAACACGTTGCAAATGCCATTTGCTCATTTATCTTATAAGTATAAGTTATACGTGTTTTTACCAAATTTGATGTAATTTTTTCATTTTCTTTATTTTTTTGCTATAAAACTAACTGTGCATATTTGGCGGGGCGGCGTCACACCCACATTAAGAGTACTCATTATTTAGCGATTGAACATTCTAAAAATTGAATATTTGATTTCATTGTTGCTGCTATATCGTAAAACTGATGTGAAATCGTAAATATAATGGCCTATACCAATAGCCAAGTTTATGGCGTTTAATTAAGCATGAAGCGAAACAATCAAATGCAAAGCGCAACCACAAAAATTTGAAACTAAATAAGAATCTTAACAAAGGCCAGCGAGACTTGAGCAACTGCTGACGCTGATATGTCTATTATTTCAAAATTATTTCACATATATTCGTATTCGCACTCTCGCATGCCAAGTCTCAAATCAGCTCAGCTCAGCTCTGCTCAGCTCAACTTAATCCAAGTCTCTATTCTTGACTTGACTGTGCTTGCATCGAATGAGAACAGCTCGTACTCGGTGCATGGCACAACTAACACGTAAGACGTGACGGGGCGCGGCAGAGTCTGTAACAGACCCAGAGCCAAGTTGGCTATATCTATCTGGCCATCTAGCGAGTCGACTTGTATCTCTGTATCTCGGCAACCCGCAATTCAAGACGCGTAATTGTTACACCCTGATTACGCGAACACAGCAAACAAGCACAAAAAAATATATATTAAAGATGAAAGCTCAAAAAAAAAAAATTATAGAAGACTATAGTTGCCAAGTGCTTGAAGTTGTAGATACCCTAGAAATTTTAAGCAAATTTTCTAAAGTACATTTATTTAAATAAATATAGATTAAATTAATATTTATTTAGAGGATATTAGTATGGAATGGAATATGTATGCCTAAGAAATCGCCTCAACTCTTATATTTAAAATACAATAGCCCAACGTTTCTGGGCAGAGCCGCTAGGTGGCGCTCATGTCATGCGAATGTTGCAAGCTTTCTTTGGTTGCCATTTTGGGCGTGATGCGTGTGAATAAACGTAGTAGGCGGAGGGGAAGGGAAAGGAGGCTTTATGAATGCACTAGCAACTTGCACGCTTCGCTGACTTTTAAGTATTTATTTTGCATGGCATTTGCATACGATGAGAAGCGACGAGAGAGGAGCTTGTTACACGCTAAACTGACCTTTATTATAGTGTTTAACTGATAGGGTTAAGCTAAGATTGACAAAGTATATTTACAATTACATAATTCTACTTTTATCCAAGTAAAGTCATGTATAGTATGCTTAGGAAGTGGGAGACTTCATTATCTATCTATCTATTTACAACCGTGCTAACAAGGCTAACTGTCAGATCTAAGGAAAAATACATAAATTAGTTTATGTAGATTTGGTAATAGATCATGTGGTTGGCTGCCTACGTCTAAATATACAGCAATTGGTAAAGTAATGCTTTAAGAATTCCCCCTGAACTTATGACAAATCCAATCTGATTATAGACAGTCCCACCTAGCAGATCAAAGGCAGAGACTAGAAAGCAAAGACAAGACAAAAACAAATACATATAATGAAAAACAATCATTCATTTGCAGCAAGCACAAAAGTCATTGCTAGATACATTGCTCAGATTCAAATCTAATAGATGCCAAAGACTTGGGGCGCCAAACGCGTTATTATTTATTAAGAAAATGCAAGACTAAGGAACATAACGGAACGACAAGAAAAAGCTGGCAGAAAAGTGTTATAAATTAAGTAAATCAAATGCAAAAGAAGTGAGAGGGAAAGAGACAAAAAGAGAGAGAGAGACGCCTACGCAATTGGCAATGCAACGGGGGAACTGTTCCGTTTCTAACTGAAAATTGATGAAAAATATTTCATATAGGTAGGAATAGATAGAAACTTATAAGCGATGCAAGCACAGCCCGGCAGCTAGGCATAGATCATTTCTGTTGCTATTTATAAGCAATCCCCCACACACACACACAGCCACAGAACCACAACAGAGATATGTATATCTGAAGACAACTATTGTATCTATCGAATGCGCGCCTGGGTCTCGGTCCTGTTCTCTCCCGGCTGTGGGGCTGTCATTTTGATTTTTGCTCGACATGTGCAACAAGAGGAGCCGCTGCTTTCATCTGTGTTCTGTATATCTATCTTACAGATGCAGCTTGTATCTGTGCATATGTGCGTTTGCGTATGCGTATCTGTATCTGCATCTGTACACGTGTTACTATAACGCTTTGTTGAAAGCTACAACAATCAGGCAGGCAGGCAGGCAGGCTGGCAGACAGACAGACAGACAAGTCGAGAGTTGAGTTGACTCAACACAACTTGCATGTCAAATTAATTTCATTCAATTTAAATGCAATTTGACGCCGTTGCGATACGAGCGCACAATATAAGTATACAGATAAACAGAACACAACACATACATAGATACATTTGTGGCAGGTACATATCTGCATAGACACCTCTCCCATCTGAGTGCGGCACACTGATTCAAAGTTAATGATGCAATGCACCATGTGTGAGACTGTAAACTGTGCGTTTTATTTCTCGATATGCCTTTTGATAAACGACCCTTGGGTCCGAGTTTTGCTTTATGACTGCCACAACGAAGACTTCAAATCAATTTTCCATTGTTTTTATCTTATAGTTTACCTTTTCAAAATTCTTGTTCAGCTGAGTTTGAGGGGTAGGAGGTTTCTTGTAGTATTCGTTGGGTTCTGCAAGTGAAGAGAAAAGGTACAAATAGAAAATTAATAAATTAAATTAAAATTCAAAAGATATAATTGTTATAAAGTTATTAATGACACAATAAGTGCCAATAATTAATAAGAAATTTAAATTAGATTTAGTGACTCCGAAAATATGTCTGAAATATAAAATCTCTGTTATATCCAATCTCCATTAAGTTAATATCATTCCCTTAACCTATGCTTCCTATCCAAGCATACTCGTATAATATATATCACGTTTTTTGTTTTAGGGCATGTTAACTCCCATTTTAGCAGCAAAACCTTTAACCCATTTAACTTTCTACTTTAAGCCCATAACGTTAATGATGTCTTTCCGATGTACTGAAGTTTTGCTACTCGTTTTTGAGCAGCTTCTCACTTATATGATATCAAATACATACTTCACGATGCGATGAGTTGTGCAACTTCTTAAGATGTTCGCGCATCATTTACAAAGGCCATTAAACGTTAATGCATTTACCATAACCCAGCCTGAAGCTATAGATTTAACATTTACTTAAATAGCAGCTTAAGCTAAGGTGACCATAAATTTACAGCTTTTTTTTTAGATGCGCATATAAAACTACTTCTCAATGGGAGAAGAAGGCGGGAGGCCATCTTCAACTGGTATTGGATTAAGGACTGCGGCCAGTTAGGCAACTTTTTGTTTGGCCCATTAAACATTTACCGCTAACGACATTCAATAATCATTTAAAAACAATAAAACTCAAGAGAGATCAAAGTTCTTAACTATCATTATTTAGCCCAAAATAAAGAAAAACAGTTTTTATAATCATAAAAACATAATAATGTCAGAAATAAGCCTTAATTGTCTTAAAGTGAAAAAACTACATTAAAGAATAATCAAGCAAAAAGGTAAATCTTAATCATTTTTCTCATAACCTTCTTGATGAGGAAGGAGACCTGCCCAACACCAACCAAACCAAAAACAGAAATGAAAATTGCTTGTGGCAAATGACATTCAAATTTGCTCAGACCCACAGTCAGTCCAGTTAGTTGGTTGACTAATTGGCGTACTAGTTGCAACTTGCAAGTAGCATTATCTTGGAAATTTTGTCAGTTTACAGCTAACAACAGAAAATGTAAAAACAAAAAAAATGTTGCTTTCGGAAAACATTCACACTTAAATGTGCTAATTTATGTATACGTGAAAATTCTACGGTTATTTAGATTATCTAACCATGACACAGTTACGTGTTGTCTATGAAAATGAGTTTTGAAATATGCCTAGCAACATAATGAGTTTTTCTATGTGATCTGTAACTTTCAGATTGATATCGTTCTCGTTCTAGATGTTTGTTGGTCTTCTGAGACAAATATATATATATACATATATACATATTCCACAACTATTTAATTTCTGAATTATTTCTGACCCTGTCTCTGTCTCTCTTATACATTTATATTTATTATGATTATTGTTGTCTTATTTCTGATTTTCGCATCTAAAAGATATATATTATTCATTTGACTATTTAAGTGCTCCAATTTTGTGTACACAAATCATCGACGAAACTTTCCCGACTTTGACCCAATGTTTATTTCAGTGATATAACCAAAAGGTACCGCAAAAATCTACTTCTATTGCTGTTAAGTATAGCAATTTTACAGCTATGGGCAACATTTTTTGGCAATTTAATGAATACCATATAAATTTTCTACTCAAATCGCATAAATTACAAAAATTATGAAATATTATAGCATTAAAATTGATTGCGTCTGAAAACGAAATTGACAAATGCTCAATCAAGCTAAAAAGTGGTTTGCCTGGTGGTTGGTGGTGCTGTTGACTGTCTTTGGATTTTTAGACGTGCTCATCAATGCCTCATTTCAACAAGCGGCTAAAAGTCATTAAACTTAAACTTAAATATATATATTCGTTGTCGTTGATTTTGGCACTTTAAAGGTGTCTTTGAACATTTTAACAGTTTTGTTTAATAGTAAATTATGCTAATGTATTTGACTTGACGAATTTACATATATATATATATATATGTAGATGTGCGATTATTTTCGGATATTTACACATACACATCAAAAGGGCATTTCGAATTTTTCGTAAATTTTGATACACTGCATTGCCTTTTTATGTTTTTTCGCAGAAATTTCCATGTCAAATTTGTTTTCAACATTTCAGAAAAAGTCTTAACTGTTTGCTGATTTCGGCTTTCATTTAATGGCTGACGTGTGACAGAAATTCAACTGCAATTTTCTTTTATTTATTGTTTATAATTAATTTAATGTTATGACGATGCCAACGATGACCCTGAGATGGGAAAGTTGTGTGCGTATAATTTGTGGCAAAGTCTGCCATATCTACAATAAAAAAGTTTTCCCATTTTCGTGAACAAATTCGTATATAGATTTAAATAATGTATTGTCAGGGTGCTTGACAGATTTGTGCCACATTCCCGTATGTGTCACACTGAAACGCCCCCATGGCCCTGAAACAGAGCAGCATAACATTATTATTTTAATGTTTTCTTTTAATATTTTTTTTACACATTTTTCATTTTGTATTTTGTTTGGGGAAAAGTCAATATGTATATTGGGAGATCGTATTTTTGCAGCTGGCCTTCGCTTGTTCTCTTCACAATTTCAGCATTTTGCTACTTTTGGACTTTTTGACTTTAATTAATAAATATATTGTTGTTATTGCTGTTGATGTTGATGTTGTTGTTGTTGCTCTTGCCCCTTGTGGAATGCTTACGAGTGTGTGAACTGCTAACGCGCAGTTCTTCATAATAAATAAACAACAACAAAAGCAACAGTTAAAATTCTATAAACAACTCACAAACAATTCACACTTTAAACTGTGCCGGGCAGCCCAGTGGCGTAGAGAAGGGGGGAGGCTGGGCAGGGTCAGGGGCAGGGGGAGTGGCATATGTGGCGTGGCAGGGCAACGGTTTTTGGGCTTGTTGTTAAATTTGAAATGTGAAAGGCAACGTTTCTTTTCTCTCAACTTTTCTTTTCCAATATTATTTATTTATTTTGTTGTTTTCTTCTCGATACCCTACAAACCTATAAAATGGCAATAGAGGGTATTACTAAGTAGAGCATAAGCCGAAGCGAGAACTGTATTTGATAGTGATGACTAAAAACTTCATAGTAAATTAATTGTAATGGAAATTATGTAGGTATCTTTAGTTTGCTTTTCGTAAAGGGTATCTGTTAGCCGAGCATGCTTATTTGCGTTGTTTATTTGCAGTTGTATATATGAAGCGCTTATAATTAGACGACTTATTGAACGACGAGTTCTAGATGCTTTCTAGCTTTCAACTGCAAAGCGTTGCCAACTTTCAAGTTTATATTACATATGGGAAAAAAGAACCCCTTAAAGACAAATCTAATTAATTACAGAAATTAAGGAGATATGTAAACTGTTGGCCAAGCAACGGGGGGCTAATTTAATTGCATAATAAAATGCTAACTAGCTAATAAAAAATAACATTTACAAACTTCAACAAATAAAAACAGCAGCTACGGAATGCTAGAAGCCAAAACCCCTGACAAAGAATTGGATTCAAAATCGAAACTGGCTTATCAAAATCAAAAAAAATTGCAGCAATGTACGTCGTGGAGAGAATATCAAGATAGCCAAGCCAAAAGGCCAACCAGTTGCCATCTATCTAATTTGGCAAATAATTTACAGTTTCGCTATAATTTATGTGCATGCATAATGAAATGGGGAACTTCAATGAAAGGTGTGTCAGGGGCAGAAGGGGAGGTTCTATAACCTAATCCAAGACAATTATTGTCCAATAAACTTGCCAAGAGAGCAATTAACATATTTTGATAATTTGCAGCTAGTCAAAAGTTGCGTCAATGTCAATGAATGGCTAAAACAGGTTCCCATTTCAAAGATATTCTTTGACAATATTTATTTCATTCGGCAGAAGAATTTGTGTATTTCAAAGCGAGACCTTTTAAAGCTAATATTGTTTAAGGGGATCTGTTGCTTAACAATTTAATTAAGAGATATGCATCGTTTAACCAGCCAAGGAATTTCACAATTGGCTTCAAATCATTGCCAGTGTAAATAATACAAATTGGGAGAACAGCTGCATTATATAGCATGACAAAAGATTGTTGGGAACTTTTGTACTCACAATTTGAAATATTTATTCGCCTTGTCATGTGAGTGCAAGTTTAGTTAATTTTAAAATAAAACACATTTAGCCGCATTATTCATTCATTCACACAAAAGTGATGCGATGACATAAGCCACCCATTTAAATTCTTTTGATTTTCGATTTAGCAACTGGTAACAATAAAAACACGTATCATCTTATTCGAGATTGATCGACGATGGAATGCCCTGCAAAAGTATATTTTGTGCGATTTATATGAAATTTTTAGATTATACACAAAAAATCGAAACAATGTATGATATGACTTTGAAGAAACTCCTTATTATTATTAGCGGTATTTGGGGATTTTTATTCAATTTTTTAATAATTAATATGTAGGTTTTAAATATGCTTCAGCTTTAATGTAATTATGTAATTAATTATGGACTTTTTATTGACTTTATTTATTTATAATAAATCAATTAACTATTTAAGGCAATATCAATTTTTCTACATTTTTCAAATGATACTCAGTACAATCGATAGCCATGTGGGGTAAGCTGTAACTTCCTTAGTGTTTTAATTTAACAATTTTTAATTTATTAAATTTGAATTTTAATGATTTTTTTTAATTGTACAATAAAGTATATAATAACACAATCGTAGAGCTTGAGTTATGAATGTGATGAGTCGGGGGAAATGGTCCAGCATGGTGCTTTCAATTACTGTAGCGCTACGTGCGTGCATTTAAATGAAGCAAATGGAAACAGCAATTAATCAAATTGTAATGCAGGAAATTAACAAAAGTGCGCGCGTAAAAGCAATTAAAAGAAAATTAACAGCTAAGCAAAAGCCAAAAAGGAAACCTATGCGTCTGTATATGAGTATTTGTTTGTGTATCTGTGTATTTGCTGCAATTGTTGTTGTTGTTGTCGGTGCTGTATTGTTTGCAATTTTCGCTGCACACAATTATAATTATCATCACATTTGTAGCATGTTGTACATTGTTGCATAGTGCTCATGATTTCATGGCGTTTCATTGTTTTGCATTTTGCAATATAATGCAAAAATCACAAACGAAAAGCAACAATAACATAGCATGAATCTGTGTATATAGATGTAGTATTAGTGCCAGGGCCATGTGTGTTGATAGATACATAGATCTTACGGATCTTACAAAATATTGGATAAAGCCAACTACTTAAATTGTATGTTATTCAAGAACGAACGAACAGATACGATAACTTAATACCCTATGAATAAAGCATGCCCAACTAATCCCTAACAAGAAGAAAACATACCAAAGCAAGCAATGTTTTCAAATGTCAAAATATTTGAGGGGTTTGATAAAATATAAAATTTATTTAATTAAATTAAAATTATTTTATTATTGAATAAAGCGACATTTTGATGTCTGATATTTTTTGATTGATGATATTAATGAATTTTGTTATTGTATAAACTAAGATAATTTAAAATGAATTTTTGGCAAAGCAATTGTTATCAAAGTCAAAAGAATTTATCAATATGACATAGTATTTCTATTTTAATCAATAACATTTTTATAAAAAAAAAAAAGAGAAAACTTGCACAAACATTGTCATAAACTTGCAAATTAAAGAGTTTTGAAAATAATTATTATTGTATCCCTAGCTTTTAATTTAAATTCGTAGCCGTTAACGGCAAAACAGTGTTGCCACACCTTTTCCATTTGAAATTGTCAACTGGGCCTGCACATTGAGTATAAATTGTTAATGGTTTTTTTTGCTGGACAATGCGGCAACATTGTCGCTTTAATGTCGTTTGAAGTTTGTTGTTTATTGTCTATTTCCATCATATTTTTTCTACTTTGGCTCATCCACATTCACATAATCATCATCATCGTCATCGTCATCATCATCATCATTATCATTATCATTATCAACTTTGCGTCTGCACGAACTTCACTATGAAAGAGAGGGGTACATTGAACCTAGGAGTTTGCCGCATTGCCGAAAGTGATTGTACGACGTCTAAGCTGAAGATGGAAATGGAAATGTAGATGAAGACCAGAAGGAAAGAGAAGAAGAGAGAGAAGTTGACAGTGATAGAGACAGAGAGAGAACGACATAACTGAATGGATTTCTTTTGTGTTATGGTACATGCTCATCTCCAAACATCTTGTTGTGAATATCTCAGGTACATTTTGCTCGTTTTCCATTTATTGTTGTACAACATGTGACAATGATTTCGCTAAATGATAAACGACTTTCCGCTCCGGGCTCGCACACACTCAAATTGTCAAATTTAATTGACAGGCAGGCGACCGACCAGAGATCGTTGCAAAGTTTAAACGTGACTCGAGACCCCCTAATGCCAATCGCTTATCAGCAATGGAAATTCTCATGGCAAACATTGATTAATTGAAAGCGCCGCTAGAAAGTCGCCGTCATAAGCCAAAATCAACAAAGCAACTGGCCTTGTAAACACAAAGTATGAATTCCTAGAATTACGCATACATCGAGCAATTGAACTAAAAACCGAAAGCCTCGTCACATGAAACCCTTCATCTACCCTGTACCCAAGAGTTTTGAATTAAAGGGTAACCTAAGGTTCTACAAGCATACATAAAAAGTCAAAAATCTTCTTCTACCTTTAACCTTATTAAGAATTAAAGGGTAACCTAAGGTTCTACAAGCTTACATTAATAGACAAATATCTTTAGTTTTTTTTCCTCTACATTTAATCATTTTGAAGCTATTCCTTTTTTCATGCTGGGTATCTGTAAGCCGAGCATTCTCAACTGCTTCTTTTTGCCAGTCGTTGTTGGTTGCTGGATTGTTAGCCTTTTAATTTTTTTTTTGGGCGATGGGCAAACATAAAAATCCATTAATGGCTTAAACCAAACGAGCGGCTCTAACCGGAAGTTTACAAAAGTTGACAGCGATCGTTTGTTGTTGTTCTATACACGCAAGTTGTTTTTGTTCTCTTTCCCTATATATCTATCTCTACCTCTCTCTCTCTCTCTCTCTGAAGCGTCAGTGAGGCATTAAGCACATTGACATATGCCAACCAGATTCCGAGGAGAGTTGCAGGGGGGAAGTGGTATCGATATTGCCCCAACCACAAAATAAAAGGTGCCTTTTTTGCCCTAACGGCAACCATGTCAGTTAACATAAAGGGTTCAACCCAAAAGATACTCATTACTTTTTTGGCATCTCATTTGACTATTTCTTAAGGTAATTGATGAAATGTTTTCAATAGTTAAGTTTCAGTAAATGCTTTGAGAACTATTGATTGCTGACATACCCTCAATCAGTCAGTACAGGGTATTGAAAACAAGAAAGCTGCAAAAGCGCAATATGCGAAAGCGGAACCGACGCTTTCGGTAACCTAAGACAACATGAAAAACAGTTGGGGCCACACGAAGAGACAAAGAAGAAGAAGAAACAGCAACGACAGCCACAGCAGCTAAAGAGGAAGACGAAGCCGAAGACGAAGATGAAGTGGCACACAAAAGCGCATAAGTTTCCGTTGACCGTTAATTAAAGCCGCAAGACAGTAGCATGCACAGAGAGAGAGAGAGAGGGAGAGAGAGAAGGGGAGGAGAGAAAGAGAAGCACTCACTTTGGGCCACATAAATTTGTTAGCGCCTTGACACAGCTGCATTAGAAACGCAGCACGCGCTCCAATTCGAAAACCCACTTCAAATTCACTCCAAAACTGGCAAATGATGAACACTGCAAAAATGGGGGATAGAAATGGGGAGACGGGGAGGAAACGAGCGACGCCTATCAAGGTTGCAATTGCCCCAATCTGCGTCGGCGGCGCCGCTAACTGTTTGATTAAAGATCATGCAACGCCCGCCTGCCACACAACGGAAAAGAAAGCAAAAGGTAACACCGAATGTCAAATGTGCTTTAGACACACTATAGATACACTAGATGCAATTATTTGACTACTTGAACCACTTCTCATACACTCCAACAATTATCTATACGAATTCTTACAAAAAGTTCCAAAAATGTGCAGCTCAAAATTGGGAACTTTAGAATTTATAATTTAAAAATGAAAAACCAAAAATTAAAAATAATTATTTAATATTATACTCCGAATTTAAAATTTTTTTTTTTAAAATTCTCACTATTATTTATGAAAGATTTAAGTGATCTGTATTTGTTTAATGTCCTACAGCTCAAACGATTATCTATAAGAATTCTGACAAAAAGTTCCAAAAATGTGCAGCTCAAAATTGGGAACTTTAAAATTTAGGAAATTAAAGAGGAAAAACCAAAAATTAACAATTTAAAATGATGAATAAATTGCAAGCTGCGAATTTTAATATTTTTTATTAAAACTCCTAGTATTATTAATAAAAGATTTAAGTGAACTGTTTTTGTATTTTGTCCTACAGCTATTATGATTTTTTTTAATGTTTTACACAGAAAAAAAATGTCACTTTGACGAATATATCAAATATCGAAGGCTTTAATACAATTTTCTTTCCTAGTTTTTGCTTTCTATTTCTAAGTTTTATCTTTGTTCTTCTAAAGCTTCGATCGTCATGAGGTAGCAGCTCGAAGAATCGCAGTTGCCATTTCTAATGCGTTACATACGCCCAGATCAATCCGTTATGCCTCATAAACAAAAGGTAAAAGCTCGAGCAGAACTTGGGTTGGCTTTAGGCTGCGGTGGCAGCAGCTGTGCGGTGTCTGCAATTTATGTTAAATATTGTAAGAAATCTGCGAAAGAGAGTTGAATGTTGGACGTTGGACGTTGAACGTTGTGTGTTGAACGTTGAATGTTGAACGTTGTATGTTGAACGTTTGCAGCCGCAAAATGTCAGCTGTTGCAACAGTTGCTGTTGATGCCACATGGCCATATGGCCAAATGGCGTTGTATGCAACATAACACGCGTTGCGGCTGGAGAAATTGTGCCAATTTGCTTGCAGCTAAAGGTAAAAAGGCAGGAAAACCACAGCAAATTCTCTATCACTCCTGTCCGACTCTCTTTTCTCTCTATGTCGGCATTATTGATGATGACAGAAATGTGTCGTGTGTGTGTGTCGTTTGAACGCTTTTCTAAGCGTTGGCGCGTTGCAGCTGCAATGCGATTGCCATGAACCTCAGCAGATCAAGAGCCAAGTTCATGGACCAGTTGCTGATTAAGCCAGAAGTGAACTGGTATTGCAACAACTTCCACATCAACTTCAACTCGCTGCACAATATTTATGCCCTGCATTAATTTTAATGTCCAGCGACGATGACCTTGTGCGTAAATTTTAATCAGCGCATCCTTTAAAATGAACCTCCACTCAAGAGGCGACTCCCTGGCTGTGGCGTGACTCATTCGAGATCAGCCAGGCAACTTGACAGGCAAATTATGTGCAAGTTATGGTAGATTAAGCATCTCCATGAAACTATACATATCGAAAATAAACGAGTACATAACATATATCAGTAGCCCAAAAGGGAATGTCAGACTGTCAGAAATGAGAGTCTCTCAGCATTTGATGGACAGATTTGGGTTACACCCAAATACACGTAAGTAAATGGTGCATCTGTTCTCACAGAGTGCCTCAAGTCAAACTTAAATGTTAACAATTTAATTCACCAAAAAGGTAACAACAGCTAACAACAAGACAAAATGGAAAGCCAGATTCTTAACACACTAATGAAAAGCAATTAGCAAACCTAACATATAAACGACATCGACAAAATAATTTATAATAATCAACAAACAAAAATAATAAATAGAACAAATGACTTGCGCATTTAAAGGAAAAACAAATTGTAATGTATCACAATTTTAGAAATGTAACTAAATTAAAACAAATATTTATATAAATATTTAAATATTTTTAAATGGTCATTTCTAATAAAAGAATTAGAATTGAAAAGAAAAATATGTTCTAATATAGCATTTGTTATTTAAAGCAACACTTAGAATAGATGTACCTTTCTGACTAGCCTAAAAATAAGTTTCATTCAATTGTCATATACTCATAAAAAAGGAAACAAATATTTGACCATTGCGATGCGTCATGATAGCAAAAACAGCTCAGACGATAAATAAATTGCTATTAAGACCAGGCCAAGTCAAGTTAAAAAGCCGAATGACGCCCACGTGAATGTCAACCACAAAAAAAAAACCCCGAGATAATCAAGAATGACAACAACATCTCGTTTGCACATATTCTTATAATATGCGATATACAAATTAGCAAATTGTTATTTTTATAATTTAATTGAAACGCCAAAAGTCAACGAGGCAAAAGTTAAGAGCAACCAACAACAAACAGCTTGCCAAAAACAGAACCCAAAAAACTAAAAACAAAACAAAACAAAGACGAAGAAAATTATGCAAAAAATACATTCAAATTAACATGATAATCTGGCGCAGAATGAGGAAACCTTTTACATTATTATAATCGCACTCGTAACATTTCTTTTCGGTGTTGGTTTCTTGGTTTCAGTTTTGTGTTTTGTGTGTGTTTTGGGGCACGTCTCATACAGTTGCAGTTGTTTGAGAGGTGCTTTGAGTGCTGTGGGTTCTTTTTCTTTTTTTTTTGGGTTCCCCTGAATTGCATTTGTATGCGCAATCATGCGCATTATTCAGTTCATTCATTCAAACGAATCATTCATGCGATTTTATGAATATTAAACTGTGTGTGCGTGTGAGTGTTTGTGTTTGTATTTGTGTATTGTGTTTCCATTGCCAAATGTTTGGCTTGGTCTCGTTTCTGAGCTTGTATTTCAGTTACATGCTTGCATTTCAGTTAATAAATTATTCAAATTAATAATAAATTATTCAAATTTAAATTATTACAGAAACTAAGTAAGATTTTGAATTATAGAATTTAAAGTAAATTATGTGATCAATCTCTGAGTTTAAAACAAAGTTTTCCATTGACTTATCACTAGTCCATAGATCACAATTTCACACTGATCTTAACTAACCAACAAAACAATAAATTGTTCGATTCCACGAACTCTTGACTCGTATATACCAACATAATGATCATCATCGTCTCTTTCGGAACACACCTCTCTGATATTAAAGCAATTTAAGCTTTTGCGGTCATTATACCTGTACATAAGGTGACGAGATAAACGCTATGCCTAAAACCACAACCCAAAGTCGAATCACAGCCAAAGCAACAGCAGCCACAACAACAACAACAATAACCATAAAATCTGCGCACTGAAACCTTGTCTTGTCAACTTGCATATAAATATATATATTTTTTTATTTGGCCAAGTTAAGCTGAATTAAGAAACATAAAAAGAGTGTGAGAGAGAGAGAGAACTGACCCGATTACTGAACTTTGTCTTAGTCAAACTGTTAAGGCTTTCAGCTTAGTCAGAAAAGAAAAATTCCCAAAAATTGAAATAAATGTCATACGTTTATAAACACACATATATACATATATGGCAGTTAAGGTCAGAACTTTCGTTCTTATCAGCCAGATGGGATCGAATCACTCAACACTTGCACAGACATCCCACGTGAAATGAAAAAAAAAAACATTAAAATAAAACTCAACAAAAACATGTACAAAACATTTTCATGTTGTTGTTCATTCAAAAGATTTTCCAATAAAAACTATGCACAGCTGGTACTTCAAGTTATCAACACATCAAATCAGTTGCCCTCTCTTTTGCTCACTCTCCACCAACCTACGTGTACTCGAAAGGGGGAGAGGGAGAGAAAATATCATTAGGCCTAGATGGAAGGGCTACTGGTTAACACGGCTCTAACTATCTGACCAGGCACAGAAAACCACACAGACTGAGAGAGAGAGAGAGACGAAAATCATTATTATTATTTTTATTACAAGTGAAGAAATATGCGTGGGAATTTACATGAGAAAATGCTTAATGCTTACAACAACTAGAAAATAATAATCAAAAGAAGAAGAAGATGCCAAAGACGAAGACGAAAACGAAAAGGTAAACACAAATGAAGTTGAACAATTTTGCTACTGTTTGTCAAGTGTTGTGGAGTGTGGCCCAGAGGCAACCCAGCAAAGTCATGTACACAATATTTTGTGGTCGTCATCATCATGATCATCTCAATCATCATAATCATCGTCAACGTCGTGGTCATTGTTATTATCCTACGCCGTCATGCCGCTTCCCATTGACAATTGCCACAGTTTGGTTCTCTGTGCACCTTTGCCCTTTTGGCCTTTTATTGCCATTCATTTTTAATTTGGCCCTGAAATAACATTTCGAGTACATGCATTTTTAATACATCCATTAATTAGACGTTTTGCATAATCTCCTCAGGTTCTCAAAGAAGTAAACTTCAGTTATTTACAACATTTTATTCTCATGATGTCATCCGGTAGCTGGTTACCAATTAGCGTTTTCCAACCTGGCTAAGCACATACATAGTTATTTGAAGGTACTTTGTACTCGTGTTCAGTGTGGGACAAGCTCTTCCGTTGCATGTTTAACAACTCGAAGGGCCAAGGGAAAGAGCCTTATGACATTTTCTAGGAAAATACATTTCAAAAAAGACATTTGTTTACACTTTCCGCTTACTTTTATCATAATCTTTTTTGTATACCCTGTACGCTATTAGATGAAAAGGTTTGCTGTTAACCATCTACAATGTTTAAGATTTTTAAAATAAATATTATAGAGTAACTTTAGTGTCATTATTATTTCAACTTGTGAACAAAATTCTTTTGATGTCAAATGTTTTTTTCTTCTTGTATCATTTGATACCATAAAATGCCTTTAGGACAAAAGGCCCAAAAACCAACAGCCAAATTAGACAGAAGATTGAGTTAAGTTTGGGATAAAAGCAAAAGACGACAATATTAACAAGTTGACGAACGCTATTCAGAGGCAAAACAAAAACACATTGAAACGGTTCAAACTTTATGCGAGAAGTTTTTTTTGTATATATTTCGAGGGCCCCTTCAAACTGTCCATCAAAAAGCAGCGACGCTTATTAAACACATTTCTGAATTTCAAACTTGTTGCTCATTGTTTGGGCGTTTTGGGGCAACAAGTTGACTTTCAAGACACGTGTCTCAAAAAAAATAATAATAATAATAAAAAACCGATTTTGTATACTTATTATGCATATCATAATGATCACAATCATAAAGTAAAGTTCGATTTGTGCATAATTTCCACACAATTTAAATGCGCAGCTCGTAAATCTATAGAAAGTCACAGAGAGAGAAAGAGATAACGGCTTTAATAACTATGTATCTATATAAAGTAAATTGACATGCTGAGCATTTATGACTTTCTTACGATGCAACAGTTTTCTATGGAATTGCTTATCAAATTGACATCATGCTGATAAAATTGTGCGACTTGGGGAAATCTCATGAGAAAAAGCCCTAAAAATTATATGTCTTACAATAAATGTTACTCTACGCTCCTAAACAAAACTTGGCGCCTAATTTAAAACGCCGGCAAATTCCAAACCCAAAATAAGCTCAACGCTAGCGCCATAAATTCAGTTGTCCCAAAAAAAAAAAAAAAAAAAACAAAACACAAGTAAAGAAATAATTAAATAAAAATCGTACAAAAAAAAATAAGATAAAATGCGCATTTCCCAATTTTCAGCTTCGTTTTGTACACTTTTCTCGCCCATTTCCCTAAGCATTGAATTCCTGTCTGCCAGAGGATGAATCCCTCGGCACATACACACAAATTCAGCACAAATATCTCCCGATGCCAGAGTGTGTAAAGCATTATATATATATGTATATATTTATATAGCGCCTATTTTCATCTAATTTCTTTCATTTCTACATGCCTTGCTCTATTTTTGTGGCGCATTTTTAGCGATGTTCGCTTCTATACCATATATAAAAAAAAATATATATATGTAGATATATATGTATATATCTGGTGTATAACTCAATTTTCATTGCAGTTGGAAAGCGTCGCGTCTGTTCTCCTTTTTCTTTTCAAGTTCTTTTTATTGTTGGCTTGCCGAAATATTTGTTCTTTTTTCTCTAATTTTTGGTTGAGCTTTATATGCTCCATTTTTAGGCGCATCGTTTTGGACTTTGCTTCTTTTTTTTTGGCAGTCGAACAGACTGACGAATTGTCTGACTGGGCGACGAAGTAACTGGGTCTCCGCGATCATAGACCATTATATGGCATTCACAGAAAAGCTTTTTTTCCCCTAATATTTCAATCCGTTTGCATTTGGTTCTCGACGCTAATTATGTTGTATCGAATATTCATTTTTACCATTTCGACTAATTTAAATTGTATGCTCTATTTCACATTTGATTTGAGTCACCATAAATTATAAATAAATTATTTCTGTATTCTACGCACGTTTCGTGCACTTTGAACTGGCGCCAAAGTTGCTCATATTGGAAACGAACTGGAGCGCATTAAAGTCTTACAGGTCGAAGTGCTGTTTTATAGCCTAACATTTAATGGGAATAAAGCCACTTATACCCTACATTCACAGAGGGGCACATCACCGATATTATAAACTTTGAATACAGAGTAACTCCCAATCAATTATTTGACTTGTCCGTTTGTTTGTTTTTTTAATTGCAATATAATTTCGTGACACTCAACAACTTTCTTTGGCCATAAATAATTCACTTGATATTCAATGCACTCGAAATAATAATAAATTTAATTCCATGCCATGAAATTACCAGGTGTGGCCTTAAGGTGAAAATTCCAACGATCATCGATAATACCAGTATTTGGTTAACTAAAACTACTTCGTATTTATGTTTGTGCATTTGCACAATACACTTACCATAAAAAGGCGTTGTTAGAAGTATCTGCTAGGCCTGCAACGAAAAGATAAAAACGATAAAATACAGATTAGAAATGGAGTTAAACAACAAGTAATAATAAAGAATCGTTCAATCGAATAGACATTAACAAAAATATTCCAGTGCATTTATTGCATTTTAATGCAGTTTTTATAGTTTTCTTTAATAAATCTATAAAAAAACTCAAGCATGCAACAGAATAAAAAAAAAGAAATAAAAACTAAGCGTTTAAATTAGGTCACATTCTATTGATGGATTGATGAAAGTTTCAATGCATCTAAACGAATAAAGCTATTTATGAAGTTTTAAAATAAATGTTTAATTGAATTATTCTTTTAAAACATTACATACTCCAATAGTAATAAGGCTTTAAAAAACCACGGTTTATTGATAATAAAAAACAGTTTTCAAGAATATTTTTTAATTTTTTCAAGAGATCTTTCCGTATGAGAACTAGAGACGTAAAATTTGTTATACTTGCTTGAAAATACATTTTCGAGAAATATGCAATACATACAAAATTTAAGAAAACATTAAAAAATAATTATTTTTAAATGGAATGCAAGTGCTTGTTATGAAATTTATTCAATTTGCTTATGACGAATCTATTTGCACATCAAGTGACAGCTAAAATGGCCCAAAAGCAACCCCATTACCCATTACCCCGGACCCCGGACCCCATCCCCAAACACACCCCCGCTCAACGTTTAGGACCCGCATAAAATGCAGTCGATGTTTTAATCTTTATTTTTTCTCAGCCAAGTGAAAATTCCTCAGCCTCAGCCAGGCGGCAGCAAGCAGCATTAAAAATAGTCACAAATGTTGCTATTTTATTTTCATTTTCTATCTTTTTTTATATTTTGATTTGACAGCTTGAAAAAAAGAAGACACACTCAGAATTACAACAACATCAAAAAACGAAAACAAAAATTAAACTTAGAAAAGAAAAAAATATGCTGGCAAATTAAAGAGAGACGAGAGTATATTGAAGTGTGATAAACAAACAGACGAAATTAATAATGATTCAAAATGTTGTTAGGTTCTCGCAACAATTAAAATTGATGGGCCACATTTTGCTGTATTGTCTTCCATTTGCCGGGCCAGAAGATTCATCATTTTTGCCCGCTGGCCAAATTTTTTGACAAATCTGCAGCGTTTTTCTATATTTTGTTATGCGTGTAGTTTATACCCTATTGGGGGTATTATGACTTTGTTCAGACGCTTAATAAATTATACTATTCAACCTCAAATTTAGGAAATCATTTGGATTTCTTTCTCAGACATTTTATATATCTTTAACAGACATTTTATAAATTGAAAAATGAAAAGCATTTTTAGAATCAGACTACTTGGTAATAAGGATACCAAAATCTATAGAATATGAATTCTTCGTCACATTATTTATTCTTTATTAATATGTTTTCGCATTATTGGCCTAGCATATTTGCTGTTTCAATTAAGAAACTTGGTCGTCGTCATTTTGGTGTGCAAAAATAAGCATTTTATTGGACGCATGGCGCCAAAGCGCAAAAATCGTGTATTTTATCTATCTGAACAACCGGCGGAACTGTCTCAATTGATGGGGCTTATCTAGAAAGAGCCGAAAAAAAAATATATGTATATTCACAAGTTTAGTGCAATTTATTTCAATTGCCAGTCGTCGCAATAAATGCTAATAACTTTGCAATTAAGACACCGAAAATACATTTAACGCAAGCAAAGTGATTAAAATGTTGCTAGAATGGAGTAGGATCACATGAGTCTAAATGATGATTGTCTTTATTTTAGCTATGAACATCAAACGTTGCCAAACTCAAGTCAAAGGGCCACTTTTCGGATCATTTGTATAATTGCTCATAAACATCAACGAGGCGTGCTATGAGTGACAATTTGAGAGCTGAAACCACCTACGAAGTATAAAGAAGAGACGTTCTACTCCAGAATATAAATTAAAAGTAAAACCTATCAGTATCAGGTTGGTATATTCAATTAGAATATCTAAGAGCTAAGTTGTCCTCAATCTGTTGTTTATAATTCTTCTTTAAGTATAAAAAATACATTTAAATGAAAAGTATATATCTTTTATCTTGTAATAAGTAATAATTCAAAAATAACGACATAACAAGCTACATTTGTTTTCTAATCACCTCAGAACACTTTCCATAACAGCAGATCACAGTAATTGCCAAAAAGCACCCACCAGACACACACACACACACACACACACATACAGCATTGTCACAACTTTCTAACACTAACCCAGTTAAATTGTTCAATGACACGTAGCAGTTAAAGCGAGGCCCAGTGGCCCAGGCGTAGACCTTCAATATACAAACTCAAAATACCTCTAGAGTCGAGACAAATGAGAACTGAGGGGGGGTAGAAGAATTCTTTATGGCACTTTTGGGCTTAAGAATGGTCATGCCTCGGCGTTTCGGCCACTTTCTTCATTCATCAAAAGTACATAAAGCCAAACATTTCACCAGAAGTATGTGCAACGCGCCAAAGAATACGCTATAGAATGTGTGATTGTCTGTCTGCCTGTCTGGCTGACTGTGTAACTAACTGAAAAGTTAATCAAAGAGCTGACAACATCAGGAACGCAGCCAAAAATCAACAAAGCTTTAATAATGGAATCGGAAAAACCGCGTGACAGAATTACTAATTATGTTAAAGTAAACAAAAACAAACAATGAGCAACAAGCAGCAAGCAACACAATGTGACAAATTGAAAGTTTCATTTGCCTCAGCCAAAGAAAAACCAAATAAACCAGAGTCGAAACCAAAATAAACTATCGCGCATAGTCTGACAAATTAATGACAAAGAAGAGACCCCTCTAAAGTGCTGCTAAGAAAGCCAACAACAATCAGAAGAAGAAGAGCAACAACAACTACAAACAACAACAACAAATCCATTGAATGTCAAGTGCAGTTCCCCAACATTTGTCCGGAACTTTCAAATTATTTAGTGTTGTTTATTGCGCTTTGCAATTAGTGTTTGCTTCTTGCAGTCTGATAAGACTTTGCGGGGCCTCTTTCTTCTTATTATTTATGAAGTTTGCTAAATGAATAACTCACAACCCTAAAGCAATAATTTCTTTAAGATCCTAACAGATCGTATCTATATTGCAAACTGTGTTTTTTCATCACTACCGAAATAGTTAAAAAAATATTCTTTTACTCATAGTTATTTCAGGTTCAATAGAGTGAGGCAGAAAGTTCATGGAGTAAAAAATATGTTAGCTAAAAAAAACAAAAAATTCTTTAGAAGAATGGTTATAAATTTTGAACATTTCTTAAAGAAGTAGTTAGTTGAAGTAGAAGTGGAAGTAGTTATTTTTCAGACATACATAAATCAATTTATACACTTGAGCTGAAATCCGTTCATTTATTTGCTAAGTAAACTTACGATTCTATAAAAAATATTTGCAATCTCTATTTAATACAAACTCTATGAATGACAATGCAATTCATTGTTAAATAACAATATAGCCATTAAAAAAAAACTAGCTTATCAGCATTATGTGCTCAAAAGAAAACCTAGCTAACTTATCGCCAACTTATAGCCAACAATGTCAAGTTCCGGCATTATTTATCAAAGAAAATAATGTGGAACTGATAAAGACAGTTCTAAACTGGGTTCTTTGACGTATTCTATAAATAGTAGATGATGGTGTTGTTGTGTATAGTTGACCAAAGCGGAAATTGGCTATTAGCTAGCAAAGGGCCAGCTGTTGAAGTGTAATGAACCGCGCCAGTGTTGGGCAGTATTCAAAAGAAAAACATACAGATCTCAGCCGACAATATTAAATGACAGATGCAGACAGGCAAACAAGTTGAGGGGGGGCAGGGCGGATAGACCTATGTATATACATATGTATGAGTTGAAGCTGATCAATGGCTGTTCATTCAATTTAGTGTGCAAAGCGTAAGCTGATTGTGATCGACGGACTGCTGAGACGGACGGACCGACGACTCTGGAGACTGACTGACCACAGATGCACGGCCGCGGCCGCGGTGCAGTGAACTTTGCAGCCAGAGAGGCCAACAAACGCTAACGTGGCTAGAAGAGAGAGAGAGAGAGAGCAAAGGGGGGCGAGTGAGTGTGCAGCAGAGACACGCATATGGTCAGTCAACATGGGGGAAAAGAAAGGGAAGCAGAGGTGACGGGTTGAAGTAACCCAACTAATAACAAACAACCGGCTTTTTTGACGAGGAGGAGCGCAGACGAAGACTGACTTTTGTTTACTTTGTAAGCGGCCACGAGATCGCAAATGTTGCTGTAGAGGCAACAATTTTTGTTGTTGCCACAAAACTTGTTGTTGCAGTTGCTGGTTGTTGTTGCTGTTGCTGCTGTTGTTGTTGTTGTGGGGCATGCGCATAAGTCACTACACAAAATTGCGCAAATTCCACACAGTCCGCAACCATCTGTCGTCACTTGGTGGCACTTAAAAGCTGTGCTCTGCTGTGATCTGCACAGCGCTTTGCAACACTGGCCTCGATCATCGGTTGAGGTGAAGGCCGCAACATCGCATTGCACATATGTATGTATGTATAGATGTATGTATGTATGTATATACATAATTGCATTGCCCGCAGACAACAACAGCAACTAACACCAACTAACTCTGCTGCAAGTCAAAAACAAGCTGCCACTCTTGGCCATAGCAAATTCGCAATAATGCGCATTTTATTAGACTTTTTCTTCTCTCACTCTCCCACTCTCTCACACACACACTCTCTGTCTTTTCTTCTCCACTCTGAGTGCATTTTCCGCTTCAACACGATTTTCATTTAAATTTTCCAAAGCGTTGCCCTTTGAGTTTTGCTGTTTGTCTTCTCAGTATGAATATGTGTGTGTATGTGTGTGTCTATATTCCAGGAAGGAAATGTTTTTGCATAGAGCTCGAGCCTCGAGGTGTTTGACGTGTGAAAGATTGTGGCATTGGCTTAGGGTTGTCAGGTTTCTTTGTGCCAAATGCCCCAAGACATGTGCGGAATTGCATTTTGAAAAGTGCAATGCATGTGGCAAGTTTGGATTAAAAGGTTTTTTAACAGCGACTTTCAAACATGTTAAAATCATGAACGACCTAAGAAAATATTATAAAATTCAAGCCGCATTTTGATCATTTCATGTCTAAATTTCTGCTTAAGTTGGGGCCGAAACTTTAATTGTTATTCTCTTTTACTTTTAGGTGTAACTTACAGTTTACCTACAAGTTAAATATTTGCAGCGTTGCCAGTAAGTCACGCAAATGCACATATGGCAACTCCAAACAGTGCTAAATTTAATAGAGATTGAAATTAATCGAGTAAACTTATAGTTGTAGTGTTATCATATCGTCCCAGCGTTGCCACATTGCGTATAAATTAAGCTTAGAAAGCAAAGTCATAAAAGAAGGTAGTAAAAAATCTTTGTTCTAAAATTGAATTCAAGACATTTGACTATGTCAACTATGTCAACTGATTCCCAATTTTATTAAGTCTTCTTCTAACGTTTTTCAAACTTGTTTTGAACCATAACCCACATTTGTTGGCCATAGCTCAAAGTGATCTCCCAACTGCGTCTCAGCTTGCAACAATATCGATCGAAGACAACACGCACAGTCTTTCAATTAGCGTGGGGTCTACGAAAAAGCAATCTTCAATGGCTGATGATACTGAATGCAGCAGTGCAGTCCGTGGCAGCCCCCATCATGTGGTTTGTCTTGCATTTTCCAAAAGCGCATCCACATGGCAAACAATTCAACTGCCATTTATTTTATTTATTACTGTTGCTGTGGCTTTTGCTGTGGCTTTCGTGTTCAGTTTAAACTGGCTTCATTGAAATAAAAGTGAAATTTTCACAGGAGGAGAAAATGTTGCAAAATATCGCGGCGACGCTTTACGAGTTTTCCAAGCACTTTGGAATTCGCCTTATACTTTTATTATCGGTATATAAATTTACTTTGCTCGAATCATATGAAATTAATTAATACATTTTGTGTATTTAACTAACTAATTAAATGCTTAGCTTATTAATCAGTATTAAAAAGAGCAAAATAAATATCAACGGAGACCGAAAAATGTATCTTCTGATAAATCATAAAGTGGTTATATTAAATATCAGATAGGTGTGTTTAAAAACAAGTAATCAATCGATAAAAAACAAACTCTTATATATCTGATGGTTTTATAGATCTAGCTGAAACTAGAAATCAAAATTATTTATGCATTTATAAACAATGTCAATATGCAATGCAATCTGTAATCGGAGACCAAAGGTTTTTGATTTTATAATATTTTCTTAACAACAGATCGGTCAATGTAGCCACGAGTAATACGAGCCCATTTATCAAAATAAAATACAAAAAGAAAATGTGGAGAACTGAAAAGAGTACGACAGGCTCGAAAATTATGCGTTAATTAACATGGCAGCTGTGGGGGCAGCGGATAAAGTAAAGTCGGAAAGAGCCGAAAGATCTTGAAGGTTATGCATGGCGACCGAGAGATCTGGTTTAATACGCTTTTTTATAAATCGACTTTGACATGTGACCCCACACTGTTTGACCTTCAAGGCAGCTAACACCGGCAGCAACAACAGCAATGATAATGTCTAGAGGAAAATAACTCAAGCTGTAATTAGGCATCGAATGAAAGGGGCTAACCAGAACGAATATAAGAAACAGATCGATCACAATAAATGTAAATTGTAAATTGCATTTATAGTCCATTTCTCAATTCTCATTTCTCAATTGAAGCTCATAAATTAAACCCAAAGTGCTTGAAAATAGGCAAATGACAATTTAATAGATAAGGCATTCAAAAAAATAAATACAATATAAAATATAATAGAAACAAATAAAATACTAATCATTGCTTATCAAGTCTCAAAACTTAACGCTAATTGGAACAGCACCAAAATTATAGTACGCATTAAATATAGAAAAAGTATGAGTGTCTGTGACAGTGAAATAGAATTTCTCAAGGCGTTGTTGCCAAATTTCACGTTTTGGGTTGCCAAATTACACCAAAAAGAAATTATAAATTATGGTATGTGTGTCTTATAAGACTTACTTTAAAATTATCTAAAAGTTGGCAATAATGTTTCAATTTGTCAATTGACGTACAAAACTAACGTTTGATAAGACAACGGTACAGTTATTTGGTTTGCGACGTTGCCAAGTTGCAATTAGCAGTGTTGTGTAGCGTTGCAATTTATACATTTGCTCTAATTGTCTGAACAATGTTTGCTGGACAAACAAAGTCTTTGAGCAAAAGTAAACATGAAACTTAATTGCTACAAAAATGCAAACAAAATCATAAAAAAGAGGAAAAAAATTAGAATGTTGTTGCACCTGGAGGGCGCTTAGGGCGTTGTGCCGCTAAACAAATACTGACTGATAATTGTTGATAAATGTTGGCGCTGTTTGATAGTGTATTCGTGAGTGTACACTGTCCGCTATCTGCAACTGTTGACTTTAATCAAATAATACACTCATGTGCCGTTGCAGGCACTTCAATTCAATTGAGGCGCAGCTGTAACATAGGTGCAATCAGAGTTCTATTTGCATAACTGGGCCAGCTGAAGGCATCGCGTTTCATCATTTAAAACGATAAGGTGTGATTAATGTAAAAACAATATAAATACATTATTTTACCGGAAATCAGACAGCTGAAGTCTTAAGGATTTCACATTTACAAACTTGCGGCAATAAATTAAGACTCTGACTGTGCGGTTATATATAGACTAGAGTCTAGAGATTGGCCCTAACAAAGGGTTTTTCGCTAGAACGCAGTTCAGTGCAGTAAACACAGTGAACAATTTGTTACTCCGTCATACAGTAAGCCTTAAAAAACTCTACTAAAGCTGATGCTTTAAGTATTTCATATGTATAATAAACACACAAACTGAACAAGCTTTAAAGCTTTGTTTACTGATCAAGGCGTATTTGAAAAGCTCACCAATACTTGTGCATATTTTATCACACACTGAGCCTTAACTTTTATCTGTAACTTATTATCGAGACAGACAATTTAGCGCAACCTTTCAGACTTCCTTTATCGCATTGAGATACACACAACACTCGTCCTAAATATTAACTATGCCTCATGCATTAAATATTATAACTTTACGTGGCAAAAGCTCGTTGAGTTGGCCAGAAACACTGAGCCAAAATGGCGACAGGATGGCAACAACTGATAAGCGGCCACAGCAGGAGAGTGGGGAGGGTAATGTTGGCTGTGGTAAGGATACGATTCGTTTGGGATGTGTATAAAGCCATTTGAATGCCCAAACTTTTGCTAACCCAATTTTTCAAATAAAAAGAAGTATATATATAAAGTTGTTGGTATATGCAATTTAAAGCCGTATATAGAATAAATCCACACATATACACATTTAACTGTATATATGTTAATATAGGTCACAAGCTGTCGACTTTGCAACAACTTCGTTGCACTCGTTATCCTTCGGGAGTCGACACACCCCAAAGAATCGTCAACAGCTGTTGTTCATTTAACAGTTAACAGTTCTCTGTTATTGCTTACAGAATCCCCCCATATTATGTATCTGTAGCTCCAACTGTAAATGTTACTGAAACTGTAAGTGCACAATGTATCTTGTATCTACACTCGTTTAAATCGGTCAACTTTGCAACTCCATTCCATGTTCATGTGTTTGTTTCTTATACACAGCTGGGAAAATGTTTATGTATACATGTATTTTATAATTAATTACGAATTGCTCTCGGAGCTAGGTCAACAGTTTTTGCCATTATCCATTTTGAGCTGAGCTGAGTTGGCAAAAAGGGTTGACTTTTCGCCTGGGGATGCGAAATGCTATTGGGCTGATAAGCAATCTAATGCTTTCAATTTTCAATTAGTGGCACAAAGGAAATCCTTTAGGAAAATATTGCTGTTAGCTTGACTTTAATACTTACGTAACCGAATATGTATTTATATTTAATATATAAATTATATTAAATGGAAATTAAATGACGATTATTAGATAAGGTTTAGTTTAGTTATATTATAGCTTATTTTTGATTTCTGGAACCAGCTGTAAATATACTTTGTACACCCTGAAAAATGTCATATTTAAACTTGTTCATTTATATATTTATTCATTTGATTACACTAAAGTATTGAATTTTTCGTTAAACTCGCGACGTCTCCAGCTTGTATACAAATATTAGTATAATCAAAATCTCGACTTACTACATTTCATCGTAGACGCCACAGAAATGCATAACTATTAATTAAACAGACGCTAATAGCATGGAAAAGATATATATTAAAAGCTGCTTAGCAATCAAGAGTTGAAACTTCATTTGAAAATCAAACGAATTTCCCAGAGCATTGAAACGATAGAGTTAATCGTGCTTTAATGATAAGCAGACAGATAAGACCCTGTATTTTAATTATATACTAGAGAAGCCAAATGCGAACTAATAAATAAGATGCCGCTGTTGACGCCGGTAGCGCCCTCAGTTTGATAGGAAAACCAAAACCCAAACCCGAACTCAAACTGAACCGAATTGTGAACGCATTAAATCAAACAAACAGCAATAATCCTAATGACAGATACAGTATCTAGTATCTCGCTCATACACAGGGCTAATGCTTATAGGCCCAGTTAAGAGCGTAGCTCGAAAACAGATTCACCCCCTGCGGCATTTCCGTTCGTGTTTCATTCAGTCAAACCAAACCAACCAACAACAACCAGTTGAGGGCGAGATTCGAGATTCAAGTGTGGAAAGGAAGCCTCGAAACTAATCCCAGGCAAGTGCATTTTCATATTCCAGTCTGCCAGCTGAAAATAGAGTTTCGTAGTCGTCGTTGTCTGCGTGTGCGTGTGAAAAATGAAAATGTTTCGAATAACAGGTAAGTTAATAAGCGGACTCGAGTTGAGGCCCAGTCGAAACAAAAGCATTTCACTAAATAGTCGGCATTGTTTTGTTACCTGTTGGGATGGCGACCATGTCGGCGACAACAATAACAAAAACAATTCGTTTCACGCTACCGACGCTGTCTCATGGCCAAAAGAGACCAGGAATAAACCGAACGAACCACCTGTCGAGGGGTTCCTATGAACATTTTGTACAATAATTGCACAAGTGTCACTTGGACACAGGTAGCCCAGACATCCAACTGGTTTCCTATGAGAAAGAAAGAGATAGCATAGTTAACTTATATACATACATATATGTATGTATGTTTGTTGGGTGGTAATTTCATTACGAATTGTCACAGCTGGGCAAAGAGTCGGTTTTATGGCCCAAACTGAATGGAACGTACTTCATTTGTTAAGTGCACAACATGGGTGGGTTTTCTATTTTCTTCTTCTTCATCTTTATACATATTATATAACTGTCTATGGGAATTATGACTTGGCAAAAAAGTCAGCTGGCAATTGTTTAGAATTAAGCATAAACACAACGCAATACTGATATAATTTTGAACCTGTTGAACAAATAAACACAACTTATATAAAAGCTTTTCAATTTGGTGTTCAAAATTTAGTAAAGGGTTCGGCATTTTAATTATTTGGAATTTGTTTTGTTAGAAAACTGAAAAAACAATTCAATATTTTTCATTACTACGAAATTATTTATTATTATAAAGAAAATAATGTATTTTGAAAAGATGAAATTTTATATTTGATAAAAAATAAGTTAAATTACTTTTCCCATACCCCATACATAAGTAAACAAAGATGTTTTTTATTCGTCCAGATAAACTTTTAATTTTTTTGATACCTGGTTTTCAGTGCAACTTTTACTAAAGTCAACTTCATGAACTATAATATAGATGATATCCAAATAGCCACAGTCAGAGTATTATAATCGATATAATTTCAATTATAGCACAACATTTGTTGCAGCTGGCAAATGGATTGCAATGCTGTGAAATGGTTTTAAATGGGCAAAATTGTGAACACGCCAAATGAAAATGAAATGTTTCTTTTCTGCCAGTGTGTGCACACTCAGAAACATGTATGTAATTCTGATTACCTCAGTTTGCCTACTTGGCCAAAACCAGGCGACTCGAATGGCAAACACTTTCGGCCACAAACAGTGGCAGCAGCAGCGGCAGCAATAGAAAAAAATCGTCCAAGTCAAAATGGCCATAAAAAATGAAAATTGCAACTTTGGAAATTATGCGGCAAACAAGTTTTGAGCATGCGGCACTTGGAACTGAGATAACCGCAGACACGGGGGTTAAGTTGCAAACAGATCGAGGGGAGGGGGTTGAACAGGGCGGCGCCAAAATTCACGTTGTTATTGCAATTGCCAACTGCATAACTTGGTAGCCACCGGGGCCACCCTTTTACTTGTTGCAGATTTTCCAGCTGCCACTACACTGCACTACATGAGAGTGTGCACCAACTATTATTTGTATCATTAAGAAGCGGCTTCCGCCTCGAGGCAACGAAAACCTCCACATAAATTGACGCACGGGCCGTGCAAAAATATAAAGATGGGAAACAAAAACAATAAACAAAACAAAAGGCAACGGAAAAATAAAATGCCGCTGGCTAAAAAAAAACAACAACAACAACGGAGACAGAGACAGAGAAAGAAATAGAAATGGACTGGGAGACGCGTGAGAGAAACTAAAGTGGGTGGGGGAATAGAGAGACAGAGAAAAAGTGAATTGATTTTCATGTGTGGCGGAAAAATGTTTTGCTTTGGGAAACGCTTTTGGATAATTGTGTAATGTGGTGGTCCCACATAAGCCCTCCACCCCCCCCCCCCCCTCCAAACACACACACATTCAAATGTCTTGAGACAGCGTTGCCAATTGCTAAAGAGTTAAAAAGGGGGGGAAAAAACGTTGCCAACTGTCAGCTGTCAACTGCAAACGGAGCGATTTATTATTATTGTTGTACTTGTGGGTGGAAAGAAAAAGGCAAAGAGCAAAACTAATTGAAAGAAAAAGAACAAGAACAAGAGTCCAACACAAATCAAAAACAAATCTGTACAACACTAGTAGCTGCTAGCTGATCCTAAAAAGTGTGTACACACCAACATCCTTTCAACCTTTTTAAATACGCTAGATCTAGCTTTTTTTATAATAGAAAAGTCTGATAATCTATTAAATGATAAAGTTAAAATAAACTCGAATTCGTGTTTCAATTGAAGACACATCGAGGAGACGGTGCTGTGTTTAATTACCAATATGGGTGGTAACCCTAGACCGCTAACTGCCTTTCTCCACAGATCGACGCCCTTATCGTTGTTGACAATTGACAATTGCCCTGGCACTGTTCGTATTGCGAAAGTTGTCAGCTCCAAAAAACAAATGAAGCATGAAGCATTCGCCTCGTAATATTATCCAAGTTGTGAATATGTTTGCAAAAAAAATAGATAAATAAAAGCAACAACAAAAACTATAAAAAAAAAATACGTCGCCCTGCCGCACAACTAGGTGGTAACCCTGCCGCAGCTGCATTCCACAGTTGCAATCAAATCAACTTTCCAATGATGGATTTTTTTCTTCATCTTTCGATTATAATTTAGACATTTTTTTTTGTTTTTGTTTTTGCTGTATTTTGCCATTACCTTATTAGCTAAAAACCTGTTGGCATAGACGATGGCAACGTCGATCGGCGATGATGATATCAAAAATAAATGCTCAGGCGCCTAAATGTTATTTACCCGCGATGGTATTTCTTTGAGGGGTGGGGAAAGCGCAGGGGTAATTTTCTGGCATGCAAAGTGAAAATGATTTGTAATAGAAAATTGATTATACAAAAAAAAAGCGAAAACAAAACAAAACAAGCCTCGACACTTGTCAGTTGAAAAACATTAAACGTATAAAAAGTTAAAGACTTAATATAAAAGATATAACAATCTTATGTTCGCTAAACCTGAAACAACAACTCCGCCGAACGACGCAACTCAACATCCAGGCGACCAGGAGGAAAATATATTTTTAGCAATCTTATCAATGATATTGCTCGTCATCCTCATCTGCTGTTGCTATAGTTGCGTCAGCAAATAGCGGGAACGAAGAAGGAAATAACTGAAATTTCCCCACTTCATTTAAACTATGGTGACACTGGACTACACAATACCGTTTTGGGAAAGACCAACTACTGAAAGATTTAATGAAGAAAACGACTTCAGCATATTCATTGCTTTCATATTCGTTCTAATCGGTGTTATTATATTTATTCTCTGTATTTGCATGAATAGATAAAATTATTCAAAACGTGAATGTACGAATATTGAATAACAAACTCAAGAAAATATAGGTTATTTTTGGAATTGCGATTTTTTAATGCTTGGGCGAAATTTTAATGCACTTCTACTGATCGTTTTTTTTACAGCTTCATGTTTGTTTAATTTTAATCAAATTTAGTCCGGACAACACCACAAAAGAGCAGCTTGTCAAATAAGTTCAAATATTTCGAAAAGAAATCTTTATCCTAATAAAACTTGATTTTCGATCCATCGTTTATACTATATCTAAATAATAACTGAATTTGATCAGAATATATAAGATAATCCACAATTCATCAAATATTGCGATATAAACACAAGTGTGTACACACTGGTTAAAGCTAAAAATCCAATTGGACAAAACGATTTCTGCAAAACTCACCATGAAAATATCAAAATCGGCTAGCATTTGTTGTTGTTCTTGTTGTTGTTGGCTTTGCTGCTGTTGCAGTTTTTTAGTCCAATTCGATTTCGTTGTGCGTATTTATAAGTATATAAAACAAATTACAAATGTTTTTCCTTCGGTCTGTATATTTGTTTTGTTGTTGTTCGCTCTAAGCATGTATAAAAATGAGATGAATTAGGAAGTCTATGTACAACAACAACAGAAAAACACAGACACACACATATTTACATACAACTAACTCAGTGGAACACAAACAAACACGTTTTAACCGTGATTCTGTGTGTGTTGTGTGTGTGTGTGTGTTTCTGTATATATGGCTATGCGATTAGAACTGTTGTTGTTGACCGTTTATGGCTGTGTTGTTGTTGCTTTTGCCTTAACTGTCGCCGTTGTTGTTGCTTTTTTACTAAACTGGTATTAGATGCGAACGAAGCTATGTAACTTAAGAAGCACATAATAAAAACAACTTTTGTCGTTGTATATGCAACAATTGTTGCCAGATTTATATTTTTATTATTATTCACTTGAAATGGGCAACGTTTTCATTTCATACGTGGGTAAAATTGCACCGAAAATAAAACGGAACTCTCAGTTACAGACACACTCACACACACGTACACCTCTAAAGGCATGCACGCACGCACTCATCCATACACAAACTCACATTCTCACACTCGCACACACACACGCACAGCAGCCGAAACGCGGCGCGCTAAATTCACAAATTTTCCAAAGCACAGGTGTGTTTTATTATTTATATATGTATTATAATATGTGTATTATAATAAAAGAAGCACAGCAAAAACAATAAGACTCAATTGAATTTGAGTTGTAAACCGGTAAAGTAAAATACGATCGCAAAAATACAACGTAGCTTAGTGCAAATAAAATTTAATTACGCTCTTGTTTCTTACAATTATTTGAATAGACACATATTATTGTGTATCAACAATATATATGTATATTGAAATCATCACTTTTTTTTAAAACATCGTAGACCGCACTACCGACGAACCGACCACACGCTCCGACAACAAATTTTACAATAACAAAGCGGCACAACAGCATTCTGTAAAGAGCGAATATTAACATTTGCTGAACTGTTATTAACAGTGAGCACCAATGAAATTGCTGGGCAAATGCCGTTACTTGGAATAGTCTATGAAATATATTTGAAAGCTGTATGCTTTGATATTGTGCGACGGAAAATAGTTTATTATTAATTATTAAATTATTAATAACAAAAAATAATCTATGCGTCAGATGATTTAAGATTAAGCGGACGTGCTAAAGAAATCTCGCGTGGGAAACGCTAGCGTTTTCAGCAGCTCTTTTATGTTAACATAATACTTTTACAGCATGCTCAAACGAGCTGTTAACTTACATTTTGTACTCATTCCTCTTTTTTAAATAGAATCAGCTCTCTGTCTGTAAAGTTAACATGACACTAAATCAGCTGGCTACAAATATCTTTGAGCTTTGGCGCAAGTTTTAAAAAATAATGGTTTTTTTTTCTTTTTAACAAGTTACACGTCAGTTTATGCTATTAATTATGAATTTATTAAACTAAACAAGAAGAAAGCGCATTAATTCTAAAGTAAATGGAGTAAATGAGATTACATATAAATATAAACGAACTATTGGGAGATTACGAGTATAACAATTTGTATCTATTATCATATTTAGTATTTTAATCCTCCTTCAGGGCTCGCAGATCCGGATATAGTGCGCCTGCATTTATGTAATGAGATTCAGGTTTACGTAAATAGTCAATAACGACAGCCTCGCCGGTTTTCTTAACCAATTTCTTGGCCAGCCCCTTTGGTGTAATATAGTTGACATTTTGGCTAATGACAAAAGCATTTCCCATCGTATCAAATGTGCCGCATGCCAAATTTCCAGCTGATGCGCCATATCTACAGTCGAGACTTCCAATAAGAATACAAATATAATATAATATAATACAACGTACTTGTGCTCAATGATTTTAACCGAATTTTGGCTCAAGTTGTTGCCCAATATCTTGGCGGATGTTTCCAGGCCATCAAAGACCGTCGAGAATCCCTCGACGGCGCCGGCGGCAATTGTCATGGCACCATCCATGGCGCTGTTAGCTTCATGGGTATCGTAGCCGAAACCCTTCTGCAGTAGCCGAGATCCTTGGGTCTGGATATGTGGCGACAGGTAACCGCCCACGGCGACGGCTGCGGTGCCCACCTTCCCGGCTATCCAACCGGTCACGCCGGCTGCGGCGTGCGTCACTTTTTGTGCCACCTCGACGCCCGTCTGCACCGAGGCAGGCACCTGAGCCTGTGCATCCGGTGCAGCTGGCGTCATTTTCGACATTAAATACGGAGTAGTTTTCATCATTAGGCCTCCGGTTTTCTCGGCGCCTTTGATCAGATTGCGCGCTATGAAATCCGCTGCGCACACAATGTGCTTCGACACCTGCTCGGAGCTGCTGACAGGACCAAGCGCTGTCGCAGCACGTGGGGTGCGCGGCGATTGCAGCTGCTCCACAGTGCCCGCCAGTACGGCCTCGAGGAGATCGAGAAAGAACTGCTGATGGTCAGCCAGTTGCTCCTCCTCGGTCTCACCGGCACTCGTGCTGAGCGGACGCTGTGGCTTCTCCAGCATAATGCCAAAGGCATTGCCTGGCTGCGCTGATTCCATATCCGGCAAAATGAAGGCGCCGTACTCGGTGCGATAGCAATTGGTTACGTTTGGTATCAGTGGATACAGCCAAATGGTCATGCCAGGATCCGTCTGCTCATCCTGATGCGGCATATTGCATTGGATAAAGTAAATGCCACTCAAATATTTCCAGCTGCCGCCAACCGTGCACATAATCAATGACATTTTTGTGCTGCCTGACACGGTGGTCACCTGTCCGCTGGACTCAATCCTATACAGCTTAACCTGCGCCTGGAACAGCTCATCCAGCTGCGTCTGCGCCTCTCGGTTGGCCAACAACTGCCGCAATCCGACGGCCAATTCCTTGTACGTCTTTGGTCGGCCACTGGCGTTGGCGATATCATAGCACGTGGATGGATTCTCTGTCGGCAGAGGACGAGACTTGGCCTGACCATCAATTTGCTCCTCTGAAGCCTCCACAGCGCTCTCGTCAATTGGCGAGTCTTTGGCGCGCAAAACCTTTAACCGATAGCTGATCTCCGTTTTGGCGCTCTTCAGCCGCTGGATAAGCACACAGGCGTCGTTCCATTGTGTCTGCACTGCATCGATTTGATCCGGCAGCCCTACAGGGATGGCAAACGTTGCCTCGATCATTTGCAGCGCCTGTTCATAGGCAGCAATAGCCGCCTCCTGCGTCTCGGCCTCCTCGTGACCTATGGCCTTTTCCACCTGCGCCATGGCTGTCTTATACGAAAGCTTTATGCGGTCGTACGACTCCAGGAACTCTGCTTCCGTCGACATGGCGCTGAGCAACTGTGGAGTAGCATAACAATTAATTTCATTGTAATTCTATTTTAGTTTAAAGGCGACTAAATTTCTACAAAGCAAATGGCGGCCATATTGTTTCAACTCTCTTTTACTGCGAGTGGGAGAGTTTCTGCAAAATTTGGTCCCTACTCTTTCACCTAATCCCTTGAAATAAGGTAAGAGAGAGAGAGTGGCAGACAATGCTCCAACAAGTAAAATATGTAAAAATGTGGCAACACTAAAATTATCCTGTTTTCTTTATTTCTACAGTTTCTGTTGAAGTACCCAAGAAGATGAAGTGAACAACACAGCACAACTTAAGTGAATGCATGAATATTATAATATACATTTTAATTAAACTAACTTCTTGATAGAGCTCGTAGGCCATGTTGAATGCACTTTGACTGACCAACTGAAACTGAGCAGGTGAGAATCTGCTAATAGGAATAGTTTTTAGTACTATGAGAATGTGCTAATAGGAATAGTTTATCACGTCATATGCTGAGTGTTTGCCAAATTGTCTGACGTTGTCCCGCCACAGCACTAATTGCATTTCTCGAAAATTGCTTGGATGATTGTCAACTATGAGAAGAGCATCGGCCCCATCTACCCCACCCACTTGTTGGACTCAACTTACTTTTACTTTTATGTGTATTCACTCTTTCGTCTCTTCGCCTCTCCGGACTAGAGCACGTCGGATGCTGACTAATCGTCGCGTCTTTTTGCTCTGCTTTGCACTTCGGCTTATCTATTTCCTTTGGCTAAAAATATATTTACACGTATCTTGAACTTTGATTTCACAATGTGCATTGCTTACCTTGTCATGCAGCTGTTGTTGTATTTGTCATTTGCTTTTATTATTTGCATCATCAATATTAATGTTATTCGAGTATTTAAATCGAATGTTCTATTGCAGCGTAAGTGTTTCTGTTTGTGTTTTGGTTGTTGTTGCTGTTGCCCATGTTGAAACAGCTGTTACACGTCCGAGCATTGAACGGTGCTCTTATCGTACGACAAGTATGTCAGTCTGTCGTATCGTGTCTTGCAAAAACCGTTATTGAAGTTTACCAACAACAACAGCTGACCGTATGAGTAGTGCTGTCAACTTTTCAGAGCCTTATATCAACATTTAAAAATATCTAAAAAAAAAAAATTAGTTTAGCCAGATAAGCTACCATAGTTCTTAACAGGAAATCAAATGAAAACAAAAAGAGCCTGAGATAGATACATCTTTTAAAAATAGCTAGAAAAGGCTAAAAAAAAATATTTTTTACCACCATATAAAGGTATCGCTTCATATTTAATTCCATGCCATTCGTAATATTTCCCATTTTTAATAAAACAATTCGAATTTAAAAATTTTTCGTTTTTATTAATTTAAAATACACGTTTTTTTTTAAATTTTCATTTAACACAATTCGTTCGTTTCGGACTACATTCAAATCCTTTTGAGAGGAGATGGGCTGGCGAAAGGAGATGGCCATATGTATATTGTATAAATATAAATGTATGTATATAACATATGAAAAACGTTAGATAAACTATTGGAATTGGTTATTTCCATGTACAGTTTTTAATTCAACATGTCAAGTTCTAACGAGACGCAGACTTTTTTTGTTTGGGTTTCCTTCCAAAGACGTTCCCTTGCGGGAACGGGAGACGAGTTTTTCGATTGAAATCACAATAGATAAATATATAGAATTAATGCTCTCTAATAGCAAATACATTTTCCTTCTATATACATAGATGATGTATATAATTAAATGTATGGTATATATATTATTTATGCATATGTATACTATATATTTTTAGTAACGCTTTTGCGAATTTGCACATATAAAATGTGGCAATAACGAGAGAAAAGCTTTTTGAAGCTTATCTGTTAGTTTTCAGCTTAGCTTTTCAATGTTTCTTTTTTGTTTTGTTAAACTTAAGTAGGAATATAAATCCTAGAATTTCCTTTTATGTGTGTGTGTATGTGTGTGTGTGTGCTGGAGCTGCTCTAGTTAATGTGGGAGACAAAAAGGGGCCACCAGTTTAAGTTGATGTCGATGCGGCCAATTCCCGATAGGCTTCCTGCAGCGCCTGCTGCTGTTCGGGGCTCAATGAGCTGGCGCATGCCTGCATCACATCGGGATTGGATTCAATCTGCTTGACAATAGTCAGCATGCGGGCTCCAGTTGGTGTCTTTGCTTCCAGCACCTCGTTGCAGAAGGTGTCTGCGATAATTGATACAATGCGAGGCAGATTACAATTATTGGCGCCCAAAATAACTGGATGATTGCCCTCAATCAGATCGCAGAGATAACCATAGATGTGGGTCGCTTCTTCGGGATCCTCGGATGTGGGTAGCCACGTGAACCAAGCGGCAATCATCTCATCCACGTTGGTCAACGCTGACTTGTTGTATTTGAGGATCTTGGAAAATGCTGAAATTGCATTCTCCGTTGCATTTATATTCTCTACCTCGCGTGCCTTTGGATCGTTGATGACTTGCACCAGGAGCGGAATGAACTGAGCGCATGTATGGGCAAACTGTTCCCCACCGAACTGGCCCAAAACTCCACAGCCATAGGTGGCTGCCTGACGGACATCTGGTGACTTATCGACCACATACTGCAAAAGTGCCGGTGTAAAGATCTGCTGATACGGTGCACTAGCTGGACCACAGAATTCTATAGAAACAGAAACATCAAATTAGATAGATCGATCATCGATTAATAAACAGATCCCCGTGCCTACCGATTAGATCATCGAATACACACAGTCCCCACTGCCGGTCGGCAAATGGACGATTGGGATCCAAAAGCTTGACAAAGTGTGGTGCCACCTGCTCGAAGGCGGGCAAAAACAGCGCCTTGTTGGTAAGGAAGAGTGCGTGAATAATGTCCACCACCTTGGACAGTATATAGATATCGGTATCGTCCTGTTCGGCCAGCTCCTCCTCAACGCCATCATCGTAATCCTCCTCGGTACGGACAGCTAATCGCTTATCGGCACGCTCAAAATGATCCAGCACAAATTTGTTGACAATCTCGAGCACCTGCTTCATGGCCGCCTCGTTGAGGCAGTTGGCGCCAAGGGTTTCAATGCATTTGGCCAATGAATTCAATAGTTCGGACTGTACATCCGGCTCGGGTTCGGTGCTGATTACCTTGATGAGTTCGGGACAAATGTAGAGCCACATGCCCTCCAAATACTGAGGTCCCTTAATCTTGGCGCAGTCCAGCAAATAGGGCAACGATTCAGCAGCGGCCGAACGGACACCATCATGGAAGTAAAACTTGAGCAGTGGCACCATTAGACGCACCACCTCCTCGGCGTATTCGGCAAAGCCATCCTTCAGTTCGCGGGCATAGCAAACGAGCATCTCACAAGCAGATGCCTTGTCCTCCATGCCAGCGGTGCGTATGGCAAAGTTCTGCTGCTCGCCCAACGTAATGAACGACCATTCGACATCGCCCTCAATATCCTCGACCTCCTCGTTGTCGAGCAGTGCCACCTCCGGTTTCATGGCAGCGGTGCGCATCACTGGACCCATGACCAGTGGCAAATACTGCTCAAACTGCTTGCCCAGGATCTTGCACATGCGAGCCCAGGCTGTTATCAAATACGATGTCTGCGGATCATCATCGGGCAGATCGCCCTCGGAGTGGGTCTTCAGCAGCATGTCCATGACTTCGCCAGCATCGCCAATGAACTTGTCCCGACCCACAGCCAGACCAATAAGACTCACACACTCGATGGTCTTGCCGCGCAGCATGCGCAAATCCTCCGAGTTGGCATTTTGAATGATGAACTTGAGGCATGGCATCAGACGATCGTAGTATGCAACAAATTCATGCTCGCATGTATCCGCCACCGAGGCAATCGTAGTGACCACCTGCTCCAGGACCAATTTGTTGCCCTTCTCGACCAGCTCCTTGAACTTGGAGTTGAGTATGGCCTCCAGTTTGGCCATGATGGCGTCCAGATAACGTGTCAAGATATTCTTGGGGCAATCCTCACTGAAATTAACCAGAGCAGCGCCAGCGTGCGCCTGCACACGCGGATTTGCCTCATCCTCGAGCAGCAGCAACAAACCGGGCACCACCTGGAAAGAGAATATAGCATTGAGTACTTATGAAGTACATAGCCGTTGTCCTTTAATCTCACCTGCTCGTGGAATTTCTTCTCAAAGTTGGGCGCAAAGTCCGTGGACATTTGTCCAATGGCATTGCAGGCGGCATAACGGACGCGTGGATTGGAATCGCGCAGATAGTTGAGCACACCGGACATGACCTGATCGAGTATGGCCTCCATTTGCTTGTGGCAGCCCTCGCCAATGGCCGAGATGGCCATTAGGGCGGCGAAGCGATGTTTCCAGTCGGTATGGTTAAGCATCGCTGGCAGACTCGACATGACATGTGGCAGAACCATTTTGCCACCCAGTCCGCAAGCCAAACGATCCAGCGAGGACTCGGCAATCACATTATTATCGCTGTGATCATCCTCATTGATGGTATCGGTCGTTGCCCAGTCGGCGTCTTCATCCAGATCGGTCATCATTTGCAGAATGAGTGGAATCAAGGCGACAATATATTTATCGGCTCGCTTGCGCACCATGGCGGCGGCATTCTCGGACAATGAGACCATGACCTCAAGCACCAGATGACGCCAGCTATCCTCAAAGTCCTGCGAGCTGAACACCTTCATGCACATCTCGAAAATGTACTCCAACTGGGGACGCAAGAACTTGGGACAATTCTCAGTCATTTCAATGAGCAATTTGAGCAAGCTTTGATCATCCTGGGCCTCAATCGTTTCGCCCGTGATGACAAGCATGCGCGGCAACAAGTCACCAAAGTGTTTATACACCGACGCCTCCTTCTCCTTGTCGTGGTACAAAATGAAAGCGCCAATGGCTCGAACCGCCTGAACGCGCACATCGGCATCTCCAGTGTTGTCCATGCTCTTGGCCAGCATCTGTTTGATCAGATCCATATACTGTGTCTCCTGGTTGCCAAATATCGATGGCACGCTGGTGAAGATGCGCAGTGCCGATTCCTGCAGTTGGGGCGTTGGTGAATTGGCGCATTGGAACAGAAACTGCAAGATGTCCGGCCATTGATTGTTGCCATCCTCATCGATCAGATTGCGTGCCACCTCGGCAATTACTTCGCAAATCTTGCGACGCAGCTGCGGCGTCACATCCTGTTGCACGGCCATCAAAATCTGCTGCAACAACTGATTCTGCGAGTCAACTGGCAGCTAAAATACAATCAATTGATTAAGAGTTTTACATATTTACATACTTATATATATATTAAATGTTTACCTCTTTATAGAACTCCAGAAACTCCGATGTGAATAGACGACGCAACAAGACGGCGGCCATTTGGCGTGCCTCCTCCGATTGTTGACCATTGTGAATGTTGCCCAACAGGTGTGTTACCTTCAACTCCCGCGACAGATTGTTGTACGTTTCCTGAAAGCGATTCAGGGATTACATTTAGCCAGAGTTTCCAATTACCAATAAATATTTATATAAAAGTACAATTCGTAGAACTTTTTAACTTTTGTTTTCAAGTAAGAAATTAATATATTAAGAATGTATACTTAATATATTAATTTCTTAGTCAAACTATATCAAAACAAATATCATTTTCATTTACAGAAAGTCTGCTAAATGTGTTGGCTTTAACTTTTTCTAATAACCAAAACCATTTAAATTCTTATTTATGAAAACAAATCAAAAATCCAAGAAAATAGATCTTTGGTTTCTCAAATTTATTTGTGTCAAAACAATTATAGATTAAATTGAAAATGCCTGCAACTTGAAATCTGGCTTTTATCAAACTAGGACACCATTTACAGCATTTTCAAAAAACTGCTGTCTGTTTTTAATGAATTCTATTAACTGATTTCAATAAAAAAAAGCACAAGATACAAGAAAATATATAAACAAAAAACAGCTCAACTAAAATATGCAAATCTTGACAGGTAAAATATAGAGTAAGGTGTACGAATAAGCAGTGACCTTAATAATTTTAAATTCTTTGAGAATTAAGGACAACTATAACTTGAATTCGGTCTTATAGAAACTAAAGCTTCTTTCTAAGACGTTATCAAAGAAATGCTGCCAACTTTTTGGAGATATTTTCTAACTATACTAACGTTATACAATCACAAAGTGTATTCCTCTTAATAGATACCAAAGTTACCTAGACATGAACTATGAACTACATACATATATAAATAGTTGGACACACACATACACATGCAGACATGTAAATGTATTGTCAATAACTGCAGTAGTACAAGGCAGCGCGTGGCGTGGGTGGCGCCAAGGTCAACAGCTGTGGTGCGTGTGACTGTCATCGGGTTATCGGGCTGGGCAGGGCAGGGCAGATAGACAATAATATTCAATATACAAACACACACATACATATACATATAGACAGAGTACTGATAGAACAGATTGCATTACAAATGATGCGTCATAATTAGGAATAAATATAAATTTTGGCAGTTGCGCTTTGTTTCCGTTTTGCACGTGTGCTTGTGTGTGCGTTCATTATCTGAAGGCGCTGGCAGCTCAAAGAAAAATTAATTATATTATATTCTCCATATAAATTGTACAAATTGTCTTTCCGCTTTGTGCGCCACTTCATACAGCCAGCGCGCACACATACACACACATATTAAAACGTAGCACACACCCATGCAAACGACATGCGAATGTCGTAGCTAAACGGAAAGCAAAAACACGTTTTGTGTGTGGTTTGAAATAGAATTCATAGTGATGATTCAGGGCATGCATGCTTTTCATATACAAATTATTCATATAAATCTTTGTAAAAAATGATGTTTAATGCATTGATGGTCTGCTGGCAGCCAAATTTTGTATTTATATTATATGCAATATTGCGCAGTTGTCTCCTCTTGAAATTTGCCAATTTGTGCCCCTCTCCCCATCTTCTATCTTTCTAGGAAATAAACTTACCTCGGCCTGTTTGCGCACTTCATTGTCCATAGACAATAAAGAATTTAGGAGATTTTGGAACTGTGCCTGGTCTGCAGCCATTTCGATTTGCAGTTTTCACAATATTTAACGCAATATAGAAAACACACGCTTTTCACAAACTTCACGCGACGAAGCCGCCTAAAAAAGAGCAGAACAATAGCAGACGCAATGCCGGGTTGTCAAAATCACAAATTTTTTGATGTAGGCGTATGTTGTTATTAAAATCTAGCTAGCAACACGCTTAAAACCACAGTGATAAATAAAGTTTATAAAAAAATATTCTTGTTAAGCCAGTCAAACATCAATGCATAATTTGTACGTACAAATAATTATTGTGTTATTAGTTAATCTAATTTAAAGCACTCTATCTGGCGCTATGACAATACTGGCAAACGACCACGCTTGACAAGTTAGAAAGCGTTGCCACAATCCACAAAGAATGAGAGAAATCAACACTTCGATAATAACAGCTTTCAGAGTAAACACGCGGCAAAATCAAAAAAGGCGGGAACATAATTTAAATTTAAACATTATTGAATTTGTGCAATAACATTGTAATTAATTGCAATAAAAAATTCGGAATTCTATCAAAAATTCAAGCAAATTATCCAAACTCTAGCTAGAAAACATGAGAAAAGGCAAAAAAAAAATCCTATTTTAAAAATTGACCTAAAACTGAATATCTTCCTTTTTCTGGTAACCAATGTTGCCACACGTTTTAAGACAATTGAAGCAAAGCTGGTCACACCGTTGGGTTCTATTTTAATTTGTCTGAACAATTCGAGACAACTCTAGTTAGTGGAACAACAAAAATTGAAAACAAGCAACAATAAATAGCTTATTAAATCATAACAAAGGATTATTGAAAGTATACTGAACAATTGGCGGAATATCAAGAGATATTCACGCCACAATGAGCACACGAATATGTGTCTTTAAGGATTGCGATAATTACTACAGTCGAATTGAGAACAGCGATGTCACAATATTCTCATTTCCCAAGGATCCGAAACGGGCGGAACAATGGCGTTTACTTGGCCAAGTGCATCCGAATATTACCAGCAAGCAATTGTTTATGTGCTCCAAACACTTCGATTCCAAGTATTTATCCATAACAAAGAATCGCACGATTCTTTTGGGTCAGGCGGTGCCAAATGCGTATGAAGACAGCACTGAGAATTCAATTGCAGTGGACAACGGTAAACACAATCTAGAGACTTCCCCATCATCGAACACCGCTCAAAGCTTTTATATTAATCTGGAGGATGATCAGCTAAGCGATGAGAATTTGATCGTGGTAGAGTCTAGTGAATCTAACGAATTGGAGCAGGGGAAACAATGTGAGTTGCTTGACAATAATAAAAATCAGTTTACTTATGGATTTAGCTATTTTCACAGTTGGCGTGAGCATTGTGTCGCCTTCTCGCAAACGCGCACACTCGCCATCTCTCTCTCGCCCGGACTCACCCGACGACTGTGTGGAGCCGGATGATGAGCAACTAATTGACTCCTCCGAAGTATCTATATTCAAGATGAGAGGCGAGGAATATGTCCAGATGTCCAAGGAATACTATCTGCGAGATAAACGACAAATGATGAACCAGCTGCGATCTTACAAGCAAATTCTTAGCAACTTCAAGACGCAGTTAATGTCGCTGGATGATATTTAAGTTAAAGATACAAAGCTAGTTTATAAGTTAGATAGTTACGATTAATGACACTTCAGCATATATTTATGTATAAGCTGAGGATAATATGTAGTTCTATAAGTTTGTATTGTTTAAGAATTGCAACATTAAGAAGGGCTTATCCACAGAGACATTCTATATTATGTGCCCAATTTCTAAAAATTTCTTTTAATATCTGAGTTGATATTTGAACTGCATTTAGTAAAAGAAGAGGTTAAAAAATCACCGTTGTGATTAAAAGATATAAGTAAAAATAAATGAATGAAATCAAGATTTGAAATAAATAAATATAGAACCTTAGCATAATGAAGATATTGAAGTTGAAAAATAAAACGAGATTTAATGACTGAAATACTATTGTTATTTAGGCAACTGTTGAAGATAAAATAGTTTTCGATGACATAAATATAAATCCAAAATTACAAAATGAACTTTGAAGTGAAGCCCAAATGGGTTTATTATTTGCAAGTCGGATTGCCTAATTTCATGCATCATCGGGTGCTTCAAGGGCTTCCACATCGCTGTCGACATCGGGCTCATCGCTCAGCTCATCGGAATCAGCGTCGTTATCCGGCTGTTCGAGGCTGCCCAGTCCGAGTCCGAGTCGGAGACGGAGACGCTTACGTTGGAGCAACGACGCCCAGCAGAGTTGAGTGTCGCACAGGGGACAAACACCGGCAATGGGTATATACTGACCAGGCTGATCGCCCAGCAAATAGTTGGCCAGGCAGAGCATGTGACAGGTGAGTTTGCAGGTGGCATTTAGACAGCCAAGACGTGAACGTTCCGGCTGCTCAATGCGTTGCATGCACAGGTGGCACTCGGGTGACCAGACAGAGCTGGAACTGATGTCGTCAGCTGCCACACGGAGATGACGCTGTGAGCAAGTTATTGCCACCTTGCCACTGACAATTTGCATGTGCAGCGGCAATGGTAACTGAAAGTCACGCTCGTAGTCCGTCTCCAGCCAGCGTACAGTGAGTGGCAATCGATGCCACGGACCCACGCCCAACATTCGATTCAGTATACGAAAATTGTACTCAAAGTGCGACTCTTTCGCCAGTTTCCGTTTCAGTTCTGGATAGATTTTCAAACGTGTCGATAGCCTCGGCTGCTGCCACGCCCATTCGAATTGCAGGGCGGCAATGTTATTGGGAAATCCGTGGACAATCATCACCATCTGCCAGGGTCCCTTTTTGCTGGTCTTCTTGGCGCCGCCAAAATCGCGGCCGCGATTGTGTTGCCTGATTCGACGCTTTGGATTGACCGTAAAGCCCACGTAGCACTTGCCATGATAACGGGCATCCGGACTCCGGCTGCACAGCAAATAGACGCCGTAGAAGAGTCCCTTTTGCTCCAGATCCTCAGAAGAGCCTGGAAAGTTTTGTTTTTTACCATAAAAGTGATTAGTGAAATTCTGGGACAAAACTCAACCAACATTTTAAAGGTAAGCGAATTTGAAAGTAAAACGTTTTACACATTCAATTTTGAAAAATATTCAAAATACTACACCGAGACTATTAAGTGTTGTTGTTGTTTTTCGACTATATAATTGATTAGTTAAATTCTGGGACAAAAATCAACCAACATCTTAAAGTTAAGCGAATTTGAAAGTAAAACGTTTTAAGACATTAAATCTTGACAAATATTCCAAATATTCTAACCTGTTAACTTTAACAATATAATTGATAATTAACATTTTTAAAAGGAATATCTTCAATTTTCAAAAGTGGAACTTTAACAAAGTTGTTTCAGTTCATTTCATATTTTAAATTAAATTTTTCAATTGCAATTCATAGTCTACAGATTTCTCTCATCGTTTGCTTAGTTTAGTTTATTAATCTTTTTTTTTTTTTTAGCTGTTTGCTAATTTAATTCTAATTTGATGCTGCCACTTGGGGCAAGGCCATTGATTTGCTGTTGTTGTTGCTGCTGCTGTTGTTGCTGTTGTTGTTGCTGCTGCTGTTGTTGTTGCTGAGCAACAGTCGAGCCCTGAGTTTGAGCCTGCGTTGTTTCACGCTGTGTCAATTGTTGTTGCTGCTGCTGCTGTTGTTGTTGTTGCTGTGATTGTTGTTGTTGATGTGGTTGCTGTGAGGCTTGTGTCGAGCAGCTGCTGTCTCCATTCTGTAGATTGGCCTGTTGCTGCGGATTCGCTGCCTCGGTGCCTGTAACCGTGGATGCTTCATTTGGTGCCATTAAGCTGCCACCATTGCTTTGTTGCTGCTGTTGATTCGGTTGTTGTTGCTGCTGCTGCTGTTGCTGTTGAGTAGCAACTGTTGCCGCTGCATTCTCCTGCACCGAACTGATGAGCTTGATGCGTTTCCGTGTATAATGCTGCCATTGCAGTATCGCCTGATCATCGATAAATTTACAGCATTGATTGTTGACAATCTCGCGGCGAAAGTGCTCGTATTGCAGTAGATCGAGAAAGTATAGACACATCGGATACATCAGATACTTGGCATAATCGGGCTCCTTCCAGTACTGCAAATACTTGAGGTAGTTGATAAACGATGGATCCTTAAAATAGCCACGCTGAGCCAGAACTGTGAAACGTATTAATTAGATTTAAATAGAATTTTCAGACTATTGTTAGACTCACAGTTGAGATAATTGGGATTCGAGAGGCACTGTACAAACTCCAGCTCAATTTGCCAGCGACGCTTTTGTTGCTCCTCCGATTCGATGGCCGCTAAACAATTTGCAGAATTTTCAAAAGTTATATATAATATTTGATTTTTTCAAAATAAACAAAATCACAACTCTTTTTTTTTTGGTGATACTACAATTGAGTTTTTACAGTGCATCAAGGAATTGTATTAACTAAGTGTAAATGCACTTTATTGTTTTATATTTTTAATTTAAAGATTTTTAAATCAAATTTGTGCATTTCTTAGTTTGTACAAACAATTACTTGACCAACTGTATGTATGCAAGTACATGTTGAAATAATAGTACATATATTAATAACGTGAAATGCAATGTGTTTTGTTGTTGTTGTTGTTGTAGTTTTTTGGTTTACTTACTCTTACCCTTTCCGTACATTTTGGCCATTTTTTTAGCTGTTGTGGAAAGGGTTTCGTTGTTTTTGCGTTTTGTCAGTTTGTTTTTGTTTGTTTGCTAATTCTTCAGGTGTTGTTATTGTTGTGCTTGGTGGTATGATTTCTCATGTGCTTCACATAACAAAAGTTAAATCATAAAATTGAACACATAAAAATGGTACACATAATAAATGGCACACAATTTGGTACACAATTTTTTGGTTTGTATGTATGTTTGTGTGTGCGTGTATGGAGAAGAAAAGTGGCTACAAAATAAACGAAATTAAGTAGAAAAGCGCATACGAACACAAACGAAAATCAAATACGAAACACGCTCTCGCTCCTTTAATATGTTGGCTGATATTCTTTTTTTTTGTAGTAATCAAATTGAATAAAATGAATATTGTTATTTTCAGCTACAAACCGTAAGTGTTCATGACCGACCATTGGCAATTTACTGCACACGAGTAGTGTGTGTGTGTGTGTGTGTGTGTGGTACACTCGGCATCATCGGCGCTGCCACCTTAGCCGAACTTTCGATAACAATGTGGCAGCACATACCACATTTAGCTCGTTTTTACAAATAATAAATATACTAAAATAAAATACCATTGTAATAATCTAAATATATCTAAAAAAAATACTTCAAAGTTGAAAAAAAATAAATGTGTAATAATTATTGTTAAAACATTTCTGATTATATCATTCACATAATATTCTATTAATAAAACTCTGCGCTCAAAAGAATTTGTTTCACGAATTAATATCGTTAAACATATCGATATTGTACTTGACGAAAATGAAAAACTTCACGACGATAGTCGCTCTCAGACATTGATCGTTGCCTACAAGAAGGGGCAGTTAATTCAAATTAGTGCGCCATTTAATATGATTTTTGTTTTATTTATTTAGTGAAAAAACTAGTTCTAGTCTAAAATTTTTGGGTAAATTTTTGTATTATTTTATGTAAACAAGAGCTTTTTAAATTGTTACAATTATCTATTTAATAATAAATGAAAGAGTGTTGGCCAACATTTAAAAGTATTCATTTACTAAACTCTGCATGACATAAAATTGATAACTGTAAATACACAGAGCGGAATTTCTCTTCCTTTACTCAATGCCACTGCTCGAGAGAGCACTCAGTCTCGTTCGCTCTCGCTCGTTGAATTTCATCAATTTTGTTTTGTTGCTCATTCGTATTCTGACATTTGAAGCGTACGGACGTCGTGTTCGGTGCCGCGGACGCTTGTTTGTTGCTGCGAAAAAATATCGTTTTACAAAATAATTAAATAAATATATGCAAACGTATGTATATATTATAAGAAAATCAAAATCGTTAAAGAAATAATATGAAAATAAAAGTCAGCTAAAGTAAATGCTGAAGTGAATAGATTTCAAGAAATCACAAGTGCGTGTGCCGACACATGTACATAAATTTATACATATAAATGTATGTAGGTACATGCAGACATACGAGTGTCTGTGAGTGAGTGTCAGTGCGATTGTGTGTGTGCGCGCGCGAGGTGCAAAATAAAATTCACTAGAAGCGGCAAATAAATGAATAAAATTGTATACACAAAGTGAGCAGCGGCAGCAACAGCAGCAGCAGCAAAATGTTGTGAAGTTGCGGCGCAAAAAGAAAGCCCGCGAATAAAACAAGAAAGAAAAATAAAATTGAATTACGCCTGCATCTAGGAAAGTGCGTCGTTTTATTTTGAAATCGATACCAAAATAAAAATACACAAAAAGTGGGCCTCGTTCTACATACATACATACAAACAATCAAATATACGAATGTTTTTATATGCATTCATGTACATATGTATGAATGTGTAGTGCCGTGGGCGTGTATGTGTTCGTGTGCAAAGTGCAGCATAAACAAACAAAAATGGTTTACAAGAATGCAAAAAAAGGTAAATACATCGAATATTCGTATGTATGCATGCATACGCTTGTATACAAAATACAAACATACTCGAAAAATTACTACGCAGCAGAAATTTATGCGGCACTGCTGTTGTTGTTGTTCCATATCTATCATATCTTCTGCTTCGTCTTTGTCGCCGCCGCCGCCGACGTCGTCTCGTTTTGTGAATGAGCAGCGCAGCAGCGTTGTCTAGTGTGCGTGTATGTGAGGAAAATAGCAAAACAAAAACGTCGTTCCGGCATCTTGTACACTCTTTCTCTCTCTCTCTCTCTCGTTCGCTCTGTCCTTTCTCAGTGTTTACTTTTTTTATGCTCTCTGCGCTCTCTACCTTGCTGCCTCTCTTTTTCGCTGTCTTTCTCTCGTAATCATTTGTACGCGGGAGTGGGAAGTGTGAATGTAGTAAGAAAAAGCAAAAGTGCGAAGGAAGTGCTAAAACCACAATAATAAAAACAACAACAGCAAGACAATTGCACTGAAACTATAACTAAACCGTGTGCAAGTAACTGTATATAGTTGATAGTGGGCGTGTGGTAGTGTGGGTTGGATGTTGCTATGTTTGCTAATTAAAATGCGTAGCAGTAATTGGTACACCGCTGTGCACTCGCTCGCTCATCTAAAGCTCCCACTTGCTGTGCGTTTTTCTATATCAATTTTATTGAATTTTCTTTTTTTTTATTCGGAATACTTATGGGTGTATGAGTGTGTACATAAGTAAGTACACATACTTATTAAGAAATGCCATACAATGCTGTTGTATTAATCATAATATTATTTTTGACGACGGCAGCACAAGGAATGTTGCCGAAAAAGTTTAACATGCGTGTGTTTTAACTGTATGTGTATGCACGTGTGTGTGTGTACGTTCGCTTTCTGTGTAATTTATTTATTTTTAAATCAAGTTTGCTTGTATTCATGTGTGTGTGTGTATGTGCGTGCGAGTGTGTGTGACAAAAATAAGTTGCCGCAAAAACAAAATTGTTGAAAAACAACAGGGACCGGCCAAGTTTTGTATATAGCAAAACCGGAAATTGTTTATGCGACGTCGACAGCGACGTCAACGTCAAGCGATCGCTATTTTATTTTATGACGTATGACGGGCCACTAACACATAGACAGACACAAGCACACACACAGACACTCGCATACAAGGTGGCAACTCATTGGAAATTTTGGCGCATAATTTGGCCACACTAATTAGCAGTACTAAGAACAAAAACAACAAATACTTTGACCACATGTCTAAACGGCGCGCGTGTGCAAGCACAACAAACAAGAAGCAATGAAAAAGAGAGCGAAGCGAGTTGATGAACATGTGTGTGTGTGTTTGCTTGTGTGCGCCTGTTGTCTGTAAGCGTGCGTGTCTGTGTGCTTGTTAGTGTTGGTTAAGCGAGACAAACTGGCAGGTGTCATTGACCTTTTTCGCTGTGACGGTAAAAGCACATTTTTTTTGCTGTATTATTATTGTGGTTGTTGTTGTTGATATTTGCAGTTTTTGCTGCGCTTGCCGTTGTCTTTTGTTATTGTTGTCGTTGTTGTCATTATTATTGCTTATGCTACACTGCTGCGGCTGCTTGGCCTTGAACTTAGGCGCGATTTCTAATATATATTTGTAGCTCCAAAGCTTACACACACACATACGCAGTTTTCTTTGTGCTATGCTTTTTGTTGACAGTTCTCTTTTGAAGGCGCGCACAAAACGCACACACCAAAAATGGTATCAATTACGCAATTTGGTTGCTTTCGATGCTGTTGCTATTGTTGTTGTTGTTGCTGCTGCTGGTGCTAACAGCTTTGCGACTTTCATTGTTCGTTGTTGTTATTATTGCTGTTGACAAATTCGTGTATGTGTGTGAGTGTGTGTGTGTGTGAAGCAAAGCTTGTTTGTTGCTGTTTTGTTTTGTTTTGTATATTATTGAAATTGAGGTCAACCATGCCACCGAGTATCTTGGGGGAGGGGGAGGTGCGTGTGTGGGTCACGTCCTCCGAATCGTAGCATATTTTTTAAATGACTCAATGTTCTCATTCTCAAGAGAGCCAGATGCGGGCTTTGAGTTGAATATGTCTCTCAAATTCTACAATTCACTTATACATAGAGATGTCTCTGCAAAAGTATGTATATATGTGCTTAGATAAGTATAATTACTGTTAGTCATACACCAAAATGGTATTTGAATAGTTTTGATATTTGCTTGGGCAAAAATAAACTGGCAAATTTTAGCTTTCATTCTCGTTAAGAACAAAATGAAAACATTGCAAATGTAATTCTAGAAACAATGTTAAATGGAAATTTTTAAGGAACGAGAGAGAGACAGAGAATGGAAATAGCTATAGCTATCCTTATAGTAGTAACGATTAAAATTGATATAATGTAGAACAATCTAGAACAGAAACTGAAGCTTCATGCATGTGTCACCTTGCAAATAAACTTATTTTATTAGATTAGTACATTTTATTACATCATTTTCTTTCATATTATTATTTTCTTTTAGTTAGAATAGATTAAGCTCTGATTTAGTTGTCAATGATGAAATTTTTTTATTTTCTTAAATGCGGTAATAGTTAAATCGCGAGTTAATTTCAAAGTGTCAACATGCTTAGTATTGGCGAAGGTATAAAATAATCAGATTAATTTATAAGTATAAATGTGTTGCTGTCTGAATGTAGTACATACAATACATACATATGTACATTTTACATACATATTCGTAATTCTTGTGACACTTGCTAAAAGCAGAAAACGCCCTCCCACTAAAAATGATCACAAGATGTACCCGTGTAGTCATACCCGTCCCCCCCGTACCCAAACCCCTACCCTTGTCCGAGCCGCCTGTACCGGCAACGCCCCCGTTAAGCATCTGAAGAACAACAACACGTCATCGCCCGCCTGTCACACCTTGCTCTCTCTCTCTCTCTGACACTCTCTCGCTCTTATTCTCATTCTGTCAGAGTGGCTGCGTGGAATCCAGTGTTGCCATTTTTTCAAAATCATATTGTGAAAACCATAAATTGTTATTACGATTGTGTACTGCACACACACACACACACGCATTTGGTGTTTATGCGTAGGCGGCAACTCAGACAACATAACTGTGACAGTTTGTTAAGAGCTTGTGCGTGTGCGTGCGTGTTGTGATTGTAGTTGTGATGTTTATTTACTTGGACCTTAGACTCTTGATAAGTGCGAAGTCGGACCGTGTGATGCGAATGAATCACTTGTAAAATATTGCAAAAACTAATACATACATACATGTGTATATGCATACATACATATATGCAAAATAAAAATGAAAAATAAACAAACAACTATTATAAAAAGCACAATAAGAAAATCCGCATATATGTATGTACATATGTATGTAGATATATACGCATGTAATTATGACATATGATGTCTAATTTGCACTTGATAACACTGTTTTCACCTCCATTTGTGTAATTTATCCTTTGCCAAGGTGCCGTTACAATCTAAAATATGGCAATAACAATATGACCGCTTCAAGTTTGTTTCTGTTGTTGTTTTTCTGTTCGTTCTGTGCATGCATGTGTGTTGTTTATGTGCGTGTCAGTGTGCGTTTTCGGCATTCTGCTTTGCTCAGTTATTTGTTTTTCTTGTTTTTATAGATTCCGCTTTATATTGACGTTCGTTTATGTGTGTTTTGTATGTATGTTCGTAAATTTTTTTTTTAACGTCGCTCATAAAGCAACCGTAGCCGGTGTGCGTACGTGCGTCAGTGTGTGTGTGTGTGTGTGTGTGTGTGTTTATGTTGGTGCAATAAACAACACACGTGGTTGCATTTCTAAACTAATTCTATCTCTTTCTCGCTCACTCACTCCAACTCTCAGCATGCTGCTGCAGTCGGTCAACTCTAATTCCTCTTCTATTCGCTTACGGTAAGCAGTTTGCATGTGTTTGAATGATTGTGTGTGTGTGTGTGTGTGTGTGTGTGTATAGGTATATGGCGCTTGGAGCATTCAGAGCGAACGTCGCGTCGCTGCTGCTATTGCTGCTGGGTGGGCGGCTATTTAACAGTGGCGCTGGCGTTTGCTGCTATTTATAGGCATTTTCATAAACATTAACAGATAAACCCAATGCCCGCTCAATATTGTTGTTGTTCTTTAGTGTACATGTGTATGTGTATTGTAGCATGCGTGGGTATTTTGGCGTTGCATATCTACGATTTGCTTTGAATTGCGGCATTTTTGCTGACGGCATTGACGCGTTCTCGCATTGAATTGTTGTTAGTTAATATGTTTAATTTTTGTTTTATTTTATTTTTTAATTTCGTATTTGTTTAGCTTTCTAATCGCTGCCTCTTGGCGCTGCGCCACTCACTGCTGACGCTTGTGGAACGACCTTTGAGTGACCTAATTTGGATTCTATTTATTGTTTTTGAATTGTTTTCGAAAAAAATATTTATGATAAAATTAGATCAACATAAATCATTGTTTTATCGATATCGCCTCAATTGTTATCGATATATCGTAAATCAATTAATTAACTCTGGTTTAGAATAGATAATATGCCTTGTTTTTTATCGATACTATTGAGCTTGCAATAGATAAGTGTTCACAGATTATATAGCATATGGAAGCTTTAGAAAATACTATTTATGGTCAAGCTATTTATGCTCATAAATCATAGTTTTTAAAAAAGATAAATATTGCTCTTATCGATATGCCATTCATTAGTTCGTTGTTGATTTTTTTTAGGTCACATAGCATATGGAATGCATACAGATACAAATGTATATGTATGTACTTTATTGCATTATTTGCAAGCCAATGTCGTGTTTCCTCAACCTCCAACGCCCCCGCGCGCTCTTTCTGTCTCTCTCTCTCTCTCTCACACACTCACTCACTTTGTCTGTAGCTTGCACAAAGTGACAAAGTAGCTCGCAATGTTTGCATTCTTCACGTCCCCATAATAATAACGAGTATTAAAACATACGACGCGCCATACATTTTTCTGGGCTGCCACTTTACTTTAACTTCAACGCTTGTCGTCTTGTTCTTGTTGTGTTCAATACACACATGCACATACATACTGTTGTGTTTGTTGTTGTTGTTGTCGTCATCATCATCTTCATTGAAATGGAAAAAAGCCGGCTCAGTGTCCCAGTGTGTGCTTGCTTATATAGTACAGTTAGTGAAGTACATGTCTTGAAAATATAATAAATTCACATGTTTTATTTCCCAAAAAAAAGGGGTAATATTTACTTAGGTTCTTCATTCTTTAATATCTTCGATATCTTGAATCATAGAGGTATTCCTAAACCCAACGCTTTTTCTGTTCGACTCTTGACTTAGTTTGTATGAAAATAATAAACATTATTTTATTTTCCCAATTGTTTTCCCTTTTTCATTTTTAAAAAGCTACAAAGTAAAGTTCGAAGTACGAAATTCAAAGTAATTTTAATCGCGCCATCATTATCAGATTTAATAAGCTCACTATATCAACCAAAAATATGCATAATATATAAATACAATTTATATACTATGAAAAGCTCAACTATAACTTTTAGATCAGTGAAGAGTGACTTAGTGAAATACATGTGTATATAGTTAATCAAATTGTTATCATGGTTTAACTATTGCTTAAGAAAAATGTTGGTTATGAACTTCATTTGCCATTTTTCTTTAGTTTAAACTAATAACTTGGTTATTAATTCATTAATTTGTCATTACCAGCGGCCTATCTTTTTTTAAGGTAATATACCTATTTTCTCTCTCTTTCTTCTCCTAGTTGTGTGTGTGAGCGAAGAGCAATTTCAAGAGTTTCGATGAAATTTTTAGTCTCATCCTATCATGTAAAACAAACGTCAACTAAGCTCGACACTAAGTTGGATCTAAATATATGTGTTTTCACATATGTATGTATGTGTGTACATTGGCTGATTTGCAGCAGCAGCAGCAGCAGCAACAACAAAAATAGTGCGAAAGGCATTTTTATGATTTTATTTTAACTGTACTCGTAAATTTAGCGATTAGTGGACGTCGTCGTCTTTCGTTCGCTTGTTGTTGTCTTTTCTTCTTGGCTTGGTTTTGCTTCCTCCTTCCACAGTCGTCGTCGTCGTCTCCGTTTTCGTTTTGCGTGCTTCACGCGCCAGTCGCGGCACTCTATATTTTTTGCGGCTGCTCCTTTTAGCTGCCGCCGCCACCGTCACTGCTGCCGACGTCGCCGTCGACGCTCCAAACCCTCCCCAAACAATAAGACATCGGCACTCAGCAGACAAACAGACAGACAGTAAGGCAGAGTGGAACGGGGCGGACAGAGCTTGAGTCGTGCGTCTCTCTCTCTCCCCCTATTTTTCTCTCTCTATGTTTGCATATGTGTGTATATGTATGTATGCATGTTTGTATGTAGTTCACTGTCGTCTGTTGCCTTGTTTGGTTTTTTGCAATATTGTTGCACACAAAGTTTATTTTTAGCCACAATTCCATGTTGTTCCCAACTGTTCCCAACGGCGTAGCAACGTTGACATCGCGAGTGCAGTTTTCTCCTTGTTGTTGTTGTTGTTATTTGACTGTTGCTTCCTTTTTGTTTTATTTGACTGCTTTTTGTTTGTTTCGTGAGGTAATTAATTTTCGCCTTGTTTTCTTTTTTTTTGGCGCTCTCCTTTCTTTCTTCCTCCTTCTCTCTTTCTCTCTTACTCTGCTTGTGTGCAAAATTTATGTTTTGATTAGCGTGCATAGGCGATGGCTTTAACTTTTTAATGGCTTTTTAATTAGGCGGCTTTTCGTTTGATGATTGTCTAGAGTCTAGACCCACCCATTTACCCGTTCCCAATCCCGTTTTGCGCTAACCCCCCTTCCCCACCCCTCCGCTCTCCTCCCCTCGGCCAAACTGCTCTCAGTTTGCCGCCTGCTTCTCATTAGGCATTTTGCAATGGTCTGTTACATTTTGGTGCCAGGCCGCAGTCAGGCGCCGCACTATAAAAATACTACTACAAACAATTTTACTACTTTACAACCGCATTCGTAAATTTTTATTACAACCACTAGAAGCACCACCACCAACACCACCAACCATCACCACTACTAGTAAGCCATCATCACTTGCTTAGCGCATGCATCGTTTATCCTTCGTCTCCTTACTCATTTTTCTGCTTTAGGCCTTTTTACTACTATGCTAGTATTTTTTGGTAGTCACTGTACCACATTTTTACAACAGAGCGCCCCAGACAGGGGCCAACGACACCATTTTGCCATCTCGCTCTCTTTCTCTCTCTTCCACACACACTCACACACACAGGCATGCATATCGGAGGACAGGCGTGCGCCTTCTTCATTCATAAGCGTTGCGCTTTTTGCAGTCGCCGACGACAGCGGCGCCGCTCACAGCAAAATTTGGCGGCTTGCATGTGAAATATACATACATATATATAATTTTTAATGTATTTCTGTCTGTGTGTACGTTTAGCTGCTGGTGCTGCTTTTTTTTTTTTTTTTTTACTACTGTCGTTGTTTTTTGTTGTTGCTTTTGTTTTTGTTTTGCTGTTGCATGCGTTGCTTCCGCCCTTATCACAACATTCACACAGACACAAGCGCACACGGACAGAGTCTCGTTTGTGAGCACATGCGCTTTGTCTCTTTTTGTTATTCTCGCTCTCCGACCTGTGTGCGAGAGCGCTCTCTTTTGGCCGCCGCCTAACTGTGGTTCCAAGTTGTGTTGTCGTCCTTTCGTCTGCATGTTTTTATACGCATTGCGTTTTACACGTCTATCCTTAAAACGCAGACGCCGACACTGCGTCTCTTTTTCTCTCTGCATTCGTTCTTAGCCTCTTGTGTGTGCACTCTTCTCTCTCGCTCGCACTTGCCGTATTTTGTTATTAGATTTCACTTTGTTTTCATACACATTCGCCTGTCGTTTCACACATTACGTTTCGCGTCATTTTTCGGGGTCAACGTCATCTCGAGGGTTGCTGCTGCTTCTGCTGCTGCCTCTGCCGCCGTCAATCGTCGCAGTTGTTTGCGTTTGCGTTTGTTTTTGTTGTTGTTGGTTTTGTTTTGTGCATGTCTCGTATTTTTGCGGCGTCTGACTGCTACTACGTTTATGCGCTCACCGTTATCACGATTTCAGTTCGCAATGCATTCTAGAACGAAACCACAAATAATTTTCGGTTTGTTTCGCTGTACAATGGCTATATAATTATAAACAAGACATCACGTTATGTCTTGCGCATAAACTTATTCTGTATGAGTGTAAGTGTGAGTGTTACTTTTGCTGTTGCTGTTGCAGCACATTTTTAATGCTGTCGCGACGCAACGCGAACGTCTCCCGGTTCGATGCGCCTGTCTGTCTGTCCGTCCGTCTGTCCGCTTGTCCATATGTCTATCGTCTGTCTGTGTTCGTGTTCTGTTTATTTGTTGTCTTGACCAAAAATTAATTTTAGACAAACGGCGAATTGCAAGCAAAATAAAACTGGTATTTAAAACATTGCTCGCCGTCTGCGATTGCCGCCAATTAAAAGACACAACAACAACAACAACAACAATTATAATAATATCAACTTATTTATTTGCTATACTTCAGCAGTTTCCTTCTTTGCCTCGTTGTTGTTTTTGTTCTTTTTGTAATATCCCCTTCCCCTGCCCATTTTTATAGTTTTTTTTTGTTGTTTTTTATTTGAGTGCGCTTCGCGTGCCACACGCCGCATAAAAAACCCCACGTGACTTTTGCATAAAGGGTTTCTTCCTCTTCTATCTCTTTGTCAGAGGCGTTGTTGTGTCTGGTCTGGTCTGGTTTATGACTGTTTGGGGTGTTGGTGGGGGCGTGGCAGCAACAGCAGCAATAGCAACAGTGCTACTCCAATTCTTTTTCTTCTCGTTTTTTTAGTCTGCACTAAAGGCGTGGCCTTTAAGTGCCAAAACAACATTTTATTCCTTTGGGTTTTTCTTTTCTTTAAGCGTTAAAAAAGCAGTAAAAAAATGTTTGGCGTTTTCTTGTGTTGTAATAAGTTATTGCCACCGTCTGTTTATGTTTTTGCTTAACTTTTATTAGTTTCCTTTGATCCATTTTGCCACCGCGACAGTTTTTTTTTAACTGTACGTTATTTATACAGTTACCAGAAATAATCACATTTCATGATTGAATGTACATGTATATTATATTTAGTATATTAATAACTAAATAATTGTGTGTTTTATGTAGAAAATACCATTTTATTGAGAACTTTTCATTAACTTATATTAATTATTTCAAAACATTTCTTTTCAGCTTTTTAGAGAGCATCATTAAAATCATTTGAAAAAAATGTCCCGAAAAGTGTAAAATGCGAAAGGAACACCATAATTTAAAAAGATAACTGACAACAAAGAGGAGAATAAGCGAGAGGGAAAGAGAGCAACAGTAAACACAATACGAAAAAAATGATAGCCTAAATAAATAAAATTACTAGTCAAATAGTTTGGAGAAACGAGAGACGAATTACGGCGAATCGAATCGGAGATCGGATCGGATCGGATCGAAATAAAACAGAACGAAACGAAACGAAAAGAGACGAAGACGAGACGAATCGGCAAACGGGTCGACGCGACGAGTGCATTTTCTGAGTTCCTAAGAAGAAATAAACGCCTTTCTCTCTTTATCTTTTCCTGTTGTTGCCCTTTGAGCAGCTCTTTCTCTTTCTTGCATTTAAAGCGTTTAACTGATTTTTACAATTGACACTTTGTTGTTATCTACGCTTTCGCCAGAAGATCCGCGAGTTGCACAGTGAGAAAGAGAAGAGAGAGAGAGAGAGAAGAAAGCTAAAGAAAGTGCAACCAAATCAAGTGGAAGAAGCAGAAGCAGAGCCCAAACAACAAAAAATAACGAAACGTGTTTTTTATTTTGTAACAATAAATAAGATAAATTGCTGAGCTGCCGCTCTCGCTCGATCGCCTGCCCAACAACAACTCAACATAATTATCATCATCAGCATCACCAGCATCGAAAACAACAATAACAAGGCCCCTTAGGTAAGTTGCTTGCATACCACATTCCACACTCTCTTCTAGTCGTAGAGCTTCTCTCTCTTACATCTTGCTTACATCGTGCTCCAAATTTTGTGTGACATTCCAATCTTATATTTTTCTTTCTGTATACCCTGTACTTTTACAAAGAATGCTGCCTATGTAAAATAATGTATTAAAACATTGACAAAGAGAACTGAGAAACATTAAAAACTCGATGAGAATTTAAATAAATTTTTGAATTTTCGGAAAAGTTGGGGATCCTCCTTTGCTTAAAAGTCTATATCTTGGGCCAAAAAATGAAATGAATTAAATTGGAGTGCAGAATGAATTGAATCGAATCAGTTTTGTCAAAGTTTTTGAAAATTTGATTTAATTTTCGATTTAGATAATCGACTTACTGCTTGAATTGTTCCAGAAAATTATATAGATATCTAGGAATCGGAAGCTTATTTTAGAGCATTTCAAAATTGCCCGTCTTATTTTCACTTCATTAAGTTTGATTTGAAATTCTTTGTGTTTATTTCGAAATATCTTATTCAAAATATCTTATTTCAAAATATCTTAGTGATACATTTAGATGACTGTATGGAATTGTCTCAGAAAATGAATGACAATTTAACTTTTGAAAATATAGTTTTACGTAAAATGTATAGAAATTAATGTCGAATTTTTGAAACTATATCTTAGATGTATATGTACACATGTATGTACATTGAAGAAACGGCTCGTAATCTTGAGAACACTTAATAAATCGATTTTTTCACGCTGACTTCAGGGCATTGCTGAAGTCGCTTCGGTATTGATGCCAATGAGACAATCGTATGGAATTTCTGCAGATTGACAATGTGAGACGTGTGAACATGGAAGTTTAAATAGCGTTGGCGGAGAAGATGGAGATGGAAATGGAAATGGAAAAGGAAATAGAGGCGGATGGGGGAGTGGAGGAATATGTTTCCGTTTGTTCCTCAATATTTTACAGTTTCTATTTTTTTGTAGTGGTATTTCCGCATGGCCCAGTTTCCCAAGCACTCCACGCTATAATAAATATTGAGAAAATTCCGGAAAATGGGAAAGCGGCCTGGCTAAATAATGTGTAACAAATGGCGCGTCTGTCGCAACAACAACAACAACAACAACGGCAACTGCAACTGCAATAATAATAACTTGGCAGCGACGACTGCTCTGCTTCTCCTTCTCCTCCTCTTTCTCTCTCTATCTCTCTCTCTCTCTCTCCAGCAGCGAAACTTTCTAGAATCTAGAGTATTACCCCACCCTGCTAGCTCCCTCCGCCCGTTCTGCTTATTTTGTCCCCTCCTCAGCATACTTGAGAAGACTGACGTGCGGGGACAGATTGTTAGTTGATGGAGAAGGGGTAGGTTACATTAGTGGGGAGGGGGGGGGGCGCTGAACGCGTCAGTCACTCAATTGCATACTCACCGTCTGGGTATTTTTTCCTGGTGTGTGTGTGTGTGTGTTGTGGATGGAAGCACACTTGAGACGTCTGTTGGCATGTGGCGTGGCATGTGGCATGCCATGCGATTTGTGGCACTGCCATTGCACATTTAGATATTGTACGTTGCCAACACTGTTGTTGCCCCTACCCCCGTATCTTCGTCTCTTGAGACCAGAGTTGCCATTACTGCCCGGAAATGCCAGCTAATGCAACTAAAATTGCTCAGATCTATTTAGCAGTGTCTCGATTACTTCAGCATTAGCTCAAAGCACTCCAAATGTTCCATATTGTGCAACTGTTTATCCACATTCCTCAACAAAAACAACATGTTACGATAATGGAATTGAGTTGTAATTTAGTTCGATTCGATATATGCATGTTTTTAAGGAATGCATGTAAACAAAGTAGTTAAAACTTTCTTTGAAAAGTCACAGCTTAAATATGCAGTCTGAAATTCGAATGCGACATTTTAATGATTTTTTTTAACTCTTGTCAACAACAAAATCATTAAAATACTTAATTAGATTTTATATCATCTGAAAACGCGGCTGCCAGAAGTATGCTATGAAAATCTAAAGTATATTATACCATTTTGTTGTTTTAATATTTGCAAAACTGCATAAGTATGTTATAAAATCAAATGTAAAGTTATGGAATTGTTTTAAATGAAGACGAAATATTTGCAAATATTTCTGTATCATTAACTCAAATAGTTCCATAAATAAAGTTAATAGATCTGGTTTCTTTCTTAGATCTCTCACTTAATATAATATTCCCAGTTGTAGATAAAAGTGTTTTTCTTGTTTTCTAAAAAATCACTTAACAATAGCATAAACTTTAAACTGAAATAAAATATTTGACAAACATAAATAAATATATATACATATGTATATACATAATATCATATCATGTAATATGGTTGCTCTAAGAATAATCTCCAGTATCGATGTTTTTATCTTCGAGACTTTTCCATTTGTGCTATTCAGTTTAGTTTTTGTTTTCTATTAATAGCTGACAGTTATTTATCTAAGCTTTGGCTTAATTATATCGTAATACCCATTGTAGTAAATTGCTTTCACAACATTTCCAGCTGGAATTGTTAGTTGTTGATATAAGTTGCAGCACGTGTTCGCTGTCAGTCAGAGAGGTTGCCATTTTGATTGAGAGATGGAGGCGAACGACGAGTCGCTTCGCTTCGCGTCGAACTGTCTCCTCTTGTCTCACTCAATGAATGCGCGCTTCTTGAGACGCCTTGCATTGTAGTTGTAGTTCTGTTGTTGTTGTTGCTGTTGTTGTTGCCGCAGACGCGCGCATTCTGTCAGTTGCTCAATTAGACGCACTTCCGTTGCATAGAAACAGTGCCGCTCTAACCGACCTCCCACCTCCCGACACATTCACATTCCCCCTTAAATTTCTTCTTTTTTTCATTTCTCCCATTCCATATAACATTTTGTTGACGCTGCTGCTGACGCCGCGGCGCTGCTGCTGCTGCTGCCTCTCCAAATGTGCGCTTGTTTCCTATATTTATTTCCGTTTTGTGCGTGTGATTGATGGCTGACTGCTGTCGCAGTCGCAGTCGCTGTTGCCGCTGACTGCGACAGCGACGTTGTTGCCGTTGTAGATGGCGACTCGCAACGTCGGCTATTAATGTCGCTTTTTATGCTTGTAAAGCAATGATGTAACAAACGAAAACGAAATAATGTAACGATTAACACAATTCATAATAATAAAATAAAAACCAAACTGCGGGTCTGCTTGATTGCTTTGGTGCAGGGAAATTTAGAAAATGGGAAACAGGGACCTCGAACCGCCACGAATGATTAATTACGGCGTTGTACGCATACAACTATTAGTGCATACAATGAACACACACACATACATACATGCATATACTTACATTTATACGCAACTCCCTTTAGTTTTGTCGCCCTCTCTTGCATTTGCTTTATGAGCTCAAGCTCAGTACCGTAGACAGTTAACATGCCGTAAAATTTTTCAGCTCTCACTCTTTTTCTTTTGGTGTGTGACGGCTGTCCGTGCAACCATGAACAGCAACATAGAGAAGAGTGGCACAACAGCCAGAGACCTTCGTTAACAGCAGTGGTTGTTGTTGTTGTTGTTGCTGTTGCTGTTGTTGTCGTTGTCGTTGCCTTTGTTGGTGCTGTCTCAGCAGTCAAGAATGCAAAGATTAAGCAGCAGTCTGCAGTCGCCCGCCGTCCCTTGCTCTCTTCTCTGCTCTGCCTGTGGATGCTGTGGATGCTGTCTGCTGTGTAATGTGAAAAGCACGTTTTAAGTTATGTGAACGGCGTGTGAATGAGTCGTAGTCGAGTCTTGTTGTTTTTGTTGGACAAGAAGAGCATGGAAAGAGGGAGAGCGTGTCAGAGAGTCAAGCCAGACTTGCTTGACTTGGGGCTGACAAAGAAAAGAGCGGGCTAAGGAGAGTGAAACAGATAGAATAAGAGAGAGATCAGACAATGAGAGTTATGTTAGTAATGTTGCTGTTGTTGTAATGCGGCTGCATATGACATGCCATGAATTGCTGTGCAAATAATGAAAAAAGCTTTCAATACCTTTCGGGGCAAGTGAGTGGGCGACCTGTGGGGGAGAGAGAGAGAGAAATGCAGAGTATATGTATGTATGTGTCTGTGTGTGGACGAGTGAGAGCAATGTGCAAGAATTGCCGTTTAGAAAGATTTGAAACTGCTGTTTACTGCACAAAAAGAAAGTTTGAAAGCCCAACTGTAATTCAGGAAGTTTCTAGAACTTTGCATATGAAATGATGTAACTAACTTATTATTTTTTTAACATACATATAACATTTAACAAATGTACATATATTACTTTTATTGCTTAACATACAAAACGCATTAGGCGGTGAAAATTTCGTCTAGTCATAATTTAGATTTCATGGCCAGTTGCATCAACTGCTGCTCGCAAATGTCATACAGTTAGTCCAGTAATTGTTTTGACAAAATGAAAAATGTATATAAATGTTTTTCTATTCTTTAAAAATAGTTAAAAATAAGAAGATAAAAAACTAGAAAAATATGATTTTCTCATGTTGTCATATAATTTACTTGATTAACTGTACAAGACATACATACATACATATTTATTTATTCTCTTCTAACCACATCAATACATACATATTTACACACCATATTGTGACCTCACTCTGTCTAGTTGTGTTCGGTACTCGATACTCGATACTTGTACTCGTTCAAGTTGTATTTCCGCATTCCAAACGAGGCGCATGCGCAGCCTCAGCTGAAGGCAAGAGAGCTGCGGCGAGTGGGGGGGGGGCTTAGAATCTCGACCCACACACACACACACACAAACACACACTCGTGGCGCCCATTAAAACGTCATAGTTCTTGCCACGTTAAGGCCAAGCGACGACAATGCAGCTGCCATTTCAGCAACTGTTGTTGTTGTTGCTTGTGTTGTTGTTGTTGGTTGGAGTTATAATAGTTTCTTAATTGCTCATAAAACTCAACATAGGTTACCAAAGTGCGCGCAGTCGGACCACAAAACCCAAAACCATAGTGTCGATGTCGATGTCGATTTCGATGTCGATGTCGAAAGTCGTCTCATTAATCACTTGGAGTGACTCGAGATGCTAAAAACGCCACATCAAATAAACCGTTAAGCATATGCAACAAGAGCAACGGCGACTTTTAGATATGCGCATATTCAGTGCTGAAATCTCGATAAGCCCGCAACTCAGCTCGGCCAGTGCAAGCGAGACGGATATAGTGAGAAACCCCAATAGAGCAAGCAATTGACCGATCTTGGTATTGACATTGACAATGTCGCCCCGGTCTTTTGCAATGTCTGAATTATATACACACATATCGCGTTTTCTGTTTCTGTTTCTGTTTCTCGTCTCAACAGTTTTCAGGTAACAAAAAAAATTCAAGTGAAATAAAATAAACTAGTTTTCACAGCGACAACTGCGAAGCTTGAGATTCAGGTGATCTCAATTGAGCTTTAGAGGAATAGTTAGAAACACATTAATATCGATAACTGGCATAGAATAAGAAAATCATTTTAAACGATTGCTTTTACTCTCTCTTTCTTTGAAAACATACTGCTGAGAATATTTTTGAATATTTTTAAATAAATAGACTTTTCCCCTTTCTATTGTAATCATAATCGATGTATATATTTCCCAAAAATATTTTTTTGGAAACCCTTTTTTTTTAGCAGCCGTTAATCATCCAAGTCAAGACAGAATTTTGGTTAAAATATATGCTGAATCATGCTTAAACAAGTAATGGTGGGGGGTATCAAATTTCGGCCACTATGCGATTAGTATTATTCCAATCTCGTTATCGTTTCTCGTTACTCGTTACTCGTCGTTTTTCTTCTCTTTTTGACTCGCTGGACATTCGAACTCGTTGATTGAACAATCTAGGCGTTTTGTGCGGCACAACAACTGACCTAATGACTATAGTTGAGATCTCTGTATGATTATATGATAATGGCAGGCACTGTAGTTTCTTTTTTTATGTTTTTGTTTTCAATACCCCCTACCCCTAACCCCTTGGGCGGATGGGAGTGTGCACGAGAGTTAGATTGGAATGTTGTTTATTGCATTTCTCAGTTAAATGTCGCTATGCTGTCGTCGGCACCCATTGAAAAAAAAAACTAAAAACTAGAAAACTATGCATAATGATTGTACGAGTCTCTATTTCTATGATAGTGTTAGTGTTATGGTATGTAGTCTGTGTGTGTGTGTGTGTGTGTGTGTATATCTTGGCATTTGGAAAGTTAGTTGACTGTTGGTTGTTTATTTTTTTATATTTTTATAGCCCCCTCACTCAATCTGCGCCAGCTTTGAGTCATTGTGCCCATTTTTGGATTTGATATTGCAATTTTTGCATTATGCATCCGGGAGGGATGCCGATGGAGATAATGATGATGACGATGATGATGATAATGACTGAGTCAAGTGGCATGCGTTATTATGACAGCTCAATTAATGCTCTCGATTTTAGTTTGTAAATTGCATTGAACTTCGTCTCAACTTCTATTTATTTTCATCAGGTTCTTGTCTTAAATAATTTTAGACTAATGCCATTAAAATAGACAATGATTTGCTTCAAATGAAATTCTTAAATGTCTAGCTCCAAATTATAATTTAAATTAGCATAGTTAAACTAAACACTTTTCCCCCATTGCGACTAAAAGTTTAATTTGACTTTTAACTTAACTAAACTCAAAGTCAAAGTAATATTATTTTCTAGTCTTCTATACCAAATGTGTTTTCTTCTTTGATATTCTTAACTCTCTGCATCGTTCATACTAAGCTAATAACAAAAGAAAAAAAAGGTATGGAAATTTATATGGCCGTATCCTTTGACTCCAGTCTATTTGGGACTTGGGCATCTGTCATGAACATCGTCTAATCGTCCAACCAAAATTGCAAATGCAACGTGCCACAAATGGGCCATAACCAAAAGAAAAACAAACACACACACACACAAAGAGATACACAGATACAAATACAATTGCAAATTGAAATGCACAACAGATGACGATGATGACGACGTAGACAAACTGCAGTCCCCATCCCCCTTTCCCTCCTCCTCCCCCTCACCCATTTTATACGCTATATTCGGTTGATCCGACTTCGTTTTTCGGTGCTTGTAACCAACAAATTTTCTAGGGGATGTACCAGTGGGGGGGGGGGGGGGGTTGGGGGAAGAAGGGGCTGAGGCAGACGACGACACACTCATGTGCCTTTGATGACTACCCGAGGTGTTGTTGTTCATTCTCCCATCATCCCATCATCGAATCACCCGGTCGACTGTCTGTCTGGCAGCCTTTGACGACGTCGTTGTTGTTTTGAATACCCTCGCCTGAGTTGTGGCTATCATATTGGGGTATAATCAAGTTGAAAGGCTGATGAATATGGGATACAATGAACATTTTGTGTTTTTATTACAAACTAATCATAACGACAGTTTAGCAATATTAATAAAAAGAAAGATATAGTTTAGAAATATAAGTACATTATTTTTATATACATACATATGTATATATATATATTTTTAAAAATATATGTTTAAAAAAATAAATTAACAAAACTTTATGCCATTTTCAATGGTTTCATGTATTTTACAAAACGAACGAATCTAAGCATTATTTAAATTTTTATTTTTTTGTTTTTTATGTGAAAAAAGCAGTAAACATTTTTCAATTGCTTTTAACTTAAAAAATATTATACATATTTAATAAAAGTTATACCTCCAATAGGGACTTAATTAAGTTTAGGACACAATTTTTAAGCTGTCCACTCTAAAACTTTCAACTCACTGAAAGAATGTTGCACGTGAATTTCAATACCGAAAAACTTTGCCATTCTCTACAGGGTATTAACAATTCAAGCCGTTCATTTTTTATTTTTTGTTGTTAATTTTTATTGGTTTTGTATGCAACCGAGCGCAAAATTTGGTTGCTTTTAGCCGACGCGTGAGTGGGCGGCTCCGACTGGGGCCGTTGCTGCCCCAGCAGACGCGACCGCCACCCGGCATGCCAACCCCCATCCCCATCCCCATCCCCTACCCCTTGTCCCCATCTGCCCCTTTTGCATGCTGTTGCTGTGGCCAAGAGAATGCAGCTAGAAAAATGTTTTTAATTACAATCATTGGAATGAAATTGATCGTGAGATGCAACACGAAAATCAAATTAAGAAGCAGTCGGCTCCCTCCGAAAAATAGTTGCTCTATCCTTCAGAGGGGATGCGTATGAGGGGTTGTCGTGTTATTTATTTTATGAACAAAATATATATGCATATATATATACATATATAAGTACTCGTATGTGTATAATAGAATTGCTTCGTTGCTATTTTTAGTGCAACGCCCAAAGAATGCATTTTATAAATAAGTTAAAAGTGGAAAATTAATTTAGTTGCCAGGTGATGCGAGGCAGGGGTGCGTTTCTTCATTTCGCTAGTGGTGGAGGGAGTTACGGAGGGAGGGGCGGATCATGGGGGTTGCTTGGCTACAGAGCGAGACAAAGAGACACATATGTATGTATGTTCATATGTATAACGGGGCCATGAGAGTTCATTTACCGTTGAAGAACCATAAGATATTATTCTAGAATCTTGATATACTCAAATAATTCAAAAACAGATACAAATATTACAGAAAGATATTCTATTATATATTTGATCGGACAGAATCAGAGCTAAAAAAGCCAAGAGATGCATTCAATTATTTGTTTCATTTTTAAGCTTTTTAGTTCATTTTCTGACAACTTCTAAATTAAAATCTTTCAATCATTTTTATTGAATAACTGTCAATTATAAGAAAAAAATTACAAAGTTAGTTGTAAATGTAGAAATTTAAAAATTTTATCGAAACTTGTAGATTATATATTTATAGAGATATATATTTATAGGCAGGGCTCGATTATAGCTCTTATTTATCTGGCGACAATCCCAAATCTTCATAATCATTTTGTAATGAAATAAACAGTTTTTTTTGGGTTGCTGTTAATTAAAAAACTTCCTATTGATTGACAGACCCTTAAGGCAATGTGTGCTCCTAGGGTCGCCCTACAATATTTACATACTTTATTCAAAATGGCGGACAGGAGTGTATTTATGATGTTGTTGTAGTAGTTGTTGTTGTTGTTGTTGAATTGGGACTGCTTTACATACTGTGAGAAACCCGCTTAGTTGATAAGTTGTTTGATAGTCGTGGTGCAACCCTTTGCCGCTGGCACAACCCCCTTGAAAATAACTCAAACTAGACGACAACAAGAACAAGAACATCACCAACAACAACAACAACAGCAGTGATGATGATGAAGAAGAAGAAGACGACAACGACGATCTTGACGATCTTGTGATCTGGCATTACAAAGGAAACGGTTCTTTATTTTCATTTTGCTTCTTTCTGTATTTGGCTTTTGCTTTTGTTTTTGTTTTCTATCTCTCATTGTATTTTGTATTTTGCTATGTTGTTTACGTTTACGTTTTACTTATGTAGATTTATTTTTGCCTTGCAACTTAAACGCACAGACATTTAAATTTAGACGGCGATCATCTAATGGCCTCGCCCGCCTGTTGTTGTTGCTGTCTGTGTCACCCAACTGTCTCGCCAAACGGTGTTGCTGTTCTTGTTGTTGTTGTTGTTGCTGCGATTCTTCATGTGACATAAAATGTGTGATCGATGTAAATCTTGCGCCTCAGCTGTCGCCAGCAGCAGCAGCAGCGTCGACGTCGACGTCGACGTCTAACAATGTCTGCTGATCTTCTTGTTTTATTTTTATACCACGTTCGTCGTGCAGCCCAACAATAAAAGACGGTGAGTCGGAGAGGAGCGAGGAGTGAGGAGGGTGGTGGCATGAACTGGGGCTGTTTGAGACAATGGCGGCGTCATCGTCTGTCTTGTATGCACTCTCTTTAAGCTGATTTGTAGTAACAACTGTAAATTCGGGATTTGGACACGCGCGGCACGAGAGTCGAGGCTTAAGGTTGTTGCAGTGGTTGATTATCATTGTTATTGTTGCTATTATTATTGTTGTTATTGTAGTGCGTGCCGCATCTTACGGCGTGCAGCTTTACTTTAAAATGTTATCGATAGGTTTTTCTTACCACTCTCGGCACAATTTACTTAGTTCAGCTACTCTGATCATAGTGTATACATATTCGACTTGATTTTTGCCATTCAATCTTTCTGCCTCTTCTTTGCCATTTGATGTCGTCGTTGTTATTGCTCGTTCTCGTTCTCGTTTTGTTTCTATTTTTATTGCTGTGTTGGCCTGCTATATATGTATATTCCCTATATGTGTGCATGTATTTGTTGTTGCTGTAACGACTATTACGTATTGTAAAAATAAACGCCATCTTATTGTTGCTGTTATTGTTGCTTTTCTCAGTCACCCGTTTTGTTGTCTAATTTATTTCTATTTCTACGTCTCAGCGTTGGCAGATTGAAAAACAAATTACCATAAATGTCATTTTGTAATTGTAATGCATTAATTGTAATACAAATATTTTTGTAACACAAGAGCGCACAATAAAGAGCAGAGCATCAAATATCTCATGCTTGCTTGTATGTGTAGTTTGTGTGTATCTATGTATTTGTTTGAGAGGCGACGCGAGTATCGCGCAAAGTAATCAAGCACAACAAAATCCACAATTGAGTAAAAAGCCGCGCTCACATTGCTGAGCGGCTGGAGAGCAACAAAAGCCCATCTCACAGTGGTAACTCCGCAAGCACACACACACAATACACAGACACATGCCTACTCATGCGCTTCTCTACTCAGTTCGTAATTCATCTCGCTCACACATCTTGAGCATTCTTAAGCTCTCTGTGACTCTTCACATTGGCGTTCCTTTGGCTCTCTGTGTGTATCTGAAGTTTTATGAAGATCGACAATAGTGCCAGACTGAGGAAAATCACAACAATAATTAAGCACATTGCCTGCAACATGAAAAACTAAAAAAGCTAAACATAAGTAGAATTTTAAAAGTTGATCATTTAATTTTAAATATTTATCAAATCAAAAGTTTGAGCATTAAACGCTTACCTTTTTGCACCTTCCTCTCGCGCTCTCTTTTCTTATTCTCTGCTCTCGCTAGGACGAGGGCGCACCTTTTTGAGTGCGGCGGCTGTGGCTCCAAATGTGTTGTTGCCGTTGTTCATTCAACTTGCGTCTGTCTGTCTGCCCCGATTATTCTATTTATTTTTATTTTTTTCTTCTCAATGCATGTGTGTGTATGTAAGCCTAGAATCGAGAGAAAGAGAAAGAGAGAGAGAGAGGCGAGACTGTGAAGAGCAGCTTTTGCTGCTCTTATTTCCTTTTGTCTTGGGTAGGAAAAAAACAATATTGTGTCTTGTTTATTGCTTTATTTGCGGCGTTTTGGCTCTTGATTAGGTTCTTTTGTGCCTCGCACTTTACTTTGTTGTTGCTTTTGCGGCTGTTATTGCTGCTGCTGGCGCTGGCGCTGCTTTGTGTATTCGTATATGTGATGTGAGTGTCTGCGTGTGTGTGTGTAGCATTAGAGCGGACAAGGCAAATGTGAAAACAATTTAAGCGGAACTTAATAGCTTAACAACTATTTTAACTTTGCCACAGCGACGACGTCTCCGTCGCTGTCGTTGTTGTTGTTTTATTGTTTTTACTGCTGCTGCTGTATTTGTATTTTTCCGCCGTTTGTAAAATTGTATTGCGTTTTATTTTATGATGGTTGCGGCGTCTCTCGTTGCTGCCGCTAATACAACGCTCTGTTTGTTGTACCTTTTTGTTGCTATTATTATTATTAGTCTTATTGTTATTTTTTTTTGCTACTGCACTTGCTGTTATTTGCCTTTGTGCATTTGCTTCGTGCTGCTCCCCGCTCAGACAATTGCGTTGTGTGCGCTGCGCCTCTTTGGCGCCTCTCAAGTGGCGCTTACAAGGAAACAAAAAAGAAAGAAAAGAAAAGAGAGCCACATTCACACACTCGCAAACAATCAGCAGGCCTATTCTCGCATCGCATCTACATATGTATGTATGTGTGCATCCATGTGTTTGTATACATATTTACGTTACGCTGTCGAAATCAAATCAAATTAATTCATTAAAGCAAATTTAATGTTCAATAAATCACAACAAGAAAACAAATGAAGCAACTTTTCTGGCTCTTTGTGTGGGTCCATGTGCTGACCACCCCATTGCGTACCACCCCCCCCTCCACAATCCCAAACCCAATCTGTCTGGCGCCTATTTTATGAACGGTTCAACAGCAAATGTCAAATTTGACAAGTGAGATGACCAGAAAGCTCTGTGGGGTCCAAGCGGAAAGACGGAGCTGCCAGAGTAAAAGCTTCTACATATACATGCGTACATATGTATGTACATAACATAGACACTTCATACATTCTTATTCACATTTTTACTTGCTTCGCTGATAAGCGTGCTTTTGTGGAATTACATACTTATGTACATACATAAGCTTGTACATACTCGAAAGCTCCAATGACACTAACTGAAAATTATATTTAATCATTATATTAGTCTTAGCATACTGTAGTTAAGATTTATAAAAAGCGGTTATGTATTCTTATATTTTTTTTTCTGTCTGGAATGCATTTTTGCCTCTGATTAAATTATACTAAATTATGAACATTATATTAAATTTGTATATACATTCGAAAATACTCATGTGCAAATAAAAGCTCCAGCTCATTAATAATTAAATATCTCTGGCAATTTTAAAAACGATCGCCATTTTGTTTTGTTTCTTGATTTTCATTCACAAAACGCAAACCCAAATCAAAAACAAAGCTTCGTAAGTTCACTTGCCCCTGCTCCTACAAACGAACACACTTACATATGTACACACACACATATATATGTATGTGCATGCAAGTCGAATCCCACAAAGCTAAAGCTTGAGCCGATAATCGTGTTAAGTTAAAGCGGTCAACGCTTGAAGAGAAAACGAGAAAGAGAGAGAGAGAAAGGAACAGAGTGCTTCAATCAAGATTAAAGAGAGTTTTGATAAGTGGGCACAGAAGAAACTAAAAGATAAGCACCAAAAAAAGAAAAACGCTTATCTAAATACGTAAACATGCATATCTAACACAAATATGTATAACAAAAATAAGAATGGGAAACGGGCAAAAGGGGCACAAGTCGAAAGGCAATAATTCATTTCAAAGGGCTACACGTTGTACACACATATGTACATATCTAAGTGTCAATGTGTGTATCATGTACTTACACATTGAAGTTGTCTGAAAGTTGATTTGCTGCCTATGAATGAATCCCAATAACTACAATTGACTCTACACACATGCATACGGTTAAGCTGTCTGTGCGTGTGATTGTATAGGTGGGTGTGTACTATAAAAATTTCATTGATAACTTTGAAATACAAAATCAAATAAACAGCACACACACACACACACGAACACACAGACTCATACAAAAAGTTGAGACTCTTGTGCAATTGCACACATAAGGGCCAAAGCGACGTTAATGTTGACGTCGACGCCGGCAGCGTTGGTGACAGCGACGCGTCGTACAAATTGGGCAATTAACCTATCTCGCTCACACTCGCTAACTACAAGGGGCTTTTTACTGGCAATTGTGAAACGAACTAAAGCTAATCATAAATAATAACTAAATAAATAAATACTATTTGTGTAAGCACATACCACAGAGCAAAGCTGCTACGGCCCCGAGGCTCAACTTGTTATCGTAATCAACGTATCGAAGTGTAGGCATTTCTTTTTTTCATATTTTTATTAAATGTTGGTTATCGTTTCTGTTTTGGTTGTTACTGTGACTCTTGACAATAGTTATTTACAATCCTGCATACCATTTGCTTACACGTACACACACACACACGAACGCACTGCAGCTATCGAGCACATAACACTTGAAAATGTCATTCAAAATACCAGCTAAATTTCATTCACTTGATTCACAGCAACAACAACTACAACAACAACTTGCCCGTACTTGCGTTTGCCTTTTGCTTTTTACGCTACATTCGTTGCATTCATTCACACACATAAACTCACACACACACTTACACAAACTCGCATAGTGCAAGCCTCGGAGAGCAAATGTAAAAGAGAGGGAGAGAGAGCGCACGCAAGGCATGCAATGAAGCCGGATCGCTGCTCACCAGCCCTGGGCTGGCGCTCGTGTGTAGCTAACGGGGCACTTGGCTCATTCATTGAGTAATTTCAAATCTCTTGGTACGTTACGTGCTTGTGTGTATATATATATGTGTGTGTGTGTGTATTTAACACGTTTCATAGACATTAAAAGCCAACCACAAAAATGTTTGTAAAACATATTAAAAAATATAAAAAAAACTTAAGGCAAAACAAAAATCACAGAAGCTTTAATAATAACAACAACAACACACAAGCTAAAAGTTGTCGACAACAACAAAAAATGTTGTTTTGAAATTACGTTATTTCCGCTTTGAGATCCGCAAACGAGCCTCAGCAGAGACGCCGGCTGAGGCAGCGACTGCGTCGGCTGCTGCTACTGCGACAAGTTTGTTGCTGTAAATCTTACTTAACATTCAACGTGGGTAGAATTTGAACTTTATGACGTATAAACGTAACAAATATCAAATTGAACGGAAGTAATCGATTAATTCTGTAATATTTGATATAAAAATTACAAAACCACTTTCAATTCAGAATGTTAATTGTGAATATTATACAGAGTATTAATTTAAACACGAGCTTTACAAGAACAGCTTTAAAAAACAGCTTCATATTTTTTTAACAAATGTTTTAGACTTCGAAAAAACTTGTACGAAAATAATATTTTTTTGAGAAATATAATTAAAAAATGTATAAAGATAAAGCATATTTTATATAAATATCAAAATTATATCATATTGATTGAATGATCCCAGATCAAACAAAAACATGTGCAAAATATTATTTACAGCCATGGGTTTATTTATTGACGGTATAAAAACCCGTCTAAACATAAAGTATTAGCTGACTAACCAGTAACTGGTAATTGGTAGCTCGTAGCTCGCAAACTGAGGGAGTGGCGACTACTTAGCGGTATTATATTTGTTGCCTGTTTGTCCGATAACTGGAACTGGATCCCATATCGAAACAATTAAATCAATTGCTGGCCAGACCTCAACATTGGGGACTACAAAATTTGCAATACTTTTAGTTATCTAACAAATAAGCGTGTGCTATGTTTTGTTTTTTAACGTTTCTCTTGCTTTACTTTTATTTGACTTGATTTCGGTACTTGTTGATGCAGTTCCGAGAATCTTGTGATATTTTGTTTCAAATGGCGAAGATCAGGGGTAAACATAAAGGGTCAGCTGCCCCAGCAAAGTGAAATAATAATGGTAAACCGACTAGGAAATACTCTGGAAGTCGTATGCGATTCCTTTAACATAAAACTACTTCGAATTCAAAGACGACACTCATTAGAATATGTACTCCAAATATCAAGTTATTGTCTTGAAAATAGTTAAAGTTAGGATACCCTGTTAAAAGACACCTTTTATGAATACATATAAAGGGCATGATGTTTTGTAAAAATGGAAGATACTCTGGAAGTCTTATGCGATACTTTTTTAATATAGTTAGTTAAGATACCCTCTCTAACACATTTTATGGGTACATATACAGGGCATGCAATTTTGGATGTATGGAAGATACTTTGGAAGTCTTTCGTGATTCATTTAACATACAAGTATGCATATTCAAAGACGACATGCTTAAGAATATGTATTCGAAATATCAAGATATTGTCTTTATAATAGCTAGCTAAGATACCCTGTTTAACACATTTTATGAATACATATACAGGGTACTGGATTCTGTAAGTTTAAAGATACTTTGGAAGTCTTATACTCATGTTTAAGAATATGTATTTAAAAAATCTTTAAAATAGCTAAAGTTCTTATACCCTGTTTAACACATTTTCTGAGTCATAGACAGGGTATGAAATTCTTAAAAAAAAAACAACAGGAAATACCATACTGTATATAAGTATTGCTCATAAAACACTCGTATCACAGTCGAAGTTGTAGTATTCGTACAAGTACGGGTAGTACACAAACCCGTATCCGTACTACGAATATACGAGTACTACAAAATATTTGTCGTTGGCAAATAAAAACAGGCGCTTGATTGCGCCAAAGGCATTTTGATTATTTGACTCCGAATGTGCGAATAGTTTATCAATGTTTTCATTATTCTGCTTCTTTTTTTTAATTTTATTTTTTTAATTTTTATCGATATCAAAGTGCACGTTGACGCATTTCCCCTTCCCATTGACAGGAAGTTTGCTCACATTTAACAGCTACTACCAGTTACTTACTTGGGCATGTGTGTTTTGGACTCAAACGTCTAGACGCCAATAAACACCTGGAACGCGGAAACGGAAGTGGCAATTTTATTGCAATTAAGAGAAGTCCTTGATTCAAAGATACCAAGGATAATTTACAGATATTTATTTGATATTATCTGAGCTATCTAAGCTGAAAAGCTTTTAGAAATATAAAATGCTCTTAAATTACTCCATGACCAAATTGATTATTCCTTTGGAAGAGTATACAAATTGAATATACTTCCTCAAAATATTAAATATCTGAAATTTAGGTGCTTGAATATGTTTTTGTCATTCGCCTTTTACCTCGTGTAGTTTCAATCTTGAAGAACTCAACAATCATTATACTATATATTCTCACTGTAATTGTATGTACTAAGTTGTAACGATGACATAAATATCGGAATACGAGTACTGATAACGCCGCAATAACAAACAACTTGGGGAACGTGCCTAGCTAGGTGTATTATGGCCAGGTTTTTCTAAACTCTTTTCCCAGATGACAAGCTCCTTCAAATGTCACGACGTGACCAACACCGTAGCCAACTTTGCGACGTGACAATGATTTCTGTTGTGTTATCGTGTCAAGGTCTTCACTATCACGATACCTGACAAGTCACGATAAACCAAAGATCTTGCTGGCGACACTGAGAAAGACTGCAAGCAACTGGTCTGGACAAACTCTAGACGAGTTTCGGCAAATGGTGCTGATATCAATAAATAATTTATTGATAAATATTTGAAATGAATTAAGATGTAATCTAGTCGAATGTCTCGTTATCCTTAGCCACATTCAATTAGTATTTACTTTAATTGATTATGTTAACTCATTCTCACATTCATCAACTCACATTATTCGTTATCAGCTGTATCTTTTTTTTCTATGTGTATTACATTTCCCATTCACGCACTTTGGCTAAAACGAAGGAAATCGACACTTTGAATCAGTTTCTAGTTTAGTCGGAATGTGGTAAAGAGTGACAGAGAGAGAGTGAGAGTGAGAGAGAGAGGGGTGGGAGATAAAGTCATATGCCTTGACTCTTCTTAGATATTTTCATTCACTGTTATCGTCTCCATATTGATATGAATATTGAGTATTGTTTATGTATGTGTATTAACATGTGTGATTCCCCATTTGGAAAAAGTTTAAGAATATTAATTAAAATTCTTGGAATGTTAAAATAAATATAATACTTAATATTAAAGTATTTTTCAATATGAATAAGCAAAGAAATGTGATTTGAAGATTGGATAGAAAACAAAGATTATAATAAATATTAGATTATATAAGTAACCATTGGTATTAAACATTACACTTGTTTAGTTGAATTCACGGCCTTTAAAATAGAAACCACAAGTTGAACAAACTACATTTCTTTCGGCTTTGGATTGTAGGAGATTCTTGTGGCATAGCTTAGCGTAATTATATTGATCAGTTAGCTGGATTGACTCAGCGAACGGAATGCCAAACGTCAGAGTCTTGGAATTTCCGATTCCCTCATCGTATTCGAAGTTTTTTAGCCTGTTTTGGTTTTGGCCACCTCTTCAACCTGTTTGCGGTCTCAGCTCACGTAACCAGAGTTAATTTCTTTTGGGTCGCAATGGCATTTCATAATGCGTTTTTTCGCAGGTGTCTCTTGTAATTGTTGTTCTTTGATCGGATTGGCTGGGTTAGCTTGTGGCTAGCTCGGTTTAGGCCTAGTTTTTAGCTTGGGTGCGCTTCGCTACGTTTTATGACAATACACATAAAAATTGTTGCGTTCCCCTAACGGTTTCTATTTTTTTTTTGTGTTAATGAAAATTGTACTGGTATTTCTGTGAACGTTCATTTAACGACAAATGTTTGTGTTTGAATTTTTACGAGCTTATGAATGAACGTCCAAACAAACAAACGAACACAAGAAACAACAACAACAACAACAACAAGAGCTGCAATCAACATTGAGTCTAACGAATCGGTAATCTCATTGAAAATGCGTTCAAATCCAACCGAAAGAAAAAAGAAACGTTTTCGGTAATGAACAGTCAAATTCCAAAGCGAAGCAGCTCCATAAAACGAACGACCTGAGAACAGAGAATTGAGAATTGAGAATTGATAGAAGTCGCTACAGGTTTCTCAATGTTAGACACTCTGAATGAGCTGAAATTTGATTTCATTTGTCACTAAAGAACTGGAAAATCAATCAATAGAATATTCATTAAGTGAATTACTATTATTAATTAAGTCGGTGCTTCCATAGTGGGTATATTAACTTGTTCAAGAATTGGTTTTCAGTTTTTAAGGCTGTTTTTTTTTAAGGAAAAGTTTATTGTTTTTTAACTCATTTAAATCAAATGTAGTTTATATTACATTTATTCATAAAGTTGCTGTAATTTTATTGTTAGTTATTTTTTGAATACTCATTTAAATTAAATAAAATCTTTTTTCTAAAATTGTAATTTACCTATATCCAAATTAAATAACTATTTCTATTAAAATAAATAGATTTGATTAAGAGCAAACTTAAAAGTAACTATTTTCTTTAACTTTTTTATGTTTCGTACCAATTAGAGTTATGTTTTAACATTGAAAAATTTGTTATGTATACATATCTAGATTAGAATTGATATTTCAAAGTTAATTCTATCCATAAGACAGTTTATTGATATGACCCCCCCCCCCGCTCCACCTGTTTAGCCCCAGCGACTAAGAAACACGCAATTCTCAGGTAAAGCCGCTACTAAAACTCTGTCATAAAAAATATAAGAAAAAGAAGAAGAAGTAGAGTGCACCAAATTTAGTGGAATAAAATTGAATTCATGCCTTGCGTAGTTTTCATTTCCATTATTTGTGGCTTAGTCATAATTGTTGTTCATTTTATGACTTGATTTGATTTTTTGTTTTTCCTATCAAATTTAATTGCTTACGCTTGGAACCAGCTGTTATGGCTATCAAGAAGATACCCTACCTACATAAATTGAAACTACAGTTTAATATAAATAATAATAAAGCTGAACACAGAAGTCGTTTTCAATTTCTTATAACGAGTAAACTGAATAATTCGTGACTAAAGTAAACAAAAGGTTTATTTTCTAATTAGCAGTGAATTAACTAACGTATATATGTATGTATGTATGTACATACTTACTAGTTAGTTGTGAGTTCTATTGTTAGATCAAGTTGGTAGTTGTTGTTAGTCTTATCTATTTGGCGTAATCAATTTGCGTAGGACACGTCATTTAATTCAACTTGTTTACTTTCGAGTGAAATAAGTACGAGTGAGTTGTTGAAATTCTTGGAATTAAGTCTAGAGTTATGACTGGGCTAAAATAAACACATACATAAGTATGTATGTGTGTATGCATGTGTGTGTGTGTGTGTGTATGTGCATATGTATTTGTGGAAGGGATCTAACTGACACGCTGCAAGGCAGCCGCCAATCAGGCTTGTTGTGCCTGATCAAAGCAGAATCTCAAATTTGTACACTGAAAGAAACAACTAAGTGGTCAGAAATTAAATAATGCATGTCAATCGATGCGGTCTAACTATCGATTCTGCAGAAATTAAATACAGTAGATGAGAGTAAAGTATTCCTAAAAAATGGTAAAAACTTTGATCAATTTCTTTTAAAATAAATAATTTTCTATTTAAAATGAAATGTATGAATCTCGTTTTTTCTTTCTCTTGCTCTATATGTGTGTCCGAATTCGGGGGGTCTGTATTGTCTTTATCAGCATTGTACAGTATGCCAAATATACATACATACATATGTATATAATGTGTGTGTAGTCGCATTTAAATGTCATATTAGTTATTAGCATTTGCCCCCTCCCCAGACCAAACCACACACCACTCCCACCCCACCCCACCCCAACCCACCGTGCGTACCGATCCCGCCCCGAATCGGCAGCCGACAGAGTCGATTTATCTCGCGTGAGGCGTCACGTTGCTTATCTGGAACTGGAACTTACACAAATGAGTCGAGTCGAGAGAAGAGCAAACTAACAAATTTAGTTCCACCTGTTTCTCTCTCTCTCACTGTTATTATGCTCATTCATTCACTCACTCTATAACTCTGACTAAAATGACTTGGCGAATTCGACGGGTGTCTGGTAATAGAGATTAGGCACTCTACATGTGACTGACTCTGACTATCCAGAATTCCAAAGGCGTCATTTAAAATTATGAAATAACTGTTAAATATGGTGCACAGAATTATAACAGTCACTATGATTAAAGCTCTGTTGACCCTGTGCATGATGCGAATTCTAGAATAAACTCACAAATTTCACAAGTTAATGAAACTTTTCATATTTAATGAAAATGTATGACAATATTTATAGAATCATATTTATATATCCATAATTAAGCTCACTTTTGATCGTTTGTCTGCATTACATTGTTAAAACTTAACAGAATTGATTGATGTTATCGAAATGTTATTGATTTAGAGTGAAGAATCAACTTCATTAATTTGATTACATTGCTTAAGTTTATGTTCATTTTATCAAAAATATATTCAACATTACTTGGCAAATTAGTGTCAAAAATAAACAATTTTTTTTAAGAAAATGTGACACTCACAATACCGGGAATATCGAATGCGTTAACATGTTTACCAATATTGAGTTTAGAATTATTGGAAAATATTTGTATTGCAGTTGAGTAAACTTTCAATTTGAGTTTAAATGAAGGTTGTTAAACTGATCATTAGATCATCCGAGTAAAATTACATATTGCAAAATCATTGATTAGCTTAACGTTTAATATTTGGCCAAAGATGAAAGCCAAAAGCGTTAACACAGTTAGTTACTAAAATAAAAGAGTGTTTTAACAATACTGTTGTTTTTTATGTGGTCCTCTCTTTTATTCATTTCTTTATATTGTTGTCTTTTGTTTTCTGTGTGCATGTGGACAATAAAATGACAACAACAACAAAAACAAATCAGGCAAATATAAGAAGAAGAAGAAGAAGAGGAAGAAAAAAACTTGCCCAGTGGCGGATTTGGAGCATAAGAAATATTTCATGCATTGCTTGTTATTGTTGTCACTGCTCTTAACTGGTCTGGCAACTTTGTGTCGGATTGGAATGTTGCTGCCTTTGGATGCCGCAGTGGTTTCTTCGTTCTCTTTGTTGTTATCGTTGTTGTTGTTGTTTTTGTTGTTATCGTTGTTGTTGTTATGCTATGAAGCTGTTGCTCTTGTCGTTTGCCGTTATTACCATCGTCAATTCCGTCTTTAATTGTTGTTGTTAATGTTAATAAACAAACATACAAATTATAATTATTATTTATGCTTTTGCTTTTGCTCTTGTTATTGTTATTGTTGCAACAATGATTCAAAAGAGGGCTAAGAGAACAGCTCATCGCGCTCTTGACCAGCAACGTCAACAGAAACAAGTACGATTCTGTCAAAAGTAAAATTGGTTGAGATAGCTCAAACAATAACAAAGTATCAATTATAGAAAATTATCTATATTTGAGAAATATTCAATTTTTGGACTTTCAAAGAGCACAACTTGAATAAACTCACCCGATTTCCATGAGAAATGTCTTATTTTTCAGAATATGCTTTTAGTTTGCATTCAAATTTTTTGATTCTGAGACAAACATTTTTTTTTTTCGAAAATTGTCGATTTTTACATTTAAATTTTTTGAAAATTTTTAAAAGTTTGAAATTTTAAATTAATGATTTTGATTGACTCCAGGTGATAAAATTAGGGTAAAAAAGTAGTTATGAGCAAATTTCCACTTTTTTTCTTTAAAATCTAAGCTAAAAACTGCAAAATTGTCTCTTATGATTTGAATAGATTTCATTCTTAATTTGAAGTCTCCAGCTCTTAAAGTCTCTGAGATCCTTTGACTCAAACAGACAGACAGACGGACGGACGAACAGACGGACATGGCTCGATCGACTCCACTGTTGATACTGATCAAGAATATATATACTTTATAGGGTCGGAGATGCTTCCTTCTGCCTGATACATACATTGCACAAAACCATTATACCCTTTTTGAACATTTTCAATAATGGGCACAGGGTATAAAAATGGACAAAACGGCAAGAGAAATATTTAGTAAATAAAGGACAACATCTTAGGTCAAATAGTTATGTATATCTTCAAAGTATACTTTTCGAAAACTATTTTTATATTTGGCTACCTCAAAAAAAGCCTAATTTAGGACAACTTCCTCATTAGTATTATTAAATATAATTAAAACACATGAATTAAGCTAAAATTATCTCTTATTTCCTGATCAGTTTTTGCATTTTTTATAAAGATAGAAAGATAGATTTGCGTATAGATGAAAAGTGCGATAACGGCAGCACAATACTCCCGACGTCGCGTCGCTGCCAACTGCGACGCGGCGTCAGGCGCGTGCGTAGCGAATGCAGTTGTGCTAAAACTTTCTGATACCACATGCCCTTTGGCTGTTATTGCTGTTGCTATTGCTGTTGCTGTAAAAAAAAAAAAAGCAAAGCAAATGACAGTTAAGCGTGCCAATTGCACCTTTACACTTTTACGAGCGCGTGCACGGTGGCGCCTGAGCAGAGTTTAACGAAATGAAACAATAATAAAACAACAAAAAAAGAGAGAAATAGTCGAGTGGGGAGCGTCTGTTAATTTTCCATGTGCACCTGATAAGCTATACGTACATTGTACATTTAAATTTGTGTGTGTGTGTGTGTGTATGTACTGTATTTGTATTTGCTACTCAGCGTTTGTTTTCATGTCATCGTGTAGACGGAAATGTTGCGCTTTTTACCTGATAGGTAGTAAATATACAAATTTGAGAAATTGGGTCAGCAGCCAGGCAACAATGTTGTTACACTGTTTTACAGCCACTGTGCGAGTGGGGCCCTCTCTCTTGCTCTCTTTTTATGTGCGTAATCGAAGAGAAGTACAGTTTTAGAGTAACTCAGAGTTTATGCGCACTGCGTCCACAGCTGCTTATGTGACTCTCAAACGGTGCGGCGCTGTTTTAAATGATTGCAAAGAGCGAACGCAAAATAATACAGAGAGAGAGTGCGAGTGCGGCAGGTGTCATGGCGGTCGGCAGAGGCAACGTGCAGTTGGCAGTAGACCTAGCGTTTATTATTCAGTTTTATTATTGTCTTTAGCATGTGCTTTTAATGTTATGTATTATATCCATTTTAATTATTTTAGTTGACTTTCAATTTTTTTTTTAATTATTTATGGCGCCGTTGGCTTTAAACCGCGACTGCCTATTAGTGTATTATTTTTACTGCGCAATAAAAGCAACAATAAGAACAACAACCCAAACAACAAATAATAAAGCATAATAAAACAAGCGGCGGGCCTCAGAATTAGCTAAGAGAACAGAGTGTGCGTGAGTGCCAGAGAGAGGCGATTGTTTTGTTGTTCTTATTTTTGTTGTTGTTATGGACTACGAAAAACATTTTGCAAGCATTCTGACAGACCCACAAGAAATTGCTCTAATAGTATGTATTTGTATATGTACATACATATGTACATATGTATGTATTATTCAATGTATGTATATGTGCATGACCATTATCTTGTATGTACATACATAACTATTTATGTATGTATAAGAGCGTTTTAACTACGCAGCAGCATTTTTACTATTGCAACAACAAAAGCAACAAGAGGCGGGTGGTGTTGTTAGTGCCCCGCCTCTTTCTAAGCTCTCTCTCTCACCCTCTCTCATTTCGTTTACAGTTAAATTGTTCTCTGTTTTGATGCCACGTTTTACGCTCAGCAGCTCATACTGCTGACAACGCAGCCGCATTTTGTTTTTCTTACGCCCCAAAAACAAAAAAAAACGGCAAAAATAAATAAGGCCGGCAACACCCTGCGTGAGGGGCAGCGTCAGGTTGATGAATTACTCGTACAACGTAGTTGTAAATACGCTACGCGTAATTTTTATTCCCACTTGTTGTTGTTGTTGTTGTTACTATTTACTACGCTTTTACAATTGCTGCGCTGCCGGCGTCGCAGTTGCAATCGCAGTTTCTTGCTTGCTTTTCTAACGTCAATGCGGCGAACAAGCGTCATGCAAACAAACGTCAATGCTGTTTGGCCAACAGCAGTAACAACAATAACAACAACAACAACAACAAAACCAACAATAATAATTATAATTTGTATTTGTTCTTGTTTTTTTTTTGCCGCATAAAATTATTACTTTGCATGTGTGTACATATGTATGCATGTATGTATGTATGTGTGCAGACTCCAAGCAATAAATATTGACGCTGCCGACGTCGCTGCTGCTTAATTGAACAGTCCGGCAGCACATTAGCATTCTCACACACTCACACACACACGCAAGCATACGTATAAATATGTATGCATGTTCATATGTGCAAATATATTGAAAGTTTGCATGAGCTTTGCAAAACAAAAGAGCATATGATAGAGAGAGATAGCAGCATCCGGCAAAACTAAGACTGTTATTAGCAGCTGTTAAGCAACTTGAGCCATGTATTATTTAATTGTTGTGATGTATTATTAGCCAGTAATTGCAGATTAACTTGAACAAACTCGTAGTCGACATGGTCACCGTAAGTTGATAGAGATACGTCAGCGTCGACGTCGACGTCGACGTCGACGCAACGCGTCCCGTCGTCAGAGCGACACGTGTGTCGAGCACTTGGCGCCCTTTTTCGCATAAAATTATTGTAATAGCTTGTTGCGCTTAAATACGTAATTGTTGTAATTTTGCCTCAGGGCTGTTTCTATTTGGAATGAAAAAAGAGAAAATTAACAACATTTGAACTTTTTTTAATGTATTTACAGGCAACTACGACGACAGAAACTACAACAACAGAAAGCATTCCAACTGACGACGATAAATAAATAACTACAAAAACATCATTAATACTGAGAAGAGAGAGAGAGAGTAAAAACTGCAATGATTACTTAGTGGGCCGATGCCCCTAACAAGACATTGTATTTAATATATAATTTACAAAAAAATAAGTAAATAAACAAAAATAGAACAATTTGATAAGTGTATTGAAAAGTAACACCACAATACGTTCAAAATGGATGTATGGCGTTATTTAACAACGTCAGCTGTTGAGGTATTAAAAACACCAAAAACAGCAACGACGACGACGACATCAACAACAACAACAGCATCATCATCGCATGGCAACATTTGTGTCATATGCCGTCGTGTGCTCCCAACAACATGTTGCTGCGTTCAGTTAGCAACATGCAGCAGTTCCTATCCAGATATTAATTGCAGTAAAAGCAGAAGGAAACGAAGAAGCATAAGCAGAAACCGCGACGCGACGGCAACAACATTCCCCAGCAAGCTGGCGTCGGCGTTACAGCAACATTATCAGCCTCAGCAACATCCTCAGCAGCATCAACAGCAGCAGCAGCAGCATCAGCATCATGTCGCTAGCGTCACGCATGCATGTTGCTGTGAAAATAGTAGTAGTAATAGTAGTAATCGAAGAAGAAATAGTAGTAGTTGTAATAGTACAAATGACAATAACCAAAAAGAAACAGCCAATTGCCACTGCAACTGTAACAACAACAGCAAACACACCTACACAAATAATCAGCGACTGCAACAGCAACAACAGCAAGAAAGTAATCACAACAATTTCCCCAACTGCTTAAACATTTTGGGCACACTGAAATTATTGCTTATGTTGCAGCATTGGCAAATGCTGATGCGACATTGTTGCAATCTATTCGAAAGTCGGCGGCGACATCAACACCAACAGCAGCAGGAACGATTTAAAAAGAAAGAGAAACAGAGTCATCAACACTATCACTATCAGCATTACAGTGATTGGCGGCAACATAGCATCGCATTCACAATAATCACACTGTTAACATTGCAAGCAGCAACAGCAATAGCACTACAACAACAGTTTTCGGATAAGCTGGCATCGCACGTGCATAACGGTAATGCCATTGAAAGTAACAGCCACAGTAACAGCAACAGTAACAGCAACAGCATCGATAACAGCAATATCGTCGATAACAGCAACAGCATCAGTAGCAGGAACATCAAGCAAACTAACAGCATAGGATTGTCGAAAAAGCAAATTCGTAAGTCTGGCAACACTGTTTGAATATAGTTAATTAAGTATTCGTTATTTTTCATTTATTTTTTATATAAATGATATACGAATATAATATAAGTAAATTTGGTTATTATTATTATTTATTTTTTCTAAAATAATATTATTTGTATGTATTTCTTCTATTTGTTGAACAGCCTGCAAATCGATGGATGTACGCAACAGTATCTCGCAACTAAGTCAGTTGACCAACTGCACAGTAATTGAGGGATTCTTGCTTATCTCGCTTATCAACGATGCTGATAAGCTGAACACAACTTATCCGTTGCTCACTGAAGTGACGGGTTATATAGTGGTTTATCGTGTCACAAATCTGGTATCGTTATCCCAAATATTTCCCAATCTGAGCGTTATACGTGGCAATACTCTGTTTGAGAGTTACGCTTTGGTCATATACTCGAATCGTGACCTTCAGGACATTGGCCTAACCAATCTGCGAGCCATTTCCCACGGCGGTGTGCGAATTGAGAAGAATGATTATCTCTGTTTCGTCAAGACGGTCAACTGGATGAAGATACTCTCGCCAAATGCCACAGAATCGGATGTTGTATTGAAGAACAATCGCCGGGACGCCGAATGCGCTCGCTGCCCGGGTGAAAACACGGGCGATGATAACACCGGGATCGCCTCAAAGGACCAGAGCGATGCTGCCTCGTGTCGGGAATATGCGGGTGGCAAGCGCTACTGCTGGAACAGCCGAGAATGCCAGACCTGTGAGTAGCCTCACCATGATTCTAAAAGCTCTTTCAATTATAACTACTCTACTCTGGCATACAGTTTGTCCCAAGGAGTGTCCCTACAGCTGCTTCGATGAGAACTCCTGTTGCAGCGACTCCTGCCTGGGCAGTTGCACCAAACCCTTTATTGGCAGTTGCATCGCCTGTCGAAATGTTTCCACTGAAAGCGGCGGGTGCGTCAATCAATGTGGAGAAGGTTTATTTCTGGTAAGTTATTCAAAAAACTAAACTGCATTTCTAAAAGCAAAACTTGTTTTGCTGCACACATTAAAAGTATTGTTGCCAAATTTGGTAGATCTAGCTCAGAACTGGCTCAGGGAAATGCCCATTTTCAATATATAAAAAGAACTTTTGCACTAAATTTCGGTTAGTTTCTTTAAGATTTATGCCAAAAACTAAAAATGTTCCCTTATTTATAGTTACCATCTACTATTCTTTTAACTTGAATAGATTTGTCAAATCTTGATAGATTTTCAAAAGGAATGTTTTTTTGACCATTTTATTATACAAATATTGATTTGGTATCGAAATTTAATGATTTTGAAAAATTCATTTTTTTCGCAAATTTTACATAGTTACCCCTTTACATTTTTCGAAAATTTTCAAAAATTGTAAATCTTAAATTTGTTCTTTAAATTGACTACAGGTGATAAATTTAGGATAAAAAAGTACTTTTGCACTGAATTACAAACTTGATCTGCGCGCGGTATCCAAGAACCTACATACCAAGATTGAAGTCTCTAGCTCTTATAGTCTCCGAGATCCTTTGACTCTAACAGACGGACATGTCTCAATCGACTCGGCTGTTGATGCTGATCAAGAATATATATACTTTATAGGGTCGGAGATGCTTTTTCTGTCTGTTACATACATTTCGCAAAACCATTATACCCTTTTTGACCATTTTCAATGGGTATAAAAATAAAAATGAAATTATAAATAAATAAAAATGCTCTCGGGTTATCTAAAATGAATATAATATGAATATAATTTATATAATAAAATAAAAATTAATATTAAATTTATTAAAATATGTCATAAATAGTATTACATAATTCTAGCCTTCAAGATACCTTTGTTAAACAATTATATGTGATTTTGAACTTTAAGGATCTATTAATAAAACAGTCTATTTCCTAATGCAAATATTGTTACTTTAAATGTATCTTTCGCATCTTATAAATACAATCTAATCTTTTGTTATTTGTCTCCTGCTCTTAGTACGAACAACGTTGCATTACGGCGGAGTTGTGCGAGAAGATTAGCAAGAAGTACGTGAACAGCAACGAGATGAGTCTTGTGCACTACAATGGCGAGTGTACGACATTCTGTGACCAAGGATATGAACAGGCGAATCACACCTGCCAGAAGTGCAATGGAACCTGCCAAAAGGAGTGCCCAGGCGGTGTTATCGATAGTTCGTCGCGGGCCAAGGACTTTTATGGCTGCACACTAATTGGGAAAAATGGATTGACCATAAGCATTAAGCGTGGCGGACGTAAGTTTATAAAGACTCGCGCTAACTGATGTTTAAATTTACTACATTTTCAAATCTTTATTTCCTTCTCTTTTTAGAACACATGATTGAGGCCCTGGAACATGGTCTGGGTGCAGTACACACAATTACGTCGTTCCTGAAGGTCCATCTGACCTATGGACTGACCTCGCTCGACTTTTTCAAAAGTCTGCGTCGAATTAACGGCAATGAGACTGTGGACGGTCGTTATGTGCTCTATGTACTGGAGAATCGGGATCTGGAAGGGATCTGGGCCGAGAATCAGACACTTCAAATCAACGGCAGTGTCTTCTTCCACTTCAATCCCAAACTGTGCATTGAGCAAATTGACAAATTGAAACCGATGCTGCCGAATAAGCCATTAAAGTTCAATAAGAACGAAGTGGCCGAAGATTCCAATGGTGACAAGGGCAAATGTATGTTGTTTTTTTTATATATTTTTTAATTTAATACAATTCTAAATGTTTCTAAATAAAACAGAAATGGGAATTGAATCAGATATCGAATGACATACATTGTAATCGATTAAGCAATTTATAAATCTTTTTTAATACTTTCAGGCAATACGAAATGGTTGAATGTCGAGATCACTTCTGTGGGATCATTTTATATACAGTTTGCGATTAACAAAACAATTGTTAACTACGATGATGACAGATCGTTCATTGGCTATCAGTTTTACTATACACTTGATCCGCATGGCAATGTCACCCGGGATAACTATCTGCCCTGTTCGGATAAGTGCGTAAAAGTCAGTTACTTTGAGTTCCATACTAATCAGAAATTTCAATGTCATTCCCAGCTGGGTCATAACGGATCCCAACAGAGACAACATGATCAATATAGACAATCTGCAACCCTATACGAAATATGCATTTTACGTGCGCACCATGACGGTCTCCTCCGAGAAGCGCAACTATCAGAGCGACATAATCCGGGGCAGGACGATGGCGTTTCAGCCAGGGGTGCCGAGTCGAGTGAATGCCATATCCACGGACAACTCTGAAATTGTGAGTATGATTTGAGCTGTGAACTGAAGTTGAGAACTTGAATGAATTGTCAAACTATTCGTATTGTTTCAGGTGCTGAGCTGGAAGCCACCGCTGGTCGTCAATGGCCAGTTGATCAAGTATCAAATCCGTGCGCAGCTCACGCGACGCGATGCTGTCCTGGAGCATAATCGTAACTTTTGCCGGGATCGTAAGTGTGACACTAACTGAATAAACACAAGACAACTCTTATAATACAATTGTATCCCTTTCTTTTAGCTCTGCCCAATGTCGCACTCATTGATGAATCCTCGTCGCCCAACGACAAGGCCGCTAAGAAGAAGCCGGCAATGCCAGCTGACTGCAAGTGCGATAAAACCGATCGACCCGCGTATGATCAGCAGATAGCTGAGCAAAATGTTCTCGATGAAATCGAGTTTGAGAATAATCTGCAGAACTTTCTCTACGTGCCGCGGAAGGACGGCGTCAAGTCAACCAATTCAACGTCCAACCAAAATGGCACCAATGCCAATGACGATCCGAAGAAGGCCAAGGACACTCGACGCCGGAGATACATTGAAATGGATGAGCTCGACGAGCAGTTGGACAGTGTGTTGATGCGCCACGTGCGATCGGTCAACACGGAGAATGCTAGCAAATCTTTGCCCGGCAATGAGAAAGAGAGTCTATTGGATTTTTGGGAAAACAAGACGACAATGGATCCAACTGGAAAATATTATACGATCTTTGCGACCGAGGTGAATGCCACCACCACGGAATTTCGCTTCAAGAATCTGCGGCACTTCTCCTTCTATACCATTACCGTTAGGGCCTGTCGCGAGTGGGAGAAGAAGAAGCGTGAAGATATATACGCCAAGTGCAGCACTTCTGTGTCCTGGGACAAGAGAACGCTGAAAAAGGGTAAGCAACTTGCAATTGTTATTTATTGATTTATAAAATCAGTTAATTTAGGCAAATTAAACTAAGATTTAAAAAGTATTGAAATAAACTGAAAATAAAACTGAAAGGAAAAAGAAATTGAATTAAATACTTTTAAATTTAAAATAAATAAGTAAATTATATCGGAATTTTCAACTATGACAATATGAATACCCTTTATAGTTTTTGATTAACTTGAAATAAATCTAATAATTAAAACTGAAATGAAAATGAAGTTGAATTAAATAAATTTAAATTTAAAATAAATAAGTAAATTATTTTAGTAATTTAAATATTTAAATTATTTAAATAATGCTTATGATAAAAACTGAAATGAAAAAGAAGTTGAATTAAATAAATTTAAATTTAAATTAAAAATAAATAAGTAAATTATTTTAGTAATTTAAATATTTAAATTATTTAAATAATGCTAATGATTAAAACTGAAATAAAAAACAAGTTGAATTAAATAAATTTAAATTTAAAATAAATAAGTAAATTATTTTAGTAATTTAAATATTTAAATTATTTAAATAATGCTAATGACTCAAACTAAAATGAAAAAGAAATAGAAGTTGAATTAAATAAATATAAATTTAAAATAAACTTTCAACTATGACAATATGAATACCCTTTATAGTTTTTAATTGAACAAGTAACACATATATACTTACAGAGCATGTGGACAAGATCGACAATCTCAATGTCAGCTTACTGGAGACGAACACCACTCGGGGCAGTGTGAAGCTGCGCTGGGATCCGCCCAAGACGCCGAACGGCGCCATCGTCTCCTACATGATCTTCTATGAGCGCCAGGAGGAGAATGCCGTCGAGGAGAAGAAGTGCATCACCGTGCAGGAGTATCGCAACCAAAGTGGCTTCACCGTGCCCAATCTCAATGAGGGCAAATACAGCTTCCTGGTTCGGCCCCATTCGCTGGCCGGTGAGGGGGATGCCTCGGATGTTCAATATGTGGTAGTACCGGTAAATATAATTATAGAGAATTCTCTATTCGATTCAATCGTTAACGCATATCAATCGCCTTACAGCCACCCGGAATTTCGCTCACAACCATCATTATATCGGTGTCAGTCGTGGTGCCTTTGGTCATTCTCGCCATGGTCTTGGGCGGCATCATTTACTATAAGAACAAGAAGAAGACACCGGACGACCTGGTCATCAATACGGAAGTGAATCCGTTCTATGCCAGCATGGTGTACGTGCCCGACGATTGGGAGGTGCCGCGGGATCGCATCATACAGCTGGGTCCCTTGGGTCAGGGATCCTTTGGCATGGTCTACGAGGGCATCCTGAAGGCCCAGAATACCGACGAGGATATGCCGTGTGCCATCAAGACGGTGAACGAGAATGCCACGGATCGGGAACGCAGCAATTTCCTGACCGAGGCGAGCGTGATGAAGCAATTCGATACGTACCATGTGGTCCGACTACTGGGCGTCTGTTCCCGTGGCCAGCCAGCTCTGGTCGTCATGGAGCTGATGAAGAAGGGCGATCTCAAGTCCTATTTGCGCGCCCATCGGCCCGACGAGCGGGAGGATGTGCTCGCCGTCTATCAGCAGCGGATTGGACTCACCCCCAGTGCTGGCGCCACCCTGGGATCTGTGCAGCCACCGCCGTACAGTCGCATCTTCCAGATGGCCATCGAAATAGCCGATGGCATGGCCTATCTGGCGGCCAAGAAGTTCGTGCATCGCGATCTGGCCGCACGCAATTGTATGGTGGCCGCCGATCTGACCGTCAAGATCGGTGACTTCGGCATGACCCGGGACATTTACGAGACGGACTACTATCGCAAGGGGACGAAGGGTCTGTTGCCCGTGCGCTGGATGCCGCCGGAGAGTCTGCGCGACGGTGTCTACGCCAGCTCGAGCGATGTGTTCAGCTACGGCGTTGTCCTCTGGGAAATGGCCACACTTGCCTCCCAGCCATATCAGGGTCTGTCCAACGAGCAGGTGCTGCGCTATGTCATCGATGGCGGCATCATGGAACGACCCGACAATTGCCCCGAGGTGCTGCACAAGCTAATGCATCGCTGCTGGCATCATCGGCCGACGGCGCGACCCTCGTTCCTCGATATAATCGCCTACCTGGAGAACCTGTCCGATCCGCAGTTCAAGGAGAGAGCCTTCTACTACTCGGAAGCGGGTGTCCAGTATCGCGAGAAGGAGCGCAAGGAGCGTTCCAATCAGCACGATCACTTTGCGGGCGGACAACTGAATGCGGATGCGGATGCGGATGGGGATGGTGAGGATGCCACGACGCCGTTGCGCGTGGGCGAATATCAGGACTACAAGTCCAACATGGAGCACAACAGGTCGCTGGATCAGCCGGCCGAGAGTCCCATTGCCCTGGTCGACGATCAGGCCACGACGCATTCACCCTTCAGCCTGCACTCGGGCTTCATAGTGAGCAGCACACCCGATGCTCTGTCCACGCTGCCCACAGCCGGTGGCTCGCACATGGAGGACGCTGCCTATGTCCAGGCAGATCCGAATAATGAGCACCCGGGGGCGGATGGCGATGGCGAGCAGGGCTATGAACTGTACGATCCCAGTCCCAATTTCGGAGAGTTGCCGCACATCGGCAGCGGTCGATTCAGCGGCGAGCAGCATTTGATACCCAAAGCGAAACGCGGTGGAGGCAGCATCGTGCCCAACATGAGCAGCTCGATGCCGGACGAGGTGATTGGCGGTGGCAATGCTGCTGCTGGTGGTGGTGGCATGATATCCACATCGCTGCAGCCGTCGACAACATCGGCGGCCAGCTCGAATACGAGCAGCAGTCGCCAGCCGAGTCTGAAGCGTGTGGTGGCCGACACGTTTCGGAATCGGGTGCTCAATCGGTTTAGCCACAAGCGCAGCGGCAGCAATGTCAGCCACAAGAGCAACATCTCGAATGCGGCGAGCAACAGCAGCAACACGAATCTAACCAGTCATCCCGCTGGCATGGCCATGGTCGGCATGGGACCCAATCTCGGCACCATCGAGAGCGGCGGCAGCGGCAGTGCGGGCAGCTTTACGGGCACGCCCCGTTTCTATACGCCCACATCGACAACGCCCAGTGGTGTCGGTATCGGTGGCAATGGCAGCACAACGATCATTAGCCATAATCCCAACTACAATCTGCTGGATGAGTCCATTACGAGTGCTGATCCCAACCATTCAGTGTGGCCAGAACAGCTGACGACCAGCAGTCTGAATCCCAATTATGAAATGATGCAACCACCGCCAACAGCAACAGCAACAGCAACAGCAACAGCAACAACAACAAATGTGGAATCGCAACCTGCCTTAAGTCTGCTCAGTAAGAATCCCAACTATGTGATGATGAATAACCCAAATCCACAGATGGACGCCGGACAGGGCTCGATCTTCACCAGCGATAATCCCAATTATGCGCCGATGTTGGCCCCAACTCAAGTTCAGCACAGCAGCTCCGATGAGGACGAAAACTTCAATGTGTGAGTGAGACAATGAGACTTTTAAGTAAATAAACGAATTCATTTTATATAATTTATATGCATTCAATTCATTTTGCAGAGAAGATGACATTACCGATGACGATGACGATGACGATGAGGATGAGGATGAGCATACGGAGCACATCAAGATGGAGCGCATGCCGCTCAGTCGACCAAAGCAACGCGCGCGCATCAAGCCGCAACAGCAACAACACCAACAACAATACCAACACCAACAGCAACAACAACAGCAGCAGCAGCAGCAGCCACGCAGTCGCAGCGTCAGTCAAACGCGCAAAGCAGAGACGCCAACGCCGACTGCAAGCATAGCTGCCACCACCGGCAATACGTCCAACATACTCAAGGAGAATTGGTTGCGGCAGGCGAGCACGCCACGGGCCCCGCCCCCCAATGGTTTCATAGGACGCGAAGCGTAAACGAAACGCCAGTGTCTACTGAATTTGTAAATAATCACACACCCACACACACACATACACTTAAGTTATTGAATGCATACACATACGTGTATATGTAGCAACTAGCATAAAATATCTAGAAATATACACATATTTAGGGTGATACTCAGTGCAAGAGAGCACTTGTTTAACATGCAATCAAAGAGAGCTAGAGAGGGAGAGCGAAATTTAAGCGCAGCTTTTGCAATTTACATATACGTATGTATGTATGAAAAGCTTTAACTCGCTCTCTCTCTCTCCCAATGGCTCTCACTGCATTGCTAGTGTAGTTCGTTGAGTTCGTCAAGTTTCAGCGATAAATAATAATGTTACCCCATCCACATCTGTAAATCATGCTTAACATTAAGGGCGCGCGCAAACTTTTGCCTACAGCCAAGCCTCCTAACAAATTTATTATATACTTAAGCTTAATTTATATACATATATATATATATATACTACTTATATATATTTGTATGTTTTTTTGTATTTGTTAAGTATTTCTTTTATAATTTACTAGCGCCGTTAAAAAACACATACAACAAAACGAAACAAGTCCTATATGCAAATAACAAAAGTACAAAAGCCAACAACCAACCAACCTAAGTACCGTTTATATCTAGACATAGACATAGACATACAAAGCAATATAATACAATACAATACATTACAGTACATGCATATACATATGTATGTGTGTACATGCATGTACATGACCTAACCTAACTTATGTGTAATTATAAACAATTATTTTAGTACCTACCAAAACGGAAAACGAAACGAAGCGATGCAACAATGAAGCAAACTAACTGTACAACTCTAAAGCAAACCACAAACAAAACAAAACTGCAACAACAATAAGCAATACAACAAAACAAACAAAACAAAACAAACAAAATGTCTTCACTGAGTTAATGTTCTTAAATTAAATTAGTTACTATTATCAACTACAAACTAAATCTACAATTTACATGTACTCAAACAAATTTATTTTCTTGTTCTTTTATTTTATTTTTAAATGGCGTTGTGTTGCAATTTTTAGTGCGTTTATGTTTAAGTGTTGCTCGTTTTATATACAACAAAACAAAACAAAACAAAGAAAAACAAAGAGAAAGATAAAGAGAAAAAAGCTGATTTTATGCATGGCGCTTGGCAACCGGCAAAAGTTTGTACTAAGAGTAATTTATATGCTATACACACACACACACACACACACACACACATTTACATGCATACACACATGAGAGATGTAAATTGTGTTTGTTTTTTTATTTTGGTTTTTATTTTCTAAATTAAATTGATTTGAAGCCAAGCTTCCAAATTACGTAATTGAGAGCTTAAGTAACTACAGCATCATTTACATAATTTTATATGTATGCTATATACAATAATGCTATTAACATATTGATAAAATGTAGTCAAAACAAACAAACACACACATCCACATACATATACACACTGAGAGATAAAAATACAGATGATATTGCCATAAACTCAAATTAGAACAAGTAAACAGAGGAAACAGCGCTTAAGAGATCAATATTTACGGATCATAGACAATTACATACATACATCATACATACATACATACGTAATTCAACAAAAGCAATAGACAAATAACACACATAGAAGAATTGCTATAAAAACACAAACACACATATATATATACACACACACACACACACACACACACACATACAGACTTTCTCTTGAAACGGAATTTTTATAAAGTAAAAATAATAACAGAAACAGCAACAAAAGTATTCGATATTTGCCTTCGCTCTTTATATACATATATAATATATATGTATGTTACACACAACTTATATATATACACAGTTAAATAAAAAAGTTATAGATAACTTTACAGTAATAAGAAGTAGAAGAAGATAAAAAGAACGCAAACACTCGTTTATATCTTATTTTATTTTATAGATGCAAATAAAGAATACAAGGACACTTAAAATATTTAAATGAATTATACAAAATGCTAGTTGTAAACAAAAAAAAACCTATGAAAATACTATTGAAATGAAAACTATTGAATTAATAATTAAATTAAATAATATGTAATACGCTATATACATACATACTTACATAACACACACAAACAATATTCTACAGACACACACATGCGCATATGTATGCATAGGCATATGTAATACATACACACACACACACACACTAAAAAGACTGAAAAATATAGTTCCTTTTGTTTTTATGTACATAACAAAGCAAAAATTCTAACGAAAATTGTAAACTTAATGCGAAATGAAAACGTAAAAACAATTAATGGAATTATAAATTAATCAACATAAATTTAAATCAATAAAAACAAGTTAAATATATATACATACACACATACATACATATATCTGAGAATGAAGATACAAAGGGTGGAAAAGAAGCGCATAGAAAGCACTATAAAGAAAATTCGGTATATTTTTAGTAGTTCAATTAACTCAATTGTTGTAAGCGAACTGCAAAACAACAAATGCTTAACGAAAACAACAGTTATAAAAAAAAAGATGAGCAGCCGCGACAACGCCAAATACCAACTTCATACATGGATATTATGTATCTATATACATACATACATATATACATATTCTGAATAGTTGGCTTTTCTTTGCCGCAATCAGCAGCCAGCGTTAGTGTACATAAACATACATACATACATACATAAAAATATACACATAAATGAAAACCTATCATATAATAAATTAATACAAAACAAAACAAAACAAAAAAAGCTTCAATATTTTTATTATTTCTAACTAAAGCTAATTGTAAATTTAAAGCTAAGTTAATTGTTTCCTGTTTATATAAGCGAAATAAACAACTACACATATTATTATGTAACAAAATAATTATGGCGAGACTATAATAAAAACTAAATTAATATACAAAAATAACTATAACTTTGTATTAATATGGAATTCTGAAGTGGGAAATTATCAATATCGAAGGTTTTCACTTGCCTCTGATTTCTGTTCGCCTGGTATTTTTCAGGCTTTTCGGTTGCAGCGAGATGACGCATACATAGAAACATATCTATACACAAACATATTTACATACAAACATACCTTCATATTTACATACAAACATATTTACATACAAACATACATACACACCTACGCACTTCGAACGCAGAGAGAAAAATGTCAAAATACCAGCTGGAGCACCAGGCGAACAGAAATGAGCAGAAAGCAACGAAATTTTACTTGAGACCAATTAAAATTGAGTGACAATATGACTTTCAGTTGCTGTCTCTTCAATGAAGTTTGCACTTGAAATTTCCACTTGCAGTTGATTTCTGTTCGCCTGGTATTTTTGCACTCTTTAGTAGCAGCTCACAAACACACATACATACATGCATATGCACATGCATACATACAAAGAGCTAACAGAGCTCGGAGAATAAAGAGCCACAATACTACGCGAACAGAAGTGAGCAGAAAGCAATCTCAAATTGTATTTCTGTAAGTTTGGTGAGCTACGAGTTATTTGCTCCACAGGAATGCTGTAAAAAATGCAATGTATCCAATAGAAATACCCAAAAATAATGAACGACAGTTTTTCATTTGATGTTCTCTTCGTTTTCTTTTTTTTATATTTATTTGGTTTTTTTTGTGTTGGTTTTGTTTTGAAACGAAAGAAAAGTACCTAACAAATTTGTGTATTATTTTTTTTTGTTTGTTTATAAAATAAAAGTACATTCATAGAGCTTTTCTTGTTGATTTTTTACATTTTGTAGTTGTTTTTGCATTTAAATCGTAGTTTTGTTTAACCTCTAGGCGATAGGTTTAAATAACTAGTTGCGGTTGAATCTGTTGTGGGCGATGATTTGGCTTTGACTTTGATGGTGAACTTTGAACTGGTATTGGGTATTGAGGATGTTCGCGGTCCCGTTATACATTTTTTTATTCTTTGAATTGAATTACGAGCGGTGTCTGTCAAGTGTGTTGTGTGAGTGAGTGAGTGAGTGTGTGTGTGTGCGTGTGTGGTGCTTGCTTTCTAGTTTACATTTTAATAACAATAACAAATAATTAGGCATACTTAGCTTTAATAACTAAATCAAACGCACTGAGAGCGTGAAACGGCAACTAAAAAAACTATACAAACAGCAGACAAGACACAAATTGAGGGCTGACAAGAAATTCTCTTTTTGCCTTCTAGCTGTTTTTTATTTACCACTATTTTGTGTCCCCTGATTCAGGTTGCATGCGTCGTAACTAAACTGGGAGCTGGTGTCGTGTGTTGAAGTGTTGCAAATATATATATATATTTTATATTTGTTGCTATTGTTCTTTTTTTCTTGTTTTTTGTTTTTTGCTTGTTGATTTCATAGCAATGTCTTACAATTTTCAATTCAATTGGTTGATTTTGTTTGTTGTGTTTTATTTTCATGTAATATTAATTAAATAACTATTTTGTTTTACTAATTAAAAATTATGTTTTTGTTTCTTGTGTGTGTGTGTGTTTGTGGTTGTGTGTACTAATTTACAGACAGTTCTGGCGCAAAATGTTGATTAATGAGGAGGCATCTTATTTGTTCTCATCGATTTTGTTTTGCTTTTTGCTTTTGCTTTAAGTTGTCAGCTGTTTATTGCTGTTCTCTTTCTTTTTGTTGTTTAAGGCTAAAAATTGTAATTTGCTTATAAAATGTGTTTTGCATTTTGTGAGGGCATTTTTTACTTAAAATACGTTTTGGATTATAAATTTAAATGTAGGTTTTTACGCTTAAAATGTTACACACAACTTAGTTTCATTAAGTTTTCTACAATTTGTTTTTTTGTTGTTGTTGTTGTTGATTTTCTTTTAAACTGCTTGTTTACTTGATAATTTGTAATAATAATAATAATGTAATAATCATAATATTAATAATAGATCATCTCTAACGTAATATGCGCTGCTTTCCTTGTATATAATTTAAAATTATAAACACCCCCAAAATCCCCCCAATTCGCAGTTGATTTGTATGTGTGTGTGTGTGTGTGTGTTTGTGTGTGTGTATATGTATCGATTCTACGGATCGGTCTTAGGGCCCGTAGGCATCCGAGCTAAAATCAAACAGACGATCGATGCCTTCGTTAGCATTCAGCGCGTACGGATAATCATTGTCGTCCGGCGGATCGATGGGCACAAATGCTTCGTTGTTGAAGTCTGTAAGCAAAGAGAGCAACTAATCAGTCAAATACTAACATTTTTCTATATATAGATAGATAGTAATATAATTATGTAAATGCATGATATTAATTGATTTGTATTGTTTTTCTTTTTTGGTATTTGAATGTTGATTATCGGGTATGATTTATTCTTTTTATTTTTTCTTGGTGGATGCATGTTTGAAATTCACGCCAGAGCTGAATCTCATGGTGCTACAAAATTTCAATTTCAATATGAACAATTGCCCTCCGCAACGGTCAGTGCACTGCAGACCCACGAGAATTCAGTTCCAAAATGAATTTGCGCTTGCGCGTTTGCTAATAATGGTTCCATTTTGACGATAGAGGCGGCGGGTTAATACGAATATACATACATTCTATTTACAATGATGTTAACAACCTTTTTAAGTATTAGTGTTTTGATAGTCTGCAATTATATTTGGTCTTGTAAGTAGGCAAACAAACTAAAAGTTTGCAACTCTCAGCAGATACATTTTTGGGGGCTGTTAAGTAAAAGCGAGTGCACTGTTAACTTAACAGCGTGGATAACGTTTTCAGTTTCGTCTGCCTACTTAACAGACATTGGGCATGTGATGTAAAATGAGTGAGCATGCTTGCGTGTATGTGTATATTATGTGTGTGTGAGTTTAAAGATAGAGCGTGAAACAGAAGCAGAAAGATAGAGCATAATAGTTAGTTAGTTTAGTTGGTTAATTTATTTATTAATACGTTTTTTTTATTATATTACACATTTCACTGTACAAGAAAATAAAAGCCAAAATATAAACAAAATAAATTCAATTTTGAACTGATTCTCGTTGGTTGGTAACTTGCCGAAAACTGCATAGAAAATTTTGAATAACACTATTGAATGAATTTGAATTGATAACACTTATATCGAATTGTTGTTTTTGCATGTTGTATGTTGCTGTGCGAAGAACGCGCTCAGCAAGAACTCAGACTGTGATGCGATTTCGAAATGAAAATTCACGCAGGTCACAGAGAAAGTTCTTGACCAGCACGCTTCATATCAATTTCTAATGTTAACGTTAACATTAGCTGCAACTGTTAACGCGTTCGCTGTAAATGTGGCTGCTGTTATTTACATGGGCGTACATAGGCGGCGTATGTGTGATGAGCATTTTGATGGAAGAATGAGACATCGACGCACACAAAGAGAGAATAAAAAGAAATGAGTTATGTTTAAATGACAAAGAGTACTTACAGTCCGAATCGATATCGCTGAAGAGCGCGTCCAGGCCTTGCAGAGCAACATTGCTGCCATTGCTATCAGCGTCGCAGTCGGCAACGCCAGGCGGCAGAATGCGATTATAGTTCTGCTTGTGGTTGTATTGCTGCTGCTGTTGCTGCTGCTGGTGGTGATCAACATTGGCGCCAGCGCCAGAAATGTCGCCATATGTTGCCGCCAAGCCGACGCCAAGGCTGCCGTTGCTCTCATTGCCAGCGACGGCTGCAAACTGCATTTGCAGCGATCCCATGGCAGATGAGTTGCTGCCGCTGCCACCGTTACTGCTACTGTTAACAGCATACGTCGCAGTCGCGCCTTCCATTGCACAGTTGTACATGGGAACATCGCTGCGTCGCTGCTGTTGCGGCTGCTGCTGATTGTTGTAATGCACTGTGCTGTCACTGTTATTGTTGCTGCTGCTGCTGTTGGGGGGTTGGGAGCTGTTGCTGCTGCTGTTATGACTATTAAGCGTAGTTGTGTTGCCCGCGGCGTTAACAGCGCAATTCGCTGCACGTCGCCGCGTCGTTGGCGTGGGCGAGGATTGTGTTAAACTGCTAAAAAGCTGCTGAATAGCGCTCTGCTGCTGATGACTGCGCACAACGGGACTGGTCAGCGTCGGCACCAGTTGACTCAGCTCATCGTCGACGTCATCGTCATCATCATCATTATCATCATCATCATCATTATGATCATCTTCCGCATGCGTCGACCGCTGCAGCTGCTGCTCTGGCGATGTCAGTTCGTACTTGACGCCGCCAATATCACAAATGTTATTATATTCAGGCTGGGATTGCTTGGCCGCCTCCTCAATCGACTTGCTGAGGTTTCGCTGGGCTGATAAGCGATATGGTGCATGGCCTGAAAACAGAATAAACTTGATTAGTTATTGTTCTCGACTGGTAGAGCCGATGACTTACCTAGACCCTTAGTGCTCATGGCATCAATGTTATTAAATAGCGGATCATTGAGGCGTTGATTGGTCAGGTGCTGCAGCCGCGTCGAAGTCGCCGTACGCAGGCCGCAGCTGCCCAAAGATGGCGCACTCGCCGCATACCCAGATCCAGGGGCGATTGGCGAGTTCTCCGGTGAGTTATCGTGGCATAGAAACACATTTATTTCTCCGCTATTCTCCGCCTTGACGTAAATCTCGCGCGGCACCTTCGTGCTAGGTAGCTGTAAATAAACAGAAGCATTAACATTAGTTCAACAGCTGTAAACCAACAGTAACAGTAACAAAAACAGTAACAGAATCAGTAATGGCATCTGCTGCAGCAGCGAAAATTAGAGCTCAAACTAGCGACGGGTGTTTCGTATTTTTAGAAATATTTACAAATTTTGATTCGATTCTCGTTCAATTTATTTGTTTTGTGCTTATTAATTGCGCTGCAACAATTCTGCTAGATTTGTGGGCTTTTAATTAATCAGAAGCAAACACTTTTCTAGACTCTATTCATATTCAAAGATGTGTGCGTGCGTGCATGAGTGTGTGTGTGTGTGTAGACTACCTGTAACCGATATTAATCGCAACACACATCGCACTTTGTAGCTTTCCTTTATATGATTTTTCTTTGCTCTTTGCGCTCGTGCGTGCGAGTTCATTAAACAGTTCAAGGCGAGCGGAAACATTAAGCGAAATATTTATAAATAGTGCGTGGCTAACAGATCAGGCATTGGCCAAAAGACTGAATTTCAATTGGAATATTCTGTTGTTGTTTTTTTGTTTTAATTTGCTTAAAGCAGCCACAGCATCGAAATGATTTTACTTTTAGCTTGATATCAAAACGAAAGACGCTAGCAATAGGAATATTGTTGCAAAGAGTAGGGTGCTGGGGAGGGGGGGGGGAGGGGAACGTGTGTTCCATTTTGCAGTGCGGCGCTTGTCGCCGTCTGCGGCGTGTCTAAAAATAGGGCGCCATGTTTAATGGCATGCAGACGCAAAGAAGAAGCGCAATTGTCTGAAGTCGCCCGAATAGGGACGAGTTAAGATTTCTGCTAAATACAGATATATATATATATATATGAAATGTTGGTATATATACAAGAAAACTACATCTAAATGGATGTGAGTCAATCAGTTCTTGTTTCGATTTATTCACCACTCCTACACTTTTGTCAATTCTTGTTTCTATTTATTCACCACACCGACACTCTTGTCACCACTACAGTTATTGCCTTTGGAGTACTCACCACAAGTTTGGCCTCTGGCGGCGCCTTGATCACTATCACAATCTGATCTTTGAACAGATCCACATTGAGCAGATCATTCTGCGTTACATAGGCCATGCCACCACTATTCTCCACTTCCTGCGATATTTCGGCCAACTCGCCACGCATCTGATCGAGGAGCGTATTGACCTCATTCTCGCGCTGCTCGAGCCGTTCGCTCTCGGCTTCGATTTGACGGGAGCGTTCGCTGCTGACCAACGATTGACCTCCGCGCCATTGAATGTTATTCTTCGACTTCTTTTCCAAGATGCCAATGCCCTCGAGCACATTCGTAATGTCATAGATGCGACGCTTCTGCACGGCCAAGCGATTGGAGGCATCGTTCAGATCGACAACACCGTCCGGCGACTCCTGCAGCAGGTCCACAAACTTTTTGGTCAATATACCCAGCGAGGTGTCTGCCCGATTGCGATCACCGCCACCGCCACCGCCGCCTCCACCGCCACCTCCACCTCCAGCTGAGGCCAATGACGATGTGACTAACGCTGTCTGTTGCTGCGTCGACGTCTGCTGTTGCGACGCTGTCCGCGCAAACTGTGAATGCGAAAGCGAATGGGAATGAGAATGAGAAGAACCGTTGCCGGCCGGTTTGCTCGTCTCCACATCGTCGTCTTCGTCGTGCTCGACAACATCGTATTGTTGTTGTTGTTGTTGCTGCTGCTGCTGCTGATGATGGTAGCGCAGTTGTTGTTGCTGTTGCTGCTGTTGTTGTTGCTTGCTGTTGTAGGTGACCGTTTGATGAAGAACATTCTGTTTCGCCTGCTTCTTCGGGTGGATTTCGTGAGTGGTTGTGTGCGCTCGGCGCTTGACCTGTGGTGGGGTGGCAAAAACGAGAGAGACAGAGTGGTGAGTATACGTGTGTGTGGTGAGTTATAACTGATCGAGATAGATCGATCAAATATGAAAAGTCACATCATGTGCACCTGACTGATATTTTGACACTGCTCAGACATCTTGTTATTTTAGCATGCTTTGATATTTCATTATTATTTACTGCATTTAAATTAACTTTCACTCACAGTCAGCAATATTTTTTAGCGTTATTTTTTGGCATCACTATTGGCATATCGTTCAACTCGAAATCAATGTTATCGTTATCGATTTCAACTCACCTTGTAGTATTGTGTGATATCGTTTGTTTTTCCCGCAGTTCCATTGCGCTGCTGTTGCTGCGGATGCTGTTGTTGATGATGATGTGTGCTTGTTGCTTCTGCAATCACTGTTGTTGTTGTTGTGCCGCCGCCCTTGTTCAGACTTATGTATACGTGATCTCGCAAGTGTGCAGCGACGCCGCCGCCGCCGCCGTTGCCATCCATGTTGCTACCATGTTCGTAATCAATATCCAACAGCTTTTCACTTTTGATCACAATATTATTGTTATTGTTGTTGTTGTTGTTGCTGCCCAGCAGCTCATAGTTGAGCTTGCGTACCACCTGTGAGCTGCCGCCACCTCCATAAAGCTGTTGCTGTTGCCGTTGTGTGTGGTTATGGTTGTGGCTGTGGTTGTTGTTGTTGTTATTGCTGTGGCTGTTGGGCGCGGCGGTGGTTATTAAATATTTCGACATTTCGCAGTCGGCGCTGCCTTCAGTTGTACAAAAATAGTTTTTGCTAACTCTCTCTCCCTGTCTCTCCGCTCTCTCGCGTTTCTCGTTATGTCGCTTGTGTCTTTTGGTCTTCGCTACGTTTGCCTGGCAGCGCGGCAGTCGCCTGAGTTTTTGTGTAGCATACTTTTAAGCGCGATCGCTAAAAACGTTGCCACCCAGTTGGAAATTTGCCTGATGTGTGTGTGTTTGTGTGTGGGTGTATTTGTTTTTTTTTATTGTACTTTTTGTTTGCGCTTATCAACTAAATTAGCACCTAGGGATTCTTCACATCTGCAAAATATCAAATGAAATTTAATAAATAATTAGACTTATGTGCATATGTATGTATGATTTGTGTTACAATAAGTAAATATATTTTTATGCAATTAACACATTCAACTCTGGGCGCCATTTGTTGTGTGTTTTGTTTTGTTTGCAATCTTTTTCTGGGGCTGCATTTACATGCCATTAACATGTCTGAGTGAAATAGACGCTAAGACTGCAACTTACAAAAGTGCGAAAGAAAGAGAGAGAAAAGAGAGCAAAACACCAATAACATGACACTAAAAAAACCAAAAACAATGTCTGTTGATAAAGCGCAAGTAGGGAAACCATTTTGAATTATGTATAAGCTTACTAAACGACTTTCCCCCTCCCTCCTACCTTGTCCTATTAAAGCTCTCAAGAAGCGGCTCTGTGGCATACCAAAAATACTTCTAACATAAAAACAATGCCATGTATTGTTGTTGTTCTTGTTGTTGTTCTTGTTGTCGTCGCGCAAGCGCAAATGTCAATAAACTCAGCATAAAAAGTATTAAAGCAATCAATATGGCATAAAGAGGAGACGGCGACATGGCGTGTGAAGAAAAGCCAAAGGCAAAACGAGAACCAGAACGAAAGAGCAACAGGTAAGAAGAATAACGTTATCGTTAATGTTGTATTAACCGCTTTTGGCCAACGTCTTTACTTTGTTCATTAGAAAGACTTTTGATGATCATTGTTAATATTTGTGAAAAGTCAATAAAAGATGACCAACAGAAATAGAAACAATTAACTGTGTTGCCAATGTTACTTTACATTCCATTAACATAACTGTTGATGGGGCTCTGTAAAAGTCGAGACAATGTTTTTTTTTGCGTTTGTCAAACGGGAGCTTTTAAAATTTACGAGCTGTTAATTGCAGCAACAAATAGCACTCACATCGAAATGTAAATGACAAACGTTTTTTGTGAATAAGTACATGCATTACATATGTACATAAGTGTGTATGTGGCAAGAACAAAATACTTAGTATGTAGAAATACATACATATGTTCATACATATATACAGCGAAACGTTAAACGAGCAAAATGAACGAACGGAACGTCGCGTGGAATTTGCTGAAATTGGCAAGAAATAAGCAGCAGGCAAAAGCAACGGCAACATCGAGCGAATCAGCGCAGGTAGCCAACCCAAGACAGCCTCTCACTTGCTCATTCTCTTTTTCACTCGCGCTCTCTATAAATTGCATGCGTCGGCGTCAGCGCTGGCGTTGGCAGCAACAGCGGCGCAGGCTTTATTTCTGCTGCTGCTGAGATATTTTGTTGTTGCTTTCTACGGTGTGGCAAAAACGGTATCTGTTTACAGGCCGGCGAATTTCGTTTTATTTCTTTCAGTTTTTTTTTGTTTTGCTCTTCAGGTAATTCAAATCGAAGACATGGAAATTGTATACGCAGCTACCAGATATATCCATATATATATGTATAGAAGGCACAAATTATGTGGGCAAGAGACAAAATACAATTTAATAAGGGTAGCCCCGTAGGTCGTCAGGTAGGTCCTTTGAAATATCTTAATTTAAATGCACATGAAATATTTTTTCGTTTGATCAACATGCAACAACAAGTAGTCGTATATTCACTTTGCATATAAAATTACAGTGAGCGTATAAAATTACACATGAAAATGTTTCGCAAGAAGCACAACAAAGAGTTTATGCTAATTTAACTCTATTGAGTGGTTATCTGGTTATGCAGAGCAGTCAGTGTGACCCCATCATAAAATGTAGCTGGAATGCGGCGTTTAACATTGACCATAACATTTTTGAGACAACACTCGCTAGCAGCTTCAACAGATCAGTTTACATTATTTAACATTTGTGTACGCGTATGTGCGAGCGCGTGTGTGTGTGTGTCTGTGTGGATCATTTTCATGAAACTTCAAGTGCACTTGGCGGGCATCTCTGTATTTATTTATCTAATAACAACAAGCCCAAAAGGTAAATACAAAATGCAACTGTGACTTGAGTAAGAAAAACATTATGCAAACAGGGAAGCGAACATGAACATGAAAATGACTGAAATCGTGGACAAAATGGCCTAGAGAAAATAAATAAGCCAGTCGCGGAGCAACAACAACTTTAACGCGGCGCAGCTTTTTTTTTTCTTTTCAATCAACCTGACGACATCGACGCAACAGAGCGCAGCGACCGCGAGCGTATGACTGATAAAGAAAAAGCTAGAAGTAAAAACATTATATATGTACACTCACACATAGAAGTGTGTGTACACGACGAGTAAATAAGCTGCAGAGGTCCAAGCACGCGAACAGCGTATTTTTATTTTTTGATAGCGCTTTGACTCGACAACTGCTGCTTATTGCTAACTAGTAAAGTAAAACACGGGAAAATTGTACTAAAAAAAAAAATATAATTTGCTTTGCACCATCTCCTCAGCGGCCATTGCAAATGGTCAGCAGCTAATTGGGTGTGCTTCAAATGCAATCTAACGGTTATGTTAAATAACTTCTAACACGAGCTGAGCTATTAATTATTCAAGCTACAATTTATGGTTCCTTAATTATGTATGTGTGTACAAACATATGCATACATAAATGTATTTATCTTTGGCAACGCGTGCTCTCTCCCATATGCATGCATGTATGCATGTACATGTGTTTTGTACATAACAAACACAAATATACTGCTAAGCAGAGCAGCGCTGTTGACTGCAGCGCACACGTAAAAGTTTCGCTTTCTTTTTGCACAGCATTTTGCATGCGCAGTAGAAAAACAGACGCAAAAGATAATAAAAAGAAGACAGACTAGACACACACACAAATACATACATATGTATGCACAAGTATATACACATATTAAATTCATCCTACAACGATTGCCATACAAATCATTCAGCAATCGGTAAGTGACGGAGAAAAGAAGAATTTTGTGTATAGCTCCATAGTCGTTTGTCGCTCAGTTTAGTAGTATGTGTGTATTAGTGTGTATGGGGAGAGCTTTTGAGCGAGTGGGATGCTGGGGCTTTGTTGCTTTCACGACTGCGGTTTCAGCGATGCCGGCCGCTATTTTTTGTTGTTGTTGGACTTTTGCTAACAGCTGTTAGATCAGACGTCGACAGATACGGTCCACGGCAAAAAATGTTGTTTTGCTTTTGCTGTGGGCTCTCTAGTGTGGAACTTATGTTTATTACGACGTAGCCGGTTTTGTGACTTGAGTTCCACTGTGATTATGCGCTTCGAACTATTTACATACTGTTGTTGGTGGTTGACCGGTATGTACCATAAGCATACAAATAAACAGACATATGTAAGGATGTAAATATGTACATATGTAAGCCATAGCGACAATCCCGTTGTCGCCATTTTCACAATTCGTTGCTGTTCATTTCATTAAGCCAATTACAGGCCAATGCTGCACATTAAAACGATTCGGTTCTCTGGCTGTTTCTGTGTGTTTGCCTAAAACAATCAAAGCTTAACACAAAAATGCCAAGCAAACCGGCTCTGGCCAAGAAGCACAGCAGTAGTGACAAAATTGTACAAAAGCAACATCGTTAGCACCTACAAAAGCCAACGAAAAATAATAAACAAATCTAATTAATTGTTTGTGCTCGCTGAGCGCACTCACTTTGATATGCAGTTTAAACAAACAGAAAGACAAGTGTAAACAGCAAAAGTAAAAGGTACAAACTCCGATTAGGCCAACAGAGTTGTGCGAGCGAGATGGCAACAGGGCAAGTTAACATTATCGTAAGTCACAGCCAACAACAGAAAGCTGTTAGGCTAAACAGCGGCTGGTTTTTTCCTTTTCTCTTTTTTTGTGTTTTTTTTTTGTGCTTGCTGGGTGCAAAGAGCCAAAAATAATTGCCAGTTGGTGGGCGGGAGAGAAACGCCCGAAATGAGAGCTTCGCGTCGGCAGGCGCATAAAATACGTCGCAAAATATTTTGCCAGCAAAATGCAAATAAAACAGGCAAAATATGTAAATGGCTGGAGAGTTGGCAACATTTCGGTAGTGTGTGGGAGTTGTTCTGGAAAAGTGGAAACTCAATGCCAGGCAACCCGCGCGTTCGCTTAACGAGAAGTCCAATTTTTTCTCAATTACGGGGAAGTCCCTAACTATAAGAATCAAAATGCTTTCGGGGCAATATTAGCAGTACCAGGAAAATTAAATTGCACTTGAATATGTATTTACATACATTTGTGGCAGTTGCCCAAACATGCATTCATACACATGTATGTGTGCATGTATGACGCATTTGTGGTCATGGGGTTCCGGAAACCATGCAGTGGAAATCAAATCACTTTGTCCCCTTGCCTTATCAGCGGCTCTTTATCTCTCTCTCTCGCTCTCTCTCTGTGTGTGTTTCGGCTCCTTCCAAAGAAATGCTGTAAGAGCCCCTCTCGATGTTAACTAACATTTGGACATCATGTTGAAAATGTGGAGCAAACAGCAAGTGGACTGAGGGCGGGAGCTTTGGAAGTTTTATATTTACAAATGAATTAAGCGCCGCGACCGTTTCACGTGAAACTTCGAGCGGAGCCATACACAAAAGGCATTTAAAGGTTATTAACGGGCTTAGAAGCGGAGGAGAGGCAGCACAAAGCAAACTTGAAAGAATGATTAATTGTTAAAATATATATACACACTCGCACACACACACAAACGCAAACAAAACACATGGCAGCGCAGTTATAAATCGACTGATTGAAAAATGCTTGAAAGATTCACTCATGTTGACTTGTACATCGACTAGTAGTAGAAATTGCAAAAAAGTATGAAAAAATGAAGTGCACGCACCTAAATTGGAATTTCTTTGCTTTATATCACGACGAACAACCCAGCAAAGCAAATGCTTGACGCCGCTGCCGTCGCCTCCGTCGTCGTCGTCGCTGCTGCCAACGTCGTTGCTGCTGTTTTGTAGTTGTTGTTGCTGCTACCGCCGTCGCGCTCATTTAATATCACACACGTTTCATATTTTTGCGTTTTTCATGTACATTTTTTCACTACGTTTTGCTTCTTTCTCTTGCGCAAGTTTATGTTCTTCTCGTTTTTGACGTGTGACGTCAGCAGTTCAGAAAAAAAATATATTTGTTGTAGATATCACATAATTGTTGTTGATACTCGTGCTGTCTCGCTGTCCTAAATTATTGTTGTTGTTTAGTGGCTAAATGTCTGAATGTGTGCAGTTCTTTTTTTTTCTTTTCATCAGTTTTCACATTTTGTGCGGCGAGCTAAACGAACTTCATGGGCCACGACGTAAACGCAAAGTGAGTGCTGAGTGCCGTGCCTGGTCTGAGTGTCTTTTCGTCGTAGTAGTAAATGGAGTCGCCGGCAAACCTACAGCGAAAGAGAGTACAATGCGAAGAGAGCGAGATGATAGAGAGCGAGTGAACAGAGAAAACGTAAGCGGCGACGTGACGTTAAAGAATTGTTGCGTCGCGACTCGCTGCGGCAGAGACAGCGTGTTCCTGAAGATTTACACTGTAGTTGTTGTTGCTGCTGATGTTGATTTTACTACTTGCAACTGGACAAGGCCAGACGAGACAGCCTTGGTGACGTCAGTTATGTAGTTTTAAATGCACTGATTAATGTCTTCCCATTTGAACACTGATTTTGTGTCATATTCAATGATTTTCTCCACGCGGGCGGTTTTACGTTATACGTTTCGCGCTGTCGCTTACTTGTATGTAGCTTTTCGTATAATCAGTGGGCAGCAGCAGCAGCGACACAACCACGACAACGGCGGCGACGACGACAAAAACAGCGACGACAGCAACAACAAGCAGACACGACCAGCAGTGCGGAGCGTAAACGAAAAACTGATTGCGGCGAATTTGGTGCCGCCAATTTGAACTGTTATTGTGCTGCTTTTGCCTCTGTTAAGTGTGTTCGTAGCGGCGAATTCAAAGCAGCAGCTGAGAGTGAGCGTACACAGCTGGGAGAGAGACCCGCAATAATGTAGGCAGCAGCTGAGTGGGCAAACACTTTTTCCATGTGTGTGAGTGAGTGGAACGTAGGCAGATGCTTCTGTGGCATGTGGATGCCAGACTCACGGTGGGTAGGTGTGTGTGCGTGTGTGTGTATGCTTTTGAGCCGCGCTCTCACTTGCTCAAATGCCGGCTACAAAAACTGAGAGACGGAAGTGACATGCCGCCACCAACGTCACTGCCACCGCACCCACAAGCAAACTAACCAACTATGTACAAATTTAGTAACAAGCATACGTTACGAGTATGTACATATGTATGTATGTATGTATTCATTTTTGTCTTCGTTTTCCACCGTCTTTGTATCTGTAACTGCGCCTCAATGTTGAATCAACAATGTTGCCAACAAGCAGTTGTGTTATTCTTTTAAAGTAGAACATTTTATTAAAAATATTCACTAATATATGGCTTAATATGTACATATTTATGAATACATATGTATGGACAATCTATTTGTTTAACTGCTGTTGCTTTTTGACTAAAGTTCAATGAACTAGACAAACACATCTGGTCAAATACATTTTAACATTTGCATGTACCGATCGGTAACTGGGGTACACACACACACACACACACACACATGTATCTATTGCCATAAAAAAAATCAAGCAAATTATGGTAAATACGGCGCAAAACTCACGCCCAAGACGGCGATGTTGCTACTTCACTTTCCATTTCGCACAGGCAGTGGGAGCGAGATGGCATGCGAGATGAACGGCGACAGTCGCACACACACGCACTTCCAGTTAATTAAAAGTATTTATGACACTGCATACATACATATGTACATACATACATACAAAAAAAACTGTCTTAAGTACAAAAGTCCACAAGGATCGTGGGAAGTTCCAAGCGCAGACGATCGCAAAACGAGCTCAAAAAAGTAATATGTATGTGGTATCTATTTGCAAGCAGAGAAGAAGAAGAGAAATATAAAATCACGCAGAAAAAAAAGAGACATGCCTAGAAGCTCAGTCCAGGAGGGAGACGACGCGACGTCTTCACCCCAAGGGTGACAACGCTCGGCAATGTGGCTTTTGTGAAAATCGAAAAAGAAGGAAAGATAAAAAAATACTTCTCAGCCTCAGTCACAATTTGGGTGTCAGTAAAGATGAAAAAACAGAGAGATGGTAATATGAAGGACAACAGCATCTTGAAGTCCTGCCTGACGGAGGGACTGAGGGGTCATGAGAAGCAGCAGCAACAAAAAAAAAAAGGCTGACAAAAAAAAGTGGAGAATAAAAAAAAAATGTTAATAGAAATTGAAAACTGGAAATCACATTTGAGGGCATGTGAATGGATTTAATCATATCAGACAATTTGTCTGAGCAGAGTAAAAAAAAACAAATTGGGTTAAAGTAATTAATGCAAGTTAAAGTAATTGCATGCTTTTAAATGCAATGACATCCAATTAAATTATTTACAGCACTTTAGCATTGAAAGCTTCACTTAATGTGCAGGTTACCTCGCCAAGGAAATTGCAGAGCTTTCTCAAAGCTTTCTCAGAGTGAGGGCATCACAAGTAGTTGACAAGCCAGACGAAATGTGCCGGCAGCGCAAAAGTAACTAAAGCGGAATAAACGAGAAGAACATCCTCATAATCATCAGCGTAATTTTGAGCAGCAACCCCTTTTTAGTGGGGTGCAAAAACTCTGTTAACAGCCTCTGCTGCTTCCTCTGCATCCCCAAGGCGTGCACATCGACATGGACAGGGGCATGGGAAATGAATGCTAGCTGAAGGAGAGACAGGGACGACGGCGACGACGTCGACGTCGACGTTGCCGGCACAGACATGCCGCAGAATGCAATCAACTTGAAAACTACTTGAGAATCTGAGCGACGGCGATATTCAAATTTGAAAATAAAAGTGAAAAAAAATAAAACAAAAAACGCATTGAGCATTAAAGTTTGAGAGAAGCCGCCGATGTCGGCGTTAACGTTGACGTTGACGTCGCTGCATGTTTGACAGAATGTCAGTCACAATGTTGATTGTTTAGTTGTTTTTGTTGTCGCTGCTTTTACGTACATAGTTATTGCGTTGCTCTTTGGTTAGGGTGGCTCATGGGGACGACAGCTTTCAAGGCTCTTTAGCATGTGTACGTAAGAGCGTGAATGAGAGAAGAGTGAGTCTGTGACTGAGTGCTTGTCAAAGTGTGTGTGACGCACAGCCTGTGTCTGTGTGCGTCAGCTAACTTCCAAACGACGCTGTCGTTTGACTAACTTGACGCAACATTTATTGAATTTGCCTAGAGCGTCGCTGACGTCGACGCTTGCAGCGAAACTGTGGTTGTCGCTGTGTCGCGCTGAGAAAATTGCTTTAAACAGGAGCATAAATGAATATTTCGGAAGTTCGCCCATTCCGTTTTACTCCCCCACCCATTACCAGCGAACCCCCCCGTCTCACACAAATTGCAAATTAATTTGATTTGGATGTTAATTATTTTTACAGACTTTGCTCTTTGGCTAAAAGGGCAGAGCTAGAAGCAGTCAACTTTTAACATTAAGCATGGGAACTGATATTTACAGTGGTAATCGGTTAAGATGAACTTGATCAATACTCTATGGAGGGCAAAGAGAAAATGTCAAATTATAATTAATATTTTAAATATTAATTATAATTTTTAATAATATTAATTTTTAAATATTTTATTTAAGCTAGTAAAATTAAAGTTATTCTTTTAAAATTACTAACAGCTTTTTTAATATTTAGTGATGGGGCTAAAAAGTAAATATAGGGAATTACGAAATAATTTGGAAAGTCGAGACAAGAATTAACTAAGTGAAAACAAAATCAAAGTATATTCATTACAAAAATATGATTTATGACCAATTCATTTAGATTCAATCCAGAGATATTTTTTAATTTGATAGCACATTTCTACACATTATACCGACATTTCAGTTAGTTACTTGTGACATTTAAGAAATGGGCCACAGACAAAAGTATTTTAATAATTGGATTTATTGATCGGATAGTAGAGTTTTCAATTATGATTGATGCACTTTTATTGTAAATGAACTCATAAATTCTAGATGGTATCGCGTAAGTGTTGCATGTTAGATAAGTGATCTAATTAATGTTGTGTTGTTCGTGTGCAACAGTATTCACTGTACTTGGTTGATTGGGGCGTAGCCCTATCATGGGCCAGTTTAAAATACATATAAAAAAAAGGTTACCGATGCGACTCGCAATCCAAATGGGGTTAGGGTTATAATGAGCGGTCAGTCTAACGAGTGGTCGACCTTAAAAGCACGCTGCATGTAAGCCGGGCTATAAGCCCCGACTGCCGACCTGTCCGCCCTAACAACCCAGCACAAAACACGAAACACATACATATAAATACAAATTCACATATATACATATGTATATAAATATGTATACTCTAATATGGTTAGACAAGCAGCCAACGCCAGCAACTGAGTGGACTTGACTTGGTTTTCAAGACTGGAACTGGAACTGAGTCTCCGACTGACTAAAATTTATTTCAGCTCACGTTCAATGAACTTTACCGTATGCCATAAAGCGCGAGCGATAGCCCAAAAAAAAAAAAATAAAAAACAAACTAACTACAATCGGGTAATGCTTATAATTATTTAATTATTCGTTTAGAAAAAAAGTGCAAAGAAATGAAACAAGCGTGTTTGAAGAGCCAACAAGAGTAGCAAGAAACTGGTAGGAGTTTGCCCCGATCGAAAGTTCTGGACACGACAATACCCTTTTTAAAGATATGAAGTATCTCATAGATTTATTTAAATTTAAAATATCTTTTTGAGTTAGAAAAGAATATAAACATGATTTGCTTATTGTATATAAATATACAGATCAGTCAGATATATTTATTATGAAGTCCATATCTTTAGAGACATAAAGTATCTCACAGAAGTATCTCTCAGATTCATATACATTTATTATATCTATTCGATAATTCGATAATTATTGAATATGGATAGACAGATCAGTCAGATATATTTAATTATTAAGAGCTTCGACTCTTCGGATAGTTTCACACATTCCCTCAATTTTAGTACACCCTGTTAGCCACTTTCCACAGCTACAGGGTATAAACGACGAGTGCCAAAGGGGAATGCGGCGAGTTAAATCTAACGAGTAACTTTTAACTGTTGTTATTTATTATAACTACTACAGTTGTTGTTGTTGTTGCTTTTGTTATGTTATGTGCAAATGAATTGTTTATTTTACTTACGCGTAGCTGGCATTGAATTTGCAATTTTTTAAGGTAATCCAAAAGTTGTCTTTTATTTCTCTTTTGACTTGGCAATGAATTGGGAATTGATTTGTTTTGCAAAATATTATATTTATAATTTAGTTGATGTGGGTTGCATATTATATGATGTTTATAAATAATTAATAAAAATGTTTGTTTTCTTGTGGTTGTTTTTTTGTTTTTGGTAAATCAATAAATATGTATAGTAAATTTAGAACAAGTTAAAAGTAAACACTTAGCACATATAAGAAATTATTTCAACAGTATTAAAAGGATCAAAAGATGTAGTAAAAGTAGAAGAACCAAAAAAGTTGTATGAAAATAACAATAGAAATAGAATAATTTAAAGAATTTTTATTAAAAAAAACTTATTGCATTTTCGTAATTTTGGAATCGTTTTCAAAATTCATATTACAACATAGAATTCAATTATATTAAGCATTTTAGCACTGAGTTTCAGTTTAGTTAATGATCATTTTAATGTTTATCATTTGTTTGACTTTATTAATTTCTTTTATTATTTTGCCGATGTTTTGTTGTCGTTTTTTCTTTTTATTTTTTTTTTAATCCTTGTGTGTGTGTGTTTCAGATGGCATTGGTATTGGTCAGGGTTTGTTGCGTGCTTCCATAAATTTCAACAACATCTGCCGTGCACTTTGTAAGCGATTTTAATTTTTCAATAAATTGTTGCAACAATAATTTAATTTTCGTGTCACTTTAAACAGAGATGTATTCAAACATTAACATTAACAACGACAACGATAACGATAACACGTCATGATCAACAATTAATAGTAAACACCATTCTACGGGATCGCTTCGGATCGGTTTGGATCGCCACCTCTCTGGAGATTCACTTCCACTTTCTGCAGCGTTCGTTTTGTAAATGTTGCGTAGTTCTTGCCGCAGACTGAGTTGAAGTGAAGGCAGGCGTCACACAAACAGACACGCACACACACACACTCACACACTCATCTACATGAACAAGAGGAAGCAGAACAGGAATGCAATTGCAGGGCAGCAACAATAATAACGACAACAACAACACCAGCCAGCAGAGATCGTTTGCGTGCGTGCATATGCGAGAGAGCGGCCCTAGACTGAGAGCATCAGACACAGCGAGAGAGCAAGAGAGCGTAACAGAGTAACGGGGAGCGTACAACAGGAATGCAGCAGCAGCGAGTAAAGCAAAAAAACAAAAACAAAAGCAAAACAATAAGGGAGGATAATGCAGCGATCATGCATGCGTTCTCTCTCTCACCCTCTTTGTCACTCTCTCGCTTTTGCTTGTTGTGGCCCACCCAGCGCAGGGTTGTTATGTTTACTACAAAAGCCAGTGCGAACTTTTTTTTTGCCTGACGTCCCTGATTATGACAGACAAACTGACTCGAAAATGTTAAAGCTCTGTGTGAGGCAGGGAATGGCGGGTGGGGAGGGGGGCTTGAGACTGTTAAGAAGCGACAGGTGCTAAGTGCCCCTTGGACCAACTAGTTCTTCGTCTAGGCGGTCAGTCATTGAACTCTGGACTACAATTAGCACCCAGCAGCAACAAAAAAATAAAAACAACAACAGCTACAAAGCAGCAGAAGAAACAGCAGCTGAAAAATAAGAAACTCCACATGCAAATGTCATATATACCGAATATACAGAAATGTGTATAAAGAAATCCAACCGGAAATCAAAAAAACAATCGGCGCAATAATAACAGAGCGCAGGATATAATAAAAGTCTGCCGAAATTACAGAGTTAAACAAAAAAAAAAAACAGAAGAGAAGAAAATCAACCGTGCAAATCCATAAGCAATTTTGGCAAATTTTAGCGGACGCGCTAAAAATTAATCAGCAAAATAAGTTGAAAATCAAAAATGCAAAACGGATATGAAACAGGAGATGAATTGCCGCCCCATGCCAGACAGACAGACAGACAGACAGACAGAGAGAGAGAGAGAGAGAGAGAGAGTTGGGAACTGTACCCCCATCTCAGACTTGTATCCTGCCAGAGCTGTACAGACTGCACAAGTTGCATTGAGGTTTGAGGGTTCGATGAGGTTTGAATTGGTTAACAGCCAGGACACTGCCAACTCGAGCTCGAACTCGAACCCAATGCAATGACTAACTGACTAACTGACAGACTGACTGACTGACTGACGGTGTGACTCTGACTGACTGTCGAGTCTGATGTATTACTCGACGAGCAATTCCGGAATCGAAATATCAACAAGCATAGTTTGCAGCTGTCGTTTTGTTGTTGCTTTATGACTCGGCCTCAAAAACGTCGTCGCACATGCCAAAATGGGTTGGGGGAGGGGCAGGCCAGGCCAACAACAAGGGTAACAACTCAGTCTTGGTAGACCATTGAAATTTCTGTTTTGTTACGCCTTAGAAGTTCGTTGGACTCGTCGAGGTCTTGAGCTGATAAGAAATTACGAAATTCCGTTTTTTAAGACAGGGGAATTTGGAATTCTAGATCATTTTGAATACAGTCATACTTTTCAAAGTTGAATAACTTTTTTAAGATACTAGACATTTTAAGATGAAGTTATATCACTACAAGTTCAATATTTCGTTTTCAACCTTAAAGAGAAGATTCGAAACTTTTATTTTTAATATGAAGTTAAATAATTCGTTTTTTAAAGTTAAAGAAAAGCTTCGAAATTTTGTTTTGTTTTTTAAGATTAAGTTATATCTCTACAAGTAAAATTTTCAATTTTTCAATCTTAAAGACAAGTTTCAAAACTTTATTAAGATAAAATTAGCATATAGTACCATCTAGAATATTTGTAAAAAAAAACTCTAGGACTATTGAGCTGATAAGGATTTTTTGATAAGAAGTTTTGAATGCTCAGATTGTGATTTGAACTTTGGTTACTTTCCAATTTGGGCGAATTCGAGCAATTTTGAGCTTTTTAAGATAATGTCCAACTAAATGATTAAAATCGGCGAGTTTAGTGGCTACCCAACTGGACCAACTGATCGGTCCAACTTGCGCCTAAGGCTTCACATCGGGTGCTCATTAAATCTGCGACTACCTGGTCGATGCCTTTGGCCTGGCTTACCGGTTTTCAAATTTGGGATATGCGCTCACGTTTTTCAGCTATTTTAAGTAACAATAACCAGATGGAGGGAGAGGGAGAGAGAGAGAGTGAAACAGAACGAGAGACAGAGATGGAATTGGAGAGGAACTACAAAAGCTGTGCCGGGACAGGCCACAAAAACAAGAAGAGCCTTCGAAATATAAACAGCAAACAGAGAGAAGAGGGAGAGAGAGAGAGAGGGCGAGAGGAAGAGAGGGAGAGGCCCAAGTACGAGAGTACATTCATAAGATATTTTATATACAGGGCCGAGGTTCAACTTCTGCTTCTGCTTGAGCTACAGCTACAGCTTCAGGTTTGGAATCAGATTCAGGTCCATAGGTAGATCAACTCGTCTGCCTAACCTCCTTCTTCTTCTTCTCCTCCTCCTCCTCCTCCTTCTCTTGCTACTGCTTTGTCTGCTTCTTTGGCCTGTACGCGAACAGCGTTCGTTGCGCTTTTGTTTTTCCATTCACGAAATTCCTGGAAATTTGTAGATCAGTAAATCTCCGCTGTTGTTGTTGTTGTTGTTGTTGCCTCAGTGTTTCCTATGAAAGAAGAGCATCAGGACACTGTGACTGCAATTAGCTCAACTAAAGCTCAGTTGATAACTGCGACTCTAATGAGCAAAGCGTGGGAGCTTCCGAGCGGATGTGAGTTCGTTCTCTAAAGACGGACTTAGAACGAAGCGAAAATCAAATTGATGGCACAACTTTCAACATTCAACAACTGACAACAGACAATCAACCGAAAGGACCAACAGATGTCCCAAATGTGGCTGAAACTAATGCCGATGCCTGAGAAACACAAAAAAACGAAAAGGAAAAGTGGAAAAAGACGAAGTCGGAAACGGCAGAGACAGAGACACGGACACGGCCAAAGGGAAACACACACACACCTGGACGTCGCGACGTCTTGCGCAAAACTCTAGACTCTAGACTGGAGAGTGCCGAGCAATGCGAAGAAGCACCCTTAAAATGGGAAAACCAAAAGGTAGCAGCACCCTCCAATGCTGTGCCGAGTGTAACTCGGTTGCCCACGAGGCACTTCAGACGTTGCGTCCTCCGTTTCAGTTGGAAAGTGGAACGAACTCAGCTGCACTGAGACAACCAACAACCAAATCCACAAATGTCTCTAGCTTCGAGGCCCTGTGCTAAGGTAATTTTCATACCCTGTAAAAGCCTAAAAGAAACGGTATATAAGGTGATATAAAAAGCGCAGTTCCTTTTAAATTTCCCTAACAAAGTTGAAAAAAAAAGTTGGTGAAAATCAGTTCGTATTTTCAAAAATTAAGTTTAGATTTTTTGTAGTTCTTAAATACTACTTATTTTAATTCTCTATTTTATCGATTAATAATCGCGAAAGATATGCAATAAATAAAGTTTTTACAGGGTATCTGTTTAAACACGGTGATCTCAATTCAAATCCCATTCGATTTACATTAACATAGTTATATTTCTCTATACCGAAAATTTCAAAACAAACGTTTAGAAAAGACCCTTTAATAAAAATATATGGTAATTTAACGAATTAATATCACATTTATATAATTAAGTTTAAATTGTTTGCAGTTTTTAAATTATTACAATTGTAATTTTATATACTGAAAATTTCAAATCGATCGATTGATCAACTCAAAAGTTATGCACTAAATTCAGTTTTTACAGGGTATCTGCAAGGTGTTTACTTGATTTGCATAGCTAGCTGAGAGACCAAAGAGACATTACGTTGCTGTTGTCCCGTTTTATAATTGTTGCAAAAATGCAACAGCAGCTACGTTTTTAAGGGTGCAATCTCTCTCCCTCTCTCTCTCTCTCATTCGCTCACTCTTATGCTTACTCCCTCTCCTTGGCTTATTGTTCTAGTGTTAGAATTGGGCGCACTGCTGCTGAGTTGGGCTTCCTGCAATTCAACAGGAAATGGAAGTGGTTTTTGTTGCAGAAATGGTAATGGGAACGACAACGTCGCCTGCCGTTGATGAAGTGGAGCGCGTCACAGTGGGACGCACAGTGGGCTAAAACCGAATTACTCTGTACACTCAACTTTTGAATACATTTCTCAACTTGCTTAAGGAGATTTTAGATAGTGTTAAGCTTAAAGCGAAATACAATTAAAGTTCAATTTGCTTTCCTGATTATTTTTGCGAGTTTTAAATCCCATCCCAAAAAAATATACCAAATTATTAAAACAAGCATCAATTCTGCTAGACTGTGAGATACTTTGTATTTGTATTTTGGATATGTCAGCGTGTCACATTTTTTTTCTTTTATTGGAGTTAACTTTTGAAATTGAAAACCAATTGGAATAAAAGAAAAGTTTGATAGGGTGTATAGTAGACAAGAATTTTAAATTCTTTAAATAACTCTGCTCTCTGTGAATTACCCGGTATTTTTGCATTGTTAGAGATTCCCTTTTCTTTACTTATTGCCAGACATTTTGCTGAATAGCTTGTTCCTTGTTCCCTTACTTCTTGTTACAACATTTCAGCATATTCTGTCTGTCTTTTTAACCTATTTTCTTACATCTTTTTGCATAGTCAAACTCCTCTATATCAATTATTCGATCACTCCATAACATTAATATTGGAGGTGTCTCTTTCTGATTTGCAAAGAGTAATTATACTTTAATATACCCTTTAAGCCAGTCAACTTTTTTAATGTTTATTAATTTTATATTAAATTTAATTTTAATCTCCAATTATGCTTGTGACATCGATAATGCCAAGTCCTATTCAACTCTAGTTAGTTGGTATATTTGCCCCACTGTGCTGCAGTTAGGCCCAAGCGTGGTCCACATGGACGACAGGCCGAAGAGCCCAAAGTCCAATGCAACCATTGACATGTGCCAAATGACGGCGACAGCGACAGCGACAACAACAGCAACGACAACATTTGCCCCTCCGGCAAGGGTGACCGTTGCCCGATGCAAGAGGGCTGAGCCCGACCACGGCTACTGAGCTAATAATTAAAGTAAAGTAAAGTAAAGTAAAGCAACAACCCCTAAGCGGGGGATTTGAACAGGGGTTTCAAAATAGGGTGAACACAATTTTTTTTTTTTTTTTTTTGCAAAAGCCATCGAAGAATTGTAAAAAAAACGAACGCATTGTAAATTAGAGCAGGGACTGGCGATGCACCCCAGGATCAGGGACGAGGGGTGCTGGCAGCAGAGAGGGTTGTCGCTATTACAACTAATCATTTGTTGTTGTCGCTGTGCTGGAATGCTGAAATTAAGAAAACAGCTGGCGTTTCGTATGGCCCGTGGGTAGAATCGTAGGATCTTCAGATCGATCGGATCCTTGAGGTTCGTTGACGCGCGTGTCAACCCAAAAAAAAAGAGGTTAAGGAAAAGGAAGCGCCTTAAATAAACTGCGAAATTCATACAGATTATGTTTAGGGTTTCAATGCTCTTAGATAAGGTGATATTTGGTCGCCTCCTTCCAATAGATGCAATTACATGCGTGAGATTCGACAGCGCTGGGAGTTGGGATATTTTGGGTTCGTTAGCCCGATTTATCAGGTAGAGAGAAAGAGCGTTAAACCTTTTTGCCCACGACACGCGAACTGTTCTACTTCCTCCTTCCCTTCTCCCTGGTTGTGTGTGTGTGAAAATCAGCGGAGCATAGCAAATCCCTAGCCCAGTTTCGGCCCGTCCTCTCGTGGGATTAATTAGCATTTGGTTTAGGAATTCTTAAATTTGGGTCACCCCATATAATTTATGTATGTACATACGGATCGGCGGTATGTCAAGTGAATGTCAAAGCAAATTGCTTGCTACGGGCAATGCATTTACCGAACATTGAAATTGATTTGTAAACTCAACTTTCAACTGCTGATGGCATTTAAATATGTGATAAATCTGTAGACACAACCAGTTTGTATACCCTGTTCGCCTAGAGCGTTTAAGAGTGCGTATTATTATAAAATGTCATCAGTGATATGTATTCTGTCATCCATCAGTCTGAAAGTTCTCATTGAACTCAGCAACTAAAAGAGCTAGAGCTATTAAATTAAGTATGTAGACTCTGTACTCTATTTAAAGACCATATGCCAAGTTTCTTAAAACTTCCTCTATTTTTCTCAGTTTTGCATATTTAGTAAATTTTTAATGATCATCTACAGGGTATCGTCCAGTCTTACTCTCTCTCTCTATCTTTGCCGTGTGACATTTGCTATGCAAACACGAAAATTCCTTGTCTGGTCCTGGCCATTTGTGGACTGACAAGTTATCTTTGATGTACTCCGAGAGTTCATTTGTCTGGGATCTAAGCTGAACTGATATTGTTTGATTTGTTGTACTTTTGTACTCGTTGTTGTAGTTGTAGTTGTAGTTGCAGTTCCTGTCAACTTGTCTACGGTTCAGTGGACTGTCAAGCGGTGACTGTCGAAGGGTGAATAACACCTCAAGCCAAGGGAGCCAAGGGCCAGGAACCAGGGACGAGGTTCAAGCCAAAAGGTAATGCCCATAACCAAAACCAGAATTGTATGTAAGTCAGCGAAAAGGAGTTCAAAACAACATCTCATCTGCATATATAGATTTACTTAAGTGGTTTTTCTCAGTTATCAGCTAATTTTGGGATGAGAATGAAAATCTTTTGCATTTAGGAAACTTACCAGCAATTTTAAAAGTAAAAGCATGCAATCTGTAAAATAAATAAGAAAAGAAATATCATTAGACTTTAGTTTTCGATTATCATAAATTACAACTAATAGTACCAAGTACTACTTCAATTTATCGAGTTATTCGAGATTTACAGTACAAACAGCTCGTTAGACTTAAGATCACTTGAGGGACAAGAAGTTTTTATTGTAAACTTGATTGAAATTCAAGTGGGTTCAGCTAAACAACAATCCTTGGCCCCAGGCGCGTTCCGATTCAGCCTAAATCAACAAGAATCAAGTCGAAGATTTAGAGCAAAACTTGAAGCGAGACCAACAAAGTTGTCAAATCAAACAAATTCCAAAAGGTAGTCTAGAGACTCTGGTTGCAATCTGGTTTGAAGTTTTCACAATGTTTGGTGTTAAAAATATGAGCGGCATTTATAACTTTTTGTGTGCCGGACTGGCCCGATCCTTGGCCCGATCCGTGGAGCTGAGATCGGGTAACGGGGGTCCAAAAGTAATACCCAGTCATGGGCCTGTGGTTGGGTATTCTAAAAACGCCAGCGATTTATGCGTCTGTCAGTGTCGAGACGGCAGCATCGAAACCTGATTTGATGACGGCGCAAGAGTTTAAAGGGCTCGCGTAGGTAGAGAGAAGACGTCAGCAGTCCAACAGACCAAGAGACCAAGAGACGACGCTGTGTGAAGTCGCCAGACTTTACTGAAATTCCTGGACAAAGTGCCTGACTACGCAATAGATGGAGAAGGCGAAGGCGAAGGCGAAGGGAGGAGGTAGAAGTCAAAGCAGAAGGAGCAGCATCAGCTCTTCGGGAGTCAGTTGTGCTCCGCGTCTGAGTTGCAGCATTCCACAAAGAAGCGACTCCGCCAGACGGCTTAGTTCCAATGCTGACTGCCACATGTTGCACACACTGTGAGAATGAATTTAATTAAAGCAAAACTTTTCAACATTTGCAAATGCAGACCAATGCAGCGCCACCGCAGTCAAGCCGAAACACACACACACACACATATTCACACACACACAACTAGTTCAAAGTCTAGCGCTTGCACAGTGATTCCAAATGTATTGATTGCCCATTATTTATTTATGAATATCTTAAGCTCAGTCATGGAAATTTATATTTGAAGAAACAGATATAATTATTTTTTTTTAGAAATATTTAAAAAATACCTTCCACAAAAGTAAAATTCTGTTGCCCTGTGTAATCGATAACATGCTACGATTATAATGAAATTTGTTATATATTTGCTCAGTTATGGAAATATATAGTTGAAGAAACAGATATAATTATTTTTTTAGAAATATTTAAAAAAAACCTTCCACAGAAGTAAAATTCTGTTGCCCTGTGTAATCGATAAACTTGCTACGATTATAATGAAATTTGTTATATATTTGCCTTGTTCTGGAAATATATATTTGAAGAAACAGATATAATTATTTTTTTAGAAATATTTCAAAAAAAACCTTCCACAGAAGTAAAATTCTGTTGCCCTGTGTAATCGATAAACTTGCTACGATTATAATGAAATTTGTTATATATTTGCCTTGTTCTGGAAATATATAGTTGAAGAAACAGATATAATTATTTTTTTTAGAATTTTCGAAAATTTATTAGTTCAAATATTTCAAAAAATACCTTCCACAAAACTAAACAAAATATGTTGCCCTGTGTAATCGATAAACATGCTACGATTATTACGAAATTTGCAAACGTGAGTAGACAAAAATGTTGCCATTAAATTGGCAAAGTCGATACTCTCGTCATTGTCCACGTAATTGATGGGCAAAAAATAAAAAAAAGCCATGTTTAATCGACAGGGAAAGCTGTTGACCAAGTTGCTTATGCCCAGCACGTGTAATCTGTCAATTTCCTTGGCTTGATTACCCACAAATTAGCAGTTGTAAAGCTTAAAATGATTACAGTGCTTCATTATCTTGTACAATCTACAAGATATACATATTGCAGCCATAAATATTGTTAGAGCTCTTCTATCTACGACATTTATTGATTAGATAAAGCCCAAATTTTTAATACAAATATCTATATATTAAAATACCTTTGTAATAAGTCAATAAGACTTATTCTCTGACTAAGAGACATTTCTATTTAATTTAAAATATAAAAAATATAAACATTTAAAATACAAAACATATTTTAAAATAGAAAATTATTTTCAATTTAAATCTTTAAATTCATAAGCCTAGCACCTTAACTATATAATGGATGCATTAAGCATTACTGTTTGTAGATCCAAAAAAAAAACAAAAAAAATTACTTATTATATTTAGCAGCTGTATTTATCTTATCTTTAGTAGTTTGTGCTCTTATTTTGTTTTCCAATATTAATTTTCATTTTGTGGTTGCATTTAGCGCACTGTGCAATGCTTCTGGAGGCAGCCAACAATGCCAATTAAATCACATTTCAGTGGCACATTAAAATGCAATAAATACATCCGTGTGTATTGGTTTGTGTGTGTGTGTGTGATAGTGTGTGTGTTGGTGTGTGAGAGTGCAGCGACTGCCATTGGAGCGTTAAAAATATTTCATGCTCAGCTCAGTGCAGACGTCGTATTGCTCCTCCCGCCAACCGCCTTCCCCTTCTTCACACAGCCACCCACTTCATACACACACACACACACGCATGCAGCACACACACACACACACACATCCCTACAGCTGCTGCAATAGTTGTTGTCCTTTCGCGCATGCTCCAAAAACTACGCATAGATGTTGAATGTCCGATAAGCGGGCGTTACGAACAGCCAATGGGAACTGAGCAGCTCTATGGCCTCCCGAAAAACTAAAGCAAGTCTGGTCTGGTCGCGTCTGGTCTCTGCCAATGTCCAGTTTCCAGGCTCGGAGATCCGGCAATGCGATGTTTGCATCGCATTTTTACCGCTCTCATTGCATTTTCAGCATAATTTGGCGTAATTTTAGTACAGCGGCATCTGACATTGTTTCGGTTGACTTTTGAAAGGCTCTTGCCTTTGTATCTGTATCTGTATCTGTATCTGTGTCTGTTTCAGTATCTGTGTGGTGTCCACTTGCAACATTTCGAGCTCGAGTTGCGCCATTGCCATTGGATGCGATGGAGATGGTCGAGAGCGTGAAACTCGTGATATCGAGCTGACCACGAATTATGCTGCGGAATATTGAACAGTCTCAAGGTTGTCCTTGTTCTCCACCTCCTTGCTCATACCACTTAACTTCCGCCCTCCCCAACCAAAAAGCATAAGCAACAACAACAACAACAACAACAACAACAAGAAGAACCGGCCGAATCCAGCTGCGTGACTTGTGGCAGGGCCAAAAGTCTCAGGCGACGGCTTTTGTTTTATGTCTTGCCAGTTTAGCAATAACAACAACAACAACGATAACTGCAAGTGTAGGTGAGACAAATGTCATGAGTATCTGTAGAAGTAAGTAAGTAAGTTTCGACACATGTTAACCGATGCAGTCTGAATGCTTCCGATTATAACCATGAGACTATATGCCAATCTGTGAATTCATATGATTATGTTCAGTTTACATAATCCATTCCTACAACTAACATATTTTATTCTTAGACAAGAATCCAACTTAATATAATTTGTTTTTTAATTGAAATTAAATTAATAATTATTGGGATATTTATTTTTTGTTAATTATATTTTCCTAGATTTTAGAACTGATCAAACTTTGTTATAAACAAAATTGCCAATCTAAGATTTTGATTAAATTATGATTTGATATAAAATATAAAAGTTCTGTATATAATTGGTAGTTCTATATCATAACTAGTTGCATTTTTGGAACCGTCCTTTTAAATTTCAAACTAACTTGTTATTTAAAAATTCGATTTGCTTAAATTTGTATATAATATTAACTTGGTCTTTCACTTGGTATACATGGTACACCTGTCGTCCACCCCACCTCGAATGTCAGTGTCCGACTTAAGAGAGAAGCTTTCGCAAGCACAGTGCTGTGATCAACTTTCGCGCTTAACTGTGGCTCGCGTCCTGACCACAAATGCGGTGTCCAGTTGCAACAAGGGGGGAGATCGGCAAAGAAAAAAAAAGAACCGCAAATGAAATATTTCTGGCATTGCAAATGAAATAAATGAAGTTAAGCCAATTTGAGGTTAAGCCCCAAAGAAGGAATTCATTATTTCTGTTGCGACAACAACAAAGGGAAAATGGAGAAGAAGAAGCAGAAGCAGAAACAGAAACAGAAACAGAAGACGACACAAAGCTGAGGGACAAAGACGCGTGTCTTGCGTGTCCTGGGCCTAAGAGAGGAATTTGCGCAAACCACAGAAATGCGACAAATGCAACAATAGCTGTAAAGCCAGTCAGCAAGAATACGGAGAAGGCAACACATGGAAGAAACCGCAATAAACTTGTGGAACAGATAAGATGCAAGAATGCAAAACGATAAGCCAACACAGCACAACAACAGCAACAAAATACAAAAAAAAAAAAAACAGCTGCGAAAAACATAAAAACACAATTGTACATAGGGTAAGGGGAAAGGGGGTGAGCCGACTGCGTGGGAAGAAAGTTTGGGGAGCTTTTTGGGTGCGGTTTTAGTTACCAGCGACACTATCTTATATAATTCGATAAAGATGCCGGCAAATGCAATTTTCTAAATATATACTTCAGTATATACACACATACATTCTCACATAATGTGTGTGTGCGAATATAACATAATAAAGAGCCCCGAGCAGAGGCAAAGCAATCTAGCAAAAAGTTCACTCGATAACAGCGTCGACAAAAGCTCGTAGACACCGCCAATGTTGCTGTCGCTGTTAGCGTCGCCGTCACCGTCGCCATTGACGTCGACGTCGCCGCTGTCGTCGGGCAACTCCAAAAGGTCCAACAAACGTAAACAACAACCAATAAGGCAAGAGCGAAAAGAGAAGGAACAGCAGGAGTAGGAACAGCAGTGACTGCAACATCAGCAGGAGGAGAACAAAAAGAAGAAGAAAAAGCAGCAGCCGACGGCGGCGGCTGCAAGAAAAATAAAAACATCAACCAAAAGAAAAAAACACAAACTACTGTCTTTAGTCGAATATCAAATACTCTTTTTGCGTTAATTATTAAAGCATCAGAATTTTATGTAAGCAAATTGCAGACTAAAGCTTTACACACAATCGTACAAATACATGCACATTTATTTATTATGTACAAGGCTTATTGATATGACTAATTTAGTGATAAGCATGTGCCATTTGGCACCTATTTAGAATTACTCACAGTGTCACATACAGTAGGTCAGTTAATTGTGTTAACAAAGAACTAAAATCGCATATAATTTGATTTTTATAAAGAGTGCATTCCACTTGAGCGAAATAATAATTTTGTTAAAAATTAAAATATTTTTATTTTGAAAATACCATACATTCTTATCTTTATCAAAATAATTGATTGACATACTGTATATTTGTTTGTAGTCACGTTTTCTTGATCAAAAATAAACAGTTTATAATTTTCGGTTAAATTTGAATTGTGTTATTTCGCGATTAGACTTGTCAACTCATCGACACAGTGTCGCCAACTTGACGATATGAAATTGCCACAAACGTCAAGTTTCGTTGAGTTAAATTCTGCATAGATCAGGCAAAGTCATAAGCTTTTTCTCCCTACACAACAAGCTTGATAAGAAAAGAGAAATAACCCTCTGACTTGGATATAGAAAATATTATGTGCCGCTTGCAGGAGGCTGTCCCAAGTTGATATTATTGTTGTTGCTGTTGTTTTTGGTGTAACCAAAGTGCTGCTTGCACAGGACGAAGATGGAGGAGGGAGGAGGAAGGAGGAAGAGTAGGTAAGATGCGTGTCTGGGTTTTTGGCTTGGCGCTGCGTTCTGCTGGTTTGAGACGACGACTGCAAAGCACAGCACAAAATTCCATTGAAATCGTTTGAAAATTGAGCCCTGTACAGGAGATTTGCTCAGCCCAGGGCAGAGCAGAGGTCAGGGAGATGGGGGTGGGGGTGGGGAGTAGTAAGGCGTCGTCTACCATCTCGTAATAAATATACGCCGAGAATTTAGCTGGAGGCAAGAGATGAAGCGGGGACTGATGATGACGACGCTGGTTCGTTCTGGTTTAGACCCTGGCGGGTTGTTGTTACTGTTGTAATTGTTGTACATTGTACATATACTCGTAAAATGTGTAAAAATAACAAAGCAAATGAATTGCAGTTTAGCAATAAAGCAAAAGGGAAACGGATGCGCGTTACGAGCTTTGAAAGAGGCTGGCCGCACAGGACCGAGGACCGAGGACTGAGTCTACTGCACCCGCATATAAACCAGAGCGCACACATATACAATCATATACATATGTATGTATTAAAAGTGTCAGTATTTGTGTGTGTCTGCGAGTAGCAAACTGCAGCCACAAAACTTTTTGCATGTAATTGTCAGGCAACGCAGACGTCGACAATGCGACAATAGAGTACGAAAGAGCAGACAGAGAGGAAGAAGACGCATGCCAAAGAACTACTACAACTATGTTGCCCCCCACAAAAATGCAAGTGCAAAGCAAACGAGAAAGAGTGCAAAACCAGAGCGAGAGAGAGAGAGCAAGGAGCCGGCATATGAAACGTTTCACAACAACAAAATATACGGCAAGTGCCAAAGCTGAGCAAGCGCCACACACAGACATCAACACCAGCACCAACACTCATACAAATGGATGCAGCGACTGCGCTGCTGCTGCTGAGAGAGACGCACAAAAGCAAGCCGCAAAAAAATCAAAAACAACAACAACAGGGAGAGGAGCGCTTTCAAGCTCTGCTCTCTCGCTCTTTCATTGTCTGCACTCTGTGTTTGGGTCTGTGTGGAAGTGGAGCTTAGCGGCAGCGACGACGGCGTCAACGTCGACGCCAACGCAGCAAAATTTCATGAATGGAATTTGTAAATTTTCTTTTCATTTGCAACGTTGTGCTGTTGTTGTTGTTGTAGCGCTAATCATGTGCAGCGCATCGAGAGAGTCACAGACCACAAGCATGTGGGGCAGAAGACAGGCAGAACAACAACAACAACAATGATGATGATGATGATGTACCAATGTGGTTGTTTTTGTCTGAAACGGGTTTTATGGATTTTACATGTATGTACATACATATGTACATTTGTTGCACTTTTCGCTCCTCCCTGTTAACAGCTGTGCAGGAAGGAATGATAAGCCAACGAAAGTCAACAGAGTATTCAGCATTGTCGCCGATTCTAATCAGACAGAGCATGCGAAGCAGCAACACAAAAACTAATGTGATTTTAATTGTCGCACATATGTATGTATATATGTTAACCCCCACCCCGTGTCTTTACCCTAACCTGGTCAGTGGCTAATTATAGACATAAGCAACATTTGGTTAAAGTGATTTGTGCAGAGAAAAAGATAGAGCTAAACTTTTGTTAGTATTTGTCAATTTCGTGGAATTGGCATTTAAAAAACGTGTTAAAAAGCGTGGAGAACTTGGGGGCACCACAACAAACGAGGGCAACAGCAGTGCAATGGAGAGAATTTCATTACATTCGAGACGATTCGTAGTTACAGGCAGCATGAAGAGCAGGCAGAGCTAAAAAGCAGAGCAAAAGCAGCGCGACAGCGAAAACGTCGACTCTCTGGCAAATTAAATACACATGCCGACGTTTACATTTGTATGTATGTATATGTAAGCAAAGCAAATCGAGATGCAGCGACAATAACAACACTTAATGTCTGGAAATACTCAAGCTGCGAATACTCTTTAAAGCGACATTTTAATAATTCACAGCTAACAGATTTTTACTTCTGTTAAATTATTCAACACAGTATGTAAACAGATCACTGTTGCATATCTTGTATTAACAGAGGTAGAAATTGAATGTAATACCTAACAGCAGCGGATATTAAATGTTAGATAGTTAATTCCAAACAAATCTTTTATACTTTTTAGCTTTACACTCTTAATTTTACTTTTAATTTTGAATATTTTTCAATTGATATATTTAAATTTGTATTTAAACATATTTTCACATTTTATTTAGCATACTTTTTGGAGCAATCAACAGTCTACAAATGGATAGATTTTAAATGATGTTATGCTTAATGTTAAGTCTATTATAGCCAAGTGTTTGGTTTGGACAGAGTATCGAATAGAGCAACAATAACAACCGAAACAGTCGAGCAGTAAAAATAGTCGATTGGCTTTGAACTTTGCAATGCCGACGCCGGCGACGCCGTCGATGATGAGGTAAAGGATATTACCAGAGATTGGCATTGGTATTCGTTTCTGAATGCCTTACGGCCTATACACATGGGTGTGTGTGTGTGTTTGTGGGAGTGTGTGCGTGTACGGGCATAATCAAATCAAGCAATGCGAAACGTGTGTCGACTCAAAGACGAGGGCAATAAAACAGCAACAGGCAATAAATTGCCAAGGCGAACAAGTGTGGGCCAACAAGAGAAACAGGACACAGCTAAAGTTAAGACTGAGTCTGTGGCCTATAATGTGCGGGTGTGGTGTCAGTACATATGCACATATACCCTATGTATTAGATACTCAAGATTTAATACCCTCAGATCAGAGCGCTATATTCACTTTATGATTGATAGTCTTTATCTCAGTCATGTGATTTTAGCCAAGATCGTTTCAAAATTAAGACTAAATCGTCTCAAGTCGTCGTACTGATCAAGAATATAGTTACTTGTCTACCACAATTCCTTTTACACACTTGTGGACAGAATTATAATACTCTATGGAAGGGCATATGAGTAAAGGGTATCTTACCAACGATTTAACCATTTCCACTTGATGCTGTTGCTATTATGCATAGGTATTTCAATCAAACCAGCTTCAATCAATAAGCAGCTGTTGCAAGCGTTAAACAAAAGGTACAAATTATCAGCACGAGCGATGATATCAATAAGAGCCAACTGAGGAGCAATGTTTAATTAAAAAACAACAACAGCAAGAAAAACGATGTAAAATGCCGTAAAGCAGCCATGGAAAGAAGGAAAAGAGGAAGAGACAACGAGCAACAGGCAACAGGCAACCAGGCAAACGGCAGCTGGCTAAAAGGAAAAACTAAAGGAAAACTGGGCTGGGCCGAGCAGGTGTGTGTATAGAATAAATTATGAGCACGTAACGCGTCGTAGGATGTCCAGGATTATAAAAGATCAGCAAAAGAACTAAAGAGACAGAGAACAAGAGAGAGAGAGAGAGAGAGAGAGACGTAGAGAAAAGCCAAAGGTTAAATAAATTGTATCTCCTACAACGAGTACTTGCATCCCATTCAAAGATGATGCAAAATGTTGTCCTCAATCTTTTCAGTTTCCTCTTGCGTCGCGCGCAGCTGCCGTGAAAGTGAAAAGCGACTTTGCGATTTTCTCTACTGTGTGCATTGTCTCATTGAATGAAAGAAAATGAACCTCACCGCATCTCTCAATGATCTCAGCAGCTGGCCATTGCATACAAATGTATCTGCTTATTTTGTATCTGACAGATGCTGAGATACACGCGTAACTGTCCCATAAATTGCACCCGTAATCGATTTGTGGGTCGCAAGAGGGAGCCGAGAGGCCTGAAGACACAAAATATGCTTATATAATTCCATATACATTATGCAATTAGATCCAGAGCATCTAAGATGCAGCTGTAAGAGATTCGGTTTTTCCTCTTTCCTTTTAAGGCATAATCAAATCGAATCAATGTTCTGCAATTATTTTTTGGGGTTGCTTTTGGGTTTGTCCATAAAAATGTCACAGCGCTCACATTTTGGATGAGAATTATGATTTGGGTTGTTTCTTCGAAAAGGTTTTTTCGTTGTTCGTTATAATTTAATAATATTTTTACAATTTAAAAAGGTTGGCCTAAGTTCAAAACATAACATTTATAGTCCACGTAAGTCGCTCTCATATAAATTGGATTATTCAGATTTTTCCTGAAGCTCTAAAATTAAATTATGAGCTTTGTTGATAAGAACGAGGCGATCTGAGTTTCAGTTTATAAAATTTTCATGTCGTTTCACTATATCATTCAAAGATGAGACTTTTGTGGTGTTTTTATGTATACAGAAATATTCCGAAAGATATTATTTCTTTCTTTTTTAAAGATAAAGATACATAATTTGATATCGCAAAAGTGCATCGTTATTTTAGCTCGATTACCTTACAAATTATATATACATATATAATTCGGCCAAAGATCATGTGGTATTCATTAAGTTTTTCTTAAACTTGTGATCTTCTGTTTTGGAATAGCATTCTCGAAATACTTTTATCTAATTTGTTGGCTTTAGTTTGAACCCGAGCTGAACTCCGTTGAACTCTGGTGGCACTGTTGAGCGCTTTTCGTGCTCTCTGCTTATCACAATATGCCACAATGTTGCTGGGGTAGCCAAAACGTCAGTCGCGCTTTATAAATCGTTTAAACATCCGCTTTGCGCTTCAACACCGTTTAGGTGACACATATACATACTTATTTCCATATACATACATATTCGTAAACATTGAGATGTTTATGTATTTATATGCATTATAATCATAACGATTAATCATTTTTATCAATGAAGTGCGAAAAAAATGAAAATAAATAAATGAATTTAGCAAAAACGAATACATAAAGCTAAGAGATGTCGACGCCTGTGTGACCCAATTGAAGGGACTATGGAATAATCTGTTGTTGTTGTTGTTATTGTCGATGTCAGCGTCAGCTTCAGCTTCGGCAGCGTCAGCGTCATTTTAGTGACGACATCACCCACAGCAGCAGCGGCACAACAACAAATGAGTTGTCATACAATGGACATGTCTGCGTCTGTCCATTTCTGTCTCTCTTTCTGTCTGTCACTGGCTGCAGCAGGAAATCGTTGATGTCGCCGGCAGCGCTGCTGACGACGCTCAAAACTTTTTGCTCCAATTTGCACGCACCAACAACAAAAACAACGTAGCAGAGACGCTTCTGAGTGGAGTTTGTGGAGCGTGTGCGTATGTGTGCGTATATGTCTGTGCGTTTGTGTGTGGGAGCAGCACACTGAAATTCCATATTCCACATTTCTTATGCGGCGAGGGCAGCGACAGCAGCAGCAGCAGCAGAAACAAAAACAAGCAATAGTAACAATAATGGCGTCGCTGCTGCCGCTGCGTTGAGTTTTTGCTTCGTGTTTTCTTGTTGCTTTCGCGCATTTTAAAAATAGCCAGGCCAGCGAACAGTGTACAACAACAACAACAGCAACAATAATAACAACTACAGCAACACTAAATGAACAGGCAACGTAAAGAAGCGACTGAAAGCTTTCCCATAAGCACCGCAACAGAAATACTCTTTTTCGAGGTTAGCTTTTGATACACAATACTGATTAGAGATTAGTATTCGCATAAATTTAAATAGTTGTGGTTTCCATGCCCAAATTTAGATAGTCTAATTTCAACATTTTAGTTCAGATTCTTAGTTATACCTATGTGTGTATATTTAGCTTATTTTACAATTTAGTTTTTAAAAACAATAATTTGTATTTTTTTTTTAAATATCGGAGTACATATTTATATATCTGATATAGAGAAGTTTACAGTCTTATGATATCCTTCGGGAAAGACTTAATAAAAATTATAAAAATAATAATTGCATACTTTTAGGGTGTAAAATGATCCCTTTGAAATTGATACCCATTCGAATAGATTCTCTGGGTTCCGATAAATGCTTTAGCTGTATCAAAATAAAGGGCAAACTTATAAGACCCACAAGTAAGGGTATCAAACAGCAAAAAAGCAACGAGCAACCCAAAACGACCAAAATCAACAACAAAAGGCAACAAAAACATATTAATGAAATCGTTTTTAACTCGTTTCGCTTAAGTATTTTCATGCGTTTTGTTGTAAGGGGAAGGGGAAACTTGTCTCTCATTTTTTCTCACTCTCTGCGTTGTGGTCTCTCTGAATTTTTGCCTCGGCCTGGTTATAAAAAAAAGTGCAATAACAACAGCTAAATACATAAAATATATGATAAACACAAATGCGATACGATCGCAACGACACGACCCAAAACTGGCGAATCTACAATTAAAAATCAAAATCAATTTCGAGAGTATTTTACAGGTACAAATTATATATGTATTGGATCAAGTGCGCCTTTAAATTACCAGATTTGGATTGTGTAAGCCCAAGCCCGCTTGGGTGCTTCACTCGGCGTTGCCAGATGGCTCGACGCGATATTTAATGCATGCGTATTAATAGCGTTTATGAAGTGTAAGCTTATCAATTTCATTCAGCAATCATATGTATTTGATTTTCTAAGTAAATCCCATTTTGGGTAGACCGTGAGGAATATTATAACGAACTGAAACAAAAACTGCTGAAAGTTTTAGACCTACCACTAAGTTGCAATTATTATATTAATCTAAAAATTGTAAATATTTAATATAATTTATTAAGGTTTTTTATTTAAATTATTTATCTTTACATTTAAATTGATTTTAAATGGTTTCCTCGAGAGATCACATATAGTAATAGGTGAATTAGAAAAATATATAATATACTACTAAGCAGAAATTGAAGAACAAACTAATATTATCAATGTGAAATGATGTAAAAATTGTATTGAGAAATATTCGATATTAAAAGTAATTAGGTTTAGTCTGCAACTGTTTCATTCCGGATTTGTTCATGGAACTGGAAGACTGCAGCTCCTATCGTTATGGGACAATCAGGAGCGCAGTTGTCATAAGCCGATGAAGAAAACAAAATGAAAAGCACAAATCACTGCTTCCGTAATAATATATCGGATTTGGTTGAGACAGCGCCAACCATTTTATAAAAGGCAACTGCGCAAAATAACAAGAAGAAGAAATCACGGCATTTCTGTGTGTGTATACCAAATGGAGAACAGGTAAAAAAGCAACTGGTTCACAAATGATGAGCCCAAGCCAAGTGAAGCACTGAAGGCCAACAACAGAAGAAGAACTGTGACCAAAAATATGCAGACTCAAGAAGAGTTATATCTGCCGCATCTGCCTCCCCTGTACACCGCCCCATTTAAGAACTAAAAGAAAAAAAAACAAAAAAACGATGACGCAGCGTCGTCGTTGTCGGGTGGAGGTCATCAAACTATGATGACGTCGCCCCGCAACAGCGACAAAATAAAATGAAAGGTGAGCTAAAAAAACAATTGCCAAGGGTGTGAAGAACTATTGAAGAAGCAAAAGGAGGAGGTGGAGAAGGCTAGGAGGAAAAGGTAGCGAAAGTACAGAGTCGAGTTTTGCAAGCTAACAAGCGAATCTTTTTTCTTAACTAAGTTACAATTCGCTCTTATCACGCGCGTCTAGATTTCCGCGTTCACTCCAGAATATCTAGGTTAATTGATACGCTGATAAGGAACTCAAACGCTTTGGGAATGGCAAAAACTTACAAGCGGAAACAGAAAAAAAAAATGGCCAAATACACCAAACAGTTGGGATTGCGATGCGAGCAAGCGAAAATATGGTTTCTCCGCTGCTTTCAGTAGGCCTAAACATAAAACAGCTATTTTGGGAGCAGTCAAACATTCATCATCAAGTGATCTTCGCATCCGACTCCTTGACAAGGTCAAGTCTACAAATAAACTCTATGCGAATTATAAGTAGATACAAAGTTTTGCATTGCTCGTCATTAAATGGGTCAAAATGTGAAAGCAAACATAATTAATTTTTTAAATTTCTCAGTTCTTCATAGTTTGCCATTCGTTGTTGTTGTTTTTTATGGTGATAAACTTACATGTGCCAAAATTCGAATTAGAAATGCAAATAGCAAATCGAATGTGACGTCATCCCATCGGCAGTGAATTGGAGTTGTTTGTTCATTTATAAAGCCGTTACTTGCGCACAAACACACATATTCGCGTGCACACACTCACGTACGCACACAAGCAAAGGAGAAAGAGTCGCGCGGCAAGAAGCAGCAGCAGCAGGTTGATGGTTTCGTGGAGTGGGCAGCGAGACCAGTATTGCCACATGCATACACATGAATATGTATATATTAGAAGAGGGGCACAAAAGTTAATACTTAAGGCTGATCTGCTGCAAAATATTATATAAAGTGCGCATTAGAGAAAGTAAAATACTCCAATTCCCTCCTTTGGGCAACTGCGCATCAGCTGTGGCGGCCGGCAATACCGGGTGCTCAAAATGAAAATGTCCAGCGCAGCACCCACATTCGTACACACACACAAGCCTGAACAAACATACAGACGTCACATTTTTCGCAGCCTCTACATTCTAATACTATTATATAGATATGTATGTATGTATGTACATACCTACCACATTTTTGTCGTTTCTCTATGGCATGAGCTATAGATTTTTCTGCCACGTTTTTCACACACTTTTATTTAAGCCACACACTTGGTTTTGATCTTAATTTGAAGCGTGTAATATTATCTCTTGATTGTGTAAAGTTTTATGCCGCTCGCATCACATTTGATATGCGAAAATTGCAGCGTAAAAATGATTAAAGCAAAATGTGCTTCAATGCTTCCTCTTCGACACCATGACAATTGGTGGCTGCAGAAAGAATGAACGAGTGAGAGAGAGAGACAGAGAGCGAGAGGCGAGCAAGCGGCAGCGACGACAAGCGAATTGAAAAGCAACAGCAGCGAAGTGCGGCCACCGCGGCGATGATGACGTTACTGTAAGTGTTGTTGTTGCTCTTGTTTTCATTAAACTTACTGTCAAATCGGGGCAAAAGGGCGCCAATTCTATAAGTTCACTTTATTGGAAAATGTATTGAATATTGAACGAGTACCTGTATTTATAAGCCAAATTTAACTTTATTTTTTGACACTCACGTACTCGCGACGCGTTCAACCAGCAGCGAGGAATGAGAAACTTGTGTGTTGGTATTGGTGTCGTCGTCGTTGTACGTGTTTTATTGCCTGCTTTGCTTTTGATACTTTGTTTGTTCTTTTACACACACTTTCTTATACACACAGCGTTGCTTTTTGCGCTCATCAATGACGCGCGGCTATTGTCTTAATTCAAAATCAAACAAGTAATTAACTCTTTAAGTATATAACTGTTACTAATTTAATGTCAAATTTAATCGGTACACAAGAACTCAATGCCCATAAAAGCAAACACACCTACACGTGAGCGGCGCGCAGTTGTTGTTTACATTTAACAGCTGTTGATCAGCTGTGGAAACAGCTGTTAACTAAGCCTGTTAACTAATCTGTTTATTAACATTGACGTCTCGCTTGTGAGTTGGCAGTCTGGCAATGGTTGCCACCTGTTAACAATTTATTTGAATTCAAATTTGCCAAAGTTGGATCAAAGCTGCCATACAGTTGTAACTTTTCTATTTTTTTTTTAAATTTTTAAGTAATTTTAAATAATTAAATAAAAGTATAATACTAAAAATGTTAAAAAATTTACAAAAATATAACAAAAGTTCTTGAGAGAATTTTAAAACCCTAGTTTCAAAATTAAGCTAAGTACATTTTCGTAGTGACGCTGTTATTTATATGAGAAGATGGGATTTGGTTTTATTTATGAATATATTGAACCTTAAGACAAAGAGCAAATACGAATTTTGAATTTTTTTTAGGCAGTGCATTGAACTGCAGTCTGGGAATGCACAATTGATTAAAAAAGAAAGAGGGTTGTCTGGGAAACGTGCACGTTGCGAATTCACAAAGGCAAAAGGGTAGCAAAAATCTCTAATTGCATTTGCAGCCGCAACACAAATTGAATGCGTCTTGAAAAGTCATTCAGGATCACGGCAACCCCAGGGTATTTTTTGGGGTGCAGCAACTTAACAGATTGCAAATTTTCGGCGCAGTCTAGCGCATTTCTTATAAAAAAATATATATATATTTTGATTTTTTTTTTTTGGCATTTCACTTATGATTAATGGAGACAGGGGTGAATAAAAGGCAAACATGAATGCAAATTGCGTACGGTTAAGCTAACAACAATAATGTCAAATTCATTTAATACCTTTAACGTGGTCATCATCACTATGATCATTATCGTCATCGTCACTCAAATATCAATTATAACAAACACTTCGTAACTGCTGCTCTCGACATTTTGTACGACTTGCATGGCCGAATAGGTGATTGCCTTCACCTCGGTGCCCTGCGGATGTTTGCCCAGTTCAAAGGGTTCACCGTAGCAGCGGCACACAATCTCAAAGTTGTCCAAATCGAATTTGGTGATTTCCAGTTTCTTGCACACCAGAAACGGTTCAGCCGAAAACAGGAACAACAGCTCGTCCAGAAAATGAAATAGCAGACCTTCAATGTCATCGCCTTTGGCCTCGATCTCATAGCATGATTCCACCGAAACATAATCCAACTCCGTCATATAGCCAAACATTGCCACTCCACATTGTTCGAATGCCTCCTTTAACGAGGTGCCCCATCCATGTAATCTGCAATCGGATGAGAATATTTTAATTTGCAACAGGTGCCGGCAACGTGGTCGGTTTATTCATGGTGAAATAATTATAGATGTATTATTACTCATTTTCCCCACACTGAGAGATGTAGTGAATACGCCATCTGTAATAATTTCACCATGTGTTTACTTACTGCACATCGGCTGTGTGGTCCAAATCTGTAAACAAAACAATAATAGGCAATTAGAAATTACAATTACTCACATAAACAGCTCTCGAATACTCACATTCATATTTCGTTTCGGGCAGTAAAAAGTTTTCCTTGCTAAATTCCACCTCCATTCCAATTTCAGTTATTATTGTTACAATTTCGTCAATGAGTGTAAAAAGTGCGACTATTTAGCCAATCAGCTGATTTTATTTTAGAATTTCCCCCAAGGGATATTTTAACAGCAAACAACAGCAACAATCGCCGGCTAACAGCATATAATTTTAGCAACAATTTTATAATTTAATTTAAATATTTTTTGTAATTTAAACTTGATATATTGTCCCATCAACCGTTTTGTATTAGAACTTCCCACTAACACTTTTTTAACAGAGAAGTCAGCGGCCAAAGATCGTTTTATTTATGATGTTAACATAAAGTATGGGTGCACTACTAAAATGTTAAACTTTCAAATGGTCGAAATAGTTTGCAAGGTAGTCAGACATTCCGTGTCAATGTTTATTTAGCAAAATATGGTACATATCAGTAACCAGCTTGACTTACATTGGTGGAAAACTTCGCTAAATAATCAAAATGACTACTGTTAGCGGATCATTGTGAATGTTAAGGGTTTTCGATGACGGTCATACTTGGTTAATAATAATTTGTCAGTTTCACGTTTGCCGAAGACGGTCACACAGTCTTAAAGAGCTCCGAAAACTGTATAAAATCTGATTTTTTCTTAAGCAAAAATTAAAACAGCAATTGAAAGTAAACATTAAACAAATGGTAACAAATTCCACGGACTCGAAGAGAACGTGGGATATGTTATCCCAAGTACATGAAAGCATATAAATCAGGTTGAAGAAGGAAACTAAGCAAGATGGACACCGCATCGGACAATGACAGCGATGAGGGCTCCATTGGCGGCAATGCGGCGAACGATATGGGATTGGATCTGACTGGCATTCTGTTTGGCAACATTGACTCGGAGGGCAAGCTCGTGGACGATGAGGATGAACAGGGACATGCCTTTGATGCCGAGCTGCGAGAAAATCTAAGTTCATTGTCTAAGTTAGTTTACGCTTAATGTTCAACTGCATTAATGTATATAATATGTATATGAAATTCTTACAGAATGGGTCTCAACTCACTCTTAAGCGAGGTGATTGACCAGAATGGTGGCGACAACTCCGAGGACGAGATTGAGGACAAGCATGTCTCTGAGTCTTCTGATAATTTAAGCGCTTTTGATGCATTGAAGGCTGGTGTCAAAAGCGAGACGACAGATGATGGCGCTATTAAGGCACAAGATGATGCTATTGACTACTCGGACATTAATGAACTATCCGAGGATTGTCCTCGCACCCCATCGCCGCCACCAGCAGCAACAGCGGAAGAGGCAACAACATCAGCGTCTACATTCGATGATCTGGAAGATGCCATACCTGCCTCAAAGGTAGAGGCCAAGTCGAGTAAGTGCTGCTGACTCCCAATCAACTTTTGACTACTTTAACAACTACCTGAATGTGTAGCCAAAGATGATAAGGAGCTTATGCCGCCGCCAAGTGCGCCAATGCGAGGAGCAAGCACATCGTCCACTGGCACCGAGGATTCATCCACCAAGCCAGGCAGCACTGATGCGTCTAGCTCCAGTGAATCTAAAGCGAATGATGCTAAAGGTAGTTTGTGTTCATCATTGATTCGTAATTAATATAATTAAACTTGTCCATTTTAGCTGAAGCCGATCGCAGGCTGGACACTCCTCTGGCCGACATATTACCCTCGAAGTACCAAAATGTCGATGTGTGTGAGCTATTTCCCGATTTTCGTCCACAGAAGGTGCTACGTTTCTCCCGCCTGTTTGGTCCCGGCAAGCCGACTAGTCTGCCACAGATCTGGCGTCATGTGCGCAAGCGACGCCGCAAGCGGAATCAGTCGCGAGATCAGAAACTGACCAATACGGGTGGCTCGGACTCGCCCAGCGATACAGAGGAGCCTCGCCGACGTGGCTTTAGTACTTACTTTGGACCGGAACCGAAGCCGACGGAGTGCATGTCCGACGATGAGGATAAGCTGCTCAGCGATTTGAACAGTGAGGATGTGCGCCAGGAGGGCCCTGAAAATGGGGATCATAATGATCAGAAACCAAAGGTGGCCGACTGGCGATATGGACCAGCACAAATCTGGTATGATATGCTGGAAGTGCCCGACTCGGGCGAGGGATTCAACTATGGCTTCAAGACCAAGCCCGCACAATCATCCTCCTCGTTGACCAAGTTCAATGGCGAACGCACAGCAGCCAGTGGTGATAGTGAAATCGCCCAGGAGTACAGCATTGCCGACGATGCGTTTCTAATGGTATCCCAATTACACTGGGAGGATGATGTTGTCTGGGACGGCAACGATATCAAGGCAAAGGTGCTACAGAAACTGAATTCCAAGACCAATGCCGCTGGCTGGCTGCCCTCGAGTGGATCCCGCACAGCCGGCGCCTTCAGTCAGCCGGGCAAGTCGTCCCTGCCCGTGGGCAACAACAGTGGAGGCGGTGGCGGCAACAGCTCCAAACAGAATTCTGGTGGTAGCGCAGCTAAGAAGGCATTGCAGAGGTTAGTTGCACTAATATCTCAGATCTATTTATATTCCTTTAACTTGATCTTTGTAAATATTTCAGTGCTGCGCAGAACAAACAGGTGGAGGCACAAGATGACACCTGGTACAGTCTGTTTCCCGTTGAGAACGAGGAGCTCATTTATCACAAATGGGAGGATGAGGTAATCTGGGATGCTCAGCAGATGAGCAAGGTGCCCAAACCGAAGGTGCTGACCCTGGATCCCAATGATGAGAACATTATACTCGGCATTCCCGATGACATTGATCCATCCAAGATCAATAAAAACACGGGACCACCGCCTAAAATTAAGATACCACATCCGCACGTTAAGAAATCAAAGATTCTGCTGGGCAAGGCGGGTGTCATCAATGTGCTGGCCGAGGACGCGCCGCCGCCGCCACCCAAGAGTCCAGATCGTGATCCCTTTAACATATCCAATGACTCGTAAGTTGGCAATTGGAAATCTTCTAATGAACTATAATTAATCAAGTGCATTTTACAGCTATTACACACCCAAAACGGAGCCAACGTTGCGTCTTAAAGTTGGCGGCGGTAATCTCATCCAGCACTCCACGCCTGTTGTGGAGCTGCGTGCTCCGTTTGTGCCCACACACATGGGGCCGATGAAGCTGCGTTCTTTCCATCGACCGCCACTCAAGAAGTTCTCTCATGGACCGCTGGCACAGACAATGCCACATCCAGTTCATCCACTGCTCAAGCACATTGTAAAGAAGGCCAAACAACGCGAGGTGGAGCGTATTGCGTCCGGAGGTGGCGACGTTTTCTTTATGCGTAATCCCGAGGATTTGAGTGGCAAGGATGGCGATATTGTGTTGGCTGAGTTCTGCGAAGAGCATCCGCCTCTTATGAACCAGGTTGGCATGTGCTCCAAAATCAAGAACTATTACAAGCGCAAGGCCGAAAAGGACAGTGGACCGCAGGACTATGTGTACGGTGAAGTGGCCTTTGCCCACACCAGTCCATTTCTGGGCATACTGCATCCGGGTCAGTGCATACAGGCGCTGGAGAACAACATGTACCGTGCTCCCATTTATCCACACAAGATGGCCCCATACGACTTCCTTATCATACGCACGCGCAACAGCTACTGGATACGTGTGGTGAACGCGATCTTCACCGTGGGCCAGGAGTGTCCACTCTACGAGGTGCCAGGTCCCAATTCCAAGCGAGCTAACAATTTTACGCGTGACTTTTTGCAGGTAAGTGAATTGACTATTAACGACTATCCAGTTTAATGAATGTTATTTGTTTTAGGTCTTCATCTACCGCCTGTTTTGGAAAAGTCGCGACAATCCTCGTCGCATACGCATGGATGACGTGAAGCGTGCCTTTCCAGCTCACTCGGAGAGCAGCATTCGCAAGCGTTTAAAGCAATGTGCGGATTTCAAGCGTACTGGCATGGACTCCAACTGGTGGGTAATCAAGCCCGAGTTTCGACTGCCCTCCGAGGAGGAGATACGGGCCATGGTATCGCCGGAACAATGCTGTGCCTACTTCAGCATGATAGCAGCCGAACAGCGCCTTAAGGTGAGTCGTGGGAATACTTATAATATAGTGTAATACAACATTATTTCTTGATCCACAGGATGCTGGTTATGGTGAGAAATCGCTGTTCGCACCGCAAGAAGATGACGACGAGGAGGCGCAACTGCTCGATGATGAGGTGAAGGTCGCCCCCTGGAACACCACGCGCGCCTACATTCAGGCCATGCGCGGCAAGTGCCTGCTGCAGTTGAGCGGTCCAGCGGATCCCACTGGCTGCGGCGAAGGATTCTCCTATGTGCGCGTGCCCAACAAGCCAACGGTTAGCTATTGACTTTGAGATTACACACGTACAAGTCTAATAATATGTTATCCTTGACTCAAAAGCAAACTAAAGAGGAGCAGGAGTCACAGCCAAAGCGTTCGGTGACGGGCACAGATGCCGATCTGCGTCGTTTGCCACTGCAGCGTGCCAAAGAGCTGCTGCGCAAGTTTAAGGTGCCTGAGGAGGAAATCAAGAAGCTCACGCGCTGGGAGGTCATCGATGTGGTGCGCACACTCTCCACGGAGAAGGCCAAGGCTGGCGAAGAGGGCATGGATAAATTCTCGCGCGGCAATCGCTTCTCCATTGCCGAGCATCAGGAACGTTATAAGGAGGAATGTCAGCGCATTTTTGATCTACAGAATCGTGTGCTCGCCAGCTCTGAGGTGCTGTCCACCGATGAGGACGAGTCCTCTGCCTCTGAGGAGTCGGATCTGGAGGAGCTGGGCAAGAATCTGGAGAATATGCTGGCCAACAAGAAAACATCTACACAGCTGTCGCTGGAACGCGAAGAGCAGGAGCGTCAGGAGCTGCTGCGTCAGCTGGAAGAAGAGCAGGGCGATGGCGGCAGTAAATCCAAGGCCAAAGACGAGGCCACACAGCAGCCAATGGCGAATAGCAACCAGGGACGAATTCTACGCATTACACGCACCTTCAAGGGCAACGATGGCAAGGAGTATACGCGCGTGGAGACAGTGCGTCGGCAGGCGGTGATTGATGCATACATCAAGATACGCACCACCAAGGACGAGCAGTTCATCAAACAGTTTGCGACGCTCGACGAGCAGCAGAAGGAGGAGATGAAGCGGGAGAAGCGTCGCATTCAGGAGCAACTGCGTCGCATTAAACGCAACCAGGAACGCGAACGTCTGGCACAATTGGCACAGAATCAGAAGCTACAGCCAGGAGGTATGCCCACCTCACTGGGCGATCCCAAGAGCTCGGGTGGTCATGCCCATAAGGAGCGGGATAACAGTCACAAGGAAGTGAGTCCTTCACGCAAGAAGTTCAAGCTGAAGCCGGATCTGAAGCTCAAGTGTGGTGCCTGCGGCCAAGTGGGACACATGCGCACCAACAAGGCGTGTCCGCTGTACACGGGCATGCAGAGCAGTCTGTCACAGTCGAATCCCTCGCTGGCCGATGATCTGGACGAGCACAGCGAGAAGGAGATGAACATGGACGATGATGATCTGGTGAATGTCGATGGCACCAAGGTGACACTAAGCAGCAAAGTACTCAAACGTCATGGACAAGGCGAGGACGCTAAGCGACGTGGCAACCTTACGCTCAAGGTGGCCAGAGATGCCATGGGCAAGAAGAAGCGACGCATGGCCAACGATGTCCACTGTGACTATTTGCAGCGTCACAATAAAACTGCCAATCGACGACGCACCGATCCCGTCGTGGTGCTCTCCTCCATACTGGAGCACATCCTCAATGAGCTGCGCTCCATGCCAGATGTTTCACCTTTTCTGTTCCCGGTGAATGCCAAACGCGTGCCGGACTATTATCGTGTGGTGACCAAGCCCATGGATCTGCAGACGATGCGGGAGTACATCAGACAACGGCGCTACACCAGCCGTGAAGTCTTCCTGGAGGATCTCAAGCAAATTGTGGACAATTCGCTGATATACAATGGCTCCCAGAGTGCATACACTGTTGCCGCCCAGCGCATGTTTAACAGTTGCTTTGAGCTGCTATCGGAACGCGAGGATAAACTAATGCGTCTGGAGAAGGCCATCAATCCTCTGCTGGACGATGATGATCAGGTCGCACTGTCATTCATCTTTGATAAGCTGCACACACAAATCAAAACCCAAACCGAAAGTTGGCCCTTCCACAAGCCCGTTAATAAGAAAGCAATCAAGGATTACTACACAGTGATCAAGAAGCCCATGGATTTGGAGACCATTGGCAAGAATATTGAAAGTAAGTACTTAAACTGAATAGATGTTCATGATAACTTTGTGTCAACCAAGAGCTACCAAATGTGGCACTCTGAATTTTTTAATCCCCACGCAGATCAAGTTTGTTTTAAACTGGCTTTACTTCACTTTCTAATCTTTTAATAATTTAATTAAAATTGTTTAACCCCTGCTCTATAAGAGCCTGAGACTCTTAATTTCTCAAGTTGGTTTAGATATTGCAATAATTTGAATTTTTAAATGTATTTTACATTATATTTATCAAACCCCATCTATATTTTCTTACACGTAGTTGCAAAATATTTAAATTCATTAGCAGCCAGTAAAACTTGTTTAATTTATATAAAATTCCTTTACAGATCACGTTTATCATAGTCGTGCCGAGTATTTGGCCGACATTGAGCTCATTGCGGCCAATTGCGAGCAGTACAATGGCAGCGAAGCACAGTACACCATGTATGCCAGGAAGATGCTGGAGTACGCACACGCACAGCTGGAGGAGGTGAGTCTTAACCAAGTGTGAGTGATGGATCCAATGCACTCAACCATTTCTCATTTATTTAGTTTGCCGATCACTGTGGCCAGCTGGAGGAGAATATATTGAAGACTCAGGAGCGTGCTAGGGCAAATGCACCCGAATTTGAAGAGGCCTGGGGTAATGATGATTATGACTTAGGTCGTGGCAGTCGTGCCAGCTCACCAGGCGATGATTACATCGATGTGGAGGGCCATGGTGGACTTGGACTAGTCACGCCCAATTCGATACATCGCACAATGGGCGCCGATTCGAATTCGACACATGCTTCGACGCCGGCTCGGAAGCCAGCGACTCCAGCTGCCAGCGAGGTGAAACGCGGTCGCGGACGGCCACGCAAACAACGTGATCCCGTTGAGGAGGGTATGTCAGACCGTGGCTCTCTGCCATATCATTTACTACTAACCCACAATCCTCGTGAGGAATTGGTCTTGCATAGTGCACTCGCATCAATTTATCATATACATATATCAACATACATATTCCCTTGGTCTTGCTTAACTATTGGTAATGCTTATGCTTATTCCTATTCCTTGCATCATATACAGATATGTACGTACAGTATTTTTATGTATATAGTAGCTCAGTACATTTTACACACACATGATCCTCTTTGGTAACGGTCTATAGATTTGGTTCCATTAGCTTCTACTAATCCAAATTCATTGAAGTTGACATGCAGATGAGAACGATGATTGATATATATTCATAGATAGATTGTCCAATCTGCTGGTTAAATACTTTAGAAATATCTTAAATGTTGTTAATCTTCGTTCTTGTGAGCTCGATTATTTAACCATCTTATTGGTGAAGCGCTATTTAAATTATAAAACGGACTTATGTATTTTTAATGCATTAAACATATTGACATACCTTTATACATATCTTTTACAAAGTACAAGGTTATAGTAAAATAATATAGATGACAAAATGAAAAGGAAAATGTAAGTTGTGCTCATGAAAATATATAGTTGTATTTTCAACTGCATGGACTATATACATATATTTTTAGCTAAGAGCATTACGTCCATTTCATCAAAAAAACATACATATTTACAGCATATTTTGTAAATTCAATCAAAGTGTTCCTCAACCTGTTCATGTGTGTAGCGAAAAATAGCCAAAAATGCGTTAGGTCAAATTATATATAATATATTATAATTATACTCGTATTCGTATTCGTACTTCACCCGATTTTTGCGTTTCTAAACTGAAATTAATGCACAATCGCAAATTGCTTTAAGATTCTTGTATGTACTCGTTTTAATTTACTCGGCAATGCAATTCATTTGCTAGCTCGTAATTATTTGATTGTCCAACATTTTTTGTTCAATTTCCAAAATCAAACAGCAACAAAAACCAAAACAAAATTGAAAATTGATATTGAAAAAAATGACATAATTGCAAGCCAAGTTCTAAATGTTTCACTACTATTTTACTCGTATATTAAGTACTTGTAATGGCAGAATCTCTATAAAATGCAACATGAAACACGTGCAAATCGCAAACTTTTATTTTCTAGTCAAAAACTCGAGTCTGGTTAAGCGTGGTCGGGGCCGTCCCCGGAAGGACAGCCTTGGCTCTAACATGAGTCAGACGCAATCTTACTTTCTGGACGAAGGTAAGACCTGTAACGGATTAATCTACATATGTATTACCTATGTGGATCACAGCTATAATAAAGCGCGCACACACACACACCCACACTCATACACACACACACACACACATCTTATGTTTCTTTTCAAATAAAACTAAACTTTTTTTTTAAATTAATTTACTTACACACATACATACATACATATGTAACCCATTGAAGCTTTCATACTAAATTTTGCATTGGTTTGGATTTGATTTCATTATTTATTGCAATTATTATTAATTTTAAGCAACAAAACTACAATTTAAAAATTTACACTTAGTTTTTGAATTATTTTATAATTTTCTTTTCCAATTACACAACACTAAAAGGAGATTGATTGATTATATATATTTAAAATTTTCTTATTTAAATCTCTCAAATATTTTTTAAATTAATAATTTGACAATTGTTTCAGTTGCTTGGTAAATTTATATAAATTCTTATCATTAATTATTAAATATTAATCAAGGTTTTTTCTTGTTTCATTTGTCGCAAACAAAATGTTCTTAGATCTTCAATGCTCCACGGACGAAGATGAAGATGATGAGGAGGACTTCCAGGAGGTGTCCGAGGATGAGAATAACGCTGCCAATATATTGGATCAAGGAGAACGTCTCAATGCGACCGGCGATGGAATGGATTACATTGATCCGAAGAACATCAAGACGGAGTTGGACATAGAAGCGCATCAGATGGCAGGTGGGTCATGTGGCTGGCAATCATTCAAAGATGTGCACAATTATTATACTGCTAGTCTGAAATCGAATCTCTAACTATGATTTATGCAACTTTTGGGTCTTCTCCATCTAAATGTATTCTCTGTGTGCTTGAATTCTGTTTCTACATTCGTACATTTACTTCACTATTTGCGTGCGTGTGAGATTAGAGGAACAATGCGGCGAGGATGACAGCCAGCAAGCAGCTGAAGCTATGGTGCAGTTGAGTGGCGTTGGCTTTTATGCTCAACAGCAGCAAGGTTCATATTACCTATCCAATTCTCTAGTCCTTTCCTTGTTCTGTATTGTTTTGAATACCGCATAGTCGAAAAGCTCAAGATCTCTCGTCATTCGCTAATTGCTTTCATTCATTTTTGCAGATGAGTCTATGGATGTCGATCCCAATTATGATCCGTCGGACTTCCTGGCCATGCACAAGCCTCGCCAAAATTATGCTGGTGAATCGTATAATGCACAGGGCGCCTTTTCCGACTTTATGCCGCAGGCGCAGGACGACAACGGGCAGTACAATCCGCCGGAGGCCAGCACAAGTGCAGCAGCTGCTGGTTTGCAGTCGCAGTCGCAGGATGAAGACTTGGCCACGACAAACAATGACAACGGCATGGGCATCGATGAAGATCTGGATATATCCGAGAGTGATGAAGAGGACAACGGTGGCGTGCGCATTAAGAAAGAGGTATTCGATGATAGCGAATTGTCGGGCCATCAGCAGGTGCAACAGTCGCAAATATATCTACTGGATGCTTCCAATGAGCCCATCCAGGCAGTCGATTATCAGCCACAACCATCCGATTTCCAGCCCGCTCAGGAACTCGAACAGCTCCAGGCTCAGCCGCCAATGATGCAGCCTCAGCCCGATCAGCAGCAGCAACAGCAGCCGCCACAGGGCGAGAATGATTACGATTGGCTGACATTCTAGATATGCAATGTCTATGTAGATTTAATTTAATTCCAAGCTGGAAATAATTAAAATGTATGATTGTTTACGACAATTCAGGTTTTATTTTCTTTTCATTTCTTTTACATATTACATTTAGAATAACTGTTATTATGAGTAGTACAACAAAATAAGAATTAATCAAATAACTAAAATCACAAGTGATTAGTTCAATGGACTAGTTACTTAGATATGCTAAGCTATTTTTAGTCGGAGTAAGACGCAAAAATCATTTGATGAATTTGATAAGAGTTAAGTTTCATTTTCTTAAAATAAATGTATATATTGATAATGTCACTTCTATTAAGTCCGAAATGAAATTTCAGCTTTACTTGATTTGGAAATCAGTAATCCAAGTTGAACATGGAATATGAATCAAAGCATATATTGCTCAGATCAATTTGTAAACATAAATAACACAAACGTTTGGCTTAAAATTACAATGAATTCCATAAGGGAGCCCGGATCGGGCTTATTGGATGTCACATATCCCATTGCAGTTAAATACTGTGGTCATTGCTCCATGCCCATCGAGTACTGCGAGTTCTATTCCGAGTATGACAAATGCAAGGAGTGGCTAGCCAAAAATTACCCCGAGGACTATGAGAAACTAATGATGCGCGAGGCGGAGGAGGGCGCCGATGCCAGTGGTGGTGAGAGGAAGCGTCAGAGACGTGGCGGCAAGGGACTGATACGGGTCAAGAAGGAGAGCTGCGATGATGATGCACCCAAACGCATTTGCCTGTCGTGCGCCACGCGTGGCAAGAACAAACGGGTGACAATTGTGGCTGGAATGGGAGCATTCAAAATCGATTTGCGTGCTGCGGCCAAATTCTTTGGCAGTAAATTTGCCTGTGGGTCATCGGTGACGAGCGACAATGATATTGTTATTCAGGGCGATGTAAGGGAAGTATTGCTTAAAGTCATACCAGAGAAATGGGAGGAGATTCCCAGCGATGCCATTGAGGATATTGGCGAGGGCAGGAAGACCCATCAAAATTAGTACCCAAACCAAGAATAACATTAACGAATTTAGTTTTCTAGTTAAAGAAAGACAGCAGCATCACAAAGAATTTAATATGTAATAGCTCAGTTTTACAGTAAACGCAATAACGTAGCAGGCTCGAAACGAACTTGCTGGTCACAGTCGTTGTGGTTGCATGCCACATGATTCCATATTGCTTCGAAATTTGGGTTTTTTTTCTCTTTCATACATATGTCTATTTGCGCCAGAAGGCAGCTGGATAAGCGTGAATCGTTTATGAACTTTACAATAGCTTCAAATGGCCGGTGACACGATCAAGGTCAGCTGCTGCCGCTGGACCAACGGCCAGCACAGTCTTTGAGTTGGGCTCGATCTGTGTGCGGCCAGCGTCGCGTATGAGGCACGTGTTTAATTGCTTTTGCTCAGCAGCCCGCTTGATGGCCATTAGCTCAGCTTCGCTCTCCACGCGCACGGCGATTTTAGCACAGCCGCAGTTTTCCCAGGCGCGCAGCAGGCGCGGTGTGCGGGTCACAGCTCTTTGGTAGGCACCCACGGCTCCATGGGAGCACTGGGCGGCGATTTTGCCCTTGCCCATTTTTAGATCGTTGCGCACGACTAGCACCATTTTGAAATTGTCGTTAAAACCGCTATAGATCTAAAAAGTGGTAAACAATTTTAGTACCACTGTGTGATGACAGTTAATTGCATTTCGTCTTACTTTGTCGGCAACTGCGGCAGCTGCGCCCTCCTGCGTCTCATCTGTTGACGGTGTGTCGTCGATTTTTGCGCACGCTTCACCTCGTTTCAATGCATATTTGTAGCCGACAAAGAATGATATCATCACAGCCAATCCATTTATAATTTGTGTTGTATCCAACAGCTTATCACCCATTCTTATTTCAATTTTAATTTATAAATATAACAAATTTGTGAAATTCACGAAGAGCCACCAATATGCATTAGAGTTGTATCGAATCGTTTAGAATAAGCCAAGTTGAAACCACAAAAAAAGGTCGATAGTCCGATTCTAAAAAGTATCCATTTCGGTATTTCCTTTAAAATTGATTTAAATAGATTTTGAATTTAATAAACAATTTAAGCAATTATCATATTTACTTTAAATAAGCTATAATTATTTGTTTAAATAAATTATAAGCTTTTCCTAAATTATTGCTAAATTAACTGAAATATATTCACAGTTAAAATTGCGCGCCAACAATTTTAGTATCCGAAACCGGCGTTCGATTGAAGGAAAGAAGAAAAATGGATTGTTTTACTATTATTATTAATCAATCAAATCGATTCAATCGATTTAAAACCGATAACAACTTGTTCAATAAAGTTGTGGTATAAAATTACCTTTCTGGTATTTATTAATGGCATTTTTAAGATTTTAGTATATTTTCCGCTTCAGGTACACTGGCATCCCTACTGACGTGTCGGACCAACGCGTCGTCTGTCCGCCGCTATACAACCTGTCATTTTTTGTCTTCGTGGAACTAGCCCAGAATTTGTTTGCGAAAAATTCTGTTTTGCAATAAACTAGCCTTGATAATCATTCACAAAAGTCAAAGAAATTAAAAGACGCAACCATGGGCTTGGCCAGCATGCTGCAGGTGGATGAAATGATGGGCGACTTCAATAGAATGAACAAGCGTCAGGTAAATTTGATATTCGCCGTCTGTTTGGCTACTCTTGGCTAATTGAATTTGCATCATTGCAGTCGCTGTATCAAGTGCTTAGCTTTGCCATGATAGTCTCCTCGGCCCTCATGATATGGAAGGGCCTGATGGTTGTCACCGGCAGCGAGTCCCCAATTGTGGTCGTGCTGAGCGGCAGCATGGAGCCGGCGTTTCACCGTGGCGATCTCTTGTTCCTCACCAACTACAAGGAGGAGCCAGTGCGTGTGGGCGAGATTGTTGTGTTCAAGGTGGAAGGACGTGATATTCCCATTGTGCATCGCGTGATCAAGCTGCACGAAAAGTGCGTACTCTAAACACTCTTAAATACTCAAGCATTTATTACTTACACACATTCCATGGAACAGGGAAGACGGCTCTGTCAAGTTCCTGACCAAGGGCGATAATAACAATGTGGATGACCGAGGACTGTATGCGCCTGGACAACTTTGGCTGACCAAAAAGGACATTGTTGGGCGCGCCAGAGGGTTTCTGCCCTACGTGGGCATTATAACAATTTTCATGAACGAATATCCAAAAGTGAAGGTAAGTTCCAAACCGATGTCAACCGTTTGTTTCTCCAATAATTTGAATGGTTTGTGTTTGCAGTGGGCTATACTTTCGATTCTGGCAATATTCGTGCTGCTGCATCGAGAATAGAACCAGGTTAAATATAGGTACAATTTAAGTAGGAGCTGCAGGCATAGTGATGCCATGGATGTTGCACAATCTCGAGCCTGTTTGCATTTCATTTGATCTATCCACTATGATGTGCATTTTGTAATTTGTTTCTATTTTAAGATACCACACAGAAAACAACACTTTAGGTTCAAGTTAAACAAAAATTCGGAGCTGAATTTCAATAAAAAAAACCATTTTTAAATATGTATCCAAACGATTCAACATTTCTCATATATTTTTGCTTCATATTCCAATAATTCGCTCTTGAGTTTTGGACCCCAGCCATATTTAATAGCGCCGCTCTTAGAGACGATTCGATGACAGGGTATCAGAATGGAAACCTCGTTCCTTCCCACTGCACTGGCCACCGCCCGCACGGCCCTTGGCCGGTCCACAAGCTGAGCCAGCTCGGAATAAGTGATGGTGTCGCCGGACTTCAACTTGATCAACTCGCTCCAAACAGCCAACTGTAAGTCAGTGCCCAAAACTGCAATGTCGACGACACCGGTATTCTCCTTGTCACCACACAGGCTTTCCATGCAATTCTCAATGGCCACAGGATCCAGCACAAGTTCTACCTTTGGCCAGTGTTGACGCACTTTTTCCAGAGTTTCAGTATTGCCTTTTTGCACGAAATACAACACGCATATTGCGTCGCAGGTTTTGGTGTCTTTGGTAGCCGTCGTTAGACCAATTAACATTCTTCCAAATTTCGAATTTGTATAGCCATATTTAATACTTTTAGGCAGAGCCTTCAATGGCGTTAAGGAAACTTGTAAATTATTTGTTATCCACATGTTCAGTTTTAATATTTAAAAGTTTAGCTCGTTCGTAATACAGTGTGACCGCAGTTTGATGCCATCAAATTACTTACGAAATTTACAAATTTAGTTACGAAAAAATACCAAAGCTCTGCACTCGCATTTTTTTGTTGCCCTTCAAAAGCTGACTGCTTTGGAGTATAAGAGCTGCATTAGAAATCGATAATTAGAGCGATAGTAAAATTGTATAACTGTTTCGATAACAAGCGGGCTATTTAAAAATAAAGTAAATTAAATTTTTCTACAAATATGGTAGCAACCTTGAGATATCTTATGTTATTCGATATATGGTCTCAGCAATTTATAATGTGGAATTAAAATCCTATCTATCACATAGACAAACCGACTTTGATGAAGCCAGTTGATGAATCTTACTGGTTATTTTTCTACTTGCAAATTAGTCAAGATATCAAAAAAACCCAATGTACAAATCCCCATGAATATTTTAATTTTGTACACATGTGATGATACAGTGATACTGATCTTTTCGTTTTCCGTAATCCCCTAATTCATCAAAACAATATTGATAAGAGTTCAATTTGTGCGTTGAGTGATAATGTAAATTAGTTTCCCGTACGATTTTTTTCCAATTTCAACGGCTTTAAAACAAAGTTACAGTTGAATAAAAGTGTCCACATTTCAATTAAAGATCAACAATTTTTTAAAGATTTTATTTATTTTCATGTGTTTTGTGTTGTACAGTTATAATTAAATTACAGTTAGGACTAGATTAAATATACATACATACATACATCAAGATTGAATACCAATTTGTTCGAACACAAAACGAATAACTTTAGTTCTTGTATCGTAGAAGGCCTTGCTTATAGTAAAACAATAATAATACTACATAGACGTACAATTTCTATAGTAATTTCAATTGCTATAAGATATACAGCTCGCGGTCGCTATTGCTATGAAGATATCATAGCTTTCTCATATAGATTTTGATTTAGTATAACGTATTTGTATTTGTATCTTTAAGTTGAAAGTCGATTGCTCTGCGTGATACAGTTAGTTAGTTAGTTAGTTAGTAATAACCCTGAGTTTAGTTAATGCTAGTCCAGATTTCAGCTGCAGTATCATCGGTAAGTTTTAGTGCTATTTACAGTCCCCGATTCTACGCAGATTTTCTAGAATTTGATTTGTGACTTGTACAAAATACAAATAAAATATTGACGTTTGTTTAGTATTCAGTAATTGGCTATAAGTATGACATAATTTTATTTTTATTACTTTATTTTTATCAATTTGTTTTAATTTGTTAATTTTTTGCCATTTTTTTTCTAATTATTTATCACAACAAAATGCGCTCGACATTTGGCAATTTCACAATACAGTAAAAACAGTACAATAACAACCCAAAAACAAATAACAATAAAAACCACAACAATAACAACAACAACAACAATAGCAACAAAAACAGCAACAATTGAAATTGTTCAACTTTGCTTGGCTGCTGTTGTTGTTGTGGCTGCTGTTGTTACTGTTGCTGTTGTTGTTGCCAATTCGTTGCTGACCAATTCAGGAGCCTTCAAATCCACCTGCTGCTGTTGGTGTTGTTGTTGTTGTTGTTGTTGCAGTTGCTGTTGGGGCTGCTTTTCAGTTATCACGGGCGCGCTGTGCTGCGTCAGAAGGTCCGCCGGAATGAGGCCTTCTTTGACGCGTTTCTTCTGCTTCATGCGGCGGTTCTGGAACCATATTTTTACCTGTGAAAATCAAAAAAAAATATTAGTTAAAAGAAATACTTGATTGAATCGGAAATAAACTAGAAGCAAATGGCACTGAAGCCCTGCAGTAATCGGGAAAGAATAAACTATAAAGCTCATAAAGCTTTTTTCTAACTAGATTTGTTTAAACTTTTGGCACAGACATTTGCAACTTTTATTTTCAAAGTACATTAAAGCTTATGGGTTATGGTTCAACTTCTTAGTGTCATTAAAGAATTTGTGTTCTTAGATCTTTTCTAAAATTTTCACTTTATCGCTAAAGGCTAATGAAGAAAAGCTTTCAAAGATATAGTCGCTATAAGTATTTTATAATCGCTTAAAGTTTATTTAAAGTTCATAAAAGCTTCAGCAATAATTAATCGGTTGTTTTTGAGCTTAAAGCTGAAATGCCACTTTCAGCTAGTGTCATTATAGAACTGATGTGGCTTAAACTATTCTCAAATATTTGCTTAAGGAAGAAAAGCTAATAAAAGCTTTAGTGGCTCTATAAAATCTAAATTTTATTCTCATCAATATTTATATAAGCTAAACTGTCACTATTAGCTAGTAAAAAAAAGGAAAATATCTTTTGCTCGAAGTTTTGTAAAATCATTAAAGCTTTTTTCTATAAAAGATGCACTTTTAAATTGCCTAAAAGCTTCAGTCGACTTGAATTTCCTTAAAAAACTTTAAAAATTTGTTGTAATTTTTTTACATTTAAAGCTTCAATACCATTTTGAGTTAGTGTTAGTAAGGATTAGCTGTAGCTTGAACTTTTGACCCACCTGCGTCTCGTTGAGCTGGAGCGTATTGGCAATTTCGATGCGACGCGCGCGCGTCAAGTAGCGATTGAAGTGAAACTCCTTCTCCAGTTCCGTCAGCTGCTTGTTGGTGAAGTTGGTGCGGCCCGAGTTGTTAGTGGCGGACAGGCTGCAGCTGCCGAGGCCCGCGACAGAGCCAGCAGCAGCAGCAGCAGCGGCAGCAGCAGCAGCAGCATTGCCGCTGGCCAGGCCGACGCCCAGGCCGTTGGATGCACTGCCCGCAGCCGGATTGCCTGACAGCAGCAGGGGATTCTGGATGGGCAGGACGGCGGAGGTGCCGCCAACGTTGCCGGCGCGGCACATGTCGAGGTGACCATTGAGCTGGTAATCGTGCATGTTGCTGATGTTGGCAGGTAGCTTCGGTGCTGAGAGACGAAAAGAAAAAGAATAAGAGAAGGAAAGAAGTCGTCATTGCGTTGCCTTGGCATTTGTTGTGGTTTCATTTGCTTTGGTTGGCTGAGTGATCCCCTGGCGTTGATCTCTGCCTGTCGCAGCTAATCAGTGTGAGAGACCAAGAGACCAAGAGACCCAGAGACCTTCTTTCTCTCTTTGTGTTCTCGGCCTCTAACCATAATCGTTGTGGGCACTCAGATCTGTGTGTGTGTGTTTGTTTTTTGTTTATTTGTATTTTTATTTCTTTTGGGCCGTGCCTCTGACTTTTGCTCTTTGCGTGATTTTGCATTTTATTCATAATTTGACATGCGCCCCGTGGCTAAAGCCGACGATGATGAAAATGATCTCTACCTTTTCCATAGAAGGATTTAATGTGCCTAATAGGCTTGTTTGAAAATATTGGGATTATCCTGACAGCGGGAATTGACTTTTTCATAGTCAAAAGACAAACATCAACGTATTATTGTAGGTGGTACGAGAATTATGATATATTTTGATTTTGTGGGTTTGACTTTAGTATACTGTCTTTTTTTTTAAGGAACTGGCTTGTCTTTTTGAGACGTGACAGAAACTGTTGTCCTTTCCTTGAAAAGGAAGTAGGATGAGTAGAAAATTGTTTTCTGACCATATGGTAATTTAAAGAGAATTATTAAAGACTATATATTTCTTTAAAATTTTTTTAAATTGATTTTTAAGAAACTTAACTTAAATCTTATAAAAGACCTAAGAAAAGTAACGACAATTAAATTGAACTATATTTGAAAATCATTCAGATATAAGCAAGTCGTAAACATTATGTGAAATAAATAAATAATTATTTTCTGGAACAGTTGAGGAAAGGTCTTCCGACATTATAGGGCAATAGTGCTATTAAAAACCTTTTCACACAGTCATAAATCTAAATGAAAGTTTCATTCGCATAAATCAATTAAGTAGTAGCATTAAGAAGTAATAACGACAGGTAATTTAAAAGGAGCCGAGAAGTGGCTATATGAACCAAGTAAAATATTAGTAAGTAAGTATTCGATTTAATATACATACTCTAATATATTTGTTTATTTCTGTGATGAGATTGTAAATTTTTTTTTTTTTTTTGTATCTGCATTCGAAAGAGTTTTCGGCGATAATAAATCAAGCTAAGTGATATCATAAATAAAATGTGCCGTCCACACGAGCGCGCGAATGACTGATGAATTTATGACACCCACTGTTAAGGCAGCCAATTGGCATACAGATGGCAGCCACTGTGACACAATTTGCACAGTAGCGTTCGGTTGATAACGTGACGCAGGAATTGGAAAATTCCAAGTCGAACTCAAAACTTGGTATCGTAATACACACACACACGCACACACACAGATACAGGAGTGTGTCTAAGAAAACAAGCCCAAGGATTATGTTGTGAGTGGCTTGAGCTACATTTGAATTTTCCAGGCAAACAAACACAAAAGCAACGCGACTGAATGTCGCATTCCGGTTATCAATGCCCCGGCATTTGGGTAATGGTAATGGTAGTGGTAATGGTTGTGGTATCGGTGTGGGTTACGGCTATGTGTATGGGTGTATGGCTATTGGCTTGGAGCAAATGCAACTGCTTTGGTGTTGCTGCTGCTGCTGCTGGTGTCGCTCGGCATGTCAAACATGTCGCGGCCAGTTGGCGGCACTGTCGCCTTTAGCTGGCGTCCGCGTCCGGCGCCAAATGATATCAACTTTGTAATATTAGTTTTAGAGAGCATTATCGGCGGATCGCTGCCACTTGAATGAATGCATGCCCAGCTCGCTGACATGTCTGCGCGGCGGCGTCTCCACCCGCTGTCCAACTACTGTTGACAGTGTCGAGGAGAAATCTACGGGTAACTCTCTCTGTGTCTGTGTGTGTGTGTGTGTGTGTGTGTGTGTGTGTGTTTTGGACTCACCCTGTGCAACTCACATGCACAAGGCCATTCGCTATATATGATGTTTGCCCGGGGAAGTCGCGGTTCACAACGGTGGGCTGAGGGAGGGAGGGGGTGTTAAGCGCCAGGGCAGCACGGCACCATGGCGCTTACTTAAATGACACTGCTGACAATCAATGTAAACAAGAACTGAAGTTGCAGCAACTCCAACAGCAACAGCAACAGCTGAGGGCTGCCGTTATAGATCGGGTTGCATGTGCAACATGGGCAACAATCGTTTCGTTTAGATGGCAACAAAGTCGAATGTAATTTGATAACATCGCCACTAGCGTTAATTACAGTTGCAGCTTTAAATGCATTTCCATTTGTTGACTTTTGCATAACTCGACTCAATTCTCGTGTGAAAAGAAAGTGAATGAAGGCTTCAAGTGTTACATAACTCCAGAATCAATGGGGATTCATTTTGAAGCTTGATTTGTAAACAGTTTGATTATGGATTAGCTGATATTTATTATCCAGTTGGTTCTCACTTGTCAATTAATCTGTATAAAGCTTTAGACGAAGCCAATGGAAAGACAGCATTTTTCCAGCAGAGATAATAGAAATCTTTAATCCATTGTTAACTGTAATTTGAAATATTTTAAAATATTTCGAAAAGTAAAAGAGTCTATTCACGATTTTCCAATCGTGCTCAAGAGTTAAGAAATTATAACAACCATTACTTCTTATTAGTATAGGAAACTTTCTTAAATTTTTATGATATTTAAAAATGTTTAAGATATTGATATTTAGTAAGTAATTTTTGACCGAAATATATCTAAGTGTTTAATAAAGTTATATCGTAAATACATCTAGTGTCGCCTGTATTTCTAGTATTATTATTTTTGTAAATTAACTAGTCAATAAACACAGTTAAGCAAGAAAAAAAAACTATGCACTTTATAGTATCATCCACCGTGGGAACTCTAACATAAGTAATTGAATTTTACTATGACAATTCCAATCACTTAAATCTGAACTAAACTTAGCAATGATCGTGATTGTGAATTGCTTTAATAGATATGCTAGGGAGCATAGAAATCTGCAATAAAGTCCAGTAAATTACGCATTTTGCATAGTCGAAATTAGTGAATCATCATCAATTGTCGGCCATTTTGGTATGATATTATCAATGATATGATATGTAGGCGCCAGTGGCACTTTACACAGATCCCCCCGACAGCCGCAGCAAGTCTCTGGCCGGGGCATTACAGAGCTGGCGGGCGGGCGGACGGGCGGACGAGCGGACGGGCGGAAAAGCGGACGAGCTGTCGAGGCCGATGGCGATTAAGTGGACAGACGTCGGCAGTTGCACGAGCGTCCGATGAGGGTCTGGTGTCTGGTTGGGGCTCAGTTGATAATGTTGCTTAATTCGAGTGCAAATAGAAAATTATATTGCAATTAAAAGTAAATTGTTTTAATTGTTGGTTAAATACTAAAAGACAACAATGTCATGTGGCTATCCAACTTAATATGCCAACGTCCAGTCTAATCACAATCATAAAAGCTGCGAGCCAACATTTTTGGACGATCGGTTTTTTCTAGTGACGATTTGATTGATCACCTCGGCAGTTAAACGATTCAAAATAGCACTGAAACTAAGTATATATAATTTATGACCAGCCGTCGCGTCGGTGGAAATCAAAACTGCAGCTCAGTTCAGCGCCTAATTTGACATTCCAACAATAAAAATATTTCGCAATATTCGCTGATAACGGAGTATTTGTCGAGTCAGCAGATGGTCAGATTCATTTCCAAAGCCAGCTGACCACTGGTCAAATAAGCAAAGGGTCAGACAAATAACCAACTAAGCCGCATCAAATAAGAGTGCATTCATTGACAGTTAACGACTTACAGAATGCCCTGTAAAAATTAATAAAATTAGCTACTACGTAAACACTCATAATGTTGTTGACTTTAGTGTTTTTGAAGCGATCAGAATCTTTAAAGAATAATATTCTATAAATAATATTATTAGTTATGCGATTGTAATGATATCAGATGTACTGAAATATATTTGGGAGTATTTAAAATCCGACTGAATATCCCCTCGTTTAAGGCACTTCCTGGCTACAGGGTATACAAGACGTGCCTCGTCGCAGGACTAATTGACTTATCTACCATTTAACCCCTTGGTGGCCAGTGACAGTTTTGGCTGCGGGGGTGTGTAACATATTTTTTTCGGTTCGAAAATTGTTTCTCATTTGGTCATTTCAATACGTCGCTGACTTGACTAAAACTCAACTAATCCAATCCATTTATGCTGTCAGTCTTCGTCAACTTGAACTTTCCACATGTCATGCAATGATGCAGTTTCTGGATTTTTGGATTTTTGGAACGTGAAATGCATAAATCCAACTACATGCATTGTACCCTTCGTATAGGTAAAAACTTTTCATATTAATTGAAAGTTGTTTGCCTGCAAAGACGTCCCGTGGCTTATTAGTCACGATGTCCAACATTATGGACACACGTGAAAATTGGTTAACAATGAATAAAGTTCAAATACTCGAACATAACCTTAACAGGAAGACTTTCCTTAACATTTTTCAAAACATACTTGAGCCCATTAAAAATCTGTTCTCTGTCGCGCCGGAAGAAATTGAAGATTTTATCGAAATAATTCTTTGCTTTTCACTGTTTGTCTTTTTCGTGTGTGTTTTCCATTTAAAAAAAAAATGACACAAAAACCAAAAATCGGAATTTAAATATTTACACAATTCTAAAGATACGCACATATTTATTTTGTAGAAGCGTTAATAGCAATATTTTGGCTACTGTTTCCGTAGATTACTGAAAGTGAATTCCAGTAGCCTGAGAATCGGAACATTATTTGGTTTTTGATAAGGTGTTATGTGAGTGTGAGTAAGTGTATATATGTACATACTATCATAATATATAGAAAGTTTGTGATATGAGGAAATCATGTCTACTAAATTTAGATGTCATTCCAAAGGCCAAATTGCTGGTCTTAATTAATTGATAAATTCTAATTACATTCAACACAATATAAAGACATTCTTCGATTCGTATAGTTATGTCTGCTAGAGTATGAAATGTATATCTATTCGATTCTTAGTTTGTTCGTGTATATTCAATCGATCTGATCTCTTTAAAGAATAATACACATTTTGAGAATTCCAATTCGGTTTTGAATATCTGATTTTATCTGGATTCCAAAAATAGAAAAATATGCTATTAATAAAATTAATTTTTATGTGTTTTTATATCGACTTTAAACTCTTTATAAATCAATAAGCGAGTTAAAACTAATTGATTGCTAAATATAATTCCTGCTAAGATATAAAATGAATCATCAGTATACTGTTATAATCCTGTCTATAAGGTATTTCTTTTTGGCAAAATATTTCAAATGTCATTGTGAGTCATAAGGCAATAGGACTTAAAGACTGAGTCCATACAGTGAAGGGGAGCTCGTAACTCTTTCGGTTGACAGTCCAAATCCAAGGCCAATATAAAAAGTGTTCTAGTTTGTAGGTTGGAAAAGTGTTGCTGCATTTGCTTCGCAGTTGTTGCGATACATTTTAAGAAAATGCCCGAATACACAGGCTAAAAATGATTTATTATATTGAAATTATCTCATGTAAACAAGTCAAGCTGCCAGTTCAGCTAATACCACTTGTCGGCAGCTCCACAGTAAGCACCAGCCACAGTCCAAAGTCAGCAAAAATGTTGTTAATTTGTCTAATGAAAAATGCTTGAGCGAGGGAAAAGCAAAAAGTCGGCCTATGGCAGACAGTTTTCCTACATTGGCTAATAATATTGAAGGCCTTCCACACACACACACACACACACACACACAAAGCTGTGTCTCTTTTTTCCCTCTCTCTGCCTCTCTTTCTTTCAATTTTCGCACGAAGATTGATGATGACATTAGCATCATTGTCGAAAATTTTAAAGCCCAGCAACAAAATTGCCAAAGGACATGAACGAGAATAAAAAAGAAGACGCGTCTCGAATTTGTGTCGTCTTCGTTTTCGCCAAATGTTTTCAAATTTGTTTTTGTTGACATTTTAATTTGCAAATACTTACAGACAGCCTATATAGGTATACAGTGTGTGTGTGTGTGTGTGTGTAAATGTTGTGAATCAATTTTCGTCGTATGCCAAAAGCTCACACGACTGGGGCATTAATTGAATTAAATCGTCAAAGACGCTGACGCTGGTTAAAGGCGCGGGCGGAGCTGGCGTTGTGTCAAGTGGATTTCAATTTGGAGCATTGAAAGTGTTGACTGTCAGCCATTGGCACGCACACACGCACACGCACACACATACCTAAATACATATGTACTTACTGTATATACATACATATACATATACATACTTGTCAACCCACATTTGGCATTGGCAGCCATTTTTTCTTGGCTTTTATCGAGCACCCTTATTTCTATGTAGAGCTAGAATTCTATGGGTTGTGGCAAAAACAGACACATATATATATATATATATATATAAACTCATATATGACAAAAGGGAAACTATGGGCATCCACTATTTATGTGTGTGTGTGTGAGTGTTTGTGTGTGTGCCTCTGCATTTTCGTTGGTGATCCGTCATGTTGTCAGAATGTATTATTCGAATTAAGATTTTACTTTTTTCCTGCCATTGAATTGAATTAACACAACACACACACACACACATACACACATAAGCAGCTGTGTCTCATATACACACACACACACACTTGCATACAGTTATAACTGTCTGTTAACTTTAACTAGTCAATTTCTAATATAAATATAGAATTTGACGCGTTCCTTTCTTGTGAATTTCTTCTAAAAATATATTTCTATGCGTTTAATCTAAAATATTTTTCATTATCTGGCTAGTAACTACTTGAATTATCATTATCCGGTATAAAGAGACGACTTCACGTCTACGCTCGCCTGTTGTTCGATGAAAGCTAATGTCATAATATATTGTGGCAACCAACTAGACATGTTTCCAAGTGGATCTATAAGTGGATTTTAAAAAGAAACTGATTGATATACCTTAGAAAGTTAGCATATAAATTTAATATAATAATTTAACTCTAGAATAATAATTTTTAATTAAAATAATTAAAAACAAATAAAAAAGCTAGTGCAACAATTTCTTTAGATCGATCTTTTCTAAATGTAAATCTTTGTTGTCCAACTAAGACAATCGAGTGTCGTTCAGTTAATACTTTAATGCACCGACCAGCACCTGCAGACAGATCCATCAATTAGCTTCAATCCAAATGTGAATCAAGTTGAGCGTGTCGCAACCCAAGTTGAAGTTCAAGCGTACAGCCCTAATACCAGAGGCCACTACAATGTCCACTTTAAAGCTCTGCGGCGTCAAGCGGTGTCCATTGTTGTTATCAGTATGGAGAGCTGAGTAACGGGATCGGGATCGGGGTACTGGGCACTACCTACGACTATGAGTACGAAACGGATCATGGTGACACTTTTGTAATGCGTTCGATATCGCCATTTCACAATTGATATAAATAAAATCAAGCAAGAGCGCAATTGTTGGCTGTGTAATGGACTAATTAATACCCTATATTTAGATGTTAGATCTACTACTTTTTAGACGGCCTTGAATAATATTTATTTTTAAATTATAATAAAATTTACAGAAATTTAATTTATATTTTTAATGATTTTTTAATGAAACTATATGCGTTTGTTCAATGTGATATTTAAGGGGTATGTTAACAGAAATAGCTAAACAATGATAAAATCCAAACAAAGAAACTTCAAATTGACAGCTTTCGTTTAACTTTTATCTGCTGAAACCGTTTGCTGCCGTTCGGCACAACACACACCACACACACACAACACCTCACACACAACACCTCACTCAAGTGCCCCAATGCCCAATAAATACCTATGAATGCGTTGGGAATTTCGGAGCTTGAGCATGAAATCACCTTCACATGTTTGGCGCGCCTAACGAGAGACAATTGTGGCGCTGCACGGGCTCAGAGGAGACTTGGCCAATAGGTGCGAGGGCGGTGGGCGGCTCCTTTGATTTGCAGATCATTGGCTGCTTAAATGCGTGTGTGCTTTTTTGGAGAGCCATAGACCAGACCAAAGAGCGCCGCAACATTTGGAGAGTCGGTCTATTGTTCTTGCTGCACTATCTGTGCTACAGGTATCGAACCAGTTCTCTCTATACTCTATTGTCTCTAAGCGCAAATAATCAAAATTGTGAGCAGCTTAAATTGTTAGTCGACTACTGTTTGTTACCTCAAATGATTCATTATTGGAGTAACTGAAAGTGTTTTGTTATTTCTTTGAATTGTCAGCTTTTTTTTGCGCTTACATCGAAATGCCATTTGGATATATATGTATATGTCATTATAGGTATAAAATATGAAATAACAAAGCACAGTGGCAATACAAATTATGTGTGACCCAGGTTCAAAGGGATATCACTTTTCGACAGCATTACTAAATGGCAATTGAAATTTAGAGCCAAGCGAGTTTTAATAAATATGGTAATATAAATAAGTTAGACAAACTAAAAAGTGTCTCATCAAGGTATTAAATTTCATATCTTCAATTCTGGAGTATGTATTTATATTATTTATAGACCTGTTAAATTTTATCGTTAACACTTATTGAACTTTAAGATAAGTGGTTAAATCAGTTCTTGGACGGATTTAAAAATTCTCTTTGGTATATGTAGGGGTATTTTCTAATAGGTATTTTCGTAACAAAAGGAACGCTTAAGTATCTGGGTCAAGGATCTGGGTTTTGAGCCGCCTTGTAGACTTATAGTGAACTCAATTTAAATACAAGTTCAAAGTACTAACATCTTTCAATTCATAAGCGACAAATCAACTGAATGGCAGATTGGTTAACATTTGTGTATCTAAATTAATTAGGCGTGTGGAGTACGTGAGGTCGTTTCTTATCAGTGTCGGTCGATATTAATTTATATATATTTGAATACGAATGTATATTTGGTCTACAGGGTTCTTACACATACATACATAACTATGAGTAGCATGATTTTGTGCAATTTTGTTAAGCTGATATTGAAGCGTGTTTTTATCGGGGGTATCTTTGGTTGTGTTTGTATTGTTGTGGCCAGGCACGTAACTGGATACTTATATAATTTAGTAAATTATACACTTGAAAAGTATTAAAGGCAGCCAGCAGGGCAGACGCCACTCTCAGCTCACTCTGGGCTGGGAGGAACCTTATGCGAATGCAAACAAAAGATAAGATATCCTCGTTTTGGCGCAATGTTTGCACGAAATGTCCAAGAGGCAAACAGTCAGTGGCCAAAATCAACTGACAACAGTTCATGGGATGTCGACTTTTTTCATTTTTGGCTAATATTACATAATAAGAAGAGCGCACCCTTGAGTATCCTTTAATGCTGGCAACGGGTGGGTCAGGAGCAGGCACATTGCTTTATTCTTCAAGGGTGAGCCGCCCCTTGGCGGATTTCTTGCCTTTGGCCTGTCACGAAGTCCGCTAATGCGCTTCTCATGTTGTTATGATCCCAAAGTCCATATATGAAAACTGACATTTGAGGTGTGTAAGTGTCGCAGGCAACTCCAGCCACAGAGAGATAGAGAATAAGAGTAGGGATTTCGTTTTGAATACGGATTCAGATACTGATAGCTGCACTCTTAAGTGGTAATTAATGTAAGTACCGCGGCATTTATCAGTTTACAAATCGATTTGGTGAACCAATCTGACGAGAATAAATTCCAATTGTTGCTGCTGCTGAAGGTGCATAGTTGACCCCTAACCCCTTGGCCCCTTCTTAACTCCTTTCCTCCAGAAAGAAATTTAATAACACGCTTTCCAAAATGTTGGCTCAACGCGCGCGAGCGAACAAAATTTGTCACGACACATGCCTCACATTTTTTTGGCTCTTTTTTTTGAGTTGAGGTCCGAGAATGATCCAACTAGCCATTGTGACTGACGTACGGTGACAGACAGGCGGGCGGGTCACAGCGTCTGTCTCTGTCTCTGTCTTTGCCTGTCTCTCTCTTTCTTTCCGTGGCTCATTTCGGGTCGGTTCTGGCCAAGCGTTTGATCTTATCTCAAATTCCTGGTGGTCACTTTTCTATCCACAATATCATTTCGTTTAAATAGTCTGCCTTTTCCCTTTGTTTTTGTTGTAGTCAGCTCTCTATATACATATATATAATTTTTTTTGTTTTGTTTTGAAATGCACGTAATTAATTCATTTCACTGTGGCACATTCGGTGCTGCGTCGCCGTCGCCGTCGCCGTCGCCGTTGCCGTTGCCGTCGCGTGTTGGTGTCAAGAAATATCAAAACATCACATCAAATAAATGTTGAATACGCCAAGCGAAAGAGCCAACCTGGCCTGGCCCAAAAGGTCCCCTTTCATACCCCGGCTCATACCTCCATCTCCTAACACCTTTCGCTACTACATACATATACACTGAACTTTTGGCCCAAAGTTTTTCAGTTAGTTACCACTCGAACCGACAGTTATGTTAATTTTCGTGTTAGGTTTCAGTTTCGTTCACTTTTTCCAGCTCTATTCATATTTCATATTAGTTCATTTGGCATAGTTTGCGTGCCTGGAGTCTCCCCCGATTCCCTTTCCCGTTCCCCCCAAAGGGGAAATGCTGCGACAAAGTGGTAGATCGTTTAAAAAACAATAAAACACGAACCGAACCCAACACTACTCGTAGATGGGACTCTAAACGAGTCACGACATTCGGTACGAGTCGGAGTACAAGTATTAATTAAATTGTTATGCCGCAAGACGGTGGACAGTTTTCAATTATGGTCGCCCATAAAAAGGCCAATAAACGTTAACAAATATTGTGTAGAGTATGATTTAGGGCTATACGAGTAGATGATAAGTCCACTCATAAAATGGGTGACAAAACTCTCAATCAATGTGAATTGAGCATGGGGCGGGGCATATAAATGTAAGCACTTCTCTTATAATTGGAAGAATAGGGGCTTATGAAATGTTATCTCAAGTTTAGGAACAGTATTCATATTCTTAGTAGAATTCTAATTCGAAATGTATAAGCTATTTTTAAATTATTTATCTGGTATTTAAGAGTAACTAATGGTATTGCCCTTAGGCATAGAAGTAATTTAAGATATTTTTATAAAAACAAATTAATTAGATAATCAAAACCTTTAATTTAGTATACTTGTGTATATAGATAAAAACACATGCCGAGCATATGTAGATCAAGAGTTAATCGGTTTTTATTATGAGTACCTGCTGCACTCGAAATGATTTCTCTAGTTACTCATCGGGCTAATACTGATTTGTATCTCTAATTTGAGCTCTCTGTCTAGTGCCAATTTGCTGTCGTTGGACAAATTCCTAGTCTATGTTGTCACTGGCAAATCCCTCGAAAAATGTCAATTAATCTTTTTTTCTCGTCCACAGCGGGAGAAGTTTTTCATTTTCGAGCAGTCACTTTTCCCCTTTTCAAGCTGGTCTGGTTATTGAAAAATGCTGATTAACACATTAGAGCACATTGAATTGAATGCAATGAATGTGAGTATGAGCATGAGTATGAGTGCGAGTGTGAGTGTGAGTGTGAGTGTGAGCGAGTACCCGTATGCAGGTATTTTATACACGAGCTTCTGCTGTGCGTGAATGCCAATATGTCGAATGCTACCATTTATAACCATGATTGCTGATTATGCTGTTTCCCTGGCTGAAAATGGATGACATGACAGATGGAGTGGAGCAAGGCACAGCCAGAGACCGTCGCTCTCAGATCGCAACTGAGACTGCCACAGTGCGAGACCATATCGTGCTTTCCCCTCCGCCTCTGTCTCTGTCTCTGTCTCTGTCTCTGTCTTTGTCCAGGTCTTGAGGTTGGACTCAGTGACAGTTCGGTTGCAGTGGAGCTCAAACAAGAACTCTTATTTAAATAATCATTTTTTCTGACAGCCAACTTGACTTCCAGATCGGCATCCAGCAGCCAGTGACAAACAAATGCAATGCGAGTAGGTTCGCTTCATTCTTGAACCGAACTGCACTTCTTTCATACTTATTTTATTATGTTTTTTTTTGTTTCTTTATATTTTTCGTTTTTCATTTTCTTTTCTTTTCATTTGCGCTTGCACGCTTTAATTGTTTGTTTGACTTGTGGTCGAGAGACGTTTAAGCGCCCAGTTGGGATTTGGGCTCGAGCCTCTCATGGACTGGATCCCCCTTTCCCCCACCCGCTCGACTTGCACACGTCATTGCCATGGAACACGAGCATGAGCATGAGCATGAGCTTTGGGTGCGGCGCGTGCAGAGAAAGATCTCTGGCGTCGTTTAATTGAAAACGATGCATGTAAATGACACTTTTCAGCATTAATAAGCAAATATTTGTATGATTATTGGTGTAGCCAGGGGATTACGTTATTCAAGCTGTAAGTGGCTGGAGCCCTCATGTCTCATATCTGATTCAGGCCGGGATCAAGCTGATGTTGCCTGTTTGCCTGTTGCCAGCAACAGGTAAAGTGCTTTAACTAGTTTCTGGAAGTCAAATAAGCCTGTCACATCAAATTGAACAACAACAGGTTCAGCAAGCAGATAATCAAGAAATTTTAATAAGCTGAAGATCTGATATAAATCAAATAACTTGCTGATAATTTTTAGATTTTAATGGGAATTTGTACAGAATCTTTCTCTTCAGTCAAAGTTGGTATAGCTTTCGATTACATCAACTAATTATCATGAAGCGAGAATGAAAATAAAATAAAGTAAACATTTTATAATGCTTTCAAATACTTTCTCATAATTATATTAATGCTTAATACTCCACTTGTGCGTGTATCTTTAATTTACAATTAATATTTTCTGGAACTAAGTGAGGTACCATTTATCATGAATTTCAGTTTATCATCGTTGCGTATTTTCTTAGCTGGCTAATTCCAAGATACAAAACTTCTCAACGCACTGACAAGTGACAACCTGACTGACTGCACAGCATTGACAAAATTATCTGAAATATGCAAGAAATATGCCAAAAGGCAGAGGGGAAACTGAAACGGCTAAAAATTATGAGAGAGAACGGCGAGCAGGCGAAATCTTTGGCATTTGAAGAGACATTCTTATTTTTAGGTGACATGCCCTCGGTTGGACGTCTGACGCACTTGGGTTGTTCGTATATCTGGACTGTCAATCAGTTTTGAAAGTCATCGTTTCTGTTTGTATCTTTTATTTCCCTTTTTTATTTTATTTTCTGATTTTGATTTTGTTTTTACCCTTTTCGAGCTATAATCATAAGTATGTACTAATGCTATGTTGTCCAACTGGTTTAATATATTCATTTTGTGAGCAGTGATCTATTGATGAGAGCGTTCAAATTGACTTTGCTAAATGGTCTTACGTGATCGCAGAAATGGCAAAACTATTTTATAATTGGCACCAGCATATCTCTCACAATTTTGTAAATATCGAATTTCTTTTTACATTGTATTATGTAGTCATTTGAATAAGGTGTCGATATGATTAATAGCCAGATTGTAACCGAATTATGATTAATGTGTTATATTTATTGCTTTTAAGCATATGTGTTCTATTTATTCTAGTTCTGAAAGTTTCGAATGATCTAGGTTTTATTTGAAAATTAAATATTGCATAAGCAATTTATTTCAAATGAAAAAGAAAATACATTGTTCATTAATGCAGTATGTAATATTCGAAAGAATCTCAGCTTAATTCTGATTGTAAATTGATTATTTTCCAAAAATAATTATTTTCTAATACAGTTTGATGACAACATTTTCCTTGCGGTAGGTGGAACTACATATGTAGATAGGCTTTGGAACAATTATCCAAATTAAATGAGCAATTTTAGAATGTGGTCCTAGTTTTATCTTTAATAATATTCAAATTATTGAAAAAAAATTGGAAATATTTGAAAACAAATATTCATTATTTTTCTAGAATATTTAAAATGATTTTGTAATTGTTAATCATTTTAAAATTGCTGCTATTTGAAACTAAAATATAAAATATTTTTTTTAGAATATTTAAAATATTTCTTTTTAGATTTCAAAAACTATTTTCACAACAGCCAGTTGTTAGGTCTTGAATTGAACGAAGTATTTTAAAATAAATTCGTTCAAGGATTTTAAACTCACCTTGTGGCTTGGGAACATTCCGTTTGAGCTGCATCCATTTGTAGGTTGGAATGTTGGGCGCGTGATTTGGCGATTTTGATTGTGTTCTGGCTGGGTGCGCGGAACTGTTGCCAGCGGACGCGGATGCTGTTGAGGATGAGGTGGAGCTGCCAGGCGATGTGACGCCACTGCCACGTGGATTGCGGGACATGTTCATGCAACTGGCGGAACCGTTGGGTGATAACGCATGTTGTGGCACAACCTGGTTGCTCGTTGGCTGTTGCTGTTGTTGCTGCTGTTGTTGTTGCAGTTGTTGCTGATGGTGTTGCTGTGCCTGCTGCGCACTGGAAGTCAAACTGGCCAGATGACCGTGACTGAGCGTGTGATGCAAATGGGCATGGGGATAGTCCATGGCAATGCCCGCATCCAGGGGATAACCACCGCCCATATGCTGATGATGATGCCACATTTGTGGTGTCGTTTGCTGCTGCCCGGCAGCCAGTTGCAGCATGGGATCCGGATCGTCCAGCAAGAGACCCGGTGGCGCTGCCGCGTATCCTGCATGCAGGACCGCTGCATATTTCTCCTCGATTTGGGCGCCATAGCCAAGTGGTTGCGTCTGCGCCTGCTGTGCCCCACTGGGCGAATAGAGGCAGTCCAGATTGGTGTACATCATGCCATTCTCGGAGCTGATGATGGGCGCATGCGCATCCATTGCCTGCTGCTGCTGTTGTTGTTGCTGCTGTTGTTGTTGCTGCTGCTGCTGCTGTGTGGCATTGGCTGCTGTAACGGGAGAATTGTTGGCGGGCGGCGGCACCGTTGCCACTGCCGCTGTGGCATAGTACGAGTGCACCGAGTCGCTCTCATAGTAGGAGTCGGCGGGCGAGTGACTGCTGGGATGCAATGGAGTACTATTCGCAGCTGCTCCTCCGCTGGCTGTCGTCGTGATCCCGTACTCCGCCGCACTGGGGCTGAACAGATGCGAGTGGGGATAGAGTTGATGTTGCTGCTGCTGCTGTTGCTGTTGCTGCTGGGCAAGTGGATGTTGCAGCTGGTGCTGTGCAGGTGGAGGCGTAAGTTGTTGCTGCTGCTGATAGTAGTTGGGCGAGTTGCTGTCGTAGCCATTGTAGGTCAGTTGTTGTTGTTGGTGTTGCTGCAGCTGTTGTTGCTGTTGCTGTTGCTGTTGGTGTTGCTGCTGCTGTTGTTGATGCTGCTGCTGTTGCTGTTGTTGCTGCTGCTGAAGGTGGTGGGTCGGAGAGGGAAAGTAGTTGCTGCCATAGCCATCATAGGCCGTGGCAGTGGCATGTGGATGATGATGCGGATGGTTGCCGTACATGCTGCTAACGTCCATCATATTGTATGCCAAACTGCACTCAAAAAATTTAATTGCCTAAAACAAGTGAAAAATGGCCTAAATTTTGATCTATTGTAATTTGAATTTGTTGATATTGCCTAAAATAAGTATAGTATTTTATGATTCAAAATAACTAATATATATATTTTTATTAATTATTGAAAAATTTATACATATTCATTGTTAAAAATATAATTGAATTGAATTTTATTTGTGTACCTTATTCTTATTGATTCAATTTATACAGCTTTTACTATTTTAGGCAATATATTTATTTATTTTAATTTTTTTAAGAATTGGCTGCTTTAGGCAATATTTTTTGTTGTTGGAACACATTCAACTAACTTTTTGCAAAATAAGTATTTCTTAGAGGGTGTTTGTTGAAATAGAGGCAGAGACAGTGCTGCCGCACGAATGGATAATTTGATTAGAACACGCGGCTAATATTTATTAATTTTTGATTAACTTTGGCACACTGACACAAACAGTTATACGAGTATTAAGCACGCCATTACAGTTGAAGTAACAGTAATTGTAGCATAAACTGTTTCAGCTTCAGTTTTAGTTTCTGTTCCGACGGCCTCTGTTCTGACCACGCGACGATTTTCGAACTTCGTGCTGCATGCGCGCTAACCAAGTCGTGACTGATTGCTGGCCGGGGCAGCCAACCCAGGCAATACACACAGGCGACACTGTGCCAGCCGCAGGCCACGCCCAGCACGAGCTACAGCTGTTGTCTCGCTCGCACTAGTTATGTTTGAAGTGCTTGAATATGGCTGCATTAGCGCTAGCTCGCTCGCACTTCTGTGTATGTTGAGGGCAAGAGTTCTTATCAGTGGGCCCCGGTTCGGGGGTTACTCATTACCGGTTTTGGCAGTTTGCTGTTTTTCATTTAGTTTTTTGCCGGTCCCTGGGCAAATGCTGATATTAGAGTTACGCCCATGTTCATGTCTTATTTAACTGGAAACTACAAATGTTCGAATGTGTATGTACTACATGTGTGTATGTGTGTATTCTGTTCTTTTTTTCTGACACTTTTGGCACGTTTTGTTATTTTGCGTCTTTTCGCACCTACACAAAATCCCAAATGAATTGACAGTTGCAGGTACGAGTGCTGTCCGAAATTCGGCAACGAAGCTCTTCGATTTTGGACGGGATGTACCAACTGTGCAGCTGTCAATCGTCATCGTCATCGTCATTTCCACATATGACAGCCCATCTATGTACATATGGCTGCTGCGGAATTTAAATCGCCGTCGTCTGACTTCGTCTCCGACTCCGAATCCGGATCCGACTCAGTGTTTAAGTCTGACTCAGTGGGATGCAATTCGTAGGCGCCCCCTACGAGTCTGTCACACTGCCCAGATAGAGATACAACATTGAGATATCTTTATGCCCCGAACCGGCATTGCACCTTTCACGCACAATGCATCATCTTTGGCTGCCTGTCTGTCTCCTTGTCTCTCTGTCAGTCCTTTAGTCTGGAAAACTTTTGTGTTTATTTCTTTTTTGGTTTTTGTACAAGTTGATTGACATTTTCACAACTTTTTGTCGTGTACTCGTAGTTGGTGGTTTTTACTGGCCGTGCCCAAACCCAATCCCATTCCCATTCCTAAGTCAAAAAAAAACAACATCAACTTGCTTATGCAGAGTTGTTACACAGTCTCGTCCTTTTGGGTCTTTGCCCAGTGCTCCAAGGTGATTTGTTATATTTTCGGACAGCAGCAATTAATACTAACAGGATGTGTGTGTTTTTATGTTCAGCTTCCAAATGATTCCAGCTACCAAGTGTTTGGCCAAGTGTTCATATCCCACCTACATGTGGACACCACAATTTCAGGATGAGTTTATTATGTTATCTGCATGTTGTGTTAGTTTTAGGAAAAGTTTGAAACTTTATTTGTAAATATAATATACAAGACTCCAGATATTGACTATTTCCAAAACAAATTCAAACTTACTTATCTTTCAGATATTCATGCAGAAATATATTAAGGTGTTCAACAGAGCAATAAATAGTCAAGGCTTTATAGGAATATTTCGATTAAGTTTATGACTTTATAATATTCGTACTTCGGTTTGCGTAAGTGTATGTCATGCAGGCATAATTAATTGATAATATAATTATATTGACTTAATATGCAAAGCAATTGTTACACTTGAAATTCCAATAATAATCAAACGATTGATTGTTAATTAATTAAAATAACAAATATATACTGACTTTTGTTAAAGTCTTTAGGAAATTCATATAGATTATCCTTTAAATGAAGAAACTAGTCGATATTGAATATATAGTTGAATTGGTACTTTTGTCATATTAATAGTAAACTTACATTTTTACCATTTGCATATCCTTGAAATATTAATGGTATGTGGTGAGTTTTAAAGTGTTGTCCTCTATAAATATTTATATCTCTCTGAATACTTATAATTCATAAACGACAATACAACTTATAATTATATTGAGTTTGTGAATACTACGCAAAAGATTTAAATAATGAGGGAGAATATTAGCTGGCCTTTAACAAATAACTGTCTTTATAATTTTAATTATTTCGTTTTGGAAACCTTTTAGATAAAATCGAGTAATTCAAATCTTAGACAGCTTACATGACTTGAGGGGGTCACTCTAGTCAGAGGTAAGTCAAGACATCATTAATGTCTGCAAGTGCAATTGAGGCCGTCGGAAGTATGACATGTGGGTTTGATGGCTACTTCAGAAGGCGTCAACGGACAGACGTCGATCGGCTGAATTGTCGTCTTAGCTAATTACAATTGTTCCAAAAAAAAAAGTGACCGAAGTTGACGCCAGTAGATGGGGCGCCACCGGGTTACAAGGCGACTTTCCAAGTTGTTATAACTTCTCACCCGAAACGGCAGCTGGACACATGCGAGCGGGGGGTTGGGGACGTGACGAGTAACGGTAACAGGCGTAATTGGCGCTGCACAAATTGATGGATTGCTTGGCGCCGACTGTCACAGCTCCCAGTCCATAGCCATGTCCATGTTCATGTCCAAGCCATTCGGCGGTCTTTTTTTGTAGTTTTTCTTTGTAAGTCACTTTTTGTTTTTTGTTGTTTTGGGTAAATCGATATTTGTGCCATTTTTTGTGTGCAGCTTTTGACTTTTGTTGGTTGATTTCAATTCTGTAATGATTAATTAATTGTACGCACTTATCAGATTCAACTGTTAACTGTTGCCTCTTGCCTGTTGCATTGACTGAGACCCAGACGGAGCCTGTCGCCAAAATGTTAACGGGTCTAAAGCTGAGCTCCTTTAATTGAATACATAATTACAGGTCGACCAGACGACCCCATTGTTTTTTTTATTAATACGATTTTAAGCCGATTTCTGGTCATTTATTTGAGTAGACGAAGTGTGTAATTACAACTTGAATTCATCACAAATAAATCTTTTCAGAATTTAGTCTACTATTTATGAACAAAAGATATATGACACCTTAAGTCATGATTGATAGACATAATAATGTAAGAACCAGTACTATTCTCATGCTGTGCTATATATATCTTTAAACTAGTGATATATTTATGAAACTATTTTGAAATTCAGAATCATACTCAGAGAAGTACAGCTCTTGTTTGATTACAGTTAGTCAGTGCACGAAATTTCAAATTTATTCAATTTTTATTTAGCTGAGAGGACTGAATAGAAAAAACAACGTAAGCGAGATTTTTTCCCTAAATTTGTTAATGAAAATATATCTAAAGAAATCATTCCAGAATCAAAAGAAAAAATCTCCTAAAAATATGTTTATAAATGTAATAAACTGCATTTTGAAGTTTAAATATAAATATTTGTACCACCCGTAATTCTTTAAAAGCTAACTGCACTTATCTTTATAGCTTGGAACTACAGTTTATAAAATATATAAGCATAGTGTATATGGTCTATATCCTAATATAGATATGTATAACTTATTAGTAAGAATATGTAAGTATAAGTAACGCTATCTTATCGCACAATGCAAAATGGTTGTTTGTCGAACTATTTGTGCCCAAGAGTAATGAATTTTGCCCTTTGAAACTCTTTCGAAGTGAGTTGCGTCATTAAATAGTTTATAAATAATAATAAAAAGTTAAACAAACTTAAAAGTATAAGTTAATCTACTTATACATATGTACGAACACTCATATTTTTCAATACATGAGTCTATTTATTTATTTGATTGTTTACATTGACCATAAATATGCCACTGACCTTGGCTATTTGTAATGCAAATTTATGCAAAGGCTCGATTCTTGTGGTGTTCGTATCGTAATTCCGGCGACTTTAATATAAGGAAAACTCTTGATGTTTCTTTCATTTTGCACGCGGATAAAGTGAGAGTGAGACAACTAGAGGTGCGCCTCTTATCCGTTGCTCACATGGAATCAGCCAATGGGAGTCGAGGTGGCAAAGTACTGGCGTCGATTGGGTCTAAGCACAACCCTTATTTGTTACAGCTTCAGGCTCTTTCCGACTGAAGACAGCTGCACAGAAGGGAGAAAATCGTATCCCATATGGTCTAATGCTGCAGTTAAAACATCAGTGGCCAAATTTGTGCAGATGCTAACTGGATACAAGGAGACTGTGTTGTTATACAAATTGAGTTGTCGGATATTAAAGTGTTGACAATATGGCGTTAAAGATAAAACCAAAAAAGTCTTGGAAGTCACATACATAACAGCGTTCTCTTAAAGTTCAAACACATTTAAACTAATTTAAAAGTGTGTAAGAAATAAAGAGGCGTATGAAACTATTATCAACAAATTAAAAAGAACAAATATTTGGTAAGTAGCAATCAGAACTAGTTTCTAATAAATTTAAATCGTCAGCAAAAAGTATATCTATGCAATACGTTTTGCATCTCTGCATCCCTAGAAAATGTTTGGGATTAATACGATCTTCGAGGCTCTCAAATGACATCTAACGTTGAATTTCTTTAATTTATTAGAGTTACTAGTGACATTTTAAAAGAAACAGTAACATGATAGTGTAACATAATATATTTTAGCTTAGATAAATATGTAAGTTTATTCAATGCGTGAACTTATTTTCTTAAATGTGTGTTGTCTCATTCGTTAAAAATTATTACTGGATATCTACGATTGATCAAGCGACTAGAGCATTCTTTTATAATTTGTTAAATAGTCTTATTTGTACAGGAACGAAAAGTACATATCAATTTTAATTCATTTATAAGCGCCATCTGTGGGTAAAAGTTTATTCAACGAATTGTACTGCATACTTTTAGGCGTCAACTGAAATCGATTGCATATAATACGCATTGTTTTGAAGTTGACTTAGAAAGCTTCAAGGATTTAGGCTGAATAATGAAACAAAATATAAATATCAATAAAATATATATTATTGAAGTAAAAAAAATAGATTATTCCTTTCAAACTTAAGGTCTTGTTTAAAGCTTGCGTAACTTTTATTTGTTTACAGAGCTGAGACTTCCTTAAATATATACTTACTTACATATATGCATCTGCGAAATTGATTTATTTAATATATTTTAATCTAGAACTAAAATAAATACTTATAATTATAACAAAAGATTTAGTTTGCACGATATTTACTGAGGTGACAGATGCACTTATGAACATGGCATCGAATGCAAAAGTCAATTACAAGACCAGAGGATGTCGGAAACCTGTCGATGGTTGATAAACTAGTTGGAATCGTCTTAAATTAGTGTATGTCTGGAGGTCGGACATGACCTTGCCACAGGAAGGTAACAGGTATTGGGGACCTGGCAGTGGCATTGACTTTGTGCTCGATTTGAACTGTATCCACTGGCCTATATAAAAGGGTCTACGAATCTCAAGAGTGCTTGTATCCCTTCAGCAGTCGTCGAGGAAGATTGTTTAAAATGGTTTCAGTTATGTTTTCCAAGGTAAGATTTAAAATTCCATTACAAACTCTGTAATTTTAATAATTATTTTCTCCAAAAGTTTATTTTGCTTGTAGCTCTCTTAGCTTTGGCCAGCGGTGGACTGTTGCCCAGTAAATCTGCGAACAGTGAGGACACGTTCGATGCACATCCTCGTTACGAGTTTGGCTATGATGTGGCGGATGCGGTCAGCGGCGATGTCAAGTCCCAAAAGGAAACACGAGACGGCGACTTGGTCCAGGGTCAATACTCACTGAACGACGCCGATGGCTATCGTCGCATTGTCGACTACACGGCCGATGCCGAGCGTGGTTTCAGCGCAGTGGTGCGACGTGAGCCACTGACTGACGCTGTTCCAGTGGCTTTGAAAAACCCAAAATCAACTCTTCTGACACCCAGACTACAGCCAGTTCAGCCAGTGGTGGTCAGAAGCTATGCCACACCCACATTGATCCACCACGCGCCAGTGGCACACGTTGTTCACGCTGCTCCCGCACCAACAATTGTCGCTCATCACGTGCCAGCGCTGCTGAAATCATCGATACACGCTGCTCATCCACAAACTATTTCATATGTGTTCCACCACTAGAGAGTTTTAGACAAAGTCTGATAACATACATAGAGACTGCAATGAACGTTTACTGTTTATAAATAAATCGTTAATAAATCGAAACTTATAAAATCTATTGTTTTTATAGCTTAAGCGAATTTAAGATAACTGAGATATTTTTTTAAATTATCATTTTAAATTATCATTTAAATATAGTGATTAGTTTATATTCTTTTCTATAGTAGATCCAGCAAAATGAATTCCAATTAAAAAAAAAACTAAATGGAATTTTTGTTGTTTATTCCTCTTTATGTTAATATACAGCAATAAAAATTTATCTAAGTGGGAAATGTGCAATACAATATTTTAAAAGCGGAATTTGATTTTAAATGATCATATTAAAGAATATTTTCGAAAATTTCCTATTTAATCGAAGGGAAGAATTTGTAAATTCAATATGCGTAACGAAAATGCAGTAGTGTTCAGTTGATAGAAAACATCTTATGTAAGCTCCAGTTAAGATTTCTATACGCATAATACAAACAATTAATGATTGGAAATTGGTCGGAAGTTGGACGACGACAACAAAAAAGAGCATACGAAATCCAATTAGAGCTCAAAACGCGCGCCAGCACCCAAATACATAAATGCTTAAGGTCGCTGGTGGGGGGAGACAATTGTATAGGTATGGGTGGGTGTGACTGTGTGTGGGTCAGTGTGTGTGTGTGTGCATGCAAGTGCAGAGAGCTGCGCAGTCAATTTGAAAAACCGTTGTTATGCATTTGCGCATGCGCTGCATACGTTATTAATAATAACGATGTGTGTGTTGATGTGTTTTTGTTTGTGTGTTGTGCATGTAATGTGTGTGTGTGTGTGTGTGTGTGTGTATGCTTTTCGAAAGCGAAAACAAATGAGCAATCGCATCGATTTAGCAGCTCGTCTCGCAGTGCACGTTTGACTATGCGACTTCTGAGTATCTGAGGCCAATTTTAATTCGGCTCGAGTGCGTTCAATTCAATCAAGAAGGCATTATGCCTTCAACTTTGCTGTTGTTGTTGTTGTTGTCGTCGTCATTGCTTTGTCACCTGTGTTAGCCTTGGCTAATAATGTGCTTGGGCCGATCGTCTTGGCCCACACCTGCTCCACCTCCTCCAACCATGAGCGCTTCTAGTCTTGGATTGTCGTCTGGTATTATTTTTTAGTATTGGTATTTTGTATTTTTGTATTGTCGCCGTCGTTTTGTGACGCAAGTGGCACGCATTTGGTTACGAATTCGGGCACATCGCCTCGAATGTGAAGCGAGTATATAAGACCCAGTTGGACACTGTTCAAATCAGTTCAACACCAATTACGGTATCTAGAGCAACCCAAGCAATCCAACAATGGCATTCAAAGTAAGCCCATCCTCCCAACTGAGCAAATATATACTGGAATTAAAAAAAGAACATAAAGGATATTTAATTGTGAAAAGTGTTTATAAAGTGTGTTCGATCTTTAATTGCAGTTCACCATTCTCTTCGCTGCTTGCATCGCCGTGGCCAGCGCTGGTGTCGTCCCAGTTGCCACTCCCTTGGCCGCCGTTGCCCAGGTGGAGGAGTACGATCCTCATCCTCAGTACACCTACGGATATGATGTTAAGGATGCGCTTTCTGGCGACTCAAAGACCCAAGTCGAGACCCGCGATGGTGACATCGTTCAGGGACAATACTCGCTGAATGACGCCGATGGCTACCGCCGTATTGTGGACTACACCGCCGATCCCATCAACGGTTTCAACGCTGTGGTGCGCCGTGAACCTCTGGTCGCTGCTGTCGCTGCTGCTCCCGTTGTCGCCGCCCCAGCACCCATTGTCCGGGCTGCCCCCTTCGCCTACGCCACTGGACCCGCCCCAATTGTTGCCGCTGCCCCGGCACCAATTGTGAAAGCCGCCGCTCCTCTGATCGCCGCTGGTCCAGCCATCGTCAAGACCCAGTACGCTTCGCCACTTATCTCGTACGCCTATTAACTGATCGATAGGTGATGCCCGACCAGATATTTGCCGTTAGTTGTTATTGAATAAAGAATGTGATGTCATAGAAAAACTCTTTTGTTTTACTTAATCATACACTTATCATGTAATGCGCTTATAAGCACTCTCATGATTTGGATATTCTAGAAATTTATTGATGATCATTATATAAGATGATCTCGAATATTAAAATAGATTTATTTTCCGAAAGGAAATTTCTTAGCAATCTCTTCTAAAGTTTTTGAAAATTTTGATAATCTATCTATCTTATAGTAATCTATCTTTAGCTATATTTGAATACTAAGCAAACCCAAATTACTGAAATTATTATAAAAATTATAAGGGCCCCAAATTCCCAAAGAAATTAAAAATCATTACATGCAGTAAGCCATTTGACTTTCCCTCTTCCAGTGTGTACATACTCGTTTCAAGGTCGCGCTCGACATTGAACCACTTTAACGGGCCATTAAGACCAGAAGAAAGAATCAACCGAAAGCATAAACAACAAAATGAGCAGCAGAAAAAAAGAAAAAACAATAACAAAACACAGCAAAGCAATGTAAACTTAAATGTTAACATACATATTTGATTCACGGCTGCGACTACGTGAGATGACCAAAAAATTCACTTAAGTTGGCCGAGAACGAGGCAAGCGGACAAAACGGTAAAAATTGCGAAGATAAAGTTGTGTTCAGACTTGGCAACAATTTAATTGTCAACTTGCAATCTCATACAATCATTGACCGATTTTATTAAGACTAAGTAGTTATACATTTTGTCAATGTTTGTACAGATGGAATAATTATATCAATTAAGTAATGATCTTAAGATTATTTATTTATACAAATTTTAAATATATATAATATTATTTATATATGTATAAATATATTATATTATTTATATCTCCAAGTAGTTGAAGATTCCAGATGAATGTCTTTTATAAATATAAGAAAATTTACATCGAAATACTTAAGATTTTTTTAAAGCTTGCGACTTTTTATGGACAACATTCGTTGTCTGTATTTTGGTAGTGTGAACACGCTTAAAGTGTTTTGTGCCTTAAGCGCATTGTTGTAATCGCCTTGTGGCTTTATGGGCCAAGTACATGGACGGGCCAAGTGGCCACCTCGACTGGGTCTTTGGTGGATTTCAAAGCAACTGTAATTGTAATTGGTATGGAACGTATTCGGTAGTATTTTATTTTTTATTTTTTTTTATGATCTGCTACTGCTGCTTCGGACTAAACATGGGAATGGGCGCGAAATACGAACATGTCATCGGGTAGTCGGACACGACTTGATCGTAATTAACCATAAAACCTGACTTTGACCTTAACACTCGAAATCGCTGGTCACTTGTCGCCAGCTGCAACTGCAGTGGAGGACAAACAGGCGGCGACTTTGGGCCATGCCTTGGCATAGTTGGGCGTACGGATGTGTAACAGATGTTAAGGTAAGAGAAGACTTGTCCCTATCAGTTGGCTGCTATCTTGACGATAGCACAATGGCAACGATTTAAAACAATAACGTTCGTCGTAAATCATTCTGAAATTCACTCGTAACATTGGGCGTTGCATTTGGCGAAAGGCTCCAAAAACCAAATCGTATTGACCTTAACTTGTTGTTGACTTGGCTCTTGAATTTTGAGCATACGAATACTGTGATTGCATGCAATACGTCCGCATCAATTTGCGGTGATTGGTGTAAATGGAAATGGTCTGATTACCAGGCAGATGCTGACTGTGGGCTGTTCAATCTACAATAATGAGTTGGAAGCGTGCAATTTGCGTCAGAGCTGTCAGAAATTGATTTAAAATATATGCTAGTGATGGTAGTGCTACTATCTGATCTACAGGTTGCCATTATTGACTTGTGAATTGCCGTGGACTACGTGATCTTAAGCACTTTCTGGATTGTACTGCATTCGTATTTCACATATTTCGGATTTTCTATCTCTATATTATATTGTTGAGATTTTCTCTCTAGCTTGACAGTTATTCTGGTAGATTGTAGATTGAAATAAATATTCAAATGGAATCCCTCTTTCCTTCTTATCCTGCTGTTAATGTCGTCTCTTCCATTCAGAATCTCACCGTATTTATGCTTAGAAATATGCAACAATTTATTCAATTTAAGGACATGAAGATGGCTTTAAACAATGTCGAATGGCCGAAGTTGTCCTACCACTTAGTGATGGTAAGCAGCAACTGCAACGGGGGCAGCTACAGTCTTGACCACGTGATCGACGGGCACACGGTTGACGACGGCATTGAAGCCATTCTCGGGATCGGAAGTGTACTGGACGGTGCGCTTGTAGCCATCGGCATCGATCAGGGAGTACTCGCCACGGACCACGTCACCGTCGCGTTCCTCGACCTGGCTCTTGGAGTCGCCGGAGAGGGCATCCTGGACATCGTAGGCGAACTTGTACTGGGGATGGGGGTCGTATTCATCGTCGTGCTTGGCCAGAACGGGATGGCCATGAGCAATGGCAACTGGAGCATGGGCAACCGCCACTGGGGCATGGGCATAGGCGACAGCTGGAGCGGCTCCATGGTACACCTGCTGGACGGGCACAACACCAGCACTGACGGCGGCAACGAGGGCGAGGATGGCGAAGAACTGCAAGGATTTAAATTACAATAAGTAAGGATTCAATAAAGGATTTAGGTTAAACAGATGAAGTTTACCTGGAAGGCCATGGCGACTTGGTTTGATGGCTTGGCGAATATCCAAATACTGATGCGAATGCAGAGATGCTGTGGAATGATTTGCAGACCGCGGACCACACGGTTTTATACTCCAAAATGTAACTCGCGAAATTGAAATTATTATTATTATTATTGTTATCTTTTTTTTGCCTTTGCACAATACATTTTTGTCACTTGCTTTTTAATGTTTTTTTTTGTTGTTTATCGACTCAAAGCGAGGTAATTACGAATATGAGTAGATATATAAATTTATGCAATATCTGCGACATGTAAATGTGTGCAGATTAGTGTCGTAGGTAAGTGGTGCCACAACAACAACAACAACAATAAAAACAGTTATCGATACCACCACACCTTCGCCAATTGCTGCTGCTTGACCGCGGGCCATTTGTGACTTCAGCGCTTTCACAATTTCACCTTGAAGGTGATATCGAATTAACTGCATGTATTTAATCATTTATTGAATTGTCAGACCTTTAAAACTGAACGCCATATCATTAAACAGTAATTTCTATTTAAAATCTAGTCTCAATAATGATAGATTAAAAACTATAATAATAATATTAATGCAAACTAATTATTTGCCATTAAATTTGGAGTGAATGTTTATGCTACAGTATAGAAAAGAATGGATTTTATTTCTTCTCAATTTGTGTCGTTTTTCTTTAGTTATACTTGGAGCTATTGTATCTATTGTAAAGAATTGAAATTACTTAAATCAGAGTTCTTTGAGAAAATCCAAATGTCATTGTCTCTCCTGAAATTCTAGTTCAACTAAATTTAAGAACCAAAAAGTCACCCAATAAATTCAGTCTTTTAATACAGATTCCCATTCACTTTAAAGAAAAACAACAGTAATTTTTAGAAAACGATCACATTTAGTTTCAAAATCATAAGCGGAACATTTAGTCAAATTGTGGGTCAGGAGTTAAGAGCTTACAGGTTCCTCACGGCATAGGCGGGTGCTGTGTACCTCAGGGGGGCGGCAAAGGCAGGAGCTGCAACCGCGAGGGGAGCAGAGCGGACGAGGGGCGCTGAAACGGCAACGGGAGCTGAGCGGACCAGAGGGGCGGCAACGGCAACGGGAGCGGCGGATCGGACGAGGGGAGCGGCGACGGGAACGGCAACGGGGGCAGCCTTAACCAAGGGCTCGGCAACGGCGATGGCAGCGATGGGTTCGCGACGGACGACGGCATTAAAGCCGTTGATGGGATCGGCGGTGTAGGTGACGGTGCGACGGAAGCCATCGGCATCGATCAGGGAGTACTCGCCACGGACAATGTCGCCGTCACGCTCCTCGACATGACCCTTGGAGTCGCCGGAGAGAGTGTCCTGGACATCGTAGCTGTAGGAGTACTGCGGATGGGGATCGACCTCCTCGAGCTCAACCTGCTTGGCGAGAACGGGCGCGGGTGCCACGGCGACGGGTGCGACGGTTCTCAGGACAGCTGCCTGGGCCACGGCGAGCATAGCCAATGCGAATGCGATCTGTGAATGATCAAGACGAGTGTGTTTAGTATCCTAGCGTAATCCACAAGTCGCCAGGACTCTTTAACTAACCTTGTAAGCCATTTCGTTGGGATTGAATTGGTGGTTTACTCGGTGCTGTATGAAGCTAAAGCTGAACACTGAATGTCTGCCCAAGTGCTGGCCATAATATTATATAGTCAATCCGGTGACATTGATGACACCTAATTGGAATTCATTTTTGGCACTCCAAAGCCCCTCGCTGGTATTGAAAGTGCACTTCGGTGGACAGTTCCAACTCATCATGTACTAATGTCACGTACGTTCTTCAGTTCTCCAGGTCGACACTCGTTTAAATGGGAATCTTTAATCAAAAACCCATACTGCATATTATATGTATATATTTATTTGTACTACTCACCACAGTTTACAGTTATTGCACAAATCAATTTCAAATTGATGGTGTGCGAATAATCGAAAACAGTTTTGGATTTTCAATCACTATGTGAATCGACTTGTAATCAAAAGCTTCAAATTCAATATCTCAATTAATAATTAGCTTTTGGGTTTTTTTAGAATGTCTTTTAATTTAAAATGTAATTAAAATCATATTATTTTAATATTATTTCTAATATAAATTTAAATTAATACCATTCGATGAAAGACAGTTGAAAAATATTTTTAAAGCGAATATTAATTTTTGAGCAATAGTTCATCTCCATTATTTATTTTAATTAAGTATGAGTATAAGTATTTCGAAATATTTCGAAAAATAAAATTAAAAACTGAATTGATTGAATAAAACAATATTAATAGGCCAATTCTTCATGGCTCACAATTGTTTAACATGTTTTATGTCGGATTTGCATCTGAGTGCAGCTCGAATAAAAAACCAGTTTTTGCACCCCCAATAATTGAATTTATTTGGATGACAACACAAAAAACTCTACGAACGATACTCTATATACCAATCGTATGTGTATTCGGCCTCAATGCTACATTTTCCACACTTATTGCACTAATTACCCGATTCGGACACGAAGAAAGATCGCTCCGATTCGGTAGCTTGGGTTACTTGTAGATCGCTCTATATAAGCGCACGGTGGGCAGCACAAGTCACAGTTCAGTTCGCTCTCTGCTCTCAACAGTATCCCAACAAAAATCTCAGTCGCAATGGCATTCAAGGTATGCCCACCAAATATTTATTAGCTCAGAATTCCACCATTTCCATATCTCTTTCAGTTCGTCGCACTCTTCGCTCTGATCGCCGCCGCCAGCGCCGGCGTCCTGCCCGCTGCTCAGGTCTACCATGCTGCTCCAGCCGTGGCCACCTATGCCGCCCCAGCGACCCAGCATGTGATCACCAAGGCTGCCGAGGAATACGACCCCCATCCCCAGTACAAGTTCGCCTACGATGTCCAGGATGCCCTCTCCGGCGACTCCAAGAGCCAGGTCGAGGAACGCGACGGTGACGTGGTCCGTGGCGAGTACTCCCTGATCGATGCCGATGGCTACAAGCGCACCGTCCAGTACACCGCCGACCCCATCAACGGCTTCAACGCTGTGGTCAACCGCGAGCCCCTCGTCAAGACCGTCGCCGTTGCTCCCGTTGTGAAGACCGTTGCCGCTGCTCCCGTTGCCCACTACGCTGCCCCAGCTCATGTGGCCCACTACGCTGCCCCCGCTCATGTGGCTCACTATGCTGCCCCAGCTGTGGTCAAGACTGTGGCTCCAGTTGCTCACTACGCCGCCCCCGCTGCCCACTATGCCAGCTATGCCGCCCCCGCTGTTGCCTACCATCATTAATATCGTTAAGCTGTCCGTAATTTGTTATAGTTTAATGTCGAAGAATAAATGTTAAAAGTGCTTTCAAAGTCATCGTATTGTAATTGAGAATAGGATCCAACTAGAAATTACAATAAGGCAATTAGGCCTACACAGCCCAGCCGAATTGCTTTCGGCCAAATCTGTTGCCAATTTAATTTGGTGCGACATTGAAATACAAAGTTATTTGTTACTTTCGCCATGAAAATTAACAAATCCTATTAACAAATGAAAAATGCGATTTCAATCTATTAAATTTGGCATTATTTTGGTAATCAATTTTTATAGATATATTTATTGGCTATGCTTAATTCATATTATTTTATTCCATTTGCAATTGCAAAATCAAGGTTCACTTCGTACTTGGCGAATTGTTACCGGGTTCACTTTCAGTTTTGGGTTTCCAATTCCATTGAAAACATGACTTGGACTATTTGATAATAACTGGTTTGACGCTGCTGGGATACACGATAGATGGAATAGATATTACCGCAATAAGAACTACTAATTGTAAGCGAAACCCTCAAAATAATTTTAAAAATTCCAATTCATTTTGTGAATAGAGTATTAAATAAAATTGAATACGATCTTTAAATCATTAAAGTTCTTTTTCGGCAGATTGTAATTTTGGAATAACATTCTATACCAATAATGGAAAATATCTATTCAGTTTATGCAAAGTTATGAAAGTCTGAAGTTGACCAAGCCTTTGACATAGCAACCATTCAAGCCAAAATTTTGACATGATTTTTGACAAAAAAAAAAGAATCAGACTCAAGTTTGATGAGCGGTTCTACTTATACAAATTGTAACATAAAAAACTGAGATTAAAAATGTTTTCAAATCGCGTTCTGACGATGGCAAATGATTTGCATGAGATTTATAAAATTTGTATGGCTAATTATTTAAAAGGCCAAATAATTTATTTGACTAGTCGATTATATTATAGCTTACTAATGCCATCTGTAGAACAGTTTCCTGTTAGACCCCGCAAAGAAAAGAACTCGAAAGGTTAAGGAATATTGAATTATTGTAATTTATTTAAGCATTGGCAAGTGGATTTGCAATCAGTTTCAGTCAACACATATAACAAAATGGCTTTTAGTAGTGATGGGCCACATGGACAGCTGGGGCGGCATAGGTGGAGTAAGCCGGGGCGGCAGCATAGTGAGCCACATGAGCTGGAGCAGCGTAGTGGGCAACTGGAGCCACAGTCTTGACCACAGCCGGGGCAGCATAGTGAGCCACATGAGCGGGGGCAGCGTAGTGGGCCACATGAGCTGGGGCAGCGTAGTGGGCAACGGGAGCAGCGGCAACGGTCTTCACAACGGGAGCAACGGCGACGGTCTTGACGAGGGGCTCGCGGTTGACCACAGCGTTGAAGCCGTTGATGGGATCGGCGGTGTACTGGACGGTGCGCTTGTAGCCATCGGCATCGATCAGGGAGTACTCGCCACGGACCACGTCACCGTCGCGTTCCTCGACCTGGCTCTTGGAGTCGCCGGAGAGGGCATCCTGGACATCGTAGGCGAACTTGTACTGGGGATGGGGGTCGTATTCCTCGGCAGCCTTGGTGATCACATGCTGGGTCGCTGGGGCGGCATAGGTGGCCACGGCTGGAGCAGCATGGTAGACCTGAGCAGCGGGCAGGACGCCGGCGCTGGCGGCGGCGATCAGAGCGAAGAGTGCGACGAACTGAAATTGTGATGATTGAAGTTAGTAATTTAATGAGTCAAGCTCAGGATAAGCATACCTTGAATGCCATTTTGAGATGCTTGGTGTGTGACTTGAAGCGTGTGCTATCGAGTGGAGCGAAGACTGCAGTATGATTAGAAATTGGACTGAGTGCGGCTTTTATAGAGCAAACCGAGCAAATGGTCGATTTGGAAGTGGGCAAGTGCATGCCCGAGGTTGTGGACTCATTATTAGCAACCGAATTCCACACCACCACACACACACACACACACACACACACACTAATGAAGACAAAGGGAAGCGAAAGGCCGAGCTGAGTCGAGTCTAGTCGACCCGAGTCGAGTATTGAGTGCAGGGCAATCGCAATGTCTTAACCATTCGTTTGAGGAATGTGGAGCAAATCGGGTCTTGTCTGGCAATTGGACATACTCGTACTATTGCTCATGCTCATGGACGCACGGTCGAGGTTCCGGACTCAGATCTACCTCAACTCAAATCTGCCCCGGGCTGTTTGACATTCAATCTGTGTGCGCGACATTACAATTGCAAAAATTGCCTTTGTTGCTACCGGATACTTTGGCATGCCAAACCGGTTACCTCAAATGCGAAAATATACGGCTACACTAAACTAAATGAAATTAAATGAAATAAAATACCAATATATATATATGATATATATACATATATGAGCGTTTTCGAATTAATACACAAGTGTATGCTCCGATTGTTGACTCCTAATGCGGCTTAATATGTTCAATTAATACCAAGTTTGAGTACCTTGGGAAAAAACTATACTTGAACTCGATTCATGGAGATTGCAGAGAAGAAGTATTCTTCTGCCTACCTGGTATTAAACCAGTCATTTGCAATTATTGCTTTTGTTTCATTATAACTATATGGTCTTTGAAATATTTTATTTATTTTATTTTATTTTATTTAAATTTAAGTCCTGGCGAACTGTTTGTGAGTCTATCTGTTTGTTGGTATATTTGCCTGCCATTCTGTTTACTTTTTAACTAAATTCATTGATCTCAGAGTCTAGAAGACCTAATGACAACAAATTTAATAATTCTGATCCTCTAATAAAAACAAAATCAATAGTACTTTTAATATACTAATCCTGAAACCTTAAGGTAAAAAAACCAAAAATGTTAAAAAAGGTAGACCTCAGACCATTTCAAATAATTCAGTAGTAGTAATATGTACAGATTAAAATATTTGTTGATCACTAAGGTCCTTAAAATTAAAAATTCACTAAAATTAGTTTATTATAGAACAGAGCAGAAATCCAGGAAAAATAGTAAATGTGTTATATAACTTTAAGTTCTTTTTATTAACTGGGGATTGAGCTTTGACTTCAACATCCTGACATGGCAATTGATGATTTAAAATTCAACACCATCTACTCGAATACATTTCTCTGAGTGTGCGAGAGAGAATCAAATAAAACAAAATCTTTTATGCATTTTAAAATGTATTGAAATATTTACAATAGAACTATTTAACAGATCCTAGGTAACTAAGAATATGTGGCAATGAATACAAGGAATGGGGATGCAATAATACTTTCATCGGTGCTCGTGGCCGCTCTAGTGGTGGTAGTAGTCGTTGGCATCGTGGGTAGCAGGGGCGGGAGTCTCATAGGTGGCATAGTGCTGAGCCTGATGCTGGGCGTGATGCTGATGCTGATGCTGATGCTGCAGCTCCTGTTCGTGCTGGTGCTGCTGATGCAGTGGCTCGTGCTCGTGGTGAACGTAGGTGGGAGCTGGTGCAGCATAAGTGGGTGCAGCATAAGCAGGAGCAGCATATTGTACAGGAGCCTTCAACACAGCCGTTGGTGCTGCATGGTGATACTGCACGGGGGAGGCTGGAGCGGCAGCAATCAACTTGTGGTGTGTGTGGGCGAGGGGTTCGCGGTGGACGACGGCATTGAAGCCATTGACGGAGTCGGCGGTGTACTTGACGGTGCGACGGAAGCCATCGGCATCATCCAGCGAGTATTCGCCCTGCACCACATCGCCGTCACGGGACTCCACTTGGCTCTTGGAGTCGCCAGACACGGCATCCTGCACATCGTAGGCAAAGTTGTACTTGGGATGAGGATCATCGGGATACACCTCATGGGCGTGGGCGTGACCGTGAATGTCGTGAGGCTTCTGGTAGATCACATGCTGTGGCTGAGGAGCTGCAGCGTGGTAGAGCTGTGGCTCATGATGTTCATGGTGCTCCACAGGGATGAGGCCGGCGGAGACGGCAGCGACGAGGGAGACCAATGCGAGCAACTGCAGAAAGAAAAGCTTGTGTGTCAGACAAGGATAATTTGGGGATTCTTCAGACTCACCTTGAAAGCCATTTTGCAGATTATATGAAGGGATTTCTACGATCGAAACTGAGCTGTGGACGCTGTGTACTCCTTCTTTGAGGGCCGTGATTTGAATAATAATTGAACAGCCATTGCATTTGTATTTATAGACGGAATTTCGTTGGCCACCATGGCCAAAGGTCCATTGTGTCTGGCCTTTCTTTCACTTTTTCGTAAAGTTTTACAAAAAATAATTTAAATTTGAGTTTTAATTCATTTGCATGTCTCTTTGTATGGATTTTTTTTTTTTTTTTTTACTCAAAGTTACCGAACGCTACGAGATTTGCACCCACGAGTCACACCCATTTGGCCAACTTGCTCTCGCACATTGGCATTGTTATGAATGGCGGGAACGAGAAAAAAGAGGCAGCAAACAAAAGACTTAGGCGAGCAACTTGGCTTTGATCGCCGCCAAAGTCCGAGTCGAATAAGTAGCCGGGTTGGGGTTCGGGTTCGGGATCGAGGTCGGGGTGGGGGTTCGGTTTCAATTTCGGGTATGTAGCCGAAGCAACTCTCGAGTCATGTAAGTAACCCAATAAAGACAACTTGATCGATGCCAGCATTGCACTTGACACACACCCCCCACTAGCTGTCCAGCTCTCGCACTGCAATGACCCAAAAATAAAATACAAAATGATTGAAAAAAGACGAGAAAAAAGAAACAAGTATCTGGCCCATGTCCAAGACTCCCAGCTCGTTGTCAGACTTGTAATGTCTGAGCTTTTAGGTTGAAGCTTTTTCAGTTGTTGTTTGGTACACCACTGACTTATGGCATAAGTGCTCAATCATGCCACAACAAACCTACACACACACACACACACACACAAGCACTTACAAATCTGTATGTAAAGTGACTCAACTCTTTGCAAAATGATGTAATGCTCCGCTGCTCGCAATTCAGTTTGAAAGAATTTCATTTGAGGTCGTTTCTAGGAAAGCAATGAAAGAGCTTTTACAAATATTCCACTCGAAGGTTGCTAGCTTCAGTGAATGAAAATAAGTGAAATAAAATATATAGATAATAAAAGGCATTTATGATAGTAAACTTAAAAGTTAAGCTAAGAGAATGCGTTTAAATATTTCGATTATCTTATAATAAGGAATATGGATAATATTATTAAGCTAATTAAACAAATTTATTTTATTAAATATACCGTTTAGTTTTATCTTTTACAGCGTAATGTTCACATAAGATGCTCACATCCATAAAATAATATTTCCTCAACGATTACTAGTTTCAGGTAATTTATTATAAATTAAGTTAATACATATATCATTTTATCTCGTGCATTAGAAACACTATAAATTGATTCATTTTTAAACGAGTTTCTGTTATTTAGATATCTACTCACTTTAATTAATAAAGTTAAAGTTTAAACTCTTAAGACCTCTGCCAATAATTCAATGCCGTGTCTGACTTTCAATTTCAATTCATTTAATGGTTATTTGCTTGTAGAAATTTGCTATAAAAAAAGATTAATTAAAAGTTTTGCTCTTGGGCGAGAAAGGTTCATTCTCATTACCCAACCATTATGCAAACATAAAAGCGATAATCAGAACTTCTGATCTTTCGGGGTCTGACGTGCGTCTGGCCAGCGCCAAACCAGTTTCATTCAAATAACCGAGTCATCTTAGGAACGGAATTGGAAAAGCCGAAGCGATAGCTGAAGTAGAAGCCGGCAACAGTTTGCCAATAAAAATGAAGTTTAAAAATAGCAACCGGAATCTGAAACTCAGAATGTTCAGATGAATTCCCCGTTTGGGGCTGCTCCAATCACGGAGATCACCACAGATTCGTTTTGGTCCATTGTTTGTTGATGAGATTAGTTAATTTTCATGGTGATTGTTTGGAAGTGTAACAAATGGAGCCGTAATTGAAAACTTTGACTTGACTTTGGAATTTCAATGTCGCACCAAATTTAATTGGCAACACTTTTGGCTAAAAGCAATTCGATTGGGGTGTGTGGGCCTAATCGGCTAATGGTTTTGTTTCCTTCCAAAATTGAAATCAATTCAGTCTTCTGTAACGGAAATAGAGAACTAACAAGCTACTAATATTGTGAATGGGGTACGATTGATTAAAAGAAGTTAATTATAATTTTCATGTATGCATTATTTTATTGTAAATGTCAATAAATAAATGTACAGTTTGATGAGCAACGATTCTATACAAAAACAATCAAGGAGTCAACACTTTAATGATGGTAGGTAACGGCAGGTGCGGAGTAGGTGGCATAGTGGCCAGCTGGGGCAGCATAGTGGGCAGCTGGAGCGGCATAGTGGGCCACATGAGCTGGAGCGGCATAGTGAGCCACATGAGCGGGGGCAGCGTAGTGGGCAACTGGAGCCACCGACTTGACGACAGTTGGGGCAGCGTAGTGAGCGACAGCTGGAGCGGCGTAGTGGGCAACGGGAGCAACGGTCTTCACAACAGCTGGGGCAGCGTAGTGAGCAACTGGAGCAGGGGCAGCGTAGTGGGCGACGGGAGCAGCGGCAACGGTCTTGACGACGGTGAGGGGTTCGCGGTTGACCACAGCGTTGAAGCCGTTGATGGGATCGGCGGTGTACTGGACGGTGCGCTTGTAGCCATCGGCATCGACCAGGGAGTACTCGCCACGGACCACGTCACCGTCGCGTTCCTCGACCTGGCTCTTGGAGTCACCGGTCAGTTGATCGTCGACGCCGTATGAGAAGCGGTACTGGGGATGGGGATCGTAGGTCTCGTCGGACTTGACGACCACCTTCTGGGCAACGGCCACTGGGGCAGCATAGGTGGCCACTGGGGCAGCAACCGCTGCGTGGTAGGCCTGGGGCACGTAGCCGGCGCTGGCGACTGCGACGAAGGCGAGTGCGAAAACAAACTGTGAATTGGCGAGATAATCCATTAGTACACATGTGATTCGAGTATCCATTGTCCGGTGGTGGGACTTACCTTGAATGCCATGTTGCTTGGGTTTTGGTTTTGGTTGAGTTCTTTACAGAAGCAAGAGCGAGTGTTGAATGATACTGCTTCTGGGCTGGCCAAGATATTTATAGTCACTCGAGTGAGTTTTCACCGATAGCCAATTTGCTTATGTCTACATACCCTAGCCCATACGAGTGTCTTTGCCTTTACCCGTAATCGTAATCGTAAGGTGCTTAACTGTGGCCTTCTGCATATCATGTTCGAAATTAGCGCAGTCACCGCTGCCGTTGGTTATCGAAGAGATTGTCAAGCTGCCTCTGCAGAGCGGTGCAGGTGGTGGCAAGTCCAATTGCAAAAGGGTCAATTATTTAGAAAGGATTTGGTATTTCCTTTTGACCACAAAATCATTTCGGCAGAAACCCACGTACATGTAATTTGGAGGTTTTAAGAAAATTATATCTCAATTGATGACCATAAAGAAAATAATTGAAATAATTTTAAAAGGAAACAGTCGGGCTCTGAATTCTTGGATGGCATAAATTTATATTTATTCTAAGAATTCAGAAATTTTACAATATATTGATTAAAATTAATAATTATTAAAATAAAAAAACTAATATTATTACTATATATATTTTTTTTGCTTAAATTATAATAATTATTTAATGTAAATACTAGTAGAGTCAAAATGACTTAGAGCAAAACAAAAAACATTTTTGGCACATATATTCCAAATCTTATTGGAACTTATTTTTTCAAACCTTTCAATCAACTACTTTTAGAATAATGTTTGCTCTAAAAACTGAGACTTTTTAATTTTTAATATAGGGATTCCTAAATAAATCATACAATTTTATTAATACTCTGATTTTAAATTTTTTTTCTTTACATATAAAAAGGGAATAATGCTTACTAAATTTTCTCAGCTTTCAGTGGTTTATGGTAAGATACCATAATGCATTTAGCTACAATTTTGTTTAACAAATTGTCTTTAAAATCTAAATTATAACAATAAAGTCACTTTCAATACTATCTCCAGAATTATTTAAACTTAAAATTATTAAAATAATATATTGCATTGTAAGTTCCAATTAGCACACAGGTTACCAGTTAAACAACATCTCAACGAATTTCTAGAATTGTTCTAGCTGGTAGAGGTAAATGCTCGAAAAGTCAAAGTATATTATTTCGGCACGTTATATAATAATGGAGATTGTTAGCCTCACGCGTTTACAGATTTATGATTTAGATAAGGTCTTATTTAATACTATTGTATGCATGTGTACTGTAAACACGTGCACATACATATGTACATAAGAACCGTTAAGCCTTTCTAAGTCCAGATAGCGGATCAATGTATGGAATACCCCTTCGCCAGCGATCTTTCTCTTTTTGGGCATGGTTCTCGCTGATCGCGACATGATTAACCGTACACCCACAGTACTTACCTTCGAACAGGAAGTATCCATGCGAGTGCGAGTAATCGCCAGCGAACAATCAACGTCCAAAACATTAAACTTTTGCTGTCACCATGGAAATAATACGCTCACTCGAGGCAGCGCAGTCGCGTCGCTGATTTGCTATATAAGTTGACGCTTACGCCCAGAAATGTATCATTCGCAGATCAAGTTCACTTCTGTAAAGAACTCAACCAATCCAAAAACCCAAGCAACATGGCATTCAAGGTAAGTCCCACCACCGGACAATGGATACTCGAATCACATGTGTACTAATGGATTATCTCGCCAATTCACAGTTTGTTTTCGCACTCGCCTTCGTCGCAGTCGCCAGCGCCGGCTACGTGCCCCAGGCCTACCACGCAGCGGTTGCTGCCCCAGTGGCCACCTATGCTGCCCCAGTGGCCGTTGCCCAGAAGGTGGTCGTCAAGTCCGACGAGACCTACGATCCCCATCCCCAGTACCGCTTCTCATACGGCGTCGACGATCAACTGACCGGTGACTCCAAGAGCCAGGTCGAGGAACGCGACGGTGACGTGGTCCGTGGCGAGTACTCCCTGGTCGATGCCGATGGCTACAAGCGCACCGTCCAGTACACCGCCGATCCCATCAACGGCTTCAACGCTGTGGTCAACCGCGAACCCCTCACCGTCGTCAAGACCGTTGCCGCTGCTCCCGTCGCCCACTACGCTGCCCCTGCTCCAGTTGCTCACTACGCTGCCCCAGCTGTTGTGAAGACCGTTGCTCCCGTTGCCCACTACGCCGCTCCAGCTGTCGCTCACTACGCTGCCCCAACTGTCGTCAAGTCGGTGGCTCCAGTTGCCCACTACGCTGCCCCCGCTCATGTGGCTCACTATGCCGCTCCAGCTCATGTGGCCCACTATGCCGCTCCAGCTGCCCACTATGCTGCCCCAGCTGGCCACTATGCCACCTACTCCGCACCTGCCGTTACCTACCATCATTAAAGTGTTGACTCCTTGATTGTTTTTGTATAGAATCGTTGCTCATCAAACTGTACATTTATTTATTGACATTTACAATAAAATAATGCATACATGAAAATTATAATTAAATGGTTTACTTGTATATTTAAAATTTACAGACTTGAGAGAGTTAGGGAAAGAGATAGAGAGAGGCATACTTATATTTATTGATTTGATGAAATACTCGAATATTTTATTCAATTCCTGAATAAATCTCGTCTTATATTCGAGTGAGCTTTGGGTGTTGTCTTATTCATGTCTTATTATGATTGGATTTGCGTTTACCTGGATGGGCAATTGCAATTCCAATTGCAGTTGTTGTTAATTGGGAAGGTCGTTCACATTATGCGCACTATTATCCTGTTTTTTCTTCCTTTTTTTATTTTATTTATTTTTTGTTGCTTCTGAGGAGTTCATAACTTGTTTGGCGGCAAGGCGAGGCGAAACAACGGAAAAAGTTCACAGACATTAAAAGGCATGAAAGGATTGGCAGTACTGCAATTCATGTCCTGCTGGACTTTTGTTTGAAACTGAAATCCCCTTAAGGATGCTTTATGCCGCATTCGCAGTCTCAATCGGCAGACGCTTTCTCTTGCCACACAGGCAAATCGGGTGCAACGAACTGTCGTTGCCGTTGTCCTGCCTCATGATGATCCTGGCTTCGTCGGGCTGTCTGCTCGACGTCCTCAGACAAAATTTAAATTCCTGCACGGCTCGACACATGAGCGAGAGAAGTACCAGAGAGGAGCAAATTTGCATTTGAAGGGACTCTGGCAAGGATTCAAGCTGAATAGCCTAGAGGTCATGACTTCAATTTGAAAATGACAAACGGATATTTTGATGGTTGTGTGTCCTGCGGAGTAAATAACCACAATTATAATGAAATCTACGCAGTCAAGTTAACTAGTCCTATAAGTTAAGAATCGAGAATTCTAGTTTCCCACAATTGTGAAATCAGCGTTGCCCCTTCGAGTTCTAGATGCCACCAGATGTTGCACCTGTTGTTTGTGTGTCCAAGTAAAGAACTATTCTGCAAGGGGTAGTCCAAGGTCGAGGCTTTTAACAACTTCGCGCATGATCTGACCCTAGTTTGGGATGTTTTCCACAGATTTCTGCTTAAATCGAAGCTAATCAAGTGGAAGATTGCCACGTTTTTTAGGTGCATACACATCGATATATCGACGGAGCGAGTTTCCATGTGTGTGTGTGTGTGTGTGTGTGTGTGTGTGTGTGTGAACCCTTCTCAACTTCATCATCATCATTATTATCATCTGCCGCTGCCAACAGCAACAACAACAGTAATGCAAACCGACAATGCAGACACAAAAAAGTGAAGACAAAAAAGAGCAGAAAATGAAAAAAAAACAAAAAATGAAATTGCATGTTAAACCCGATCAAGTGAGTTAAAGGATCGCTCTAAAGGGAGAACCAAGAAGCTAAAACTGGCTTTCGCTCGACGCTTCGTCAGATCCATATAAATAGAAGTGATGAGCTCCTGGCTGGCTCATTCAGTGTTTTGTGCTGAGTCCAAGAGGTTGGGCCCACGGCCAGCAATCGTGCAACATTTGGATTCGTTTCGGTATCGGGCTAACAGTTGCCGCAGTCAACAACACAACACATCACAGAATGCAGATCTGCAAATTGTAATTAACAAAATGTATAATTTGCATATCAACAATTGCTAACCGGTTGTATCGAATTCTTTAATCCACTCAATAGCCCCAATTGGATCAGTACGGATCGTGTTGCATCTGCTCCAGCTGCGCGCACCTCAAATCCCAAATGGAAAGTAATCATTGATTAGCAGATTTCGCCCAACCACCGCTCGGCACACAACACCTCCAACATTTTCGGCATATTTGGCACCGCACATCTAAACATCATCCAGCACCACCGGCAAAACAGCACCTTAAGATGAACCCACTGTCGGCGGCAATTGGCACTTGATTGTTAGCCAGGGCCAATTCGCATTTTGGCACTCATCACAAGGCACTGAATCGCACGGACCCGTTGGAAGACCCCCCAAAATCACTCTCGGCCCTTGTACAAAATTAACATTTGTGGTTAAGTTTAGGTGTAACCAATAAATAAAAAAAAAATACTACAATAGGCTACCAACTCGATCGTGTTTTGATTATTCAAACTCATCTCTTTCATACAGCCATCAGGCGAATCGCCCTGTGACTCTGACAGATGTTTCTTTCTTTTTTTCTATCCATTCAGGCAGCTAGTAATGCTTGGATTTAAATGAGTTTATTCTGATTGTAGATGGTCAAAAGGGGTATAATGGTTTTGTGAAATGTATGTAACAGGCAGAACGAAGTATCTCCGACCCTATCAAGTATATATATTATTGATCAGCATCAACAGCCGAGTCAAATTAATATGTGTATAATGAAATGGTCAAAAAGCATCACTTTTGAAAATCTATCAAGATTTGACAAATCTATTCAAATTAAAAGAATACCATGCCATGAAAATGCTATAAATAAGGGAACATTTTGCAGTTTTTGCCATAAATCTTAAGGAAACTAACATAAATGAAGTGCAAAAGTACTTTTTTACCGTAATTTTATCCCCTGGAGTCGATTTAAAGAATAAATTTAAGATTTAACATTTTTGATAATTTTCGAAAAATGTAAAGGGGTAACTATGTAAAATTTCCCAAAAAAATGAATTTTTCAAAATAATTAAATTTTAAAACCAAATCAATATTTGTATAACAAAATGGTCAAGAAAACATCCCTTTTGAAAATCTATCAAGATTTGTCAAATCTATTCAAATTAAAAGAATACCATACCATGAAAATACTATAAATAAGGGAACTTTTTGCAGTTTTTGGCATAAGTGTTAAGGAAACTAACCGTAATTTAGGGCAAAAGTACTCGAGCACACTCGACTGTAGCCGCACCTAATTTTTATTAATTTTTATAAATCTTACAGCAATAAGTAAAAATCCTTAACATACAACTACAGCTTAAATGAATTTTCTGAAAATCGTATATCATCAAAAAAGACTAAGTAGACGCAAAAAACAAACATATTATTAGTGCGATTATAAAAATATGCATGAAAATGCTTTAAAATATTTCGTTATAATTTACTTTATACAAAGCGGCCTCAAGTGAACAGTAATTTATGTATATCAAGGTCAAAGGGGCCCCCACAAAAGCCTATGACTGGAACTTATGGATCAAAAGAAATAAGCCAAACACTCACATACACACATATGAGATAGACACATACGTGGTGCTGACAACATATAAGTTAAGAGCAAACTGGTTTGTATTACTTTAATTGCTATTATTTCACTTGTTAGCCAGTTGGCAGTTGGTAGTTGGTAGTTGGTAGTTGGTAGTTGCCAGTTGCCAGTTGGCTTGGACAGGGCCGTTGAGGTTTGGTGTACTGCATACTTTGCTCGACTTTGTTGAAATTGTAATTTCTCACAAATAAGCATAAACAACAATAGCAACAACAACGATAGATAACGTTAACTATATTTGGCTAAATGTTTGTAAATTTCATGTTACATGCTCGCATATTTGTCAACGTCATCGTCGTCATCTTCGCCTTCGCCTTCGCCGGCTTGGTGAACGTGGCCAACATTGTGTTAACGTGGCTAACAAAACGCCGGCTCTTAAAAAGCGTCTTGCTTTAATGTGTTAATGGCCAGTTATCGTAATTAACCAGCTAAAATTCCAGTAACTCCGACTCGTTAACCGATAAATACAAATTCAGTTTTCAGATTTGTAGATTGAAACTAATGCCAAAGACACAAAGACCTGTTGACGTTTTGTTCGCCACCGTATGTGGCCAAATCAATTTCTATTTCAATTTCAATACGATTTCTTTTGTATTGTCGATTTAGGAATTTCAAAAGTCTAATTAATTTCAATACAACATTGACCTTACAGCCCAAAGCTCGTGCAGCTATTTACAAAATTTAACTCTGGGCTCACACTCATTTGCAATGTGTGTATTGGCCAAAGTCGAGTGTGCAGTAATCTAATTAATTTAAATTAAGCAGGACACGCTCTTAGCCACAATGACAGTGGCCGTTTATAGAAAAAACGAAACAAGTGGTATTTATGGGCTTGCCGAAGTCTTAATGCCCTTGCACATATTTTGATGAAGTTTTCTGCAATCATTGGTATAACTACATATTGAATAAAATATGTTTTTATTTTGAGCACAGTTTTAAAATCTAGTGTACGCAAACATGGTGAAATTATACAAGTAGTTTGCTCACTATAAAATCTAAATGCTCTCTGTAAGGGTATAAAAACACGCATCCATTGGGGGTACAAAAACGGACCCTACCACATCACTTGGTTTTAAGCCGAACGGCAGACAGTTGTGACATTGTTTAGGTTTTAGCCTGCACTCGACATAGACACGGTCCTCGACAGGACTACGGAAACCGACAGCACCCAGCAGCCAGGCAATTTTGACAAACACTCGGCCTGGTGATCAATCTAAAATTTTCACCGCTTCTGTCAGAATTGTGCGTAGTCGACGACAGGGGATTGGAACAAGGACTGAGATGCGGACTGGGATAGAGATTGGGAACTGGGACTGTGACTGTGTCTGGGACTGGGCCAGCATGTGGCGTTGTAGCTGTTCCAGTAACTGAAGTCCACAAAACGTTGACAGGAAAGCCCGAAAATTGCTGCTGGTTGACGAATGGGCTCGCCTGGGATCCCGAGGGATGCAAACTGCGACCAATGACCAAATGAAGCATAAATGTCCGCACTTCAAAATTTCAATCAATTTTTTTTTTGTAGCCTATAGCACCAGGTACAAGGTCTTGAAGTTGTCGGAGCTCGATTGATAATGCTGATCATGAATATACACTACATAGTATATAGGGTTGATGATTCCTATATCCTGTGATGGCAATCTATATAATGTTTATGTTTCACGACAATCGGAATAAAATAATTCAAATATTATTTCTGAATCTAGTCTATACAATTTCTACAATCATTGAACAACTTATATATTTTGCAATATTGCAAAATCTGTAATTTTTTAAAATTTGAGAACATATGTATGCTTTATCTTAAAAATGATTTCTATTTGCTGAGCATGGTCATAATCCCACAGTTCACTTTAACGCATGCTGAAAGGCAACGGTTTATGGGTTTAGTCCCCTTCAACCCCAAAACTCATCCATCATTTGTTGTCAGTCTTTTCCATTCTGGCGTGTTGAAAAGACGAAGAAAAGTGTGGAAACTATTGTCATGTGGAAAGTGTTCTTTTGAACACCTTTACGTTTGTTTCCTTCCATTTTTTAAATCTTAATTAATGCAATTTTGTGGCTTAGAAAAACGACTTTGAAGTAAGTATAAGTGGTAGTTTATTGATTTATTTCATTTCATTTATTATTAGGGTCTAGATGTCTTTAAAGTTAATTGTATTGGAATTTAGAACAACATACAAACATTACAAACATTGAATTTGTAATTTACTTTATCTCATTAGAATACAATATTAAATAATATTACATAATGGAAATTTTATTTGAATCAGCGGATTCAATTTGGAATTTCCCCATTTGATTTGAGCTACACGTACCTTAGAATATTTACAAAACAAAATTTGACAAATTTTAGGCTTATTTTGATTTCGGATTTCCATTTGTTAGATAAGAACTATATCGTATGCTTATAATCAATTAGTTTTGATTAGAACTGGTGGAAATGACAGTAAAGTATTTAATTTTCACTAACTATTTACAATCAGAGCTTATTTTATTTACGATCGAAGAGACTCGCGTTGGCTTTAAGCCAATTTCAAATTGCCCAAGTGGTTTCTAATTCGAATGTTGGCTCAATCGATCTTTAGAGAGCCTCAAACTATTTTTGTTTTATAGAATAGAGCATTTTATGATTCTACCTACATGTCTACAAACACACACATACATACAAAGAACAGACGTATTTTATTAACTTATTTACAGATATGTACTAAGACAAAGTGCTTACACTGACAGCTGAAACTAAGAACAGAAAACTCGTCTAAACCGACATTTCATGACATTGCAGTTTATTTACACTCTACTCGCATTTTCAGTACTCTGGGCCACATTACTCCGCTTACCAAAACTAACTGAGCTGATAATATTCCGGCGCGAAGTCATTTGCCAGGTTGCTCAGGAAATTAAAGTCCGACGAGCTGTTCGAATTCTCCAGGCCGCTGATGGCAGCGCCGCCACCGGCAACGGAGCCACCAGTGTTGGCAAACGCCTGAATTTGCCCACCTGGAGCTCCATTCAGCACGAAATTAGCGTTCGCATTGGCGTTTGCTATGTGGACATGCGAGGTCGGAGTTGGCGGTGCACCCACCACCTGAACAGCGGCTGCAGCTGTTGCATTGTGTTGTCCGTGTATATGGGGGTGGGTTTGAGCCTGCATATGGTGATGCGGCAGGTGGGGGTGGGCGAGGGCATGGCTGTGGGTGGGCGGAACGGGCGACTGTTGTTGACTAGGCGCTGCCTCATAGTAGCCGACGCCAAAGTTGTTGTAGCCGTCACAATTCTCCATTTGCAGACCAAGTGCACTATACGTTTCACCAGCTCCAATGTGATGCATGTGTCTGTTTAAAATAAATAATTTAAAATAATTAATTAAATAATTGATTTAAATTCGATAAGTGTGGAGCAGTGTTGCATCGTGTGGAGCGATTTCGTTAAGTATAATACAGTTTCTTCGCTGAGTGTGAACTTGGCTACTAGCTTGCAGTAAGCTAACACAGAGGGCGCTTTAAAGCAAACGAAAATGTATACATATCGTTGGTGAATAATAGTTTGTAGTTTTAAAAAGTGTGGAGTGAGATCTACAGCTGTTACGTTGGCTAAACCCAGAGGGCGCTTTACTTACTGTTGGTGGTTAATAGGCGTCTGCTGTGGTTGATGCTGCTGTTGTTGAAAGACCACCGATTGGTGTTGGTGTTGGAAATTCATGTTGTCATAGTAAGCACCACCAGCCTGTGACTTGGGATCATAAAAGTTGCTTGGCCCGTTGATAGGTGGCGCCTCAAAGTCACCAACTGGATGATGTTGTTGGTGGTGTTGTTGATGGTTCATGTACGCGCTGCCACCATTGGTGTCGTTGTAGTTATAGTAGAACTGCTGCTCATGCTGGTGCTGCTGTTGACTGTTTTGGTGGAAATTGTTGGTATTGGCAGCGTTGGTGTTTGGTTTGGGACTTAGATATTCGCCGTGAAGCGGTTGTTGCTGCTGCTGCTGTTGCTTATGCGGGTTAAGGTGCGGCGTGGCGGCAAATTCAATGTCATATTTGCCGTAATAGTCTTGTGGCATTTGCTGCGGCGGCTGTAATGCTTTCGGATTCGGATTTGCATTCGGATTGGGACTGGGATAGTAACCAGATGCAGGAAAGTAACCAGCTGGCCCCGCGGAACTGCTGTTCTCATTCAGCGGGGAGGCAATGGCATTCACATGGACATTGGCGTTCTGATACCGTTTCTTGCCACCAGCCTTGGCCGTGGTCGGATTTGTGACGGGCGCGTCGGAGTCGCGTCGGAAACTGGCCAAACTGGGACCGGCGTCGTAGCCAAACGGCGAGGCCTTCGACGAGGTGGACACGGCCTCCTTTTTAATAACCTGCAATGGCAATGGCAATGGTTAAGGCAGAGCTCTGAGATATGGAGGGTCAAAAGGGTCATTTACCTGGTTGTGGCCATCGTCCTTTTTCTTGACCTTGATGGGACTCTCGTCGATGTCCTCGTCCAGGCTAACGCTGGACGCAACGCTGGAGTCGGCGCTGATGACATTCGAGGCGGATACGGTGGTGCTGCCCAGAAGATTGGACGAGATGCCCGTTTCCAGCGAAGAATTTGGAGTTACTATCAAAAGATAAGTATATTAATCTATCGAAAATAATTATATTTCCATAGTGTGAATACTCACGACTGCCTGCACTGGGATTATTGTTCGTGGCGCTGGGCGTGTTGTTGTTGTGTCCTCGGGAATTGGACGTGGAGTCAGGTATATCATCGGAGGGCAGCTCGCAGCCTTGACACGACTTCTTCGAATTCGAATCTGCGTTTCGCGGGAAGTTAAGTAAATCAGTCGATTCGAGTGCGAAAATTGATGATGATAAAGAAAGGAAGATGCCAGAAATAAAACAAACTAAAGCTGAAGATATACATATCACGAAAGGGGTTAGGTTTTAGTCGCGTGAGGAGACAGACCCAAAGAGTCTCTGCCAGTGAAATTCAAAAGTTGAGCCCTCCTCCAGCTGACAATGATTGATAAGCTACAGCGAATTCTACTCTGCAGCGTAAGAGCCTCGACAAAAGTAAAAGTGACCCGCTAAGAGCAAACTTGGTGGTTCTTTTGAGCCACAAAACACAGCCATCCGTTTTGTACACAATTTGTTTCTTCTTAGTGCTTTAAAGTGACCCAAATCCCGAAACCCAAAGACATCTGGTAAGGCCAACATTAATGAATGAATTTATTAAAATAAACAGAGAGAGAAAAGGAGACTTTTCAGATTTTAGCTCTTTGTAACATTTGATTTAAAATTTGAATTAATTTATTTAATCTGATCCTTGAACTGTAATGTAGCTTAAATAGATTAAACTGATTGATTCCAGTGTGGACGTTTTTTTTGAACCTCTTCTTGATAGCTTAGTTAACCCCTAATAATAAACAGATGCAATTTAAGAGTAATATTATTATTATAAAACTCTTTTTATAGTTTACTACTTCAGCTTCAGTTTTAGGTTTCAAATAGACAAGTTCAAGTTCAGTTGCACTTACTACTGTCGGACTGATCATCGTCACCTTTGAGGCTGTCCTTGTTGTCCTCGTCGTCCGTCTTCGAGAGCGTTTGGCGTTTGTGTTTCATGCGACGATTCTGAAACCAGACTTTAACCTGAAAAGGGAAAAATGCGAATGAAGGTGTGAAAGAGTGCAGTTAAAGGTAAGAAAACAGCTCGGCCGCAACGAAGATGGCCAGTTTCAAGGGCCACTCAGGCCTCTGCAAATTTATCACAAATAATAAAAATTGTTCCACCTTTGCGAGAGAGAGGGAGAAAGAGCTAAAGGGCGGCCAGAAATGTTTAAATAAATTGAGGCAGACAGAGCTGGAGGGAGGGGAATGAGAAGGGGGCAGTTGGCAGTTGTACTCACCTGTCGCTCGGTTAGATCCAAGCTGGCTGCAATTTCGATTCTTCTTGGGCGGCATAAATATTTATTGAAATGGAATTCCTTCTCCAGCTCCAGGAGCTGCGTGTTTGTGTACGCGGTGCGCAGTCGTCGGGGCAGGCCGTTTTCTGGAACGAATTCAGCTGCAATTGAAAATTGCATTTCTTGTTTGAGTCTTTATGTGAATGTGAATTTGAACATGGCGGAGCACTCGACACTCGTGTGACGGCAACCAAGTGCCGCATCTTCCCTCTGCTGACAAATTGCATTCGCTTGAGGAGTTGCAGTCCAAGTCGGAGTCGGCGTCGGAGTCGATTCCCGGGGCGGAATCAATGCCTGACATGCTGATGCATTGCGACAACTTGAAGTATTGTGCAACTGATGCAAGTGCAACAACAACAACTGGTTGCTGTAACTGTAATCAATCCATCAGCTCGTCACCGGCCATAACTAATTCAGCACTCCGCCAGCCAAGGACCAACTTCGTGCACACCTCGGCCAATGTTGCAGCTGATGTTGTTGTGCCACCAAATGCGTGGTTACGTGGTACGCATCTCGCAAGCTTCATTCGAGCATCGCACATCTGACGACGCACAGCGCGCTCAGCTTCCAATCTGAAGCGTTAAGTAATTAACAACGAGAAATCTAATCAATCAATCTGAGTGCCGCGTGAGGCAACGACACTTCAAGTAGTTCGGCTACTGTTCATCTTCAGCCTCATCTTCAGCTTCTGCTTCTTCTACTTCTTCTTCCTCTTCTTCTGACTCCTCATTTGGGCAACTTCATTTGAATACTCGACTAGGGCGCATGTTAGGAAGATTGTGCAACATCATAACGACATCGCTTCGCTCTGTTTTTTTTTTAAACAAATTTCACAGTCTAGTTTCGTTTGGTTTCTACAACTATTCTACAATGGATAATACTCTAAGCGAGTTATATAGATGTGGAAATTTCGGCGACCTCTCTACTTTGAATAGAGTTGAGTTTAGCTAGCTCGAAGTCTGAATATGTTTATTTTATTTTGCGGATATATTTCAACTGCCGTAGCGACAACTTCAGAAATTCAGCTACTAAGCTACTCATATTTTTAATGAATCATATTAAAATATTTTAAATAATATATAACTATAGTTATAGTTATAGTCCTTTAACTATTCATGCAATATTCTTTACTTTGTGAAATATAGAAATAAGCAGAATTAATCATTATAAATCATTTTGTCTAGCATTTCACTTTACATTATGATACTTATTATGTAATTTAAGTAATACAAAAAGCGGATGCCAAAGTTCAGTTAAAAAACTATTAAATTAATGCCTTTCCTACAATATTAAAGAAGAAGAAACAAGTCGCATATCATATAATATTTTTGATATTTTTGGCGTAACTTATTTGCATGATGCGATGAAATTTGCGACAGAAAAGTGAAAGAGAGTGAGTGGAAAAGATACAGAAGAGGGACAAAATGGAAAATATTTGCACAAATTTCCAGTTGAACGAGCTGCGTAAGCGGAGTCCTGGCTGATTCTCAATAGCCAGCAAATGGCAGCCAGACATAGACACTGATTGAATTACAGATGCGAGTTCCTTCATCAATACTCGCAAAGCGGATGCCATAAACACCACCTGGTTGGGATGTCATACACACACACACACATACACAGAGAGAGAGAGAGAGCAAACCATTTCCCAAATAGAAACAGGGACACACTCACGGGAACCGGTGAAACTGAGGTGAACCGGTAGAAGGTGGAGGCGGCAAGTCGTATGTACGGAGTACTTGCGAAAAGTGCCCTCAGATACGAGGCGAACGGTACGAAAAGCATAAATTTCGCACAAAAGTTGCAACCAAACTGTTTACGAGCAAGTGGCAAACACAGCTACAAGAGGGAGAGGGAGAGGGAAAGGAAGAGGGCGTGGGATGGCAAAGCAGCCGCCAGCGACCGAAACTGAAAAGTAAAGTGCACAAAAGCAGAAAATATGATTTCCTTTTTGGCGACGACGAGCAGAAAGATAATTTTCTAAACCAAACCATACAGACAACGACAGCGAGAAGCGAAGGATGAAAGAGAGAGAAATTCAAGAGTGAGAGGGAGAGAGAGGAAAAGGGTCAGCGGGGACATGAAGGGGAATCACTGCGCAAGATTCGCCCGAAATGAAAGCAAAGTTGAGTGCAATTTCTGCAGCCTGGTCAAAATGAAATCCCCAGCAAAAGAGGACGACAGCTGGCAGGGCACATTGCAAGGTGGCTGAAAATTACAAAATGAATTTTGTTAGTCATTGCGGCATTGGAGCAGGGCCAAACCGGGGTGGGGTGGGGTGAAAAGGGGCTGCACATTGGAAATGTCATCAACATGGATGAAATGCCGGAAAAGTCAAAACGTAACGAAACTTATCAGCAAACTACGAAAGGATACTCGAACTTCATGGCCAGGCGGCAATTGCCCAAGTGATGAAGATTTCCAGCTTGGTTATTAAATTATTGAAGAATTTCCCCAGCTGTCCAGATGTCCAGGAAATGCTCTCCACATGATTTACAGCACTTGAAAATACACTTATTAACAGCGCCAACAGCATAATTTACATGTTAACACTTAAACACACTCGTTGCTCCCAAAGTCCAGTCTCAGCCTCCGACTCAGTCTGACCTTTTTCAGCTTGCACTTCGACCTCAGTCCCAGCACCAACCCCTTCCCCCATTCCTTCCTCGCACTGCACTCAACTATGTGCAAATTTATGTCTGCATTTTTGGTTAGGCGAACACAAAAAAATTGCCAGCTACGGCCACACTTAACGCATCTGCTGCTATTTCCCCGGACTCAAATTAAAATGAGCGTAAATTTTGCAACAATTGCAAAATGTTTACCCAGTCCAGAAAGCGGAAACTGAACCCAAGGTAGCATAACAACTTGTAAGTTTCTCGTTGCTTATTAAAAAAACTCTACACTAATAAAAAATAAAGTTAGTTTCTAAGCAATACATTAAAAAGAATACATACATAATACATATTCTTTTGTAAAATCATAAAAACAAAATGTGTAGTATTTATTTATAAGGTTCTTTGGGTCATTAAGTTTGGCTAAGCAATAAACTAGGAAAAATAAATGTATTGTAGAATAATAAAAACAAACTGTGCAATTTTTATTTTTAAGGTTTTTTCGGTAATTAAGTTAGGAAACGATACGTTTGTCAAAACGTTGTGTCAATAAGTGGACAGCTCTCTATCAGCAAGTGGACAGTGCTGATCGTTAAATTGACAACATGATGTTTAATTTTTGTTTACTATTCTGTTATTTGGAAAGATTTTCATAATGTGCGCGTGAACGTTAAACAAGTGGTTTTATAATTTATATTACATTGATTATTGAATAAATAAAATATTAAAATAGTATTTATAAATAAGTTTCGGAAATTAATTATTATGCAAGTTGCATCATCAATTGTTTACAGTGTATTAGCCTCATTTAAATCATTCTCAGTTCTCATACCAGCGAAATGCGCATCCCTTTTGCCATTTGCCTATGTCCTGGACTAAATACAAACTCGTAGATACGCAAGTGTGTTGGGTGCTTAACCACTTACATGTGTTAGTCCATAAGGATAAGGACATTAGGGACATTTGTGGACACACGAATGGGACAGCGGTCAACAAGGTGGACACAATTTGTGGCAGGACCTTTGAACGCCACACCAAGAACAAACAAGAGATGACCAAAGGTGGACACTGACAAAAAATGACCTCAATTTATCTTCTAAAATTTTGGTCTTGCTTGAAAAAAAAGGTGGCAAGATGTGGCAAAAGGGGAGTGTGGCTTGAATTATGGCTGCGTTGGTGGTTGCCAACGAACTGGCAAAACTTTAAAGACCAGGCCCAAAGTGGGAGTGGGAGTGGGAGTGGAAGTGGAAGGGAGGACTGAGCACAGCAAGTGCCATGACAAATTCAATCAAAAAAGGCAGTCGAAATGTGGCAACAATGGCAGGCAGTGGCAAGGACGGATGTTGCAGCTTATATGGTCGGCTTCTCGGCTTGAGTTTCAGCTTCAGCTCCTCTGCTAAGCGAAGCGATGCGATGTGATGCGTTTCAATGCAGTAAAAATGTTCAACTGACAACAAAAAAGAAAGACACAGATACATTTACAAGCACAGATACAGATACAGATGGAGCTCTGGTGTGGGCCGAGAAATGTACGAATGCGCAGAGCTGCATCATTAATCATTCCAGCCAAGGAAGACAACGACCGAGACGTAGATGTAGACGGAAAAGAAGGCGATGACGACGACGAAGATGTAACCGTAGAAAAAGTCAATTTCTCATGAAAATATTTTGTATCTGTATCTATTTGATATGCGTCTTCAACAACAACAACAGCAACATCAACAACAACAACGACATCAACATGAATATCGACTAAAAGGTGGCATTTTAAATTCGTATCGAATTCAACTTGTACTAACTTGGCTTAAAGCTTGTTGCTCTGTTGCCTGACCAATGTAGGACAGAGCAGGATGTGCCAAGCATTTGAGTGCCTGCTGATTAGCTGCCAAGGATCTTTAATGCTGCGAAACAAAGCGCCAGCTGAATGTCTTCAATGTCTTCAATCATTTAATTGTGGGCTTGATTGACATTCATGCGAAAAGTGTACAACACTTCAACCCATCTAAGCATTTGCTCTGGATTAGTTTTAATTAGCACCCTCAGAAAGGGTTGACACACAGAACGAGAAGGGCTGGAGCTGGAGAGTATCCTTATTGTATCCTTATACGATTTCAGAGGGAAAGAATTCCTATTCGAAGTTCTACTCGAATGCTTTTACCGAGCTGCCAGTTTCAAAGATAAATTAGAGAAATATATTTAATGACTTTTCATGACCAGCAAATGTCAACAAACAGAACATTTACAGGGCAGTCACAACAAAACACAAACAGCAACAGCAACAACAACAACAATTATATAACAACAGCAATGATAACAAAACTATGTGCAGTCCATTTGAACTGCGGTCTGTGGATCTAAGTGAAGCACCCTCTTCTCCTTCTCCTTCTTCTTCTTCTCCCCTGCTCCTTGTAGGTGTGAAAATTGTTGATTAATGTTCAGTTTTCCGAAATGTCATTGTTAAAATTGCATAAACAAAAGGAAAAGCGACTAGACTTTCTCATTCATAGAATCAAATACAATTTTCAAATTTCTAATATATTCTGATTTAAATTTTCTTAACATTTAATGTTCATTTTTACAATTACAATTATAATTTCCAAGTGCATTTCATTGTATACTAAAATCGTTCGAACGAAATTCGTACAAAACATTTTTTTTTTGTTAGAAAAATTTAAAACAATTTTTTAAAACTTAAACGCTTATATCAAAAAGCCATTAGGCAGCTGGTGGATGCAATAAAGCATAGCAACAAGTCTGCACCCAGTTTAAATATGGTTACCTTTTTATTTTGCTTTTTCAATCTCTAAGAAGATAAAATTTGGTGTAGTTTTTACTCGATTCGTTGGACTCATGGTAAATCGTCATTGAATCAAGTTGAATACTTTAAAGCGGCTTAAATTGAAAAACTTTCAAAATGGCCGCCACAACTATGTATTGCTTTAAAGGTCTGTATATAAGTCTTATATGTACAATATTTTCATATATTTCACATACAGATGCGCATGTGTCTAGCGACAAAAAAAAAACAAATATAAAAAGTAAATATAGAGAGAAATAAAGAAAAAAGAAACCGCTCGTCTGTGAGGGAAATATGAAAGCTGTTGGTAAACTTTTATGCAGCGCCTAAGCCCCTGGCCCACAGTCACCAACTCGCGTCTCCGGTCTGTCATTTTGGCCTGTCGCAGTGCCTCAGCCATGGCTCAGATATGAAATCCATCAGGGATGCTGCTAAGAGCTGTCAATCAAAATCAGCGAGGGAAACTTTTCCAGCGCTCTCATGAGTAAAAAGTAAAAAAATAAAAAAAAATGAAGGAACAAAATTTACATTTCCCTTTTTTTGTGGGGTGGAACTGGATTACGCTTTATGCTTAGCATGTTTGCCAGATTGAAAGCGAATTAAAAATGGAAAATTAAATCCCCATAACGTCAATGGGATATTAATGCCAATTTAAAACTTTCCATTGAATTTCAATTCCCATTTCGATTCCAATACAAAAATGGCCAAAATGACAACAATTCTGCATGCTGGTCACAAATGCGATTACAGCCAAAGTACCTACAACTTGTCGAGGTATGAAGAAGTCTTTGCAAGTGGATGTCCCACTCTTCCCCTCTCCTCACCTTACCATACCTCACCACACTTCAACTTTACTCATCTAACAATGCTTTTAAGCGTAGCAGAATTCCATGGAAAGCTTAATTTTTGCAATGGGTGGCGAGGGGTCAAGGGGGAAGAGGACAACAATGGCGATCGGGGACAAAAAGTGCCGCCGGATCATAGAAAAGAGACCAGACCATGAAATATTATCATCGCATATTGTGTATACTGCTTGTAAGGCAGTTTCCCCAAGCGAAAACAAAGCCTCACAGTTGAAGGCCAAAAATCAGCTTAAGATCGTTTCAAGTTTCTGGCTTGAATGACTGAATGAATGACTGAATGAATGAGAACAGCGGCAGGCAAACAAGCGACAGCAATGGCCGACCAATGGCCATGATTAATCAATATTTGGTTGGAAATGCAACAAAGCGTCGCGTCGCCAAGTGGAGACTTCGGCGAGTGCCACATTGCTACATTGCCACATTGATACAGTGCCTTCAAATGTCGACGGATGCCTGCGGATGCTTGCGGATGCGGCTGCCGCATTTCTTTTGGCCACGGTTTCAGTTTCGGTTGCCGCATTTGACAGATCAACGTGCGCTGACAGCTTTGTGTTGTTGTCGCTGTTGTTGTTACTTATGTTGTTGTTGTTGCTGTTGTTACTGCTGTTGCTGTTGTTACTGTTATTGTTGTTGGCTTGCCATTGAGCAATGCTGAGCATAATTGATGATGCGGCTTTGGCTTTTGAATTACTTTTTTGGCGTTGGCAATGGAAGTCTCTTGATCGCATTGGCTCCACAATATTCTCCACAAACATCAACTCGCTCTTACCAATCCGCGTATGCTTATTTCATGTGCTTTCATGTGCGATAGAAGCGAATAGAAGCGAATTTTGAGTTGTTTGATCGCATCGGCTACTGTTTACATTCACGCTTTATAACCGATGATAGATGAGTGAAGGAGATGGCTCACCAACAGACAGACAGATAGATAGACAGACATAAGGACAGAGGGACCGTCAGACAGTAGTCAATTACAATGTATAGACCTCTAATTACAACTGTGTCGACTACTTGAAATTAATGGTTTCTACCTTCGTATTATTGCCTAAATTGATAAAGGCTTTCTTATCTTTTATTTTAGCAGTAAATACTAATTTGACTTAATTTCAAATGTTCTTCAATTTTGAAGTATTTTTTTTTTTTAAGTTTTGTCTTGTTTAAATTTATATTTTATTTACTTGTACACAATTTATATACGCTTAAAACACTTTGATTAATTTGCATCTGTTGCAGAAATTAACTGACTCCTTGAAAATATAAATACTGTAAAATAGAATTTTGTTATAAATCAAATATTGACTATTTTCAGATACTTTGAACTAAATAAATGTTTGCCTTTTTTTTCGTTTCTCTTTTGAACAAAAATATTTGTATTGTCCTGCATTACTTGCCAAATGGTCAGTTCGTGGACTCAAAGTCATTGCCATTGCTTGAAGATATGAAATTTATTTTTCTGCTCGATTTGATTGCGATTAAATAAGTTGTTGAAAACGCAAGTAATTCATGCGGCTTGAAGGTTGGAAATGAAATGCCACAATCATTTTGTTGCAGCCGCAGGACTTGCGATATCCAACGGGGGATAAGAAAAGCGCCAGCTCATGGCCACGTTTCAAAGTAGAGGAGATCCCTGAGCAAATATTTCCTAGTCCGGAGACTGCAAAGGAAATTGCCGCATTCCACGAAGCAGATGCCCAACCTGTGTCCAGTTGGCATCACGGCGTTTCCGCGCCCCGAGCAAAAATAAGAATATATATACGTAAATATGTATATAAAAATACATATAAATAAGAGTGTACGACTGGGAAGTTGGCAGTGAAGAGGCAGGGGAAAACTTAGCTTGAAACAACGAAATAATGCCTCATTTTTTCTTATCGCGGCAATAAAGCAGCATAAACGCTTCATTTCCATTTGTCTCGCAACTGAGTCGCCCTCAGCCACGGCGAGAGACGCAACGTCACTCGACCTGGTGCTGGTCAGAGGGTAGGTGAGAGAAGCGGGAGCAAAGCGGGCTGTGAGAGGTAACTATAGATGGCCACCCAGCCGGCGATGCCGGCTGTCCACATCAGAAGCTCCACCGAGGAGTAAGAGAGAGAGAGAGAAAAAAACGTTTACACGCCAAGCACAAGTTTTTTTTCTTTCCTCCTCTTTCTCCTTCAGGTTCTTGCAATTTCTCTCTGTTCTTAGTTTCGTCATTTCTTATACGCCATCAGCTTCCCGTTGTTGTTGTTTCTACTTTACTTGAAGCGGCTTTTTTATCGCCCGTAAGTTTTGCTTATTTTAAACACGAACGAACAACAACACCGCTAAAACCACCACGACAACAACAACAACAACACCGGCGGCATAATATTCATGTTGTATGATGAAAAAAAAATGAAAAAAAAACAAAAGTCACTTCCGTTGCGCCAAAGGAAAACGCGAAAAGTCTGCAGACGTTGACGACGACTGTGGGCAGTGGCCCCTTCCAGACTTAGGAATCGCCAAAGAACTCACGACTTCTAATTAGATGAAAAACAGTCGCAGATACGAGTATCGAGTGAAAATTGAACAAACAAAATAAAATATAAACTAACATTCATACATTAGAGTAACTAAAGAAATTATATTATAAATTTAACTCTATTTTTCTAATTAAAAACAATAAAAATAAAAGAAAGGATGATCACTCAATACATAATGCTTCTTTATAAAAATATATGAAGTTATTAGGACAATCTTTAAGCCAACCCAATCTCCAATAAGCTTGTTTGAGTACAATTTTCTAATTTTGTATGCATCATTTTATTGAAATTTGTTAATAAAATGAAAATCATATTAAAATATAAGCATTTCAATATTGAAGTCATTATTATTTATAGATAAACACATATTTATTTATTATTTCCTCAGATCGGAATTAGCTGAGTGATTAATTTAATCAAGCTTTGCAAGTCTGATTACTCTCAGTCAACAGTTGTTTTAATAATGACAATATAAGAGAAATAATATTTAACTCCAGTATATATTGCACTTATGCACTTGCCATTTAAAAATTACATCCGCATTATTTGAATGCATAATTGTGTGCTCTTAATAGTGGCTTAATACCTCGACAAATTGCCATTCCCCAGTGCTCGGTAATAAAACCTGACTGGAGCAGCCACTTATCGTGCGATATACCATCAATAATGCTATCAGCACGATCCATTGAATTTACAGGTTCTACCAACGGCGCGGACAGAAACTATTTAAAAATGTGATAAATCGCAAGTCGATAAAATAGCCAGGTTACTTTGCAGCTGGTGAGCACAAATTGGCTAATTGACAAGCTACAGTTCTAGGTGCAAATACAATTTACAGTGGAAACCCACTAAAACAAACTGACCCCCCCCCCTGACAGTGCGATTGAAGAATTAAGTTTATCGAATTCGAATGTTTTTCTAATAAAAAGTAATTAATAACATATTTTATATTGAGATGTTCGTTAAAGCGTAGTTAGACTGTATCTATGCGTACTACCTTCGATGAGTTTGGTAATCAACAAGTTTTACTGCCTGGTTGTCTCTTTGCCTCGTTGGCGCAAATGCAAATTAATTAACGAGTTGCGTTGCGGCTGCTTTAATTGCGACCCCAACAACATGGCGTATGCGTGTTGCATGCACCATCGACGGGCAGCAACGCCAAGATGCGAATATCGTACGCACATGGACCGATAATTGAATTTCGCATGCGTAAAAACGCAGCTGTGTCTGAAGATGGAGCCTCCAATTTGCCACAGGCGCCGCCTTTAAATTTGAGTTATGGCAGAAAACGAGTCGAAGCTTGCATACACTATGAATACACACACACACACATATTCATATGCACATTCACATTCTCAAGCATATGCATATGAATATTCAGTATTACAGTGCGTAAATTTGTCCCCGAAACAGACTGCGGTAGTTGGTAGTTGGTGGTGTTGCTGCTGGCCAATATCGTATTAACCCAGCAGTGAACGTCTTGAGACATAAATCATCTAAATCACTCGAACATGCAGCTTGACTGTGTCCCGGGTCCCGTGTCCCGTGTCCTTACCCCCGACCCGCCTCCCCCTCCTCGAAGACATTAAATAAATCGCTGCCTGCCAAATGTTTCACATACGATTTGCCTAAGCAACTCCTCAACGACACGACGCGACGCTTTTTGCAAAAGTTTTGCATTTTCCGAGCTCCCCTTTCCCCCCTCCTTCCATTCCCTGCCAGGGCCTCTTCCCTTGAATGCCAGGCAACACCCACACACACACTGTGTGCTGTTTTGGGCTCGGCTTTGGCTTCAGATTTGACTGGTTTGCTCCCTGGGCAGCCATGTCAAGTGCATGTGTATCGTACATTACACACAGGTGGCGACATATGCTCCGTGTCTCATAGTTAAAGCTCCATTCCAGCTACACATTTATGTGCAGCCCATATATCAGTTATGTTCTTTTAGACTGGGGTGAATAAGTCAATCTAAGGTATTCACGTCGAAACTACGACATGTTCAGCATTTGTTTGATATCCTTCTGAGCACATAATGAAATAACTGACAGATAAAAATCTTCGACTAAGTCCATTGAACATCTCACAACATGGGATTTGGATTAAAAACTTATTAGAAGCAATTCTTAGTTACAGCCCATTTTAAAAAAACGATTTTAATCAGATAAGCATAGAAATATAAAAACATTTAGCCTCATCACTAGACTGAACAGATCAGAAGGTCTTAAGAGAATCTGTAAATAGGCCCCATAACACACAATATTTTATTTTATACGAAAGTCAAAAAATATCCATCTATATTCTTAATATTCTGACTATTTACTGGAAAATAAAATTGATTACTTTTAGGCACATATGAAATTTCGAATATATTTTTCTAGTATACATTTTGTATATTTAAAGCAAATACTTTTCCATTTTTAATTTAATACTTTCCCAATGTAACTGAAGTGTTGTATTAAGAATACTTTTAACCTTGATTTAGCCTAGTTTTTTGTTCCAAGTTCTGTCACTTGAAATTCTTAAAGTTCTTTCTTTCGACAACTTTGCACATAAAATACTGGCTGAAAGGCCATTTGTCCTTGTATCAGGGTAACCAGCAGTACCAAATCTAGGTTGACTTATATACTTCCGCTTCCGGCAACAAAACATACGTTCCGACTCCGCTTGCCGTATTTTATGGCCGTATTATTCGGGCCGTGGTGAGTGGCTGGCGCAGAAACAGAATTTTATGCAAATATCCTAATCAAATTCACATTTTGAAGTTCAACTGTTTTATCCAAAAGTTTTACCTTCCAAAGCCGTCGTTGCTGTTGCCGTTGCCGTTGCCGTTGCCTGCGACGCGTGTTGTAGACGCCCCCAACCTCCGCTGGCTTCCAGTTTCAGAGATGCCACCCATTTTTAATTTATTTCCACTTAAAAAACCAAGTGCACGACAAGAACGCAAGAAAAGAAGACCATGAGCATAGGCTCAATCTGAATCCCAGTCTCAATCTCTGTCCCCGTCCCCGTCTCTGTCTGTATCCATGTCCCTGTCTCTGTCGGGGACTCAGAGCTACTCCCTCATCCCTTAGTCCACATCGCAGCATCCGCAGCTCGCATCCTGTGCGTGCGTCCGGTGAAGCGATTGCTGGGTTTGGGTCTTACATTCTCGGAGGATGCTGTGTTATCGGGTGGTTGGGTGGATGGGTGGATGGGCGTACCGTGGGTTGTTGGCAATATCCTCATCCGCCCAGCGCTCTTGAGGGTTGGGTCGTCCTCCATATTTTCACTTATCACAGCTCCCACCTTTTCATGGCACACACAAAAAACTTAAATCCGCATGTCGAAAGCGATTAAACAGTTACCGTGTGTCTCTCCTCGATGCTGCCAGGCAGAAGTTGCTTCATTTGTTCGGAATTAAAACAAAAGCAGCCAAAGGATAAAATTAGTCACTGTGGTGACAGTAATGCCAAGTCCTGTTCCACTCCTCTCCTCACCTTCTCTCTTCCAGCTTCAGCTACAGTATTCAAAGTCAGTGTGGCACCTCCCCTTCCCCTCCCCCTGCCGCTCCTCACCCACACCCCTATCGTGGGAATTCGTTGCGCCACTCGGCAACAACTGTGCAACTCGGTGCGACTCTGGCCGAGTGATTAATTGCAATTTAAACGGTTTCAATTAAGGCAATGCGCATCTCTCTGCTGCAACATCCACAACCCAAAACAATTTCTGTTTTTTCTTCTTATTTTTTTTTTATATTTGTAATATCAATGGAATTGATGGAATTGACAGACAGAATTACTACAGCCACAGCTGCCACTACCTGGAGATTTTGTTATCAGTTGAAGCTAGATAAATAAATGATTTAACATTCTCCATGTTAAATTGCCAACATAGTTGAAGGGAACTACGCTTTACAATTTCACTACAGGTGTTCACTTCAGCAACAACAAGACGTTAACTTTATGCTTTAATTTGATTAAATTTATTGGAAAGGGAAATCATCTAATAGGGAAACTGGTTAGCCAACATAAAAATGTTCTAAGTTCAGAGCAAATCTTAAGAGAATCAAAAATTGGGCACTGTAAGTCTAAGTTGTCACCTATTAATATAAAGTTATTGTTAATTAAAACTATTCACTATCATTATATTTGAGAATATAAAATATACCCTTAGTTCTTATGCAATACTGTAACTTTTTTATTGTATGTATAGTATAAGAGAACTATATTAATTAAAATAAACTGTTCTATACCAATTCAACTGTTCTGATGATGAATTTCTATCATACTTAAATATGTGTATGTAACTATTAAAAATGTTCCCAAAACAAGAACATATGCTAGCCACTCCCAATTTACCGAAATCACCCTCTCTTTAGACAATGTTTTTCACCTTTGGTTCAGTTAACATTTACGCCATGTTGTCGTTGCCATGGTCAAGACACAACAATCTACAGTGCCACAGTACCGAGTGCAGAGTGCCGAGTGGTGCTAAGGATTAATTTCTAATTTCGCCTAATGTTCCGCCAAGTGTTTCAGTTTGTGTTTACATTTTGTGCGCCGTGTTTTTGTGTTGTTGTGTTGTGTTGTCTAATTTACCTTGATATGGCCAGTGTAGTCCCATTCCATTCCCAACAACATTCCCAGTGCCATTCTTGTGTCCCTTCCCATGGCCCAGTTGCCAGTTGCCAGTTGCCGCACTGCCCTACCCCCAGGCTGTCTCGGTCTCAGTCTCGGTCTCAGACTTTGACTCTCTCTCAGACTCGGTCTCGGCCCTCCAAATGCAGCCAGCGCCAGGGCCAGGCGTGCTCCGGACTCCCTGGCTATAGCTCTGGCTCTATCTATGGTTGTGGTTGTGGCTTGGCCTTCGGGTCCACATGCTTGCCACCATCATTAATCATGACGTTTCAGCTCTGACACATTTGTCCGATCGGCAGCAGCAGCAGCGGCAGCAGCGGCCACTGCGGCGGCGGCTACGCACAATTTTCATTGTAATGAAAACGTTTTCGGAAAGCCCTCAGACTGACGTCTGCCTCGACGAGACGAGCAATTTGAAGACAAACATTTTCATAATGCGACCCATAACAACCCACGGGCCGCACATGCCAAATGTAAATATTGGCCAACTATTTACGGACTATTAGCTTCAGTTAAGAACAGACTAATTGTGGCCAAGCACACGGCTGGACAAGGACTTTAGCGAAACACCTTCCCAAGGCTCGCTGGGAAGCAGTACTTTAAGAGATTCGAACTACATTTCTTAAATTATTTCGTCTTAAAGATAAATAATAGAGATAAAAATAAAATCAAGAGATTCTGATACATAATGGGGTGAGATTTATATAATGACAACGTTTCACTTTTGGAAATGCAAGATGAAGAATTAGGGTTTCATTATTTTCAATAAGACAGAAATGATCAGAAATGATTTAAGAAAGTATTTAATATGTATGTGTATATAATATAATAAAAAGTTTTTGCCAATATTATGCTTATATCTTTATCAAAGGAAAGTCAATTAAACTTTGTATAACATGAAAAACAATAAAAAGAATATTATAAATATAATTGAAGAATGTATAAATTATAGACAGTTGATAGCAAAACAGAATATATAAGAAAATCAAGAATGACAGCTTGTTATTTTTAGCTATGTTCAAAACTCCGTATAGGAAATATTTCTGGAGTGTCCTCATGTCTCATAAACACAAATATTAGTCAATCGATAAAATGATCATTTAGCTATTACAAGTATTAATTCACTTGAAATAACATATTTTATATACTCAAAAGAACTCTAAGCTGTATACTCATATAGTCCTGACCCTCTTAGCCAATAAGAGTAATGCGTTAGAGTCCTCTTGGGTTGGGGTTACTGGACAGCGGGTTAGGGGTGAGACGGGCAAAGGGGCATGTTACCCGAACTGCTGAGGACTGTGCAAGCGATACAATAATTGCTCTGGGCCCTGTCGACGTCGTCATCGTCATTGTTGCGGCTTTGGCATGAATTACAAACAAACACAAAAAAAAAGAAACATAAAAACGAGAAAAGAGTAAAAAGAGCGACAGCAAAAACAAGTACAACGAAACAACAAGAATTCAGTATACAAAGCGGCCATTCATTCCATTGCCGGCGTTTGCAAACACACACACACACACACATATATATATACACATGCGACGTTGACATGCAATGGTCACAGGGCCTAAAAGCTGGAGCTGGAGTTGACCAGGCTAACGTGTTCTGCTCAATCAGACAACGACGATGGCAACAGCACCACTAATCCAACACCACCACATTGAGCTCCACCACCAAGAAAGTGACCGCTGTTGTTGTCATTCTGTGTGTGTGTGTGTGTGAGTGCCTCAATCATGTAATTATTTCCTCCACAACCGCTTCACCAATACCATTGCGACCGGGCACCACCAAACTGGCCAACACATGCACATAGAACGTCGTCGTCGTCGTCGTTGTGGACAAATGATATTACAAGTGGGGCCAAGTTGAAAAGAACAAAAAACCAAAAGCTGGTAGCGTGTTTCGCTTTGAGTTTTGTTCACTCTTTGTGCCTTTTTTTTACGCTATGCAAACAACAAAGCAGAAAATGAAAGAGGATTGAGAAGGAATTCTATAGTATCCATAAGGCCGAACTTGAGATGCCCTAATGGAATTCTATAAGAATATTGTTGATAAAATATATGGTTTAATTTACAAGCAACTTTTAATAAATCTTGAGAAATTTGTTTGTTTTGTATCTTTTTGAACTTTTATACAATTAAAAAAAAAATATATTCTGAGCTTTAAGAGTTTATTAAAAATGTTTTTAAGTCGACTAAATCTAAGAGTATTACAGAGTACAACAATTCCAAACAAGAAGTAGAGCAATTTTGAAGATACAGAACTATCTATACTATAGACCTACATATCTTTAAGTAAGTACATATGAGTGTTTGTGTGTGTGCGTGAAATACATGAAAAATAAACATTTCGTGCTTTTTGTTACTCAATTTAATTCAGGTAAAAATTTGTTGAATACAGACCCCGAGCACTCTTAAACTTTGGTCACGAACATAAAAAAGCGTCGTTTCCGTCGAATTGGTCGAAAATGGTTGACGGTTGATTGGTTCAGTTTTTTTTACTCTCTTTTTTAGTTTGGTTTTAGGGAGAGGTCGCCGTCTAGACGGAGCGAGTTTCGATTCAAAATGGTGGCCAACTTGATACGAATATGGATTTATGAAACTTGTATTAAATTAGCTAAAGTGTTTCTAAGTATTACGGAAGGAGAAAGGAGTTCTCTGCAGTTCCCAAATATTTATGTAATTATCTTTGAATAATTTTACTTCCCAAAGCTTTTATCTTTACTTTGCAGCTTGTTTGGCCCATTCAAACAAAGCCAAAAATGCGAGAAACCGAGAAATGACAGAGGGACAAGAAAAGAAAAATAAAATGCGAAATGGTCAAAACGAAATGGCTTAAATTGGCAGCCGTTGTTTCATTTGCGGCTTTTTACATAACCTTCGCACACTTTCAGCTCGAATACTACGCGTAGTGGTATAATAACATTTAATCATCTTGCGGTTTCAGTCATTTCATTTTTGGCTAAATCAAATTGTGTCTATTCCCAACCCATTGAGGGTTTTTTATTCGAACTCAAGCGAATGCAATTTGTTGTCCTTATGTTGCCAATTAAATATGTTGTTGTTTTCAATGTTGCGCAATGAATAGAAACAATCTGTACTTACTTATGGAATTATCACCTGAAAAGAAAGAATATAGTTCATTAATTTAACTGCTCAATTTTAGTACGTATTACGTATTACGTATTACGTATTATATGTTTATATGTATTTAAATAATCGTATTACATAACAAACAAAATTAAAATAAATATCTATATATATTCTACGTTTAACCAATCTTAACCAACTTCTTTTAATTCCATCAATATTTTGTCTCAAGGAAAACGTAAAATTGACCAGCTTAATAGAAAGTTTGAGTAGACTTTCAATAAGTTTGAAGCTGGCTACTTAGTTGCAAGTTACTCGTAGTATCATGAAATTGAGCTCAAAAGTGGAAAATAATTAACCCCAAAGTTGTTAGCGGAAGTTTCAAGTTGTTGCCGCTGATGGTGCATGTGACCAGTGTGAGACTCAGACTCCATCTCAGACTCGGAGTTAGAGTCGAAGTTAAAGCCGGAGATGATGGGCAAACACATGAAGCACGTAACGAGCGGTCAAGAAAATGGCAACGTCCCGCTTCCGGAGACAACAGCAAAATATTAAACAACTTCCAAGCCAAGTAATTGAGAAGTTTTCTGTCGTTCGATAGCAAAAAATATACAAGGACTCAAACTACTCAAAGGAGGTCTCAAGGAAGCCGTCGTGTTGTGCTGACTCTCCTGTCTGGCAGTATATTATTTGCACAAGACTAAGAAGCGCCCAACCGAAATATCAAAGGAGTAATCTAGAGATCCAAAAATTGCTACCAGGGTTGGGGTGTCGATGCGAAAATAAAATCATGCGGTCGGAAATAATAGCGTCTGGGCTGACAGTTAATTCTGTTTTTGGGAATGGAGCCAACTTTATGCAGTATCATAACTAACAGTCAAATAAACATAAGCAAGTAAATGTATATATTGATATTTTTGAAATGAAATGGGTAGCAGCTGCATGATTAGCAAATATTTTCATATATAATAAGCAAATATTAGTAAATGTATCTCAACTTATATTTATTTGCAGCTGCTTGAAGCTCTGAATATGACTGGCATTTTAATGAAGTGGGAAATTAAATAAGACATGCTTTAACTTTGACCAAGACCATAATTATCTTAGGCTTTCGACAATTATATTTATTGTAATATATATTTAAAGAAATCATTTTTAAAAATTTGATATTAAATAACAACAACAAAAATAGTAAAACGCCGCTTGAAATTATTTTCACTAAAATTATGTATCGATAGTGGATATCATGGGATGTACATTGGCGATTTTATCGATCTTTTCCCGGGATGTTGAAATGTAACTTTTGTTAACTTGTAAACCAAACCAGTTTGCATCCATTTGCTTAATTGAAAAAAAGTTCATTCAATGTGTAAAAAAATGAATGTAAGTGAACTTTAAAGTGGATTTGCTGCGGTGCAGAACCCAAGTGGACCCACTCCAAAGCCAATGCCAATGCCCAAACCGGAGCCCAACTTAACGCAGACGCAGAGCAATAGCAACGCCTTGGTCAGTTCAAAATGATACCATTGCTATTGTTGTTGCAGTTGTTGTTGTTGTTGCCCCGTAGCTGACTGACAGTAGGTGTGACCAGGCTACTCATTCATTCTGACAGTTTTCCCACCCACTCTTGCACAAAACGCAATTTGTTGGATTGTAGGTTGTGCCCTCTAAGCACGAAAGGTAAAAGTGCTATGGCAATGTCGACGTGTGTGTATGTGTGTGTGTGTGAACCACCACCACCGCTGCTGCTGCTTTGTGGCACTGCCTACAGTTTGTAGTGGCAACGGGGCGGCGGTTGTGGCGCCACAAGCCGCATTTTTCTCAGTTGCCAGTCGCGTGTCTCTTTGGCCTGAGTATTTGAATTTTCTTTTCTATTTTTTCTTTTAGCTTTTTGTTTTTGGACTGCGCTTGCAACTAATTTTCATTTCCAGCACAGTGCACCTTTTGCCAAACAGCCACTGACATAGCCTCAGCTTCAGTCGCAGACGGTAAGAAATCTTATTAAAAAGTGAACAGTGCGATAAAATTGAATTTGCATTCAAAAGCCATTAACCACAGCAGTCACTGGCGCCTTGTTGTTGTTGTTGTCTCTGCTGCTGCTGCTGCTGACAGACATTGTCCTTGCAGCCAGAAATTAAGCAGTAGGTAAGAAAAATGCTTAACCTCAGCTTTAATATTGAATGTCTCGTAGATCGAACTTTGCAATTTATGAATGCTTGCTGTATTTAAAATTTATAAAAGCCAAATTAATATTTCAATCACAAATCAGCGAAATCGACAGCTGTTAGACTTGTCCCCGAACGCGAGGACTATAAAAATTAATGCCTGCGAATTTTCAGCAATACTCTGCAAAATTGGGCAGCGAGCTGGGTAAACATTGTATGCGACAAGCTGTAGGATAAATTCTAATATCGTTAAGAATATATATCTGTACATATATGAGGTTAGCGGTCTGCAAAGTGCCGATCTATCTATATTTGTCATTTATTGTGATAATTGTAATAATTATTATTATTAATTTTTTTTCATGGGTCAACTGTTTAATCATAAAAATGCTCGAAGCTGAGAGCATCAAATTTGATCAACAGGCTTAACATTTCTTCTTAAAATTTTAGTTTTTAAAATTAATTAATTATTAAAATTTGTTTGTAATTAAATTAATTGTCATGTATTCCGTTTATAAAGATATACATATGCTAATTTTTTTTTTAAAGTAACATGGTGCCTAAGCAAGAGCAGATATGTTCTTGGCTTTACAGAAAGAGGATATATTTTAGTTTATCAATTTGGGCTGCTCTCCGTATTCCATTTGTTACGTGCCTTAAAACAATGAAAAATAATATGGCATAATAAAATCTCCACTCACGTGGAAAAATATTATTTTAATTGCATATGCAATTTTACGCTGTTTACCAAAAATCGTCGCAATTATTTGAAAGCAATTTGTCCAATGATCTGAACGATGCGTTTATAACAATCACACGGTCAGGCTGTTCCCAATGCCAACCCTTGCCATTACACCTTCTCCACTTCTCCACTTTCCATGCCAATTGACATTCAAAATTGGAGCTAAACGCTGCCAATTACACAGAGCATGGGAGCATGTAACCATGGAGGTATAGTGTGTGTGTATTGCAGAGCGGAGAGGTGTAAGGGGCGAGTAATGTGGCACCAATTGGAACTGCTAGCTGGTTCATAAATGGCCCACTTATTTCATTTTTATCTGTTAGCCATGTACGAATATCAATTAATAACTGCCGTCATCGATTTGTTGTAATTACACTCGAGAGTACTCGATATTTGTTCGTACTGTTGCTGTGCTAGTTATTTATTTATATATGCATTTTGAATCGCTCGATTTAATGATACAAAATTATCTACATATTTATATTTATGACTGAAATACAAAACAATTCTGCATATGTTTATTTTTTATATCAAGGCAGGGACAAAGATTCAATTCATTTAGATATGGAAGAGTAAAGGAAAAATATATGATATATTTTACATTCGAATATTTATATTTAATTTTTATGTAAATAATAATATATCTAAGTTGAGTTGCGCTGATGAAATGTTGTTCATAAATTTATCTAAGCATTTCTGATTGTTTATAATTGATTGTTGATGAAAGCTTTATTTTAAATAACAATTCTTTCACACTTTGCAAATCATCCAGAAGATATAAATCAAATTCAACTTGCAAAATTCAAATTAATTAGATTTTTTCATATCTGTTTTGTCACTAGATTCACTAGTGTTTCAAAAATTGTATCTCAAACTATCAAATAACATCCCATCATATGTTTTGGCCCATCGATCACTTCGACTGACATAATTATTGCAGTTTAGCATAACATTTTTTTACAAGAGTCGATCTCCCAGTCTCTTTCTTTTTCTGTCTCTTCATTTCTTTCAATCTCGAAATAAAAATGTCAATTTAAATAAGAATTCCCGATGCAAATCAATCAGACTTGGACCATGGCTAAAGCAGTTGATGTATTGGCCGGGTCTGTGATTTCTGCTCTCAGCTCTCTGTCGACGGTCGACTGTCGACTGTCGTCTGATTTCTGCAGTCGACTGTCGACTGTCTGGCGATTTTCGCAAACATGTCACACAGTTTACAGTTAACAGATGACAAATTCATTTTTAACACGTTGCCAGAGTGAAACCCCGACATGGTGGACCAACAACCATATAATCATCGCCATGTCTACAATGAGCCATTGCACTGCACATTTCGCTCGAATTGAGCGTGTAAAAAAGTCAACATACCACAAGTAACGAGCTCTCGACGGCGAGATACCCTGTAAACGATATGATTATGGCTTATGCTTAAGTGTAGTTCCGCAGAGAGGAAAATTATGTAATTATTGAGAGGACAAGCTGTTTGCGCATAACCAACCATACCCACATCCACTTTACAGGGTATACAACCACCACATGCAAAAGTCACCTATATTGTATGTATAGCCGTGTGTCTGTCCGTCTAGTATTCTGGCAGTCTGTCTGCCAAGTGACGTTTGGCTGTCAACGGCCCCCCAAAAATAACTCAAAAAAGTCGTAACGTGTGTATCTGTATCTTTTATACGAGTATCTGTAGCATGTGTGTGGCACAGCTTGGTACGCACCTCATTCCACACCAGATAAATGTACAAAATTAAAGATTCTCCTGCTAAACGGAAGCTTAGTCGAAAAAAAGGTCAAGTCCAAAATGATGGATGATGCCATGACACTCTCACACACACACACACACACACTCGCACTCATGCAGAATCACACATACAGATGCAGAGATGACACCCCAATCGACAAGGAGATGAATGAAATGGCTGAGTGACATTTTGTGCGACGCTCCGAAAGGTCTATTAAAAATGTTGCTCCTTTTCTTTTTGGGTGGTTGCAAAATTCCAGGGAAGAACTCGTATTCCAGCTTTAACGTTTATTTTAAACACTTATTCTTATCTCAGGTGGGACGTGGCACGATGCTTGTGCTACCTTGTGGCAATATCCGTTGAGGCAAGAGCCGCCAAACTTTTACCAGCCGCAACAGCGTATCATAATTTTTATCATCGCATTCATCGCATAAATAATTCTGTTAACATTCTCAACAAGCCACAAATTAAAACTACAAAGCACTAAAAATTCGTGCACCGAAAATTTACGACCAACGGAATCACGTGTCATCCACACGCTTCAAGTCCCCCTCTTTCTTTCGTTCGTTCTTTGGTTCTTTCTGATTTTCTTACCCCAAACATCCTACCCTATCCTGGAGAGCGTTGCCGATATGATGCATGACTCGGCGGAAGGCGTCCTCGACGGGCTGCCGGCAGCCTTAAGGATTCATTCGAGTTTCGGATTTGGATTCACGTGCTAAGCGTATGCGAATTTAAATCTGTTTAGCAGTGTATCTCTGTGTGTGTTTGTGTGTGTGCATTTGAATACGAATCCTTGAAGCCTTTTTGTGGTTTGCTGTTTGAATATAAAACAGTGGGAAACACACACCACACACACACACTACACACCCCAACACACACAGTATCAGTCGATGACAAACAGAAAATCCATTTCACACAAACATTAGTTTTATTTAAATCACACACACACACAGAGACACAGAAATACACACACGGGGCACACGGCACAGGATCACGACCTTTGTCCCTGAGCCAAGCAGGAGCATGTGTTCCATCCCATATATTTGTGGTTGTTGTATCCTTGTTATCCTCGTTGACTTTTCACGCTCTTTTAAACGCCGCTTGGCAACATTTATCACACTTTAAACAGCAAATGAACATAAATTCAAATACAACATTTTCAGTTTTCCGAAAATACTGGGATCTTAAAATTCATAGTTCCATTTGGAAAAATTTGATAGTCAAATATTAGATTTTTAAATGATTGCGGTACAACACATTTTCAATTAACCTTTAATTTATTAAATACTTACAATTATAGAGTTCTGTTGAATTCCTTATAATATTTATGTTCTATACTATTCCATGTTGTGTTGCTGAGAGTATTATAAATTCACACCTGTGATTTCGCTAGGTTTGACAGATAGTACGAGTATTCAACTAATTAGTTTGAACGTCGCGACTCGAAGCCCCTGCGAGCCAGCGGAGCGTTACTTTGAGAATCCAGAAATCCAAAATCAGAGTCCATATGAACAACTGCACATGATACATACACGTAATTTATGACATTTTTTTGCAGTCATTTGTCTTGAGGCGTAAACCGCTTAAACCCTCTTAATATTCCCTCAACCCGTCCGACTTTACCTTGATAATTACGGTAGTTCACTGGCTCATTGATAACTAAGCGTCGTTTTATGTTAAGCCCGATAATTTATTAACTTATTACAGTTGTTAGTTAGAGAACTGCAACTGTAAACTAAACAGAGGTCGGATATACAATTCCCCTAGTATTTGGAAGTGGATTTGCATGCAATCGAGTGTAGGTAATGCGATTAACGGCCTGATATGCGGTAATAAATAGGTGTACTTGCTGTACTCGTTGTAAGTGCAATGCCATTAACTTGGGCCGAACTTAGTGCGGGGTCTTTTGATAAACGCCCAACAATGCCGCTAACAAGCAATTTTTATGACCGAAAATCCAATTCAAATGTTTACAAATCGTTTAAACTGAATTAAACTCAGGCTGAGAGAGGAACATGAACGGGAATGAAGAGTGAAGAGAAACAGGAACAGGAGTGGAACAATGGCTAAGTTGAGACTGAGAAAAAGACATAAAAATAAATCGCGTACAAATTGAAAATAATTTCGGATTTGATTTTCTTCTTTACGATGATGCGACAACAACAACAGCGACAACAGGAGCTGAAAGTGGACAGAGATATATTCAAATGTGGACAGCGCGGGTCAACTAAGTAAGTACATTGTTGTTCCTGTTGTTGTTGTTGCTGTTATTGTTGTTGTTGGTGGCAGCGGCAGCGGCAGCGGCAAACCACGAAAACCGCAGCGTGGGGTGTCCCTTCCATTTGACTAAGTACACAAGAATAGAGCGTAAAAAATTTTATCGTCGCGCTTTTTACGGAATGTGATCCGCGGCGATTAAGTGCGCGGCTTTTGTGTCATTGTCATGCCGTCGTCCTGGCCAGAAACGGGAATGGGCTCCTTGAGGGGAATGGGAATGGATATGGGTATGGGTATGGAGCATGTAGTTGAAGTTTATTTGCAGAGGGCGAATCAACCACTGCCACCAAGACCACAACACCACCGTCTCCATCACCGCCTCCACCTCCACCGCGTAATGTATTCAAATTTTCCAAGGCGAGGCCAACGTCAGTGCAGTCATTTCATAAAATGCTTTTTTTAAATTTAATCGTGGACAAATATTTTCATTTCGCCTTGTTTTTTTCTATTTTTTTTTTATTCCGTTTACTCCTCTCTTATGGCTTTTAGCTAAATGAGTGGAAATAAAATTAAATCGATACTGGCCGTGAGTTTAATTCTATAGTCAAAGTTTCTTTCCCTAATTTGCTGGGGCTAAATTACGCACAGTGGGATACATGCATTGCTAGTCTAATAAAATCGCTGGGAACTAAGGATGTTTATGAAAGAAGCTCGAGGTTATTTTGTACATATATTTGAATGTATTTCATGAAATGATAGGGCTTACATTTAAGAGCGTTTCTAATGCGATACCTACCACTGTGCTTGGCTAACTCCAATGTTTTCAATTGAGCCCAAAACATTTGCCACACAATTTCTCACAACTTAATTTTTAGTAGAAAAATTGCGTCAGTTGGCCCAAATTGTTAGCCATGGTTAAGAAAACTCAACCGTGGATTAATTTTTCATAATTTGCAGAAGAAATGCGCTTTAAAATAATGACAAATCAGTTTACAGATAAAGGCACAATATAAATGAGAAAAAAAATAAATAAAAAATAATACGAGTTTTTTTCTTTTGGCAGCCGCTGTCGCACTTTTCCCCAAGCTTAACTAATCGCAGCAGACTTTTTTCACAGTCACGTTAGAAGGGAAAGCCAAATGGGCATAAGGAAAGCCTTGGGCATAAATGTCTGCCTGGCCATATCCTGTGGCCTGCCAATTAGAACCCTTTGTTTGCCTTGGACGCTTCAAGACGGAGCTCTATCTCGGCGCACTTATCTCCATAATAAAGTCGTAACAATTAATTGCGCGACCTTTTCACTGGCCACAGCCTAACCCTTCCTCCCCCCTGCTATTGCCAGGATATTTCTGACTCTGAGCCTGGTCTTTAATATAATCGAAATGTTGCCTTGAGCACCTTTTGCGGTTTGACGCTTAATTTGTGCTTAAAAATTATTTGATGGACGTCAATTAATTTAATGCTTTTCTCCATTTTCAAGTTTAGCTTTGCGTTTAATTTAAGTGGGTTTGAAATGTAGCTTAACGGGTTGTATACTCTCGTGATTTTGTATTTTTATTATTATTATATTATTATTATTATTTTTAGAAATAATATAAATAGTTCTTCAACTATACAAATATTAATATTATTTAAAACTTTAGTCTTCACGAAACTAATGTAAAGTATTTCATAATATTAATCTATAAACAACTCAGTTCCAAATTAAATCACTTCCGTGTTGATAAAGTCATAAAAATACTCATACTCCCCACTTTCTACACTCCCCGCGAATTACATGTCCAACACAAGCCACAAATCTGTTTGAATTTCAGCTTTATCTGTGGAGAATACATATGTATTTACAACTCTTGTTCATATGGCACGAGTATTATTATCCATGGATGATCATTGAATATTTCGCACTTACTCGAGGTTTGTTTTGAATGAAATCAACTGTAAAGGTTAAAATTATGAATGTGCAAATGACTCATCATAAATAAAATTAATAAAAGGCCAAGCACGGATACGAAAGCCAAAACCCTAACTGAAACCGAACCTGGGTATGGCCGGGAGACCTTCATTGAGAAAAAGTACAGCGCATCAACATAAATATTATGATAAATGGTTTGTTATAATCATAATCCGCAGGGGGTAAGTTTTGAGTCGTGCGCTACGCATTTTTTATCCAGCGACGCCCCCGAACCATAATCAGGAACTGACACGGACACCGCCAAGGAGAAGGAAAAGGGAACGGGCACGGGCACTGAATGAACTGGCGCAACATATGGTCGGTGGGTGGATTATACAGATGGCGCACCAATGGATACGAATTGGGATTGCAATTCAATAGACGCGACCAAGGGGAGCGACCAAAGTCAAGTTGCTTTTTTATTGGTTTCGCTAACTGATGGCCGCGCAGGGATTAAACGCCAGGTCGAGAGTTTTGCATACACTCATAGCACACATCCAACAGCTGAGTGAGATAAGCGCACACGTATCTCTCAGATACTTTGGCGAATCTTTGAGCATTTTGCGGGGCCATAAACGGCTCGTATTATAACTTTGCCTTCAGAGTTCATTGCAAGTGGAAGCTTTACGCCTAATTAACACTTTATTCAAGTTGAGATTTTATTGTTTCAATTATGTGAGTGAATGAGCTCGAGAAGTAGCAGCAAATTGACAAAACAATTTGTATTTGAATGCGCACATGAGTACTCAGCATTCACAGCAGCTCAACAGGGTACTCACTCACATACACTCACACTCATACCCTAACCGCGACCACATTAAAATTCAGGATGTGAAACAAACAATTTGTGGTAAGCGTTACAGCATCCAGGTCCTCGATTAAAGCCAAGAATGTGAGAGGTCTTGATTTGATTAAAATTATTGCTTTAAACGGCAATTGAAGGAAATACTTAATAGAAATGTCCCTTTAGAAAATATTACATTTTATCAACAGGCATCTTGATTTAGCTAGGAATGTTTTTTATACTTAGATATATTTGTAGCTAAGTAATTTCCCAGAAAACATTTAAACACCAATTAAACTTATGATTATATTTGGTAAAGAAATAATGATCCTTGTATGGCAAATTGATGACAGTTTAAAGATCAGTTATCAGATCAAAATTTAAATAACTGTTCTCGGTAAACAGATTTCCTTTAAACGATCCTCAACTCTGTTGGATACCGACAACACTTCAATTCGACTACAACCTGACAGGGAATTAATTTGACAACATTAACAAATTAAACTGTTAAACCAACACACAAGCAGCAGCAGCAACAGCAACAAAAACAACAACAAGAGCAACAGCATCAACTGAGTACCATATCAACGTTCGTCTCCGGTTCCAGTTGCCAGACATTTACAACATCATTTGTAATCCATATCGCACAGCATGAAGTCCCACAGTCCCAGTCGATATACGTACGTAGATATGCATGTATGTGTGAGTGTGCTAAAGTGTGTGTATGGGTGTGTAAGAGAAAAGATGTATTGACCCTTCAACAGATTCAGTACGGAATGCTTCACGCTATTTATTGGCTCACTTTCACTCGAATACGGACAAGGGACAAGGGACAAGGGACAAGGACTCTCTCAAGCCCGCGCCACGCCCACAACTGCCCCAAGAAGAAGTTGCAACCTCTCGCTGGGGAATTCGAGTATCCGTTCACTTGCCTTGGAAGTGACATTGGCCACGTGTTTGGATTTCCAGCTACACTCGAAACGTTTGTCGGATTAGTGATTGCCATTTGTCAACATGATGGTGTGGCTACAATTAATTGGCATTGTATTAGTTGAACTCCTGTCTATACGACAATGGTCAGAATACAAATGGAAGCGAGTGACACACTGAGAAAGATATATGTATTCATAATATTTATCTAACTTCGAGCTTATACACAAATATGTGCACTTAACACCTTTATTATTATTATTGTTATGTCAGGCAGATTTAGCCAAATTTTAACTTTGAAACAAACAAAAAAAGTAATAAAAACTGTATCAATAAATATCTAATAAATATTTTTTTAATATTTCTTTGTCAGTTTAAGTTTAGCAACTGCCAAATGCCGTTAGTTTGTGGCATTGACCAGAGGCAAGAAACATTTGGGGATGCTCCACTTGCGTCCAGTTGTGATTAATTGTAATTTTGCGCAAGTGAATGGAAACGGAATGGCAAATGTTGATAGAATGTTGTTCAAAATGCAGCACAGAAACTGACAAAATTTGGTGTAAATTTCCCGAGGATATTGTATAGTTGTGTGTGTGTGTGCAACTGCAACTTGCAACTTGCAGCTGGTTGTGTGACTGTGACTACGGTCAGTGCCGGTGCCAGTGCAATTCCCGTTCTCAGCTTTGGGCTGTTTTCCTGCCCCTTTATCGAAGTAGGGGACGGGAAACATATTTTGACAAATGAACCTAAATAACAGGTTGCAATCGCTTAGAGGAGTGAGAGGAGGACGGCAACATATGCGTGGCAATGGAGAGACTGGACCCTGGTCCTCTATCCGTACCCGTACCCATACCCGTACCTGGACAGGAAAACGTATGGCCAGACAACCTTGATACCTCATTTATTTTAAAATGTTGCTGCCACAATCGCAGGCCCAGACCCAAGTCCAGGCTGACTTTTGCGCTACACAAATGAAATCGACACATTGGGGTACAGAAAAACAACGAAACTCTTGAGAGACTTTCGTCTCGAGTTGAGTTGAGTTGAGTTGAATTCATCAGTCAGTCACAACTGACGAATCGACGTCGACGTCGACGACGGCCACTCTCGAAAATTGTTACAAATGATCGCAAATAACAGATCTTTGCCGCACCGACGATTGTTGGCTCGGTCGGGTTTTCAGTCTGGTTCTGGGCCTGGGCCTCGAACTCGGCCAGGTCCATCAAAGGAGCCGAATTTGGAAACATAAAGAGCTACAAAAACACAGACGTTGCGTGTGCACTCCGTGATCGAGTGTTGCACTGAGAAATGAAATGAGATTGGCCACAGCTGTGGCTCTGGATACTCGGCCTTATTGGAATCCGGTAACTGGAACTGGAAATGTTATTGGTACTGGGCGCCGCTTGTTGCAAGTTAAATTGCACTGATTTCTTGATTAATGAGAGTTTTGCATTTTCAGTTGCTGATTGCGGCTTTTCATCTCGCCGTTGCAGGTACACAATGGGCAAGTGGCAATTGGAAAACATACTTATTGTATTAACTTGTGTGCTTACCCTGATTGTTGTTGTTGCTACTCTTGCGCGATGTCTTCTTCTCCTTCATCCAAGGGTACTCGGGCACCGAGTCCATCCCATCCGGAGTCTGTGGTACACCAACACCAACACCAACCGGATATCCGCCAGCGACACCGCTAACACCGCCAACAGGTGTGCCAATTTTCGGGCTCTCAGGACTCAGATGATTGAGAAACTCGGCCATCGAGGGCTGAGAGTTGATGAAACCCCCCTCGGAGGCCATCCAGTAGGCGGTGTCGGCCGCTCGTTTATCACAGTTCGGTGCCATTTTGTTGACAAGCATCACCGCTGGTGGCGGTCCCTGCGGCTGTTGACCCGGTCCGCTCACAACGGACGCCACCGTCGTCTGGCCCGTTTGCACCTGGAGCGGATTCAGCGGCGACTCTGACTTAATCTGGGCTCCCATTTGGGTGCTCTCCAATGAACTGCACACCTCTTGCATTTTAATCACAAATTTCCTTTGCAAATCTTTTGTCTATTTTCTATTGTCGGGTTTCTTGAGTTTTACCTTTCAGTCATGCACCTAAAAGAAAAAATACATTATCAGAATTTTAAGTTCATTTTTGAAAATTAATATAAATTAAGAATGTGAAATAATGTAGAACATAGCATTATCAATTATCTAAAGGACTAAGTATTTAAAAAATAATATTCAATTATAAATTAATTTGCAATGGTTTTATCAAGCAATTATAACTATCAGAGAAATGTGTATGTATTTTTTCAGTTTTGATAATATGTAATTTCACTTAAGTAACCTAAATATATTGTGCAAGAAAACAAAACTTTCTTAAACGTATATTGACAAAGTCAAGCAATATGATGACTTGATTGAACCGAAAAATATTATTATATTCATAAATACGCATACCAAAGAATATAAACCAACATCTAAAATCTCACAAGCTGCCAAAGAAAATTAAAATTAAAAAATATCAAGCAGATTAGACACATATGAAAAATGTTTATCTCCAAGCTTTTACAAATAAATTCAAATTAAACATTTGAAGTTCATATAATAAAGATCAATATTACAAGTTCTGTTGTAACTAACTATATAATTACATAATCATAAAGATGAGGCGTTAAATAGTAATGTAATATAACCAAAAATCTATTATATTGTTAGGCTAGAATATGTATACTTAATTTTTCATAAATATATATTGTCTTTCTAAACAATTTATGTTGAAAACAAAATTCTACTACTTTCAGTGAGATGGAAAACAACCGTCGGAATTAGAAAAAACTTAAAATATATATATGTATATTAAAAATTACAAGCAGGAATCTTAACATTACTCATAGAATAAAATAATGTATACGAGAAGGAAAGTAATAATAAGGTAATAATGCATCTCATAAGCTCGATAAACTTCATATTCAGATACGTTAATAACTCAAATATTATAATTTAAATAAATATAAATAAACAATAAGAATTATTTAATCTTTTGCCGTACCATTTCAATAGATCGCTATATAGCGTTTAGATAATAAGTTTCCATTTTGTATTTCTCACATTTTCAACACTACTTTCCACTGCGGTTTTTAACATTTATGCGTGTAGCATTTGCACCACATTTACTATTTTTTGTAGGTACTACAGTACACAGTATTATTTTGTATATTTTAGATGCTTTTGCGAACAGGGTCAGATAAGGGCGCAAAGCAGGCACAAACTTGTCACCAACACGGGCGAACGCGACGCGAATAACGATTGCGATGTCGATGGCGATGGCGACCGTTGTTTACTCGAGCGGGACACTTCCAGTTTGAGTTCCATCATGTAGAGCAGCTGGCAGCTACAGTTTTACACACCTTGGCACCCATGGCGACGCGAGTGTCAAAACAGAAACAATGCGAACAACACGGCGATAAGGCAACAACACAGCACAACACATCAAAAGACAACTGTGTAGACCGGTGAAACGGTGCGTATGCGAAACGACAAGTTGAGTACGAGTTTGGCTATTGAGCTGAGAGTAAAGGGTCTGAGACTGGGTCTGTGTCTGTGTCAGAGTCTGGCAAAGCGACAAGAAACCGAAGCTGATCTTGCAATGGCTACACACCAGACACACCAAACACTCACACTCTCACACACACACACACACGAGTGCACACACACTGACAGTTGCACTGCAATTTGTAGTTACAAGTTACACTTTTCTACACATTCGCGCCACTGAGTTGTGTCTGTAGCTGTCTCTGTCTGGCCTTCGGCGTAGGTTCAGCTTCGCGTATCGGTGCGCAGAACCGGTTTGAGTTGTTGTTGTTGTAGCCAGTGCCTCAATGGTGGCATTTGCAGTTGTTATTTGTTAGTATTTTGACTAAATATTTTCAACTATTTTTTATATTATATTGCACATTTTAAACTGCATTCATGAATATTGTTTAATGTTTTGACTTGAATTTATTCGGAATATTCACAGTTTCAGACTCGCAACTCTCCCTCCGTTTTGGGACTAAAACGACGATGCTTCGTGCGTTCACGAATCTCAACCAACCAATTCATCCAATAGCACCGAACGCACTGAAACTTGTCCGCACTTGTCGCAAGGAGTGGCTAACAACAATGAGCAGCTCTTCGAATGCTTTCAAGATGAGCGCCACAACCACCAACCAATGGGCGTGTCCAAACTGTCTACTGTGTATGGTTGTGTGCATGTGCATGTGTGCGTTGTGTGAGTGTGTAGGCAGCGCCAGAGCAGAGCCCAAAGCAACCATGGGGTGGATTCTCTTGTTAGAGATGTGCGAGACTCGTGCTCGTAAATATCGCGTGAGTTTTGAAATTTCGGGCCTATTTTGTGATCTTCAAAGCAGTGGGAAAAGTCTAATTAATAAGTGCAGTACAATTTTTCTTCAACAAACTGAAATATTCAAATTTGATTTCCAATGTTGTGATAAATTTCCTATTACTTTATTTTATATAGCATCCTAGCACAAGACGTTTAACTAATAAATTACAGTACGCAGTTTAAATTTGAACATAATTCAATTCTACAAGATCTGCAAGATTACTTTAAATTTTTAACCTAATGTTAGCTTGGTTACTTGAAAGACGAGTCTTAATTTGTTAATTTTAATTTATTGTTGTGTTTTATTTTTAATTCAATTATTAGCTGATCTTAGTGTTGAATTGCAAAGAGAACCTTTATATGCAATTTTCTTTGATTCTTTATTTGCTCGTTCTTCTCCTCATTTATTGTTATCGCTTGAATCTTCACAGCCCGTCTAAAGCTGAGCTGAGAGCAGGTTCGCACATGCGCAATAGCCAAGGGGCCAATACGGTTGCCGGGGGTGGAGTTCAGTCAGCCACACACATAAATCGCTCACACAAACACATATAGACACGCACACATACAAAGTGTGTAGAGTCTCCGCAACGCTGATTGGTCGAAGCAACATTTGTCTCTGTTTCATTTTGTTGCTCTGTGGCCTTGTTGCTTTGTCGCCCAGTTTTTACTCTTTGGCTGAATAGTAAACGTGATGCTTGTGACGGAATTTATTTGCTTTTTTGTTGTTTACACATTCCGTCGCCGTTGCAATGCAGTGCGAGCGACAGCGACAGCGACGAGTTTCATTTCTTTTTTGTTGTCTCTCCGCTTCGTCTGTGGTGTTGCGTATTTTCGACATTTCGTTTTGCGCGCTGCGCGTCTTTCTTTTTGTTTTGAGCGCCTCTTCTTGTCTAACCATCATGTTGTCAATCTTGGTGGCATTGTTTTTGTCTTTCTTCTGCCACAGTTTTTCACATTCTGTTTTTATTGGCAATCGCTTCGTTTTGCTCGCCTCTGTTTCATTTGTGTACGTTACACAGTGAGCCCCAAAAGTTGATGTACCCACTGGCAAGGCTCCCACTTATACCTTTATAAATTTTAGATATTAACATCAAACCTTATGCTAAATTAACATATGTAGTTAATGTATTATTTATGTTATGGCTTCATAAAAAGTATGAATGTTCAAATTTTAAGCGAGTGACAAATGGACCCCAAATGAAAGCCAAATATTTTACACTTGATTTCATAATGTAGTAATACAGGCTGATTTCATTCATTTATCCAGTTAACAGATGATAAAAACAATGGAGATATGCATTTTATTGGCCAGTGTGATATACAGGCATGGGTAAAAATATTGGCAATTTTAATACTATATTTAAATAACGTTGAATTTATCCCTAATTTAAGTTAAAATATTTATATGATAGGTATATATTTACTGGCTATTATGTAATGACTATTATTCCTCTACTTTATTATATAAATACCAGTACACCCTGCAGGTATAATTTTCACCTGAGCAGCGGGATGAATATTATGGACTTATTTGAAACCCGGATTTCGTGTTCGTTTGCATAAGCCTGCAGAATATTTTCCCTTAGCCCCTTTACTTTTACCCCTAGTTCAAAATGGCAGCACACGTGCACGGTAACAGCTCTGTTTTTATTGGAGGAGATCAAGTTTACCCGGTGTAACGGGCTTTATGACCGGGCTAGCACTCTTCTAGAGCCGCAAATCAACTAATCAGGTAGCCCAAGGTATTCACAGTTATTTTGGAAAACCCGCGGAAATCCCGACGAAATTCTCTTTCATTTCAACAGTGACCCTTATTTACCTGAAATATTTAAAATATCTGACACCCGCGGCAGGTAAGGTGACACAATTTATCAGTATTGCATTTGCTATTCGTTTCTTATTTAAAGGAACAAAAGTTTACATATTGGTAAAGTGGTAAGGAAACTTCTATATTTTGACAGTCATTTGATTATTTACAATGTCTGCCTAAGTCAATTAAATGTTGCATAACTAATAATTAGCCACATGTCGGCAGTCATTTGGCAATCAAGACTCACGCCACATTTTAAGTGTGTCGAGGAGTCTCCGCAGACAGAGACAGAGTTAGAGCCAGAGCCTGGACTTGGTCAAGAGACGCGACGACACGTAGCACGCAGCCGGCTGACTGAGTGACCTGTCGCCATCGTCCACAGGTAACAAGTTCACAGAGTTCTCTGATTCGCGGATACGTTTACCTGATAGGTATAAAAGCGAGCCGTCAACACGCACTTACATCCAGTTAAAAAACAAATGTGTCACAGAACAGAAGCTAAAATATTATTCAAGAAAATGAACAACAATTTCGAGGCCAGTTACTCCTACATTATTGCCGGCAGTGGAGGCCACAGCAATATCGTTCAGGTTAACTTTTCTCCAAGCGAGGCCCAATATCCCGTTTGTCAATCCAATCCGGTGGCCACCAAGGTCAAGCGATCACGAACAGCTTTTACGAGCCATCAATTGCTGGAACTGGAGCGAGAGTTCAATGAGAATAAATATTTGGCCAGAACTCGGCGCATTGGAATCGCTCAAAGATTGCTTCTTACTGAGAGGCAGGTGAAAGTTTGGTTCCAAAATCGACGCATGAAGTCCAAGAAAGTGGCCCATAAGCGATTTAACCCCAATGGATCAACAGTGCCCGCGATAACTGAACCGACACCAAACCAGTGTTACCCGGAGCCATCACTCAGTGAGCATGAACAGATCGTTGAACGTCTATTGCAGTACGTTAATACGGAAAACGTAGCAATGAATTACGATCTACATTGCGATTCTACCGTAACTGATCAGGAGCAGTTTCATTTTGTTCCCAATGACTTCGCGGACACCTTTGAAGATCGCGTGCCAAGTTCGATTCCAGAGCTTACAGGTCAAGATAGTTATTTCAACACTGATTTATGGGATCCCGTGAGCACAATCCCAAAAAACGTGCAGTCCTTTGATAACATCGATAACTCAGCTTCATTGTTGGAACAACATTTTGGCTGGGACTCGAGTAACTCATTAGCCACTTCGGCATCCACATCAACAGCTTCTTACGATTCGTTTGAAACTCATGATGTCGATTTTGACTTTTTAGAGCATTTATTAAACGCCTAGGAAAGCATAAATTGTTGTTAAATAAATTTTAGGTTTATTTTATCGCATTAAAAACATGTAGTATTAAATATTAGTTTTTAAATACATATGATACCAAATTATATTTTAAATACTAAATTAAATAAATAAATTATAAAAATGTAAGCAAATTTGTATTATTTTGTTAAAACATTGAATTGGACGAGTTCCAATGGTTCCAATGGTTTTCCACATTTTAACCGTCTGTTGGCGACTTACTTGGACAAATTGGTGTCATCACATCACAAAGTCATTTCGACATATTGAAATTTGGCTCATGCGACAAAGAAGTGTATTTTCACACACATACATAGATACACCGAGCGTGTATCCTGTTTGAAGCAGATTGCGCTGTGGACAATATTTCATCAACAGCTGCTGTATTGCATATTAGTTTTATTATTCCAATAACATTAATGTATTGAATTTCATTATCGATAAACTTTTCTCTCTGCGCCACAAAATTGATTACAAAAGTTAGATGCGAATTGGCCTACCGATTACACATGGAAGGATGTGTGTCAAAGCTTATGTATAATAAATTATTGTAAAAAAAGAATTATTTACTTTTTCCTGTTACAGCTTATTTCGCAATAGAACTTTCAATGAATCTAATACTTTCCTTGGGTGTAGCAAAAAGCTAAGTAAATGATCAAATTTGAGAGAATCTACAATTGTGGAAATCAATATTTATGTATGGATTTAATTATAATTGATTATAATTATTTGTCTAATATTTTCATTGTATCTATGTACTTTTAACAACTTAAATATATATATATTTTACTGAAAGATATGTGATTTATGTATGGGCATGATTCGCAATACAGTCAAAACAAAACAATTATTTTGAGATAACGGCTTTTGGTGATTAATGTAGTTTTTTTTAGCATTTTGTCAAATCATATATATTTAGTACTAATAATGTGTGTTAATTATGAGTTATACATAGACCAAAACTATTCTAAAGGATTAATGACTTGAGAAATAAATGAACCAAAAGAAATCATTTGACTCATTTGCCGTATTTATTGACTTTTCCATGTGAGATTTGGGCCCCAAAATACTTACTTACCCCATATGTTGCCCCATACACATAAATACACACATACTGTTGCAAATGTCAAAGCAGAAGATGCAACTACCGCAACAACCGTGACAAGTACAACATTTGTGTCGCCTTCCTCTGCCGCTGGCTCTGCCTCTGCCACCACCTACGCCTCGCTTCAATCTGTCGCCCTCCGACACAACCTTTGACACGCTTATATGAAACAGGAACAGGAACAGACACCCCAAAGCCCAAGCCATACATGAGTACAACTGGGGGGAGGTATGTCCGCCCGATTCTGGCCGACGAAGAAGACAGGGACTGGAACGGGGCAAACAAAGATCGCAATTTGACTCTACACCACGGAGCTGTCAACTCGCACAGAGTGGAGGAAGATTGATTACCGCCATCGAATTGTTTGCCTTTGACGGGGTGGCTTATACACATATGAACGGGGATGCGAGTGCTTCGATTGAATGGCATTTGAATCGAAAGAGTTAGACGCCAGTTCAGACCCTGACAGTCTCGACATCAACACGAAATTCCTGCTGTCATATGTAAACAACACTTGAGCTTTGCGTTTTTCTCCTTTGGCTTCGGTTTCTATTTGCTGCCAAAACTTTAAATAAACTTTTTATGTACCTAATAATTAGGAGATGCTTCAAAATCTATCACAACTGTGTTGAAAATTGCTAAAGCAAAAGACAAAAATTATTGTAGCATTAAAATATTAACATTAATATTAAACCGACTATGTAAAATGGTATTCTTTTAATTTGAATAGATATTCAAATATAGATATTATACAAATATTGATTTGGTATCAAAATTTGATGATTTTGAAAAATTCAGGTAAGTTTCTTTAAGATTTATGCCAAATGTTCTCTTATTTATAGTACATGGTATTCTTTTAACTTGAATAGATTTGTCAAATCTTGATAGATTTTCAAAAGGGATGTTTATTTGACCATTTTATTGTACAAATATTGATTTGGTATCAAAATTGGATGATTTTAAAAAATTAATTTTCTTCGAAAATTTCAAATCTTAAATTTATTCTTTATAAGGGTAAAAATGTACTTTTGCATTAAATTTCGATTAGTTGCTTTAAGATTTATGCCAAAAACTGCAAAATGTTCCTTTATTTATAGTACATGCAGCTATATGATATAGGGGTCCTATCCAAATTTTAAAACAAACTTGATCTGCGCCCGCTATCCAGGAACAGACAGACGGTCATTGCTCAATCGACTCGGCTGTTGAAGCTGATCAAGAATATATATACTTTATAGGGTCATTTCACAAAAGATTATACCCTTTTTGACCATTTTCAATGGGCACAGGGTATAAAAATAATAAATAGTTGTATGCAGGTCCAATTGTTTAAATCGAACGCTGAGTCTCATTTGATCGTTCAGATGATTTTTGTGTCTAGTGTGTATGAGATTGCAAAGAGGAACATAATCATTTGAAGTGGCTAACTGAGAGAACCTATCTGTATATATTTCTGAATAGAAGTGATAACAATTTTGGGTTTACACACATGTACATTTGTACAAATACTTATCTCATTAAAAGCTTTTAAAATTTCATTCAACTGAGAGTTAACCAGAGATTCTATTAATTCGTTGCATCTCACTCATCTTAGATCATCACTCACGCTAATTCACTCGCCAAGATGAGAGGTTTAATAGCTCTGGCACTTTTGATACTCTTAATGTTCACATTTGCCACAAAATCAACAGGGTCGCTGCTTAATCCAAATAACAGGATTCGTCCCCATTGTAAACGAGATCCTCAAGGTCACTGTATAAAACTTCGATAGGAGTCGATATAACTGCAGACTTCGTGGACTTTGTTAAGTTTATATAAGTAATGCTTATCAATAAATAAAGATATATTAATAAACTTCTAAAAACAGAGTTTCTTTTACTTGCAATAACATGCATGCCATATGCCTATTCTTATAGGATTGTATTTAGAATTCAGCTTCCGATCAAGATAATCTTTTGGTAAAATTGCAACTTTCAACTTCAAACTTTCTATAGTTAATGAATATGATGACTGATTTTTGAGTTTGAAGTTGATCAGATAAAGAACTAAACGGATTCATACTGCAGACTTTTACATTTTCACTTGAGGTGGAATTTTAAATATATTTTTCTAGCTCCGACAGACAGTCTGGGGGAGCAAGGTTTTATAAATCACCATCAATTCTACATATGTACTTGTCAATATCGCCTACAGACTTTTCAAGCCTGGTCCCGCTCTGATTAAGCTTATATTCGAGCAACATTGATAAGGCTGATGTCAAAGTTTCCGCGTGAAGCGACGTGATAACATTAAGTGACATCGCGCGATAAATCTTCTTTTCTTCATGCGAGTATTCTGACATCAGACTAAGACACTAAGCTCTCAATAATCGAGCTTTATTCGCCGATTCTCAGTCATTAAGTGCAGACACAATATTTTCAAGCTGAAGTTAAATCTAAATCGATCCTCAAGATGAAATGTCGCGTCGATCTGACAGTGTTAATGCTATTCATAATGACATGCATAGGATCTTCAGTGTGCCAATATGTGTGTCAAAGTCGTTTACGTCCTAAGTGTAACCGGAATCAACATGAAAATTGCATTCCAATGCAATGGTGATCTGTACGCTGTTACTACCTATTATTAAATTTGATCAAGATTGTGTAAATATTAATAAATTAATAAATTTATAGTAATAAGCACATTTTTCTTTTACTCGAATTGTAGTTGTTCAAAATCAACTCAATCTATTGCTCTAGCTCTTATTAAATTTGATCAAGATTGTGAAAATATTAATAAATTAATAAATTTATAGTACTAAGCACATTTTTCTTTTACTCGAATTGTAGTTGTTCAAAATCAACTCAATCTATTGCTCTAGCGTAGCTCAATCGAGCTTTTCATCTCTTTTCTGGATGATAATATATGCGATAATACATGCGAGAATAATAAGTAGCTTTCTGCCTCTAAATGAATTTCTAAAGCTTCACTCAATGTTCAGTCGGATTAGTTTAAGTTCAACACTGAATCTAAGTCGATCGTCAAGATGAGATGTTGTATTGCGATGGCAGTTTTAATTCTATTCATATTTACTTTCGTACCACCTTCAAAGTGCGCCAATTTTTTGAGAGCCAAGTGTATTCGTGATAATAACAAAGAATGTATTAAAATAAAATGGACAACTACACCACCCAGAATTTAAGTTCATTAAATGATTTATTCACTTTTAATAAGCATGAATATTTAATCGCTTCGAAATACATTATACACTAGCATGTGTATATTTATTTTGTATGAAGCTTATTGCAATGAATAAAATAAATGAATTGAGATTATTTTTGTTTACTATAAATTTCAGTAGAATCGCAATATCTTAGTTCATCGTGCTTTTCTCTCATCAATCATTACATTTCATTTTCTCAATGAAGGAGTCAATGAACTCCATCTGCTTGGAGTGATATTTGCGTACATATTTTATACAGTTTTCGAAATTGGCCTCGTCATTAAGGCTTTTATAGGCCATGGCCCGATATAACCAGGCCCGCATGTTCTTCTCGTCTAACTTATTTAATACAAAGTCGCAATCGCTGATGGCGCGCTTAAAATTGCCCAATCTGTAAATATAAAACTCTTTAAAAGCTGAATGATACATAATTATAGAGCATTGAATGTTACTTAATGAAGCAAAGAGAGCGATTTATATATAGGATCGGGCTGTCATTGATATTCTCAATGGCCTGACTGTACATGCTAATGGCATTGTCATAGTTTCCCTGGCGATACTTGGCATTGCCCAGTCTAAAAGATGGAAAATTAAGTCGTATAAAGCCATACGTTGTCGTTAACATACTTGCGGAAATTCTGGGCCACTCGTTCCCGCTCTAATCGAGCCTTGGAGCGTTCATCCTGGTCCACTTCCACCTGTCGCATGAATGTGAATCGATCGTAATTGCTGGTAGGGGTATTCGCTTTTCGATTTTCTCGCACGGTGACCATAAAATTGTCATCCGTGACATTCTCAGCAGTCTTCTCCCGTTCCGCTGCGGCTTCGGCCTCTTCTCTATAACCATAAATATTATTAAATGGATAGTTTAAATTATGTATTGGCTTAATCACTCAGTTGGTTTCATCATTCTGCGCAACAGGATCATAACTTCTTCGACCTTGGAATCCAATTGCAGAAAACTCTCATCAATTTGCGGATGTTGCAGAGAATACATAAGTTAAATTTAAAGTTTATTCCGTTTACTGAAAATACTCAATTCCTTTCGATATTCAGCAGTTTGTTATTCATTCATAACCAACCCGTATCCCAAGGCAACCCAGAGCACAATGCCTAGCAACATAATAAACATACTTAATGTGGTCTGAGATTGTTTAAATGTCTATTAAATAACTGCTGTAAAATTATGATATATTTATTTATATAACAATAAAATACCTATGTTCTAGTTACTACAGCATCTTATAATGATGAATGTAAAAATAATTCTAAAAACTTTAAAGTATGTCTAACATGAAAAACAGATTCTTAAATACTCTTTTGAAGTATGACATAACTTAATTTAAATATAATTATTATATGCAATATGTACACTGAGATTTTTGTGCATATGTTGCGAATCGTTTACATGATTCTGCAATGTATTCACATTACTTTTCATTTAATCTCATGCAATTTGTAAGATAAAGGAGCGTATAGTGTGCGCATGCTAAGTTCAGAGGATCAATTATAGACTATAAAACATAATGGCATCTAATAATAGAGCCGCAATCTAAGCGCAAAGCCAAAAGACCCGACCGAACCCAGTGCCAATCGCAACTCAAACCCAAACTCCAGCTCCAACCAAAGCGAGTGCATTGGCTTTGGATCTGGCTGTGTGCATGTCGTCTGACATTACCTGGTCCTGCCTTGCTAATGTGTGTGTGTGAGTAAGTGTGTGTGTGTGTGGCGGATATGTGTCTCGTGTGCACACTGCATTTAGGAGCATACACACTCAATGGCTATGGCTATGGCTATGGCCGGACATGGACATGCTTAAGCGCCAGCAATGCCAGCTCGTTGCAAGTTGCCAGTTTCAACAGCGACTGCGTTCACGCAAGAGGCAACATGCAGGAATAAATAATTGCAGCTCAAAGTGAGCCGGTGAACTGGTTGTGGCACCATTGTGGCAGCCACACCATACACTTTACCATACCTTCCTTCCTTCCCTGCCCCTTGCCCCTGACCCCTCCACCACTTTACCCAGGCAACGACATCAAATTGCTCACATGACGCATCGCATTTTTATACGAATTGCGCTTAGGTGAAATGTTCCTCCCGTTCCCGTACATCCTTCTCCTGTGCGTCCATATGACGAGCGTTTCGGCGTCATCAGCATAGATTGCCGTTCGGAGTAATTGTTACAAATGGATTTCATGTAATTTAATTGCGGGTTTTACATCATGAAAAATATACCAGGCATTGGCCCATAAATAAACTGAGACAGACCTTATCCTTATTGGGAGGTCAGCAAAGTGCAGATGTTGCAAGCTGCTTACATAAGAAAGGGGCTGTTTACCCCTTTTTCTTGGGAATAAAGTATGTTAAGAATTATACATAGTTATTTAGACTCTCTGACTTTGCAATACTGAACCTAATTTCACCAATATTTTTTATATTAGATTCTATTTAATGATTTCCTCGATTAACTTTAAATTAGATGTCAATTTAAAATTAGAAACAATCAGTTCATATGCTCACCTGAGAAATAATCAAATATTCAAATTGTGTCGCACGTTGTTTTGGGCCTGGCCTAGAGATGGGGGAGTCCCCTTCAGCAACAGATGCTCACAACAGCCTCACGGCTTAGTGCCATGATTCAAGCACAACAATATTGCCGTTGTATTGCAGATGTGAGTCCTGTACATTTGCAAGGCATTCGCAAGGATCTAAAGGACCATTCCGCTTAGTCCCCAATTGGCATTCAAACGTTAAAGTGATTTTTTTCACGCGCTCATTTGGCACAAACCTCCAGCGGAATACAAAGCAAAAACAGCCGAAGGACGACTGCCCAACTCCAACTTGGCCGTAATGCGGGCAAAAGTGCCTGAAGCCTGGCGCCCGGTTCACTATTTTTTACGGCAACAGCCGCAAGGTTCAGCAGGGCAGAGAAACCTAAACATGCTCCCATGTACTACCTAAGGATACATACTCCAACCAGGATACACACACTCTCGTATTCCAATATTTTGCCACGTGCAATTTTTGGTGAGTTGAAAAAAAAACTTTTTTTTCCATGTCGGTGGGTGGCGGGACCAAATTTGGCCTGTTTATACGACAGGTGTTGCCATATTGGCGGCGTTGAGGGACTAACACGTCTGTGAAATGTCATAACGTTTAAACGTGCTGAAAATTCGGAAATATTCTCTACTATCCCCAGCACATCACGAATTATGCACACCGAGCACTGAACCCATTGTTAAGTGAACCAAGCTCAAATAAAATGCGATTGAAAATTGAAAACATAAGAGAAATTCGGATATATAGAGCACATAATATCATGTAGAGAAAGGTCTTAAATTGTATAGCTGAACGTTAGCAGAAACTCAGTGTATTCACTTAGTGCATGGATATAATAATAATGAACAATATATTTTCCAGGATTAGCAGTTGCCAGTGATAAAAAATTAATTAATTACTTTTGTTGCAATTTAAGGAAGGGAAATGCTTTAACAGTTTTTAAAAACTATGTTTTTAAATCACAAATAATTAATAAAAATTATTTATATTTAGAAAACCACTAATTTGGTATGTAAAGTCATTCTCAAGGAGAAATAATTCTCATTTCTAAATAGACAAAAATTCTCGAGATAGTCATTTTACTCATTAATTTACTTTTTAAACTATGCAGCTATACATTCAAGTCAACAGCTGTGTTCCATGGTAGTTTCTTAAATAAAGGTATTGTAATTTTCCTGTCCTCTCAATTAACCAACTCAATTCATTTATTCTGAAAGACTGCGATGAAAGTTGTTGAAGAACTCGTTTCATTTGCACAGCAAACGCATTTTCCACAGATTTGTTAATTTGGAGAAATGTTTCAAGAATACGAGTAATTGGCAAAAGCCGTAAAAGCCGCAAATTCAAAATTCAGTGCAACAAATCGCGCAATGCGATTAGCCATAAAAATTATAGATTCAATCTAATTAGAAAATGTCGCGGTTGCCGTTTTTGGGCCGACAAATACAAAAACCGAGTAACTTCTGTGCGGGGTAAAACGAGAGCCAAGTGAATATTTAATTTAATTAACAAGAAACCATTTGGTTGTGTCTCAGCTCCAAAGGAATGGGGAGAGCATTGCGGTCTGGAATTTATTGTTATGACCAGGCCAAGAAGGAAGTCGCGTTGCCAATGTCATCAGCAAAGCGAAAGGCAACGGCAACAACAACGGACACGGGAATGGCAATATCGCGAGTAGAGTTACTTTCTGGTCAAAATGATTGAGTTGTGTTTGTGTTTGTGTGCCGGCAACATAAAGAAGCAACAACAATTGAAACAATCTGTTGGACATGTTTATTACAATGGCATTTTGCGTAATTGCAAGTGGTTCGTCTCCGCGTTTTTTATGTGCCTTTGATTAGCTGCGTTTATTGCCAGACGATTAGCCACACCCCCTTAGCACACAGCCCACTTGAAACGCCTTTTCGTGCAGCCAAAATCACATCTATATTCATTATGGCAGCGACATCGCGTTTGTGTGTGTGTTTGTGTGTGTGGCATGAAGCAGGACATGTGATGTCAAGGACTTGGCCCGCCCGCGGCTTCGGCTACCGCAAACGCAAACGCAAACGCGTCTGACACATGCTCGGAAATGTCAACAATGAGCATGAAAATGCCAAGGTGCCACCCCTTTTCCTCATTTCCCCTTTAGCTGAATGCCACAGCTTCTTGGCACTATTTCCGCACCGACAATTTTCCCCAGGGGAAGCAATTTGACACACCAGAGCTAACCCGAGCCCAGGGGTAAACCCCAAAAGTCACTTCAAGCCGGAGTAACTAAATGTGTTTTGCGGCATGTGCATGTGTCTAATATATGTATATAAATGTGTGTGATTGTATTGTGCTTATTCTGGCTCACATTCCTTGGGGCAACACTTGCAAAGACGACGCGTAGTCCAGCCGCCGCCCAGAAACAAGTGTCCCAAACAAAACAACAAGAGTACAAGTAATGTGTGCGGTTAAATATCCATAAATCAAATCGTAGCACTTCTCGCACTCCGTTTGCCATTTTCAAGATGACCACTGGACCTGTGCCTGGTCCTGCATCCAAGGCAAATGCGGTTGACACTTTTCTCGCATTAATAGCTGGTCACAGGGGCCACAGTCAGCATTTGACTTTACCCAAAAAATTCCTCGACTTGACCCTCAAGCCGCAAGAGCACATTAAATCCAAAAGTGAAAACTCAGCCAACTGGGGCGAGTGGCTTAAGTATGCCACAAAAATGAACTCTTTGCTATTCTTTCCATTTTTTTTTTTTTGGCTCATTTACATTTGACATTGCGAATGATGGATACCTGTTAAGGGTGTTTTACTTAAGAGTTGGGCTGGAAAACAGAGAGAAATAATGTTACACTAAAAGTTATTCAATTTCAGAATTTATCAAATAAAATGAACATTTTTATACCCTTTTTCCACTACAAAAATGATTACCCATTAGCAAATCTCGTAATTCATCAGAAAGTGCTTCCTCTTTATTTAAACACCTGAATTATTATAAATAGTTTTAAAAATATATGACAAAAATAATACTAGCGCTGAGGTATCTAAGATAATTGTCAAATGAATAGTTGGCTCAGTTTTAATTAAAACTTATATATGTATATTATTCCTAAATCTCCGTTCAAAATATTAAACAATTAGTTCATATTTTATGCATTATTTGCTTTATTCATTTAAGCCTTAATATATATTTTATTAATAGTATAGCGTTAATTAGTAGTAGGAACATTTAAAATTGTTGACTTGTCTTGACTGTTTCACCGAGTTCAAAGTGCCTTTTTCGTCGGCGGGGGCTTGTTATTTTTATATCTTGGACGATTGCTTAGAATATAGCAGAAAGCTAAAGCTTAAAGATACACACATATATGTTTTATAGAGATAAAAAAATATTCTTAGATTCCATTGTTATAGTCGTAGGTGGCTGTGCAGGCATTCATGTGGGAGACGCTCAGCTTTCTAGACTTGGCCACCGGCTCGGCCCAGGTTAGATTCATAGATAGGGATGAAGTGGGATGCACTGCCGCCAAGTTGGACTTGGTCCATGCCTGAGACTCCTCCTCCAACTTGTGTTGGATGCTCTGCACAACCAGATCCACGTTGGACGAATAGTGGCCAGAGCATGTGCTGCTCGCTGGCAAAGCGTTGGTGCTTGGAGCTGCTGTCAACTGTGCGATATGTTCCAGGATCTCACTTAGCTCCAATGAGCTGCTGGCCATTGCTGGTTGCTTCGTCTTGGCCTTGACCTGCCCATAGTAGTTGGGCATTGGGATTGGCTGGGTGGCAGCTGCCGCGACAGCTGTCGTCGCTCGCTTCTCGGCACTGGGATCCTGCGAGTAGGACATCAGGCGCTGGACAGTGACACGATGTTCACTCTGCTCCGTTTGTGGCTGCGTCAGTTTTGCATTGGGCTTGGCGTCACGTTGGCGATGTCCCTGAATGTCCTTCTTCAACTTCATGCGTCGGTTCTGGAACCAGATCTTCACCTTACGCTCGCACAACGACAGCCGCTGGGCAATCTCAATGCGCCGTGTCCTGTACAGATACATGTTGCTCTTGAACTCGTGCTCCAGTTCCACCAACTGTCCACTGGTGAATTGCGTGCGGGATCGCTTTAATTTCACTTGCTGCTCCTGTGCCGGCTGCAGCGGCATATTCTCATCGGAGGACAACTGCTGGCCGGGCTGCTCCCCCCCAATGGACAGGGGCAAGTCAGTGGGTGCCACATGTTGATAAGTGGGATGAGTGGCCACTGGATGAGGTGGCTGCGTATGCTGCAGTCCAAGTGCCTGCGCCGAGCCATGATGATGGCCATACAGAAGCTATCACGAGATTAGAGAAGATGAGTTAAGTCATGGATGGACTGATTCAATTTAATGTTGTACTTACATTGCTGTATTTGACCACGGGCGCTGGGAAGGCGTTCATCTTGGGCTGGTGCACAGGATAGTAATGCATGACGGATGATGTCTCGTGTGTTGCTCTTCGACTGACCAAATCAGTAGTGATGTCCTCTCTGCCAGCACTTCCGCAATATATAGGCTGCTAGGTAAACAGATTTGCCAAATACCAGAATTTGCCTAAACTCGCGACCGGTGCCATAAATCCTCGTCGCCTGCATATCGTCTGTCTCTTTCACGCTCCCTCTCTGTTTCCGTCTCTGTCACTCTGCATCTGCCTTGCGTCTGGCACCGCGAGGACTAGCCAAGTGCTGGGCAGGGGCGAATCTAGAGGCTTGTTTTGATCGAAATCCGGCTAGGCGAGGATTTGACATTACGTTAGATCGTCCTGGCTACAGATACAGGTACAGGTAGACCTAGACCTAGACCTAGACAGACGGCTGCTCATAACTGATGATGATCTGTTTGTGTTGTCCAACTTGTAGCACCTGTTTGGACGACACAGCGCCGACGAAAGCGAATCCGACTACTTTGATTCTCTCCAAGGACATTCGCGGCGACATGGGCGAAAGCATCCCGTCCTGCAATGTCGCGGCCATCCACAATTATCCTCATAATGCAACGAAAGCATCGCTACGAAAAGGGATATTTCGAGGGTTTTATGCTTGATTTAACAGTTTATGACTTTATTTGTGTGACAGACACAATGCGACGACTGTCTTCCTCCCTCTCTATCTGTCCTTGTCTCCGTCACTGTCTCTGTCTGTGTCCAGTTCCATTTCCATTTCCATTTTAAGTCCCTGCGCCGGCGCTCGCTCTTTTCACCTGCAAATTCGGCGAGTTCGCAAATTTTATTACTGGCGCTATCGGATTTGCTACTTCCCAGAATTTTCAAAAAAAAATTTAGAACAAAGGCGAAGTCATAACAGACAAATTTTGTACAGTTTCTATGGTGGATCACATGAGTTTGGATTTTACCCATGAGTGATTTTAATTGCATTACTTGAGCCCTATAATATTTCTATGTATTTCGACTAAGATTATGAAATGATCTCAAGAAATATTTCAGTTAAAATAACTTTTCATAATTTATTATCTATTACTTCATAGTTTCTGTCATACCCAGTTAGAAAAGAACGATAGTTAGTGTGAAAACATTTAAATGAACATTTTTGTTATCTTTTATGTTATAGTCTTGAGAAATCGATCTGTCTTTACTAAAGAATACTATTTTCTATGACATTAACAATAAAACAAATGTTTTAAAATGTAATAATATGATACTTATATATTTATTGGATTTAAAATGGTTAAAAAATACATATAATAATATTTTATTAATAAGAATTTAACTCTTTTTTCAAATTGCTTTATGTTTTAAGATAGAAATATTATTTTAAATATGTAGATTGCAGATTGAATCTCATAGATACATTTTAGATCAGTGCAGATTCGATATTATTTTTTTTTCATTTAATACATAATAAATTCTGAATATCGATCGATCACATATGCAATTATCAAGTGTTTAACGCGCCTCCTTCAAAGAGCATCCACTTCTACACATACGTCTGTTTACTTAGTAATCTAACAAAAACGTCAATATAGTTGCATCTGGGATAAACCCAAATTTCATTCGTTCATGCAAATTTTGGATTTTCCATATTTTATATCAAAGAAGAGTCCTGCAACAAGTTGCCTGTTCTGTGCGGCTGCGGCGCCTGAGGAAGGCAGCGATGCGGAACCCGTATCGCACACCCGGCCGGGAGCTGGGTATATCAGCCTACCTAAGTGGTGCAAGTCGCAGGTAGTGGCCCAGAAGACATGGGCACCTGGCGGCTTCGCCTGGAATTAAGCGCGAATTTTATTACGCGCTTTTCGTAGAAATTTCGCGGATCGGATTTTATTGCACACATGTGCCTGCCTATCGTAAAAGCTGTTTTCTTTTCTTTTGTTCTTTTTAAATTCATAAGATTTTCGGGAAAACCAGCTATCTTTTCTTTCATCCTCGATCAGCAACTTATCTACATGTTATAACTAGATTATTTTAACTAAAAATATATGTACTATAGTCTAGTTTAACCAACTAACTACTTTTGTATATTAATTTGTTCTGATTGTCTATTGGGCTAATCAATTTTTTTCATTTCAGATACCCCAGAGCATTTACTTAAGTGTAATTTAAATATATTCTTTAATCTTAATGTTTATTTTAAATTAAATTGCTGTGTAGGCTGCTTTTAGCCTGACATTAAATAAATAAATTAAAAAAATATTGTACACAGAATATAATAAGAATATTTATATGTGTATCCGCTTTAAATTAAATAATAACTATTGATGATATTAAATAATCTTATTTTTGATAATGCAATTTTTTAGTTTGTTTGAAATGTAAATTTTGATCAATTAAAAAATATCAACAATATATAACTGCAATTATTTAATAAATATGTTATATAAGACATATAATACTAAAAGAAATATAACAAAAAATTTGAGGTTTGTTGTATTTATTAACTACAATATTTAAATTATCGGAAAAAATTATGCTGAACATTTAATACTTAGATCAGGTATACTTAAAGCATTATGTGAAGGGTGCACCATTCGCAGCGTAACTAAACAGCGATTAATGCACTTTAATTTGATTAAATATTAAAATTCCAGAAGTTAACAACAAATTCTGTTTCTATAATTAGAGCATGAGGTTGTCATGATGTACAATTTTAAAACAATTCTTACGCGAAGAAAGTTTAATTGCAACATGCAGCCTGGGGCATAGCAAAGTTAAAAATATTCTGATGATTATTATTGTTTAAACGTTCGATCTTTGTCTGATAATAGCATTATCCAAAAGAAGGGACATGCGATTATCAGGAAGAGAAACATTTTTCATTTTGATCAGTACAGTTTTTTAGCTATGCCAAGTAGCTCGAGTTATGAAACAGGATTTGATTTATCACGGTAATTTAATACAGAATCTTTATCTATAACACATTCAGTTAAGCCCATTACCTCAACAATATATGGATGGTCATTCATGGGCTTTGGGAAATGCCCAGCCAGACAGAGTTGAGAACAACGAACGTGTTATACAGAAAGTTTCTGGATTTCATTTTAAAATGCATTATAAAGCTATAGCAACGATAAATCTTAACATATTAGAAAGAATAAAATAATATTAAATGTCTTAAGATGCTACAGATTACTACGGGAAGATATCTACAATCATTAGATCTTTGTACAATCAGGAAACAACGTGTCACTTAAGCTATAAACTTCACACATATTACAATTTTTGTGTGTACAATTAATCACTATTTATCATAGACCGCTCAGGGTTCAGGCCTAATTAAAGCAGTAGGCGAACTGCGTGTTGCCAGTGGCATTACGATGTGGATTATACGCTTGCATTATCGTATCCATCGTACATTGATATTGATTCGCTTCATTCATTGCCTCCGAATGCGTTAAAGGTGGCGCCTGCGTTGACGGCACCGTTAGCTTACCGAACTTGCCAAAAGCGCTGTTGCCATTGCTGCCGCATCCGAGGTTGCCGCGTGCCACAGCAAGTAGTCCTGCGCCCAGAACATCGCTGCCATCGTCACACGTTTTATCTGCAGCACCATTGTTGCTCTTCAGTGGCTCCAAGTTCTGTTAAAACCGAGAGTGACAATTTTAGATAGGGAATTCGACATTTAATAACCGTGTTTACATGTGCCAGATATGGTAAATAAATTCATAATACATTGACATAGTTATGAAAATGAACAAGGGGTGAAACCTCTTTATGAAACTCTATTGCAAGTTTGTCTCACAGAATTTGTACTTTACAAGTGTTAGCACAGTCATTTACAGGGTATTTTAGAACTTTACAATATCTGGCTCTGTTTCTATACATAATACTATGTAACAAGATATCTGTCACTTCCAGGATCTATGCTCACCTGTAGCGTCGTCGTCTTCTTGATCGATCCATCGTCCATGTCGTCGGTGACATCGTCGGCGCCGACAGCAGTGGCACAGGGGCCGCCAACGCTGCCGCCACTGCCATTGCCACCGACACCGCCACCAGAACCACCGCCACACAGACTGGGACTTTCGTCATTCTTCGGTGTTAATGGCTCATAGACCTCGGAGCCGGGCGAGAGCGCAGACGTTACGGACTCGACGGCCGGCATATTGGCAGCGACGCCGCTCAAAGGCAGCGTCGTTGTTCGCATATAATACGAGCCATTGAAACTGTAGTCGGCCTCGTTGTCGCCTTTCAGCAGCGGCACCCGACAGCCGTTTGCGTTCTTTTGTTGAAAGTCAAAATGATGATAATGTTGCTGCTGTTGTTGTTGCTGTTGTTGTTGCTGTTGTTGTCGGGCCATCACATGATGGTGATGAAGCTGTTGCGACTGCTGATGATGAGGCGGCGGGGGCGGTGGCACCGCCTGCTGATGGAGCTGTTGCTGTCCATGGGGATTGCCATGTTGCTGCATGGCACCAGCGGGAAAGAACTGTGAGGCTGCATTGGACGCTGTATATTGGGCATGCACCTGTGCCACATGCCGCTGCTGTCCATTGGACTGGGGATGATGATTATTGTAGTTGTAGTATGCATTAAAGGATTCACTGTAATGCTCCACGAGATGCGCTGATGGCGTCGACGGTGTAGGCGATGGTGTGAGGGCATTGGGCGTGGCAGAGCCGCCGCCAAGGCTTAGCGCTTGCAGACTCGGCGGATCCGCTTCTGTGGATTTCAGTGGTGCATTGGGCATCGATGGTGACATCGGCATGCCATCGTATGACTGATCCTTGTGTTGGTCCGATTGGATCTTATGACGACGCCGGCGATTCTTGAACCAGATCTTAACCTGTGCCGTGCCCAGCGCCAACTTGGCCGACAGATCGGCCAGACGTGGCGCGGTCAGGTAACGTCCCTGTAGAAAGTGTTGCTCCAATTCCGCAATCTGGGAGCTGGTAAATGTGGTGCGAGTGCGTCGAGGTCGTCGCATAACCAGCGAGTCGGACAACTCATCTGAAGTGAAAAAGTTCGAATTGAATAAATAATAATAAATCAAAAGTCATTATCATCTATAATCATAGATGTACAGTGCACACAGAATATAGTGGACCATCAGTTCATTTCATACTTTGTTGATCTGACCTGAATTACACTAATAATTGTACAACCACACTTATTTTGTATCATTTTAGTTTAAATTTAAATGTATATTCACTATTTTGAATGTGCACTGTATGTATTTGCTTATCCATGCAGATATCTACTTGCCTGGTTTGGTCATTTGGTTCGGCAGATAGGGACGTATGTAGTTGTAGTTGATGGCGCCCGTGCGTTCATCAAACAGCTTGGGGAAATGTACAGAATGTTGTTGTCGTTGTTATTGTTATTGCTGTGTGTTGTTGTTATTAAGTACTGAGTGAGAACTTACTAAATCGAAGGGATTGCGAAACTGTGGCGGCAACTGCAGCTGTGGGTGCTGTGTGTGTGTGTGTGCGTGAGTGTGTGAATGCGGATGAGCATGCGGATGTGGATGCGGCAGCGTGTGATGATAAAAGTTCTGATCCGGCGGCGGTTGCGCCATTTTCCACAACTAACTCCACCTTGATGTTTTTCTTTTTCTTTATTTTCGGCACGTTGCAATTTAAAAATGTTATTAAGTTTGCATTTGCAATAATATTGTAACCGGTTACATTTGCAACACATTAATTTATTATTCCCACATTTTTCGTTCTTTATATCGCGTCCAGGAAGTGCCGTTACTTCAAGCTTAAGAACAACAATTCAAAACAGAATGCACAAAAAGTTGCCAGACTGCTTGCCACGCAAGCAAAATGCGCAGATCTGGCAACGCTATTCCACAGCAACATTTAACAAATACCGCAAGATGGCGCTTTGCAGTGCTCAACTCTGACATTCTGAATATAGAGGCTTGTTATGCTTACAGACGTCAGATGGCGCTTGCAATAAGTTATCAACTTGGCGGGAATATTTTAAATTTTTTATGAATGGCTTAGCGACTAAATGAAAATAGACATTTTCAAAACATATATCCTAAAAACTTTAACATGCATAATAATTCAATAAATTAGGTTTAAAATTGAGTTTATTATTATACGTTTACATAAAAGTAAATATCATTTAAAAAATGGTTTGTTATGTGGTAATTATATTTAATTAAAATATGGTCCATCCCCTATCTTCCTATGATTTGTTCAGCAAAGGCATCTTTACAATTTCCAAGGTAGGTTTTAACTGTCAATTGCTTGTCTTAATTTATGGAGCAGTATGAATTGTACTAATACCGTTTACCGAATATGTAACTGATCAATGTTGTGTTGACTTTAGATATGGGAGCTGTTTGCTGTTGTTGTTATTATTGCAGTTGTGCCAACTGGCAGTAAAAGTCAATTCACAGTTCAGCCAGGCAGCCAGCCAAAAACAAACAAAACATTGCACATACCAAGGGAGACACACACACGCATGCACACAAGCTCATACACACACACACACACACACACACTGGGATACTGGGCCACAAATTCACACGCAGTGTGTGACAAAGGACTATGGCAACCCCCCTGCCGAAGCGAGAACACCCGAAAGAGTCACTGACAGAAACAGGATTCGGGTAATAAATTACAAATTTTGACATTTTCTGTTTCAGATCCGCTTGAGCTCTCGTGGACGTGAACACAGCCCGCCGTTGCCGGCACAGACTCAGTTCCCTATATTGGAAGGATATGGATATGTATGCATATATATATATATATATACATACATACATATTTGTATGTATGTCCGTTTCCATACATAGCAAGTTTTGTTCAGTGCATAAAAGACCCGCATCCGAAAGAAAGGAGCATCGATGATGAGCAAAATGCTGGACTGCAACTGCAACTGCGTTAGGACAAACCCACGAATACGACCACATCTCTGTCTGCATCTGTCGTTGCGAAGGAACAGCGGGGCACTAAGAAAGAGACAGAAATACAGATAGATAGAGAGAGAGAGAGAGATTGAGAGAGAATAGAAGCGCTCTATGCGGTCCACAGATAGTTAACTTGAAATTTATTATTTTACACAATTTACAATTATCTGATTCAAATGTGCACTCCGTGCTAACTTCTCCATCTACTGTGCCAAAGGATGCACTTTCATCTGTTGGCTGCCACAGTCTCCGACTGTGACACCGACTCCACCTCCAACTCCGATTCTGTCCTGTCTCTGATTCCGTGTCCGATTCCGCCTTCGCATTCCGACAAAAGTCACAGTCACGTTTTAAGGTCTGATTTAATTTTCTGAATGTGGCAAACGCCTCTATCTGTTTTTTGTTGTTGAAAAATATATCACACACCCATCGTAATTTCTGTTCAAGTGCGTAAAGCAAGAAAACTAAAAACGTTGAAAATCCACAAGAAACTGAAAATTCTATCAAATAAAAGGTGAAAGTTTAAGACTTGGAAAGATACCGAGTTTGATTACGAGTGTTATTTATATTGGAATAGATTGATATCGCAGCTTTAATTATTGTTATATTTATAATAGAAAAGTCAGTTAAATCTTAATTTAGTTATTTAAATGGATACATTATATAATTCTATAAGATATTCATATATTGCTCATTAAAATCACGATTTTTGAGTTAATTATGCAGATATATTCGTTTTTCCGGTTCGATATAGTTTATATTAGTTAGTATATTATTAAGTACTCTTCGGGGGATATCTTATTTGTGTTAGTAATATAGTGGGTTTTTTCTGTTAGTATATGTGTACATATCCGAAGAAAATTTTTTGTGAGTTACGGCTCTACAGAATTTACTTTAAATACTAATTTCTCTTTACGCGCATATTTTTCTAAAATTGAACCCAAAACCTATTTTTATATCGATTTCAGTAAAGTTCGAGCTAAAACACACTGAGAAAGTGAAGTTGCAACAGTTTTCACCCCTCTTTCAGGTTTCACGCACGCGCCTCTGCTCAGTAACGATGGTCGTCGTCTGTGCGAAAGAGATGGCAAGCAGATGAATATATGGTTGTCGTGCAGGATCGCGACCTGGCATTGGCATTTCCACAGGCGAAAGGTCGGTCTTTCCAGCAGACGGCATTGTTGTTGATGTTGTTGTCGCGTCCTTTGTTCCTTGCGCCATGTCATAAATCATCACGTGTGCGTATGTGTGTGTGCGTGCACCACCTTTCCACGAACTTCTAAACGGTTTCAGGGGCAAATGGCGTCACAAATTTAAATTTGGCGTCAGTTTTGTCCAGTTACTCGCGAGTCGCGACTCTTCGAGGCGTTTTGCCCGCGTTTTTATGTTTCTGTAACGGACATTCGCCTTAGTTAAAGTGTCAGTCGCAGTCGCAGTCGCAGTCGTCGTCGCAGTCGCAGTTGCTGTCAACGAGCAAAACAAATCAATTTAAAGCGAAGAGTGCAGCAAAGTTAAAGTCATTGATAAGTGAGCCACTAGACAAGAACAACAACAAAGCACATAAACACACACACACACACACACACACACAAATACTAATTCAAATAAAGGAAAGCAACAAGCGAAAGCAAATACAAATTCAAGTACGAATATAAAAGACGAAGGCAAAGGCAGAGGAGAGCGAGAGAGATATGTATGATCGTGAGCTCGCTACGTTTCAGTAGATAACAAAAAAAAAAAGAAAACAAAACAAAACAAAATCCAAAAAGCGATCGGTCAAAGTCAACGTCAACGTCAACGTCAACGCTGCTGCCGCCGTCGACGTCGCTGTTATTGCCTGAGCACAGCTCAGAGTCCGAATCCGAGTTCGAGTTTGCAGCCGAAGACAGAGCCGACGGTCGAGTCAGTCGAGCAGCGAACGTGAAGCGCAACTGACAAACGCACAAAAATAAGGAAATAAATAAATAATAGACGCAAGCGGCGCATTGAACTCGAGTTAAGTTATCAGTAAAAATAATACGGCGGAGCATGACAAAGTGTTGGGTCTATCTCTGGCTATTGTGGATCTCGGCTGCTGCTGCGACTGCGCCCGTTATCAGTCACATCAGTCAGGATGTGGTCGCCAGTGTGGGAGACAGCGTTGAGTTCAACTGCACAGTGGAGCACGTGGGTCAACTGACCGTTAGCTGGGCCAAGACGGAGCCCAACTCGGCGGTGGTGCTGAGCATGCGGAATATGCTCAGTCTGCCCGATCAGCGCTACAACATCAGCGTGCTGGAGAATCCCAGCAAGGACAGTGCCATCTATAGTTTTCGCATACGCCAGATCGAGGTCAACGATATGGGTCCCTATGAGTGTCAGGTGATTGTGTCTGCCTCTGGCAAGGTTACCAAGAAACTCAATCTACAGATCAAGACGCCCCCGGTGATCTTGGAGTCAACGCCCAAAAGCAAGCTGGTCACGGAGGGTCAGAACCTGGAGGTCAGCTGTCATGCCAATGGTTTTCCCGCACCCACCCTGTCCTGGGCACGTGTCGGGAATGCCATAATGCCAGCTGGAGGTCATCTACTGAACGAGCCGACGCTGCGCATCAAGGCGGTGCATCGTCTGGATCGCGGAGGCTATTACTGCATTGCCCAGAACGGCGAGGGTCAGCCGGACAAGCGTCTGGTGCGTGTGGAGGTCGAGTTCCGGCCTCAGATTGTCGTCAGCCGGCCCAAGGTGGCCCAGATGCTGTCGCACACGGCGGATCTCGAGTGCACCGTACAGGGCTATCCGGCGCCAACGGTTGTTTGGTTCAGGAACGGAGTACAGTTGCAGTCGAGTCGACGACATGAGATCTCCAACACGGCCTCCTCCTCGGAGACGACCACGTCGGTGTTGCGCATTGACAGCGTATCGGGCGAGGACTTTGGCGACTACTACTGCAATGCCACCAACAAGCTGGGCCACGCCGACGCCCGGCTCCATCTCTTCCAGCCCGTCATCCCGGTGCCCTCCTCGTCGTAGTCAGCTTCTGATGCCGCTTCCCACACTCAACAAAGACTTGAATAGCTACTTGAGTTTTTTCGGCAATTGTCTGGCCGCTGTGTCCACTCGGATGCGGTCTGTAGTTCTTATTATTAATGATTCATTCAATTAACTCTGATTCCGATTCACTTGATATCTTTAGTATCCATCCCAATCTTTGTGCCTTGAGAACTCGCTATCCAACTGCATTGCATGTCTGGCTCTCGTGTTTCTCCTATCAATAAACGTACATATTATACACACAAGTCTTATACGGTCTTATACTTACTCTTATACTCGCGACGTCTTCTTTTGCTTCTCCTTTAGATTGAGTTTGTGTGTATTCTTCAACAATATTTACACACTCGCTATAGAGATAAGGGGCCTAAAAAAATAAGATAAGTATTGAACTACAGTTCGCTACAACTAATTTATCAATTTGAAGATTACTATTCCTGAGATTGACTTTTCTAATCTCGTATTGAAAGAGTAATTTTAATTAATTTAATAAACTTTCGACTTATTAACTTTCTTGTGAGATATATTTGTTTATGATTTGATTGAAATATTTGTTGCAAAAGTACATTTAAAGTAACTTAACTTAAGTTGATCTCGAATATGCAATTGACCTTTATTAGAATACATTTTTCAGGCATATACGACCAATCAACAGATAATCTAAATTCCACGCTAGTGATAAATAGTAGTTCTGGGATAGTTATTTTTATAAAATTCCCATAAATTTAACATACCGCTGGATTTTGTTTGCATATATTAAAAAGGGAAGTTTACAAATTAGCTAACTTTTAGCCATTAACTTTAATAAAACTCTCAACAACATTTCAAATTCTAAACTTTTGCCGACTCCCCGCTCTCCACATTTCCCCTTATCCGTCAACTAGTGCAACATATGTATGAGGGCGGGCAGTAGATTATTTAAGTGTCATTTGTGTTAAGCTGCTGAAACTGCCACAACATTTAACTCTTCAATCATGGTTAAAAATGGACTACAGTTCACCTCTTGACACACACATACATATGCACACACACACTCAGAGAGGCTGGCAAAAGTAAGTTGTTCAATGTAATTGAGAAAAATGCGAGGCATTTGTAAAGGCAGCCCAGGAAAAGCGTCTGCTGTTGGCAGTTTTGTGGCTTTTCTGGGTAACAGTACTTTAGTATATATACTACGAGCATAGGCCGACTAGTATATACTAGATACATGCAGTATATACCAGACTATTTAAGTAGTTAGGCAGGTGGTGGGCATGTGGTGACCAGTTAACCGCATGAGAGATGTCCCTGGCTCTGTCCCATGCGTATGCCAAGTTCATTATGTCCTGCCACATTAGTTTTCCCTATCCCTATCCCTCTTGCCCAATCCCCAATCCCCCATCACTCTCACTCCACCCGCAGTCTCGACAGTCATGAAAATCAACACTTGCTAATGACTTAATTGTTTCCATTAGAAACTCGTTGCTAAATACATTTCGACAATTTTTCATAGTCCATTTTTTGTTCTCGGACTCGGACTTTTGTTCTGTTTGGGCAGGATACACATCCTTGGGGTCTATACGAGTTTACTAAATGCAATCCAGCTCTAAATGTCTGTCTATATTGTAATTGGTGTTGTTGCCGCTAAGCGCACACACGCACCACACATTCGTGGTTCTGGGGGTGGTGACGGGAAGGTGGAGGGTGGCTGAGAGGGGGGGGGGGACTGGGTAGCACACAGGGACAACACGTGCGCCCTTACGATGCGTTGACGGCGGCGTCGGCTTCATCATTTCATTGTCTGCGTGTTATCCTGCCGGGCGGAAGGAGGAGCAGGGAGGACCAGCATGGACGTCGGCATTATTGATTTTTTGGGTTTAGCAACAACCACCCGGAAAAGTCGATTGGAACGCTAGCTAAACAGCATCCTTCGGGCTTACTCTCCGGCCAGGACATAAGGGGTGGATTCTGCTGCACGCTTTCAACCCCATTCAAAGAAAATGGCAAGGTGATTCCCGTACACACTGCAGCTACTCTTAACTTGAAATTGCTTTGCGTATCCTTAGAAGAAATTTCCTTTTGATTCCTTGCTTAGCTCAGTCGCATGGCCAGCATCCTTTGCCAGTCTGTTTCCAGTCTGGAGAGGCGCATGCGCTGCTCTCATCGTTGTTTACCTTTTTGCCGTTACGGTTGCACTTGGATGCTGGCTGTAGTTGAGTTTCTCTGCTCTTCCACTGGAAGCGTGTACGTGGAAGTGCCACTTCCAGGCGGCCAGAGCAACGTGTCTGCTCTTGGCTTCGTCGGCTTTGGCTCGAACGCCTCCACATGCAGACGCGCGCCTCGATGGCGCTCATTCGACTTGGACCAGGCGACGCTGATGCAGCTGCCGTGCCATCTACGGCTCTGGGCCACAACTCCGGTTTGTTTTTATTGTGCTCTCGCCTTTTACGATGTGCCAGCGCCTTTTTTGGATAATGGCCAGTGGCTGTTCAACATCTATGGGCGCCCATTTTCTAGTTGTAAACAAAAGGCGTGTTGGCTTTTACGATCCTGGTGCCGGATCCGTTCAGATGTCATCACAATAAACCCAACGTCCACCCAAATGTTTCTTTGATTGGGTGAGTAGCTCGTTTCAAGAATCGTTCGAAAAAAGTCTACTTAAGTTTTAGTGCTAATGAAGCCAAGTGATAATTAATTTAGCTAGTGATCAATCTAAAAATAATTTGTAACATTATAATCTAAAAGTGTTGAATATTATTCCCAAATAGTGTAAGTTGGACTATAAAATGATTTCGACTCTATATTTTCGATTATTAAAATTTAACTTAATACATTCGTTATATTCAGAGATTTCTAATAATACTACAGGTGATAGTTATAGTTAGAGTGCCAAGTGTTCAGTTCTCTACTTGATTTTAAATAGTTTTAAAACTAGACTAAAAACTAAAAAGCTATCAATATTTCCGGAAATCTGTCTGTATATTGTAGTGATATATCTCGAACATGTTGCTTTCAGAATGATTTTTGCTGATAGCTCAGCTAGCGTGTTGGATTAATGTTCCTTGCCAATATATTCATTTTTCATCCGACTTCTTCCAGGAGATTAATTTTAAATATAAACTTTATCTAATTTTTAATTAAAAGTCAGACCCATTTTTTGAATCATAAGATAGTTGATTATTATTAATAATCTTTAGAAAAATGTAAGACAAGGCTTTAAATATTATACTTGAATTAACAATTACTATATAAATACAATATATACGAATACAATATTTATGTTGATAAACTGATAATAATGATGACAATGATAGTGATTATGATTAGATTAGATGATAAAATGTTTTCTTACTTGATGTTTAATGAATTGCTCATATAAATGGGGCTTAAATATATATTTTTTGAATATTAATAATAAACATTATATCGCTATTTCAATCTGATTCCTAAAAAAGTTTGTTCTTCATCCTGATCACTTTATAATCCGCTAGAAGTTAATAGACACATATGATTCTAGATGTTAGACTTAAATTTTTTTCCCTAAAATGATTAATATGGAATACTTTACCCGAAATCAAAGTTGTACAGGTTTCACAAATACCTGGAGATTAAGATACAAAGTTTCTACTGTCGATAATTACATATCCAATGAGAGTTGTCTTTGCTAGTATTCTCCTATATTTCGCATATCTATAAGTTAACCTATAGTTGTATCCAATCCTTATAGATCTAGGTTTCTGCTTTTTACTCTGCATAGAGTATATGGTATAATTACTAAGGCCAGATTGTTGCTATCTGATTGCAAATAGCTCTTTTGCTTTTATGATTTGCTCTGATAAGTAGCACATGCGAATGTTAATTGCCACGCCTACCTCCCACTCACACACACATACACACAGGCACACAGATACATATCCATAGGCAGAGTGGGCTGCTAATTATGACCATATATACATATATATATATAAACAAGCAATGTGTGTATAAGTAATTGCATTGTAATTAATGCAAACTTGTATGCTGTATGTGTGTGTGTGTTGGTTAAGATAAATTAGTAGTGAATTATCGATGGGACTAGTGGAGCATTAATTGAAGTCTCGCCATTGATTTATGATGCGCAATTTATAGGCAAATGCAGTCAAAAGGCAGGAAAAGGCAAGAGTTCCGGTTAAAAGCGTTGGATAAAAAAGCAAAAGCAACAACTCGAACAATGCAAATTGCGCTGCATCAAAAAATAATAATTTAAAAATTGTATTTAATGTGCCAGGCATAAAGCCGAATTAGCCTTAAAGCCAAATATTTGCCAGACATCGGTTGGAGAGAGCGAGGGGCAGCAGAGGGCATGACAATTTTCATGCATGCCCTGGCAAGTTGAGGCCGTCTCAGGGGGTCGTTCGGTTAGCTGCTGCTGCTTGTCATTAATCCCATCGCGAGGAGACAAATGGAAACTGTTTTGCCGCTGACACATTGCTTCTGGTTTGGGTTTGGCTCTGGGCTCTGGGCTTGGTTTACGGATTTGGCATCCTCTGCTGCTGACGCTTCTGATGCGGTTGCGGTGCGTGCTCAAATAATAAATTTAACTAATTGTGCTGGCGATTGGCAAACAAAAGGCAGCCACAGCGACATCCACAGCATCAGCATCAGCAAGAGCAGCAGTCACAGTAAAACTGATTTGCATTCAAATCCTGTCTGTCCCTCATCCTCTTTCAACTGAAAACTTTGTCCAGCACTTCGGCCCGACCTTTGGGTATCTTTAAGGGGCGTTGCAATGCTTGCTACTTGCAGCTTGTGGCACGACTCAAGAATGCCGTGAGTGACAATTCTTTTGGCAAGCCGCCAAAAAGTATTCAACTCGTTGCTCGCAATATACCCTGAAAATATGCGAGACCAATAAAGTTTATGGGATAGAAAGATATTCGCATGTAAGTTGGCAGTACCACAACGCAAAGTTGGCAATGCTAATTGAATTTATTAATATTTTTAAAGGAATTCATGTACAAATATTTAGTTGGACTGTTAGTATAAATGTGAATATTAAGAAGAAACAGTGATTAACTAATATCTTATGTATCCCATCTAGTCCTGGACAATACTACTGCAAACATAATCTATCATACTTTCAATCTCTGGGTAGACTTAAATTCTTCAAATTCACCTTATGAATTATTTTATATATGATGCGTACGTTATGATCGTATTAATCAAATAATTTTAATTGGTAATCGCTCCTTTACTTGTCATGTATCAGATATCAGGACCTTCTGAAAGATATGGCACTTATGGCACAAATGGTAATTTTTTAATAGATCAGCTAATGCTGGGTTAAGTAAGCTTAGATCTAGATTTCAATCGAAAGCTCAATGATCTCAATGATACTTAAATGTTTATAAGCTATAGTTATTCGAATACCACAGGGTATCTGTTAGTTCATTCCTCTCGACTCGTTAGGTGGTATTTTTTTGGCTGTGTCGCAGCTGGGGCCAACAACTTGGCTAAAGCCATGGCTGTAGCGAAACCCACAGCAATTTCCCATTACAGATTGTTGCCGAGTGTAAAAACCAGCGTGTATCGTATCGTTTTAATATTTTAACCAATTTAGATAACTGTTTCCATTTGCAATTAAAATGCAGATGCATGCGGCGTAGTTCGTTGGATCAGGGGGGGAGGGAGGCCGTAAAAATTGTGCACCAACTGAAATTAAAACTTTTCCTTGGCGACCAATGGGCGTGGCACTCTCTGCACAACTGGGCGCACTTATCTGCAGTGCATGCCTCGATATCACGTTCGCCGCTTTTTTTTTGGCATTTTTTTGTGCGAAATTAAAAAAAGAAATAAAAATTTGTTAGGGTAGAGTTGCGGAAATGCCACGTTCCCAACGCATTTGCATGTTAAGAGTTTCGCACTGTGCGCATTTTATTTTCCACATCCTCTCCTCCTCCCCCTCCTCCTTCCCCTTCCACTCCTGCCTGACATCTTTCCACCCGCCCCCAGCAGCAACGACACGCCTTTTGTTGACGTTCAACGGAAGTTGGTTCGGTTTGAGTTTTGGTCCTGCGGTGTTGCCCATTTCTTTATTATTCTTGTTTTTATTTTTTCCTTTTTCTTCTGTGGCAACTGCGGAAGTTTTGTGCAACCGCCATTTTTGTGTACTGCGTAATGCGTTTTGCCAGGAGCGATGGATGCAGGGAACGGCTAAGGAACGCCATAGGAATGCCAACGACGAGGCTTGGAGACCAAGTGACACAACTGCAATTCGCACTAAACATTTAACAAATAAACACAAATATGAATGAGGTCCTTGCAACACAAATGTGTCGAGCACAATTTAGTTTCGACTTTGCCACTTCAGGGTCCTTGCATCAGAGCAGACTTGAAATGGGCTCCTAATGAGCTGAGATAACGTTTGAAGTGCTTGAGATAGTATATCTTATGCACTTTTTAGATTTAATAGTCTAACATAAATGTACTCTTGTTTATTCAATTCTCAGCTCTGAGCTGTAGTTATTCAGTTCCAGTAAACAATTAATTAGTTCACAGACAACTACACAGTTTTTTTTTGTATAAGTCGAAACTCAATTATAAACCTAAAAGAATACCGCTTATAAATAAATAATTTAAATTCCAATAATTAAATGGATGAATAAAAAAACTATAAAATAAATTATATAAAAATGAATAGAGTAAACCCTTGCCACAAATGTAGGGTCATTTAATAATTTTTTGAATACCCCAGATTCTTAATTTTATTTTAATTATTCATTATTTTTATTTAACTTTTTTATCGTTTGAGCTCAAATTTGAATTTAAATATAATTAACAAATTTTACTTTAATTTATATATTGCTCAATTTTACTTTAATTTAAGTCAACTGCTCTTAGTTGACATTAAAGAAATAAATAAAATAAAAGGTAGAAACTTTCGGAAAGATTTAATAATTGCAACTGAAACTGTCTGGCATTCACATATCTTAGTGAGGAAAACTTTGGAGAAGTTCCTACGAAGACATCAAAATCAGGGCTGATATCAGAAGACAATGTCTGCATCGACACAGAATTTTAAACGTTTAAATATAGAGGTTTAATTCCAAGGCACATTTTTCATAATTTAATTCAACAGCTAATCTTAAATCCGTTGTGCACTTAGCCAAATTAATTTTCTTTTTTGGTGGACAAATTTGTGAGGAACATAAATCAAAAATAATTTCCATTATGATCAAAGTTTAGTTGGAGTGGCGAATTAAGCGCAGATTGTGTGAATGCGGCGCCAAGTTTCTGCTTGTTGCTGAAAGATTGAAGCCAAGAGGAGACGGCGAATCCGAAGCTGAATCCGATGCCAAATGATATGCAATTTATCTAGAGAAAATCTAAGAAAATCTGCTGTGTAATGAATGTCCCTGATTTTGTTGTATTAGTACTTGTACTTGTGTATTAGCCGCGTTTGCAGCAAGAACATGGTAGTGAAGCTACTAGCTGTTAGCTCTTTAGGGCATGTTTGTATGTGTGAGATACGATTACGTTGGGGACATTATTCGCTTTAAGAGTTTCATTATAACATGCATCGCACGCTTTGCTTTATCGCTGAGCACATCCTGGCGCTGAAGCAGTAGCTGCTGCTGTATCTATCAACATCAAAATGCGCCAGGTCCTTGTGTCCTTGTGTCCACACAGCACTTCTCGTACCGACTGCCCGCATCATGCCGTGAGATTCATGACCGTGTGCTGGGCTACATTAAAATGTTGCCATTGCTGTCAGAGTTGCGTGTAGAAGGCGGGGGGTAGGAGGGAGGAGAGGGACAGTCGAGTCAATCCCAATCCCACACATACATATAAACTCTCGCTTACACGACTGTGCACCGTATATAAATAAACTGGCGCAATCGCCGGCATCATCGTCGCATCTGCAATTGCGTATTTCTGCGCTAGTCCTTATACCAGCAGCTAAAGCAGGAATAGGAGCAGGAGCAGCAGCAGCAGAAAATGGACATGTACTGGGAGTGGGAATTGGAATGGGAATGGGAGTGGGAGCAGCTGGAGTAAGAGGCGTACCAGAAGTGGGTGGAGTCGTCTGTGTCTGTTTTTATGTTTGTGTCTGATGCTAATGCCAATCTGCCTGTGTGTGTGTGCGAATGGAGGGGGATGCTGGTACTTCAATATGGGGTTAGAGGTGTGTCTGGACTTTCCATTTTTGCTTCTTGTCGTTCTCGTCGTTCGGCTAACCCCCAAAGCTGTAGCATACAATTTGCATATAATTTGCGTTCATTTTATTTTATTCCTTCCCCCAGTCCGTCGATTTCATTCTATCCCGTTAGCCATGTTACCACTTTATGCGTTGGCTGTAGCATTTACGATGGGCGTGGCAGCGCCTACCAGCAGCTTATTGATAGCTCAATATCCATCCAGACCCACAAAGATTATTTAAGCCGGGACAAGTCGTTGGCGGCTCAACGCTCCCAATTATGTTATTCACTTAAAATATGATATTTTAGCATACTTATTATAAAACTGTGAAATCTATTAAATTTTAACGATATTTTTAACTTTTCAAGCAATTCCATAAAAATGGGAAAATTAATTCAGAGCCCAAAAGTATGCTACACATTTTAAATTAATTCCTTATACACCGACTTTTTTGATATACTAGCTAGCGAAGTAATTGTTTTGATAAAATAAATTCATTACGCATTTTACTTGGTAAGCAAAAAAAGCTTTTCCTGGCTTTTCATATATTTTTTTTTAACTTTTCTTACATTTGCCTATGACAAGATAAAAGATTTGAAAAAGGTTCATTGTGCTTAACTATTGTTAAATTTAATAGAAAATGTGTCATATCTAATTCTGTCAATATAAATTCTTAAACAGCAATACGTCTAAATTTGGATCTATTTACTACATAATGTCTTGCTTTTAAAGGAATTCGTAATCATTTTACTACTTTTTTTTAGATCTACTAACGCTAGCTTTTTTCAATGTCGCACAAATTGTATGTAGTATTCTTTTAGGCGAAGAAAGAAAATATTATATAAAAATCGGTAGAAATTGTGATTCTTTAAGGGTTTTATAACGGGAAAATATACTAGAGGTTCTGTGACTACGTGCAGTTATGTTCACTTGTACACTTTGTAATATGAACTGGCGTAGTTGACAGCAATTGCATTAAATACGCGAACTAATTAAATCTTTAATGCACTTTGAGTGTACTCGCATTGAATATATGTATGCATACTGGTACTCGTATTCGAAATGGTCATTTGCATAAATTCAGCGATGTCCTAGAATGGCAGTACTTATAGCAGAGATATGGCTAATGGGCCATATCGGGGCCGTTGCCATCGGGTGAATTTATCTGGCTGCTCGGCTGTTGGTCGACTGTTAGATGGAGGTTTTAATTACTCTTTGAATGAATGCTAATTCATAATTGAGTATGTGACTGCAAGTGGCGCAGCTGGATGTATCGGCAACTGCAACTGCAGCTGCATTTGAATCAATAGCTGTAGCTGTAGCTGCATCTGCATCTGTGTCTGTATCTTTATCTTTATCTTTATCTGTAGTATGTGTTCGCATGCAATTATGCTTGTTTAATTTAAACCAAATTTATGTGCATTTCTCGACAACTGCGACAGCGGAAAAGTAAAGCTGGCCATGGCCCCTGCGAATTTATGTTTAAGTTAACACACATACACACTCACACTCACACACACACACACACACACTCAAGATACACAACACATAAAAATGTTGGAAGAGTCTGTGGCACAGCGAGCGGCTGTGTGGCAGCTGAAAATTACTTGTGCATCCGGTGCATCCTTTAGCTTGGAATCGTTCCGCGGGTCCTTTTAGAAACCTCAGGGCGTGAGTTTTACAGTCTCCTTCCGCTTGGTCCATTTCGCCAGGCGTTGGCTAAGTGAAAATACGAACAGACGGAAGCCAACTAGATGCCCCAGATCCCCTCACTCCGCATCCTTCCCCTCCCTACAGCCGCCCTAAGCTGCGAATGAGTTGTGGGCGTGGCAGTGGCAAACATCAAATGCGCCGCGCACAAATTGAAAACAAATGACGCGCAGGCCTTTTCGTCGCTTTCTTTTTATTTTTCTTTCGCTTTTTTCCCTTTGCCCAAAAAGGAAAATAATTTTTACAATTTTTGCTCGTTGGCTTTTCATTTAGATTTTTGGCGTTGGTCCGACATTCTGCCCATTCCGTCGGTTGCATTTTAGCCTTTTTATGCAGCCCATTAGAGTACGTGGCCAGCAGTGGCAGTGCCTTTTGGCCATAACTCACAGCGAATGACCTTCTGGTGCAGCGAACAGAAAAACTGTGGCGCTGCTGGCCAGACCTTTTAATTCCTACATAAGACTGCAACAAGGCCAGGACATGGGCAGGACATGGGCACCGAAAGGATGCCAGCCAGAACATGCCTTTTAAGCATTTCTCCATTTTGAGACTGGGCTTTTTAAGCGATTGCCAAGCCATGATAAATTGTTGGACTAATTTAATTAAAGTTTACGGAGCACATTCACTGCTTTCCTTGCTTGCCATCTCTTTCCCAGTGTCTTATCCTTGTCCACATGACTTGCTCAATTTATGTGCAGCTCGCATTGCAGTTGGCCAAAAGTCGACAGCGAGTTGCACTGGCTGCAGCCAAATGGCCGTCACAATCTGCACAGATAAAAGTTTCAATTAAGTTTATACAAATTATAAACAGGTGAAAAAGGTAATATGATAAAAGCAGAAGAGGACGAGAAAGTTCATAATGAAATTGTACAAATAATCTAGAATTTATTTGGGAACTTGAATCCAAATGAAACCAACTGAACTTTCCCCATTTAATATTGTTTTTAACGTAAACTGTAACTTTTTAAACATCTTCATTTAATATTGTTCTTTTAACTTAAACTGTGACTTTGTAAAATAAGCAAATCATAAGATTTATGGCATAAACATCTTAAATAGAGATAAATTTGCATTTAAATTTATGTACATATTTATTATTGAAATAAATGCTCTGTCGAGATGAAAGCCTTTGCAAATTAAACACATTTTCAAATTTGTTAATTTGTAATGAGGCCAAAACTTGAGTTTTGGTATTTACAATGTGGTTTGCATTGCTGTGGTTCTTATTGTTGCTGTGTGTTGACAAAATCTCATTACGCACATTTGCGAGTGTCATAAATAAACGGAATTTTACTGTAATTTACAGATTATAATGCAAAACTAAAATGCAGCTGGGCACAGCGTGCGGCAAGGACACGAAAACGAATACGAATACGAATACGAATATGAACTCGGATACGGATGTGAATGCATTTGCGGATGCGGATGTGGATGAGGACGCCGATGTCGATGAGGATGTGTATAGATGGTGTATGAACTGCAGAGAGGCTTCAGGACGAGCAGATGCCGATAGTTGGCCGAGCATGGAACATAAATAACAAGTTCATTCTCATTTAATTGCACATTTGTGAATGCAATTTGTTTGCCTTTAGTGCAAATAAGCATTATGCATGTACTCTATATATATATGTAAATTTTTATATATATATATACATTGTGGATTATGTATTTTCCAATTATGATTTCAGTTTATAAACCTTTCAGAGGACAGCAAACCGCACACTGGCCACCGCACTGAGCTGAGTAACCATTTCCTGAAGTCTGTTAAGAATGCATACAATTTTAATATTAAATGCGTTGCGAACGGACACGGCATGTTAGATGGGGGCAGATGAAGAGGAGGATGAGGCTGAGGCTGAGGCTGAAAGGAGGAAGGACTTGGCCCAGCAGGACATCTGCTAGCTTGTCGCAATTTCACTGTGGCAATGGACAAAGTTTTGTGGCAACTAGTCGATGCGTTTTTGTTTTGGCTTCGCATCGAAAAGTTTGCCTTGTTTTTTCAAATTGTTATTTTACTTTCGAAATTTCCAGAGCTTCAGGCAGATACTGAACACAAGAAAAAAGAGAACAACTTTACTGTATATTTATGGCAGTTGTTATTGTTTCTCCGGTTGCCAGTTTTTACTGTGTGTGCCGCCACCGCAAGGTGCGTGGCATTTATCTACTTACCAAACAGCAGCAGCAAAAAAGAAGCAAAATGGAAGCAAAAAATGAGCAAAGGCAGAGGAGAAACCACAGCCGGAGTACGAGTCAGAGAACCGAAACCAAGTCAAGTACTTTTTCAGGCAATAATTTCATTCTGGACACTTGCCAGAGTATTTTGTTTTATGTCTTCCCAGTGCAGAGACCCTGCAGAACGTGACCAGGACGAAGTGAAGTGTATAGTATCGGAAACGCTCCCGTGACCTACCCTGTAGTTCCGGGCTTTTGTTTAAAGTGCAGTTAAATGCCATTGTCAATTATCAGAAGCTCGTCTCTACAGGTATCTCACAGGGTAGAAAGAAACAACTATGTTTGACAACAAAATAATTAAATGTCAAGGTAGAGAAGGTGGCAAAAGTGAGCGATTTATTATTTATAAAATTAATAATTGCTCAAATTTTGTGAAATCAATTAAATTAATCTTGAATGAGTGATAAAAAAAAGTTGTCATATTAATATTAATGTTAAATAACTTACATACCATTTTAAAAAAGGTCTTAAATTTCTTTAACTATCTGTTACCTGATAACAAACTCATATTCAAGTAATTTATTACCCTTAGTAATTTATTGTTATTTGTTTAAATAAACACACCTTAAATTTCAGCCAAGGTGCGAACGAAGCAAGAGAGAAAAATATGTTTTCATCCAACTTGTCGCAGGTGACTTACCAACTACTTAGCACATAAAACATCAACTCAACTATGATGCAGACGCCATGAAGCTGGCTGAGAGTATGGACCAAAGGGGCGGACAACGGAGGCGGGACAATGGAGATGGTGTCCAGGCGCCAACAATTGGCGGTGCCTTTTAACGTGTATTAATAATTCAGGCTCACGTAAAAGTTGGCGTCACTTAACGTACATCGTTGGGCAGCTCAGGGGCTGAGTGCCCGTTGGTGGCGAAGTGAAGAAGTGAAGTGCAAGAAAAGAGCAACAGCAACAACAAGAACAACTGAAGAAAAACTAAAAACAAACAACAATAGCTTAGAGGAAATCTGGAGAAAATCACAACAGGCAACAGCAACAGCAACAGAGGCATCTCACCAGCTCACATAAACTGAGAAAATCCCGGGGAAAGAAAACCAATGGATGCCGTTGTCTGCAGACGCGAAACAGCTAACGTTGATAGGGCAGAGAGGGGAGTGGAGGGGGGAGGGAAGGTGACAAAAGGAGGCCATATCCTGTACTCTGCCGAGCTGTGCTACAAAAACCTGCCTGGCACGTATCCATACATAAATAACGATTTGGAAGGCCGTTTGGCTGTTTGTGCCAGGCCCGTTATGATGACGTTTATGTCTGCGAGTCTCTCTCTCATTCCGTGTGTGTGTGTGAGTGTGTGTGTGTGTGTGCCTGACATTAAGTATACGCCGCATGCTGTAGTACTGTTTGGCTTTTATCCCACGCGACTTCGACTCTGCTTGTCTGCAGACAAAAAATAAATAACTTAAATTCCCGCATTTGATATTTCTGATTTCTGAGATATCCCAAAGATATCTATTGAAATTGGTATCAGTAATGGCATTGGCATTACCAGCACTTATATCTGGCAAATGCATTAATATTCAGCACATTTGCTGCTGACCAACCACATAGACGTCGATAGACGTCTGGGAATTGCTGATGTTGCTCTGATTTCTTTGCTTCTTCAGTATATGCTAATTTATAAGATTAAAATAGACAAATGATTTGGTAGTAAAAATATCGAAAACTATAAGTTATATTTTCCTCTATTCAGCCGGAGGATTAAAAACTTTTATATTTTAGGAAATTGTAAAGGTAATAGTAATTATATTATTTACTATTAAAGTATTAATCTACTAGAAATAAAATAATTATATAAAAAATTATGTTTCGTTTCAATGTTTCACCTTTGAGCTTTCTTGGCCTGGCGATTAAGGATTATAAGTTAGATGTTGGTTAGTAACAACTTATAGTTTATTACGAAATGTTAGAGGACTTACATTTTCAAGAATAGAATATTTACAAAGTGGACACTTGATTTAATAGAATTGGAAAGTGTAAATTGAGTTTGAGTTGCTGTCGATTTGACTCGACTTGATTTAAGGTACGTGAAGTTCTTTAGATTCTCCAAGTATAAAAAATTGACGCACGTTTTATCAACGATGCTGAACTAAAGTTTTTATGGCAGCTGTCATCCTTGGGGTATAAAAGGGAGATGTGGGAGGAATGCGAATGGCATGAAGTATAAAGGGGGTGGAGAGGGAGAAAGGGGCTGATAAAATGAAGGAATGCGATTTATTTTCGCATTGACAATCGTTTGATTTTGGTCGTGTGCGTTTTTCAACTGCTGATTTAATGCTGGGGCTCAATGGCAATGTGTGGAATGGAGAGGTTTAAAAAAAGAGAGGGAGCGAGAGAGAGAGAGAAGGGGGTGGGCGGCATTTGGAGCTTTCGTTCTTGTCGCTTTCATTGAGTTGGCAATTTCTTTGCCATTTGAATGGTTGTTGCCATGTCGTCGCTTGTTTGTTAGCTGTTGACTGCCGCCGTTGCAGTGGCCATGGCCTTTGTTTTACTTCCATTCGCAGCTTTTTCTATTTTCATTCTCGCAGGGCTTCTTTTTTATTTGCTAGATCTCAGCACATGAATGAGAATGGGAGGGTTCGCTCTAAAAAGGATAGCATCCTAGCAGCGCAGTTTCTGTTGTCGGTTGTCTGTTGTCTGTTGTTTTCTGTTTTCTGTTTTCTTTTTCCGCTCGCTCGTAAAATGATTCGCACATATAATTGCTTTTGTTGTGCGTCCCCACGTTGGCACGCCCACTCCGCCCACTTTTGGCCGCGCGTTGAAATCATTCGTCAGGATTTATGCGAATGAGCGACAGTTTTTGCCATTTGTTTGCAACGACGCCGCCGCCAACAAGGACAACAAGGAGGTGGCACTAAAGAAGTAATAGAAACTGCTGTGCAACAACAGGACCAACAGCGGATGTGGTGAAACATAAGCGATGAATGATGGTGTATCCGTATCTTGCCACTAAAGTATCTTTGTATCTGCAGCAGCAGCGGCAACAATTGCTGAATATATTTTACGCGCATACTTCTCCTTCTTGCCACTCTCGTCCACATCCTTTCGTTGCCTCAGTCCTTGTTGCCCCCGCACATTTTATTAATTCGTTTTATTTTACTTCGCGTGACAAGTTGACATAAATGGACAAATTGAGCTTTTAAATTTGTTGCACGCTGCCGTGGCTGTGTGGCAGTGTGGCAGCATGACAGCAGAAGGAGCTGCCATCAGGACCCACACCAATGTCAATACGATAACGATAACCAGCAACAACAAATACAAATTGTTTTCCAAACAAAATTGATTGCCAACTGTGCATCACAGCAGCCAAATAATATTTATTGGATTAACATAAACTAAATGACATATTTATTGCCTCCCCCCTCTTTCACCCTACACTTCAAAAGTTCCCCCCTTGACTTTGCCAATTAGTCGGGGTCATTTTCAGCTGCAACCAGAGTTCTTCCCCTCAGGTCAGAGATCAAAAATCAAAAATCAGAATGAAATAACTCAATCATTGTTTAACAAATTGAATTTATAAATAAATATCTTTTTTTTGGAAATAAAGTTGTATATGGTATTTCGGAGAATGGGAATACTCCATTTGAATATGGAATTATTTGTTCGTTTATTTGCTCTGAGAAAAATATTTGTTTAACTTTCAGGTAGGATGTAAATATGCACATTTAATAATAAATCGCGACTCATTCGTATTTATAATACTGAATAACTAAACATCCCAAATCTAAGATTTCAACATACAGCTAAAGCACCTGTAGACAATTAAAGCAGCTAATGGGCTAGTAAGATTTGAGGTAGCTCTGGAAATTACATTACAATTTTTGTTGCAAAACCCATTTATTGTGATTTTATTTGGTGGCGCCGATAAAGTTTCTTTTCAAAGTTATTGAAATCGATTACATTATCAACGACACGAACCAACTGGTGAGTTTTCCAACGGAGCATACTATTGTTGGCTCATTTCCTCAGAGTGAGATGGCAGGAATTTCAATGGCACAAACCAAATGTGGAAGTCGAGTTTAGTTCGTTACTTACCAATAGATGGCGCAATGTTATTTTATTATGAAATTTTCCATGATAGAACAAGAGTATTGTAGGTCTGTAAATATTAAATACAAATAAATATGCTAGAATTTATTGTTACAGGGAATATAAATACATATTTTGTGTCAGGTGTTAATATATAAACACATAAGTACTAATATTGTATTAAAAATTATACGTAACTAGGTGTAACAGGTAACAGGTGTTATTATACTTATTAAATACGGACAAATGCATCTAATTAAATTCGACATGCAGCTCATAATAGTCTAGCATTTCGTCGTAGTTCCTTAGTAAGATTTTCTATATATATCCACCTACTTCAATTTGGTTTTATCGCAGACGTACTTACAAGATGAAATATTTGTGTTTCATTGCTCTTCTGTCGGCTGTTGCTGCCACTACTCCGATGCCAAATGGTTGGACTCCCTTTGTTCCGACGACTGAAAGCAATAGACGGTGGGGCTAACTAAGAACCTAAGTTACCTTGTACTTAAATCTGAAAATAAATATAGATGGTTTATTTCTGAAACTATTGCATATTTTACTCTTGTATACAATTTCTAAAATGAATCCACTAATAGACAGGTAAATGTGATCAGGACAGTTGATTAAATATAGATGTTTAAATATAACGAAATTTTCGGATTGGCGTCCTTTAGCAAAGGGTCTACAATATGTTGACAAGCTTAGAACAATACCAAAATCCAATTTATCGAGATTCTTCAGTTCAGACAGGCAAAGTTATCGATGCTGTTGGTACTGCCCAATAAGTCAATCCTAAAATTTCAAAAAGTAGCTTATCTACTCAAATGTCTCATATTAGTAATGATCGCCCGGAGCACTATCCAATTCATTTTCTCAATATACCAATATATTGAACACAATATCCGAATACTTGCCTATCCTCCCATTTTGTTAAATTAAAAACCATTGACCCTATTACTTTAATATAAAAAATATTTATATGTAAGTAATTAGTAGAGTCAAAAACGTTTGATATAGAATGTTCTGAGAAACGATCGTATTATTTATTTTCACATTTTAATGCAATGTATTTATATTAAAACTGTGGTCTAAACGAAGTCGGAACTAGAGGGACCCAATGGTTTGGTCTCTGCACCAGGGCAACAGTCAGCAAAAAAACAAGGCAGCCCAAATGTTTCATTTTGTCAATTCGTCTAAGCTCAATGCATGAAGTGGGCTGATATTTATAGGAAATCTTACCGAAAAACTTCAACGAAACGACTAGATTATTATTGCATATCCAAACTGCATAATATCCATAGTTTTTGAATTAAACGTTTAATTTACTTAATAGGTGGAACGGGGATAAGCAGTAGACATTATATATTTAAAAAATTAAAAGAAAATAACGATTTATCGTATGCTGCTATAGACTTGTGTTGTTTATTTTCGCAATTTTCGCAATTTTCACAATTTATTTAAAGGTGTCGTATTAACGCCCTCTCCGTCCAGATCCAGTTGGCCTAGTGTAAGTCATTTCCGGACCAGGGGGCCAACCGTTTACCATTACCGCCAACACCAAAGCCAGATAATACAAATATTTCATCTTGTCAAATCGTCTGAGCTAAAGGTATCAAGTCGTCTGATATTTATAGGACTCTTCACTAGGCATTTTAAACAAAATAACTAGATTATTGTTGCATGTCGTAACTGTATAGAATCCATTAAAGTTTTCTAATCTAACAAGTAGAACGAGGCGTGTTTAATTGCGATGCACTCTCTACTACACAGTTTTGAACTGACGATAAGTTGTAAGTTAAAGAAACAGCGAATTATCATATCTTGCTATACATTATTGCTATTTATTTTCACATTTTATTTAAAGTTTAGTAATAATGCCTTGCGCTGGGCGAGACAAGGGGAAAATCAGCCAACACAGCCAAAACAAAAGCAAGGCAACTCCAAAGATTTATTTTGTTAATTTTTATATGCTTGAATGTTTCATATGGGAAATTATTATGCAGCAGCCAAGAAATTCATGCAGCAAATAAATTTAGCAACACCCACCGATTAGTTGTGGTTAATTTTTATTATTATTATTATATATTATTTATAATAATTATTATTATATATATTATGTATATTATTATTATATACTTTTGTATATTTTTATAAACTGTTTAAATACTATTTGAATTTATCCAAATGTCAGAATTTTAAAGACAACTCCAAACATACATACAATCTGTGACTTTAGTTGAAATATCTCCTTAAATAGCAAAATTTTTAGCCCAAAACAATATGGGTAGAACTGAAAGCACCTAGATATAAAAAATCTAGAACAACATGATTTGGCACACTGAATTTCGATAAATCCAACTCAGATTTTAAGCAATATGCTTTTAAGATTAAAAATATGTGTGCACGAATTTGGTTTACAAATTAGCCACAGCTAATCAGCAGGTGTTGCCATACTTATATAATAAAAACGAGAAATGGATTTTGTACAGTTTACGAGATGCATAACGAAATACATTAAGGTATTTCAATGCAGATGATGTTAAAAATCAAATGAGTTATCTTTTTTAAGATTAAACAAATGTTAAATTTATAATAGGGTATTTGGGAGTCTCGCATATAATGCAAGCACAAATACAGATACCAGGTATCACATAGTCGAGCAAGCACGACGGTATAATTTTTACTTGGTTTTTTTTTTGTTCTTTTCTGAGGCACGTCAACGAAATAATCAAGAAAAGGACATGGCATAAAAAACGGAGGACTAAACAAGCGGCAGAAATGACATTGACGGGTATGTGAACAGAATAAAATTTCATCAAAATGTGACTGTCAGAGACAGAGATACACACAGCTAAACATACATATATATGCAACATATATGTGTATATATATGTATATGTGTACAAACACACACACTCACCGTTTCCCCGAAGCGAATGAAACGTGGGGTAAAAATTGCAAATGGACGAAATTGCTACTTTCATCTTGTTCCCTTGCACGCTTGGAGAACTTTCACTGCTGGTGACCCGTTGGTGGAGGGTGAGGGATTGCGGGGTGGCTGTCGGGGAGGGTGAGCTGAAACCCTCATATGCGGATTTGTGGACTCTGTCGAGCTGTCAGCCAAGAGAACAAAGCACTCAGTAGCGCCAGGCGGCCATGATGCGGCTTTAAGAGTCTTCGTAGATGTGTTGCGGGAACTGGAACTAGCTGAAGTGTGTGTCGCAAGTGGTGGCAGTTGCAACATTCTCGACTCACCTTTCCGCAAAGGACTCTCCGGTGCGAGAAGGTGTTGAAGGCCGTTTCGCCAGAGCACAATTGTAAATTTGAAAATGGCTGGATGTGCCCCGTTGCCAATATAAGTAGTATATATTCGGGACTGGAACTTGGACGCCGCTCAGCTCTCAGCGGGCAACTCGTCGGCTGTGCCCAAATCGCAGAAAATAAACAGCAACAACAACAGAGGAAGACGAAGACTAGCAACAACAGCTACAACAACCAACACAAATACAAAACTAAATAAAATTCGAAACGAAATGTCTGCATTGTGCACTTTGATTAATGATCGAATGTCAATTACCGCATATACTGCTCTCTACACCCCACATCAATACACACACACATACATACTCACAAACAGACATACACACACATATATACATATGTATATTTATTCTCAGTAGCAATTTCCGTGGTCGACTCGTACCAAATGCGACCCGTTGTCGATTGGATTGCAAATTCTCAAAAATCTGCGACAATATTGAAAGCAATTGCAATTCTGTCTTGTCAATGCATTGCTTCGAATTTGCGCAATGCGAACCAATAAAATTGTAAATTTATTCAGGAATGTATGGAGCTATTCAATAAAAATCAAATAAGACTTTACTGCCATATATCCTTTACAAAATATTTGAGTTTCCTTAGCATACTTTCAATTTCCTAAATAGTTGAAATTTTTCAAAATGAACTGAGTCAATTATGACTCTAACTCAAGTGACTTATGACTAAAATTCAAATATTTTTTAGTTCAAAAAATATATTTTATTTAAAGTATTGCTTGTATTCTAATAATTCCTGTGATTGTGAATTTTGAGGCTCTCGAGCGTTACAAAAGGAATAAATAGAACAAATGGTTTGGCGATTTGTTTAAATGGTTTTTAATAGACAGCCATCACCACAGACATTTATCCATATATCCCACCAACCAACCAATGCGCCATCCATCTGTCCATCGAGCCTTCAAGGCAACTATATGTACATACATTTAGCATCCTCCAAGGCTTTCGTAACATTGGTAACAGCATGCATTCGCTTGGCCAAACATAATACGTTGGTTAATGGTTACAAATTAGGCTGATCGACCGCACGCATGCACAACACACACGCACACACATACAGAGAGAGAGAGAGAGTGAGAGAGAGAGAGAGAGAGAGAGAGAGAGAGAGAGACAGAGCTGTTGTAGGCCAAGTGCATAAATGGCCAACCGCAGGCATGTCTCTCATTCTCTTGCACTCTTCAGATTCTACTCGTACACTGACCAAAAGTGACGCCAAGACTAAACTGCCAATTTAATAAATGGATACACATTAATTAAACCAACACACACACACACACACACACACACACACACACACAGTAAGGGCTTGTTGTTGCTGTTCGAGTGGCTGCGTGTGATGTGAGTGATGAGCCTTGATTGATTCCTGAAGCCACACACTTGAGAGCTGGCATTGTTGCCGCGATTGTAAGTTGGCAATGCAGCTCTTGGCCTTGGATGCAACTTTGATTTATGCCGGAGACCGAGAAATTTGTTTCCAATTCATGTCTAATGAGAATTGATGTTTATCGATGTTTTGACAAAAAGCCGTGTCCTGACTCGAGGACTCGTTTGTGTGTGTGTGTGTTTTGGCTATATATATATTGCCGGCTAATTAGCAGGTATTCGCACTTCCCAGAAACCCGATCCCGGCAAATCCCCTGAAACGGTAGCCAATGGCAAATTCTGAAATTGCCCGACAAAAGCATCAAAAGGACACGCATTACAAGAAGTCCCCGTCGACGGCGTGCGGCGCTCAGCTGGATCTGAGCAATCCTTCCAGTTCATTTCAATCGCCAGGAGGGAAGACTTCACTGATGCCGCCGACGCGTCGGTCCTCAGTCGCGTGGGCGTGTGAGGGGCGTGACGCTGTGTCTATGCCACATATGCAAAATGCCACAGGCAAGCTGAAGATCCTACGAAATTAGCAACAGTAGACGGGTTAATTGTTTCTTTTTCGCCCAAGAGACAAAAGGGTTGACTTCGAGTCGATGGGCCGTGCCATGTCCGGTGACTTCTGTTGGGATTAGCCGGGATGAAAGAGGATGAGACGGGATTAAAGCATGCGACTTCAAAGAGGGCGGTTATGGTCTACAGTTGCACTAACCAACAGATTCAAAGTCAAAAGTCAATTCAATAATAGTGTGTTGAAAAACAAAGGTTTGACAAAGAAAGACACAAACGAAATTATAAAAGATGCATATATATTCAAATAAAGAATATATTAATATTAAAATGAAAATGGAAATTAAATCAAGAACATTAATTGTTTTGCTCCTTTAAGATCCAATCGTACCAATTCTTCACTTAAACTTAATTCAGGTAATTATATAATTTAATATAATATATTTGTTTTTTATAATATAACAGTTTATTATGTGTGTGTTTCCCTCTATTATTTAATCATTAGCATAGTCTATGTTAAATATGTCAGGTAATAAAAATGTTTAGCTCTTTATGCAATAATTGAAATAAATTGTAGACATTATTAATTTTTTGTAATAAATATAATTAACCATATCCCCTTTGCATTATTATTATACTTTTCAAATTAAAGCTCCTCCTGGTAGATTTGCCATTTAGTTCCTAACTAATTATTCAAGATCATAATCGTGTCGCATCTCTAAGCCCAACAAAAGTCCAATCTTTTGCGGTAGGTCTTCAAACAGTTGAAGGCCATTGACAAGCGGGGGCTACCGTTGTTTGTAATTAGGACATAGGGATGTCTTAACACGTGCTTCTGGCACTCCTGTAATCATTTCGAGCTGCCAATTTCGACCCTTGCGGGTCTTGGCCTTCATGGTTCCGGTGCACGCTTCGGGGTCCCATGTAGTAAGTATGTAGGTCTTAATCCTTTTTATCGCATTCAACGAGTGCGCGCAATTTCCAGTTGCTCGAGCAGCAAACTCTGGACAAGGACTGGTCTCGAGTGGAACTGCAACTGAAACTGGCTGAGAGGCTTGAGGTGAAGGAGCGTAGATCATTGCGCCATGATAAATTAAGCGCTAAGAGTGTTTTCGTGTTTCTCCAAGACAATCCACTGTCATGCCGGGTAGATTGATTGTGCTGAGCTTGTGATAGCTCCCCTTGTTCCTGTTGCTGTTTCTGGCTCTGTTTCTGTTTCTGTTTCTGTTTATGGCCAGCTTCAGTTTGTCACATGTGCTGTGTTTACCTTTGCCTTTATGGTCACACTGTCAACGCGATGTCCGCCTGAATGAGCAGCGACAATTTGCAATTGGACACCGCTTTCAGGGAACTTTGTCTGACGCCAACAACTCAAGACTTGGCTAAGACCAGTTTATGACACTCGGTTTCTTTCTCTCCTGGCTGGGGATCGGGTAGGTAGGCTGCCAATTTGAAAGATGATGCCTTGTTTAACATATTTCCAGAAGCCAACAGGTGCCAATGGGCTGTGATCAATCATTGCGAATCGATGTTTAATTAAGAACTCTTGTTAGCATTTGCCAACTATCGCTGCCTGTTCATCTCGCGCCTCATTTTAGGTCGCGTTCTTGCCCCAGTCTCTGGCCGTGCTACCCCTACCGATTCCCTGTCATTCCACATGAGCGACGTTGATTGCCAACAAAGGCTTGTTGAATTCGGAATTCTTTTGAGCCCACTCGCAGGATGAGCCGCACTCTGCCGGCTTCATGCCCAGCATCCCGCTTCCATGATGTTTAAATTTGTCCTAATTAGATGACTATGAACGATGAATCAGCGCAAAACACCAACATTCAGCTTCAGCTTAAGATCCTTTCCATTGAGCACATATTATTAAAGTCAACGTATTTTGGAATCAAAACAAATTATTGAATTGATTTTCACCATAGTTTTTCTATTTATTTGAATTAGAGAGTAGCTTTTAAAGCTACATCACTTTTGGTATGCACCATAAGTAGGTCTCAAGATTCGATGTAGATATTTATGTATCTATGTAGTATATTAAGCTTTATTTATAAAATATTTGTGAATTTTCTATTTTTGGCACACGTACTTGGACTGACTGTAGGCTCGCAAGCTCAAGATAGAATAGAAAAAGAAAATAAGTTTAATAATAATGAAATTCGTTAAGTAATTAATTATGTATGTGTACAACAATTATTAAAGGATGTTAACACATAATTTGTTTATGGTGACGGGATAATGTGCAGGCATTTAAATTTAAATAAGCAAATTGCCCTCTCTTAATTGAACCTATAAAATTAAGTAAAACTCATTATTGATTCCAAGTAAAATTTTGCTGTTTATTTGGTTTTTATATTGTCTAGATATATTTTTATACTTAAACGCATGTTTGTTTCTTCCATTTGTATTGTTGTTGTAACCCTAAAATATACGTTTGAACTTACATAAATATTTACGCACAACAGATGCAACTAGTTAGATACAATAATAATGATAATAATTACAATAACTCAAAGATTTATATATATATATAATTTCACTTACAACTATGACAAATTGGGGCCTGTGTTTACATTTAATTTGCTATGCTTTATACAAGGACTTATGCTCCACTAATTAAGTACTGCTAATTTACAAATTTATCGGGTATTGTGGAGGGCTGGACCATCGAATATATAGTTTTAAACAAGGCTGCAAACCTATGGACTGTGGGAAAGATCGGATGGTTCGAAACTGAAATAGAACCCGTCGTTCAGCGTATCGATGGTTGAGAAGCGGTAAACAAAATTATGAATAACTTATATCACTGTACAACACTCGTTTTTTACAATTTCAAACAAATTAAATTAATATTTTTTATGAATAATTTAAAGTTTAGTTCGAGTGCGCAAGGAAACCCAAACAGTTTGCAGCCTTGATTCTATCCAGGGATTTAGTCCAGTGGTCGTGGATTTCACTTTTGGTGCTTAACTAACTAACTACAAGTAATGTTTCACTGTATACTCCGAATTTCCCGAAGAACTGGATTGTTCATGTATCGGTTGTATAAAAAGAGACTTTGCTAAGATTATATTCAAATACATGCTGACTCATAATGTATATAGCAGAAAGTATTGCGGTGCTAACTAAAGGATTCAATGTACAAGGCTTAACGTTGGCACCATTATGGTGTCCTAAAGTGCCGTTAGATCGTAGTCCTGCTTAATGTGCTGCTGCAGATTGGTCATGAGATCGGATTGCTGTTGTTGCTGATGATGATGCAGACCCGTGTGCATTTGATTGTTGTTGTTGTTGTTGCTGTTGAGGTTGCTGCTGTTGTTGTTGTTGTTGCTATTATTATTATTGTTGTTATTGCTGTGATGCCCTTGAAGCTGCTGAGATCCTGGATATCCATTGCCATTGCTGCCATTCACGCACGCCGTCAAATTGGGCGCTTCCGAGACGGCTGGGATATACGGCGGATTGCCGAGCGAGGAACTGACGTCTCCAATGCTCTCCAGGCTGTCGGAGCGAATGCACTACGAGAAAGAGAGACGGCGAAAGAGATGAATATAGTTAAAAAGCAAACTCAAACTAAAAGTAAAATTAAAATAATACGATTATATTCCTTAAATCGAGTATATAATACTTGATTGTATGATTTTCCAATTCCTTTTCCACGAAAAATTGATTATCGGGACTCTTTATAAATTTTTGTTTAATTCAATTTAAATTGAATGATTTCAGCCAGCTTTTTACAGAGGCTTGTTGATTTATACGCCAACATATTGCATGACTCATAAGGCTTTTATTGTTATGCTGTTCTGTCAGAATAATCTCGTGTGCAAATGCCACTTTCGGCTAATGTCATTGGTACTTTAAGTGCTTCGCTGTTGACTTTCAACGCATGCAACATACCTCATTCATCACCGGTGTCTGTTGTTGCTGCTGTTGTTGTTGTTGCTGCTGCTGTTGTTGTTGTTGCTGCTGTTGTTGCTGTTGTTGTTGCTGGGCTTGCTTCTTGGCACTGGCACGCTTTGTGGACTTCTTGGCTACCGGTGTTGGATTGCCATTGGCATCGACGGTTTTCTTGCGCACATTCTTGGTATTGGGCAGCTTGTTGTCCTTCTTCCACTTCATGCGTCGGTTCTGGAACCAGATCTTGATCTGGCGCTCCGACAGCACCAGAGTGTGTGCAATTTCGATGCGACGGCGTCGGGTCAGGTACCGATTGTAATGGAACTCCTTCTCCAGCTCGAGTATCTGGTGGCGTGTGTAGGCGGTGCGTTGGCGTTTCGGCTCCATTCCCGGTTGATAGGAGCCATTCGCTACAGATAGAGGAGCAGAGACAAAAAGAGAGAGAGAGAGAGAGAGTTTGTGTTAAACAAGATGCATAATTAATGATTTGCAAAAAGCTTAAGGGGTGAGTCGAGGGCCAGCGGAGACGACGGCGATTAAGTCGCATCGCGCCACAATTAATACACTTCAAATGGAGTTTCATAATAAGAAGGCGGCTCAATAAATCTCCCAAGATAAGTTGACATCCCCAAAAAGCGCGCCAAAACTTTTCGACAAACACCTTGAATCCCAGAAGGGTAGCAAAGTATTATGAAGTGGAAGTAGAAGTAGAAGAAGAAGAAGAAGCAGGCAGCAGACGGCGGATAACGGACCGCGGATAGATGAAAGAGCTGCACTTACCCAGCGCCAGTCCGCGGCTGTTGGACAGGATAATTAATCAAAATCAAATAATACAACTGCCTGTCTGTCTGTCTGTCTGTTTGCCTTTCGGACGCTGAAGCTGACTACTCGGAAAACAACATTACGCGTTCGTATTTAGTTTTTCCTTGAAATTAAACATTTCCCGCCAGCAGCAACCCCTCAGCCACAGCCAAAGCGAAAGCCGATGTATCCTTTTCCTGTTCCGTTTTTTATGCTCTGCACCTGCTGCCCGATTGAGAACGTAACCGTAACCGTTTTCATTCCCATTCCCGTTTCGTCTCTGGCCTGCGGGTCCATCAAATGGAGCGGACAGACAGACAGCCCATCAAATTTATTTTTGCACCATCAATTTCAATTTTTGGCCAGCATCGGGATTGAAGTTGATATTTCTATCGCCGCTTTTGGGTCCGGACTCTCCGGTCTTGACCAATCATATCCGGCGCAAATCAAGTTGTAATTTATAAAAATTTCATTGCAGTGTGACAGACAGCTTTCGATTTGATATAAATATTTCAATCCCGGCTGCGTTGGCCGATTCCCAGACACTACGCAGATTAATGATGTTGTCCACTGGCCGCTGACAGCCAAGTCGAGGAGGGGAAAGGGCGGGGTGCAAGGGTTCTACGAGCTTTCTCCCTTCAGACTGTGCTAAAATCTATCACATCAATTGACGTAGGCCTTAAAGAGCTGCTGACAAGTTGTTGTTGCTGTCTATTTATAAAGTTCAGCTTGACAGTTTCTTGAAATTATTTTAATTGTACATAAAACAAATATAAAGTTTCTTTCTTAAAAGACAATTATTACTTCTGTTAATTAATACTACAGAAAATATATTCGCTGAAGTCCCTTTATATTTTGATTAGAAAATGTCTCTCTTAATCAAAAGTTATATAAATTTTATTCGAAGTTCTTTAAAGAATACATCATCATCTTATCGATTCGTCAGGGTTTTTGTAAGCAAATTTTTCAATGAGTTATTGATTTGATAACACAAAAAATAATAAAAACATCCCCACAATGAAGTAAAAAATGAAGAAAAAGCAAATCAAATAAACAATATCAATTACGAAACCCCAGAGGAACAAGAAACACGAGTGAAGCACAAGGAAACAGAACAATGAAAATGAAACCATCGAATTCAGCTGCTGCGTTGGCGTCGGCTTCGACGTCGACGTCTGCGTTGGCGTTGGCGTTGACGTTGGCAGCATGCTGCGTTAATTCGTTTTTAATAAGTGCGTATCATTTCATTTCAACATTTCAACATTTCAACGAATTGGCTGAGCGACAAGCGAGAGGTGCCATGTCCATGTCCATGTCCATGTCCAGGAAGAGGCCTTCAAGTTCTCAGTTTCAGTTTCAGCTGCAGCTCCAGCTTCAGCTTCAGTTCCAAGTCCACGTCCAAGTCAAAGTCTCGTCGGTTCAAAGTGCAACGTCATGTTGCGGAGCGCGAAGCCAAAGAGTGCCAATTGCAATTGCTTGGCAGCCAATTTATGAAACTGCCGAATCATACAAGGCCAAGGAAATCAAGATTGCACAAACAACAATATGCTCAGTGTCGAGGGTAGCGAGGGGAGCGTGGCGAGGGGCAGGAACATAGCGTGAAGCTGCTAAAGACCAAACTGAATGTTTAATTTTTTTTATTTTCGGGAAAATTGGCGCTCTCTGGGGAATTGGCGGCGATTCTTAAACATATTAGTGCGTAGGACGTTGATACCCTCTCTTTCACATACTATCTGTCTCTCTCTCTCTGTTGTTATACTTTTGGGTATGTATGTATATGATGTGTCGAGTTATTATAATTGGCCCTGCCTCATGCACGGCTGTCGGCATGTTTGTCCCATCATATGATTTATCATGCATTTGTGACTCTACACTTTCATTCATAGTCCAGAGAGAAGAGCACCGGGATCGGGGATAACGAGTCAGTTTCCAAAAGAAACAAAAAAGTACAGCAAAAACTATGTCAGACGTTACTTAATAATCATAATCTTTTGTGTCGGTGGCGGCTTCAATTGTGGGTTAGCTTGACTTCAATGCCACGGACGAGAACGATCGGAGTATCGGCTTCGATATCTCTTTAATCCACCAAACTGATCGTTAGTCCATTTAGCTGCCTGCCTCTGCTGTCTGAGGTGCGGTCCTCATCGGGCAACTTCCGGGCTTTATGTTTCGATTTTCATTCATTCGCACTCTCCGAGCAGCTGAGAAACTGGGCAATTGGGCCACTTGATTAATTGACGCGATAGTGCGAGAGTGTGTAAATATTTGGGAACGTAGTCAGGGCACGACCTGCGATCGAGAAATTTGACTCGTGCCAAGTTAAAAATTATACGTCTGTCAACTTTGATTTACCTGCTCATTCATCAAATCTCAGCCCAAACGCAAGCGCAAGCCCAAACCGAAACTGAAACCGAAACCAGTTCCCAAAACTCTCTATGAAACTGGCGCTTGAAATGTTTAAAAATAATGCGGCACGAAAAGCGCAGTTCATATGCAACATTCAACATTAAATCAAACAAATGACAACAAATTAATTTTAAGCAAACAAATCTCAAGTCCCTCGCTAGGCCCTAATGAATCTCACAGCTCAGCGAGTGCAAGGCGCACATTGCGCATACGCCGCATTGGCCGGTGCCAGCCTCATTTGAGTTCGAAATTGAATTCCATTTCAGGTTTCGTTTCGTTCTTCACAAGTTAATGTTAGTACTCGTATTGATGTTGCCAACTGTGAATTGTCGGCAACTGTGTGTGGGTAAGGTTTAATATGTATGTATGTGTATGTGTGTGTGCGCTCGTTTCATGAGCTCATGGAAAAAGGCAAGTCAACATCAGCATTTCAACAACAGCGGGAGCTGCATCAGCAGCTTGTCAAGTGACTTGCAATTTGTGGCAGGCAAATAAAAATAAACATGAGCTCATGCTACTTACAAGTACACACAAACATACACATGCGTACTACAAATCTCATGTACTTAGAAACAATTGTCTAAAGACATACATATGTACATATCTCCGACTTATTTACTCAGCTACAAACTGAAACTGAAGCTGAAGTACCCGCAGCAATTGAAGCTTAAAAGTGCACATCTCGAATTCTTAATTCGCTAGCAACAATATAACAATAATAACTTTTACTGCATTAAAGAAAGAAAGAGACAGGGAGAGGCTATAAAAATACATATTAATTTAAAGGTAATCCAAAAAAAAATGGCACAATAAACGTGCCAAGTACTCGATCAATTTTTCATCAAAATTTTAACAAACGTCGCGTCGTTTTGTTTTTTAGCTCACAACACAAAAACTGTCTGGAAAGGCATCAAAATGATTGATGTCACCTCAAATAGAATTTATTCATTAATAAACAACAAAATGATTATGTTCTTTTATAAAATTAAGCGAATTTTTATAATGACTGCAAATCTACGTTGCAAATTTAATGAATGACTTTCATATGCTATTTAAATATGAAAAATTCATAAATTTTTTTAATGTATTTAACTGGAATTTTGCGCCTTTTAAAGGACATACAAATTACTCTCAGTCATATATGCTGAATTGTGTGAATTAAAATGTCAGAAAACCTGAAATTTACACTTAAGGTAGACGATAATCTTATCCGTTTCTATAATAAAGTAATTCTTTAAAAAAGTTACTTTTAATTTCATTAAATAATGACCTCTTAACTAAGTTTAAATTTATAGACAAGAAGCTAAAATAGTTTTTCTATCGTTTCTTATGTACTCCTACTTCAAATGCCAATTCATTCTTTAAGCCATTTTAACAACAACACTCTCAATACACTAGATATTTTCACTTTCCACAGCAAACCTAAAGTCCAATCGTTGTTGTTTGGCAAAACTAAAACTGCCACTTGTCCTAAAGCCGATGCTGAAGTCATTTTCAAAGCGTTTGCTTTCAGCTTGGTATACATAGTTTGTAAATAGACTAAAAAAGTGTTATGACCAAAAGCAGAAAGACAAACAGCATCAAGTTAAGAAGCTCACGACTTTAAAGACCGCAGCAACAATAGACGCGACCTTGAAGATTCGTTTCGTTGGGTCTTTCTATAAAAACCTCTGACAAAAGACCACTAAGTTCGAGTGTTCGTCTTGGTATTCGTTGGAATTATTCTCGGACCAATAAAAGCGTCGCTAATTAATGCCAATTTCAATAATTCGCACAAGTCGAGAGAGCACCCAGAACTTTATTGGCGCAAATTGGGCGCAGTCTGTCGGGAGTCCGCCGAAGGAACGAAACTCTGCCAATTCGTAGCTCCATTCACATTCGCATTCACATTCTTGTGATTTTTGTTTTCCATTGGGACGCTAATTACGCTTTGTTCGCCATCAGATACACGAGTTGTACGTACAGATACAGATACAAATACACAGTTCCAGATGGCGGGGCACAGTCACAGTCACAATCACATTCAGAGTCGCAGTCGGAGTCTCTCAGCTGTTCGTGCCTCATCTGTCATAAAAGGCGAACTTCTTAATTTTTACTGCGTCATTTTCATCATTGTCATGCCCAGGGCTTGGATCTGTGCTGGAGTCTGGGCTCTGGGCTCTGAGGCCTCTGCTCTCCCGCTCTTTTTGGGTCCCTCTCGCCCGCTTCGCATTTCGCAAAAGGCAATAGAAGATAACCTGAGTTGGGATTACGTTTTACAGCATCTCGGTCGCATCTGGGTCTCGGTCTGGGTCGGGGTCTGGGCTTGCACTTTTTTTTTTTTGCCTCAACGGAGCCGATGCTGATGAGGTTTTTCGCAAGTCATCGGGTAACTGTGAGCCTGGCCTCTGTGGCACACTGGAAACTTAATCGTGGACTTGCCATTGAAATTCAGTTACAAGGCTGGCCACGTTTTCAGTGACTATGACTATGAGCATGAATACAACTATGAGTGCGAGTATGAGTTCGAGTACGAGTATGCAATGCAGTTGTTGTTATTGAATGTTATGTGGAACGCGTTCTCGCCGATCATCTGGAGGAATACAGAAATAATATCGAGCTATGAAATAGCTGGGCTCTCGTGCATAAAATCAATATTCCGCACTCATTCACATACATATCTAAGAGAGCTTTTATAAAAATACAAGCGTAGTCATTTGATTGCCATATTTCACATGCAAACTACATTACGCGGTCGCAAAAGAAACTGTTCTATCATATTGATGATATAGAATATTTTTTAATAATCTTAAATATTTTAACAATTTTACGAAATTGAGAAGTCAAATTTGTAACATTTTATGTGTTTATGTACAAGATATACAAGAAAGTCGAAAGTCGAAAACAATTTTTTTTATATTCCATTTTAATTTTATAGAGTCAAATATTCTTTATCTAATTTCAAAGTAAATATTTGAGTTTATAAAGAAATTAATTTTTCTAAGTAATTTATTGACTCAAATCTACAGAATGAATTTAATATATCTTTTAATAATTATCCTTGAAATATTAAGTTGCAATTATCAATCGAAAGCAATATAGAACACTATAAATCTGAATTGAACTACAATTAAATTTGATTGTCGCCAGCTAAGAGTCGTGTCAACACTTGGGAACCATTACTTTATTTATACGAATGCCAAATTGTTCTCTAAATACTCACACCTTGCCAAATTAAAGCTGTACCTGTTGTCGTTGTTGCCGTTGGCTAAGGCGAATTATACAAATTGGATGGGCCTGTTGAGACCACACGCCACCTGATACGCACGCCAAGCCATTTGGTCCGACTTGGTCCTAGGTCTAGGTAAGCGCTAACCGAGTGTAAGTCATTTGTAAAAGAGCTGAGAACAACGAGTAGGCACCAGCGAAATCGGGAACGGGGATGAAGAGGGGATTGGGGACAGAGACAGGGACAGGGGCAGGGAAGGGGTCTGGGAACAACCACATTCCGTATAACGAGAGATGATGCACTGGCGATAATCAAGTTTCGACTTGTTTTCGTAGTCGTGCGCTCATGATAAATGTCACAACATTAACATCAAATGACATGGACCATCCGTCACTCAGTCGGAGTTTTGTGTGCCCCTGAGCGATCTCTGGTCTCTGTTTCTCTCTTTCTCTGTCTGTCTGCCTGTCTGCCTGTCTGTCTCTTCGACCGTCGAACTACTTCGATTTGATGCTCATCAGCATAGCTAATCCCCCAGTGTCAGTGTCGCACGTCAAGATTGTGCCTCTGCCTTCGTCTTCGACTCTGGAGTGAACTGAAGACTTTGCGCGTGGCGAAACCTAATGATATAATTGCCCATTAGGGTCAAGGTTATGTTTAATTGGAGTGCATCACTTGGAGTTGCATAGTCGCTTCAACTAAACAAGTAGCTCGCTTATTAAAAAGCAATTTATCAGCATGGCAAAGACTGACCTAAAGCCACAAAACTCGCCATGGTTATATGCACTCGCCACCTGAACGTGTCGACCCATTGTCAGCTGTCATTGCCTGGAGCCAGTCCAGTTACCAGCCACATGCGGTAGCCAATTTCGGTAGAATTAAAACAATAAGCGCTGACAAACGTCGCTTTGATAATGGAACTCAACACATGGCTCAATGAATTTGGTCTTAGGCCCGTTAATGTTCCGTCGCGACAATTAATGGTAATTATCTATCGCAGTCAACATTCAAATGCGTGTATAACCACATATTCCGAGCATAACCACCTGGGTATTGGGTATTGGGTATTGGGCATTGGGCATTCAGTATTCGTTGGGAGCCAAGTTCATTCGATCATCGACTATGTCGAATCTCGTCGCTCGAATAGTGAATGGAAACCTGTTTCTCCACAGCCCACATTCAAAATGTTCGGTGTGAAAATTTAATAAAAAGATAACAGACAATGTCGGAAACTTCAAATTGAAGAAAAACTGAATGTGGTTTTAGATCAAAAATATTACTTTATAAATATCGTTGTAATTTAAAAATTAGTAGTTTTAATTTAAAAGAATTTAAATTATGAAGAGAATTTGAGATACTCTTAGATGATTGTATTGAATAAAATATTTTACTTATCTCAATAGAGAAATTTTAAGTAACGATTTTGATAAAGTAAAGTAAAGTTGATCGAATTTTTGTATTTCCCTTACTCTTCAAATAATTTATTCAAGCCATAACTAAGAGCCCTTAAGCTTGCCGTCTTGGACGAAATGCTTCCCTATCTTAGAAAAATAGTTTTAATTAATTTATCAACAATATTATCTCTACCTCCACATTATTGTCCTGTGCAACAAAATTTGATTATAATTGGCTTCTAAATTCATTCCATGAACAGTAAATTGTAAGCAATTGAACTCAGTAATCTGATTGTTAAAGCTATGGATTGCACTTATTGAGTTATACTAAATCCATTTTGGTACAGGCAGATTATAACTTTAGTCATTGTTTCCTATAGGGTATGACAGGCAAGTCACTTGAAGGGACTTCCAAGTGTTGAAAGAGCGAGTAGAGCCATTATTATTGTCGAGTGGCAGTTGCATAAAGATACAAAAGAGTGTATATATTCGGTATATAGGGAATCGTATGTAATGCTCATGTGTATATGAATATGTCACTCGCCATACACATTTTTGCCCTCAGCAGAAGGCGCGCCATTCTTGATTTTGATTAATGAGCACGAAGTAGAGTTTTTTTTGGGTCTTTGGTATTTTTTCTTCTGCATTTTTTTTCTGCAAAAGTCGAGCATTACAAAGTCTGTCAGTGGATCACGTGGGTGTTGGCAGCTAAGTAATTTAATTAGCATACCAAAATGGGGCATAGTCTGTTTTGTGGGTGCATCCAGATACATATGTATGTATATATGTATATGTGGTGCTACTTGATGAAACCTGCACTTACCAACTCCCGCCACATGAATCTTCTTCATCCAAGGATAAATTATGCGTTCCCCGTCGGTTGTTTCCGCCATCAGATCATCATCACTGTCCGAATCCACCAGGTCATCATCATTGTCGTTGGACGCCAGCTCGTCGGGCGATCGATCGAGCATTAGACGATCCTCTTCAGACATGTCCTGCATAGGAAATATTAACATTAATCAGTGTCTGTTAAAACTTATGGCACTATTAGTTGTATTTATACATTTTCTGATCCCATATCATCACAGTGTAAAACTTCTTGCAGTTGTTGACCAGTGGGCGCCGCTTCTTCCAGGCGCTTCTCTAATTTTAGACCTATAGTAAAAATATAGGAATACATTAAAAATTAAACACAATAATATTTTTAAGTAAGTAATGTTATGTAAGGATAGATACATATTTTTTTCTATCAATTTCAATCTATATGATTCAAATGAAATTATTAGTATGTGAAAATAATTAAAGTTCAATTACTTTATACTTCAATTATAAATTGATAAATCTGAAACAGCGTGAATAAAACAGAATTGAAATCAAATCAAAATATATATTTATATTTAAGGTATTTACTGCAGATTTAAGATAATAGATGAATAGATATGTGCTCTACAACTTTAATGAATAGACAAACTCTTAATAATTTTTTATTTAGGAAGTATAATCGGTAAATGTATGGTATAAGAATTGTATAGACTTATTTATCAATAATATCTGGATTTAAACGATTAAGCCATAAAACATGATATACAAGATTCAATGTAGACAATGAAACCAATATAATTTAATACTTAATTAAATTGAAATGTTATATATTAAACGAATTATAATAAATCGAGTGTTAAAGAACAGAAGCTATTATTTATATATTTATTAATTATTTATTGTATCCAATCTAATTGATACTGGTCTAAGCTCAAGATATTAGTTTCAAAATTTATAGTTGTCTGTATTTGATTGATTCATTTGCAAACCCTTTTCTCGGCACTCACCTAATTCCTGCAGACCGAGTGAGGTGTTTGTTGGCGGCTCCGTTGAGGAGCATTGTAGGGGCAGGTCCATCAGCTGGGAGGAGAGCGGCGAGTGGCCTTGGGAGTGCGTGCTGCCCACGCTGCCGTTGGTGGTGCCATAGTAGCCGCCGTAATATCCATTGGAGGCATTGGCGCTGCTGCTGTTTGGCACATTCACCGACGGCGGCGGGCCGTAGCCCCCCTCCGAGTGCACCACTCCGGCGGATATGTACTCGGGGGCGTGGTGCACGGCAGCGGCGGCTGCAGCCGCCGCATGGTGACCATAGTAACCCAGGCTTTGGTGTGGATGCGGATGATGTGAGGGCGGAGTGGTGGCATAGTTGGTGGTGTAGGCGGCGTTCTGGTGATGGTGGCCTGAGAGCGCACTGTTGCTGTGGTGGTGCGAGTGCGAGTGCGGGAGCTGGTTGTGGTGGTGCGCGGCGGCGGCCATGTAATCATTGACCATTTCCGCCGGATGCGTGGCGTGCGGGTGACCAGACATGCCAGGGCCACCTCCAGCAAGCGCACCACCCCCACCTCCACCTCCACCACCAACGCCCATGTGGCCCGTCGAGGCGGTCATGGAATAGTGCCCATTGTAGTGATGATAGTCGTCTGCAACCGGCGGGAACTTTGGATCCAGGCCATTGCCCATGGACATGGGGCTCTGGACATGGTGCGGTGCATGTGGGTAACCCATGAGGAATGAGCTCATCGTGGTGTCTTGATTTTTGGTGTGCTAAACTATAACTTTCGCTAGGCTCTTGCTGAGCACATATTTCATTTGAATATTCACTTATGGACACTCACTTTCTGCACTTAATGCCTTTGTATGATATGATCACTATATTTGGATTTGGAGTGTAGCCAGCATGATTATAATGCGGGGGCTCTGTTTATTGAACACAGCGCGAATGTCGCGCAACCGGCGCGTAAAAAATATTGAAAACAAGCGCCGTAAACAACACAAATTCCAAACAATTCTTGTATGACGTTCAGAAATCATTCAAAAAACACCAAAAAACGACGCGTCGGATCACGAACGAGTGCGATTGCGAACCGTTCAATTCGAGCCGTTCTTTTGTTATGAATTCGAACGAACGCTCAGAGCGCAAGCGAACCTGTTTTCTGTTTTCTCCGTTCGCAGTTGCTTCTGCTGTCCTCTCTCTTTCGCTCGCTCTCTCTCCCTCTCCATTCCGCTCCGAAACGCAGCGTGCAAATCGCCATTGCCATTGACAGCCAGCGATGACGTCGGCAGCTGAGTTTCGAAACTCGATTTACTGGTTTTGTTATTGTTTTCCTCAGAGACAAGCAACAACAATGCTCAAAGTACGGCCCACACGCAATGAGAACACTGTGGCCATGGCAGCACGCCATTTTCAACCACCGAACAGCCAGCGAGTTGGCAGAGTGCCGCATGATATTGAGTAAGCGAGACAACATGATATTTGGTCACACCCCCTCGTTGTTGCTGCTTAGCTCGCTTTTGCTACAGACGAGGCCAAAATAATGAGCACAGCTGAGGAATTGAAAATTAACAAACACCTGCTTTGAAGTTTAGAGCTCTATGTGAAATATATCTTAGGTGTTTAACTTTATTAAAATTAAATATTGGCAGAACATATTTGAGTATGGGTTAATGTTTTGTGAATCATTCCTATAAAATTTCTATATATTCTTCAAAACACATACACGTCTTCATATTATGGAGCCTTCTGTAAAACTCAGGCATACTCCTTTTCATGGAGCTGACTGTATACTATGTGATGGAACCAGAGTGAGAGTAACTGAGTGTGTAAATCTGAGCGTGAGCACGAGTGTTGCTTTTGTAGTTTTCGGCCATGGCGCACGCTCAAAGACATAAGAAAAAAAAAAAAGACTTCTCTCGTCGTCTCACGTCGCGTCGTGCGTGGCCAGCAAGCACCGCCCACTTTTCACTATGCCTTTCATCGATCCCATAAGCGAATATGGCAGACCAGACCATTTATTTCCCAGCACTTATATACGGATGCAACATAGTCTCTGGGCTTGCCAACTACAATCATATCGATCGTTGGCGAGACTCTAAAGTGTTGATATGAATTGCTTGGTCTATGGCTACCGAGTTGAGGAGCTCTACATACCTATAGAGTCCATATATAAACATACATTATTATGCATATGTATAGCGCGAAAGGCGGCCGCTGACTTGCAATAATTTCCCATTGCCATTGAATGTTGGATGAATATCACCGCACTTGGCGCAATGTTTCATTTTTATTGTGTTTACTGTCTGTCAGTGGGCGGAGGAGAAGAAAGGGAGCGAGGGATGCTGCTGCTGTTTACTATTTGTTGTTGTGGTTGTTGTTATCATTACTACCGTGATTTGTATTGTTGCTGAAATGTTGATGAAATGATGAGCATGACAGGCAAATATTCAAATGAGTCAGACATACATGGAAAATCGATAGAATGATTGCTGTATAATCCACATAAAGAAGGTCGCATATTAAACGCTTTAATATTTTTGTACATAAATATTTAGACTCTTTTCCCCTTGCATCATTAAATACAGAATCCATATTGCTCTCTATTGAAATTCTCCTTTCCAATTTCACGAAGGCGTCATGTGGAATGTGGATGGTGTGTTGTATAGGCGAGACAGCGACTGTCTAATTGCCGAATAATTGAACCCACTCCCAAAAAGCACACGTGCTATACTCGACTAAATATACAGTTCAGTCCGCATATGTTCCATACGCGGCTGTGTATGAGTGAGTGAGCGACTAATTAATCGACTTCCAACTGATACGATTTTGATGGGGACTATCAAAAGTTCATTAAGTCGATTAAGTGTATAAAACTTAAATTTATTTGCCTGCATGTTGTGTCCAACAACTGTCCAGGTCCAACAATTAACAGCTAACTTATTTGACTTGTAAATACAAATGAATAATTCAATAAAAAAGGCCAAGAACCTCGATATATTGTACATTACTCATATTCATATTTAGTCTACTGACATTTAGATCTTAATTAATTATCTTTATATCTGTTGAACTGTATTTATTATAATTTAATGTACTTAATAACTACAATTATATTAGGCTAAATCTTAAATCAAGCTCTGACTTTTAGAAAACTATCACGACTTCATATTATAATTAGTAATAAATTATTATTTTCTTAAAGTATAAGACATATATAATTTCTCTTATTCAATTGCATTTCTACTCAAAATTAAAGCAAAAGTGAAACTATATGAATATCTCTTTTGAGAACCCTGTCTGTTGAAGTTTCTCGTAAGCATTAGTGGCTGTTCCATTGAATTTACTCATATTTAAGCTCCACGTAGATTTCGAGTCATAGAGTGCTGAGAGACAGGCGGGTGGCTTGGGTGGTTTTGGCTGAGAGAGCTTTGTGTCTAAGATGATCCAATGCTGGGCAGGGTGACTGTTTGTGCAGCATTTGAGTTTCAAATCCCAATTCAGAGCCAGCAATCAGTTGCGACTGTCAGGCGGCAAAGGAAGTTCACTTGCTGCACAAGGCAAATGTGATTAATGGTTCCATGCGAGGCACATTATATGTGCCCTGTTGTGAGGCACTGTTGGTTGGTCTTGTTGTTCCTATTCCTATTCGTATGGCTATTCTTTGTTCTCGCCTCTCTCTCTCTCTCTCTCTCTCTCTGTCTCTCTGTCTCTCTGTCTCTCTATCTCTATATCTCTTTCTCTGCGTCTTCTCGCCTTTAACTTAAGCATCAAACTCGATTTTTATAATTATAAAATTAAGAAACCTGAGAATTCGCTTCAAGATACTTTATTTTTAAATTATGCAGATGGGTGTTACCTAAATATCTAATTACGTGACTAATAAACACGATTTAAAAAATATTAAATTCTATAATTATTAATCAACATCTAAGCTTGTTATTATCTTTCGGATAGTATCTGTAGAGAAAGTGATTTGATTTATTATAATTTATATAGTTTGTGCAGTTTTATACTCTTTCCTTTTCAGGCTGATTATAAAGGTTCGAAGCGGTTTGATCTTAGAATAATTGAGTTAAAAGCAAAGCCTCAAAGTAGATGATGCATTCACTCTAAAATAGCCTGTTCAATGCTGTTATCTGGATCCAGGAGCAATGAAATAAAAGAAGAAAATACAAGGTAGTTAGTAATATAAAAGACATCTTTCTTTCCGTTAACTCAAAACACATTTATCTTTTCTAAAATGTTCAAGATTCTTAAGAATTGTAATATTATTTTGTTTTGATTCTGTTATCCCATAATCAGCACTCTTGGCATAGAACACCGCATTCCCAATGCGATCTACTTCGTATGGAAATTGTGCTAACGACGTGTTGACAAGTGAGATTAAGTGTGGGAATAGAATGCTGGTTAGCTGGTTTGGCCTTATCGCCGCCATTTCCAATTTTAAAAGCTAAATATTGAAGAGGAGCAACAACAAGGAGTTCGCGACAGGACAATAAAGGAGGCTGTTCAATGATTGATTGAGTGATTAATGATTGACTGCGCGGTTGTGCCAATCGCTTGGCAAAATAATTAAAGCTACAACATTTTCAACTTGTGAGTTTTATTGACTTTAAAATCAAATTTTCATATATTATAGGGAAAGTCCTCGACTAACAGGCCAAATATACTTAGCCAGACTTCAGTTGAAGACGACCTGGCCAATTAAATGTGGTTCATTTGGTTGCCATTGGGAGAAACGTTTTTTCCATTTATCAACTGGCTCAACTGTTAGCTGTCATATTATGCCCAAATCGGCGACCCAGACTTCGATATGTGGATGCCAGTTTGTAAGCCCAGTTTGGGAGCGAGACGAGTGCTTAACCAAAATTTACACTGTGGCTGTTTAAAATAATTACTCGAATGACTTAAATGAGCCGAGCTGGTCGCTTGAGGGGGAAACAGCCGAGTTGTCCAGCTTAGCTGGGACTGAGACAGAGCCAGACTCAGAGTCAAAGTCAGAGACAGAGATTGGGACAAGTCACAGGTACCCATTATCCATGACAGATTATCTCTGATTGATTTCATTTTACCCCTGCACAACCATAATGAAGGCTGCGGCTGCATACATATGGACCAACAACAGCTTGGGGCCAAAATGCTTCGAATTTGACTTCAACTCCGGTCGCCTTTTGCCGCCAATTGGTTAAATGTTCAATTTTGAAAGATGGCTCCGTAATTGCCTCACATTAGCCGAAATTTAAGAAAACTGTTAAAATTATGCTTAATGATCCTCCACAGTTTACCTTTTCTTTCGAACAGAACTTCATACATTGAGCATGATATTTTTCTGAAATATATTATTTGTATTTTGGCTTAATCAATATTTCTGTTCCTCTGCATACTTTGTACAATTCTGATCCACTTAAGCAACACATGGGCATAGTGAAAAAAAAATGCTTAAACTAAAAAATAGTTGGCTTTGAAAATTTTTAGAGATTATTTATATACTGAACTATAGTAATTTAGATTTCTATTGATAATAAAAGAATTTTTCTCATGCAGCTTATTAAGCAACATATTTTTTTCATTTAAGTTTGAGTCGTAATGTATAAATTATTGTTTTTAATTTCATTACGAAATTATAAATCAAATTTATTATGATTGAAATGATACCATTTTGTTTGGCTTATTGCAGGAATAATCATTTTTACTGAATCATCTCTTCTACTGATTAACTGCATTAAGGAACTATTAATGAAAAATATATGATATAATTTACAACAAATAGCAATAATACATATGTGTGCATGGTTTTTGTATTGAAATTTAAGTTTAAATTGATCGCTTAAAATGCTGCCGTATTACAAAACTTTCTATAAAATTTTCACACCAAATGTGGACCCCCATCAGCTCCTGAAGCTGGGCTTTAAGAAAATATTTGGGAACCTCACGCCTCTTGCGCTTATCCATCAAAGAAAGTTAGGTAAGGTATTTATGCTAACCCTTTAATTTTGTGAAACTTTTGAAGACCGCCGATGCCAATCGGCCCAAAGCTCTGCTCAAATTTCCAATTACGTCTATGTCAATCATAATTAGTAACAACGTCGATTTTTCACTGAAGGGCCTCTAAAAATTGGAAATAAACGTAACATAAACGACAACAACAACTGCACAGCGGCATCGAAGTGCCCATAGAACCGACTTTCTCACACATATGCGTGGCTCGGGAGCTCCACTTGGAGCTCCACAAACAACAGCAAGTTTTCATTCAAAACAACATCGATTGAATTAAAGTCAAGTCTAGGCGAAGTTTGCATACCCTAACAAGCAAATCACATTTGTCATCAAAACAACATTTTAAATAAAAGGTATGGCGGGAATAAATAGTCTGATTTATAAGGAAATAGTCAGATTTAGCACGAAATAAGCTAGGTCTGGCGGGAAAAGGCCAAATTTGACGAGATAGCAATTTTGCTTTTATAATTATCGGTGTTCTTTAAGGTCTAGGCAAATAATTATATTTTGAAACTTGACTCCTTACCTATACTTTTGTATTATATACCAATCTCATAGCTAGCACACAAGACTCTTACTAAATAAAAGTGTATAATACACAATCTTGTAACGAGCCAGAGCCAAATCCAAATCCAAAGTCCCAGCCAACCCAAGCAGCGAGAGCCAGAAAAACGAGAGAGACAAAGAGAAAGAGTAGAAGGAGAAGGGGGAGAAGGAGAAGGAGGAGGAGCATCGCCAAAAGCGAGGCACAGTTTGTTGTAACATGTAATTTGGGATGGCATCGGATGCGCTGCGTCTCAGTTCCCGTACCCGTTGCACCCCGTTCCTCGTTCCTCGTTCCTTGAGATTCCCGATTCCCGACCAGCACCGAGCAGCGAAGAGGCGAGCAACCATGTAGCTTGCTGGCGGTCTGTTATGAATGTGACTAATTAAATTTAAAGATATCCAAGAGATTATCAATCTTTGAAGCGCATCGCCATCGCAATCGCCAGCAGAGTTTGAGTTTGAGTTTCAGTTCGAGTAGAGGAGGCGTTGGGTGCGGGGCGGGGCAAGAGTATCGATACGCTTCGACACAACATTTCACAAGACACAAAACAAAGCCAGAGAACGAACAACAAAAGCAACAACAACAACAACCATCAGCACCAAGAGCACATTTGTTTCATGATCATGATTGAAATAATGATTAATGAACGCAGCGCCAAAATTCAATTCGAATTTACTATGTATAGCCCGGGAGGGACTCGAAACATGGGACAGCGACTGCGACTGCGACTGCGACTGCGACTCGGGAGTGGAATTGGGATTGGAATTGGGACTGGGACTGAGCCCAGTTTCTCGCTTGGCAGACCGGCCGCCGACTGAGTTCCATGCGTGAAATCAACAACAGAGTCCAGAGATAGACCAGCAGAGTTGCATGTGGGCTCCATGCTGTCCAGCAAGCTGCACTTACTCATATGTGTGTGTATGTGTGAGTGTGTGTGTGTGTGAGTGTATGTGTGTCCTGGTACGACCATCAATTATAGCTTTTCTGTTACTCCAACGAGCCGAGCCGAGGCTCATCTGCAACCTAGACACCTTTTGAGCACGAGAACGAAAACGTTTCCATTTTGGCCTGAATGGCCAAATGGCTTTGTTAACAGCTTTGTGCAGTGGATCGGTTAATAAATGTTCTTTTAATTGACTGCATGTGCTGCCGAGGCTTCTTGCCCCCAACACACAGAAACACATTGGATGGGTACTCGAACCTGGCACCAAGTTTGGCTTGGCTCAACTTCCTGGCCAAGTTGAAACCCTCTTGACTCTGTTGCAGTTGCGTAAGCCGCTCAGTTTAGCACCACTTCCCAGTAATTATCATTAAGCTGTTTGCTATTTTCCACAGCTCGACAATTGAGCAATTAGTTTATTCTGTGCTTTCGCTGTTGTCATTTAATAATGATATGTCCGAGATTGAGAAGATCGCGAATTGCTCAACCCGCCACTTAATTAATGAACAAATGTGACTCTAAAAAAAAACTAATCGCTTCAAGTCCAAGTTGCACTTTTCGCTTTTACAAGTCACGAACCTAAACAATTTCTATGATTTTTACTTTTTACAAAGATTTCTGAATCACCAGTTGAATCAATTAAATCAATTCAAGTACCGCCTATCTAAAATTGCATTTAGTAGATAGTAATCAACATTTTATGTAACTAAAAAAAACTTACTAATGATGTTCTCTAATTGCCTGATTTCACTAAATTATTCTATAACTGATCACAAGATTCTCAGGGAAATTTTTAGAAAATTTTGGTAGTAAATATATTATTATTTTGAGTAAAAGCTAAAATTGTCTTTCTATTGTAAGATTTTTGAACCACATTTACACAAATCTTAAGATGGCCACCCAGCTAGAAGTTATAATAAAGTCGTCTACAGTGAACACTCTTCAATGGCTGCAACAACTCAATTACAAATGATTGTTACAATTACAAGACAGAGCTGTAATAGCAAATCGAATTGTTCTCTTTTCAGTTCAGTTGAGTTCATTTTGGGAGGTGTTAGCTTGGATAAGTGCAATTCGGAACATGTCGCCGACACATGAATTCGGGACTGGACCGAGGAAAACAAATGATCAGTTCGAGGGAATTGAAAGAGATGGAGATAGAGAAAGAGAAAGAAAGAAATAAGACTAGCGGGTATTTCTTTCACTTTTCAAGAAATCCACAGGAAGAGCAAAAACTTTTCAATACAAACTGTCAGATAAATCGGTTCGCCCTCGGTTTCGGTTCAACTTTCTTGCCCGACTGTTCAGTTGTCTTCCCGTCTTGCGCATAATTAATGATCTGCTCCATATTCACGCATTGGTGTAGGTCTTCGTGATGTTGTCTCTTCGTTTTTTTTTTGGTCTGGTCCGGCAGTTGCAATGTTCCTACGCCTGCATGTCTGCATATCCGTGGGCTGCCTGAGTTTAGATTTCAGATTTACCATTTCTTATGTTCCGGCAACTGTCACTTTTCTATCTCTGGGCCACGTGATGTGCGTGCGGGACGAGTGAAAGATGGAAAGAAAGACTTTCCCGACTCGACGGACATACTGAGCACTCCGATAAGCGTTGCTTTCAGATATGTTATGTGAGCTCAAAACAGTTGCATCTGCATCTGCCCGCTCCGTGCATCTGTTTAGCTAGCAAACATGCCACCAACTTCCCAACTCATCCCACTTGGCCCCCCTTCTCCCAGTCGTCTTGGCCACCACCTTAAGCCACCAAGTTGACAGACAGCAAGTTGACAGCCCACGTTTTGCCTGCCCTTCCCTTCCCCTCGAAGCCCCTCTGACATAATACCATTTCTTATCGACCGCCCGCGCTGTCACTTGCGTGTGGCGGTGTCCGCTGAGATGCTGTGGCTTGGGGAATGTGGCAATGGGATTGGGACTGGGATTGGGATTGGGAGACTTAAGGCTTGGCCTAGGGATGGGGGTTTCCCCCCATCGCACTCAGCTAATCAACACGGCCTCAAAATGTAAATAGGCACATCCTTCAGCAAATATTGTCGCCATTTTCTACTCGGCACACCTCTCATCTCATCCCTGTGCCACACAGTTCATCCACTCGTCTTGTTCCCCTTCCTCCGCCTGCGTATCTGTCGTCCTGTCTGTCAAACTCATGCAAAAAAAATACAGATACTTTTCTTTCTTTTCCTCTCTTATATTTTATTTTATTTTCCATTTCCATTTTTTTTTTGCTTTTGTGTTGCTTTTCGCTTTCTTCGCATTGCGACTGAAAGTGTGAGTGCGATGCGAGTGCGAGCGTGTTTTCGTTTTCCCCACGTTTTTTGTTTTTCTCGGGGTTTTTCTTTTTTGACACATAAAAGGACACGCACCGCGTCACATCATGAAAGGATTGATTAATGATTCGTTGATTTTCGCCCTTATTCTCTTTAGTTACACTTGGGCACATAATCCGCCTCGTCTCCAAAGTTTCCCGTCCCTTCCCTCTCCTTCCATTTCTGCCCCAGCAGCCACCACATAGACCCGACTTGGTCGAATTTTTGCTCAAAGCTAACTTAGTTTTCAAGAGACAGAACAATGCCTAACCGCTCTCGAAAGTTGGTCGGAAAATGGTTTCTTTCCTTTCTATTTTTATATGCACATTCCATTAAGTATTACCTTAGATTTTGCTAAGCCAGAAAACCTTATGAAAAATTCCAAGATGTGTGAAGATGTATCAAAAAAAGATTAGTCAACCTATATAAATTGACATTAACATGTAAGCCTAAGCAGAATTATTTTATCTAATTCTAAATTCAACTTAAAAACACTTTTGCTTAGCTCGCATGAGACTTAATTGAAGGTATAAATAATTCATATAGATAACTTCTAAAAATATTTGTTTATAAAAATTATTTTGTTAATATTGAAAATGCTCTTATATAAATCTAAAATATACGAATATTGAAACGGAATATTTTCCATTTAATCTTTAAATTAAGAAAAATATAAAAGATATAATTGAATCTTTTCGACTACAGTCTTTAATGAAATTGTATAGCAAAGGGTATACTAATCATATAAATAGAAAGGAATTAATTTAAAAAGAAATACAAAAACTATATAGTCAAAGGTAATTAGAGAATTGTGTTAAATATAAAGCAACTCCAGCAAACGCTCTTTGACTTACCAAATGGAATCCATTAAACGAAAACAAATGCTTACTGGAGAGAACAACTCATGAATAAAAGAACAGTAGAAAAGTAATTATCATTGGCCATTTCACACGAGGCATCAGCACTCAGTCCTCCCCAATTCCTATCCTCACATGTGTCCAGGGCAATGACAATTAAAAGAAGGACGAGACTACTCGAAAAGTGGGCGCGACACGCACTGGGAATCTTGGTCGCCCTTAGTCACAAACGTACTCACACCTTGATCAAATGGCCACTTTGACAAAGTGTTGATGTTCCGAAGTAATTAAACTGGATATAGAACTGACTAATTTCAGCACAAGTTGAGTTTTGACCAATGTCCATTCGTTATTAGCGCTTAAGCAGTTGCTGAGAGCACGCAAAGCCCCAATCCAAAAGAGACCTGTTCACATAGAATGGAGGAGGAGGGCTGTGAGACGTGACATATGTCGACACTGGACAGGAGGCGCAAATCACATTCACATTCCAGTAGCCAGAAGTGACCAGTGGATGCCCCACTGCCTGTCCCTCTTTAAACATGGCCAAGACGACAGTCAGCCCGATGTTCATCCGACTCACACCACAAAATACAGATACATATTGCTGGTTCAGCTATGTTACGAGGGTGGAACCTGCTGTTTAAAGTGTCGAGTTTTGCGTCTTAGAACTAGAAAAATGATTCCGCTCTATCAGCTCTACCTACTGCCGCGCTCTTTGCCCATTTTAAAATGCGTTTAAGCCCGTGAAACGTAGGATGGCCCTAAACGGACAGCAAAGGCAACAGAAACTATAGCAACAACAACAACACGAAATGAGCCAAATACATTTAAAAGGCGAAATGCGTAAGAAACCTTCATCAAATTTGACTGACAGGTTTTCAAGATGTTCGCACTACCAACCAAATGTTTTTCTCCCAACTCCATTTCTGTCTGTTGTTACGTGTTAAAATGGACAACGTCACTCGCAGCGCCCTCCAACATAACAAATATAATGGTTAAGATAGACTTTAATGTCGAATGTTTTCTTATTATATAGAAAGACTAATATAAATGTGTTCGAAAAATTATATATTTAATTGTCTGTTTATTTTATATTTTAATCCACTTCACTTTCTATTTTCTTTCACTTCAAACGATTTAACATTTGCTTTACAGTAGCAATTGTAAACACATTTGCTAGCGCCATCTGTTGTTTGGTAGGAACAAGTTCCTCAGACCTTTCGGGCTTAGCATGGACAAACACCATCAGCAAAGGTATAGCTACGCTGCTCTAGCTCATATATTTATTTCTTTTTAGCATCGATAGTCATCAGCAGTAATATTATCGATAATAAAGTATCTCAGACAAAAGAGGCATTGCAATACTATTATTATTAGAATGTATCATTGACTATTTATAATCTATTAAGTTGTATTAAAAGAGTGCAAAAATCAATTGGATTATAATTCTAATAAATATTTTCACATTATGATACCCAATCAGACGAAACATATGTGTAAGAATTCTTCTCTTGTTGTGCTTTTTGATTAATCCAGTTTTTTTTTTCAATACGGTTTGATTTTTTATATATATAAGATCAATGAATACAATATACCCATATACTCATTTTTTGAGTAATGGGTATTATAATAAATTAAGGTTTACAACATTCAAGTAGATAGATCACATTTTTATTCATTTTAGGGTTACAAAAATAGCTCAAAGTAAAGATAAATATTCTTTCCTTGCTTTAGTTTATTATAAATCATTGTAATATACATAATAATGTGTGTCTCATTTTAAAGATATGATTAACTTCTGTAAATATGGGATGTCTAACTTTCAAAACATTTATCTTGCAGGAAAACTAAAAATTAGCATAGTGTTACTAATTATTTTCGCTTCATTTGAAATATATGTAAGAGATGTCGGGTCACAAATATTTGTTCCATTATCATGTTGATTTTAAAATAACAAAATATTGACTTTAGAGAGAAAAAGTGTATCACAATAGTAATGTTAATTGTGAGTCACATCAGGCAAATCTTAGCACAGCTAAGTAAGTATTGTTCATATATAACAGTTAATAAGAAAAACCCTAAATTACAATTCTTTCTTTTTTATGTTGATATCAATTAGATGTATTTGTTATCCATTAGTTGCTATGCGACATTGTTTTTGTGTATTTTATATAAAGAAATTATGCAATTAATTTATCATGTTGGCTTTTATCAAGTTTTTAACTGAACAAATACAGTATTTTATCAATTCGTATCAGATAACTATAAACCATTTGTGTGCCAGCAGAGCAAAGGCGGAGGCCCATCATTTAAGTTTCGCTATCTACAAATAATACTACGAGTTCTTTAAATATCTAAACTAAGCACTTGACAAAAACAGATAGCAGGAACAGTCAGCGAGTAAGTATGCGGACAGTTAACTGAACGTCTTTATTGTTTTTGTGTTTAGGCCACCCCCAGTGTCATATCAGTTGCAGTTGGCATTCCAGATGGCGCACGTCCCTCTCCGGATGTGCCTTGAGGCGGCATATGCAAATTGCAATAAGTGCACGGACATTTGCACGAACTCGGCAAAAATCCAAGCGTACCACAAATCGGCAGACGATTGACCCAAATGCTGAGCACTCAGTCCGCCTCCCTCCTGCCACCACTCCCCAAATTCTAATGGCAATTTGTATGCTAAATTATATTTATGGAAATTCAAGTGGAACAACGAATAAATTGAAGTCAGCCAGAAACAAAAAGTGCAACACGCTTGGCACCAACATTTCAAATGTGTTTTCAATGCATCATTGAAGGACGTTTCATTTCCTTTTTTTCGAGTGTAAATCTATGCATTTAGGAAACGCCTTTGCAAGTGAAGAAAGCCCTAAGAATACTACGGCATCTGTAGATAAGTATATAATAAATTTCACAGATTGCTTAAATACTTTGAAATGACAGTTGAATTTAGTTGAAGTAGTATATAATTACATCAATAATGATGTAAAGGTATTACAGCACAAAATATAATCAAGATTTTAAAAACTAAAGCAATTAACATAAGTTGTATTTGATTAAAAAAAACTGTAATAAATCTCGTTAAACACATAAAAGTGATAAGATATCTTATTGCTAGACTACGTTTAGACATTGAGACCTGAAAGTATTCATATGACTTAGTAAACACTCATAGAACAGAGACAACAATGATAACAACATGAGTGAACAAAGGTATTTGTAATTGTAGTGATTCTTATAAATAAATATACAGAGTATTTCAACTTAGATTTAATTATTATTCACTTTTTAGATAAACAACACTGGTTTTCAATCATATCGCTGGACAATGAGCCACACAAACCTCTCTAGAACCGAATTTGTCCTTAAAACTAGAATACAACAAATTCGGATCTACAGGGTAGACGTGGAACAGAGTGAATTATTAAAATCACGGCTGAAAAACATTGAAAGAGTGAGTTGTAATTTGCAGGAACTGGAGCTGGGGCTGGAGCTGGGGAATTAAAATTACATGCGCATAGCCAAATAATTTGTGTCGTGCCACACGTGATGTCGAATTATGAAATGACCCATAAAAATGATTACAATGCTCACAGTGTGTCGGTAATTGTGTTGAAGCACGTTCCCGTCACGATATCCTTCCTCGGCGAGGTCCTGGCAGCGCCTTCAGGCCGCAGAATGTTGTCTTCAGTCTCGTATCGAAGAACCAACTGAAGCCCGGTTGTCACCACTGTCGTTCAGGTCGAGGCACACGATTTGGCAGTCGCACCGAAAATCTATTTGTTATCGGCCGATAAGATAAGGAACCGAATCGATAGCTCTATCCAAACATGTCTACGGGAGTCTTGTGCATGTTCTTAGCGTTCCATGTACATATCTAATTGATTGCGCACGGATTAAGGAACTTTCTTCATATCTTCATATCGATATCAGGTCGATGTCGTTGCCTGTGCGATAAAAATAAAGTCACATTTAATGAATGATAAATAGATTTGGTCTATGTTTGATATGGTATATTGGGGCCACGAATCAATCAGTTAATTTCTCAGTAGCTTAATGGGTAGTTTCAAATTACAACTTCCCCTTCCAGCTCCAACTGCCGCTTCCATTCCCGTTTCCATTACAATCGCTGCACTCAGCCAAATTTGTTTGCATAGGTTAAGACGCCAGGCTCGATTAGGCAGGCGGCAAAATTGTTGGCGCCATGTGGCTAAAGCCTTTTGTAAGCCCCACAGCTCCACTTGCCACTGTTACGCACTCCTCCTCCTTCCTTCGTCTTTGTCCTCTTCTGGTTCATGTGCTGCTCACCCCACCGTGCCATCTTCTTCTGGCTGTCAGTGATGATTCAGCATAAGCACTCGCAATACTGCTGAATAATGTTCAGAGCACACATGACTACGACAGCAGTCAGGAGGCAGCAGGAGCAGCAGGATGCAGGACGCAGGATGAGGTTGAAATATGGCACAAATCATTGCCATTGTGCAAGGTCGTTGGCAATTGTAATACAAAGATCCCATCTGTCCCCGTCTCTCCGTTTCTGCGTCTCTCCGTGTAAATATGTGTGTCTGAAAGCAAAACGAATTCAAGTCAATTAATTAATGACTTTTTAGCGTTATTCATTAGCACTAATCGCCTAGGACTAAACTTAAATAAGCCGCCCCTAAGCTGGTCAGGGGTGCGCTCCGGGGCCCAAAGTCAAGCCAGCAAAGTCAAAAACCTTTTGGCCAGGCTGCAGTCGGAGTCGGAGACGGAGACGGACTCGGAGTCGGAGTCGGCGGTAGGCAGAAACTGAGACCCCGGATTAAGGTCCTATACTCGTAATGGCAACAAATCTTGCGTAAACAAAGGCAAGCCAAACTCTGACTCTTCACACCCCTACGAGCAGGAGCACGAGTTCAAGCATTCGCCCTCTCTCACTCTCTCTCTCTCTCTCTCTCTCTCTCTCCCCTCTCTTTCTGACTGTCTCTTTGTCTTTGATTTTGGTGGTGGCATTTGTCCTTTTTGCAGCCTCAATGGCTGCTGCTTTTCTCTCTCTCCCTCGCTCTCGCCCTCTCTCTCTCTCTCTCTCGTATTATGTCTCTCTACCTCTCCAAATGTATACACACAATCCACAAAAAGAGAGATTGACTCCAGAACAGGGTGAGAGGTAGCTGGGAGAGTGTTAACAGGGGCTGCCATTGCCGTTGCTCTCGGTGGTGACTTTGGGATGAATGGGAATGAATGCGAGTTCAACTGCTGCCCAGTGGCTATTTGCGAACTGCTCTAAATACTAATAATTAACCAACCTTGGGAAATTAGCGCATCTTCGCCAAAATTGAAGTTTTGCGAAATTGCATTACATCATCGCAAACTGAAAACTGAAAAACACATTGCCATTTGATATGCTAATTGATTTCACGTGGACAGTACTACTTGTATATACAGTTAGCACCATTTGACTCTGGCTAATACCAAACAATTGTTTGTGATTCCGATTTCTCAACATTCTCAATGGTGATCTTTAGACAGCAGCTAATCAACTGAGAGCAACTTATCGAGCAAATTCTAGAAAATTGTAAATAAATAATTAATTTAGCTACAGATTGCCAATTAACTACCATTTACTACTTAATAGCAATAGCTTCAGATGATATCAGCGGCTTTCGGGCTCAAAGTTTCACAATCTCGCGACTTGTGATATATTTCTTAATTCCATTCTATGATACGTAAGCAATTGTTTGTCCTTTTTATTTTTTTCGAATTAATGACATTGTAAACCAGCATAATATAAGTTTATATATTATCAACACAATTTCATAATTTTACGATCCGTTTCCATCATAAGACTATCTTTTCTCTATAATAAAATAACGTGACTAGATCTATCGTGATTATAAATTTATTTGTTAATATATTTTTAAAAGCTTTAAAGTCAGAAATGATATTTAAAGCAATTGAGATGTCTTGAAAACCGTATAAAATAATAAAATTAGGCTAATGAATTCACACATTTGGACATCCAGTGATTGAGTGTAAATTGAATTCATTTAGAATGAACAAACGGCTGAACAGTTGCCACATGTTGACGCATCGTAAACCCCTTTAAAGTCGGCCTATAAATGTTATTATCTTTGCTATCTTGTGATAAATATGATGAATAGCTGTGGAAATATTGTTTGAGAGCCATTAAATCGAATGTGTTTGGTTAAATGGGCTACCATTTTATTATTAATTATTATTATTATTATTATTAATTTCGTGGGCGGGGCTTCAACCACAGTGGTACACCAAAAACGCTCACAACTTTTGAGCTTTAAAATTGAATGATAGGTGTGCGACTGTGGAGTCACAGTCATTTTTGATACCAGCACGCTGCACTTACTGTAAACCCTGAAATTGCTCGGAACGGAAGTTCCGTCGAGTACACAAAAGGTATGTCTAAAATACGCGACCCCTTGCTAAATCACAAAAAAAGTGGGAAACAAACGGGGCAATGACTGGCGAATTTTACGAGACAGAGAAGACAACTTCGCACATAAATCACAAACTGGAATGGGCAACGGGGAGGGGTTTGGGAAGCATTTATCCAACTGATGTTTGGCCGCAGTTTCAGCGAGTCTCTGGACTAATAACTAATGCACATTTTCAATAGCTTTGCCTCACTGTGCTTAGCAGCGAATACGGCCTTTCTACCACATTTGTTTGTTTGCATCTCCTCGATTGAACCGAAGTTGAAAACTTGAGGCCAAGGTTGCTGCTTTTACGACTTCGATTTTCGGTTTCAGTTTCAGAACGCGAAATATTTCAGCCTTCTTTTATATTGCTCTCATTGCTGTTGTTGTTCGCGAGAAGTCGAGGAAAAGAATGGGTGCAGGTAGAAGTTGAAGAGAAATAAAAGAAAGAATTTCATAAACGGCTCGGCCTCACCTTTAGCGCGTATTTAATATGAACCTGCAAGTTGCGGCATTTTGTATCTGTATCTGCACTCTATATACTCTAAATAAATGTGTATCTGTATTTATATACATAACATCATACCGGTTGTTGTTTTGTTGCCGTTGTCGGTGTCTTTGCTCTTGTTCCTGTTTGTTGTTTACAAATAAGCGCCTTCGTTTTATATTTTATCTTCATGCTTTTACTTTTTTTTTATTTTATCTCTTGGACTAAGTGAAAATGATCGCGCGTAATTGCTAAACCCGCTACTGAGGGCTGCAACCTCCAGTTGAGGCTCTCCACAAGCTTCCGAGCAGCTGCAATTGCATAAACAGCTAAGAAATTTGCATGAAATTCAAATAAATATGCCACTGCAGTCAGATACTCTATTCAAAAGTGCATTGAGGGGGGTTTCTTGACTCACCCTATCACGGGGGTTGCAGTTCCCACTTCTTTGATTTGAACATGTATACATAAGGGGTTTCAACTTCCAGAAAGTTTCTAGTAGAAATTGTTTATACTTCCTGTTTTACAAGTGCCCGGAACAAATAATTAAATTAGATAATATTTTGAATTATATTCTCTAAACAATTATTTGAGCACATAAATAGTTTGCCGGACTTCCATTTTAGGATATTTAATTAAAGTGAAACAAAAGTGAAGGAATGAATTACAAGTCTTGGATATTTTTGATAACATCATTAATGACTTGACAAGTTTACATGAATATTAAAAATAAAACTTTCTTTTCTATAAGAAAAGAAATGTCGGAGATATGATACTCTTGCCTGCATTCAATTTTCGAATGATTGTTTCAATGGCTGCTATAGAATATAGTAGTCCAATCTGAGGCAATTTTTTATAGACACAAAAAAACAACTCTATAATACCGTTACCGATATAGAAATCATTTAATATTCAGAAAACGAAATTTGTTTTCGCAAAAATTGTAAAACTTGTTTTGTCGTAGAATGATTTGTCTTATATATTAGTTATTCATTCTAATGTGATAATTAGCATATATTATATTTTTAAATTATAAATCATTTTAAATTGAAAATTAATCAGAATGTTCCCTTGATTATTTGAAGTTTGTTGTTGAAACTTTGTTGTACTTATCGTATGACTCATTGAGAATTTCAGAAATTTCTCATTTCTCACATGCTTTGCATGTGAGGCTCTAATAAAAATAAGGGCACATGTAGTATATGTACAATATATGTTCATATGTATGTGTGTATGTTTGTAAATATTTTTAATAAACACGAGGAATTCGGGGCATATCCATAGGAATTGCATGCACTTCGTGGTCTATGCTAATATTTGAATAGCCGAACAAAGATAACAGACTTAAAACTATGTGAACAAACAAACAAACTGAATTCAGGTCAAAACGAGACAGTTGCGAGGGGGCAGAGGAGAGGGGTCTTTAGCCGGCAACTGCTGCTCAACCTCGATACGAAATTTGTCATAAAATGCTCATATATTAAGGCGAGACCAAAGAAGATTTCAATAACTCGATGAGCAAACGCATAAAATAACCATAAAAAGCGATTGGGCCAGTTGCGAATTGTGTTTTGGTTCGTTTTTTATCATTTGCATATAACTTTGAAGACTCCACAACTGAGTTGGCATGTCCAACCGAGTGGACAGTTGCCAGCTTGCAAGAAATTGGATAATTTTCCACACATTAAGCGGATGGAAACTGGGATCTGGGAAGTGGGAACAAAAGGCGCAGTTTAACCAAGTGCCGCGTAATTGGTGTAGATGCACACACGAACATAGATTGCCACACACACACTCACACACACTCCCAGAATTAGGCAGAGTCAGAGAAGTAGAGTCCTTGGCAGCTGCATTAAATGCGACTTTTCTATGAGTCCCGTCATGGCCCGCTTTGACCTTAGCCAAATGTGGGTTTCACTCGTCTGTCGCGCCATATTGTGCACCCATACACATGCACCTTACGCACACAGAGACATAGACACACACACACACACACACACACACACACACACACACACACACTCACAGACAGGGACACGCATACACACATTAAATGCAGCCGTTGCCCGATCAGGGTTGCAATTTCGGGTTGGGTCATTGTCATCTCTGCTCTTACGCTGCCTTGACTCTGTGCTGTGCAAGCTTCGCACTTGGTGGTGCTGTGTGTGGTGCTGTGTGTGTGGTACCCGCAGCTGGCGCCGTTTTGACTATTGCCAGCAATATTTCGGTATACTACTTAACCCATGTATTAAATGGCGGGACAAGTGTTTTATAGCGCGAAAAGGAGCCCGAACCTGGGCTGGGGGTTGTTGCTCAAGTGGTTGCCCTTGTTTTTGTTGTTGTTCTTGTTGTTGTTGCTGCCACTGATGATGATGATAGTGCGACTGGGTGCTGAGAGATGAGAGTTGAGAGCTAAGAACTGAGAGGTGCTTGGGTGGTGGTAAAGTGGGTAAAGTTGCTCAACTGCTGCTTTTTCTGCGCAAATGAAAAGTGGATGAAAGGCGCTGGTGCTGGAACTGGCGCTAACTTTGGCGTTGGCGTTGCCTGCTTGCACATTTCCGGGCGCGCACACCACACACACACGCACACACACACTCAAATCGTGGACAGACGTACGGAATTCTAGCTAAAGTTGTGCTGGGGGGAGGAGTCCCTATTCTGGCACATGCGTACAAGTAATGGCAAGCACCAAAATGGCCCAAAACGAAAATGTTGGCTCCCATTTTTAGTTTAGCTGCGGCTGAGCAATTTATTAAAGTGCGTGCTAAGAACTCACCTGCGGCAATAAATCATTTTACCTGATCACAGCACAAGTTCCAAAATCAACATCAGCTGAACATCTCGATGAGTATTTTTGGCTGCATTTTTAACTTGATTAAATGCTCTTCAATATCATAAGGTTAACACTTTGTACACATTTAATGTTATATTATGAAGGGGCTTTAATTCGCAGTCAGCATCCAGGGCAGCCGCAGGCTGCAGGATATCAATGGACAACGACGGCGGCTGCGAAGGCGACGCTGACGTTGACGGAGACAGCGACGTTGCCGTTGTCGATGTCGATGTCGTTGTCTTTGGCAATGGCCGCGCTCTCGTTTTCGACGAACTGCTGCGCTCGGCGTCAAATTTCAAACTAAAGTCAGTCAGCCCGGCATGGCCGCAGCTAAAACCCAGTTCGAATACGGCCTTCCAAGCCAGAGTCACCCAGCTGGAAATGTTGTTATGTGAAGAGAGAAGAAACTCTCGCAATGTTCGCTCGTAAAACACACATTGCATTTTAAGGCATCACATTTTTTGTTGTATAGTTATTAGTGGACTAAGAAGCAATTGTTAAGTTTGCAAGAGTTTGGTGTATTACTAATGGAACAAGTACGATTCTGTCAATAGTAAAATTGGTTGAGATAGCTCAAACAATAAACAAAAGTGTCAATTATTGAAAATTATCTATATATGAGAATTATTGACTTTTTGGACTTTTAAAGAGCACAACTTGAATAAAACTCACCCGATTTCCCTGAGGAATGTCTTATTTTTCACAATATTAGCCCTACTTTTAGTTTGCATTCAAATTTTTTGATTCTGAGACATACACTTTTTTTCCCGAAAATTGACGATTTTTACATTTTTCGAAAATATTCAAAAATTTTAAATTTTAAATTTATGACTCTTATTGACTGCAGATGATAAAATTAGGGTAAAAAAGTAGTTTTGAGCAAATTTCCACTTTTTTTCTTTAAAACCTAAGCTCAAAACTGCAAAATTGTCTAGGTACATGGTACATGGCACTATTATGATTTGAATAGATTAGACAAGTCAACAGGAATGCCCCTGCTTGCTTCGCTCGCCTACCCCCGGCTCGCTTCGCTCGCGAGGAGGTGCTGCTACAGTCGAGTGTGCTCGGAAGGCATTTATTGGCAGCAAAATCTATTGAATTTTACCCAAATGACATATTTATATTTTTGCTAAAGCAATGAGAAATTCACTGAATTTTGACATTTATAAGTAATTTCTTTAGCTCTTTTAAAGTATGCCAAGAAGCTGTCTACATCAGTTTTCCTTAAGTTGTAATTTTGATTCGATTTATTTTAAAAAGCTTTTATTAAAAAACGAAACAAAAATAAAATATTTAAAGCTCTTAAAGAGCGAACGGCAGATTCAGGTATTTTTTCACGGTTGAATTTCCTGCTGGGCAACACGGTGTTCAGTAGCAACAACAATAAAAACGATAGTCGCGCAGGCAAACGGTGCTTTTTGCTAAATTTGATAACAGCCATGTTACTGTCAATGTGTGTGTGCGACTGAAAAGTGATGTGTGCATGTGTGTGCGTATGCGTGTGTGTTCAACAACCACCTAGCACCTAGCGCCAGAGAGCGAGCACGAAGCGAGTGCGATTAATAGAGCGAGAGCGTAAATACACTTAAAGAAACGCCAGCAAATTTATGAATTTCTGCAGCTATTCAAGTAAAGACTTGACAGATATTTTAAATATATTTTTATACTAATACAGTTGACAAGATCCATATAATTTGTTAAAAAATCTTTAATTTTTTGATTCAATAGTTTTATTTTGTATATCCTTGTTTTAGCAACAATGCGATTCAGTGACGTAGCCAAAATTTAATTTAATACAATATGTTGGAAAATATGCTGATTCAGGTCCATTAAAGTATAGCAGAGTTATATTTGTTTTGAAATGGTTACCTACATTGGTCATATACGAATACTGAACAATTGCGCCATTTTACTTTGTTTTCGGTAAATTAGTAACTAATTTGTAAAAGTGTATTAGATTTCATTCATTTTCCAGGACATGCCTCTTTCTATATGCATGCACATCGATACATATTTTTATATACATAAATATGTATGTGCGCTATGTGTGTGGAACTGGGAGAGCACCCAGAGCAATATTGGACGAGTGTAGACCTTGTGGATTTTGTTTCCACAAATTGAGTTGCCCAATACATTTTGGTGTTGCGTGCTCAGCAAGGAATCGCGCTCAGCACTGAGTCAACAGGAGCGAGCTATTTACGAGCCCGCATATCCTTGAACGGGTATCCTTCGTTGCACGCTCGCCAAACTGGAGTCAATGAAACTTCTTTGTTGCACGCTCCGCGTCTTTCAAAATGAAATCAAAGTGGGATATTTAAAGCCTCATTAATCAGACTGCCGCCTTCCACAAGAAGACACCCCTCATCCCTTCATTCCGCTGACTCTAAGGTGTTGAGTGTCCCACAACACGAGGCTCTTAGCTCGATAGCGTTAGTGCGCTCATTAAGTTCAAATTTGTTTCTTTGATAATTACTTGATGCTCAAAGGAATGCAGAATTTGAAGACTAACACTACAAATACAGAAAATATAATTTACGAATATTTTATGGGAAAATATAATAATTTGTGTGATAAAGTAACCTTGGTCATATGACTCTCAACCTTGAAAGTATCATTAGACAAATGTGACCAAAAGTTGGCAATTCTAGGTAGAAGTTCTAGGAAAATAGAAACTCAAAAAACAGCAGAATCGACGTGTATTTGATCCATTGTTTAAAGAATATTTTTAATTTATGACCCATATATCCTGCAGTTTGCTTTTTTTCGTAATTCTACCTGAAATATGTATGTTCTTGTATATATGTACATATAACTGCTATTTGCTAAAGGCCTGCTGCGCACTCGTATATGGTTTGTTCTTCAACATCATTTTAATATAAAGGAAATTTAAGTAGAAGATTTCTATTTTCTTCGGTTTGTAGCAACGGCATGGGACTGTTTCTTAAATCTTTATCAGATAAATATTTGCGTTTATTTAGTAGATTAACACGATCTTATTGTACAATAACTAGTCCGTTTCTTGACTCTATCCCTTGGTTCGTTGAGGCAATTTGATGATTTGTCGTAATGAATGCTAATTAAACGCATTCGTTTTCTAGTTCACTTGGCAGCCAATGGGCAATGGCCAACAGCTAACAGCTAGTAGCATCCACATCAATGTTAACATACCCGGAGCGATCCCAAACTACTGCTTTCTCGGTTTATTTGTATGTATTCGTTCAAATTTAGCGTCCGTCTATATTGCAGGGTAACAAAGTGTGTCAAAATTCTTAGGCGTATCCATGAACAAAACCTTGCTCACATGGTAGATACACACTCACACACATGCAACATGTACAAAACACAGATACAGCTACAGATAGCGTCGTGCTTGCCCAGATACAGATAGCAATGTACGAGTATGTTTCACACAATTTGGGTATATCCACAACGAAAGCGTAAATGGAAGAGCAAATAAAAGGTGCTAATTTCATGAGGGTTCAATTAGACGTTAGGCTGCTGTACGATTTCTTTTCGGCTTTTATTTTGGTGTTCAGTTGCAAGTGTAGTTAAAACGATAACATATTCCAAATTTCAGAGTTGTTTCAAAGCGAAAAATACATTTTTTATTCCACTCCACTCGACACTTGTTCAGCAAAATACAAACTAACTTATAAAAGCGTAAAATGGAAAAAAAAATTGTTCGCCCGAGCAGGGACTTGAACCCTGGACCCTTGGATTAAAAGTCCAATGCTCTACCGACTGAGCTACCCGGGCACTTGGTCTGCGCTCGCCAAAATACCTTTTTATGACTAAGTAGATGAAAAGCTTAATCTTAAAGTTTGTTCTTAAAAGCTTTAAGCACAATTCTATACGAAAAATGCTTAATACACGCGTACAAAAATTGTTGTTAATGGTAAAAATATACTGATCTAAATTTTTTCTTTTTACATTAATGTACAAATCTAATGGATAAGCAAAACATTGTTGATATTAATAAAAATGCAACTAAAAGAAGCATTTCTGTAATCTCTAGAAACTCTATCGAGTGGCAATTACTTGATATACAAAATATGTCAGACTTTTTCCTAGAATTAATAGAGATTCGAGTTAGGGAAGTTCGACTGTATTTAAAAAAAGAAGCTTTACGTTGCAAAAAGATTGCGGTCCAACAATTGGCAAGGCTGATAATGGCAGTCCACTCCGGTACGCTATCCCACTACTGCCTACCACGGGAACTCTTGGCTGCTGGTTTTCACCCCTGGCCCGGTTCATCCCTCCTTAGCCAACCTGAATGCCGTGGACTCCTCCGCGGCACCCATATTGATGGCAAGCTTAGTGCGGACGTTCCGTCAACATGGCTGGTCCATTACACAGTGATCCCCAGCCTCAGGTCATCCCACAATCAGACCTCACAGAAGCGTGATTACAGAAGCTGCCAACCTTCCAGTCGAGGTGCTCGTATCTAAATGTCGAACTTATGTACATGTTTGGCAGCGCTGCTTTATAACTGCTTGCCAACTGCTTTGTGCTCTGCTTTCTGTGTTTATAGAACTGCCCTACAAAACTAGTCTCTTTAAAAATAACTTACCGGTCACAATGAATCTGATAATAGTTTTTTTATAAGCAAAAAAAAAAAACTGGAATTTGTGGTGAAATTTTTAAAACAATTTTTTAAATAAAAATAATAAAAAATTAATATCGCCCGAGCAGGGACTTGAACCCTGGACCCTTGGATTAAAAGTCCAATGCTCTACCGACTGAGCTACCCGGGCATTTGGTGACCCATTGCCAAACTACAGACATAAGCTTATCAACTATGGAAATATTGCATGCTCTACAAATGTACACATTAAATGTACATACCAATTCTTGTAACTAAATATTTTGTAATGGACTTTTCTTGGAGTTAAAATGTAAGCTGATGTGTTCATTTAAATAGCAGTAGACTAAGTCTACAATTAATTATTGTTTCTACTCTACGGTTTTTAATAAATTTCACAATAATCGATCAAATTAAGTTTTTTTCCTTCGAATTATTCTCACTTAAAATAAATATAGATTTTTATTTAGTTTTTCAAATCGGACAAATCGGAGTTATCTCAAAACTAAGAAAGTGACCTTAAATTTGATATTAATAACAAACGAATCAGAAGCATGTAATTTACAATATACATATTTATGTTGACAGGCATGCACAACGATTTTTCAATAAGATACACAGTATTTTTAATTTAAATCATCGCAGAAAAACATTGCATACTTTGGGCTATTTCAATATAGTATTAATCATAGCATACTTTTACGCTGTTTCACAAAATATATATATTACTTGTTCAGGAATTCTTCCCGAAATTAAAAGTATTCTGTAAACATCATTACGTTTAGACTTTTACATGTGCATTACTTTTACTAAAAGCAATTTTTTTACAATATAATCAGTTAATAATAGTTGCTGAAGGAGGCTTGTGTGACTCTATAAAGTATATAATATCACCAGTCGATTCGATTCTTATTTATTCTTAAATTTTGTATAATAACTGGGTTTTATATAAAAAATCTACATTATTGAAAATATAATTAAAATATACTTGGCTGACTAAGTTCAAATGACAAACTAAGTGAGTAATTAGGTTACAAGTTGAGTAATGAGTCATTCATTTTGTTTGTTTCATTAAAGTTGAGTTGTTGATGATAGAAATTGTTCATTTCGTTTATTGCCCTTTGTATCCATTCTAAAAGAAAGAATCGTGAGAATTTTCATACCCTGAGGATATTATTATATTACCGTTCATAGAGTGACTTTAAGACGTCCTTCTTCCAGATTGTTACAAAAAATAGTAATATGCCCTGACCCGATGTAATTATATCAAAAATTAATGTAATGGTTTCAATTTTGATTTCAAACAGATAGGAAAGTATGTCAAGCAGCCAGATCACGCCTGCAATAGCAAACAACCGAAAAAACATGCCGAATCTGAAAATAGAACATAACATGAATACTATCATTTGATAAACTTTGTCAGAAATATACTCTGCTTGATCTGTTGAATTCCTTTGACTTTCTGAGCCGTTCAACCTTCTGCCGTTCTCCCTGTTCTCTATATGTATGTGCCTTGCTGTTATAACAGAGAGCGTTAGGTTGATAAGTATCCCAACCAATATTGGCCCATAATAGTAGATCATTGCGGACCAATTTTGTGCTGTTCAGAATCGATTCATTATGCATTTTCATAGTATATTTTAATTTGCAATCTTACGAACTTACTATTGATCCAGCAGTAATAAAGACCGACACCGGGCTGCCAAGAACAATCCTCATCATATTTCATGACGCGGAATGTATATTCAACTGATCCTGTGATCGCAAGCAACAAAGCAGCAGCGCTCCAGACGAAAATATGGTATCTCTCCATACTGGTTTCGTACATAATGCCAAAGTTCTTGAATGTTTTCCACAAATGATAGTTAATAACTAAAAGCCAGAGGAATACGCCCATAACGGTGTAATATCCACAGTAACCTGGATGATGACTTACTTATTCGGTTGTTCCATCGAATTATATGATTTAACTTACCGATCACAAAGCAAGCCAACTCTGATGGCATTTCCTCCCGATATAGAGATTCAGCCCACAGTAGAAGGAAGCTTATGGTTAGGCAAATAAAGTAGCACACGCAGCACTTGCTATAGATTGTATGAAACTGGGGCAAGTACAAATACACAGCTATGGTAATAATCATACAAAACACGGAGACAACTCGAATGCCACTAGCTACGTCAACTGAAAGTAAAAGTCTTCTATTTTAATTTATTTTAATCTTCTTAATTTAAAATTCATAATTTAATAAAAATAAGTTTAATTGTTCTATAATTTAATAAATCTTACGATTGGTTTTGGTTTGTACTTCTTGTTGAACGTGTTGGGGCACCAGCTTGTAATATTCATCCGAAACCTTTTGTGGTACCAGGCAATAATCCTTCTTTTGAAATTCGCTGCTATCGGTCAGATTGAGTAGTGTTCCATTCTTTTTAAAACATATGACTATTATTATTATGGAAATAAATCAATGGTCAACTTTCATCGAACCTCAAATAATTTCCATTGACCTTGTGCCTGCTCTTCAGTGCCCATTTCCTCAAGTAGGTCGCATGGTTGCTCAAACTTTGCTTGCACTGCGAACTCATTTACCACGTTTACCTGCATCTCTTTACCGTTATATAGAGTTATATTCACGGCGAACTTGCGGATCCTCATGCCTGGATCACAGCAGAAAAGCACGCAGAACTTCAGCTGACAGAGACATCCTCTCGGGTAACTGTCAACCTGTTTCACAGATCCATAAAGCGTTATTCGATAATCGTAAATTCCAACTTTATCATTCGGAATTAAAATATCTTTATATAAATAAGATCCGTTTTCAAAGCGTCTACTACTCTGAAGATCTACTGTATCAAAGTAGTCACACCCGGGAATAACCGCTGTTTTTGCCGACATAATAATGCACAGTATTATTAGAGAACTTTTGATCCGCATTTCAGAAGAATGATATTAGTCCTTTAACGTATAAACTTTAAAACACTTATTGATTAATTAATTATTATTTTTAAATATGAGCACTTAGGTGTGTTTTTCTCCGCGCTCCAATATAAACTGAAGAAGGTTGCATTAAATTACATTGTTGTTTCAGACTGAGTCTACAGTTCGTCACTATTTCTTTATTGCGGTTTACAACTTAGTCAATAAGAAACGATGAACGATGTTTTATTTAGCGATTTTAAATTTCTGTACGACTTAACTTATGCAAACTATTCTTTTGTTGTGTTTTAATATGAAAATGTATTTCATTAAATAGTTGAGGAAATGAAAAAAATTGTTGTTCAATATTATTTTTATTGATTTTAAATTACGCTTCCAACCCGCAAACGAGTCAGAGCTCTGTAGTTGTAATATTGTAAACTAAACTATTGTACTAATAATAACATTAATGTTATCCAGGATTTGTGGTACTTCTGTGTTATACGATTATGCATCCCATCAAATAAATGAACGTTCTGTGAGAGCCAGGTGTGTCAAACTCGATAATAATACATGTGCAACTGATTCGAGACAACGAAAACGTAGTCCATTATTTAAAAGTGTAAAGTTAACTCAATAAATGCTTCCGTAAAAAATATTCTATAAAACGTGTACGCTAAAAAAAATTCATACAAACAAAATGAGGTCTTCCTGAATCAAATATAGAAATCAATTATATTTCAGAGCAATAAAATAAATGCAAAAGATTGCGGTCCAACAATTGGCAAGGCTGATAATGGCAGTCCACTCCGGTACGCTATCCCACTACTGCCTACCACGGGAACTCTTGGCTGCTGGTTTTCACCCCTGGCCCGGTTCATCCCTCCTTAGCCAACCTGAATGCCGTGGACTCCTCCGCGGCACCCATATTGATGGCAAGCTTAGTGCGGACGTTCCGTCAACATGGCTGGTCCATTACACAGTGATCCCCAGCCTCAGGTCATCCCACAATCAGACCTCACAGAAGCGTGATTACAGAAGCTGCCAACCTTCCAGTCGAGGTGCTCGTATCTAAATGTCGAACTTATGTACATGTTTGGTAGCGCTGCTTTATCGACAAGCAGTGTACTGCTTTTTAACTGCTTTATGCTCTGCTTTATTTATTTATAGAACTGCCCTACAAAATTGGTTACTTTTAAAAATAACACAATGAATCTGATAATAATAAATTTAGAACCAAAAAAAAATAAATATCTGGTATTCATGGTACAATTTTTATAAGCAATATTTTAAATAAAAATAATAAAAAATTAATGTCGCCCGAGCAGGGACTTGAACCCTGGACCCTTGGATTAAAAGTCCAATGCTCTACCGACTGAGCTACCCGGGCATGTGTTGGACTGCCGTTCTGGAACAGTTCTGATAAAATGGAATGATTCAGGATCACATATAAGGCGCTTAAAAAAAATTTGCTTTTGCACTGTAAAAGCTAAAGTTGAAACGCATTTTAATACATTTTAAAATAGTTTTTATTATTTTATGCCATATTCATACATGTTTACATATGTTTTGTTTGTTTTGATTTATTTATATTTGTATGTTTTTGTGGTTGAATAGTTGAAAGATTCATTTCATAAACTTTGCGTATGCAATTGAACCCATATTATAACATTAATACGGATTTCATTAAAAATTAGTTATGTAATTTATTTTTACATGGAATGCAGTTAAACTTTTGCGCTCACTGTGCGGTCACACAATCCAAAAGTACAAACTTTGAAAAATCAAGTTGTTTGGACAAATTGTAAACATATACATAAACTAAACATACAAAAACAATTAATTAATTTGTGCTAAGTATTTGTTGTTTAAGTTTTTCTCTTGTCGTTTTCTTGCGCTGGTTTTTATTAAATTTTTTATCATACTTTTAAATTACTTTTCACTAAAATTTGTCTTGCTAATTCGATACATATAATTTAGGCTTACCAGCTAGGTTTACATAGACTACCGATAGGTTCTAGAATGCACTAACCTTAGCTTAGCGAAAAGTACAGCATAAATAATTACATTACATTTAGGTATAATTTTATAGTTTTAGGATTTAACAATTTGCGCATTACTCAATAATTCCACTTATGCTAGGACAATATTGATAGTTTCTTTTTTTTTATATCGATTTACAGAGATGAAAGCTTTAATGAGGCTTGAAATAATAACCGACAGAGAGAGAGAAAGGGGTGTGAAGGGAGATAGCTGGCTTTTAGAAGCTCCTAAAATTATGCTAAATATTCGAAATTTCGAAGTAGTTCGATCGCTTGCCAAATTCCCTGTTTGTCTTCCGAATTTGTTCTTCAGTGGGTGTAAATAATACAATTAGAGACTAAATAGTATTTGATTGCTTTTGATAAAATTAGTAAAGCATTTTCAAAAGCTGCTAAAGCACTTTCAACAACACAAATCAAACAGAACATTACGGTTCAAATTTTCATAAAAATGAGAAACACAAACATAATAAGGCGCCATCTGAATGGAGACGCTCTGCTATATACAAACTAAACAAAGCCTTAAATGGATAGTTTTAGAGACATATGATGGGTTGCTTTTTAAGTACACATTTCAGAGGATACGAATGTTCCCGGGGTACACTAAAGGTAGAATTAAGTATACATATGTATAAAGCGAGAACTAATTTTAATAGAAATCACTTTGAAATTATTGCAAATATTATTAGCTTATGGTTTTGTTCATCGTCTGTGCTGCTTAGGACTAAAATTTATGCTATGCTTAAATCTAATAGCTTTTCGAATACTGCTTAGAGAAAGAGGTTTATCATACTGGACGTCCAACGGCAACAACTTCGATTGTGCTGAAGTATTTGGTCAAATAAGTAATCTCCAGATCCATGATTTGTGTGATCTTTTTATGAATGGGTGCGTGTGTAGGTGTGTATGTGTCTTGTTGGTTGGTGTAGGATGGCTCTGGGAGAACTTGACGTGTCTGTTCCACCTCCAGTATCATAAACCCAAACGAGCCGAGCTCCAGCAACGGCTCGTTTCTCAGCTTAACACGAATCAGTTGCAAACAAGAAGCATCATCTTTGATGTTGGTTGATCGACGGCGGCGGCGGATGGCGATTACGGATGCGGATGCGGATGCGGAGCAAGGCAGTGTCACCGGCTCAGCAGCAGAACAAATTGCAGCCTACAATATCCGCTTTGTACTCCAGCTCCAGCTCCAGCTGCAGCCCTAGTTCCAGCTCCAGCTCTGGCTCCTGTCCCTGTCCCTGTCCCTGTCCCGACTCTACTTTGGGCTCGGGCTCACAGTCCGAGTCCAGCTGCTGATCGGGCTGTAGTTGCTGTTGCTGCTGCTGTTGCTGCTGCTGCTGATGCCTGATGATAACCTGAGATCAGAACTCTTGCGGATATTTAATGCAATCGGCATTTGCATTGCTGACAGCGGAGCTGAACAACGAGTTGGAACCGTTGCCGCCAGCTCCACCGCCGCCGTTGCCGCTGCCGTTGCCGCTGCCACCGCCCAGGAGGCCAGCAGAGGCCGCCGAGGTGGCATCCTGAGAGCCCTGTGACTGATAGCCGCCGGCCACGCTCGCCGCTGCCGCCGCCTGATATGGTTCCTGATACAACTGATTGAGTCTCTAACCAGTACCCGAAAAGTGCCACGCGTCCTATGCGCTCAGATGCGCGAACTGTGACGGATGGATATCGAACTGGTGATAAGGGTGACCGTACGGGCCCATGTGGTAGGGCACAATGTTCATCGACGCCATCTTGTGCTCCTTCTTCCACTTCATGCGCCGATTCTGGAACCAGATCTTGATCTGTCGCTCCGTCAAGCAAAGCGCGTGCGCGATCTCAATGCGTCGTCGGCGCGTCAGGTAGCGATTAAAGTGGAATTCCTTCTCCAGCTCCAGTGTCTGATAGCGGGTGTATGAGGTCCGTTGTCGTTTCGTCTCGCCATTGGCATTCACAGTACCTGTAAAGTAAAGAAGAAAAATGAAAATTATTATTATTTTTTGAGTCAATGGCTATTGTCAAGAAATCAATCTAAAATAATATTATTATATTATTTTATATTATATATATTATTATATTAAACACCATTTATGATGCTGGATTTAAATTCTTTGAAGGGATCATAAAATACTTAAAGCTGTCAAATGTTAGGTTCAGATGCCCCAGATAATAAACCAAGTTTATATGAAATCATAATATTTTTCAAGGATTTTCTAACTTTTTAACTAAAGGGAAAATCTTTGTTCGGTTAGTTTTAATAGTTGATATCTAGAAGGCGTTTCTAGGCAATCGACAAACACTCAATTGAACACCGTTAAGTTGAATCCCTATATAGCAGGCGAGTTAATTTCCTTATTTATTTTGTATTTTATTTTCAACGTTGCGCATTTCATAAATATGACGTGCCAAACTGCTATTTGAGTTTCAGCGAAAAGATTTTTATTGTTGTTAGCCCAAAAAAAAAAAGAAAAAGAAGAACGAAAATCAACAACAACTATGGGCAAGTGGGAGGGGGGGGGTTGTACTAGCTGAAGTATCACTCTAGACAGCTGTCGGTTGGGGTCTCTGCGCTGTCTTGGCTGTCTTCCTCCCACTACGCTCGACCAAAGATAATGACAATTTCCCATTCCACGTGCCGCGCGCTGCCCGCTGCCCGCTGCCCGCTCCCCTTTGCCCACCCCCTCCCGCTCTAGCAGCCACGGTTAACTTTTGTCATCTTTGGACTTGCGCGAGGGCGTTCAAAACGCGTCGTTCGTAATGAGGGGGCGGGTTGTGGCAAAGTAGACTTTTAAAAGCCATTTACCGTGGCGTGTTATTACGGCCAAGTCAATTGGCCCGCCCGGTTTTCAGCTACAAAGAGGTTGAGACAATGCCACACACACATACTGAGACTTTCCATGAAATGTGTGGCAGTCAGTCAATGTGATAGACGGGCCAACTGAGGACCTCTGCTGTCGGCACTTTGGGAAAGCCGACAAATGTTCTTTTTGGGACCCCTTGGCCGCCACTGTTCGCAGCGCACCACTGAGCTTATATGGGTCATGGCCCATTGCTAAACGGCAATTGGCTCGACAAAGTTGCCGCGGCAATGCTTATTTATGTTTGAATGAATATTTGTATTTGTATCTGTATCTGTAGCTGCATCTGCATGTGGATTCTCCTTCAGCTGAAAATGCTACAAAGATGCGTCATAATAAAGTGGTAAGATATAGAATTCTTATTCATACTAATTAAATTTGTTATATATTTCGATTTAATTCTTTTAATCATTTAATTTAAATTGTAAGGACATACATCTTCAAAATATTGAGAACATTCGCATTCGCATTTATTTAAATATTATTACAAGAACTCCAATCATTCTTTCCAATTATTTTCTAAAATGTCAATGCTCATAAATGTTTAGTAAACGAATTTCACATGGCTTTAAGATTAGTTTCTTAATTTCCAATGACTAATAGATGTTGCCGTATTGTATCTATTTTAAATTTTAAATAAAGCAAATAGTTCTCTCCCTCTCTTTTTTTTGAGGATGCGCGACACAAAAGTTTATTTTTTGTTGTCGACGTGACGTTGTCGGAAGATGTCGGGTCACATCAATCAGAGGGAAATCTAAATGGAATTTCTGATTAAAGTTGAAATTAATTACCACTCATTTAATTAAAGCGAATTTGGCTGTGGCAAATGCCGAAGCGCCGCTTGCCAAAATCCACACAGACAGGCACACACACTCGCACACCCGCACACTCTTACACTCACACACATGTGAGCGACATCAAAAGCACTTTTGCGCTCTGTTCATGCCGCGTAGTGGGAAGCAGTCGGAACCACTGGGTGCCTTTGGCCGTCCTGAAGGGGTTTAAACTAATGACCACGTAAACAGCGAGCAGACAGTAACCAGACAACGACATCAGCTCCATCACTCATGTGGCAGAGAGAGAGAGAGAGAGAGGGGATAGTGTTGCAGTGGCAAGAAATTGCCTTTGTCGTAAGTAATCCTCAAGCTCAAGTCCTGACCCATTTCGGTCAGTTAGCAGCGCTGTCAGTCAGCTTTTCAACTATCAAATTTGATTGCGAAACTAATATCTCTCGCATGCCATTAGATTGGGTTTTGACAACCAAAACAAAGTCCAAACTGTCGGTCAAATTTTGCAGACTGCCACAGATCCGAAATGTTGAGGTTCATGCAACATTCAGCAGTGAGTTTTGATGCATGAAGTGCAGACGCAGGCGTCAGGTTGCACTTATTGTTAATATACCTGACCTTGCCCCGTTCTGTGGCAAATCAATACGAACTGCTCTTGCCAGTGGCCAGTTGGCGGACATTTCATATCTATACGACTACTCAGCTATGTAAGCTTGCCACAGACAGCGTCGTCTGGGGTCGCTGATGGGGCGGGCGGGGCAACAGCACTTGTTCACTGCCGCCGACCATTTACAATTGTCAAATTCTGCTGTCATAAGATGTTGCAATTTGTTTACACATGCGACACACACACACACAGACATTTTCAGCTGCCGCAGTCGGCAACAAGAATCATGCGGGAAAAGTATCTGAGTATCTGAAATTGCGTGCTTGTAGCTAAAGTATCTGGAGATTGCCGGCAGGTTGAGTTGCTCGTGGGATTTACTGGCTGAATATTTCACAATTTCAATATGAAAAAAAAACACGGAAATTATTTAAATTAAAGGTTAAGGTTAGATTAAATATATATGTTCATGTCTCTATATAATTTCATTATATGTTGAATTAAAATATGTTTATTCATGATTATTATAGATAATCTAGCCCTGGTAATATATGTATGTATATTTCCAGCTAAAGATTAGAACACACATCTTTAAATATTATGAAGTAAGCGGAATTCAACTGATTCGATGTCCCAACAACCCGTTGAGGGCTCAACATCAGTTTCGAGTACTGGGAATGGGATTCGAAATCGGATTGGGACTGGGCATGGCAATGGAATTGGTACTAACTATATAACTACATAAGTAGCGCATCGTTGTCGCTTGTCGTCATGGCCAGGCGCAAAGCCCCATAAGTTGACAGGGCTGAGGAACTGGCACCTGGCATGTCATATCACTTATCGTCGGGGCATGGTATGGGTATGGGTCTATATAGGGGAAAGGGAATGGGGGGACTGGGGCATGGGCATGGGCATGGGGCAGGCATGTCGGCTCTTGACAGCGCCAATGAGCGAACATTCGAAGCGTTTTACAAGTTTGTGCCCATTTCGTTGTCTAGGCAGAAATACTATATAGACATATTGGATTTTGCGTATATACTGAACGAGATAAAACGAGATAGAGAGAGCGAGAGAGAGAGAGACGTGTTTATATTTTAAATACTTTCAGCATAAGGAATGTGCTTGCGTTTCGTTTGGTCTTTTGTTTTGATCTTTTGCATTTCATTTTCATGTAAGATGACGTCAAAGTCAAACGCTGACAGCCGCTTAACATATCAGTTGGATATTTGAAATTTGGTGCATGCAAAAATCTGCAACAGAATTTATTAAGTGGCACAGAGTGATCCTTGCCTCTCTTCTTGCCTCATGTTGCCGCATGTTCAGTGTCAGCGTTGCAACCATTCTGCAATTCAAATTGCCATTGTCTGCCGCACTTTGCATACCAGAGTGGAAAGGGGGAGGAAGGGCAGATGCATCTCTGATCATGTTGTGATTGACGCAAGATTAGCATACGAATTCAGGTTCAAAGTTAAGCTCAATTCCCTTGGCCTAGGTCAGCTGCCTGCTGGACTCGACATTGCAATCCAGTGAAGAGTTTAATTGTTTTTTTTTTCAGCCGCTTCATCTTCTTCCTTTTCTGCAGGTTTTTGAGAGGCGCAAATAGAAATAAATATAAAAAAACGCTTGCGGCTTGTCACAAACACTTGTAGCGGTCATTTGTCAACGGCCGGCGTCAGCCGCACTGGACGAAGAGATAGTTGGAGTAAAAAATAAACACAGAAAAAGTGAAAAAAATACAGAAAATACAACTGAACATCGTCATCGTAATCAGCCGCACAACGTGTGCGGCATTAAACTCACCGAGGCACAGTGGAACGTTGATCTTGCAACTGCCCGGTTCGCGGCTGATCTTATCGCGGCATAAAAAAGAGGCAGAGCAAACAGCGTTGTAAGCGGACTTCTTGCTCTTGTTGTGGTTGTTGTTGCTGTTGTTGTCGTTGTAGCATTTCGCCGTACCAACAGCAACAACAACAGCTGAAGCACATCAAACCTGAAACTGAATTTACGCTCGAGATCCGAACTAAAACTTCATAAATCAACGCACTTCCGATTGCGCAAGATCACAAGTGGCAAGTGGTCAGTGGCTGCTACTTAGAGACAAGCTAATGAGTCGTTTACCAAAAACCATTATCAGTGTCAAAATTCAACCAAATGATCATTATTCATAAGAGACAACAACAACACTCCAAAGACCCGAAGTGTGGCATCGAAAGGGGCATCAAGTGGAAAGGGGAGTATGAAATTCTCTCTATGGTGTTAGAAATTTTGTTATGATATTTAATAATTTGTATCATTAAAGAATAATTGTTGCTCTTTAAATTGTAGATAAATTTAATTATTATTTACTCAATTGTAAATGTAAAAGAGTGTATTATTATTATTTAACTGTTTGTTATTATGAGACTTAGATAATTTATTTAAAAAAGTACTAGCAATCTTAGTATTTTTTAATTCTTTTAAAAAATGTATAATATATTGCATATATATTAAATATTTGATATTGAAAATAAGAAATTGAAAATGTTGTCAAAATTTGATTAAAATATGATGATGGAAATTGAAAGGAAACATCTCTTAAATTTATTTTTCAAGAACTTCAAGAACTACTTAAGATGCTCTTTATACAATGTGATAATAAGTTTAAAAAATTTTGATTTGAGCAATTCTCTATAAATAAATCAACTAGCGACGGCGACAAAGACAACGGACAATAAAAAAAACGTGACAAGGGGAAGGGGAATTGGTAACTGAAAGAGGAACGGCGATGGGAACGGGAGCATCAGTGGGAGCGGGAGCAGGGGAACATATTGGCCATGCTCGAGCTATACTGGAAGAGATAAATCTTGAGGCAGCGATCGAGGGCGCGTCAAAGGGGCCGCTGAGGTCGGACATGTGCAGCGGGTTAATTTCTTTCGGAAAAGGAAAATTAATCAAATATGCCCGCTATTATAGAGCGTGTGTGTGTGTGTGTGTGTGTGTGTGTGTGTGTGTGTGTGTGTAAGGGAGTCATCGCATTCCTTTGGTGATAAATGATGAGCGGGCAGTTTTGTGCAATGCGACAAATGATGTGACATTTGTGATAATGAAAGTGTTGCAGCAGCACGAGCTACAAATAGATGGGCTGAATGATAGATGAAGAGAGACATACAGCATGTAAGAGAGAACGAGAGCGAGAGATAGTAACTGTATGACTACAACAGGTGTTTGGGTTTATCGCCTTTTTGTGGCGTACGTTGCTCACACACCATTAAAGTGCTATTAAATCGTAGTTACAACCTCAATTGTCAAGACGACAGGCAGGCTGAAGTAGCTGTATCTATAGTATATCCGAAGTTGTATCTGTATCTGCTGTGAATCATTAATCACAGCCCAAATAAAGAGACGGTCAGCGGCATCATAAAAAATGGAAAAACGGTAGCAATCGATGCAGCACTTGCAGCTGCCCCCGTCGTCTGCCTCAGCCCACATTTGCCTACTTGCCACCAAAAACAATTTTGAGCCACATGTATTGTTTTCTTTGGCCATGTTTTGTGTGCGAATTGTGCGTGGCTCTTTCTACTTTGTTGTCCATGTTGTTGTGGTTGTTCGAGTGCGTCTTTTTGGCATTTTCTCTCGCTCGCGTGGCTGCCTTTGGTTTCGTGAAAAATGGAAATTATGTCAAGAAGTAAATTGATTATTTCGCTTTAAAGCATTTCTCAATTTATATTCCGTGTTCGTTGTCAACACGAACACATTCAGTTTCGTCAGTTACAACAACATGAACAAAAAAAAAAGAACAGCTACAACATTAACAATAGTTGCTTTAGCTTTTGCATGTATTTCTTTTTATTAAATTTTGCGTTTTTTTAAAAGCCACTCGACTGAAATGACATCATGTGCTCCGAACTTCTCGCCCAGTACGAACAGCTGATGCCAACAACAAATTAAACGATCTGAACCCTCAGAGAGCCCCATTCCATTCAGCCAATCGGCAGCATATGGTTTCCGGTTCACAAGCAGTTCAGTTTCAGTTTCAGTTGAGTTCGAATACAAGTATTCCTGGACTTAAAGTTTGAGAAAGCAGCTCAATTATGGTTTTATTTAAGCTTTAATAAGGTGGGCTTAGCGGTGGCTCAGAAATGAGAAAGTCAAGATGGAGAGTTGCGAAAATTATTATTACAATTATGTTTTGATTGTAGTTATAAGCTCGCAAAGTATCTTAAGTACTGGTTACTTTGGCCTTGGGCTAAGATATTTCGCAAATCATTGACTAGTCTGGACTCTGAGCCCGAAAGTCTAAAGATTTTATATTGGGGAAGTCAAAACTTCTTAAAAAATAATTATTATTGAGGTAAAAGCCTAATATTACACAAGATTAGGTCTACCATTTAATAATTACAATTGAAGAATTAAGAAATTCTAAAAAATTAAAAAATCGATAACCAATGTTCGGAATAGGATAAAAAGATAGTCAATAATTACTTTTAATATTTAAATTACTTTAACAACCAGTGATCATTCACTCCACTTGCAATCCTTATAAATCAATTCGTAAAGTTGAAATCAACAGGTTGATTTGCCACTTGAAAGTTAAGTGCTTTTTGGGGGATTAAACAGGCGACAGCCCCCAAGAGGCACGTGGCGGGAAAAGCTCGCACCCCCAGGGCAGGGGGTTGTTGTTGGTGAAAGAAAAACAAGTATAAAATGAAACCACCCCAAACGAAAGGCAGCAATAATTGTTTCCGATTCGAAACAGTTACCACCTCAGCTGAACATCCTGGGCCAATAGCTCAGGTCACATAATGAGACGGATAACAAATTATAGCTCCTTTTTGGCATTGTGTTGAAAATATAATAAATGAATTATCTGCTTAATTAATGAGCTTTTAATTTTTAATGGCGAGTCGCAGGCTTCTTCTGAACGAATGCCACAGAAAGTTTGTTTAACTCTTGTAATCGTTATTCTTGCGGACCGAAACTGAAACTCAGAGCAGAATGGGCCCAAAACGAACTGAATGTGTTGGACATGGTCAGAGCTTGATGTGCTGCTCTTATCAAGCGATGCGTATCTTTTAGATATAATTTTAATGTGGCTTCTTGCAAATTATTTATGCGCGCATTTTCGCGCAGATAATTATCGTTTATCTTTGATTTAAGGAGAGGACCTCTCAGAAGCCCGCTCGCTGATTGTTTCTCTTGTTGCTGATGCTGTCTCTGTGTGTGACAGTGTATCGGTGTGTGTGTGTGTGTGTGTGTGTGTGTTGCATGTTCGAATTCAAAATGACTACCTCAGTTAATTATGGGGCTCCCGAGTAGGGAGCGAGAGCGGCGCGCATGCGCACATAAATTAGCTGACGCGCCAGTAAAACCAGTTCTTGCCCCTCTTCTTGGGCCGACTGAGCTACCCCGTCTCGGTGGTTGTGTCTGGTAGCCAGTGCCATGTAACGAGCGCTTAAACAGTCGTCTGGTCTGGCCGGTCCGGTCCGCTCCGATCTGGTCCGGTCTGGCCCACCGTTCGATAGTACCTGTGCACCCATTTTTAATGAGTGTCCTGTCGTCTGCAGTTGCAGTTGAATGAACGCCGCCTGCGTCTGGGCCTGGCTGGCTTCTGGACTTATTTTCGCCATGTCCATGATTAAGTGCTGGGGTCTTTGACTGGCGCTGCTGCGCCATGTTCAGGACAAAAAGCGAGCAAAAAAAAAAAAAACAAAGCAAAAACAACAACATAAACTCGGTCCAGCCAGCGTGTAATCAATCAAAGGCACAAAACAGAATTTTAAAAAGAATTCATTGACTTTCCATTAATAATTTCCTTTGTAAATTGCATCCTGTGGCAATCGTTGTAATTGTGATGAATTCTTTATTAATGCACGCTCAGACAGACACACTCACAGACAGATAACTGCTAGCTACTGTGCCGCAATGGCGTTAGCTTCAATTATTTATCTTGCAGATACACCTCAATCTCTTCCTCGCAGCCACAATCAATTCATTTACGATCAATCAAAGACAGTTCCAGCCACAGCTCTTGGCCAATTTGCATCTGAACGATGGACTTTAATTTGCCATATTATTTGATTCTGATGATGCATTAAAATGCAATTATCTCGCTTGCCAATGAAAATATATTGCGTAATATTTTAAACGGACACGGCGTCAACTAATCTCTGCCAATTTAACTTGGCCTAGCCCAACACTATCCATTTCTCTTGCCTAATTGTGTTGACAGCAAGAAATGTGAATGGGAGTTTAATGAAACCAGTTTTTATACTGTTTTGATTGGCCTACAACTGCTCAATTATGACAGCTAAATTGAAGTAAGGAAACTTATTTAAATAAGATGAATAAATAATATCTTAAATTTTTCATAATTTCTGTTTGATACTTTGAATTGTACAAAAATACAAAAAATTTTATTGAAACAAATTCCTGTTGTTGTGTAAAATATTAATATTTTCTTTATCCCTAACGATATAATATTTTCAAAGTTAAAAAAATAACTTATTTCTTTCTTTGTAATTTGTTGGACAAATAATTAAAAGTTTATATTCAATTAAAAAAGTCAAAAAAAGAGATATTCACAATCATCAAACTTCATAGCAGAGCAAGGTTTCGATCCTCGGACCTCTGGGTTATGGGCCCAGCACGCTTCCACTGCGCCACTCTGCTCTTGGCACACCCTGTGGCTAAAGCCGATTTTATAGTTCGCCTACCGAAGTGTAGTAGCATTTCAGAGATAAGATAAATATTTAAGGAGTGTCTTGCATTAGTCTCTTACTATTTTAAATAGATAAAAGATATTGTTATAAGCTGATTGATTTGCATTTAAAGTAGGTAAAACTTTGTCAAGCATTTAATAAGTCAATCTTGTGCTTGGAGTAAAGTCTGCTGAAAATCTACCGGTTTTACCGTGTCTTGTCTCCGTTTGTGCTCAACCCACTCGCATTTAAATATAGACATTTGAGCTGTAAATACATTTGGAGAATTGTTTGAGAGCCAACAACAGCGCAATCGAAATTAACTTGAATTTTAACCTAAAATCTTTGCAGCGACTTTTTTGTATTTCTTCAAAACAAAAGTATTCAACATGGCGGACAGCTTCAAGCAATAACAAAAACGACAACCAAACTTGGTTGAAATAACAACAACTGAGGTTGGGGCCGTGGCTGTGACTACGACTGGGACTGGGACTGGGACTGCGGCTGAGGCTGCGATGATGAAGATGGTGAAGTCAAGCGCGGAACAAGTTTTAAACTTGCTACAAAGGTGTCTTTAAAAATCTTTTAATTTCGACTCTTTGCTCGCATCGCTTCGTTTTGTTGCCGATCTGCAAATTTGCTGTCGTCGGGCAGGGGCAACGGACAAGGGTTGAGGGCAGTGAGAAGAACGGCGAAGGAGGGTGAAAGGGAGTGAGGTAGGTAGCTGGTGCTTTTTACTGGTTGCATCCGCCCGCCTTTTAATGAAGCGCGAAGTGCAGCGAATGAGTAAAAAAGAGGCAAAAATTGAAAGTAAAGTAAGTCAAATGCGTCCCACTGTACACTGTGCCCTGTACCCTGTGCCCTGTTCACCACAGTGCCACAGTTGGAGCTGCTCTGCTTTGCCCCAGGGACAGGCTGCGAACAAATTGCAATTGTTGCCATTGCATTGGCGCTGTCATTTTGCGGCCAGACCCAGACACACACACAGCTGTAACACACACACACACACACACAGATACAGGATCAGGCATAGTCCCACACACACACACGCGTACTTGTTTCTCTTATGGATTGGCGGCTTAGTTTTTATTTGTGGCATGGCCTCGTGGCATGTCTTCATTGCAGCGTTTTAGCTTTTGACCCCCTGAACTCTGGCTCGTTTAACACACCGTAAACAGCAACAAAGGCAATAACAGTCCTAGCTTTTCATATGCAAGCCTTCATTCATTGACAAAACAAGCAAAAGACACAGGAAAATATGGTCCGGAAAAGCAAAGTGGAAATGCCAGACATTTAAATCGAATTGGCTTGAGGTGTGCACCTCTCTCTCTATGTGTGTGTCTGTGCATGTGTGTAGTTTTAATCTACAAAATGTAAGCCCGTGCTGCACGTACCACTGCCAGATACAAATACCTGCAAAAGTATCTGTCAGATACATGTTGCCATATTCAAGCGGGGGCAGATACACACACACATGAACAACTGGAGGCCACGCGTGTAACTCAATTTTCAATGGTGGACAGCAGTTCGGATCGTGGGAGGGGGGAACAGGCAGCTCACGTACTGACGTTTTGTAGCAGGGAAAGGGGAGGAGCGGCACCGAAAGGGGGAACGGAGCTTGGGTCGTGGGTTTGTCTACTCAGTCAAATAGTTTGCCGCCTGCATTAATAATTCACAATTTCATCTGGAATTGTATGCGATTTGTGATGGTTTTCGCTTAGCTTGCCACACTTGGCTTACTCTGGCCATGTTCTGGCTAAGACTTGACTCCCAGAGTGCCGCCTGTTGCTGCTTTCGGTTTTTTTCATTTAACCATTTTTTTAGCAACTTTTTTAGAAGGAACTGGTGCACAGTAGAATGAGCAGCAGTAAAATATCTTAAAAGTGGAAAAGAAGATATATATTTGAAACAGTAAAAATATCCAGAAATATATTTATATGTATATAAATACATTTATTACGCTATTGCTAAAATTTAGTTAATTTAAATTGGATACCACGGATCCGAATATAGTCTAAAATCGAATGACTTCGCTCGGAAATTGCCCTTAATTTCGAACTACATTTTGAAATAAATGCCTTAATTTTTGTTTAGTTTATTTTCTAGAGTACCTGCTAGTCGAGTAGTCTGCGATTACTTGATATTTGTATGCGATTTCTAGCGATTATTACCCACTGTGCGCCTTGCGTTTATCTTCATTGCGTCATTTCATTTTAGTTAATGCGCCTGGAGATTAATATTCTATGCGTATCTCGGCGATATCAGTCGGAGTACAGGAGTAAGCGAATGGCCAGGGAATCGGGAGCTGGCAACTGGCAACTGGCAGCCGGGCAATGCCAATTTGCAGATGTGCGCCAATTTGCGCCTGAATTTGATAAATTCGCATGCAACGCTGGCGTGACATTCAGTTGAATTTATGACTCGCACTTTTTCACCATTCAAATCGCAATTACTTTGCTTTATTCGCAATTTAAATTTCCCCAGCAACCGACTAGACGGAGCTGCAGCAATCGAAATGTATCTGCAAGATATTCGAACAAGCAATCGCTGCACCGTTTGAGCTGTTTGCTCTCTAAACAAAAGCGAAATACTCGTAAACACAAATTGGAAATTCAAATTTAAATTCGGACAACCCGTCGATTCTCAGTAGACCATTAGTATATCATCTAATGAACTGTACACATAGAATAGAGTTTTGCGTATTTATCTATCTACAGGCGGGCATCTGCAATTGTATCTATATCCTATATGCACATATACCTCTAGCTGCATTTGTATCTGTATCTGTATCTGTATCTGTATCTATGCTGTATTTGCATCTATCAGCGCTGGCACATCATCAGTCATTAGTGGCGCCATTGTTGTTGTCTTTGTTTCTTTATTTCTGTGTTTCCTTTACTCTTTCTGTCTTTCGCTCGTTCTTTGTATCTTTTGGGGCAGCCCCCATTGTTAGTGTCTCTCGCTTTTTATGCACTTTTATTAACTTTGGCCAAAATGTGGTCAGCCACTTGAAGGCATCATCAGCATCAGCATCAGCATACAAGTTTTTGGGGCTCTTATAAACAATTCTAGTGATGTTCTTCGAGTAATCATTCATCTTTTTCTGCTGGTGTTGTAGAGAGCTTTGCATTCTGAAGTTTACAGGATGAATATAAGAATGGGTGAATGTGAATGTAAATGTAAATGTGGTGTCGATGCCAAGTTGATTCGGGCAATATGATGAGTGATATTTTTCAAAGCGAAAGTAAATGATTCGAATATTGCCTTTAGATTTGACCTATAAACAAACAAAGCACGAGATAATCCCAAAATTAGGAAAGTGCAACGGAATACAGAGAAGAAATCATAGAATTCTCTAAGAAAATACTTAGTATTGAAGACTGTTTCACGAAAAGAGAGAATATCGATAATATAGCCAAGCTGTATATATAATAATTTTAAAAAATTAATTGAATTTAATTGATGCATCTGAACTTTGTTTGTGATTATCCGACAAAACAGCTAGAAAAAAATGAAACCTCGCACACATATTGTATAATTTGTCAGCTCATGAATACCCCTAATGTGCTGCATTCGTAGCAAATGAATTTTAATTCAAGCAAAGTGATGAGTTTCACATCCGACACAATTTACTTCATGCTCTGCGAGCCGCAGGAATGAATGAGACCAGAATTCATTAAGAACAATCAGACGCGACAAGAACCAACTCAACTCAGAAGACTGACTATCCGTATCTACAATATATGTATATAGATACAGCGGAATCTGTATGGCATTGTCTGTTGCCAAGAGTGTTACGCTTTGTTAGTAATAATTCGACATTTTAATGAAGTGGCAGCTTCAGCTGCGATCCCATTAGCAATATCAAGAATAATGCAACTATGACGGCTACAAGAAAGTCTTATATAAGCGATATTCTTCTTTTCATACTCGTAATAACAGTTAATTCTACCTGCAACACCTTTGATATTCATAATTAATTTATAGGCGCGTTCAAAGTTTTCAGCACCTTGCGCTGAGGTTTTGCATTCTTCGGGTGGGGCGTTTACAATAAAAGGAATACAAAAGACAGAGAGAGAGAACAAGGGGAAGACCTTAGAAAGAAGTTGAATCAGGGCAGGGGAAGGGAAAAGAGCACCAAAATAATAACAATCATTATGATTAAACGCAGCTATTTGAAAAGTCGTGTCCCAAGTTAATGAAAATGTAATTGACCAGCGAATGCAACTGGGTCTGATGCAGTCTCTCTGGGATCTCAGGTCTGGTGTTGCTGCATGTGGCTAGTTGCAAGTTGCATGCCGCATGGAGTCCGACGAGAGCAGAAGCAGCACTCGCATAGACAAGTTGCATTGTGGAGAGTCGGGGCAAGAGGCAGGCACTAGAAACAGCAGCAAACCACTCAGACACAACCTCGGATCCAGACTCAGACACAGACCCAGAACAGACTGACGGCAAGAGATGTTTTTGTTGTTCCTGTTGTTGCCTTGCAGCCATCGTTGCCATATCTTGTGCATATCTGGCATTCAACTCGTTTGCGAACTATTAATTTTGTATAACATCCTGCATCTCAATGTGGCCTTCGGGTTGAACAGCCCAGGCCACAAGTAAAACGAAACTTCAAATGGCTTTTCAGCTGTAATAACTAAAATAAAGAAAATTGTGTTCCTTTCAGATGCTTTCATATCTTTTGAAAACTGAGCTGAGATGCTTCTTTTATTTCAGAGAATAATTTAAATTATTTCAAACTAAAAAGTTGTTAGTTTTTAAAAGTATATATCTTTCAATATTTCGCACTCTTTTTGTCTTTTATTCATGTTCAAGTTATCAAACAATGTTTTTAGCAATACATTCCGTAATTAAAAGAATAATTAACAAATCATTGAAAGAGATAGAAGCACTGGAATGAGAAGTAGACAACGCTTGGCTAGCCCAACCCAGATGCATATTATTGCTTTAAATTGTTGTTATTTAAATCTTTATAAATAAAATCCCACTAATTAGGGTGCAGTCGGGCAATCGTCCCTCGACCACCGCCAGTTCTCGAATTTTGCGGCGCGCTTCACAAATTTGTTAAATTGACAATTTGTAAATGACGGCATGGGGAATGGGGCATGGGGCATGGGGAATGAGTATGTGGCAGGGGCAAGCCTGTGGCATCTAATAAGCATTTGACATTTCGTAAGTTTATAGTCGGCAGGTAATGTATCTCAAAGATGCAATGCGTTTAGCTTTCACTTTGTGGGCGAACGATGAAGCGCAAAAAGATCTTTGATGATTGTTTGGAACGTCGCCAGCTTTGGTCTTGTCAATTAGAGAAATGCACTCAACTTCACAAGATTGCATGCGATATTTAAATGTATCTGCATCTCTATTTGTCATGCATTTGTATCTACATCTGTATGTACGTATGCAGATATATCTATTGCCGACTAGCTGTAGCTTCTGTTCGCTAAGCTCATTTAAGACAAAACATTTTATAACTAGATGCAATATGCAAATGCCCAAGTTTCGACTCGAGCTCAGAGTCACACTCAGGGTGGATGAGGGGTGAAAGGGGGAGGTGTTTCGCAAAAGTCTCTCGTTCTCGCCTGACGACGATCTCTCGTGCAGCGTCTAATTGAGGCGCGTCTCGAAGATGGCGTTTAAGTTTATTTTAATATGCTGGCCACAAAATATTGCTTATAAAAAAGGAAAGAAGAAAAACTTGACGTGATTATATGCAATCAACGTTGTTGTAGTTGTTATTATTGCTCTTGTTGCTTTTTTATCCAGTTGCACCTTCCACTCGGAGCAGCAACATGCACTCAAATTTGCATAATTGTTAACATGCTGTTGTTGTAATTGTCGTGTCGTTGTTTTTGTTGTTGGTGGATTTTAATCAGCGCCTGTTGTTGCCTCAGCTACATGCAGTTACCTGCCCCAAACCCACTCCCTCTTTCTGCTTCTACTCCTGCTCCGCTTTATATTATTAGAATTTGAGCTGCTTGGCACCTGAAAACATTTTAATAACACTTCTCAAATGCTTCTCTCTCTCTCTCGAGAGAGAGAGTGGGATTCGGTGGTTTTGAGACCACTCAAATGGTGGCATTTAATGAAGACATTTGCCGTCGAAAATTAAGTTGTACACGATAAACTGAGCTGCAGCGATAAGGAACTCTACAAAATCGGATTATAATTGGGCCCCAATTTGGATATAAACAAAAGGTTATTGACTCTACAAGTACGAGTATCTTAGCATGTCATCTCGATAGGTTCCAAATTTACTGATAATCGCATAATGATTGCATGAAAGCATTGTGAGTAGTTAAGTGGAAACGGAATCGTTTTTGTTTGTATTTCCAGGTCGGATCTTGGCACTTCTTCGATTCGAATTTGCTTTAAACCGTAGTTAAGTCATTTGTTTCTTCGTTTGTCTTTCAATTCAGTTAACGTATAATCTGCCTCGGGACTCGTCACACCATTTGCATCAATGGCACCCAATTCAATGGGTAAACATTGATTAAACTCGCACCGAGGGGCGATCAGTAATTGGCAGTGGCAGACGGTGGTCATTCATGAATACTCATACGAAAACGAGTACTCACACACAGCTGAGTGAGTTGCCCTCTCAGGAACAGCACAAACTGATGGAATGCAATTAAATTTCATCGATGCATAAAAGTAGATACATACATTAGATACATCCACACTTGTGTCTGCATATACTTAAGATACAGATGCGAACTGCGGCAATATGCAAATGCTCTCGCGACTGCATCTAAAAATGGCTGAATGAGTGTATCTCATTGGGTTCCATTCATGTTCTTCAATTACCAGATCATTTCTCTCTCGACTTCTCTTCTCTATAATTATTTTCTCCACTTGCCTCTCAGATTGTTTGCCTTGCACTTGTTCATTGTTGTTGTTGGCTTTGTGTTATATTGGCTGCCATGAGTTACAGATACACACAATAAATAATAACAATATGCCCCATTGATTGGCCTGGGACGGACGTAAGACATGAAACGAGTTTTCCACAATTGGAAAATCGTAAAACGTTTTTCCAGCTTGTTATTTTTGCCTCTGTTTGAGTTATTATTATTTATTTATAAATGCAAATGCAGTTCTCTTTAATTGGCTGACATGTTGTGATTTTAGCTTGTCAAGTGCCCTTTTATATCCTACGAACTGCAATTATTGTGCTTCGAATAAGTTATTAAATTTTGGATTAAGGTTGACTACTCGTACTGTCTGCAATTAGCCAGGCCTGCCAAGTGCCAACTGTCCGCTAAATCGGCTATGAACCATTCACGCTAATGAGCGCAGTCAGGCGTTTGATCGATGACAGCCAGGCGTTCGATAGAAATTCATAAGAAAAAATATCGAAAAATTGTTAATTATTTCTAAAATAAAATGCCAAAAGGCCGCGACTCAAACTGCAAGCTGACAAAGACTTATTGCAAGAGCAAGAGTCTGTCGACTTATACACCTGATAACTCGGGTCAATCTCGAGCTCGTCGTGAGTTTCTCTGTCAATGGGTCACAAAAGCTGCCAGATAAGTACGAAAGAGAGAGAGAGAGAGAGAGAGAGAATGACAATGAGGAAGGGAACTTGGACGGGGACTGTTAAAGAAAAATCACTGACATGATGAGAAATCGCTCAACAATTTTTCGTTCACAATTTTTTGTTGTAGTCTCTTTAGAATCCATGTAGCACCAGGGCAGCATTAGGCACAACAATTTTTCATGAAATTTGGAGAATTTAAATATAAACGGAGCGAGAGGTGCGAGATTCATATCAAGCCGGAACGTAGCAGTATCTGTATCTGTCTATGTATCTGTATCTGTATCTGTATCTATAGGTATTATGAGTTATTGTGGGAGTCTGTCGGCATTAGCCGCGGGTGCCGGTTGCCGGATTGCCGGATTGCAGGGTGTGTTGTGGGGGTATCGGGGATACCGAAGAGTGTTCCGGGGGCACCACGTTTGTTTACAATTTCACGCGCTGCGATTTTCGCGGTCGAGTTTTCACGCAGCGCCGCAAGAAAAATGGGAAAGTGTAAGTGTGAGGGAAATTTTGTTATTGTTTATGTATTTTGACAAGATGCCCCGCGCGCTCAGTTTGCCAGACAATTTGGTGCTGGAAGCCCGTACCGCACTCCACCTTCCCCACTTCCGACTCTTTTAACACAAGTGACTCGCTTACACCAGGCATTTGAATGAGTGCAAGTACTCACAATTGACTGAATGCAGTTCTCTGTCAGAGTTAGGTTTGAAAAACTGAAGAAATCTGAATCTTATCACGAATTATCAACACACTTGAACAAATCTTACAGCCAATTTTAATTGGAGATAATTATCAGCGGCATTTTAAAAAGCTAACTAAAAATACTATTATATAGTTTGACTTGGCTTGAGTTCCATTCTAAAGAATGTACTTCTCTTGTAAATTATATTTACTTTCAAAATGAGTAACTCTCAAAATTTATCAGGAAGTATATATACATGGTAAGCTGCTTATTCATCTACAAGTCAGAGTTATCAGACTCTTTAAGAAATGAACAAATATTATATACTTCTAATATTTAATTTTAAAAAGTCAATTATGAGTGTTATTAAACTATTTTCTTAACTACAAATTATATTTAAGAGATATTTAAATATTTATATTTTAATTTAAAAGTCAATTCCGGCTGACCATAATCGCTTATGTCTATAGATTTGTACTTACTCGTTCCGAGATGTACTCGCTTCATCCATGGATAAATCTGCGGAGGATTCTTCTTGCCATTGCCGCTGTTCTGACTGCTGCCCGCCTCGTTGCCGCTGTCGCTCTCCGAGTCGGAGTCGCCGCCGCCCGGACTGTGCATCGGTACATTGACATTGACGGGACCTGGGCCACCGCCACCGCCACCGCTGCCGCCGCCACCGGCGCCACTGTTGTGGTTGTTGTTCAGGCTGACGGCAGCGGCGGCGGCGGCGAGGCTGCCACCGAGGACGCCTTTGTTGAGGGAGCGTGCAACGCTCTCCACGACGGAGCTGGGCGATAGCTTCGGGGAGATGTCGCGGGTGGAGAGATCCTGTGGGCTGGCAAGCGATTGGTTGTTGTTGTTGCTGTTTGAGCTATTGTTGTTGTTGTTGTTATTGCCACCAGGCGTTACCGGATCGTTGGCATATTTACAGCTGATGCTCGACTGTTGTTGCTGTTGTTGTTGTTGCTGCGGGTGTTGTTGCTGCTGTTGGGGCAACTGTTGCTGCTGCTGCTGTTGCTGTGCCACAACGGCAGCCGTCGCATGCGAGAGCTGCTGCTGTTGTTGCTGCTGCTGCTGCTGCAACAGTAACCGCTGGGGTTGCAACTGTGTGTAGTCCACCATATCGGGATTGGCCACCGACTGACCACCACCAGGCGCACCACCAACACCGCCACCACCAACTCCACCACCACCACCACCGCCCAGCCCATAGGCCGCCTGGTTGGCGTAGTGCGCCTGCGGTGTGTTCGGATACAAGTTGGGCGTGTAAGCGGCCGCCGCTGGGAAGTAATCGTTGCTGCCCGGCGTCGCCGCTCCAGAGTTGCCCTGTCCACCGTTTGCACCGCCCGCACCGCCGTTGCTGTTGCCAGTGCCGGCATTGGCGCCCGGATGACTCTGCTGCGGATTCATCTGCTGTGGATAGCACGAGGCGAGCGAGTTGACAAACTGGTACGAGGACATGGCGAAGCAGTCGGGATCCATTTTGAAGATCGGTATCTGAAATGAAGCAGAACAGAACAGAACCGAGCACTATGGTTAGTTGTACTTCAAACTCGTAGTCAGCTGCTCGCTGGCAGCGAGATCTGCACCTCAGATTGCACTTGGCTCTAGGTGTAGTCTACTAATCCCCGCCCAGTGCAGATCCCATTACCCGATCTATTTTGAAGAGGCTGGAGCCTCAGTTCTCCCAGCCAGTCTTGGTCTGACTTTATATTTGCATTAGCTGCAGATAAAAGTTGGCTTACGTTATGCATAATTCAAAAGTCTGCCATTAAAATGATCTCATTTTCATAGAAAGAAATAAAAAGGGGAAATTATAGAAAAAAATTTATTCCAATTATATATCAATAGTTGAAACAAATGTAAGATCAACTAAGCTTAATTTAAATAATAGCACACCTAACTGTTTTTACATTTTCAGTTCTTAATATAAAATTGTATATTCATTTTATTAATTTATTAAAAAAATAAAATATTTATATAACTGAATCTTTAGGTTTTCTATTTTGCCAAGTTGAAGTATCAAATTGTTAGCTGAGAGTGTTGCCATTGTTATAGATGATTATTTTTAATGTAATATGTAATACTACCCAATCACCTGGAGTACGAATTAATAATATAATAATATAAATATAATTATACGAATTACATTTTGTGAGCCGGCAAAGAACCCAATTTCTACAGTCCAACTACTGGCTGGTGCTTCTTCCGGGGAGGGACGGCAGTGGAGGGTGGAGAGAGGAAGAGGGGGTGAAACTGTTTGGATTTCACTTGATCCGATGTGAAGGCGCGGATATGGCTAAGCATTGGCATTACGTGCATGCAATTTTGGTGTGGCACGAAAACGGCAATGGCAACGGCAACAACAACAACACGACACTGGCACTGGTTGGAATGTCTGACCCGCCCACTCTCGTTGCTGTTGCCTGGACACTTGTGTTGCACTTGCGAGGAAACAAAGACCCGCTCGGAGAAGTTGGACACCATCGCTGATATTGCCGGAGCTGGTCGAGTGAGTGTTTGTTGAATGGCAGAAGGAAAACTTGTATTTTGCTTCGTTGCAGCGCAGATAGCCACAAAGGCAGCAACTGGGCCAGAATAGCCTCAAAGCCGAAAAGTGTAAAACGCAATGGCAAACCAGGATGAAGTTAAGGCCCACCAAAAATACAAAGACAAAAGAAATGGAAAATAAAAAAGAAAACATTGCCCAAAAACAATGCAACGACCCCTCCAAAAGTTCCCTTCCCCTGCCCCCCTCGGAAAGAGAAGACTCTGTAGATATTTGGCTCTCTTATTTTGGTTCTTCTTCTTCTGCTTCTTGTTGGTCTTCGTATGAAACCAATAATTTTGATTCAGTGGGCAATTTAACCCTTTAGCATGTTGTTCAAATGAAAGGAGTTGAAGCTTTAAATTAAATCGGCTCGGGCTCTTGCTCTGACTCTGAAAGTGGCCCTAACCTGGCGGGTTTTCAGTTAAAATCTGAAAGAAACTGGCCAACAGTAATGCGGCACAAGGTGGCGGCATTGGCATGCAGCGTGGTGCATGCAACTTGGGGCATGGTGCATGGGGCATGGGGCATGGGGCAGTCAAAGCTCGTCGCTCGACAGAGATTTATTTGATGAGCAACGTTCCTGAAAACGTTGTAAATTCGCATTCGGCCCTGGGTATTGGGGATTATGCAGTTTAAAGCAATTGTAACGGTGTTTCTTTTTTGGCTAAAACTTTTCGATTTTGTATTAGCCCATTGGCAATATAAGTAAGTACGTCGACTACTCGTACTCCAAAGCAGTTAGCCAAAGCGACATACAAACAGTTCGATTATTGAAATTATACGTTAGAGATAGACAACAGCATTGACCCTGTTGACTTTGTAGATATTGGTAAATCATTTGTGTATAGAACTCAGCCAAAAGATCAACTTAAATTGGTAGCAATCACTAAGAACAGGATGAGAGTGATGAAAACTGCACAAGCGTTCAATCATTGCTGAAATGATGAGTAATAGATACTGCAATATTAAATAAACCAGCCTAATGTATTTGAAGATTATTCTCTCTGCTTGGAAGATATTGTAGAAAGACTTGATTTTGTTATGCGATTTAGAGGCTAAATTGCTTCTTCAACCTAACAAAGAATTAATTTATAGATGTTGATCTGACTGGCGGCGCCTGTTGTTTATTTTTCCATCACTTAACGGCAAATTAAAAATTTAAAAATAAAAAAAAACTGAAGTCAATAGAAGCAATAAATAATTCGAGTTTGAAAATTGTTTTCCAAAGAGTCGAGCGACAAGCGGTTCAATTGGTGTTAATTAAATCCATGAATAATGAAAACGCAAACCGAATTTGCGGGCTCTCTTAAAATATCGACAATATGCGTACGAGTATGTGGAAAGAGAGAGTGTATATATACAAATATGGCCATAGATTGGTCGGTTGCTTCGGCTGATTGTCGCCTCATAAGAAAGCCATAAATTATGACAATTCTTTTGGGCAGCGACATCTCTCCAGACGAGGGAGCGAACAAACTGAAACTGAAACTGAACTAAAACTGAGCGAGTTTCCTTTGTCTCGACGTCTGCGTGGCGGTTGCGCATTTTCATTTTCTCTTCCCTCGGTTTTATTTCGTTTCTTTTAAGACTGCCTTAGGCCTCTTTGTATAAACAGTTTTAATATGCCAACGAACGGGAGTGAAATTTTGTTGGATATTTAAACCGCAGAACGAATTTCTTTCCCAATTGTTGTTGGCTCGAAGTCATCGGCACAGGTAAATAAACAGCAATTGAGTTGCACATGCGCAGCTCTAGAGATATCCTCAGTCTCCCTCCATCATCAAGACAATGTCACCATAAATCAATTGGGCCCAATGCGACAGCTGAAAAGGGTTTCTTTTCCTTCGTTTGGGACTTTTCACGAAAACTCCAGGACAATGGCAGACGTTTTAGTTCCCGACCTTATGACTGGGGTTAAACATATTGCAATTAAGACGATTAACTTTTGCATAATCGATACTTAACGTGGGTTAAATGGAGAAATGCTTTTTCTTCTTACCAGTTCAATATTAATATATGTTTGACTTTGGTCTATTAAGGTATTTGTATTCCCAATATCTTAAGTACAATGAAATTGTCCCAATACTATCATCTTTCAATTCATATTTTATTTGATATTTTACTTTATTTTTTTTTAAATAATAGTCCATATTTGGTTTTTCCAATATTATTATTTTCTTTACGTTAGCTGGAAATTGTCCGGTTTTTAATAAGAATGTATACTTAAATTATATCAGTCAAAAGTGAGTGTGTATAACGTCAATCAGGTGCTAATCCCAAATCTAGAACTAATTTTTCTTAACTCTTTCTTAACTTAACACATTCATCCATTTCTAAGCACTTCATCATCATCATCATCATCATCCAACGGCAACCATCTCTTAATTATGAAGTGAACAAAACCCTAAGCAGTTATTTCTGTGACAAATGTCGCCCTGATGTTGTCGCCCATTGCCATTACAGATTTTCAACTCTACTTGTTCGTTATTTGTTGTCGGGTACCAGGCCAGGCCATAAATCATAATTTTTAATATTTGTTGTCAACATGGGCGTAGCTCGTGTATATGTAAACATGCCGCTTCTAAAAACTGCCATGGGCCCCGAGACCCCGACCAGGGACGGTACAATTCGAAAAGGTATTTGCGCACGCGCAGTCACACTCATTCACATGCACCTATCTCGCTCACTCGCACTCTCGCGCTCTCTCTTTCACTCTGCCTGTGTGGCGAGTGTGATATGCAATAACAATGAGCCAAAAGGAACGACAAACGCACACGAATGCAAGTGGGCCCATTAAAAACTCATAAAAATTTGTAAGCACCTCATAAAAGTAGTCATAAATATTATTATTTGGTTTGTTTTTTTCTCTTTCTTTGTCTCACTCGTCATCTCTACATCTCTCCTCTCTCTCACTCACTCTTGTTATTGTTACGGTCTCTCGCTTTAACCCTCGTCTGTCGTGTTTGTCGCCTGTTGCGGTTGAGGCACTCATAATTTTTATGAGTTTTTGATTTGGTTTTCGAGTTCTGCTTCCATTGTCGATCCCGATCTTCACTGCAAGCGGCCATTGTTGACCTTTTGACACGTTCTCAAAACACTCGTAGTTCGGGTTTTGCGGTTTGCTCTTCAACACATAATTTATGATCTGTTATGTAATAGTTATATCTGTCAAAAGCAAAAATAATGATATTTACCAAGGGTCAAGGACAACGCAACAGTGCAACATGTTTTCCTTGGGCCATCGAAACTCTAATTGGGTCATATGGCTCGACAAGGATAATGGTACAGATAATTAGCAGAATATTCCCACAGACATTATAGTATTTTCCATACCATTAATTTATTTAAAAGGACATTTGATTTTGTATCTATTAAAAATGATAATAATAAGTTTTTTCCTTAAATCTTTCAATGTTAATGTAGAAATTTGATAAAATTAAGTTGTTTTTGGTTTTTGTGCTCATATTATTTTCATTAAAAAAATGACTGAAATGTTGGCGTCTCCTCAAGTCTCCTTTAGATAGAGTAGGAGTCGATAATAAATGTGTCCCGGCACTTATTGTACCTACACATCCAAATACAAGTTGTGCAAATGGCTGCCGTCGCCTCAATAGATCAACGACTCCCCAGCAACAATCACAACAACAACAAAAACAACAGCAACAACGTAGTGATTGTAGTTGTTTTGTGTTGTTGTTTTTGTTGTGGCTGTTGTGGCTGTTGTCGCGGCAAAGTTGGCGTGTTTCATACATTTTTTCGGTACTATGGTTTTTGATTTATAAATATAAATAAGTAAAGCTGAAATATCATCATGACATTTCAGCCCCATTGCCCCCATTGGCGAGTACTCTCTTGGCCGTCTCCACCCGAAATGCCAATGATGAATGTGTGCTCCAGGCGCAGGCCAAATGGGAATGATGATGGCATAAATAAAAGCGCTGACAAGCCAAACAATAACTGCAGTAGCCGGGACTCCAAAGAGAAATCAAGTAGAGGACTTGGACTTAAACACGGAACTGGAACTGGAACCTATATATGTATATATATAAATCGATGTCTCTGTGTATGATTGTGTGTGTTTGAGACCAATTAACTCGCCGGGCAGCAGCCTTTGTGTCCACACATTATGCAACAGCCCATTGAGAGCCCTTTGATCTGCCTACGACCACCCTCCGAGAGAGAGAGAGGGAAATGCAAATGAAAGTGACCTACATCAAGTGGCAATTCTCCCTAGCATATGTGTGTGAGTGTGTACCTAGCGAAAATTGGCCTAGTCGCACCATGGGCGCCCAGTGGACCCTCCGAGCTATGTTTCTGTTCCATATCAATGCATCTTCGCCTGCGTCTTTGCCCAGTTTTAGGCGCAGTTTGTAGTCACATTTCAATAAAAAATTCAGTTTCGTTGCGCCCACAGTGAGCGGGTCAGCATGACTTCCATGCCCGGCCATGTGGACTGATGGTGTCGGATCAGGGGGGCAAGAGGCAAGAGGCAAGGCACAGGCCATCAAATGCCACTGTAGGCAGGGTAGGGCAAGGCAAGGCAGACCACGCAATTTCTATGTACCACGCCGTGGTTTTCCACACTATTTACATTTGATACTAGTACATATGTATTAGATTATATGGTGTGTATTATATACATACATATGTATAAGTCTAGTAGGTAGATTACTGTGGCTGCTTGTTAGGCATTTTTCATTCGCGGTGACATTTCGCCTTTGTGGCTCTTAATTATTTCAAAAACGGCTGCATTCGTTTTAATGAAGTGAAAATTCTTTGCGTTGATATCGCGCACGCAACCCAAAACAAAAATGGAACACAACAAAAGCAAATGGGAAGAGCCCTAAAACGAAGCCTCGATTGCTAGTGGCATAATTTAATTGAAGCCTGAAAACAAAACTCAATTTAATATATCAATTCGATTTAAAGATGCGATAATTCAGGGGCAACTCATATAAAACCGGAAAAATTAAATATACCCAACATAATTTCATGAAATATATTTGCTATGAAATATGGTAGCCAACTGACAGTCAATCAGACCCAAATAGAATTATCACAATACTAATGTTTTTAACTTTAATGAAGTTCTTATACAGTTAAAAATAATACGAACCTTAAAAATCGAAATTTTGACATTCTGGCTTAGATTTTAAAGAAATAAAGTGGAAATAAGTTTAGAAGTAATTTTTTAACCTAATTTAATCACCTGAAGTAGATTAAAAGTATAAATTAAAGAATTAAAATTTTTGATCGACAAATCGACATATTTTTAAAAAAAAATTTGTGTCTCAAAAACATTCAATTTAAATGCAAAGTTAAAGCAGGGTTAATTTCCCATATGTATGTATGTTCATGCATATATACATAGATTATTTACAACAATTGACACATTGCGACACACAAACTTTTTGATTGTTTGATCATGTTTTGAACTTTAAATTTATTCTGCATAAAACTCTCGAAAAGATATTTCGGAACTCATTTAGTTATTAATTTAAATAAATACTTTTTTGTACGTCCAACTTAATTATTCAACATACATTTTTTAAAATACATTAAGCATTTATTTAATTTTAAAAAATGTATAGTTTTAATAGCTGTATTTGTTTAATTTTATATCACCAGATCTGAGTTTAATGTTAATTTGTACTGGCTGTTACCACTAATGGTTAAGAAGATGTCTTTGTAAATATGTACTCATAAACTTCATTAGAATAGATTCTTCAAAACAAATGCTACTGATATATTTAATATGTAATATAAAATCCTTATATTATTCCTATGGTGGACTTGAAAAGGATACATGCTTTATCCGATAAAAAGTATTCACAATGCCCCCATTGAAATATATGACTTATGTCTCGATCAACATTAAAAAAATTAAAAAATGGTTTTCAAAAATGTGTAAAAGATCTAATTTTTCTATCAGGCTTATTCGGAGGAAGTTATTTATAAAATTTTCATATATGCATAATGAAATGTATTTAGGTGTATTTTACCTCTGGTCTCTTTTTACAATTTATTTAATTTTCAGGTCTCAAATTGAATTCACTTAAATAAAGTATGCGCCGACGGTAATTGCAATTTTGAGTTAAACAAGTGGAATCGCTTTGAATGGTATTCACTTCACAAAATGAAAATGTTTTTGTCAATTTCCGTTGTTACTGTTATCCGTCGTTAAATGCGGAAAGAGTTTCCGATCACTTTGAGATGGCCTTTAGCTAATTGCCAGTACGATTTGAGCCCGCATATTTTCAAGTTAATCCGTTAGCATCCTGAGGTGTAACGGGGTTTGCAATTCTACCTGTGGTTTCACTTGACTTTTGGCGGATTTTCAGCCGTAATTAGCCGCAACGGGCAAGCACACGATTTGTCACAGTTCTAGTTGGGATCGATTATAGTGATTGTATCTCATTAGGAGTCTGCCATTCGCGTTGACTACATGTGTATCTGCGAATTGATTTGATGCCGATTTTACGGTATCCATCAGCGCGAATGTATGAATACTTTAAACGTCATCGATGAAAACACTGGCACTGAAAACACTTAGCTGCCCATCCATCTTTCGTTATTATCGTTCAAAGTCAGCACTGAGCGTCGTGAAAGTATCTGTATCTGTATCCAACGGATGCGCGATATTGTTATTGTATCTCATACACTTAACGTCGCACGATTCGCGGAGCGAGCGCGTCTGCTATGACGGATTGATGGATTGTTTATAGCTTGGACCAAAGTTTCGGTTTCTGTCTCTGTTTTCGAATGAATGTATCCGCGAATACGTGCTCGAAGCGCCAATGTCTCACTTTGACTGCTCGGGCATAATTCAAATATCTGAGCATCAATAAAAAACTCATGCTACGCGCAGCGCCAGCGCCGCCAATTGTAGCTGCGAGTACGAGCAAGTAGACTCACAAACACACACACACCCTCTCACACACACGAATACAGCAATGCCATGGCAGTGGCAAGCACACATTCATTCGAGTGCATTCATTAAACACTCGCGATGAAAATGAACAAGAAAAAAATTCGAACTGGCCATGCGTGTTAGAGCAGTCAGACAGCGTTGAATGCGGTTGCATGCTGTCTCACTCGCACATATATTCATTGCTCTTCTGTTTTTACCTTTGCGGACGCAGAAATGTGTAGCCACAAATACGTGTGAGTTGGGTTCGTGTGTGTGTGCGGTGCTTCGTATACGTGTGAGTTCGAAAGAGAGCATGTTCGAATGCTTACGCTCTCCGAATGCAAACTCATTCTATTTCGAAAAATTCTTATTGATCTCACATACACTGTCCGTGTGTCTCACATATACGAATAACTGGGATCGCTTAAAATAATAAATATTCGAATTTCGAATACGGGACCAAAACTTACGTGCATTGCGTGTAAGCGAGTTTGTGTGCGTAGCCGAAAAAGTTTGAAAACAGTGAGAAAGTTAAGTTTGCTGAAAAGTTTATGCACGAAACAAAAACAAATCTTTGAAGGTGCTAAAACATTAGTTTTAAGCTATTCTATGACGATTTATTCCTTGCAAAACTGTTAATAAGTATGCAAATTTTAGAGAGATTAATGGTGATTCAAAATATATAAGATTTTGTTTTTAATAAATATTAGATTTCCTATTGTCCTGTCTAAGTGTATTATTTGGAAATGCACTTGTTAAGAATTCCCCAATTTAGCTTATTTTGCAGAGATGTCGAAAAACTTAATTACGAGTAGATCTTAAGACTTACCTATCGGTTTTTAGTTTTGAAATCCAATCCACAGTGTTTTTGCTTTGTTATAAAATTAAAGATAGCACTTCACTAAGCGTGTGTATTTTAAAATATGTGTCATCTACACTCAAGAACTTGTGAATATATATTGTATTCACCTTTCAACACTTGATTGATTTAGTTTACTCAATTGTCGTAACATTCTCCAATTGCATTGGCATTTTTAAAGCTTCACGGCTCCTTCTAATATTGCATATAGCCTTAGGCCTTAGTTCCACTATGTTATTCGCGGACTAGTGGATATTTAAATTACAAACATACATATGTATAATTTCACAGAATATTCCATATCACTTTAAGTTGTGTGTGGTTTTGCCGTCGCCTGAAAGCTCAGTGGGTCTGTCTGATTGATTGAACCCACTCGGTTGGATTGCACCTCGCGTTACACGACTATTTCCAGTGGGTAAGTAAGAAACAGTTAGTTTAACAGTTAACCGGTTACCGAGCGCGCAGCTGGCGTACTTGAGTGCGCCACGTTCGATTCACGTTTGACAGAGCAGAGCCTTACAGTGTGGAGTCCGAGTCGAAGTGAGTGTGCTGTGTGTGTGTGCGTGTATGTGTGTTCGAAAACTGTAAATCATTCAGGCTGCCCGCTGCGTGAGCAAACGAGACGAGCTCTGTGCGCGCATGTTCGAAAATCAGTCGCGCTCGCTCGCACTTTAGTTAGGCCACGCCTCCAGCTTTGATTTATGCTTCAGGGGGTGCCACATGGCCTGGACCAACGGCCTATGGCGGCGGCTCCACACGGCTGCCTCAGATGGCAAAGAGAAACAGCAGAGAAACAGGTAGTTGGACGCTGGACGAGGCAGATGATTGCCTGCCACTCAACGTCAACGTCAGCGTCAGCGGCAGCGTCGTCGCCCTCCCTTGCACCTAGATGCTTTGTTGTTTTTTGCTCCAGATTAGGCTGAAATCATCCTAGATTAGTGCGTCCCGCTACCCCGTAAGTTGCCTCAATGCTCAATACCCATCTCCCAATCTCCAATCCTGAATCCTATTCCCCGCCCAGTTGCAGGCACTTTATTTGTATTCAATCGTGGCGCTGTTCCGCTAAATCACCGTCACATTATTATTTCGCATTATTATTTTATAAACGTTTCGTTCTCTGTGCGCCATCATTTCCATTTTTATTGGCTGCGTTCGAAATTTTACAGCGCTCACTGTAAACAGAAAGCCACCAAAAACCCAGCGACAAATGAGTTTTATTTCTGAATTCTACCTTGTCCCAAGTTTCGGTTTGTTTGCATCTCTTTAAAATAAGCTCGTTTGCACTCCAGCTTTGAAGTGGAATCGGAATCTGAATCTTAAACTAAATTTAAATTTATTGATCACATTGCTTGGCGACATCGCGAGCTTCTCATGATTCATTCGGTTTCAGGTTACGGTTAAGCTTACGGCTTTTGGGCAGGGTCTGACATTGACTCTGAGTCTCAGTTGTTTGGCTAAATGCCTTAATTAAAAAACAATTTCGGATTTGCTACCAAATTCCAAACGAACAAAACAAGAAATACAGATATAAATATACATATTTTTGCGAATTTTAGACTTCCATCTTTAAAGATAAATTTTGCATATTGACTAACAAAACAAAATATAACATTCTGCTGGTTGATTTCCTTAAATTATTTATTTCGCTTGGTTATTTTTAGCCTTATCACAAATTTCTTATTTTGTCGCATTCATATTTTATGGCTTCGTTATTTTATTTTTTTTTTACATTATTTGTAAAATCTATTAATAAGAACGCATTTTAAATTTAACAAAAGACTTTTCCTAGATGCTTTATGTTCAAGCTTTATAAGTAGCTAGATGAATTAAAATTTGTAACTTACATCAAAAATCGCGATCATGTAAACTAAAATATTACTATCAATATCAAAAAATTCGACTATTATTATCTGGTTATATTGTCTGAAAGTTGGCTGGCTGTATGGCTGAAAATATCAATAGAAATAAGATTTCTAAGTCAGATTTGTCACTGTTAATACTTGATTTCCAGATGGTACCAAAATCCCCATCGTTGCCTTATTTTTTTTTATTCAACCCGCACGACATGAGGGAACCCATATTAAAAATGTAAAAAATGAAAAGAAAAACTAGGAATCATAAGAGAGACGCCTGCGTGTACTTCTGTAATTGGAGTTGATGTCGGAGCTGCCAGCGGGCAGTCAGAGTCAGGGATCGGAGTAGGAGTTGTGGATGGGATGGGATGGGATGGGATGGGATGGAGATGCACACAGCCCCAGCCCAGCAGCATCCAACATGTTGCAGGCGATTTTTCATCATCGCTCGCATGTTGTTAATATTGATGCTGTTCTTGTTGTTGCTGTTGCACACACGCTTTTAATATGAAACAATCAGCAGCGTTTGTAGTTTTGTTTTTGCTGCTGTGTAACAACAAAAAATAACTAGAGGAATTTTCAAATTAAATGTGGGCATAGAAGTGTGTGCAACGTGCAACATGCCACTTGCAACGGAACTGCAGCAGTTTTCAATTAAACTCAGTGCCATCGACCCAAGAAAAATGGTCAATTCCAATGCCACATCCTCAGCAGCTCACGACAATTCGTTAATACCTTGCCATTTGAGTTCTTCACGCACTCGTTGAACCAGCTAAGACAGGCTGCATTTCGAATGTGAAAGAGGGGGGATATTGTGAAGAGTAGTGGAAGAGGGGCAGTAGCTTCTAGTGGCATTTGATAAATGTACGCCATTTAGGACAAACACACAACGCTAAAGTTGCAGCTACTTAGAGCAAACGATAACTAAAAGACAAATCTGGAGCACATACTCTCAAGTTTCCCAGTACACTCGAAAAAACTATATATTCAATATAAAGTAATCGCTATTAGACTATACGATTTGTGCCGAATGGAATAATATCAATATTTATATTTTAATACTTCAAAGCAGTGGAAAAGCATTCACATTTGCATTTGCAAACCGTAAATTACATTAAAATTTTGTTCAGTAGGTTTCTTAAAAGTATCACCAATTCGAATATAAACCATTTCGACTGTATTGAATTCTCTCTGATATTTACTTCATTTACTTAAATTGTTTTCCATTTTCTGAGTGTTAATGCCGCTGCTTGCACTTGGCGGTGCATTGAAAGATGCAGTTACATCAAAAGACTATTTAAATTAATTTTCCAATTTTTCTGCTTTTTCAATTTTTTGCTGTTGCAACTGATGGCTCGTTGCTTGCCCCAGTGTCAGTGTCGCTGTCTGTGTCGCTGTCTGTGGCAGCCAGAGTCCATCCACATTTGATTATGATAAACGCGTCTCAGCTGTCAACCGATGAGCTACTTAGTCGTCAAGATGGCGGCCAAACAGAGCTGGAGCTGAAGCTGGAACTGAAGCTGGAGGAGGAACGGCAACGCGGTTCGGTTGGGGTGTCATTAGGCGCAGTTGTTGTTGCAAGGACAACAGCTGAGCCAAAGCGACACGCGACTCGCTGGCTGTGTCCATCATTAGAGGCGGCAAGACGGCATTCAAATGCGAATTCGAGTCTGAGTATTCTGGCTGAAACGCCATTTTGATTTGCTTGTGGCATCACATACACTGCCTTATGTTATGTACACACTCTATATGCAGCATGTGGCCAGCCAGATAACAAAGCTTTCGCTGTGAAAGCTCTCCGGCTATACCCATCTCACTTTGGCTGCTGCTCCGAGCCGTGCAGGACTGTTGCGCATGTCCTGGGCGACGAGCCTCATGCTTATGCTGCTCTTGATTAATTTGCCAGGGCAAAAAGGAAAGTGGCTCCACCTCTAAATTGTAGCGAGGGACACTTTAAAGCATTAAATTCTACAGAAAAATTAAATATTAAATGAGGAAATTTAAAATGGCGTCGCTGAGCGTTGAGTGCAGTCTAAGGAAGCCATTTGGCAGCTGCTTCCAGCCCCTAACTCTTATCCCCTAATCCCTGTGAGGGGTTTCTTTACCATCCGCATGACAGCAATCAATCAGATTGCAACAAAAGATATACAGCCGAATTCTATAAATGCCTGGCTGGCTGGCTGGCTTTGCTCTTGAACCATTGCGCCAAGGTCGTGTCCTTCTGCAGTAGGACCAAACAGGACCAACAGGTCCGCCGGCATTCGCCATTGTTCTATATATTTGGTTTTTGGCAAATGTTTGCCATTTCGTGAGCGCTGGCAAAAACTCCTTTCGCTCTGCTCATTTGTGTTCATTATCGTCCTGCGGCGCGCCGCCAAATCCTTTTGCCCACATTATGCGTGTGAACAATGTGGCAGTCACTTGTATATGGGAAAACTCTGCATGTGCCTCTCTCTGGATAATACCCAGTTGCTTTTCCGATGGTGCTGGTCGTGTTCCTTCTGCCGCTGCTAATCAGCGCCGTTTTAATTAGTTCACCTCATCAAGGTCGCATTAAATGAATGCGAATCTGAGTCTAGCCTTTAAATCAGCATCTGAATGAGGATATTTGGCTCAAAGTGCCTTGGTCACGGTCAACAAGGCAGTGTCCTGGCCAGGCTAGGATAAAAATTATGAACTGTAGTATTTGCATTCAATAATTGTATATATTAAAGTTCAACATCTAGCTTAACGAATTCTTTCATAAATTTATTAAGTTCGGTGTTGATTAATAACATGCTAAAAATTGTAGACCACCTTTAGTTGAAAGGTATTTCTAATACTATGTATTTAATTACATTTCAATTACATTTTGTTTAAATTTAATTATATTAAAAGAGAATACAAAACATTGACTAAAATATAATAAGATAATCATAAAATATTTTACGGATAAATTGTACGGAAAATAAAAGTTAAAAAAGTTCCAATTTACAATATCGCATTTCTTTTTTATTTTCAAAGTTTTATCAGTGCTTAAATCTAAATTCTTCTGAATATCTGTGAGACATTTGCTTATCGTCTTCCCTAATATTTTACATTCAATTACCATCTTAAAACTTTCCGAATTCTTATGACATTTAAAGAATATACTTATTTCTGATACTCACGTTTCTGACTTAAATATTTGATCTAAAATAAACCTCATTATATAAAATTTATTTTTATTGCAGCTTAAATAAATATTTTCTTCTAAAGAAAGCAGTGCGAACATTTATGTATTTCAGTAAGCAGTGTAAGCTGCACTGCATTACCATTCGCTGGAAAAACTGCTGAATGCAGCTGGTTTGTGTCTAGAGAAAATTGCACATTTCCATTTGCAATCGCAACTAATTGGAAAACTGGCAAAATTATATAAGGAAAAGTCCAACTGGAAAGGAAAACTGTATCATTTTCATCCCTGCCGCTTAATGCTGCCAGATGTCGCTGCAGCAGCTCTTTAAGACACGTTATCTAACTTTCACTAAAGTATTATGTATCTAAATTTAAATAGAGTTCCAAAAATAATTTAAGAAGTTACCTCATAGGTCTTTTCGCTCAACGAGCTGTCAAACTTGGCATCGACCTTGGCCATTAATCGTCACTCGTCTCAATTTGTGCAATTCAACTGTCAATTGTGTGTCGAGAGGCAGTGAAAGAGGAAAAGTTCTTGGACTGTCTGAAAATCAATAATTCGAAACGCGTGAATTTCCATTAACAATTTGTTTGGCGCCGGCAAAACTCGAACTTGAAATGTAAATCATGAAGGGCCTTGAACCATTTGCTAAAAAATAAATTAGAAAATTCCGCCACACACACACCTCGGCACATGTGCATCCCCCTCTTAGCCCAAAACAGCTGAGGCGGACTGAGCTCTGGTTCCGGAAAGGAAGGGGAATACGATTTTTGAGTGCTTGCTTTGGGGTTGTGAATGGCGCCTTGCCTAATTTGAATATATGTAAGTATGCAGTCATGGGGGCATAGCCGCCTGTGTGAATGTGTGTGTGTATAGGCTGGGTTGATTGTAAATGGAAGTTTTGACGTGGATGGGCGACGGACTGGCTGGGTGGCAGCTTGCCCGACGACTGCCTGACTGACACATATTTGGGCATGATCGAAATTAATGACCCGACGCTCACACACACCTATGCCTAAATATACAGAAATATACATGCATATGTGTATGCGTCTAATTGACGGAAAAACATGCCCGGAAAATAGGTCAAATATAATTTGAAATATGTAGAATCTCGCAGATATGCAAGTATCTAAGGATATTTCTATTCGAGCTGGAACAGAAAATAATGAATGATATTCATTAGTAATTTAAGGGTTCGATTGTTATATTGATATAGTTGAAAAGTAATTTAGTGTTTCTTTATCTTTGAATAATATACTAAAAATTAATTTTTACTTTATTTATTTTACCAAGCCCCAACCTTTCCAAATGAATATTAAATTTTTTTCAGCTAATCACCGAGCGTCTGACAAAATGGAAAACATTTGTGCAACAACTTTTATGATTGTTATTAAAAAAATGTAGGGTTTTTGGAAAGAGGGGGGAGTAAAAGTTTTTCAACTTTCTGATGGCCAGATAAGCGCTCGTTTTTGGCATATTGCGACGCGCCGTCAAATGTGGCTGCAATTAAAAACTGTTACGCCTCATGCTAATCAGCCCAAGCAGCTCCGCGCCGAGGTCGATTCCAATGCCGATCCCTTCACCCAAGTCAGCCAACCAGCGCACGTTCCAAGCGTAAGCCCGCCCGGAACAGACAACAGACAGAAACATGGCAAACTGCAAAGAAAGAATTCATTATTTCAGTTTTAATTGCTTTTTTCATACTTTCAAAATTTCAGCGCCAGCCGGATCCACTGCCTGAGCTCCCCTTTCCCCCTAGCGCCGTTGTCGTTTTGCATGTTCAGGCTACATCTTTCACAAACAAACAACTGTTTGCAAGAAATTCAATTATGCCTTTTAATAACCCCCAGCTCGGGTCAAAAAGTCTTACACGAACAAAGTGCAAAACGCATTTTGCAGGCAGTTCCGAAATTCGTGAAAAACAACAAGTGAGAAAACTGCAGTCGGGAGTGCATGACTAAGAGATACTCTGCAGAAACTTTTGGAATATTCTAAGAAGTGCTTTCATATCGGTCATTACTTTCTTTCTAGGGAATTTCAAATTCTACTTGGCATAACTTTGCTTATAAATCGTATAATTACTTAAATCGATATTGTCATTTTATATTATCCAATGTATACTCATAGATCCGAGGCTAAGTATTCATATACATATAGCTTGGGAAAAGAGAACTTTTTTTTAGCAATATTCGGAATTGAAATATTTGAAAATTTATAAGGAAAATTTTCAATTCATTCTAAGAATACAATTTCACGGTATTCGCAATATGGAAAAGAACTGCGCAGGTCAGTTTATTTCTTATTCATTAAATGACCCAAGTTATCATTGTTAATTGTTTAAACAAGAAAAGTTTTTGACTCGAATTTACTATGTGACTTTTGTGACTAATAAACTGGTTTATTCAAGCATTAAAACAAATTAAGTTAATTTTGCTGAATTTTATTTAATTTTTTTAATATTTTATCGTACATCATAATGTATAAATAGAAGATTTATTTATCAACAAACAAGATTATTGCAAACAATAAAAAGAGGTAAACTGAAAAATATAATTATTGCAGCGCCCGGCAAGGATGGCGATGAGGAAGAGATGGAAAAGTAGGAGAAGAAGACCATGTAGGAGGAATATAAACCTTTTTCGAACACAATCAGCTAAATCATAAATTAACAATAAATTTGTGGCCCAGCAGTGTTGCCCTCTCCCCTCGTCGTCGCCTTGCCAGATAAATTAGTCAATGCGACACACCATAAAGCATTTGCTGAACTCATAAATCGCCGCGGACGGTGGCGGTTGTCATTGTCGGAGCCACCGTCCCCACCGTTCCCCCGTCCCGCAGCCGCCGTCTGAGCCGCAGCCTGATCTGCGCATTAACATATTAATGTTTTGGCTAGTTGGGGGATCTAGCCGTATCGCAGTTGGCGGCTTTGGCTTTGGCGCACTGATCTAGCCGCCTTTTGGCGCTGATTTCATCTGGCCGAGACTGGGATTCTGTGGAACGACGACGACGACGACGACGACGGGGCTTGTAACCCGAAATTTATGCATGCCAATGGAGCATTTAAAGCGACATTTGTCCGTTGTGGCCATAACTCATGTGTAGTCAGCGCCACCATCAGCAGCACCACCGCCACCACCTCCAACACCCCCACCAACACCGCCTGCTCACACGCTCTTTAGCTTGGCTGCGTTGCCGTTTTACTTGCGGCGATCGGACGCATTTGCCGGGCCATTAGACCAGGCCGAGAGAGCGCGACACCAGAGTGTTGCCAACCATTCGAAAACTGTTGATTTGGGTCACAATTAATTGCTTTTTGGAGCGCCATAAATATAGCGACGAAAGAGCTAATCACAACAAAGGGTCCAGCCGCGACCGTGACCTCTCTGGGAGCACACGCTTAACTTAACTCAATCGGCTGTCCGGATAACCGACTTTACATGTGCCTGCTGAACTTCTGGAAACCTGTTGCTCCGTTGATCTAACTAAAATTAGCATAGACTGTGGGAATGGGATATCAACAGGCCATAAACACTGATTGTCTTTGATAACTCAAAGGGCTTTGGTTAAATCTAACATTATGCTGCTATATCGAACCTAAAAAGAAGGAACTTACAGATGGGTAAGAAGCAAGATATCTAAAGTGTAAGTTAAGAACGTTGAGTTTTTAAGATACTGATTTACTGATTTTCAAGATCATAATATGATGATATGAGAGCTATGTCTTAGCTAAAACAAGGAAATTAAAATCTTCCAGATCTAAGATCTTCTCACATAGTCGAAATTAAACTAAATATTATTTGAAAAGAATTAACCAGTTTTGTTTGGACTATTAAAATTGATTCGGTTCCACCCAGTTTCCAGATTATCGTGAAAATTAATTTTGAAATCATCAAGGGAGTTCAGCTGTTTGTGTTTATCTTAAACATAAGGATAATGTAATTTAATCCCTTCCAGTTAAGAGTTAACAGGCTGTTGTCATTTGCGAATCTGTCGAGGTGGGCGGATTGGCTGTAAACATGCGGATTAAGGATGCATCAGAGACAGCGGCAATGGCAGCGGTGCAGAAAGGATAATTCGCCAACCGACAATGGCAGACAAAGGTGTTTTGTTTTTATGACTTTGTAACTCCTTCGCCCGGTAGACGGTCGTCCTTTCGCACGGGTTCTGTGCTCGTGTTTGCGAAAGGATAATTTTACGATCGTTATTCGCAGGCAGAGACTGAGGTAGGGGCAGGTACCGTGTTTGGGCTAAGTGGACACAATAGAACGCCTATTCGTAGTACGAATCGAGAGACGGGCAAAGGAGTGACCAGTTCTGCACAATTGTTTTGACAAAGGCGGGCTTTATTTTGACTATTTAAAGGATTACGCTAAAGGATTGACTTTCCAACCTTGACTGCATCCTTAACATCCTCAGACGCTAACGCCCACAATGAACATTCCGCGAATCTTCCATTAGGTCCTTTTCTCCTTGCCTTGCCAATCCGTTCGTCTGGGCAGTTTATGGTTCGCGAATGAGTTAAGAGCGACCTTTGGGTTTTCATTAAAAACGAATCGCAAATAAAATGACTTCACTTCTTCGAAGGACCTCGAAGAGTTAACGTAACTCTTTCGCAACTTGCACGTAAACCTTTTACCACTCACCAAGAAGTTGTAAAAAATCTACCACCCACAATAACAAACTCTAAGAATTGTTTTTTTTTTTTTAATAATACGCATAAAAAAGGAGTTAGCAGTTATGCTAGCCAAAGGTCTAGGTAGTTAGACTTATTCTGTACAATTTAGCGGGAAATTCTCATTTAAGTATTATTGCGAAATATTATCATATGACTTAGTCGAGGTATGAAGAATGTTGGATGGAAAATCTTAAATTTTATATGAATATTTTTTATAAAGATTTTATATAAATATTATTAGTTGTATAACTATAAAGATAAATGTTTAACTATGTAAAATAGGCAAATTACATCTAATTAATAAAGCTTTCACAATATTTAGAATCTATACTAAAGATTATAGTATTCGATATAATTTCTGTTCTTTTTTCTTTAAATTGAGCATTATAATATTATTTTTTTTAGAAGAGATATTTGTTGTATGTAAAAATTTGAGCAAAGAATAAATTTCAATTAAGTGTATCTTAAAAAATCGGTGAGTTCTACCCAAAATGTTGAGCTATACAGTGCCCACTTTGATCTAATGAGTCAGATAAATGCCGTCTGGCAAATGGTATAGCACATGGTTTCTCGGTTGCGTTACCGATAACTGTCATGGAGAGAGAATGAAAAATGACCAATCAATGTCTCAGTTCAATAGATGAGCAAACAGCGAAAGGCGACAAGGCTGTTCCTGTTGGTGGTGGTAGTTGGGATGGGTAGAACCCAAAAGTCGACCAAAATGTGACGTTTTTCTATTGCGAAAATAGTGCATTTTATAGAAAATTCAACGGCCCGGGGAAAAGAGAGATTGAAAGAGGGGAGCATCGAATTGCAGCTGCTTGAATTTAGAGTTGATATCAAATCGTTTTTCTTCTGGCTTAAATATGCATTTTCGGGTGGTTGTGTTCCTAATGATCCAAAAAGAAGGTAAAGCCAAAAGGGAGATAGTTCAGAGATCTGTTGCGAATATTAGGTTTACCGATATACCGATTATCTTTTTGGTCTGCAAGAGACGCACTCATGACTAAAAAGCATTCGTAAAATATTTTTTGATTTTTCAGCATTTTTTAAATACAAAAAAGTTAATTCAGCATTCTTTAAATTAGAAAACACTAAGTTCTTAAGTTAAGAACTATTCAATATATTACCGTTTATCTGTGAACTCGGAGAATATAGCTAGAATAGGAATTTTGGAAAACTCTGAATAGTTGGTGGTAATTCCTCCTACTTTCAATAAATACTGGATAAATACAATAATTCTTTGGACCTGTTCGTTTGCTAGGATATTCTAATAAACCCTTTAAAGTTATTCGAAATGAAGAAAACAAGATGATTTGTAAATTGATTAAATAACTCTATATTTGTATTTTAATAAATATTATGTAATAGTATTATCGATATAGAAATGTTGTATACAATATACATTCGCTTAACAAATATATTTTCAGTCTCCAAGTTGAGTTGTGGTTATTATCGATGCCCGGCCACAGATCAGTTCACATGAGGCTCGTGATAATCGAGCTCTCCGGGCAACTGGCAACGGGCAAAGGGCAACCCATGGCCAGCCACTGGGTTTCGAGTTCAGAGATTGGCAAACTCTGTAGTTGTTGTCGTTGTTGTTGGTCGCGCTCTCTGCAAGGAGTCGCCTCCCTCCAAGCACCTCGCACACTCGTCCTGTGCCCATGTCCTGGGCACCGTAGGGAGTGTGCGTTGCTTGTGCGTTGACTTCGACTGCGACCGCGACTGCGACCGTGACTGCGACTTCTCAGCATCTCGTTAGACATTTGCGTGTCACCGGCAAATGGTCGAGAGTGTGTGGCGCGTTTGTTCCGGTTCTCTGTGTGTGTGTGTGTGTGTGTGGGTTCGTTTAGGGCAGAGGCAGATGATAGAGCGCTTGGTTGGAGGTGCTCAGTTCCTGCTGAAGCTGATGCTGTTGTTGTTGTTGTTGTTGTTGCTCGTAGCTGCACTGTTGATGGTATTGCGGTGTGTACTGTGCCTCGTACTGCTGGCCAAAGTGCGGCGCTGGCAGCGACAGCGACAGAGGCAGCGGCGGCGACTGCTGCGGGTAATCATAGCTCTGCTGTGAGCTGGCCAAATAAGCGGGATACGCTGCGTAGGGCATGACCGACTGAGGATGTGGCTGTGCCTGTGGCAGGGACTGTGACTGCGACTGTGGCGACACACTGCTGCTGGCATCCAGCGGTGGCATCAACGTGCCATAGCCAGAGCTGGTGCAGTGCTCGGGCGAAGCTTCCAGGGTGCGATCCTTCTTGGACTTCATGCGTCGGTTCTGGAACCAGATCTTGATCTGGCGCTCGGTCAGACCCAGTGCGTGGGCGATGTCCACACGACGACGGCGTGTGATGTAGCGATTGAAGTGGAACTCCTTCTCCAGCTCGAGGGTCTGGTAGCGGGAATAGGTTTGGCGGGTGCGTTTGGAGTCTTTGCAATCTGAAGAGTAGAGAAAGACAAACAAATAATTAGCAACAGCTCACCGATAAAGTTTGTAAAAGAGAGAGAGAGTGAGAGTGAGAGAGAGAGAGAGAGAGAGAGGGAGAGAGATCGATGCCTACCTGATGCGAGAGTCTCCTCAATGTGCGACCAATTGAATTCGTTGCTGGCGGAGGCAGCTGTCACAATGCGATGATTGATCTCATGCTGCTGCTGATTGACAACCTTCTCGGCCGGCGATTGGGGTGGCGTGCTGATGCCGACCAGGGAGGCGGGCGTGGCGGGTGTGGCGGGGGTTGCGGGCGTGGCCTGCTTGCGTGGCGAATAGACATCCAGATAGTCGACATCCTCACTGCTGCTGCGCTGGGGCGACATGTGGGTCTGCTGGGTGGATGGGGTGGGCACCGCGTAGTCCTGCTCGTAGCAGGGCGACTGCTGCCCAGTGGAGCTGCTCTTGCCGGACTCCTTCTTTACGGCGGGCTCGAAGGTTGTGTAGAAGTAGTCGGGTGTGTACTTCAGCTTCTTCACGGGATTCGTGAGCAGGGCGCGCAGTGTGCTGGGGCGTTCCTCGACGGCGGCAATGATATCGGCGGCCGTGTCCTCCGCCTTACGTTTCCTGCTCTTCGCGGGAGCAGTAGCTGGAGCTGCTACGGCTGCTGTCGTCTCGACGGGAGCCTGATATTGAGGCAGTGCGTCCACTGCAGCGGGCTGGGGCATCAGCTCCTGGTAGTTGGAGTAGTAACAGCTGTCGCTGTAGCTTTCCTGGCTGTACTGGGGATAGCTGCTGGCCTGATAGCTCGCCGCTTGCCAGCTGCCTGTGGCTGCATTGGAGTTGGCCTTGTAGAAGCTGTTGCTGCTGCTGTGGTTGTTGTCGTAGTATGTGGGTGGCATGGTGGTGGCGTGGTGGTACATGTTGTACATGCTGTCTGCGTAGTAATGACTGTGTGTATTGGTGGCTGCCATTTCGTATGTTCTCTTCGTAGTGTCCTGCGTTGTCCTGCGATGTGTACGCGACGCTGTTGCGTTTGCGAATGAGCTGCTCTGCTCTCTGATCCTGCCTAATATATAGTCCTCGTCCTCGGTCGCGTCCTCGCTGATGCACGGCACACGCTCATCGTCATAGCGCATAAATATCCCTGCGCATGACACTTTGACACATGCTGAGCCCGCACTTCCCCTCCAGGACCTTGCAGCAGAGCCTTTATGACTCGCAGGGGTAACTTTGCGATGCGATGCGATGCGTTTATCCGGTGGCCAAGTTATCCGGACCCGGCCTACCTGCTGTGCTGCTTATTACCTACCCATCGCGCCCATTATCATCGCGAGTTTGCCGTAAGTTATCCGCTCGAGCATTTCCCCTGATTTCAGCCAAATGTCCTTGAGATGCCTTGAGACGTGCGCAGGACGTCCCACGGGCCCTTAATTAAGTCGGGCCCGGTAGGTGCAGGAAGAAGACAGCGAATGCTGCCGCACTCCTCTAATTGCAATAATCATAAAGACATAAACAGAACTGTAAACTGTAAACTGTTGCTAAAACGCTTCGCACAAAAGGCTTTTCCTGGCCCGTTTTTCCATTTATTGTCGCCAGGCAGCAGCAAATTCCTTAAAAATTTCTCCCGGCATCGTAGCTGCTGCCAGTTGTTCCCGGAATCGTCAAGGTATTCGCCATAGTCCAGACCAAGGGCTTGATGCAAGGCTTTCACTTCGATATTGTTGCATATACTCGTATGCTCGTATCTAGAAAGGATAACATCGAAAGGATAACATTGCGCGTGCTCCGCATCCTTGCATCCGTTCGCACATCCTTTTTCGCTCTTTGTTGCGTCGCGTGTTGCGCTTTTTGTTTGCTCGCGAGGGTTTATCCTGTGGCCTGTGGCAAAGGCGTCGAGGTGGCAAGTGCCTCGCCCTCATATTTGCATAGCCGACCCATAAGCCGCTCCAGTAAATTGACTGGCCAAAAGGCACGACTCTCGCTCTCTCTTATCCGCTTAGCAGAATCGCCACCCCCGACTCCGATCTGTATCCCACCCCGAGCTGTACCCTGCACCCTGCACCCTGCACCCTGCACCCCGAGCATGCCAAACACCCTCCAGTTTCAGCTGCATATCGTACGAATATCAACTGATTTCTATAGATACCATGGCATATGTGTGCAGATTGTGCATGTGCCAATTGTGCGGCTACCTCCTGCTCCTGTCCCTGTTCCTGTCCCTGACTCTGTCTCTGCCCCTGCTCCAGCATTTCCTTTACCTCTCCCATTCTTCTTCTGGTTGTTGCTGTAGAGCGCACGTTCTGTGACAGCCGAGTGAAATTTATGGCGTTTTTCAGTTTGACAGCCCGTTGCCGGGCGACTGCGACCCGCGACCCACGACCCACGACCCAGGACAACCCACTTTCAATATACAGGACATTGCTATAAGCACTCATATATCGATAGATTGGGTATCGATTTAGGCACTACATAGTCGCAGAGGGACCTATAAATGAGCAAGAAGAGAAAATGTCATCAATTCTTTTTTCTAAATTTAATTTAATTTTGTAAGACTTACAAATATAAATATTATTATCTATATAAACCTATATAATTGAGTTACAAAAAACTGATAAAACTCTCAAGATTCTAACAATTACTTTTTTTGATCAATCGTTAATACGACAGTTACCGTCAAAATGGGATGAATAGTTAACACAAGAACAAGTTGATTGACATACTAATTTTGCCTGTGAAAAGAAATGAAATACTGATTAAAATAAACTCCGTCTTAACGCTTAGAATGCAATTTCCGATGGTCAATAATCTGATTTTATTAATGGAATGTATTAGATGATACACTTTCAAATGTGTTTTAAATAACTATTCTGGCAGTTATCCACCCACATAGAAATTAACCAACCGAAAAATTGATCAAACATCTTGGATGAAAGTGTCCCATATACGCATATATGTAACATAATATTAGTATCCTTATGTCAGGTGCAGTTGAAATTGAACTCACCACAGAGACGCAACATTTTGTTTCTGGGCGATTGACTTTTATCACTCAAGTGATTGCATAATCCCAATGAAATACTTGGAATAAACACACTGACAACAAATGCAGCCAGCGAAATGCTGCAGTCGGTTTCAGTTTCTGAATTCGGATCTGATTGTGATACTGATACTGAACTGATACCGATTCGGGCTGTGAGACACAGTTTAATTGAGCTGTAAGGCCCACATGCGAGTGCTCGACCACAACACACCCCGTTGCAGGCCGAGCAGGGACGAGCGTTTGCGTTGTGCATCGTTTTTATTGCCGAATTAATAAATTACCTTGACAGCGAATCGGGACCATCCCATTGTATGCCGTTCCCCACACCATGCGATCACGACGGCACATCCCCTTTCCTTGCACATTTTTGCAACTTCCATGAGGGTAAACTCGCAGAAGGACTCTTTCTCGGTGCGGCATCTGACTGCACAGACTGGACATTGGGCCTAAAAGTATTTATCAATGCGCCGCTTGGTAATACAGGCACGCGCCTGAAGTAGGCGAATGTGTTAAGGAACCATTAATCCTCGTATCATCAGCTGCTCTTTGAAATATTATAGAATGATCATATAATTTCAAAGATTATGAAATAATCCCCAGCTCTTAATATTTCAACATCTTCAACTCGTATTAGAAATAACTTAATGGTATTATTCCAGAAATTATTCTTTAATAATCATCATACGAGTATATTTCCAAGACCAATAAAGAATGTGGATTATTTCTCTCAATCTAAAAATTGTGAACTCATTAAAATGCAACAATTAACTTATAATACCTCAGATCATTGGGAAATAAATGTCTATCTGACTATTGATGCATTTTCAATTCGTTGAGGAAAATCTGAAAAGCACTCGCATCAAGATTTGAAAACTTCAAAGGATTTAATTAGATGGTATAAATTGGCATTTGAAATGTGTGTTTTCCCCATCACAGAGAGCATTACATAAGTACAACTTGAGATACTCCCAAATAGTCTGTTTGTTTATTTGTTTTGTTGGGGTTCGTTTACGATTACTTGGACGGGGGTCACACGCTGTGGTTGTTTTGTCTTTGAAGTTGTGATCTCCTCTGGGAGTTGTAGATAGCATTGCTCATTACGCCGTCCCCAAATGCTAATTGTGCGGCAACAACAACAATCGGTTAGATCGACACTCATTATCAGACCGAAACAGGCGGTCTCAAGCTGCGTATAAAATGAAAATAGCTGAGAAAAATTATCAACAACAAAAACAAACATCTTTTGTACGTGTGATGTAAAACTTTTGGTTAGTTTTAAATATAGTATAAGCGTCAGAGGGTCTAACACGAACAGATATCGGCACAGCATGACCCTTTCCCCGTACAATCGGAGAGTGCGTGATTTTGAATTCGAATTTTAATCTTATACCAATCCTAACCCGATGAAATGCAATCAATTTGATGGCTTCAATCGACGGTTAATTTGTGAAAAATGCTAAAATGAATGGAAAACAAAGAGGTGCGTTTCCTTGCTTGTCGCTCGACGAAAAAATACTCTGTATTTTAATTTAAATAAATTTAGAATACCAAAATAATTTCGATGTCTTCCAAAAATGTTTGAAATAGTCTTGATTTGTAAATGGTGAGTCTAATTTTTAGACAATTGTGTATACCCTCCATAATTTTTTTAATGGGTATCGGGTACAATTATTCAAAATTTGTTTGATTCAACAATTAAAATGCAGACGTCTTCAGTAAGTCATTTGTTCTTGAGTTTCTGTTGTGATTATTTATCTGTGTTCGAGTCCAGGCACTGCAGGTGTTTCCACTTGGAAAGATGCTCCATGCTCAGATGAAGTAATTTTCAGCTTTGGCTACTCGTTGCCCTTCGTCTTCATCTTCATCTTCTGCTGCAGTTGCATTTGGCATGCCTCATTCGAATAGAGGACAATTTCACTGTCCTTGATGAGAACTAGCTGCAAAAGTCCCGTCGCTGTCATTCCGATCGGAAAGATCTGCCGGAGAAAAAGCCAGCGTGGGTGAGCTGAACGACCTTGGATAATCACGATCATGGACCATGCAGCAATCAAAGTCAAGGCGACAAGGTCCTTCGACTCGGTGTGCTCCTTTTCACGATGTTTACAAACATCCTCGATGCGTCACGCGTCGCCTTCGTCCTTGGGACAGTTGTCGGCATCGAAGTTGATGTTGACGTTGTCGATGTCGTTGTCGTTGTCGTCAGCTTCTGTTCTCATTCTCTGGCTGTCGTTAGGACAGTTTCTCTCAATGTCATCCTGCCTGCAATCTCCCGTGTGTGTTTGTATTCGTGTTGACATTTCCTTAGCGCATTAATTGCTTCTGTCACACTTATTTGCATTGTTTTGCACTTTTCATAATGAGGACCTTTTAAAGTCATTGCGTTGTGAATTATGATCTCGCTTTGTCATTTCTCATGGCTGTATATACAAGCATTGAATTATGTGACAAGCTATCGAATATGTTAACACCTTATGTCGACATATCTGAAGTTAATTATATTAAGCCTTAGAACGACAAACTAAATAATTGGATAGAAACTCCTCAAAATCATGACACAATTACAAACTATCGAAACATGTGTTTACAATATAATTTTGCGGTAAAAACTTTTATATTACAAATGTTTACAAACAATTTTATTACCTTATTTTAAATTAAATTTTTATTGAAATGTAGACATTGCATTTAAGGTACATGGTTTGAATAACTGAATCATTGTTCACTGTTCCATTGAAAAATTAATTTAAGCTGGTAATTTGTTATATGATCAACTTGTACTCGGTAAATAAATCTTTGTTATCAGAATTTCAACCAACTGACTATATCGCTCACTAACTCAGCCAAATATATCTTAGATATCGACAGGATAGTTTTCTTTTCTCTGGTTTAAACTTTATAATTATAATAGAAAAAAGTGTTTACAATTAATTTAATAACCTAAAATTATTTTAAATATAATTCTTTAAGCCATTGCAAATAATTATGTGAAAATGTACATATGTATATGTGTGTTCAGGTTTAACTATTTTAATCGAGTAGATTAATTTACATTTGCTGATTGATAATAATCTCCTTTGCTGGAACTTTAATTTACCTTAACTGATTTTATAATAACAGCTAATCAGAAATGTTTATTTAACAATGAAGAATGAAACTATGGCCCACCTACGAATTTCGCTGTAAATTCTGAATGTAATTTTGTTAAGGAGTCGTGCGCCCGGGAATCGAAGTCGCGCGCTCGACGGAATTCAACGAATTCGTTGATGGCGATTGGAAGTTTCATTTTCAAAGATAGTTCCAAGTCCTCTACTGACTACGCAGTCCAGGACGTAGTTGAAAGCGTCTCGACCCCTGCGGACTGTTTTATAGTTTTACGACGTGGCAATAATATTTCCGCCTTGGAAACCAATTGCGCGTCGCTTGTGAAGGATACGTGCGCAATTAAGACGTTTAAGGACCCATGACACGGTGCATTTACATTCCATAAACAGCCGAGTCGAGTCGCGCGAGTTGTGTCCTTCAGAGTCCATCAACAAGACATCATTTTAATGCGAGACACACGCGTCGCTTTGCCACTTTCAGGTAGTCCTTGATTCATCAGTCGAAGTAAGAGATTTTGTTTACTCTAAACAAATCTTACGCCTACTCCCGCCACTTCTCAATACTGAGAGAGTAAGTTGCTAGTAAGGATTAGGTTAAAAATATAACAAAACAAATTTAAAAGTTAAAAAAAGAAACATTATTAAAACCTTTTGGGACCTCATGGTTGGTAATATTTATTATCATAAACCTAGAAATGTTTGATCTACGATTTAAAAAAAAATAATATTGTAGCCTAAAATAGGTAATGCCCGCTAAGATTTACAAATTTACAAAAAATATAATTTACTTTTATCTTATAAAAATTTTGTTCTCTGAATTAGTTTTTAATCTATTTATAGACCAAATTGTGATTTAAGCTGCATTTTAGTAAAACTAATAGAAGATTGCCTTACCATTGCGTTCCCAGAACTAAAGATTCTCGCAAAGTTTGAGCACGCTTTTTTCTGATTTTCAGAACACTCCGTAATGGTATTATTTTGTAAAAGTAAATGCAATGAATCACAGACTAAAGTAAATAATAATAATAATTCGCAGAACTTTTACAGAGCCATAAACAAAATAGATTAAAACAATAGTGCTTGTGGCAAAAACTGGGTAAGTTTTTAGGAAATGTTTAAGCAGACATTTAACGACCACACTCCGAGGTCCAGTAATTTAAATTAGAGCAACGGCGACAGGCATAATTGTTTAGCGGAAGACTCGAGCTAACTAATCCCCGGATTTACACGTATATTGTGAAATATTGTGTAAGAGGAGTGAAGTGACCTGCGAGTGCCGATCTATTGACTCGCCTCGTGGGCGTTGTCCGGTAAACTATATAACTTTAACAATGAAACAATGGAGAACTAGAGCAATTTGGGTTCGGCGGGCGGCTTAAATGTAATATTTGCATTTATTATGTAAGCCGTTGCATAGACTTGCATAACCGGACACGTCCTTGAGCATAACGATTCGCAGATCTGCACTGCGTTCAGTTGTCCATTTGTCCTCTGCCCGAGGATCACAGCCATCTCTGGGTGCTCTGCTACAGTTTTCACAGCTACCAAATAAGGTCTACGGTCGGAAACTCGAGCACGGTCACTACCGTCAGGCAACTCAATAAAGTTTTATTGGGACTGAGACGCGGTTGTAAAACGATAAAGTCATAAATTCGAAAAATTGTTGTTTTCCGCGCATTTTAAATGGAAAATGAGAGAAAAAATTGAGTCGACGGTGAAAAAAATGCTCAATTTTTTAACAATAGCAAAAATGCGCGAAACAAAGCGAATTCGGTCTAAAATATTTCTTCTTTTTTTTGAATATCTTTTTTATTGTGCACAAACTACTGCTACACTATTACCATTTTTTCTTGTTCTCACAGAGGTTTTCTGAAAATTAAACTAGAACTGAAACATTTTTTGTATGCTCTTTTTTGTTTCATATTTTTGGGCTGCTAGAATTTTTGTAGAAACTGACTTTATGGTAGTCAAGGTCTAGACGTAGGTCTACAATTCGAAACTGTCTCAATGTTCTTTTTTTCGCTGTTTCCGCGAAGAGAAATAGGATAGGATGTCCAGCGGCGTACATAACTTGGAAATTAAGAAACAATGGTCGTCGAAAATGGAAATAAAAAATTATAAGTCGCTGATGAGGACTAACAACGACTTGCTAAGTTGTATATTTATAGAAGTTTTAATTATCAGCAATATATTTAGGAAACAGCGCAACACGGTACACTATTCATTCATGGACTCATGCATAACCCACAGCATTATCTCACTAAATAAAATTCTAAAGTTAGTCGGCTAAATATATATTTAATACTTGTACATAATTCATACAATAGGTAGCTTAACAACAGAGTGTCATTCTCAATTTGTATATGCACACATATGTATAAATTCATATAATATATATTTTTATTTTCATGCTGTAGGACGCAGAATATTTTGTTATTTCGAAAATGGGAACGACATGCGAAAAATGTCTGGTCGGTTTAGTTTAAATGGGCCGTAAATGATAATTTTAATTTTTAATCAAACATATGTACATAAAATCAGCGCAGCATAAAATGATTTAAGGGCAGAGGCAGAACCGAGAGCGAAGCATCATCCTCTGGCAATAGTCAGCTTCTGTGCCACAACTCGTCAAAGAGGCCGCCAAAAACATATGCCGGCCACTTCGAGTGATACGTCGAGTGATTTTTGGGTTAACTTTTTGGATCTACAACTGAAATATACTCATATATTTGTGCAAAAATAAAATGCCAAACGCCAGCTGGCGGTAAAATTTGAAAACAATAGAATTCTACTATGCAATAATTTGCAAATTCGTTTTATATTCCCATTGGAATAAGCATTTTCCGGCATTCACATTTTCCACTTTGCATTTGAGTTCCTATTTTAGCCGGGACAACAACCGCAGGAAATGCAAAGAACTTTGTTCAGCACCAAGCAGTTCAATAGCTTTTCAACTGCTTGCTTAGGCAGTGCACTGCTTGAACTGGAGTTTGCATCCGATGAGTGTGTAATTTTAAAAGTATTTTAATAAATTAAAGACACACGCTAATATTGCTGAAATATGGCCAAATAAAAAAGATAATGTCGAGCAATCGGTAGCAACAAATTAGTAAATTTACATGCAAATTTGAGAATAAAAACTGGAATTGGAATATTGTATTTTAAAACTGATTAATATATTTGGTTAGTATCAGCCCAATAATTTAATTATATTTGCACGGTCATCATAGTGAAATAAAACATGTCTCTCGTCACATCCCATAAGAGTATGTGTGCATATAAAACCGTTTAAATGAGTGATTTGAATGGTCTTGAAGCAATCAGTTCTTTTCGGTTTGCTCCCAATTACAACACATGAATGAGTTTTCACAGCCACACGCTATGCACACATATACACACATAGATACATCGATAGGTGTACGTACATTGTAGTTTCCATTGTGGATATCTTCAAAGATATCCGACATTTTGTTTGGGCTCGCGTGAGTCGCAAAGTTTCTGTGGAACTCGTGTGCGCGTATCTACAATTGTGGCTCAATTAAAGCTTGAGGCAGCGGAGGAAACCGAACGAAAGCCACATACTAAACAAACGAATATGGCGCAAGTAAACAGAGTATCTGGAAGATACAATTATACGCACGCAATTCGTCAATCAGAACGACATTTTTCTTTTATTTATTCTCTGGTCATTAAAAAAACAAAACACAAAATAAGTACAAATAAGAATGCATAAGCTGAGAGTGCTCGACATGGTAATACCCTAATTGAAATGTCTGATAATCCACTGCAGCGCTACTGCTCTATTTGATTTATTGGCATGATTGTCGACATGAAAGTTAAAGAATAGGCTAAGAATCTAGTTTTTTGCACGTTACATAAGTATACTCTACCCCTTTCAAGAACTTTCCGTTTGCAGGGTATACAAATGTAATAAAAGTGCCGCAAAGCAACGTTTCCTGTTTTTTTTATATCATTAATTACATTTGTTTTGCTGTATGTGCTTGCATTTTATGTCTACGCCCTTCCTAAGACAATTATAATTCTGTTAGACGACTTGTCGCACAATCTGTCCCTTTCCATCGATAGATATCTCTATCTCTTTCTATTGAAATAAGGTATGGCAGACCTTTATTGCAATGGTGACAACAAAGAGACATCGCATTTAGTAAAAGAGCTAAGCTAATTAAATGATTTATGACCGCGATCGCACGCTGTATCTGGCAAATTAATATTATTCAATTTAAAAGTGACTTAAAGTCGTTTTCACCACAACTAAAAGTTGTCGGCCTGTAATGGCGCCCATTTTTTTCCCAACCATCCAAGCTATCGAAACGACAAACCAAAACAGTCAGCAAGATCCTTTGAGATCTTTATCGGCTCCGAAAACCGATAGTCTCCTCCTGCTCTCAGGTTTGGGCCCAAAGCCAGGCCGTGATCGTGGAATGAATCAGTTGCCGCTTGTCACATTCGACCGCGCCGCAGATAATGTCAATGGATCGCATAATTCAAATCAGAGTCTGGGTACAGTCTCTGGGCCCGCTCACATGTGCCGGCAGAGCGCAGACCCCAAATTAATTGAGCTGTTAAATGTAAGTCTCCACGAAATGAAAGGGAAAAATTAAAGTTGACAATCTAATTAATATTTGACTCGTTTGCATGTAAGCTATAAGAAAGTCCCTAGGAATTAACTGGTCTTACAGGTTCTTCAGTTTTAGAAAAAACTCCAACTACACACAGAAGAATACCATTATTAAAAATTAAATTGATTATTTATTTAAAATAAATAAAGTTTAGAAATTAAATTATCTATCTAAAAAAATGTTTCTTTGTGCAAATTTTTAAGCAGTAGTTGGGAATAGACCGTATCAAATTCAATTCTGGCCAGTTACTCAACGTACTTTGTGTGTATTCTACGGGTCTTGAAATTAATGATAGATAATTAGTCAACATAATTTCCACTCAGTAATTTCCCATAATGCCAATGGGTGTGCAATACATTTGTTGAAATTTGTACACTAAATATACGAATTATCATAAGTGAAAACTGCGAAATTCGCAAAAGAAGTCGAGTTGGAAATTTGCATTAATTTTAGAACGCGTTCAGTTAGGTTTTGAAGATATTAGCCAAGGGAAGCGTGAAGAAGAGAACAGAATGAAACGAAGTATTTGTTGTATATTCGTATGGATCTAACTGTTGTTATTGTGTTGCTCGTGATGTTCCTGGATACGCGTCCTGAAGCCAGTTTCAGGTCGCTCTACGTCTACGAAACATTGCGCAGTGGCGCTGCCATCGCTGCCATCGTCGCAGCGCTGTTTGTAACAGTCTGATTTTGACATTGACGAATTTGTCGCCATTTATCATGTACGCCCATAAGGGAGGCACTGAAACAAGCGAAAAGGATACTCGGAGTGTGCACGCTGCAGGCAGCCAGACAACCAAACAGCCAAGCAGCCAAGCAGCCAAACAGTCAGACCGACAGCCCAATAGCCTGACAGCCGGCTGCGCCTTTTGCCTTGTGTTAGTTTCCTATTCCCTCTATTGTCATCTTGCTCCTTCCCTGTCTGACTCACCGACTCACCGACTCACCGACTGACTGACTGACAGTCAGACCAACTGACAGCATTCCGTCAGTGCTGTCAGACCGACGTAAGCCATCATTGGCGTTGAAATTTTCATTATATTTTATTCACGAAGCGATGCGTGGAACAAATCTAAAATGCCACCACAATTTGCCTAGCCTATCAACCGAAGCGTGTAATTAAAATGTATTCATATATTAAATTGCTCAACATTTCGACACTATAAATTACAAAAATTCTACAGTTTTACTCAAGTATTCGGGTCCTCCATGGTCATTTGATTGGCGGTCACAATTGGTCTCCATTTTGAAATCTAAAAATGTTTCCCAATTGTTTTAAGAAAATAATTATATAATAAAATATCATGTATTATAATATTTACATATATATTTCTTATTAACTAATTATTTACTAGTTTCAGCACAATTTAAATATTACGGTTTTTTAAAGAATTGAAAATAGTCCTGCAATTCATAACATATAATTTGATATAATTTTAATGTATTCTTAACATTTAAAAAATTGTTACAATTTTTATAAGATCAACGAATGTATACGGAAATTAAAGTCTTGCTGTTTTATCAATCAATGTTTGCTCAATAGAATAGGAAGATTAAGTAAAAGGATTAAGAGAGAGAGAGAGAGGTAAATACACAGAAAGAGAGACATGTGGTGATGTTAACATATTTACTATGAGTTTGCGATGCGACTGATCGGATCTGTTAGGAGTCTGTACAAATTTCATGCCCAAACCGACAGTAACAAAAACGCAAGGAAGAAGCTCAATACATTTTATCCATGTCCATGTCCATGTCCATGTCCTCGTCGATGCCGATGCTGATGCCCGATGTCCATCCGGTGCGAGTATTTTGACAAATAGCTCGATTGGACATTGAAACATTTTATCTGGCATGTCGTCGATGCCAGGGGCGCAAAGGGGAAGGATAAGCGGAGAGGAAAGGGTCGGGTGAGGTTTTGGGAACTGTGTGGGTCAATGCGTGGCATTTTGGTCATTTATATGAACACTCGTTCCTTTTCATTGCCAGTTGGTGTCTCTCTCTCCGAGTGGGAGGGTGAATGGGTGGGAGGGTGACTGGGTGTATGGATGTTTTCGGGTGTGTCTGCTGTGTGTGTGCACATGTGTATGACGGAGCAGACGAGACCGTGTACAACCCCAAAAACGAAAGGCCGCCTTCAGGAGCACATCATGGCGAATGACAGATTAGCAAAGTCCCAATGGACATTTGTAACCGAACTGCAAAATACCCAATGCCTGCCACCGTGTGGATAGCAGCAATGGCAGCAATGATAAAGGGACCCAGTCGCACCACTCCAATTTAAATTGCGAACGTCGAGGCAGTTTTGACCGGCATCACATACTCGTACCACCGTAGAGTCTCCAGAGACACTCGACGCTTCTTATCGGCACTGATTACTTTCTAATCCGTGCAGCATCAAGCGTCCAAGCGTTGACATCAACAAATGACCAACGGTCAATGGCAGCCACTGTGCCCAGACTTCAGCCTGGAGCAGTTTGAAGCAGGCGGAGTAAGCGGAGGAGTTGAACATAGGCTGACAGTCACATCAAACGGCCCAGAGTGAAAGGTATTAATTGCTATCGCCGGCAGCCAGGTAGGCCGATCGAATGACCATCGAACGAGAACATAGAGGAGTACCAGTTTGTACAGGTTAGTGGTGCTCCTGCTCCTGGTGGTGGGTGAGATGAGTGTATTTAATGTGAAAGCGATTTCAGCAAATCTCTCGTCAAACTACCGGCTACTGGCAGGTATAAATTCTTTAGTTATTATGTCCGAAGTGGCCATAATTATTTTGATGTTGCTTTGTAATTAGTGTTCGATGAGCCACCACCTCCCCCTCACTCTCTTCCTCACACTGCGGACCACAGGTCGAATGTGGATTGAAGTTTGCCGCTGTGTAGAAAGGGAAAGTGAAAAATGGCATTTTATGCGTGGCTGACTCAATGAGGAAATTACTCAGTTATTTGTGTAATCGAAAAGTGAAAATGCCGACTCCATTTTAGGCAAATACTTGTAATTGCAGTCATTCCAAACATGTAACCGACTGGCGGTCAGTGCCAAACATAGAACACAGAAGTTCGGAAAAAAGTACATATTTAGGGAGTTTTACTAGAGAAAGGGAAAGGTAGAGGATAGAAGAAAGAATATTCAAAGAAAATTCTCAGACCCGTTTGTTATTAAAAGTGGGATGCAAATGGTTCAAACTTGAAGATATCACCTACAGCTTATATCGAATTTATCAGTGTGATTTTAAACTAGTTAAATATCAAAATAAGACACTGAATGCATAAAAAATATATCAATATCCTTAATTAATCCTTGTTAAGAGTCAGATCTTATATCGTGACAAGATAAATTAACTTTCATGGCAATCGTCCATCCACAGTTTAGCTTAGATCCCAATTACCGGGCCTAAAGATACAATAAATGTTGGCGTGATCACTTAGCTTCTCATGATAATCAGCAGAATGGGAGAATGAGAGGGTCGTACTTCGGGGTGGCAACATTTGAATATAATCTTAGACCATGCAACCAACACACATGCAACCAAGAAGTCTGCAACGTGGCTGGGCTTTTGAGTTATGGCCGCGGCTCTTGTTGACGAGCACAACAAATTTCATTGCAACGTCTCATGCTATCAATGTCGGCAATATGTCAAATATAACAGCAGCAGGCGCACGTGATGCCAAAATAAAAATAAAATGAAACGTCATGGGTAGAAGATCACCGCGGGGAACGAGGTACAGCAGTTGCAACCGCACCATATGCCCCAGCCAAAGGCGTATGAAAATTCATTCCAAACTGCTCCCCATGCTGAATGCATCGCAAACAGCACAAATTAATAATGCCGACGACGCGACTCTGCCATAGAAGCAGATACAGATACAGACGCAAATTCAGGCGCGGATACAGATACAGATACAAACACCCACAGACACTCGCAGTGTGCAAATTCAGATGCTGAGATCAAAAGCAGTAAAAAAACTTCTCTCGCTGTGCTTTGCCATTTGCTCCCTTGACTGACACTTTTGGCAATGGCGCACCAACTGAATACTCGACCATTTTGATTCTGGTACAAGAAACCATATAGAAGGGAGACAAGATACGAAATAGCAGAAACCTTGATCAACTTTACTTTGACAACTAATTACATGGCTATTTAATATACCTCAAATATTTAAATTTTTATTATTTCATTCGCATAATCTGTAAACATTGGAAATAATCAAAAGTAACCAAAAGACAAACTTAAGTGGCGTTCTTCAAATTAATAATTTTGATGGCCCAGCCCAAAGTTAGTTTTAACTGATAGCTTCTAGTTGAAGCGTTTCTGACGTGTTTATTTGGAGTTCGCCGAATGAAAGAAAAGAAAACAAATGACATACACAATTTTCTATTATGTGAGAATTGTGTGAGAAACAACGAGAAACATCGAATAAAGTAATGATTTGAATGAAACAACTGATGACGCGCTCAACTCATTGACATTGAAAAACAAAGTTAAAAAAGAGCAGGCAACAAACAACAATAAACTGAAAATTAGATTAATTTGGGCAATTTGAAAATTCGTTGTAATGAGTTTGGTCAGTCATTTGGCTTTGACATTTCATTGTTGTCTTTATTCTGAGGGAGGATTCGAATAATTTTCGTAAGCATTTCTTTGAATACCCTTCACGTGATTAGAGAGAAGTCTGGGTGTTTGTTTAATCATCTTGATTTGCATCATTTTGAGCAGTGGAATAGGATTGTATGGTATCTCATAGTTGAGTACTTTTGTCTACACATTTCATTTGTTTTTACATACGTATCATTTTGGGACTAAAGTTTCTCCGAATATGTTAATTTTCGAAATGGTAATAAAACGAACAGAGAGAAAGCGATCGCAATATATTTTTATTCGTCTTAGAATTTTGTCATTTGGTTGCATGTTTAAACATATGAAATTCTGTCTGTCGTCTGATGTTTAGTATTTATTTGACTGCCAAAACGCTGAAGTCGCTCATTTTTATCCCAGTGTCAGTTCCGCATTCGAGCAGAGTCAGTTCAGCATCTCCATCTCTATCTGTTCAGACTCAGAGCCAGAGCCGGAGCAAGTTCCCGATGTCTTTTTGCCTGGTGCTGCGTCTTTTGACTCTTCTCTTGCCACGCCTCTTGCCTCTTGCCTCTTGCCTCTGGCCTGGCTGAAGATGTTTCTTATTATTTTTCGCTGATTAATCGATTGTCGGCTGAGTGTCGCTGTCTTCCCCTGCCTCAATATGTCATCCCGTTGCAGTGTGATTCAGACACTTGTCACTGGAAAAATGTAAACATGAAATGCATTTATGTAGAAATGTAAAAATATATGTATACGCATAACCTACACGCCCCCACTTCTGCCACACCCCCAGGGGAAAGTTGCAACAAAAAATTGCAGCTGGGGCGCGATTCAGCTAAAGTCATTTATTTATTTTAAATCAATTAAATTTATATAATTTTATTCCTATATTTTATCGAGTCAATATAGATTCCGAAATTTTTAAAAAGTTTAAAAAGATTGAAAAGTTCTTTTGACCAATTAGTCGATATCGTTGTTTGTTTATATATATCTCTGCGTTTTACTGACTTATAATTTTATTTGAATCCACAAACATGCTTGGTTTATTTCATTTATTTCGACCTTTTATATTTTATTTCTTGCAATTTACATATTTTTCAGACAGTAGTCGGAAAAGGCCTCAGCTTTAAATTGCAAAATGAAAGCGAAACCTTCTGAAATTCCCAAATGCTACATTGGGCTCGGATTGGGCGTATTTGTTACTGCTGTTGCGCATTGTTTTCCCAATGCCAGTGACCCCACCACCCCGACTGCTCATCCGTTGCCCTGGATCTGGTTCTGGTTCTGGCTCCCTGCGGGCCACTGCTGCCTGCACCCGGATCTGAGCCAGAGCCAGAGCCCAAGCCCGGCTGCTGCCTGGGCTGCTTTTGATGATGATGGCATTTCCTTTGGTAGTTGCGTACGTCATAGATTAATGGCAGTAATTCATCAAATCACTCGATGGACATGACGAGTAACCGAAAATTCTGGAGAAGCTGCCAGCGAGCGAACATTTTTGTGAATCTCTTTTCATTGTTTCCTTGTATTATATGTTAGAATTTTTATACGTTCTAGTTTTAGCTCTAATCATAAAGTGGAATTATTTATTGAACTATTTTTAAACCAAATTGTTGAACGGAAATATAATCATTGAACTTTTCCTTATCTTTTATACCCGACTATAAATAGGTTAGTAAGCTATTTGTGGTTTTCCTTGGTTATTTGCAATTATTATTTCACTTAATTGTTGCATTTACAACTTTTAGTAGTAGTTTACATTGGGATTCCGAGAAAATCACATCCAACTGATCGACCTAAACTGTGAATTTTAGTGATTTTTAAAGAGAAGAAGAAACCCAAATCTTTGCAATTTAATTTTTATAATCGTTAGAGAAAATGAAAAGAGTGAATTTCGTTTTGATTATACTCAGCATTGTTGTGTCTGAATCAGCAGCGAATTTATCAGATTGCACTAATGTGGATACAATCGATGATAAAGAGTTTGATAATGTACCGTATGAGAACGTATGCTTGAATCCAGAAAAGTTTATCCTTGCAAATAAAAATATGTGCAAGATTAAAATGAATACTTTAAAGGCAGCTTTTAAGCTTTTACTTGAAAACGATACAGACATACCATCCATTGGAAATTTCGTGATAGAAAAGAATTTTGAAACTTCTTGCGACAAATATTATTATGACTTTGATAAAGCATCCATAGAATATTACTGGACAATTAAGGTTTGATAATGCCAAGTACAGGCTGATATATATTAATATTGAATTGAATTTGTAGAGCGGAGAACTGTTAGTTTCAGTCCCAGGATATAATATAACCAAATCGGATTACTGTATTAAACTATACAAGCCAAGGGATTATGAATTTTATGTACTCAAGCCTCAGCTCTGCGAAGTACCAAAAAATGTTATTGAAATTTATAGTAAGTATTAAATATAATACTTCAGTTAAATAAACTATAAGAAATTTTCATCTTGCAGTTCGAGGTGTATCTGTTATTTTCATGGTACTCAGCATTGGTGTTTATCTATTCTCGTACTTGCCACGGTATGGCTCCATCCACAACAAATGCTGCACTTGCTATATTATCTGTAAGACAGTTCACTTCTCTTTGCGAACCCTTGATGAACTAGCTTTGAATTTTGGACTAATTTACCCATCATTATTGTGTGGTCTCATTGGTATGCTTGAACTAGTATTGATTTCTTACCTTATGTTATATTTTTTTATAATTGTTAATTGTGTTGATAAGGTTTCTGTGGCTATTATACTATTATCGCCACATATTTATGGCTCTTAATCATAAATTATAATATATGGAAATCATTTATTGGTTTTGGAACAACTTGGCAAAGCAACTTTCGGAAATTTAATAAGTTTGTCTGGAGTACGGCTTTTGGCTTTTTTGCATTCATTATTCTGATTGATTTTTTTTTAACTCACGAATATAATCAAGTTTGGTCAGCGAAAACCGTTCTTTTAAGCTGTTGGATGAATTGTGCGATAAGTATTACAATTACATACAATAAATTGATCTAAAACAACTTATATTTACTAACATGTAGCATATGATTGGATGGCACTTGTTTTCCTGCATGGGCCAGTGGTTCTATTGATCCTCTTTAACATTACACTTTCAATAAGGACCAGTTGGCATATTTACACTGAAAATAGGAAGGTCTGCCGCGATTGGAGTAATTCCCATACTCAAAGTCAGATAAAAAATAAAACAAAGTAAGTTGGATTATTGAGCCTTAAACTGATTATATTCTTACCAAGATTATCTGTTATTTTTTCAGCTTTTTATTTTTTTTCCGATTGTTTCTATTTACAGGAGCATTCTCCATTCTTGAAAAACTGATTAGTATTTTTGTAATTTTGCGTGTTTTTGATTACGAATCCCTAAACTATGCTGAGCCCATTATTTCTCTACAAGGTGTCTTGTTATTTATAATAACTGTCTTGAGAAAGGAAGTCTTGGATTCTCTCCGTAACAGGTAACCCTTTGGCTAATATAATAAATATAAATATTAATGTCCCATTATTTTCTGTCAGAATTAGAGAAAATAACTCATCAAATTCGAGAACTCAAGTGACTGAAGTTACAAATTAGGTGATGTTGACTTTAAAAAAACTGGTAGTAATATAAAATCGTCTTTGTTTATTTAAATATGTTTCAATGAAGAAATAATAAAAATGTAAATCATAGTATTATTAATACTTTCATATTTGGATCATCTCAGACTTGAGCTATTACGTTTCAATCAACTAAACCGATTCTTAAATTCAGTTTGGGATTCTGAGTCTGGATCCTTGTGTAACAGGCAACGTGCAACCAGATCGTCCAAGTTCCTGCCACTTAGGCGTCAAGAGTGCGTCGCTCGTTGTAATTAATCAATTGCCGGAAGAGCTGGCAACGATGGCAAGGTCCAATGGCAGCGATTCTATGAATAGTTCGACGGCCTCTCACACATACTACATGCCACTTATCATGAATCCGGCATTAGGAAGATCGCACCAGTCGAAGCACTAGCTCTGCCTAGACATAGACATAGAAATGGGGCATGGGGCATGATGCACAGGCGTGCAGTCGCCAAGTTTAATTAACAAGAGAAGTGTGACTGCGACATATCTCCCTAAGGTGAGGTACTCATTCACATATACATATATGTATTCTATCGTGTCTGGTTCTCTGAGATCATCGGCAGTGACGAAACGACTAGGGGATTGAGGCAATGGAGATGCTGTTGCGGGGGCACGTCAAGGTATGTGCGAGTGTGTTTATTCAAAACTCTTGTCCCGCTCAGCTGCATTATCGGAAACTGATTAATAACCACTGTCAGAGGAACCCAGCATATTTGACTCGCATTCCCGAGTTCCACGACGCCTTCCTCTTCATTCCCGATCTCATCGAACCCCCGTCTCCGATGACAAGCTAAAGCGAAGATCTTGTTCCGAATTATGTATTTTGTCTTGTTCTTGAAAGGTTTCGGTTTCGGTTTCGGTTTCGGATACGTCTGATTGTTAGCTCTTCTTTGCCTTCTTTTTCTTCTTGCTTTCTTGGGCTATATGGGTTTATGCTTGGAGACGGTGCGATTTGTTAACTTGAAGCATATAATCCTCTAGACAAATCCTTAATATGATATGTTTTGCTTTCTTTTAGAATTCAGTGTTTGCTCGTAGATCAATTTTAATTGTTATGTTGAAATTAGTCTCAAGAGTTTTGGAGTTCTTTCATGTTTACAATTACGAAATATTCGTAATTTTGTGTAACTTGTCTATTATTTCGTTTACTTTCTATATTTTATTTAGTTTCCGTGTTAAAGCAGTTAGAAGTAATATTCCTAATTTCCCACCTTCTATTTTCATTCTTATGAACTCCCCTCTTCGTTTGCACAAACTGCTGTAGGAGTTTTCACACCTATTTCTGACATCTTATTTATTGAATTCCAAACATATATTTAGATAATTTCATTTCTCTTACTATACCAACAGAAAGATATTAATAAGCAGCATATGGAATATGGATTAATTTCTAGAATTTCACTTCCGTTCTTGTTTATTTCTATGTTATGCATAATGGGATCCTTGAAACAACAATTTAATTGATTTTTAAGTGCCATACAAATTACATAATCACGTGCTCTTAGCCATGGAACAGACTCGGCTGAGTCTTTTCTTAGAAAGGATGTCCCCTCCCCTGCTCTGCTCATGCTCCCAGCTCCATCTTGGGGAGTAGGAAGGGTAATGCCTGTAGCAGCAATCGAGCCGCGTGGCTTGGAACGAATGATTATTCGTCTTTTTGTTTGATAAATGTTTTTATCACCGCATCGAGTTCATTCATTGCCAGCAGCTTAATCTGAATGCCATCGTCAACTGATGGCTGCGCATTAGTTTGTCAGCAGCTGGACTGGCTGCGGGGGGAGGCAAGGAGCAGCGGATGTTTCATTACAGTTGCCAAAAGGAAATGAGCACTTGCCCACGCTCCAGAGTTGCCACGTCGCCAAGTTACCAAGTTAGCAAGTTGCCAACGTAGCAGAACTCAAATCGATGCGTATCTCGAATGATGATTTGCGGTGCGAACTTGATGAAACTTTAACTTTTGAGAACCATAAAATAATTAACACTTGATTATTATTCGGGGAGCGCTCAGCACGGACAAAAAGTTATCCAAACTTTGTATGGCTTCTAACATGCAACCAGGGAGACATCGCTTTAATTTCTCCAACTATTTGGTTGCAATCTGAAAACAGATTTCGTCCTTTTACTTCTTCCCATTGTCAGCAGCAGGATGCAAATTGTTAAAATAGTTGCAGCATAAGATTAATGCAAACATTAATTTATCAAATTTTAACGTTCTTAGCAGGATGTCCTCCATTTACCCTGCGCCATTTCCGAGCTTTTGCCCTTCTCCTTTTGCCTTTGTTCTTTCTAATAAACTTAAGTGCAGCTCGCGAGCAGGGCAACAGCACAAGAAGCTGAGACAAAAGCAACGAGAATAAAAAATTAACGTCAAACAAAGAAAATCCACCATTATTATGTGCCACGCACATAAAACTTTGAGCTACAAAAGGAAATTCACATACACTTACACAAAGTACGAAAACCGCTGAGCTGTCTAAGAGGGCTGCACGAAAAGTCTCTGTAAAGTTGAACAAATCTACTACTTGATCACTATTTATGGAATTATTACAGTTTTAACTTTTAACCAAGTTAATGCTTTTGAAATGATTAGATATTCACACGCGTGCTGCACAAATCTCAAGAGATTTTAACGACAATTTATTTTGAAAGCAACCAAATGAAATATCGGTTTTCCTGCAATGTCAGATATTTCAGATCTCGGACATATTTCCGGAGTCCCTTAAGTAAAATGTAATAAACTAATTTCATAGTTAAACAAAATTATTTATAATTTGACTTATTATTAATCTATAAAATTTTATTTTGTTCAATACATTTTAAATTTGATCCCATTTGTCAATAAATATTTTGAATATTTTTATATTATATTTTAATCTTTCAATCATCTTTTCGTGAGAATTTTCCAGCGTAAGCAACTCTTCAAGCAACCCGAGAGGAAAAGCGTGAAAAAATGCAGCTTTCATCCCTGAAAAGGAATCCATTGTTGGTTTTTGTATTATATTCTTCTTTTTTTTTGGCAGAAAGTGAAACAAGGGTGACTTGACGGACAGACGTCCACGATGATGACGACGAAGACGACGACGACGTTTTTCATCAACGCTCGTCATCTTGTGCCTTCGCCAGCTACGCACAATTGTGCGTCGTATGGGATCACCGGGATGGGCACAGGGAGAGGCGAAGGGAAAAGTGAAAAGAGGAGGGGGTATGGGAAGCGAAGAACGGCCCTTGCCGCCATTGTGTCTTCGGCCTGAGCCGCCGCTGCCTGACGCAGTGGTTGCTACAGACTCTGGTGGCTGATGGCGATGGTGATGGCGGTGGCTATGGTGGCAGTACTACATAGTGGTGGTGGTGGTGGTGGAAGTTGTGCGTATTTTTGTGTCACATTCCAATCTATATCAATCTTGTGTTCGCAATGACGGATGACATTTGTCAATGTCAGACATTTTCGTTTTCCATTTCAGCCTCAAATAGCAGGAGCGACTGCGTCCGTCTGGCCGTCTGGCCGTCTGTCAGACAGTCCGCCTGCCTCGGCCTCTGCCGACAAGGACGAGAAGGTCCTGGCTCCGTTTCCAGCCCTGTCCTTAAAGTCACTTGCCAGCAAGTCAGCCCTCGCCCACAACGCCCCCTGTTTCCATTTTTCCTGCTCCATTCATGCCACATCACACGGAAGGCGGCCAACGCATGAGTTTGACGAATTTGATGTCAAATATTTTCGTTGTTGTTTCCCTCACTTTTTTATGAAAAGCATTTTCTCGGAATTAGAATTGGCTTCTGGGTGCGTTCCCCTAAGGCACTTGCTCACTCCCGGAGCAAGCCAACTTTCTCCACCCTTCAACATTCTCATTCTCTCTTTCGAAGCCCGTATGTTACGCATTGTATGCGAATCGATCTGACAGGAATCACTAAATGTGTTTGCGTTAAGTGTTTTCGATTCACAAATATTTGCATTCATGTCAAGCCCCTCCATTGTTTTGGGGTGCGTTTATTGGCTTGGCTTTAGTTTATTAGCTGACTGAGCAATGTGGACATGCCCATCTGAATATGCTAATATGGGTTTTAAAGGATTCCAAATAGGTTTCTATACCTAAATAAAGGAATAAGATAATTTCTTATATAGAAGTTATATAGAAGTAATGACTCAATCGATCTGAGCAGTTTTAAGCCTAATTAAATAATGTTGAGGTAAAAAACCAAACTCACCTACATTAGCTCCGATTATCCTTAAGTTGCATCATCAACTCACTTTTAAAGGAGCACATCAGAGGTCGGCAAAGGGAATTGAAAATTCATTAATCAAATGGTTAAATGTTTAGTAATAACAAGCACCTCAGAACATTCGATGTCAAAACAAACACTCGACATCATTCAACATTTCCTAATGATAAGACACAACTGGCTGAGTCCGGCGGGTGTAAACTGTTATAAAGGGGCTTGGGAAATTACAGACTTCACCAAGAAGAGAGTGAGTGCGCAATGATCATGTATTACAACTGCAAAATAAACAGGAATCAACCGCAAATCAACAGCGGGCAGAGAGTGTCATCGATGGGCTCAAGGAACCGTCCAAATACAAACCAAAATAAAAACAAAACAACAACAAGGAGCCGTTTTGTTGAACATCATTAATAACCGAATACGGGGAGATGAAATTGCTGGAATTGAATTAATGAATGCCTTATGAATACCTTCAAAAGATGTGCTAAACGTGCGTCCAGCCCAGGTTCATTGCTGCGACTGGATCTGGGACTGGGACTGGGACTGGGTCCGAGCTCTGGGTAACTGTCCGGCATGTTAGGGAAAATTAATGAAGTTCTGTTTGAAACGCATGCCCGAAAATTAAAAACAAAACGCAACGAAACCCGAAAAATCCAAAACATAAACATTTGAAAAGTGTGCCGATGACAGAAGCAGAAAGAATTGGCCCAGTATAGGGGGCAGGGGCGTGGGCAGGGGCAGGGGCCACCCATTTTGCCAAGGGGAGGTCAGCTTTCTAAAGCTGGAACCACCGTGTCTGCACCGCCAGAGACACCACGTATCCTGACCGCACTGGGCTACTAGACTTCATGTCGACAACACGAGTACCTGTGAATTTACGAATATGAATACGAATACGTTGCATTGCGATTGTTTGATCGATTTCGATTTCGATTTCGATGGTGCTGTGCACATGATTAATTGACTCGAAACGTGGTTTCACACCCAAAGATATCGCATACAAATCGAATTAAAGACAGAACCGAACGAGTGGTAATTAATTTCTAGTAAATGTTGATAAATGGTTTCAAATACAACAGTCAATGCAAATTCAGTTAGCACACTCTGAAAAAATTCAAGTTTATATTTCAATATTGGAATTATCAACAATATAATTTTGAAAATCATATATTATATATTTCGATAATTTTGAAGAATTATTTTAGAATTAAGGAACTGATGACATTGTCACAAAAATAATTAGACTCTTAATTTAGGAAGATGTTTCCAACTTTGATATGTGACTAACTAACAAGATTGTAAATTTTTAAATTGACTTACTACTTGAACATTTCTCTAAGTGCACGGTTTCTTGTAGACCTAACCAATGGAGTTTGAAACTTCAACAATTTGAGAAAAATACCTATAAATAGCCAGAACGCGTCGCTTTGGCTGCTGGGTTGAACCGCTTGACAAATGATGTGCCAGGGAACAGCTTCAAGTGACGGTGGCAATTATGCGAGGAGCCAACTGAAACGCAAATGACAGGTCGATTGAGTTAACGTTAACGTTAACGCTAAACGCCTCGTGCCGGCGCAGGGGCGGAGAAACGGGTACATAGAATCGAGGGGAAGAGGCAACGGTGGCTACCAGACAAAATGTTATGTGGCTATTTTTATAAGCGCATTCGCGCGATCGCCGCACGATCGATTGCCAATCATTAATAATCCATTGGAACGAGGGGGCAGTTACGGCATTTGTGGAGCAAACAGGTGTGCCGACGGTTGCAATGGCTATGCCCATAGTGGTTAAAGTGGTTGCAGTGGCCACTAAAGCTACATACATATATGTATATGTATAGCTCGATGGGCAACGCGATCATCCTGTCAGTGAATTGCTGTTCCTGCCGCACGAATCGATCATCGTCACGCGCGACTCAAAGTCGATTAAAATGAACGAAACTCTCATTAGCAGAGTTCTTTTATGGATATGAAAAATAATTAAAGACTTGTGCTGCAGTCGGCCAGTTGATTGTTTTGACCTCATGTATTCAATTTAGAGAATATTATAATAAAATTGATATGATTACTATGAACACACAAGCACAGCCAAACTAGTTTAGTTTCAGTAAACATTATATAATTAATAATATTTATTTACTAATACATAATCTAAGCTTACAATTGGTCCTAAATTGCAATATGATTTTAAAGTCAAAACAACGAATACCTTTCAGCTATCTAATATACTTCTATAATAAAACTGTGCTCATCTATTTATACTCACAATTCTTGCCTTAAGTAGAGGAACCACTTGGATCCACATCACATTTACAATGACGAACTGATTGTGTCAAGATGGAAATCGAAACTGAAACTGAACTGTTGCAGAGCAAATTCAATACACATGGCCAACTTAACTGGCCACCAAAGTCGGATGTCATAAATCAAGAGACGTTAACAGAGCTGCTATATATCGCACAAAAGGATAAACGCTCAAAAGTCAGGAGTCAGGAGTCAGGAGTCAAAACACAAAACAAACAGACACCCAATTGCGTTCGGGGGTCAGAGAAGTTTTATGACGGTCATCGATGACAATTGACTTGCCCGGACATGGACTACCTACGGCAAGGATTACAAAGGATTGCCGAACAATTGTAGCGCAAATATTTGCATATGCGAGTGTTACGCATCCGGAAAATGTCAAGGACGTAGTCACAGCTCGAATGGAAGGCAAATAGAAGAGATGTATCCTATAGTATTCAGTTTAAAGCACATGTTGCATGTTTACGCTTGAGTGGATTAAGTACTGTCTTGGATAGAGAGTTAACTACCTGGAGAATCAGTTGGTTAGTTTACCTGCAAAATGTTCTTCGTAAGAGATTGTTGCGAATTAAACACATTTATTTTGCGCTTTACAATACCCTAACCAAATTTACTGGGCAAAGAGGGTAAGTTGGGTCTTATGAAGTCAAAAGGAGAACCTTAATTATATTATTTGAGAATAAGGACTATTCAATCAGCTGAGTTTTTATCAATATTTATTTTGTCATTTTGACTGAAACTCAAAACATTCAAAAGGGAAACACTTTTAGTTTCTCTTTTAGTTTTGTTGCAAGGTATACTCAAAGTCGAGTCAACACCATTCGCAAATGTTTGTATACACTCATACCCGTATGCAAATCACCTCAAGGTCTGAAAGGTTCGTTATTGAGCAATTAAAATTTGCCAGCCCTTTAAAACCAATTTGCAGTTTGACTTTTGCTTTTGTATAATTTCTACGGTTTGTCTGTGGAACTTGCGATGAGCAGTCATTCAGTCAGTTGTTCATATCGTCAATTCGCCAAGTGTGAGTAAAACCAATGGATAAATATTGTGAATACGGTGAATAAGGTGCTTTTGGGAATGGGGAGCCTGAAAGTTGTCTGGCAACGTGTTGCGTGAAAATGCTGCACATTTGCATAATTATTGTAATTATCAATAAATATGCATTAGTGTGAGTCTTGTGCTTAAATTTAATTTGCTTTTAATTAGGGTGATAATAATTACTCTTCATTAGTTCGGGAACATTGTATTAAGTGTAACTACTTCATGCGATTCAAGTTGAATCAAAGTTTTAAATTTCTTGTGTTGAGTAAAAAAAAATAAAATAATGTAAGTAGTATAATTAATTAGACGACGAATATTTAAATATCGTAGATGAACTGTTACCTCTGGAAGTAAAAATTTATAACTATGTGATGATAGTGGTCCAACAATATTCTTTTCGTATTGCATACATTTAAGTATTAATTTATAGTATAGGGGCACTCTAGACATCACCTTTTGATTAGTTCTTAGTAGACAAAATGTCTATACAACTATATCAATAGTCTTGTGGTTTCCTCGATTATTCTAACTTAATATTTTTTTAAACAAATATTGAATAACTCTTAAAGTTTTTTTGTAAGAAGAAGAGTAAACAAATCATTTAAAATCATCTAAATGTAGAAATTAAAACACAAATTAAAAGGTCGATAAATGTAAAGAACTTTTTAAAATGAACATAATAGTTTTTGGGTACTATTCTGAATAATAAGAAGAAAAATATATAAAAGGTTAGACTCGATTTCAGAGCATTATCTACTCAATTACTTTTAAAAGATTCTTTTAAATTTTCGGATCTTAGATTTAAATAAGTCCCTTTGGAAGACAGCTCAAATTAAGCACACCTTTTATTCAAATAATGCAGATGGAGATTCGACCTAAGCGTTGTAATTAAACTCGACCAAAAACAACAAACTGAAAATTCAGCCATTGACCTCGCAGTGGGCGATCAGCTGAGAACCAGTTTTGACCTCTGTCTGCACCTCACCTCTCCTCACCACACCGCACCGCAATGGGTGCCAGCCGAAAATGCAGTCGATAAATTTTCTACCTGTCAATAGATGAGGCTACCTTAATGGCACCCAAGATAAACAAGCATTTTTTCTTTGATTGTGCGGCAGTTTCCTTCATTTCGGTTGCCTGACAAAATGGCGCTGCAAACTGTATGGCAATCCAGTGAAAATAGGTTAATGCACTTGCCACACAGTCGCTTGGCAACCAACTGGTCTCTGCCACGAAAATTGTGAGCCACTTAAAAGAAAATTCTTTTAATTATATTGCAAAACATGCGCGGCTCAATACGAATTAAGCGCAACACGCACTAAACGGACCCCGGGAACTGCCCATCGACCTGTAATGGAGTAATGGGGTAGTGTCAACAGCATGAGGCGGCAGCCACTGAATCCACCGTTCTCTCCTATAAGACTTTGGGCGCTGGACAGCCCGTAATGAAGTCATTAAAAGTGCACCCTTATTATGGCTTTTAAAGTGATTGCAAACGAACAGCAGTCATTACAACAGAAGGTGAGTGAGATAAAGGGGGAGAGAGGTGGAGTTTATTGTTGCAATGTCTTCATTTTGCATGCATCGAATTTGTGATTAAATAAAAAGTGCAGCCGCACTTATAATAAACTCACACACACATAAACACAGAGACACACACACGAACGCAAGCGGAAGGAAGGTGCAAGGAAGCAATTTCCTGTAATTGCAACCATTCTAGTTAATCACATTCCACACACTCACGCACACAAACACACATACATTTACACTGACTTACAAATATACACACACAGTGGCCTCCCATCTAAATATGCGATGAAATATTAATGAGCTTTTAAAATTCAGAGTGGCGGCCAAACGCCAAGTCCCGAGAGTTATTTAACTCCTCGAGAGCATCCATAATTGAGGTTGTCTTGCACAGGTGCTCCGATCACTTGACTGGCTTGATATCGAGTAAATTTACTTGCAAGCCAATCAGACCCTTCGCTTCTTATAACTTACTGCTAAAAGCAAATTAATTTGATAACCCAACATAAAATAAAATTGTTTTTCCAAAAATTATATACAATTTTTATTATTTTTTACGCGATATTCATAGTAGTATGCTATAAGTCAAAATATCTCTGATTTCTGCTTTCATCATTTCATTTTGATGAGCGTCTTGGAAGCAACTCTTAGCTGTTCATGTATAATCTCTTGAGCTGTTATCACTTTGATCTCTAAGATTTTATCTCACAGCTAAAAAACATATTTAGTTTTTATCTCAGAGATAAACTTTTCAAATAATGTAATGTCTCATTTAATAAATGTAAGTCCTTAATTAATTTTAAATTGATGCAATGCATCTTTTGTTCGCATATCTTTTGATATTGATAAAAATTATTAAAAAATAGTAAAGGATACATTTAAAGCTCTTAGATCAAAAAAAGTTTATAAAATATATTTAGCAAGTGAAATAACTTATTGTAAGAACCATGCGATAACTTCTCAGAATGGTTTCGTCGTTTTTGTTTTGTTATTAGTACTACAAGATGAGGAGATAGATTAGTGGAATCTTATGCTGCACTCCATAAGTGGCCCACAAAAGCGTTGCCATTAATTACCCCAATTAAAAGATTCCTTTTTGGTCGGTTTGGTGTCTGTTTTGCAATTTCTCTCGTACAAGTAATTTGCCACAATTAACGACTGATCAACAATTAAAGTTGCATTACCCGCCACAGCCACAGAGTTAAAGTTGAGTTGAAGTTGAGCCGAAGTCAGTGCCTTAATCGGCACCTGCAGATCATCGAATGATGCCGCAAAAGTGCGTGTATAATAAATGTTGTTGCTGTTGTCGATTTCGCTATAACCCGTCTCCCCTTATGTGGTAGATCGTTCAGTTGCTCCGCTGATTGCCTCAGCATCTGCCTCTGTCCAACGGGTCGCGGAGAGTGGAGGGGGGTATGGCGTTTGCTGGCGCTGCTGGCGACGAACATCAAAAACGACTTAAGGCCACCACCGGATCGGAGTACGAGTATACGTATTTGGAGGATTTTTCGCAGTTTCTAATGATGATGATGGCCGCTGGCAGCGGCACAAAATTGCTGGCACCATTGCCGACTCCATCAAACCTCAGTCTCTGCCTCACAAGTTCCGTCTCTTTACCCAATAATGTTGTGGCAGAGGGTCAAAGGCAAAATCAAATGATAGCGTTATTAGAAACAATTTTACAGACATCAAATATGAGTACAGATGTAAATATTTATTTTAAAAGACATTTGTCCAAGGTTCGTCAAGCAGTGATTCTGATAGATACTGGATTTTAATTGGACTTTCAAGATATCACTGTTAAAAGTAGTCCACGAAGCATCACCTAGGGTGCGAAATGCGACTGGAAATATATACAGGAAGAATACAAAATTTGTTGCAATTATCCGATCAGCTTGAGTTCAGCTAAAAAGTTATCAGTCGCCCGAGCAGGGACTTGAACCCTGGACCCTTGGATTAAAAGTCCAATGCTCTACCGACTGAGCTACCCGGGCATGTTGTGGAATCTGGAACACTTTTGATAATGTCCTTAACATTTAAAGTGCGATAAATGGCGCCAGAGAGTCGCATAGGCACTCGAGCGAGCATAAACACCAGAGAGCTGCAACGAGTAAACAGTTTTCGCTCAGACTCGAATATCTACTTGTGACCGTTGTGTTTTGTTACTTGTTGTGAATCGTTGACACAAACGGATCAGAAAAGGAGTAACAAATCGTATCACTACTCGAGTCATGACTCGAGTTACTCGTTTTTAAAATGTGCGCGGCGGAGCGGGCAGGAGAGAGCAGTGCAACCTCGCTGAAGTCTACCTAACTGTGTCGATCTACCCAAATGTGCGACCAAAAAAAAAGGTCTACACTGAAAGAAATTATTGAGCAGCAGAATAATTATATTATAATAAACCACATTTTAAAAATCATAAAGTCCTCAAACCTACTTTATCATTTCACTCAGTGTACAAATTTCCGCGGCGCACACACAAGATGCGCCTTTGCTATGTTGTTGTTGTTAATTTTTATGACGGTCATAAATGAAAAGGGTCGAAAATGCCTCGACCCGACTCGAGTCGTGTGTGCGACGTCGCTTGCCCCTACCCCGCCAACCCCCTGCGTGCCTACCGCTGACAAACACACATTGCAATGTGAAGCATATTTGATTTATATTTTGAGCAATGTTTTAATTTAAAATGGCAATTGCACCTATATCTTCGCTGACTGGCTGATAAATATTTATAATTGATAGTTTGTTGTTCTTAAACTCATTTTATAAAAATTTTAATACCTAAGTACTAGAAAATAAAAATTTACATTTAATTTTAATAGGCTTGATGTATCGAATTTTTAGTTCCTTTTAATTAATAAATTAAATAAAATATATAATATCTAAAATAACTCAAATACTAATATAAATTAATAAATCTTTATTTTATTAAATTAATTTCGTGTCACTCTTTTTATTTGGCTATAAATAAAATAAATCAAAGAGACAAATCAAAGACAGACTGCCGCTTTCGATTTATACGAGCATGCGCGACTCAAACAAAACGAATCACACAAACGCATGACACAAACGCCTGACACAAACGCATGACACAAACGAATCACCCAAACGTATCACCCAAACGTATCACCCAAACGTATCACCCAATCGTATCACCCAATCGTATCACACAAACGTATCACACAAACGCACGCTCGCAGTGCTTATGCTTCACATTGCAATGTGTGTTTGTCAGCGGTAGGCACGCAGGGGGTTGGCGGGGTAGGGGCAAGCGACGTCGCACACACGACTCGAGTCGGGTCGAGGCATTTTCGACCCTTTTCATTTATGACCGTCATAAAAATTAACAACAACAACATAGCAAAGGCGCATCTTGTGTGTGCGCCGCGGAAATTTGTACACTGAGTGAAATGATAAAGTAGGTTTGAGGACTTTATGATTTTTAAAATGTGGTTTATTATAATATAATTATTCTGCTGCTCAATAATTTCTTTCAGTGTAGACCTTTTTTTTTTGGTCGCACATTTGGGTAGATCGACACAGTTAGGTAGACTTCAGCGAGGTTGCTGCTGCTCTCTCCTGCCCGCTCCGTCGCGCACATTTTAAAAACGAGTAACTCGAGTCATGACTCGAGTAGTGATACGATTGTTACTCCTTTTCTGATCCGTTTGTGTCAACGATTCACAACAAGTAACAAATCGTACACTCTACTCGAGCGTAAGCAGGGCAACGGAGAACAATTCAACTCGAATCTACCCGTTGCAGCACTCTGATAAACACACATAAAACACATGCAATGTTGCCTCCAAAAAGTTTATAAATTTAAGTTACCTAATATTGAGAACGGATTGCAGGTTTACAATGCTGAATGTTACAACACCTCAGATCGAATTATAAATATACCGATTATGCCTCAGATAACGTGTTAGTTTAAAAATTTTAACAGGACTTTGCTAAACATTTCTTAATGATCAAGTATTTAATTTTTTTTTCATTTTTTAGTTCATGTGGAATATTTTTCGTTCTTGTAAAGTAAAATAGGTGTATAATTGATTTTTAAATTGAAAAATAAAAATAAAAAAGTAAAATATAAGTCGCCCGAGCAGGGACTTGAACCCTGGACCCTTGGATTAAAAGTCCAATGCTCTACCGACTGAGCTACCCGGGCATCTGATAGTTTGCTGTTCTGAAACGATTCTGATGAGGCCCCTTAAATATAAAACTGCCATTAGCATCCTATGTAGGGGTAATCCTCTCCACATCACATAATTATAAAATTGAGAGCAAAGCATTAGATAGTCATTTTCCACTACGCAAAAATGCATTTACCAACTTTAACCTGGAGTATTTGAGTTTAAACTAAGATAATATTGAACTTGACTATTTCCTGTTACTTCAGCGTATTTCCGATCTCACCTGAAGCCAACCACATGTGGCATGCAACAGCCTCACTTATGATATTAAAAAGCACACACCGTTTTTGCTGTTGTTGTTGTTGTTGTGTCAGCTGAGATTCAATTTAGTCAGAGTGTAAGCTCGCGGACGGCTGCGCCCCGAGGACCAGTAAACTTATGAGGGACAAAGATTTATGAGTTTTAATTTCCTGAGCTGCTGCTCAGCTCTCGATGCAAAGAGCGCCGAGCCGTGCCAGAGTTATTTGGAGTGTTGTGCATCCGAGGGAACGAGTGGAAGTATCTGTATCTGTATCTGTATGTGTATCTATATCTGTAGCTGAAGCTGTGTTCGTATCCATGTGTGGGCGTGTGACAGTGTTTAGTATGTGTGTAGTGTGTCAACAGCAACTGGAATATGGCAACAGGACGACTCAGACAGGACACAACCAGAGAGAGAGAGGGAGAGAGAGAGAATGAGAGCAAGATTACAAAGGCAGCAACGCTAAAAGGATGCGAGAAAATTTGAAGTGCGACACGTAATATTCCGGTTGCATGCGCGCAATGGCGGCGACTGCCTGTCAGCACATCTGCAGCAAAATGAGGCATGGCCCTGGCGACCTAATAACATTAGCCTAATGCCACAGCAAAAGCAGCAGCAGCAGTTGTTGTAGTAGCTGCTTGCTTGCTACCTAAACAGGCAGGATCTGGGAAAAGTGAAAGTGAAAGTGCGCCTGGGTCACTCAGCGAATTTCATGCAACATTGCGTGGCACAATGCCTGGCTCTGCTGGAGATCGCTCCATTTGCATTTCGGGATGCCGCACGCATGTGACACAGCGAATGCAAAAAGCATAGAACAGCAACATAGACAGTGGCAGTGGCAGCGACAGCGTCAGCTACTCATAATATATGAGTGCACTCACTCAAACTGACTAAATTTCGAGCCCTTTCACTGGCAGGAGCAGCGACAACGACAACGACAACAACAACGACAACAACTGAAATGTTTACCCTTGATCGATTGCCGTTGAACCGTAACGGAGCAACACACGCGTAACAAATGCAATCCTCCTTAAAAGCAGAAATGTGTCACACGTTGGCGACAAGCTCCCCTTCTACCCCCCTGCCTCTCCTCCCTGCCCCTCGATACACCCTGAAGCTTTCAAATATAATGGCTGAATCCTTTCAGGGCAACTCCAGCCCCGCCTGTTGTTTCTACTGTGTGATTTTCTTAGTTTTTCCTTCGCTTTCTTTCTCATTTCTTATTTCATTTCTTTTTTTGTTTCGTTGTTGATGTCTCCTACGCAGCCAAGCAACTTAACGGAGCTCTCCCTTTGCCGTGGATTGTTTGGTTGTTTGGTTCGCCTCAGCGTTTGCTTTTTATTATAAACTTTTTTCTCTTTCTAGAGTTTTAGTTTTTCCTTTCATTTTTGTTGTGTAGAAAACAAAGATAAATTGGTTAATTTCCCCCAGCCATCGTTGTGCAGCCATCAATCGATGCCTGGCTCTGGTAATGGACTTGGCTGAGCTTACGCATTATTCCTGTTTCCTTGTCCTCTCAATTCTTACTCTGTTTTACTCTTGGCCACTTCCATTATTGTTCTTTTCTGCATTTTTTTTAAGAAAATTGTTTCGCTCTTTGACTGAAAGTGCCCATTAAATTAAACAAACACAAATTAGAACAACAATTGGTGTTTCTATTAACTGCCAGTTGGGTTAACTGCGAGTAGACTGTCATCTCTATCATCTGGCTGGTATATTAACACGTAAGTTGACTGATTCTCGAATGTTATTTAAATTACTATAATCCCTTCTTTTGGAACTGCATTTTCATAAGTATACATTTCAGCTGGCATTTGACCTTTAAATCTGATGCTGACCGTGTTCTATCCCACAGCGAGTCCTTTGACAAAGGTCAACGAAGTCAGCCCTATACAATTATTGCACCTGCATTTCCAAGCCTAACATCTGCCTAAGTACCCAAAGGACTTTGATCTATCATTAGTTTACCTGCTTTATGAAAATAAAGATATATAAACTTAATATCGAATTTAAGTACATTTTTAAATATTTCAGATGATTATCCATGAATTAATTAGAAATGAAAGTTTACATTTTTATTGAGATCTATAAAAATGATTATTCTAATATTATCCAATAGCTTCCTAATTACCCATCTTGTTGTTAAAGTGTTCATTTTGGTGTCTAATATTGATACATTGTTTGACAGACGATAATTAAAAGTCAATATAGGGCAACACAGTCTAGAGAAAGATAAACATCCGTTAGATCCAAGAACTTTCAAGATGTATTACAATCCATAATCGCTGAGCGCAACGCTGTCAATCAGTCACTCAACGGCGACCTCATCGAGTCAGACTGAGACTGAGCCAAGAGAGATAAACGGAAAGAGAGTGAGAAATACTTGGTCTGGACAGGAGATGGCAGAGATGGGTAACTATTCGAATAGAAATTCCAAACTGGCAAGTGTGCATCACACTTCAATTTCAGGGCTCTGGCTCAAGTTGTGACTGTGTATCTTTGTATCTGGCACTGACTGTGGCTCTGCCTCCGGCTCTGGCACAGGCTCAGGCCCAGGCCCAGTTCAGCTGAAGATTTGCTGGCAGCTACCGTTGAGTGATTCCAATCCCGCTATCATGGACCTGGATGATGTCGGGCTAGAACAAAAAGTGTCGGTGTGTACAAAAAACGGAACGAAAACTGAAATACGGCTGCATCATTAAATTTAATATGATACTCATTTAATGAAATTGTTGCCGATTTGTTTTGGAAATACATGCGCGGGCTCTCCTTGGAGTTTGACGCCTTCGCCAATGCGGAACACTCTGCTCCGCTGACGTTGCCATTGCCGTTGCCCTGGAGCTCTCATGCCGCATGCGGGCGGTGGCAGTGCCAGGTTTTCTGCCCCATGGGCGGGGCAGAGAGTGCAATATTGCGAACATGGCCGGATAATGACGACAACGGCAACAGCAGCGGCCTGAGCGACGACGACAATGACGACGACGTTGACGACGACGTTGACGACGACGACGACTCGGAAGGAAATGTGCACTGGCCGCAGGCAGAGTGAAGAGAGAAAAGTTGAGAGAGAGGTAGGTTAAGAGGATGGCAACAGTCGAGCATCGTAGTTAGTGGCAAAAATCATTCTAATGACAGCAAAACGTAAAAAGCTCGGAAAGTGTTAAGTGGTTTCTCATTAAACTTTATGTACTGCCACGTCTGTCTGTCTGTCTTTCCGTCTGTCCATGTGGGCGGATAAGCACTACCAGGACCAGGGGCGAGGACGGGGATGAGGACGTGGACGTGGACGAGGACCGGCCACCAGTATGGGTAGCCAGGCTTAAACGATTGCCAGACCAACGTCATTAGCACTTTTAACCGCATATTAAATTTAGTAAAGCGTTGATTGATAGCCCAGTCTCAGTCTTAGTTCCTCTCTATCCCTCACTCTCTCCGCCTCTCTTTCTCTCTCTTTCTGTCTCTCGCTATCTCTCTGTTTGTGTATAACTAACCTGCCCCAAAGTTATGGCCAACACTTGTACTCATATCGGAGCAGTTGCAGTCTGGTTCACCCGGCATCCTATCTTTCAATGAATCGTCGAGACAAATGACACGTGATTTTATTTGATTTACTTACATCTGCAGCTCAATTTTCAGTTTGACTTTTGCCTCAAGATTTGGTCTTTCGCTTTCTTGAGGTTTCCTTATGGTCACACTTACTGTTACAGTTAACATAAACATCCCACTCTTTCCCTTCCCCGCTTCGGCACATTATCCGAAATGATTCGATCATTAGCGTTGTGTTCTCTTTGGGTGCTACTGGTAATTACTAGAGATGTTGTGACAACATTTTCTCAGCTTGTCTTCAAATTACTTTATTTCAAAGGCCGGCAATAACCCACCAAAAGATTAAGATGCGTTTAAGTATGTGATATTTGACAACTTATTAAACAGTTTATTGATTGATGTAATTTTTTTTTCTTAATCAAATAAATATGTTGTAAATGGGTGATCCTTAAAAATTTACTGATCAAGCTTACAATCAATTGACCAAGTTCTAAATATTTACATCTTCTTATTTATAAATACAAATATGGTAAATATTTCTGAGAAATTACAATTAAATTTTTAAATAATAGTTATATATAAAATTATTGTTAAGAGTGGTTATAAATTCAGGAGTAACAATTTTTTTTATTAACACATTAGCTCTACTTTGATTTATGATTTTATAGTTTTTGCTGGAAACATATTTTTATGTTAGGTAAAAAAAACCTAATGAATTTCTAATTCGAGAGCTATGAATAAATCTTTTTTAAAATTGGACATGTTTCTTAATTGTGATACATTCTTAATAGCTTTGATTTTTACTGCCAATCGACAGAATATTACTTTAAGTTCCTGATAAAGTTTTGATTTTAAAGAAGAAGACATGTATATATTATTTTTCCTTCTTTTTTATTTAATACGAAAAAATCACAACAAATACTTTCTAAATATAAATTCATTTAAATACTTAGTATTTTATTATAGTTTCACTTTTATAGAATGAAGGAATATTCGTTGGAATTGCCGCCGGCATGAAATGAGACCCGTGGCATTTGTAGGCTCCCATTGCTGGTGCCTACGCATGGCGCATCTGGCTGTCAAGCGAGTAGTAGCAGCAGCAGCAGCAGCAACAACAACAACATGCTGTAGCAACGGCGGCCATATTGAAAATCATTCAAGTATTTCGAATATAGTGGGCGGAGTCAGCACTGGCGACAAGTGCGCATGCGGGTGCGAGCGAGTAGACAATAATCGTGAATGGCTTGCCTGTCTTTCTTGCTTTTGAGTGGATTTTCGGCGCATGCGCTGTGTCGCGGGCATTGCTGGCGATGGTCTGCAGTGGTCCGAGTTCGAAAACTAACTGAATTTCGAAAGCTACGATGGTCGCTGGTGTTGAAGAAACAGTTCGCTTGCTCTCTCGATGGTTGCAAAAGTATTAGTGAGCGCATTGCATTAGTATTGGTGCCGGCGAGATCTTCGAATTTCGAAATCGACTAGGCAGACTAGACATGTGAATGGTATGCGTTTGAGTGTGTGGGTATTCGAAGTTCAGCTCAAACCGGATTTCGAGCATGCTCTCTGTTCGAGCAGTATTCGATGAGGTGCCGCCGTCCCAGAACTGGTTCTGGTTATGGTCCAACTCGAGTTGAGGTTTACCTGCTGCGGCTGCCATCGATGCTTTCAGGGAGTTAATATTCTATTAGAGGCTCATTTGTGTGATTGCCATCAAGGATATGGATATACTCGCAGTGACTAGTGCAATTTTCCAGCGATTGCTTTTTCACTTTTAGCCAAGCCAATTGAACTGCGTTTGGCAATGACCAATATTGGCATACGGTCCCTTGACTTAAAGCACGCTTTAATAGATGGCTCCTCATACAACTCAATTTGAGTTTTGTGTTTTTTTTTGTTTTTGGTTTTTTTCACATTTTTGTTTTTGTTATTCGTCTGCATCTGCTAATTATCGTATTCAATGATTTATCTCTTGGCCATTTTAAATTTATCATTTGCCCAGACCGGGGGACAGCGGGTGAACAGTCTCAATATCGCCTTGATGGATCGTCGATCAATTGATGGATTGTGTGAAGCGAGCTCAGGTTCGGGTTTGAGCCTGCACTTGTCTAGGCCTCATCATGACGAGAACCTCGGATGGATTTCTGACATCTTGCTTTGTTTCTCGTTGTGGCGTTCATGTTTCTGTCTAGTTCAATTTGTTCGTAATTAATGATTTATTCAAGTCTCTCAGTTTGTTGTCTTAATTCCTCAGAACTCATTATTGATGGCTCTTTTTAGGTGTCTTTGTCCAACTGTTATGCAACTCAAATTCAAGGGCTCGTCAATATGAAACAGCGACAAACTCTTCGAATATTACTTATCTTTCTTATACAAATATATGAATTTCTGGTTTTAGTTATTATCTATTAAATATTTCTTGAGCTGATCTAAAAGCAAGATAAAAAATTGTTTTCCTAATCGAACCAAATATAACCATGAAATATAACTTAAATGATATAAAAAATATACAAAGATCAAATAACCTGTATCTAAGATCTTGTATGTATTTAAGACCATAGCTATTATATAATGTGTTCTTAAATTTCATTAAATATTTTTGTTTAAAATAACATTTTGTTCAGATATAAGTTCAAGGGCTAAAACAATCATTTAATACAATATTTTCTACGGTTCTTCTTCATATTATGTTAACAAACTTAATTCTTAATTTTTAAAATTATACAATATTATCTTAATAAATCCTTGACTTCTTGTAATTATTTGGCTTGAGTAAAGTCAAAGCGTTCATAATTTAAATAATTCGCACTCAATTAATAAAATAAGATAAACATTATGTTGCAGATGCGTATATAGACTGAGTAATATTGCAATAAAAAGATTATTACACCCAAAGGAACCACTTTCGCATGAGCCTAGGTAACGATTTCAATTAAAATTATATTTGAGGTGCTTCATTTGGGCAAACAAGAACGTTTTTAATTAATTTCAACAGACCGAAAAACAAATAAGAAACTCAAACTTGATGCGTTCTTGCAGAAAATTTTACAAACTGAGGGAATGGGGGAAGAGAATGGCTGTGAGATTGGAATTGAGATGGCGGATAGAGAATGCTCCGGGCAACGGAATGCGTATCCGCGTTGGCTGTCGAACGACTTGGGGGCCCTCGGATTGAAATTGGCAGCTGCTCAAGAACTATTTCGAGTGGATCTCTGCTATTCGGGATACTCGTACATGAAATGCACTTCACGAGGCCATTGAGGCGTAACAGCCTCAGGCCAGGGGACGGGGAATCAGAAGGTGAGGGTGAGACATTTCCAAGCATTTTCGAGTGATTTTTTCGCGCCTTCTGAAAGTGCCAGACGGCCAGATCATCAAGCAAATTTTGTCTCAATTCAGAGAAAAAATCTTGGCATAAAATTATTAATTTGATTTTGTGACATAAACGTGAGCATATTCTGTGCACCGATTACAAATGGTCAGTGATTACGCGAACAATGCGAATTCAATTTGTTTAAGCTGCTGCCAGAGATCGAGTACGGACGAGCCACCTCCTCCTGCTCCTCCCTCTCCTCACCAAGTGCTGGACTGTGCTGGTAATGGTGTCATGTGCTCCTGCTGTTGGAGAACGGTGATCCGAGAGTCGTGTCTGGGTATGGCCTCAGTTTCAGGTGGCCATTGGTCAGTGTTTTGTTAATGCGGCTTGATTAATGACTTATTATGATGTCAGATTAATAAGATCGTTTTCCAAATGGCTTGTTTAGTTTGTGGCCCTCTCTCTTCCTCTTCTCTCGGTGTCTCTTTGTTTGTCTGCAAAAGAAGTCAGAAAGTCAAACATGTTATTCGCATGAATCCGACAAGAATTAACTTTTGCTTACCTCTGGCATTGAGATCTCTTCGCATTAGTTAGAATAACATTTGGATACACAATTCGACTGAGGGTAATCGGAAAAATATTATTAAGTATTATTTCTTAATGAAAATATGATTGTAAGCGTACCTTAAATCTTCAAAAGCATATGGTGGCCTACTTGAGTTACTGAAAATAGATCTGAAACCCAGCTTATGAAACACAGCATGTGATTGAATTTTTAAATACTATATTTTATTATAAATATTACAAATAAAAACAAAATCTCATTTGTAATTTTATTATAATTTTTATGCTTTTCTATTCTCTGTTTGTTTTGCATTTTGCACCTCTTCTCTAATTATCCACATCTTCATTTTCATCTTGTTTACACTAAAATATAAGTTTTATTTACAACAATTTAATTAGCTTCCACATTTAATTTGTTTTCAATTTTGCATTTCATTTTCGCTGTGAAACGTTTGTGTTAGGCTTTCTTAATTTAAATATATACCATAAGATATATATATATCTTTATCTGAATGCTTTTAAATTTTGTTTCTTGTGAATTTCTACAATAGTAATATTATTTTTTTTTTTTTGGTTTAAACGAAACTTAATCGTTTAGTTTCTTACAGAATGAGGCCGAAAGTTACGTATCTGGATTGAGTTAGAATTATTTTGCCAATCGGTTCCAGTGATAGCCACACTTGGCTGTTGGTCTGCCTTACATTTCCACGCATTTTCCTACACATTTTAACATTTTCTCCTGCAATCACAAATGTTGTATTTCTATTTTGGGTTTAGTTTGCTTTTGCTATTGTTTGAATTCTGGGGGAATTTACAAAACGAAACGATCTCTACAAGTTACACGCATAATATTAGGTAGGATTAAATACATATATAGTATCTACATATCAACATCTGATGATTATTTTTCTTTCTTTTCATTCTCATTATTCTTTCATTATAACTTTGGTATATGGATTTCTACATTTCTCGTTTTTCATTAAAGTTGTCTGTGTGTGTGTGTGTGTGTGAAAAACGTAGAAATTGAGTTGAGTTACGTACATACATTCAATATAGTTGTTTATAGGCTTAAGAGTAGGCGGCCTATTGAGTCACCTGCATTCAGAAATGCATTACGTATTTATGCATATTTTATTATGTTTTTATATTTTATTTTTCTACTTTACACGGATTTCTTCATTTATTAATGAACTTTTGTTTCTTTTTTTTCAAAACAGAGTGTATATTTCATTAACAATATATAAATTTTGTTTTTTTTTTAACTTTCTTAATAATGTTGCCAATTGGTTTTGTCGGTATACTTTATATCCTTTATGACCTAATTCAAGTGTTTTTGGATTTTATCGTAATTTTACAATTGAGAAAATTAATTACAAATTGAAAACAAATCGAAATTGCACAAGAAATAATATATAATATAAGTATTCGAAAAGCAACGAGAAGTTCTTTCATTGATAATCTTTTCACATCTACATGTAAGCATTTTCTAAGCCTGGGAAAAACTATTTAGTGATTCTCGAGTTTTGACTCTGCCAATATTTTTGCATTTCGGTTATCCTTTTGGTTTATTAAATATTTGTTTTTAGCCACTTTCTCCACAGTTTTGGTATCTCTTTTGTCTAATCCTGCGACATTTAGCACTTATTGTTTAGTTTAGGTTTCTAGTATTCTGCTTCGATTGGTATTTTATGTAGTGGTCGTTACTTTTCTCTTTCATACACCTCTCCTTTCTCTTTTTTTCCTAGCAACATAAAACACGCTAATCTGCATATTGCATGGTTTTAGCAATTGGTTTCTTCTTTCGTTTCGCTACAAACATTCAATTTAGTTAGTATATATTGTAGTATGTTATTTTGCTGTGTTGCATAGTGTATTTATATGAACAACTATACCGTATAAATAAATCGTACTCGTACATTAATTATAAAGTATGCTTTACACTTAGGACGCATAGATCTAATATTATATATGTATATAGTATATAGTATTTACTTGTATATATGTTTCATATATATAGTTGTTGTTATTATAATTTAATCGTATTATTATAATTATTATTATGCATTAGTTTAATACACATATATATCTATATATGCGTGCATATACACACAAACATATACACACATACACATATATATACATATATATATACATATACATGCATATAGCTTATTTAATTCTGAGGTCACATGAGTTGGTTTTGTTGAGTTTTACGCTTTAATTGTATTTTATTTTATTTAACTTATTACGCTTTCTCCATTTGCATTTTTGTAAAAATTAAATAATAATATGAAAATAATAACAATTAACTAAGTTGTTGTGTGAAGTATAGTGTTGTGTAGTATAGTGTACTTCAACGCATTGTTAGTCCTCTTGGATAGTTCATAAACAAATTCATAAATGGTAAATTGTATTTAGCTTGAAATTGCATTTAGTTTTGTGCTGGATTTGGAATTGGACTTGGACTTGGGCTACTCCTGTTCCTGCTCCTGTTCCTGATCCTGCTCCTGCTCCTACTGTGGACTATTGGGTGGCGTTATCTCGTCTCCCTCGCCGCCGGAGCCGGGCTCGCCCTTCGTCTTGTTCTCCTTCTTCCACTTCATGCGTCGATTCTGGAACCAGATCTTGATTTGGCGCTCGGTCAGGCAAAGCGCGTGCGCGATCTCAATGCGTCGTCGGCGCGTCAAGTAACGGTTGAAATGGAACTCCTTCTCCAGCTCCAGCGTCTGATAGCGTGTGTAGGTCTGGCGACCACGTTTGCGCTCTGTTGGTTCCAAGATGATCAAGGGTCCCCCACAACAACAACGAGATGAAGAGAAGAGAAAAGTTCACAATTAAAATCAACGCATAATGCACAGACAAAAAATATAAAAACAAAACAATACCAATGCCAAAAACAACAACAACAACAATTACAATGCATACATACGACAAGAACAACAACATAGCATAGTATAAAACTACAAAAGTGAGATCTGAAATGCAGCTACATTTGTATCCGTATCTGTAGCTGTAGCTGTAGCTGTTGCTGTAGATGTATCTGCATCTATAGCTGCGGGCTTTGTTCTAGACCCTATTCAAGTCTCGGGATTATTCGGCGGAGTCTGAAAACCACATGATGCGAGACGCATGCAGCGTCCACAACGTAGACCGAACCTGATTAAAAGACGACCTTACCGAATTCAGATATTTGTACTTGTCAAAATCCCAACAGGCCCCGATTGTGGCGCGGCATCTTTGGGATTAAGGTTGGAGATTTCATGGACAAGCGGACAGATTGAAAGAGAGAGGGAGACAGGTGTAGGCACTGGGGGCAGGCTAACTAATTACCAAGATGCCTGGCCCTGGCTACGAGTATCATGAAACGTCCAATTCAAGCCAAGTTTGGTGGACTTCAGTAGCAGCCACGTAGTAACTTTACTGCAGGGAGTAACTGTAAAATAATTCGGCATAATTACTGCGCCCGAAATGAGTTCAGCGCCTAATGACACTTACTATAATTATAATTTTGGTAATGACAACCACAAAAAAAACAAAGAAACCACTCAGAGGAAAAACCGAAAGCAAAACATGAAAATGCTACAAAAAATATGTCAAATATAATTCGGGCTAATATAATTGTCAATGGCAAACGCTTGGTGAACTACGCCCCTCTCCCCCGTCCCTTCTCCGCTCGGACTTTGGAAATGGTCAGCTAGCGTGAGAGCGTTGGGTGGGGCCGAGTCGGCGCCTGGAGATGTCGCCCAGCTCCTCCCTCGCCTGTAACGGGCGACGGAAAGGGAAATGGACATGCAGTTGGAAATCAACTGGAGAATCCAAGGCATACCAAAATGGGGGCGTTCGACTTTGGTTCGCTTAACTATTTTTTAATAACATCTTCAGCATTTGTCTTGCTCAACTCGCTCGCTCAATTTTTTCCCCATTCTTTTTTTTCCATTTCTAGCTGGAGGTCATTACATCATAAGCTCTTTTTGTGCGGCGGCCATTAATGCGCGCGAATCCGATTCATAGCACAGGGAGGGTCAGTCCGAAGGGGGGACAGTGAGAGGGGGGCAGCTCAGCTACCTTCTTTTAAATGACACGACTGATGCCATGTCTATAACCCAAGGCGTTCGCATTTAATCATCATCAGTTAGACGAGTCGCCGCAGCAGCAACAAAAAACTTGAGAGATTTGTGGTAAAAAACGTGCGTGTTTTTTTACCCTTCTCCTGCGGTCTCTGTCTCCCTGTGGCCCCAGTCGTGAAATGAGTAGCATGAGCCGCCGCCAGTGGGCTGCGTATTAGACGGGGATTAAGAGACTCGTTATGACTAAGTTGTGCTATATATGGCCTAGAAGCACTCTCACCTACTAAACAGAATAGATCTCAATAGAAACGTACGCTTTGATTTGACAAGAAAGTAAGAAAAAGGTATCAAATAAATGTTTATTTTTAGAATCGTTTGGCCAAGAATTCCATTTAGAAAGCACACGTTAAAAGAGTTCTTAAAAACGAAGAGACGCTTCGAACTTGCGGCGTTTTCAATGTCGTGTTTCGTTCTCATTCAAAATATTACATTTCTCCAACGGAAGCTATGCAAAAAAAGCTTCAGGTGATTAGCAGCACACAGCACACGGTCAGTGGCATAACCGGGTCCCGTGGCCAGATCCCAAGCTCAAGGACTGAGCAAGCCCAGCTCATGCAAGGCAAATAAATGATTATTTTAATTGATAAAAACACCTTCATGGCTCACAAGTCGATGACGACTGACGGCAGGGTGAGGGGTGGAAAGGGGGAAGAAGGAAGCCTATCGTTTGGTCTTTGGCAATTTAAGAGCGGGCGGGCTCAGCTCTTGGCGGCTGAAATTAGTTTTTAATGATGCCTTTGCACATTTCATGTGCCCATCACTCAAAAGGCCACAAAATGAAATTTTTTCTCTTTATTTTCTTGATTCTTCTTCATTTTTTTTTAATTTTTATAGAGCGGGCGCTTAGTTTTGCCGTGGTTTGGAAGCAAACTAAAATTGTGTACTGAAAAATTATTATAAACGCATTAATGGCGCTTGAAAGGAGTAGAGAGTGGCGAGTGGAGAGTGGAGAGGGGAGTGGGGAGGGCAGAGGAGAGGAAAACGGTCGGCGTATCAAGTACAAAAATATAATAAAGGTGAAACAATTAATATGGAAAGGAGCTGCGATACGCACTCAAAGCTGAGGTCGAGGCGCCGAATGTGGCGCAGTTCTCAAAAGCCGCCACATGCCACGCCCCAAACGCCTAACTGCTGGCCAGCTGAACTACCGGTTGGACAATCGGTTGGTTGGCTGAGTGGTTGAGTGGTTGGCTGTCTGGCATTAATGCTTTTTGATATGAAAGCGTATTGTAATTAAATTGCGATTAGGCCACCATTTTAACCATTTTACTCGTATATTACTCTTCTTGCTCCATAATGGATTTTATTCCATTTTTTTCTCTCTCACTCGCCCCCTTCCATGGGCACACAATTACTTTACTATTATTGTGCATATGTGTGTGTGTGTGTGTGTGTGTGTGTGTGTGTGTGTATCGCGTCGAGCAGCGTTTAAAGGAAATCATTAAAATAATTACGGCAACATTTGATGAAATTCGTTGAAGTTGCAAACAAACAATTACTATCTAAAAACAAAGAAAACTAAAAAAACAAACAAAAATAAATTAGAATTTGTTTTGCAAGAAAAGAAACATTTTCCTTGAGTAGATATCAAAAACAATAAGCTAAAAATTTGCAGAATAAATTAAAGATTTTCGTATAATTTTATTTAGTATTAAAGTACTAAAGTACTACCTATACAAATTAACCTAACCAATCTACTCTTATTTCAATTGCAATTCCTTCAGTAAAGATTAACTATAAGAACTTTAGTCTTAAGGCAAAAGGACAGCAAAATGGACCGACAGTTGTAACCTCTAACTCGTTGGCCAGGTTAAGGCTTATAAACAGACGTCGTCGTCGTCGGTGGTCGGTTGTCTGTCGACATGTCAAATTTGCATGTCATGGCAAAAACATAAATAAAATAAGTGAAAATGTAAAAAAACAAAGTAAAAAGCACACATCAAATGCGAGTAAATGTTTTTTTAATTGCGGAAATTACAGACAAACGCGCGCCGCTGCAACAAATGCTGGCAAATTATTATTATTTATGCCCGCGAGTTGATAAATTTTTGCCTGAGCGAGAAAGAGAGAGAGAGAGAAGTATATAGAGGAAGAGAAAGATCCAAGAACACCGCGTGTGTGGCATTTGAGGTGGTTGTGATGTCATCCGTTCTCCGGCTGCTAAAAGTGCAAAGTCAGTCGATGACTTTGTGCTAAATAAACGGTAAACAGCGCGCCCCCTGGCGGTGGGAATGACAACACTTGCTGACATACTTGCCAATTAGCACAGCCCCAAAAATATATGTAGATAACGCACAGCTTAGACCGTCTGAGGACCAGTCCAAAGTTTTCAATACAGCTCTTCAACTCTTTGAACAAATTCCAGCTGAGGTTAATGCGGGAAAACTTTGTGTTTTCCGTACTCCAAAAACCTATCAAAGTAGTAGATTACCCAATTCGCGATTTGAGAACTGAATAGGTGGGTTTTTAATTTATTTCCAGGCTGCAATTTCTTCAATTTTAATTAAACAAAAAAAGTGTGAGGGAAGGGTCTGCATAACTTGGCAACTACCCTGTGTCCTATACCTTGTGATATGCAATTTTCAGAATAATAAGATAATAGACACAAATATAAGTATGCCAAACTTCAAGGCAAGAACTGATATTTGAATATGAGGTAAGGTAATATTACATTAATATCTAACAAAAGACCAAGAAGATGGAAAACATTTTGAGACAAAATATTTATATACCTTTTACAATTACAGGGTATTTAAAAAAGAATCGTAACTGGTTGCCCTGCCAGAGGTAGTGGCTACAATTAAAAATTACCATTGACCAGCAGCACATTTATAACGTTTTTAATTTCGTTTTCCTTTTTGCTGACCAGAATCTCAGGAGACGCTGTGACTTTTTAATTTGGGACTTGTTAAGCACTTAAGAGGGTTAAAAATCGACAAAAGTTGACAGAAATAAAAAATCAACAAAACACACTTACCCACACACACACACACATACACACACATCTAAAATGCACAAAAAGGACCGCAAAAGAAACCCGAGTTGGGATGGTATGGAACCTGCCTTATGAATGCGTTCATTAGAGACGACTGCACATGTGCAGTGATGGTGGAAGGGAAAGGAAAAGGGAACGGAGACTTTAAACTTTATTTAGTTATCGCTTAAGCAAAGAATCAACTGAAAAAACTATGCTGCTCTAATCCATTTTGAATATGAGTATACCCTGCACAAATAGAGTATATTCAAATATTTTATTTCATCTTGATTTGAATCTGGTTTTACTTACTGAAATTTGACTACAGGGTATATTTTAGCTAGCCGTTTGACTTTTAGCTATTCCCACTTGTTTGGTTCATGCGTTTTTTCTATGTTCCCCATTTTGAATGTATTCGAATTCAGATTCAACATTCGCTGGCTGCATGGTTGGCCATGGCTACCCATGTCAAAACATTTGACAGCTGACTAAAACATTCTATGCGAGACGGGAACGGACACCAACGAGCTAGGGAGACAGAGAGGAAGAGAGAGAGAGAGCGGATCCGGGGGCGGACAGGCAGGCAGTCAGGCAGTCGGGCTCGTCATATAGAATATCCCTAGTCAGACCAAAATTCAAACACTCTTTCGGCTGCCTTCTCTCTCTCTCTCTCCTATCCCTCTCTCTTACTGTCTCTGTCTGGGTGCCGGTCAAGCGGGCTGCGAGCTGAGCGCCTGTTCCATCATGGCAGGCGGAGCTGGCGGCCATTGAAAAGAGCGGAACCATGAAACATGTGGCCTGACATTGACGACGACGCCGCCGATCAACCCGCAACTGCCGCGACTCAGTTTAAAGTCTGATATAATATCCAACTTGATATGTAAGTACTTGGACATAAGTAGCTACAACATTTCTAAATTAACTTGCCAACTGCTCATACAAAATTTAAAAATTAGCCTAATCAATTCAAATTTAAATTTTTAAATTAATTTTAATAAAGGTTTTTCTTGGACTCTTGTTGTATTTTTTATATGAATTAACTAACTTAATCTAAATATTCGAATTTAATTCTATTAAAGTTACCTTTTTTTAGAGAATTTTTATAATCTATCATTTATCTAGCTAACTATTAATTCTATTTATTTTTCGTTAATATACATATACCTGTAAATTTTGTAAACAGAGCTTCACACTTTGTTGTTAATTTATTACAAAAAAAAAAACAGAATTCGATTTTTAGTGAACTGCAAATTTGTCAATACTCTTTTATAACAAAAATTTATTAATTATTATTATTTATAAATTGTATCTATTGCATTTTGAATGATTTGAGCAATTGCCTAAACTATTTGGTGGAGTTTTATATTATTAAACAAAACTTTTGATTAAAGAAACGAGCATGGCTTTGAGGCATTGGGAATACAGCTGGGCATCTGGGCAGCTGGGCAAGTTGTTGGACAGAACCACGAGAGAGCTTCCTCACTTCATTGCTGCATGAATAATATTCGTAATTTGTCAAAAAGGTTGGCCAAATCCCAAAATAAAAACAAAACGAAATATAACCAAAAAAAAAAGCAAAGCGAAATCCAAAAACAGCGCTGCGATTGAGCGAAATGAATGGCAAAGGCAAAAGAGAGAACAACAACAACACAACACCCACAATAGGAGGCAAGTGTTGTTGTTGTTGTTGTTGTGGATGCCTCAGGGCAATACCCCGAGGACCTTTGGCGAGCTGTTGCCATTATTTTTTGGACTTCTCTGCGTTATGTTGGCCACCAAAGTGAAGGGGGTTGAAGAGGGGAATACAGGAAGCGGAAAGTGCGGGGAGCGGGACACACGATGGAGAAAAATAAAAGCGAAATTTCCTATTCGCATTTGCTGCGCTTTATTAAACTTTTTGCCGCACATGGAAATCCCAAAAGTTCCTGTGTCATTTGTTGTTGTTGTTGCTGTCCACTCGACGCTCAGTTGTCGTTGTCGCTTTCATTTTGACAGCCCGTGTCACATTGGCCAGCAGCTGCCAGTGGCTGACGGAGGAGGAGGAGGAGGGGGTGGTGGTGATGGTGTTGCTGGCTGTGGTTTCCGTTTTGCTTCTTCGTTTTTATTTTTCTGTATTTTTTTGTATTTTGAAAAAATCTTCACGCATTTGGCAAATTATCTTTTGATCCGCACGCTTAAATTGCTTGCCACGGAAGGTGGCAGATACTGGTGGCCGCGTCAACACAGTGCCACATTGAATGGACGTTGGCAACCAACTAAGCCATGGCAATCGCCTGCCTAAGTAGTTGTTGTCTCAAATGTCTCGGGCTGCCATCGAAAAGTAGTTTGCGCGCAAATCCTCAAGTTAGCAAAACTCCACATCCACGAGCACATCCTCCAGAGCTCCCTTCCTCCTCACGGGCAGTTCCACTTCCGAGGCCAGGACTCGTCCAGGACTCGGGGCACATTAAGTGCAGCGCCAACAGACAACAAAGTCGCGGGGCAAGCGACGTGCCAAACTTTGCAAAGCCAGCGCCAAGTGGCAGCGAGGGGCAAGTGGGGGAAGCCGACGGATGATGGCCGGGGATCAACGTTTTACGGAGCAGCAACGGAGCCGTAAAAAACTTTTGCAGCAGACAACGGTCGAGATGAGGTGAAAGGGGCGACGGGGGCAACGTTCAATGTGCAACTTTTTGGCGAGAAGTTCTTTTCATTGTGCTGCGCCCTCTGACACTGACGTGGCTCCAAGGCCGAGGGGAAGATGGGGCGGATGGGGGATGTGTTTGAGGGTTTAGGAGGATTGGAAGCTGTCGCACATAATGCGCACAATGAAGTGCACTTTTCATACTCGAAAGAATTGAAAAGTTGTTTGCCACACGAACACGCTTGTAGAAACTCTCGTCTAACAATTCGATTTGAGTTGTTTTCCTGCATAAATATTCGATAAATACATGGGCAGTTACTGCTTATTCGAATACAATTTACCCATTCAATGAATGATGATGACTTATCGAAATAAGATACAGTCAAACTTTCTTTAACTTTTAAAATAGCCACAATGCCATTTTGTTGTAAGTAAGTGGAATCAAATTGACTTGGAATATCTTTTTCATTACGAAGAAGACTCTGCAGTAATGTAATAGAGTAAGTAATTAATTACTGAGAATAAAACTTAAAGAACAGAATCCGTCTCCGCCTTTCTCTTTTTGGTTTCTTCTATAAATCCATTATTTAATTAAAATTATTATTTATTGTGTAAATAAATATAATAAAATAAATAATGTACACTAATTTCGTTTTTATTGCAGATAAAACATTCCCTGGCTTAGTAGTGTTGCCAACTTGAAGTAACAACATAGAAATCTCAGCTCTAGAAATTTAGCCACATTTAGATAAACATCGAGGCGCAACAAGGACAAAAATAAAACTCTTTCCCTTCACATACACACATATAAAAGTACATATGTATATGTGGATAAAGGATGCTACTTGGGTTCAGTTGTGGCCAAGAGCAGCAGCAGCAGCAAACAGACACTTGTTGCAAGAATTTGTTGACTGTCGCTTAAATTTATGACCCAACGCCGAGCGACAAAAGGAAGGCAGCAGACGGCAGGATAAAGGAGGAAGGATGAGGAGGTAAATGGCAGCCAAAGGCCGCAAGTTTTTGCTGCTTATGAGCAAATTATCAAAAGCCAACTGAAAACTTTGCCAACACCAATATAGCATCAAAACAACATTAACGGACCTACGAGATCCACAACTAGGCGACTGCCAAAGGCTCCACCACAAGGAAAGCGACTGCCTTGAGGAGCTGCACTTGGTCGTGGTCTTGGTCTTGAACTTGGGCTTGGACTTTAACTTGGGCTGTGAAACTGTGGATGACTCTGCCCTTTTCCGCTGTTTCATTCTTTTTTGTGCTCATGAGTTACAACTTAATTGAAAGTGCGCTTTGTGGCAGCAACATCTGATGTTCCTGCCCCGGCCCTGAATCGAGTTCTCTACCAGGACGCCAGTCACGATCGGCACTCTTTAGTTATTTGCCTATTGCCCGCGTGAAATATGACGAGGCGTTAAGTAGTTACTAAGCAAGCCACAGTGGAAAGTGAAGAGATTTGTTATACAAGCAGCATATAAATTGCATTTGTATCTTTTAGATAGCTAACTTATTTGAAAGAATAGGGAGGGACGAAAAGGGAAAGTAGATAAGTTAAAAATAAGCGAATAGAAATATGATGGAAAGAGAATGGATTGGAAAGGTTCTTTATAGACTAACAATAATTTTGTTCAAAACTTCTGATTTACTTGTATATCAGTAGGTTAATAGGAGGAGATATTAGTAAAGTTATTAATTCAAAATGCAAATCGATTAATTAAAATCGAGTTTTATACTCCAACTTCCCCATTTGTGTAAATGCAATAACAAACTTAATTATTGCATTTACCCTGCATTTGAACAGTTTTCAATTTCATGCTGATTTTTCTAATGGAACAAAATTCGATTAAGTTGTCAACCGATGGATGAAGTTAAGTAATTCTTAATATTCGACCCACTGTGTCGGCTATTTTTATTGGTTGCACCGCAAGAGACACAAAAAAGCTGAATGCAAAACCTAAGCAAAAATAAACTCGTATGCATTTAATCATCGCAACTTAAGCTCGAGATCATGTTGTGCCACAGACTCCCAGAGTCGCAATGTACTCCGAGTTTCAGTCCGAATCTAAGTCCAAGTCTCTCGCTGACCACAGGCCCACAGTCCGCACCCTCCGCGGGATATGCCAGCTAACTCGGACTCGGACTCGGACTCTCAGGGGTCTCAGATCTTGGGTCTCAGGTTTGAATCTGTTGTTGTTGTTGTCTCTGCTTGCAGTGTCGCTCCTTCATTTCTTTAATAAAAAAACATTCGTGTCACCGCAGTGTTCTCTGCTTTTTTTTCTGTTGTAGGCGCACAAAGGCACAGGACAGGAGGCAGGGAGGACGGGAGGGCGGGAGGAGCGGCGGGATTAAGACGATGCTTTGGCCAGCTCCAAGTCCGTCCAGGTCGGGCCCATGAATGGAGTGGAATGGAGTGCGGCCGCGGCGTGTTCTGGAGATTAATAAATTGATGGCATCCATTGCACATAACGTGTAACTAATGGCACTCATCAATTCTGCTTTACATCTCAATCTGGTGTTGGCAAAAAAATAAAGTAAGAAATGGCAGAAGTAGTCGGAGAAAAAAGCCAAGACTGAGCCTCGATGTGGGCAAAACAACTCGCAGGCCATTTGGTAATGAGCCAGTGTTGAGGCAGGATAAGGGAGCTGCGTGTGCTGCCTTTACTTTCATTAGAATTAACATAGAAAGGGAAAGCAAATGCCATGCTTCGTCTTAGCTACGAAATTTCCACTTATGCAATTCTCAGGCATTTTCCTGGTCGACTGCCTGCCGTCTGCTGCCTGAACCATTTCCTATAAAGTGTATTCTGATCCTGACCTGAGTCGAGCCTTTAAGCAAATTGACACTGGATTAGTTACGCTCCGATTTTGCAACCTTTTCGCTTTCAGTTTCAAAAACAAAACTATTGTCAATTTGCATTATTTAAGAGACCGCCTTCTGTGACTGTCCGAGTCAGAGTCAAAGTCCCTTTCGGTACCTCTTTCGACCTCTTTCACACTGCGTGACATCTTGTCGCAGCCTTCTGCGCTGTCCTGTGCATTCATCGATTTCGTTTTGGGAAATTTGCAAAATTGGCAAAATGTCAGGTAAATCGGACGATGTTTTTGTCCTCATTGCAGATGGATTACGCCTAATGCGACCGATTGGCCAAGGCAATAAAGTGAAATTACTCAGACGTGTCAAGGTCAACAAACGATTCGTTCTGAATTTTGTTCATGTTGTACTCAAATTTCGTAAATGCAAATTTTCAACTGAGCTGAATTGATTAAAGTATTAATTTATAATACTGAACGCTTAAGTAGTTATTCGACTATTGATTTAAAACAATAACATGCGTTTGCAATCAGATTTGTTGAACAAATCTATTTAAATTTTGAAACGTTTTAAGTTACTTTGAAAATATTCCCTACACATTCTCCGTAAATAATTTGAATTTTGCGGGCGAAATGAGTTCACAGCTCACTAAGCAGTGCAACTCAACGAAAGACTAAGCAGTGCAAGCTGCTCCTCAACAAAGCAGACGGCACCACAGCAAGCAGTGCGTGCAAAGTTAACGAAGAGATCAAAGCTGACTAAAGAATTGTTTGTTTTTTTATTAGAGAAGCTTTTTTCCGAACAATTCCCTCTGATTAATATAATTTAGAAATGCGTTATATAATTTCAGTTACCCAGTGTTAATTAATAATAATTTGAATTGTTGTTGTTTTGTTGTTCTTTGTGGTATGCAAGACTACGACTAGTTTAAAACTACGTTCAATGACTAACTACAGCAACCCACTACTATAAGAAGAAGAAAAATTCCACTTAATACGTTTCGTGGAATTGTCGATCACTTTCCTTGACACTTACCAAACTGACTTCGCATCCAGGGATACAGTGGAGACGGCATCCCTGAAGATTGCGAACTCGGATTTTGGGATGGCGGTGTATGTTGTCCAGGATGTCCCTGAAGCATCTGCGGGGGACCCTGTCCAGCGCCCGGATGCATCATTGCCTGCGGTGGCGCCACCACGGGCGGCACACCCGTCTGCTGCTGTCCATACATGCCCATGTTGTGATGGTTCTGATGCACCTGCGAAAGATGCCGATGAGAATCGATTACAGAAATCAAATAGTACCATCACCAAGAAAATCAAACCCAAAGAAATGATGAGCTAAGGGATTAAGGCATTTCGGGATGCTTACCTCAGTTACATCGGGAACGACAACGTCAGTGTAACCCAACTGGAGAAAGCAACAGCAGACAGAGGGAGAGAGAGTGGGGGAAGAGAGATGAAAGCGTTTAGCATGTTATAAGCATGGTTAGGGCATTTAAGAAGGCAAAGCTGCAACCAGAATATATTCAAATCCATTGATTGGGCCACTTACCTGTGCCTGCGGATGACCCATGTGATGGGGCAGCGTCATCTGTGCGTTCATGTGGTGTCCGCCCATCTGATCGACCAGGGGCGGGGAGCCTCCCTCTTGCACTAGTCCAAGACCGCCAACTGCTGCCTGCAGCTTGCAGCTGGCATAGACGACGGGCTGCTGTTGTTGCTGCTGCGGATGTGTCACCTGTTGCGTCACCTGAGGATGCTGCTGATGCTGCGCCTGCTGTTGTTGTTGCTGCTGTTGTTGCGTCTGTTGCGACTGTTGCTGCTGCTGCTGCTGGGCAACTGCCACCAACTGACCCCCATTTGTCTGCGCCTGCGGCATCACACCGCCCACCTGACTGGAGGGGCTGTCGGGTCGTGAGTAGCCCTGATGTTGTTGCTGCTGCTGCTGCTGCTGCTGGTCCATGCCCTGGCCATTGTAGTAGGGCATGCGGTCGTAGGGCGGGAAGCGCGGGTAGGGCATGTTGCCCTGCTGATTTGGATTCTGGCTGTAATGATGCATCTGCTGTGCATCGAGATCGGTGACGCCGTTCCCCGGATAGTGGCCATGATGCATATCCGCTCCCATATACGAGTTGGTGAAATATGACGTCATGCTTTCGCAATTATTTGTACTCATCGTCATTTTGTTGTGGTTGTTGTTGTTGTTCTTGTTATTGACTGTGACTGTGATCGTGACCGTGACTTAGTTGCTAGTGACTGTGACTCGACTCCGTGTGCTTTTAGCTACTTCCTATATACAAAGTAAACTGCACGAATTTCCACTTTCATCAGTATATTGCGACAAGGAAATTCCCAAAAAGAAACTTACCTAAATATCCTTTGAACACTTAAGTACAATGTACAGTTGCGCCTTAATCTTAGTTTTGTATGTGTGTTTGTGAGTGGTTGTGGGTTTGTTTGGGGTTGTGTGAGGTATAAAATGATTTCCGTATTTTGCTGTTCCTCCGTTTGGTAGAAAATCCGTTGCTGTTGTATTGTTTTGCCTAAATCCTTAAGTAGCCTTAACTTCTAATTGGTATTTTTCAATTTTGATTTTGAAACTCTGCAAATAAATAAATGCAAACAAGTAATTTAGTTAATGTTGATCTTTATAGTTCAAAGTTTCGGTTGAAAATGAGCTTCAAAGCTGGCGGAGCATTTGCTTTGAGCTCTTAAAAACATGTGCTACACGATCTGTGGCATGACTCTTCTGATAAATTGTTTATGCTACGCTTTGACGAATTCTCAAAATATCGAAATCAAATTGGAGATTTAATAAAAGTACAGAGTGATAGAGTGAAGAGACTCAAAGGAAGTGCATTCAACATTATTTATATCGGTTATGTTCAGTTTTCGGCTTTCGGTTAACGGTTACGCAAAATTTTTATATAAAGGTTAAGTAACGGTTACCGATTTTGTGTATATTTTGGTTTCGAAATACCGGTAAGGCTTTGGTTTTCAAAACAATTTTAAAAAATATATTGTGTCACAAAACTTGATTATCGACTGATCCTATGGCAGCTATATGATATAGAAGTCCGATTTGAGCCAAATTTGGTCAATACAAATGCGAACATCTCAGATGCATGCTCTGTTAAATTGGTTGAGACAGCTTAAACAACAAACAAGTTTGTGTGTCACAATGTGTCAATTATTCTAAATTATCTACATATCAGAAATGAGGACTTTCAACAAGCACAACTTCATTAAGGCCCATCTGATTTCTATGTGGAATGTCTTATTTTTCATAATATTAACCCTTATTTAACTTTGCATTTACATTTTTTGATTCTGAGACAAAATTTTTTTTTCGAAAATTCTTCAAAGTTTGCATAGTTTCTTCCCTTCCCTTTTACATATTTCGAAAATTTTCAATAATTTTTAAACTTAAATTTATTCATTATACCGACTCCAGGTGGTAAAATTAGGATAAAAAAGTACTTTTTAACTTATTTCCACTTCTTTTCTTTAAATTCTTAACGGTTATTTCGGTTGGAATAATTTCGGTTTTTGGGTTTCGGTATGATAGAAAAGTTTTGTTTTGGTTACAATTTCGATCGGATAATACCGGTTAACGGATAAGGTTATGCTTACCGTTTTAATCCCTGATTTAAATTCAAGAAATATTTTGTAATACCCAAGAAGATTTGAAAAATCTCTTATGGAAATATTTTCATGATTCATCCTGAAATTAAGTGATATTTTCTTGTTGTTTTGCATTGTAACAGAAATGTCATTCATTGGCTGGCTGACAAGCTGACAACATTCGTTGAATTTATGAATATGAAATCAATTTTGTTATCCCCTTTTGACCTGACATCCTTCCGGTCAAAGTGATTTAATTTCCTGGCTCATTATCACGAGTCTCTGACCTCATAAATCAAAACTCGAACAATGTAGACAGACAGAGACAAGTACACACACACACACACACCCACATATTCAGAATGAGACACAGACAGAGACACACGTTACATGCCATGCATACAGTATGCATGCATCTCCCTCTCTTTCTTTCTCTCTCTCTTTCTTCGCTCACTCTCTTCCCTTCTCTCATACTCTGTTTGTGCTGTGTTGGTGGTGACAACCCTGCCGAAAAACTAACTAACGGTAACTTGTTGTCGGAAATGAAACTTTTGCAACTTTGCAGAATGGCCAAAACGCAAAAATGGGAGAGGAGAACGTGAAACTTTAAAATATTTTAGCGACAAGCGCTGCTTGCATATTTTTCCGGCATTTCCCCCCGGGTTTTCCCTTTGGCATTCTCCGGCGAATGTATTTGTATTGTCTCTGTATATAAGTGTGTATGTGTGTATGACATTCTCCTGCTCTCCTTCTCTCGGTTATTTCGCTTTTGTTAACGAAATAATTTCTTGCGTCGCCAACGCTGCCAAAGCCACAGCCAAAGCTTCCCTTTCAATTACACATTTCCCGATGACGCTGAATGGGAGCGAGCAGGAGCTCGGCGCGAAAGGACAATGCCTGGCGGAAGGAAACTGCGCCGGGCGAAAAGGCCAAAACCTCATCCACCAACTCCAACCTCTCTCAACCAACATTGAAACGGATGCGGGTAAAATCGGTGGCTTGCTCTGCCTATAGAGATGGCCATAAACGAGTATACGATATGTAGGTGGTTATCAGACATGTGCTGGAGTGGGCAGCCAGGAGTGTGCCGGGGGGAAGGGCAACTGCAGACGAGACAGCATCCTTGGCCATGGCGGTTGGACTTTGCAAACAATTGAGGTGGTCCGAGGGGGGTGTAAAGAAACTCACTCAAGCACAAGCGAGATGATAATAATGTCTGATGTGTGTTTTGTGCTGTTGTTCTCCTTATTGTTGTTGCTGCATTGCTGTGTGTGTGTTTGTGAGTGAATGTGTGTGTTTACTTTATGATTTATGTTTTTCTGATGTGATTTATTCAAGCGAACAAATGCTAAAATTTGATTTGCAATAAAAGATTTGCGCCCAATGAAAAATCATACGGAATGCTTTAATCATCTTTGTCTCCAAGTTTAATTAATATATATTATTAATTTCATTAACTCTATAAAGCCGCCTTGCATTGAGAACTGACAAAATGTCTCGAAATAAAAAATTATTAATTTATTGTTTAATTTCTGCTCCTATTGCTTATGCAAAAGTTATTCAAAGAGTTTCAGCGTTAAACATTGCATACATTTAGGCATTAAGCCCTCTAGCGGCGGTGTGTTGAAGCTGCTCGCGACTTGTATTGACAGATGTCGCTTTCGTTATGACTGACAAGTGGCGCCCTCGCTTAGCCAATTATGAAACTAACAATGACGACACGTGGCCTAAAGTATTGCAAAGGACCAAGAAAAACAATGCTCAAGAAACAATTGAAATGTTGGTTATAATTAAGAAAGCTATTTCAGGATATGAATAAGGCCAACTAATTTTAATAATACAATACATGTATTTTGGCAAGTAAATATGTATGTATGTAAATATATTCAAAATTTAAGACAGGTCTATTTTATAATTTATGATATTCTCTATAGTAAACTTCTTAATCAATGTTAATTTTTTAAATTAAAGTGACTTATTCCCTATGGAAAATGTCATCTGTTTTAATATTTAAAAAATTGCATTTTCATAAGGCACATACCACGGTGCAAATGCTCGTGCAATTAGCCAAGACAGCAACCATAGTTTCAAGCCCAGCCCACTTTTACACACTCTTACACACTCACACACACGTGAATGCGCATGGCATATGGGCAGTCCCGTTACCTGTTTAAGTCGTCAACCACAACGACAGTTGCCCGCCCCCCTCCACCGACAGCTAATTTTAGAGCTGCGCAACTTCAACAACAACAACAACGGGAGCACTAGAGAAATGGCAGCCAATCCATCAAAGGCGACAAACAACAAGAACAACAACAACAATAAGAAGAGCTCAGCAATGCAGTTAATCAGTACACACATCAACATACACACACACACACGCACACACACACTTATACGCATGCGCTGTCTCGTGATGGAATGGAAACGAAAATGAAAATGAATGATTTCATTCTTAGCCATCAACTGCAGCCATTTTGATTTACGATTGCGTCGGTGTTGCCGTCGACGTCGACGTCGGCTTTGATTTTAGCTACTGCGTTGCTGTGCTTTTTCTTCTTCTTCATAGTTTTGCATAGCGGCCATGCGAAGGCGTCACCCGTCAACATTTGCCTTTATTGTGTTTGTTGCTATTATTAATAGTGTTGTTGTTGTAGTTGCCGTTGTTGTCGGCATCATCAGAGAGGCGCTGTGAGCCAAGGCAAACGGTAAACTTACAAAAGGTAGTTAGCGAGTTATCTCTTAGATATATTGCCTAGAGGAGGAGAGATGGGAAGCGTAGGGCAGATATTGGAATGAGAATTCCCTCAAGCCTTGGGTTGAAAATGTTCTGCTTGGCTGCTTAAATTACTGTTTTGCATATTATTTAAATAATAACTAATTGGCCTAACTAAACTGTGCAAGAGGCTTAGACAAATTTTTTCACGTTTACGGATCAGCTTAAAAATTCTTTACAAAGAAGAAAAAATGTTTTAAAAAAATTATAAAGGTAGGTATAAATAATTCATCTACTGATTTAAATCATAATTAATGCATTTAAATTAATAACAATACAAATTAAAAAAGTATTTAATAATAATCTCAGCAAAATATTCTGATGATAACTTTTGTAGTTTATTGTAATAACTGCCTATTAAAAAATACAAAAGGTTCATCACGCCTTTTTGTAATGTCCCTAGAAATAAACAGGTATTTAATGTCCATGTTAACTCTGACAAACCGCTAAAACAAATGACCTTGAAATATTACCCAAAATACTCGGAGAAAATCATGTAGTAAGTAGTTAAATGAAAGACATAAAAAACACAAACAGAAAAACGGAGAGAAGAAGAAATAAATATGTAAGCTGGCAAGTTGAAGCACGTGCTCAGGGCGAATGCCAGAAGAGTTTATTGTGCCATCAACTAAAGGAGCAAATAAAATTTTATTACCACTATAAATTTCAGCACTTGAAGTGGTCGACCAAACGCAGGTTCTTCTCTTGGCCTGGTCTGGTCTCTGGTCTCTGGTCCCTGGTCTGGTTTGGCCCGACTTGGCCTGGTGCTGAGGATAAGCCCACGCGATTTAGCGACGGTGTTGCATAAAGACGAATAACGTAAGAGGCAAAAGCCGAAGAAGACGGAAGAGGCAGGGGTAGCCTTTGAGAAAAGAGAGTGGGGGGAACTGGACGCAGCCGAGGCCTGCATTTTTCTCACATTTATCTTTTTCGAGTGCTGCGTTTTATTGCGATTGGAAATTGAGCTTGTCAACGCGGCCGTATGGCAACGCTTGGTTAGTCCGGCTATCAATGAAGGAACAGAGCATAAGAAGGAGGTGGGGAAGGGGCAGGGGAAGGGAAAGAGAAAAGGGAAACGTCTGCCGATGGGCAGTTAACGTGGCCAACAGCTGGCTCGGCTCTGGAGTTTTTGGGCGCGCGCGCTGGACGCTGATAATAAAAATGTCAGCCGCTTGACGATTGCCGGTTCATAAATAAAGTTTTGCATTTGAATTGGAAATTGGTTATTGACAAAGAAGGGAGAGGAGAATAAAAAAGAGATAGAGAATGAGATAGAGAGAGGTGGAAGAGGAAATGGTTAGCAGAAGCAGGAGAAGCATTGGCCAAGTTTAGAGGCAACAAGGCGCATTTCTTACATTTAATTGGCGCTATTTAGCATTCACTAATGGACATGGCACAGTGTGAAGCACCTGCACAGAGTCAGTTGGGAATATGCTGAAAGAAAGCGAGATGCAGATAGAAAAGGAAGAAACTGCGACAGAGACAGAGACAGTGAGTGTAGAAGAACAAAAGCTGACTGATAATAAATCTAATTGACACATTTGCGCCGGTAGACTGCATCAGAGGTATTCCCAGGACAATTGACATGACTCCAAAGAATAACTCTGGCCAATAATATGTGAGTGCGTGCAATTAAAAGTGCACTGCATTGCTAATGATCGCACAGGATCGGACTGGACTGGACTGCACTGGACTGGACAGCACAGTCGGGGTAGCCCCATCGATCAGCCATTGCTGTAATTATGCCTAAAGAGTTGACAATCTACACACAACAACAAAACAAAACACAACTCAAAACAGGACAATACATAAATTGCATTTACGATCATATCGCAACATGGCACTTGCCCGTCCATCGTTGGATCGATCGATCGATCGATCAATCTTTTGGGCCCATTGCCTGTTGTGATAACGCGCCAGGGGGAAGATCGTCAAGTGGACTTCATCTGTTGTCCGTGTTGCCGTGTTGCCTGCGTTGATTGGCAGGCAGAAATGCGCTGTTGCCTATTGGAAATTGATTGGCAACAACATGGCCAGCGCACTGGTTCTGGCTTGTTGTCTCTTGTTCGATGTTGTTGTTGTTCCAGCTGGTTGTTGTCCTCCATCAGTGTTGTAATGAGCAATGCCTTCATTACAAGGCGCAATGCGTAAACGCAATGCACGCATGCGCATTGCCAGACACGGACATAGTAGTCGGGTCGGAGTCGGAGTTGTAGTCTTAGTTTTAGCCAGATTCGCGCTGCCAGACAAGACACGCACTCACGCACGCAGCCGCAGCTCACGCACGCAAAAGGGGGTCGGCATGTCCCAAACATTGGCCAGAGGAGAGAGGAAGAAAAGGAGGCAACATACACACACAGCTTTATCGACATTTTGTTGCTGCTCTTGTTAAGTGCAAATGCAATCGCTTGTCGTTTGTTTTTTCCGCTTTTTTTTTTTTAATGAGAGCGCAAGTTTAAGTACGCTTCACTCTCCCCTCTTCATGACTGCTGCATCATTGTTCCACAATTGAATTGTTAAGTGCGCTCGCAGTCTGCAATAACAACAACAACAGCAACAACTGCGACCATTCCAAAGTGCCTCCCCCTTAACAGCTGGCAGCCCCCGCAACCAGTTGCCAGTTGCCCGGTTGCGTGTGAAAATTATAATTTCGTGTGCGCACCACTGAACCACCGAACCACCGAACCACTGAGCCCCCGACTGACCGCTGCTTCTACTGTGACCACAACAGACAGCGACAAAGAAACTTAACTTTAAATGTTGTCAACAATTTGCAAGTTTTTGGTTTCAAGTTTCGGTTTGTGCCGAGCAACTTTTAAGTATTAATTAAATTTCATTTTATTGCGCAAACGAAAGTGAACATAATTTAATTTTGTTTCGACCTTTTTATCTCGTGTTTTTGAACATTTAATTCAAGTCGCAAAACCATAAATAACACATTTTTAATGGTTGCTACAAATTAATGAGCTCTATCTGTCTGCTCTGAAATCGTGTTAAAATTTCCGAGCTGGCTAATTTACCGCTAGACACAGGCGTTCTGCAAAAGGTCAAAGTTGATTTAAGCAAAAAAATACTAGTAATTTGCAACAACCAGACTTTATTGTGTTAAACTCATTTTCTTAGGAATTAAAGTTTCTATATGTATATAATTATAAAAAATTATTGTAATAGATAAAGAAGATAAAGAATAAATTTCGTTCAGTGACAAAATCAAATATATCGTTCTCAATTTCACTTTATCTTTATCTAAGGTTGCAATTTCTGGAGCTGAATGCTAATTTTTAAATTTATTTTGTATTTAATAAGTTACTTAAGGAATTATTTCAATTTTAAGATGGTTAAGTTCTTATTAATCCTTAAATTTTAAGTAGCTACTTACGATCTCTGTTTTCTTATTGGTTTAGTTAAGAATATTATAAAAATATATAAAAAATTAATATTAATATAATTCATAAAGCAATCATTATGTTATTTTGAAAGAATCCAATCCTGCCTTGCTTCCTTTCAAAACTGCTTTACTTTTCACAATTGTCAGCTGAAATTAAATTCGAAAACTCTCTATAGAGATAGCAAGGAAAAAACAGTCAGAAACCTGCCTTGGACGCCCCATTGAGAGAGTAGAGAATCAGCGGGATATAAGGTGAAAGTTGGCATTGCATAAGAATCAAAACCAAAGATATGCAATTTTGAATAGTTTTCCCAAACACAAAAAAAATTACAGACATAGTGACAAAAGGAATTGCGTAAGGCACCGTCAAGGCCCCGAACTCGATGACCCGCAGGTGCTCGTAGAATACCTGGGGTACGGTCCATGAAATTGGACAGACGCTCACCAAAATATAGCAATTAACCTTGTCTACGTGACGGCGAATGTATTTAGGCCCTAACTAAGTAGACACGTTTGTCATTCGGTTCGTTTGCCTAATTGTCAGCTAGTGTCTGCGATTATCGGAGCGTGGAACTGCGACTTTAGTCATTGTCATAAATCAAACACGTAACTCACATATGGTTCAATTAAATTGACTTCAAGCAGCAATTAATTCTTTATCGAATAATCTGTTTTTTATTTAAGCTCATTGCGATGACGACCTCCAATTCAATCGCCGAATGTAACTAAAGAACTGCTGTTTGAATAAACTTTGTATTTTTGGCCGTTGTCAAATTCCATTATGGCAGAAGCTTACCTCGCTCACTGCGCATAGGGTATTTTATAATTCAGCCAACTTTGCTGTCCATCTTTAGCCCTATTAACAGTGTCATCGTCATCTGTAGCCATGTGCTTGTCTTGCCACTTCCACAAATGTCGCTGCTCCATATAGATGCTTATTTACTTATTCAAATCGTTGAGATTTCCCCTCATTTCCCATCGCATGTTGACTGCCTCCCCTTCCCTCCCCATCCCTCTCTGCTGTCTTCCTGTCTCTATCCCTGTCCTATTCAACTTGCCGCCTGACACTTCTCTGACAGCGACAGGCCATGAGCAAAACTTTTGTTCTATATACGCTTTTTTCTCCTTTTTTTCTTTCTTTATTTTCTGTGTCGCTTTATTCAGAATATGAGCAAAGCCAAGTTGCAAAAATGCTAAAACAAAACGAAAAGAGTCGCCCAGAGTCAGAGTCATAGCTAGAGTCGGAGCAGGAGGCAGAGTCAGTGAATGTCATGACAGGCTCAGTGACTTCAGAACCCGGCCAAACTGAATACTGAATACTGAATTGCTGACTAACAGCCCTGTCGCGAAATATGAGTCCATTTCAGCGTAAGATACACAGATACACGAAGTGTATCTCGCGGATACGCAGAGTGAAAAGGGATGCGGCTATATAATCGCACACACACTCACTTTCTCACTCGACTTGGCCCCACTGTGCGCACGTGCTTAAATACTTTGGCACCAGTAACAACAACAACAACAACAACGGCAACAAAATGAGAGAATACTTTTCAGGATGTGACACAAAATGCCGCCATCGTCGTCGCTGTCATCATTGTCTGCTTTAAAGATTACACAAAATATTTGTAAAAATACAAAACACAACAAGCTGACGGGGGCTGCGGGGGCGTCTGTAAGACTTGGGGCTGGGGTTGGGATCGGAGGGGGCTGTACACAAAAAATAAACTCGCAGCTTTACAGAAATAACAACTGCGGAGGCAGACGGCGCACAGAATGAAAATCAAAGAAAAGAAAAGAACAGAAAAGCAAAAGAAAAACACATGAAAATATTTACAAAATATTTTCCACTTCAACGAAATGGAAAACGCGACCGCCCCAGTCGCAGTCGCAGTCGCAGTTACCGTCCCCCCATCTCCCACCACCCGTCCGTTGCCGTGACACGACTTGAGTTGACTTGGCTTTTGTCTGTTCCCCCTGCCCCTGCCCCCCAGCCACGTCTGCCAGCCTGTCAGTTCGTCTTTCCGTCTAGCAATGGCTCGTTGGCTCCGTCTCGGGCGCGCCCGCGTCGACGTCGGCGTTGGCGTCGGCGCCGCCGCCGCCTGCCAACAACAAAATGTGAATGCAGCGCAGCGTGAAATGCCTCGGGAGCAACACCAGCAACACTCGCAACACTTGCAACACCAACAACATCAGCAACAATGCAAATCAAATGCGCGCCAAAAAGAAAAAAAAAACAAATTGCCAACTGAACTTGACTGAGAAATCAACAGAAAGAACAACTACAACAACAGCACAATGTATCTGCAACTGCAAATGTATCTGTATCTACATCTTCAGCATCTTTAGCATCATGAAGTCTACTCTTAAGTGAATAGTGTGAAAGAATAAAAACATCAGAGCAAATGCGCTGGCTAATTTTGAATTGAACTGCACACACCATAAATGCATCTTTGTATCTCTATCTCTATCTGTGCATCTCGTTGGCACTGCGGCTAAACAAGTTTTTAATTGATTTTCGCTGCACTGACCCACAAATTTACAAATTGCGCTGGCGCCAATTGAACTCAGGCCTAAATCATCATTTTAATTTGGAGGAAAACCTGTTGAATGTGTTATCTAATTTAATTCTTTGTTAGTGAAAATACTTGTAAGGAAAGTGAGTTGCACTTAAAATAAATATTTACCTACAAAGCTTAATCGTTTAATATGAATGTTTACAATTAATTGACTTTATTTAATCAATTTTTATTATGATCTTAGAGCAGGGTTCTAAATTTGTTTTTATAAATATGTACATATAATAAAAGATGCTACTTTGATATTAAAAATTTCGAATGATATTGAAATTGCAAAAATACCATAAGTAATAATTCCTATACGTAAATAAAAAATATTATTAAGATATTTTTTATAGCAAAGCCAAAAACTGTACAGTTCTGCAAAACGTTTAGCTGCAAACCGACTTAATTTATGTTAATTTTTAATTAGTTTTGGGCTCAATGCTTAAAGTTACTATCCACTTATCTTATCTCTGAGCATAACGACTATACCTTAGTAATTTCTCAGATCCAGTTGGCTGTCATTAAGGACTGGAGAGAGTCGTTCCTTTTACCAACACAATTACTCGCTGTTATATTTATGCTAATGTGGCTGAGCCTGGCCCCAAATCCCTTTTAGAGGACGCACTCATTGCCCTCCCGAGACTGACTCTCTGGCTGTCAGCTCTTCCTCGCAGACATTATACCATGATATGATAATTATATATGTTGCCCACAAAAAGCACACACAAAATGTTAAATTCATATGCAAACGGCCGTAAAACTTCAACGCGGCAATAGAGAGAGGAAATATGTAGAGGGTGAGAGAGAGGGAGAGGGAGAGGTGGGTTAACATGGAGCGACAACTACAAGTCAAAATATAAAATGGAAAATGTGTGAATATTTCATTTGGTTGGCTGTGTGGCAAAGCCAACACAAAAAACATAGCACCGAGCGGCTCCAAATGCCACATGTGGCAACTTGCAGCAGCAGCAGCAACAACAACAACAACAACGCACACGTCAATGTTAATTTAGTCAACGCCACAAAACAGCACAAACAACGTAGCACAACGAAACGGAACACAACAACAAATGAAACAATTCCATTGGGCATTGTTGTGGCCACCCACCCCCAACCCCCGTAGCACACCCTATCCCCTTCTTGTCTGCCTGATTTCACATGTGCTTCTATGTCAACTTTCATGAAATTAGTTGGCAACATGACGAGCTGCCAGCGGCCCAAACACGCCCATTAACAGGCGTCGGGAATCAGGGAATTCACCGCCGACAGAGGCAGGCAGTGGCAGTGGTTGTAGCGGGGGAGTGGGGTAGCAGGGGAGCGGGGGCAGTGGCAGCTATGCCTAATGCGCAGCTGACACCTTGCCAAAGTAGTTTTCGCTGTTGCTGCGCGCGGTTAATTCACATAACCAGCAACAACGTCACACAGAAAACAGCAAAATGCTGAGGTCCCATTGGGGATTTAACCAAACAGGCCTCGGACTGGCGCCACTGCCGCTACCCCTGACCACGCCCCGCGCCCACTTTGGCCTGTGCACGTGTTGCAACACCGCAGTGGCCACCGACGACGTCGACGCCGCTGCTAATGCCACAAAGCGACGCCTGGCAACGGTTGGCGTTGGCGTTGCTGCTAATTAAAAAAATTTCACTCACCTCGGCCTCTCCCTTGCCACATCCCGTGTCGTCCTGCAGCCCCATTTAGTTTAATTATTACAAATGGCCGAGAACTAAAAACCAACTGCAAGTATATTAGCTACCCAAAATCCTGCCACAAATTAAATTGTCGTTTTAAATGTAAACTTGCGAAAGGCAGAAATTGGCTAATCTGATTACACAAACACTAATCAAAAGTCCCTGTTTATAGTTTTCTTTTGTTAAACGAAATTTAAGAACTATAATGCTCTAAATGTTATTATTAATTATTAAGTTTCGAAAAAAGGTCTCAACTTTCTCTAAAGTAGAGAATTTATTAAATTTGTTGAATATTAAAAAATTATTTGAAAATAATAGCAAGTTAAAAACAAATATAAAATGTTTTAAATATATATAAAACTATATCTGTCAGCTTTAATTATTTGAGCTGGAGATGTGAGGATAGACATCTACTTATTCCTAAATTAAATACTCGTAATAGTACATCAGTCGTTCTTTAATATCTAAACTAAGACATCTACGTTTTTTTTTATATACTTAATTATATCACTTCTTAACAATTTCCCTATATTAGTTGCTTCTTATTTCCCCGTCGCTTTGGTAATCACCTAGACAACTTCTACATTCATTCGCACGATCTAAAACTCCAATCGAATAACAAACCTTAAATAAATCTAGCACCGCTTAATACTCCCCTTTCCCCCTCCATCACTGACACTGCGAAACGCAGCTGTTTAATCGATAAACACATTTCAACTGCAATTTGGCTATCGGTTTTTGGCAGTGGCAGCCGGAACAACAACAACTTGTAGATACAATATGCTCAATGGCCATGGCCACATCGAGTTGTCCCCACATTAGATACAGATACTGAGATTTAGTTGAATACTCCTGGGAGTAGTTACAGTGTGTGTGTGTGTGTGGGCTGCGATAAATAAATGGAATCGAAGCTGTGCCATAATCAAAGCAACAAGCAATTCTGACCAACAGCTAAGAAACCGAGACTGGTGGCAACCCTGGTCAGTCGGCCATTGTCCGATAAGCTTGGTCCAGCTGGCCAGAGCTCAGTCCAGCTCCTGGCCATATGGATGGAAAACTAAAAATGGCATTAAAACAAACCCGGGTGGATTTTCATTTTCATTTTCATTTCATTTTCACAGGCGCAAAACGGAAAAACAACCCCGTCCACGGGGTAAGTTTTTCCTCGTGCGTTCATCTAACTTTCTATGTGTGTGTAGTTCGTGTGAGTGTGTGTGTTTCTTATGGGGTGGTTTTTATTTGCTCGCCAGCTCGTTTGCCTGATCTGCGCTATTGAAGTTTTCCCATTTTCATGGCGGGGCCCAAATTGACGCGGGAGGGTGCAGAAATGCACACACATTTAATTACTGTACTCGGAGGGAATGCTAAAATCTGGGATTGCATTTTAATGGGTTTGTTTTTTGCTTACTTTTCGATTTGTTTTAAAAATATCTATGATATTTTGGTTGCAGAAGGGTGTAAAGATTTACCTGAAACGAGAGGAAAAAAAGGAAAATTGTTAAAGAAGATCATTTAAAATATTTATAGTTTTGACAAATTTATTGAAATAATGAAAAAAGTATTTATATTTCTACATCTGTATTATTTTACTAAAGCTTAAAAATATCTGTCTTATTGCTACCTTTATAATTAATTCAATCTCCAGATGTCGCTCTGGAATAACCCACTTTATAATCAATTAAAGTGATTGTCTCTTGTTTATGTTTTATGTCATTCACAGTTTCCGCAGAGCAGGAACAGTTTACACAATTTCAAGCTCGATTGCATCCAATTCCCGTGTTCAATTGGCCTGGCCATGAGGCACTTAATCGGCTGTAAGAAGCAATTAAGAAAAAGTCAACTGCAGAAGCAACCGCTAACTGGCAAGTGGAAGCTGCTAACCAATTTCATTCAAGTTAGCAGCAACTTGGACAGAGTGTTGATTAAGCAGCCATAAAAGCCATGGCGCAAACAACAGCAACAACAATAACACTTGCAGATGGCGGGAGAAAAAAATTACTTAATTAGCTGAGTCAAGAGATGCTTGGCCAACTCCTCCAGTGCCAGAGCCAGGCCAGCAGAAATGGCAGCAAAAAGTCTTCGGGCCAAGTGTAAATTGAATGAAATATTCATGCAGAGATTTCTGGACGTTGTCGGATACCCAAAATTGGCAACGTTCGTTGATGTTTTATTGAATTGAAAATCTCATTATCACCTCGACGCATTCTTTGAATGCATTTCTGGTCCACTTCACAGTCGCTGTCCTTGTCGAGATTCGAGAACAAGGAAAGGAGAATGAACAGCGGACAACGGAGAACGGAGAACCGAAAGCATCGTCATTGGAATCGTCAGATACTCGCAGCTAATTATCGTAATTATTGCAAATTTACAAATTGATATGAAATTGATTAGTGCCCCAGTGGAACGTCGCGACGTTGCAACGTGTTGTCCAAGGAGACAACTTGGCTGGCAGCTTCCCGAGATGGGCAACAGTTGGCCCAAACTTGTTTTCTTCTCTTTGCGATTCAGCACTTTTGCAGACAGTTTGCCTTTTGCTTTTAATAAATGCATTAAAATGGCCAGCAAAAATGCTAATTTCATGGTGAGAATACTGCAAATGGGCAAAAAGGTGTTAAACTCAAAGATGTGATTGTTGGCAGCCTATTAAGGCGCGAATTCTTATAAACAGAGTTGCCATCGGAGTATTGAAAATACTTTAAAATGATAATGATGATTTTAATATTGAAAAATTACTAAGGGAGTCTTATTAAGCAAATAACAATATAAATAGATTTTTAAAGATATTTATTTAAATTCTTATCACAAATATAGAGTTCATAGAGTTGCCACCAGTTGATGCTGCCGCTTGCCACTTGCAATTTGTCCAGTAAAAATGTCGCGACGTTGGCGACGATACATAAAGAAACTCTCATGGTGAGAACAAATTTTTCAATTAAGCCATTAATTCACTCCGCGCCACACACAAGCAAATATACACCACACACACACACATGCACACACGATCATCATCATCACTATTAGCATCATCATCATTGTCATTGTCGTTTGCCGTTCCTTCTGTCGCATTATTTTATTAAGCATCCACATTCGCATTCACATTCGCATTCACATTCACATCTACATTTACAAACATCACAAAGTCCAAGCGATGTCTCCAATTCGAATATCTCTCACTCGCTCTCTCGCACGCTATTGCTTACTCTCGTTCTGTTCCGTTTCGTTTCCTCTCGTTGCCTGCGCTGCTGCTGCTGCAGCTCTTGTTGTTGTTGTTTATTTGCTCGTTGTCCACTTTTACGCAAATTTTATTCATGTTTGTCCCTGTCTCCGTCTGTCCATACTCGTTGTTGCTGTTGTTGTTGCTGTTGTTGTCGTTCCTCTGCCCGTTTTGCTCACATTGTAAAGTTGTCGTCACAAAAGTTGCCCGTTTCCCAAGCTCTTAACAAAAATATTCTCCCTGGCATCCAAATGAAATGAAATTATTTCAGCGCTGAGTTCTTAGCCGATCTGCGAGCTGAGATGACGATTAAGCGAATGGTTGTTGGCACATTTAAGATTAGTTTTCGGAGCAAGTGGTATTAAATAGTTAGCGAGCGAGAGAGACTGAAGTGGAGGGAGGATGAAAGATTTTTCATATCGTTGGAGTTATGGCCCAAACAAATTGAAATTTGTTTCAAGTCAATTAACATAAAGTATAGTCAGTAGAAATGTTTAAGATGAAAGAAAGATTCTAAGTAGTATTTAAAATTTATTATATTTATTTTTATATGCTGGGATATATTATAAAATCGTATATCTAACTAATTATTCTCGAGAAAAATCAAGTTTAAAAGGCATTTTAATTAGAATTGTCTCTGATAACTTAAATATTTCTGTATCTCAATGTGAGTTATCTACTGAGACTGCTCTTTAACACTTTTTAGGACTTTGGTATTAATTTTCTCTCTGCTCTTACATAAGATCTCTAAAATCATAATATATTCTGAGCTGTCACTGCGGCAATCGATAACTCAACTCTCCCATCGACAGATGGCGCTGTTGTCTGTTGGATGTTTTCTGTTGACTGTTGTCTGGTGGCTGGCACCGTCTGGCCAGAGGTTTGGGGTATTCAGACAGTTACTAATTTTCAACACCTTCGCCTCTGGTGGCTCTGCGGGTTGCCAGAGACGTCGCCAGTTGTTGGCAACTTGGTGGCGAGTTTGTTGCCAGTTGTTTGCTTGGTGTTCATGCAAATGGAATACTTTTCACCTGCTTCCTTTTCGGGCTGACGCTGGAAAAGCTCTCTGCGGGTGTGTGTGATTGTGTGTATGTGTGTGGCATGCATGCGTGTTGTTGCTGGTGGAAATTGCATGTTATTAGCATTAGCCGCATACACGATTCCTTCCACTGATACCGAACCATATTTTATTTATATACGAGTATCCTTTTTTTTTTACCGACTTATACAAAATTTGCGCGCTTAGACGTTTTATTTACCAATAACCAACGAGAAGGCACCACACCACCGCTGAGTACTCCAACCCACCTGGCACCACCCTAACCACTGGTTGTATATCCACTGGCCACGTTGGTATATGGAAAACCGCAACAGTGTCGCAGCATAATAAGAAGACATTACACCAACAACAGTGGTAACAACGGCAGCAGCGACAACAACTTAGTATAACAACAACAACAACAACAACAATCACAACAACAACCTTTGCGTGCCAACATGCAATTTCAATGTAAGCCAACGAACGGCAGGCGGGAGAGAGAAAACACTCGTCTATAAAGAATTGTGAATAAATTTCCAAATAGCAACCAAGCGATGACTACGCACAGTGAAGCAAACTAATTGAAAATATAAAATTAATAAAAGGTAAATTAACATCTTAAATTGTCCAATAAGTTACCATTTAATTGTAAATTGTAATAATAAAAGCTCAAATATAATACTCAATTGTTGACTCTGCAAACCTATAGTTCATATTTAATTTAGTTTCATTTGCAATATTTCACATTTTTCATAGGCGTGTTTTTACACTGTGCGTACGTTTAAATATTACGTATACGCCACGTGTACAAAATCGAAGCGTCACACGGCATTGCGTTTAGCTGCTTCACATATGTAGATATTTTGTGAGATTTCAACAATGTGTGGCAGCTTTTTGCCAGCGAGAGCCCTCCATCAATGTGACTCCTCGTACCCCCGTTCCCTGACGCCCCTGGAGCAATCCTAACCAGTCACGGGATGCCGCAAAACTTTCTGTTTGTTTATCATTAAGGCATTTTGCACTTTACACGGGGTTGCCTTTCATAATCTGCCGTTGGCATATGTCCTCGTATGAGATTGTGTGTGTGTGTGAGAGAGAGTGTGTCTGTGTGAGTGCAGGATATTGGCGCCGTTGGTTGTTTGTGCTGAGGATTAAGCGCCAGCCACAACCAACTGCGTCCAACTTGTAACTTTCAACTCCCCCACACTTCTCTCTCCCCCCTTCTCTCTTAACGTGGCTTACATGGCCACGGCTCGTTGGCTTGTACTTTGAAAAGCTAATTACAATAATTTTTCTAATGTTGCTTGGCATAAAATTTGTAACGTGACGTGACGATAGGCATCTGTCCGTTCGATTCAAGCAACATGACAATTTGCAGAGCTCGACACGAACATGCTTGTGGCCAACATGGAGGCCAGTAAAAGCCAAGGAGCTGGAGCTGGAGCTGGAGCTGGAGATGGATAGAGTTGAAGCCAGAAACGTGTGCAGTGATAAGAATCAGCGAATCGCTGTTGTCAATCACATGCTTCACTTGGCCAGCTGTGACAACAGCGAGAGACGAGTTCTCTCAACTAGAGATGAGCGATAGTAGCTTAATTATCGAAACAAAACTTATGTTTAAATTTGGATAAACTTCATATTAATCTGTATATGTTATACAAACAGATTATTTTCAATTCGTGTCACGACACGTGTCCATCTCTACTACATGTGAGTACCCGGTCTATTTGCAAGTGCACTTAAACGAGTAACGAATAAGCTCGGGTCGCTTCACTTGAAATGCGCAATAGACGCCGCCTCATTCAATTCGAAGTCGACGCCACCGCCGACGTCGAAGTCGACGTCCGTATTCACGTTCAAGTCTCTGGCGGAGCGGACCGCCCGAAAGTGTTGGCAATGTGCGCCGCCGGTGGCATTTAACCGCTGTAAATGAGTTTATCTGGCGCAATCAGCAATTTTCGGTATCCGCTTTTGAGTCAGTGTCTCAGTCCGAGACTTGTACTGAGACTGAGACTTGAACTCAAGTCGAAGCTACCGATGAATTCGTCGCCAGCGTCGCTGCGCATGTGCAGCTGAATGTTAATTAATTGAAATGTACTCGAGCCTCACAGCGACAGTATGACAGTGCGACAGCAGCGAAGAAGACAGCGCCTGCAACAACAACAACAATATCAACAGCGACAACAGCAACAACAATGCAGCAACTGCAACAACAATAAGTATACGGCATGTTGGACCGAGTCAAGCTCCCCATTGGCAATCGCGATCGCTGGCGATAAGCAAATTGCTGGCGCTGCAGTTCAAAGGAAAACGACAATTATGCGACACTAAAAAGCCGATTTTGAATTAATACAAAAGCCTTGAAACGTGCCCCAGAAGGGGTCTAGAAGGAAGGTTGTACTGAGACTGAGATTTACCTAAAATAAAAAAAAAACATGGCGATGTGAAAGTGGGTGAGCTTAACCACAAAGAAAATACAACGAAAATACAATATAGGCATGATATGAAAAATAAAATAAACATGAATACTAAAATAATAATTAAAATTATTTAAAATCTGTAAACCTTTAAATTAAGTTTTGGTTTGAAATTATATTATACATAATAAACTTCAGAATTCAACAGCCACTCTGATTTCTCAGCAAAATCGAAAAGGTTTAAAAAATAATTATAATTATAAAATGCAACTGCAAGTAATAAAAGTAATTGGGAGAACTATCGGAAATTAAAAGCAGTACGAAAACAAATCAATTATTAACTATATTAAGACGCAACAACTGTAACTGAATCACTTCTTCTTTGGCCTTAAGTAACTGATGCTAATTGCATTCCCTCCGGACAGCTCCTACGCGTAATCCTTGCCAGTGGCTCAGCTGTCTATTGCCAGTGGCTAATGAACCATTAATAACAGCAACTACAACTGCAACAACAACATCGAGTGGAACAGCAACAATAGCACTCTTGGCTAATTAAGTTATTTGCTGCTGATGCCGTTGGCAACTTGTTGCCGTCGGCATTCGGTTGACATTCGAGTGCAATTGAGTTAATCCCCCTGTAAGTCGCTGTCTGAACTTGCCCCCTCAGAGGTGCACAGGCAACTCGCATTGTGCGCTCGCCTTATTTGTACCGACAACAGCAACAACGACGGCCACAACGACAACGGGAACAACAACAATATAAGACAAGTTGTCTGTGCGTTGGCGGCTCGTTGTTCGCCCTGTACATGTATGTTAATTTGTTGGCGTTGGGATCTCTTAGCCATCTTCAGGCTCGCTTTTGGCCTGGTCTAGTTGCTTGCAGCGCGTGTCATCATTAACGTGGCTTCTTTCCTGGCTATTGTTGGCCCTTCTGCATTGTTTCAGCGCCAGTTCTCTCATCCCTATTTCTTTCCCTTTTCCTTTTCCCTATCCTGTTCGCTTTCCCTACATTTATGTCCCCAGTTGCCAGTTACCATTGGCCATGTGCATCTTATGAGACCGCGGCCAACAATAGCGACCACATTAATGGTAATAGCACCACCAGCGGCACCAACAAATACAGCAGCAACAACAGCAACAACATAAGCGACAACAGCGACAGTTGCTGCTAACAAAACTGACCCAAAAACTAAACGGGCAACAGGCAACATTTAACCAGACTGGACTCAGGCTAACAAAGTGGCCCAAACAGTTGCCAACAAATAATTCAAACATTCTCCAATTTCAACAACTACGATTTAAGATGTTAACAAAATAGAATGTTACGGGTGTGTGAGTATAATTTAAGGCAAAAGAGCAGTTGGGAATACTTGAAAGGTAAAATATAAGAAAATATTATTATATATATAATTATATAAAATGGGTAATTTTTTACTGGATAATCGACTAAAAAATGGCGATTAAATCATTATATATACATATAAGGAATGAGAGAAGATAAGCTTAAGACTTCTATTCCTACGATTGGATTAATTTCGTACTTGCAAAATGGATCACAAAATAGGATGAACTATAAAAATCCAGTTTTGTTTTACTTTTTAGTTAATAATTAGTTTTAAGTTTAGCTTGCATAAATTTACAAGGTATGCAGACAGAGACATCCATTGGAGTTGTTGATCTTGCAAAAGCTAATCCAGATTATTTCTACAGAAATAAAAACAAAAAAAACATATTCCAATGTTAAGTTTGACAAATCTTTTGTGCCAGTATTGGGTTGTTCAGTCGCTAATTAATGGATCCCCAAATAGCTGTTTTTTGGCGAGTCGAAACCTAGGTGACACAGTTCGAATTGAGACCAATCCATTGTCGAAGAAGTTGCTACAATGGGAACTAGTTGGCTGGCAAGACTCACAAGATCTCAGCTGCAAAATCTTCCCAAGCTGCTTTGATTAAACGCTGTGACATTTCTATTGCTTGCTCTTAACGAAATTGAAATTAATGGCAGATTAATCGTAATCGAAATCGGAATCAAAACCAAAAAGAAACCGAATCATTCCATATTAATAGATTCATGGATTCGTGAATGCTGCAAGAGTTGTACTCCTCTGTCGAGTTATCAGACTCAACGATCGGTCGTCGCCTTATGCAAATGTCTCGCCTTCAGATTGAATGCAAATTGGGTAAGTATATCGATCGATAATGATCGATAAATTTGTAATTACATTGCGAGCACTCGAATAAATGCAGAGACTAGAATGATAACTTAACTTGGCCACAATATCATCCCGAGTCTCATTTTGATTTACATTCTCTGAGTTTAGTGTTGTGTTTGCGGCATATTTCGTTAGAGATTATCGGCGACAGGTGACAATGACAGCTTCATTATAAAGCAATTAGTGTGATGCACATCTGAGTGGTAGCGTGAGAGTATGCGTATGTGTTTGTCTGCGTGTGTGTGTGTGTGTGTGTGTTGACTGCATTTGCAGCTGGGCACTTTGAGTACTGACTGGCTGGCAAATTAATTTTTAATAAGACACAGGCACACTGCGACAAACTGCCAGTGACAGGAGTCGCATGGGAGTTTGAACAGGCAGGACACCCACATACACACACATTATATAGAAATACTCATACACACACACACACTCACAGACACAGTGCACTCGACTGTCAGACAGGCTGCACTTGTCTCTCTGGCTCCAGTTCAGGAGCTCAGCTTGGGCCGAGTTGCGTATGTTATTCAATATAACAGCATGTTGAACAACGCCAGCAACAAGCAACGGCAGCAGCAACAACACCAACTATAACAGCAACAATAACATCAGCAGCTACAACAACAACAACAGCAACTGCGTCTCTCAGGCGACGTTGGAAAATCTAACAAATATGTAAACGATATGCTAGAAAAATGTCAGTCAAACTGTCGCTTCCAACACACGCGCAAAAACAACAACAACAACGACAGCAGCAACAACAGCAACAACAATTTTAGTCACTTGATGCTTATATTGAAAATTGTTTTCTGCATTGCATTTTGCATGGGCCGCGTTGTTGCATCCGTCGGCTACTCAGTGCTCAGTGTTTAGTTACGAGTACACTCATGAGTGTATTGCGAGTTTTACCTTAGCGCTTTTGAGCTCTCAACCAGCTGCGACAGTGGCGGCAAAAAATAAACACATTTATGGAAATTTATTCATAGAACTTATGAAACCGATAGACAACAGCAACAACAACAATAATAAATGCAAAAGCAATAAGAACAACTATGACAGCAACAAAAGAGGCTGCCTGACTGGGTCGACTGTCCACTCGACCATTTGCCCAGGGGCTGCTGTAGTCAATCCCCCCTCCCTGCCGCCCTATGACCGCAAGTCTGGAGGTTATGAGCCTGGTTTAGTTTCGCCAAACAGTTGGCAGATTTTTTTTATTTTCTGTTTTTGTTGGTCTGCTATATGGCATTGTCCAGCCTTGAAGAGCTTCTGTATTTTAAAATGATTGCCTTAGCTTGTTATATTCACTGTAAGACTACAACGAGTACCAGGTCAAGAGTCCTCCACTATCCTGACCAAATTTTTTTCTCAATGAAAGTACAAAATATGCGGCAAATGATGAAAGACTATATAAAAATGATATGGAATAATTCTATGAATTAAAAGGGCGGACAAAATTGTTGCTTATTTAAAATACATTTTTTTAATAAATATTAAAAAAATAAATAAAATAAAAAAAAAATCTATCAGAATATTATTGAAAACAATTCTAGTTCCCTTATTCGCCTTCTGTTTATATTCTAGTAATTTCCTGAATTAACCACTTAATCATATTTAAAATTTCAACGCATATTACACCAATATTAATTAATTAGCAATGTTAAGCAAATAAATAGGTATAATATTCAAGTTTATTTGCATGCAGTTGCCGTTTAATGTAATTGTTATTGTTGCATAAATACTTGATGCAATGTCGTGGCACATCATTATTACTATACACATACAGATATGTAGATGCAGAGATACTCATACATTCATATTATACTTGTTCAGTTGTCTGTCAATGGATTCAACAGCAGGAAAACTTAAAAATATGAGCGAGAAATGATTTATGACATTCACAACAGCGAGTGCAGTGTGTGTTAGTGTAAGTGTATGAATGTACTGCGAGTATTCACATCACATTCATATTCAGTGCTGGAACTGCGTTGACTCTCTTATCTGTTCAGCATTTGAACTGTTTCATCTCTAAGCGCTAATTATTTCATATGTTTGTAAAATGCTGTCTCTCTCTCTTCTCTCTCCACATCCTCTCTATCTATCTTTCTCTTTGGTTATCTGCTATTGCCTACTCATGCAGTTTATTCATTCTGTGTCATTTTCTGCCATTTACTTAGTACAACTTGTTTGATTATTGAACCACACAAGTGTTTAACCCGCAATTTACAGTTTGCGATTCGAGATTTGCGATTCGCGTTTTACGATTTTCCGATTTGCGATTTGCGATTACCGATTACAACTAATTTGTTTAGTAAAACGAGTCTGTCGTTTTGTGGCTGGCAGCTTCGGAAAGATTTATGAACTGCTTTAATGATCTAATTAAATTGCAACTAGCCATGAATAACAGCAGACGGTTCACTTCACTTCGCTTCAACTTGCTCTTCGCTTTCCTCCTCATCAATTATGGGGCAATACTTATTACTTGGAGAAGCAATGCGGGGGGGTAGTCTCCGTTGTGATTATTTTGAATTATCGACTTGCGTTTATGCAAATTCAACTAATTAATTAATACTAGATAATCTCTCTTGACTAGTATAACTATTATGCAAAAAATTATTCGTATTGTGAGAAATTGCAGCCCATGAGAAAATACATTCCAATTGAATTGCGGATTTCAGAACTGAAAACAGCTAAAGAATAAGAATTCCCAAATTATGGTTGGTTATTGGGCTTGAACATGAATCTTTCGGAATATGTTTTTCATTTGACAGAATCTATTTAAAAAAATCAAATTAAAAATATGGAATTTTATTGGATGATAAGAAAGTTGCATATTATACATCATTAACACAATATTTAATTTACTTTTAATTCATTTTATTATGTTCAATTTAAATATTATTTATTATATCTAAAATTTAACGTATATTTTTATAACAATTTGATAGTAAATTATGCTTATCTTGAAAAAAAATGCTTTTACTTATATAAATTTTATTAATAAGATATTTACCTTAGTTTTGTGATTGTTTTCGTGTCTTTCTCGATATAATTCTTGTCTTCCTCGTATTATGGTTGTCTTGGTTGTGTAAAAGTCGGTGCCGAAAATATATAAGAGTGTATATTTCTATGTATATGTATAGATATATATTTATATATACTTGTGTACTCTGTTCACCTTAGTTTAATACGTAAATATTTGTGATCTTTGATTTACTTTTATACATTGATGTTTCTATACGCTTTGCTATATATATGTGTATTTACAAATCTATGTGTTTTCTTAAGATTCGCGTATGTCTAATTAATATATTTAATATCACAATTTCTTTTTTAAAAACGTCGACGTTTTAATAGAGATTTACACTTAAATTAACAGATTCCGTTCTTGCAATTGAGTTACGTTTACTTTTATGATTATTTTATTTTTATTGTTTTATGTTTAATTTACAATATTGACAATCACAATATTTTGGTGAATTTACAAACGATAACTTAGCACAATTTATATACTATACACGCACACGCACACGCACATCATTATGTACACATAGAAATCCCCAAATTAAACGTTGCGAATGTTTTGATGTTGAGTTTTTGGATTGTGTGTCTGATGTTGTTGTTTTTGAATTGTTGTTGTTTTTGTCGAATTGGGAGATGAACTTTTTGAATTTCTTGAAATTTTGCAAACGATACAAAAGCAAAATGAACAAAACACGCGCCACAACGATGGCAATCAGAACGATAAACGAAAGGACGAGAAGACGCAAACGCAAATAATTTCGATGTTGACGGGTCGACTTGCGTTTTCTACCCATAAACAACAAATATATTGTATATTATGCACGGTCAAAATCAATTCGGCAGTCTGGAACTGGGTCTGGCCTCCTTATCACCATACGTTGCTTATCAGCTGCGTTCAGGGCACAGTTTCACTCTCAGGTTCGGATTCGAATTCGGCTCTGGTCTTGTGCTCTGTGTTCTTTGCTGAGCCGGCGCCAAAAATTGCCAGAGACTTGGAGCCGATGATGCTGATGAAGTTGATGTCGATGTCCCACTGCCGGTGACATCGCAGCCTCCGCAGAACAATACAGAAAGAACGAGTTCAGTTCGGGCTGCTGCTGATAAGCCAATTGGTCGCGAATTGTACAAAAAAATCAATTAAATAGAATTCTTTTTAATATTTTTTTTATTGGTTGCGGCTGCTTTGTCAGTCCACATACGATTTTCTACGTATTTTCCATGTCATTTTCGCGCACAGTTATTACTCATTCGGTTCCACACGTTGCTTTCCATCATTTTGCGCCAAAATGTTGCACAAGTGTTTGTTTCCCAAAAATGTCAATTTTTATTGAAACGAGATTTAAAGCGGCTATGCTCAAAAACTAATTCGAAACACTTCCTTAAAATGCACAAAATCTTGTAAGAATTTATTTGATATTGATATTTTGGTCAGTTCTTTTGTTCGCTACGAAATAATTTTACGTCAGTTTGGAATGAACTTCGCGAGAACGAGTACCCGAGTAGCGGCGGCAACACGTCTATTTGGCACGTTCATTCATTCACAACTAACCGTAAATGCTCGTAAACATGTATCTTTCGGATTCACAAACAAACTTATGGATACAAGACAACATTCAGCAACATGTTGCGTGCGAAACGTGTTGCCCTGTTCCCTCGACCGACTGAGAGCGCAAACTGGCGCGCTAGCGAATGAGCGAGCCGGCAACACAGAAAATGATAAATGGCGGCATTGTTTTTGGGCAACGGAACTCAAAGCACATTGCAGGGCATATGCATAGAAACAAATTAGAGCTCGGTTTGTTGAAACAGTTGAACAAATTTTTTTCTTTGTAATTTGCTTGCAATTAAAATGTAGCGTCCACCAGAGGCATCAGCTAATTCCGTATCGCTTATAACAAACTATAAATACTCAGAGAAAATAAAAATAATATGTTTATATATTTCAACGAGAATTCAAAGTAACTTTTTAAATTATAATAATTGATTTTTTTCAAATAGAAATTGTATTTTAATTTCAATATCAATCGCGGCAACTCATAGTTTTTATTAACAAATTGATTGTGTGCCATGGCAAGCATTGTACCTGAGCAACATTTAGCCGCCAGCATGTTGCCAGCGTACTCCCAACATGCTGCCAACATGTTGCGCGCGTGCTGAATACTTGTTGGTTGCATGTTGCCAAGACCAAATGAAGTAATAACAAAATAATTGCAGTTAAAGCATTTGACAGCAAAAACAAATGAATAAAACTGCATAAATTAGGTGCACATTGAGGCAAATTAAAACCTAATAAATACAAATGATATCCAACTTATTGGGAAAGCAAAAGATAAGCGATAATCTCACACACATAAAAATAAAATGAAATTGAGATTGTAAATAATAAATAGAAATTTAAAATTGTCGCAGTGGCATGGCGCCTTTGATATTATGCCGATAATTGTGGTCATGAATATATAATAATTCTAAAATATATTCAATTTTATTTTGTAAGTTGGGGAGGGGGTTGAACAGGGCGGAGTTGGCGACCCAACTTTGAATTTTTCTGCTGCTGCTGTTGTTTGTTTAGCCGAAACCCTTTCAGATTCTTTTTTGGTGGGAAACAGGCTGAACTTGAATTTCAGTTGTGCAGCAACAACAATATAATCACAAAAATTACCGCCATGCATATGAAATACAAATATGCCGACTCTGACGCCAACGTCGACGTCGACGCCGACGTCTCCAAAAGCGCACGCAACAAACATGAAATTTTTGTTGTATTTTTTTGTACAACAAGATTTATTGCTTTTAGCGGAGCAATTGTTAAGAGAGAGATGGCGACAGTGTGAGTGAGAGAGCTAGCGACAAAGAGCTCATGAAATAGTAAAAAGTTGAGCTACAATTGAAAGTGAAAAGCGTGGAAACGTGGAAGTCATCGAGAGTGTCGACGTTGTTGTTGTTTAAGTTGCTGCTGCTGCTGGTGCTGTTGTTGTTGTTGCCTGGTCGGTCAGCGTCGCCGTCGGGCCACGTGAATGGCTTCATTATGCTAAGGTCCTGTCTCGGCCTCAGCTCCTGGGGCGACTCACTCAGCTCTCAGCTCGTTGTTGTTGTTGCTACTGCTGCTGTTTTTAAATTTTTTCAAATTTCTGATTTCAATATCCCTTTGCATACATTTAAGCGCTAATTGCGTGAAGCGATAAATCTAAAATTCTGCTTTTTATTTGACTACGCACACAACAACAACAACAACGGTAGAACAGCGGAAAAATCTAACGTTGATAACTTTATTTAATGGATTTGCAACGCCACAAGAGCAACAGTTGTTGTTGTTGTAGTTTGTTGCAGTTGGCATCTACAATCAATTGAAGACCATTCTCACTTTTAAATTCAGATTAACAGCTGCACACAAAAAACGAAAGATATAATTTCGAGAGGAAATTTTATCATAAAAACATTATCATACAAAAATATATATAGAGAATGAAGGCATATACGCATTGCTTATAAATAATTAAATAATTAATCATTTTCGAAATCTTCGATCAGTTTAGTATTCTAAAAAAGTACATTAGATATAGGCACAAAACCATATTCATTTTATCTTTTCTTTTGTCAATATTTTCGATAAGCAATCTCTTAAAATTGTTACCAATTTCGAGCATCACCATTTTGTGTATATATCGCTGTTAATTTAATTTATTTGGGCATCTGTTTCAAGCACATTTAACATCCATTAGGATAGGCAATTCTCTTGATTGCACTCACATCCAATTCCATTCTACTGTTACTCCCACTCCCACTCCCTCGCCCGCTTCTCCCCTTCCATGGCTGCTGCTTCTGTTCCTGGTAAGTGACAGTGACGCGGGGCGTCATTAGTAGACGGAGCTCCCCTCAATTTGAAATGGTCAAATGGAAAATCAACGCAAAAGGACAATGTTCAACAGACGTATCAAAAACAATTCCCAGCAAATCCGTTGAATTGAAATTTCAACTTACGCACCAAAAATGTCAGCTCAAAACGAGGGCAGTCCCTCGTACCGTCGTACCCTTGTACCCTTATTCCCTGTCCCGTGTCTCCTGGCCACACAAAGCTGACAAAGACGAAAATCAGAAATCGTAACGTGGCGCATGTCCTGGCAGCAGCCACTAGACTCGAAATTAGAACCTCCCATGCACGGCTAATGGGCGCACTCGCACTATGTAGTTGTACACTGAGATGCGGGCTGTGGCAGTGGCAAGGGCTGTGGCAGTGGCAAGGGCAGAGTCAGAGGCAGGCTGAAAGATATTCCAAACTCCCATATCCGCACACATTCCACATTCCGCATATGAGTATTGAACGACGAAATGAAACGCACATAAATCAAAATGGCCGGACAGCGGGCCAGCGGACGTCGCTCCCTCTCTCTCTCTCTGACTCTCTCTCTCTCTCACTTGCTCTTGGTTAGACTGATAGGCTGACTGTGGCAGGCAGGCACACGGGAAATGAAACTGAAAAGGGAAAGGAAACGGCGTTTTGTTCTGCCTCTGCCTCGGCCTCGGCCTCTGGCAGGGAGCTCTGCTAACGGGTGGTGCGGTGGTGCGGTGGTGCGGCGGTGGTGGGTAGCGGGCCGAACATGGCTGAGTGCGCGCTGCTGAACAAATGAAATGACGACGGGTTGACTGCCTGTCAAAAGAACAAACATGGGCGCACTGCGTCGCTGCCTCTGCCTCTGCCGCAGTTGCTGCCACCGCCATAGGAAATCAAATGAAATGAAATGCACACATGACGAAACAAAAACCAAGCGAGACCTAAAGAAACAAAAAAAGCAAAAAAACAAAAAAAACAAGGAACAACAAAAAATTATCAACCAAAAAGCGAAAAGGCCGAGGCCGAGGCTTATGCCAATGCCAATGCCACAGCCACATCCAGAGTCTGTGGCAGATCCAGATCCAGATCCACAAAACAAAACGAAAGCAAACCAAACAAAACAAAAGCTCGCAACAAGAGCCGAAAATAAGCAGAGGCAAAAGGAAACCAACGGCCATCATTGTAATCATCACCAGGCAACGACAACAACGACAACAGGCAAAGCAGCAGGCGGCAGGCATCATGCGGCTGCCACAGACTGGGGCAACACAGCGTGGCAGACAGGCATCAAGGCTTACCCCCGAAGTGCTCCCTGTGTGGGTGTTGCCATTGCCAAAGAGTTGCCACTGGCTATGTGTGGCAGCAACGTCATGTGCTCTCGAGTCCCGACTCTCGTCCTGGTCGCAACGTGGTTGCTGTTTTGTGGTTCCACTCATACAATTCTCCCTTGTTGTTGTTGTTGTTGCCACTGCCACCGAGTGACTGAATATTAATTAACGCTAATAGAATTGTTGTGAGGCAAAAAACATCGAACTGCATTCGAGTGGGAGATGAATGATGGCTTTCAACAAGATTCCTACTGAATTGTTACACGACAGCCCTTGTGATGAGTTGCAACCAAAACTGATACTTTCATTAGGGATTTTCAGCTTATACGTAATAAAAATAATAGTTTTACTCCTTTGAATACTTATATAAAGTCCTTCTATGAATTTGTATTTAAAATTTAATAGATTTTTATACAAATTGTAATTTTTCATGTCAGTATACAAAAAAACCTATAAAAATGTATTCTAATTAACTTTCTTTTTTTTTTTTAGCTTATGACATTTATTAATTTGTTTTTATTTGATAAATTGAGTCCTCAAAATTCGTATGGTATAAATTCGCACTTATTTCCGAACCTACTAAGTCTCAATATAATATTTGCATTTGCACTTGATTTATTATTTAATTTTATAAAATTTTATTTTTGTCCAAAATCTCGTGTAGTTTACAACCAATTTCTAAAACAGAACTAATCAAATTAATTATAATAACAAAGCATTACTTTTGTTAATTATAAATCACACCTGATGGTATTTAATGAACTAATTCTTTACAGCATTACAGTTTGTCGGAGAAAATGATTCTTGGTTCACGCCCCCGAGGAGCCTTCGAGTGAAACAAGCTGAACATCAAGTGAAAATTGAAATGTTTTCTTTCTAACGAATATCAATATCAATTTCGACATTTTGTGGAACTCAGTCCAAGGACCAAACAGAAAAGGACACGCAGCTAGGCTCGACAGGGACATAGGCATCTGTAGCATAGGGAAGGGGGATCCCGGGTGTCGGTTGCCAGTTGTCGGTTGTCGGTTGTCGGTTGCAAGGAAGGACAGACGATGTTGTCCTGTGCCTGGTGTTGGCAACGCACATGTTCCAATCTAAGCGAACACAGCAACGGATACAAAAACTGTACATGGCATGATTACACTTACACGTTGCCAGTGTTGTTCTTGTTGTTCCTCCACTTCTTGTTGTTGTTGTTGCCGAGCGCCGAAAAAAGAATTTCAATTTTAGAAACGTGTTCCGGTTTTTTTTTTACCGAGTGTGTTCCTTGAGCGATTGGAGGGTGAAACAACAGCAAGAAAAAATTGGGCGAACTACACACACGCTGGACAGCGAACGAGACTGATGCAGATACAGATACATTTGCAGATACAAATACAGATACATTTTCAGATTCAGATACAAGGGCAGAGCTGCCTTGAGCTGTCTTTGGGATATGAGCTCTGAGTTTTTGGACACTTTCGGGTGCGTGTGCTGGAAAACACCCCCGGACAATGACGGATGAGTATTGTATGTGTGAGAGTGCATGAGTGTGGTTTATGTCTGTATGTGTGTGCTGGTGCTGTCATTATGCGCCGTCGAGGGCAGTAAAGTGTCTAAAATTGCGCCGGAGCTGGCCAAACTGACGAACTGTCACTCACAGCGACTGATTTTTTTTCGGAATGGCGTGTGTCCTGTATCATGGCAAGGACAGTGGCAGGGCTAGGATATGGAGATCTCCGATTGATTGCTTTCAAAATGGGCTGCTCGAGCGGCAGCAAAATGGCTGCCGCAAGAGCGCAGAAGCTGCGACTGTTATACAACTTTGGCTTTGGGGTTCTAGTTGGGGTTGTAGTGCGTGCGGGGGTGGGAAAATTGAAGCGGAGGGGGTTGAGTTATGCAAATGCAAACGGGGGAAACTTTTTCTTCGTTTCCGCGACATGCACTTTGATTAATATTCATAAATATCCTGCAGGCTGCAGACAAAGGTGCCAAGTCTGAAACTACAACAAAGACAAAGATAGCAACAACAATAGCGAAAGAGGCAACAACAAAAAGCCTGGCAACCGGAAAATGGAAAATGTTAATTGTTGCCTCGCGACGCACTCAAGTCGAAAGCGCACGCAGTGGAAATCGAAGTGGAAATGGGAATGGAAATGGAAATGTAAAATGCGAACGCGTCTTTGTATTAAAGTTTCCACCTTGAATTCTTTTGTTTTTTTTTTGAAAATGTGTTGAAACGCAATTTGCTGGAGCTCACGGCAGGCGGATACCCAAAATAAAACAAAAAATTCAAAAAATATTCATGAATAATTTGTAGACCTTTTTTAGGTTGGGTTTTTCGAAATTTTGTGAGTGTATTCGTTTGTCTTAGAAAAGTTTAATTGGTTACGCTTGAGATCCAGTGGGATGCGTTGATGAGGAATTATGCCTCTATAGGAAGTATTCATAAGTTGTTGAACAACGGACTAAGACTAGAGCAAAGGGCAATCATAGGATCTGATAGTGTTCAGATCCACTAAACAAATTTATATAAGGCTCAAAAAATAAATTAGACCAACTAAGTTTGAATTAAATTAGATAAAATAAAATTAAATACATAAATATAAATAGTTGAGTTTTGATATAAATAAAAAACTATTTTCACTTACTTTTTGCAGTAACTTTATAAATGTTCTTCATAGTAATCTAATTCAAACGTACCTTTAATGAAAGAGAGAAGAAAGCTTTTGATTAGAAAGATATATAAATTTGAGCCCTCCCCGTTAACAAATAAAATGCACTTAAATATTCGTCACACAAACACGTGACCAAAGGAAATTGAATTACGAGCACTTTCCCTTCTTCAATGAACTCCAAGGGGATTCCCCTTACCCCATTGGTTACATTCACTGATTACTTGGGCGACATTTTTAAGATCGAAAAGAAAACAAATTTTCTAAATGAAAAGCTTAAAGACAACTCTCAACTGTTCGAGTATCCAAATGTATCCGGAACATTTAGCGAGATGACAACAATGTCAGTGGCATACAAATTTTGCCACCCTCCAGCCGAAACGAGGCGAAAAGCAGCCAAGTTTGCTATTAGGACTGGGGCAGGGACCGAGGATTGGCTGTTGACTGTTGGCTGTTGGAGTTCAGTATTTGTCTACAGCTCGTCCTTTTCTGGCCACTCGGTCCGCTCTCCCATACATGAGCTACAATATTTTTCAATTAGAAATTATTCTGTTGAAAGTAATTCGATTATTTTCACTCCGAGGGCGAAACGACGACGGCGTGGGCTGCTTCCGATTGCCAGGACCGAAAACAAGACCAAAAATGGAAAAATGGAACCAGTTGAGGGACGAACACAACGTCGCCGTCTCGTCGAAGTGAACTCAAAAAAATAAAATAAAATAAACTGAATTGCGAGTTGGACAAACAAAAGCAAAGTGCACAAAAATGTTTGTAAACAGTTTCGATTTCGATTCGTCGCCAAAAGTTAATGGCAACATTTTTGTTGACTTTTCAGTTTATTTGCAACGTTTCTCTCGATGCCATTGCAGTTGTTGTTGTCGTTGTTGTTTATTTTCAAATGAATTGTTTGCTGCAATTGAAAATCTGTTGCTGACAAAGTTGCCACACGTATGATGCATGTTCCTTAAGCGCTTGCAAAGTTCTTAGATTAAGGAATTAAATTGATGATTATTTTGTGAAAAGAAAGATGAAATATGTAAAAAGACTTTTTTAAAGAAATGCAATTGAAATACTTGTCTTTTAATTGTATCTTAGTCCTAGATATTGAGAGTCTCCATTTTGTATCTCAACTTTCATCAGCATCATACTCGTAAAACAGATCTGAACACAATGAATACAATTACGAATACAAAGTGAATACGTGCCTGTAATCGGGCATCGTTCAGCATTCGTTACAAATGTCGCTCGCACTTCATAAAACAAATTTATGAACTCGCCGCGATCATTGATCTCGACATCTTCATCAGGTGCCGCCACGGAATGGGAATTGGAAGTGGAATTGGAAGTGGATGTCGATGTGGAATTGGTGCAGCATTGCGGCGCTGATCCGATCAGTGCGCTCGCTTACAACAATGTCGCATGTTCATGTGGCACGATTGGACAATCGACGTGAGTGAGAAGGTGGTGGAGAGGGGGGGGGGATTGGAGGGGTCTCTGACTGGGTTATAGCTCAATCGCTGATCCAAATGCCAGGCCACCGCAACCGCCTCGGGCATCGCAATTGCTCCCAGGTTACCCATTGTTGTGTACTCCCCCCCTCATTCCTTGTCAACCATCTGATCCCCCCTCGCTGTTGCCCCTTTGCCAGTTGATGCATGTTCGTGTGCCTGACATCATTGTCGGGTGTGAGTGCGAGTCGAGTACTCGTTGTGGACACTGGGACACCTTTTAGAGTCTGACTCGGACACTGAGACTCCGTCTCCGTCTGCGTCTACGTTTCAGTCTCAGTCTGGGCCTGGCTAATGAATTTAATGCAGCTTTCGGCTTTGTTGCCTGGCATTTTTTGCCTTTTTCGTCTGCCGTTTTTGCGCACGAGTTATGCGTATTTATGATATATGTACCAGTAGTAGCCTGCACCCCTGCCCCTCAGCTGCTCCTCACCTGTTCCACGCTGCACCCCCTCAGGCATGGCCCGATCATGGGATAAAATTGTTTGTTTTGCTTTGGACTGAATTGGTAACCTGTTGCGTTCGTTGTCGGCTTTTTTGCTCCTCCGTTTGACTCTTTGTTAACCTGGAGACCGGTTCAGTGCGCTGTTTATGACATTTTCTCTGTAAGCCACGCACCTTCAAGTCAAATTTATCTCGCTCATTGCGAATGAAGTTGTTACAGTTTTTCGCGATTTTCAATTTGATTTGATTGTGACACGACTCTGACATGAAATGACGCAATTCTCAAGACTCAATCCGATCAAGGTTTTGCCGTTTTGCTTTCATATTTGCTCCGTCTATGGATATATCGGGTTCAGCATGGACAGTTGAGTGACTCATGGGAATAATAAGGAGCGGTTATATATTTTTTTTTTTATCTGATATTCCCGACAGTTTCGGTAATTTGTATAAAAAAGATATAAATAATTATCATAATATCTATGTTCATAAATGAAGTAGAAAGATATCTCATTCTATAAGTATTTCAATATTATCTTTAAAGATACATATACTATTATATCATTCCCGCTTCGGAAATTCATTCGTCAATGAATTTGGGTTTGGAATCGGGTTCGAACTCAGCCTTTGTGAATTGCATGTTCAAATCCCATTCCGGGCTGATTGCCTGTCCCAGTACCAATCAGAGGGCCTTGGCAGGGCCAACATGGTAATCCAATTTAGTCGCTTCCCGGAACTTATGAGCGCACAGTTCAAATCGATTCATTAAAATCAAATCGAAAAGGCAAACTGGAACGAGGGCGAAAAGCTGCCAATTCCAATAGTGGCACAGACCCAAATCGATTGCCAAAAAAAATGCTAAAAATAAAGATGGTAAGAAAGTTGACCGTCTGCTGCAAGATGACCAACACACTCACACACACACACTCTCACACACAGACAAACACACACACATGGACCATATGAAACATATAATCAAGCAAAGGAAAAAGTTCGCAGCTTGTGGTAATTTTGTGGGCGTTTTTACTTATATTAGGTCAGGAACGTGCTTTGAATAGGTCCCCGTTCCCTGGTCTCCGACCATAGTTTAGGCCCCTTTCTAAGGCCTTCTAAGCTAAATCGGTATCGTCGTTGTTGTCCTGTCCAGTCTGTCGCCAGTTCTCCATTCCGGGTCTTAAGTGCGTGCGAATCAGTTGAACCGGCGTCGACCACCTTTCACATGCGCTGAGAGTCGCCTGCTGTCCCAACACCAACAACAACCATAGCAACCACAACAACCACAACATCTCCTTCTGGTGCTCGCACCATCGCCATCGCCATCGCCATCTTGTGGCCCAATATATGCATGAGGCGCACATAAATCAATGTCAACCATAATCATTTAAAATCAATCAAAATACGAACGCTTTGACTGCAGAATTGCCTGGAATTGGCCGAACGTGGCCGACCGTCCAACCAGCCGGATGGACATGTATATTTGCCCTCCCTCCTTTCCTTTACTCCCCTCCTCCCAACAGCTGCACCTACTGCTCCTTCAGCTCCATAGCTTGTCCTGCTATCTGCCGTCTATGATCTGTGCAGTTGGTCAGTTTGCTCAGTTGCTCGACTCTCTGACTGACTGTCTGACTGACTGCCTGCCCAGGGCTGCAATTGAAGCGATTAGCGGTCTATAGCTCGGTCTCCGTCTCTCTCTCTCTCTCTTGCTCCAACTCTCTTTCTATCCATATCTCTGCAGCGCAACGCCCCCGCATAGCCTCCAATTGAGGCGGCTGCCCCGTCAATTTGTGTAGTTTTTACGCGTGTGTCTCAACCTGTCTGAAGTGGCCAAAGTTAGATACTCGCACACACACACACACACATGAATTCGTATTCACATTACCATATCCACACACACACACACGCACTTTGCACAGCTCTCTAACTCATTCGCAGTGCTTGTCAGTCAAATGCCCTGCGTGCTGTGTGTGTTTGTGTGTGTGTGCCAGTTGTGTGTTGGTGTCTGGCCCGGCTTTAGCCAGTCTCCGTCATGCGTCATGCATCCATCTAATGGCGAGTACGCACAGTGGAGCAAAAGATGCGAGTCGCAAATAAAAAGTTTTGACTTTCAAAGTTTCAGTGAATTTATGTTAACCTAAACTAACTTTTCTTTTTTATAGGGTATTTCGAAATTGAATAAACTTTAACTTTAACTTAAGCCTATTACGTTTATTTATTTCAATTTTAATTCATATGTTCAAAAAATATGTTCTTTATATCAAAAAAATTCAAGAAATAAATAAATCAACTTTTCCGTAACAAATTTAAATAGAGTTCGTTCTCGGTTAAAAGAATTTGTGTTAATTGTATTATTAAAAATTAATATTAAAGATTATTATTATTTTCAGAGAAAAGGGAAAATTCGTGTTTGTATTTTGTCTATTTAATTCGTACACTTTTAGGCATTACTTGCCCATTGTGAATCGATGCCGTTCGAGTTGTTTTCTCGTTTGGCAGCACCACCGGCGATGCAATTTGAAGTTGCCGTTGCCTGTCGCTGACGGCACACAGTGCGAACAGTGGGGCAAAAGGAGGTTAACTTAAACTGGTCAGTTTTGATCGTTGGCCATGCAACTAAATTGGCTTATCGAGCCGACAACATGAAATGCAAGGGGTTGTCGAGAGGTGGTAGACGGGAGGAAGGGAGGACTGGAGGAAGGGGCCAATCAAATGTGCGGCGATAACGACGAGGCGCAAATTGTGGCTAAATTATCGATAGATTTGCGATAGGCACACCAATTACAGTTACTTGGCTCGTTTCACATAAACGCTTATTGATTAAATGTGAATGCCAGTTACTTGGCTCGTTTCACATAAACGCTTATTGATTAAATGTGAATGCCAGAGCTGAAAGTGGGCAGATCCTTATCCTTGTTCTTATCCTGCCAAGTATACCAAGCGATTCCAGTCAATGCTCAATGCCTTGGCACCTGTCAGTGCTCCAGTGTGTGCGATTGTGTGTGTGCGAGTGTGTGTGTGTGGGTGAATATATCGTGTGAACTGCTGCATATGTTAATGTTTGGCGCGCCATCTTCCACTTCCACTTCCACTTGGATTTTAATTTCCTTTGTTTTTGTTTTTGTGAGACGACCGCCTGAAGACCCTCAACGCTTTGGGTCTGGATCTGGGCCCAGGCAACGATGCAATGTTTTGTTCTACACACCGCCGCGGGCTTTGTTTTGGCCATGTGCCAGAGCAAGACAGAAGTTAATAGAAAGAGATGGCATTTGCTTAGAAAATTACAGACGGAGCTACCTTATGACGACGACGACGACGACGACAACGATGGCGTCGACCCACGTTCCTATTTCATTTTTGAATAATTTAGCGCTGTGAAATTCTTTGGTTCGGTTCGGTTTCGTTTCGAGCTCTTGTGGCTTTCATAATAATAACGGCGATAAATCATAAAAATTGCACCTTTCATTCAAGTCGAGCGTTGGGTTTTTCGGTACTTTGATTTTGGGGTTTCAGCTCTAGCACAGATTTGCCTTCCCGTTCAGTACGTCTGGAAATCTTCCTTTTTCCCTCTTCCTATGTGTATCTCTCTTTCTCTCTCTCTCACTCTAATAACTAGCAATCACTTGCTCTGCGAATTCAAACAAATTTGGCAAACGCGACTATCAAAATGATCTGACGGCGCTTAAATTCATGTTTATCAGTTCATATTTTCGGGGGGAACTTTTGTCTTATAAGTTTATTTCGGTATTTCGGTTTCTGTTTTTTGCATTTTTGGTCAGCTTGTGTTCAATTTTTGGCTCGGCTCGTGTTGATTCTGTTGTTGTTGCTGGATTTGCGTGTTCCGCATAAAAAAAGAAAAACACAAAATAAATAAAAATTTTATGCGTTTCTAGTTGACATGACATGTGCGTGCAAGCATTTCTCATTTCCATTTTGTATGCCATGTTAGCATTTAAAAATATATTCGTAATTAAAATAAACAACAGCAACAACAACGGTAACAGGCGATAAAAGCCCGGGGTGTATATTATACTCCACGTTCAGCCTCAAATCGAGTTTTATTGTTGGACTGCGATAAGAATCTTGTAGTCCTTCTTGCGCTAATTACTAGAACCATTCATAATTTAGAAATGAGAAATTACCAGATATTACTCAAATTGTGTGTGCTGTTATTCCGGGTATATCGTTCATACAACGACGACTGCGTGTTGGAACTTGTTGGTCAATTCTTAAATTGCACACTTTTCTGTGGGTTGTGTTTGTGTCTTCGGAAAAACAACTTTACTCATATCTGAAGAGGAAAAGCGCCAATTATGATTGGGTAAACAAATCCCTAAGAGAAACCAATCAACTTTATTCGATCTTAAGAAGATTGCCAAGCTTAAATTCTTTAAAAAAACAAGTAACTTCTCGTCATATTCAACGAATTATTTTAGATTGGATTTATCTCTTATGTGGAAAAACTAAATGTTTAAGCTATTTTTAAAATATTTTTCCTGCCCTAAGTTATTGCTAAAATGTTTCGAAAGATGCTTTCTTTGTTGTTTTTATACCTGTTTTGTTAACACATTCGGCTGTCAATTCGGATTAAAAAAACAATTTGAGGATTTTAAAAAATAATATAAATAAATTAAGATGTTGGTATTTAAAAAGGCTTCATAAATTAACCAAAGATATTATTTGTCAGGCTGTGTTCTCTGCTCTGTTTTAAAAAGAGAAGCTCTAGGATTTATTAACTTTCGTGTGTCTGCCAAATCAGCCGTCAACGCCTTCTGTCAAATGGATTTCACTTCCCATCTCGTAACTAAACAAAGACAATTATTTATGGTCAAAAAATTTGTTTAAAAATTTTCCTTTTTAATTATGACATGACAGGCGACTTGACAGTTTTAGCACTCGCAAGTGTCACACTGGGAAACTCAAAAAAATGGAAAGAAAATAAAAGCAAAGAAATGAAAACTGAAAAGTAAAAAGTGATGCTGTTAAAGAAAATATCTAAAAGACATTTTTAAATGTTTTGCAACATTTTTATGTGATTATTTTTAAAAACTTGGGAAACTAAAACAAAACAATGAAACCACACACACATACACTAACATTTGGGTTTGGGTTAAGTTTGTAATTCTGACATCGCGACGCATCGATTGATTTATGGGCCCAAATTGAGGAGCTGGACCTAAATTCGAACCAGAATCCGAATTCGCTGCCAGCCAAAAATTGTTGCTATTGTTGTCGGCTCGAGGTGCTGCCCCTTAGAAAGGTGCAACATGATTTTCATTCATGAAGCTATTGCCTCAGGTCCCGCACATTCCCCTCCCCGAACTGAAGCACACAGCTGCAGCGATGGCGCCGAAACATATGTATCTAATTTTTAATAATTATCAAAATTGATTTCAGATGAAAGTGTTGTTGTTGTTTTTTTTTTATTTCCTTGTGGGCTGCTGCTCTTAACCCATGTCTGCCCTTAACTGGCGGCAACTTGTGTGCACAGAACCTTGAAATGTTTTGGCTTTGACTCTGGTTCTGTGTTTATTTCTTTATGAACTCATTAAATTTAATTTTACTGCGCATTTTTATTTCATGCACGTTCCCAGTGACCCCCCAAACTGAGACTTCTCTAGAGGTGGACAAGCGTCGTGACTCAACATGATACATTTGAATTGACCAAATTAAAATTGATGCATCTAAAGACATCAGATTTTTTAAAGATAAGCATTTTAATGTGTAACGGAGGTTGTAATTTTCTAAATATTAGTATAAAATATCTTGAGAAGAAATTTAAAGTTGTTTCGTTTCTTAAATATATCGTATCACGCTGCCATCTCTAGCTCAAACGCAGTTGAACCGTCAACTTGTGCTTCCTCCCCCGTCATCGGACTTTGTTTTTGTTTTTTGTGTGCTAATTAGTTGAAATTTTCATTGTAGCCAATTAATTATGTGACACGCTTATCTGCAGAACATTTTTGATCATTCGCCACTGACCTGCGGAAATGAAAAGCTGGCCATACTTCCGCCGTCTGACCCCCGACAATGGCCACGCCCTCCGACTCCAACGTCTTCAGACAGCAATTAAAAGCCAATAAGCAGCCAATTCATGTAATTCACTTAACCAACCTCAGGGCTCATAAAATCCATTTAACTGCCGCATTACTCGTAGAACCTTTTCAACATCCAGATCTGGCTCACTCACTGAGCTCAACTCTGCTGAGTTCAACTGGGCTGGGCTACATTTTATGGGCATGGCAGCCAGCTGCGGTCTGGTTTGGGGTCTGGTCTGTTCTGGTCTGGTCTGTGGCAAATGGCGAAATGATTGCTTTTTATGACCTCATAAAATTAGATACAAATCGTTCTGTCGACATTTATCTCTGTTTCACTCTCTCCGATTCACTCTAAGCATTGCTTTGCTCCTTTGCCACTTATTCTCTTCGTCTCTCCTCTACATGTGAGTGTTGCTTTTATGGGACATATTTATGAGATGTACGCGACGTAGCCAACCAATTCTCAACTTCCTAACTTACCACTTTCCATGTGATAAACGGAATATAAAAAGTGTGCCAAATGCTTTTATGCCACCAACTGGCTAAGTAAATAATTATTTAACGCCTTTTATATATTTAATGTGGTTGTAATGGAGTGCTCTTCAGTCTGGTCTGGATTCGGTTTTACGAGTTTGTGTTAGGTCAGCGCCATAAGATGCATATGTAAGCAATGGAAAAGCACATAAAACGAAGTTTTAATTATGTCATGCTTAATTGAAAAGCAATAATCACCAGAATTGGGGGATTACACAGAGCTTGAAACCATTAAAAAGTGTTAAAAATTTATTTTTTTATAGTGCACAGCGGAGCTCACCACCCTGGTAAAGTTGAATCAAAAACTTTGCAGTAACAAAGGAGCCTAGCAATGTGCGATAGACATATTTAAGAAGATCATTTAATTTTATATGGATATTTTAAGGTCCAAATTTTCTTGAAATTAAAAGAAAAGACATAACTAAAAACTAAAATAATAGAAGAAGTAATATAGTCGTATTTGTTCAGACTCTTAAATACAAATGTCTTTAAAAGGAGACGCAGAAACAAAACTCGGCCCTGAGGGGTTATAAGGTACAAGGATGAAGAAATAATAACAAGCCCAGCGCTCCAATTGGATGCAGACACGGGCGGATATTTTTTGACGTGACTGTTGCTGAAGGAGAAGACATGCTGCGATGCCCAAAGCCGAAGCCGTAGACGGAGAACAGAGGCGTAAATGGTTTCGAGGCCAAATCAACTGGACAAGGGCTGGCAAAAGGAGGGGCTGGAGTGGTATAGGGGCAGTGCCAGCGAACAACGAATCATCAGAATCAGTTGGTGATGTTGCCGGCTACGAGCAACGGGCAACTGGCAACTGGCGGCTGGTTAAAAAGGGAATTCGGACGCAGCTGGAGGGCAGCAACAATGTGCAGAGGACGGGGACCAGCCACATCCTTTTGTGCGCTCAAGCGAAAGGTAGAAGAAAACAACAACAACAAATGGTGGTTGCAATTTCGCTGAGTGAAGAACGAAAAAAAAATGGGAACTTTAACACTTTGCATGTGCGGAGCAAAATTGAAGGCATTACCAAAAATATGAAGCTCACACTCGAAGGATCGCTTTGGTTAAACGTGTCACAACTTTAATTTCCGCCCTTTGGAGCTGGCCGCCGCAGGACTTCCTCCATGGCAGGCTGGCAGGACAGGGAGACAGGACACGCAAAAAGCAGAAAGCAAAAGAAGCACCAGTAAAATGCACACATACTCAAAGCGAAGCCCATGCACAGCTTCAGGCTTGGCCATGTTTACTTTGTATGTAAATCATTCCAGCAGCAGGACGACAACAACAACAGGAGCAGCCACAGGATGCGGATGCGCCGTAGGTGGTCAACGGTACGCGACCGCAGAGGGCGCCGTAAAAGCTTTTTGTGTCAACGCCATCAACATTGAAATCAATTCAACCACCGAAGCTGCAAGCATTTCCCCCCCCCCCATCCTTTACTTTTCCACCTACCCCTGCCCCTATCCCCACCCCTACTCCAACCCCCACCCCTGTGCCTACTCCGACATCGTCTGGTGCTGGCATTGTTGATGGGTTCGCCAGGCAGTTGGTGGTGGGGGGCAAGGGAAAAGCTGTTGCTGTTGCTGTGTTGTGCCTGTGCTCTGCACTCTTCATCCGACTGAACTTTCACCTACGCGTTTGCCGGCACAGCAGGAGAACGCGCAGGATACGAAGGATGCCATCAGAAGTGTCAATAGCAAAACTGCGCAGGAATTATGAAATATTTTATTAAAACTGAAGCAAAATGTCGGCGAACGAGACGGAAATGGCGATGGAGATGGAGACGGAGACGAAGACGGAAACAGATACAGAGACAATGGCGTAGTTGGATAGAGGGGCTTAAAGAGTTAAAGGTTGAGGCGTTTGATTGTTAAGTAATTAAAAATATATTAACGAAAATTAACATTATTTTTTGATTTATTTTACATATACTTGCATTTTACATGATTATGAAATTTGGTAATGAGATAATCGCTTTTTTATCTACAAATTTGTTTTTCCGTTAGTATAAAACTTTTACTATGAATTGAATTTTATATTTTTTTCCATGAACTAAGCCTTTTTATCTTTTGATAATTTTAACAAATAGATATGAAAGCTTTCAAATTAATTTGAATGCAAGCAGAAGCATTCAAAATGACCAAAGATCAGAATGTCAGCGCATTCAGAAACTCATGAACACAAATACAAAATACAAATATGTATACAAATATTCATGCAAATGCATTACAAATGTCATTTGACATGTGTTGTTGTTGTTGAGGGGTGAGAGTAGTAGTCGAGGGGAGGCGAATAAAGTGGGGAAGGTAATAATTCATTGTGTGTCGCTGGCACGCCAATTTCAATTATTTAATCAATAATATTAATTTTCGTATCATATTTTGTCACTGGCAATAAATGCGAAATTTGTAAAGCAGTCCACGCGCCAGACAGGACAAAGCACCGACACACACACATACACAAACACACATGTGCAGGACAATTCACTCATGTAATACACACACACATATGTACATATATACAAACATTGAGAGCACTGCAGGATGTTCACACATTCGCAATTGTCCCTGCATCTCTCTCTGGGCCGAGGGCAATTGCACATTTCATTTGCATTTTGTGCATTGCCTGCAATTTCATTTGTCACCCTCCCTCCCCAACCCCCTGCCCCACCACGCTCTGTCCACCACAACCCACCGACTCCCCTCTGTCGTCTGGCATAGTGCGCATTCCTGTGCGCTGCTCAGTTGACAATTGGCCCAGCGAAATTAGCCACTTAAATGCGCCTGACCCGCCTGCTGTCCCCTCCCTGCTGTCCTCATCCTGATCCTGAGTCCTCGTTTTCATTAGCAACAATTACTCAGAGCGGATGGCTGGCAATTGGCATTGCCCTTGTTGTTGTTGTTGTGGTTACAGTTGCTCGCATTAAATTATGCAGAGAAACTTTCACTTTAATGCGAAACGCATCCTTGCTGCTCTCCTTGTTTTATGCATTTCATTTGCCGTCTCCCATCTCCCATCTCCCATTTCCCACTCCCCATTCTCCGTTCGGCATTCGCCTCGTTTTTAATCAAATTGTCAATCGCTGTCGCCTGTTAAGCGTCCTCCGTTTCGGCCATCTCTTATTTATGGCCAATAAACTTCAAACGTTGCACTGGAATTTTTTCATTTGCTCCAATACAGCCGAAGGACTCTCAACAGATTACTTCGACGAGGACACTTTGAATTTAATTTTGTGTAAATTACAAAAGCAAAAATGGCACAAACATCAAAGCAACTGTCATTCCCCTCGGCCAGACCCTCAAGCAGTTGGTACAGAGTTAGTCTTGTCGACTGGACAGGATTCAAGAATTTTTCTAAAGGTTTCAGAAATTTGTGGAAATTCACTATAAATACAAAAGCATGCAAATAATTTTGTATTTTTATTAAGTTTAATGCTTACACTATAACTGAATTTATTTTGTTTTTTAAAATGTATAAAAGTAAAAAGGAAATTATAAAACTGTCTTTGTGTGGTTATTATAATTACTATACTTGATTAAAATTACTTAAATTCTTTTTAATAAACCGACCTTAAGAACATCAAGGGTATAGATTATTGAATATGAAATACACATTTTCTTACGGAATAAACCCAAAATAGATGCAGAAAAATCTTAATGTATCTCAGAACACATGCAAAACAAATGAGAGAATGGCAAAACCAAAATGAGGCAATTTTTAAAAATTGCATTACGAAATTGATCACAATTGAAAATTGTCACAGCGCCGCTTTGAGCCATAAAACTAATGATTGGGCTAATAACCATTGCTATAGAAACAACCGAAGGTACTTGGGTAGTTTTAAGAGTCCAGAGACATTGACCTTGCTACACTTTGTCAACCGCATGGAGGACAATTCGATGGCAATTGAAGGTTCTTAAAATATGCCTTGCACTTTCCTGTGACCTTGACGTGGTCGGCACAAGGACAAAGTCATTGCATAATGTTATGCATTTGCCTAGAGTTTGCACTGATTCTCAGCCAGATCCTGGTCGAGGCCATGCAAATGCAAATGGGCTAAGTGTGGACTGTGTGTGTCCTTGCACTCGTTGTTCAAGTCAGGCTGTAACTAATCCCGATTGTTCGACTGCGAATGCGACTGCGACTTTGAGTCGGTTACATAAGTTTTCTGTTGACCTCTGTAGGGACTCGGGAGGTCCAATGTTTTGGCTATTTAAATGGGCGCATACGAGTATAAAAACAACAAATTCGTTCACTGTAACAAAGCAACTTTCTCTTTCCACAGCAGCCGGTGCAAAAGGACTAATCCGCACACTCCATTGTCCTGTTGCAGTTCATGCTGTAGGTCCTGTTGCTTGACACTTTCGCTTGAGCTGCGTGTGCCGCAAAGGATTCGACTGTCTTTTATTCTCTTTATATTGTATTTGGCATGCAAACAGGTTCAGGTTCATGTTCCTGTTCCCGTTCCAGTTACCGTTTCCATTGCCATTCCCGCAGCGCACTGACAAATTTCTTGAGCCGCCGTTTGGCAGCTTCTCAGAGACAAGTCGAAGGCAGTCAGACGAGGCCAATGGAACGAAGATAGATTGTGTGTGAAAATCCTTTCAAATGATTTGTTTACCAACAGCACATCGCGAGCCTTTCTCCGCTCTCCTTTCAGTGACTGTGCCACAGTCTGTACCACAGTCTGTGCCACAGTCTGTGGCTCTGGCAGCGCCTGCTGTTATCCAGCTCTGGCAGCTGTTGCATTTTCCACGCATTTATCAGCCGGTGTCGGTGTCGGTGTCGGTGTCGGCGTCGTTGACTGCCAATGCGCCATGTCCATGTCCTCCTCATCAGCTGTGGACACATATTTCAATGTTCGTGACTCGATTTTATTTTTTCACGTTTCATTCGCTCTCGTCTTCTCTTTACTCAACTTCAGCTTCAGCTTCAGCTTCATCTTCATTTTCCTGGTTGGCTGTCCGCTGTCGACTGTCGGTTTCGTGCCTCCGACTCGCCACTTGAACATTTTTATTTTGTGCGATTTAATTTTTATTATAAGCGCTTTGGTCAATCGCACACGTTCGCCATTTACTCAACCTCAAGCTCAACTTTAACTTCATGCTCAGTCTCAGTCTCAGTCTCAGTTCACATTCATCCCTCACATTTGCTATGGTTTATCGACAAACACTTTATGAGAAAGCAATCAATAGGAGCGAAGTTCAGGGGGGAGCTATTGAATGGTCTGCGGCCAGTGGCGTGCAAGGAGGGGGTCGCATCTCAAGGAGAATTAAAAAAAAATTTATTACAAATTTTGAACTATGAAGTTGCCCAAGCTAACTATGAACATAAATAAAATTGAATTTTCCTGAATCTTTTGACCTATGCCTATTTTATCTTAGTTTTCCTCAACTATTTGTAATCTATAATATCCCATAATCATTCTTGACATTATTTTAGTTTTGCCTCAACTAGTTGCAATCCCGTTCTACGCCACTGACCTCGCAGCTGGCATTTTGCTGATTGTGTATTTGGCTTTCGTGTGGCGGACTTGGACTTGAAACATGTTTGCGACCATCCACAGCACAGCACAACACAACAAAAACAAAACACACAGCACAACAAAAACTTGGTCGTTAGCTTTCTCAGGCTGCTTATGTTATTCGAGTATATTTTCAGTACGTGGAGCTCGACGTCGACTTTAGCTGGGCACTCGATCGGGCCATCATTTGGTGCTAAACTTGTCCACACTTTATTACCACTGACTGACTCTTCCACTCACACACTCACACACACACAGACAGAGTTGCCATTGGTCTGCAGGCTCAATCAATATTCGTGTTAAGCTCGCTGGATTCGGCTCCGACTGAGCATCATCATCCTGTGCCTGAGTCGGAGTCTGGTTCTGGGTCTGAGTCTGAGCCTGGAGCTCACCTGCACGTCACAGCTTATTAAACGTTGTCCACTGTTGCCTGGATGATAGCCAGGCTCTAATCTGGCTTGTCACTTGTCGAAGCAGTTTTGTAGACACCTAAGTGGCCTCTGCTTGGCCATAGCTCATAATGCTGCAACTTCATGATGCCCCTGACACTGACTTGGACTTCGACTTGGTCATGGACTTCGATGGCGACGCAATCTTCAATTCATTTACATTTTTATTCACGCAGATTAACAGTATCGGCATGTCATCTGGCTTTGTGTGCTGCGGCTTATGCTAAGAGCTCTGGCATTGAGTGCTCCGATCTATGAGTACGCGACGCCAGCTGGCAAGGCTCCATGCCGACTCGGAGCTAGTGGCATCTCCATCTCGTACCTCATACCTCACACCTCCTACCTCGCACCTCCCACCTCGCACTCTCGCCAAACTGTTGCAATGTCGCAAATTTTTATCGCACGTCTACAAGAAATTCAACGCGTGCACATTCCACATTCTGTGCTCACAGAATCCCAGCATAGTACAGTGGGTTGAAATACTGAATTTCAGCACCAAAAATATGATTGATTTAGCATTTAAATTGTCCAAAAGTTGCGATTTTGTACTTTGATCATTTCAAATTATATATTACATTTAAAAATGATTTAAAAATTAAATACTTTTGGTATAAAAGGAATAGCACAGTGGGTTGAAATAGTGAACAACAAAATATAATATATTAATAAATTAAATAAAATATGAGTTGCTTTCGACAAATAGAACAGTGGGTTGAAGAAGTAAATTTAAGCCCAAATATAAGATTGAAAATTACAATAAGTTGAGCTTCTAAATAAAATTCAATTTATAAAAATTATTCAAAAGGGGAATGGTTTTGGAATAAAAGAATATAATTTTCTGCATCTTGCAAATGTATTGATGGAACGGAAAATTGTGCTTATTTTCCCCACTGTGCTGGGAGTCATCGCGTCGGACGACATTGCGACGCGTCGCCTGTTTGGCAGCTTGCAACTCGCGTACATCTGTCTGTCTATTTGCTGGGCTAGTTGGTTGGTTGGCTGGGCTGGTTGGCTAGCAGCCTGGCTGCAGCATGAGGCATGCGGCATGAGGCGGGCAGCATCCAGCATACTCGTAGTTGTGCAATTGACTTACGCTTGTTTGATTGCATTCGAACTCGCACCTTGGGCTTCAACTGCTGCCACAGATGCAGTCGAAGTTGGAATCGGTGTCGGAGTCAATGTTGCCGTTGCAATGCCACGACCGAATGTGACTCTTGCGGTTGCCGGCTGAGGTTGAAGTTGCCTTGCCGTCTGTGCCATTTCGCAGAAATAAAGATGTTAAACGTTTTGCTGATTCGTGTTTTATGAACTCAATTTCAATTTATAATCTCTGTTGCCACTCACTGGCTCTGACTCTGAGTCTGCCAATGGCTGTTGCATGCCTCTCCTCTCGGCCACTCGGCCAGTTTGAGGCGTTTTAGCCTTTTGTGTTATCGCTAGGAATACACTTTGAGATACATGCGCTAACAAAGCAACACAAGAGCAACAGCAACAGCATCAGTTCTGCCCCCTTGCCCCTCTTGTCACCTTGTTCAGTTGCCAACACTGTCTGTCAGTCGATGTGAGTATCTGTGGGTTACTTAGTTAGTTTTTGTACCCTGTGCATTGTCAAGTCTGCAATTTTAATGTTGACAGAAATCAGATACAGGCGACTGCAGGAATGCTGCATGCGCATTTAAGGCATTTGAAATGCATCCAGAGCCAAGTAGCTCTAACTTGGCCAAGACGCATGAATACCTCAAATACAGGTGTGTGAGTTTATTTGCGTGTTTACCTGCAATGAGAGAAGAGCAGACAATCGAGAATTAGTTCAATTTGCAAGGCGAGCACTTAACAAATTTGAATTAACATTTCAATACGATATATCTATAATATGTGCAAATATTTAGTTTAATTTATTTATTAAAGTGACCCTGGAGAAGAGTCGAGATTGTGCATGGAAACTATGAGAAGTTTGCAGGAGGAAGTAAATGGACATAAATTATAAATTAATTGAGATATAAGTTCCTTGACTAATCTTACGAATCCCTTGAAAAATTACAATCAGCACTGAAATGATTTGCCTTACATACACAATTCTTATGAAACTATAATGACCCAATGAAACACCCCGCATTAAATCAAATTTAAATTTATCTTCCCACTCACAATCCCAAGTATTTCAATTTGCAACTAGCGGTCCTTCCTCCTCTTTCGTTATCATTCCCTCTCTCTTTTGTAAAGATGAAAACAAAATCATATTTCACAGACGAAATCATTCCAATTAAGTAGAACATGTATTTGCTGGCGCCAAACGCCTTTGGGGAATTCGACTGCTGACTTTTCCCACTTAACCAACAGCAAGTAAATGTGTGTGTGGGTATCTGTGTGTCGCTCAGAGATTGAGGCTGAATCTGAGATGTTGTCGCATGTTTAAGACGCAGTTGGAAGATCTAATTTCCCTCGCAGCCAGCTTGTAATATCCTGTCTGTCTGCAGTGAGTGTAAACGAGGAAATCACTTACACATATGCATTTTTAAACACATACAAGTGTGTATGTGTGTATGTGTATTAGTTGACAGTTTGAAACAATTTACTTATTCTCGATGTTTGCTGACGTCATCGTTGGAAAAAGTGTTGCCTATGCAAAATGAGACCCAAACTAAGCATCGCCTCGTTTCCATTGCACAGTATTACATAGAGTCATGGCCGATGGGCGCATGAGTTAATGGGCGTGGCCAGGCGAGAGCCCTGATTACTGCTGCATACTTCGGGGGTTGCTCTGTTCGTCGTTATCGTTGTCGTTGTCGTTCCCGTTGATGTTGTTGTTGTTGTTGTTAGTGTTGTTGTTGCTGTTGCTAATATTGACGCTCTGCTGATGCCGATGACGTTGACAGTTACATTGATTTATGGCCCGGCCTTTCTGGCAGCACTTGGTCCTGGTTCCTGGTCCCTGGTCCTCTGGCTGCTCCTTTTTCTGCCCATTTCAGTTGCCAGTTGCCTGAAATCTTATCCATCAAGCGACACGATGATGTTGGCCCAACCCCTTTTTGGCTGAAGGCAGCGCCTTTCTGTGTTAACTGGTACGCAATTAATGAATATTATTCACAAGTCCTTTGGGCTGTGCCGGCCAAACTTGATTGCAGTCCTTTGTGTACAATTAGTTAATTGAGCTCTGGCCAAACTGGCCAACCACTGGCTTATCACAGCCCTCCCCCCCTTCCTTTCCCTCCTCTCTCCATTCACACCTCTCTCCATTCACACCTTATGCTTTTTTCTAGGTGCGTGCCATGGTTGGCCTTATCACAAACAGTTACTTCTGTTACCGTTAAAAGCTGCCAGTCTCATGTTAACGCTGATGAACACATCTCCCTCTACCGCATTCTCCCCCCGCCCCCTTTCCTTTCTCGTTGCCAACACGCAAGCTACAAGAAACAATCAACTGACCATTCCCGTTCTCTATTACAACAGGCGAGCTAAGTGCACATGGAGGCCAGAGACAAGGATAAGGGAAACAGGAACAGCGACGGAATCGGGAGCAAGTTCGGGACACGGGATACGGAGCAGGGTCATGTCGAATGCGGTAAATGCAGCACATCCGATGCTGCTCTGTCCGACATCGCTGCTGATGGTTTAAGGCGTAAAATACAAGCATAGATGGAAAGAGTGAGCGGGGAAGGGGGAGCGGAGAGAGGCGGCAAAAATGTGTGTAATGAATTATTACCCTCTGATAAAAGTGCATGTCGACTTTTTTCTCTTTTTACTCCCCTCATGTTGCTGAACGTCGATTTTTGTTTCAATGTGCAAATATTTTCAGGTTTTAGCTTTAAAGTACAGCATTGAGAGCAAGAGGATAATATAATCAAAGGAGTCTATAAAGCTTTTATAATATTAAGTTTAATATAGAAAAAAAATTAAATAAATAAATATTTTATCTGCATAAGTCTCATTCACTCTTCCAATTTATTTATAAAACATACATTTATTTATGTGATGTTTTCTATTGATTTATTAAAACAAAGCACTTTATAAAATAATTCTATTTTAAGTAGTGTACAAGCAATAAGTCAATTGATATTACTGTGGAATGCCAATACACACGCAAAGGAATGCCAAATGTCTTTCGCTTTAGCCAATCTATAATGCTCTAGGCCAGCACATTTTAGCTGAAATCAGAACTCGCAAATCCGAAAATCACCGCTGGCTAAACACGCGCCGGTAATTGCAGCAATTGGCGCTCATTTCTCTGTCATAAATATCGAAGGTGAGCTTACAAATGGGGATGATCATGCCTGAAAGTGCTACACCTGGTTCTAGTTTGGTAGTTGGCGAGCATTGTAAATCACCTTCACACCCGACAGACACGCAGACAGTCGACTATGACTCCGACGCCGACAATTTCTAACACGGCGGCATAATCGATGCCCATTTGGCCCCAAGGTCACATCGTTTGCGCTAGAAAACGCTGTTAATAAATTACGTGTAGAACAACGTGTGAACTAACATAAATAATTTCCTTAATCCACCACCACTCCCTTCGCTCTGCACTCCACTCTGCCCCTCCAGGGACTGCTGATCATCACATGGGCAGGGGGAGGGGATTGGCCAGGGCACATACGTGCACAACAATCGATTAAGCGTAGATAAAAATCAATTTGCGGCAATAATAAATTGCTCAACTACCAGGCGTGAGGAGCCAAATGATGCCCCCAAACATCCGCATATGGCACCGTCCCCACTGTCCCACCCCCTGCCCCTGCCGCTGCCCCTGTTCCCTTCATCTGATGATGTGCAACTGCAACAGCTGCAGTGGCCAGGGCCAATTTAGCTTTATTTTGCGCGCTGTCGAGTCGCAGAGTCTGAACAGTTTCTCGAACAAATTGGCCGCAAGGTGAAAACAAAATGGCAGGAAGACAGAAGACAGCAGACAGGAGACGCTGCCTGAAAGGGAAAGACACACCAAAATTTACAAACATTGTAATCATGGGTTAAATATCGCCTGCTCCCCGCTTCCCGCTCCCCGCTCCAGACGACGGCCATGAGGTCTCGCGGTGTCTACAACTTTAACTCCAAACTGCGACCAGGTGGAAGGCGCGTCTGCATCTGTTGCAAGCTCTTGAGTATCTGCCGTTGAGAATCTGCTTGAGCCCAGAGTTCATGGATTAATCACCGCGGGCAGGGCAGAACCGAACTGAACCTAACCGAACCAAGCTACAGATCCAGAGTCAGAGTCAGTATCTGAGTCTTGAGGCTCATCCACTTGCAGTCGCCAAATCACGATTCACAACTTAATCCACAGCCGGTTCGAGGGCGCAGCATCGTTTGTCGATTTTGTGGCGGTTTCTGCGTTTCACATTTAGCTTAGCAGCCGTATCACGCCCCCTCAGTCCTGACCCGCCCCCATCAAAATAAAAATAAAGAATCGGAAAATAGAGAAAACCCAATTGCCAGTCGCAGCTGATTCATCGCAATAAGAAATAAATGAATTCATTTGCCAAATGCATTGCGAAGACACCGCCAGAGGCTCAACTCCAATTCCAACTTCAGGTTCGAGCCGAGTCTTCTAATTGAACTGTTTTCCTAGGCCTGGCAGCTGTAAACGGTTGTCATTAGCAATAAATATCGGGTAAAGATGGAAAAGTTAAGCCCGAATATATGTAATCCCCATTAATGGGGCTAGAAAATTAATCTGTACTACAATTCCTATTTATTGCTGAAGCTGTGTTAATGGAGCTTTGGAATTTGGGAATTTCTGGTTGAAATATAATTCCCAAATTAAGTGTGCAGTGGGAGTTTAAATTAAATCTCATGCAAGTCGCTCAATTTTTTTCTGTACTATACGATTAGATTAATTAAGGAACTGAACAATATGACATTAAATCAAGAATCTCAAGTATTATTTAGAAACTGGCGCAAAATGTTATAAACTTTTAATTAAAAAATATATAAATATAGCATTTAATAATTTATGCTTTTTAAAATATAGAAAAATAATAAAAAATTATCTAAAAAGGAGTACTAAAAAATTCGTAAGAAATCCTCTATAGATATTTGAAATCCTTTCTCTAAATAAAATACAATAGTTTCCTCCACTTTTCGCACATAAATCACGAATGTTTCGTAATCATTTGAACTAAATGGGGATCTTCAAACTCTTTTGAGCCTGATCTCAGTAAGCCAGGTACAAATCGATGCATTCCTTGTCGCACTCACACTAAAAGCCCAACAACAATAAGCATGCAACAATGCAAAAAACCGCAAAAAGTAGCCGCAACATTCGCAGTTCGGAGTTCGTGGCGCGTATTTTATATATTAATTTGCGAACAATCGAAAATCGACATGTGACACGCGTTTTTTTAAATTTATGCCCTACGAATTGCATTTACAATGTTTTTATTGTTGTTGTTGCCCCTGGTTGTTGTTGTTCTCGTTGTAAATGCATTGCCGATGAATGCAAAATGAGGGACACGCAGGCTGCAACCTTTCAATGTGAGTGTGTGTGTGTCACAAATAATAATCGCAACTGTATATGTGTGTGTGTGTGTGTGTTATAGGAAGGGCTGTCGACCTGCATATGTGTGAGTGCGACATATCAAAAACAATTCCAGCTCATCAGCATCATCGTCATCAGGCTCGATTCTCGGCAGTACCTTTGCCTTTTCACTCCCTCTCGCTCTCGCTCTTCCTCTGTCTCAGCCTGTCCCTCTCTCTTTCTCCACGTACACTTTTTGCCCTGCCACACACACGCTATAAATCAATGTTCGATTTTCACAACAACAGCAGAAGGGAAATTCGCATAGCAATGCAAAAAAAAAAGAGAAAAAAGCTGAGGGCAGACTGAGGGAAACGGCAAGGACACAGGACATTGTGTTCGCGCCATGTTTTAAATTTTTGCGTTTGCTGTTTGTTTCCTTTTTGTTATGTTCATTTTCGTTTTTATTTTTATTTTTATTTTTATTTTTCAGCGCTGCTTTTCATCTCATGCGTTACACATTTTATTGTTGTTGCTGCGGCAATGAAATGCATTAAATTTTGCGGCATGCGGGGCGCCGGCAGACAATTTTTACCATTACAGGAGCACAGGAGGACAGCTCTTGGTATGAACACTTGGCAGGTAAAAATGTTAAAGAAATGCGACAAATGTTACAGATTCCCGATGCCAAACGCAATCTGATCATTGAAAAACTGCACCACGAGCCACACAAATGGGATCAGGACTCAAGGACGGAGTTTCTAGAATGCTTTCTGCGTTTGGATTGTAGCTTATCTTTAGAGAATCTTAATAATACCGATTTATAAATGAGAGAAAATTATTATATGAGGAAGTGTTATATGTCGAAAGGTAAACCTAAGTATGTATGACTTAAATATATACTATAGCATGACTGAAACTAATTAATAAGTGAAATAAATGGCTAAGAACACGTACGATAAGAAGATACTCAAGCTGACCGAAGAAAATCTGAAGCGGAATTAAGGAAGAGTTTAGATAATTACAATTGTATGCTCTTCAGTAGAGAATTTGCAGATATTATATTATTTTACTGAAGATACTTAGCTCAAATAATTAATAATAAAATATTTATGTTTTTTATTTGAATACTTCAACTAACTAACTGTTCCTCAAGTTCTTTCTCTAATAAATGAAAATGTAAAATATGCCTTGATCCAAAAAAACAATGGAAAGTTCTCTTTTTATGTACTTGGTTTCTTCACGTACATCATAAAAGTTGTGCAACAACTGCAAGAGTACATTTATATTTTGTTAAAGAGTCAACAAAACATTTCGACAGTTTGTCATTGGGTTCGCAGAGTTTGGCCAAGTAGGAAAGTTGTGAAGTAGTCCAAATATTGTTACCAGCTGTTGCAACCAGTACAACCAAGTGCAAAGTTCAAACTTTGCCAACTTTAATGAAGTCGAAACAAACTGAAACGTGAACAATCGTACCGCACAGCCTAAAGTCTCTTTTGCAAGACATAAAAAACGGAGAATATTTAGAGAGTATTACCTGTAGATTTGAAAGTTAAGTTGTCTTTCAAAATGCCAGAGCTGAAACCGAGTACACTTAGGAAACTTAGGATATAAGAAGAAATCCTCTGTGATGGCCACTCGTTATGTGTGAAACTTTTTCCGTTTGGTTCTGGTTCTGAGGCGCAGTTTTCGTTTTTCCAATATGATAGTGCACAACAATTTCATTTGCTTTATGGGGCACATGTTCGCTTCGATGTGACAGAGACGGTGACAGTGGCAGCATCAACGCCAGCGCCAGCTCACACTCATTCCGTGATCAGTGATCAGTGATCAGTGACCCACACGCAACAACAAACCACTCGGAAACACTGTAAACTAATTTTGCCGCCGGCAAAATGCGACCAGAACCAATTTCCATGACACTAAAGCACTGGAAAATTTAGATTTTGTGTTATTTCGCTTCTTGTTTATTAAGAATTTACATATGAGTAACGGCACGAGAATCGCACTCGAGTGCCCCGCACGCAGTGCCGCCAATTTGCCAACTAGCTGCCACCGCGTCGGGAGCCGCCAGAGGAGCCACAAAATATAATATGTATTCTGCTTTTGGGCCAGTTGAAAAACGCTCCGCGAGGAGCGAATAACGCTCAACCGAAATACTTAACAAAAGGCAAATGACAACAAAAAGCAAAGCATGAACAGGCGAAAAGCTGCAAGAGAAGAACACAGCCAATACAAGACAACACAAGGCATAAATTATTGGCCAACTTAAGAGTATTTTCATTGCCAGCTGAGAGATTGCCTGGCAACATAATAACGCAACATTATGTGGCAATAAGCATTTTGGTCTGCTCCACAGCAACGACTTAATTCTAGACGCTAAACTGCTACTTGATGGCTCTCCCATAGGCGCCCACAAGGAAAAAGTTCTCTTAACTCCTCGGAGCGATGTGGCACAGTACGCAGCATGCGCAGTTGCCACCGGCAACTCTCAGCTGGCGGCCACAGCAACAGCCACAGGCTGTTGCAAGAACGGCCCAATGACAACACTAAATATATTGCCCATTAAATAAATTGTTTTGTATCTTAAAATAGTATTACTAATTACAGAAGAACCGAAAAAATCATATATTTTAAACTAACTTTAGGTAAATTATAAAGAATTATATAAGGTAATATTTCTTCTTTGCATTATAGATAATTTTGAATCTTTTTATATTCAATAAAAATATTAAATATTTAATACTATAATAAGCAAGTATATCATTATTCAAAATATTTGGGAAAATAATAAAAATAACATAAACCACTTAATATAACTGATGTTTGACTAAATCTCTTCAAGAGCGCGAATCGTTATATAGAGAAGAATTTGATTTCATCATTGACAATGTCACACAATGGTTTTTCAGAATGAAAAACTATTGAGACAATAATTTTTTAATACACTGATCTCATTGATAGCTCAAGCTTATCCTAAATATTTTCATAGATCATAATACTATCTATCTATAACAATTCTCTTAATAAAATAAAATATTTATTTGATGAAATGATGGCACACTTCGTACCACTGTGCGAAGTTGCCCAGCATTGTCAACGCCATTGCCATCAACACATCGCATTGCGTTCACTGAGAGTGTATGGTTGTACTTGTGTGTGTGTGTGTGTGTGTGTGTGTGTACTGGCAGCGAGGCAGCTAATAAAATTAAAATGCCATATTTCAGGCGTTGATAACAACAATAAGTGCAGCGAAGTCGCCTCGCGTCTGCGAGTAGGAAATTATTTTTTGGCACGAACTCACTGCGGCCTTGTGCCAGAGGAAGAGCTCAAATCGATGCAGGAGGTGACTGTGGGAGGGGGGAGACTCTTTGCCCGCCAGCCACGTCTATTGATATGACAATGGCAAATAAAAGCGCCAGAAAATTACCTGTAAAAAGTTTTTAGAGCCTGCGGAGGTATTTCGATTATTGATTTTTATGTCGTCGCCGTTTGCTTTCGAGCGAAATTCTCCCAAGTCAAATTATGAATATTAAATTGGCGTGGAGAGAAGTAACAAAGGGGAGGAGGAAGCAAAAGGGGGAGTGGGTGCTGATTTGGATGATAAGCATCGGCAGACATGGCGCAAATGGGCAAATGATTTATGCCAGGCTGATTTTATTGATTTCTTATCAGCCTTGGCCTGTGTACCCAGCTAATCAATTAACGTGCATATTTATTTTAGCTCAGTCAAAACTCTCGAGGCGCCTCAACCTCGGAGCTGTTGTTGGGGCGCCTCGAGGCTGCCTTGGAAGCGTAATTAAATTAAAATTCCTGTTACATGACAAGCCTGGCAAAAGTGTCGTCACACACACATACACAACATGGGAGTCAACAATTGGCGCCCACTGTGTGTATATGTGAGTGGCAGCATCCATGTCCTGCATTGCCACAACTACTATGTGTGTGTGAGTATGTGTGTGAGTGTGTAGCTCGTTTTGTGCAAACTAAGACACGTTGTCAGCATTCATGTCACCGGTGCCTGACTACAAGCCGAGGGAGGCCTAGGAAGGAACGTGAAGTTGTCTGCCAGCCATTTGGAGTGGCTTCTGCCTTTGCATTTTACAAAGATTTTTCATTAAAATTTACAAATTTTAATAGTTTTTCCAGCTTTATTTTCTATACAATAGGCAAAATTCTGCTGTTGCAAGTGAAAAACTTCAGCTTTTTGGATATGTGTCAAATGCAGACCAAGGAATTTTAGCCCAGGATGCAATCTTGCCTTAAATACGACATATTATTAAATTGCTATGCTTAGACTTCAAGTTTAATTTAATTTTAAATACTGCAAAAAAAAAACAATTAAAATAATTTTAAGCAAAAGATAAAACCTATTTCACATATCAGACTGCGCGATAAGCAGCCAAAGTAATTCATGGAATTGAATTAAATGTGCTTAATTGCGGTTTTCTCCGTTGAAACGCAAAATCCACTTCAAAATATGCGGGTGCCTATTTATAAAATATTATTTTACTCACTGGAATTCGAATCTATCAACCCATATACCAGACGTAAGAAATTCATTTCTTGAACGACAGTAATTATGATTCTCAGTAGTTATCGTTCATTTCACGGAATTAAATCCCAATGTTCTCCTAATATAACTTCTCGGATTTACAATGACTTTTTCTTATAATGTGGCCTCTTAATTCCATATCGATTTCTTTTTAAATTGAATTTCAATTGATGTAAATTCTACCTCTCTAAACTCTTTTCTCTGTTCAGTTTGAGATATTCTAGGTTATAAATAATTTGGCAGAGAAGCACGTTTAGCGTACAATATTCGCAACATTTCATTTGAATGAATATCATTTATTTTCAATCGTTTTCGTAATGTGTTCGTTTGATTTTTATTTCATTTGCACAACCATCGACCAGGTAGTTCAAGTAAATAAACAACCAATCGAATACAGAGCAACATTTAAAGATACATTTATTATTTGGCAAATACGCAAACACTTCATGATGATTACCAAAAAAGGGGGGAAGCCCCATGCAAACAGTGCTGGAGAAAAGGCAGCAGCCAGTGTTGCCGGGATAGCGTACAAAAATCTTTTTACGTCAGTTCTGCCTGTCTTGCTGCCTGGCATTTTCTTGCGTTGTTACCTTCAGGCGGGCCAGCGTTCAATGCTTGGCTGGCTGCGTTCATCCCTGGCCTCTACTCTTTCCCGCCCCTGGTGCCACTTTGCCAGTCCTTTAGTCCTTCAGTCCTTTAAAGCTAGAGAGTCAACGCTGCTGCTCTTGTTGCTGGCAATTTCCTTTAGACGAGCTGCGAAAACACACGAAACTGAAACTTTTGCGAAAAACGTTAAACGCAATGCTGTCCGTCCGTCCCACGTTTTCAGCTCCAGTTTGAGCATCAGGGCCTGTCCCTCAGTTCAGTTCTCAGTTCGCCCGCCCCTTCGTGTCTGTTTGTCTGTCTGTCTGTCTGCCTGTTTGGTTCATCCTTCCGTTTGCCTGTCTCCGTCTCCGTCTCCGTCTCGGTCTCAGTCTCTTTCTCATTCCCCGTCTCCATCTCAGTTTAGTATATAACAAGTCAGCGTCAGCTGCTCCTGCTCCTGCTTCTGCTCTGGTTTTGGATGGGTCTGGACTGGTCTGTCCGCTTGTACGCCACTTTGTCGGCTGCCTCGAATACTTCCATGTTCATTTTACAAGTAAAACGGAAATGACAGTTCCGCAGCGAGCGCCGAACATCTTTGCAGTTGGCAGCGTCCCTCATCCCAGACGGTGGCTCCCCATGAAAGTGAAAGAAACCTTTTCCCGCATAATAGTCTGTCAAAGTGGCTGCCACCACCGACACCCGCCGTGTCAGTCAGATTCAGCTCCAGCTTCAGCTTCAGCTTCAGCTTCGGCTCCAGCTGCAGCTCCCTTTGTCAGCTGCCTGCTCCAGGATACTTAGCACTTAGCAGTGCCTCATACTCATACTCGGCTCATCTTTAACCCACTTCAAGCTGCCCCACCCCGCCCCTATCTTATCTACTCAAGAAGCCAACAGAAACAACTACACTTGGCGATTTTGAGAGCCGCATACAGTTTCCAACTAATTTTCTAATTATGAGCACAAAGGCGCACAGAAATCATGTCACGCTTTCTGACTGATTTATGGCCGTCGGAGAAATGTCAAACATTCGCCGGGAGATTGTTCCCCCAGTCCCAAAACCAAACTCGATCCAAATCTCACTCCCAATCCCCAGCACAGGCAAATATCAAGCATCCCACGCTTTGGCTTTTAACTTATCCAAATCACTTGGCTACGTCACCAGTTTTGGCCTTTTGTTTTCGTCTTTCTTCTTATTTTTTTTTTTTCTTATTGTTGTTGATATATTTGATTTATTTATTTATTGTTGGCTCTTGTTGTATTTGTCCAATAATCGCCAGCCGAGCGACTGATTAGCTTAATTTAACGGATGGCGACCCCTGCCCCGGCCCTTCCCCCTGACACTGCTCAACAACGATATCAATATCAAAGTTGAACAAGTACTTCAACTCACTGTTTGAACTTCGAGTATGGCAATGCTAAATCTTTCTTGGATAACGTGTAACGGAATTTCCAAGCAATAATTAATAATTACCATTTACTACGCACTACTTAATATTATAAAATAATATATAAGAAATATACACATATTTATCCTGTGTATCGCCTCTGTTTATCAGTTATAAGCAATTAATCCCATTGAACTCGGAAAATATTAACAAAACCTTCAGCAAGATTTGTATATATTATATAATTATATTTTGATATTTTATGCATAATGTAAATGTGATTTTTATAGAATTATTAAGAGACTAATTTGAAGCACATTTACTATTTAAACTGTCATTTTAAATATATGGAGATTTAAGATCTGTTAGAGATAACTTCAAGGTCCTTTAAGGAACTCTCCAAAAATAAATAAATATAGAATTAATTGTGCAAATTATAGAAATATCTATCGTGAGTTAAAAGTGGATTATCGTATTGTCACGCACCCATCGCTATTGGAAAAGAACACCCACATATGTTGATCCACTTTAGCTTAGCGTACTTGCATGTCAGCTGATGTGTGTGTGAGTGTGAGTCTGTGTGTGTGTGAAGTCTCCCAGGGGCCGTTGGATGGGTGGGAAGGGGGGGGGGGGCAATGACGATGGCCATGGGGCACACTTCCAAGTAATTTGCAAAACTCCGACATCCGACACTTTGCTGTAGTTTGGCGACTTTGATTTATCGTCGAGCGCCTCGCTGGGGACACAATCAAACGCAAATGCAGGCATAAGGAGTCAACGTCAAGGGCTTCAATGTCCTGCAAGTGATGTAGGCGCGGCACACACACACATTTGTATGTATGTATATCCTGAGAAGGTCAGCGTTGTTAACGCGATTATGGCAGCTGTTAGAGGGAGCTACAGAAAAACAATGGCCAGCTCAGGGTCTTTAGCTGTGACATGCAAACCCGGAGGTGACAGCCCTGCAGCTAGCAACAACCGGAGAAACAACGAGAATAAAAGATGAAACAAAAGTCCATGTTATTCTACGAAAGAGTCAAAAAGTCAACCTCAACTTTGGCTTTTGCCTCAACTTCGTTTGGGTTTTAGCTTCAGCCTCAGCTTCAGTTTCAGTTTTAGCTTCAGTTTTAGCCTTAGCTTTTGCTTCACATGACCGAAAAGTCGCACAAAAATAATCCCAAAAACTTCGTTGCTCAAAAACATGAAAACGTTCAGCACAATGACAGCCAAGGGGGTGTGTCAGGGGCGGGGAGTGAAGAGGGGCTGCGAATGCGGAGACGTTGATCACAAAAAGGAAAATGTCAAAGTTCTTTTGCGGTCTCCGAGGTTCTTTAAATGTTCTCGGTAACAAATAATTTTCTTCTTCTTTTTTTCTCTCTTTCTTTTTTTCTCGGAACCTTCGCCAGGGAATTTAGCACACGAGAATTGTGCGCGATTTTTTTGTTTCCCGTATATGTGTTGTTTTTTGGATATTTTTGTTGTTCTCATTTTTTGGATGTCGTCTTTAGTTTTGTGCTTTGTTTTTGTTTTTGTTTTTGTGTTTTTGTTTTGTATATTATCAAAGCATTTTGTTTTGATGTATAAATATCTTGGCCTTAACTTGCCACGGAGCTGTGATGGCATCTGTAAAGGGCAGGTAAGAGGGCAAGATGTAGTGTATTATAGGCACAGGAAATGTAAATAAAAGTTGTGTATTTTTGCCTGGGATTGCTTTAAAAATAATAACCGGTGTAAGTGCTTAAAGAGAATAGTTATACTTGTAACTGTTACAGTCATGTTAAGGAAAAGCGAGCTGAGAATAATTTCAGACCAAGTTGTAAACTATTTTTGGACATTTGCTTATAAAAGAGTATTAGTCTTATTATATATTAAGAGAAAGTCTCATTGAATATTGGAAATGTTTAAAAATGCTCTTTAGGTTTTATGAAAAAAAAACTAGATATTGTATTATTGAAAATCGATTTTTTTAAATAATTTCAGGTCGCGACAAAATTTAATTATTAGCCTTGGCCTTTAAGACACACTTTGCAGATCATTTTGCTTGCCAATTTTATAGTTGCTGTACTTTAGTATTTGTTGGTATGTTGTAGTATTTTTTCGTGCTGTTTTTTATTTTTGTTGCCTGCTTTTATTTGTGTCACGGTTGCATGATCATGAAAAGGAAGTGCACGTCAAAGCTTAGACACAAACCACGAAGCGTAAAGGTGCAAGTGAGGCTAAAGTAACAACATTCATTGCAATTGCCACCAACAACGAACAGCAGCAGGCCAGCAACAAACAACAATGGCTGAAAGGGTATCCGTATCTGAAGCTTCAAGTATCTGCATGCAGCAATGCGTGCCAGCGAGAATTTGTTCAACAATTTCGCTAAACTCGAGGCGAAAACTCGAATAAATTGGCTTGAAAAATGAAAAGCGAAAACTGCGCAGACAACAAAACAAAACAAGGCAAAATAATAGCAGCAGCAACTGTGGCAACGTCAGCGGCAACAAACGCACAAATTACAACAATTAAATGGCGAACAAAGTAAGCCAAGCCGCAATTATCACATCACTAGCGAATGTAGACGGAGTGGGAGTCGGAGTCGAAGTTGGAGTTGGAGTCGGAATCGGAGTCCAAGTCAGAGTCGGGGGCGGAGACGCAGTTGGAGGCGACGGCGGCTTTAGCTTTAATTTATGAACTGCGGCAAGTGGATGTGGGACTTGGGTTGGAGTCTCCTCTTAGGTACATATCTTTCAGCCGGGTGGCCACTGAGGCGCATAGCATCGGAATCTCTCTGAGTGTTTTCACTTTACTTGCAGCAGTGTCTGTGTTTCAAGGTGAGCAGCGATTTGTAGCGGCAAATGAGGCAGGTAGAAACACCGACAAAAAAGTCGTAGAAAAAATGCCCAACAGGTGTCAGCAATTTGGAAGCCTCTTTGCCTGCACCTAATAAACGCTAAAGAACACTGTCCAGAGCACTTTCTCAACTCGTCTCATCTGGTCTTATCGCGTTTCTTAATAAATTGACAACGATCCAATTTCATAATGAAATTTTTGCGGCTGTCAGCCTTCAATTGAATCGGAAAAACAAAACAGCGACAAAAGTGGTGGGAGGGGGGAACGAGTAAAGAAGAGGAATAACAGAAATAACGCACAGAGATCCAAGAATTCCCCCATGAAAAAATCCAGCTGACAGGCCTGGCCCCGTTCATCCCAGCCGTCCCCATTCCCCTTCACACAACCCCAATGAAACTTGTACAGAATGTGGCATGATGTTTGTATCTGCGTTGTGTTTATGTGTGTGTGTGTGTGTGTGTGTGTGTGTGTGTGTGTTTGTGTGCGTGTTGTTGTTCTTTGTATATGTATGTATGTAGTCATATCGAGTAAACGAAAAACAAAAACTTTTTTCCACTTGAGTAACTTAAGTGCCAATTCCTCCAAAAACAAAACAACAACTATTACAAAAATAAATAAGAAAGAATTGAAAGCTGAAGAAAAACCAACGCAAACAGAAGACGAATAAGTATAAGAAACAAAAAAGAAAATAACAGCAGAGGATGAGCACATAAACATTTTTTTAATAGGGGAAGCCAAAAATTTCTATAGACTTTAATACAAAAATCGATATCACATCAAGTTGAAAGACATGAAAAAACAAATTGAAGACAACTGCAAAAAGCTGATTACAAATTAAATGTGGTAGCATACGGAAATGAAGGTTTAAAAATGTATTATTCGAATTGGATAAGCATGAATGTAATGAAATTATGAGTTACCGACTTAAAACATTTTTAAGATTATCTGTTTTTGGTAAATACATAAATAATTGACTATCAATTACAAATAAGTAGTAATAGTAAACAATATATTGAAAAACAGAGTCACAAAATCTATACTATGTATTTCATTCAAAATATATTATTCGATTCTTAATTTTAATATTCCAAATTCTTTTGAAGCTATTAAATAAGTTGTTTAATCATATAGTCATATATATTTCTATCTGTCTATTAAAAATATTTAATTTCATATAATCATCGCAACTTAAGAGTCAACAGCCGTCGGCAATTGCACAAAATCTTAACATTTAATGGTGGGAAATATTGGATATTAATATATCAAGCACTATCGTTGAGTTGCAATCTGTGTTCAAGGACATCTTTAGTTTTCTTCAATACTTCAGCTGATGTCGTAGGGAAAGCTCAGCTGGGCGCTTTCAGCAGATTTGCGTATTGTTTGAAAAGGGAATTATAAACAATGGCTGCAAATCAAATCACATTGATCAACCCATAAACCGGCACATACACACACACAGATACACAAACACACATACACACACACACACACAGATACACTCACAGAGTCCAGCACACAACAATAGAAGCGCGAGGAAGAGAGAGCAAATCAAAGAAAGGCAGCCATGATTTGCCGTCGGCAATTTGAGTGGCACTTCAGCCATTGAAGAGCGTCGGCCTGGCAACGGGCTGCCAGCCAGCCATGCGAAGGCTTTGAGTGGCGAATGCTAAATGCTCGTCATCATCCACCATGGAAAAATTATCTTAAAGATACATTTAGCAGCCATAGCGAACACATGGCATCTTTCAGCTGCAACCCCATGGTGAGAATGAGAGAGCGAGCCAAAGAGAGAGAGAGACTAAGCGCGCGCTCTCGCGCAACAGCTGCGCGCAGTCTAAAGAGAGAGCAAGTGACAGCAGCAAAGAGAGCGAAGGCCATGCTCTTATCCTGTTTTACCGTTCCATGCTCTCTTCTGCACGCTTGCCATCTCACTCCCACGCAACAGCTGCATGGCTTCCCGCCAAATTTCTTGTCGGCCTCGCTGCTCTCACTGGAAGTGCCGCTCTCTGGCACTGGAATGCCGAAACAAGTTGCCGGCGCTCGAGGACAGCACCAGGAATTGCGTATTATTATCAACTATCAAGAACTTGAATTTAAATTCGAATATTATTTGTTGCTCGATGCTGAATTATTTTTAGATTTTGATGTTTTATCAAAAATTTGATATCATTGCCAAGTTTGCGAAATTGATTTGCCTTCTTGCATATTAATCGCGGCTCTGACGCTATTTGTAGTTCAATTACATTAACATAAATTCGCTATTGCCCAAAGAGGCGTCTTTCGATCGTCTAAGGCAATCGGCAGGTACTCGTATTTTAGCCATGGAAGAAGAATCAAATGGGTCTTTGGCCATTTGCACGTCTGACCCTTTTGAAGCTAATGAATTTTTGCAAAACATTTTGATCGCTTCACTGACCGATCACGTGGGGCCCAATTCTTTTGCAACACTGCGAGAAATATCTATGAGATATGTGAATTGGGATTAAATATAGTAGGACAACGTAGTAAACATTTTGAATTATGTTAAAAAATAATAAGTCTTAGATGATAACTAAAATAATAATTGGAGGAGAAACGTATCCCATCCAAATTAAGAATAGTAACTTTAAAATACAAAATCAATTAGTTGATTTCTGTATTGAAAGCTGGTTAAAAAAAAAACGAGAAAGCTTCTAGAGAAACAGTTGGGGGAAGCGAAGCGAAAAACCTTCGCATTCCTCAGCATCGCCTCGAGGCGCGTACGTTGTTCCTGTCAGTTGAAAAGCGTATCAGGTATCGATTCCAATTGGAAGTCGACATTCGCACTTTGGAACACGGCGAACAGAAAATAATTAAGTTCTCAAAAGATTAAAATCATGTTAGCCGCAGATCAATTAGTAGATTTTTGCAACCCAACGCATATTTCATCTTTTTACTCGCCTCAAGCGACGACGCCCCCTCCCATACTCGTATCCCGACCTGCCCTCCGCCCACCTCCGTTGCAGATACAGATGCCAGTGTTGCATAAATTTACATATGAGAATGTCTGAAATGATATTGAAGGCTGTTGAAATGCTGCAACTGCAACCTGCAGAGAGCTGAGAAACTGAGACCTGAAACCTTTAGTGATCGAGGCACCTGCCTGTGCTGCCCTGTAGCGATGGCTGGGATCGGATTGGATTGGAGACAGGACCTGGACATGCACATGCACAGACACGTCAGTAACTCATTTATCGCTTAACTGGACTTCAGCTCTCAGACTCAGGGGCCTCTTGGGTATGGGTTTGAGTTTGAGATTGGACTTGGGTTCGGTTTCGAGTTCTGTTTTTATTTTGACAACGAATTTGCATGCACTCGAAACTGTGTTTTGAGCCTTGTTAATTTTGACTAAAGTCGCTGGCCTACGTGCTCTGGATAAGCGCCAAACCCAGTGCCAAATCCAGTCCCAGTCTCAGTCCCAATCCCAGTTGCAGTCACAGTTTCAATCCAAGTTGCGTGACTGACCAACTGCGAGTGCTACGCATGCGCGCGCTTACAAACGCGATGCTCGAGCAAAACGATCGACAACAACCAAAATAACAACAACAACAGCTAAGAGTGGTAGTAAAAAAAAGAAGTAAAATGCGAAACAAGAAACAAAACAAAGTGTTCGATGTTTCCGTTTCAAATTCTAAGGAACAAGACATTTGCGCACCGCCAGCAGCCCGGGAAGACAAGCGCACCACAAGAAGAAGATCCCAAAAAGAGCCCAAAGGCCCCTCGGTTAATGTGACCACAACAGACTCAGATTCAGAGGCAGACCAAGACCAAGACGAAGAGGAAGTCTGCAACCCGAAGACCCTGCTCTAGTCTGGGACTCAGTCATTGTGAATGGACAACTCGCCGACTTAGGACGCGTTAACAATTGTTCTGGCCATTCGTTTTTTGGCCCAAAACAAGTTCGGCATTTTGCTTTAGCAGACCGCCAGAAGTGCAGCCAGACAATGTTTGAAGACGCACCATGGGAAGCAAACGTAAATTGAGTTGAACAAATTTGTTAAGCTTTTAAGTATCTTATTTTATTTTAGTTCTCTACTTGTGTCACAAATGCAATGAATAATAATTCATTTAATGTTTATTGTCTTTTTTTAAAACAAAAAATAAAAAATATGTATTGGGAAATTTAAAGTTATCAAAATAAGTTATACTAAGGTCTGAGAGAATTCGCAAAATGTTTATACCCCCATCAGATCAATAAGTTTCAGTGTTACTTGCAACGGACTAAAAATAAGATTTCTTATAGAAAATGTAATTGAATAGTAAAATGATTTAAATTAATATATTGTTAAAGAAATTATTGCAAACAAGATAAGAAAATAATTAGAAGCAACATAAAGACTCAGCCCACTGACGAAGGCAACGTCACCCACTGTACCCATGCCATTTGCTGCACTGTTTCCCAGTGCCGCGCAGCTGAGCGCGCGATTGTGCCGCAGATAAAGGCACTTGCGCATTACAACTGCTCGAGCAGACCATCCACAAGCACGTCCACTAACCAGACAACAACAAGAAGCACAACAACAGCAATAACAACAACAACAGCAAGAAGAATATGCGAAAAAAGTGCAAGAGAATTAACAATTCATTTTATTGTTAAATATGCCGGAGTTACGGCAGGCGGTTCTAAGTACGAAGAGACTGTGCGCTTTTGGCCAGGCTAACAAGGCTTGTCTGCATCTGCAACTGCATCTGCATCGCCTCCTCCCCCTTTTCCCGCTGCCTCCACCCACTGTTTGCCGCAGGGGCAGACTACACTGACCGCCTTGGCTCATAGTTAATAATGCGATAATTTCATTTTCATTCAAAGCAAATCGAATGGACTCGAAACGCAGAGACGCTAAGACGAAGCTACCGGATTACGATGCGACTTTCTGGCTGGCCGGCTGGCTGGCGTGTTGCAGCAACATGTTGCAGATGTTGCGACGTTGCGACGTTGTTGTTGCTGATGCATGCGCAAAATTTAAATTATGTTGTTTTGTCGCATGTTTTTCGCTTCTCATTGCTGTCCATTTGTTGTTGTTGTTGCTGTTGTTCGTTCATTCGCAATGTTGTTGTTTAAGGGCCTTAAAACATTATCAATGAATAAATGAAAATGTCTTTTGTCGACGGAAAATTGTCGTGTTGTTCGTTTCGTGGCATGCAACCTGCAGCAGCAGCAACTGTGCCTAACTTAACGTCTTCTTTTGGCCAACAAGCGCTTTAAGTCGCTGTTTTATGTCACAGTCAACTGTCATTTGTACATTGAATGCGCGACCCCTTGTCAGCGAGGGGAGAACGAAGCGAAAAGGAGAGGAATAGAGCAGAGGGTTAAGGATTGTGTTGCACGGCGATATGTTCAATTTGCATAAAATCACTGGAAGCACTTAGGATTAATAGGCCTCGCGAAGGATGCCGATGCCGATGCCGATGTCAAGTGGCTGCCAAAGTGGCTTGGCAATCGTGCAACAGTGGGGCATGGGTTAAACATATGTATGTTTGCACCACTGTGCTTGCGACAGTGTTAATCGGATTATCCCAAATTGAGCAATTGAATTTAAGCAATTTTCTTACCTTATTTGTTGTTGTTGCTTTGTAATCCATAAATCTCCTCTCAAATCAGCTAATCCAAATTATGCGAATGAGTAATCTAGTTATCCAATAATCTGCAGAATCTGTAAATGTCCATAAGAGAAACAGGAAATCGATTTAGTCTATCAATAATAATTTATTATCATAAACGAATTTCCCTAAACTAAGAAACAAACCAAAATCATGCGCATGCACCACACAAATTCTAAAACCTCCCTCTGGCGGCAGTTCTTGGCACTTCTCCACACGCTCAACTCGACAAGATGAATCACTTCTCAAATTCATATGGAAATTAATGTCTTCATTTATTTATATATTCATTCGGTGTGTCTACAGTTCGATTGAATTCTTTGACTTTTCTTATGATTTATTTTAGGTTTGTTGAAATAATTTACTGTACTTGTAAGAGCTCTAATTCTGTTGATTCAACTTAGAAGCAAAAAATAATAATAAATATAAATATAGTTTTATTTAATATAAAATTTGTTTAAATTAGCAATTTGTCAGTCTTTATAATATAAACAATCAAATAAATAATAAACAATCAAATAACAATAATAGAAGCATCTCAAAGCTATTTTTTATGTATAAGCTCATGTAGGTTGTTTTTTTAGATCAGAGAAAAGTACGGAGTCAATATATACTTGATTTATAGTGTTTGGCTTATGCAATTCTTATTAACAAAAATATTTAGAGTAAATAATTTAATTCTTGTATTCACGATCACATTGAATCGTTATAATTTTCACGAATGATATTTTGGCGACCCGTTGTTATCGATTTAACCTCGGCTCTCTCTCTCCTCCCTCGTTGATAAACAAAAAGATTTTTTTGCAAACTGCTGACATTTTCCCACCTTTTAATGTCAGCGCCCAGTTGGCATATGGACCCAAGCCACGACCCGTTTTGGCCCCGCTCTTGCCCCTGCCCCTGCCCTTGTCAATGCCACTGCTGCCAATGCCAATATCCGACTGTTGCTGCCAGTGGGACTGTCAGCTTGGCTGCTGTCATATCCTTTTGCGGTTGAGGCAGCCGCCGCGGCTCTGCTGGAAATTTGAGCGCGCTTCTCATTCATTTGCGCCAAATGTCATTATTGTTGCTCGTTTGTTGTTGTGGTTGTCGGTGTTCTTGTTGCTGTTGTTGTTTTTGTCTGTGCTGCTGCTGCAGGCGGCATCTTTCGCCACTTTGGTGTTGCTGCCAGGGCATTGGGTCTTTTGTAAGACTCCCTCGTTAAACAGATTATTTTCACACCCGTCTTGGAGTCGAGTTGCTGCCAATTTGGTAAGGCAAAGTGAAGCCTCCAGCCTCCAGACTCTCAGCAAGGCGTTAATAATGCGATTTCAATGCAATTGCTGGCCAAATTCAAAGGTTTCTCTTCTTTCTTGTTGTTGTTGTTCTTGTTGTTGTTGTTATGCCGGAAAGTGCGAAGTGCTTGCAACAAGCATTCGTATTCGAGGAATATGAAAGCGACAGCCGCTGCACAAAGCTCGGAGTGACACATGTATGCACTTGGTTTAGACACAGAATTCGAACTTTAACTCTGACTCGGAGTCAAACAACACGCCTGGCCTGGCCTGGCCTGGTCTGGCCAGAAGAAGCCAGGCCAAGACCTAACAATGGAATAAGCCTGCCACAATCATTGGCATCGCTTTTGGGTGCTGTTAATTGCAACTGATCGTGAATGGTTCGCCCCGAATTGAGATCCGGAAAGCGAAATGCATACTAAAAAAAGCATTTCATGGGAGTATTAGAGTTGCTTCGTTTTTTAATTTTAATTTTAGAATTTTTAGATACTAGATATTTTTATGTATTGCCTTCTTTCAAATAAAAACATTGTATGCCTTTTATAACGTTTAATTATCGAAATTTCAAGTCAATTACTTTTTTAAAATTTTTTCGTTTTAGACGAATTGCAAGTCCCAGCCATGCAAATTCAAATCTCGATTTGGTATTGCCGAAAGAAAAGAAAGTGATTCCAATCAGTAGTCAAGTGTTATTAATTCCCATTAGAAATCCACACGCACGCATCGTCGGACATGCTCCAGGGCACGTATCCGTCGAATACGAATACGAATATGAATACCCTTGGAATGCCGAGCCTCAATCCGTGAGGTGGCCCACCTAGGCGTAAAAGTATCTAAATTCATATGCATATGTTATTGGTCGGTTTGCCAATTTGTTGAATTTGCCTCTTTGTTATTGTTTTTGTGATGATGGAAGAAGCGCGAAAATATTTGCGTTGCTGCGTAATTTGATAGACGGACTCTTGAGCTGATGAATTGGCGTTCAGATAGATTTCAAAGCAGCTCACGCCCAACATCAAAACGTCCATAAATATTTTTGTCGTATTCGCTGGCGGCCCGGGCGAATTTATGGCCGGGAGTCGTAAAAAGCCGTAAAAAGTTGCAATCGTAAAATTAAAGGCGAAAATAGTTTTTGGTCGCTTAACTCGCACTGTGTGCCCAAAATATCGAATTAATTGGCACTCTCAACTTCTGGGTGGCCCCTCGCTCCATCTGTTTCAGTTTCTGTGTCTCTTTTTTGATTTATCGTATGCACAGCGTGAAACCGCTAATCAGTCGCATTTGCATGCGCAGCCGCAGCCCTCAAGTATTTTTGCAATGTTTAAAAATAGAGAATCGATCCAAGTCAATTTCTGTTTATATCGACTCACGTTCGAAGCACATTTTGAGAGCCACTGAACTGTTGTGGCCACTCGCCACCAGATGGCGCTTTACGACTGCCCCAGCCATCTAGCGGCTGCTGGCGAAAGCGTTAAGTATCATCCTGCGCATGCTCTAAGATCCTGCACTGCAGGATATTTTTGTTGTGTTGGGATGTGTGTCACCGCTAAAAAGCATTCAGGAACACTGAACAGAATAAAGGATATCAAATAGTTCCACAAATGACCGCTACAACCAGTTGGCGTATCAAAGTCCTTTTGAAGTGGAAAAATGATTAAGGAAATTTGGGAACAATATTAAAATGTGCTTTTGGGAAAATAATTATTAACAGTTTGTTTTGATATAGCGGTTTACCTTAGCCAAAATACCTTGTAGATAAATTTGGAAAACGTTAAATTATATTAACGAAAAGTTAACTTAAATTTCAAAGAATGTATTCATTTAGTATACATATGGATAATTCTGGTTCCAAGTTTCAATTTAAAACCAACACTCGATGTCACTTAAACTTATTCTGGGTTATAGTGAAATTCACTACAGTTGAGTTTTTGAATAAGAATCATCGGTAAAAAAAATTTCAGATTATCAAACTAATGATTGAAAAATAAAAAATGGAATTTTCGGAACGCCAGATTGGTGAAATAAAAATTTAAAAATAAATTTGAAGTCGTTATTTATAAATAAAAGAATAGCCCATTGGAAATAAGAGCACAAAAAATAGAACATCATTATGTTTTGTGAACTTAATAGTAAGATGACGCAATCAAATGAATAGTTTAAATCTAAGTAAATAAGATAAATGATTAGAAGTTTATGAACAGTATGAGTAAACAAACATATGCCGTCTGATATTTCATAAATATATAAGCGTTTAAGTGAATAATTTCGTAGATGCTAAATTGATTAAAGAACGAGTACTACTTCTAGTAAATTGTCGAAGAGGGACCACACAAAAGCATCTGAGATAAATTAAAAAGGAAAAGATATGAAAAAACTAAAAATAAAATACAAGACAATGCAAACAGAAACGGAGACAAAAACATAAACAGAAACCAACAGAAAATGTAAAGCAATAAAAATGAACTTCCCTTTAATTTTATGGTCTTGCCGACACTTAATAAACAATAATCATCATCATCAACGATGGGGGAGGGGAGGAGTAAGGCATTGGCAATGGCTTTTTAGAAGGGGGAAGGGAGAGGGGGAGGCGAAAGGGGTATCCACGAATCAAGTGCTACGCATCACGATCCGGTTACTCGTACTTCATTTGGCCGAGTCCAAAGAGTTGGCCAACGAGATTTGCATTTTGATGAATTGCAGGCGAGAAGCCGAAAGATGTTTTGGCCCGACGTGGAGCTACTCGTACTACCTGTAAGTCATTTTAGTGACACTATCTCAAAATGTGGTCTGTGGGCGGGGCAGAGGCAGAGGCGGAGGCAGAGGCGGTGGGGTGTGGCACAGACACAACAAACTCGTGTACTTCTGCTGCGACTTGTGTGACTTGAAATTTAAATTAACCTCAGCGCGGTTCGGTTCGGCTCTGTTTTGTCAGTCGTAATTATTTTTTTTGCCATTTTTGCAAAAAAAAACAAAAAAAACAGAAATACGAAAAAAAGGCAAACAAATATTTACTCGTATATAAGTAATTTGTGTTCTCTTTTTTTTGTTGGTTTTCGCCTTTGGCTGAGTTATTGTTCAAATTAAAATGAACGATGTGTCGGTGAGGTCGCAGCTTTTGTTGTCTAAGCGCCAATGCTCAGCCCCGACCCCGGAGCGGACCCCTTGGCTATGGCAGTGCCAGTAACAGACCCAGCACATCACACGTCAAACTTGACTTCAATTTTTTCTAGCTTGTCGGACATGATGTGACTATGAGCGTGGAGTAGAGTAAAGCTCTATTCCGTGCCATGCCATGAATCTCCATCGTGTCCAGCTCGTCGTGTGATCGCGATAAGAATTACCGCTCCATACAACGCGGCCCAGATGAAAAGCTTTTGCCCCTGGCCAAAACGAACGAAATATTGGCTAAACGCTTATGCGGACATGACAGACAGCCAGACAGACAGATAGATAGCGAGACTATGTGTAACTGTAAGTGATTACTTTACATGGCCAGCAACAATGTTCACAATGGACAGTCACAAGCGCCGCCTGCCTCATGGCCAACAATTGTGAACATCAACTTGACACTCGCAGCGGATTCGAGCTGTGAAATGAGTATCTTGATCCGCATCTAATCGAAATTCATAAGTCGACCTGAGAAACAATGGCAGCATTCACCGAACGTGTGAGTGCGTGAGTGATTGCCGTTATGTGGCTGGCCGAAGCCAAAAATTAAGAAGACAAAACAAAAAACAACGTGGGATCATGTCAACTGACATACTCCCTATCATTGTGACCATCTTGATTTATGCCAATGGTTCTCTTCAAAGGGATCTTTAGTGCAGATATAGTTTATCCGTCATACTTAACAAGGTCAGCTTGCTCCAAATTCCAAGCTATTCAATAAATAGATTTGCACATGACAAGATCTAGCTAATATATCTTTGAAAAACAAACAATTAATCGTTAAAGTTAATAAATTAAGTAAATGAAAAATTTCGGAAAGTGCAGTGTTCATCTTTTGATGTGTCTAGTTATATTATCGTAACATTTCTAAAATTTTATCGATAGCCCTTTGACTACAAGGCTCATTAAAATCTTTTCAACATTATTTTAACATGTTTTTCTCTTATAAAATAATTTTATTCAGATTTAAAGTTCATGAATTTGAACCATTCAGAATAGTCTTAAATTTATCTATAGATTTCAGTCGGCTCAACCATTTTCAATTTCTACTCGGCTTCAATTGAGACTTGGAATTGCCATAAATTGCATGTGCGACAGCTGTGCGAATGTCGCTATGTCTGTGCTGTGTAGCTGTGAGTGAGATTGTGTGTGTATGTGTGTGCGAGAGTGTAGGTGTTGGAATTGGACTGGAGTTGAAACTGGTGAATGAAGTTAGTTCATTTAACTTCAACTTATGACGCGCCAGAAATTTGCAGACAATGTCTGACAGACTTTCGAAATATTTCAGTTGAACTTAGGGTCAACAACAACAGGAAGGACAATGTGTGTGTGTGTGTGTGTGAGTGTGTGCATAAATGTGACTGTAAGCGCACTTGGTTTGAATTTTGAATGACCTTGGCACAGAGGAAATGGCAAAAAGCATTATTTAAACTTAACAAGCCGACAACTGGGAAGCCGAACAGATTTAAACACACTCTCACACACACTTAAGCACACTCACACACACACACTCACACACAGCGTAAGTTTAAGGGTTGCAAGAGTGATGGAGACATGTTGCAAGCTGCCCTGCTCCCAATTTGCTGAACTCAATCAGAACACGGCAGCCCATAAGAGACTCATCGCTCCAGGGGGGAGTTGGCATAGTCAAAGGGGTGTGGCACGCCCTATTGCCAGCCGGTGTACCTATCAGTGTGTGTGTGTCGCTTCTGCGTGTATTTTGCTAATTTACTAGACAGAAATACGCCTTTAACCCACCAAGCTCATTTATTATATAAAACAGCAACAACAACAGCAGAAAACGGAGCTGGAGACAAGCTGTAGCTGAACCATAAGCAGAAACAGGAGCTGGAAAACTGCCGCACAGGAGTTGCGAGTTTCGAGCCTTTGCAAGGAGTAGCAGCCACAGCCGCAGGACTCTTCATACTCCAGCTCCTGTTCCTATCCTCCGGCAACAGACAGTGACAGTCCCCAGACCTGAACCTGAACCCTTTTCAGCCTGCGACACGTGTGCTCCGTGCTTCCTGTGTGTCCTCGGAGTATCCTCGAGCACCGCAGGGTAGCAAAGTGGAAAAATCGTGTTAATTTAAAGGCAGCAAAAACAGAGATTTTTGATGTAACCATTTATATGAGTTTATAATTACAGAAATTAGTTTTTCCGCTTTTCTCTTTCTTTGCTTTGCTATCTACGTATGTAACTTTATAGCAGATACAGATACATATACAGATACAGATACATATATTGTTTACATCTGGGGTAAATAATAGCTGGCCTGACTGCAATATGAATCATATTTCAGTTTGTGCTGCAGCAGCAACAATGCAGGGAAAAAATGGAAAACGAGTGCAAAAAGAACACGAAAAACTATTGGATATATAAACTTTAAATTCTGTAAGAACAATTGTTATTTGTTTTTCGAGATATTTTGTAGGTGGAGAACAGTTTTAGATATTAACAAGACATTGAGAAAACGAGGCTTGGATTCTGAATTATATTTATTTTCGAAATGCTTTAAATGCTGTAATTGATTCAAAGCCATCATTGTTTTTGTGGATCAAATTTTATTAGTCTAAGATTGATATGTAATCTGCTTATTATAACGATATTAAAATATATATAATTTAGGCCAGCAAAGTCCTCTTCAGACCTTAACATATAACCAATTACTATGCCGTGCTGTCAGTCCATTTGCTCTCATTTTGGTTTTACGCAAATTTTATAAAATATTTAAATGCAATTAACATGACCGCGGCATAAAAATCAGAAAGGCCAGCGTAAAAAATGCGAAAAAAGTTTTGTCAAATCAGGTTCCTTCCGTTCTGGATGCACAAAATGAAAAATTTCATATAAAATTAACCCTGCTGGCAGGATTTCCAGCCCACCCCCGGGGGCAGCGTGTGTAAAAAGTAACCCCGAAGAGCACGGAGACAGGACGAAAGGGGTGGCAAACGGGAAGGACCCGGACTGCGCCCGAGGCAGACAATGTGGCAACAAATTTGTATGTAAATGTATGCAAAAGTAATTAATCATAGTCGCACATGCACGCACACAAATACACACATACAAACACATGCATACACACACACAAATGCAGAAGCAGGCAATGCGGACATTACACAGACAGGGATACACAGGACGAACTTGCTCTCTCTCACTCTCTTTTGGTCGGAGGTGTGAGTCAACTTGTTTAAAGGTTAACTTCATTTTTCTGATATTACGAGATTGGAGAGAGACTCTTTGGCTCTCTGGGCTTAGGTTCTGGCCAAAAGGTAGACAGGAGTATTGGAGGTCCTTTGATGCCGATAGTATTTGAGGCGAGACTCAAGTGCTTTCGCCTTGGCACCCAGTCACATGTGTGCAATCAGAGATATTGAAATGCGACACCGACAACCGAGGCTAGACCCAAAATCCAAATCGGAATCCTTGGCCAACAACACGTGGTTGAGATTTGGCCCTGCAACGGGGTTGGTTGGTTGGTGGCGATAAGGTTGGCGGCCATGATGCAAACGTCGCTTGATAGCGTCCAACAGATGCTGATAGGCGAGGGGTAAGAAGAGGATCGGGAACGGGAGGGGAGAGGAGCGGAGCAGAGTCAGACAATGGCAACGGCTGCAGCGATGGCAACGATGGTGGTGGAAAATGAGAAGCAAACGGCAATGTCCTCAACCATGCAAACCCAGAGAACTCACACACACATGTATACAAAAGAGCGAGAGAGAGAGGAATATAAAGAGAAAGAGATTGAGGCAAGAGTGAGAGACACAACTGGGAAGTGTCGGAGTGTTTCAGCATTTTGGTTCGTTCATAAATCATCGCTGAGACGACACCATGTTAAATTGGAACTTTTCCCATACAAAAATAGAATGGATGAGAAAAAAAATTAAAAGAAAATACGTATAATAAAATATATAATATGTTTTGATATAATATATTCTACATGTACAATATTATTATATATTTGGATACTAGTTAAAAATTGCATTCATATAGTAGCTTATGCTAAAAATAAATTCAGCTTAATTTCAAGCAAATATTTGGGTACATTTTTCTCGTTTCAGAGCCACAAATCTTTCAAATCTAATCAGTAGTATCAGATTGAGAGATATGAAAAGTATTATTCAGTGAAATTTTATAAAATTAATAATGCTACTCTTCAGTTCACCAAAGCATAAAATATTTTCAACGTTGTTGTTAATTTTGACAAAATTTCAAATCCAATTAAAATGTGCGCAACATTTGTATCTAAAAGTAGCAACAGAGACAAAGTTCATTCAGATACAGAAACAAATGCCTATGCAAATGCAATTATGTATGTGTGTGTATATGCAGCTCTCTTTTGCGTACTCTCTCCCTCTCTTTCACTCAGTTGTTCGTGGCCAAAAAAGCCATAATTTTCCAATTAAGCGAAAATGAGCGATTTATTTGCCATGAAATCAGTGAGAATCGCCGATAAAAATCTCTTCATTCTCTGCTTGCCGCGGCACCAGGATCCGACATACATGTCGTTGTTGTTGTTGTCGTTGTTGTTGGGTTTTTTTTTGTTGTGGTTGTTGTTTTTCGCTTTGGTTGCAGAAAGTGCAACGTGAAATGTTTGTTGCCGCCGTTGCAATTATTTATTATGCGCATGGCAATGGCCAGCGAGTGTCTGTGGGAGGGCGGTGTGGCAAGAGGGGCAGCCCAGTCCGGTCAAGGGGCAGTGGCTGTGGCAGCAGCTGCTGTTGCTGCTGTGGGTGGATAACTGAGTGTGTGGATGAGTGAGTGTGTGGATGACTGTGTGCCACTTAACCCCCAGGCCAAACGAAGCATTCGTCCGCATTCGCTGTGTCAACACGAGAGCAGCGGGAATTTCGGCCGGTGTCTGCATCGTTGTTGTTCTCCTCCTCCTCTTTTTCTTTTTCTTCCTTTTTTTGTGTTTTTGTTTTTTTCCATTGCCATTTTTCTGCTGCACTTTTTCTCTGCTTTTTTATGTTCCTTCAACAAGCGACTGCAACTTCAAGTGGAAAATTGCTGAATATATGTGCGGATGCCTATGAGCTTCTTATTGTCATTTTACCCAGTAGTTCATATCGACAGGGTATCTTCTGTTCTCAATAGAATAGTCAGTTTGACATCCCCTACAGAGCTCAGCTTTTTTGTCTCTAGGGCTGTCACCATCCCTCGAAATAAACAATTGCAACTTCAATAGCGTGCTTTCGAACGAACAGTGGGCTCAACTATTTAGCACCTGTTAGAGTAAAAGTGTTGCCATATGCTAATTAAAAATGCAATCGGCGAGGCAGGCAACACGCCAGGCGACTCCGCTGCAGTGGTTGTTGCATGTCTTGTGGCACGGTGAAATCAGCGGCAACCACCACGTTTTGCAAGTATTTTGTTGATCCCAGCGAGCTTTGCATATTTTGGCTGCCTAATTCAATTGTGAGAGGCAGCCAAAGTCCAAGCCAACACCATCTCCATTGCCTCCTGTCTTGGCTCATTTATCAACACCTTTTCATTCGTCTCTGTGTGTTTGTGTGTGTGTAGTAACTTCCGCTGTAGTAACTCTAGTCGGGGGGATTGTTGGACCTACTACACAGGTGCCAAATACAATTTGTGTTGCATTTTTAATTTGTGGCGCCCGTCTAGGGACCTGACTTCTTTCTATTCGTGTCTGGCTTCTGACTGGAAAATTGGAATTCATTTTTCCGTGAAGTTCAAGTTGGCCGTTAAGTGTTGAAATGTTTACGGATGCAATTCCTGCCTGTGTATACATTTATTTCTGTTTATGAATCGATGCTCAACAAATGACTAAATTTAATTTCAACGATAACGAAGTATGTATAATACAAGGAACAAGCTTATCTGTTATATTTCTGTTAACTAAAATCAGTATTATTTGCAGTAATAAATATTTATTTAAATTTTTAATTTTAAATATAATATTGACATTGTTATTAAATTATTCTTCAATTCTTAATTAAACCAAGGAACAAATTAATTGTTCTGAGGAAGATATCAACATATTTTAGACAGTTATTAGATACCCTTTACATACCACAATGCGATCATTCTATTTGACATTATCTTAAAAATGGCATCCTTTTTTTCCTAATACTGAACAAAAATTAATTAAGTATAATGTGTAATTAGTCAATTAAACATTTTTACAAGCTTTATGTAAATTGTAGTCCAATATTGTCTCTTATATAGTTGTATATATTTTCAAATATAGATTAAATGAAGTAAATAAGTTAATTTTTTTGTGGCGCCAGTTGCCGTGGTATATGGACTCGGACTACCGATGTTTTAATACGCACTCATGAAATACAAAAAATCAGAAGCAGATGCAGATGCAGATGCAGAATCAGAATCGGAGCGAGAACACAAATGGGAGCCGGAGTCAGAACGAAGACCAGACCAAAGCGGGCCAGGGCTATAAATTAAACGCATTTTCCAGGCACAGACTGCAGGCTGGGGGAATGGACTGAAAATTGGGGAGACACTTTCGCCAGGTCCACTCCTACTGGCCCAGACAGAATTTCCATTTATTTCGTTTTATTTCTGTTAATTTGGCCGGGCAATACGTACGAGTTTACTCGCATGCAGCCCGGGGTCAGGTTAAAAATACGCGGAACATGAGGCAATGCACACGAATTTATGAAAAATTAATTTTGAAATCGTTAATTGAGTGTTTATTGCGACTGAGCTCACTGAGCGCGACGCCGGCGCCCCGAATCTGAATCTGAATATGAATGCGAATATGAATATGAAAATAATGCGAATAAATGTGAAAGCTCATTAAATATGTGAGATTTATGTGTAGCAAACAAATTGCATATAAGCAAGAATTCACCACAAATAGTAGACCCTTCCATGTTGAAGTCTCTAGAAAATTAACCAACCCCAATTGTGGCGAAGAGAGGAGAAGGGAGGCAGCTCCAATTGCCATTCAAATGCAAACGCGGCAAATGTCAGTCAAAGTCGCTTCCAATTTGCATACGAACTTAAATCATTTTGTCGAGCCCCTGAGTGTTTGACTGAGTGTATACACTCATAGTATAAATGCGAGTGTGAGTGTTTGTGTGAGTGTCGATATGTCTGTGCATATAACAAGAGCAAACAATATTTCTCACATAAATTCACACTTTAACCAATTTGCATGCAATCTGCGGGGGTGGAACAGCCCCTACCCCTCTCTCTCTCTCTATTCCTTCTGATTCCCTTGATTTCCCCTCTTTCCACTCCCCTTTCAACAACTGCGCTGCGCAGACAGCGAAGCAGTGCAACGCCCCCGTCGCCATTGTCAGGCTCCCTCACAGCACAACGCCAACACCAACCCCAACCCCAACAGAAGGAAAAGGAGGAGGGGCACGCTGCACGCAGTGGTTGGGGGTGGAAGGTGGTGAGGGGAGAGCGGGTAGAGCTGAGTGGTTTTTTGTTTCTGCTGCATTCAGTGCAACGGCAACGTGGACTTTTGCATATTTAAACGACGCGAGTGAGTGAATGAGTTTGAATGAACTCACCATGACCAAATACAAAAGCTGCACAAGTCGACTATCCCCGATCCCCGATCCCCGATCCCCCTTTCTCCTCCCCATAACTCCCGCTCGCGATAAACGAATGCATTTCAACGCAACGGTAAAAGACAGGGCCGCCAAAATGAGAAACAAATGAAAAATACGAATACATGTGAATTTACTCGTACGTTACTATTTGCATAGCCTACCACACAAACAGTGGTCGAAAAGCAATAGAAGTATGATTTTCAATTGAGGCTATATTAAACACATGTGCTTCACTCAGATAACCTAGCTACTGAAAATTATATTGTCTTATGAATATTCAGTTATTTTATCAACTCTTACTCCACTGTATAAATCTTCTGAACATGTGCAGCCCATTTACCAATGCCAGTGCATTCGCAGCGAGTTAAAGTCTGAGCCTTTATGCCACTTCCATTCATTCATTCAACCAACAGTGCAACCTACTAACCCTTAGTTGCCTCTTCATCCTCCCCCGCAAAGGAAGCTACCCTTAATTTTTAGTCAGTGAAGAGTCTGTGCCATTGAATGTTATGGGCTTAAATCAAAAGGTGACTAAACGAGAATTTCCTTTTTAAATTAATAAACTCGGCCAGTGGCCCTTGGCCCGTTGGGCTTCTACTTCAACTTGTACTTGGACTTGGAACTCGACTATCCGCGGGGTTGCCTCCAAACTCAAACTTACCCGTTAACTGCACTCATAAATTTTGCGAAAAACTTTCTGACGTTTTGTAGTTTTTTATGGTCGGCGAAAAGTGTTTTTTTTTTCTGTTTAGTAGAAGAACCTTTAAAAACAGGCTCAAATACTTTAGTGCAAAATGTTATGGACCAACTCGGTGAAATTTCTATATTTCATTAATTGCAGATAGTTTGTAAGCACCCACCTGAAAATAGAGAAAAACGATAAATTAGTTGAAAAAATATTTTAGACATTTTAATAAATAAATAATAAAGGAAATTTAATTAAATACAGATGTACCTTATGATAATTGTTGGACGGGAAAAATTAATCGAAGTAAACAAAGTTAATTTTCCATAATTTTAAGATATATTTAATTGGTTCAGTTTGGAACATATACGGCATGATTTGCTGTGCAGACTTGAAGCCAATGAATCGTTAGCTAGATCCACATTTCAGCCCTTAAATGCATACGAGAGACAGTTCAACTACCCTGCAGAGTAAGTCAGATTGCTGTCCAGGATATGAATACGGGTTAGTATTGCGAGGGACGCGCGAGTCCAGGGCCACACATTGCCACAGCTGATAAAGATCACCCTTAACCCCCGGAGAAGGAGAAAGAGGCGGGAAGACGGAAGGACGGAATGACAGAATGACGAGAGGGAGAGAATGAATGGCTTGGTCGGACGCACTGCTGGTATTCTTGGTGGAATGCTGCCATGCAGCACATGTCCTGCCAAGTGTTTTAATTATAAAAATGAGATATCGCAGACGTCCTCGGAGCGGGACACAAAACAAGTCGAAGGGCGCTCTGAACTCTGCACTCTGGAACTCTGCTAAGGTCGTTAGGGCCTAAACCTCCCTTCGCTTCCTTCTTCGTTTCAATGCAAAACTATGCGAAACGCGTGGCAGTTGCGCGTCTGTTGTTTGCCCCGCGGCATTGGCAGGAAACATGTGCTGTGCCTATCTGTGTGTGTGTGTATCTGTATCCTTGCTGGCAACAGACTTGGTCTTATCAGCAAACGCGACGGTTCTTATCAAATGCGAGGCAAAGACAACGACAGGCAATTTAAATGTGGCAACGCCGCGCCACAAACTAGAAGCGGAAAGAAGCAAAGGATAACAGCGCCAGTCTGTCCGAGGACACAAAGTTTGAGTCCTGTCGATACGAACCACAAGCAAGTTCCATTCGGCATTTATTCATTCATGCGTTGCACATTCGCATTCGCTCTGATAAAACGGCCCAGATAAGTCAAACAGCCCCGAGGATGTGGCCCAATGTCGAATATCTGATTCACAGCGCCCCCTAAACAATCCCCTTACCAACCTTCCACATTGCTTATTTATTATACTTTCGTTGTCTCTCTTGTCTGACTACGTTGACGAAGTCGAGAAAGAAGTCATTCCCAAATAAGTTGGCAACGAGTATGACTACGATTTCCCGTAGTACTCCCTAGAATGGTCTTATATTTGGATTTAAGTCTACCATTCCATGATCAATAAATACCATCAAAGGATCAATAAATATTTAATCTTTTAATTGATGCCTTGAATTTATGCTTATCTTAAGTCTCGAGATATCATTTCAAATCATAACAAGGAACGAATCTTGGAATATTTGTAAAGAAAAGTTGCTGTAATTGTTCATGGAATATGTAGTAAACTTTAATAATAGTTATAGATCATTACTAAGAATGCTAATTATTTTATCATATGCTTAAATAAGGTATGTCCAAAAGAGAAAGGAAACCGAATTTAAAAAGTAAATTATTCAGATGCATTCAACATTTTTTTTTTAAAACAATGGTATGACTGTTCTCAATCTACAGAGTATTTTAAAACCTAATCAAGTCAAACAATTCCATTTAAATATGCTGGTAAACTTCCCACACATCAACCTTCGCCGATCTGAGGCGCAACTGCTGTTGATGGAATGAATTGAGTTCTCAAGTTTTTGGAGCATTTGAATAAATGCCGAAAATCACACAAAGGGCTAAAACAAATGGGGTTAGTATTCTTAAGCCAGGAGCCAGAACCCAGTTGCGAGGACTCGGGGCGAAATAAGTCAAGGGAAACTCGGAAAAGTCACCAAATGTGGGCAAACGGAAGCCATAAATGAAATTAAAACAACAGGAGAGCTCGGAAAGCGCGGGGAATGCGGCAACGACATTTCTCAAAGGACCAAAATTAGGGTCACTGGGTGTGTTTGTATTTGGGTTTCAGGGTTCAGGGCTTTAAGGGTTTGGGGTCCGTTCATTGCGTAACAGAAACCCGCTAACACAGAGAAGGAACCAGGCGATGTCTCGCTGTGGAAATAGACAACGCAGAATGAAAACAGCCGAAAATGTTTCCAAGTAGAAAATTCTGTTCTGTTCTTTTTCTTTTTTACACCATTTTCATTTTGAATGCGGCGTCCATTTTTTGAGCTATTTTTTTCTTCTGACCAGAAAAGTTGAAATATCAACTTTTCTTTTCCTTTTTTATTTTTACGTATTCATTCTTTTGTTGCTTTTGCATTTGTTTCTGTTTTGGCTGCACAGCAAACGATTCGCTTGTTTGTTTTCGTTTCTGTTGTTGTTTTGTTTTTGTTTTATTTTTTTTAGCTGCCGCCCGCTGTTTTTCCTCATTTTTTATATTACCACGCCATTTATCATTTCCTTTGCCAAGCACTCGCACATATTTGCTGTCCCGCTCGCACCCTGTTCGTTTTTTCGCCACATTCACTCAGTGTGTGTGTGTGTGTGTGTGTGTGTGTGTTAGTGGTGTGTGTATCTATATACTTTCAGATACTTTCGGAATATTATTTACTCGTAGGCTTCAGGTATATAAAGCAATTTTCACGCAGCTTTAATTTAATTTATTAAAACTTTCGGCGCTAGCTGCGATTTTTTTCAGAGCAAGGTGCGTGCGAGGCCACACCCCTCGAAAAAAAAACAGTTCTAGATAGCTAGCCCCCTTCCCCATTCTAACCCCTTGCCCTATTCTCTATCTGTATATGTGTATGTGTGTGTGTGCGGCTTTTGGAATGCCTTCAGTTGCCACTAAACATGAAACAGGCTCGTTTTGTTTTCGTGTTCGGTTAACTTCGTTCTTGACATTTCCTGGCCGGGAACCTTTTGGAGCCGTCGCTGCTTCTTCCCGTCTAAGAGCTAAAGTTGGTGCTGACGATGGTCATGGGGCTGGTGATGGAAATGGGGATGGGGATGGGGATGGGAGCTGCGTGTTTGCATTTGACACATTTAATTCCACCCCCTTCGTCTGCCGCTGACATGATTTATTAATTACGAGCCCAAACATGAAACGAACTTGAGTTCTTAATTTCGACCTTAAAGCTCAACTCACTTCTTTCTGATTATTTGAACTTGGAATTTGACTATATACAGATAAGGATAGGAAAGAGGTACTTACTTGAAAAGTTTATCACATGTATTGAATTATATAAAATCATTTTCCTTTAATTAATCAATAAAAATTAGACATGTTTCTTTAATAAATTACTAGAACTTACTGAATTTACTATTTACAAAGTCTACTCCTTGTTTTAAAAACCTAAACAAGAGAACTAAAAGGGATTGTCGGATAGAAAAATATGTGTGAATTATAATTGAATATTTTAACAGAATCTATGTTATTAATATTTTGTTGAACTATATTTAATTTATATTTATATTAGTGAGAAATATTTTTGTGAAGTATATCGCTCCAATATCTTATTGCTTTGTAAAAAGCTACCAAATTAAAGAACAGTTTGCCGTTCCTAAGTTGAATTATTAATTTCGTTTTGGGTTCTCCAATGATTTAACCCTTTATAAATTTAAATTTATAGAAGACAGAGCGCTGATGAAGGTAATCCCTAGATTTTAATTAAAACCGTATTGGATGAGCTGAAAAATAAAACACACACGTTTCTGTTTACGTGTGGTTTTCTTTTTAAAACTAAAATGACAACTACAACAACAAAGATAAAGGCCAAAGCCAGACGAAAACAATGTTTTATTTTTGAAATCAAATTTTTGTAAGAAAGCAACACAAGTGACGATGCTGGGATGGGAAGGGGACAGGCGGGAATGCTGCAGCATAGACAACATAGAAAAAAACTTTGGCGGTGAACGGAACGCGCCAAGCGAGATAGATGGATGACTCGGGTGCCAAGATTTATGGTTGATCAAGAATTTCCCGTACGTTGCACGCGCTTTTTTTTCGGCTCCGCTGCCTCTGCTTGCCTCCCCTTGGTTTGTCTCAGTCTCAGCCTCACCTCGTCTTGCTTCGCCTCTCACTGCCTTGAATTGCAGTTTTTGTTTTGATTATTTTTAGATTTCCTTTTCGTTTTCAAGCACCAACGTAATGCCCCAGCCCCATCCCGTGCCTCCTTATTCGTATTGCAGTCGTACCGAAAAATTTTGTCTTCTTTTCAACTTGTCGTCTTGCAACTGCAACTGCAACTGCGGCGACGCGCGAGTGAGAAGAAGAAAAATGTCTCTTGGGTGTATTCATAACATGCCACGGCCATAAATATGCTTTCTACGAGACATCCGACATCTGCGGCTTCGTCTTCGTCTTCGCCTCCCTCTTCGTCTCTCTCTCTCTTCTTCTTCCCCTTCTCTTACTCCGCCTGCAATGCCACAGCCAATCGCACGTCCAACGCCCCAAACTGGGCGTTCAGCAACTGTTCCTTGACGAATTGGACGGATGCAGTGCGTCCGATGACTTCAGACAGACTCACACACAACCAAACAAGTATATATGTATATACATGTGTGTGTGTGAGCCAATCTTCTGTGAGTAGCGCTGCTTAATTGAGAAACTAGTTTCAGTTCGCTGAAGATGTCTAAAGGCTCGGCATATTCAAAACTGGCAGATGCTTAACAGTGGGCCAAATCAATAAATTTCAAAAGATATTGTCATTACTTAAGAAGTATTATTTTAATTTAATTGCAATTTCGAACAGAAATATAACAATAATAATAAATATACTTAAAGCGAATAAAATTTGTTTTATAAAAATGAAAACTCTTAAGTTAAAGACTAAAACCATTTTTAAATTTATAAATAATAAATAACTTCTTATGTTAAATGCATGTTCATATAATGAAATTACAAATTATATATTATTATATTAAATATGTTCAGGATTACTTTAATTGATATGATATTTTATACCAAATTAACTAGTTACATAGAAGTCCAACTAAAATAATTCCTTATCCTTCAATTTTAAATGTCTATCCCATGAGAACAATATGTAATCTGCGGGCGGTTCCAACTTCTATTTGTTACTTAATACTTAAATTTGAAGATATTTAAGGTTGAGAAAGTTGGTGTATTACCCACTGTGCAATCGACTTATAAGGCTTACTCGCTCTTGTCGCAGGAAGTGTTAAGCGGAATGTTTTAATAGCTGGCAACGCAAGGCACTTTGGGTTCTCCTTTTTATGCAAATTACAACAGTCTGTGCTAATAACATGTTCCTCACAATATCCGAGAGATAAAACATTTTAATTTTCAAGTGCAACGCTGATCGCAAACGAGTTCGATGCTGTTGGGATTCGTATTGAGATTGTAAATGGGGATGGGGATTCGAAAGAGTCGGGATACATTCTTGGCAATGTCTCAATTGCAATTGCACTGGTAAGGCGGCCACCTACTTGTAGTTGTGCATACCCCATGTGAAATTCATACAAATGCAAATAAATAAAATTGAAATTAAAAGTTGTTTGCGACGTACACCGAAAACACACGAAAGGTGATAAATCAGGTGACAGAAATTAATTGAGTTATACAGCATTGGATGCATCCTATATATACCTTGATTTTATACATGTGTGAGTGTGTTTGTGTGAGTGAGTGTGTGTGTGTAGATACATGTGTGTGCTTGTCGTCGCCGTTGTTATTGGGTGTTGCAGGCGAGCTCGATATCGATATCGAAACTCAAGTGTTGTCATCCGGCCTCACACTTGAGCTTCATCTGCCCCAAGCCGCGCCTCAAAGCGACAACGACGACGACGACGACAATGTCTGTGCCCCCGCAACCTGCGTGCCTCTTTGTGCCGTTGCATGCCCCATGTTGTTGTCGTCGTCTGCTTCATTTCTTGCTTGTCTTTTGCTGATTTTGGATTAATTTGTTCTGCAGTCAAGTAAATCCCCAATCGCAATCCCAGCCCCAGCCCCTATCCCTATCCCTATCCCCATCCCCAATGCCTTGCATTTCTGGCTCGTTGCGTCACAAAAGGTGCTGCGCAAAGAAAACGGAAAGCAAAACGAGGAAAAAACAAAAAATTGAGGCACAAGTCAAGTCACCTACCTGGCAGGGCTAACATCAGGTTTAGCCAGAGCAATGGAATAGCCAGAGCAGTGGCAGCAACGGAATGATATATGAAGTATCTCATGGTATGACATTAACAGCACACACGAACATGTAGTTTTGTTATTTATTGAGTTTTCAGATATTTTGAAGGCATTAACATTGAAACAAATTATTATGATTACAAGATTTATTGCCGCTAGCCAGCCGAAACATACGAATAATCGTATCAAAAGACAAAGATTAACAGAAATTGCCAGAGAAAGACAGTGGGTAAGAGAGAAAGAGAGGGGAGACTGCCAAAATATCGCATCTCTCATTTAAACGAAATGTCTCCGACGGCCTGCCCCAACCTGTAACTGCCCACTGTTTACTTACTACGGCACGCCCCTTGTTTATTACTCCCTCTCCCGCTTTCTCAGTTGCTTGACACTCATTTTTATTGTCATCTCACTCACGCACCATTTATCGTTTTGTCAATTGATTGATTACGAAATCTTTGATCTTCATTTAAATATCGCAGCACGTAAAATGTTTTCACGTTTAAAAAACCTCAGATCTGAATACTTAACAATATGTTATTTAATTCGAAAACTATTATTGATAATATTATTATTGGTAATATTTATAAATAAATTCTTAAATTGGAATTCGTTTAAAAAAATTAGATTTTGAACCTTTATATCTTTACTAACTTTGCATTAGTGTCTTAGCTCCGTAATTGAAATAAACTAATAAATCAATTAATATTCTAAGTGCGAATTCAATCGATTTAATTTTAAATTTAACGCAAGCAACGTTAAATATTTTTTAATTATTATATAATGGATTTAAAAATCTGAAGAAGCTTATTAATAATCATTATTAAATTATTCACTCAATGAATTTATCATTTTCAATGTGAATATTTGATTTAAATCTTTTAATCTTAATTACTTATGTTATAAGTCTGCGGTCCCAACGCCGAGCAAATAAGTCTTAATAGAAACATTTAGTTATCTCAGCATTTCATAGATGATTTAGATGATTGAAGATACGAGTTTTGAGTAGGCAGCCAAGCGAAAAGACTGTCAGAGAGAGAGAGAGAGAGAGAGAGAGAGAGATAGAGAGAGAAACAGATATAGCGAGATAGAGAGAGGGAAGACCAACATTTTATTGGCTTATTAGCATTGATAATCTCTGGATGTTGGCCAAGAGGTCTGGGCCCGCAGTGTCCGGCTGACTGACCCACGCATTGTGGCCAGTGGATGTCTTGAAAATGTCGTGGAATCGAGACGTGACGCAGCGCAACGACACTTTTGGCCAATTGCAGTTGGCAATTGGCAATGGGCGATTGGCGATTGCATAATTGCAGCCGACTGTTTGGCTAGTTGGAATGCGCAGGAGCAAATGGTTTTTTATTGCGGATGCATTGGCAGACGATTTGCAGCGGTCGATAACATGAGACTGGACGGTGTCTAATCAGAGTTTATTGATTCAAACGACAGCCGAGCCGACAGCTACAGTTCTGCAGCCGATCCCGGTAGCGTTGCAGACAACGGGCCACAACACCTGCCACAAATGGTATTAGACTGAGTCTTAGACTCGGTCTGTACTGAAGTCAACTGACGCTTGGGTGCCACTGTCTTTTGTGTGATTGTGTGGTGATGTAGTGCTGTGGTTCTGCGTCTGGTTGAGCGCCGGCGGCGGTGTTGCAACTGCCTCACGAGGTGGACACGGACTTCATAATTGCCGCTAGTTGACGCACGTCGCACGTGGAGCTACGTGCCCCCTCTGGCAACTTGGCTAAGCTATCACCCCCTTCCTACAACTTTAACTTCAACTTCATAGGCGAATCAACGTCGCGTTTTCTTTTTACGTGGAAGCAAAATTTTATCACACTTTTAATGTTGCGTTGGCTCCTCATAACTTTATAGCTTTTTTTTTATTGGTTTTGCAGTCAAAATGTCTTGTCTTTGGGTGTTTGGTTGTAGTTGTAGTTGTCGTAGTCGTGTTGTTGTTGTTGCTGTTGCTTCTGTTATTCATACCTTGGGCCACTTTGACTAATTGCAGTGCACTTGCGACTTGAAATGTCTAGCAGTTGTTGTTGTTGCTGTCTCTGTTGTTGCTGTTGTTGCCGTCGCGCCTGTCAGTCAACACAGACCGACAATTTGTCATCTTCTCTGTCATGTCACAAACGGGAGTGTGTTCCCTCTGTCCGCGTGTGTGTGTGTTTATTGTTGTGCTATCTGCATTTCCATAAGAACTTAATTTTTATTAGATTTTCTTTTAGAAAGGGCAGACGACGCCACTTTATTGAGTCCGCGGCGAGTTAAGCGCAGTACGCTGACCATCGTTTATCACTTCCTAAGACAATTTGCATGCAAATCAGTTGCGAGCTTAGAGTGGGCTTTGCTTTCCCTAGCCGTTAAGCCTCTTGGCTGTTTTAACTGGAAGTGATTCTGATAGCAAGTTACAGGAAAATGAAAACCTTCAGAGCTGATTGACAACTAATTTGTATTGCGATTAGATAATATTTTCCATACAACACACATCTTATTCTTGTTAAGTTAAGCTAACATTATATAAAACATTTATGAATTGTTTAAGTGAATTGCTTGCCAACTTTCTGTTGAAATTATAAAATATTTGATTAACTTGTTTATTGTTCAACACATTATATTGCTTGGAATTGTACTTTGCTCATCATGAGGTAGCAGACTTTACTTTGCCAAACCCCAGACCGAACTTACCACCCCCCAAAGCCCAATCCGTTCGGATATCGTTTGTCTGGCGCATAAAGCTTTCGACTCGAAGGAAACCAATTTGTTCAGCCGTTTGATTTAAACGGTTTTATGGCCGTCCTGTTGTTTTCACTCTCTTGTTGCCGCTGACGCGCCCTTATGTATGCCACTCGGCGCACTACCCCCTCATCACCTCACCCTCTCACACCACACATTCACCCACACCCGGGACAGTACTCGACTCGACTAAGCCCCTCAGACCCTCCTGCAAGGCAGACAGTGGCAAATTTGCAGCATATGCACAAAGGGCGAACGACAGGACTTAAACGAAGGGACAAGAGGACGAAAGGACGACAGTTTCGCAAGACATTTGGTCAAATTCAAATTCATTCTGCGGGGGCTGCAATGTCATGTGCCGGGCATGTGTGCCAGACCCCATCCCCTGAGTCCTCCTCCCTGCACACTTAAGTCTCAGCCCCTGCCCCAGTGCACACACTCGCAGCTGAAAAGGCGTGTGTGAGTATGAGTGTGTGTGGACGCAATGTGGTGCAAATGGCAGCCGTAACGGTTTAATCTGTTTTAAATTATTTTTGTGAATTTGCGGAGACCAAACAATGGGCGAGAGACGTTGTCGTGGATGCGGCACGCTAATCTGGTCGCAGCGCGATGATTGAGGGGGAACGGAGGTGGTGAGTGAGGGGAGGAGAAGGCAGAGCAAGTCGAATATTTTGGTTGCGAATTCGAAGCCGATTCCCAGTTGGGTTGCCTTTTATGCATCCGCATCTTTTTGGCTTTCATATTTTTGTTTGAGTTTTTATTTTTCTTTTCTTTAATTTTTGTTGTTTTCAGTGCGCTGCCCTTATAATCCGCACAACAACAACGACAATACGCCATCTCTCTCGCTCTCACTCAGTAGCTCTCTCTCGCTCACTTTATATCTCCCTCTCACTCTCTTGAACTGGGTCCGGGCTGTCCGCGTTGCCTGGCAACGTTTGGCATCAAGATTAATTTTAGACGAAAAAAGGAAAGAAATAAGTCAAAATGATTAATGGGCTTTAATTTTTGTTCGTCGTCGACGTAGACTTTGCCCTGTGCTGCTTCTTCTTTCTCAATACGAATCTGTGTGTGAGTGTGTGTGTGTGTGTCTACACATATGGGGGATCTCAAATTGGTGTTGGGTTTTTGGGACTCACCCGCTAGTTTCGATTCTACCAAATAGTTTCTATCTCTTTAGAGCATTTTTTTGTTCAACCATCTTTCTAATCATCTATTTATCCCACTCGCACCCTCAGCTTGCCTCTCACTCTCACTTTGGAAGTGACTCATCCTCCACCGAAACCGAGCAATGGCTTTGTCGAAAAGGGGAATGGGAATGATATTATGGCTGCCGCTTCTGCTGCCAGACATTGCGGTACTCCCTCGATCTGGCAACACTATGAACTGCTCTTAAGACAAAAAATATATTTTAAATTTATATACAACATTTACTGCAATAATTCGATAATTAATAGTAACTGTCAATAGATAATTTAAAGTTAAATTAATTTTGTTGACAGTATAACGTTTAAGGGGGACAATACAATGGGATTTTCAAATGTAAAGTTTAAAAAAACATATAAAAAATTGATAAATTATTCTAGAGCATGTGAATCACATCATATCAAAAATGTACCTACATAAAATCAAAAGCAACTCAGTTATCAACTGATTTAATGGCTAAATCTCTTTTGCCCTTTTTATTTTCAGCTCGTTTCGTTTCGACTTTTCAGATCAGTGACGGTTTGTGTTATTTGGCTGTGGTTTACTTGGAGTCAGAGTTGGAGTTTGAGTTTGACGTTGACACGATTTCTCATATTCCGGTTAACTCTTTCCTAAGATTTTGTGTCTTTTTAATTGTGAAATTTCCACGAAATGCGAGTCGCGGGCTTTTGGACTTGGACTTGGTTCGTGTTTTGGGGCTGACACGATTCCGATTCCGCCAGGCAGCCGACGAAGCGCTGATGATGACGACGTGGGTCCAGTGACTGTCCAAGTACACTGCGGGTTCGAGTCCAGCGAAGGGGTCAGGAGGGGGTTCAGGCTAGTGAGCAATCCGAGCCACATTTGTGTCATTCTGCGACAACTTTGACATGTGTGACATTGTTTTTTCGTCTCTTTTTTCATTCGCTGTTTCTGCCTGAATTTTGTTAGCGACATTTTCGTGTAGTTTGTCGGTCTGGTAACGGCAACAAAACGAATTATTTCATGTTTTTTCAGACTTTTTGTCTGCGAACCTCACACAAACACGCCAAGTGCCCAACTTGCCCATGGCTAGTAAGTTAGATACAGATACAAATGTGTATAAACAAATGCAGATACAGATACTTAGATACCAGATATGTCGACATCTACATGAACATATACCTATATATCCACAAACATACATATGTATATAAAACCTCGTCGCTTGGCCTTTGCTTGTTCATTTTTAATACCCTGTACTTTTAATATTGGTAAAGTGTAGGCATAATAATTTATTACGATGGGATAATAGGTTTAAGCTAAAGCAAACTATATATAACAAAAATAAAAAATGAATCTGATTAATATTTTTGAAAATATTCATCGCTTATTCAGTTAAAAAGAAGCTAATGAATTAATAGTTTTGCTAATGCAAAAATAAATTGATTTATGATCATGGGCTTCTGATCATTTTCCAATGCTCTGATAATAAATAAAAAAGATATTTAAGAATACAACTTATGACCAATGAAAGCTATGAAAAAAATACGAGTATATAGGGTATCTCCAAGTCTTGACTAGAGCTCTCTAAGTTATTTCTTTTATTTCTGAAAATTTGCCGCCCAACTTTGAGCTTCGTTTCGCAGTTTCTTCGTTGCAAATTTGGTTCGCTTTTTGCCGGTCACTTTTCTCGATTCAGTTTTAGGCTCTTTTTTTTATTCTACGAGTATTTTTTTTATTTTATATTTCTTCAGCTCGTGCTGTTTGAACAATGAGTTTTTTGTTGGTTCATGTCAAAGTTGTTGTTATTGTTGTTGGGCGCGGTGTGTGCGTTTGAAATTCATCGAACTCAGTCAGCAGATACGAATACATTTCAAGCTAGCTGTACCAGAAGGTACTCATTTAGGATACCCAAAGTCTCTTGAATGTAGAGCATGGCTAATTGCTTAAAAAATGTAAAATTCCAGAATATTTCCATATTGATATTCATATTTGTCATTGTTTGGACACATCCGTCGGCTACTGCCGTCGAAATGCCCGTGGATCGCGCCCTCACCCCCGCCCGCTGTTTCCACGGAACTCCTGCAGTTTGCGGCCTCTGTTGCAATATGCAAATGTTATGCAACATATGTCATCATCAAGCTCATGTCATCCCGTGAATCCCTCAACGGCTCTGCCCCATGAAAATTGAGACAATTGTCCTGCTGCAGTTCACAGCAGTTGTTGCACGGAGCGCTAACAGAGATTTATGTCGGTTTTTCTTATAAGTTATTGACTTCTTCACACAGATAAATCACATATTTTCTCAATTCTGAAGTGTTTGTATTTTATAGTGCCATATAAGAAAAAGCGAAGAAGATTTAAGATTTATATGCGACCTTAAAGATCGTTGTTACTCCTCAGAACAAATAAAAAATGAAAGGAATCTAGAATTTCAGCTAAAATTTTAGAACCTGCAATTATTAGTTTCAATTTAACTAAATATTCAAAGTGAAATACAAAATTAATGTATGAATTCTTTATCTTGTAAAATGTTTTATATATTCGTAGCCATTACCTCTTAATCCTTTAAATAATGCAAACGACACGGGCTTCTAAAGAGTCACAAATTGATTTATAGCCATATGACACATTGAACTGCATACAAATGAATTGATTTATTATGAAATTTCGTTTTCATTTGAAAGTAAAAATACAAATAAACTGGCTTATCTGCAGAAGGCAGAAGATAGCCAACTATGAGTACAATTCGAGCTGAACCGATGCGATCTGGACCTGGCTGTGATTCAGATCACTTTCAAAAACGACGACAACAATGCGAACTCATAAATAATAATTTCAGGCTGCCTCGCGCTGAAAATCTAAAAAAATAACAAGAAGTAGAAGTAGAAGTAGAAGACGGCCAGCAGGGCCAACTGTAAAAACAGGTAACCTTCAAGCACAATGGCTGCAAGCGGCGAGAGGCAGGCGAAGTCAAGTCAAAAGTCATGTCCGTTGCTCGCCAGGGGTTGAGCGGGGGGCAGGGGCACTGAGAGCGCATCGGTTCAAAGTCAAATGTGGCTGTGGCAAGAAAAAGATGCATTTGTTGAGATACGCGCCTCAAATTGCCACTGCGAAGGACGCATATTAATTTTTATGGCCGTAGAAAATGACGATTGCATAACCTGAGACAGAGAACTGAGAACTCAGCGGCCTTCGCAAGGTGACTTCCTAAATGCCTAATGATAATTGGAATTTGGAAATTCTTTATGGTATTTATGACATGTGCAAGGAAATTGCAAGTGACATAAAGATGAAAATTGAAAAACCACACAGCAGGTTTTCACTTTTCTTCGAGTTGAGTTTTCTTCTGCTTCTTTCTGGAGTTGTTGTTGCATTTTCAAGGACATTTTGCGCATAAAAAAGGAGACTCTTGCCATCTTAAAGGTGTGCCAGTGGAAGCTAGGCGATCAGGTAGTTGGATTTTCCAGTTAGTTTTGCTAAATTTTAGTCTCAACTGTGAGCACTTTCTCTCTCTCTATATTCCTTTCTCTCTCTGCTCTTTCGCGAGCTCAGGTTCTCTATCAGCATTTTTTTACTTTCGGACTTTTTGCGTTCGTTGTCGCGTATCTCTTTGCCATAAATCATTGTCACCCGCTCGGCGCAATGTCACTTCGAGAGCACCCCGCTGGGCGTCCCAAGCTTAGACTCCGACTCAGTTCCAGTTCCCGACCCAAACTCAAACTCAAACTGAAACCCAGACCCCGACTCAGACTCTGACTCCAACTTCGACTCCGACTCCGATTGCAACTCCCCAACTGAATTCACGCCGTGATGGTGCCACAAAAACAGTTCGAGTGCACTCGCAAAAGGCGCTGACTGCTAGCTCCAAAAACGCAAAACCCACAAAGCACACACACTCACACTCACTCACACACACTCAGACATACACACTCACAGAGAGCTGCCGAGAAATGCCAAACAATCTGCAGTCACAGCAAATTGCCACCCAATGCAATGCCGGGCAACTGGGTGCTGTTTAGTCCTTTTTTACTGCAGCTACATCAAAATCCGCACAGAAATTAAATAGCACAGCAAAAAGACCACAACAAGTGGCATGCCACACAAAAATAAAAGAATAAATGCAACTCTGGAAATCCGCTAGAAATTCGTTGGCTTAAATCGTTTTTGGTTGAATGGATAAGAAACTTGAGAAACGTTGGCTAGTAATTCGCAAAGAAAAGAAGTGAAAAATAAAATCGTCATCTGCTCGGCGATACAGGCAAAAGACCCGTATACACAAAATGGAAAATTTCAGATCAGCCAGGCTTTAAAATTTACCACAGTAAAAATTTATTTTACAAAATTATATTTTCAAATAAAAAATAAAGTTCAATAGTCACTTTATATACTTATAAATATATTTAAATTAAATATTTATACAGAAGTTTTTTCCTTGAATGAAAACCTGGGTAAAATGCATTTAGGTTCTTACTATATTTTTAAATAATATATATAAAAAAAATATTAATAGTAGGAGGACTAGTACAGAAAAATCGAATGGGATTTTATTTGGAAAAAAATAATCTTGTTAAATAGTGAATGAATTGTTTATTTTATACTTTTTCTTAAATTTAAAATCAGAAACTTATTTAGCTTTTTTAATTGCCTTGAACCTTTGATTTTGAAATGAAGTGAACATACGTCATTTGAAGTTTGTTTTCACCGCAGTTAATCAGAAAACTTTTATTGTTGGTACAGCCGACCATTTTTATTATACTTATTGCAGTATCAAATTTAATAGTTTTTATCAAAAAATACCGCTTTTAAAAAAATATCTCTTTGTATTTTTGTTTAATATGCATGTGTGAAATTTAATTTTGTTTTCATTTTAGGTTTTGTTTGTGTTTTAGGTTTTTGCATTTGATTAATTAGCCGTTTCGTGTCGCCATTTATCAATGATTTTAAAAATTATTTAAATTTCAAATGCACGGCATCTGCTTTAACTAAACAAGTTTTGTTTATTGTTTTCTCAGAGCTCTTTGTTTCAAACCGTTTTGGGCCTCTATGAATACATTTATAGGTTTCGTTCAAATTTCTTTGGCTTTTGTAGCTTAGTTTGGGTTTCGGCTTTGGTTTTCTTCTCCCCGTGAACGGCTTTGATTAATGTTTTTACAAAAGACTTTGTCGCCATTTTTATGCGGGATTATTTAACTCATAACTCACGTCCGAGTGTGTGAATTTGATTAAAATATTGTGAGGTCTTTTTATCGACAAAGTAAAGTCATTGAAAGTTCTAAGTTGTTTATAATGAATCAAACATTCTTTGAAATAGAGATATAAAAAGGTTAAAAGACATACATACATAAACATATATAATTTATTTTATTTACTTTAGTATCGTTAATAATGATAAAGATACAATTTTAAATTATATATCTTTAAATTAAGATGACACTTTATTTATAATAAAAATATTCTACTAATGCCAAAATTAGAATCTCCTTAAATATGTTGAGAATTTTAGTTGATTCCAAAAAATGTATACAACAATGTGAGACCAGTGACAATACGAAGTGCATCAATGAACAATGTTAGTTCAGTCTCCAGTGTCCTGTCTGAGTCATAAATCATTAACTTTTTGCAATGCAAACAGAAGGAGAAACAAAAACAGAAATATACAGAGATAGAGGGAGATAGATGAAGAGAAAGAGTTTATGATTTTGTCAGCAGTGAAACATATCCAGCTGATTAAATCGATAAATTATGAGAAAATAATATGATCTGATGACAAAAATTGGCAAAATAAAATGGACTAGCTGTTTATATAGTACAAATGCGTTAACAGCAAATAAAGTAAAGGCCACAGGCGTTGATTGTGGCCAATGTTCATTAAAGTTTATTGAGCAAATCAACAACGAATCAAATAAATATTTATTAAAACTGTAAAAAGTGCATTTTAAATATGAAATGTAATAAATCTGAGCGCAACTGCAGAAGAGAGGGAGAGAGACAAAGTGACGGAGAGAGGGACGAAGAGAGAGAGCGACAACAGTCAGAGAGTGCGACAAATATGCAGGAGCCAGACAACTAGGACAACAACAACAACAAGGACAATGCGCCGCAACAATGGCCGCATAAATTTTCTATGCAAAGGCTGTTGGTCTATGTGCATGTGTATCTCTGTATAAGTGTCTGCATGTGTGTGTGTGAGTGGAATGGCTGCCGCATGCGGAAGTGAAACTATGTTGCCCAGGATATGTGCAATAATTCAAAATGATTCCAAGTTCAAAGCGGCCATTACTCGTGACCAGCTTCAGCTCCAACTCCAACTCCAACTGTAGTTCCGAATTCCAGTTCTCTGTTACTAGCTCCAAAATTTATGCAAATGTCTAATAAGCCTGTCAACAGTTAGCAGTTTGACTGATGTTCTGGCAACTTTTGACTTATGAAGTGTTGAATTTTCGTGCCACAAAAAGCGGCAACTTACCATTTAAATCCAATTTGATTCGCCAAATCCTTGGATCCTTGAGGTTTATGAATTCAACTTGCAGTTACTTGTGCACGTGCGCAAAACTTTTTCACACCAACTTTTATTTGAATTATTTTTTAGAACTTATTCTTTATTTTTGTTTTGTTTTATTTTGTTTTTGCGCACTTTCTTTCGTTTTGTTTTGTTTTCTTTCTTTTGATTTTTGGCTGTCTGCTGCGTTTGTGTAAATATTGCTTGCTTTGGGACTAGAAATGTTAAAAACTCTCGTACACTCGTTAACTTGGCTTGAATTGGTATGAGAGTGTAACGAGTGTAAATCCACCAACTTCACTTATTGCACAATTTGTTAGCCGAGTTAGACACCTGCCAGACATAGACATGGGCGTTTATGGGCTCTTAAGTATCTACAACGTGGGTCAACATCATTAAAAATCTGGCCGAGAAAGCAAGAGAGAAGATAGCGATGACGATGATGATGGGAATATAGAATAGAAGAAAAGAGAAGAGCGCGCGCGTTTCTTCAGTTCTGCGAATATTTTCTTGTCTGCTTCTGGCTGTGGCCAATGTGCGACTGCTGGCGGCTCTAATTTTTTACGATTATTGTTATGATTATTTTTATGATTTTTACGATTTTTACGAGCTGTCAATTGGCCGGTACGTGGCGTGGCGTGGGGCGGGCGGGCGACGAGCTGACCACGACGACCGCAGGCGACCGAATAGCTTGGGCAAACAGAACCAGAAGATGCCGCTGCTGCTGGTGATGCCCCCAACGTCGACAACAACAACAACAACAGCTATGACAACAACCAGAGCGAGAACGAGCAATACTACGACTACAGCTACAGCGACGACGACGGCGACGACGACAACGACAACGGGCAACGTGTGGCATACACGGTTTACAATATACGGGTGCGTTTTGTATTGTGTGATGTTGATTTCTTTACGACTTCTATCAAACTAAACCCATAAAGCATTCAATTCAAAGCATATACATGTGAAAATCCAAGCGAGAACTCCTTATTAATCCAGAAGCGACGCGCCAGCTGACGCCAGCTGCGCAGCCGGAGCCAGCGCCAGTGCTGGCAGCGCCCCAAACAGTATATAAATAATCTTATAAGAAACTCGTGCGCCGACAGCGAGCAGCGAGCAGCGGCAGAGCTCGAGAGAGAGACCAGACCGCAGCCGCGCAGTCGACGTTATTTACGAGTATGCTACTGCAGCCGCCGTTGACGCCAGCGTAAGCGTCAACGTCAGCGTCAGCGCTGCCCATAAAGTATCTGCAGTCAGTACGAAGCAACAAAAAAAATTTATCTTCTGCTCGCATTTTGTGCTCGTTACCAGAGTTTCAGTTGAGCGAATGAGTGAGTAAGTGAATGAGTGCGAAACTTAAATTTGCGAGAGCTTGCCACAGCTTGTGGCAGAGCCAGTTGCCCATTGCAAGTTGCCAGTTGCGTTTGTAACTCACATTCGCACAGCGGTAACTTGTGGCCACTTCCAGATGGCCGAGGAACTAGACCGAAACAGTTTTGGAATGCGATTTTTTCAAAAGGTTTTTTATTTTGGTATGTTTTTTAATTATTTATTATTTACAATTTTATTTTGGGCTGAAATACATTTAGCTTCAATCAAAATGATTCTTTAGCTATAAATACGCGAAATATTATTTAATTTGTGGGCAACTGATTCAGATATTAATGAAATTATTAGAGCTGAATATTTCAATTAGGTTCCGCTCAGGCTTCAGACCTCTTTATGTGCCCTAACAATACTCGCCTTACTAATATACTAAGTTTGAAAACACTGAATAAAGTAGAATGCATGTATCTACATACAAAAACTAATAATTTAACTTTCTTTATTTAAAATGTAAAATATAAAAAGATTTAACTGTCAGTTTTATTGACAAATAAAATAAAATGTAAATTACTAATATTTAATTGCCAAATTGAACGGTTTGCTTGGACGAATTATGGCTGCCGAATATCTGGTATCTTCATTTGCCGACGGCACAACAATCATGGCGTAAAATCTCCACAGAACACAAACAACAACTCGCACTCATACACACATACATGCACACGTACGCACACACACCTAAAACAGAACCACCCTAAATGAGCGAGCTGCTTCAGCATCTCTATTTCTTGCTCTCTACTTGTTTTCTTCTCTCTCGGCTGGTCACAGCTGTTGGCCGCACAGAGCGCGAGAGCGTGAGAGCATGAGATCAGCAACAGCAGCAGTAGATGATGATGATGAAGAAGAAGAAGAGAAAGAAGAAGAGAAGCAGCTGCTGTGGCAACAACAACAAGCTCCACGTGCAACATGCTGCTGAAAAGGGTCCACAACTCGACTCACTAACAGCTCCAAGCGAAAAGTTGGCCAACTTTGCGCTGCCTCTGCCTCTGCCTCTGTCTCTGCCTCGGCCACGGTCTCTGTCTCTGCCTCCGTCGTCGCCAGCGTCGCGACGCCACCAATTGGCAACGCGTCGGCAAACAGGGAGGAGCCGCTGCGGCGTGCAGAGCGCTCATAAAGCATTCTCGGCTGTCGCTTGCTCGACCGCCTGCCGGAGAGCAACACCAACAACTCGCCTCCAAGATGGATGACGCTGTTGACGCTGTCTGTGTGCGTGCAAGCGAGTGCGCACGAGCGCTGACTCGCATGCGCAACAAGGACGGCAGCATGCAGACCGCGTTAAGTGTGACGAATGTGCCATTATTTTGCTTTATTGTGTCGTGAGCGGCCGCGTTGCTCTTTTCAATGGGATTTCTCACATAAATTTACGCAGCACACCGAGCAGACCTACAGACCGAGTCGACGTCGGCTTCGACTTCGGCATCTACGTCGGCGTCGACGTCGACGTTAGCATTGTGAGCGCAATCCGACGGCTTTGCTTTGAGTGGAGAATCATTTGGCCTTTCGCCGTCTGCTATGCACGAGGAGAATGACTGCGGCTAAATCGGCGCTTTCACAATATGTTTTATATCTTGTATACTCATAGAGGATAAAATAAGGAAGATTTGAAATTGTCTTATTCAATATACTATTGAAAAATTGTTTCAATTTAATATTTTTAAGGCAGTACATTTACGAGTACTGGGATAAAAAGTTTTTATATAGATTAACATCTCTACAGTCATAATAAATAAATAGCATGTTGCCCCAAAAATGACTTAAAATATCAGATTAATTAAAATAAGGAATTATCAAAAATAAAGACCAAATTTTTGAAACCATCAAAGATATTTCAAAAATAAAAAATAATAATAATTAAAATAAGGAATTATCAAAAATAAAGACCAAATTTCTGAAACCATCAAAGATATTTCAAAAATAAAAAAAAAATTCTTTTCAACATAAAAATAGTTTCACAGAACATTCAATTTTTAAATGTACATTTAAAATCTATATTTTAACCTTCATAAAAGACTTTTCTCAGATCTTAGAAATCGGGTTTTAAATAAAAAGGTATCATTTGTGAGTATACTAAGAATGGAAAATATTTAGTACGATTCCTCAATTTAAATGTGGAATACAGTGTCTGGCTGCTGTTTTTAAGTTTCTTCCGAACAATTTTACACTCAATTATGTGGGACAATAAATATCTGAAGAGCGGATGAATCGGTTTTAAAAGCATACTTGGCGCCCCACCAACGTTGTAACCACGTGGATGCGGATGTAGCTGCTTCTCGGGCCCGCAACTGGCTGAACCGAAAGCTATGCGCACAGGTCCACAGTCCAGTGTCCACGGCTGTAGACCCGTACGCATCGCTGCTCTTTGACAACTGTGCGCCCCTAAATCATTCAATTGGGTTGCAAGAACGTGAACAGGGTGCAGGGAGGAGGAGGCAGGGATGGAGGCAACCGAAAGGTGCTTTGGCGGGGGCTCAGCTGGAATCGTGTTTTGCTGTGGCTCTGGCTGCGGCTCGTTCCACGTTGGGCTTGTCCCTTTCTGTGGCGTTCACCTTGGAAAATATTTTCAGCGGGCGCCCTCGGTCTCCATTTCCGCTTCAGCAAACTGCTGCAACAGCAACAACAACAACAACATCCACAGCAACAACACAAATAACAGATATAGCGACATTCTGAAAAACAAGACGCGCGTGCCGTTCAGCCGTTGGACCTGGGACCCTGGGACCCAGCCTGTCTCGTCCTCGGCTGGCTCGATTCTGGCTCGGCAATCGGGCAAATAAGTCAACCTGCTGCAACAAGAGCAACAGCAACAACCCAAAAGTGATCGATGAAGTCCTCTGCCAAATTTACGACGTGAAACTTTGAATTGTTTCGCATGTCGCTTCGATTTTGCCGTCGAGTGGAGTTGCCCCTCTACCTTCCCCATCTTTTGACCCTGCAACAACACTCGCCCAGTTGCCGGCACTGATCTTCTGTGAATTTTAGCTGTATTTCAAGTGAAACGAAAATTTCTTTTATCTTGCTGAAGTTTTCTTTATTTTTCAAAATTTTTATTTTACATCTTCTCATAAATTGAAAAAGAAAATATATTATGTACGCAACTATTGCAAGTAATTTAATTATACCATAAAGTTGAAACAAATATGAAGAAGAATACAAACACTTTGAATATTTTTAACTCTGCACGGTTCGAGTTTTGTATAAATGTAATTTTTAAGCATATTCCCAGACTACTCTCCTAATAATACCATAAATAGGACGAATTAGGCATATGATTCGATATTGACCCTCTGCTCTTTGGAATTCTTCAAACTGATTTTTATTCACCTTCTGAACCAATTATAAATATAAAAATTTGAGTAATAAAATGTAATATTAATATTTTTGTTTCTCTACACTAAGAATAAGGATAAGGAGTGTATTATATAGTTAGAAGTTATTCTTATTGGTATGGTTAATTAAACACATTAATACAACCTATTTAATTAAGATTGTCCATACATTAAATCGAATTGATATTTAAACTAGTACGATTCTGTAAATAGCAAAATTGGTTGAGATGGCTCCAACAATAAAAAAGTGTCAATTATTGAAAATTATCTATATATGAGAAATATTGACTTTTTGGACTTTCAAAGAATACAACTTCAATAAAACTCACCCGATTTCCATGAGGAATGTCTTATTTTTCATTATATTAGCCCTACTTTTAGTTTGCATTTAAATTTTTTGATTCCGAGACAAACATTTTTTTTTCGAAAATTGTCGATTTTTACATAGCTACCTTTACTTTTTAAATTTTTCGAAAATTTTCAAAAATTTTAAATTTTAAATTTATGCTTTTTATTGACTCTAGGTGATGAAATGAGGGTAAAAAAGTAGTTTTGAGCAAATTTCGACTTTTTTCTTTAAAATCTAAGCTAAAAACTGCAAAATTTTCTCTGTAAATAGTACATGGTACTCTTATAATTTGAATATGTAGATTAGACAAATCTTGATGGATTTTCAAAAGGAGTGCCCCTGGCTCGCTTCGCTCGAGTGTGTCGAGTGTGCTCGACTGTAGGATACCCTGTGCCCTAGCTCCTGTTATTTTGGTTGAGATATCTCAAACAACAAAAAGTTTTTAATACTAAAACTTAATTTTTTATAATTTTCAATGGCGTATAAAAAATTAGTTAACTGTTGACTGTTCTCAAACAGTTGCATTACTTCGTCTTCATGTGTCTCACGTGTAGCATTAATATACGTTTTGTTTTACGCTTTTTGCAATTGTTCTGAATGGAGCTGAAGTTGTTATTGCTTGCCACTTTTGTTGCTCTTATGGCAAGCCGTGCATGCATACGAATAATCAGTCAACTTGATCAGGTGAGTCAATAAATAAAGCAGCAACAGACGGCGCACGGTAGCCAAGAACAACAGTTACAACAATAAGAACAATAGGAACAACAATGACAACAACAATGAGAATAGGAGCACAGACAGATAGGCAGACAGTCGACATATGTGAACATATGACAACATTTTAATGGTCGTTTATCATAATTTGTCTTTGAGCTGAGCTAATGCTAACATCAATTCCTTACTTTGTATGTATGTATTTTACACAGTGGGCGGTTATGTTTTAACCCAGTGCCAATGCCAACAATTTTGATTAAGTTCGTTTTGGCCACATTACCACTACCAACAATGCTGCCATCACGAGCGCGAATTGCCGTTGACAAGTGTCAGCCAACAACGGGTACTCGTATGAGCCCTGCTAGTCAATCTGATGATGCCCCTTGAAATAACACGAATCACAGAAATCCACTCATAACAATATAAATGGATCACTGGCACAGGCGTCAAATTTGACATTATGGCTCTTGAAATTGCCACAAATTGAAATGAATTGATTGTGGTGCTTAAATAAATGTTATTTACGCTGATAAAAGCAATACTAGTATTTGGTTTTAACGAGCTATCAAATTTGTATTAATGTATTTTAAAATTTAGTTTTACTTATAAGACAATTTTCTATTAGAATTTTTCTACGTAGTATTCTTGAAAATTAGAATACCATACAGACAGTTCTCGCTTGCTTCTTAATTTTAATAATTAATCATATTGTTATCACCTGCGCAGACACTGAATTATTAGATAAAAAAAACTTGGTAATAACCTCGACATTATAAGGAGCTTACATATTTAAATTAAAGAACAATCTTAAAAGCAGCTCTGTTTAAGAGTGCGTGTTAATATTTATTTGTTTTACAATTATCTTATCAGGCAAATAAATTCCCAAGTGAGTCAAAAACTATGTCCATTGGGTGCATCTAATGATATGATTATGAAAAATATTAAAGCCATGAAAAGAGTGAAAATAAAATACGACAACGCCCATACATAGTTAGGAGGATAAGTATGTGTGTGTGTGTGTGTGTGTTGATATCTGTTGTATCGAAAGCAAATGCGTGTGCGCCATTAAAATGAAAGAAGCGGAACGCCTACAACTTGGATGGATGGGAGTGGGCAGAGCCAAAGAGAAAGAGAGAGAGAGAAAGAGAGCGAAATAGAGGGATAGGGATTCAGAGAGTGGCGAAGGGGCTACCTTTTTGGGTGGTGAAATACGATGTGGCAACACCCTAAGGCGCCACTAACATGCACACTCTCAATCACACACATAGATAAAGAGTCTCCCACTTGCCAATGCCTATCCCTGGACACGCACGCACGCGAACAACGCACGCACGCACTCGACACATGGCGCTATCGGCGCTTCCGGTGCGTGCTCCAGTCCCGGACCAAGGGTCCGGGTCCCGTTCCGTCTCGCCATGTTGCGGGGAGTCGCCAACTTGCAAGGCGGCCCAAGGCGATAGCTAAGGAAGCTCAGGCAAAAAATCTAAAACGCAATAACTCTGGGGTGAAAATAGCCAAAAATATCGATGGAGGAGGATACACATAACAACAACAAAAAGAACGACAACAACAACAACATTGTCAGCAGTTGAGGAAAAAAAATTACAAGCAAAATGAGAGACCGAAAAATGCCAAAATAGAAATAAATTCCTTTGTGTGCTCTTATCTATATGATTTGTGATTCTGGGTGTCGTCAATTGTTGTTGTTGATGTTGCTGTTGTTGTTGTTGTTACCACTGACAATGAGTGGGTGAGTGGAGGTGGGTGGTCGAGTGGCTGCATCACCCCCAGCCCAAGTCCCGGCGACAGAGGCCCTTCCGAAATATAACATCTGAGAAAGTTTGAGTAAAAACTGACCAACTAAAAGATACCCTCTAAGCGCTGCTAAGATATTTCCACCGACAAAATATATTTCAGCAATGCTCTCTCTTATTAGATTATTACTCTTTATTAGATCTTTCTGAGATCGACGTGATAAATAATACTGTTTAGAAATACAGATAATATAGAAAAATACATTTTTAGATTTGACAAATACCCCTTTTCCATATATATTTTTCTGAGTTACAGGGTAAGCTCAAAGCCACTTGGCCGCTTAATGGAATTTTTCGGCTGCCGTCTCAAGGATGCCCACAAGAAGTGGGTGGCGGGGGAGGCGGATTCGGAGGGGAGCTACTGCCATGTGGCGCAGCATAAGGCGCTGCTTGTATCAAAGATGTTTCGCACATAAATATGAAGGCGGGGCAATCTATCTTGTGGCACCCGCACGTGAACTGCCTTTTGTCCTGCAATCAAAATGAGCATTTTTCGGACAGTTTTCTTGGGCATGTCCTGTCCAGCCGGGTCCCGTAATGAAATATACATAACTAAGTATTTAGAAAGGCCCAACCAAAAAGAGATAGAGATAGAGAGAGGCGGAGGGGGAGAGAGAAAGAGGGTGGACGAAATACCGAAAAAAGTATATAAATAATATCTCATAATGTCGTGAAGTATCTGCAAATGTGCGCAGAGCAAAGCAGAGCCGAGTTGAACAGACGAGGCAGGGGCAGGTGGGCCATGTTGGCCCTATAGCTGAAAGCCAGGCTGAAAGCTGAGAGTTGGGGACAGTCGCAGGCGGGCGCGAAAGCATTCGCAACCGTATATTATAATAATGCGGATAAAAAGATACAATTTCATTGATATCGTCTAAAAGTCCAATATACACAAAGATTTATGACCAGCGAACGGTCGGTCAAAAAAAAAGCTGAAGATGATCCCCCAGTTTCATACCGCAGCTTGCGACTTGAGTTGGCTTTTTCTTCTCTTTTATTTTGTTTTGGCAGGTTGGCTTCTCTGCGAGCCAAAAAGATTCATGTTCATGGCCAAGATACACCACAAAATTATCAAATACTCGCACATACATATTCATTTTTTATTTGTATTTTTTTTTATGTGCGCCGCTGCAGATACAAAGATACAAGATACATGCTCCCTCTCGTGCACATCCAACGATTTTTGATAAATGCCTCTCATTACATTTTTCATTATGAGCCCCATTTATCTCGGACATTAGCTGCTATTGTTATACTGTAACATTATTGCCAATTTCATTAGAATTAATAAGCTCATAATATTACGTTATTAAATAAAATTTCATTAAAATGATGAGGTGGAATTCAATTGTTTCAAACAATAGATCAACGATATATGTATGTTAGACAGGGAGATAAATTTGTCTTTCAAATACTTTAATAGACTGTCTACGACATTTTGTATTATATTAATAAATAAAAAAATTAATTTTTTATTTAATTTTTTTCTTATTTCTTAATAGATGTATTCAATGTGATTCTTTATATTAATCTATGATCTATACCTTATATACAATATCTCTGAGTGATGTTTCCTCAAACTGTTTGTGATTAAGCTTGTATTAAGTATGAAAGTGAGGTTGATCTTATGTTTGAACCAGTGACTAAAATAATCATCTAAGATGACTAATATTCTATATTTAGTAGACATTGCATCTGAAATAATTCTTTTCTGACTGGTTCAATGTTTGACTACAACTTGATCTCTCCAAGCAGGAATACATAATTATTCTTACCATTTTGAAATGGTTTATTCAATTGTTGTTTCACGAATCCGAAACCGAACCTTGAGATTCAGCCAGGTGACCGTGAAAAGCGAAAGTAAACGATTTGTTTGAGACACACCTGAAATGAGCACATGACCAACGAACAAAGGAGGCCAGTGGCCAGCTTGTTGCAGTGGAACGGCTGAGCATTAGGAATATCAGCGGGAATATCACGGCAAGTGATGGTGGTGGTGGTGGTGGTGGGTCACTAATTACCCAGCGCCGTTGGCGTGTGTTTGCAATAATGCATAAGAGTCCGAACCCGAAGCCGAGCCCTAAACAGAACCTGAACAGCAGTTGGCAGTTATAAAATGCAATAATTGTTGCAATTGCCACAGAGCAAGTGCTGTGAGTGGCCTTGCCGTTCGGCATTAGTGGTGCAAGGTCAGGAGCGAACCGCAGTCAGGAATCAAGGTTAATTGTCCATTAAGCGTGCGGAGAAAGTGCAAGTGTCTGGGAAATGCCACCACCAAAAGTGCCATGAAGCGGCATGCACCGCCACATTGCGCCACATTGCATCTTAACTGAACTGTGAGTGTGTGTGTGTGTGTGTGTGTGTGTGTTGTGTGTGTGTGTGTGTGTGTGTGTGTGTGTGTGTGTGTGTGTATGTGTGGGTAATTTATGAGGTCAATGCGCTCATTTGGTTCTGCATTTAACTTTAAGTCTCGGCCAATTGCCTTGTCAACTGCTTGTGCGGTTACACTTCAAATATGAGTAAATGGCCAATAGAAGGGCCAAAAGTATAAAGTAAGCCAATGATTTTAAAATTACCAGGTGAATCAGTTTAATTCTTCTATTTTCTGTAAGACACTGTCTCTTTCCAGAAGTAGGACAATTAAGATATACACTGAAACATTGACATAATATGTTAATCGATAATAATTAACGATATCTGAGTTAAGTAAGAGCACATTACTTATAGGCTATTTAAAATTGGCAATTCACTTGCCAAATGATTCTCCTCCCCTGCGAGTAGATAGGTGTGGAAGACTCTGGAATATAAAAACTACATGTCAACTGGAAATGGAAATAGAGAGGAAGAACAGTTGTGTCCACCCACTATAATGAATTCAAAATCACTTCCGATTTGTCGATTGAATAAAATGACTATAATAAATTTGCACTCACAGGCAGAGTTGGGTAATCCCCTCGAACTTGGGCATAACAAGTGAAAAAAGATTGGCACCACTTAAAAGAAATTGCCAATGATAATGATAAAATAAACAACAACAAGAACAAGAACAGCAGCAACATCAGCAAATGAAAGCCAGAAAGCAGGAACCGCTATGAAAGAGGCCGACCAAATGGTAGTCAAGGCAAAACTTCGTCCCACATCGCACCACAGAGAGCCACACAGAACAGCAGCAACTCAAATAAACAAAATGCCTACGAAAACTTTTCGTGAATTTCCATAAAAAGAAAAACACCAACAACGATAACAACAACAACAACAGCAGCCAGAACACATAAGCACAAGCAAGCTCTGTGTTTTTTGGGGAGGAGTTCCAGTGGCTGGGTGGATGGGTGGTTTTGGCCTTTGAGTGGGTAGTCTGAGAGCGAGCAGAAAAACAGTGAAAAACCGTAACCAAAACCACATTTTCTTCATTTCGAGTTTTGTGGGTTGGTCTTGGTCTGAGGTTGTGGCCGAGTCAGAAACTGAATCCACTTGTTTTGCTCTGGCTGACGGGGAAACTTTTGGCCGAGATACAAGAACGCACACACAAATTGAGATTGGCATATGAATCCTTTGGGAAATCGGTTTCACTCAATTTCGAAAATGTTCTTTAGCTTTGAAAAATATCAACACATTCGCACACAAGCAAAGAAACTATTTTCCCCAGAGACCAACAAACTTAATCGCTTATGGCCGCCAGCTGAAGAGTCATCGGGGATTCAGGGAGGACATCGATATCGATAGCTACCCCAATATAGAATTCCGTAGATGCAAATCAGACAGATGTCAATCTGCTGTTTGTCTGATTGGCACTTTGATTTGTGCCAGGGATGATATCTGCCCCACAAATAACCTGCTTAGGCCAAGGGGGGTCTAAAAACTATTCCAATTTTCATTTGCAGTTTCTTTATACCCTTCTCCTCCTCCGTACGCCCTCCGCTTTGTATGCCGTACATGAACGCTCAATTAGTGCATTGCGTACTCAAATTGCATTTTCATTTTGGTATTTCAAGTGTATTTTGCCATTTTGCAACTGGTGCAATTGTTCACTGATGGCAGAATCTTTTGGCCAACTGCAGGAGGAGTGGGAGAGGGGGAGGGTGGTAAGGGAGCTATTGTTGGACATGTATGCAGTTGCTCATTGATTGCCAATTGAAGGCAATAACAAGACTACAGAACGAGCCACAAATCCCTCAACAAACTGAATTGGCAATAACCCTCTGCTCATTTGAGAGATTCTTTGATATACATATGTGTTCTCTGTAAAGAAAAATAGATAGGCTTGTTGATGTCATTCTTTTTTATTTGTTGTGGCATCAACTACCAGAAAACAGTTCAATAAGTTTACTTATTATAATATTAAAGATTATTTCCTTATAGAGACATATTTAATATGCCAAACACAAGATGGTAATTTCATAAATAATTATAAAGTCTGGCATATTCAAGTGTATTTGAGTTTCAGCACGCGTCAGGTATTCAAAACTATAAAGTGAATTGCACGTCTCTTCCTATATAATCCAATTATCTATATGTAACCCCTCTTTCTCCTCCTCCTTTTCGCCATACCCGTGTCCATAGTAATTGGCAGCGGAACGCCCGCACTGTCTAGGCAATTGATTTGTCTAGGCCAAATGATGAAATCTTTATTTATAATTCACAGACAGAAGATCAAAGCTTACGGAATTCTCTAGGAGTGTGTGCGGTAGGTCTGATGCGAGTTGATGGCATTTATTTGCCTTTGCACAGGTAGATAAAAACGGTCTCTAGCTTGTCTTATATAAGCAGGCTACAAGTACATACCATAAAAATTCCGAAGCATTTTTGCAATTTGGCAAAGTCAACAGCAAAAACTGTATTAGCATAGACAATAACAACAGGAATGTGTTAACATTTTCCAAAAACTGAACGTTACGTGTCAACGGACACGAGTTGCAAATCCAGTGAAAATCCATAAAAAGAAAACAATGCCAAAGGCTGCAACTGCAGTTCGGAGACGCAACGATTGTAAATCGCATTCATTGCGTCGTTGCGTCGAAAAGGGAAGATACATGTAAGAGAGGGGGAAGGAGGTTGAAGGGTTGTCAGGTGGCAGGAGCATTGCATTGTAATATGCCATCAACAATGATGAGCAGATTTACATGCAAGTGCAGCAACGTCGCACTACAAACGATTCCACACCCAAATCCCTTTCCGCTCTTCACTCTTCTCTCTTACCTCTTCCCTCTTATCTCTTCTCTCTGCCCTCTTCACATTTCTCTGGCCAAACAACCGAGGAATCGCAACGATGGCGACTGCCGACTGTCGACTGTCGACTCCGACGACGACGACGACTTAATTAAAACGTGAGCTAAATGCAGCATGGAAATAATGAAAAACTGACCGAGTTGCCTGCAGGTGGAAATGTGGAAACGCACGCCCAAGTCAGGCACCCAGCCAGCCACATGCAATTCCAGTTATAATTAGTGTCAACAACCACATTACCATGCCTCACCAGGCCCATGTCGATCTCGAGTTGAGGCTCCATTTTTATGCGTCGGCAATCAAATCCAAAACTGTCGAAACTGTCATTAAGCAGCGACCATAGAAAGCCCTTTGCTTAGCTCCCTGGCCAATTTGGGCGTGGCCGAGAGGACGCTTCGCTTGCCAAGAACTGCGTGTTGTGTCTGGATGTTAGTCGTTAGTGCACCTCCACCTGCCCCTTCCTATCCTCATCCTTCGATCTCCTCATGCAAAAATACTTTGCCAATTCTCATCACGATCCGCGTCGCTTTCGCTATATTTAAAAGACAGATCCGATGGGTATATGTTGAGGTACAGATACAGGTGCTCAACGAGGTAGCTACAGCAACAAAAACTTGATTTTTCTTTATTGCGCCTCTCGTTATGAGGTGGACATACTAAGTGCTGGGATGGCGAGGACGGGAATATGTCAATGCGTACTTTTAGCCTATTTTTAGCTGAAGAGAATAAATTCTGGTGATTGAGATTCCGTTAGTCTTAGACTGTGGAAGTTATATAATTTGTAAAAGCATTGAAAAGAACACGTTAGGGATCTTTTACGAAGATAATAATATAAATATGCTGCCTTAAGTTTCTTAAAAAGATTCTTTGTATTTGTCGTCATTAATTTTGATAAATTTAGGACATTTAATTTCGAAAAAATCGCACGAAAGTGGAAAACGTGCAATGGATCGATTTTGCCAGCTCTTGATAATCTCGATCGTATTGTCAAGAGGAGCCCATTCATACACAGGAAAATCTTATAGATCGCATCGTAGATCCTTTGCACAAAGCAGTGGAAACTGCAGATATGCCGCAGGCAAGGAATTTAAATTTGTATGCAGCAGTAGCATCACCGTGGACCTGCTTTTAAGATGGATGGACTTGAGGGTCGAGAAGGGTGTTCAATATTCGCTGTGGCAGGCCGGAAGTGAAGAAGAGAACACCATTCTGGCGTCATTCTATGACTCGGTGATCACAAAATACGAAGCTGTCACTGTTGTACCAAGCTCACATTTCCTAAAGGGTAAACGCAAGAGCGACTACTTCAAAGTTATAAGATTTAGTCACTCAGACCTGCACTGTTTTAACTACAGCCTAAGATATCTTGCCGATCTGAAAAGCAATTGCTTGGGTCGTCCCTACAATCCAAATGATATTGTGCCCCGCACAATATTGCACTACACAAGTGTTAGAATCCCATCCCAGGCCACCGCTTTAATGTCTACTCAATTGATAGTTCCCCTGGCCGCTCTCTTTGTCGCGTTTATCTATCCAGAATATATGTAAATATTGAAATTTGTAGTGGCTATAATAAATTGAATGTAGTTTTAATAATCTTCAGTTAATCTTAAATGCGTATACGCAATTTTTATGGGGAATCTTTTCTACTCATTCTTTCGCATATCTAGCTCCAATGATTTCCTTGACATTTTGAATGGGTCATCTTCAGCTCATTAATTTGATGGTCAACTATGAAATAGTATTCGTAGTACAACTGTGTGTATGTGTGTGTGAAAAAGAGAAGGTGTGTGAGTGCGTTAATTTCTGGCAGCAGCCAATTACTTCCAGTCGTTTCCTACATTACTTTATCTACTTTCGTATTCAAGTGTGAAGTGCCCGGCAAATGTACACGCAATTTAAATGAGCAAAAGAATACTCCTCCTTCTTGGGAGAAAGTCACCGTCATTTATTTCATTCATGCCACTCAACTTGCAAGCGGCAAATGAGTTTTCCCATTTCTTTTCCAGCAGTGCTCATCTATATGCGAGTATGTTGAATTCTCTACCTCCCAACGCCCACTGCCGCCCTTAGCTCATACCCGACCGCACACCTTTAATCAGCATCTGCTGCTCACATCTTCAAGTTGCCACAAAATGCTTTATTGCATTTTGTTGTGTTATATTACCCTCGTGTACCCCCAACAGAAGCAGAGAAAGCAGGAGCAGCAGCTGCCAGCAACTTGCCTGTCAGTCTGCGTCGGTTCCAGGACCTGGCTCTGCTCTCGCCTCTGCTCCAGCTCCCGTTAGCAGAGCAACCCCCAATGCCATCGGCAAGCCCAAACCCGACACCAAAACCAAAACCGAGCCAGTGCCTTCAACTTCAACTGCTTCGTATCCGTGTGCTAAAGTAGCAGAGGCAAGCACAAATGTCCTTTTCTTGTTCATGCCGCCCTCAGCTCTTTGTTGCTGTTGTTGTGCTTTTCTTTTATTTTCATTTTGTTGCGTTTTCTTTTGGCATTTTTCGAAATTAGTTTTTGCTCTGTGCGAGTCGAGTTGACTCGAGTCGAGTCGGTTTTAATATATAGCATCCCATACATATTTATAGAGCTGCGGCACATTCATCTTCAGACCATCTCCAGCTCTCCACTTTCCACTCCCTCTCCTCCCTCCCCCCTTTCCACCCTGCCACGCTTATCCTGCCACATTTTTTCCATCAATTTGTGAGCGTGCGCAAGCGAAGGCGCATCACCCACTTAACTTGGCATAAAGTTAAAAAAATTTCTGTTATTTTGCTCACCGTTTTCGGCCATTGGCAACATCATCAAGCTCGCTTTCTCATCTGGGCCCGCGTCAAACTGATTACCTAGAATTAACAAAACAATTTCAACTAATTTCTAAGCGCCCCATTTTTGCTATTTAGGTATGTGTGTGTATGTATGAGTGTGATTCTGGGTATGTGAATGTGTGTGTGTCCTGCTACTTAAGAATCCAACTTGGACACATCTGGTGCCATTTTCAGTCCTATTTTTGTCCGCATCTGACCCTATGCCCAGTGGACAAAAAGCTGCCTACTTTCTGGCCCCAGTGTGACACAATTGACGAATGGGAGCACAGTGGGACAGAGTACTAAATTATATTCCAAAATTGTAGCATTTGCAAATATCTAAGCGCAACAATACCATACTTATGAAAAATTACTATTGATTACTATTAAATTTTTGCCGAAATATTTGATGCACTGCCCACTGTTTGGGAGTATTAACTTAAATTGTTGTTGTTTTGCAAATGCCTACAACTTTCCACTTTCGCAATTTTCACAAAGCAACAACAACGAAAATTGTTAAGGGAAAGGGAGAGAAGAAGAAGAACTGGCTTGGAATTTAGATGAGGGTAAGAAATAATTCATTCGCTTGTTGAGATGCTCATCCAAATACTTGTGTACATATGTATATACTTTTGCGTACATATAAATATATGTACATAAATAGTATATATACACCTAATATCCTTTTTTCGCACTTTCACATGGATCTCCGTCGACTTTCGCCCGCTTTGTTGATGCGCACGCAATTTGCTTGGCAACAACAACAATAACAACAGCAACAACAAAAGAGAAAAAGTTGCAACAAGAAGAACAAATAAAACATTTTATATAATCTTAGGAAATATATCACACTTAGCGCGCTCGCGAATCCCCCTCACCTCATCCAACTCACCCCCCCCACAACAAAACAGCATTTCCTCCTTCCATTCTATCATGGCACCACTCGCTCCATCTTCATCTACATTCCCAGAGTCTTGAGCTGAGAATCCGAATCCAAATGCGATTCTGTTCTTTATTTTTTCTTTCTTTTTCCTTTCTTCCTTTCCTACAGATTGTCCATTGTCTGCTCGTCCAGCTGCCGAGCTTGTCCTTCGTCGTCCTGCGTGCTTCTTATGCCAGCAGGCACCATCTTGCGCTCCTCCTGCTCCAGCTCCAGCTACTGGTGGTGGTGGTGGTGCTACTGCTGATGGTGGTGGGTGTTGTTCATCTTCGCTACGTGCGAGAAAAATACCCTCGAACATATTAAATTGCGAACGCTGAAAATGCTTTATGGCTTTTCAGTTAGATTTATTTCCATTTTGTATGTTTTATTTATTTATATTCGACTTTGCCGCTCTGTTGATACTCCTACCACACACACAGACACTCTCACATATACACATATTCACATACACAACATTTTCCCTTCCTGCTTCTTCTTTTCTACCCTTACCCATTCTTACGTCCTGAGGGGTGAGTTTTGTGTTTTGGGTTCGTTCTAGGTTTCGGTTTCAGATGCGCCAAATATAAATTGTTCTTGTTGTTATTGCTGCTGCTGTTGTTGTTGTTGTTGTTGTTGTTGTTTTTGAAGAATGATAGCGAAACTAATCGAAAAATAATTGGATGTTGCCACTGCCATTGTTGCTGCCCAGCCACGTTCTGCCTTTCTTTTGCTTTCCTTTTCTAGTTTATTTTTTTTTGTGACTTTTTTGTAACTGAAAAAGTTTTTTCCAGCCACTTGCATTGAATTCCCCAATGCATCGTAATGTTTAAACAATTTAAAGCCTGCAGCATTTGGCTTCTATTTTGACAGCAGCAACTGCCAAATGTGCTCCACACTTGCTCTTACTTCTCGCCTTGCAGTCTTATCCCAGATCTGAAATATACACATCTCAAGCGAATGAATTAATTTTGGTAAGTCTGCTTATAGATATGTTTGCTTAAATATAAATTAAATAAATTTAAATAAGCAGTTTAAATTATTCGTCAACAAATTATCAATTTAACAATGAATTTGTCAAGAGTAAAATTGTTATTTAAATTAAAAAATATAAGATATTTCTTCATATAACTTACTCACTTTAAAATCTGGTAACAATTCAATGAAAAAAATTTCGAGCTCCTTATTGAAAAGTTTAGATATAATACCATTATCCTCATTGTATGTACTAATGAGCTCGTTTATAATTAATTGAATGTTTTTACAAATCAGTAAAGCTTGCACATCGATTAAATGCAGATACATGAAAATCGCCAACATCGCTGACTATAATCAAATTTATCATGAGCGATGTCCAGCAGAGAATTTATGCATTAAGTGCAGCGGCGACATCATTCTCTCTGCGTTCTACCCCTGATCCCACCTCTATCCCTATCCCAATCCCTATCCCAATGCCATTTGCATTTCCATTTTCATTCGCAATTTCGTTGGCATTTTGGTTCTTCTTTTAATTGAATCGAAGCAGCGCAGTGCGGACATGTACAGTGAACCTCAGCCTCTTTGGCTCTGTTCTGTTCTGCCTGCAATGTTCAACATAATCATGTCCTGCTGCTGCTGTTGGTCCTGGGCCCTCGCTTGCCGTCTCTTTCGCTCTCGAAAGACGACCGCGTAGTTTGCTGGACACCAAATTAATTTGGAAGACAAAATGCTCCAGTGCAAGTAGCCAAAAGTGCGCGAGCGCCATTAGCGGTTGGCACTGAGTTGCCAAGGAGACAACCGGGAGTGTGGAGAGTGGAGAGGGGAGTGGGAACAGCGAGGAACATGGCCTAAACACGCGCCAGCCACAAGCTGTGACTCCGAATCTGTCCCAGAACGTGACACGACCCAACTGAAAACTGTTCACATTGCCTGTTGGTCGATTCGATTTGTGCCTAGATTTAAAAATCTTAAAGTAAAATACTGAACGAACTGTTTTCAATAATACACATGGGTTAACAAGCTTATCTTTTCTATATAAATGAAATATCTAACTTAACAAATTCGTTGATATTAAACTAAAAAATTTATTAAATATTCATCTTTTTTTCTGCAAGATCTTGGAATTTATTTGAGCGCATTCACAATAAATTTATATAATCGTAATGCTGAAAGTCAAAACAATACGCCACATAAATGCTCACGGAGGCGCACTTCCAGCGGCCATTGTTGGCGCAGCTTCCTGGCGGTCTCGAACCGCAGGATCGTTGCGCCAGCTGTCTGACCGGGTCTGTCGAGCAATTCAGTTGCAGGCAGACCTGAAATATATTCAGTCGTCTATTCAAATGTAAATTTTTCATGAGCGAATGAAATGCGCTGCCCAATTTCGTCTGCAATTTTGATTTTGTGTGCGAGAGGCGAGAAAACAGAAGCAGGAGCAGGAGCAGAAAACGAATTGCCTGCCATATCCTTCCGCGTATTAATTTTTAACCACACGACCACACAAATACAAAAAAGCTGAATGCACTACAGGCAATCAAAAGTCAACCAGACGCAGCTGACAGGATGCGGTGAAGGGCGCAGGACGAGGACGAGGACGACGACGAACAATTGGCGGCCTGTTGCCAGACAAATGTCCTGTTCGAGCTCGAGTCGCTTGTAATTGTCGACGCTGTCATCAACGCTCGGCAATCGTTTTAATAATTATTTAAATTATTCTTGTTGAAATGATTATGGCGGTTGTAAGTGTCGCGCCCCTTCTCGTTCTGTCTTTCACTCTCTCGCTTTCCCCCTCTATGTTTCTCTGTGGACTTTTGCTTGCTTTCCTCCCTCGGCCCTCGATTCATTTCGGAATTATGTGGCATATAAATCTTTTGGTGGTTTTCACAGTCGATGTGGCCACTGAGCGACCCGTTGTCTTTGTCATCCATTGATAAGGGACTCCGCGTGGGTTTTAAAATAGATGCCTTATGGTGAATTAAGGTGATTTCTATTAAAAGAACTATTCCATATTTTAATAATGTATGCTCATGGGTTGGCATTTAACTCGGACCATGAATAAACTTTTAGGGCTGTAATATGTATTCTAATTTAATTAAATAAAGATTGCAATCGGTGCTTAGACTATGATTATCCATCAAACAGAAATTTGTTCTATAGTCCTGTCAGAACCGTAATTCTTAAGAATTAACAGCAACAGGGTCCCAAATTAAAGGCATCCAAATCATTCAAACACTCGCAAAAATATAGTACATTCGTGTACACATTCACACGCTCACACACATTCAGTCACACACAGTCGCAAATGCAGAAGTAATGAAATCCTTCGCTTTATTACCATGCAATATTCATAAATTTCTGCACAACATCGCCGAGGACTGCAGGAACAACTGCAACAACTGCAACAACAACAGCAGCAACAACAACTAGAGGAGTACTAACAACAATGCGAACAGCGCGCAACAATAGGAAAGTGCAGCTATAGCTGAGAGAAGCTACCGCCCTCCACCCGCAACCCCTTCGACGACACGTTACTTGTTGAGAGGTGTTGAAACTGTTGGAATATAATAAATAATAGCGCTAAGTACTACTTTAAGAATTTACATGCGGCAATTGCAGCAGCAGCAGGAGAAGGAGAAGACGTAGAAGTAGAAAGAGGAGGCGTAGTAGGAGTAGCAGCAGTCGCGGCACCAAATCCTAAAGCTAAGGCGAAGAGCAGAGCAGGAGCAGCAACTGCAGCGGGAGAGGAGCCTGTGCCTCTGACGCCAACATGGCTGCGAGGATTTTCAAACACACACCCATACACACACACACACAAACATAAGTGAGCTTGTGACTTGCATTTTGAATAATCGTCGGACAACATGGGCAAAGGAGGCAAAGGGACACAGGGAGGGGCAGGGCACAAAACCATGTCGAGAAGCTTTTTGCATTGTGCGGCGGCTGTGAATCTTTTTGGCTGCGCCTTTGTCTCCCTCTGAATGTGTGTGTGCAAGTGTGCCAGCGTGTGTGTGTGTGTGACTTAATCCTTTTGAATTTTGCCGCATAAGTAGTAAGCAGAGGGGCAGAGAGGAATGTCCACATTAATGGAGCCACTAGCCGAGCCGAGCCGAGCTGAATTGAGCTGAGTTGAATTGAGCAGAGCCGTGGCAGGGGCACGATAAATAAACCGTCATCAATAATGTCTAAAATAAATGTTGGCTTATTAAATCCCATTTCCCTGCATCAAGTTACAGTTAAATAAAATGAGAAATGTGCACAGCTATTTGGCCACTGTGGTTTTTCCCACTTTCCACCAGCGTGTCCTGTGTGTCCTCCGGTCCTTTGCTGGATGCCAAAGACGCTGGCAACGTCATCATCAGCAGTGGCAGATAAAAAATCCATTAAAATAAAAATACGATAAGGTTCGCCTTGTAGTGAAAGCGTGAAAAAAACGCGTCTAAATTTATGCGGCTTTGCCATAAATTTAGCAGGCTATAAGGATATCATTAAAGCGAACCAACACACACCCAAAATCATTCACAAACACCCACACACACACACACACATCGAAACATTCTGGCAGGCTTTCACTTTTATACAATCTCTGGCCGTGTGTGCGGCTCGAGTTTGTCCTTCAAAATACGCCGTACAATGGGGGGAATTTTCAATTAGCTAATCCAAAATTAAAACTGTTAATACAGGTTCGTAATTGGTTAAAAATAATGAGATTTTCGTTTAATAAAAACTCCGAGATAGGGTCAGTAAAAGAGATATATATATTTCAAATTAGAAAAAAAATGGGATGTTTCCAAATGGTTGCATATAGTTTTAAATCTTTAGTCTCAGAAATCTCATTGATATTGAACAAGAAATAACACTCTTCTTAAATATTCTTAATTTTTTTTATATATTATATTTGGTGTTTTCGTTTCTAAATTTTTAAATACCGCATATGACCTTTAGCAGGGATATTTGTATTGTTTACAGATACAGAAAATAGAATCCAACTGAATTTGCATTATAAAAAAAAAAAAAATTTCAAAATTTAGAAGACTTAATGTAAGTAAAATTATTATAATCGCATAATTTTGGTTTCACGCCCATTGTTCGAGTGCGGTAAATTTACAAAAGCTCAGTCAACGATGTCTCGACTTGCTGACTGGCTGCCTAAGAAACATCAGAGCACATTAATAATAATTTTCGATATTTATGACGGGAAACATCTCAGATACAATGTGGAACTGGAGCTGTGATTACAAATGCCGCCCAATAACAAGGCCCCGCCCACAAATTAATAGCCATTGATTATGTGCAGAAGTTTTGGATCAACGGCAGCATCGGGTTAGGGCATTGAATCTTCGGCATTTGCATTGCCTAGTTCAGGGCGCTGTATGTATGTGTGGGTGAATGTTTCTTGCCAAATTGTTTGGGGGCCCAAAAAGTTTTTATTTGTTCGGTTTGCTGGCCAAAATAAGCAGCAGAAAAGGCGAAAAAAGAAGAATTTCATTTATATCGAAATAAACAACCACTGGAAACCCTCTGTTTGGGCGCACTCCAACGTTATTTATGATGTCATCCATCATTTTTATCGTGAAAAAACATTTTCCTGTCTCAGCCTGGGCCTGAGTCCGCCCCAGCTCCCAGCTCCCAACTCCTCGCTCCTGACTCTTGGCTCTTAGATCTGCTTCTGCTACTGCTTCTACTTCTACTTCTGCTGCGGCTATGGCTGTCATTGGCCAAGGACTTTTTGTGTCGTTGTCGCTGATGCGAAGGCTCCCCTCCCATTCCTCGTCAGCCGCAGGACGCGAGCATACATGCGGCTGGCAGGATCCTTGAAGAAATTAGAGAAGGTCTTCGCCAAAAAGGACGTAAATTTCAAGGCACGACTATGCTCAACGACTCTAATGATGCATCCCACCCTCAACTGCCACCGTTCCCCTGTTCCTGCCCCGTCCCTGCCTCTTGACAGCAGACTGGTTAGCAGCCATTGAAGCGAGCTGAAACAAACTCTTCTTCCTTGGAGCAAGCGCCAGGCTCTGAGGGGATGTTAATGAAGTGTATGCGAATGAAATACGGAAAATTACAAATTGCTTTAGCATCGAAAAAGCAAGGGGAAACTACAACAACAACAGCACGATGAGATGAAAAAACTGCAAATGTTGTTTACGATGTTCACGGTTTCCTTTCGATTTCTTTGGCAATTTATGGTGCAAAGCAATTCTCGTCAGGGAAGCATTGGATTCGACTTCCGCATTCGAATCTGGCTCAAGTAGCTTTATATTGGTCAAAGATTCACATACATATTCCCCTCATTAGACCAAGCTTAAAAGCATTAATTAGCGCCTGTCAGAGTTCAGATTGCTTCATAGCATTATATTTTATTTTAATGAATTTATTAAGTGTGAGGCTGTGCGAATTAAAAGCTAACAAACTATCAAACTCTGATATGTAGGTGTCTTTTTTATGACGCAATTTAAGAGCCTCTGTCTGCGACAGATAACAGAGAGATTATCAAATTTAAATCCATTATTTCTTTTAAGAACTTCATAATTTCTTTTGATCATATAATGCTGAGGTTTTCTCTATAAATTGGATCAAAGAGCAAGATTTAACCAACATTCCCTCATTTCTCTCTTTTTCTCTCTATCTGTCTCTCTATGACTCCCCCTACGGTGTGCTTGAACATTCTTAATTCGTATTGTAATACAACATATTCTGGTGACGTCTGCCAAGTGCTTGTAAAATACAAGAGTTTATAATGTACGCAGAAGACCCATAAATTAAAACGTATTTCACTTGGAAGAAAAAAATCTACGGCATATAAAACAAATAGCATTCAAAATTGTAAGACGCACACACGAATAAAATCGCATGCATCGTATGTAATTCAAATCGGAGACAGAAATAAAGAAAATTCGTCTCGAGACACAACAGCCCAGAATATTTCATTTTTATTCTCAGTTGCCAGAGATTTTTGTAGCCAGAATGTCAGATAGACAGTCGAGCGGACTGCCAGACTGTTAGCCATGTGTGCTAAAGAAGCAGAACAAAACAATCAACTAGCCATATAAATATATGCCAACTTTGAGTGTAATCCATTACAGCCTTTTATTTAAAGTACAAGTCTATTTGTCGTATTATTATTTATTAATTTCTCTAATGAATAGAAATAAACCGGATTTATAAATAAAATTATAAGTTTTTCCCTGCGTGAAATTTACATTTAAAAAAATTATTTTTAAAATTTTACAATAACAGATTTTTAACAAATTTAAAATAATAATATTAAAATGTTGAGTTCCATTAAACTTGTTAAATTAATAATTTATTAAATCCAAGAATGATTTTTATAATATTTAAATGTTTATTTTCTCCGAATATTTATTACTTATTTTACTTATATTAGGGCGAAATAATAATCGATTTAGTGGGTTATTTGTATTTATTTATTGGTTTAATTTCTGTAGTATTTCTCTTCAGTTTCTTAAACTTTCATCAAAAGGATGTCCCTTTGTTTGCTCGTCCCTTGTTTATTTGTCCTGTTCACATCTGCAGTTTATTTGCCAACAGCCATCGATGTTGTTTCTCCAATCGCTTTTGTCAGCTCGTGTGTGCACTTGTGCTCCAATGTGTGTGTGCCTTGGAATATGTCTGTGTGTGAGTGTGAATGCTTGGTCGGCGCCATAACTCAAGTTGCGGCACAATGTGATCATTGGATCGCATGATTTGGATTTATTCCCGCCGCGCCATTGGACATATTGCCGGCATGTGTTCCACTCATGTCGCCCGAGCAATGGAAATTAAATTAACATAATCGAAAAGCGATTCCATTCCCAGCACTTTTTTCACTCCAGTTTATTTATACCCCGTCAATTTCTGTTGCTGCAAATGCCGTTGACAGAATTAATTATTTCGTCACATAAATTCCTATTTTTTCTTCTCTGATGACACTTTGTTCAGGAAGCCAAGTCCATTTTCAATGAAATTATCGAATATACTACTACCAATGCAAATATTAAGGAAAGAGTTAATCGAGGTCTTGAAGCCAAAAGCTGATATAATACAACTCGGCAGCATTATTGCATTTGTCAATTTTTAAATTTAAATACGTATTTGGAGAAATATTTTTAGTCCTTGTATCAATGAGAAGGCTAAGAACTAATTTATGGGTAATTTAAATTTAAAGAATTTGATCTCAAGTTACTAAAGATGATTGCGACACTCTGTAGTGTCAATTACACATGAGCTTCGGTCGCTCGCAAGCCTCCAAGGAGACTGAGTGCATTGAGCTAAGGACTAACTTATGAATTATAAGCCCAAACTGACCCACAGGACTTCCTTGAGTCTCTCCAGTAACAATAAGAACAACAACTCAAAAATGCAAAGCCAAATTAGAGCCAACCTTATTGAAACTTTAATGACCTACACGACCAAAACCAACCTGGAGTCGTTGTCGTGTGCCAGCTCTAAGGAGTCAGACAAAGTAGAGAAGTGTAGAGAGAGAGAGAAAGAGATTCAAAGGATGCGGGGTTAGTCATGCGGAACCACTTACAAATCCATAAATGTGAATATTATTACTAATATTGTTGTTGCAGTTGCTGTTGTTGAAGTTATTGCTGCTGTAGTTGTTGTTGGTATTGTTGTTGTTGTTCGTTGCTGTCGTTGGCATCGTGCAGAGTCGGCCGCATGTCCCTGGGAAGCTTGCAGACTCAGGGGGCAATTTGGATAGGGGGCAAAGCACCGCAATGACTTTAGCAAATAGTCAAGCAGCACCAAGAGACAACACCAATAACAACAACGACAGCAACAACATAAATGTTTGCACTTTGGTTTTGCGATTTGCAGTTGTTGTTTCTGTTTCTGTGTTTGTTGTTCGAAATGAAAATAAATTCCAGTAGCTTTGATAGCCAGCAGCCGGAAACAAACGATTTTATTGCTACTACTACAGCAATCGTTGTTGTAATTGCAGTTGTTGTTGTTCCTGCTGTTGTTGCTGTTGCATGCTGCAAGCTATTGTTTTTTGTTGTCGTATAACATGTCGTATTATTTGCGATTTTGGTTATTTGCCTTTTGTTCCAGCAATCAGCCCAGAAAGTGGAGAGAGAGAGGAAGAGGTGATGAGAGGGAGAGAGAGATTGAGAGAGAAAACAATCTATGAATGCGTTTATAGCCAACTCCCCATTTCTTCTGCCCTGTCGTCCGACAATTGATTTTATTTTATTTATTGTTTTGCGTTAAACTATTAAAATATTGTCGTCTGTTTTTTGCAGTTCAACTCGCATGATCTCTCGGCTTTGGCTTTTTCCGGCTACTGTTCGGCCAAATGAATAATATTTGTGGCGTCGTTCTGCTGTTGACTCAAGTTTGGCAAATAATTTGATTTCCAAAACAATAAATTTCCCAAATATATAAATTATACTTATTCGGGGTTAATACAACATATTTAAAGGATTAAACAGAACCACATGCACAACTCCCGAAAGTTTTTTGCTTAAGCAAACTAAGGAAAGAATTTAAAATTTAATTTCAAAATATGAATATTCTTTTTCAATCAATTGATTAATTTTGACGATCATATTTTGATCATTTTGATACTAGACTTTAATTTGGTAAAGTTAATCTAATTGGTTTTTAGTAAACGTTTTCGTATTTAATAGTTTTCTCCATTAAATGGCGCTTTGGAAAAGATTCAATTGCTTATTCGACATCTAGATCAATGGAGAATTAGTTCCAATTTTCAAAAAAATATTACTAATTTCAGCTACAGCTTTGCTTATTTTCTTTACATATTTTTAGGAGGGATGATGAACGTGATAAATCTACAGACACACATATTATATGTGGGCACTCACAAAAGGACTATAATTTAGCTATTTTAAATTATTGTTACTTTACCAAAGCTCCAAGTAGAATATATGTTTTTGTATGTTTTTATTTTGTGCTTCCATTAAAGGAAAGTAGACAAATGAAATGTGGTAGTGGGGGGGGGGGGAAATAACCAGGAAAGGCGGAACTTTCGCATAAATTAGCCGTTTGCATTTGAAAATTCGAAACTTCCTCAACTGAAATCAATTCGATACTTTCAACAAAAACAAATTCAGTTCGCTGAAAGCTGGAAAGTTTGTTTTGCCATTTTTCATTGCTTACAACAGAAAGTTTTAAGTAAAAAATAAATTTCAGCTAGCCGAAAAAAGAACTAGCACAAACACGCCGAGTTGGCAGAAAAAAAATGAAAGAAAAGAAAAATTTACTATGTTTTCCATATAATTTTTGCGCATTTATTTTGCGCCTTGATTTTTCTGCCATTTCCGTGCTCGGCTACTTGTGGACATTCGCATCTACTATGGATTGAGTTGGGTGTCCAATGGGACATACATATATGTATACAGTCAAAGGGACAGTCTGGGACATACACACAATGATTATTTTGTACTTCAGCTTCAGATTCGTCGTACTCGTGCCGAAAGTTTGTCGAGAATCCATTGGAACGCATCCAAATTACAAGTTTTGCCCTCATTTCAATTCAGCTGCATAGACACCCTGGCAATGTTGGGTCTGAGATCGAGAACTGTGTTGGTCTAGTACTTATTTTGAAGTCTGCTTCGTCATGGAATTTCTACTCTATTGGTCTCCTCTTCAGCTCTCTGTCCGTTCAACTCCTATAAGAGGCGAACTATTTTAATGGAAACAATATTTCAGGTCGCATACCAAACGCAGTCTTGGGGTCACCAGTTAATGAAATCTTGTTTATGAATATTGTTTTTTAAATAAGTTAAAGTCTGCATGTAGTTTATATTTTGGCTAAGTTGCTCGACAATGGAATTGAGCTAATAAACTCTGAAACCGATCTAATAAAGCACAGTTTAATTTGTCTTGTTTAACAAATTTTTATCTACTTATTGTCATGACTTTTATTTCTAAGCGGGATGCTTAAATCAAAAGAGCAACCTTACAAAAATTATAAAATCATCAGATAAGTTGATATCCTTAAATCCACATGAACCTCCATTTTTTTTTTAAATTCCTTGATTAAAGAATAAAAATAAAGGAAACTTTTTTCATAAGTTCTTTTATTTGAAAATTTGATAATGACAATTCCATTTGGACTCCATTGCAATATTGTGAAACTTGAAAATAAGTAATATTTATGTCGCATTCTTGCAAACCGAGCTCGACACAAATCCTTGCCAAATCCTGGGCAGCGTGTTGTGCCGCAATGAAGCAATCAATCACGTCGCAAATCGCTTTGGTGTCGCAAAGCACCGCTGGGCGAAGACTTTTCGCCTTAGGAATAATATCCATCATTGCAGTCGCAGTCGCAGTCGCAGTCATAGTAATCGTCTTCATTTCCAGCGTGCATGCCGCGTCGGAGACGCCTTTGATGCCCCAAACCCAGGACATGACTCAGAGACTGATGCACAGAAATGGTAAGGGAGGAAAGAGCAATGGTTAGGGCACTGTCTCCTTATGTGTGTGACGACTCGAGTTGAGTCTGGTCTCTATTCCCATTCCCAATTCCATCTCCATCTCCAGACCTAAGCAGCTAGCCTGCAATCTCTTGCTGCGTAATCACATTCAAGTGCCTGCTCCACCAAGAACTCCGTTCCACATGTGAGTCGCAACGACGCCGAAGCTGTGCCGCATATAAATGTTTGATTTATGCATCCAAATGCTTGAATCGCAGCCAAAAAGTCTTCGACGTTGCCATTGCAGCTGCTGTTGTTGTTGTTATTGTTGGTTCTGTTGTTCTTGGAGTGGAGTGGAGTGGAGTGGAGTTGAGTCCACTGCATAGTCGCATCCCACTGCACCGCCATTGCCTATAATGGCGGCACTTTGAGCTCTGCGGAACCACCGACACAGGAAACTTATCCTATCGTTGCATTCAGTGCACCGCCGATGACGCTGACACTGACGACGAGCACATTATCATTATCAGCGATACCAGAACCGCCACCACCACCACAGACACTGCAACCAGCACCACCTTCCCTGAGGCTTTGCCCCTGTTCGCACTCAGTTATAAATCCATTCATCGCGGCATTAAGCTGAGGTGTGCTTTATGCCAATGCCAGTGCATTTTGTTCGTGTACTTCGACGTGTGCGTATCTTATAGATGCATTTGCCATCTGCTAGCCAACCTCAAAGATACACCAAAACCTTCCACGTTCTCTATAATTTCGCCAGTTGCATGCAGTGACGGTCGCGAACCTCAGCGAATATCGCGCCATTTATAGCTCGTTAAATGCTAAACATCTTATTCAGCACTCGATAGTAAGTCCATGGCCAGATTCTGTGGCCCTAACCATGGCCAACAGCTTAAGCAGGTCTCGAAAGGGTTGGGCTTAGTTACCTCTTCAGCGTATAGAGTTTCTAAAATGGGATGTATAGGATGGCTAGGAATAAGTAAGAAATATCTAAGGGTTGGCCTTGCAGATACCCTATAGAAAATTGTGTGTGTTTAAGATGAGTTTCCATGTTTGAGATGAGCTTCCATTACTTTGTAAAGCATATAGATGGATTTCTTATCAGATCTTATTTGTTAACATATATCTTGATTATCGGAGCATACACAGCAGCTTAACAAATTCACAGTCCGTGGAACAGTCTATACATACAGAGCGCTCCAATTAAGTTCGAGCTCATCTGCACGGACTCATGAATAATGCATAAAATGGTGGGCAACCGAGTTGACTTCATTGAATGAATACAATTACAAAACTTGCGTATGCATTGTCCGTCGAAAGTTTTCCAAGTTTTTGCTTAATAAATTTACGAGCAGAACTTTACGCCAGGACTTTGAATCTGTCCAGCAAAAAGTAATCACTTAACTTTTCTATACCCAGCTACTGGGACTCTTGGACTCATGGATAGTCCCAAAGTCGGCTAGTTGCTAACTTTATCATCGCTCACTGATAACTGAACAAGAGAAGAAGGAAAAGAACTCATTATGCTGCGTAAACAGACTAAGTAGTACACCAAAAAGGAAACCCAGTATAAGAATTGGGAGCTCACGAAACTGTTGTATCTAATTTGCCAACGTATCGGCGGATTCCAAGGCGGATCCGCAAAAACATCACGAACTCCACATCAACTAAACCACTGCCAGTTGCCAGTTCCCAGTTGCCAGTTAGCCACCCGCGTGGAAAGCAATAAAGCAGCAGCAAAAAAGAGGAATAACAAACTTAAATAAACAAAATGTACTCATTATTTATATTCGCGACGAAAAAAGAATAAAAATCATGGAAACAATCTGTGAGACAAAAACTTCATAATATACAGGGTTATAATGTAAAACTGTAGAAATCATGAATCATGAAAACATCATACAATTGTTGATTATATAGCTTAATGTTGATTCAAAGTAAGAAATGGAGGAAAAAGCATCGAGGTTAAAAACCTTGTAATACAGATATCTCTATTTGTTTAAGTCTATTTCTTAAAATGAAAGGATGAAAAAAAGGTGACAGCTTAAAATGGTGAAAGATAACCAAGTTTATGTAGACTTCTAGACTCGATTAATATATCAGAGATGATATTATTCGTATACACTTGCATGAAGTTTTGTTCCTTGGATCACCCTGTAATCGAGTACTGAAATATGCTTAAAGTTTTCTTGCCACCAGACAATAGACGTAAGCAAGAAAAGCACATTAATTCTTTGTTGCTTTCTTCGTCTTCTGCACGCACTTAAAAATTAATTTAATATCCTTGTGTATCCTTTCACGAGGCGACGCCGACTCGCATGTTTCTGCGCCATGACTGAGGCGAACCGGTGCTGCCAGGCTGCTGCCATTGGTGCTGCCCATCCCATCGTCCCTCAGCCTCCAGCCAGACCAAAGTACAAAACGCCGCTGTATATCATAAAACCCCCCGTCAGCCCTGCCAAGGATGAGCATCCTGTATTGTTCGTGCTGCTCTTGTTGCTGTTTAGCTCGCATGGCGGCTGTAAATATAATTACGTCGGGAAAATCCGATCCTTGCAGGATTAATTAGCGCGCATTATGAGACGCACTGTCGACATCGAATGGAGACTTGGGAAAGGAAGGAGCACGCAGCTCGGCAGGCACTCGACTAATTTGCTGCCCGCCTCCTGTAAAGGGGCGTGACGGGCTTTGGGGGTGTTAACTAGCTCATATACCGTAGTTCGGTTATTCCTCTGTGTATACATGTGTACGTGAATCGCGTTGCCAAGGTGTAAAAAACAAATGGGATACATTTGCTACTAATTAAGAATCCATGTTTAAAATATGCTTCACGTTCGCTTTTCGAGGTGAATGTCTGAGTCTCTCTATTTAGTCTATCTCCATATATGTATGTACGTGTGAGTGTGTTATTGTGGTTTTGAGTTCCAAGAAGCGGCCATAAAAATATAAGTAGAACATGGCGCATAAATGTTCTGCCCAGCGGGTGGAAGCAAAATTGAATGACAACCACCACCTCAATTTCACCTTGTACAAAATTGTCTAATATGAAGGCGTCAAATTACCAGAAATTCAATCCTTCAAGCCAATATCAAACTATGACTCTCACATATACGAGTTCAAATTAAACCATAAATTTTAATTACAGCTTTGCTGTGGACGTGTCATGTTTATAGAATATAACTCATATCTTATCGATGTGTTTTAGTTAAGGAAAAGCTAATCGATTTTTATAAAGAAAGAACTTTAAATGATATTTTATAACTGCAATATTTTTGAAACAAAGTATTAAAAAATACATTTTTGAATAAAAAATTAGAAAAACATTTTTTAATAAATATATAATACTTATTGATTTATTTTATGTATTTATTAATTTAAAAATATTAGATTGAACAAGGTCAGATTTGTCAGTTTTCCCACACACGACATAATACTATAATATTTCGTATCTCGTATTCCAATGTTAACAATTAGAAGGTCAGACTTGATTCATACTTTCCTATAAATGTGGTGACAACTGAGCGGCCACCGAAAACAATGGACTCAAATTAGAAGTGAGCCGAATCCGGGAAATCCCGTAAAAGTCATAAATGGCGCAATAACAATAAAAATTCCGGTTGCAAATAAAGCTCACAACTCTCGAGTCGACTTGTCGAGATTCGGAATCCCAGTTCCGCAGTCAGACTCTGACTCAGTCTCTAGCTCAACATGTTCATAAAACTGAAGCCTGTTGCTTCCAGGAGCAGAGCAACCAACTGTTGACTGGATTTTACGAGGCGAGTAATGACGTCATAAAAATTAACAACTTCATGGATAGAGTATCTTCTCGCTCTACTTTTTTGTTTGTTTTTTTTTCTGTTTGCTGCCATTTTTATTGAAATGATTTGAATGTGTGCCAGCCACACTTTCGATGCAAATTAAGAGGGTGACTGAAGGAAGAAGAGAGTCGTAACCCGTAAGTGCCAGTTGGAAGATCAAAACTGAGGCGACAATTATTAATAACTGAGAATCCCGAGGGTCCAACCAAATGGTCGTGCCAAATTCAAAGGCAAATTCAATATGAAAACGAACTGGGAAATTAAAATGCAATCAGACGGTCTCAAAAGTTCGCACACTTTCCCAAAAAAATTCATTTGGGTGCCAAAAACAGAAACAAAATCAAAATGCACCGGCAAATAGTATGAGTATGAGGCACAGCCGGAACCGGAGTATGACAAAATTGCGTCGGAAAATTTACCGTCGAAACGAACAGGCCAACGGATGCGGCCAACAATGCACACACGGCCCCGAAGCCCGCCACGTTTACAGGAGACACACAAACGCACACACTTGCATTGTACACGGACTTGTGGACTTGTGTGCGTGTAAAAACAGTGCGAGGGTCCAATAGCCAACAAATATAATTTATTCGATCTGTGATAGCAGCGGCCTCTGTCCGACATGTCTCATAAAAATTGCAGTTTAATTACTCCATCGACAGTATCAATTTAGCGAAATCTTTTATTAGTGCCGCAGATGGATTGCCATCGTGTTAAAGCGCCATGTGTAGTCAGTTAAAGGTAAAGGATTGTCTTCCCTGACATGATATTGGATGTTAAAAGGAATAAAATCAGCATGGGGCGACTTTGAAAGGTGTTTCAATCGGCAGTATAGCTATTTCCTATAATACTTCATGGAAAATCGATAACTCACTAAAGCTAGTTAATCGTTAGTTAGTTCATCGTTGTTCATTTGCAGAAGTTCAGTTAGATATGTATATCATGAGGATTTGATTAATTGCTAAAACTCAAGATTTTTAATTTTTAATTTTAGGAAAAGTTAAGGATTGCTTAAAAGTTGATATCTTGAGGACCAAAATATTTAAAACTTGAATGCAGAAGATATTAAAGGGCCAAACCATGATCAAAATGATATTTTGCTTGGAAATCGTATCAGTTCAAGAAAAGTTATGAGAGCTTTAAAGTTTAAAAACTCAATTTATCGGTATTACTTGGAGATATAACAACAGCTATATTAAAAATTTGTCGATATTTAAATTTCGATATTAAATTCGACGCACTGTTTGTATTAACACCACTAGTTTATGGTAAAGAAGTTCTCCAATATTTCGGCTGCGCCAACTGACTCACAGCTGCTGACCCCCAATCACAAACGGAGTGCTGGGCTAACCCCACTTCGTGCCGCCCACTCGGCAGTCCAGGAGCTGCGTTGCACGCTGCACGCTGCACGCTCATCCACAAGATTTATGTATCTCAAATATGTGTGCACGAGTGCAAATGCGAATGCCTATGCAACTGCCAGCTGTATCCAGTATATAGTATGTAGCAGGCCAGTGGCAAGTGGCAAGAGGCAAGAGGCAGGGGCTTGGGGCAGGAGTCAGCATCGAGGGTCATAGTGTTGGGAGGCTGACTCCTTCAATTACTCTGACTCCGACGCCAAGTGCAGTCGCATCCGTAACTGTATTTGTATCTGTAAATAAGCGAATGCGATGCAAATGTTTTGTTATTGTGCCGCGCTTTTTAAATTTACGTGCGGCAAATGCAACATACTTCACTTACGGAATTTGCGTTAATGTGAATTTGCAGACCACTTCAGTTGGTCGGCACTGACCAACCCGCCCCGCACCACCGACTCTTACGCCCAGCCCACTTCCAACTGGCCTGGCGAGCTGCCTTCATTTTAAATTTGCATAGCCGCACCATGGATCAATTCTTTGGATAAATGTTGAAGCAAATGAAATAATTCTTTAATTTAGGCTTATAAACAAAAAATAAATACCAAAAAATATAAATAAAATGGTTAGGAAATATACATATGTATTTATCAGTTTGTAATATATCAATTCTACAAGTTTGTAGAATTATTTTCGTAATTGGACAAAGGAGTATTACAATATTAAATAGAAATAAGCAACTTTGCCCACTGTGCGGCGTGTCGCACTGTTCGGGGAATGAGGAATGTGGGACGGCCGATGTGATGCGGATTCGAAATTCGAATGCGAATTTGGATGTGAGTGTGACTGTGAGTGTGAGTTTGGATGCGCCGGACACAAGTGCAGCGGCATTGACTTTATACAAATGCACTGTGAGTGCATGTTGATATTGTTGTTGTTCCAGTTGTTTCTGTTATTGTTGTAGTTGTTGTTGGCCTTTTGCTCGTTTTTTGCGCTGTATCTGCAGCCCAATGTCAGATACAAGGTACATTTTGTCTGTGTCTGTGACTGAATCTGTATCTGTATCTGTATCTGTGTCTGTGGCAATGCAGATGCAGACGGAGGTTGCGTCGGAGTTCCCAAACTCCTCCACTTCGAATGCAGCTCATGTGTGCACACATGTCTCTATGTGTGTGTATTTCTCTGTGTGTGTGTGTGTGTGTGTTTGAAATGTACGTCCGTACGCAAATGCAGCCATGATTTATGATCTGAAACAATATTGAGCGCCCGAAAATTTATGGAGTGCTCCGCTTTGCAAATAAAACGAAATAAAATTTTGTCAGTTGTATTTTTCGTTTCAATATTTCTTGCAAGCTTTTGTTGTTGTTGTTGTTGTTGCTGTTGTTTTTGTTGTTGTTTATATTGTTGTTGTCGTATTGTTCTTTATGCCTTGCCTTCAAACTGACCATTCATCCTTTTGAGCCCATTCATTTCGCTCTCGATTTATTTCGTTTCCGTGTGTGACTATGACGGTAAAAGCGTTTCGTAGGAGTAAGAATCCCCTACCTCTATTCACGTCAAAATATTCAGCTTTAGATTGTTTTAAACAAGAAGAAAGATGTCCACTCCTCTTTGAGAATGCAGAAGTAGATAAAAACTTTAAAACTTTTCACAGATAAATAAGAACCGAGGTATCCAATTTTTGTACCGATGAGGTAGAGCCGAATCCAAAAACCGTCCACGAAGTGGAGGTGAAAGGCTTTCGGGGCTGCCGCGTCAGCTACCACATCTTCTCCAGCGATGAGCAGTTGGTGACCAATGACGAGCTCATCGAACAATGGAAGCTGGAGGACACGCCCATTTTGCGCATCTCCTATGCCATGATGATGGACTTGCACCGCGAGCTGAAGATCAGTGAGACCTTGGTTGCCAAGTTTGAACGATCCGTGCCGGATGTGAGGGAGGGACGCACTAGCTATATCATCTATCATAACTATTAATAGTCGAAGCACTTGACTATGTACTTAAATCTAATTATATTTTAACCAATTCATCCATTATGCCTTGGTGTGTTCTTTGGATTCCTACTTTAAGAGAAGCCTTATCACTAAGGGAGAAGACTTTGCCATACTCCTAAATTGGATTAGGCTCACATGAAGTATTATCTCGACTGTCGCTTGCTCGTTCCATTTGAGTGGGATTTGGGTTTGGGAATGGAAGTGGGGACTAACGAGACGTGCCGCATGCAGATAGAAAACTGTTGGTATTCATTTGCAACTGACAACTGCTATAAAGGAGCGTAACACGCACATTTATCATGTTGCACACGCACCGCTCTGCCAATCGATTTGTGCCCGATTGAGCCCTATCACCAACTGCTGGAGGTTGTGGCATGCGGGAGGAACCTGGAACGGGGCATCTTAGCATGCACAATTGAATGCCGTTACGCCTACTGCTCAAAATGGCTGCAACAGCATCAGAGGCTTAGGAAAACACTTCCTGCCGAAGGACACGCTGGAGCAGCGTGCAAGAAAATTGGGTTGCCAGCATATCTATCAACAGCAGCACTTGGAATTAGATTTGGAATTCAAATTGAAAGTGGAAGTGGCATACACCCCCTCACGAGTACCGGCTGCACCCACATACGGATGTCCCGCAGTTGACAGACGCCATTTTGATTTGACGGTTGACATATGGCCGCATACGGTAATGGATCTTTAAACAGGGAACCACTCACTTAAGCAACGCTGGGCTGTCTCCATTTTAATATTAAATGACAAATGCACCACATTTGCCACTCCGCACGTGACTTTGCGCCAATTCTCTGAAAACGTAAATTTTTTAGAAATGTTCTCCTTTTAAATACATTTCCAACTAATTAAATAACAAATTTACAAATTTAGTAAAAATTACTTATATTCAAATAAAATGAGTATTAATTAACAAGCCTTTACAGCTTCACACTATTCGCTAAACAATATAGAAATAAATTATTTTATATATTATATTTGAGTGTTCAGTACATTAAGTCTAGTTTTTTCAATTTGTAGTTAAGAGGTTTTATATTTATTTGCTCTAAATTATTTTTATTATTTTTTTAGTAATAAAAAACACAATATCCAAATACTTCGTGATCAACCACAAGTAAATTAAAAATAAACACTATTTGAGTTTATATTTCAGTATCCGAGAAAAATTCAGGTCTTGTTAGAGTTGGACAATGGTAACATATGTTTGTCTTGCTGTATCGATCTGAATATTCATTTCTTTTACGGCATGGAGTGGCTCATGTGCTGAGTTTGTGTTGCATGCCACACTTGCCGCTGTCTAAGCATCCTGTGCCGAATGTCATAAATCATAAAAGCAGACAAAATATTCGCCAGGCAGATGAAGAAAAAAAGGACCAAAATTATGTTTTGCTCCAGATATGTCGCCGCACTAAGGAGAAGCAACCATTTGCGAGGCAGGCAGAAACTAGAGCGGAGACAGAGACCAAGGCAACGACTTGCGAAAATTCACGTGGAGTGCGTAGTTTGCATATGCGACGGACGCAGGACGAACGCATCATAAAACAACAAGGACAACACACTGAAAATATTTACAAAAAAATTATGCTTAAATGCATTTTTGCATTTTTTGCGCCGTTGCCTTGTTTTTGTTAGTTGCATCATATGCATGCGGCGCATAGATATGATTTATGGTGATGCAAACGGAACACAACTCAAGTCGTTCAGCAGCCGGAGGAAGTGAGCTTGGCATGCGGTAAGTGCCACATGCAACCGGCACCACGGTGGGCAATTAAAAGTAGATGCGATAATGCCACCAAAGTGCAATTCAAACATCGTTAAATGGCTAATATTCATTGAGATTTCTACATCTAATTTATTATTAATTGAATGTGACGGAACCCCAACCAAGTCTAGGAACTCCTCCACGCTCACGCCGATAGGCACTCCCCGTCGGCTTTTCTGCGATGGCAACTGGCAACTGGCAACTGGCAACTGTGATGCGAGTTTTATGTTCTATTTATGTTGTGCAAACGATTCCCCATAATCGTAAAAATATCAAAACAAATCGTTAAAATCGATCGTCGTCGATAGTCGACATTTCGTGCGCTTCCTCGATTCACCCTCACATTCACATCCAAATTCACATTCAGATACAGATTCAATGATGGCTTTCATTTGCGGAGTTTGGAGCAGTTTTTGGAGTCTGGGGAGACGACGCGTGTCAATTGAGTTGCTCCCGCTTCCGCGCATATTTGTTTTTGATATTGAAAGTATCTGAGTATGTGTTTGATTGCGTGTGTGTATGTGTTGGCTGTGTGTGCGTGTGCCCATAATCATTGTGGCATCGTGGCAGCAGAAGGAGCTCATAAATTTAGTGACTTAATTAAGTTGGCATCACTTGAAAATTGTTTGAATTCCCTTTTTGTTCGGGTTTTGACTTCGAGTTTGCTTTCCCATTTGTTGTTGTTGGTGCTTGAGAGTTTTGGTGTAGTTTACATTTACAGATAATAATTGTGAGAGCCCATTATTGAATTCATATTGATTTATAATTATTGAATTGGTTCGAGAGTCGCCCTCAGAGTAGAGTAGAATAACAAATTACCGATGATTGAAAGAATCACATTAATCATTAAGGATTGGCCAGATAATACTTTTAAAATTTCACACTAAGCCATTGAGTTATTTACTGAAATCCTATTTAAAAGGTTGTTATATAGGATTGTTAATGGAAAATATAGTAGTTAGCTTAAGAATTATATTCGGTAACTTGTCCAGTATTTCATGTATAATTCTTATTATAAAAGAAAAAACAAAATATCCATATATAGTTCGTCAGACAAGTTTGAGAGCAAAAATCTCAAAACATTTTGCCATAAACATATCCCGGGAACTAAATATACATATGTAAATAACTAAATCGATTGAAATTAGATTCTCATTGTGCCGAATGGTCTTTCGGATTCCGTATTAAGTCTTCATGCGATTTAAGAAATGTAGCTGCTATTTTCAAAATAAATATCTAAACACAATTTTAAGTGTGTTTTTTAAAGAGAAAACCATCAAATTTGGTTCATCGATAGATTGTTTATTTATCTAACGTTTAAAAATCTTGAAAAACAAAAACAAATTTGGAAATATTCGCAGCATGCCCAGAACATCCAGGCAACCACAGAGACATGATGATGGGAGACCGTGTGGCTCCCAATGGCCACTTCCAGAGTTGGCTTCTTTTTTGCTCTCGAGTTTGTTAGGTGCCACACGATATGTTGAGGGGCGCTCGAAGGCGGCGTTTGTTTATCCAAAGGGGGTCGACACTTGCCTGCCACATGCCCCACTATTTGTTTTTATAGACTAATTTTATGTGTTCCATGAAGTGGCGTTTGTTTATTTGCTTCTACCAGAATTCGATTGCTCAACACTTGTTAAGGATGGGCCATATTTACGACGAGCCTCACTGCAAATGGAAGTAAATGTAAGTGCAAGTGTAAGAATGTTTTATACGATTGTGTGCTGCACACATAATAACCATAATAATAAGAATTAACTTGCTCATTATCCAGGAACAACACACAAAGGATTGGCATAGGGATAGGGATTGAGACAGTGACTATGACTGTGACTGTAACTGTAACTGGACAGACAAAAGCGTCATAAAGACATCATAACTCACAGTCTGCTGAAAGGATAAAGCGAACACGGACACACAGCCCGCAACTGACTTTGCCTGGGCGCAATAATTAAGTAGTTTTCTATGCAAAATTGAAACAGAGTTGTCTTACTCTCAATCTCTCGTTCCCTCTCCATCCACTTTTTGCTTTTGTTTTTGTTCTCAGGTAAATCCGGGCTAAATTAAAATCTCCCTCTGTGCGCGGCAAGTGCCCAAGACATTGTCACACACTATCCAAGAAGATGAAGCGGGTGGCAACAGCTCGAACTTTGAAACAAAGGCGAGGGCAAAGGCAAAGTCAAGGCGGTGGCCTCTTAAAGGGGTGTGTGGCAGGATTGAACGGGCTGTGTTGACTCAGCTCAATGACAAACTTTTCGCAGTGGCAGCTACTTGGTGTACAGGCGTCGCATCTGCCGCCCCTCGGCTCAATTGCAATTACGACAAATTACTTTATTACGTCCGTAATTGTGTGACCATCGAGCGTGCCATTTTTCGGGTAGTAAAATTAGTAAAGCGCCACAAGTGGTTGAGCCTCCTTCCCCACATTGACGACCATGCCTCACCTACCAATTGGTTAATGTTCTGTCTCATAATGTTCGACGCACAGACTTCGCCAGTTGCAGCCCCGTCGGCAATTGGCACGCAAATTGAAGCGACAAATGAATAAGTAAATTGCAACAGTCGTAGCCAAAAATATATATATTTTCCTCTAATTTTTTGGCACTATTAAAAACTATATTATAAATAAAAGTCACACCATAATACATTACTTTTGTAGGCAAAACAATATGAACTAACCCGAATCCCAACTTTTTTATAGTAAATTTATAAATAAGGTTTTACATCACAAAATATAAAAAAATTGGATATCTGAAGGGGCATGGAAATGATTTTGTCACTAGATTTTTACGCCGTAAAAAGGTTTTTTCTATAAGATCTTAGATTACCAATGGCTTTAAACCAAAATAAACAATCGTGAAATAACTGTTCCTATAAGTGGGTATACCCAGGAATTGGGTATAATATAAAAATCGTGTTTTGTTAGCGGTTTTGGTTACGGTCTTAATTCCTGGTTATCTAATTAATAAATAAACTGTACTGTTTTGCATGTTTTTCTCCGTTTGTAGTTGTTGATAAATTTGATCTTATTCTTCGAAGTGTCTTGACAAATTTTCGTTCGTCGTGACGTCACAGCTGCGAATTCTGCAACAACAAGGCACCCACAAGCGGGCTGAGAACGCGCGCCAAAACGTTGAGTTGCTGCAACACGCAGACTCAGCTCTCGCAGCTCAGCCATATTTATTTATGATGTAAACAAACCATTAAGCGGGAGAATTACGAGCGCAGTCGCAGTCTGCGCTCTGCCCGGCCATGATGGCTGCGACGCGGCCGCAGCGAAGCAGCGCAGCGGCAGAGCAGTAGCAGCACGATATAAATCACGCACACGCGCACAAATTTACGACGTCGCTCTCTCAGCTGCAGTGTTGCGTCCCGCTTGTGCACACTCGTTGGCATAGCGCTATCCCTCCTGCAATGCTTTATAGCTGCCGGGAATGGTTTATTGCTGGCATCTTCATCTTCTGCCAGTACACACATACGCACAAACTGACTCTGACGGTGCGCACTCTCTCAGAGCGCGAAAGAGAGGGTGAGAGAGAGAGAGAGCAGCTGTTTCTGTGTCAAGCATATGCTCGAGTTGTTGTTGGCGGCAGAAAGAAAGGGAAGTAATTAAACTAGACCATCGCACGGGTGTGAGCGAGGCGGCCAATCAGTCTCCGCCCCTTTTTCGTGTTGGAAAGTGCCACGAAACCGCTAACAATTCAAAAGCTGCCAAAATACATGCAAATATTTTGCGTTTTCCTGCCACTTCGACAACGTTTTACTCTCGACCTTTACCAGCACTGGCCTAATGAGAAACCTGTTAGAGGAGAGCGCCGCGAACTGGTTCAGAGCACAGTCAAATTTATGGCTACACGTGGCTTTCATTCAGAAACTGATTCTGCGGCACTCGGCAAATTGCTTTGTTTATGGGCGTTTACTTTTGCAGCGCTTATGAAATTTACGAGCACTTGAGTTTCCACTCGAGTGAATTTTTGAGCGTATTTAGCCGCTTTGAGTGCTTTCAGTTTGCATTTCGCAGTACGAGGTATTGCCTCGAGCTCTTTATATGCGCTTTATGTTGTATTTGAACTTGAAAATTGCTTTATTAATCATTAAGGAATAAGCGCGTCCATTAGAGCTCATTTATCAATTTTACGGTGGGATGGTTGAGTTAGTGTCAAATGATTATAACTAAATGTGACACATCTTAGCTGTTGGTAAATATATAATATCAATGTCTTCATTATAACATGTATTTATGAATCATCTATTCATATGTACACTTGTGTATATATATATGCATATATTCAGAAAATAATTATTTACTTAAGCTATGTACGACCAAATGTCAATAACTCAATATCAAAAGAGGCAAATAATCCGAAAAAAATTGATTCAAGTACGAAAATCCACAATGATGAAAATATTTGCAGACACCGAAATGAAAACAATCAAATTTAACTTAAAACAAAACTTTAAGAACATTAAGTGTCGTGTTAAGCAAATTTCTTTTTGATTTTAAGCATACAAATTTGAATATTTTGTTCTGTTTTCCATCAGGTTTGTTATTAACAGTTTTGGGCGGGAAATGTGCGTTGCCAGCTTGAATTAGTAAAACAAATTTTATTGGTCGCAATGTACAAAGACGTACATAATCAATTATTTGATACTTCTCCATTTTGTGTTTGTCTTACAGTCCTAAGTCACCGATGGCCATCAATAAAATCGGGGCAGCATCCAACACCTCGGCAGGGCTCAGCTTACGAAGTTGTCGTTGCTCGCCTTCCTGTGGAGTCTGAGCACGCTCCTTCGGACAATTAATCAAAATCGTCGCCGTGTGCAGTCGGAGGAGTCAGTCAAAGAAGCGAGCAAAGAAAAGTCGTTAACTTAAGTGTCCAATTAATTAAATTCGCATTTAACAGCCGCCAAGCTGCGAAAAGCCATTAAGATAGTTTGTCACACACTGAGAAAGAGAGTGCGAGAGAAACAACATGCGAGAATCAACTCCAACTCCATCTTCATTCTCTGCAATTCGACCGCCCGCAACATTTGCCTGGTCCAAAAATGAAAACTTTGTTCCTTGTGGTTACATTGGCTTTTTGGCTGCATTGGTTGCTGCTACGTCTTGAGCCTGGAAACTTCATCTAGTGTATAGAATTTCTTTTAATTTTATTTTTAAGAGTGGTTTTCCTCTTGTACTCATGTTCAGGTTTTATCGTGTTGGTTTTCTGTTCCTCATTTGGCCATGTTTTAATTTTAATGGCCAAGTTTGTCATGTGGTTGTCTGCTTTGTGGTTCGGCAGCTTAAAGTTTTTCTCTGTGCTGCAGTCAGGTTAACTCAAAAATATTAGTATTTATCTCTTTATATCTCCATACGAACAAGTATTCGATTATAATATAAAAAATACTAAATTTATGTTTAAATTTAGGACAATACAATAATCAACTAAGTTCATTAAAGCAAAAGGCAACTCTAAGGACTCTCTCTGTGGATTTACCGAGTGGGGCAAAGTTAGAGTTGCCGCAGACGCACATTCATTAATTTGGTGCAGCAAGATTTTTTGAATTGTTTTGTAGTTGTGAATGCGAGCAGAGTTAAATTTATGTACTCAAAAAGCCGAGTTTCCTTAAGGCTGTCCTTGTGGGAGACCCCAAAAGTGCAATGCCAGAGCAGAGTTTCATTCGGGGCCCAGGACGGAGGCCAAAGTTAAGCATTTGCCAGTTTTCTTTGAATTTATTTTGCGGCAAGACAATTTATTTGCCTCTGTTCAAATGTGAGGCGCTTATCAAATAATTGCCGGGCAGCAAATGTTGCACAATTAAGCGGTAAAAGGTCAGGCAGCGTCCACCGGGTCTTGACCGCACAACCGGCCACTGGCCACTGCCCAACACACCCACCACTCAGCCGGATAAAGTTTTTTTTTGTGTTTCCCTTTCAGACAGGACAATTGGTCCCACATATGTGAACGCTTGTTGCGCTCTCACCTCGCCGGCGATTTTTTAATATGCTCCATTTTCGACTTATCTTTATTGTCTCGTTTAGTGGTCTCGCAATGAATGATAGCCTATTTTTGGCGACTTGCATTCTTTTTATTAAGCGAAAAATAACCATTTAATAGTATAAGTTACTTAATGCTGAGACACCATTTACATATTTTAAAAACTAAAACAAATTATGGTAGAAATATTTATAAAGTTAATATAATTATCTGATTTATCTTCTTTTGGGCTCTTCGAGGCAATTAAAACAGCCTGAATTTGCATTGTTTTCTAATCTAAAGTTAAATTTTTAATATTATCATATATGTATGTTTGATCAGTGTCAGCTTTGTTAGTGCGTGAATTAGTGCGAAAGTTGTCTAGTTGATAAGGAATGATATATGTGTGGTAGAACCTTTGGCATGGAACTCATTTGACTCCGATACTGACTCTCATTCCGACTCTGGCACTGGCTCTGGCCCTGGCTATGTTGGAGCAACTGCAATCGATCATTTCGAGCGCGTGTGCAGTCTGTGGAACCTGATGCCAGAGGCAAGGTTTGTTTGTCACACTGCGCAAGCCGTGGTGGAGGTTCGTAGATGTGATCAAAATGCCGGGAAGACCGAAGCCTGTGGCCAGTGCGGCCATCTTGTGGTCCAGTGATCCGGCTGCGAGGTGTGTCACATCTCTTTTGTGTCGCACATTTGTCAGAAATTAATCATGTGCTTGTTCCTACGGACAAACACATACATATATATATATGCGTAAGGGTCTGGAGATGGGTAAGAGTATGGGTATGGGTATGGGTATGGGTCTGGCTACATTCTTGGCATTTTGATAAATTAACCGTCGAGTTAAGCAAGGTGCGAGCTGCTGTCTGGAGTCGTCTTAAGTCGTTGGATGCGAGTGTAAAATGCAATTAAATGCGACCAAAACACACGACTTTGGTGGCGCAATTAATTTTCATTAAAAGCGCAAGCTGTAGAAACTGCAAAACACGATCTCCGATCTCCACGGCTCGCAATACGCAGGTTGGCTGATCGGAACATGAATTACTCGGTGTTTAGTGGTGAGCACAGGGCACAAAAGTTGAATCGATTGACATTAATTGATATTCTTATCGGCAATCGATAAGATTACGATTACTCAGCGCACTCATGTCCTCATGTACTCGCCGCAGCTCAATCCACTTTCAATTTGACAGCCCCGACAGACAGGTGACAACCCATAACTCAAGTTCGCTGAGTCGACTCATTGTTCGCCTCTGAAATATGCCCACCGATCCTTACCATGTCCGCTTCTATATTTATGCATGGTCGGCCCCTTACCCCTGGTCTTTTGGCCGGGATTAATTCTTTGGCCGTATGCAATATGCCAGACACGAATCGAGGCAATAGCACCGTGAATTATGCCAAGTCGGCAAATTTTACTTTTAGTTTAAGCTGTTGGAATTCTCGAGTTCTGCATGCAAAAGAATTCGCGTCATCATCAATAGCATGAGGCAGGTGAACAGGCCTTGGCAATTCCATTTTCATGGTAATAACATAATTGATGATATTGTCTTTTAATTCGTTGCATTATTCGTGATTGGCATATCAATTTATTCTCGGGTATTCACTCTCGAATGGCACAATGAAGAGATTTGGCAATTGCCCTTTGTATGAAAACTATTTGAAAATACTCTTAAATTAAATATATCGAGTAAATATATATTTTTTTTCGATTAATCAACACACATTGCATTTATTCGTTTATTCTCAACGATTCGACTACGTTGAGAATCAACAACAAAGCGACAAGTAAAAAGTCAGTAAAAGGGATTTTGAGAAAGGATTTCACCTTTTGGAGCAAAACAAATTAGAGATTTCCAAATGTAATTTATGGCCAAAATGGTTGATCTATGATAGGTATTAGGGGTTTCTATGGCGTCGTTTGTCGAGTCCTTGTTCTTACCGCCGCAGCGTCCTTATTCCATGGGGGTGAAAATGCACACACAGACATAACATAATAAGCACTCACTCTTTTGAATGCTAGCTAATGTGAGGCTGTGTACTCTTATTCCGATTCAAAATAATTCTTCTTTGGTAACATTTATTACAAAAAATAAATGTTATAAGAAAATTAAATATTATTTTGGGAAATTCGGTAATAGAAAAGAAATTAAAAACTTGGATATATTCCATTTAACTAGAGCATAGTTCCAACACTGGCTCTGTTTTTGGCATTAAAATTGATTTTGGACTTGGCACTAATTTCGATTCAAAATAATGTAAGTATTTAATAGATTTCAGCCCTATTTTTAAATGTAATTTTTTATTTAATAGTACTTTGTCTTATTTTTTTAAATCCATGAATATTTTAGAAAGAAATTATTTATTGTTGTGTATTTACATATAATTACAACAAGTAATGAACGCTCACTTAAGACTCGGTAAAAAGGAATCACATAAGCTTTATCCCGACTCTTAGAATTTGATACGAAAACAAAGATGGATTTCTAGTTTTTTCGGATGTTTTTTATTTTAGTTTTTGGTGTTTTTTGCTACAAAAAAACGCCGCCAACGGCCAAGAGCCGTCCGGTCGCCATTCATCCCATTCATCTTGTTTGCCGCCTGCCGTCTGCTTACGAGTTTACGAATACTGCATCAAGAAATCTGCTGCAAAACGGGAAAATAAATCAGTGCACTCTTAAGTGTGTGTATGGGTGTGTGTATTAGTGTGTGCGAGTGTGTGTGGCACATACGCGGACACAACTCGATACTCGTATGTCAAGTGTATTTTTGGACCTCTTCACTGACCCCGCTGGCCGCCCAGAGAGGCGCACCTAACCGTCGCGAGCCAAAGCGACAACTCTTTCACTTGGCATCTTCCTTTGCTTTCTTCTGATTTTTCTTTGCTTCTTTCGCTTCGTTTTAACAGGCATCCTTAGCGCCGAGATTTATGACATTTTAGTTGGCAACGTCCACTTATCTTATCGAATTGTTGGCATCGCCTTCTCTTCGTATAAAGCGCAGTCCTGCGTCTTACTCTCTCTCTCTCTCTCTCTTACTCTGTCCTCGTCGTGTTCTTGTAATGCATATTTTCGGCATGACCTCACCGTACGGTCAGCCAGCAGCAAGGAAAATCTCTGTTTCATAGCCTCTTCAATGAGTCGAGCATTCAAAATGCTGCGCGACACTTTCCGGTTTCACCTTGCCAGTTGCCAGGGGAGGGAAATTGTACATTGTTTTATGGTCGAATTAATGGAACTACCTGTGTGAGCTGGCTGAAAGTAAAAGTGCGCTGACTGTGACCCAATAACGCGTAATGTCTATAATTTCTATCGGACATGGATAATGGACAGATAATGGCAATGCGACTTATTTTCCCATTTGGGTCAAGGTCACTGATTGTTCCCATTGCTTTTCAAATGTTTCACCTGTCAATTTTGTGTATAAATATTGCTCCTGACCTCCAATATTATTTCTTTTCATTAGCAGGTCAGTTTTATTATTTCTCTTCTTTACAAATATATATATTTTCTAACTATACATATATATGCAGTGAAGCATCGATATTGATGGTCGAAAATGGAAATTATATGCTTGGAAAAAGTCTGAATTGTTAGGAGATGAAATTACAGTATCTGCTCATTAACTAAATTTAATTCTCATGTATTTTCTCATTGTCTGCTTATTTTAATTATTATTATTTTAAATTGGTATTGTTTACTTTTTAATGTTTACAAAACTTAAAATTTATTTAAATATGAACCCACATAAAATCGTTTCTTGTCAACTGTAAATTATATTTATATATTAATTAAATATTATACGATTTATAAAATAAGGTGCTTACTTACTTATTGTTATAACTTTAAGAGTCGCTTAAACACATTTTAATGGTCCTGTTAATTTCTATACACTCGCAACGGCAACTGTAACAGTAGACAGTCACATTCAAATCTAAATTCAGCACATGTATTGATATTGATTTATCTGTGTAGAACACATACATCTTCCAATTTTACGTATGCCACACATTCCAGCCCGCCCACAATGAATAAACTTTAGCAATTTCAAATAATCGCAGGCTCCATAATGAGACCTTGGAGCACACGCAAACAGACTTACGGAGAGAACCAAAGCCATCCCCAAAATTCATTCGCAGGGGCAACTTCATAGAGGGGATACGGGACCCAAACAAAGCCAGTGCAGACCCAGGCATGGCAAAGAAAAGAAAAACTTTCTTATTGCCAAAACTGGCAAACTCAGACCCGAAACCGAAACCGAAACCCCAAACCAAAAAGACCCCGGCCCAGACTCAGACCCCAGGGCCAGGGCCAGGGCCAGGGCCAGGTCCAAGCCCAGACCCAAACGCAGGGCCGCAGTCGTCTCTGGTCTGTGGCAAAGTCGACAGCGGCAGCCAAAGACGACGCGGCGATAGCATGAGGGATTACAGCGCGTGATTTATATGGGATTCCGAAGAAATATGGGCGAAATGTGTCGGCAATTTTTATTGGACATTTTAAAAAGCGAGTAAGATGTTCTACGCGCGCTCTCAACACACACACATACACACACACACGCATACCGCCACGCCCACGCCCCCACGGCCCCACACCCCACTCTCCCTTCCCCTCCGTTCCACCTCTCGTCGTGGCTGTTGCTGCCACCCTGCTTCTAATGTTGTTCTGTTTGCTGTTGTTGTTGGCGGTGGCATGGGCAATGCTGCGGCTCCTGGGAATAAGAAATAAGGAACTGCGGCAAGAAAGTTGCCGCCTGGCTATGGCCACATATTTTCCGCTGCTGCGCTAGCAGCTGCTGCCGCAGCATTTTCCCACTTGATTTTCCGTGCGTAGTTAGTAAGGAAGTCGCGTTCGCGTCCGCGTCCATTCTAACGAGCGGCAGCGAATATTTATGATCACCCCTCGCCCACCATCCCCTTCACGACCCACTCCCCCAAAAGGCAGCCAGCAGTAGCCAACGACCAAATGCGGCAAGTGGCAAGTGGCAAGTAGCAAGCGGCATCCAGCGGCCGGTAGCAAAAGTTTGCCCAACTTTGCCATTTTCAGCGGTTTTGCATTAATTTAAATTTCGAATGCAAATGAGCCAATTTCACTGAGTGCCACGTTTTTGGTCTAAAGAAGCTGCCGCTGCCGCTGCCACATTTACCGCTCTGTTGGTGCTGTTGCACCCCCATCAACCATCAACCCTTCAAAGCGCGGCCAATTGCCAGCTTGACAAATTGGCCAAAAGCCTGCAACTTCACTACACGAATTTTGTGTGAATTGTGACGCGATGCGAGTGGCGTCAAAATGATTTAGTTTTGTCCCCGCCACTGCAATTGTTAATGCGCCACTTAATTTAATCGCTTTCACCCACACACACTCCATCCCCCATTGCATCCTACCTTTTTTTTACCCCACACACACGGGCGTCTTCTTATGTATTTTTGAATCTTTGTCGCGGGTTTTTATTTGTGTTTTTTTTTTCCTCGAGCGGGCGTTGCAAATTTGCAACTCGCGGCACGTTGTAATGGAAATTAATTAGGAGACTTCAACTGCCTTCAGAGAGACCGGCGTGACGGCACTTTTATTTGCCACCCGCGGCATCTTTATATCATTTTTAATTTAGTGGGTGTCCCGCCTCGAGCATATTAGGAAATTTATACCCTCAACACGTGAATTAACGAGCCGAAGATTCTCAAATATAAGAAATTCCAAGCAGACTTGTCTACAAACATTCAAGGCCTTCTAGCTTTTTATAGAGCTAAAATAAATCTAAAATCGTAATGTATGCAGGTATTGCATTTATTTAATGTATGTAAATATATTTACAGCGATCTTAATTCAATACATCATCCGAAACTAGTTTTCATTCAAACTAAAGTCTAATTGAAATTAAGTGTGTAGGAAGTAGTCCTTTTTCTGGAAGGAGCTGCTGTTGTTACTTAATTATGGAAACTCAGCAAGGACAATTTATCATATTTAAGAGGAACGAGGCAGCAGGTCTTATTTTGGTCTTACTAATTTGGGCAACGGCACACTTTATAAACTGAACACACACGAGTGTGTGTATGAGAGCAAATAAATGTACGAAGCACGCGAAAATAATGTGCGCATATTGTCCAAATTTGTTCTCTATAAATTTTATAGACAAAACACAAAAATCAACAACAGCAAAGAAGGTGAAAGAATGGAACGTAAAATGAAATTTGCGATGCTTGTTTACCGGAGAAGTAACGCAGGAACGATTCCCGGATATGCACGGACTTGAAAGAAGCTGCTGGGTTTCGGTTGGGATTGCTTGGGCCTGGTTAGGATTGGAGGGCTTATTGGATGGATGTTGGCGACTGTTGGTGGTGTTGCTGATGCTGATGCTGATGCTGATGCCGCCGAGAGCCAAAAGAACTACGAGTATGTTTGGCGAGAGATAAAGCAATAAATTCTGTCAGAAATTTAATTTGATAATAAATCTTTGGTTCTAGCGCTACGGAATTTATTTGGCTCGCACTCACGCACATACATACACACACACACACACACACACACTCAAGCCTTTACAGACATACTGGTGTATATATAAAGAGGGTACATATGTACATATATAGAAATTCGTGCACATAATAAAACAAAAAGGGCGCAAAAAACGTGCGTGCACGCCAAGGATGAATGAGGATACCGAACATGACACTTATGGATGTTCTACCAAACACATGTACACATACACACACACACACACATACTCATTTGGGACATGGGACGATGGCGACGATTGTCGGGTGTGTTGAACTTGTTGTCTCTTTATCCCTTTTCAAAATGTCACCTACACCTATGCAGGACAGTAGTGTGAGTGAGACACAGCACGGTAAGATGGTTCACAAAATGGATTTTAATCCGTTTAAGGGCTAAAACCACTCACGCTTTCTGAAGCCATTTGGCCTTATCATATGAAAACTGCCGCAGGCACTGATAAGGCTTTATGAAACCTTTTGTATGTTGCTATGTCCCAGAACACAAACATACTGAGATGCAAATTACCACAGTTTGTCGATCACTCTAATCAATTGCTCAAATAAATATCAATTTAACAATCTATATTTATTTTTAGTTATATTATTTTTAAAAAACTATGTAATTTAAATGTTGCATACTTTTCCCTGTTTTTTAAATCTTTTATTTAGCTCTTAAAAGTATGTAATGCTCTATCCAAATCTACTTTATGTGATACATTTTGGACATCGATTTTCCCACCTTTTACTGTGCTTATTCGATAATTCTTTATATGATCTCTCCTTCTTCCAATCTTCAACCAAGAGTATCTTAGAAACCAGGGATGAAAACCATAACCGTAACCATTAACCGGTATTAACCGATAGAAATGGGTACCGAAACCCAAAAAACCGAAATTATTCCAGCCGAAATAACCGTTAAGATTTTAAAGAAACAAAGTGAAAATCAGTTCAAAAGTACTTTTTTACCCTAATTATATCACCTGGAGTCGATTAAAAGAATAAATTTATAATTTAAAATTTTTGAAAATTTTCGAAAAATTTAAAGGGGTATGCAAAAATCAACAAATTTTCGGAAAAAAATGTTTGTCTCTGAATCAAAAAATTTAAATGCAAAGTTAAAGTAGGGTTAATTTTATAAAAAATAAGGCACTCCTCATGGAAATCGGATTAGCTATAATTAAGTTCTGCTTGTTGAAAATCCAGAGAGTCAACATATCTCATATATGAATGTATGAATAGATAATTTAGAATAATTAACACTTTGTGACAGACAAGCTTTTTTATTAATTGAGCTATCTCAACCAATTTTACAGAGCACCGAAATCAGACCGGTATTTCCAAACCGAAATATACAAAAAACCGGTAACCTTTACGTAACCTCTGAAAAAATGCGGACATAAATGCGAGCATAACCGAGACCGTAACTGAAACTGAAACCGATATTCGTTTCGGTTTGATACCCTGTTAGAAACACAATGTTGTTTTTAGTTTACATCTTGAATGGCTTTTCGCTGAATCAACAAACCGAAATGACGAAGGCTGAAAAACTATTGGCGTCATCGTGTTGTCGGTGGCACGACATTCATCTTCCTCGCGCCGGAAACGCCACTGGAAAACACAGCAGTAGCTCTGCAGTTTTCGTCCTTGGTCCTTGTTGCCGACTCCGCTTTGCCCCTGAATTTAAATAAATTGAGAATTTTTCATTTCGCTGCTGATGCTGCAGTTGGAGCCAGTGTCAGAATCGGAGCTGCACTTGGTGTTGGAGTTGGATGCATGGAGCCAGTGACTGATGGTTGCTGCTTGTTCGTAGATTGAATGGAGTACTTCCGACTTCCGGCTTGGGGATCAAATGCGAGCGCTGCACTTTCGTCTGGAAAACTGCAGTGCACCGCAAAAACTTGACAACATTGCTGCCTGCAACTCCCCTTGCCGCAGCATGCCACAGCATGTTGCAGAATTGACTTGGAGTTAGCCAAGTTTCTCATCTTGCATCCTGACAACTTTTTTGCTGCTTCTCGCGCCAAACTTTCAGCTTCGCTCAGCTTCCTCACAGCTTCCTTACAGCCATCCTTGAAGACTGAGAACTGTCCGAACCGCAGACACTTTGTCTGCCAGCCGGCCATAAATCTAAACGCGCCGTGCGTCCTGTGCTTTGTGCTTGGATATTTATACAGAGATGAGTATAGAAATTGAAATGATTGCGAAACATCAAAGTGTTTGAGTTAACAGCGTACCAATGTAAAGTCTTTTTTCTCTCTCGTATTTGCAGTCAACTAACAGCGGAAACTAAATAGGATGTGTATTAGCTGGCAAAGCGGAAACGTATTTACTGATCGCATATCTATCCCTCTCTACATCTCTAGCTCTCTCTCTTTTCCTGGGCCATGGTCAGCAACAACGACATGGACACGACGACAGCAGGCGCCACTGCAGCAGGAAATGCAACATTGGCTGCCCGCCCGTCTGGGCCCAACGCTCGTTGCAGGTCCGCAAGCTGTTTGCTCGCCCCTCCCAGCTTTAGTTCCTGCTTCAGTTTCAGTTTCAGCTCCGTCTCCATCTCCATCTGCATCTGTATCTGTAGCAGCAGCCTGGCAAGGATTCGCTTAATTTATGGCATTGAACTTTTATTGGGTGAATTTCTGTTCATTTCCATGCGTGTATTAAGAATAATGGCCGCAGCTGCCGGAAGTGCTTCATTTTAAAAGGGTGGATCTATTGCCAGTGTGCCCATTTGCAAACTTGGAATGCCTGGATGCATATCAACTGTCCCTAGTATATAAATCTATAGATTTCTATGTATTTATATACCAAATAAAAAAAATGCCTTTTCAAACGGTTTCTAGCTAAAAGCCTTCATAATTCATAGCTCAAATACTTTTAAAATTAAGCGCACGTATTTAACTTAACAATAATGAAAATATGTAATTAATAAAAATGAAAAATGTTATTATTTCTTTGAATGTATGAAATATTAATACGCATTCTTTGAAGATTAGATTTGCATTGAAAATTCTACACCTTGGTTTTCCTTAAGTTTACTCTTTATTTCCTAATATTTTGAATTTACCTATGACTTCCTTTGGTTCATCAATTTTACGGTAAACTCAAAAGCTTCAACTATCTTTATATAAGCAATACAACGAGTAAAATATAAATAATTACATCATACCTCTTCAACATATTTTATCGATTGTGTGACTTCATTAAATTTGCGCATATATCATCAGGAGTGCATTTTTCGAAACCCAAACAAAAGTGCAAACATTGCAATGCTGTGGTCAACAGGGGTTAACTCATACCCTTGCAATAACACAATAGGAATTTACTGAAAAAAACATACTTAATTGTTTATAGATAGAATTTATTGCAGTTGGCAGGGGCAGATCTTCATGCGATGGCTTAATAGTTCATCGAGCGTCGCCAAAGTAAATCTCTCTTAAAATTTAGCTCATTTCCATGAACCTGTTTATGATTACATCTGTACCTAATGACAAGTTCATGTCTAACAAACTTGGCAATGTCACAACAAATGGAAATCCGTTGCTAAATTGAAAACATTGAAAAAGAATCGCAGTACTGGTGGAAAAATGCTGGTTACAGTGTATTTGCTGCCTTGTGACCGCTAGACGCTGCAAGTGCGTTTATGGTTTGATGATTTACAGTCGGAGCCATAAATATTCGCACGGCCAGTGCACACATTATTCGCGATTTATGCTGCGCCGACCATAATTCATGCAACAGCACATGTAAAATTTATGCAATTATTAATTTAACACTCCCGCGATCCACCCAAACCACAGTGCCCACCGCCCACCGACTGCCACCCCCTCCCTGCCCGAATGGTGCTATCGGCCTATAAGCGGGGCAGAAAAGCAGATTTAATCTGACCTAGCTAAGCGTTTCAACCAATTTTGTGCGACAATGCAACAAATGAACTGGCTGTTTTTGAGTGTGGGTAATAGTAGTCCCCCTCCTCCCCCCTCTGCTGCCATTGTCCTACCCGGAATCCGTTGGCAAACTCCGGCAGCCCGCACCCAAGTGCAGTGCCATAATTTACCCGACGAGCAAAAACACTCACGAAAATAATAAATGTCCAATATGTTAGCCCGGCTGGCAACATGGCCAACTCGGCAAAAGAAAGCAACACCCACCCACAAACAGAATCGACAGCAACAACAATAAAAAAATGCTCATTCATTTGGCATGTGTGAAACAAACAGCAGCAGCAACCAAGTGGCAATCGGGGCTGGGGCTGGGGCTTGGATTGGGGATCGGGTCCAGTGAAGACTCGACCTGGGGGAGAGCTGGAAGTAACTGTCAGCCCCCTTAATGCCGGCCACCTGCTAGGCTCGAGTGGACGTGGACATCGCGGACAGGACGAAGTTCGGCCCGGAACATGGACAGCATGTCGCTCCATTAATTTGCCATAAAACAGAAGTGGACTAAAATTTGCTTGTAGTTCCTCTTATTGTTGTTGTTGTTGTTGCTGTTGTTCTGGCAAAAAATTACAAATGGTTCGAAAGATAGTTGGGAAAACGAAGAACAAGACAGAGGGATAACTAGTGTTTCCTAATTTATGAACCTAACATTTTTGATGTTCTGTAAAATGTCCACAATGACACATTGAGAATGTCAAAAAGAGGTGACAAAGTCAACATATGAATTGGAAAAAATAGTATTCAAGAAGCATAACAATTCTATACCAATGATTATCACAGAATCTCTGGAAAATATCCGGTTATTTCCCATAAGCGTTTTCGGAAACTTGGTTATTTTGGGATAAACTCTACAGATAGATTTTGATAAAGAACTAATAGTAAATATTTTATGTAATATGTTGAAAACCATTTTTTGTTTTTTTTTTGCAATTAAAAATATTAGAGTCACAAAAAGAGACGAGAAATTAATTCTTAAAACTAAAAGATGATTGACTTTATTTCTGGCCGATTTCTTTGTGAACCGAATAGAATGTTCTGTTCAAATTCGTAAGTATAGAAGTCAAAGGTACATATATTAACATATGTATGTATTCATATATCTAAGGAAATTCATGTTATCTAAAGTTAAATTATTTCTATCTATTTTAGTTTAAGATCTGTTCTCCTCACTGTGTTTAATGGCATCCTTGATAAATTGCTCAAAGTGTTGTATATTTGTCAAGGTTGTTAAGCTCTGGGCACACTGTCCAGCATTCGGTGCACTGCTAATTATTCCGTATAGATAGTGCCTATAGGGATCCCGAGAGAAGGATTGTGTCTCCCGCTCAGAGGTGAATCCGCCCCCGCTGTCGCCATGACAGGCCAGGGACTTGCCCTGGGTGTACATACAGAACTTGTCGGTGCTGATGTCCCTCAGACTGGCAACGCACACGGAGTTCATCTGCGATTCCGCGGGCACAAATTGAAGCTCGCGCTTATCCTTGAAGTTCCAGCCGGCGAATTTGCCGCGCACATTGTTATTGATGGTTTCCTTTTCGGCAAAGTCAAAGAAGTGCACACAGACAGGTCGAATGACATTGCTCAGTTCGTAGGGCTTCTCCAGTATTATCAGGGCCAAGTCGTTGACGAAGTTATCCTCTCTGCCCCTATAGCGTCTGTAAGGGATAGGGAATAGTTGATTGGTTACGATTTGATTAACTTCTTTGGCGCAGTTTGACATTCTCTTCAAAAGAAGAAATGAATCTTACGGTGCCACCATGATCTGATTCACACGTCGTCTGCTATCTTCGTTCGTGACGTCTTCGTAGCCCCTGTACAACTTGGCAGCGACCACCCGAAAGGTTTCCTCAGAGTAGGCCTCGGAGGCCACCTCATTGAAGACACAGTGGGCCGCCGTGATGACGAGGTCTGGAGTGAGCAGGGAACCGCCGCAGAGGAAGTTGAAGCCCTTCTCGGTGAGCTCGGAGTAGAGACCCACGTGCCAGGGCACCACCGTGTTGTTGATCGAATAGCCATTGGCCGAGAACTGTTTGATGGGCGTGGCGATCTGCCCACACTCCTGATCGCAGCGTTCACGTTCGCGATTCCAGTGTCCGCTGGGCAGGCACTTGATATCCGGCAGACTAGTCTTCAGCGTGCGGAATCCGGTGGCACAGAGAAACTTGACCACAGTGCCCGGCGGATGGTAGCGCTGGGCACAGCTAACGTGCTCTCCATTATAAATGCACGTGGCCCTGGTGGAATAGCCATTAAACTGATGCTTGGCGTTGCCAAACGAATCTCGCTGGGAGTCGCAGTATTCTAAATAAAGATTCGAATAGATAAGAAGTCCTAGCAACTGCTGAGGCATCTGTTACTCACTCACACACTTTGGCACGACGGGCAGACTCCACTTCCGGTTGGCACAGTGGCTGCTCTCCCCACCCTCCAGGAAGTAGCCGGAGTTGCAGGCGAACTTTACCGTTGCTCTGATGATGGGCGGCGTCAACACATGGCCCCGGAGATCCGTTAAGATTGGCCGCTCGTCACCCAATGGCAGTGGACAGCCCAGCTGATTGGGCAGCGGCAACTGCTCGGTCGGATCATTCTTTGGCTGTGATGTGGTGTTGCAGAGCAGTGGTGCCTCATCGGTTCCATCGAAGCAGTCGTTCTTGCCGTTGCAAACCAGCTGACTGGAAATGCAGCTGCCGCTGGCACACTTAAAGGAGTAGCCCGGACACTCAAGGTGTCCGCAAAAGGTGACGGACTCATCAAAGCCGCTGCCATCCCCGCAGTCATCCTGGCCGTCGCACAGAAACCGGAACTTGTCAATGCAAATCCCTGAGGGACACTTGATCTCGTTCGCTCTGAAAGAAGTTGAATCACTTTCCATTCCAGAGTCTTGCATTAACTCTCACATCCACTTACTGACAGTTGCCCTTCTGTCTGCGATCAAAGTCCTGCACGTCATCCTCGGTGCCACATCGGAGCACCGTCTCGTCGGAGCCATCGGCACAATCGTTGATCCCGTTGCAGGCCGCCGTGCCGATCACACAGGCCCCATAGCTGCACTCGAAGTAGGGCTTGGAGCAATGCTGGCGCTGGTTGACACACGTCAGACCCGTCTCATCCGAGCCATCCGGACAGTTCTTCACTCCGTTGCACACTTCGTACTGCGATATGCAGCTTCCATTCTCACACTCAAACTTGTTGGCGCTGCAGGCTCCATTAACTGATCCTGAGTTTAACAAAAATTAATTATTAATGCTTTCGGTTACACAAAATCAGTTTTGGCTTCGAAATACCAGTTCACAAAAAAGATAAATTAGTTGAAAAAATGTTAAAAATATAATTATACATATGTAAACAAAGAAACAAACAAAATAAGTTTGCAAATCGATGATAACATCTGAATAACATGATTGATTTTTCTAATCCAATTAAAATGACGTTCTTATTTAATTTAATTATTTATTCACTTGAGTAACAGATACATACATATGAAAATGCTCATTTAAGTATCAATCATTTGGTTTGGCAAGCTATTTGTTATTTTTATTTATTCTTATCTGTTTCTGAGCTATAACTTGAGAATCTTCTGAGAGTGCCAGCCACATGAAAGTTGAATTGATAATACATATAAACAATAACAAAGACGATAGTAACAACAGAGAGCAAGCATGCAGTTCCCATTGAGCACACTCTTAGTATCCATCGGTCTTTATCTCTGTCGCTCTTTGCTCTCCAGATTCAATTTTAGCTCAAATCAAGTTTCTTTGGATCGGCTCTCACGATCACAGACACACACACAAAGACAATGATTCAGTTTGACATTTTCATTAGCATACAGCGAATGCAGTATGTATTTTTTTTTATTGGCTCGAATATTATTATCATTTTGGACTTTACTCACTTGCATTTATTCTCAAAAGAATCAGGCAGATGGACAGTAAATTTGATAAGAAGTTTTTCGATATCATTCTTACTGTTATACAACTGAATTGTTAAAATCAATATACTATAATACATCCATCTAAATGCAAATCTGTACTCTCACAAGTTAATATTCTAAGCCAGGTTTTAATTTAGTTAATAACACTATCAGGAAGCAAAATCAAACGGGCCGATCGACAGAAGAAACCGCACTGAATCGAGAATTATTGGAACTCAAATTAATATAAACATAAATAAAAAATAACTTTTATAACGCCGATTTTGTAATACTCTTGCTGGCTTCTTGGTCCAATTGCAGTCAAATCTAGTTAATGTTATAATTATTTGATTCTAAACGATATTTAATGAAATTTGTCTTTAAAATCCGAATAGTGCTATTATGTATTTATGTTTCATTTGGTTTAAGCTTCATTCGTTTGTATTTTAAATCATATAACTTATTCGTATTCTACTTTCTGTCAGAGTATAAAAACCGGGCCTGTTAATCGCTGAAACGAGTTTTAAGAGAGCGTAACCAAACAATCCGCGTTCTTAAGAGAGATGACATCTGCTCTTAATATTGAACAAAAGAGTCAAGCGCATGACGTTTTAAAATCGAGACCTTAAAACAAAATAAACATTCATATTAAGAAAATAGTTTATATCTTAAACTGAGGATACTTTTAAAAGATAATTCAATATTTATTTTATTGTTTAAGTACCCTTATCGTTTGTGTTATTCTTGTAATTTTTGTACTGTTGTGCCATCACAAGCTCTTTTTAAAATAAAGCCATAGTTAGCGTATTTATGCTTCTCAAAAAAAAAAACAGAAGGTGGCGACACTGTTTTGCAATGTCTGGCAGCATTGGACCCCAGTTAAAGATACATTTCGGTGCATGATGCTGTCACTCGCAAGATTCATTCTTTAAGTCTTTGTTTTTTCTCTTGAAGCTAGATATCTGATACTATTGTGCGAATATAAAATTTATTTGTTTTTTAATTTTTGAATGCAATCCTGATTTCACCTTATTTCGAAAGAAAAATTGTGTAACTAATTATTGCAAAACTAAACAATTGCTTAAACACCTGATTTTGTATTCGAATTGCAATTTAACTAAACGATTATTGCCACTGATGTGCTGCGTTTAGGGTGACCACACATGTGAGTTTCTCGTGGCGCGCTCTTTTGGGCAATACCGTAACTTACATTGCGCAGACTCGTAGCAGGCAGCTTTCCATGAGAAATTCCACATTGTGAGCGCCAGAGGGCTGTAGTAACTGGCGCCCTCTTTGTTTCAAATAAAAAACTAAAGTTTTTTATTGAGTTTTTAGTTCAAATTTTTATTGGTTTTATTTGTTTACCACATTTTCACTGGTTGTTTTTGTATTTTTGTTCGTTTTGCTTTTATTTATAGTAGGTATAGTTAATATTGATAATTTACAACTTACAGGGCTAACATAGAATGGCGTTAAATTAGAATTATTTAGTATACGAGTATAAACGATATTTTCCCCCACATTGATGCAAATGCACATGCATACATACACATATCGACATGTATGTGGGGTGTTAAGGGGCTTTCAAATCAACCTATCGGATGCATCGTTTATACATGGGTTTGTGAATTAGAGAGAAGCATTGTTAATGTCACTTAGATGTTGAGGCTGGTAAGGGTAAAGTAAAAAGCCACAAGAATGTACAATACAATACTCGCAATGCAGCGATTTATTAATACATATACATACATATACAAATACATATGGCGACATATGTATGTATTACATAAGTAAGTGTAAGTAGTAGGTAAGTTTGTAGAATGTAGAATAAATTCTAACGCTGGCGCGCTCCGTTTCAGTTTACGTATATCCGTTGCTACGACAATTCACATTTAAATGTATTAAGTATTGTATTTCTAGCTTCTTCTTTTACTTTATTTTTTTGGAGGGGGCTTGGGGCGGGGGAGGACCTCTCTCAGAGCCACATTCTCCTTCCTCGCTCTTCTCATTTTGTATATTTACGTATATGTTTCATTTGTCTGTCATTAAAATCTATAACATTTAACTTATCTCATATCTCGCATTTGCTGTTGTCTCTTGCAAATATTCTCTTATTGTTGTTCAATTATACTCGATTTTCACGAAAAATACATAAATATAAATATATATGTATTTATAGAAATTTATATATATATATATTAATCATTTATTTGTTGAACCTTATGCGCTAGTTACGTATACATCTTGTGAAGGTTGTGGGTTAACCCTTAGGTGAATCAAACTGAAAGTATATCTTAACGCATCAGAAGATACATTTGTATCTCAGAGTTTCGTATCGAGCACAGCTCGATGCTTAGCAGGGATGCGTGTGTGTGTATATCGCGTTATCAATATCAATAACGACAGGATTCATCATACGAACAATTAACGAATCGAGATCAAAAGCAATTTCGCAATGGGTCACTTTCCCACAGTTTTCAAGAACTATAAGCTCTCTATATGCGGTTCTATATAGAACTGAAACAAATGAAAACTTACGAAATAACAAAAATTGCAACTAAAATAATAACACAATTATTTAATTCGTTTTTCTTTGATTTCATTTTTTTTAGATTTTTTCAAAACCAATAATTTATTCGATTTGCCATGGCAAATTTTTTTGTTTTCTGCTTGTTGCTGATTTTTTCTCAGATAATCTCATAAACGCTTTTCATTAAACTAAACATAATAAAATTAAGATATAATTTAGTTTAAAAAACTTTAAACATTACTTAAAGAAAACAGCTTCACTTTTGTTTGTTTGTGCGGTTGTTGTTGTGTCTGTTGTTGTTGCGGGCTTAGACGAGAACTAAACAATTTAATTTAAAATTAAACAGAGTTAACTAAAATTGCATTAACTTTAAGCACGAACTATACACATTTTTGAATTATTATTATTATTATTATAATTTTTATAATTATGCTTATTTTGTTTTTTTTTTTTTTTTAGTTTTCTAAAATTTGTTTTTGTTTGTGTAATATTCTTTTACTTTGCTAACAAATTCTATTTATATTTAAGTTAAATTTTCAATAGTTTTCCTTCGCTTTTTTTTTTAAATTTTTAAGTATTTTTTTTTAAATTTCAATTAGTTTAAAAACGCGCCTTACAAAAATTCATATCAACAGAATTTAAATTTGTTTCCTTTTTAACATTTTGTTTGAGTATTTATTATATATTTTTCGAAAAAAATAATTTAAACATAGCAGTAAGCAACAAAGGGGGCTTAGGGGAGAAGGGCAGCAACATTTGAACAGGATTTTTGAAAATAAAATGTTTTGCTCGTATTTTAAACATAAATCTTACGCGGGCAAACAATTTTGAAATAGTTTTTACTTCTATCGATTCATTTGTTGTTTGTGAAATTTGACAGAAATTAAATTTGTATTCGTATTGGTATTATTATTATTTGTATGTATTTGTATTTGTATTCGTATATAGTAATGTTTGCGTATGCATCTAGATAAGTCGATCTGTTATCTGTCCACTACTTTAATCTGTCACTTACGAGTCTAGTAAATTAATTTGTTTTTTGTTGCTGTTTGCTTTTACGTATTTTCGGTTGCTTGTCAAACACATTATTGAAATAATCCCTTGATGGTATATTATACACGTACAATAACCATACAGTACTCGTATAAGTATGTATTGTATTACTCGTATTCAATTAAGTTAAGTAAATGGTTTATTTGTTACAATATTTTTGCTCTGCATGCAGATTAATTCATTCTAATTCTGGTCTAAATGGCCGCCCTGCAACGCCGCCGTCGCGGCCGCTGCCGCCGCCGCCTTTTGCGCCTGCGCCTGTTTCTCCTGCTCGTTGAGCTCCTTGATCGCTTGGATTTCCTTTTTCAACTTCATCCGCCGGTTCTGGAACCAGATCTTGATCTGTCGCTCTGTCAAACACAGCGCATGCGCCATCTCGATTCTCCGTCTGCGGGTCAGATAATGATTCGTGTGGAACTCCTTCTCCAGCTCGAGCGTCTGGTAGCGGGTGTATGTCTGTCGGCCGCGTCTCCTCAGACCATTTGTACCTGTTGAGCAGAATAAATTAATTATATGATTTAGAAATGTCTACACAATAAGAAAATTAAATTTGTGGATGACACCGGCTTTAAAACACACTTGAGCATTATTTTAATCAACATTCTATGTACTATAATCTAATGCCCAAGTGTTGCTTTCAGCTAGTGTCATTTGTTTATACTAAATGACTCGAATACATTGACAAAGCAAAAGACAGCGAATGTAGGTTCAATTGCCCCATTTGGATCGTTTATAAACATTTCAACAAGCATATTAAATTGAAAAATCATTTCGCAAAATTTGCAACAGACTGTTCATTTGCTGTTGTTGTGCATTGGTTGTTGTCAAAACATAAATATAAATTTTTCAGCAACGATCAGCCAACATTTTGACGTAGGCAGCCAACAAGCAACAACAACTACAACAACAACTACAACAACAACATCAACAACCAAAAAGAAACAAAAAATACATTTCATTTTTATTGCCATTGGCAGTTGCCTGTTGGCTGTTGCCTGTTGCAGTTGTGTTTGTATTTGTATCTTTGGCGAGATCATTACTTTAAATTGAACATTTGCTGCTGTGCCGCATGTTGCATGTTGCACGTTGCACGTTGCGAATGCGGACTGTCAGGCCGTTCAGTGATGTTGCCGTGTGCCACTTAAATTGCAGTTATGCCATTGTAATGCAACTTTAATTGGCAGCTCACAAACTCGACAACAACCACGTCAACAACAAAAACAACAGCAACAACAATAACAACAACAACAGCAATTGAGTTGCCTTTTGACTATCTCTGTGTGTGCTCTGCTATTTCTGTTGTGTTAATCTCTGATTTTAAATATTTATGAAGTTTAATTTGCCTCAAGTGCAATAACTCAATTTTATGTGTGCACACACACACACACACACACACACAGTCACACACACACACACACACACACACACACAAACAACTGCATTATGCACAATCACAAGCACAAGAGCTGTGAGATTTTATCTCTGAATCTCCCCGCCTCGTTGTCTCGCTGCCCCCAAGTTGGGCTCCAATGGACAATGTTAAGTAACTTTCGCATTTTATTGGGGCGGCTCGCCGTGTTGCTCTGGCCCTGGCCCTGGCCCTGGCAAAATGTTAAGTTAAATATTATGAGCATTTATTATGTTATAAATTTGGCCTAAAGGTATTAACAAATTTATGCCGACACGAAAGTCATAAAGTGAAAACGCATTTATCTTTCACATTTGCTCGCATACGAATATTCCTCCTCCTGCTCACACAAAGGGAGTGCGAGTACAAATAAATACATACATATAAATACACAGAAAAACGTTGAATAAATGGCGAGAAACTTTTATAGACTATATAAGCGATATAAAAATACAATTTTCACCACACAACAAAGAAATGTCTGCATATATGTATATACAAATAAATTTGCAAATGCAAATACATATCATTTTATTCGTTATTATTGCACTTATTAAATTGCAAACAACGTAAAATATTTTAATTAATGTGAGAGAAAATTGCCAAATTTGTGACAGCTGATTTATCGGATACTTAACAGCATATAATCCCTCAGATTGATGACACATTTCTGTTCATTTCCTTGAGTATCTCTCATATTCATGACATATGACTCAAAATTTAATGATTATTTGTTTTGTGATTATTTTCGGATTTCTGTTGAGACGTATGAATTTATTAGCCAAATGATAGACTAATATAAGATTCTGAGTTGGACATTCTTGTGTCGTAAACACTCCTCCTCCTACATGGGATATAAAATGCAAATAGGTGAAATGAAATGCGAATACGTAAACGCATAAATACATTTATATAACACTAAACCTGTTTGCTGATTAACTTAAATCTCAGTGCGTCTTTCACTCGAATGCTCCCCTGCTTATCAACACTCACTCACCCTTTCTTTCATTCTCTGTCTCGCTCTGGCTGACGCTGTCCTGGCGCATGTCCTGCGCCTGTGGAATACATCACGCTGAGGTTGGCAAAAGTTTCATTTTATTTAGGAGGCAACTGGCAAGAAGGCAGTAGAACGTGAGTTTGAGCTCAACAATTTTAAATGGAATTTGTCACGCGCCTCCGCCTCCGCCACGCCCTGCCCTCCCCTCCCCAACTCACACCCCATTCCATCATCCTTTCCCTGTACTCTTATATTCTTATATATATAGTATATGCAAAAATAAACTTTTTACCAAAAGTTTGCTTCTATTTTTTCCCAGCTTTGGGTTATTCTTTTCTTCGGTTTTTTTTTTGACTCTGGACAAGTTTTAAATTTATTATGCGAAAAAGTGCGAAATTCATTTTGCTGGCTCGCTCTTCTTCTGCTGCTGCTGCCTCTTCTGGTGCTGATTTCACATCTCCTGCTGCGTTGCGCCATTTTCTTTTGTCGACTTTCGGAGCATTTTTGTGTATTTCTAAGTACATAATTTAAATGCTGGTATGTGCGGAAGAGGCGAGGAAGGGAAAGGGGAAGGGGGAAGAGGTATGACTTCAACTAGACAATAAAACTTTGTATGGCAAGGCGCGAAATTTTTTTAGATTATTTAGACGTGCGCGAGTTGAGGAAAAGACTAGAATCTTTTGGAGGAACACTCGTATTTTCTCTTTTTCGCTGTCGTTGAGATACATTTTCAAGGTTCTGTCTACGTTGCTGACGGCTGGTTTTCCTTTTTATTTAAGTGTAGAAATGGGGAGAAGGGAACTGGGGCCTTCTTCTTCTTCTGGGTAGCAGCTGCGCCCGGGCGCGCAGTACGTGTTGTATTTTTTAACTTAAATTCCTGCGGGATTTAAAGTTTTGACAGTTTACGTGTTTGCCTTCTGCAGCGAACTTTGAACTAGAGCCGGAGAGTACCACGTCTTTGGCCAACTGCCACACAGTAGCTTTATCTCACTCACACTTTCTATCTCCCTCTCTCTCTCTCTCGCTATCGGTCTCTTTCCCTCTGGTGAGTGTCTCACCCCCGGCCAGGGCGTTGCCAATAAATCTTCAGGTGACGGTGACTCCATGTTGCATGCGGCGCATCGTGTGATCTATGCTTCTATTATAACTATTTATATACACGGACACAGACACAGATACAGCTACATATTCACAGTCGCCGATACAGATACACACACACACACATGCACGAGCAGTGCGCATGTGTGTGTCTGGTCCCGGCTACTAACATACTTATATCTAATTCGATTTCGAGGCAACTTCCCAATTCGGAACGCTCCCTCCCCTCCCCGTGCTCTAATTTATGTTCTGTTGTTGACGTCGACGTCGCCGTCGCCATACGAAATTGTCACGCACGCGCCCGTCAATGGCCCGAAAGTGAGAAGAATCCATCGCGGAACACGTCTTCAGAACACTTTTCTAATCAGACAACAACTCGGTTGTTTCTCACTTTTATTCGTTGGAATCACAATCTCTTAGCTGGAAAAGGGGGTGTTCACTCTATCTCAGCTAACAATCTGGAATTACGTTTCGTATTCAATCAACTACCTCGCTGAAAATTAAGTTCTTCTCTTGAAGATGGAAATTTCATCAAAAACAGTTTTAAATATAAACTAAATAGAATATATTCGAAATCTTATTTAGTGAAACTTATAAATGAACACGTATTTCTATATTCCAAATTCTATCGGACTGGAGTCAAGGCCAAGTTAGAAAGCTGCCCGGAAGTCATTCAACCGGAAATTGTCTTGACAGAAACCCTTTGGCTCACACACACGAGCACACAGGCAAAGCAAATCAATAGAAAATCGATTAATTGAGTGTATGATAGCCTGCACCCTCCTCCCCCCTACCCCCTTTGCACACTCTCTTCTAACCTCTCCCCTGCCCATGAGCTTGGTTAGATAGTTCGTTCAACAGCAACAACAATAAAAGCACGCAGTTTGCTCGCAATTTAATTAAATCTATTTTCGTGCGTGTTGCTCGTGGGCGTGTTTCACCTTACGTTGAGGCGGTGGGGGCGGGAGTGGGGGTGGGATATAGGGGATATATGTATGTATGGATAAATCTACGTACTCTCGAGTGTGTCGATAAAACAATTAAATGCGCCCGAGACGCACAAAAGCCGCAGAAAGTCAAAGTCGGAGGTTGATTGCGAGACGGAAAACTAATTTTCCGCACTGCCAATCGAGGCGCACTAAATCTGTCAATTAAATTGGCCGCAGGGAGTGCAAATCCCCAGTGCGTAGAGCTCTCAATGAGAGAGAGAAAGACAGAGATAGAGAGAGGGAGAGGGAGGAGGGGCTTGCCACAGTTTCCTCAGACGTGATTATGGTTTTGGCCTATGCCTATGTCTCTGGGGCTGCCTCCATTTCTGGCCATGTTGCATATTGATGCTTGCGGTGGCAAATGCGCAATTGAGTTGCAATTGCGAACACGAACGCAATCTTCGAGATACATCTGCAGCTATCTATATGTATCTGTGTGTGTGTGTGTGGTTTTCGAATTTTGAGCTACACGTTTTGGGTGTGCACAGCTGCAGTCACACACTCACACACACACACTCACGCAAACACACACACACACCTGCAATTATATCTTGCAGCCAAACAGTCGGAATTTCAATTTTTCTCAAACTCATATACTTGTAACAGGCGCAGGCAATCAGCTTTTAATTGCACATAGATACACACACACACACACAGTTACTCACACTCACAACTAGAGGGAGTTGTGGTGACACTTTGGTAATTGACTTTGTTAGAGTTTTGTGCTGCGACTTATGCCACAGCTGCAAACTGCACTTGAAACCCACCAATTGGCCAAGCCCAAGCCCATTCTCAATCCCAATCCCAATTGCAATCCCATTCCCATTTCCAATCCCTGTGCCCATTCCCATGATCTGAGGGCAACCAAAATGATGTGCCAAATATGATTAAGCGTACGGACGAGGATGAGCATTTATTCGTACTGAGTACTCGTATTAAAAGGCGGCCCAATTCGTGGCGAATTGTCGGAAACTGAGCATAATTGTGGTCGAAAATTCACTTTGTCGATCGGCCTGCTGTGATATACACCGCGAATTTTTGTCTGTACATATATGTATAGCCCTTTCCTCTGGTGAAATTGCCAAACCGATAAAAATCAGCTTAACGTTCGGGCTTAGGGCTCAACTTCTTTCTTTCATATTTTTGGGGCAACTCGCACGCATTTTTAGTGTTATTATTTTTTTTTTTGGTAATTTTAAGGTGCAAGCGCGCATCTCAATGGCCGCCTCATGAACTGCACTTGCAATGGAGGAGATCAGGGGAGAGAGGGCTGGGAGAACAGGTTTCTTTTTGGTGGCATGGCGGTAACTGCAACTCACGCATGCGCAGGACACTCGGACATTTTGCTCGTCATTAAAGTAATTCATTGCCCGAGCTGCCGTGCCAACAGGTAGCCTCCTGTGTCTGCTCCGCAACGAGTGATCAGTGATCACTGGCCATGTGATCAGTGGCAGCGATCAGTGGCAAGAGACGGAGGGGAGCAGCGGGGCAGCAGACGGCACGCACTGCATTTTGTTTTGAGTTATGGGTTGAAACTCTTAAGCCATTGCAATTAAGCTGAACCAAAGGGAGATTGGTAAGGGATTTATTAACATAATGTTGTATTAAATGTATATACTCTTATATAATGCATCTTCTTTGTTAACTTTTTAAACATATCTTAACTGAAATACTTCCGCAAACTAAATTTATTTCCTTCCCAGTTTCTTAAACAATCAGAAGCAGACTATTCAAGATTTTAAGTTTTATTCGCAGATTCCGTTTATAAATCAGTAAAATTAACAGCTGATGATTTAGTTGATCTCCCATTCGGCTTTCAAATTAATTTTAAATATAATGTGCAGCGTAATACGTGTTATGATATACATTTTTCCATCAAGCTGCGGGTTTCACTTTCATGTTTAAAGTTTAACTGCCACAATGAATTGGCCGCCATGTCACGGCAATTAAAATAACATTTTGGGAAACAAAACAAAATGAATACATCAGAAATTTATTGTCTCTGCTTGAATACTTTGAATAGTGCTGGATTGTTGTATAATAACTCCATCATTGACTCGGTGGGTTCGATGACTGACGCCCCACCAGATGACGATTGACCCACTGAAATGCTGAAACTCTGAAAGCGCGTCGAAGCCGAACAAAAAGCGCTGCGGGTTTATCTTAATAGCTCAATTAATGAGCGATGCGAACGCCCCAACAAAATATACGAAAACGGAATTAAAATAAAAAAAAATATTTGAGCACGCAACACGCCATTTCAATATTCACAGATACAGATAGAAATACAGATAGAGATAGTGAAACATAGACATATATGGAAATAGATAGAGATACGAGGGATGTGTGAGTGTGTGGAACGCCTTCTTCTGTCGTGCCTTCATTTAAATAATCAACGACTCTATTTTGGCTTGATTCCATGAAGAAGCGACAGCTGGCGGAACGCACTGAGCTACAGATACAGATACATATACACAGATATAGATAAATATACGGATACGAGATACTGTTAAAGCACAAGCAAAAGCATCAAATGAAGTTATTCAGTGGATTCGAAACCAAAAACAAAACTCCAAGTCGGACATTATAAATAAATAAATAAGTGGCACGATGTCAAGCTGTTCCATATCACGAGGCAGCATCAGCAGCTGCAGAGTTTGAGAAGAGAAGAGAAGGCAGCAGACGGAGTCTGTGGCAGATGATGATGATGATGATGATGCTGATGATGTTGTCCAGTGGCCAGTTTTGGGACGATACGTATATATTTTCAATTTCAGAGTTCATTAGACAAAACAGAAAAACTAAAAATTCGCTTGGGTTTCTCTGACATCATCGTCTCATCGACAGCCAGCTTCAGCTTTTGATGTCTATCGCCGAGGAGTTATGGGGCAAGTTGAAACTAGAAACGGAAATGTGCAACATTTCCGCAGGCTCTTCGAAAGATTGTTGTGTTGCCCAATAAAAATGAGCGGCAAGTCGCAAGTGTCAAGCATAAATTACACTGTGCAACAAAATGGCTGCCAATGGCTTTGATAAGCGGCAGATGCGATTATTTATGGGCTGGGTGCGGAGGGTGCACGCACGCAATCTTCCAGATACATTCGGTATCTGTATCTTTTAATTGCATTCGAGAGCGCCCCTCTGATTTGACACGCCCACTCGCTTAACTGGCTGCCACTGCCACTGCTGTTGCTTTTGCCGCTGTGGCATCACATCTTATCGCTTTGGGGCATCGCATCGAATGCGTTTTTAATTGCTTTTGGCTCGTATTTTTCTGTTTCATTGTATAGCTGCTGTTAGCTGGCAGCCATTTTAGCTGAGGCGCCTCCCGAATGTGGCAACATTTGCCTATCAAAAGAGTCCATAGACAGAGCTTTGACTAGCTCATAAGCCACATAATTAGTACAAGTATCAAGTTAAATCCAAACACCTTCACTCGCATTACACTCTCATGCAGAGTGTGTGTGTGTGTGTGTGTGTGTGGTAGTTGCAACTTCATTAAGGGCGCATAAAAGTAAACAAGCCAAAAGTGTCGGAATTTCACACATAATTGGCACTTGAAGTTTTATTTTTATTTGTCGCCTACCCGCCACCCACTCACACAAAAACCAACTAAACGACAAACTTATGTTCCAACTGTGTGGGTGAGCCACAATGTGAGTGGCAGGGGCAGGGGCATGGGCAGGGGAAAAGCGGCAAGGAGCAGCTGCTTTCTGGCATAAGCCAAACATTTTAGCTTCCTTTTTTCTGCTGCCATTGTTTCTGCTGTGTGCAAAAGTGAAAGTTTACTGCAACATTTCTTTTAGGTTTTTTTTTCCTTTTCTTCTTTTCTTTTTTTTGTATTTGGTTTTGCGCGACTTTTTCACCTCCTCAGCTGCTCGGGCTGATGCCTTTTTCCCTTCTATTTTCTGGCTGCTGGAACGTGTGAAACTAGCAGTTAATTTCCGAGTCTGCAGTCGCCGTTCATATTCCTATTCCTATTCCTCTTTCAATTCCTATTCTTGTCTCGTCCATTTCGAAAGTTGCAGCACATATTGACTATGTGAGTGTGTGTGTGAGTGTGTGTGTGCAGGCGAGTTTGTCGTTTGTAAGATTTATGATCAAATTGCTTTTGCGCAATATCAACAAAAACAGCAAAGTCTGGAGGCACAGTGGGCACAAACTGGAAAACCAACACCTTAAAAATAACCAATAAATTTCTCAAGTTAATAAGCTGTAACATATTTTTTCTAGCATTGTATAATACTTTCCTAAAATAAAATATTTTGCTTAGAAATATCTTGATATGTCCCACTGTGCTTCATGGTGAAGCTGCAATCGCCTCACTTTGCTGCTGGCTTCGCACTTTTGTCAACGTTTTTCGTGTGTTTCGTAATCAATAACATTTTCGCAAGTGAATTACTTGCTATTGTTTCTTGGCTCATCCCTCGAATGTGCCACACAATTTACAGTTGCCGCCGTTGGGGGCAACGGAAAGTGGCAAAGGTTGAGCATTTCATTTGAAAACATCCTTTCAGTTCTCTGTTTCTATAGATTTATGATGGTTTATAATGAACTTGTAAAGTAATTATGCGCCGCGACGCTTTCACTCGAGTGCACCACCCGCAACACCTTCACCACCCATCGCCCACCCCACAAAAAGTCAGTCGCAACCCTTTTCAAAAAATGGCTGTCGTCTTTTTCGCGCTCGCGAGTATGTGAACATTTTTGGCCTGACAGAAGGCAAGGAGCAAGGAGCAACCACCCAACCACCACCCACCGGTGCGTCTTTGGGTGCCGTTTACGCTTGTAATTACACGCTTCATTGTTGGCCTCTCAGCACACGCGCCAGGAGCAGTCAGAGTCCTGTGTCCTGAGTCCTGGCAGCATCCTTGAGCCTGGAGTCGAGGGGAATGGGGGGCAGCTCCATTTTCATGTTGTTTCGTCGCCTCACTTTGGTGTCGTATATCTACTTTCTAATTGGGTTTCGTTGTGCGCTGAGCACGCTAATGTCAACCTTGTTGTCTTGCCCCTTTCCAGTCCCAATCCCAGACCATATTCCAGTTCCACTCCAAGTCTCAGTCTCAGTCCCGGTCCCAGTCTTGAGATTCACTTAGCTCATGCACATGCAAAACAAAACGTACTTCAAAAAGGCGCCTCGCTCTCCGCTCCCTTTTCCCATACACTCCACCAAACTGCCATTAAAAGGGGGCGTTTGGGGCAAGGGTCAGGGGGCGTGGCAGTGTGGGTGTTCGTATGCTGCTTGAGCATAAAGGAAACGGAAACGTTAAGCTTCGTCGCTTCTTGGTCTTGCTATGTCGCAAGTCTACAGCTCTGTTTCAGTCTCTGTCTCTCTCTCTCTCTGCCTCTGCCTCTGTCTTTCTCTTGGCTCGCTTGTGTGTGTGCTCATAGCAAAAAGCTGCCTGCTGAATTATGTTGCATGCTTTTAGGTGATTTAGCACACGTTTGTATGCAGAAACGTCTGCAATGTTTTGCTTTATGCTTTGTTTAACTAATATTTTCGAAAATCTTGCTGCAAATTATGAACTGTCTTTCTCCCCTTTCCATCTCTCGTTCTCTCTCTCTCTCTCTCTTTTCTTCCTCTGTCCGTCTAGCTGTTTCGCTAGCCACAAGGCAAAGTTTCTTTATTTTGCTGCTTGCCAATTTCACACTCTGCCAAACGCTGCTGGGCCAGCAATAAGTTTTGGCCAATAGCTGGCCCCTTCCCCCTCCAAAAAAGGGGTCAGCAGGGGAGTCAAAGATTCTGGCAACAACAAAGACAAAGCCAACCCACCCACTGCTGTCCACTTGTGAAAGCACAACAATATCGATCGGCAAGATCTGAAGTGTTACACATTTTTGGAGTCTGTTTTCGTCACTAGCGCGGATTGCCGACTAAAGTAATGCTCGTTAAAGCTGAAGAAGGAGGAAGAATCTTTGGATACCAAAAACAACTGTAGTTTGATATATTTCTAAATATCACAATAATAGCTAATATAATATTACAGAAATGTCAAGATATATAAAGTTTCATGTGTCTGCCTTTAGAGATATGAAACTTTCAAGCTGAAATTCCTAGTTCTCTAGTAACTTATAATCATTTTATCTCGAGAATTTATTTGATTTTATCATACGCTCTTTTAGCTGCCTACCTAACTCGGGTCTCCCCTCAGCCTCGCTCAGTTTGGAAAATATTGTTCAGCGCCCGCCACGCTTATTAACTAAAGCGAATGGCGGCTGTCACTTGTAAATCAAAGTCAGACTTGGAGTCAGAGTTGGAGCTGACGCTGATGCTGGAGTCTCAGGAGTGTGAGGAGTTTGAGGGGCAGGCAGCCCACAAGTTGCGACAGTTTGCGGCAGTTTCAAGACTCTTTTTCACATATTAAAAAATCCCTACAACGTTTTGCATAAAAAATAAAGCATACACATTCAGAGAGAGAGACGCATGAGTGTTGGTGTGTGACATCATATCGTATATTGTCGCATGAATTTACGTGACCATATGTTGTCGCTGGAGCGCATAAATTCCAAGGGGCCACAGTCTGGGCGACGGCTTCAAGTGGAACTCAGAGCTGCCCCTTTACCCCCTGCCCCTGCCCCCTGCCACAGGCACTAGCACAGGCGGTGGCAACCCTTGCAAGTGTTGACATTTCACCAAGTTTTTGCATGTGGAAAACAAAAAAAATAAGCAAAACAAAATAATAAACCAAAAGGAATTGAATTTATTGAATTTAATTTGAAATCGCACAGGAGTCGACAACAGCTGGCACTGCGAAACTCCGATACTCCGATACTGCGATATTCTGTTACTTATGTTGCCACTAGTATATCATTAGATAGAGTCCTAGTCGTTGTCTTAGCTTGCTGCTGGCAACCTGGCATATGAATATTTAAACTCGCATTTGGCATTCGCCTAATGAAGCTGCGCGAAATTCGTTTTTAATTGCCCCTGAAAATCCCGAAGATGGCGGCCAGAAAAATTTGCTTTTAATTGCTGGCAAAACGGAGGAGAGAACCCAAACCTAAAAGCCAGAACAGACCTTGCCACTTGTGTTTTTTAGTCTTTGGCCGCCCCCAAACTCGATTTTGCAGCTAATGGATGACGGCAAAACTGTTGGCCTGTCCTGAGTCCGTGAAGAGTGGGAGGGGAGGGGAGAGGAGAGCGGCATCGGCACAGGCACAGCAGCCAATTAAAGGCATGACATAAATCCAGATGTGACTTGTATTGGGTGTTTCTGCCTGCGGCCCACATTCTCTCGCTCCCTCTCTCTCTCTGTCTATTTGTGTGTGCAACGCGGGGCACAAAAAGACAGCGCCAAAAAATGTTCAAGATTGTTGCGAACAAAACAAAAAGTCGAGGAAAAGTTTGCCACAACCAACCCAAAGCAGGCCCAGACAATCCAACCAACCAACCAACCAGCCCAACAACCGACGGGCAGACAGACAGACCAACGGACAGACCAACAACCGCTCGCTTTTCATGCTCACGCCCGTTGTTTCGCTTTTACAATGTTTTTTTTTCCAGGTTATATATTTTTTTAATACTTTTTTTTGTGTTATTGCATTGTACGAGTATTTTTCTACTTGAGTTGGCAGCACCGCTTGCCCTGCCCCAGAAATGAACGTTGTTGTTGTTGCTGTTTAAACATGCACTTCACTTGCTGGCCAAAGAAACCGCAGCTTATGTTAGTATCATACGATACGGTCCTGGTACCGTTGGATTCATTCCCAAAACTGAACGATGCTCTCCACTCCTCTCTCTCTCTCTGCCTTTATCTCTCTTCTTCTTCTGCCTTCCTTTGGGAAATACTGAGCAGCCCCTCATGCGTCGCTACATTAAAATTCTTCCCAGTCGAGGCCGAGTCCAAGTCCAAGTCCGATTCCGAGTCCAAGTTAACTAATTTATGTCGGACGACTTGGAATTAATGAATAAATGGCGGGGGCGCTTAGACGAATGGCCAGGCCATGCTTGGAAATATGTAAATTACTTGGCGAAAAACAAAAAACTTCAAGAATAAAATAACAACGAGAACAACAATAAGAGACATGCAAGAAATGCCACACGCAATCTTTAGAGGGCAATGTAAACTTTCCTATACCCCGTATTACCATTTATAAAGTGCAAATTACTTGGGTCTTGAGTTTCTTCAGCAGCTGCGAATACCTCAAATTATTTGAATAGTCCTTAAGAGAAACTTAACTTTGTCCCAAAGTGAAAGCATTCAATTTGGACTGTATCAAAAGATTATGTGAATAAACATAATAATGGCAATTTTCGAGAGAAATATCGCAGGGATTATAAAGTATGATATTTATTTATCTATGGATAGTAAAGCCAAAAGAAACCATCCAAAACTTATGTTCCCATCATCTGTTGGAAACGAAGAGAACAATAATAGCAGCAGCAGCAGATGAAACCAATCAAATTAATAATCATAATTAATATGATTTCTTCTTATCGAGGCGCGCAATTAAATTTGCTCGGCATAAATCGAAGGGTCCCCATTGGATGATGTTGTCTGTCTGTCTGTCCCTGGTCGGGTGTCATATTAAAAATGCCCGCATTTGTCGCCTCCCCATTATGGAACAAAAGTTCGGCAATTAAATTGGCCAACACATGACGACAATGGGGTAAAATGCAAGTAGCAAATGAGTGAAGGAGGAGGAGGTGGAGTAGAATGGAAAAGGGAATGGGAAGAAACAAGATAAGTGGCTCAGAAGACGCAGCTTGGGCATTATCTCTGGCCAAACAGACATGACAACGCGCCACAAATAATAAATCGCATAAAATATAATTATGAAATTTGTAGCTTGTTTGCCCGCAGCGAGGGGTGCTACAAGAGAATGCCGGTTGGCCATGTGGCCCATAACTAAGAGGGAGGTTAGGGGGAAGCATTCTGGGCCCTCTCAATGCAGCGCACTGAGTTAATACGCGACTGTAATTAACTTGTGATTTATTGGTTCAAGTTTTTAGCGCTGCGACTGGCGACGCTTCATTGAGCGGCCTTTTCTTTTATTTTCTTTGCCTTTTCTTTTCATTTTTCTCCAGCCATCTCTTTCCTTCTCCTTTCCTTCTTTGGGCTGTGCACTTGTCGCGCTTTTGGTTCATTTTGTAAACTTTCGCCGGGCGCTGCTTTATTCGAAACAAAATGTCTTAAAAGTAAAGCTAATTTATAAGAAGTCGCACCACAAAACAACTGAACCACCCGCCGCCCACCGCCCACCTTTAATATTAAATGTTACACCAGGGACACATTTCGATGAAATATTTCGTAAAAAGTGTCTACGGTCGAAAAATGCGAGACTGAGCCTCTCCTATTCTCAGCCAGCTTCACCTTTTGGCCAATGTCTTGGCTTCTTTTTTCTTTTGCCCTGGACCTGGCCCTGGTCGTGGCTCTGCCCAAAACTTTCTCCTTGCGGCATTCATGAGCTTCAGCTACAGCTTCAGTGCCACGCCTCCGCCTTCGCCTTCGCCGGCAGCTCACGCACGTGGCGAATTGCTCGAAGATGCTGCTGGCATTGGCTTCATTGTTGTTGCCATTGTTTTTCCTTCATGGTGCTGTTGTTGTTGCTCTGTCAAGACGTGCCAGTGGGGTAGGGTGGTTAGGGGTAGGGGGTGGACACAAGAATTATTACCGACCAAATAAGCGATATTTCTCGAGGGATGAATGTGCTTTGGTGCGTGTTTTATTTTATTTCGTTGAGTTACAACCCGCCAGCTAACGGTACACGCTCTCCCTTTGCCTAGGGGTTGGGCAGCGGGGTTGTGCTCTGTGTGTGTGTGTGTGTACTAGTTGTGTCTTGGTACGCATGGCTGCCGCAGCTGAAGAAGGCGCCACAGCTGAGGCAGGGGAAATGTCGAATGCGAAATTAAGAAAACATGGCAGTAAAATTGGGTAATAAATCATTGGGGGTTCTCAAAGTGTTGGCTTTATATACTGCGGTACGGCACAGCCTCCCAGTTGGAATTTGTTGTGCTACAAATTATATAGATTTCTGCGACAGTTTCCGAGCATTTGACGATGGGGCAGGGGAAAATTCTAGCGATAATATAAGAGGCACATCTGCAATGTGTACAAATAAATGGCTAATCAGTTTCCACTGAAATTTCCATAGGAATAAATTAAACATTTTTAATTGTAATGAAATAAACATGGCTAAGTACACTTATAAAATTTCAGTCTCGAATAAGGATGCTCTCTGAGCAAATGCTGCAGCCATCTATTGATGGGTTGATTCTAACCCACCTGGCATTGTTCACAGTCAAGTCGATAGAAATTCCCCTTAATTCCGCCATCCTCAGATACATGTGTGTGATTAAAATGGCGATATGAATGCATAATAATACCAAAGTTATGAGTGCTGAGTCGCAGCACAAAAAAAAAAGAACAGATCCAGACCCAGACCAGACTCGGAGCCATTCCCATTGACGCATAAAATTGCAGTGAACTAAGCGGCAGGCGCAAAGTGCAGTATCCGCTGCTGTCACCCTCCCTTTCCCTGTCACTCTCCATGTCCCTCTCCCTGTCTCCCTTCCTCACTCTGGGCTCGGCCATCAACGCCGGGTGAGTAAGTGAGCTGAACTTTGATGCCGCCACATTCTATTCGCATTTGCGAGTACAAGTACCTATGGCTATATATCTCCAATGGTCGGACTAGGACTGTTATTTTCTGCATATATGTGTGTGTAGAGTCCGAAGCCGAAAAGCCGTAAAGCCAATGGCAGGACGAGGGAACGGGGACCAGGGAACAGGCATCAGGCACCAGGGCTGCCGCACTGGCAAAGACTGCCGCCGTTGCCTCTGGAAGATTTATGCAGTTCATATTCACATTTTCCAAACGCCGCATACCAGGCGCAGCATTCGAACGCAGGAGGCGGCACTCGGTTTGAGGCATGCAGCCGCTCTCTGCCACATGGATATCAACATTGTAAACGTGCCTAAACGTGTGTGTGTGTCTAAGTGAGAGAGAGTGAGGAAGAGAGAGAGGGGGAAGGTAGATGGCTATGAAAGGCCAGTCGCAGTTGTTGAAGCTTTTTGGGCTCAAAATGTGCGCAGAGCATTGCAGTTTGCTGTTGTTTTTGTTATTGTTGTTGCTAGTCCCCAAAAAACGACGCCACATCACAGTGGAACAGTTTAAGAAAAAATTTCAAGATATATAAAAATCAAAATTTGATTAGTTTATATAAACTCAATTTATCTGGACTCATCTAAATGTAAAAAAAAGTATGAAAATAATTACTATAGTTTTTCCTCATTTCGTACATTCATAAATTTATGAACAAGTTCTTACAATAGTAATTCAGAAGAAACTTATATTTAGCAGAGTAAATTCTACTAAAAAGTAAGGCATTCCATATTATACTATTAAATTTTTTATTTGAATGATTTATATTTTGTATGATAATACTTGGTTTGTTAAAGATTAATTCACTCTCAAATTCTTGTTTGCGACCCACTGTGCGCTGCCTGTTGGCCCAGCCTTGTCGAGCCCTGTCCATGGCCAAGTGTTGTAAGGGGAGGCTAGAGACTGGCATTGGGAGTGGAATCGGGACTGGGAATGGGATTGGAGCTCTGGTATGGCTGCTGGATGACTGCAGGCTCGTGCAAGCGTTTGGAACACACTGCATATTAAGTTATTGTATATTAGGTGTTAAATCAGATAAATTTTCGCATAATACCGCATACAGCACTCGGATTTTCAAAGATTAACGTGGCGCACACAGTCATTGGTCAGTTGTAGTTGTTGTTGTGGTATTTGTGTGTGTGTGTGTGTGTGTGCATGTATATATATTAGTGTGTATTGTGTATGTGAGTTGAGCTCTGCTTGGGCTGTGGCTGCAGCATTTTCGAGCTGTTTTAATCATTTGAATGCTGCACATTGTTTTCAAACCCCCCTCGAATGCAGCCTCTAAACACTGTTGCACTTTATTTGCAACGCTGTGTGTGTGTGTGTGTATGTGAGAGTGTGTCGGGAATGATAAACATTATTGCGATTGGAATTCCATAGTATTCGATTTCGCTTTGATCATTTGCCACATGCAGTCGACCGAGCATGAAAATTGCAATCCAAATTGCATTGTTAACAGATTATTAAAATGAAAATAAATTGATGCAAATTTATAATTGCACAAAGATTGCAAAGCAAAACACAAAAAATTCAAAACAAATAAGCTTACTTAAGCTGTGAGTAGTAGACTAGTAGATACTTTGTAATGATATTGTTAAATATAAATAAGTTAATTCATTTTAATTTTAAAACCACGTTCTTTTTTAACCACGAGATGCACTCATTTATGTATACTTCGATCCTTTGGACTGCTGTTATACCCAGTTTAGCTTTTTCAACGTCTAGAGGGTATATAATCGAAGTGCATGAAATTTGTCTGCGGACGCTTCATTAAGGCGAAATATAATTGTTTTTGTTGATGTTGATGTTGCTGCTACAAGTGCATGTTTAAAAATAAATTTCACTGTTATTAAACAAAAGCTATTGTGTTTTATGAAAAGCGCATAAATAAAATGGCCAAAAGGCGACGAAGCGCTCGCTTTAATTTATTATGACAAGTTGCTCTGGCACTTTTATCTCTCTCACAAATTTTGCAGCCAGCCAGCAAAAGCAACAACAGCAAAAACAAACACAAACACATATACACAAATATGTACATATAGTATACATATTTATATATATTTCAGATTTATGCTGGTGTTTGTGTATTATACAATATATATATAGATATATGGATACGCAATAAAATAACCACAAAACAAACTCTGCCCAAAAGCTGCTCTCGAAAACTAACTGCCAAAACAATACTCACAAAAACAGAGCAGCACTAATACTCACACACACACATACGCTGATAAGAAGCAGCAACAAATTCTGGCCAGCACCTAAATGGCATGACAAATAAGTTGGCAATACAATTTACAGGCCATGAATGGAATTAAGCAAGGTTCAGTTTGGTTAACAAAAAGTTCTCTTTTGGAAATTAACTAGCTGAATTGGATGGTTTAATAATAATTAAAATCTTTAAAGATATTAAATTTGTATATATTTACTTAAATATGAAGCATGAATTTATTGTCTCAGCTATTACTCTCTGGATTTATTAGTATTTTAAATGGCATGCAATATATGATCAAAGAATCAGAACAGTGAATATCTCAAGTAACATTGAAGATGAATTTGGATAAATTCACATCTTAGCTGCATTTGCTGCAACATTGCAGTGAGGTTCTTGGGGCACTTGCATCCTGCACAGCGGGAGGGACCAAGTGGCAACTTGCGAGGCCGACAGAGCTGCAAGGGGGCAAGGGTAGGGGGATACAAAATTGCGGCTGTAACTCATGGTTGCTGAGTATGTGTTAAGATCGTCTCATGGCAGACGAGCAGGCAAATAAATTTGCAGATTAAGCACATAAATAAAACGAACATTAAGAGTTGTCAGCAAGGAGACTGAGAAATGCAATATAATTAAGGTGCACATATTTAAATTAATTTAATTTAATTTATAAAGAATTCTCAAGCTATTGGTTCTACTTTTGTTTACTCGTTTTAATAATATTTGCAAATGCGGCAACTGCGAATTATGCGGGGAGTCGAAAGACTGCCCCAACCTGATTGCCGCAATTTGGCCCTGCAACTTGAATTACCTGGCAGCTGCAGCAGTTGCATGCAGCACACAGCACACACCAGACACCAGACAGCAGACAGGAAGGTGGCACGGGAGGAGATGGGCGTGTGTGCGAGGGAGACGGGACACGTTCCATAGTCAGAGTTGGAAAGCTCTGTTGCAAGGCGACTGGTCAGCAGGTTGTTCTGCCTGTTGTCGTTGATTTGTTTTGGCCAGTTGTCGGTGTTGCTGTTGTTTTAGTTGTTGTAGTTGTTGCGCGCTTCTCAAATTGCCCGTTGAACGTTCGTCGGGTGAGTAAAACGATTACCCGCCGGCTAGGCCTGCTTCGGTTAGGGCACTCTCAAATGTGTTGGAACAACTATTATTAAAAGCGCGCTCAGTTGTTGCTTATTTATATATATATAATATTCTACCAGTTGTTGCGGCCATTGTTCTGCTTTGGCTGAAAATTATTATTCGCATGCCAAAATGAATTGAGCTGGCCGAGACGCGACAGAGGCTCGACTCTTGGCATGCAACATGTTTAGTTTATTCATAAACTCAAACACACACTCACACGCATACGTATTCACACACTCGCACTCACACTCACACTCACACTCTTACTCATGTGGGGTGTGAGTGCGTCGGCATATTCAAAAGTAGCCGCATTAAATGAGCGGCCTCAGCGCGCACTCAAATTGCCCAGTTATTAAGTAAATTGATTTTAAGTATGCTTCCAAATTATTTGCTTCTAAATGTTTTGCTGTTTTTTTTCTCTCTTTCGCTTTCTAACAATTTATATATATTTATATATGGCTGCACTTGTTAGGGGAACCGGAACTATGGAGTTGGAGACCAACTCGCGACTGCACTAAAAATTGATTGTTAACATCACCTGCAATTTGCTTGCGATTCCCATTTAGATATGGCACAGCTAAAGTGCTGCATAATATGTTGCAGCCTAAAACTGCAATTAAGATTATGCCACTTAAAAGCAGCAATTATTTTTTAAACATTTTTAAAAACTTGCTTTTCATTTGAATTTATAGCTTTAAAGACTGAGTAATTAAAAAAGCATTTAAATAAATCCTGCCATAAATGAGAATGAAATAAGTATTACCAAATATATGACAATTCATTCAATTAAAATCATTCTAATTAACATAATGTTATCTTTAATTACATATTAGTATATTTTTTAATTTTCAATAAAATTGCAAAAGTGATGTGTGTGTTAAATATAGTTGTTGTTCTTAGACTCAAATTATTTTACGTCTAGTTTTCCACCATTTCCGCCCATGCATGTTGCTGCAGCTGCTATATGTATATCAGAGGGGCATAAATGAAGATTTCTATTAACTGACGTTCAATTTAATTTAATTTAAAACTAACAACATGCATAACATGGCCAAATGAGCGCGTTGCATGCAGAATGCAAAAACCAACAACAACAAAATTGTTAAATGATAATCAGGTAGTCGAGTTAAGTTGAGTGGAGTTGAGTTGAGTTGAGTTGAGTGGAGTTGAGTTGGGGAGCAGCTGCAGCCACTTGTTGTTATTGTGCTTGTTGCTGTTGGCAGCAGTCAATGAAAATGCTTCATAAACAGTGCAATTAAACTAATGACTGTGCCAGGTACTGCAATCGCTGGAACTGACCAACGGCACCACATTGTTGCCGGCCACACCACATCGGACCACACAAGATGCAGCTAAAGAAGAAGACACTAAAGGCACCACCGACACCACCGGTTCTTCTGGCTCCGTCCGCAAATGTGGCTCGTTCATCAGGCGGCTTTTGGCACTTGTGCATATGATTAACCTGAGCTAAGGCAATGGTGGTGCGGTGGTTCGGTGGTTCGGTGGTGCTTAGTGCTTAATACGTGAGTTGGCGCTGCCACGTGCACCACAAAGTGGTTGCCTGATGAAATGTGCGCGATTGTCTAATGGGTCGCCAAATGGGCAGTGGCTCCTACTTGGATGAGCTTGGCTTGATGTATTGCTCAAAGTCGAGAGCCATTGCAACCTCGGATGCTGCTGCTTCTGCCGCTGCTCATTGCCATGTTTATGGTTGCCATGGCAGCGGCCAACAGCGAGAAGCTAACCGGTTTTTTGGTTATCTTAAAAACCCGACTGAATACAGGTAGAGCAAAAGCAGCAGCAACAACAACAACAACAACAGAAATAACAGCAGCCGGTTCCGAGTGGTCGCCTACTGTGCTACAGCCTCGGCCGCATGTTGGTGGTGGCTTTAATGGCTTCCGCCAGCGGATCATAGGAGTGAAATAAATGGCCAGACGGAACCAATAAACGTCGCGCGTTGTGCGTTCATCGCTCGTTGAGCCAAAATGAGTTAAGAACTGTGGACAGTTTCTGCAAGTCGTTGACTCATTGCGATTTATGGACCAGTATTACGAGAAGAGAATAACAGACAGACAGACAGACAGACAAAAAGAGAGAGATAGAGATACAGAAGCCGAAAGGGAGAGCGAGAGACAGAGAGGAGAGAGAAATGAGAAGATATATAAGTAACGCCCACGGATAAAAAGTTGCTGAAATTCCTTGACTGGCCATTTACTTGTAATAATACATTTTGCATTATAATAATAATATCGGGCTCTTGAATATATAAAATTGCCTAGACAGTCATCAATCAGTCGGGGCTCAAAGGAATTGACCTGGACTGGACTGACTGCACTTACACTTAGTTCAGCTGCTTCGGGGTGAATGTGAAGGTGAAGCTTTGTCCAAGACCAAGAGACCGGACCGCGTTCCACCATCACCAACAAAACCACCACCACTTGGGTTTGTATAATATAATAAAAGTAATTGCGTCTTTACCCTTTAGGGTTAGCGAGTGGAGCAAATTGCGACTTGAATGCAATGCGCTTTTCTATAAGCATAAAAATTGCTATAATTTGCTGAAGATTACGTTTTATCCATAACCATAACTCCCCCCTCTCCACCTACAGCTAACCCCATTTTTGTAAGGAAAAAAAACAAAAAATCCAACCAGCAATTTATTTTCCCTCAAGTGCATTCAATCAATATAGACAATATGGCCAACTCCACTAACTATTTATTATAAATGATGGATTGCTTTGCAATGCCTTTTTGGAAATATTTTCTAGTGAAGGGCAGCTAATAATGTGCTTAGTTGAAAACAAAAAGATTTCAAGACACAATTGGGAATGCGAAAAATAAGTTATAATATATATATTTACTGTGAGAATTATTTAAAAAATAAATATTTCAACTTGAGAAAAGGTAATGAGAAATACATACAAATATCAAACGTGATCTTTGGCACAAATATTTTAAAGAATCTTTTAATTTTGATGTTTCCCCGAAATGCCAAAAAAAGAAATAATCTGAAAATGGTTGGGGTCTTTAGTTCGATGAGTGCACGAGGACAAATGGCAACTATTTCAACTATTTACACTTTATAACGAAGTTGCCCAATGAAGCAAACATCGTCCAGTGGCGCCACATGGCTGCCTCATTGTTATTGCCCCTCCTGCCTCTCATTCTTCTCATGTTGTTGTTGTTTCTTGTTTGCTATTGGATTTTGGTTCTGCGGACTGCGGACTGGCCGACTGTCTGGCTGTCTGTTTGGCTGTGGCAGCCCCAAAAGCAGATAACAAATATTTGCAGGAAACCATGAGCCCCTTAATTAGTGTAAAGAAGCTCTCAGCTCTCTCGAATTGCCGCAGCAGATGAGAGGGGATGCGGGAGAGAGAGAGGGAGGGAGGAAAGGAGGTAGAGGTATGGGTTGGAGAACTCATAAAATGCCAGCAAGGAAGCAATTTATCAAAGTTTTGTTGCTTAATTGTCGTCTGTGCGGTGTTGGCACTGAAAGTTGTTCCTTTGCCGGCTCGAGAGTCCTGCAAAGCAGCTTGTACAGGAGGGTGGGGGCGGGGGCTTAGGCAAACGAGGGCGTGTGCGGTTGTTCATTTGCCTGCCCCCAATCCTAATGACAAATGCTGTGGGACATTTCTGAGCAACCTCCCCCATCAACATAATCATCGATTTCGCCTGGGCTGCAGTTTTCAAGATATTTTCCACATCATAAATACATAAGGAGAGTCGACGTGGAGAGGGGCGGCTGGGGAGGGGGAAACGGAGAGTAAACACACGGCTTCTGTGTGCCGTCACATTTATAACAATTTAAAATTGCACGAAAAAATGGCAATAAAATCTCACAGACAAACGAAATTACGTGACCAATGTGTTTTATTACGATTTTATTGCGAAAATGCGAAGAAGTCAGCCTGCCGCAAAAGAGGATTGGGGAGGGGCTCCTGGGGGAGAGGAAGACAGGCAATGGAAGCAGTGAAGCAACCGCAAATATGACTGCGTCTGGGAAGCGCTTTATTATTTATCTTTCGGCTGAAATCGGCACAGAAGCCAAACAGAAACCGGAGCAGAGCAGAGCAAAGGTAGGGAAAGGGGACAAGGGAAGTGACACAGGGGAAGGGGCAAGGGCAGGAGCAGGCGCAGGAGCAGTTGATGCCTTTTGGCACGTGAGCGTCTCGAATGCGAGGGTTGTAACTAGAGTACTAGCCGCCTTTTAATTTATGTTCTGTCTCAGCCTTAACACTACTTCTCACGTGTCAGGTTAATGCGATATTTATGTGGCATTGTCAGCTGAAATTGGTGGTCGGCAAGTGTAACTCGAGGCCCATCCCCCACCCACCCCCTGAGGACAGGTCCGTCATTTTATTTTCCTGCTTAAAAGTGTGTCATGCAAGTGATTTAACCACCAACGCAACGGGGGCTGAAGCTCTACCAAAAAGAAGCGGTGGTTGCCGCCCTTAAAAACCCATAAATGGCCAACAAAAACGCCCCTTATAAGAGCAGTTGACCGGAATGGTCAGAGTGTGGGAAACGGGACGTGTAAGGGGAAATGTTTATATTGGCCTATTGAAATTATATTTAGCTTATGCAGTTTGTTGTTGTCAACATTTTATTAAGTAATTTGCATAAATTTCCCAACAGCATATGCCACAACCAGAAAGGGTGAAAAGGTGTGGAAATTATAAACCTTATTAGAGTTGTAAAATAAAAAAAACATCGAATTTAATATGGCTTTGTTCCGTGAGGAATTGGAATGTTGAAAACATTTAAAAAGACTCATGACTAATTCAAGTAAATATATTTCGATTTTACATACATCTGATATACAATATTACATATTATTTCAACCATATTAGATCTGTGCCAAAATAAGTATAACTATAACAAAATATAGACGTTCTTTTTGCATCCCCCTGCCGTCGCCAACATTTTGTAAAGACCAAAATCTTGCGCAAATAAAAATGATAAAGATTTTTTGGTTTTTTTTTCTCTCTGTTGCGGAAATATAAAATTGAATTATTGCATGCAATTTAAAAACCAACAAAAGCTGACAGCAGTCAAGCTAAAAGCCAAGCGGCAACAACAACAATAACATTGGCATTGCCAAAAAATTTGTCAAAATAATGGCGTCATTTTGCAGTGGTCTCCAAAGCAAATGAGGGAGGGGAGGCAGGGATAAATGGGAGGGGATGCGATTGAAGGAGTGTGGGCGGCAGTTGCGAGCCGACAAAGATGGCAGAAGGCAGCAAGGATCCGCCAGGACCAAAGCGTACACAAGCACAAGCGCAAACATGATGCTGCTGGCGACGCTATGGTTTATCCTTTATCCTTATGCTTTTTTGCACATTATTTGCTTTTGCAATTCAAAGCGATTAAGTGCGACGACGCCGATGCAGAGGACGCGACACAGCTCGAGTCGAGTCGAGTCGACTCGGGGGTCATTAAGGACGACATAAACCATGTTTTTGTTGCAATGGCAATAAGTATCTGTAGTTGTATCTATGTGTGAGTTTATAGAAATATTGCATGCCTAATGGCCAAGCCGAAAGTCGTATAACTCAATGGAGTCCTAACCCTAACTCTAACCCTAACCATCTCTTTCTTTCACATTCCCTCTCTTGGCACTCTGAATGGCCATTACTACAAGCGGTTGCATTTACAATAGTACAAAAAGACAGCGGGAAAAGAGGAAGAATTTAAAAAGTAAACCCCATTTAATAGAGCAATTATGACCAGTTGAAAGGCGAGAACTGAACTGAACTGAAAAACTCGAATTGAGCCAAGCGACGCGGCCATATTTCAAAGTGTTTGCCCGTAACTAATTAAGCAATTAATTTTCGAGCAAAGGCAGCATACACATATACACACACATATATATATATTTAGTATGAGAACAAGTTCAACAAACTTTTCTCAAAAATAATTTACAGACTGCTGCTGCTGTCGGTGAGTTTGGGTTCCATAACCAATTGGTTATGGGCCAATCCTTTTGCTTCATGCGTGCTCTGAGAAGTATGCAACACTTTTTTTTCGCGCAGTCTTCATAAAATATGCTAAATGCCCCGAATTGCCGGAGGGTGTGAAAACTTGAATCAAAACCAAAGAGCAAACCACGCTGAATATTTATGATGCGATTAGCAGAACTTGCTGCTGCCTCTCTTCGTTGTTGTTGTTGTTGTTGTTGTGCAGGTTGCAAGCAGCAGTCGAAATTTACGGCAAACTGGCAGCGAGGCAGGCAGGTTGCCAATTAAGCTGGGAGTGTGCCGCATGAATATGTAAATAAAAGCAGCTAATAAGTGGGTGTTTAATAACCGGATGGCCAACAGCCCAGCGGGCCAACAGACAAGCCAACAACCCAAACGAACGACCATTCGAGCATTCAGGACCCCGAAAATGTACGAGAAATTGCGAGAGCTGTGCCATTTGTCAAGCGACAAAGGTAAAAAATCAAATGGGGGCAAGGGCAGCCCAAGGGGGTAGGAATTCCAGCCCAAAAAGGTAGCATGTTTAATTTGCGTGGCATTTGCAGCTGCCTGCGGCAAAAAGATAACGAAATAAAACGTTTGTCGGCATGGCGCGGAGGAGGAGGAGCGAGAAAGGGGAGCAGAAAAAAGCCACAAAAAAACACAAACGGAAAAACAAAAGTTGTTGTAGCGCAGTGTAAACTAATTAAACAGCTTGCATGTGTAGGCAAATACGTGCTCGTATTTACTTGTACCAAATAAATATTCGTATGTTGCCGCAAAATGGCAATTAAAGCGCGTCGAGCCATTAAAATGATTATTAAAATTTAATTTAGCAAAAATAATCAGGCTGCCTATGATTAACTCCAAATGAGCGAACAATTAAATCAAAAAAGCTTCAATAATAACAAACTCAAAAAATGGGAGTAAAAGAAATATAAAATTGTTAGCACGCCCCATGAATTCCATTAAAATTCAATTAAAATCGAAAATCAACAATGAAGAGCGCAATAAAAACTAATAATAATCGCGAGTTAATGGGTGCTGCACTCAAGCGCCGCCTGGCGTTCGCATTCAGCAACTGGCCGAACTCAGTCCTTGATAAATATGCTTGCCTAGTCGTATGTGGACTGTGGCCTGTGTTCCAGGAAAACGCATTTATTCATTCATTAAACGCAGACAATTAAGTACCAGGAATTTCGTAGCACCATAAATTGTTACGCCCCCAACCACCTCAAGTCCCTATTACCCATAAATGGGCAAAGGGGGAGGAGACATTGCTGCGAATTGTCAGGTCAGCTGAAAATCTACATATGCACTGACCAAACAACTATAAAACTATGTGACTCGACCATCAACAACGTTGTGAAAATTTTGGAAAATTTTCAATTTGCCAGCCTGACGGCCATTTTGCATTGGTCGCGACCATATCATGGCCTGAAAACCGCCCCCGAGACGCAACCCCTATAAAGGGTGCCAGCACGGACAGTCGGTTAATTGAAAATTCTTGCTCGAGTCATATTAAAAATGGATTGTCAAACAAAACTATCATCAAATTGTTCCAATGAAAAGACAGTACAGAACACATCCTTAGAGCAGAAATATATCCTATAATATATTATATTTGTTGAGTTGAACCTATTAATTGGAAACCCATCCGAAGGCCCTTTTCTCATCACACACTCTCTTATCAATGATGTGCTTTGCTTATCAGCAGCTCGAGAAATGTAACTTCTGACGTATCGAGGCGGCGGCTTACTTCTGTGAGCAACTGTGTGAGTATACATATATGTGAGTCGCTCGCAAGACATCAAATTACTTTCGTATGCAAATCAGCGGCTTTTCTGCAGACTTTTTTCTACTGTTGCGGCTGCTGGTGCCACACGGCAACCGAGCGACGCCCGCCACCCCCGCCAACATCCCTCCACCCCCCTTGGAACAGTGGCAACATTGGCAGACAGACAGTCCTACAGATAGCAGACACGGCATTTGATCGGCACCAAATTTATCTCAATGATATGCAGATAAAACTAACAAGTACCAAGTTTCGTTATTTCTCTTTTCGCTTTGAAGCTTTTTCTGTTTTTTTTTTCTTACACCACTTTGCTGCACTTCCCCGACGTCAGAGAAAGAGAGAAGGATAGAAGCAAAACGAGAGTGAGAGGAAAAACTACATTAGCAAATAAATTTATTTAGCATTACAAAAAATGAGGTAGCTGAGTGGCTGTTGCCGGAAAGAGAAGAGGAAGGAGAACTCAATGGATGCATGTGTTAGAGGGTGTGTATGTAATATTTATATGTGTGTGAGGACGCCATGAATTTATTTAAGATGCTTATTGATTGGATTTGATTTTATGCTATGGGAAAGTAAATTTGCGCAAATAAATTTAAATGAGGGCGTTGAGTGTGTTGCCTCTGCTGCCCCGCCCTCTTGTGGCAAGGCAGCAACATTTTCTTTTTTTTCGGTCTGTCTTTGACTACGTAAACTAATCCCCGCATGTTTGCCCATATTGGAACCGGCTGAGACTTAGATTCCGAGACTGGGGCCTTACAAAAAACACGCATGAGTAATTTTCCAATTTTTGTTTCGCATTTGCAGCTAATCTGGAAAATGGTTTTTCTTTTGCCACGTCTTGAAGATGGGAGTTTCGGGTAGTTTATTTGTACATCTACTTGTGTTGCTGGTGGTTGCTTTGAAAAGTTTTTTATTTATTTATTTACTCACTCTAAGTTGCACTCGCTTACTTTGTCAATGTATTCAAGGGACTCTGAGACGATATTTGTGATGGACCACTACACTTACCTGGAAGGAAAAAGAAAATATAAATTTATATATGATGCGGGTAATATTGATAATTATATAATTATTTATTACAAGATTAAGTAAAAATATTGTATACACTTTGTGACTCAAATTTCAATTTCAATCGGTTAAAGCATGCAGTTTTATTATTATATGTTGTTTTAATATTGTAAATTTTATTATTATAATGTATTTTTAATAATGCACCAAAACATAGCTTAGAAAAATTAATTTCACATGTTTTTTTGATAGATATATATCAACTAAATTATTTATAAAATAAAAAACAAATCTGAAACTCTGGCATCTCATATCATTTATTTATCACAACATACTAATGTGACGAGTTGTATCATTTATTGGTTTGATTTTTAATCAGCACGCGGCAACTTCTCTGTGCCACAGCATGTTGCTCTTCATATATTTGTGGCGTAATTGAGTGAAATGAAATAATTAAAATGCGCCGCATAAAGTAACTTAAAAATGTTTTAACGATCATTTTGTTAATAACGCAAAGTGCAAATGTTCTCTCGCTTATTGTTGCAAGTTGAACGTTGCACGTTGCCTGGTCATTCGAATGCAACAACAATGCGTGTTGCGAATGCGTAACTGTGCAACTGCAACTGTAGCAGCCGTGTCAACTGTGCGCCACACGCAATTTCATTTGCTGCTGTTATTAAGTGATAATTGAATTTTTATGCCAGCGCCAACAGACCAGCAGACATAAAATGTACTTCAGGGCCTTTCGCAATTACCAGAAAGGTCAGAAAGGAATAAAGATGACAGTTTAAGGATGCGAAATCCGGGCTTAAAGATGGTTACACTGAACAACACAACTGAATTTACTTCTGTTGCAAACTTTCCTATTTGAAATATATCACATAAGCTATTACGATTACTCCACATCACTTAACACAGTGAGAGATTAACCATTAAAATTCAATTAAATTACATTCTTTAAAATCAAAAATTGACTAGATTTTATAGTATATATTCTATTTTGCTGAATATGTTTCTACTAAACTCACCTATGTTCTATATTTTTTCTAAATTATCTAAGACAATTTTTTAATATTTTATTCGCACTTATTTTACGACTCGTGCAGCGGCACTTGCAACGTCTGTCCAACTGAGCTGAACAGTTCTTCATTGGGCTCACTTTTCGTAGTAAATTGTGCTGCCAACTTTCTAAATGACCAAAATTGCTGCTGTGTCATAAATCAGACGATGTTCAACGCTGGATTACAAATTCGGCCATGTAACGCACTTTCTAAACAGAGAGACAAAAAATTGGACCAAGGAAAAAAGAAACGTTGCAAACTGTTTTGTTGGCCCGTCCCGACAATTGTTATGAAAATGTATCAACAAAAAGTAAAGGCAACCAAAAAAAGAAAAAGATAGGAGCTGCAGCTGTTTTATGAGGGGTCATAGACAAAACACTGCGACAATTTAAAGCGGAAACCGCAAACGTTGCAGAAATTATGAAAATTCATATTTCTGCACGCACTTGGCGGGAAAATGTTTAGGGGAAAATTCGCACAGTACACAGGTATCTATCGCCGCGGGTGGCGGGCGTGAAATTTGCATGCGTCAATGGAATATGAAATTTAGGGAATTGTTGCAACTGTTGCAACTTGCCACATTCAGTTAGCACAGTTGATTTACAGCCGAGTTTTGCCGTGACGCTCATAAATCTCGTGTGCTGCTTTTGGTTGTGTGTGTGGCAAATATTTTGGTTGCTGCGATTTCATGCCACGCACAAGGGGGGCAATTGCATTGCACTTGGGCTCGTTTTAATTTCTGCACAAAAAAAATAAAAATAAAGAAGAAAACCCGACAGGCAAAAAAATGAAAATAAAAAGGAAGAAGACAAGTCGCACACATTTCATGCGGCTTCCACAAAAGGTAACAGTCGAATCGAGTCGAGAAGAGTCAAACCCAGACCCGGGTCCGTCCACGGACCACGACAACGAAAAGCAATTTACGAAAAGCACGCAGCGTTTAGATCAAAAGCAAAGACGTCGCCATTGGCAGGACACAGGACAGAGGAAGGTGGACAGGGGATAGGGTTGAGACAGGAAGAGAGCGGACCAACGATGCTATACAACGCAAAACACATCATTAAGTATAAAATTCTTAAAATGGAATTTTAAATCATTAAAAAACCGCTGCAAAAAAGTCAACAGCAGTATCAGCAGCAGCAACAACAACGAGCAATGTCGACAAGGAATTTGCAATGCGTTTGCTTTATTTGGCAGTGACTCGCTGGAAGCTGCAGCCACATGCAACAAATGCCCAGTTGCTTTTGTCCAAAATGGTTGTGGCAGCAACAACAGCAGCAGCAGCAACAACAGCAACAGCAGCGTGCAGCAGCTTTTTTTATGTACACGCCAAGCCAAACAGCCTGAATGGAAGTAATGATGCTGCCCCAAACGTTGTCCAAGTCTTGAGAAAGACTCGCAGTTGTTGCATTCGCAATGAGTTGCTGTTGTGGCCGCTGCTGCTGGTTCTGCTGCTGCCGCCGTTGCTGCAGCAATGGCAATCAGCAACATGGCCGCCTGGGCAGCAAACGAAGCTGAACTGCCATCGTTGCTTTTATCGGCGTTTTAGCTCTTTTTTTGCATTTTTTCTTTTTTTGTTGTCTTTTTCCTATATGCATCAGTCGCGGCTGCTGTTGCTGTTGCTGTTGTTGCGCTTTTCGGGTAACATGTTGCCGCTGCACGAATTCTATGTTGCACTCGGAATTTGAAGTAAATAATTCTTGTGCTGTTCGTTTTGCTTGCAACATTTTTGCAAGTGCTTCGTGCTCGTTAAGCATTTTGCTCTGCGATTTCTTTTACGTTCGTTTCTTTTATTTTGTTGATGTCTCGCAATGTTGCCGCTCTTGTTGCTCATAATGCGATATCAAAAAAAGTACACATATAAAAAGGAAAAAAAATGAATAAAAAGGGCGCGCCGGCTGCGAAAAGTGGTTCCGTTTCGTTTATCTCATATTTGGGTGCGTTCTGCAATATTTCCCCCACTCTCTATGTATAATGCGATGAGTAAAGTCGAATTATTTTTGGTAAAGCTGGAATAATGATGTCAGCAAGAGAGAGAGAGCAGAAAAGAGAGAAAGTATAGTGAGCTAACGACGGATTAATGAGACAGTCATTGACACCGAAGAGAGTTGATGAGTAATTCAATAAACTTTAAGTGTCTAACTCTAACCATTCGATTGGTTCTGTTTGTTTTTTTTTTTTGCCAAAAGTTCACATAAGAATCTGCGAGTTTTAACTTTAAACAATTTTTTGATTTCGTTATGTGATTCCTCAATCTTTCCGTTCCAATCGAGTTGTTTGTCTGCATTTCTGCATCTTAGCCAAAATACTTTACATAGCTGGCAATCAGACAAACCGCTGTAAGCCATTAAAAAGTCAACTCGTTCTGTATTCCGATTCGTATTCGTATTTGTATTTTTTTGTTCTGCTTCTTCAACTCGTTCTCAGTCCATCTCCTTCATATGCGCATTGCCTGGCGACATTTGCGAGCAAATAAATTCAATTTGCTGCTAGTCGGCAAAACGGCGACAGGTTTTTGCGGCATTTATCATCGCATCAACATCGCAGACGACAAGAATGGGGATGGGACTGTAGATGAAAGACGAGAGACGAAAGACAAGAAGACATGCAGTTCAATCTTCAACTCCAGCTCCAAATGAAACGCCATTTACCAATTTATTTATTTATATAAGGCGAATATATTTTATAACCCGCAGCACATGCAGTCGAGCACAGCGCAAAGCTCGGCACAAAAACGCAGAGAAAAGAGGAGAAAAAAATCTGGAGAAAAAAAGATGTTGTATGAAGTGACCAAACTAGTTCGTTAAAATAAATTCGAGAGCCACTAACAATGTTGAGACGGACGGACGGACGGACGGAAGGAGCGACAGATGGACGGGTGGACGGATGGGCAACATGCAACGTCTGCCGCTGCCAGAGCAACAGAGGAGACCCAAGTCTCAGGTTCCAGTTTCAACAGAGAGTCGATGTATGCGGCAGGGCGAAGATGTATTCCTTTTGGGATGTTTTTAATTTTTCTTTAAAGTCGTTAAGCGTCGTCGTTTCTTGCGCCTGCCTCGGCCTTTGTGCCTCTGTTCGTTAGCTGTGGATGAGGAGCAGGAAGAAGTGAGCGGGGAGTTGGGAGCTGGAGCGCGCCATTGCCATTTGCTTGCTGCGTGCCGCCGCGTTGCCTTTCTAATGGAGTTTTGCAGATAACAGGCAGCAGCAGCAGCAGCAACAACAACGGCAACAACGACAACAGCAGCTTCATCTTTACCTTCTATTTACTGCACCCTCTCCCGTTCCCGTTCCTGTTCCCGTTTGCATCCACAATGGCTGCTGAGCATAAACACACACTTACACGTACTTTGGGGCAATGGCATGAAATGAAATTAAACCCTTTTCGGGACGAGACTGAAGCAGAGCTTAAAGGATGAGGAGGTGGAGAAGGAGGAGGAGGAGCTGGTGCGAGGTACGGCAAATAGTTGCAAAAAATTAACATTATTGCAATTTCGCAGCCTCGAAGCAGGCAACGCAATGGCTAACAAGCCATGGCCCTGGGGACGCAGTTGCAACATCCTTACCTAACCTTACCTTAGCTGGAAACCCAACCGAACTCGCGTATAATTGAAGATCTTGGCTGCATTCGGCCATAAATTGAAAATCGTTTAGAAAATTAAAGAAATGAGTCTCGAACCGAGCTGAGGAGCTCCTTTCTGGCCATGGCTCAAGTCTCGGCTCGTATTTCTATTTACTTTTTAGTTGGCAAATGGAAATGCCGACAGTTGCAAGCCAAACAACTAGACAAGTGCAGCAAAACAAAGAAAATTGCTAAGAAGTTTTTTTATTCTTTAGCCGACGACAGGCAGCATATGCAAATTTCCACAAGCTAAACTTCTGCGGCAAGAGAGAGAATTATACGAGTGCACAGAGAAGGAGAGAAATGTTTAAGAAACAGACACAATTGTTGGGCACTCCTTGAGGAAAATGTTTGCATTGTTGTTGCTTCACTTTTAGATAGAGTTGGAGTTTGAGTTTCCTTTCATTGGGGCTTGTTCAAATAATTCAGAACTCAAAGTATAACTTTTTTTATACAATTCTCAGCAAGGATGAAATCATTCGCGTGCAACTCTCCAAGCTGACAGCATTAAAGATATTTCATTAGCAAATACTTTAAAGGAAAACTTGAAAGACGACGATAGTTCTAGTTTAAATAATTTAATACTAGAAGAAAGTCTGAGAATACATATTATAAAGAAAAAAAAAATACTTTAATGAGAAATTATGCTTAAAGTGAGCTACTGTTTTTTCATTTTGAAACAAATAAAATATCCAATTTCAACTCTTAATTTCTAGACTGAAGCCAGTTACCTGAGATCAACAGATCAGTTAGATTACTGTTGTGTTCTGGCTCCAGCATCAACTATTTCCACTCCCATCGCCCATAACATTCAATTGTAGTTTTGATTTCGATTCCGACTGCCGCTGCTCAGTTTCCCGCTGTGCTTGCAATGATAACAGCCAGTCGCAGAGTCATTCCCAATCCCCATCCCACACCCAGATGAACTACCAGTTGGCTGTACTATCGCTGGCTTTCAGTTCGAGAAAACGCAGTGGGCCGCCTCGCGGAACTGCAGGCGGATTTCTAATCTGTCTTTGCGTGCTGTTTGCTTGCATGCGAGAATTGCAAAACACGGCGAACATGCAACGCTATGAAGGCAGCGCCCCCAACCCCCAATCCCCTCCTCTTTCACTCCCTTCAGCCATTAACCACACTATGCCCCTCTTAACCCTGCTTAGCCTACTCAAACAGAGGCAACATCAACAACAAGGCTGCCACATGCTGCGCTGCTCTTGTTGTTTTCCCTCTTGCACGCACAGACACACACACACAAAATACTAGCCTGCTCACACACACACACACACATACGTATACACTCACACACTCAGACACATTTATGCAAATGTCGGGCGCACCATCATAAAATTGGATTTGGCAGCTGATTCGGCTATTTTAAGCCGCATTTTTCGCGCACAATTTTTGAATTAAAATTTTGGCCTGCAATATATAAATTAAATTTAATTTTAGCCAACATTTCGACCATTGCGTCTATTTATTTTTAGTTTCGTTTTTCTTGCGTCGCAAATATGTTTTTTTTTTTGATTTTGTTATATTTATTTTTAGTCGCATTTTTGTCGCATTGCGAATCTTTGTTGAACTCTCAGCGGCTGTGTTTCGTTGTTGCTGCTGTTGTCTCTGGGCCGACTAAATAAATTTCGTTTTAAGCGTTTTCGCCACACTCCATATACAAAGGAGTTGCAGGAGCAGCAGCAACATCAGCCAAATAGCCAACGATAATAAAATAAACAAAAGGTTTGCCGCCAGCTTTGGCCAGCGCTAAAGAAAACACAGTCGAGTAGCTGAAACGACCCCAGCAGGGGAAAGGTGGTTGGCAAAGGGAAGGGGTAACCCCCCTATAAAAGGTGAGTCGCAGTTGCTGCAGGTTTCGCCAGTTTTATTTGTGTGTTTTATTGTGGGCATATCTCAAAAGCGAATCTTTCGCCAGAGTCGAACTGCAGATAAAAGAGGGCAGAAGACAACACGAAAGAAGTAAGGAAGCAACACATGAACAGCACACACACACACAGAAGAAGTGAAAATACATAGTTAAGTAATGGAAAAGAGAACAAACACTCCAAAAAAAGGAGTACAATGAAAGAAAATCAATAGAAATTCTTTAGAGAAAACAAAGCGAATTTAGGTATGGCTCAAAATATTTTTTTTTTTCAAATAAATAGTAGTAAGAGAAGTATAAAATATCATTCACTTATATTTGCGAATTGCAAAAAATATAAATTACATAAAAATTTTGTATTTAAGTTAATAATACTAAGAGTTTCTGCTAAAGTCGTCATGAAAACGCGTGGAAAACGCGCAGAAAACGCGTTGATATTTTGGGCCCCATTTTGATTAGCATTTTCCTGTATTCGCCTATTTCCTTGAGATTGTAGTGTCATTGTCTCTTGCCCCTTGTTGTTAAGCTCGACAGGATTGCGTTTTATGCTGGCGGCAACAAGGCGCTGTTCCTATGCCCTGCCCCCCGCCCTGCCCACCACCCAGTCACTGCCTAGCACCTCCCTCGCACATATGCAAATAAAGCAACATGCGGCGCAACATGCGACTTGAGGCAGCCATTGACTTTGGCTCCCAGAGCAGACAGTAGGACCAAAGGATGGAGGGACGGGCGGAGGAACGGATGGGGACAGACGACGATGGAGTCGGGGTGCATCCGCGTCCTCAGCTGCCTTCGTGTATCGAAGATGAATAAGGAGCTATTTTTACTTTTAAATCTTAAAGAAGCATTTCTGTTCCCTCTCCAATGGATATTGTCGTTGTTGCCGCGCACTGAGAACTGAGCGCTGAGTACTGAGCACTGCGGATGCGGGTCTTTTGTGGCACTTTAGCGGTGGCAGTGGCAAGTTTCTCAGGCCCCGAACTCGAGCCCAGACGCAGCTTGATGATGTTGTTCCCTTTCGTTGTTGTTGTCGTTGCCGTTGTTGTTGTGGTACTTGTCTCATCTTGTATTGTGCCAATGTCATCGAACTATCGGCAACTCTGACTTTATTTTCTGTTGCCACAAAACACTTTTTGGCCACGTAACTCGGTTGCTGTAATCCTTCTAGGCTCTGGGACATCTTTTTTTGTGTCTCGATCAAATGCCAAGAGTGAGCTGAATTCAGGTGTTGCGGTCACTCAGATACAGATACACATACAGAAGCTCGGGCATCCACAAGATACTTTAGTGGCACATGTCTGCAGCATCTTTGTTTGTGGCTGGTGGACTTATGGACTTAGCTAGTGTGCATTTATTTAATCGCTTGAAGCATACACAAGCCAAAAACTATCATTTAGCCCCACCCAACCCCCTTCGAATGTACGAGTAAGTACATATGTACATACATATCACAGTTTCGGTGAGAAGGAGGAGTGTGGAGATGGCTGGCAGAGCCAGACGACTCAAATCCTCATGTGATTTATGCAATTAGCACTCAACTAAGTCTAGTTAATGTACGACATGACGTTGGCAACTCTGGCAGACCCCAAAAGACCCCGTTCGCCGTTGTCGTTGCCGCTGCCGCTGCCGCTGCCGTTGCAAGGAAGGCGACGAACCGTGGCGCCACCAATGGCCGCTTAGACATTCAAAAATCAAATTATAAATACAGATGCAGATGCAGATACATTTACAGCCCCTCTCCACGCTCGGTTGCGAGTCCAAGAACATCATCGAATTTCCACGAAAAGTCCACAGAGTGTAGATGTGTGTGTGTGTGTGTGTGTGTGTGTGTAATTCGATAAGGCTTCATTTTTCTGATCAGTTTCTACTTTACGGCCTGCCAATTGGTGGGCAATTTTAATGCATATTTCATTGTAGTACAACATTACTTGGCCATGGATAATGCCCCTCTCCATAATGCTGTCCCATTGAATTCATGTTAAACTCTCCTCCTCCTCCTGCCCCTTTCAATGTTTCCCCTCCTCCGAGGCCCTCCTTTCTTCTCGTCGCTGCTCAGTTCGGGGGAGTTGTACTCCATATTGAATTATGATTTATGATTGGAACATGTTGTAACTGGCGCAAGGGTACTTAGAATACAAACGTGTAAGAATCTGTGTGTATCTATGTTTGTGTGTGTGTGTGAAATGTGCACATATGCGCTTGTTAGCGAGACATTTGCTGCAGTTTCAGCAAAGTCACGAGAGTTCGAACTTGAAGTGGTTGAAGGCCAAAAATAGCGACATTTGTGCGCGGCTCTTGAGAAAAATGGGAAATTGGGAAATGGAAAACGGTGGCCATGTTTTGGGTACAGGCGTAACAAGGACACAATATATTCCCATAGATATTTTCCATTTTTTTTTAAATTCATGACATTGCATATGCTTCTAACAAGTCAATGTTTGTAATTGGAGCTGCAATGCCAGAAATGGCCTGACAATAAGCACATTATCCCACTCAAGAAATACACAGGATGTGTAAAATCTCTAAAAAATAGCTAAAAATCAGATAATGATCTTTTAATGTAAAATCTTCACTTTATCTCTAGAGATAAGTTGTAGATTTCAGCTGTTTGAGAGTTATATTATAATTAATAATATTTGAATGATAAATAGCATCTATTGGTAATCAATAGGAAATTATTGTACATTCGAGTGTATTGAAAGGAAAAATTTACTATCTCAATTTAATCCATAAAATCTTTAAGATACATATACTAAATTTATGAAATTCGAGTAAAAGAAATTACACATTATATTTCAATATAGTATAGAATAGATTTATCGTTTACATCATCGCCGACTCAATTTAAAATTCTTACTTATCAGTTAGACGTTGATCACTTAAAAAGATCATTTGGCTTCCAAGGTCTAAAATTGTAGTTTTGTCTATAATCGTGTTGGCAGCGGTTGCAAGTTGGCTTTTCCATGGGGCAACAACGTCTAATCACCACAGCTGTCAGCTGCACTCATCCGACGCATCCGACAATGAGTGGCAAGTCAACCCATTCAAGTGTCGTTGTATTTTAACACGTGAGTGACTTTTATACGTGGCCATTGTGTAGAGATGACTCGTTTTAAAATGCCAGACCAGGCACAGGAAAATTCACACATACCGCAACAACAACAACAACAACAGATGAAGATGAGGGGAGGGGGGGCCAGTCATACTCTTAGGACCGCATAAAAATGCCATATAAATGTGACACTTTAAATGCCAACGACCAAAATAGTTTTGAATGGCAGTTGGGCGAGACAACTGGCAAGGGGGAAAGAGGACGTTCAATGGGGAGGCGTTAAAGTGGGCGGGGTCACTTCACGTGACGAATTCGTGACGTGACAACGCAAAACAAAAAAGTGGAAATAGAAATAAAAATGAAAATGGCCAAGTTACATTTATTTGCATTTTCAAGTTTTTGGCCAGTGTGCAGAGTTTTTCTTTTGCCTGTTGGTTTCTCTTTTTTTTCCTTGGTTGTCTTGTTCTTACCACAGAAATTTTCACTTTTTTTCTGCTGTGTTAGTGAAGCACATTCCTCATTTCATTTTATTTCAGTTCTTTTCGTTTCGTGGCGATTCGCTCAGTTCCTTCCTTCCGTTTTGCGGGCTCTTCACACGACACATTTTCCACAAGAATGAGTCCAGCGAGTTGGCGACATATTTGCATATCTACATATAAGATGTGTGCTCCAGTATGTGTGTGTGTGTGTGTGTGAACTGTCAACGCGCCATAGAACTGTCAACTTGATGGTAATTCTCAACAAAGCTATGAAAACTGCCAACAGAATGAGCCACTGCATATGAAAGGGGGATCACATGATTTGGGACTGGGCAAATTTTCCACCATTTTCACTTGTCGCGTCGCTGTCTGGCTTTCTTTCTTCCCTTTCTATATTTTTTATTTTTTCTCTGTGCAAGACAAAGGCGCTGCTGATGGATTCATACAAATTAAATGGCGTGCTTTGGCTGTGTATTTTGGCACAGACAATTCCTCATTGAAAATGCATGCAAACATGTCGTATTTATGAGTCGCCTAACTCCGCCCCAAACTATAACTGCCCCGCCCCTCTGGTGGCAAATGTGACTGGCAATTAGTGCGATGTCGGGCAGACACTTCCGCTGCATCTTGAGTGCCACATCCGTTGCACAGAACAGAACTCAGGCGCTGATTATAAATCAAATGCTGACAAATTAGACAAAAGTCTCTAAAACTCTCATGAATCGGCAAAATGAGTTGACAGAACTTGAATCTGTGAAGAGCTAGATTGACTCTTATCAATGTTATTAGCCAGTTGCATTTCATCTCTGCTTAATTCCCCAGCTGAACTCTGCCCGTCAATGCGCTTAATTACAGTCATTATTTTCCGCGCTTTTATTATTTCTATGAAAAAGAAACTAATTTATTTTATGTGCATGCGTGTCATAAATCTTCAACTATTTATGCTTATTGCCAATTTATTGGCAGCAGTAAATGCAAAAAAAAAATATAAGGGAAAAATTGCATCGAAGCGCCAGCAAAGTTCAAACAATCAACGCCATTGTTGCGATACAGTGTGCTGTTCATTTTGTCTACATTTCACAGTTTTCATATAACAATATTGTCAATTTACTATCAGCAACAGCCTGAAACAACAACAACAACAACTACAACAATTGCAGCAAAGCCGCTTTGAGCTACGTTGCACGTTGGCGTTGTGGCACGAACAAAATAAAAAAATATTGGAAATCTGAAAAATGTATTATTAAGTCCCAAAGCTGCACTTCAATTAAAATGCATTTTCGCAGTTTATGAGCTTAATCTCATAAACAATTTCTGCATTGTTGCAAACTCTTTTTGTTTGTGTCGCGATTTTGACTGTCAGCAAAAGGTTTAAATATTTTTCGATAAATAGAGAGATTTTGAGAGAGATACGTACATAGAGCTAGATAATAGTTAGACTAATCAAATTCAAAACTTGGTATTCGCTTAGCAATCGAATCGATTAAAAATTAAACCTTTAATATTTCCATGAATCAAGAGTTTGATTCCAGTTCGATTTTACAGAATGAAATTTATTAAATAATACAAAAGCTCATTAAAATATATGTAAGTAGATATTACTTTTTGTATTCAAAGATTTATTTGCTTCGATCTTTCAGTAAACATTTCATTATGATTCTTTGCCTAGATCTTAAAAAGAATTTGTTTATCGATCATAATTTGATCGTAAATGATAAATTATTCGCTCAAGGAGCTGCTTTTTAGTGCAATTGAAGCGCCTACAAAAGTGTCTCATAACCATCTCCGTTTAAATTTCATCCTTCGGCTAAATTGTCTCTGTATCTCTGTCTCCAATTCTACGCTTTCCCTCCATCAACCTGTTTTGGTGTTGTTGTTGTTGTTGCTGTTGTGCTTTTTGTCTTTTAATAACTTTATAATGGCGTGTTGTATCACGCGCTCGAACTTCGTGTGGACACGCCCCCAAAAGCCAGCGAATACTTCCCTCGGCTTCTCGCTGCATCCCCCTGGCCACAAAAGCACAACACAAGCCAAACAACAATTGCAAACTGCCGCGAGTTGTTGTTGTTTCTGTTTGTTGTTTGTTGCTGCAGTTCGTGCGATTCTTTTTTCGGTTATCGGCAATTTTCAATCTATGCGCATAACTCAAGTGTCGGCGCAGCAACCAAACCCGACACCCCAAACGACCCCAAGCCCGCATAACAGTCCGCGACCTCCTCCCCCCTATCCACCTTTTCCAACTCACTCATCCTCTTGTACTCTCCTCATTCGAGGCATATGTGCAACTTCCGTGCAGAGCTCTCTTAACTGATGCTGGGCCTCGATCCGGGCACTGGCCTTCGTTCTGCGGGCCCAGTTTGCATCAAAGTTGGCAATAGGCAGCACAATACAAAAAATACGGAAAAAAACGAGAAGAAACAAAAAAAAAGAGTGAGCGAGAGATGTAGGGGAAGCAGAAACAGAAGCAATAGAACACAACAACAGCGAGAAATAATATTGGCAACATTTTATTGCACTGTGACCTAGAGCATCTGTGGCAGCCACTGGTCCTGAACCTGCTCGAAATTTGACTCCGCACATTCCTCCACTCCTTCTCTATCACATACTCTCTCTCTCTCGCTCTCTCGCTCTCTCTCTGTCTCTCTGAGTGAATGGGTAACTGGACTATCACAGCAGCTTCATCTCGGCTCCGTCCATTCCAGCCACCACCTCCTTATCGCCAACGTCAATAACAAGCCACCCGACGACATTCATTCTCCTCCGCTTCTCCACTTTTCTCCCACTGCGTCTCGTTTGGCTGCAAAATTTACATCCTGTACGGCTGATGGTCGTTTTACTGTTTCCGTGCCCTGCCGGACTCCGAGTGGCAACCCATTGCCGGTCTGGTCTTGCAACGCATATGAATATTTTGCAGCAGGCAACAATAAAATCCATGACATCATAAATATCGATGCGTTGCCATTGCGAAATTTTCGGTGCGGGCTTAGCACAACACGCCAGGGTCATACATTCATTGTGTGTGTGTGTGTGTGTGTGTGTGTGAGTGTGTGTGGGTGGGGGTTGTGGGTTGTGCCACACCCGCAGCCAGTCGCCGCGCGATAACTCGATAATTATGTCCGCTTTTGTTTATTTCACACATCGATTACAATTTCGACTGGCGCTGTGGGCGGCAGGGAAGACAATCCGTTGGCCATTTTGTTGGCAACAAAAAGGGGCAGGTCGCCAGTGGTCAGTGGTCAGTGGTCAGTTGTTGCCACTGCCACCCGATCTATTTGTTAGGCTGCCTCGGAGGGGCCTCTGCATACGTCATAGTCTCAACACTTGCGGAATTTACAAACTTAACTTTGTCCAAAGTGGGTTGGGGAGCGTTCCAAGAAGAGACTCCTGACACTGGGGAGAGAGATACCGAAGTGCATCAGTTACCCCCAAAAGGCAGACGTGGCTGCCACACAGGTAACTTGAGGGGGAAGCGGGAAGGGGGCAGGGCGCGGGGTGAGTTTGTCTGGCGTCGCCTGCTGCTCATAAGTAAAACGTTGTGAGCAAAGTTTTATAAATTATCCTTGTGAGAATCCTTATTTATGGCGCGTGTGCAATTTTCATTTTATCGCAGTAAAAGCAAAGTTAAGTTAAGCTGCCGTTGCCCGCTTCCCTGCAGCTTCCCTGCAACTTCCCTGTTGCAACTTTGCTGGCAAATGGAGGCGCTGCAACAGCAACAATAGCAACATCTATCTCTATCTCCGTCCCACTCTGACGCTCATTTTTTAGATTTGCCCCGACGAACTTCAATTGTTCAGCAGCAAACACAAACTCAACACGATTCAGAATGCAACTCAAAAAAAGAAACTAAATCCAAACTCAACCCAAGCCGAACTCGTATATTGCACAAATGTCTGTCCAAGACTCGACTGTGGAAATATGGCACAATAAAAGATACAAAAAATCAAATGAATTTTAGAAATTTTATAGATCTCAACTTATTGATAATAGTAAATAAATCTTAATATTATTGTATTTATATAAAGGCTTTTCTAAATTTTCAAAGTTATATTTAAGTCAAATCTTAAATCTACAAGAAATGACTATCTATCCAAATTTGCACACACTCAGGGATAGTTCCATTGTACCGAACACTTGGCAGAATCATTGCGGCACTTGGTGGTTTCAGATGGGGTACGGACAGACTATGGGACGAGCACGAAGAAGATGATAAAAATGAAGGAGAAGTGGTAGCAGGAGAGGTAGCCAAAGAAGAGGAAGATCTCTCGTTGAGCTGCCAAAGTTTTTTATGGCCTGCATATGAATATTATGCGCTCGAGTATAAAATGTTGTTGGCCACACTTCCTACGTTTCACTTCCTGCACTCGACTCGAGAGCACATCTTAAGCACACATGCATACATATCTTTCATATATTCTATGTACATATATGTACATATATATGTATATGTTTGCTTCTATAGCTGCAACTAACAATGCACAATAACAATAACAAGAAGCACAACAAGAAAATGCTTTAAGAGTTGCCTTTAACTTGAGTTGCTCGCCCGAGGCTCAAAACCAAAAAACTTGATTCCAAAAATCCCCGCACTTGTATTTGTCTAAAGTTTTCTTTGTTTTCCACTCGATTCCCTCCTCACGTCTCCTTCTTCTTTAGCTGTATATGTGTGTGTAAAAAATATTTTGGTAGCAAAGTTTTATTGGCAAAATCTGTTTATGGCTTTTGAATTTTAATTAGTTTACATTATGTCGAAATGTAGCTGCTGCCTCGCAGCCTTGCCACACACAGCAGTGAGACGGCGTGGCAGACACACAATGGAGAGCAGAATAGAACACAACTGAATAGAACAGAACAGAAGAAGAAGTGTCCTGGCTGGCAAAGAGAAGAGCTTCATTACTATTTGTCTGCTGCCTTTCCGCACAGCAGCCACAGCCGCATTTTATGCGCAGGATACAAATGTACATGAATAACTAAGCGGGGCAAGGAATTGTTTTGGGGTTGAAGGGGCTGTGTGTGCTGTGTGCTTGCTTGCGGCCTGTGCTTGTGGCAGGATCAGCGCCAAACTTTGGCGGCTAACTGCGAACGTGCCACGTTGCAAATTTTAATTCGACAAAAACATGCAACTGAAATTGTTATTGGATGTTTGCCTGCCACTTGCAGCTTGCCCCAAATTGTGAAATTTTGCATCCAGCATTATTTATATATATTTATATATTTTTTTATGTGAATTTTATTATTTTTGAAAATGTATTTGATTACCAGTCATATTTAATGCATATATTTCATTGAATAAATAAATATTGTTTTTTAAATGGAGTCCAAAATACGTAATATATTTTATATGTGTATAATTAATGTTGAAATTTTATTTCATCTTGTTTGATCAGACTCATTTTATTTCTCTAATATACTAAATATCTCAGTTTAAGATTTACACTCCTTTTTTGTCATAATTCTCAGTTCTAAATTGACTAACAATTAAATGCCTTAACTATGCAATTAATTGAGTAATTTTTTTTTCATTTGATAAGCCTGCACTTGAGATCAGCCATAAATAGACAACGAAAATGTGCAATTGATTTTAATGATTGACTGCAGTCAATTCTCCTCTCTTTGTCCCTCATACATATATGGCAGCTACTAATTAATGATGTTGCATGTAACAAAAAGCCAAAATGGCGTCAATTGAGCCGCCATGTCGGACAAGCTGACGAATGTGGCAAGCCAAAAAAAAGAGCTAAGCAAGAAAAATAAAATAAAAAATTGCAACCTTTGCTGCAAAACAGCCGCCTTGCTACCAAATTTGATGCAGTGCAACGAAGCGGCGACAACAGCAGCAGCAACAAAAAAAGCAACAACAACAGCAACCAAAACAACAACATATGAAACAAGTCAACTTTTTGTGTGTGTTTTTGCTACTGTTTTCAGTTCATTTCCAAATCGTTTCGTTTGTTTTGTGAGTGCATTTTTATTTAATTCATTTTTCACGTTTTTGCTGTTGCTGCTGCTGCTGCGACTGTTGCTTTTGTGACTGCTGCGATTGTTGCTGTCGCTGTTTCTGTATTTGTCGTTGTCGTTTGGGGGCTGCAAATGTGCAATTAAAGAAACAGGTTACACGCCCATAAATCTTCCAATCTTGTTGCTGTTGTTGTCTCTGCAACTGCAGCAACTGTTGCTGCCGTGGCTGAGACTGTTGCTGTTGTTGCAAATGTATTCGTATTCACATGTCTTAATGTTGACAGCATTTTTGTGATTGTCTGATTTATTGCCAGCCAATTGATGACAAATAAATTACCAGCATTTTTGTTGCTGTTTTTTTTTTGTGTGTCTTTTTTTTTTCTTATTTTCTTGCATTTTAGTTGCTGTTTTTCCTTTTAACCGTCTTTGCCTTTTGCCCGTTTTTGGTATCGCCGTTTCGAGGCCGTCCGAATGCTGTTTTTTCTGTATTTTGTTGCAGTTTTTGCCGCTGCGTTAATGGCTCTGGTAATTACTTTTAATTGCCATTGTAAAGTTTTCGCATCGCACCAAAAATGGCAGCGCCTTCGACGTCTTTTGGACTGGACAGATTGGCCCTGACCACTTCCCATGACTTGGCTAAAATCCTCGCTGACTCTGTGCAAACTGGCGCCATTTGTATGGCCTCATTTACGGGCTTAAAATAAGAGCATCGACAGTGGAAGATAGTGATTCTAGTACTGTGGATGAGAAATATATTGCTAGATCCTTACAATCTCCAGTCATAATATAAGAATTCGCTGAAATCCCCTTTCTGAATTAAATGTAACCAGAAGACTTTTAATTATCTATTAGTAAAATATCTTTTTGGGAAAAAGGTATTTGGTAGTTCTGTATGTCTCTCATATTTTAATGACAACATTTAAACTAATAATTAGCAAGTCAACTGATAATCAAGCTAAACGGTTTAAGTATTTAAATCTGTTTTTAATATATAACAATCATTTATAATGAACTTATTTTAAGAAGTCGCCTTTACTAAAGTATTGAATAATTCGTACAACAAAATTAGATTCAGGTTCTCGAATCAAAAGAAAAATGAGTTACCGCGATATTTTCAAATTAATTATTTTAATAAAACCATTAATTTTAGACATTTATTATATGATTGCGCGTATTAAATGTTATCAATAAATTTGTTTATCGCAAATTAACTTGTTATAAAGTTAATTTATAAATACTTTAAAAGCTGTTGAAATTGTTTTGATTGTATACAACTCAATTGCCGCTGGTTTTTGAACTCCTCCCATCCCAAGTCCACCCCGCATCCCTCCCTTTCCACCAACCTCTCTTCACCTTTGCCATGAATTAAACATATAAATTTTAATTATGCGCCTCACGATTTTGTACACAATTTGAATTGGGTTGACAGCGCAGGGTCCAGCACCGACACCAACAACAACAACTACTACTACAACAACAACAACAAAGCACCGACATTTTTTTAAGGTTTCTTATTGAGTTGCTGGTCGCTCAGGTAAAACGTGAAATTCCCAAAATTTATATCTCTAAAAATATATATGTATATAAGTAACCAAACTTGCAGTCGACATCTTTATAAATTGCGCCAAAAAAGCCGCTCAACATAAATCAAATCAGATATTTGGATTTTAAATACCCTATAAACTTAGCAAGTTACTTAGAAGAGTATATTAAATTTGAGAGAAACCTTTAGCATTCTACACACATCAAAACAATATTGCAGATATACTTTAAATAAATTTTAAATGTGCACCAATATAAAAAAGTCTTTCTGAAAATAGTGTAATGATCATTACTGGGTATCTGTTTGTCCAAAATACTGTATTAGACAGATGTAAGCTCATTTTTTTGTGGAAATTCTGCGGGCGTGCAGCCGCGATCAAAATCAGTTTGAAAGCTGCCGATGAAGACAGAGAGAGAAAAAGAGACAGAGGGAGAGAATCAGGAAGGGAGGAAAGAGAGAGGCTATGTTATGGCCTCTTGGCCATCTTGGGGCAAGGTGTCCCGTTGAGTTTTTGGCCATTTCGGTTTTGGATTCGAATGAGCTCTCGTAGCTCACGAAATGTTTTATATCGCGCGCATATTTAAACAATTTGAGACTCGTTAGTTAAGCAAGCAACGACAGCCAAAAACATTTCAGACAATCATAGCGAAAATCACGAAGTGTCCTTAGCCCAGTCCATGCAACATGTCCATGGCAGGCGACAGCGTGGACAAGGGGGATGGGGGGCAGTCAACTGCGGCAAAGGAAATGATTGCATTTAAAATTCAAACTCGACTCGTTGGAAAAACAGCTGAAGTCGGCACAATGCCATGTCGTCGTCCACATCGTTCTCAGGCACCCAGACCTACTCGATGTAGCCGTCCAAGTCCCTCTCCCGGTCCCAGTCCCTGTCTCCGTCTCGGTCTCAATCCTAGTCTCAGGGCCTGGGTAAGAGGCTCATAGCCGCGTCAGCCATTTAGGCCGCGCCAGGCCGAACTAAAAACTTACAATACAAAAGGCAGGCAGGCAAGCAAAAAAAAAAACGTAACGAAACGAAGGAGAAAAAAGTCAACAACTGAATAAAAAACATTTTCGAATACAAATGTTGGCATTGCATAACAAACGTTTTCTAAATGAGGCTAACTAAGCAGCCAGGCAGCGACGCCGGCCGCGACTGAGACGGTGGCAGAGTGGAGGTCTGCATATGTTTGAATTGCCGATGACGATGACTTTTTTCCTTGTACGTCCGTCCGTCAGTCAGTCCGTCTGTCTCACTCTGCACTCCGTGCCTCCCCCTTTCCGTTTGGCTTGGCCTTTTTAACTGTTTCGTGTTTGGTTTTTGTGTCGTGGCTCTTTGCTTGGCTGCTTGGCCCGGTGGTGGTCCGACTCCGACTGCCACTTTTTGCATAATAAGACCACAAAACTAACGGTTAAATGCTGGTCTACTCCCCGGCTACCTTATCTCTCCTTTTGCCCATACCCTGTACTGTCACCGTCCTGGCCAGCTACAGGCAAATATTTGATTTGGTCTAAAGGTTTTTCTTTTTCTTCCTTTTTTTTTTTTATTTCTGTTGTTTTTTTGTGCTGGCTCTCGACATTTCTATGACTGATTTAATCAGCACACTTTGACAAGAGTCAGGAAGTCGCCTCGTCCACCACCTGCCTAACCCTAAGTCCAGTTCCTTCCTCCCTCCCTTCACGCCTCACAATTGTGTCGACTCAGGCTTTTAACGGGGAAGCCACACGGCGCAAAATTAAATTAATTAGAAATCTGATAAGCTTCCACTCGAATTGCGCCTCAGTTAATTTGCAAAAACTGTCAAGTTAGGTTTGGTTAGTTGTTAAAGCGAGTTAAAGGCTCGAATTAATGTACACTGTCAACTGAATTCTAATTGCTAAAAGCCACATTTCATTTAATTACTTCAACTTAAAGACGTTACTAACAAAGCACCATCTACCAATTTCCTTAAAGTTTATATTGTATTCTAATTCAATTCTAATTTTAGTGAAAACATTTTAATTAGGATCTTTATTATTTAAATTCCTAGTTGGCTCGTTCATTAAAAGATTAGTTCAATAGATTACCAAACTTTTTAGGTTGTGAGGGGAACTACTTTAATACCAATATAGTTTGAGTATCTTCAAAGCCAAAAGAAAATAATTAAATATATACTTCGCTACAAATAAATATCAGTTTAAAAACTATTCAGAGCCTAAGTTTGAGATACCAATTGTAATAAAAATGTTTATAGAAAATACAGCTCTTTATAATACATCTTTTTGTTATAGTCTTTTAACTAAATCGGTCTATCTGTTAACTTCAGCTGACTTTCTCTTCAATGCTTGCAATTTCACTGCATTTACCTGATATTTTTGTTGTTGTAGTCGTCCTTGTGGTCCTGACAGTTGGCAGGAGTCTTGGTAAAAAACTGGCAAATGCAAGGCACAATTCGCAGCCTATCTACCTAAATGGCAATGCTAAAAGGACAACAGCACGGCGACACTCTCCATGTAATTGTGTGTGTCCTGCGTCCTGTCTGACAGCATCCTGAGAGCGAATTTTCAACGGAAGCGCAAATTAGCATTTTGTTTTATGGCACTTGAAAGTGCACTTTTTATGACAGCGCAGATCCTAAGAACTTTAAAAAAAAGGCAACATATTTACACATTTTGGCTCAAGGACTAGGCTAAGGATAAGAAAGGGCGACCTTGACTATTTCGGCATTAAAAAGTTAATTATCAATCATAAAAGTGCTGCGGCTCATGTGTTGCAAAAGCGACTAAAAAGTGGCATAAAAAACCTGAAAAAGGGACTCGCTCAAGGATAACTCTAATGTTGTATCCGATTTCGAAGACATCTCCGTCGGCGTCGCCGTTGACTTCTCCGTCTGTTTGCAGTTCGTGCCGCTTGCAATTTACGACAATTTCCCGCCGAAATGCACAGAAATAACGTGGCATGAACAACATTTCTCATTCGCTTGGCGTTTGCGGCACGAAATTCTTGTCATGATTCGATCGACTCGAGGACACGGACACGATGTGAACAACAACAGAAAAAACAACAACCACAACAACAACAGCAACGAGAAGAACAGACAACGTTCACATGTTGCACTTCGGGGGTCAGCAAAGTTCAGGTTCAACTTGAGAGTTCCCGTCGTGGCTCAGAGAAAAACAGAAGGCAACTTGCAACAAACTTAAGCATTGAGAGAATTGTCAACATTGCACCACCAACAACAACAACAACAGCAAAGATAGAAATTGATCGGAGGAGCAATCCAATTAAATTTCAACTGAAGAAACAACTGTAATTATATACTACATAATATTATACCCCCCAGACCTCTATTCAATTTATTTTAAAAATCATCTGATAGATCGAATTTATTTACATTTTTATTACAATATATTTAAAAACAAAACCAAATATATAAAAACATTTGCTAAATATTATATTGTTAAGCTCGAAGTCAAATCTTCGAATAGCTGAGATCAGTTTTAGAAAATTGAAGCCCTAACCAAATTGGAACCATTAAAATTGTCATCTATTCATTTCTAATCTCTAGGTTAAATCTCAAGTAGCTAAGTACAGCCTTTCTTCGGATTATCCCCTGTATTTATCACTATCTGCATAATACTCTACAGTTGCAATGATGATGATCCACTTCATTGGAGACTTCAGGAAAATGTCGGTCATAAATCAGACAAAACTGACAGAAAGTTTGATAAAAAAAAAACGCAGAGCTGATAAAACGAATAAAAAAAAACAAACTCAACTCGTATAACATTTTAATAAAGACTCATAAATTCAAAACGACGACAAAAAGAGACGACAAGAAAAAGAATAAGACGACGAAGACGAAGAGAACAACAAAAGCGACTTGCGACTTGGAAGATGAGCGCTAAAAATAAATAAAACTATTAATCAGTGGAATGTTGCAGGCGAAGACGGGGCGAAATTTTCCCTTTGGTTGGTGGAAAATGAACAGAGCCAGCGTTTGTGGTAATAAACAATTTTTAAAACAACTCTTTTTGCCAAGTTTTGTATGATGAGAGAACACGGGGAGGGGAAGAGTTCGGTTGAAGATGAAGATGGAAGAATAAAAGGCAACGACGCTTTGCCAATTGTGGCGCGGTTTTTCAACTGCTGCCAAGAAAAGCCAAGAGGAAAATTGCACCAACAATAACAACAGCAAGAAACAGCAGCAGCAACAGGAAAACAGTCACACAAAAACAAAGCGCACTAACAGAGAGCATAAGAATGCGACACTCCAAGTATGTGTGTGTGCATATGTGTGTTTGAGTTTGAGTGAAAAAGGGGGCGGGCTTGGCCGACGGCATAAGAAATGCCACTTGCGAATATTGTGTGCCAACGATAAACACTTCACTTCGGCCATTAAAATCAGCCAAAGAGCGAGAGACAGAGAGAGAGCGAGAGAGAAAAACAGAGAGCGCGCGCTCACACACGCATGCAGGAGCGCAAAGATACTCACAGACACAATCAAACGCAAACACACAGATAAACACATGCACGCTGCCCAGCAGTTTGCTGAGAGCGAATGAACATGAGTGAGTGAGTGAAAGAGCGAGCGCAAGACAACAGCCCAAATGAATAATAGCGTTGCCGCAAGACAAATAACCCAGCCTTTTCTTCATGTTTGCTCGCTCTCGCTCTTGCACACGCTTTGAGCATAGCCAATGTACATGTGCGCGCGCCTGCTTTGACTTATGGCAAATAAATCAGGCAGACATTGTATGCGCTTACTATTATGCATGGGTGTGTGTGTTTGAGTCTCTGTGTGTGTGTGTGTGCGTGGAGGGGAAATGTTGGTGCTTGAAATTCCAGCACTTGCTCAGCAGACATGAAATGAGTGACAAAACTTTGGTCTGGTCTCTTCACACGTACTTACTGTTTTAGTTGTTAGCTTGCTTATTAATTAACAATATTAAATTTATTCAATATTTATAACATACCTCATGGTGCGGCGCGATTTACGAGCGACAATCGCTCAATTTTTGTGCACATAAATAATTTGGTTTGTTTTGAAAAGGCGACAAATGCGTATAAAGCGAATTAAGCACGTCTTTTGACTGGAAATTTATGTGCGAACAGCAACACAGAAACAATCAACAACACAAAGAACTGTTGCTCGCATTTTAAATACAATTTTAAATATAATAAATAAATTTAATTTGCAACACACACGACGGTTTACGTTTATTTATTATTTCATCTGCTGCTTCTTCTTCAACTGCTGCTGCTGCTGCTTCGACTTCGACGTTTTGCGGCATTGCTTTTTGCGCATGTTCCGTAAATGTTGCCGCAAAATAAACACCAACAAAAATTACTCAACTGCAAGTCGCATGTTTTATGGCCGCAGGGCTGCAAAATTTATCGCACTTGCCGCGCTTTCTTATGCGCCGCAATAAATTCCACACAGAGCGAATGAGAGACGGAGGAGAGCGAAAGAGAGCGAGTGGGAGAGTCTGTGCTTGAAGCGAAACTTGTAAATGTTTTATCAACACTCAATTGCATTTATTTATAGATTTTTGTGCTGCTTTGAGCAATCACTTACTAAACTTACTTCACTTGACACTTAATGAGCGCATAAACACTGCGATTTAAACAACAACAAAAACAATAACAACAACTCGCTCAAAATCAATAATACTATATTACAACTCACGACGCGACGCGACGCGGCTCGAGCGCTCATCGATTTATTTATGTGTGCGCGCCGAAAAAATGAAAGAGCTCAGACTCCGGCTGAACCAAGCGGCAAAGAGAGCGTCGCATCACACTCGCCTTGAGCTTGAGCGCTTTTTGCATAAGCTGCCGGCCCATAAAGCACTCATTTATTGCCTCGCTTCATCATCACCATTATCATCATCAACTACAGAGCAGCAGCAGCCGCAGCTGGAAGGGCAGAGCATTCGATTGTTATATGGGTCAATTCCATTGAGAATTGAATGTGCTTAGTTGCCGTCGGTGGCAGCATGCGGCACACAATTATATAATCCCCATTTAGATACATACTTTTAATTTCAGTTTTTAGCTTCTTTTGTTTACTTTATTTTGTTTTTAAACGTTAACGTTGTCATTTAAATTACAGTCAACACCTCATCAAAACGAATGTTTTTCCACCATGCGTGGGCGCATGCAATGCATTTTAATTACGCTCAACTGCAACTGTGTGTGTGTGTGAGAGGATGTTGTGCCTTTGAATGGGTGTGGGCAATTTATGTGCGATTCAATATGAAATGCAGCCAAAAACAAATCGAAAACGATCCCCCAAAGCTTGCGCTCAATTTAAAGCTTTGCTTCTTATTTCGCCCTTCTTAGTTGCCGCTAATGACCAACAGATGGCACTGCGTGCGGCTTGCCTCATTTATAGTTCTCTTTTGCGTCTAACTCTTCTCAATGGATTCGTTGCTATTGTTGTTGTTGTTCTCAACGGCCAAGCCTTTAAGTTATTTTTGGGTCTAACCAACAACACGCACTATGATGTGAAATGATGGAGCCCGAGGAAGGGAGAAGGGCGCAGTAGCACGAAATCCATATGAGTGGCGCAAAGCTCAAAACAGGGCGCAATTTCGAACACCGAACAAAACTCGCGCCGGCGCTGGGAAGTTTGCGAGTTCGCCAAGGTAAAACATACGCGCCGTGAGCCCAGATAACACAAAAAATTTGGTATTTACTTTATATGCCATTAAGTGGATAACGATCAATTTTAGATCATGCGATTGTAGTGTAAGTTCAATCTTATAAAACGCTAGATAAAAAAGTAATCAATACTCGAACTTAAAATTATTAATAACTTTTTTGTCGATCAAGTAAAATATATAATAGCTGGAGAACCCTTAGCTGATATGCTAACTATATGTAATTCAAAAATAAAGAAGGAGGCTGCTAAATTTTGTGCTGTGCTTTGATAAATTATTTGTAACGGGTGAGAAATTTCTAGTATTATTTCACTTATTATTACTCATATATTCATATTAATATTTTAAATTTGGTTACTAGTATATAACCTTCCCAAGGTCAACAGCTGTCACATTTCAATTTCAACACTGATAACGCGCTTGATTTATGCCAGAAACGTTTTTTTCCCTGCGGCAGCGATACGAGCCACGGGTCTATAGGGAATTCGCTAGGCCCCAAAGCGGTTCCATGGAAACAGACGTCAGATAAATATAGACAAAGCTAACCTAGCTTTTTATTTGTAGTAAATGATAATAAATTAAAATAAATATAAAAAAAAACTTTTTTAAGGAGGTCAAAGCAACGCATGAAAAAGTAAAGCGAGAATGTCATTTAACTGATTAATTTCTGCGAGTGTACAGCTTGGAGGGTGTAACTGTTGTCTGTTGTGCGTATGTGTGTGTGTGTAGCTGAAGGCACAATGATAAATGTGGTAAGCAAAAACGACAGAAAAAAAGAAATTGGGTGAATAAATAGCCCAGATTCCGTTGGGCGAGCTAAAAAAAAAAAGGACGAGGAGGGAAAACGAAAAGGAAAAAAGTACAGAACGAGAATTCGAAAGAGAAAAGCAAAAGCAACGCAAGTGGAAACAGAAACAGAGACAAACCAAACTTTGCTTTTGCTTTTTGGCTGACTGCGAAAGGACAAACTGCTAAAACGCTGTGCGAAAAGCGCAAAGCAAACATAAAAAAGAAGAAGAAGGACAACAAGAAGAAGGAGCGGAGGAGAGCAACAACAAACAGTGCGCAAAATGCCATTTATCAATGGCAAAGGAATTCGGAATTTGGTGCGGAAAGCTACAAAATGTTGTCGACTAGCAATAGAGAGAGAGAGACACAGAATTAGAAAGAGATAGTACTAGAAACAGTTTGAGAAACAAAGTGGAAATCGGTAACGGAAAGCGGGTCGGTTTGTTTTTAATAAAGATAGCAATTTTAAAACTATGTAATTAGTGATATTAATATTAAACATGAGAGGTGTAACCATAGCTATTAAGTAATTACATAACTATATGGCTATTTTTAAATAAATAGAGATAGCAATACTTTCAATCGTTTAATATGAAACATCCCTTAAGTCCCCATTTCAAAAGGGAGATGTCTTATTGATCTGGAATTAATTTGGTATGAAGTCGCATTATTTTGATGATAGGCATTTCAACTTTTGACGATAAAATTATAGAGCGACTACTTCTTATGAATATTGTAGTAAAAGTTTTTCCAAAATTACCAAGTCTTAACTCCATTTGTGTTCCCAAACATTTTGCAGCTAATAGCTGACCGATTTTTAAGTCGAGCACATACACACTCACACACACACACAACCTTCTCTCAGTCCGCACGCAATAAAAATATAAAAAAAGATATCAAAGCCAGCGACATAAATAAATAATTTTTATATGGCCTGCTTTATAGTATATGTGTATGTGTGTGTGCTAGAGGCTATGCGAAATAAGAATAACATGACTGATTATGTAAGCAAATGCGGTGGCGAGGAATCGCACGAGCACAATACATTTGTGCCCTGACACTCCCCTCAGAACCCTGCCTACCTCCCGCCAACCCTCTCTGTTACCGGCCCTGCAACTCCGAACCCCCCCTAGCTCCCTCCTCACGTGCGCCTAACCATCCGGAGGCCTTGTTTTTCTGCTTGGCCTGCCCTTTTTCGGCAGTTTGCCGCAGCAGGTTGATTTCCACGATGTCAAACACAAATACACACACACTCGAATTGTGTGCGTGTGTGTTTTTGTGCGTGTTTTTGAGAAAGTGGCACAATTTTTATTTTACGAACGCCTAATGTAATAAAGCCCGCCCTGAGAAAGCCAAAGGCTGCCAGTAAATGTATTGCCAGCGTTTAGCATTTTGGGCGATAAAAGGACGACCAGCATCAGGATTCACACACACACACATACTGAAGCTGCTCCCGTAACAAATCTGAGGTTGCCAACCTTGCGAATGCGATGTGGGCGGGGAAAGGGGAATAGAGAATTGTTGGCCATGTGTGCGTCTGCGGGTGGATGCGAATGTGGCCTGGGGCGGGGTCAGCGGGCATAAATCAAACCGAAAATTACACGCATTCATCTGCTGAGCTGGCAAAAGAAAAATATCTGCCACATTGCCCCGAGGCGGGGGTGGAGAAGGGAGACGGGGACGGGGACGGGGTCGATGGCTTATGGCTGGAGGTATCTGCCGCATCCGAATTGGGGGTAAGTCCTCGCTTTGGCAAATGGCGGAAAATATGGGTAACTGTGCAAAATTTAATGGCGTACAAAAATCAATAAAAAGGAGGCAGTTAACGCAGTTAGCGGCTTCTTCAAATGCTGCCAACGGACAAACGCACAGGTAGACAATTTTTCATTGAATTAGGCTAATACTCTAACAGAGTTTATTTTTGTTCAGTCAAAAGCTGGAATATATCTTTGAGTTTATCACATAATAATAATATTCTTCATGTTCCAAAAGTAGACGCTGTTGTATTAATAAAACACTTGTAAAGTCTTCTATCGACTTAATGTCATACATCAGTTAGTTTGATTCCTAAATTCTTTCAAAACTGATTTCTTAGATTAGTATAGCGTTATGAGAAGAATTTATCAAATGAAATTAAAACGTACTTGATCTTTAAAGCATTTCAATAAAACTCAACAGCATAAAATTATTTTACTATATTAATACGAGAATTTTAAACCACCGAATGACAACTTTACTTTCGTGTTTCGTATAATTTAATTGTATTTTATCATTTTGTATTGATAATGCTAAATGGTAGCTTATTTATGCAAAAATTCTCATTCAATGTCGTTAATCAAAGTAAAGTTCAATAACAAGCTAAAGAAACGCTAATTAGAAACTTATTCAAAAATGTAATAATTATAAGTTAACTGATACGATTATGGAACTTTCTTAAAGGTCGTTCAGATTGGGTTACATATATTTATAAATTCTTAGAAGTTAAAATTGTATTTGCTATGGGAATTAAATTATTTAATCGTTATCCAAAAATTAATTACTGAAAATAACAAAGGGTCGTTGGTCTCTTGAAATTCTCCCATTTTACGAGTATGTACTTTAATACTTTGATTATGTATTTAGTTTAGAGTGAATGCTTTGCCAAGAGAATGTTGATGCTCGCTTAGATTGTCTTTCAGGGAAGTACTTGCCACTTACGTGGTCCACAATAAACTGTCCGTCAATTAACTAATTTGCCAAGCTACTCCGAGGGGCAATTAAATGGACACGGACAGCGACATGTCTGAGATAGAGATACACTTGCACACACACATACACGCACACATGCATGTGTAGATTACTCGACTCGGCAGCAAGTCAAATGTCAAGTGAACTGATAATTTCGAAATAGTTGTTGCTGGAACAGGTAGAAACGGTTCCACAAACCGGATATTGCTACAAAACTTTTCAAAGTTGTTTTTAAGTGCTTTCCCTTAATAGAATCACTGTTCGATAGTTCAAAGTAATAAAAACAATACAATAGACTAAACTAAATATTATAAAAAAAATTATTTAAAAATTCGAAAAACAATATATGCCACACGCTCATAATATTCCCACTTCAAAGATGTGCCACAATTGGAGACGGGGGAAAAGGCAGAGCGTTTCTCCAATTGCCTTGTTTCATGTTTCTCCCTCAAAGTGGCGCCAAAGTTTAGATAGTTTATTGCACATTATTATGCTCTCATTGTGAATTGCGTGCCATTTGCCATGCCCCCTCCGCCCTTTCGCCCATTCTCCCTCATCAAACTCCAGTACGAGACATTTGCTCCAAGCAGCTCTATCGTCTCCGTCTTTAAAAATAGACACATTGTTATAATAATGAGTACAAGTCCCAGTCCCAGCATATGGCTACGAGACTATGGATTCGATCACGTGAAAAGTTTCAAAATATTCATATTGTTCTGTTCAAACAAAATATTCTCGGGTATTTATAAATATTTTTACAAGCTGATTATACAATGATTTCAGTTTGATATTAAATGGATTGACTAGAGTGTAAACAAGTTTAACTGCCATGTTTCCAAGTTGAAAACCATTATTTAGTAATCCTATAATTAATGGATCAATATTAAATGTGTATATAATTGTATGGTTTGTATTATTAATACAAGCACTTTTATATCAAGTAAGATACTTTATTTTCTTCGGTTTGAGTATTAAATAAGAGTATTTAGGTTATTTATTTACAATATAAACATTTATTAAAGGTTAACAAATATTTGTAGTTTTGATTAAGAGTATTGAATAATAGTTAAGTTATTTAATGTTGTAATTTACATCGAAAATATGGTACATGCTAAGGTAAGCTGTTATATAAGTTTATAGAATCATTATTAAGCAAAAAGTATTTTTTAATATTTTTTGTATGAAGTAAAAGCTTTGTTATTATTATAAAGATCAGCATGCATTGGAGAATGTTTTTATGTACAAAATCAGAATATATTTATTAAATAGCTATTCTTCCCTTTCCATATCCTTTTGAAGTAAAATTTACTGACATCTCAGGCCCTAGAAAACATTACCCAGACAAATATTTTAATCAAATGAATTTCATTCTATTAGCGTCCCCCCATTCTCACTCTACCAAAATTCCATTCACATAGGATGAGCTATAAGTAAACCGCATTTATGTATGTATATATTTTCTCGAGAGTATATTTCGATGTGCTGTTTCGGCTGCTCTTTATTAATTTTCTAATGGATTTTACGTTTTCTGCATTTGAAGATTTCAACAAATAAATATTTATGCCTGTCTGTCCTGCTCTGGCCCGACTTGGGCTGTTGGGGTGGAGATACGAGTACTTAAGATACGGATGCGGATGCTGACACTGACATTGTGCTCTGACTCTGTCTGCGACAGTCTCTGAGTCGGTTGGGTCCCTTTTTTATAGACACACACATGAGAATTGATTACGATTGGCAAGTGGCATTTAGTGAGCGAACTTTGTTTATGTTTTTCTTCGCCTGCGGCTCATTGTCTATATGTGTTGTATTTGCCGTTGTCGGTAATTTATGCGTTTGAATAAATTGCCAATAAACAAACAACATGCGACCATAGAGCACAGCGTAAAACTGCAAAGGTTGCACAACGAATTCGCATGGCCGAAATGTGCCAGTGACTGAATCTGACAGATACTCTGAAGAGCCTGGTTAACACAACTAAAAACAGGCATTAACAACAATTATAAATAATACCCTGTAAATTACGCTTATAAACAATTGAACATAAAATCTCAATTGAAAATAATCCGCAGGTTTCATAAATATCACTTAGTAAGGATCAGGGTTTTAGGATTATTTAGATGGAGCAAACTTATCTTTATATCTTTGACTGACTACAGGGTATCACGTAATCGTGCACTTTCGCTGAGAACAGTCCTAATTGTTTTTGTTGTCAGATTAAAGCGCCCGAGTGTTGTTATCTCAATTGGGGCAGGCAAAGTGTGTTTAATTGGGTTCTCGCTGGTTTTATATGAGTACAAGTGCTATATGACTATGTATGTACATAGGTAGTTACATGCGATTTAAATGTGTGTGATGGGTAAGGGGGCATTGGTAGTGACATGGAGGTTGCTGCGTGCCTTAAAGCGATTCCTGTAAAGTGCAGCATGCTGAAAAATTGCTAACTAAATGATACGCTTTGTAAATTGTAGTTGGCTCTGCAATTTTCTCACTCGTTTTCTTTGCGTGCCAAGTGATACTTTTCCAAGTGCCACAAAACCACAAAAAAAAAACAAAAACAAGAAAGAAAACCAACAACATATCGAGAAAATACGCCCACTTGGGGGGCGGCTTTAATTGTGCAGCAAAGAAAACCTTTGAGCAATTGTTTGAAAATATGTGTGTGACATATGCGTTTGTGTGAGGGTGAGTGTATGACTGTTTGTGTGTGTGTGCGAGTTGACAAACTGAATAATTGCCAATTATTTGGCAAGTTTTATGAGCTGATAATTTCACATATTATATTGTTAAATTCATATTGCAACAGTTTTGCAGTAAATTTTGTCGCTCTCTCTTGGGACATGCACATGCTATCTTTGAGAATATATATACAGTATATACATACAAATATATATAGAATAGATTTGAAGTTGGGCAAATGCACACAACATTTACGATTTATTGATATTTGAGTACTTTGTATTTTGGCTTTACCTCTGTGGGGACTGTGGGGCACGCTCCTTTGACTGACACACTGGACACACTAAATCAAGAGGATGCAATATGCGCAATAACACTCAAGAAGAACAAACAACAAAATACAAAATAATATTCAAGTTAAAGAAGCTTTAAAATGGGTTCAACAATTTTGGATCGCATGAATTTGAGGAGAGGGGTTTGAGTTGAGTATTTCATGTTGTTTTTGGACGTGGGAGAAGTTGCCAATAAATTTAATAGGTTTATCATGATGATTAGGGTTTGGATTTTGGCACTTTTAAAATCAAAATTCAAATATTTGTGAGCGCCACAGTTGGAGTGCAACTTATAAGAAATATCACAAAAAAAAGATACAAAAAAGATAAAAAAAGAATGTGAAAAAATATTTGTTGACAAAATCAAAATCAAACTATTGTCGTAAACTATAAGCTAAAAGTATACGGAAAAAATATAAAGAAAATTGCACTTACCTAGCCAGTCTGGTAGAAGAGAGCCCGCAAGAGATTCTGTGTATCTCTTACCTAAAAAGAAAAAGAAATACAATTTTACTTAGTTGGGTAAGCTTAAAACAAGGTAATTTCTGATAGATTAGTATGTGTTAATAAACTATTAAATTAATAAAAAAATACTTTAAAAACAGTTAGAAATAATTTTATAACATATCAAAATTAAATAATAATTTAGTGATTATTAAAATATTTTGTATAGGATAATAAAACATTCGTAGCAAATATGTAAATTATATTAACTTTAGTGCTTATTAGAAAAACAGTCAGGTTAAAATAAAATTAAAAATTATTCCTAAATAAAAGTGACGACACATCAAAGAAAAATTAAAACAATTCCACAAAAATAAGTAATCTTTGTTTAATACAAAATAATAAAACATTTATGTATTATATTGCTCTAGTACGAGTATTATAGAATATGTTTGTTGTTTGAAAACTTCCACATTTTATTTAAGGAATTAAAAATGATAGGTGCAAGCAAATAGAGTCCTAACACTTTTTGAGCCAGCAGCTGTGGCTGTTAAACTTAAATAAATATAAGGATCCACCTGGTTGGCAATTTATATAGCTAAATTTGGGATGAGGTCACTATAAAAAGCACATGACTCCAGAAAAGTGCGGCAACTTTTTCATAAATTTGGCGCACCTTCGCGTTGTTTGCCGTATTTTCTTTATAAGCATGTAAATATGGCAGGTAAATCATAATTTCAAGCTTAGAGAACAGCCTGGAAGCTGGAGGAACTCGTCCTCCTCCTCGGCCCTAATGCTAATCTAATAACTTTAGCCGTCTACAATTTATTTGTTCTAACAGCAGCGCACAAAATTATGCATAGAGCACGACATCAACCCAAGTCTCTGCCTCAGACTCTCAGTCTCAGTCTCAGTGTCGGTCTCAGTCCTAATCCAGCTCCTAGTCAACGTTATGTTCCAAGGACCTCGGCAGTAAGACATTGAAGCGCGTCAGGTGCGCGCATTAAAAGGTCTCTTCCTCTTCCCAGCGTCACGTTCATCTTTACCATTTACCATTACTTTTACCGTTCTACTAAATTTCGTCTAAAGTTTTAAATAATTGAAAACGACTCGACGCACTTGCTGAAAAGTTGAAACATGCTAAATTTGCATAAATAACAACTAAATGCAACTTGACGCTTCACAAAATGGCGCCAAATGATGAATTGCGTTAGGGCAACGTTGCCAGGGGCACATTCGAAGTATAAATGTCTTAAGGGTTTGCAGGATGGCAATTTGGCAGCAATCTTAGGATTTGAAATGTCGATATAAACAAGTCAGATTAGTGACACATTTTCATATAAAAAACAAAATTATAATCATCTGTTAGAATCCAGTCTTAGTTTTAAGAGTGTCATAACTAGCATTTCTTGATTAATGTACTATCAAATCGTTTTCATAAATTACATGTTACCAAATCTCTTCTAATAAATCTCACAAAAACTGTAGATCAGTTCAATAATTCTCTGTGGCAATTGGATTTCCGATTTTTGATTTAAAATGTATTTTTTATTGACTCTCAAAACGTCGCTTCCTGCGTCCAACCCCAACCAGCTCCATTTGACTCTTCATTTTGGCAACTGCTGCCAGGCCAATCGATTGGCGTCGAAAAGGGGCGTTACGAGTTATTTTATTTTGTTGCTGTTTTTTCATATTGTTTACTTTTTCGAATACTCTTAAATAAATAAAAATATTTATTTTTATGCACGTCTGCGCTTTTGTATGCAAATAAATCAGAGGCGGCCCGTCACATGTCGTATTTGAGCGTTAGCGGTGTAAGAAAAAGCAGAGATGGGGTAAATGCGAAGGGAGAGGGGAAAGGGGGTGGCAAGGGCGTAATGGGCGTAACGAAAGGCTGAAGGTTTTGGCTGCAGTGCGCAAAAACATATCTCACACTATTTGTCACACTAGATACATTGTATACCCTGCAGTCAACTCAACAAGCGAAAGGGTTCAATCGTTTGGGAAGCTTTTAGATTTTCTAGGGTAACTTATAATCAGCATCGTCAGTCTTAGTTAATGGTTATAAGAACAAACAGTATTTCATCTTATTGGTATAATTACATTATTATCTGCAGGGCAACTTCTAGTCGAGCTTTCTCTTACTGTATACTTGGCTTTTATTTTAAAATAAATTGCAAACTCTTTTGCGACTCTTTTTGGTTTAACTGCATTTCCATATTCGGGCCAGGCGATATTTTATAATGAAAATCCTCGTTTGACATACGATGTGTGTATGTAGTTGTAGTAGATTTATCCATATGCATATATTTGTGTGTATGGATGTGAGTGAGTGTGTATAAACTGCATGCGCCAAAATGCACACACAATTTTCACATTTGACTAAATTTATCGCAGAGCATTCGGGATTTGCGCCAATGAAACGGCAGCCAATAAATAAATTAAATTAATGGCAGTGTGTATAATTTTTTGTGTCACTCCATCCCTATTTCTTGCTCTTCCCTGGCTACCCTCCGGCAGCCACTGTACCCAGAATAGCCCCCATCACAACCCCTAGTCAAGGGTTAAATGTTTGCAATTCGCCTGTCGCTTTGACTGTTCATAAAATTAGCTAAATTTACGCAACTCTTGGCCATTGGGCCATTAGCTAACAATAGTCATGGCCTCCCCTCCCCTGCAATACCCCGTGCCATTAGTCGTGGATGTGCTGCCAAGCGTAAGAAAAAAGTCCCTCTGCCGGATTTATTATTTTTACAAGATAAATGCAACATTTTACATTGGAATTTACGGGCGTGTGGCATAAAAACAACAACCAAACAAAAAGAGCAACAATAACAAAGTCAAATGTCGCCGCACAGTGGTTGAGAGCTTAGAAAAAGATTTAAATAATATATGTGTATATAAAATCTTTTTAAATAAAATGATCTTAGTTTCACCAAAATTCAAACACTTTTAGGTCGGTATAGATATGATTAAAAAACAAAAAATTATAATTTGATGTGGATAAAAATTATTAAAGTTTAAGCAATCGCAATAATAATTCCCATTTAGTCAACGATTTTCTATTAAATGGCCCAAGTTTGTTTCACTGTGCGGCAAGAATAAATTCCACGTGGCAGCAAAAACAACAAAATCAGCTAGCTGCCATTTGGCCATTTTCGATAAAGCACATTTAAACAAATGAAAATCCTTTAAACAAGGATGGCTCAGAGTGATGCGGTTGAAGGGTCAGTCAGGGTTGTGGGGCGACCTGCCCATTTAACCCCACAAATTCAACTCGTTGCGGCCCTGCCTCGAACTCACTTGAGTGTGTAATTGTGTATTTATTTGCGTTATTTGACAAAATATCAACAAGCACAATCAATCCTCAGCAGTTGCAGGAGTCGCCAGTCGGCATTCGACAGTTGGTAGCTACAATCGGGAGTCATGAACCTTCCCCTCCTCCTCCTTTCACCCCTCTCCTCTCCTCTCCTCTCCTCCTCTCTTCTCTTCTGGCTGGGGGCACTCCAATAGAAATGGCGAATACTGCCATATGTCTACCAGAGAAATCCATTTAAATTAAAGCTGAGCTGCATTCGAAAAGGCATAAATATTGGGTTGCGAGTGCGAGCGGTAAGGGGGCAGAGGCATGTGGCATCGTAGCTGTGTATTGTATTGGTGTTGGTGACTTTGCTAACTTTCAATTTGAATTGAATTCAAATTGGGCCCAGGCAACAGCCCAACATCCCAGGCCAAAGGCAATAAACTCTAAATTTGTTTTCCTCTTTTTGCCTTATTTTTATTTTTCTTACTGAAGTTTGGCTCAATTTTCGCACAAATTTAGAGAGTGCAGAGTTCAGGCCAGAGTCGCAATTGTATCTTATGCAAATTTACGTAAATTAAACAGAATCTTTGGAAAACAGAAAAATAAGTTTCAGTATTTACAATGCGAAACTTGTGTATCGAACTTAAATTATTAAGCGGCTGCTGTTGCTTTTGCTCTTGCATTCCGATGACTCTGTCTATGACTCCAGAAGAGAGAAAGAGAGGGAGAGAGGGCTTCACCAATATCCCAGCAGGAAATATGAGCGTGTAAAAGTATTTGCAAAAAGCTAACTATATTTTTGAAATATATAATATTGAGTACTTGTTAATTAATATGTTAAGGTAATGCTTTGTGACTAGTCCATTAACTATAAAGGATGTGTTTGCTCGTTGCGCGCGTATAAAGAAGTTAAAGAATTCAAATATGCTCTCAAATGTACAACACTTTCCGATCGCCCTAAAAAACTTGTTTTTTATTTTTTTGTAAACTTCATTATTTTTTTGCGCTCTCAAATAAGTTTTTATTTTGGTAGTTACTGAAATTGCAGCTTCTTTTGGGTGCAGTTGAGACTTATCCACTAAATTCATGTGTAAATTTGCAACTGGGCTTCAGTCTCGATATATGTATGTATTCATGTAGTATATGTATGTGCTTGAGTGTGTATGTGTGAGTGTGTACAATGCGACAAAGACTTATGGTTTCAGTACCGGAATTAGAAGCTTTCTGCCTGCATTTGCGCTGAACTGCACTTGTTTTTGTTGTTGTTGTTTGTGTTGTTGTTGTTGCTACTGCTGTTGTCGTTGGAACATTTGTCGTCCTTGTTGCTGCTGTTGCTGTTGCGCCCCCTCTGCCTGGTTCGCCAAATATATTGCAAATAATTCTCAATATATCGTAAAATGTCTGTTGCTAGTACAGTAAATATGCAAAGCTCGTTTAGCGGTGTAAATAAAGCCTTGAGGGGTTAACATTTTAGAGAGGGGGGTGGGCCAAAGAAGGGAGTTGGCATTTTAGCAACGACTTCTGGTCAATACGGCTTACAGGGTGATCCCCGTTCCGTGGGATCGATGCAACTGAATACGAGTAAACTGATATATTCGATAAATGCCAAGCATATTGTTTAAAGACAACTCAGGTCAACTAATTAAGAACACATGTGTTTTCTACACACTCATGTACACAGAGACATAGATAGGTGTAACATATGGCGTTGAACTAAATTGGCGATGGGTCGCACACTTTGACAGTTAATTTTGCAATTGTATTTCAATAACAATAAATTAAGCACATACGACATGATATATACTTTGTGAGTATGTGTGTGTGTGTGTGTGCGAGAGTGCCAGTCTGGCTATGTGTGTGAGTGTGTGCTTTCACACGCAATGCAGTTAGCGAGCAGTTAGCCACACCCTCGAAATGGCCGAAACGCATTTGGTGCATACAAATACAAATATCGCATCTAATTAAATTTTAGCTGCAGCTCTCACACACACACACACACTAACACGCAAAAACTGTCACACACACACACACACTCTGTGTGCACTCTCTGCATACACATTGATCAATTAACAGACAATATTTTCATTTGTCAATGGGTTAATTTATAAGCAAATCAATGGCGCTGCATTAAAGCACCAACCAACCACCCGCCCAATGCATCCCTTACCCTCAACTACCTACATTGTGGTGGTGGAGGGTGAGGGGGTTGGGGCGGGGTAGGTCGACTATGGACACAATATTTGTGCCTCATTTCCTCAATAAGGCGAGCGTGCCGAACCGCAGCGGAGCGAGCCAAGCGAACCATATTGTTAATGGTGCAAAATCCGGAGAACAAACATACACTCAACACACACGAATACTCTCACACACATACATACACAGAATCAACCAAGTCGCATGGCCGACAGGTGCTGCAATGGCCGGCTGTCTGTATAGGGCTCTATAAGTGTGTGTGAGTGTGCGTGTGCGTGTGTGTGGGTCAACACTCAACCCCGCAGCTGTTGCAGAGGGTTGCTGCAGACGCATATGCTCTCTCGCTCGCACTTGCAGCGTCACACTCGCAACTGTTTCATTCTCATTGGAATCCCTTTGCCCATGTGCCAGTTGTTTCTGTTGTTGTTGTTGTCGTTGCTTTTTGGTGTGGTGTGTCCTGGCATTCCATAGCAGACAGTCGAGGAATGCCAAAAGTGCATTGTGTATGTGTGTGTGTATTTGTGTGTATCTCTGTGTGTGTGTGTGTGTGTGGCCTGCAATTGTTTTCAAAGAAGTCCCCGAACCGTGTGCTAAATGTCAAGTTCAAATGCCAAAGTTCTTCAAATGAAATGATGCTTCTCTTCCAGTTGCTGTTGTTGTTGTTTGTCTTGTTGCAACGGCAACTTTATGATCTGCGAATTTGTTGCCAATTTGCAGTTGTTGCTTTAACCGTTTAGTTAATTTGGCGCACAACTTTTACTTGGCCAACATTTTTGGGGTCAATTCGGATTGAGTTTAGGTAACTTCCATGCTTTTTCGGCACTTGTGTGTATATAGAGCTTGTTTGCCTTAGTGTACATAACTTAAGTTCACAGACGAATTCTGGTTAGCTTAATTTTTATTTATATTGCTCTTATATAAAAGTCGAAAGATATTTGTGTATCTTATTTATGTATTTTTTTAATTTATTTCTTATGTTTTTTTCTATATTTTTGTTTTTATTTCTTATATTTTTATTAAAACTAGACAGTAAAACACAAATAAAATTGATGTGTTCTTCCAGCTTCTCTGAAGAGAACTCATAATATCTGTAGCTGACAACAGTAACTACAAGTAAGTCCCAAAAAGATGTTCGACTGCACAAGAACTCTTTGAGCCCTACAAGCTCGAAATAAATGTTTTCTGTGCCAAGCTCACAAATATGTGAGTATCTTCACACAAACACAGATACATATAAGTGAAGTCTGCTTGTATTTGTGTCTCTTCTAGTTGGGCGCGTGTGTTAAGCTTCACTTGAATGTGATTTATGTGATCCGTTTGAAATTTATTGCCACAAGTTTTGTTTGTATACACACACACACACATATGCGAGCACATGTTAAGAGTGTGTGTGTATGTGCGTGTATGTGCAAAACGCTTTCATTGTAGAATTACCGCGTGGTTCGTTGCGCTCCCCATGTTACAACTAATGTTATTGTTGTTGTTGTTGTTGTCACTGCGCCCAGCAACTGCCAAGTGACACAAACAAATGAAAGTACAAAAAAAAATACATAAGTATAGAAAAGCAAGGAAAGCCAAGGAACGGCACAAAACCCATGGCAACAACGCACTAGAGACAGGGGAGTCGGGAGGGAGAGGGTGGTGGGGAGGGTGAGAAAGGGGTAAGACTACCCCAAGGCACTTCCATTTCCATTTCCACTTCCAATTGCAATTGCAATTGTCATTTGCCTTGCGATTGCAGTTGTTGTTGTTTTATATTGCTGAGGGCCTTATGTGGGCCATGGCATTAAATGATTGAATTGTCAACTCTATATCATTTGACTTCCTCTTTTGCTCTTGGCCACTTTGCTGCCACTGGCGCTACCTATATAGGTCTAAGACTTGTACCTTCAATCCCCTTTCCTCCCTCCCTCTCAGCTAGCTTTGCAGTTCTTTCAGTCTTGGCGTTGTTAAAGCCTCTTGCTGGCGTTTAGATGCCAAAACGTGCCGAGAATTGCCAAATGGGCTTTCTCATTGCCTCAGCTGTCAGGTGGAGCAGTAGGTAGCCCCCTCTCCGTTACTCCCTTCCACCCGCACATGCTTAATAAAGTTATGAAATTGCAATGCGTGCGTTGAGTCTTGCAACTTTAAGTGACATTTGTGTGACAGACATGCGCGTGCATCCGTGAGTCCGGTTTCGTGTCACGCGCAACTGTCAGTCGTTCCTGGGAATAGGCGGGAAGAGTTCGGAAGAGGCATACAATGGGCCCTAATGTTAATGGATTAAATAACACATCAAAATTGCGTTTCTTTTTAAAAATTTTCTGGGAATTCAGCTTATAATGATATTTATTATAAATTATTTATTTCACTTAATAATTTAGTTTTCTTTTCTTAGTGGATAAAAATAAAATAAATGCATTCTTAAATTGTTGCTTTTAAATTAAAATTAAACATTGTAAATAATTATAGTATATAATACTTTATAATAGTTTTTATGGTATATATTTTTATTTTTACTATTATTCATTTGTATTTAATTTATGTTTTTTTTTCGAAGATTTTTAAATCTTTTTTTGATTTTCTATGTTTTTGCTATTCCACTGTGCTTTGACTTCCACTTTCTCATTTATTCCCGTATCGAGCTGGCCGAGTTTCTTAACGCTTTACGCAAATGTTTTCAATGCGAAGGTCAAGTGATTTGTTTATGGACACAGGACGCTCAACGGTTAGCAATTTGTTGTGACATGTGTAAGCGGCACGCCAGCAACAACAGCAACAACAACGACAACAGCAATAGCGACAACAACAACGACAAAAACAACGACAACAACAACTCATTAACCCATGCTGAACTCTGAAGCCCGAACTCAACAAACCAAGCAACCGGCCAACATCTGTAAGCCGCAGAGAGCATAGAGCAGGAGCAAGAGGAAGAGGAAGATGAAAGGGTTAAAGGGGTAAAGGGGTGAGGCGGACATCAACTGACAGCTACAAAATTGAGTTAGTTAACAGTTTTATACGCAGACGCGCAGATTTTGCGTGTTGTGCGAGGAATGCAGCCGGCAGAAACTGAAGACGGTCGACGGGACGGGACGGGACGGGACGGAACAGATAACACCCAAGTTTCAGGTCTGGCTACGACTTTGGGTCTCAGTCTGCTCTTCCAGGTTCCAGTCAACAAAGCAGCCAAGTGACACTCACAAAATCTGACAGAGGCAACGGCTTTAGTCGCTTCTTATTGTTGCTGTTGTTGTTGCATTTGTTGTTGTTGCTATTGTTGTTGTTGCTGTTGGTGAGTAAGTTGCGCGCATGTGCAGCCGTTTTGCTTTATTACAAGAAGAAGGCTAAGGAGAAAGAGAAGGAACTGAAGTTGGAGTTGGAGTTAGGCTCTGGACAGGCGTGCGCAGGCGCGCCAAGTGACACATGAAAACGAAATGAAAATGACAGCGGCAAGTGACAGCGTCGCCATCAGAGGCAAAACATTGTTAAGCCTACCAATGACACTAGCCTAAATTCTCGTCTTGAAATCAACTTGCAGTAGAGTGAAAGTGTTTTAAAATTAAGGCAGTGCAGTGTCAAATTTGTAAATCTAAATTAAGACAAAGGCTTCAATGGATTAACTCTTTTATTCCAAAACTAACAAAAGAATTGTCAAGCAGGCGGAAGCTCTTGAGTTTTTTTATAGTCAAATACTACATATTATTTGATTGATACTTTTTAAATTGATATTAAGAAAATTCAAATTGAAGTTGTACAATAAAATATATATTTAAGTTTGTTAACTGCTTAACTGAACTTTCAATAATATTATCTTATTTTATCTTATCTTCAAGATTTTTGAAAAGCTGATTATTTTGTGAATCTTTTGATTAACTTGATTGAAGAAAGCTCTTTTTCTTCATCACATTTGCATTTATATTTGTTTATAAGCTTAGCTTTGACCAAAACTTTCAGCTAGTGTCATTGGGCCCTAAAGTCGACTGCAACTGTGACTTGAGCAGTGTAATTTCATTTGTAATTAGCTGAATGCGGCATGAGTCGCTTCTCAAATGGCACAGTGGGTCGCAGAGTACCAAAAAGTGCTGCCAAGTGCCAAAAAAAAAAGAAACAAAAAATGTGTTGCTGCTGCTGGTGATGCTGATGTTGCTGTTAGGCTGTTGCTGTTGCTGCGGCAATTTTTGGTGCGACATTTTGGTGCGCCGTATGCCATATTTTATTTCCATTGCCAAAAGTGTCATGTTACAGAGATTTATGTGCGCTGTCACCACGGACGACGATGCTGCTGCTGCCTTTTGAGCCATGTTTCTGTTGCTGTTGTTGTAGTTGTAGTTGTTGCTGGGCAACAGAGTGTAGCTGTGTGTGTGTTTGTATGTGAGTGTGTTCACGCCCAAAATGTTGTCATGTTTTGTGACGTAGAGAGAATTTTTATATATAAATAAAAATGCGTTGTCTACCAATTCAAATGCACGATAAGCCCGAAAATGCTTGACTCTGTCAGTTATCAGCACACTCACACACACATACACTATCTCACGCACACACTTACAAGTACATGTATGCATACACTTAGTTAGGCATCCAATCAGTGATTTACGAGTATGTCTGACCGATTTCATTGGAAAGTGTAGCTGGAAGAGTTCTGGGCATTGGGTTCTATTCCCAGTTTGTTACCTGCTTCTCTGTTGACTCTTCGACTGCTGACACTTTCTTTTTCTTTCACTTCATTTGCAGCAGCAAAACAACAACAACATTGACAACAGCAATTGGCGCCAGAGGCTTCAATTTCATCTAAGCCACAGCTTCGGTTGAATTTCAGTTTCTGTTTCTGTTTCTGTTTGGGTTTGGTCTGGACTCAGGTGTCAATACACTCGCATTTGGTAGCCGCAGAGGCGGCCATTGGACATGCCCCTGCCACTGCCCCTGCCTCTGCTCCAGTCCCGATCTCAATACCAAACCCAGTCCCATCCATACCCAAGTCAAAGCCAAACACTGACAATGACATATTTGCCTGGCACTTTCATCGCACGTCCATGTTAATATGCTCAGGATTTATTGCCTTGAGCCTCTGCTGACAAAGGAAATGGCATTGCATGTCAGCTGTTGTTGTTGTTACTGTTGTAATAGTTGTAGTTGCCCATGTGGGCACCATTTTGTAGTTGCCGTTGGAAAGTTGCATAATTTTTATGTGCGCTCGTTAATAGATCATCAATTGAGATTGGAAACCATTTCGATTACGAGTAGTCGTAGTAGGTCCCATTCGAATTCATTTGAACTTGTCAAACGTTTAGGAATGTGGTTTCCACACTGGTCGCTAATCGAAATTAAGCCCAACTGAGTGTTTGTAGAAACTGACAAGGTGGCAACGCTGACAATCAACTAATATGCGGGCTACGAGAAATTGTATTGAATTAGTATGAAAAACTGAATCTGTCAAGAGTAAATACTCTAACAAAAATGAAAATCACTTTAAGCTTTAAGTGTTTCGCATTTATTTGGCTTAAGTAATGATTGCATTACTTTTTACTAAGCAATTAACTTATGAAAACGAGAAAATAAATAATTTAATTCATTAGAGATTAGGTAAGCAGAAAATCTATAAATTTTTAAACTATTATTTAGTTATTTCAAACCAAGCTAATTGACACAAAACTCATTTTCTAATCTGAATAGCTAATCGACGAGTTAGGATTCAAATGAGAAACCACTCGAAGTTTATTCAGGTGTGATCTGCTCCGTATAACACTTTTTGGTTGTCTTCTAACATCAAACGCAACTCCAAAGCAGAAGAAGAGGAAGAAGAAGTCACTGCGGCGAATATCGTTTACGATCAACGAGAGAATAATCCAACTAGCGAGCAAAATGTTCCAATTCGAATAAAGGTGAGATTCATTCAGTTGAGCGCACACATAAATTAAAAGAAAACCGGCTGTGGCTGAGCAAAAAGATGATCAATCATCACGCTGAGAGAGAGATGGACAGAGAGAGAGAGAGAGAGCGCGAGCAAGAGAGTGAGAGCGGCATGCGCTCTCAGCGAAATAAACAGACGTCATCACCTGAGCATATGTCGTGTATGCACGTGTGTGTGTGTATGTGTGCAGTTTTTCATTCTATTTCTGTTTGGGTACCTGTAATTCAAAATGGGCTCACACAGACACTGATACAAGCTGTTACAGGCACAGATACATAGTTTGACTTTGGCTTTGACTGATGAGCTGCGCACTTGGCTGGCGGACATGGCGGTGACATGACTTGACTCTCCCAACACCGCATCGACTGCAAGGCGATCAGCTGATCGCCATGATGGCCGCCCGAAGAATCTCCGAAGAGTTAAAAGCAGGTTTCAGTCTTCACGCTATTAATCATTAACACGCACAGCGAGAGCAACAGAAACACAGACAGACAGAGAGAGAGAGAGAGAGACCAAAGAAGAGAGTTAGTAAGCACGTGAATCATTTGAAAGTTTGAAAACACTTTGATTTTTGAGCTATAAATTTATGGGCGATTCACAAGCCGACGGTTACCAGTTCGCGACATGCACAAAAGTCATTTATTTATTTTGTATTGTGTGGTTCTTTGCAGCAGCAAATTGACCTAGAAAGAGTGGAAGCCGAGTAGCTGCGATTCGTATCTGCAAGATACAAATACTTATTCATAACCCACCAAAAACAACCGCACGCACTTCCGCTGCTAAAAGGGCCCAACCGCCGGCGAACCTCAAGACTGAACCCATAAATTATCTGCACTACGTTCTACTTCTACTCCTTTCATGAGTATCGTTCCCTGTGTATGTTCTTGTGTGTGTGTGTGTGTGTGTGTGTGCTCAGCTCTGAACAAGTTTGCCAGCAAAGTCATAAGCAAAAATTCACAGTAACCCGAAAGTTTACAATCTCAATCTCTTAAAGAATTCCTTCATTTGCCATCTGACCGCCGAGCGAGAACGTGAACCGATCCGATCCCCGAGAAACACTATCGCTATTGCCAGGAGACTATCGCAGTCGCTATCAGTCCAGAGTCCAGATACTGCTTCAGTTTCGCTTTACCGCCGGCATTTCGCGATCCGCGTTTGTGTGCCTTGTATATATTGGTGTATGTGTATGTGTGTTAACATTTTGATGTGCAGCAAATTGCTTTTTGGCGGTTCATAAAGTTCCAAATTAATTGACTAATTGTATACCTACAGCATAGCGAAAGATACAAAAGTATCTCAAGAGTTGCAACGCTGATTTCTTATCGATATCAAAGATTTCGACTCCCAGAGCAACCATCAATGCATTACCGCTCGTAATTGCTAAGTAAACTTAATATTACGGGTCTAATGCCACAATTGCCATGTTGGATAGATACAAAACAAATGGCCCCGGGTTCCATAACATTTACAACAACTCTGCAAATGCAAATGCAAATGCAAAAAGGAGGCGTGTCCCCAAGATACAAGTGCAACCTTTCATTAGCCGCCGTAAACAAATGCAGCAAATGGAGTTAAGTAAATACGAGTAAATGTCCACTCTACAGCACAACAACAATTACGAAATTATCAATGATTTAAAGGTATTAATGCTTTTAATGGATACACCCAATTCCCTGCTCCATTATGCAGTGGACGCACTGATAGAACGGGTAATAAAAGACAATGCTCCCTGAAATTCCCATTTGGGAAGTTGCTACAAAATATTGAACGTTTTTTTGGTGAATTTAATATTAAAGATATTTTGTGCCTGAGAACCAAATTCGATGTACATGATTTGTTAAAAAACTTTTTTGGCTAATCTGAAATACCTAAACCGGTTTCTTACCCATAAATGTATTCATAATTCATTCAAAGCTCAGAGTAAAATAAAGATGTTTATTTATTATGTTTTCTTTTAATTTAACTAAAATTATATATGCTTCATATCCTCTTAAAGTTAGTTTCAGCTTCACATACATTCTGACTTTTAGTCACTTCAGATACTTTGTTTCTCTCCCATTAGATACTAGGCTGTAACTATCTTCTGTGACCACCTGCATCATTATAACATTAACAGGAAATGTTAGACTAAACTCAATAGTCCAAGTGTTCATTAGAGCAATGAAGCCGAAATTACTAATTCATTAATTGAAGCCCAATGGTCAGCTTCAGCTGGCGATGCTCACTACCATTTGCCAGCACATGTGGCATCCTTCTATAGCCACCTCCCCCTTAGCCCTTTTCTGCCTCTCGATGTTTTGTCCATGTCCATCCACGTGCTGCAAATGCCAATGGTAAAAACGAAAGTGTCGTGTGCGATTTTATGAAGTGTGCGTTGTTTGTGTTACAGAGTTTCAGTTACAGGACCTGGACCTGGACCTGCATCTGGACTTGGATAGTTGAATATCAGGAGAGGAGGACAACAGGACAACACTTACGCTTGCCGAACTACAAAATGCTCCCCAGTTAATCATTTCGAAGTGTGTAAAATCAAATGTGGCACGTCATGAGCTTGTGTGCGTGTATCTTTGAGATACTTGCCTTCACTTCATTTCTGATGCTGCTGATGGACATGCTGGCTGAAAAGTATCATTGCTATTGCTACTTATGTTGATGTTGATTTGCTGTTGATTTAACAAGTCTCTCTCTTTCTGTGTCTATATCTGTCTCAGTCTCTGGGCATAAATTACTCGTAATTCAAAGCTCAATCAAATTAATGGCCAAGTGTTTGAGTTTCACACAGACTTGTTGAGGTCGTAACGTATAATTTATGTAAAAGCGTGCCGCAACTGTCTCTGGCCTTGTCCCTATCCCTATCTCTCTCTTTTCTACTTTGAGTCTGGCTGAAATCGTTTAGTGTGAGATACTTCAAAAGCTTTTTCTCCCTTGGCTGCCTCGCCCAAAAAGCATATGTGCAATTTTTGCACTTTTGCCCGCATTTACACTTTGCAGATTTCCTTTTCGTCCTTTTTTTACTTTCTACTTTTTTGGCCACGTTAGGACGGACATTTATCCGTATTGCAGGTGCAGGTAACATCGTGTTGTGTCGCGTTGCGTTCCGTCGACTCGATTTGGTTCGTTTTGTTTGCTTGTCTGGACGTTTGCAATGTCTATGAATATGAATTATGGAAATTACACAACAACAGCTTTAACAAGGACAACAGCCGCACAGGACAACAACAATGAGAGCATTTACAGTCACAGTCACAGTTACAAGTACTCGTTGCTCATCGATGCTACATTTTTTATTGCCTGGAGGTCGTTGGTACAGTAACCAAATTTGGTTGACACACACTTGAAATGGGTACAGTAAACACTTGATATGCTACACAATTCGCAATTTTCCCATAGCTCCCATTGATGAATTTTGTTAAAATCACATAAATTTAATTAAAAAATGGCCAAGAGTAAACACAGAAAAATATAAAAAAAAAGTGATAAAAATAAAACAGGAATTTACACGGGCTGCGGTCACGCCCCCGCCACATTTGCCCAGCCAGCCGACATTTACATTTAATGCTTGCAAATTTAACAAATAATATTCAATTAACAATTTGAATATGAATTTATTACAGGGGCCAGTCCGATCGGAGGCCGGGCCGCTTTCAAAGTGGTAACAAGTTCGACATCGACATGTGTGTGCAGAGGGTTAAGAGTGTCGAGGAGGAGGAGGATGAAGGGTGCAAAGAGGGAGGGGTAACAAGTTGGTGGCCGACTTGTTTAGCCTGCCAGTGGCTAAAAACGGCAGGCGAAGACGAAACAGAAACAGAAAACGAAACAGAAAACGAAAACAACAACTGAAAAGTTATGTGAAAAAGGTGGGAAAATGCAAGCATTGTTAGTATTTTGCTCAGCAGCAGCAGCATGAGCAATAAGAGCAGAGCTTAAAGGTAACGATGCATGCAACATTGCCACTGCTGACGGAAGCCGCGCAGGAAGCACAAGGAGCACGAGCACAATTCCTGGCGGCCGCACATTTCAATAATTATTAACTGCAACATGCAACAACAACAACAGCAACATCAACATGGAGCACCACACACGCACCAACAACAATAACAACAATAGCAGCAACATACTCGTAGCTACGTGCAACATGCAGCACAGTAGCTGCCACCACAAATGCCAACCAAATGCTGCTCTGCTCTCGACCCTGTGCCGCGCCTGCAATTATCAAAACTTGTCCAAATTGACATTTTTTCCCTTTATTTTTCGTTTTTTTTTTTGTGCTTCTGCTTTTGCTTTTCAGTCTGACCAACCAGGCGAACCGCGTCGGGGCTGCAGGTTGAGGTTCGGTGTGAGGCATGCAACTGGGGCACGTTTTGGATTTTGAAATGCAAACACGGCATTTAATTCTATTAAGCCCGCAATTTAATTATCTCTTTGGGGGAAAATGTCATGTTCAATGTCAGCAGCATTTCGATGGCTACCCCTCCCCACCCCTCTCCACTATCCCCAAATGCCCCTTCCCATGTTGTTGTCCTGAGTTGAAATGAGTGAGAAATGTCAGCGAAATTATGTGATTTGAACTGTTTTGCACGATACATCGAAGGGTTCTAATTGCTGTGTTGCTGTATTTATTAGTTAAAAGCCAGTCAAAGCTGTCATTACTTAGTAAAAGGTTTTGACAGTGACTAAAGTTCAATTTAATGTGTATGGTGTCCTTACGAAGATAAAATGATTATACATTTTTGTATGAGTGTCGATCATCTTAAATAACCAACCGACAGTGTTTAAGAGGCTTCTTAGTTTTGGTATTTAAAGGAATTCTGAATTTTAATAATGCCTTTGAGATGGTTTTAATTTTTGACAATCTTTTAATTTCAATTATTTTCAAAACCATTCTGAAATTAAAGACAACATATTCTTATACTGGGATGTTCTCGATTCTTAAACTTTCGACAAAGTTACAAATTATATTCATGGCTGTATCCTCTCGAACAGATACTTTTCAAATGGTTACTCCTATTGATCCTTCGAGTATTTTAAAATAAATACAATATATTTATTTGGTAAGTGAAATAAAATAAGTCAAAACATATACAGCGTTATATCGAGATTAATCAATGCCGAAATCTATTATTTGTAGCGCTGGGATGTTAATTAAATAATAATAAATACAATTTTACAAAAAAAAACTGTCTATAAAAGCAGATCGTGGGTATGATTAACTAGATGCAAATCCGGTGATCGTTCCGTTAAGTTGCTTAACTAATTCCCACTCACTTTACATCGCAAAGTGGTAGCTCTCTACGGTGGCAGCTACTTGCCAGGTTTAATCTGTATCTCGCATCTTATCTACGGGCACTTAATTGCCAAGTGCCAAAAGTGCTGCCCACCGCATTGAGGAGGATTACTTGGTGACTTGGAAGCTACAGTCGGAATCCTTGGGCAACCTATCTTGAACTGCAATACTTGCAACCGCTCACGCTCAAGTCTGGCTGCCCACTTGTTGCGCCTGTGCCAATATTTAGCTACCGATTTGCACAAGATAATCAATTGAATATAGTAAATAATAAGCTGCAGCCTAAGTCGTGTGCACAGAGAGAGAGAGAGAGAGAGAGGTAGGGGAGGGAGGGAGGTAGTCAAAGTCTGGGTGGTTTCGTCTCGGCAATTTTGAGTCTCAATTCATGCCTTGTCCCAGGCGATTCATGTAATTTGATCAACAAGCACTGATCAGTCTTGCAATCTCGCAGTCTCTCAGTCTCTCAGTCCGTCAGTCCGTCGGTCCGTCGGTCTGTCGGTCTGTGCGTGTAATTGGATTTTAAGAAGTAGCTGAGACGACGACGACGACGAGCTGATTGATAACCTTGCAACGCAAAAAGGTTTCATGCAACAGGCTGAAAATAAAACGCCTCCAGAGCCACTGAAGCTGCCGCAGCTCGAGATAGTACGAGAAGAGGCTGCCACAAGTTGTTGCAACTTGGCGCTGTTTAATGTTAACATTAATTGCAACGACGCGACGCAACGTTGCATGCTGTTTGGTCTAATCAGGTGGCAGGCTCATAGAGCTGCGGCTAATCAATCATTTGCACACGTTGGGGCTGCCACATTTCAGTTACCATTCAACGCCCACATGAATATGTATGTATGAGTGGGCGTGGGGGAGTGTCTTAGACTTTAGATTTTGCTTCGCCAATGCCCAGATGTATGCTAGAAATTAGAACCAACACCTTAACTAATATCTAACTAATGTAATTAGTAGTCGAGACTACGTTAGTCGAGGATCTCATTTTTGCAAGTTAAAAGACTATAAAAATAAATTATAAATAAATAAAAAATAATGTGGAAATTTTCTTACCCATGTCTGTTGATATGCCGCCGTATTGTGTTAAATCAGATCTTATCTTACCTGAAAATGCAGAAGACCAGAGAAAAGAAACGTTTAAAAAATGTTAAAAAATTGTTAACTCTCCAGATCGCCACAGCTCCACATCGCCACATCTCAACTTGGCCATCACCAGACGAGGTAACAGCTAATGGGCTAGATGTCCGGAGAGTGAGCGACAGAGAGAGAGAGAGAGAGATAAAAAGGGGGAGAGAGCGAGTTGTTGTGTGGAATTAAGGTTAAGCAGCCGCACGTGGTGGGGCACTTGGATAAACTGAAACTAATCTTTGTTGTAATGTTGCAATTGTTGTTGTTGTTGCTTTTAATGCAGCAAATTGCTAGATCCGAAGTGATCACGGGAAAGGAGAGTGGGAATGGAAGGCATACTGCACAGTAGCCAATTAAAGACACGTTCCTTTGATCTTCAACCTTTGTTACTGATCATATAAGTTTACTGAAGTAACATAAGGTAAGTGAATACATTTAAGCTCAACTTGTAGTCATTCTTAATTTTAGTCTCAAAGCAGGATTTGTCAAATGATCGATCTTGGCTATAATGTATTTCAGAGCTACAATCTAAGTTCAATATTTAGATGTATTAGATGTAGATGTAGTTGTGTATTGATGAAGAACATTAAACTAATAATAGAATATATATTAAAAAAAAACTAGAATATAATGAGATGAGAGGTACACTTTAGAAGAACATATTCACTTAAAAATACTCTATTAATCCACTTTTTCTTTTAACATATATAGCTTAATATTCAGTCTGTCAAGTTGATTCCACAGTTGAAATAGTTTTATATAAAAAAAAAATGAATATAGTCTTAAAGCTAATCTGAGACTCTGGGAGATCAGCCATTCGTCAGTCGCTTATGTCTCTTAGCTGATCAAAAAATTCCACTCGACATTTCGTCTGGCACTACAAGAGTCTCCAAATTCTCCCTGAGCAACCCTATACCGCCCCCCCCCCCTCCCAAAAATTCTCCCACTCATGTGCCAAGTGTTTCGCAGCGTCTTCTCGCTGTCTCGTATTTCTTTACATTGTTTTTCACAATTTTTAGCGCCGCTTTCTGTTTGTTTACGCCGTGAAAGTGCAAAATGTAAACAATCAAAATGCCAACGTGGATGGTGGCGGGAGGGGTGAGGCTTGGAGTCATTGAAGGTGGCACAGCAAAAAGGTAAAGTATAAAAATATGATTTAATGGCAGCGATAAAACACGTGTGTATTTAAATATGCGCGCCTGGCGCCTGAGTAAACGTAATTTCCCAATGAAGAGAGATAGCAATATAAGCAGAGAGAGAGAGAGAGAGAGAGAGAGAGAGGACCAGACGAACACCCACCCAGTTGCAGATGCAGACGGCAGACTGCGCCCAAAAAGAACAAAAAACAAAGAACATATTAAATTAAAAAGAAAAGGAAACACAACTATGTGGTGCTCTATGGTGTGGTGGTGCAGTGGTGCTGTGGTGTGAGATGCCAAAGGGGCGCCAACTAAAAGTAAACGAAAAATTTGACAAACGTTTTTTTCTCATGTTTTTTTTTTTGCAGCAGCAGCAGCGGCAATAAAAATTATGAAAATTGTACAAATAACAAGACAGAGATGGAGAAGGGGAAGAGGGAGGTAAAAAAGGGCAGCCACTTTAGACAAATTCAAACAAATGGCTGGCGGGTCGCCGTTGCGTCGGCAGACAGTCAGCTGGTCCAGGCCCTGGCACCGGGAGTCTGTGACCCGAGGAGGCAAGGAGGCAAGGGGTCGAGGAGGGGACGGAGGGATAGTGTTTACATGCGATGTGCGCGTCGGAAAAATTAAACATCTAGTTTGTGGTCTGCTAACGGCTCAAGTTGCTAACCAGTTCGTCAAGTGCAGGCTAGCCCCCTACCCCCTTTCTGTCTTTGCCCTTCCACCGCTCCAGCATCTAACCCTACGCTCCTCTTACCCTCAAGTGGGTATTTACACCTTTTGAACGCGCATTTAGCTGATTTTTATGACTCTTTAAAGCGCCGCACGCTCCAGATAGAATACCCAGTCGCATAAATGAGCTGCATACCGTTTGAGAGAAAGAGAAGGACATAGAGATAGGACAGAGAGAAAGAGATAGCAGATAGCTACTGATTCGCTTCATTTGTTTGCACTTTGGCTGCAGCTTGCGCTCAGAGTTTTTATGGCCCCATCAAAGACGACGATATAAATCTTAATTGCCGACCCAAATAAATAGACGAACGAGCTGGGCACATGTCAGACCATAGTTTGGACTATACTCGCATCATCCCATGGCAGTAGCTCTTTGGGTTCTCTTGGCTCTCTTGTGTTAAATGTCGAACTCAAAGATATAGATGAAACTATTTGGTATATATTTTCAGAGAGTCTCTTCACTTTCGTGGAGAAAACTCGTTAGCTATTTAGCATAAACACTTTCCAGTCAAGCGACAAGTTTGACCAGCAACTGATAAGAACTACAACAGCAACAACAAAAACAACAACAACAACGAGGCGAGGCAAACAACTTGCAACGAAAGAAGTCATTAAGGAAACATTAAATTGACATTAATGTGCCAAGGCGCAGGCGGAGGCTCCCAACTGGTCAGACCTCGGACACGGAATCAAAGTCGGAGTCGAAGTCGAAGTCGGAGTGGGAGTTGTGGTTGTTGTTTTGACCCGAGGCGCCAGCGCGGCTTCTTAAAGCCCTGCGTTGAGTTCAATGTACGGCTCTAAATCAAAATAGTTAGTCTATAATTCATGCATGGAGCACATTGATTCGCTTTCCCAAATATTTAAACTGGTATAACAGTTACCCAGTTTTGCATGGGGCACTCGTAAATCACACTTGGAGACTTCGTAAACACAGAAATAGCTACCGTATAAGAAAGAGCGCTATTGGTCGAAAGTGAAATGCTCTAACCAAGTTTAAAATATTTAATCAGCATAATTAAAAATATAAAATATATTTAGAAAATTTTCTTTAATTTTGTAAATCATAATGATATATGTATATAAGAAATGGCAACAGATTTCTTAAAACACATTTTCCTATTAATTGAACAAAGTCGATTGCTTAAAGCTTATTAAATATTTTGAAATTAATAATAAATATGAATTCATTACTAGTATATTAAAATCAATGTATCTTCCCATTTATGTCTGAAACTAATGCCGCTATATAATTAAATACTTCAGCGGTTCCTTAAATTCAAATTCAATGAAATAAATAATTTTTTTTTGTTAAGACTTCATAGAATTTGATACACTTGGCTGCTTGTTCAAAAATTTGGTTACTTCAGAAAATTCATATTACATTTAATCTATTATAATATGCAACCCTTTGCACATTGTCAAGGTATTTCCAGTAGTTAAAATGTTCTCAAAATAGCTGTGTGTGAAGAGTGTGTTAGTTGGTTGACTGGTAGTTGGCGAGCTTAGAGTCTTTGGTCTAGTGCCTCAAGGTGGTCACTGAATAATTGTGAACCTATAAATCTTTGTCTCTTTTGTTTTCAAGATTTCTATCTTAATTGAAGCTCATTATAATATGCGTTTCCTACCAACATAACGCAACTTGTGTTACCAAACCGATCGCCGGTGATCAGCCCAGCTGGGCATATGTCCATTCATGGAGTCGAACTCGGATTCAGACTCAAACTGAGACTGAGACTGATACTCGTATTCAAATGGCAAGCCGGCTGGAGATCGAGTTGTCCAACTTGTGCGTAGCTTTTGCACTTGGTTAGCTTCGAGATCAGATCGCAATCAGTATCCACAGAGCACACATCGAATCCAATGCGATCTCCATCGAGGGCCCACCACCAATGAATTATTAATAATAAATAAATCATTATTAAAATCAAAATAATAAGCAAATATGCATATTATACGACAGCAAACACATAAGCATACAGATACGTACATATAGACAGATACTGAGATACAGATACAGATACATAGATGGCCATATCCAAAAACTACATGGCGTTGGTAACTTGTGTTTCTTTTCATGTTTACGCCACTTTCTCATATATATAGTGTGTGTGAGTGTGTGTGTATCTGTACACACAAGTGGTTATAATGAATGATTTGTTGTTTTATAATAAACACGCCGAACGGCGTCGCAGTCACCGTCGTCATAGCCGTATGACGTATGATGGGGGACCTGAGCCCCAAAATGTATCTTTTTTTGTTGTTGAAGTTTTTGTACATGTGTGTGTATGTCTGTGTGTATGTGAGTGTGTATATATGTGTTGGCCACTGCGGCGCTCGCTGCGCTTACAGACAGGGAAGCTCGTCTTCCCCTTGCAACCCGCTATCTTCCCCATCTAGCCATCTTCAGTTGACCCTTTGCCATGGCGCGTTTTTCGTTGCATTTCTGTGCATGTATGTGTGTGTGTGTTTGTTGCCGTGTTGTTGTTTTTATTAGGTATCAAAAACACCTTAAAACATGATTTTGCAACTGCCAAGAAACGGACACTGGTGCAAAACACAAGAAAACTGCTTTTTGAATTGACAAAAATATTGAGAGTTTTTGAACATGAACTGAGCATAATACATTACACGAAATGGAAAGAAATAATTACATTTGAATTCAAAATTCATATCATAATATGGGATATTTAAATTTTTTAATTTTTAACTTAACTTTTCTATGAGATCATTCGTTCCAATTTGCCAATGGAATGTGCAATATGTACTAAAATCATTTAAAGAAACCAGTTTATTAAAGTCATTGAATTATTAAGACAGTTTTGTCATTCTTTTGCATATTGTTAATTATATTTTTTATTAAATGTTCTGTTGTTTTGTTGAATTATTTGGAGCAAATTTTAATTTACTTATTTTACTGCAAAATACAATACGGAGTGCTTATAATATGACATTTTCTTTTAATTCTTTATATTCAAAAATGCAACATTTATCCACTGTTTGGTCTGGAGAATAACCAAAAATTGCTTCTCGCCCTGCAGTCTTATTTTTTTCATAAATATGTTTTTGGTTGATTTTTTTTTTTTTTTGGCCATGTGTCTGGGCCACTTTGCGTTGTCGTCGTCGGTCGACCACGTTCAAGACGTTCGAGTCGTTGTCCGACGGCCGCCAAGGTGCTTATTAAATTCCTTATTTAAAAATACATTAAAAAATGCAAGAAGCTGCCCCGGAGAACACAGAACAATCCACGACCGGCCATTGGGATTCATCAGCTGCTGCATCCGCTGCAAATTGTGAACCAATTCCGAAAGCCGATTTGATTTGCTTTTGATTTTGCGTTTTGCATTTCGCATTTTGTTGCAAATATGATTAAAAGCGGGCGTTGAAAATGTTTTCCTGTTTGCAACCACATCAATTCAAATTTTTGTTGTTCTCGTGTGTGGGGTTGAGGTGGGGGATGGGGATTTGGCCGGGATTGGGGTTGGGGTGTGCGTGCCACTTGTGGCCTATTAATTGTATGTTACATGCATTGCAGTTGCAGTTGCATGACATGCCAGAGCTGGCAGTACATTGCCATTTGAACCTTCTAACTGTGAGTACGAATATTTTAGTGAGTTATGAGTAATGAACGTACAATGGCTAAGAGAACATTAACCTTGACAGCATCAGAGCTCAATGTGCCTCTGCCCTTTGTACGTGTGAACCACAATTGCGTTGCAGTGCAACTAATTGAGAGAGTCCCGGAACTGAGACAAAGGTCGATAGGTCAGTCTACCTGAGTCACTGATAATTGCGCCCATTTACAGACGCAGCGAGGAATCAGCCTCAAAATATGAATTATGATTGCCACAGGACGTGTCAATTGCAGGATCAGCAAGAAGATTCTCAAGGTCACTTTATCACAAAAAAAATATGTTGAGAGAAAGAAACGATGTCTGTCCCTAACTCAGATTTCGATATGTTTGGTCAAGATAAGCAAAGAAATTAGCCAAGCAAATGGAGCTCCAAAACACAACATGTCACAAACACACACGCACCCAACACATAACCTGTGTGTGTGTGCGTGGGGTCCAGGCAAATAAAGCAAATTTACGAATTTGCGAATTTATGTTGAAATTTATCGATAATGACTTAAAAGCCTTCAGGACAATGATTTAATGGCTCCGCGCTCAACGTGTTCACACATAACACACAAACAACAACATCAACACACACACACACTCACACACACAACAGACAACAATGTTGAAGTAGGTTCTCAAATCTTAAACCATGTTTAGATACGATAAAAACGGAATTTTTCATTATTTCTCTTGATTTTGTTTGGCTTTGGAGGCCGCTGCAAATGATCGATGATCGCTGGAAGTGTGCGCCGATTTATTTATGGCTTGATTTGCTTTTCCTTCCTCTGCGAATATTTGTGCGATGGAATTAGTGCAGTGCTCAGTTCAGTTCAGCTCAGAGCCAAAAACACTTCATATTGAATTATTTTCACATTGCAAATTGTTTCGAGTGTGGAATAAATCAAAAGTGCCAACAAATTGCAATGGATATTGATTTTAATCTAGATTTGAGCGTTGATTAAGTAAAATAAATATAGAGATTAAAGTTTGAGAAGATGCCGTTTTTTAATAAAAATTTCAAAATATTGAGAGGTGAAAATTGAGACCAACTTAAGACTCTAACAATCTTTCAAGACGTATGTACAACGATACAACTTCCCCTAAAATAACCCTGAAGTGTGGAGAACTCTAAAGTAATATCGTATTCTTATTAGAATCGCCTATGGTTTAATTACGGAAGAAACTCAGGTAAATGAGAACTGAGGGCTATGAGAATTTCTAGGAGATTCCATTTGACTTTTTCTGTTATACTGAAATTTAATTGGACTTTCACATATAAGCATAGCTGTCAGTCTTTGAGAGTTGACGATAATAAACGAGTACTCATGAATGTAGCACCCTGTATTGAATTTTCAGCAAAGTGGAAACCGCAATACATCATCGGTTTTTTAGTTTGCCAGGTTGCGTAGCGCATAAATTTCATTACGATCATCTCGGTGTTATATCAGAATCGATTGATTGAGATTGAGCCACACGTAGGGACCCAATTCAGCCTGAGATCGAGTTGGGGATCGAGACTGGGATCGAACCAGTCCCGTCATAAAAACCTGTCGCCTGCAAGTTCCTCCTTGTGCTCGTATTTAGTTCAACTTTAATTGTTTTTTAACCAGCTACTTTGCCTTTTTGATGCTCTGGGTGCCAAGTTTTGTAATTATCGATAGCCCAAGTGAAATTTGATTGATTTCGAACCATGCTCTTCTGTCCCATCCATTTTTTATGCGGCTAAATGGGGTTCATGAATGTTATAAACTTGAAAGCGAAATGAAATTCATGTTTGCCCGCTGACCACCTACATGAGGGCGGTCATAAATTTCAGTCAGTTGGTCAGTTTTGGGCGATTCAGAAATGAATTTCCTCGCATTGTCCATGTAATTGATTGTGAAATGAAATTTTGCTTATGATTGCTGAAGGTGTTACGACGACGCTCTGGCGTATCAGCGACTTGAACCTCAACCTGAACCCGAATGGCAACTAGGCAGATGATAAGACTGTAGGATTGTAGTGAGAGAAGTCAGTGGCAGGTGGTGTTGGTGTTGGGCATGGGGATGTGGCAACAGGAATTGCTAGGACTCTGCTCGGCTGGTGGCCGTGCTCTGCTGCCACTTGAAAGGGCTGTCGAGTCGAGTCCTGCGATGTGCTGTACATAATTACATAATGGCGTTGTTAACTGTAATAAGCGCAACTTCTGCTCAACCGCCCGACGCGCGCAGTGTGTGTCCTGGCAAAAGGATTTCTTCACGCTGCCGTTGCCGTTGCCGCTGCCTTTGCTGTTGCTTGACTATTTTAGCAGCTCTTTCAGCCGCATGGCCATAATTTACTGTTGCCATTGCCATTGCCAGTTGGCTGCCGCGGTGTCACGATGCGTCGGCTGCCTCTTGTTGCACAAATTGCAGCTCACTTTGTTGCCACTTTGCCACCATCGTCGTTGTCGTCATAGCTGCAACAATTACTGACAACGTCGTGGAGCATCATTAAAACCAAAGGTGACAAAAATTAGTAAACAAAGTGTTGAAAATTATGAGACAAGCAGTGCAGCTGCTGCAAGGCGTGTGGCAGCCAAGTAGCAAGCAGAGCAGACGCAAGTGGTTGCACCTCAATCGCTTGCCCCGCGTCCAGTTCGAGTGGTTGATTTTGTTTATGAGTCTGTTGCACAGACTTCGAGTGAAATTTGTGCTCAGCGAACCTGTGATTAGACTTCAAGTTGATGGACAGCGTTTTAAAAGTGTTAAGCATTCCGCTTAAATTACGCTATTAAAATTTCATAAATTTACCTAATTTCTATTTAGTTAACATATTTATAATAATATTTCGCAATGTAGGAATAAGTATTTGTTACTCAGTAAACATTGAAATCTGATCCCAAAAAAAAATTAAAAAGGAAATAAGCTATAATATTTTAGTCAACATGCTCATCAAAAAACAAAGTATGTGCTTTTAAAATTTTTTTTTTTTAATTTCTTTTTTATTCTTGTATTTAAAAAAAATATATATTCTAGTAATTTTATAAATTAAAATTGTATTACAGAAAAAAACTAATCAAAAACATTAAATGCAATTTATTTATGTACACTTGACAGTATTATTATAGCTTAAAAAAGGCAATTCTGAAACTGTTTTGCTCAATAGATAATGTGCCAGCAATTAAAAAATGTTTGTCATTTAATTTATAATTACTATTCTGGCTGATTCACTTGGGCAGGTGGGTGTCTAATGTCTCATCACTTGGGCAGAGAAACAACTATGAAAACAGACAGAAGTAACAACAACTAGAGCAACATCAACAACGATCATTTGATGAAAATGATAATGAAAATGTAAATGAAAACTAAGACAAAGCAAACATAACAGATTCTTATGTTACGAGTTGGTTGGAGTAGAGAGGTTGCCACTCGGCTGGACACTCACTTTTGATTGGATCTGCTGTGGACTCACCTGCGATTGCCATCCAGGGGTAGAAGGTGTGATTGCCGGGCTGGTGTAAACTGCTGGCGGCCGCTGTTTGGGCCGCTGCAGCGCCCGAGATGGTGCAGTTGGCGTTCCAGGCTGTGGCCGCGCCCACACCGCCGCCTACGCCGCTGGCTGAGTTCTGTGCGACGCCGCCGGCGGTTCCATTGCCGCCACCAGCGCTGCCGCCACCGCGATGACTGACGGGGCTGCCGCCCGATGTGTCCAAGTAACCGCCGACGCGGGAGTCCGGCGTGCAGGCGGATGGGCGGACGGGCATACCACCGCCCCCCGCGTTGTTCTGTCCATTGGCAGCGTTAGGCGCATTGGAGCCGTTCGAGGTGTTGCCAGCGGTAGCAGCGCCGCCACCGCCTCCTCCTCCGCCCCCACCATTGGTGCCGCCCGTGTTCCAAATGTCCTTGTAGCCATTGACGGCGTCTGCTTTAATGTTGAGGCAGTCCTGCTTGTAGGCACTGCCGGCGTCGCCGTAGATCTTGTTGCAGGCAGCCGTGATGCTCGCATCGTAGGGCGAGTCCTGTGTGGTGCGCTGCAGATGATGGTTGGCGTAGGGGGACATGCCCAGCGACAGCGGGAAGCCTCTGTAGGCGGCCGCCGCGGCGCTGGCCGTCGTCTGATCGTGATGACCGCCCGTGCCCATTGTCATGCCTGACGCCTGGTGCGGATGGCCGTAGAAGCCGGAGGCCTGTTCAAAATAGGAGTTCATGTTGTGGTTGCTGCTGGCGGTGAGAATTTTGGCGGTTGGCTACAGCAGCTACTAAAAGTAACTGCACGCGGCACACTCTACAGTCGTATATGAAACTTGAACTCTCAGTTATGCCCACTGAGCAACACAATTAAGTTGATAATTTTTATTTAATTTTTAGTTAAAATATTTTTTTTTTGATTGAAGTTTTTTTATTTCCGTTTTTTGTTGCGTAAATAAATTTTGAAAATTTCAAAAATCGTATTTAAATTTGTATTGCACTTTTGGCGGCTCGTATAAGTTGTAAAATTTAATAAATTAAATTAGTTTAAATATTTATTTTATTGTAACAGAGTTTCGTGTGGCGTATACTTGATTTTGGTTTCGTATTTTTATTTAAATTGCACTCATATTTTATTCACTTGAAACTCGTTTGTTATAGTAAGCAAATATTGATTTGAAGTATTTGAAGTGGCGCCTATTCATTCATTTTGAACTCAATGACTCGTTTAACATTCAGAGCGTTATCATTATTGTTATTAAAAACTATTATTATTATTATTGTTGTTATTATTATTGTTATTATAATTATTATTATTATTGTTATTAGCGTTGTCCGAAACGACCGACGACGGCGACGCGCGCTCACGCTACACGTTCAACTGACGTTTCAGATTCAAATTCAGATTGAGTTTCAGTTTTGAGATGCTAAATTCAAATTCCGATTGAAATTCAAATTCAACTTGAAATACTATTCACTGGCCACTACAGATACGAATGCGATTGTAAATGTGAATGCGAATGCGAATACAGAGCGCGAGGGCCATTCAACATTAAAATTGAGCGTACAATACCAATAACAATAATGCCGCTGATAATGTGGGATAATAAAACAAAGCGCGCGCCTGTTATCCAAACCGTTGCCATCGAACGAATGTGCCACCAAATCGCAGTTGGTTGTGTTTTGACTGAGACTCAACTAAACTCAACTGAATGGCAACGGGCCACAAGCAGCAAACGGCAACAGCAAACGGCAACGGCAACGTCGGCAGCGTCGTTTGCCTGTAGAGCTCCCCCAATACGCAGCAGCAGCAGCGACAGCGACAGCAGAAGCAGCAGCAGCAAGAAGAAGAAGCAGCCAAAACAGAGAGGCGAAACGACAAAATGAATGAGCGAAACTGAAACAGAATGAGCCTCACTCACTGCGCTCAGCAAGTGATAAGGGCAACTCAAACCTCTTCGCTCGCTCTGGTTCTCGCTATGGCTCTCGCTGACACTCTCACTCAGTGAGCCGTGTGTTCATTCCGAGTGTTCGAGCGCATTCATTCGAACATGTTTGAGTGGTTAGTTCGTTTGGTATTCATCATTTGCTCGTATGGAAAATTTACTCGGACTTCTGTGCCGTGGAAATTCATCATGGAGGAGGGCGGATTTTTCTTATAGGCCAGGCGAGCGTACATACACGTATTCAATTCTGCTCAAACGATTTTTACTCATTTGCACTCTATTCAATGCTCGCCAGTTGCCAGTCGACTACAGCCAGTTGCCAATTGCACGGCATGCGCTGCAGATACAAATTTAGTTGCAAATACTTTTTAACGCATTCATGAATTTCAGCGTTGTATTTTGTGCACTTTTAAAAATTAAATTCCATTTTTAAATATTTATGCATTCGATATAACTTCACATGACTTTGTATTCTTTTAATTGTTTGCATCTTAAAATGTTTTGTAAAAATTATTAATATATTGTTTCCGAAAATATGTTCTTTTATTTACAATTCCAAGATTTTCTGAGATTATTTCGTCATTAAAAAATTGGTAGAATAACAATAGTTTTCTATCTTGTATGTATAGCCCTTAGTCAGTTTAATGTAATTTTTATAAATTAATATAGCAAAAGAAATAATATTAGTTTATCCAATATAAATTATGTTACAGTTGAAATGACAAATTATGTTACAGTTGAAATGACGACTTGTATTTCAAAAAAAATATTCACATATTAAAATGTAATATTTAAAGTAAACTTAAACTTATAATTTAACAATGTCAAGTAATCTCTTTAAAGAAATTCTATAGACGTATTCACTTACTCATAAAAAAACACAAATAGATAGTTCATCGAAATACGAATAGCATTCATATACTATAATGAGATTTTAAGTACTCGCTAAATTCTAATTCTAATGGAAATCAATTTTTTAGTTAAGATAATATTTACGGTTTATTAATTTAACAATTGCTAGATTTTAGAATGCTGGGACAACAAACTTGCAAAATAATAGTTTTTGCATTATTATTATTATTTTTATTTATTATGTTATTCTACCAATTTTTTAATGACTAAATAATCTCAGAAAATCTTGGAATTGTAAATAAAAGAACATATTTTCGGAAACAATATATTTATAATTTTTACAGATAATGACAGTACTATATATGGAAGCAATACATTTCGAATTAGTGAATTTAGCTAAATGCGTACTGACGCCAATATTCAATTAAATTATTCAATATTTAAATTCATATGGATTTGCATATTTTGAGATTCGTTAATAATGCGAAGGCAAATGTGTCTCCAAATTGATGGTAATAAATTCATATGCATAATGCAAAGAGATCGTAGCGCTATTCCCGAAACTTTAGCAAATATTTGTCAAAGTTTGCACATTCGCACAAACGGCTCGTAGATTAGAGGCCAAAACCGAGGACGAACAAACAAAGTTGCTTGCCACAAGTGTTTGCAAAATAAACTTATTATGAGAAGAAATTTACTTTTGTCCCGCCCTCGCCCCCTGGCCCATTGGAAACCAAAGTCTCAGTGGCAGTCAGAGACACAGTCGCCGTTCTCATTCGTTGCCAAGTCTCTAAAATCAACAACATGCGAAAGATACAAAAACTTGCACACAGCGCACGGATGTCACACACACGCAGACACACAGACATATACAAACACACACATGCACAGACAGACGGCGACATTTTCCCCAAATATGCGAGGACCAAACAAACTGCCAAGTAACATGAGCGGAAAGCCAAGTAAAAAGTACAAGCAAAGCAAAGCAGAGCAAACGAAACGTAAAGAACAGCAAAAGTAAAAATCGCAGTCACAACTGCAAACTGAATATCGTGAGTAGCAGGGACAATCGAGACAAGCAGGACGACTCCTCCGACGGGACGCACTGAAGCAGGACCCTGGGAAGCTGGGACACTGGGACGCCATGACAGACAAAATAGCCTCATAACCATTTGGAGCCATTCGAAGGCGCATAAAAGGATCACAACAATCGCCGAAATGAGCCATAATGAGCTCGTAAAAATTTTGCTACCTAATATACTCAGGAATCTTACGAGTATATTCAAACTTGGTTCGTTATGTGGCTGCTACTGCTGCTGCTTGCCCCATTTCTGTTGATTTCGCTATGTTTGTTGTTATTGTTGTTGCTGCTGTTGGTGTTGTAACTGTTGTCGGGATGCGAATGCTGTTCCCAGTGTGAGATTCAGTTTAGCGCATGCTGCCTCAAATCGTTGATTGTTCTGCTTGTTCCCTGCTCGGGCACCAGTTGTCATTTTATAAATGAATAAATAATTTCATCAAATCTAACAACTCAAAAGATGAAGTGTTTTTAAATTTTTTAAAATGTTAAATTTAGTCTTTAAATTTATACACTATAGAAATCTATCTAAGAGTATTATTATTTTCACTGGTAACTAGACATGAAGTAACTCTTGAAATGATGTGCTCCGAATTCGTTGATTATTATTATTTAACCTTTTTGTTCTATTAGACTCCATATAGTCAACGCGAAGTATCTGACTGGCCATTATTTTCGACGTGGGTCCACTTGAGGTGAATTTCTATCCCATTTCAATGGCGATGCATCAAATTCGCTCAATTGACAGCCCATAAAAACGTCTGCGTAGGCTGCTTCAAAGGCAATAGGCAATGGCAAGAGTATTGACTTTGAAAATCTGAACGATTGCTGGAATAAATCTGGGCTGTGGCGATAACAGCGCCCTTCAAAACATCCAACAGGTGCCGAAGTAGCGGGCTGTAGCCGAAATTCCAAATATCTTTATAGACAGACACACACATAAACAAGGGGCAAGTTATCCAGCGATCGAGTGTTTTGTACTTGCAACGAGTTGTTTTTGTTTTTCATTATTTTTCTGTTCTTTGTAAATAAACCTCAGCACAGTTGGCGTTTGATCTCAGTGTAGGCGGTAAAGGGGGGGTACAGAGGGGTCCATTGCTGCTGCCTTTTGATGTTTTGTTTGCGTTGGCAGCGGCGTCAGCTGCCAAATTGCTGCTTTATTAGCTGCGTAAGTGGCAGGCACAGCGTATGAATCCCCAATCCCTACCCAAACCCAGCACAGTATAGACACAGATACATTTAGTTACAGATACTTTTCGAAATGGGCGTCTTGAAATATCGAATGCCTGGCAATCAGCGCTGGCGCTCGTTTTGAGCGATTATGGCCAATTAAACAGTAGGTGGGAGTGGTAATTAAATTAGCCGTATAATTGCTGACAGCTATATACTTTGAAAGCGAAATGAGCTTGGAAATTAAAACGCAATTCCTCATCAGGTGTGGCGCCCAGTTACATCTGGAGGTGATTTAAAGGTGGCCAGCATAAGCGGGCAATGTATTTCTCATTGTGTTTGCAATTCCCATAAGAGAGGGAATGAGATCATATTCTCTCTTACCTTCTCCTTGCACTACTATTCTCTATCTATATGGAAGCATATCTCTCTGTGCATCTGACCGGTAGCACTCGTAAATTTCATACTCAGCTACCGTTGACAGTCGTGACGGGGGGGTGGGGCACATGGTAATGAGTTCGCTTTGTATGCAAATCGAAAACGAAGGTAAATAAGTTTTAGAAGAATTCGCAAGAAGATCAAGCTAACAACCCCTAAGATTATACATTCTTACGAGAAAACATCGGGCTATAACTTTATCTACTTATCAAATAACGTAAAATTTTAAAATAAGTTTGGAAATCATTTTCTAATTATTGAATAATTTATATAGCTTAAAGAAACTTTAAATTATTATTTATTTTCAGTATTATTAAAAAATTATAAATTGAATAGAATACATCTTTGCAGACAAACATTTGTTAAGTTTCGTAAAATATTTGACTGTAATACGATTTACTCATAGAATGACATATAACTTACTGAAATCAAGAGAGTTGATATTGAGTTAAGTCAAAGTAACATTTGAGTTCCATCGAATCCATTTCATTCCAGACCAACATGTTTTGCAACAAAATATAAATGAAAAAAAAAGAGAAAGAGAAAGAGAAAGAGAGAAACTGAAACTGAAATGAAATGAAATGCAGGCAAAAACAATGCAAAAATGTGCGGACTTCCTCCACAGTTGGCATCATGTTCTGGTAACACAACTCGTAATGTACGCATGGATTAACCAATTACATTGCAATTTTAATTTGCAGGCTGGCGAAATTTTATTGCGAAATTGCTGGGTGCAAAAATGAAATCAGTGCGCCGCGAATATGGAATGGCATTGATAAGGAAATCCTGAGCGTAAAGCTCGAACACCAATGGCAGAGGAAAGAGAAGAGAAGAGTGAAACAGAGCAGAGTAAAGCAGTGATATGAAAATGGAGAATACGAAATGCAATCCAATGGATTTAAGTTCTTTATTAACACTTAATAAATCATAGAGCAGCGGACAGACGGATCTGAGGGGAGACACAGTTGCTCTTCCTTTGTCTCCCGGCCTCGTTCGCTCCTCCCAACCCAACTGACATGGGAAGTGGAGGCCATAAAACTAGCGCCAATGCCAATGCCAGGGACAGGGCAGGGCTCCCGGCTCCACACTGAGTGCTGTAAATTTTTGTCCATTCATCCATTCATCCAGCTGTCCCACTGTCGGACTGTCCAATTGGACGTCTGTCTGTCCGACGCTATCTGCAACACTGCGACAGTGTCAAGCATAAATCCTCATCATAATTCAAAGCATTGATCATCGCTGCAACCCCCGCAACCCTCGCAATCTCCACAGCCCCCAATACTCCGGCTGGCGTCGCCATTGCACGAGTAAAAAATGACAAATTGTTTGGCGCTCGATTGGCGCAGGAATTGAACGCCACATCCATGTCGCCGGCGTGGAGTTGCAGCTTGCCGCATGCGGCGCCTGTATTTTGCACGTGCATTGCCTACTTGCAACGTCCCAATGCTGCCAACCTGCCAACATGCCACGCTGCATTTAGTCACAATAATATTGTCGTAAAATGCAGTGACCAACACAACATTTCCCTCTTTCATTTGGATATGAAAGTTTATTATTGTTTTTGTGCGACAAGATAAGGTAAAAGCCGTAAAATTTTATTATGTATTTATGCATTAAGCATTCTACATTATGAATTTAATACAGAATTATAAATATTTGCGGATTTAAGCTTAACGCCGATTTGTGTGCAAGTTTCCCCCCAAACCCCATAACCTCATCTTCACCCACTTGTGGATATGCCCAAAGTTCAAAACCCGTTAATTGGGGTAAGCATTGGAGGACTTTAAGTTCACTGGCAGCTAAGTTAGCATGCAATTTGGCATAGTAAAAGTGAATTGAAGTGAAATTCAATTGGTTAAAATATTTATGATTAATTGAGTCGAGAATTTAAATAATCGCATAATAAATAAATATTTACAAACATTTTATTTTTTAGTTTTCAATGATTTTAATATATTAATTTCATTCAAATAAAACAGAATTTTCTTCACATTTAATTCTTCGTCGGTGTTTTATGAGTTTGATTTGATCTATAATAAATTGCTGATAATACGATGTTCAGTATAAATCTGTGAACTTACGTTGGGGATTAGCTTTTTTCAATTGCTGCTCGTGATAGTTTGCAAAACTATTAAGAATTCCAAAGGTGCTGTTAGTTTAATGGAGCTGTTCGCGAACTGGGCAAAAACATTTTTCTTCATTAAAAAGTGGAAAATCAATAAACTGAGCGGCCAGCACGCACATCAAGTTGAATCCAAGAGGAAGACAAAGATGAGAAGTAGAAGAAAGAGAGAAAGAGAGAGAGTGAGACAAAGAGCGAGAGAGGCGCAGTTGAAGACAGACAAGACATACAAATTTTCCAATTAAGCAAAACACGTTTTCTAACGATTATTTTATGCAATCGAAACGAAGAAACGAAGCCAATTAAGACTATCAACGATTCCACAGCGAATGCGACTCTGCATTGCAAATAAATCGTCAGTGGCAGGGGCAGGGGCAGGGGCAAGGGAAAGGCAAGGGGGCTACGTGTAGATACGAGCGTTCATTTTGATGAATTAATGAATAAGTTGACGTGCCACTGACTGCAGAGCGATCGACTGTCAATGGATGTGCAACAATTGGGCGTGCATTCGTTAGGAGAGTTAGGAGCCGGTTGCCACCAACGTTGGAGGCTCCGTAATTGCCAAGCGGCATGAATCAGCGTGGGCGTCGGCGAAACGGGGCGTGTTGTTGGTTGCTGGTTGCAGGAGCAGCCCGAGCAGCCTAGAACCCACTGAGACCCTGTTACCCTAAAGGTAAATGCCACGCGTCACTTGCCCCCAAGTTGTGCCCACTTTGCTGCCGCTCGACTCTCGGCTCACTGATCTCTAGCGTCGTTTAAAATATTTGCGAGATTGCATGCTAAAGATATGTAAGATTCGCGTACTGCGTTTCGGACGGATTCAACTATTGTTCAGAGCTATTTTCATTTTTATGAGTATGCTCAGCATTTCCACATTTCAAATTTGCACACAAAGTGGCAATTTGGCCCCAAAAACCGTTGCGAGTGCCTTTTATGGGCCTCAAGCATAGCTCAAGCCAAGCTGCAGTTCCTAGTTGATGGCCGTATCGGAGAGGGGATGCCAGGGAAGGGGTGAGGAGAGAAGGGGGCGTCGCATAATTGAATTGAAGCGTTCTCTTCGCGTTTCTTCAAATGAACGTCAATTAAAAATGCATCGAAAACGCCCCCCAGCGCCATTTGATAAACGTTGCCATAATTTATGCTCTCAACTGGTGTTCCACTCATGGCCCAAACCACGGTCTCATCAGCGTCTTGGCCATAAAATAAACCAGAACCACACGCAGAACTGGTACCAGTCAGTCGTCAATCCAAAAGCAGCTAATAGGTGCGTGTTAGTCTGGTAGAAGTCTTGTGGCATCCACCACTTTTCAATTCAGTTGTTGCACTTACGAGATGATTGCCAGTTGGATTGTTAGATTGATGACTATCAGAGCCATTGCCTGAATAAATATGGCAAATTCATTTAAATCTAATATGAAGAGCAACAATCAAATTATTGGAACTAAAGGAATTTCAGCTATTCAAAATGAGAATTTAAAGATCAAACTCGACATAAGTTTAGTAAATATTAGTCTATCTTTCCAAACAATTTTTAATAAATTCAATTGCTAATCTCGAGTCGATGATGTTAAATATGCAAATGACGCAGTCAAAAGCGGTTTCTCGGTTTTTTGAAAACCCGCCATGATGATGACTTAATTTCCAAAAACCACAAAGTGGCTCAACTGAGGCAGCGCAGCCGCAAACGGCTCATTACGAGGTCAAGAATCAATTGCAGTCCAAACACCAAAAACCAGCCGCCTCTTTATGCAAAACTGTAATGGCCAGACAAATGACCCGCCGCTCGTTGGATAAATTCAGCGAGAGAGATAGGGATAGGGATTGAAAAGAGGGGAAGCGGTAGAGGCACAGCCGGACATGATGTCAGTACAATGAAGACATTCGTTTCGGTTAGACTTACCTACTTGAATAATCCTAGCCCAGGCAATGAACCCTTGACTTCATTCATCAAACAATTGGCAGCATTTGCATTTGCCGCTCTCTACTCCTGTGCCTTCTGCTCATCAAAGCCTGCCAAATGGCAGCGAGTCCTTTAGCCAAACTAATTGAGCATTTTTGTTGACTGCTTTACCTCACGGCTTTGCCTACTTGTTAGCCAGCTGCTTAGCTGTAGTCCGCCTACCACCAACCAGGTCGCTTGGGCGAGTGGAAAATCCTTTTTCACTTTCCACGGACGGCGCTTGCGAAAACGTGCAAAGTGGGTGTAAACGGATCGCGATGATGATTGTTTATTGTAATTTTTATGACTGCTTCGCACACAAACACGCCAAGGCGGCAATGATGACTGCAACCAAACCGCCCCGCCCCCTTTTCTGCGCTGCTTACCAGGAGCAGTCGAAGAGGGTTGGCGACGCTTACAGGGTAATTCCGTGTCTCAGCACTTGCACTCTGAGGTTTACAAGCTCTTGAAAACTTTCTAATTAAGCCATTTGAGTGATAAAGCTCTGCCAATTGGTTTCTCAGTAAAATATATTTTATTTTTATTCAATGAGATTATCAATAAGCACTAGCTAAAATGTCAAAAGATAAATACAGAAATTATAAGCAATTATTGGTAAATATTCTTATGCGTTTGTATATATGGAGATGTATAAAACAAATTTACAAACTCATTCCGTCAACTAACTTTAGCTTATACCTAAATCTACTATAAAATTGCTCATAAATCTAGAAAAATTATGCAAATATATCTACTTATATTAATCCCAGAAATAATTTGTCTAAAGAACAACCTGTTGTTCTGTCGCATTGTCATCTACTGGCGCTTGCCGTACTCGAAATGAAACCATTTAAATTGTCGTAAAAATAAATTTTATTAGGTTTGCCCACTTTGTGTGCTCGTAAAAATAAAGAAAGCAGTGAAATACCGGCAGCCGACAATTAAATGCCAAGCAGAATAGAACAAGCTAAAATGGCATTTTAACAACTATATAAACAAATTGCGGTTAATACCAAAAGCAGCCCAAATTTTATGGCCTTTTTACGACTTGACGCCACTTGAGCAACGAGTTCGTCCAAATCAACTCGCAGCTCTCAGCTCGCAACTCGTCAGTAAGTTGCTCAATCGTTTCACTCTATGCGGCAGCGATCCCTCAGCATCCTGTGCCTGCCCTTGAGTGTCCTTCGACAGAGCCTGAGGTTTAGGTTGAGCCTGATCCTGGTATTTGAGTGCAGCGCGAGGGTCGTGCGTTCATTTGCTTTTGCACTCAAGTGAGCCCCGGCCATGGATTTTACGACTTTTTTACGATCTGTTAGTGTGACATGATGACAATCAATATAAAAGACATAAAACCCAAGTTCCGTGACGTATGCCATAATTATTGTGTGATACCCCTCAACATCTCAATGGAGGCTGCCATCGTATCCATCAGATACATTTTCATAGACATCGTTACTTTTATGAGGTGACTCGGATGCTGCCGCCGTTAGTTTCATGTTGATGATGTTTGAGGAAACGGTGGTAAAATTTTATTCGAATGCATTTGCTTTCCTCTGATTCTCTCTTTCTCTCAATGTGGAGTGCATATGGATTTTTTATAGCTTTTTAACGATTTGTTTTGTCTGTGGATTTGGCCAATCTGTTGATGATGAGCTATGCGTGCGATGCCACAGCTCGTTACCATAATGATTTACAGCCTGGGAACAGCTTTTCTGAGCTGCAATAAAATTAAGAAAATAGGCTGGAGATTAACAACAATGACAGGAATTAACTCGATTAATTTTTAATATACATTTGTATGTTATTTCAATAATAACTAATTATAATATATTTGCTTTTATTCCAAATATTATTCTCAAATATTTTATTTTTGAACAAAATGGACGCCAGTCTTTGGAAGCAGCTCTTCTCAGTTCTGGATGCTTGACTTAAAACATATGTGGAACGCCTGCACTTGGTGCGCATTACGAGCTCCGATTCGGATTCGGATTCGAGTTAGGGCTCGGGTTCGGGTTCAGGTTCGAGCAGACTGCTGCATCTTAAGTGCCTGCACAATATGCGGTCACATTAAATCATCTGCTCGTAGTATATCATGTCCGCTTCGAAATGGAGAAATAGTAGGAGGAGGCACTGTCACAAGTACAGGCCTGACAAATATACATATATGCACATATGCATACACGCATTCGTACTTGGAAATGAAGTCATCTTCATGTTCATCGTGTCATCCAATGAGAACAATAAATAAGCTGCGCATTTGTCTCTCGATGAACTCAACAAAATATATTTTAATTTCGATTTGTGCAGCTTGAAAATTTTAATTATTACGGGCATAAATTGTGAGAGTTTAGACTGCTCAATTTAATGTTATTAACACTATAAATAGTTATTTAAATTGAGTTTAGTTCAGCTAAAAGATGTGCTTAAATTCAATGCTTTTTATGCAATATCAACTTAAAATACTATAATTGTTTAATCTTCCATTTAAAAAATTTTTTTTTCTATTTTAAAGTTATCTTTATCATAATTGTTCAGTTAAAAGCTTCGAAATTTGAATCCCTTTATTTATATTGAATATAAATATAATATAATGTAACAAATGGATTTCTTATAAAAAAAGTAAAAAATAATTTAATCTTACTACATGTTTCCAACTAGCTTTCCAATTTACATACATAAATGTTATAAAATCTCCTCATTAAAGTGATTCTATTAACAGCTTCACACACTCAAAAGGACGAGTCAATCGCAAACAAATTCAAGCGCCTTTTGGTGACAACGACAAAAACATAGATACAACACACACATAATTTTAGGGAAATAAATCAAAATTTGTAGATATTTGCCAATGCAAAATTGTCAGAGTGAGCAGAAGAATGCGGCCCAAATCAGACGGCAAAAAGAGAAAGTTGTTGGCCCTTTTGTCTGGCTTTTGCCAGTGGTTTTTGTTATCAGATGGACGAGGGCGCGATCACCGCAGCAGCCCCGTAACAAGCCAATCCTAGTACCAGAATCAGTCGTAGTTCCAGTCTCAGTCCCAATTACCTAGAGGGACACCTCGACAATTTTACAGGCATTTGGAATTCCACCGTGTAACGAGGCGATCGGCATGAAACCGTCGGCTTTTGGGTAACTGAAACATATTTTTATGATTTATTACCACGCCGGCAATAATCGAACAGGCTGTAAGGACAATGCGACTGGGTGAGTCTGTGTGTGTCCTTTATGTGTGAGATATCTTCGAGCTATAGACAGATAACAAGCCTCAGCCAGGAGTCAAAACAAATCCTCAAAGAGCCTCTAAGGTCAGTCTAAAAAGTCATTCGCCTTGAGCATTTTTTATGCTCGTTCCTTCCAATTTCGAGGACATGTTGAAAGGCAGCTTCATACTGCATCGCATCTAATGTTGTTTCCATTTTGTATTTTAGTTTTTTTTATTTTATGACACATTTTTATGATTTATGAATTGGTTTGGTTTTCTAGTCAGGACACTTTAACGCCGATCGTCCCGTTTATTGCCATTGTCATTTGACTTTTTTGGAAACGCGACCTTCAGTGCACTGAGAGGGCCTCTGGCCTCAAAATAGTTTAACAGCCCAACTTGCCATAATGATCATCTTTAAGAATTTTTGTTTATACTTCAGTTAGACGTGAAATTTAGGGCGTTCTGATGTGACTTTTGTGAAAGTTGTAATTAGCCTACTTTCAAGATAACAAATTAACAAATCAGTGAAAACTTTAAAATAAGTTAGTTTTGATTGATTCTAGTTTCCAAATATTTTAAAATGATTTTTGCTGATACATATGTTTGATTAAATGAAAGCATCTTTTCGCTTATTTACTTAAAAATACTTAAAACTTTTGTATAATTATTGAGCAAAGAAATCGACATGTTTTCATCGAGAATAGCTGGAAATCTCTAGAGTTTACATAGCGAAAACAATTGAAATCATAACAATAAAATCAAGTTCGAAACTTGTGAGTAGGAGGAAATCGGCCACCGCAACAGGCAACTTGGCAACTTGGCAATTGACAATGGGCAAACGGCAACCAGTTGCTTCAGAGCAGCAGCCGAGAGAAAGGAGAATAGCCATGGAATCAGTTAAGAGAGAAACAGCAAGAAAGATAGAGAGAGAGAGAGAGAGATAGAGAGGGAGAGAGAGAGAAGGAGTAGGCAATGTGAGAAAATGTGTTGCACAAGGCAAAGTATAAAGGTAAATGGGTGAAATGCTTAAGAAAATCAACTGAACGAGCAGCAAAAACATTTCGAGTACGGCAACTGCTGCAAAGACAGTGCAAGCGAAATGGCCATAAACTTAAGCCAAATGGCTGCAGGGATGGCACGAGAGTGCGGAGAGGATAATGATGATGGAGATGGGGACGGAGGCGGAGATGGGAGAGGGTTAGTTTGGCAGGAGGCAGACCCAACTAACCAGTTCGACAACGCGAACTCCGAACTTAATCGAAACATTAAAGGAAGAAAGCCAAGCCAACAACCACAACAACAACTGCAACGACAAGCATAAACTTATTAAAAACAACAAGTGCAGCTCAACTTGGAGCTTGGAGCTTTGGGAGCTAGAACGATGGGAATGGGGATGAGGGGAAGAGGGAAGTGGGACAGTGCTTAGCGGGGTACAAGCTGTTTGTGCAGTGGCAGCACGTCTCAGTCCCAGTCGGACAACGCTGCACTGAGCGAATCGAGAATATCAGTTAATGCCAGCTCAGAATCAGCACCACCAGCAGCAGCAACAACAACTGGCAACAACAACAGGCAACAGCAGCAACACTCAAAATGGGCACTTTCGGTCGCAATAACCACGACATTTACGATTATTTTACGGCCACTAAAAATCAAAAGTGTAATTTACGGAACAAAACAACTACGAACTGAGACACGAAACTGACACACAAACAGAGACAAATATATGTAGAGAAAGAGTAAGACTGTGAAACTGAGAGAGTGCGAGGATGAGAGGGAAACACTAAAGGGGAAAACTCTAGAAACTGTATCTGTATCGATGCAGCTTTGATAGTCAAGATGTTGTTGTTGTTTCTTTTGTTGCCCCCAAGCTGACTGTGGGTGTTGGTTTTCAGCGAAATTCCCCAAAATGAAGAAACTTCAAGATGACGTTCTCTCTAAAACTCACAAGAGTAGAGAAGACAACGTTGAATAAATTTGTAAAATCTTTAATAAATTCAAGTTGATTGATTTATAAGAGAGAGAAAGAGAGTAAAAAATCAATATCGTATTTGCAACACCCTAACTAAAGGACAAAATTTTAAATTCGTATTTTTAGTTTTTATTTAAAAGGAAAGTATAAAAACATATTTAACCAGTGTATAACTATTGAATGATTATACATTACGATCTTTCTTCTTTTTTAAATCTGCTAAATGAATGTATAAATACTTAAATATTTCTACTACATTTGGTATTACAAGCCGTCAGCTATGGTGCCTGATGAAAGGGCGAGAGAAGAACAGGGAGAGAAAGGGAGATAGCGTCACATTGTCCAGAAAACCAGTTGAGTTTTGCATTGGGTTTTGGCTGCACCGCCATCTCGTGCTTCTTCTTCTTCTTGCTCAGCGACGCGTCGCGTGCAGCGCAGTTTGTGGACAGCGCCGCCGGCAGCAAAATGAAAAGCTGAAATGCAACTCGAAGAGGTCTCAGTGCCAACCTCAGTTCCAATCTCAGTGCCAGCTCCCTTCCCGGTCACAAACTCAGTCTCCATCTTCATCTCCGTCTCCGTCTCAGTTTTGGCTTTTTGCACTTGCTGGCAGCACATGAGCATTCACCACACCCTTCTTCATCCTTCGATTCAGCTTTAGTGGCCCTCTATCGCCCACTTCACCTGGTTGCGAGCGCCTCTCCTTTGCCCTTCCCCTCCTTAGCACTCCCATCAAAGCAACTGCAAGCGCAACGCGTTGAAAGATGATTTTCATGTTTTTCCTCAGCAACTGCCCTCGTCCGCTGTCCCTAGCCCATGCCAATGGCCATTCCGTTGGCCCGTTTCGTCTGGAATGGAGTCATGGTCCTAACGATGCCCGATGCAATCTTGTTGTCTTAACCGCGTTTACTGACATCTTGATGCCTCGATTGCTCCGATTTTGAATGAAATGGTTCGCGTTGCATCACCCGCTCTTCAGTTTTATGCCCCATTCCGAATATTGTGACAAGCGGGCGAAATTGAATTGAAATCTTTGATTGGCAATATGCTTTGAACGGTTTCTTCCCTCTTAACAAGCTAAGATATTTGGATTAACTGTGCTTCGTTTTATTAGCACATCGCCCATCAAATCAATTTTAAATTTAACTACAAGTTTGTATTTCGTGGCTTGGCTCTTTGCAATTGTCAAAAAAAGGAGGAGTTTCAAATTTGGTATATAGACAAATATCACTCTAGTATTCTCATCTTATTCCTGAGTCAAATTATTTTTGAAATATCAAGTGAGTTTATAATTCGATCGTGGGGACATTTTATACTGTGCCAAAACTATTTTTGTTATCGATTTTTGTGGGAAGTGGGAGTGGCATGCAAAATATAAAATAATTTTGGTCCTCTACGGGACTCGTCTGTTGATTCTGATCAACAATATACACTTGTATATGCTCTATATTATGAAAAACAGGTATCCTCACTCATCTTATACTTATTAGCTGATTGCTTCATCTTGTATCTTGTAACTACTTAAAACTATGCCTGATCCCCCGTCTCCTCAACAAAGTACAGTTTAATTCTCATAAATAAAGCAAAATTTTCAATTGGGATAAGCATAACAGTTTCAGAAATGTTAGATACATGGCTGTTAGTTAACAGCGCAACTTTAAAGGAGTCACAATGACTCTCAAAACGCTTGTGTTGTGACCCTCAAACCTACATTGACATAAGCGCATAATGACCAATAGATGGCGCAAGCAACGTGCTGCCATCTAGTGCATAACTGCTGCAACTGATGGACATAAGAAAATGGCGGACGGTGGGTAGAAGCTGAAGAAGAAACACATACAGAATATGTTTCTAATTGTGTAACTTTTAATTTTTATTTATAATTTATTTTGTTTGAAATTAGGTTTCCTTTGAATTTATTTACTTTGACTCATTAATTATTTATTTATTTGCATCATTTTTTTTGCTTTTTGAGCTTATACTTTACTGCAGTTTATCGTCACTGTCCGCTTTTCTGTCCAACACTTGCATTGTAATAATTATAATTTTAGTTTTTCATAATTTTATTTTTTTAATTATATATTATTAATTTCATTATTAATTTTTATTTTTTTATTTTATTGAAATTTCTTATTAGTGCTTATTCTGCTTTACTCCATTGTCCGTCCGTCCGTCTGTCCGTTAAGCAACAAAATGTCTGTATGGCCTCCACCGTTTCTCGTGGTCGACGTCTGCGCCGCTGCGAGTCTCAACTGAAAATGAACGGTGGTTGAACAAGTCAGAAAAAATCCAACATTTCATCAAAACGGGTTCCTAGAGGGCTACACTGAGAGAAATTAAAGTTGACAAGATTCGAATAATGGAAAAATTAATTAGTTATTAGAGTTAATAAATATATATACATATCATCGATTTGTTTAACAACAAAATACAGAAGTATTTTGATAAAAAAAATATTTGAGTAAACTAAGAGTAGCTTTAATATATTTGTATGTATATAGTTTTACAATTATGAAATCTACTTACAAAGATGCAAGCAAAATTTCTGATATGTTTATTAATTTAATAATAATAGATAAGATAAAAAAAACTAAAATTGTTGTTTTTCAAGAATCTAGTCAACTTTCTTTCTCTAAGTGTAGAGGAAGGGGCAGAGCCAGCACCAGGCAAAATGGGCTTGGCCTGCGCATTTGAGTGAGACGATTTCTGCTGCTCATTTAGCTCCGTCTCATTCTCCCTCTCTGTCATTCATTTTATGCATGTGTGTTTTCCATATTTTCTTTTTTCTTCTTCTATATTTAGAAGTTTCTTTTGCTTCTTGTGGCACTCAGTTAAATCGCAGTGCTTTAGCATTTCGACGTTTGAATTAACTTAATTGATTTCCTACAGGCTGCTGAATGCATTCAAGATTTGTTCTTTGTTTCATTGAGGTACTTTATAGACAGAAAGATGAAAATCACAACCGAAACTCTAAATACTATCAAAATGAATTTAAGTTTGCTATTTATTTTTAATTCTAACATTTTTCATACCTGATAAATGTGACTATAATCATTTTATTTATTTGTATTATAAGTATTTTTAAACTGAGAATAAACTGAGAACTAAAAAAAGAATTCCAAATCTGTTCTGAATTATATTTGACACTGTTGCACTCCATTTCAGATATCTAATTGGAGTTAACAATCTACTTAAAAATCCACCAATACTCACACACATTCAGTAATATTCATACTAGGCATACACATGTAAATATAATATGATTCATGTTTGTTTTCTTGTGATTCGTGTTGCTGTGCCACTTTTGGGTTTGTCGCACAACTTAATTAAATTCATAGAGCAACTCGCACTTTAGCTGGACCCGCCCCGGGGGACATTAGCGAGGGTACCGTAAAGGATATGTAAGTATGTTATTTTCGCTGCAAATTCAATGTTCAAGCAAGTATAAATGGTTTTATTTGAATATGATTCAAAGTGTTGCTAATTTCTGGATAAATTATGAAACATTTTGAGGATGAGCGTTAAGACGAGTTCTTGAAATGAAGTCATCAGCAATGGTCCATGGATTAATTTGATTTCACGCTGCATGAAATGAAGTGGCAGTCCGAACCCGATATTGTGAACAATAGAGGGTGAGACCCCCGAGACGAAAAGCCAGTTATATTCAAGGAATTTTCGCCATTGGGTGAATTAAAATTTTTGTACAAATTTTTATTTATTTCTATATTGCGTATATACCACACAACGATTCAAGACCATGGACAACTGCTTTGAGATAGCAATGGAAGAATAAAATTGAATAAGAAAAGGGAGAGGAAATAGCAATGGGAATGAGAATGAAAATGGGAATGAAAATGAGAATAGACTACAAAGCGCACCCCAGGAGCGTCTTGCGTCGTGGTGATTATGGCGATGCCGAGACCTAGGCCGAGGCCGATGGATAAAAAAAGGGCAGATAAGTTATTGTAACGAGCGAGCAACCCCTGGAAGGGCTTAGGCCTGTAAAAATAGGACAAGTTCACGCACACACAGACAACACAAACACACACACACGGTGGAGGGTGCGCCGTTAAAATGAGTTACGAGTTCTGCCATTTTAAATTAAAATAGCAGGCAGCATCCAAGATGGAACGACAAAAAAGGTCAAAGGCCATTTCCACCCCGAGTTTGTCTAACAAAATGGTCATGTTGACAGAAGTAAATCTTTTGAATTATCGCATTAGAATGCCGCATTCTCATGGATAAATTTCCTAGCCTGGTGCCCAATGAAGCCATGTCGTAAATATTGCCAATGTCACTTGGGTATTATAAAAGGATTTTCGGTCTGCCATTTATCGTACTCGCATTGTTGGTTCAAGCATTTCTTCCCTTGATAAAGAGACAGACACGAATTCGTTTTACCCAAGTTCAAGTTCCAAATCATAACTCAACTTAACTGAACAAATAATATACCAAATAAACACAAGCAGACAAAAAGATATTCGATATAATAGTAATTCTTTTAAATTTGATTAACTTTACGCCCACACACACACACACACACCCCACAGACCTGATATGAACTAAACTCAAACATCACTGCAATACGGTTATGGTAAAAACATCCTCTGGGGCAACAAGGTATTCAAATTTGCGTGTTGCCACACGTAAGTAGCATAGCTTATTCGACGGATCTAGATCTCGGACGGCGCTCTGAACTAGTCCAACTAGAATTCCATTCATGTGCTTTACAATGCCCTGAGCGGTGGTATTATCGAAAGATGTTGCTGCCACACTTCCGGTGGTGTTATCAGAGACCACATAGCCCAAGGTATTCTCGGAAGTAATGCGCTCGGTGTTGGCCGAGTTCTTATGGATCACATCCTCCAGCACGCGATTCATTTTTGATTTGGATCCGAATTTCTTTTTGGAAATAAAATCTTATATGTATTTATTCAAACACGAATTGTAATGTTTTCAATGTCAAGTCTTTGGTTAGACTAAGCTTGATAAATTTAAGGAAGCATAAAATTAAATTTATTTGTAGGTGTTGCTTTGTTGAAAACTTTTGTTTTCCTGAAATATTTGCAACTTAAGTGTATCTATTTTATTATAGATTAAGTTCTCATTAAAGGAAAAATCGTTGCTGTCATTTCCACAGTAAAAGAGATCTTTCTTTATCTCACAAGTATTTGAAAAAATTCCATTTACCTATCTTCAGTTTTATTATGCATAAATGCCATTGAACTTGTCTGGTTGCTCTGAGGTCAGTTCAAATTACTCCACAACATTGATATGGACGTTTGTGGTGGAGCGGCTCAAGTGGTCGCGTGGCTTCTGCGGCATTTAGAGACTGCTCTTCTCCTCCAGCCCATACACTGCCTCATCAACAAGCGATTCTCATTTCATTTTCATGCGCGTTTAATGGCGTCTGTTATTGACTTTTAACGAGATTTCCACTTTCAGCCCGCCCGTCGACTCCATTGCGCTGTTCCATGTTTATTTTTAGACTGTGCCGCGGTCAGAGCTCCGACCTCTGTTCAAGTCCTCTCGGTACCTCATCCCGCCCATCAAATAGCTAATTGAGTTTTTGACTTTGAACCGTTTTTGTGTGTGTGAGTGTGTGTGTATGTGGTTCCAGGTCATTGACATGACAAGACGCGGCCTTAATTGCAATTAGATTAAAGCGTTTTATATCCAACGTCAAGTCGAATAAATCAACGAATTCCCAGTCGCAAATAGCCATATTTAGTTAGTTCTCTCTACTAAGCAGGGTGCAGCTCATCTGTATTCAGGGTCCTACACATATTGCTCTGTCAAGTGCTTGTCGGACAAGATGGGCGAGTGCATATATGCAGCTCTCTCCTCTCCTCCTTCTTCACCGACATCGAGACCAGGCCAAAATGGCCACTCGAGCACCCACAACGACCATAAAACACTTTTGGACATGTTGTTGTGCCAACCAACAGCGGCAACAACAACTCACTATTTTTTTCTCAGTGTTGGTCAATAAAATGTGCATAAATTTGTTGTCGTTCAACGGCTAGCCGAAACCGGGAGTTAGCTTATGTGGATCCACTCAGTTAACGGCTGGCATTACTAAAACAGATTTCAGTCCAACAAAATGAATACCATGGACAAAAAAAATAAATAAAAGTTTTCGAAAATCATAGCGATCATTTTTTAATAGTGACAATTTTTATAATATTTAAATAATTAAATAAATTATCATTAGTCGAATAAATGGCTTATGCGTTAAATGATAAGCCAGTGTTTGCTACATTTTTATAAAGCTCTAATAATGATTTAATAAAGAATCTGAATTTGGTCAAGCTTGTTTAATATATAACTAGGTATATTATAATTTAATAAGTATGTGTCAATTATATTTAAGTTGATTTTTTGTCAACAAAGTCAGGAAGTTACTTATTTTAAAAACTTCTCCTAGCCTTGTTGTCTTTGTTTTATTGCAATCCCATTGTACTTTTAGTTGTCTCTCCTGATATTTTGGGGAGGCTTCTGTTGACCCGGTCTAGTGTGATATACGACCGCCAAATGCAAAACGGCAGATTTGTATGCCGTTGGGCGACGCTTTGGATTTGGTAGTTGAGCTGGGGCCAAAATGAATTGTGTTTTGGGCTTGAATTTGTGTAGTCTGACGAGAATAACAGGCATTTGAAGCTATGCAAAATGCGAGCTCATAAATCGACCGAACTGCAACAACAGCAGCATATCTACCCAGCTCTGCTTATCTGAGGGGATTCATGTGGGTTACTTTCCCATAGGGTGGGTCAATAGGTTGTTGCAGTTGCGGCTGGTCGGGGATTATGCTGTGTTGCTTGTCCCGTGGCTAAAATAGTTCAACATTATGCCGAGAACATAAATCATTTAATTAGATCGGTATCGAGCCGAGTGTACAATATATAACTCATTCGCCAGCAGAAGCTCTCGGGATGGAGATAGGTCAAAGGGTTGGGCAATGGCGGCCGTAAATAACAATAAAACGCACAAAATTCTTTTGTTAATTACAAAAACCAACAACAGTCTCAAAAATTGAATTAAAACACACAACAAACGAATTTCTCAGCCAGGGCACTTTCCCTGTTACAGTTACCGTTTGCCACAATATGCAAATGAGTCTTTGAGTATTTTATGCCGCCCGCTTTGGCTCAGAGATTCGTATGAGCCCTTGCTCTGGCCAGGCCCGGTCAACGCCCAGCGGTCAACGAGCTTCGGCCAGAGTCCGCACTTCACCTACATTTTGTATCTGTATCTTGTTTTTTGGCTTTGTTTTTTCCTGTTTTTGGGCTCAACGAAACAAAACATGCCACATGGCGCAATTTGGACAGCACGTCCGTCCCGTTCCCTTTTCTGGCCAAGTGTTCCAAATATCCTTTGCTTAGCTAACCCACAGGCACACTGACATACATCCAAGCTGTGCCACTTACAATGTCCTCAACTCGACTCCACGTTTCATCTACCCACTCAACGGATTTCTCTTTCATTTAAAACACACACATAGTCGCATATAAGGACTCATAAATATGGAAATACATTCACATTTATTCATATGTGAGTGGACAAGCACTCACCAAAAATGCGTTTGGAATTTTTAATGTGCAAATGTTGTATAGTTCCTTTTTGTCACTGGTCAACAATTTTCAGGGTGGAAATCTAAATGCATCTGTAAGTTTGTAATTTAATTACTTATGGGCCGTTCTCTAATTGGAAAATGGAAAAGTGTTTGCATATCACATTGTCAAGGGTTTCATTTGTTACTGGATAATACTTTCTAAATTTAAAAGTAGCCAGAATTTTAGTGAAGAGTCTAAATCAATATTAACAGACAATGTCTATACCCATAACTCTTGGAGTAGAACGAATACTAAATTCATTACAATGTATGTAACTGGAAGATAAGGGCATGTCCGATTCTATAAAATATATAAAATAATTTACTGAAATTATTGAAGTCTATGAAAAAGCCTCACCCTCAGCCTAATCATTGAATTAAAGAATACCCTCATAAAATATTTGAATTGAATTAAATACCCTCATAAAATAATAATTAAATAATTAAAATGAAATATTTAATTATTATTACCAATCTCCAGATGTCCAATCAGTCATAATAATAAGTGAAATTGTAATGAAATAAGATTATACCCTTTTTCAGATATAAATAACAACACGGTATTTGTAAGTTTAAGTTGAATTTTGACTTTTGTAAATTGAAGTTGCCTTCTGCTTTGAACTTCTCACGCATTTATTCACACAATAAAATGAAATTATTTATTCAGTTGGTGACACGCTGCGAATATTCACAATAATTAAAGCAGCATGCGAATGAATCGAATATGTTGAGAAATAGATATCGATTAATGTTAAATGCGTGTTTCCAAATTGTTATGGGCACTTGGTCGAGATTTGTGTGAATTAACTTAACTGATTTGCCATTATCACATAATTTTGCCATTTTATTGACAAAATTTAGCATGAAACGACCATAAAGTCAATTGAAGACAATAAAAACTGTGAAAATATTGCAGAGCCGCATCCGAAAAACCATTGGCAAATGACATTATTTGCTCTTTAGATTTATTTTATCGAATGCTAAATATCATCTAATTTAAGGCAATTATCTTAAAGATGCGTAATTTCGTATGCTAATCTGAGTGGGCCCCTAATTTATGTATTTTCACTTTTATTCTGGTTAAAAGTATCCCATAAATTTGGGGGTAGGCCGGGGGGAAATTTGATTCGAACCGATCTAAAGGTGCAAAAGTCTGAGTATACATAAATCTTTGAAATTAAATTAAGCAACTTAAAACAACTCGTTTCGCGTATGCCAAATAAACAAGATCTAATATTTAAATTTATTTAGTCATATTTTGTTGATCAAATCTTGGAATAACTTTGAATCATGAGATTTCTATACGCTGTTAAGGTCAAGAAATATTTCTGTATCGACTTTATTTTTAAGACTTTATCTGGTGATTTTTGAAAATATCATAAATAACATGGATTCATAAATAAATATATATCTCTCTAAGAAACAGATATTGAATTTCCCAATCGCTCAAATATCTTCCTTTCTATTGTACATATTTGTGGTAATATAAAAATATTTTTGGTAAGAGCTTCAAAAATAATCAAATGAATTTAAACTTTATTTGTCAGAAGGTGAGAGATTTTTTATGTCGTTGACTTTTTCTCCCTTTTTGGGTGAATAAACACAAAGACGACTTACAAAACAAAGGCAGCCACAAAAGAAACACGAAATGGAAAAAGACGCATTCAAAAGATAAATTTCTTAATTTAAATTCAGACCCCAACGTTGACTTGCCAGAGAGTCGAGTTTTTGGGGTTTTTTGCCGACTCAGCTCCAAGCCAAACAACAGCAGCAAGCAGAGAAATAGAGAGAGAGAGAAATATAAAGAAATAATGAAGAAAGACAGAGAGGGAGAGAAAAATGGTTTTCATTTCCGTTACAAATGTTTTCAATTTGGTTGAACACAAGAGAAAAAACCGAAATTCAATTTTCAAACGTTTTATTTCGACAACATTTTGATTTAGTCGCACATTTGGTTGAGTTTGCGTTTGTGTGTGTAGATATGTTTCGCTTTGAATATTTTACGCATTAGCCTTTCGATTTTCTCGCTTTTCATTTTTGGTGTTTTCGTGGCGCATTGTTGTAACAGTGAAATATTTATTATTTAAATTTGAATCTGGCATGGCACCTACCATAAATCATGCGACAGGCTCATTCAAGCGCAACAGCACTCCTACAAGATTTACAGATACAGATACAGATACTGCTACAGATACAGATACAGATACAGATACAGATACAGATACAGATACAGATACTGATACTAATACAGATACTCGTTCTACACGCTTTAGTTGTTGTTATACCATCTTTTATCTTCTTCTTTTTTATTCATCGCATGATTTAGAGGGAGTCATAAATTTAATTTTAAGCTTTTTCGGTATTTCATTTCGTTTCATTCAAGTTCATCTCTCGTTGTGGCTGGCGCGATTCTCGCTTGAAACTGGCAGCGTGCCTGTCTGGGTCCGGGCCAAGATAAACACTTGACAACGTGCTAAAGCCAACAACTGGCAACACGATAAGCTAATAAATTACGAGCCAGTAATAAATTCAGCGTCACCTTTGACACAGACAACGCCATTGCAAATCTCCACTCAGAAAAACTCCAAGCTCCAAAACTAACAGTCGACAGGAGATTTGACCACTCGACCCTATATTCCAAGAGTACGATTTGTCAACTCGTTCAACCGACAAGAGCCCTAAATGAATGGAGTGGACTGTTCTTGGGCTGATGGATTCTGAATAATGTTTCGCTGCTTTTCTGGGAAATGCTTATTCTTCTGGGGATATCCAGGACATCATTAGGGGACTAACTGAAATAATTTTCAATTCAAATATTTTAACATGGTTGTTGTAATAATCATATCAGCACAATCCAATTATTTATCTTTAAATATGATTAAATCATCAACATTTTCGTAAAGTTAACCCTAATCGTTGTTCTCCATTTTAAATCCATTCAATGAGCGCAAAGAATCTGTCAGCTGGTCAACAATTTAGGTATTTACCTGTTCAACCGGTCAGCTGCTGACCAGTCGCGTCAAGCTCGGACAATGTCCCGTAATTGCCTGGCAGGACACGGACAGTAAAATTATGACGTGCCTGTGACGACTGCGGCAACAAAAGAGGCAAAAACTGGCGGAAAAAGGATGAAAATCATGCGGCAGCAATTCACGGCAATCAAACGGCGCAGAACACGAGTGCAACCTCTAAAAGGTTTGTAAAAGGATGCGACTGGACTCTCAGTGTGAGTGTGCAAAGTCCATTAAAAGGACATTCCACGTAACCGATCCGTGTGGCACTTGGTGTGGCAAATGGACTCTCGCTGCAGGCAGTCAGCGCCACATGCGGCCCGGACGAGTACCACAGCGAGAACCAGGACGAGGACGAGGACGAGGATGTGGATGAGGTCGTGCCCTGTGTGCTTTGTTTGTTTTCTCTTTATGCATTTTTTGTTCTTGCTGTATTTTTAATTCCGCATTCTGCTGCTTTCATAATTTTTAAAAATTAAAACTCGTGTGAGCGGCACCGACTCGACCCGTTCGGGTCGGCGACTCCTCGCTGGCTGCGGCATTGCGTGCAATTACATGAGCCTCTGCCCGTCATAAATTGCATCCTTTGCAGCCTTTCACGCGCGGCATGCCAAAGGAGTTGGCACTGCCCGGCCAGGGGTTCCTAGAGTGCGAGTCCGACTCCGAGCTCGAGTTTGAGTCCAGGCAGCAATGTGGCATGTTGAATGCGGCATGTATATTCTTGCTGCATGTGTTGCACACGCAAATTCCTGTTGCAGCCGTGTAAGTAGCTGGCAATGGCAGCATTTCATGTCATGTTTACACTCACTTCCCGTCCATCCCAACGTCTGTTTGTACACCAATTCCCTTTCAGTGCAGTTGGGCGTTGGCCCTGCCACCGTCCACCGTCCTCTGTCCTCAGTGCAGAAAGAGGGCAACCCTATTAAAAACTTCAATTAATGCGACCCGTTTGCATCCGGGTGCCAGGCCAAGTGCTTGGTGCGACAAGTTGCAGTTGCTGATTATTTATATTATTAAGTTTCCACTTTTTACTTTATTTTATAATTTAATAATTTACCCTTTCCTGCATTTAACTATAGCCAATTATTCAGGGCCATAAACTGAACACTGAGTGGAGTTGCAACATTTGCAATGAATCTCTCAGTAATATAAGGCTAAATAAAGTAAGTCTTCTTTTTAAGGGGCATCGTAATTTTAAGATGTAGCTTATGATTACTAAGACTTTTAGTTTTTTATGCTACTTCAATACTTATGCAATAAAGAATTGTTTTAATCAATAAAATAAAATAAATACTTTCAATTCTCATATATTTTTAAGTAAACATACTCGTAGAATCATAAAGTTTAAACTTTCAAAGGAACATCTCACTTCGTACCTCTCTGTCTCTCATATTCTCTTTACCTTTTGATATTCATTTATTGTTATCTGCTCAAAAACCAAATCTCTACCAGAACTGACTCAAGATGAGCTGCTAGCTCTTAGTTCTTTGACCCAATTAAAGTGCGTATGGCGGTTTCCAATTTTGAATTTGCCAATTAAATGTTTATCTGCCTAATTACCGTAGCGGGCGTCGACGCCAACGCCCCAGACAACAGCTAACAACCACAACAATAACAAACCGAAAAGCCGACGCCGGCGGCCACTTGGGCATTATTCAATTAAAAGTTGTTGGTTTTTTTTTTTGTTTTTGGCACGCACTAAACCCCATAAAAGTCATAAAGGCCCGCATAAAAAGCATAAAATGAAAACGAAAAGAATCTTAAAAAAGCAAATGAGAATTAATGATTAGTGAAATGGTAGACGGAGTGAGTGAGCGACACCATGAGTGGGAATGTGTTAAAGGTAAAGGCAATAGCTTAGCTGATAAAGAAACATTCTTCGAGCCGAGAGACTCGAAATAAACAAGTTTAAGGTGTTATTGAAGTGTCGTGGCTCCATTTGTACACCTAGAGCTCCGATTGATCTTAAGTGAGAGGGAGATAGAGAAAGAGAGACAGTGGGGTCTCGAATACGGAGCAACGGTCGCAACATGTTCGCCCCCAGAAACGAAATGAACTCAAAGCGCTACTTTTTTCACTCAAAGAAAATCCGAGTGAAAACCTACGAAATGAACGCCGACGGATACGTAGCAGTGCCCGTTGTTTGGGGCGGAAAAATCGTGCGATTTTCTTGCTGCCGCTGCTGCTGCTGTTGCTGCTTATTTCAATCAGTGCACAACAACAATGATTTTTATTTTTATGCGCCAACGTAACGATCTCGTTTCCACTTACTTAAATCTACATTTTAACTGCCTGGCACATTTTATGTCCCATTCTGGCAGCCGTGCTAAGTCGGCAGATGCGCGCGCGAGAGCTTTTTTTGTTGTTGTTGCTGGAGCAGTTGCAAAAAGCGCCCCCGAAAAAAGCGCCCAGAGAGCGAGAGCCACATACGACGTTTAAGTGTGAGTGAGAAAACCAAAAGAGTGGAGTTAAACTTTTAGTAGGCACTGGTCAACACACTAATTAAATCAATACTAATTAATGAGCGCAAACATCATTAGGCAGCGTTGGCAAACAAACATGCAAATAGCCAGTGGCATCAGCAACGCAGCGGGGAAAGGAGCTCAAAAAGAGCGTCGGTAACGGCAAACAATTGAGCAACATTCAGCAAACGATTATGAGGCCATCTCAGTCGCACTTAAAACGGCCATAAACGACGACAGTTATGGCTACAACAACAGCCACTTCGCCGGCGACGTCGGCGCGCTGCCAAAGTCGAAGAGCGTGAGAAAAGCAATTCTCACGAATGAAATCAGAACGAGTTGCGTATCGATTATGCTCAACTGGCGATTTACTTGCTTTAATGCGAGAGACACGTGGCCCTGGCACAGGTTCAGTTTGAGCGAGACGATAGCGAGAGAGAGAACAGCACACACACTCACACACTCACCCTGACACTGTGACAGAGGCAGCAGCAAAAGCAGAAGCAACAACAAACCAGTCAGCGCTTAATGCGCAGCCATTAGAGTGCGCAGTTTGGCTCTCTTGCAATCTCTTGCACACATACTCTCGCTCTCTTTGTTGCTCTATCTGTCTCGCTTGCTCACGCCATTTGCTTTGACTTATCGTTATGGCCGTTATGGCTTCCGTATGCGCGTCGTTCTTGTCGGCAGCGCTGTCGCAGCGGAGGCGTGGCCTAGCGTAGCAGTAGCGCTTCGCACTGGGGTTTTATGTCCGTTTTATGGCTCATTTTCGTCGTCCGTCGGAGCAACAGTAACTGTAACTGGGCTCTGAGCGTTGCCGTCGCTTTGGCGTCGGTGAAATTGTTTGTTTGGATAATTATTTGGATTGTTATTAGATTGTTGCAACAACTATAAAAATGCGATAAAGAATATTTTTATTTCGCTTTAAATGATTTTTAGTGGCCATTTGCCTGCCGTCGCTCGTTTGTGTGGTGACAAATTGCCCCAAGATGATGCGCCTAATCACCGACTTGTCCCATCAAGGAGCTAACTGTGTTTTGTGTGTCGTTTTGACCTCATTGAATCAAATGGCAATTTGTCTCTTAGACAGCATAATTCTTGATGAATCGTTAAAATATTGTTCGAGTGCTCAACGAAATTGCCGGATAATAAGTTATGCGTGTTAGGGAGTCTAACATAGAAACCACTAGTAATAAGATATTAAAAAGCATTGAATTAAGCAACTTTTATCCAGACATATACATATGTACATATATACTGTATGCAGTATTCAGAAGAATGAAAAGTTAATCTTATGAGCTGAAAATGTCTGATATGGGTCTCTTTGGGTAGCAAGTCGTTCTAACAGAAACAATTTTCATGATGACAAAATGCCCATAGAATAATATTATTTGGTTAAGTTAAATATTTTATCTTCCTCCATATATGAGATGCAATTAAAACTCAATTGTCAAGTGGTCTGAAGTACTTAGAAACACCCTAAAAGAGCCACCGATCGTATACAATCATAAGTGCTATATGGGAAAAATACTTTAAGTAATAATCATAAGGGGAATTAAATTTCTTAAGTATTTAAAAATGTTTTATGTAAAGCGGCTTATAAAAGATTTATAGGCCTTAGCATAGAAACAATTAGGAAAAGAAGAATCATCTTCTAGGTATATAATTGTTAGCTTAAATCAGCGAATTCCCATCACAATCGGTTTCGATTTCATCCACTGTATTTGTATTGTTCCCATGAACATATTCGATTCTTTATTTGTTTTTCATAAAGCAAACATAATTCTTTAGTCCAATAGCGAAAAAACTGAAAAGAAAATTAAACAAAAAGCATTTTAACGAAACTGTCACGACTGCTGAACGTGAATTCCGTGATTGGATTGCCCAATAAATGTTTATCGAAGGGGCCACAAATGCGCATCTATCTATGAAAGTTTGGCATGTCTGTCGCGCTCAGTTGGGAGTTTTTATAAAGAAAACATTCCGCTGCTCCAGCTCCCAGTTGTCAAATTCCGCCCCTCTCCCCAGCACAGCCCAGCACGGTTTGGGGCGCAGCTGTGTGACAAGAAACAAAAGACACGTTTTCAGTAAGGGACATTAATGAAGAAAAACAAACAGCAAGAGAGTGAAATGGCAGCACAATAAAGTTATTTTTATGAAATTAATATTGACTGGCCAAAAGTGCCAGCTGAGTTGTCAGTCCGTACAAAATTGGTAATTAAAATAATAAAAGCATTTTTTTTGTGTCTTTTTGCGTTTGATGCCTCTGGAATTTTAATGAAAAAATCGAATTTCGTTGGTTTGTCTTATAAATTTGTCCCAATGGCCATCGGGAATGTTTTTGTAAATATTTATGAAAAATATTTCTTAATAAATCCGTTTTTAAGTACTCCCCGCGATACGTTGTTTTTTATATCAATTTCCTTTTAATTGACTTCTCTCTGACTAATTTGGGAATATATTGGCATCAGACTCGCCCCCGCCCCCGAGCACACATGTCCATCAACAGTCGGATTGCACCCGAATCCTCTGGCAGCTGCTCGACTGTTTCTCTCTCCTCTCCACTTTTCCAAATTGTCTGCGTCTGTTTGCTGTCCAAAATTTATGTGAATTTTCCAATGTTTTCTTATTTCCTTTCATATATTTTTTTTTGTAATTTCTTTGAAAATGAGCGACTTGTCATTCAACAAATTCCCAGTCTGTCTCCCTCGACTTGCAGTCCGTTTGTTGTCGTCTCATGTCATTCCACCCGAGGCGTCGGTGGCCATTTGGCACTTTTCTCTTCCACTTTACTTAATTATCTGTTTTCTCAATGCCATTTTTTATGTTGCACCTTATGATTTGTGTCACCTTGTCACGTTGTTTTTTCTTTTTGTATCTCTTATTCGGTCTTCTTTTTAATACAAGACCTACCTGTTTATTTTCAATATTTCTTTTAATTACTGTAACGTCACTTAAGTTCAACAGTGGCAAGTTTTGAAGGTTATTTTCCAACATGTTCTAGTAGTCATAAATGGGAATTTCAACTTACAAGTCTCCAAACATCTAATGAATAAAAATTCACTGAAAACTTTCTTTTATTAAGATTAAAAGATTGTTCATTACATAACTTTAAGGAAACTAAAGTGAATTTCGCTTCTTTATCTTATCCTGGCCTCTAAATAACAAAAAAATTAAAATTAAAAAATATCTTTTTTGGCTTAATAGGTAATATAATTTGTATTTTTAAAGTGTTCACTTATCTCGCTGACCACAAATGGAATTATGAATTGCGTTGATTAAACTCAAAATCTTTCAAAAACTTATTCTAAAATCTAGATTACAGCCTTCCGTATCATAGTCAATGAAGTGCATTTTAAACGCAATGCAGTAATAACAAATTTCAGCTTTTTAAGCCGGTCAACAGGGAGGAGTTTCAACGAGTGTGTGTGCATCTCACCGACGGCCCGTAACTTTCGTCAATTAAGGCAGAAGAGTTGGAAAGAGGTTAGTTGACTGTCCGGGAGGAGGGAGGCGAATTCAGTTGCCCGTTGGCCAAATTATCCGTACGCCATTAAAGTCATTAAAGCCATTATACGACGGGTAAAACGTTTAAGAGAAAATGCATCTTCTCGACGGATTGGATGCTGTAGTCCCCAGCGACAAACGCACACATGTGGCAACATAAAGAGATCGGGAAGGGGTAAGGTGGAAGGTGGAAAGGGTGCGGGCATTGACTGTATGAACTGTTCTTTTGCTCGTTGCGTCTGTTATTACGCGCATTTCAGCAAAAAGAGTTGCAATCGAGTTGATTTTGAGGAAACTTTTACATTTTTTAATTTATATGGACAACAGTTGCTGATGGGATGAGGCACAGGAGATCGGGGCACGGGGCACGGGGCACGGGGGGTACATGGTCACAGGGGTATAATTTGGACAATTCTGGTGCTCAACGCGAACATTTGCTTAAATGGAATTATCGTTCAATAACCCATTGTTGTTGTTGCTGCTGCTGTGTCTGCGTGTTGTGGCATGCACCATCGATAATACCCAGCCACGTATATATATGTGCACTTGTGCTCAGTCTTTCCACTCGTCCTACAGGTAATATAATCCAATTGACTAAAGAGATACTAGGACCAGCCAATTGACCGGAGACTGCAGGAAGCTTCGATGCCCTGGAACAATGTTAGCGTCAGGTGTTCGTGTTAAAATGCCAACTAATTTCAGTGTTTTGACCAAAAACTGATGGCCAACTGTAGCGAGAGGTAATAGTAGCGGCCATTTAATCAATGGCCAGTCAACTGCCGACGTTTTTTGGGGGACCGCTTAATGAAAACAAAACCATTAAATACTTAATACGAGTTTTTAGCACAAAAACATGTCGCAGGAAGTCAAGGGGGGAAGTGAATGGGGGGCGTGGCCAGACATTTTGTTCATCAACAGGCTGAGCATCTGCATCTAAGCATAGCCAAGATTGCACACGTTCAGTGTTCAGCTCACTCCTTTCCCCTTTTCCGTCTCTCCTTTGGTCAAAACATTCAGCTTACTCAGCGCAACAAATGTCAACGAATTTTATTCATTGCAGTTGTCAGTTGTTGCTGTTGTTAGCGTGACAACAACCCAAAGTGTGTGGGTGTAGGTAACGACTTGTATGTCCATCGGTCCATCTGTCTGTCTGTCTGTTTGCATGCGATTCGCTTAAATTATGATACGCGACCATGATGAAGTGGCAACAAACGTCACCAGAACCAACTTACAATTGCCGTGCACGTTGTTGATTTTCTTCTCGTTATTGTTGTTGACGTACATTGTACGCCCGCGCAGCCAACGTCTTGCTCTGGCCAGGGCCCAGTTATTACCTATGCTGGAGTGGACGGCCTACTGACGAGGACGTGAGTCGTCAGCTTTGCACTTTGGCAATGGAAATGGCTGATCAAATGGCGCCAGAAAATATGAAGAAAAACTCTAAAGTACTCTCAAAATGTTTACTACAATTCATGATATGCATAATTATTAAAGTATATGCAAACTGACTGTTCAATACTCTGCATTCACTAAACCTATTAGCAAAAATTATAGTTATATACATAATTACGAATTGACATCTATCAAGATATTTGTGTTCTTCATATACTTATTGTCAAATCTTTATTTTAAAATTCTAATAATAAAAAACTACTCAATTATTCAAAGAATGTTAAGATCAAATTAAAGGCAATTTTTACGTCTCCATAGGATTAAAATTTGTCTATATAAGCTTGAATAGTTGATTCTGTCGCCCCATTCCCATTCCCTGCTTATAAAAATGACTCACAAATCACAAGAAAAACTGTTCCATAAACTGTTTCAAAATATCACATAGTTTCCATTGTTCAGCTAAGCCAATTTGAGCCACCCACGAATTCTTTGGCACAAATAGAAATTTATGAAATATTGCGTATACGCCAACGATAACAACAGACATAAATAAAAACGAACTTCAGATAGACTTTAGATATGTTGTTTGCTTTTATCTGGCACCCAAACAAAAAACTTACAAAAAACTCATCATGTTTTGTTTGGAAGGCAGAATAAACAAACAAAAAAGTCGAAGAAAAATAAAAACGCTGCTCAATAAGATATGACCGAAGTAGTTGGAACAATCCAAAGCAAAAGTTCAGTCCCGCCCGCACCCGTCTAATAAATAATTTCGCAGTAAATCAATGTAAATAAAAAAAATTCACGGGCCGCGTCTTATCTTTAAGAATTGCGGCGCATTATTTAAAATCGCATAAATAAACAATAATAAAATTGAGTAAGTCTACAGCAACAAAAACACTGAAAAAACAACAGACATTATAAAAGGCAAATAAAAAGCAACATTAACGACCAATTGAATAAGCCCATTAAACGGTTCGCATCGCGACGCCGTCGCCGTCGCCGTCTGGCCGGGATCGGAACCGGGACCGGGATTGCCTCGAACGGCGAGGCGTTTGCAATGAGGTGCGATCGCCGCAAAAACGATCAACAGAAACAGAAACAGAAACGAAGACCCAAAACAGATACAAAATTGAATTCGCGAATGAGGCTTCATTTTCATGTGCTTTGCATATCATTTGGCTCCATCCAAAAACTTGAACGAGAATTTATAATTTCATTGAGTGGTTGCTGGTTCGGGGCCAGTCGCTGGGTCGGTCCGTTTCATTATTGGAATTAAGCAATTTGGCGTAATTTAACAACACTTTCAATGCATAAGTCTGCCATTCCGAATGATAACAATGAGGCACTGGTCGCCAGTTCAACTGGCTCTCGCACTGCCAGTGGACATTTGGGGCCGTCTGTTGAATGGTCGAATGAACAACAGACCGATGCCGACTGTCCATAGTCACGTCATTAGTTCAATTGTTTTATGTCTGCCGTGTATATTACGTGGGTCTGTGTTATGGGTCTGGCTCTGGATCTCGAGCAGGGACTGTGTATGTGTCTGGCACTGCTTATCAACACGTCTTCGACTGGCTTAATAATGGAGCCAGTACACGATATAGATACAAACGTATATACACACATTTATATGTTTTGTTGGTTTTTTGCGCTTCCTTTTGACTGTAATTAGCCATAAATGCACTCAAGTTTGTTTGCCTTGGCAATTTGAGATGAACTATCAGCGTATGATATTACGAAAGCTACTTGTATCTTTAAATTTAATTAACTTGAAAACTTTCAAAAAGTAATGGAATTATTCATTAGTTTATTTACTCAGCATCGTAACACTTAAGCATATATGCTTACATTTTCAAAAAAATTTTATTTATTGAGACTAAAATCAAATATTCCTCAAGGTTGTCAGTATTTTTATCAAATAAATACAAGGGAAATGTTGGGCGGATAGTTCGACTTTTTTTTACAATACAAGCTTATATCACTAAATGTTAAAAATAAAAATTGAATAATATAACTTTGAACCCTTTTTTTAAACGATACAGTCTAATTGAAATCAAAGCTGTTATTAGATTTTGCTTGGATATCGTAACTCATAGGTGATTGCAATAACTCAATCATATATATATCGTTTATACGGATGTGTAGGTGGTTTTATGGCGATTTTATGGAGTCTATAACACCTAATTATCACATTAATCACAAGCAAATTACAACAAACACAAATATTTTTTTAAATGGCGTTTGTCTCTGTCGTTCAATCTCTCTCTCTCTCTCTCTCTTTCTTTTGGACCAAGCACTTTTGTTTATAGTCGCTTTATGGTTCTTTGAGGCATTAAACAGAGTTTTACGATGGCGTTTGCACTTGAGTCCAATCAGAAACCCAGTTCAAAGGGACACCGAAGGCAAACAACAAACTCGGTGTCTGGTGAGGATGTGGATTTGGATGTGGATGTGGACAAGTGACTGGCAGACGTCCTTTCTCTCCATTGCCATTCAACACATCATAAAATCAACGGCCTTGTTGTTTGTTACTTGTTAGTGTTGCTTTTACGATCTATAAAACGCACATAAATCGCCGTGGTGCGGGCGGGTGATGACGAGGGGTGGGACAAAAGGCGCCTGCTTCACTGGCTGCACTTGGCGTTTAATTGCCGGTGGCAGAGGAGCTCGATTTGGACCGTGGTAAGAGGAATAAAGCGGGGAGGTTGTGTATTACAAGGTGGTTTATAAAGCCAGACGGAGACGCCACTCGTGGCATGCGGCTCGTGTCATCAAACAAATCGACGACCGCAGTTTGTTTACGGCTGTTTCCAGTAGTAAAAATGTCGTAAATGAAATTGTTATGAATTGTGGTAAATTAAATAAACATCAAATGCCAAATGGTCTTGTGTCTGTCATCGTCACGGCCTGTCTATGTGAGTATTGGTGCTCATTGAATTTTTATGCCTGCCGCTTGTAGCATGCCCCAGTACACAAGTGTTTAAAATGTCGTTAAACAGTTGCCAGCAGCAGGAGCAGCGGGAAGAAGAGCTGCCCGGGACTATCTGCCAATTATGATCGGCTGAACGGGTTGGCTAGTTTAATGGCCAGCAACTTGGCAGCCATAACTCAAGTGTGTGCGTGCCGCTTATCAGCCATGGCCAAGACGCTGCCACACGATATCAGCGAAACGGGAAAAAAGTCATGTCTTTTACTTACCTGCAAAGCACGAAAATCTGAGCCCAAAACACAAAAAACTCAGACATGGCACAGTGGGCAAATCGAGCATATTTTCGTGAAAACATTTTTAACAAATATAATCGCAAATAGCAATTAATTTATAAATTATATTTATTAAACAAATAAACTAATTTAAATCTTACGAAATTTTGGTGAAGTGATTTATTAAAAAGTAAACAATTTTTATTTATTATTTTTATAGAATAAATCAATACATTTTCCCACATTTTTTGTAACATGTTCATCAAACATGAAAGGTAATATTTAGTACATTAGCGCTTTTGTCCACTGTGCGACTCCAAGAAAAATCTGAAATCACAGATATAGATAAAAGGGTACGAAAAGAAGCCATAAAGGAGACAAACAACAAAAAAGGCAATGGCCAAGCACACCAAACCAAACCAGACCAGTCCAGGCCCGTTTGGACTATAGCTAAGCAATGTTGGAGCAGGCAACCCGAATCGCGGTTGTTTCTACCTAAGAGACAAGGGCCCTGGTTCTGGGTCTTGGCCCGGGCATAGCACGGCCAAGCCTTTAAACTGGCCTGGCTCGTTGTTGCTGCATTCCAGCATAGCATTGACCGCAGCAGACATTGGGCTTGATGTTGAAAATTTGTGATTGTGTTGGTCGCAACAACCAACTCAAAAGAAGAAGAAGGAGAACAACAACAACAGCTAACATAATGGCTGCGACATTCATTCGCATTCGTATCTGTATCTGTTGCGGTGCCCTGCAAGTTGCAAGATTTAAGATTGTCAACCATGTTGTTTATTGCTCTCTTAAGATTTTTCTTTAGTCTCAGTTTTTGATTATTTTTTGTTCCTGTTCTTCTTCTTTTTTCTGCTTTCAGAAAGAATTCATGGCTGCCGCGTTGCGTATTCCGTGGAATTACTCAAAACTCACAGCGAACGCCTCTGAAACTCATGAGAAGTAAAGATGCGAGTCGCCCGTTCAGATGAATCTGCTACCTCTCTGATTTATTTCTGCATTTCATTTTGATTTTTTCCCTCATCCACTCCTTATTTGTTTGACTTTTTCTTTTCCAGCGCACATTTTAAGGATTCTATTAAATGCATTTAGATTTGAAACAAATTATTCGATTTTCGAGCCATTGTTTTTATAAAATAAACTTAAGCGAGCCTAAATAAATGTGTATTTCTAATGGTATTTATGTACATTAAAATAAAACAATTGTTTTTTACGTTGATATTTTTTTTCATAATTGCTTATTGCACAAATATTGCTTAAACTGACTCACAGACATATGTTCTTCGCTCCTTCTTTGATATATTCCAATTTTTTTAACTGCATGCCTTGTTAAGTTTCTAAAAAATGTAATTGACGCAATCATTTGAAACGATCTTCAACATTTTTAAATTCTTTTCTTTGCGTAATAAACTCGACACTCACATTTGCACTTTGGAAACTTTTTTCAGCACATTTCTGTATGAGTACTCTGGTACCATATGCTCTTAACATTTTCAACATATTTTTAATATTTCTTAACTCATTTTGCTTGTTGAGAATGCATTTGCCGACGCGAGTTTTGTTTATTTTTTTTTAAGTTAAACCGGGACGTCCTAGCGGTCAGGTACTGGGATTCATACTGAGTGTTTACAAAACAGCAGTCGCCGATCTCTGAACCGATATTATACCCGATGGCGATCTTTGCTTGTGTGTTTGCCAAAGGGTCACGGACATCATCATAAATCATAAATTTCCAGAGGTTGCAGCTAAAAAACCAAATCCAAAACCGTTGGCAACGCGCCGTGAAACGCGACGGGAATATTTTTATTTTTTGTTTTTCAATATTTTTGCAATAAAAAGATCGTAAAAAAAACGTCTGCTCGAAATTTCCGCTTAAAATCCGCACCAAGGTCAACTCATCATCAATACCGTCGGCCATTAAAAAAAGGTGCAAAGCACGCACACTAACCTTTGCCGGAGTGAGACAGACAGAGGTGGAACAGAGTTAGATAGAGACAGACAGACTGAGATTCGGCAGTTGATAATCGTTAGAAACCTGCACTTGTGCGTTTTTAATGAGCTGCAAGCGCATTAAGAACCTGACCTGACCTCACCTTCTGGTTAACCTTGACTGTGTTTTTTGCCATAATTATGATTTATTCTCTGGGCTCATCTTTTTATTAGGTGTGGAAAATTATGCAACCTGCTTTACAGAGATTTGCTGTGAAAGTCGAAAGTCATGGTTAATGATTATTGCCAAGGTTCCAGCTGCACTCAATTGACCTTCCATAAACCCCACACAATTGCTTCCCCTATCACAAAACAAGTTTCAATTTATGGAGTGCATATTTCGAACATTCTACAAGCCTGTAGCCACGTTGTCGGTGTCGTGTGTTGCATTTGTTGCAAGTTCGCTACAAATTCAATCCCTGCTGCAACAGCTTGACCTGTGACCCCTTGGTGTCTGGCAGCCTCTGTTCAGTGTGCCTCGTCTAAATCTAAATCCAACTCCAACTCCTTTCTTTCGACCACATCCAATATCTAGCGTTGGGTTTCACTTAACAATGAACGAGTTGCCTTCTATGAACATGCAAATTAAAATGCATACTTAAGAGGAGTTTATGTGCGAAGGAGATGTGTGAGGGGACGGTAATCACTTTATTGATATACTTTGCATCTGAAAATGTATTCGAAAATATTTAGAGCAGTTAATGGGAAATCGTATGTATGTTCCTTAACCAATATATACAGAATTACTTTTACAGAAAAAAATAATTGCAAAACTATACCTTAGCTATATTAAATTTAATCCATTATTTCATAATTATGGAATGGAATAACGTTTGGTACCCTGTAGCTCGAGTTATTTATGCTTCGAAGTATCAAGAACGTAAGAATATTCGTAATTTTTGTATGTATCAAAATAAGGATTTAGTTTTTCATACATAAATTGCCTTTAAAAATTACATTTACCGATAATTTGCATGTCCGAACTCCAAAGCTCTAACCTTCTCTCTCTTTTTTGTTCTTTCCCTCTTCTCTCGCTGCATTTTGCTTTATGGAACAAGCCTCAAAGAGCAACAAATTGTTTGGTGCATTTAAGCCAGGAGCTTAGACGTGTGGTTAATTTCTATAATATGAAATCCACCAATCAGCGGGCATTTAAAGCGGCACATAATTTGAAATGTGCTTTTTTGCACTTTGGAAGCACGTTATTAGGCTATCCATATCATAATTAATCCTAAACACGCAATTTGTGCCAAATAATTACATTTAATGTGGCAAGTGGAGCTGGTGATGGTGGTGGTGGTGGTGATGTTGGTGCTGTGGGTTGGGTAGGTGTTGCAATTTGCATTGAAATGCTTTAAGTGAAATATATGAGGGTTAATTAAAATGCATTTTACATTTACGAGTTGCCGCTGTGTGGCCATAATGGCGAGTGCATTAACAATTAGCTGACCGCATTCATTAGGCTCTTGTTTGTTGTTGTGGCCCTTGCAGCAAATGCAACATACAAACCTTTCGAATGCTGCAGTATAGATCCTACTTCCACAGATCCTAGAGCAGTGTCTAGCCTCTCAGATACAGACACAGATACACAAGCTATATGTAGTGTCCGCCCACCTTTTCCTTCTGGGCACGGTTCGGGCTGTGGCAATTTATGTGGCACGGCTGCTCGAATACTAAATCTCTTGCCTCTGGCAACAGCAGCAACGGCGCAATAAACACGCGTACGCCCAAGTCAACACACCCACCAAGCAACCACCCGCCCGCCATGATTCCACTCCCCGCATCCAATTGGCACCACTCAAAGCTTGACCAGATTTCAGATTTGGCTCCGAAAACTTTGCCTTAGACGACAGCGCGGCGACTTGCGTAGCAGCCAACACCAACCACATATAAATACATATTTATGTATGTATATATATGTATGTATATGTTATATATGTTGTTGGAGTCGCTTACATACTGCCTTTGTTGTTGCTGTAACAAGATTTAATTTCGTAAAAAAGTTGCTCTTGCGAAATTTACGAGGAGTACATGGCGAGTGGTGGCGTGTTGTTTGTGTATTCGCATAAAGTGTTGCCGACCAGATTTATGCGTCATGAATAAACCCAAGGGGGCAACAGGGTCTGTAACAGGACAAGCACAACACAACAACAACGACAGTCGGCAACAACAACAACCAAAACAGCAGTAACTCTCTGCCTCACTGTTTTCCTCGAAACTGGAGACGATATAGTGTATATACTACACTGCGAATCCAAGTGAAATTTTTACATTATACAAATGCCAATAAATGCATTTCGCTTACTTAGGAAGTTTTGTATTTGTTTTAGCTAAGAGATATGAGGCATATTTATGTTGGGCGTGTCCGTCATAGATTTTTCAAGTCATTTATTAGAGCACAAATTTGAAGTAGCATTTTCGAGAGAGAAGAACGAAGAAATATATAAAATAAAATAAAGATCAGAGATGTTCAGCGTTACTTTTGCCTCCAAAAATTGTTTCTGTCTCGTCAATGCATTAATTAATTAATATTTCGTCTGTTAACAAATTTCTAACATTTTCCGTAAAAAAGTCAAATAACTTGCATATTTAATTGAAACTTAATGCGAAATAGACAGAGAACCCAGTAAAAACAATTGCACAAATTTATCGAATTGATTAAATCAGAAGGATTGCAGGCCAAGGCAATGGGCAAAGGAGAGGATCATACTGAGGCTGGACTAGCTTGACCATAATCCAGTAGAACGCTATAAAAGCTGTTTATGGTTTCGCGCTCCTTGCGCGCCATAAATCGAACAGGAATCAGAGGCCTCGGCCCGCATTGGGTTGGCTGACTCCAATGAGAGACTGGCTCTGAGACTGGCTGAGAGACTCATGCTCGGCGCAGAGACAAGGCATATATAATTTAGTTATAAAAATAACTGCAACATGCAATGCTGTAAGATGAGATCGTTGGCTATATGGGCGGGCGAGTTGGCAATCTGTTCAGCTAGAGCCGAGTTGGATATGGCCAGAGGCGATCCTAGACATAAAACATGACTGGGGATGGTCGACTGACTAGCGGCAGCGGCGGCGGCGTCATTATAAATTTAAATTAAATGAAGTGCGTGATATTATTTTTTTCCACTATTTTGTTGTTTTTCATTTTAAACTGTGTAATGGAAAAAAATTCGATTAAATTATTTATCTGCTTTTTGCATCGGCAAGTGAAAAGAATATATATTCAAGGATTTATGCGCGGTGGCAAAATGCATTTCGATTTTTCGAACGGCGGCAAGAAAAAAACAACAGCAGCAAAAAATATGTAAAAAGCCAATTAAATATTTTTATCAGTAGATTGCACCGCGGATGAGTAATTGCATTATATACGGGCGAGCAGCATTCTGAAATTAAAACCGAGCTTCAATTTGCAATGCCAACAACATCGGCATGGCCACATCAACATGGCTCAAATGTTCCGGCCCGCAACTCATAAATACGCCCGGAAGCCACTGACACAATTGCAAATGTCATGGGCGGAGGGTGCGGCGAGGTCGTGTTTGCAACGAGTGTGAAATAAATTTTGCCAGATTAAAAATTAAATAAAATCACAACATGCAACCACCATGGCTCCTTGCCACCGTCAAAAAATGGCGTCCATGCAAAAAGTGGCAATCCAAATGGTTCCTCAATTGCTGACGCTTCATTAGAGTTGCCAGTTGCAAGATTCATTCCCAGTCGTCAGTCCACCATTGTGCTATTATTAGATGCATTCGCAGATATTTATGGGCCGCGTGATGCGTCCCCTTCCCCCTCGTCTTATTTGCCCCTCTTCTGAGGCATTTGCATAATCGCTTTTGATTCCTCGCACGGCATTCAACTTAAATGAGTTATTAGTAAGTGTCGCCGAGTGGATTCCCATTCGAATTATAAATCAATAAGGATATGCCCAGCATTCTAATGTGATTTCTGTCCATGGGGGTTAGCGCATAATTTTATGCCGCGTTTTATTTCAATGGAATACGCAATTATATGAATTGCTTCTCCTGCCATTTGTACTTTGAGCTCACCATAAGGTGGGGGGTTTGACTGTGCTATGCAATCAATCTATTCTCCATTTTATCATAAATTTAATTAAAACATTTTCGAGCTCATGGGGAATGTTTCAGAACTTATTAACATGATGCGTCAGAGATGTTGGGACAGCTTGGAGGAGCTGGATTTGGAGAAACTGTTGAAAAACGAGCTGCGTTACAATTTCGCTGATTGCGCACAATTGAAAAGATACAGATACAATTTACATGCTCGTCGACGCCAACAACAACAACAACAACGACAACGACAACAACAACGACAATGGCAATCAGGCGAACAGCCCAAAATTTATAGTACACTCGCAGCGGCAAAGCCAAAGTTCATAAAGTTTCATCAAGCTGGAAAAAGGTAGATGAAGGGTTTGGGTTCGGTTTAGAGGCAGAGACAGAGACAAAGAGAGAGAGTAAGAGATTGGGCTGGGGATTAGGTGTACAAAGGAGCCTCGCTCGAGGAGCCCCATGAATATTGGAAATCGAGGCTTCGGCCAAAAGATGGCGAAAATATATATCGTATCGAGCTCCTTAAAATATGCAAATGAAGAAATAAATTTGCATCCCTTTTTGTGATGCACAAACAGAGGCAGAGGCAGAGACTGTGACTGAGGGGCAGAGGGGAATCCTTTCAAAGTGCAGCCAGTCACGACAGCCTCAACTGGGACTCAATGGATATAAGGTTGGCTGTCGTCTCGTCGCACGTCTGGGGCATAAATAGTGCTAGCATATTCAAAGCGTCAGAGTCGAATGCTGCCGCAAAGTCAAAAGATTAAGACACAAAATTCTTTATATGCTAAAACGCAAATAACATTAAATTAAGCAACTTTTTGTGCCTGCGTCTTCGAAAGCATCTCCATCTGTTGCCCTCTGTGCAGCCGGAGGAGCCATTGCTTTAACCAGGCTAACCCAGTCAGCCCCAAGCCAGCCAGGCCAAAGTTTCTTGCGGTTTACAGCAATTTATGCATTTGGGGTTTTAATTCTAAAATTGTGAGTCACAACAGGCGCTGGCAGATACGGATATGGCTATGGATACTGATACTGATACTGATACGCTTACTATTCGTACTCCCCCTCATAGTGTACACTGTACACTTAATGGACCTAACGGTCTGCGTTGAACGTGTTGCAATTACGACAATTCTACCTAAAACTTTTACTCACCACGTGCAACTTGGCCAGGCAAATGGCCAATTAAATGCACAAAACTTCTACTGACTCTGCATGCACTTCAGTTTCCTGAGTTGCCAAGGACAATGGATATGGCGGATTCCCACCAATTGTTGAGTCTTAAGTTGATATTACCATATAAACGTGGCCTTTTTTTATTGGATTTATTGATAAACTCGGTTAAATATAATAATATGTAGAAAATGCAGTAATTTACACTATAAAATTAAAATTCGAGAGTTTTAACAGTTGGCTTACTTATTACTGAAAACTTGAATAAAATGAAGTTACTATAAAATGCCCAAGATCTATCTCAAGAATTTTTGAAAGTTCGTTCAGTACAATGGCTTAGGTAGTTTAAAGCTTTAGGTAGTTTTCAGCTTTAGCTTTTAACAAATTAGCTTATCCGCGCTAAGGCCAAAACAATGGATCATTGATGCCTTTGAGCTATGTAGGAGTTTGGGGCATGGGGCAAGAGACAAGGGACAGGAACAGGCACGAAAACTCGAAGTGGAGGCATCTCTAGTGTTGCTGGCAAAGGCTATAACGCTTTAAACGGCAGTTAAGTAGCCGTCGGGGCAGAGTTATGTGCCGCTGAAACTGATTCCAATTTGCCACCAAGGATGTGACCATTAATGGAAATTTGCGCAATGCCCCAGCTGAGACAGCAACTTGGCCCCGACCTCGGTTCCCCCGCGTCTCTTTGCACCGCACCTGCGTCAAATTCCAGCTACAACTCCAACTGCCATCTCCGTCTCTGGTTCCCAAATGGCGTGTTGATGCGCTGCCAAATTGGCTGGACCAGGCCAGCAACAACAATAAAAACAACAAAAACCCAAAGAGAATGGCGGCTGAAGAGACTCGAGAATGCGTGCAAGCGTCCAAATTACATTAAATCATGCATTAACCATGAGCACTAGCACCTTCCTCTTGCTTCCTCTCCCCTGAGCCCAGCTGCCTGGCCAAGACCAATTTGGCAGCAATCCTTTGTTCCAAGTGTCGAGTCGTGCCCGCACCTGACCCCTTAGCCGGTAGAGCAGACCATGTTTTATACATACGAGTACGCTGAGATATTTTCACTCTGCTGCGGCGAATGAATTTTTATTTGGCAACGAAAAGGGATTTAAAACCACCGAGTGAACAGTGGAGTCTGAGTTTGAGTATTCATGAATTGTCCAACTGCTTGTCGCAGTGGCAACTCTCATTCTAATACTATATCCACAGTCTGATAATAACTTAATATGTCTTTTTAATCCGACTCTGTGTCATCGGTAAGGATCTGGACAAAAGGGGCAGAATCCACTTTGATGATTAAAAATGATAAAATTGTTTAGTGCCGACGGCAATGGGTCTCCCGGGAGCACTAAGCTGCTATATACACATTATAAAATGGTCGCCAGGATCAAGAGAATGGCACAGGACGTGTGTCTGATTATGGACCATATCAACGTGTCCCTGCAACCCAAAACAAACAGCAAAATGTCAAAATTTAAGCCCAGCCATGAGCCCGACCATGAATGCTTAATTGTCTCGCATGCCGACCCTGATTGTCCCCCGGATCTCCCCGGCTTGTCGGCCATTGTGGGTGGGCTTCTTTAGCATCAAACCTGCTCAAAGGGTGTCCTGTAAAGTGTAATTAAGGCCAGCTTATAGCGGCCATATATGTTATTTAGATTCGTGTGTGTGTATTGGAGCGTCGAAAGGGTTGCGTGCCTTTCGGCGCTTTATCGATGTGATTTGTGAGATTGGATTTCTGGCCGACACTCGGCATCATTTTCAAGGGCTCATGTGGGCTCAATGCGGTCTTAGCGGTCACACTCGCACACCCCTCACTTATTCATTTCATATATCAAGAAAGTTGAACAAATTAATTCGTACAAAGTTCGCAAGTTTGCACAATTTGGCCACGACCCAAAGGACTGAACGCAGGTCCTGACTCTAAGAGGATAATTCAGCACATTGCCGAAAGTCTTTTCTTAGCCAAATTCTTGGCATAAATTCAGCTTTTCAAGTGTTTTATTTCATTAAACGGAAATGTCGAAAACATGAAACCATTAAATGAAATTCTGAATTATGTAAAACGATGATCAAACAAGAATCCTCCATTCAATTTGTTGGAAGTTCCCGATTTTGCATAGTGGATTTAATTAGTAAAAAGTTAATGAAAATTCTTATCTAACTGAATTAATTTATCAACTAAATAAAAGGGAATAATAGGATAAAAATTTAATCAAAATCAGAGATGTATCTTCATATAATCCATACTATGCTTAAACAAGTTCAGCTATAAATTTATGACTTCCAAAACTAGACACAAGTCTTTCAGCTGTTTCTTTACTCATCAGGTTTGTTGCTTTACCTCAAACTAAACCCTTACCCTAATTATCGATCTTTCACGTTTTCATTACCGTTTACTCTTCGCATATTTCAAATGTTTTACTTCGAATCGGTCAATAAAGTGCCGAAAAACAAAAACATATCGTGTCCTTTTGGCGTTAATCAACCGACAACTGACAAACGGAAAAACGGGAAAAGGTGAGCAACGGCAACAAAATCCAAAACAATGAGGAGGAAGGGAAAACGGCAGAAGGCGAATGCGAAACCAAACGCCAGAGTTGACATCACCGAGTTATGTGAATATGTTTTTGTTGCTGTTGTTATTGTTGACATGCCGCAAAGTTTATTTTCAACTTTACCCATGCAACAGCAACGGAATGCGAGCAACTTTTGTTGCTGTCTAATAGCCCTGGTCCTGGGACACAACCCAAAAAGGACAAACGTGTTTTTAATTACTCGAACTGGCATTTCCATAGAACGCCCCTTTCGTTATTTGGTTAGCCATGGTATGAATACAGTTCGACAAACTTTGTTGGCCCAGTCGATTGGTGGCCCTATCCGTAGGCAGAAGACGGGAAGGCAAGTCCCGACAAAGTTCCATTGCATTTGCCAATGCCAATGTTGAAAATCGCAGCCATTTCGAAGCGTTCAATGGCGCATTAAAATCCGATTGCCCGGCGGCCCGGCGGCGCGGTTCAGCGAGGCGCATAAATTCAATTTCCGCGCCATGAATTCCAATTCCATTAATTCCACTAAATTGACCCGCGCGCCATCTAGCGGCATGTGAGTGCACTAAGCTATGGTCATGGAGTCCAAATACCCCTCCTTTACCCCAACAACAAAAACTTTAAAACGTGTGCTTCTGTGGGTGTGTGTGTGGCTGTGGATGTTGATGAAATGCCTGTGGAACGAAAATGGAACTAGGGAGACTGTCTTAACCATAAACAAATCTACCTGACCGCTCCTGCGCTGCCCTTTTGTCTGCATAAAGACTCGAAACTGGTTTTTGGGCAACGGCAACAGGAGCGCATTTATTAGTGTTGAGGGTTCTTGGGCCCGAAATATGAATTTATTTATTTTCATGTCTTATTCATTTTTGTTTCACTTAACAATATGAATATTGTATAATGTGGACTGCATTAATTAATGTATTTAATATTTTTAATGTTTTTTTAGGTTTAAATATTTGTAAGCATTAAATAAATTAAATACTTAGATTAAAAAGAATTTTTAAATAAAAATTATGCCTATATTTGGAATGATATTTGAAATAGTACCTATTCTCGAGTTTCAAATCATACAAGTTGTTGGCAGACATGTGTACAATGTACATATGTTTTAGTATCAGAAACTCCCATCGAAAACGCATCGCAGTTGCCATAACAATTATAGCCATACCATAAATTGTCGCAATTCCCAAACACAATTAAAATAACTGTCATTGGATTGACATTAAATGGCAATTTAAACGAGTGCGTATCATTCACGGCCTGTCCTGCTTCGTCTCCGTCCCTGTCTCATCCCCTTGGGCGTCTCATAGCACAAGATGGGCAGGCCGAGTCCCCGCTCATCTTCTCATCATCGTCATCGCCTTGGGTCTTGAATCAACTTCCGCTTCAATCCGCGCCGGCAGATGAGCTGCTGCATTGAGTAAATATTTTCACAGTGCGCGACCGAAATGACGGAAACTCCAGCATGGCCACACATTCAATAGATTTTCATCACTTGCACTACGGAAAATTAAACAAACAACCCCAGATTCAACACTCATTCCAAGTATGGGCAGCCATTGCTACTATATCGATTTTCCGGGTGCCCGTATCGCGGCTTAACTAGCTGTGGGTGTGTGCATTGAGAGGAGCTTGGGTCTTCCCTGACGAAACAGGATTTCCTCTCAAGCGCGTGCAGATAGCAAAAATTGCATAGTCGATCGGCGCACTTCTATGAGCAGCACTATCATGTCCATAAATATATAGACAATTATGTACAGCTGCAAATAAGGCTTTATACATCTTAATCTTTATTATATTCTTATAAATCTTTATCTATATCTATATTTTTATATCTATATCTATACCTATATTTATATCTAGATCTATATCCTGGTATATTTATTTATATCTATAATTTACCTTATGATATTCTAATGTCGCAGAGTGTACCGTAGACGTAACCTCCTGCGTTATGATACCCAATGCATCCATTCAAATTTACGATTCGACGTCACAATGGCAGCACCAGCGCTTCCTGCTCCGTGGGGGTGGCCATCGCCCAATGCATAGTGTCCATGTGAAAGGCCCACGGAAACTGGATACGGAACGAGTGACAACAGAGGCGCAACAACGTCCACAATGCCGAATCATGAATCAAGCGGCTGCCCATAATTCTGTCGGCAGATAAAGCTATTACCGCCATGCCGGATAAGTGTGAGCGGTCTCTAGTCTGGGCTCTGTTGTGCCTCTTAGATTAGAATTTAAGTCCGTTGGCAGCAGCAGCAGCAGCAACAGCAGACAGCGAACCACCGAAACCACCACCACTACTCGTCGGAGTTGGTGGCGCGTGTAAGCAAACACAAAGAGGGCGGCTGACGCAGTCGCTGGTTCGACCATTATGGATATCACCCTAAATGGGTTTGAATTGCGCTTTATGCTGCCGCAGACTCGCGATGGCCGCCCGAGTTGAGCCACCATAGTGGTGGGTTTGGGTTGCTTCTTGTTGCTCCTGATTGTTGTTGTTGTTGCTGCTGTTGTTGTTGTCCTTTGGCTGCTCTTTGATGGCGCTGGTGGTCCGCGTGGACAGCGGCTTAATACAAACATTGCATAAATCTCATTCTGGCGTTTATTTTAATTTCTACGTAAACATAAACTACGAGCGCCAAGGGATAACCCTGCGGGATACACCACGGAACACCATCTAGAGCATGTGAAGCATTTTATATCGGAAATTGCAGGGCTCTTTCTAATTTTCTACTTTTAAATAAGAATTGATTTGCATTTAATGCGCAGCTGACGAAGAGTTAAAAGAAAATCCAATTAAGTGATATGAAAATACATAAAATATAAAATACTGTAAATTATATAATACATAAACATTAATATAATATTACGAGGATAAATCTTTATATTTTTTACGTTAATTAGAGCATTTAATCTAGACAGTCTTGATTTTCCTTCTCTAATATTCTTAAAAAATTGAATTGAGTTTAAATTAAGAATTCAGCTAAGAAATCTGATAATTACAAAAATAATAACTGGTAATTTCTTTGCATGAGCTGGGAATCAGAGTAGAAATCGTAGCAGAGAGCCACTTGTGGTGATTGTCCCCAGTTAGAAACCTTTTGGCTGCATTGCCCATTGGCAGGCAACCTAGAATGCCACCCTAATGAACCGCTGCCACTTGAGGGTCGCCGGTTGCGACTCAGGCCCAGGGGCACAACACGAAAAAAATCAGCAATTTAATGTTGCATTTTATCGCCAGCAAGTAGAAGTAGCAAGTGGCGGCTGCCCTTGGCTTTCTTATCGCAGCCCGACGCAGCTCGGGGCAAAGGTGAAGTTGATGAGGTGGCTGCCATTGCACGGCTGCTGTAGTTCTATCTAGTCCGTTAGCAGAGTGCGGGGATGATGTGACTTGGTGGTGGAACGTACATAGTCTCAGTTTTGTGTACGGGTAATTTGGCAGCATGTTTGTATAAATTTTTTATAGGTAATACACTCAAGGAAACGGCACTTAGAGTCATCATTACAAGCGTCTTTTCTGCAATAACAGCCCATCTTGCACATAGTTTTCGCAATTTGCTTGATCCCCTGATGGGCGTGTGGCCCGGGAGAGTCCCTTGGGGTGCCAGGCTGGGAATACTCGGGTAACTGCTGCCGTCAAGTGCCCAAAACAGTCGATTAGACATATTTAATCCAGCTTCGAGTGGCATTTTCATCATTTCGTACGGCCCATAACTGCCACCGGTGGCACCTGACGGCCTACAGGAGAAAAATCTTTATAAAAGCGCCTAAGTTTAAGATTTTCTTAAAGACCTAATTGCGGCAGTCAATGCAAAGTGTACAGCCCCAATGTCTAGACTCTAGACAATACGCCGGGCATCCAATTGAGTTACTCGACATTTATTTGTACGCCTCCATGATTTCCAATAGCTTCTAATAATGCAATTGATTTTTGATTTGCACTTTTCGCCATCTTTAAGGGGGAATTTTCGCTTCCATTTTGATATTAGCTCACGGTCCGTAAGGGCAACGTGCGCATTTCATAAATCCTTGCTTCATTTTCGCTACATTAAACGTCAAAATATGAACCCATTTGAGCAACATTTTGCCGCTGCCATTGCTGCTTCTACTGCCGTTGTTGCCACTAGCCCATTATAACTACAACAACAAGAACAACAATGGGCAGCAGTAGCAACAAAAAGAGCTACAGTGAGGTCCGCACACGGCCAAACAATATTATGGCAATAACGAACGGACAAAAAGAAAACTGAAACACACCAAAGTAGAAAGGAGAAAGTAGAAAAACGACTGGAAATATTCTAACTACAAATGCTCTGCAAATTTTAAGAGATCCGAAAAAAGTCTACTGGAATTACTCAACTGTTTTATCCAAAATTCTAATTAATTAGTTTTATTCACTTGAGCTCCCTTAAAACCACTAAACAATTTAAATTATGTTATCTGCGCCAAATGCCACAAGTAACTTAGTGCCAGAAGGGACAGAAAAATGTATACAGCTTAGAGTATTAATGGAAAACTTGTGTGAGACGCGCTTGTTCGCCGACTCTCTTTTTCTCTTGTTCTTCATTTTGTAAGTTATAGAAATGGTGCAGATATTTTAGAAAAAGCATTAACTGAACCATAATAATAATTTGTCTACTCTTTCTTACACACAAAGTACACAGTACTTTTTTTTAATGCCAGGTCAGAGGCGGGCTGAATAAAGACAGCCTTAGAGTTTAAAGTTTAAGTATTCGCATTTTTAGAAAGATCTTTAAGTTTTGGTTATTTGTAGGATTCGCCAAAAATATGCATAGAATGCTTAGAAAGGCATCTCGCGAAGCTATTTAATTTTTACATGAATGAATTTTCCGAGAAACGATTCCACAGTGTAACGTTTTTGTTGTTGTCGTTGAAGATGCCACTGCGCACGTTCCACATCAGCAGCAGCAACAACAATAACAACTCATATGGGGCATGAGCCATCGGAGTTTCGAGTAACATGGCTCCCGTTGCAATTACGAGTATTTTTTAACTGCTTATTGCGTTTTGGTCGTCGTCGAACAAAAACACAAACCCAGTACAGTACCCTCCCTCCCACACCCCTCAACCTCCCGCATCCCACCGCACGCAATTTCCATTTATCCAACCATCCCGGGAGAGCATATCAGCCACAGCAACAAGCAAACAACCAACTGAATTTCATTCGATTTCAATGCGAAAAGGATCTCAAAAGCTGTCCAATAAAAATTAACGATATACTCGTACGCACACAAAGTGCGCAAAATATTGGACTGTGACTCCGGATGTGGTGCAGGATGGGGCTACAGGATATTTCGACATTTTGGATTTCAAATTGAAATTTTAATTTTGTTGAAAAAGCAATTGCATTGTGTAAATATGCAATACTTTAATCTAATTGAACATGCATTAAAGCTCAAAATATATAAGTGTATAAAATTACATAAGGAGATAAATTAAGTCTTGTAATGATAAATTGAAGAAAGCATGAATAGTTAAACGAAAAGAATATTTAGTTTATAATAATTTTCCTTAACATATATTATGAGTTGTATAACGTTTAAAAATCTATAAATTTATAAAACAATTTATCAACATCACTTAAATAAAACTATACTGTAAACTATAAAATAAACAAACAATAGACGAGTTACAACTTAAACTATTTTAAAGCATATAAGAAAATATTTAAAACTACTCATTCTGTCACTAATAGAAAGTAAGTGATTATAAACATTTCAGGGATTTTTCTAAAAGAAATTCCCCACTCCATAAATACACATAAATACATATATTTTTTCATTAACTTGTGATCAGCCTTCTTAAATATACATCTTAAATATTAACCGCACGAGTGTTTGCATCACACAAAAATATAATCTTATGTATGTATACTTGTGTTGTTTGCAATCACAACATCATTAAAAATCGCTGCTTCACTTTTCTCAATTAAGTGCACGAATATCGTAATTTTGCGGCTAAAATCAAATTTATTTCGATAGGTGGAATCTGCCGAAGCTGCATCTACGAAATGTGGTAAGTAGAGAGGGGGGAACGGCAACAGAAGCAGCACAAGAGGTCGTAACAATATTTTCACGTTTTGCCTAAGTCCGGAATGAGTTTTTGCAATTTATATGGCTGCCAGCTCCCCGACTACAATCCGGGCCACAGCTCCTGCACCCAATGACGACCCATCCAATCCGAAATACGGCCGAGCTGGGAGGGCAACCAACAGGCAACTGGCAACTGGAAGCGGAGCTGCTAGCCATTATTTTGATACTCAGGGCTATTAACGTTAATTTTCGTTAGTTACGTAATACGTATTCGAAAGCACCTTACACACACACACACCCTCGCCAGCATCCGGACACACACATATATATTCAGTTTGATTACGCAAGCAACCCAGCCAAATGCCGGAGCTCTTCTTTTGGGCCGGGGGTAAACAAGCTTCTACCATGTGATTGCATGTGGGCGGGTCGTTGTTGGACCCGGGAACCGTCAACCAGCAAGCGGGACTCCACATCTCCCGGAAACGGGCTCCCACCCACCCACAATCCCTCCACCTGCGCCCATTCGGTGTCTCACATCTTTGGCCGGAGGCCGTTGGCATTAAAGAGATTTACGAGTACATGATTTTGCATGTTCTGTGCCCCTGATGCCATTTAGATTCGCTTAGGTACATTTTCATCCTTCTACACACATGCACACACACACACCCGCACCATCTATGTATTTTGGCGTGTGTGTATTTGCGTACGCATTTAATGGCCCATTAGTGCTATCAAATACGCATAAATATTTGCAGTTGCCTGAAGTTCACGCAGCCAGACAGACACAGATACATATGTGAATTGACAGATACAGATACTGTGAGTTAGCCAAGGGGCTCTGGGCACACTTAAATATTAACAGAGAATAATATATTACTCGAACTTATTAAAATGTCGAAAGATCAAGTATTCAAAATACATTTTAGTCTCTCTCCTGCTCAACATGAATAATAAGGAAATTAATACTAAGAGTTAAGAAAACAAATGAGTTATTTCATTTATTAGATCATTATGATTCATCACTGGAATATTCCACCCAGCTCGAATTCAACTTATGTTGAATTTGTAAGGGCGACAGTCCTTTGGTCTCCGGCAGGAAGACAATGACAAAAAGCAATGCCACCAAACAGACAACGAGCAGAAGGTAGAAAATTACATGATGGTATATTCGGTAAGCTAGCCATCTGACCGTTAGAAAGACTGTTAGCCAAGAGAAGAAATTGACAGTGGCGCATCCATAAGGTCGTTGGGGGGCCAGAATGAGCTCCACGTTGAGAAAACAGGCAATTGGTCCAAGGCCCATTGAAAAGGCGCCAACGAACAAATACATAATCATCCTCGTTGACGCATGCCATCCACTGGAGGAGGACCACTTGAACCAACAGCTGAGATACAGAGAGCAGATGCTCATGATCACCGTGGAGATCAGAAGAAGAGGACGTCGACCAGTTCGGTCGACGAGCAGGACACAGATCAGATGGCCGACATACATGAAGAAGCAAACCCACACCCGACATGTCATGCACTGATTTTCGGAAACATCGCTTAAAATATTGTCCAGGTAGCAGATGACGACTACGCCGCCTCCCGCCTGATGCAGAAACATGAGCATAGTGCTCCTCATGACAGCTCCCAGGCTCCCAGTCTGCTTCAGTTCCGCCCAACAGCCCACGGCGGGGTCCAGTTCGTTGTGTAACACTCGGGATAATTCCACCAGTTCCCCTTCCACGTCATGATCCTTGACGCGTAGCCAAACCAACGTGGCGCGGGCCTGGTCCATTTTATCTTTACAAATATAACGCATGGGTGATTCGGGAATTTCCTTTAGTAGTAGGAATAGTAGGGCCATCACAAGATTTATCAGATATACGGTCTGCAGTCTTACATATTCAATCATTAAGTTACTGTACATTATTCCGTAGAAGAAGGCGCCAAAGTAGAAGCTGCCAATGAAACCGCGATATGGCCACTGACTGATCTCGTCCAGATATACGGGCACGGCCAGGCAGACAGCCGCTCCACAAATACCCTGTAGAAAGCGTCCCACGCAGAGCATATAGATGTTGTTGGCATAGAAGAATAGAGTCCAGCCGCAAGTGTAGGGCACCACTTGGAGGCACATCAGGATCTTACAGCCATGGTATTTCATCAGTACCCCAATCGGCAGGCAACAAATTACGGCCCCCAAGGGCAGCATCGCACATATCCAATCCCACTCCGCTTTTGTTGGCTTGAACTGATGTGCATTCCTGCTCAATACCAGGATCTCCGCAGCATTGGTCCAGCCGACAGTCGTTCCAAAACAGAAGACGCAAAAGCTGCTTATGATTACCGCCAAATAGAGATTTCGGGTTTTCACGGATAGCTGTTGAGTGTTGCCGAAAGAGCTCGTAGTTTCCGAGAATGTAATTGACTTTATCGGGGTGCTAGTAACTGGTAACGCCATAATAAACGCGGAAATAAAAAACTACAAAAATATAAAATAATTTTTCATTCTAAAAAACTTTAAAATAATGACATGCTTGTAAAGTCCTCTTTAGTTATACAAATAGGTTAAGAATTGGTTTAACGATGAATATACAATGTATATTGAGTTTTAAATTCTCATAATTAAGTTTAAAAAGAAATTTTAAGATTGCAGCTTCTTATCGTCGGTTTATATCTTTTCTGCATCAATTTAAAATTGCATTTCAATTAGCGAACGATTCAAATAACAAATTAATTTCATGATATTTTAGTCATTCAATTCAGTCACTGCATATTCATATACTCGTATTTGTACTTGTAATTAATTTTCCATTTGAGTCAGTTGAATTATACATTTAAATTTAGTTTCTTTTATCGTTTGCATCGCATGCGATCGAGCCGCATTCGTAATTAACGATCAAGGAACACGACCCGAACATTTTAATCAGCGACTACCCTGGTTGCTGGGTTGCATCGCGCACATGTCGATGTTGTTCATTAATTTATGCCCCTGCCCTTGCCCCTACCCTCCGGCTCAGGGGACATGACGATACAGTCGATCCATTCGAAGAAACCAACGGGCAGGTAAACAAAATGAGAAATTTATCAAATTTATTGCCGGGAATGAATTGAGATATAATTCAAAGAAATTACAAAGACGGCGCAGGCACAAAAATGGTGGCTTAAAAAACCAATAAATAACTACGCAGAAACAAAAGCAACGGCAGCCTGCTAGCCAACCTACCATCCTCTGGGCCCTGGACTCGCGTCTCCTCCAGGCAGCAGCACGGCTCACGGTTTATTCCTGACGGGCTCTTCTACCATTGGCAGATGCCCGGTCCCATTCCCACTGGCCGCGGTTGGCTGCTGCTCAGAAGCGACTTCGACAACGACGATTCACTCGGCGACCTCATGCTGAGCCCGTAATTAAAAGTCATAAACTATTTTTATGGTTACTCGTATATTTGTCGCTCAGCTCCGGCCACAAAATGTCAACTTTTTGTCCCTGGTCCGATTTGCATGCGCCGTCAGCTACGTTCGTGGGAAGCTGAGACTTCGATTGAGACTTACTTTGAGACTGAGACTGAGACAGGTACTCGCATTCAAACACATTTATACAGCGACAGGTGAGTAGACGCATTTGCTTTAACTAATTAAACACAATCTAATACCGACATTACTAACATTGTGGATTATGAATATATGAATATATATATGAATATGAATATTATGAATTTAAGTGTAATAACCAACAAGATATGTATGTTAACAATTGTAATTGTGAAAAATTTCTTATACATCTGTGTACATTACACTACCGATTTCCCTAATCGTTTTAAAAGTCCAATATTTTAGAATATGTTACCATCCGTTTAAAAAAAAACTAAATATATGTTTCAAACTAGTTTTTATAACCCATTAGTTTTTTAAAATTTTTGTTGCTTATCTTATACCTATAAAGAAATAAATAGCTGTTACAATTTTGTACTTTCTGTGTAGGTTGTTCCCCACCGCACTTCATTATATTTATCTTAATGAAGTCGTCATTAATTGAAATTAATTTGCACCTAAATCATTTAAGAAAATGCAAATTACTATTTATGCGATTTAATGGCTGTTGTTGATGTTGTCGTTGTCGCCGTTGACCATCCAGTTGGGGTTGTTGCTGTTGTTTCTGTAGTTAGTGCAACTATGAGAGAGGCATAAATTCATAAATGTGCCACATTTCATATTCACTTTTTTCTGTGCGAAAGATAATTTTTAATTAATCTAACCAGGCGTCGCAAACTATCTCCAGTTTATATCTGAAAATACTAATAATTCAACTACACCAAATACATAAAAACTGATAGCACAAAAAATTAAGTGAAATATTTATAAATTTTTCGAATTTCAAGTATACAAAATTGTATATTTGAAAATGCATAAATATTATATTTACAAACTTGTGCGAATTAATAACAGAAACTTGAATGAACGCTTATTTTGATTAAAACAAAATGGAATAAAAATATTTTACAAAATACTCGTATTCCTATATTGTTTTAGCACTACACATATTAAGCATTATATAATGACATTATATGAATGAAAGCTTTAAAAGTACCAATTGATTCAATAAACCATTATTATCATTTATTTAAAGCTATTGGTGATGTAGTAATTATTCAAATATAAAAAAACCATTGTTAGTTTTGTTGAATGCCAACAATTTTTGACTTGAGTCATCATTGACTCTCAATCGCATGGCAAAGATTCGTATAAGTACGTTTAAATAAATCCATGGCTGATACACTCCAAATAGACTCAACTTCTAAAAGATGGCCATGCCCAATGCTAGCACAGCAAATGGAAGAGGAAAATAAGAAAATGGTAAGCGCATGTGCACAACCAGCTGCTGGTGAAAAGGATGGCAACATGGAAAGGCGTCTTCAACGAAGGTGAATCTGAAACTGAATGCCACTCTCTGTTGCTGATGCTGTTGCTGTAGCTTCCAAGGACCTCGTCTTGTCCTCGTCCTCGCGCTCGTTGCTATTGTCGTCGCAGTCGTTGTATTGATTTTAGTGGGGCATTTACGCGCGATTATCGTTTAGTCGGCGATGCCCGAAGTATTACGAGAATGGTTATGGTCCCCGAAATAGCGACAACGACACGATACCACGATGTTGCCAGCAATTGATGCTGCCCCACCCGCTTCTAGCTTTTCTTCTTTTTCTCAGTCGTCTTCATCTTTGGCTTCTTCTGTTTCATTAGCTGAATTTCCCGTTGTTGCTTCTGAAAATTGACATTTTAGCAATGAGCCATCGAAATTATCGACAATTAAATTTAGATCTGATGCTTTACAAATATCTTAACTTGTTTTGGAAGGCTTTACAAATGTAGTGACAAACGTAAGTAATTTACATATATTTTCTTGTCTTTTTAAATTCTATCTATCCAAGTAACTCTATCATTCCAAGTAATGCCTTAATTTTTTCTCTTACATTTTAATATGATCTAAATACAACCAGTTTTAAGATGCAATTTATATAATGAGAGTATAAAATATTTATATTTATAGTAATTATTTGATATTTAGGATAGAAGATTTAGAGACACACAAATTAATTTGATGAGTAATTCTCTTTCTTGACTAGCGCCGATCAGCTTTTGAGTCCATTGCCCATTCCATTCAATTTTTTATCTCTATTGTTGAGCCGCTAAATAATACTTTTGCATGCAGACAGCTTACTCAATAAAAGTACTAGGGAGAATTTCAAATTCCAAAAGCATCGCTTTCAAAGGGACGGAAACGACATGAAGATAAGCGAGCCAAGGGACGAACAACAACAACAACTTGAAAGTGGAAAGGATGCAGGAAAATTGCTTTCATATTTCAGGTGATAATGGTTTCCTTATGTGAATTTACAAAACATTAAAGCTTCTGTGTGCGGGGTACACATAATTTCCCCAAAAAGCAATTCATGTTAATGGCGCAAAAATCCCAAAGGGATAAGGCGGCAAGAGGAGCGCCAAAAAAAAGAAAATGGCAAAAAAAATGCAAGAAAAACGTTTGACTTTTTCTCCACCAATGATGGCAAAAGGACATCCGAAGATACAAACGCGATACGCGATGGAGCTGCCGCTGCTTTGTTGTTTATTGTAATGGGCGTTCTACCGGCGCCGCCGCAGGACCCTTCACCTCCTACCCCGCCCAATACCTCTCGGCACAGCAAGCAGGATATACGAGATTAAGGACGAGGCCGAGACTGCGCAAATACCGTAACGATATGCGCAAGGGCAGGAAAGAGGAGCAAGTGAAGCAAATGGAAACGGGGACAGGTGATTGGAGCAGCCGGTTCGTGACTCGGATTCGATTTTCTTCTATGGGTCTTGTGGGAAATTTCAAGAACGTTTCTCTCGCATGTTTTAATATTTAGTTTTCTTTTTCTCACTTTAATCTTTTGCTTATTTTTTACTTTTAGCAAATGGTACTTAGACTAGGTATATTCGACCTAAGTTTTGTGTAAGAAGGTCACTCACGTCATATGCACCTATATCTCTTACCTGTTTTGGCTTTTTTACTTTATTTCAAATCGATGTGCAAGGTAAGCAGGTGAGGCAAATAAGCGTGAATTATGCTATCCTCTTAGCTGCTTTGTGTTTTTTATTGCTTTAGGCAATTAACCTTGGTCGCATTTTTAGGGGCCTCGTTTCATTTAATAACTGCAGAGATATCACCATTAAGAATACTAAAGATTGTCCTTGAAGATGCGCTGTCTTGACTGTAGCGTATATAAATTTGAGTATAATTGTATTTGGCTATAGTACAAAATATACATTGGAAATAATAAAAATTCTATTTTTGGAAATCCAAGGTTGAAACCCTTTCCCAATTTTTTTTTCAAACTTTTTTAAATATGTAAAAATCACAACATTTTTTAGTGTAAAAGTTACATTTATAATAATTTATTAAAATACTCTTAAACATAAATACATTCTACCCCAATATTATTTTAAATCTTAAAATATAAAAGATGTCAGGTTAATGTTTTTAATAAAAGCCACACACAGCATAGTTCACCGGACGAAGAACAGAAACCCCACCTATCGGCATCCTGTTGCATACAAAGTGGTTCTGTGTGCTTAATCCGGACCATTCAAATGTTTATCTTTCAATGTGAGGCATCATTAAACTTAAGCGAACCGTTTTTAGAATTTTTAACGACTTAAAGGCGGCAAAATTAGGCGAAAGCAGCCGGCAGAAAGTAACAGCTGCAAAAAATTAAATGCAAATTAGAAAAACTCTTAAAAAATACAATCGCATTAGTCTCAGATGTGAGAAATGTGATACAGGAATAAGAGTATTCCTATCTACCCACACACATACAAACACCCATACCCATACCCATCCCACAGATACAATCTTTGTTTTTGTGAGCAAAGTAATTTTTCTTGAGCCCCAGCCCCTACTCCTACCTCCACCCATACAAAAGCAATTTAGTAAGCTGTAGCCTGCCAAGTCTCAGGCCAAGTGGTGGCACGGGAAATGGAAAAGCAAACCCAATTTCCTTCCTTGGGACGCAGCCCGGCCAAATGGAATCTGCTGTGGCATGCTACTTGCTACGTGCAACCCACCACCCAACCCCCACTCCAGCACGACACCAAGAAACGCGCGCGTCTTCGCAATAAATCTTCTTTACGAGCGCACACTCTGGCAACAATGGCCGTGCCCACCCTCATCCTGCTGCTGGCCTTCAGCCTCACCCTCATCCTCAGTCTCAGTCTCAGTCGCAGCCTCCGTCTCAGCTTTTGCCACAGCTTCAGCCATCGAGTTCTGGTAAGGGGAAAATGAACCTAAGCAAACTATTCGAATGGCATTTCGGGCCAAAGGAAGAACCGAAGACGATATTGCTGCTTCTCCTGCTCCTGCTCCTGCTGCTGATGAAGAAGAAACAGTTGGCAGCCCAAGGAGCTGAGCAGCCAAAGAAATGCGGCAAAGCAAACAAATGGCAGTGGCCATGGCACTGATGTTAGGGGTGGGTTGTCAGTGCCCGCAGTCAGCCATGTTGCTCTCGGCAACGTTGTGGCTCTCGCATTTGCTGTTATTCTACTCAGGAATTCCGCACAGCCACCCCCGGAGCAGCTTCCGGCACCGGCACCGGCAACGGCAGCTGTCTGAATGCGGACGCATGAAATGGAAAAAAATGGCATTTAAGAAAAGCGAAACGAGAAAAATAAGGAGCTAAACGACTTTGGAAATTCCATTTGAGCAAACAACAGGCAACACCTCCCCTTCTTCATTCTCCTTTCCCCTATCTTTACACACACATACACATACTAAGAAAAGTAAAGTGTAGGACTTTGAGTTGGACTCGTCTTCGGTTGTAGCTCGAACATGTTGTGCTCTTAACGAATCTTCTGAGCTTTCTATATACAGTTGGGTAAAGTCGGAGCGTAGCATCTGCTATATGTATATACATATAACTATATATATATAAGAAGATGCGCTATGTCATTTAACTTCAGTGGAACCCCTACGCTCCTTGTGAACATGCAACGAGTTGTCACTTGGCATTTAAAACCCACAGATTCTGCATCCCACACTTCCCACTTGCCACATGTCGCATATGCATGTCTACTTATGTATTTCAGTGGGCAATGTTGGAACACATAATGCAAATGGCAGAAGAGACGAGCGAACGGCATCCGATCCAATATTTGCGCCAATAAATAAATTTAATGTACAAACTCCGGGCATGCGAGAGAATATTAAAAACGAAAATTATATTCTACCCAGAAGCTGCCAGGGACACACATAAATGCTCATACAAATTTATATATATACGAAGTGTATATATATACATATATATATATATCTATATTCATAGCAACTCACCCTGTCTCGTTTGTATATGTGTGTGTGCAATGCACATTTGCATAAATATAATTATGAAACGGGAAATTTAAAATTGCATTCGAAAAAAATAAAACAGAAACAGAACCATATTCATGTGGAAATTGAAATTATTATGCTGAAGACGCCTTTATACTCCACTAATAAACTGTGCAAGTCCCAGCAACAAATTCGCATTGGAATTCATAGAGGAGAAAAAAAATAAATATATATGTTTTAACACTTGTTTTTATATGAATGTAACTGGCTACTAAACATGTTTAAAAGTAAAGTAAAAAAAAGTAGAAAATTCCAGAATTACAGGAATTGCTTAGTTAAATCTATAACTAACTATAACTATTGAAAAATCAAATATAAAATCAACTTAAAAAGAATGATTTAATAAATTTATGACATCATTATAACATCATACACGCCACAGGTAATAAGTAAGTAGAGTTTCCACATATGCTGCAATACACCCCTTACACTCCTTCAAAATCGGTTAATATACAATAAATGGTTGTCTTCTTTGTATATATGAATGTGTATATTTGTAGATAAATACATGTGCCTGGATATGACGCGCTTTGCAATCGAAACACGTATCGTTCATGTTTGGTGATTATAAAGTTTTAATGAATACGCAACACATCAACCCCCGTTCCATCCTCCTCGCACCACCTCCGTTGTCCAACTCCACACCGTTGGCAATATTGAGTTGGATGCACGTTGGCTTCCCTTATGTCAATTCCCCTACCGAGATATTCGTACAACAACTGCAGCGGCATTTCATTTTTACAACGGCATCGCACAAAGCTCTGTGTGCCAGGCAGGATATTAACACGTACATGTGTAGCATCGCAGGATGTGTGTCCTCATGTCCCCATGTCCTAACAACGCATAAATATGAATGACTTCGAGCAGAGTTGGCGAAACAAACCCCTTTTCCTTATACTTACGTACAAATTTCCCCATTCAATTGGCTTTCAAGTCGTGTTCCTTACGGGTTCGACCTTTACAGCCGTATTCATATCCATTGCCATTCGGAATCGTTAAGACGCACTCTTTGTCTTCAAAAATTCTCATTTATATGTCTAATATCCGCAGAACATGCAAAATATTCAAGGACCAGTCTTTCTTCCTTCGACGCATATACGAATTTGGAAGGAATACATTGGCATTATATGAACATCTTTAATTACGGATCCATTTAAAAATTTATTTTAAGATTATCATATGTGTATATAATAATAATAACATAAAATAAGTGCATGTTTAATGGTTTTTTATATCAAGCACTCCTGGATATTCGATGATTGAGATAGTTTATTTGTATCAGGAAATTAGGAGCTTTATTATAAAGAGTCATTTATTAAATAGAAAAATTTTCTTTATTAAATATATTTAGATATTCATTTCTATTAAGTTGGCAGTAAAACTTTCATAAAAAGACTGAACAAATAATAAAGCTAGAAATATAATTAGTAGCTTCAAAAGAGGTGTTTTTTATACTGCCCAACCCCATCGGAATGCTTTTTACAACAACTACTACATTTAATGAAGCTCTTTTTCCCTTCTGCCAAACATCACACATCTACTTTATTACTATAGTAGTTATATATTTTTAAATGCCTTTTTAAGGTATAAATTTGTATAATGCTGTAGGAGTTGCTGTTGTTAATTAATTTAAATGTCAACTTCATAACAATCGCCATACTCGCTCGTATTACAGCCACAGCTGTCCGCTTACCTGTGTTACCTGTTCATCGCGCACTAATGAACACAAGCAGCAACAGCAACAACAACAACAACAATAACAACGCTGACAAGTTGCAATGTTGAAAATTAATTACGCTGCGGATTGGTTGGCATGTTACCAGTTAATTACGACCGTTTTCGCCTCTGAGTGAGCCGCGTCTGTCGACGACAAATGGAAGTTATGGCCGAATTCAGCATTGTTATTGGTCCATGTCGGGTACAAGCCCAACCAGCGTTTGGCATAAGGCAACAAAGACGGAGGAGTGGCCCAAAACTAGTTTCTTTGCCGCTTTGTCTTTGTCTCCGCCGTCTCCGTTGCGCTCCCCATCGAGTTTAAGTCATAAATCCAATCAAAGTTCCTTTTAATGGCGTTTTTCTTAATGCAACCATTTTTTTCCTTTTTTTGCTCTGTTCTTCGTTTTGCGGTTGTGTTGCTGTTGTTTTTGTTGTTGTTTTTATCTTAATTGAACGATGGACCACACGTGAGTCAAATTTTATATTCATTCGACTGAGTTGACGGTATCTATATTAGGTGGAACTTTTTCTAATTCTGGAAAAGATCTAATTTAAAAAACAGTTTAAATTATTTACAGTGGTTGCTCGCTACCTAAATATGAAATAATCGAAAATTCTTTACAAAATTATAATTTTTTATAATTGTTAAATAAAAAATGTTACTTTAACTATTCAAAGAAACTCTTCTCATGTCTTCATAGCATTCCATTCACTTCGAATTGTGGCTAGAAAGTGAATTCAGTTATGGACTATTTGAGGCTGTAATTCGTTTTAGAATTGCACATTTGGCAGGACATTAAAATGCCACCAAAAAAGAATCAACACGACATTTTCGCCAGTTTATAGGAATTCTACGGGGTGTGGGAGTAAAGGATTCGTTAGCGGGCTCCCTCGCAGGGTGCCAGCACTGGATCTTGATTAGAATTCTTAAATATTTATAAAAACAACAAACTATGGCTTGGGCCATTGGGCACAACAAAAGCAAACAGGTAGATTCGCATTCCAGCTGGCATCCAAACTACTTTGGCACCATTCCCCGTTGCCCCTTTACTGCCACGCCCAAATGAGGTATGCCTGTGGGCGTATGAAATTTACATAGAACACAAATAAATGAAACAACAGTTAGCCGTGCACGAATCGGGTTATGAAATTAACATTTGGAGCTTTGCCGTGCGCCCGAGCTGGGTTCCATTTAAGATGAGGCGTCTCCCCTCTTCCATCCCTGTTGGCCTGCTGAGCCAGCACTTGCCAGTTGGCCGCAACTAAAAATGCGAAAAGTCGACAAAAAGTCTAAAAAGTTTTCGGTCTCCCCGTGCCAAACTGCGGTGCGGAGCTCTTTCGAAACGAAATTAAATTTTCAGTTGAGTTGCCAGCATCGCACGGCCCCTCGTCCCTTCGCTCCTAAGAAGTGCTGGGTCGGGAACTGGGACCTGAGAGTGGGCATTGGTATGGGGTATACTGCTGGATTGCCAGTGCAACGGAGCTGGCATCCAAATAGAAACTGGAACGTTGGCATTGGCAGCAGCAACGCTGAGGACACAGTCGACACATTTAACGATTATTGCCGGCCATTAAAAATAACAAGCAAAAGTTTTGCGCATAAAGCCGCTTCGGGGATTCATTCAACGAATCAGAAAGGCGAGCAAAACTCTTTTGCCGAATCCTTTCTCAATTGCAATTGTTGATCCTTTTGCAACTGTGAGGTATTCGGTCTGTATCGTTGTCGCGTTTCGCACTTTGCAATGAAATCGCTAAAGTTTAAATTCAATTCTATTCAAGTCAACTGAGCATTTTTTTTTTTTTTGTAAAAATTGTTTTCTTCTACACAGCTGTGATATTCTTTGTTTTAAAAGTAATTTTTAGCATTCCAGGTAAGTTCATATTCAATCGTTTTTATAAGAAATCAAATGGGATATTAACTAATGGGATAAATAAAATGGGATGATGAAAATATTTTAGATACTTTTATAATGCTCATAATATGTGAAAACAGTAATAATAAACTTGTAGTATTACTATAGTTGAGACGATTTTCTTTGGTCTTAGCAGCTACTTTTAAAAAGTGCGCCAATTTCAAGCTCTCTCAAAAAAGCTGAATAGTATAGCACTGTGTCATTTAGGGTTTCGTTATGAGTGGCTCTACGTTAACAGATAAATGCCAAATTGAGTACAGATTAACAGAGACTCCTCCGGATAACATTATGATGTTAATTTGAAAATTAAATTGTTGTGGCGCGGTCACGCGTTGTATCGATAACAATCGTATTTATCGACTCAAAAAAAATCGATGTAATTGTATATTAGTTTTGTGTATTAACAATACAGGTGAACTATTCAAAAATGTATTCTAACAAATTCCTATGGGATTTTATAAATGTTATGTTCGCGATTGTACTTACAGAATTCACTCAACTGAACGAAAGTTCTACCGTTTAACGGAGGTGCTTAAGTAAGTAACTTAAGTACTCCACTTAACAGCTGCTCCTCCACTTAACAGAAACATATTCAGTTACTACATTTTTGTTGTTGTCGCATGCGGTCACACTGGGCACTGTTTAAAGTGTGGAAAATATTGAATGAAAATAATTGTTAAAAAACAGAAACAATGGACAATGTAAAGGAGCTAATACAATTTCTGCAACCCAATCAGCGGCTAGATCTTAAAGCAGTGGCACTTACGCATGTCCTAAGTAAGTGATTGCACATACAACGATGAACTGTGTAAACAAAATATTCGGCTACTGCAACACGTGCTCTAGAATGAATTTGTATCTGGAATTTATATTTGTTTTGGGTAGGTTTGACTGGCAGTGCGGAGGGAAAGGAAGCAATACTATCGCTTGATGAAATGCTTATGGCCGTTTTTGGACTGACCATCGATGCCAACGCTACAGTTGCAAAAGATGCGGTGCTCAGCCTGATTAACCTGACAGCAGAAGAAGATGGCGCCATCAAAGTGTTCGAGTTGTCGAAGCAAGTGACACCCGTAAGATAAATTAAACTGCAAATTAAGCTAAAATTAACCCGTTGCCTCTGCAGACCTTTGCCATTGTCGAGAGGGCTGCCAAGCAGATTACCGACGAACAGGCGGAGCTGGCAGATGCCTGGAGTATGGTGCTGAGTAATCTTACCCGCGTCGAGTCGCTCGTTCATGCTATACTTGACTCATTGGAGCCAACGTTGTCCCAATTGGCCAAGGCCTTTGCCCAACTGGACTACAATAAGAAAAAATCCAAACTTCACTATTTGGCGCCCATATTCTGCAATTTAACTCAAGTGCCGCGCGGTCGTGAGTTGTGCTGCCAGCCAAAGTATCGGCTGCTGGAGAAGCTGCTGCCCTTTGCCTCGTTCGAGGAGAGCGTGGTTCGTCGAGGCGGTACTATTGGCATCCTTAAAAACATATGCTTTGATGCAGTGTATCATGATGTGATATTAAATGAACAGGGTGACATATTGGTCGCCATACTACAACCGTTGTGTGGACCCGAAGAGTTCAGTGATGAGGACAATGAAAATCTCCCGATTGAATTGCAGGTGAGTAAGCTAACAATTGTGACATTGATAAAATATTAAATGTGTCCATTGATTTATGCCAGTACCTGCCCGAGAGCAAGACTCGCGAAACGGATCCAGATCTGCGAAAAATGCTGCTCGAGTGCCTGCTGCAACTGTGCGCCACACGACGCTGCCGCGAGGTGCTGCGCGCCAAAGGTGTCTATGAGATTCTGCGGGAGTACCACAAATGGGAGGCCAAGGTGGGTCGGGACAGTGACTGTGTATTAGCCTGTGAGAATGTTGTGGATATTCTAATCAAGTGAGTTCAAGTTTTACTTTTGCAAATGCACAATTTAGAGATTTATTGTTACAGGAAGGAGGAAGAAATTGGCCTGGACAACTACAAAACTGTCGAAGTGCCATCTGATCAGGCCGAAAAGTTTGTTCAGGAGGATGCTGCCTATGTTAAGAGTCTTTTAGATTAAACAACTCCTCGTCTCAGACTGTAAATATGTATAGCCTTAGTTAAACTCAGTAAGCATATTGCATTTCAATATATGTATGACCTTTTTATTCAGAAAAGTTTATAGTTTTGTGAATAATTGTGTGTTTGATGACTTAATAAGCGCTAGAAAAAGTTTTACGCTCGCATTGAAATGCAAAAGAAACAATTTTAATTCAATTCGATTAGTTTTAGTAGCTTCGTTTATCTAGTTATTCTGTTATCCGTTTGCGCTTAAATGTAAATATAAACTTCTTAAGTGCTAAATATAAATGTTTAGCAATTGTAATTGCCATGAAACTTTCAATGTTTTATACACTTTGCTTGGTCGTTCATTGTATGTACTTATATATTTTAATTACTTAAGAGTATTCGAACAGTTCGTGTAGGAGTGTGTGAGTAAAAGAATTGAAATTCTGCATATATTGGTTGCTAGCCAATCAGGTGCTTTAGTTTGCTTAAACTTTTGCTTTTGATTAAATATTTTGTTTTATTTTTGTTGCATTGAAAGCAAGCGATTTCAGCAAAATTTTGTTATCATATCAAAAATGTGTGCAAACATTCTTTACTTTTTAATTCTTTTATTTTTACATATGTAGTTAATTTTCATCTTAACGCAGAAACCATTTCAAGCTCGCTTTTTGTGTGAGAAATGTAAGTGTTACGATAATCAAAGAAACATAAATAAAGTGTTCTTGTAATAATAATTACATTTTTGTATGATTATCATAAACTATTCTTGTTTATAAAATGCTATTGTTTTTGATCTTTTAGGCTTTGCACATAGATTTAGCTTGGTCCTATTGGTTTTTCATTATCATTTAGTTAGACTTTTTAATTCAACTTTTAGGCTTAATCTAATTTTCCAAGTTGAGAGCTCAATATTTTTCCTTTTAATAGGGGTTTTGTTTATATTTTCCTACTAATTTTGTTTTCGTTTTAATTTGTTAACTTAGAACTGCTTGTCGTATTAAATTCCTGCATAATCGGGCCATAACGGAGTTAACTCATAAATCAAACGGCGAAAAATAGGAAGCCGATCGTAAAGTGACATCATTTACGGCTAAAAGCTTATTTCAATACCTAGAAATTGGCTGAACAGTAGGTATTTTACCCAAAATATAGATAAGATAAGACAGATCTATAAAAGTTTCAGTTTATTGTACAAAATCTACCTAGTTGGGGGCATTATTTGAAGAATCGTTTATCGCATCTCCATGCGGCGAGAGAGAACCTCATACTCGAAGATCTTGACCTCATCGGCATCATATGGAATGTAGAGGCAACCGTGGGAGGGATGTACCTTTCCCACAGTCAGACTGCCGGCATGATAGCCGCGTCCTGCATACAGATCCTCGCCGTCCACATTGCGTCCCACTCGGACAGCGCCAGCGGGCACCTCTCCATTCGCACCGGGCAACCACTCGTAGTTCTGACCGCTAAGCACCTCGTAGCTCTCCAGCTCAATTTCTTGGCAGGCAAATGTCACGTACGCCTTGCCCTTGTTGGGAATTATCTTTGCCGGAAGCAGATCGTTGTTGTGATAGGCACGGCCAACGTATATGGTATCCCCATCGGAATCATGGCCTGCCACAACAGCATCCTGCGGCAAGGCACCGTGGCTATAGTGTAACCAACTGTTTCCTACAAAGGATCAATCACAATGTTAGAAGGGCCATTGACATTGTTGAAAGCCAATCTGCTTACCATCCATTATGTTCAACTTTCGAGTAAGTACTAAGAGTGGGCTACGGAATTTTACTTATAGAGGTTTTAATCAGCGATAAGGCTATTGATAAACCCGGCTATTGATAAGCCTCAGCCTACAATCTGCTGATGAGTCAAGCCTATTAACTACCCATATCAGATCATAAAACATCGATAGACGCGACACTTTACGACATGATTTAGGGTGCGCAGAGCATTAGATTGGGGTTCCAATTGGAATTCGAAGAAAGTGAAATGTGTCAATCGGAGAAATCAAGCTTGACAGCGTGTCATTAACATGCAGATGAGAAAAATTCATTTTCGTAAAATTAGTTGTTTTCGCAGCTTAAAACATTTGTTAACTCTATCTATGTGGCCATTAAATGTTAATTATTTATAATTGCTTATTAAATTGCCTAAAATTCAGCATCTTCTAACGAATAAATCAATCTATTTACAATAGTCGAACAATAGTACACAGGTGATTTGTAAGTCCGTAAATGTAAATACTTAATATAATTAGCTAAAAATAATTGCAATTGAATTTGAATTCTCATTTTTACTAGCTTTGATTTTAGACTCGATTCTTGACTAGCAGCGCTTGGCGTTAATACATAGTTTTAATTTAGCTTTTGCTTTTCATCAATTATTGTTAAATAGTTGTTAAATATTCATTTATAAATCACATAATTGCTTGATGAATTCCATATAAATATTTTTGCTTTTCTTCTGCCCTTCTGTTATCCTTGTGTTTATAGTTGAATGTTTGTGTCTGTGTGTGTGTGTGTGCAATTACGGTAAGGTGCAATTGTAGACACAGAGAGAGAGAATGGGATAGTCGATGTCGTGAGTATAGCGTATGAGTTGTGTAAAAATATTCGCGCAGCTGAATTATATTAAATGCTTTTTCACGTTCACTTTAGCTAAATCCCTTTAACTTCCATGGGATGCCAGCTTTAGCTCCTGTTGTTGTTGTTGTTGTTATCCTTATTGCTGTTATTGTTGTTGTCACTGCTACCTTGCAGCCAGCAGCAGCAGCGCCAGGCTAAGTAATAGGGACTCGACGTCCTTTGGGTGGCTGCCATTGCAGGCATCCGCATCGCTGCAGCTCTGAAGGCAGCCGTGCACATATCTAAACGATGGGGAGAGAGAGAAAGGGAGAGAGTAAAAGGGATAGAGTGATAATGTTAAGTTATGGCTGCGACAATGGGAATATATTAATGTCAGCATGTTACACACACAGGTAACATGCGAGTTTTGTTAGTGCACAACTGTGCGCTATTTAATATATGTACGTCAAAGGAATGGAACACATTGCAATGCTGCTATGCGAGGGCGTAAAACATGATATTTATCAGCTGTTTCCATATGTGCAGTGAAAGCGCAAATAAATAGCTCGCTTTTACTTATATTTGTTTATTAAGAATACTTTCTGGTCTAAAAGGATGCGAATCTCTTATTTAATTGCTGTGATTAAACTAAATGGTCTAAAATTTAATAACTTCTGTGCATAAATTACTGTGAAGTTATTCAGGCTTATCGCCATTTTTAATAAGCAAGAGACTGCGTTGAATAACAGTCGAATTATGTAATCAGTTGTTCACTAAATTTCCTAAATCTGTTCCGTTTTGCGGATTAAATTTAACTTTGAACTGTTGAATTAAATCAAATTAAAACAAAAATGATACTTTTTAATAAAAAAGGAAAACAATTAAGCAGTATTAAATTAAATATGTAATTTCACAAGTTACGCACCTGTTATCATAGTAGAATTTACCACAATGCGACATTCTTATAATCTCTGTGTCTGTTGTGAGAGTGCCGCTGTCCAGGGCGCATCCTCGCACAGTTATCGTCTCGCCGGTGTCATCTGTGGCAAATTGAAATCAACTCAATCATATCACATAATCTCCTTATCCATATCTGATCTCATCACTCACCATAATATCCGGCGATTTTTATGCAAGCCGTTGCTGGGAAGAGTCCATCGCGGCCTTTGCGACCGCCCATACAAGGTGACTCCAGTATGGCGGTGGAATAATTATTATGAAATGGATCGTCGCACGCCTTATTGGCGCCGTTATACGAAACACACTTGAAACAGTCTATGCAGTAGCCTATTATATGAAGTACAAAGGAAATACGTATTATTATTAGCATTGATGATACGATTGCCTCGTTAACAAGTTGTCGTTTCATCGGCTGTCTTCGATGTCCACTTACCGCTACTGATGAACGCGCCGAGCAGCAGCGCCAGGCAGCTGAAGACTTCCATTGATGTTGGCGCCCTCATGGCTGGAATTCGATTCGTAGGATGCTTGAAAAGGACAACGTTATGTGGCCCCCTGCCAATTGGGGCGCTGCCACATTTTTTTTTGCCTGTAAGCAAAGTAAAGAACAGACATTAGGACTGATTGATTATGTGGCTTCTGGGTGCTGGTGGCCAACATATTGAAAACGCCAAGTCAAGAGCTTGGCATATACTGAGAATTCTAAGTACATTGAGTTTTTCATTTTCATAATTGGCTTTTGTACAATCCCTGGTCTATTCATGTAAAGAGTCAATTCAGATTTCGGATTTGTCGACTCAATGGTTGAAAGCATCAGGCTCGTAAAATTCAAAAACTTTGCGAGCCTCCCGCAGCTTCTGCCCTGTTCAAAACTTCCAAACGGAGTCCATAAAAATCTCGCCAGGACACACAAAATGCGATTCCTGTGAAGAAGCCGCCCAGCCAACCAAGAAGGAAATGTAATAAATTTTCCAACGCCAATTTTTTGGGCAAAAGAAGGGTGGGGAGCGGAAAGAGGTTCCTTGCGGACGCAGCGTGTGGCATATTTTTATTGCAGGAGTGTAAATAATTGCTTTTCAGTCGATTTTCGTGTCGAATGCTCGCCATATTTTTTTTTATTCTTGTTCTTGTTAATAGTTGTTGTTTTTGTTATTGGCAGCTTAATAGCCCTAGTTGATTGGATTGGGTATTTTTCTTCCTTGTCTCAAATTCTCTTTCCTCTTCATTTGCTGCTCTGCAAATTATGACAAATGATTTTGACTTACGGTCTGAAACCTGCCAGCGTTGTACTTAAGCTAAGAGAACATAATTTATGGGAGGAATGCGTGTGGATTAAATATGATTCGGGAGTGAGTTTCACCTATTGCATAAACATATTAATTACTTTCCAGCGCGATCCTGCCAATAAATAATTCCACTCCATTCCAACAATTGCCACGATATATGTATGATAAGCAAGCTCGGCTCATGTCGGTATCAACTAAGACAACGGGGGGTGAAGTGGATGTTAGTGAGCCAGTAGGGACGCTATTGATATGAAAACAAACGTCGCAGCAATATCAAATATGTATAAAGCAAACACGACCATGTGGAAGGGAGTATCCTATCCATATATTATGAATAAAGTCAATGGTCATGGTATGGGAGTTTCTAATGAAATCAATGTGTCTGTTCTCTCAGGCAACTTCACGGCGTTCTCATTACGCAGATCGTGTTCCAGAGTCAGGCAACACACTCTAACTGTAATTAAATTGCAAAATTTGTACTTCTCCTCTGCTGACCTCTCTCTCAACTCTATTTGCAAATTAGCCACAAAGCAGGCCAACGGGCTAACTGACAGTCATTCAAGCAGGAAACAGCATTCAGTGCCAGTGTTGACGGAAACGGAAGTCAGCCATTCCACACATTACATTGTCTTTCTTGATACTTCTATTCTCTGACCAAATTAAGTTTACCCCTTTGTGAAGAGGTGTATTCTTGTCTGTGGCTCATAAATATATATACCGTTGTGACGGTTCCTCACATCCTGGTAATATTCAACTCAACAGATATCCTTTGTGATTGTCCTTATTTAACGACTGTCAATGTGCTTGTTAGTTGCAGTCTCCTTCTCTCTCTGTGTGGCAAGACTTACTTAATTTCGTGGCTACCTTTATAGCCAGACAACAGCTGGAAAGACTGGCCATCGCTTATGACTAGGCAAAATGAAAGTTTGCCCCATTTCCTGGCCAATCTCACAGTCACGCAGATAAAGGCCACTCAATTAGTTGCTTCCTTAAGCCAGATTGTACTCTTGTTCCACTCCAAATCTGAAATCTGTAATGCCTTCAGTTTTCGCCATTTTCTTTTTTCGGGTGTGCCTAATCTGGTTTATATGGGAGGCTCCTTGGACTGCCCCGTGGCGCACATTAAAAATGAAAAATGACAAGGCGCTCGAAACCAAAAGTCAGATAACCAAACCTCTTCCCTTTCACCCGCTCCAATTGTCTTAACAAAGAAGCCTCCTCAATGGTAGGCCATTAGTTTCTTAATCTGCTTGTTAATGGCGGAGGGAAAAGGCATTCAGGGAGAATGAGGAGATTCTGGATTTAATGCTAGGCACGAGCGCATATATTTCATGTAGATTTTAATTGCGGGTGCTCATTAGGGTTCAGGACCAGCTTAGGTAAATTCGTCCAGTAGGAGGTTTCGAAATGGAACAATTGAATGGATAATAGATTTGTATTGCATAAAAAAAGAATACTTTAGGATTTTAAGTATATGATTCTTAGAAACTCTGGCAAGAAGAGAAAGAATTTCTTTTGTTTGTTGCTGAAACCAAATGATTTATTATGATTTCGGCTTGTCGGCATGTCCTCAGCAGTGGGCGAGGACTGTCCTCTGTTCGAGTCCGATGATTAAGCACACTGAAAGTTCGATATTATCGGCCAAGTCATCACTCCCTTGTCTCTCCCTCTTTCGATGAGCTGACAAGGGTTCAAAGTGTCAGAGGCGACAAAAAAGCCAATCCAAGGGCAGACAAGCAAATTTAGGCCCAAAGTTTAGACAAAGGTCTTCTTCAGCTTTCTCAAATCCCTCTTTCTTTACTTCAACAACCGCGTGTGTCATTGTGCCTTAATGGCCTGGAAGTAAATGCCACATAGCGTCCATTTTGCTGCTCAGCTTTGAATTTCAATCAAAGTTAACAAAGTTTCTGGCCCTACATCTGTTGTGTTCCTGTTTTTTACAATGTGGACATTTCACAGGCTGAATTTCAATTTCTGTCAAATTAACTTTAAGTAAATTAAAGTTAAACAGCAAAAAAAAGTCCAGCCATTCATCTTTTAATGGAAACTTCCGCTGGAAATGACCGATCATTAAATTAGATTTTCAATTGTCTGTAAAAGTTCTAGCGAATTATCACTCAACGTTTACTTATTAAAATGTATCAGGCATCAAGCTAAAGTGGCAAATAACTTTGTTAGCTAACTTCCATTATATTTTGCTTGTCAATTTTCAGAGTTTCATCTTTTATTTAGTACGCATCGAGGGGCAATTATATTTTTACTTGGCCAAATACATGCACAGACATGTGTGTGAAATGCATTTGCAAAACTGCAACGCTTTGGCCAAAATTGTTGTCGTTGGGAAATGGGAAAAACTGTTTTCACCCTTTGCAGTTAGAATATGTGTGTCTGTGCGAGAGTGTGTGTAATTACTGTTATTCTCTCACGAACAGTCGAGTATGTGACAAAGCTGGTCGGTGAGCTATTTAATTATTCTCTTCCATAATTTCATTAAAATAGTACAGCGCTTGTTTACTTGCAATAACTTTTTATTTTCATTTCATATTCATTTTATCACAAAGTAAACAAAAAACTTATAAATATGCAAATGAAAATCAGTTGCTGAGTAAGTGCATTAGTTTATTAGTTAAGTCAGTTTAAGGCCTTAAAACCATTTAATTGACAGAAATGGCATAGTATTAAATATCTATTTAAAAATAACAGATGTAATAAGTTTAACCTTTTATAGAACGTGATCCATATTGAAGGGCGAATTCAATGATCCCAAATTTCCAAAGAGTCTTTGTATGTTCACTCTGAAAGCCAATTAACTATGTCCTGTTTACTACTTAGTGTCGTTCTGCCCTCACTATGTATGGGCCATGCTATGTGGGCTATTAACGGAAATCGTTTTAACGTTAAAAAAATGGTGGAAGCTCACGCAAGCGACCTCTTTCTTGGACTCGTTCACCCAGAAAGGCAGGAGACTTATGGCAGGCTCATGAGAGGGTCTTATTGTCATGCTTACCATTAGTTAAGCACTTAAGCCAATTTTTTCAATCACTGCGGCCTTCTGAATTGGCTCTCAAAATACCAGATGCCAATTTGAATGTCCCCGTATGCGAATCAAGCAAAAGAGCATAATCCGCATTCACTGAAATATTTCTGCGGGTGTTAAAACGAGTGCAGCCTGCAAGCGACCACCCAACACAATCGTGAAACCACCAAAGCCACCGATTCCACTGCAACACACACAGGTTGCATTTGTGGTTGCCCTGAGGCACGTCCTTTGCAATTTGTCTGTCCGTCTGCCCGACTGTCCCTCTATATGAGCCCTCACTGTTGTCATAAATCAACAACGCGACATGTGGATTGTTGGCAATTTCACGCTGCATCCTCAAAACATTCCAATTACGGAATTACCGCACACATAATTGCAGTCGCAAATGATGGACATTTCGATTATAGACATGTTATTAAGCAATTTTTATGTCTCGAAATATAAGTTGTTTATATGCAGATATTGTTCTTTGTCAAGTATTCAATTAAAGTTGTAGTTGAGGCTCCGACTTCAACAGATTCAAACTTCTCAAAAGAAAATAAAAAATGTAATTCCATTTAATGATTTTCTTCAATTTAAGCTGCGTCACAAATAGATAGGATTTAAATGCATTGAACCTGGGCCATGTCAAGACTTAAGCAGGCCAATGGCCATTTGCACTTAAGAAACGCTTTTGAATCCTGCGTTGATCCTGATCCAGTGCCACTCAAATGGAAGTGGAGAAGATAAGAAAGTCTAGGACTGCACTCAATAGTTTCTGGGTCGAAGAGCAGCTTAAGACATTTCCTACTGCTGCTTCAGCTGCATGCAAAGCAGCTCGGCAACCCCCTCATCCACCTCTTCTGCCCACCCTTCTCTTTTTGCTAAATGCACTCGAAAAATGGCAGCTGCTTTCTAAGCTAATTAAGAACTTAATGATGTGGCAAACTAGCACCAAAGGGCTGCAAGTTGGGGCACCTAATCTTCTTCTATTGACGCCAATAGCTTTGAGGGTGTGTTGGTTGTTGTGTGTGTGTGTGGGTGTGTGTCAATTGTCAGCTGTGCTAAGCTCGATGGCACTCGACCGCAATTGGCCAACCACAAAAGCGACCCTGGGCCTGATATCCGAGTGCTGAATGTGTTTGCCACTCAATAAGTGCCACTCGCTGGCGGAGGATGCCTCGACTAGACTCCTCTTCATCCTCCTGTTCCTCTGTTTCCCTCATCTGGTCACACGGTTCAGTGGCCAAACGAGGTTGTTCACTTTTTGTTGCCTGAACTACAAAGAGGAAATTCAATCTCACGATGTCAATTCCCCGACAGCTGAGACAGAGGCAATGGAAAACAGAGGTGATTCAGAAAGAAACATGCAACCAAGCAGAAGGTAAACATGACCATTGTTTGAGAGTCCTTTTTGGCTCACAATTCATGTGGTTGTGTGGTTATCTTGTTGCTCCAGTTCGTTGACCAGATAAATTAATGAATTGGCTTCACTTTACAGTTTTATCGCGAAATTGGAAGAAGGGAGTGAAGTTGGAAGAGGGTGGAGAAAAGAGGCTAGGGAAAGAAGGAGGGGACGTGAAGACGTCCTTAATGAATTGCTTTACTTCAGGTTTCATTTACAAAGTCCCAGCTGCAGTTCTCAACTAATTGACATAATACACAAGTTGTAGGTGGGGAGCGGTTTGGGGTTAGGACTTCCTTCTAATTAATTAAATTATGCTTGTAAACGCTTTGTTGTTCTTCTTCATTCTCATTTTTACGTGGAATTTTAAGAGGCTTTTTTCATTAGCTTGAAGTGTGTGCGCTCTGAAAAAGAAGAAGGAGACGATGTCCTTGGATACGTACTACTCAATGTCTTAAGGAATTGACTAGGTATTCAAATTTGATGCGTATAAAATTGAACCCAGAGAATTACAAGGAAGGCAAGCTGCTTACACTATTTTATTTCTATTTTAAGGCGGGAGAAAGTTGAGTAGTGCTAAGGATATATTTCATCTATTATTGACGGTCAATATTTAAAAATTAACAGTGATTGACTGACCTGTCGGCTCCTAAATCTGATTTCAGTGTCAAGGTGCGTGCCCCTTTACATGACATAACAAAAGGGACAATGACAGTAAATGTCATTTGCAAGTTTCGTAGTAATCTAAATTTTTAAACAATTCCATGAATAACAAAACAGCAATCGACCCATCCACACAGAGTGCCACACCAAGAAGGAAAGTTATCTATTACATTCTTCAAAAGTCCTCTCTTAGGTTGGGAAATTTCGCGAGAGAAAACTCAATTTAAAGTTGAGTTCCTGAGGCTTCGGCCATATGATTCAGTGTCAGATTGAAGAACTGGGTTTCAGCAGCCATATGAAGTTCAAGTTGTTTATGTATTGTATACATATTTGTGTGTGTATATAACGATGTATGTAGGGATGCAAGGGCCACAAAGGTGAGAAACCGAATGGGAAAGGTGTCGCCTCACTTCCTAGGGGCAGCAAAAGCTTTAACTCAAGTGAAAATGAAAAGTTTTACAAGGCAAAACAGAAATGAGAATACCAAGAGACTTTAATACATGTTTATACAAGACTCACACACATATACTCACACAAAAGCAGAGGGCTAACCGACGAGGCAATTAATTTGATGTAGTCACCTCATCGGGGACCACACAAGGACTCACAGGGAATACAAAATGGCGACATGAAAACTTAAGATAATTAAACCGCTAATCCAAATACTGCTGCCTGTATGAGTAAATAAGAATATGTGTGTATGCTTAAGAAAATTAAAATTTTACTTAGAATTTTTGAAAATGATGTTAAAGAATTTAAGTGCGTGCTAAGGGCTCAACACAAATGGTTTGTGGCTGCGTGTCCTTGTTGATGTTTACTTTTCTGTTTCCTGTCACTTGATGCTTATCCCAGCCCCCTCCATCACCACTTACATAGCAAATATTTAAACATAATGAGAATCTCGGCTTTACCTTTTTCCGTTTGCTATGTCTGCTTATCTGTCAAGCTGTAAAGGAGCTTTGTCTTTAGAGAGTCGAGTGTTGAATTTGCACATCTAATTAAGTTAATCGTCTCACGTCTCACTTCAAAGCATGCGTGTTGTACTTTAAAATTAGTATGAGGAATTTGAAGAGGAAGTGCGATAATATGACATTTAGTAGTTGACACTAAAGGAGAGACAGATAAATTAAGTACTTGATAAAGATAGACAAGCATCACCTGTCAAACTGTCCCAGTTATCCAAAGTTCAACAAATAACTGACCCAAATGGCTGATTGCAAAATGAAAACAAGGAAGTGAATAATAAAGCAGCTGCACGAATTTTAATGAGAGATGAGAGTTGCATTATTATGAATGGGGCTTGGGCCTAAGGTTTCATTCCACGAACTTCCATAAGGATGGGAAATATCTTCGATTTATGCTTCGGCCGTAAATCTAAGCAGCATTTTCCTACATGCTTTTTTCACAATTTTGCACAAAGCCGATGAAGCGTTAAGCGGTAGCAAAGACCCAGATTTTGTTGCCCGATCCACAATATTACTTGGTATTGAGGGTAATAAATAAGATAGCAAACTTTCAACTGCCTCCTTTGTCAAGCTGTTTGCAATTTATGCAATCGGAGAACTATGCAAATGCCTTGCCATATATTTCAAATGCTTAGAATAAACACAACTTTTGGGCTTTAAAGTGCAGCTGCAGTAAATTGTCAAATAATTGCAAGTTTCAATTCAGTTTAACAACCTGATACAAGTGCATACGTGACGTATACGTATCATGATCTCTCCACATCCATTTGTGTCCTTCTGACGGGTCAATGACAGACGAAATTGTCAGTCGTTCGTCTCGCGACGCATTGCGCCAATAATTTCTCATTATTTTTTCAGGAAGCCGATTTACAGCATTCGGAAAGGCAGCATGAGAAGAAAACGAAAGAAAATCTGCCTGTCTGTTGGCATTATCCATGTCCATGGCCTTCTTTAAAGCACGGGCTGTCTGCTCTTGCTTATATCTGTTTGCACATCGCTCATTGGCATTTGCCAGCCCTGGCTCGAGTTAGTGAAGCGACTGTCGCTGCTGCTCATCAAACAAAGTGCATTTTGTCGTTTTGCAACAACATAAACGAAGACAACAACAAGCAGACCAAAGGGAAAGCAACTTTGTTTTGTTCATATTTTATTTTGCTTGCTATTTTCAACTTTTCCCACTAAATATTTCTTTTAATTTCAACCAGCTAAGAGGCGCACAACAATTTCTCTTCATTTCTCTAGGAAGAATCTACAAAATGTCCAACATGCCGCAAAGTATGCAATGCACAGAGTAACTGTTAAGAGTTGTGAACTTTAACTGCATCGAGGAAAGCGGAAAAACTGAAACAGGGGGTAAGAGAATTTAGCAATAGACCAGAGAGCAGCTAAGGGAAAGGCAATACTCGGAGTGGAAACTTCAGCGTTTCTTTCACTTATTTGGCACATACACTTTCTGCAATACGACAAGTTCTTGCGTTCTCCCAACTTATTTCAACTTGAGAGAGAAACACGAGACACGAGAAAGTTTTTGTGCCTTTGTGCAAATATTTTGCACGGAAATTGCATTTGCGGTGCCGCTTGCAACAATTACAACAACAATGATGACGTTGATGACGATGGCGTGATAATTAAAATTGTGCGAAAGTCAGCGGAGAGAAAGAAGGCTAAAAAAGTTGTGTAATAGAGTCTCGGATGCAATGCGGCGTGTTAAATGTAGCAGGCTCAACGGGGAACTGTGCCAAATTGCAATGAATAAGTAATGGATACTAAAAGTGAAGAAAAGAGAGAGGAGCAGAGGGATAAACGCATTCAATAGTCATGATGACTATTTGGCTTGGTTAATGATGGAACAGTCGAAATCATTCGAGTACACATTCACTCCCACTGTAGTGCTCACTCACATTTCTAAACTACAGAATAATTTCAAAGTTACTGACGAAAGCAACCAATTTTGAAGGGAATCCAACACTCACTTCAGACTTTACAATTGCAACTCTGTACAGAGTTCTTAATATCCTGTCATTTGCATAAAACCCAACAATATGAAAGCAAATTCCGAGCAGTTAAGCTCCCCAGTTAAGAAATTTTGAATAACAAGGGCAACAACTTCAGTGAATGAAAAATTCAACTTGTCTTAGTGGCAAATACACAAATAATTAAAGAGCTGTTGGTTTGAATAATAAACTCGATAAAGTTTAAACAGCTAAATAAAATATGAAAAAAACTATGAAATTATAAAATGCAAGAAGGAAAAGTTGTTGCCGTTTAACTGAAAGTTTTTCTCAAAAAATGAAGGAAGAAGGAATCCAAGTCAAAGTTTTTCAATAAGCAGCAATGCCAAAACAAGGCTCAACATGTGATTCCCACGGAGGGAAAAGAAAAACTACAGAACTGTGAAAATGTTTTGAGGCAAGTGAAAGAAATTCGGAAAAATGACAGTCGAGGAAAAGGCAGGAAAAATATGGAACCCATGGCCAGAAGGCATTATAATTTATGATAAGCCAATAAAAATAATTGAAATACATTAAGGGCAGGCACTGCTCAATGGCAGCCACGCATCAGTCCATCAATGTGTTCATATATGGGTGCAACGAACCTAAGGAACTCGCAATTTCTTCCCATTCGTAGCTCCTTCATCGATTGACGTCGAGGCAGAGGAAAAGAATATAAATGGAGGCACGAGAATATTAAAGTAATGGCTCGCAATAAAAGGCGAGGCATAAAAAACGACACGGGAATGTCAAAGTTGAGACGGAGGCATCAAGTCATTGTGATTGCGGCTGCTGCCGTGTGAAAGGTTTGAAATAAATAAATAAAACATTGCGGAAAGTAAAGCAAACCGTTGATTTCGAATTTCTTTGGTTAATATGTATTTCAGAAAGAAGACAATCAACTAAGTGATTGCTGGTTGATGGCTTGTTCATATTCTCTTGATTGTTACACGAATCAAGATGACAAAAAGATTTTGATTTGCATGCTTCAATGGCAATTTCCCATATGATTTACCTTTCTGTGGCTTACGCTGCGTATACGTAATGTGCACAAGCAGCAATAAAGTGAGAAATTGCACACGTAATTCACATAACATTCAGTTGTTTGTGACATGTTCAAAATACGAACATAATTAAGTGTTTTTATGTGTTCTTGAAGACGTTATTCTTCAAGGATAATGCATTACTTAGGGCTCTTAATTCTTTTGTAACCCTTATCTAGGACCAGAAGAGTTACCTTGTTAAGAAAGCTTAGTGCTGTTGAACAAGAAGCGAATATTCAACCACTCGAGTATCATTCTCCTGGCCACAGAAAGTTTTACGAGTTAAATTTCACAGCTTTGGCTTGTTAAGTTTTCATTTGGTTTTCTTGGGTTACACTGGCAAGGTACTGTTGCTGTTTAACGATTGACAAAATTGCTCCATTTCATGCTTTTACATGGTCTTTAACTCAAAATAAAATTATATTACCAAACATTAAATTCCGCTTTTATAATCTGAAATATTAATGCACATTCTGATTTTTTGTATTTTAAGCTTAAATCCACAATTAAAGGCAACATGAAATCAACAACTGTGAGATTTAATGCTGACTGCTAAATATTTTAGCCACATCATCAAAAATTCATTAAATTAAAAAATTCCAATATGCTACTCTTGTGTGGTTTTCAACGGATGCCAACGACAACAACAACACCACACAAACATAAACATGACGAGTTATTTTCACTATAAGTATTTATATTATGTATTTACCTGCTTTGCATAACATAAAAAACAGAATTACAGGGGTATCAAACGAAGATAAGTATGAAAATCGGTGGCCATGTCTGGGGAAAATAGGACAACAATATCGGTAATCAGAGTGACAAATACGGGACTCATGATTAGCAGACACGTAGCATGTAACCCAGGGCGTATGGTTGACACTCTTATATGCGAGTGCAATGGTCAGTTCCTATTGCAGCTCTGAATACATACACAGATACAAGTACGTGTGGATGTGCTGTAGTTTGATTATTTGACCGAAAGCACAACTTTTGATTGCTCTCCCAATCTGGGGGTCATCACTAGAGTTCAGTCTACTACAAAATTGTAGCCGGATCGCATCATCCCAATCCACTCTCTGTGGGGAGAAGAGAGTCAACAGTTAATCTGGACAAGAACTGCAGCTCTGCAGTGCCTAACGATTTTAGCTGACTGTGCGCTGTAGACCATTTTTCCTGGCACCACGAAGAGACAACAATGACAGCAGGTTGCGGTTTTATTTGGTAGCCAAACAATGGGAGAGGGAAGCTGAGAGGAAAATGATTGTCAAATTGCAAGCGTGTGTTGGGTGTCAAAAATTTTGTGCTCAAAACCAGAAAAAAGTGCAGTGCCTGTAGCTGGACAAAGTTTGATTAAAAAGCTTTTGCAAAATTCGGGAAACTTAACTTGTTTCAGCTGAAATCGGAAATCGAAATAGTGCACATGATGTCAAGATATAGGCCTAGAAAAGGGAAATCCAATAGATTTGCATTTCGAGCTTAGTGCTGCATTCAATCGAACAGATTGGAAAATAAATTGGCTTTCATTCCATTTTAACTAGAGATCAAATTGAGATGATTAACTATCAACGAGAACTATACTGACTTGTTAAGCATAATGCTTCAGTAAGTTAATTTTAGGTTTTGCATTAGATTCATTTAACAGGCAGAGGGAACAAAAAAAATCCGCAGCAAGAAGCCAACGCAAGCAAGCCTCAAAGCAATTTGCTAATTAAAAGTATAATAAAAAGGCAAACAAACTCTGTCTTATTTATTTATTATGCTCTCATAAATTTAATGCAAAATAATCCTTTCATTTTGTACTTTATTTGTTTGCAGTTCGCTGAGTGCGCCTCCATGGGCAACATATTAAAATTAGCTTTTTAATAAATTACATTTACGCAACGCATACAGATAGCGGTGTCTGAGGCTGGCACATAAATCAAAACGCATAAATTTTATTATCCTCCTTCTTTATTGTGGATAGCTGAGGAGCCTTTGGGAGCGGGAGCAATGAACTCTCCAGCTGGGAAATAAATTCCCAGACAAGCTACTCATGAGGGATGAGAAATATCGCATACTTAAAATGCTTTTAACAGCGTATTTTATTAACTCTGTTGAATTATGTGATTAGGCTGCGTGTCATCCTAACTTATCTGTGGGGATTTTGAAATATTAACATGAAAATTTTTGAAACAAATGCGAAATTCTGTGGTAATTCACAAATGATAAGAATAATTTTAGTTGGGGAATTTCAGATCCCATAATACATTTAATATAGCAAACTCTCCTGCCACCCAGCCAATTAGAAGCAACATCAGCCAAGTGAGTAATTTAATGAATTGATGTCCGTGTGCGACTGCGGATTCAAACATGCACTCGCCAGGACGACCCCTAAGGATATGCAACACTTTCAGGGAACATAGAGGAAGGCTTGTGGCTGCTGTTGTTGGTTGTTTTTGTCGGTTTCCCTTTAGCCCGTTGGCAGTTTTTTGCGTCTGGTGTAAATTTAATTCAATTAAAGTTGAAAATATAAGCATTTAAGCACGCTGGGAAGGGAATGCAGCATGTTGCAGCTGGAACTGTTCATATTTCTCCCATAATTCGAGCGAGATCTTTGTCTGTCTGCAGTAGCAAAACATGCTTTCAACTTGTAGCTAAGATAAATTGAATAATGTAAAGGGCGGTCAAGAATAGTGAGCCCTTGGAAAGTACTGTGCTAAACTTATGCATGGCTGCTGTTGCTGACAGGCTGAAATCTGTGTAGGAAACAGACATAAGTCTCTGTCATCTGTTACCCTTGACTCCTTGGATCGTTGACACGCATACAAATACATACAAACACACCTATACAAACACCATAAATAGCTATACAGTTTGGCAAATAACATTACGTATAATTCACTCGCTGTGCTCTGTTTGCTTGTAATGTTTACCTTGCCCAGATAAGCACTCTCCCCACTCGCTTTCGCCATCCACCCATAATAATTTGCCAAATTATATTTACCAAGCTTTCGCCTTGCCCTAATGCATTATCCCAGAGGTTCTGTAAAGAGAAAGTAAACCAAAGTTACATACAATAAAAAGAATGGAGGCAGAAAGCGTTACCAAAAGAACGAGAATTGAGCCACCCTTCTCATAAACTCTTAAAATGTTTAAATGTATAAAGAAATTGTCGAGCAGTTTCTTGTTTTTAAAATAAAATTGCTTATGCTGGGTTAGTAAAAGTAAATAATATTGAACGTTGAACATTGTCAAGGTGAATTTACTGCCCCATAGAAAGACTTAGAAAAAAGTTTGCAATAGAATGAATGTTTAATTTTCTTCGACTGAGATACTCTACTGAACAAAAGTCGTACAGTATTCTTTAACTCCGCTACCCCTCAGCTACCGTAAATAATCAAAAACAGCACCAATTTAATTGAAAATTAATGCCAAATTTTCGACAGCTGCTTTTCGAATTATGTTAAGAACTTTGCGGTCTCTCATGAAGTGAATAATTAGTTGGCCATTGACTGAGCCAAAGGAGCTTAGTGAGCACACAGAGCAGTTTTAAAGGCTCTCAGCATGACAAGGCAAATTGATTTATATATTAATACAAACTGTATAAATACTCTCAGACTACAATCATCTATATCATGTTCTTTAATTAGAACTCAGTTAAGTCGAGTGTATAAATGTTTATGGTGAATATTGTTCATTAACTACACGATCTCTGTTCTCACTTGCTCACAGAATTTATCAGGAAATATAAAAAATATAAACAAATGGAAATTGCGATGGAATGCTAAAAGTAAAACAAGACGCCAACTGCTGAAATCAATAAATAAACGAGCTGCCAAATAAAACAAAGAAACGCAAAACAATTGAATGAAAGGCAGGATAATAAAACGACAACAAACTTAAATAATTATTCAGTCTTAAATTCATTAACCGTAGCTGATGTCTAATTGTTCGACACGTTCTTTTCATTTGATGGCAATGCTCGAAAAAGCTAAAATGTAGATCGACCTTAATCCTTTAAATTATTGTTAAAGAGGTAGACAGAAGCTATTTTAAATTTCCCCTCAGTGTATTTGTGTCTGGCTTCTTTCTTGGCATAATTCAAGATTAACCCCAACCCTTTAACTTGGCTGAAAAACATGAAACAACAACGGAAGCAATTCACACAATGCAAATTTGTGAGTCAAGTTGAGCACTTCCTGCAGCTGTTATCCCTTTCAGACTTCCTTTCATCTACAGACAAAATATGAGGAGGCTCTTCGTAATTTCTCATCAGCTCTTCGTCCCATTACGCTTTGCATATAAGCAAAGTCTATTAAAGATGATTTATAAGGAGCTTACATATGACTACCTTGCCCGTTGTGGATAAACTTTTCCAGAGGCAACAAATAAATTCTTAGAAACGGAATACAAATCACCGAAAACTTTTCCAACAGCCGACAAATTCATTTAATCAAAATCTTGAAGGAATTTCTTTTGTAACTGTGTTTTTTCACGACATTATAATATCATTTGAACTGTTTTACATAGAATTCCATTCTCAACAAGGACTCGACACCTGTGTTAAGTGATTCACCCAGCTGTGTCCACCTCCATTTTAAAATCTCCATTTGTCCAGCTAATTTTTCATTTTTAAAAAGCTCGTTCCGAGTTGCCTTTCCCTTCTCTTTTATATATTAACTCACAACAGACTGTAGGGTGATTATCCTGTGCCTCTTTCTGCGCTTTTCAGTAGTCGATGTCAAACAGTTTATTAAAATGGCACAGGGCTTTAAACCGGGCAACTCGGGTTTTCGCCTTATTAATGACGGCAATTCAAGTGCTCACTATTCCTCCACCCCTCCGAGCGGTTTACACTGCAACGCCTCCTCCGTCAGATTCGTTGCCACGCCCTGAGGAAATGATGTTGTCACCAAGGCAAATCGCTTTATATCCGTTGCGGGGGAAATGATTCGAACATGGACCCACCTTTCAGTACTCTGCTTTCCTTTGCGTTAGTTATTTTCTTTCCCTTCCCCCATACTTCTTAAACATGAGTTCCATCCTTTTCTGCTCTTGGCAAGTTTCAATTATAAACACTCTGAAATTGGCTTAGTGCACTGCGCTTTATGGCCAGAACGTGCGTGGGTCTGAAAACAAACGGAAGTGGCTGCATTCATAAAAATGGCTTGGGAGAGGACGACAGCTGAATTTGCTCCTGTCGGGTTAGAGATTGAACACATAAACATGCATGCGGATATTTGTGAAGACAGAGCTCTGCTTGTAACTCGAACTCTTTTAATGAGATGATTCATTTTCCGATATTACGTTTCTTATAACTATAAACTTGTCTCTTATTTCCCATTAAAGTAGACAAGACCCAACCACATAATTAAAATAGTTGCTTTATTGCTAATTAAGTTTGATTGACCCGACAAATCAACAAACCTACACAAGGCATACAAGTTTATTGAAAAATAACTTGGGTCAGTTTTATTAGCCCACTAAAAGGGTTAGGAACAAAAACTAAGGATATGCAGGGCAAGTGGCAAATGGCAAACGAAACTTATACAGAAAAGAAAAATAGAGAGTAGAAGAAGGGAAGAAGTAGAGACTGGAAAACACACTCATATCCCTAGTCGGCCGTAAAAAGTTTAAATGCGCTGAAGTGGCATCTGAAATCAGAAAAAAACAAATAAAGAAAATCATATAAAATCCAAGAAGAGGCATAAACAAACAGCACAAAAACTGAAACACAACAAATTGTAAAAGTGCTGCAAACTTTTGTAATTGGGCAGCGCTGGAAAACTGGCAGCACATGACTAGAAGGGCAAAGAGAAGAGGGAAAGTTAAAATGAAAAACTGTTGCAGATAGCTTTTGTTTGGGTTTCTGCAACATGAGAATGAAACTAACTGAACTAGCAACAGTAACAGCAACAGAAAAGTCAACATACACATAAAACAGCCAGATAAATGTCCTGCCAAAATCCTTAAGTACTTGCAACAACGTGGGTGCAGCTTGTGTCAGTTTTAAATGTAGATTTTTGGCTTCATCGCACACGAATTTTATGCTTACTTGTGGTTTCGCTTTCTCTATTTCCCTCTCTTGGTTGACCATATCATTATTCATCTCTTGCTGAGCACAATTAATGAGCTCGACTAAAAGAGGCAGCTGCTCCTGTGGTCTGTTTGAAGTGGTCTGGGAAATGAACTCGTTACGGATTGTCCGGTTAGTTGACTCTCCAAACTTAAAATAGGACAAATGGCTCATAAATACTTGTGGATTTTGAACAATTTGTGTGAAATTGTGAGAAATAATATGCTTGTAAGCTAGAGCTGTGTAAGACTGGAGCTCCTTCCATTAAAAGGACATTTAAAGACATATCAAACTATTAATAGCAGCTTAACATCGTAAGAATTTCTGTTACTTTTGTGAAGGAAAAATACACAACAAGGACAAAAAAGAGGTCGAATTATTTCAATTGGGTCGCTCCTATTCTCAGTGATTGCATGAAAATCAATAAATTATGAAACTGGGTCACAATAAACAACACCATCGGAAAATGGAAAACTTAATTTTAATATAATAAGACATTTCTTATTTTAATTATTTTTAATATTCTTTGCTTATATAATTATAATTCACTTTGTTATGCTATATATTATATGAGCAATTTAATTATATATCGTTTGCGAGTGCTCTTAAACCCAACACGAACAGTTTCCACGAAAGCTAAAAAGCAACTGATTGCTTGTAGTGTAAATAGAGTGAAGTGCACGTAGCTGAAGTGCCCAAAGGATCTGTTGTGTGCTCCAGTGGGCTATTGACTGTGTGACGTGAGTGGGTCAGTGGGTAAGACGGCTGTTATTTGTTTTCGCTGACACGCACAATTAGGCACCTGAAAAACACATCATACAAAGCGATGAATTCTGTTGAAAAGCGGAAAACTGCAACGGAATGGTACAAGAGAGCGTATACGCAATTTACGCTGTACTTTTTCCTGGCCGTGATCCAGCAGCTGCAACTCCCGCATATTCATTGATAAGAGAAGAAGAAGGTCGTTCAGCATTGAAAGAGCAACAGGAACTGATTCCTACATTCTGAACAACCCACACCGTTGCCTCTGCCGACCCCTGAACCGCATTGAAAAATTGAATTTCATATTCATTCGCGTGTGGGAGCCCACACACAATTGATGAAGTGCATCACACGCGAATCTTCATAGTGGCATGTTGTGTATGAGCTTCATGTAAGTTTGAGTACATGAATACACTCATGCAAAGGGAGATTCCACATTGTGGGCCACCTCGAAATTAGATTCACTTGCAACAAGCTCAACGAAACACGCCATATATTTTTTATGGCGATCGATGGAAACGGGGTGGCGAAGGGAAATAAAAAAGGTGGGGACGACTCGGGTTCTTGCCTAATGCGCGAGTAGCAGCTGCTTATCGGGACACATCATGAACACATCATGTCAGTCCCTCCTGTCCCTTACCCCACCATCACATCCTTACATTGGAAACAGCCAAGTGTCTTCCATTTGTTTGGCCCGTTTTCTCCCTGTTTACTCTGCAGCTTTGCTTGTTGACATTGCAGCAGATACAACAACGACAGCAGTAACAACACAACTGAAACACAACATCTCCCCGATGTGTTTCTTTGCTTTTCGAGTGAAAAGTTTACATTTCTTCTTGGCCAAGATTGCATCAGCTTTGGCACCATTGTAATTTACAGAAAAAATATGTGAAAATGCTCGGAAATGTAGTAGCATTTGTGTACTTTGTATGTTTGCTCTGAATTATTTTAAAAAATACATGGTTTCGGTTTTGTTTTACAAAGAATTTATGGTCATTGAGTTGCTTTGTACATGATAATTTAATTGTTGTTTATACTCAGCTCGAATCTAACCAATTGACTATAATCTCATGACCTCTATACGGTACAGAATATTAGTTTTTATTTTTCCTGTTTCTATTATTGTCTACACGATTTGTTAAGGTAACCTCCTCCGTCAGCCATTTAATAAATTGAGCTGTTGCCCTGCATGCAAATTTAAGCTTTTTCCTATTCTCTTGTGTGTTGTTTACTTTTTTCCCCAACTTTTCCTTTCCGGAAAGCTAGTGAACTTTAAAACCAAATCACAAATATTCAAGTAGATGTTGTTTTTTGTCTGCTACAAGACTAAACAGAGATGTGAAATAAATCCCTTGATGCTCAATCCACAACAAGTTATTCAAGAAAGACCCTTGCATCGTTGGATTTTTTATAGTTGCATTAATTGGCCCACTTGTTATAGAAACTTATGTGTCACTTATGGCACAATTTAATTTTATCGGTCAGTCTTTAATTATTTTAATCAGGTGACCACACACAATTTCCTGAGACAAGCCAGAAATACAGCCTTGGCCAAGGAAAAAGAACGTGGGTCAAACAAACAAGGAGAAAAGACAGAAATTTCAAAGACGACGTCGATTAACTTAAGCAACACGTACTAAATTTTTATTGAATTGGACGCGGGGGAGAAATTCAATGGGAAGATAGAACAAAAGAAAGAGCAGAAGCAACAATGAAGAGAGAAACTATTAACAAAGCAAACAAAACAGAGTCCAACGAAAGTCTACTGAAATTGTGGCACTGCACACACACACAACGACACACACACACACATACACATACGCTCAAACATAGAAAGACACTTGACAGCGTGTAGAGACAATGTTAGAAGACAAAAGGGAACGTAAACAAAAACTGTTGAAAACAACGAAAACTTGAATATGTAGGCAACAGCTGAGAAAACTCGACTGGCAGACACCCTACAATTTAAGTTGTACGCAATTCTCTTTACATAACAGCCGCGTAGCTTCTTAGAGATCTCGAATTTCTTGCAGAGGATATCAAAAGCAAAAAAAATACGGTGATGTACATCTGAAACACTTTGTTGAGGTGGTGTTGAGTTGTTCCTGTTGCTACTTCCATCTGTAGCAGCCTCAATCTAAGGGCATATTTCTTGTGTTGCCGTGACTCCGACTCCGCTATGAGCATGTCAATTGCATCATTAATAATGGCATTTGCCAGTGGGCAATAAGAGGGTCGAGCTGCCTGCCTACACATTAGGATACGTGCCCAAGTCTTGCTGTGGCAGTTGACTAATGGCTTACACATACACCAAGAGGTTTACAGACAATGAACTCCATCTGAGCCAATGTTCAGGAAAAGCAGCTAAATCGACTAAGCAGACCTCGGACAAAGCAATCCGAATGAAGCAACTTGGCTGGAGGTACCTCATACTCTTCTCCACTAAAGTACTGAAGTGAGAACGTTATCTGCATTGCAAATCAGCTTGCCCACCTCACACTCTGTCTGCTACTCCTACTACCACTCCCTACTTCCTACTCCATCTCCATCTACATGCCAACTTGCTACTTATTCATTGAACTTCTTACCACATTGCGTATACGCAATTTTTCAATCATGTACATTTAATTGGTTTACCAGATTTTCAGCTGCAGCATAAACACTGCTCACTTCTAATACACAATTTAACAAATTAGCAAGACTACTCTGGGTTCTGAAAGTGCTCCCCAGTTGCTAACCTACATCACTTTCCCTTTCAGGTAACCACAGCAACAACAAAAATAAGATTTATGCGTCGACTCTCGAGCTAACTTCATCCCCACGTTAATAAAAAAAATGGTGTACATTATGTAGCCAGAAACACATATCCTCCTCCCTTCCTGCACCTATACTACATTCTCCTACTGCCGATCACTTTGGGCCTGTCCGGAACAGGCAAGAGCTATAAATATGTTGATGTTTGTTACGGTTAAGGGCCTCTTGGTAGATAGGTGAGTGGGAGTGTGACGTGTGTTACACGTCCTAATTACATTTTAATGCCAAGGCAGTTGGCACTTTTTAAGCCAGACCTCAAAGATGAGCTCCTTTGCCTGCTACAGTGATGAATCATTTATGACAGCTTACTCTCTTGCACTTCATCTTCAAGCTTTCAGCAGGCTATTAACTGAAGCATGCATAACTTCGAATTGGAACGAATACATAATTGGCTGCTTAATGGATAATGGATGTTTCGATAAATTTGCTTTGCGGTCTGAATACTTATCAAACAACTTAACTGTTTGTTCAATATAGTTGGATTAATGAGAAACTTCTATAATATACATGGAAGCTGCACAACACAATTTTCAATTTAAGGCATGATGTCGCAATCAAAAGCTGCGGGAAGTACTTGTTTCCTATAACGAATATTCTTTCTAGGAATTGATTTAAATCTTTTGAGCGCACGACTTGTTCACAATTTGCGCTCCCAAGTGCCAGGGGCAGCCACAGATACAGATTCGATGACAACAACAACAACAGCAACAACAACGATCAAAGCAGCAGGCTGTTAAATAAGAAAACTTCTCCCTGGCATACAAATGAAGCGTTTAAATTGTCCCCTTCCCCTTGTGGCTCAACTAGTCAACAATTGTCCTTTTAGCAGCCAATAAGCCGCACCCGAAACCATTCTGAGAAACTATGCACCAAGGCTCTGATATTCCAATTGGATGACAGTCTGCCCCAGACTTTTATTGCGCCCGATATTACCGCAACAACCGGTGAGGAGAACACAATGGGTACGTAATTGTAGCGGAAATAGTTGGACTGGAATCGAGAAATGCGATGGCTTTTGGCGCTTTTCCAAATGGGCCCCTCAGCTGAAGCATGCGTCTCGTAATAGTTGTAGAGCAGATTTTGGTGATGCCCTCCTTTCTACAACAGTCTCCATTAACGTCGAACCATTTTAATATTTAAAATATCATTCAGAAAGCGAAAATAGCGCAGACCAGAATTTTACGACAGGCTGAATTATTCAGTAGGCGACAATAATAATAGTGGGAATGTGCCTTATGCCTTACCAGGCATACACCAGTATCGGTCTACAGCTCATAGACCTGTTGGCTTTAGTGCTTTGTGCTTTGTATGTGGAGCCGACTTGATACTCAACACGGATGGGTTTGGACAGAGACTTGGCGGGATTTCGCTCAAGGTCTAGTCGGCAAGAAGGGATCTTTGCAAGGCGGCATTAAATATGCAAATTAAAGTGCAGTCAGGTGAGCAGTTGACAACAGGCGGAGTCAGAGACTTCGGTGATGTGCTCACAAAGGTTAATGCTTTTCCTTAAGTTTAAGGCGTCCTGAAGTATGCAAACGCTTTTATCAAAATAAAACTTTAACTCGATTCAACATTGCGCATACCACACGTGTGCCCAGGGACAGCATAAGCCGAATGAATGTGCTTGTCTGTGTGTATGTATCCGAAAGCCATAAACCTTTCTCGCTGAAGCACGTCGAAATTCAAATTTATTTCGTTCGCATAGAAGTCATTCGAATGGCTTAAGCCAATGGATATTCTCTTAGTCTCAGAGAGACCACAACAGTTCTCGTCCGGTAGTTGCCGCCTGTTACCATTGCTGTGTATGCTTTAATGAAATGCAAATTTATATGCAGAAAACTTTGCAAAACAAAACAGAAAAGAGCAAAAAAAAAACGAAAATATGGAAGCAAAGAAACATAACCAATATGAAAAGCCGCCAGAAAAAACAACAAATGATATGCATGAGTTTTTCAAGCGATATCGAGATTAGAGAGAAAAGCAAGTAAGAACGTCGTCCCCTGACTTCGAAATACCCTTTTCAAATTTGAGATGAATATTAATAGTATTTGTGAACTTTTAACTCCAACGGCATAAGAACTACTGTATTGCAAGAAGATGGCCAGACAATGTTGAATCTCTAGCCCCGAGGGACAAGAAACGAGTCTCTTACTGTGTTTACAATCGCCTAGGAGAATAAAATATTATGACAATGTGTCTGACCGTCCACTAGTCGGCGTAAAAGCTCTTATTAAAATGCAGTGAGAAAAGCAGACGAACATTTTTTAATTGTGATAAATCCTAAGATTTATGGCAGCCAACAAGCTGTGACAAAAACAGAAAGAAACAAAGCAATCTGAACTGAGTAGAACTGAAAACTATTTAGCCAACTTGTGGTATATTTCTGCTTATACTATGGTAAATCCGTTTATTGTGATCTTTGCTCAATCCAATTGGAGGAAGATAACCTCCTGTCAAAAGCCAATGCCGGCTCTTACAGCAAAAAGAAAAAGAAAATGAATAAAAGACTGTCGCACAATGAGAATAAAAGCAATACAATCTGTTATACGAATGCGAAAAGTATAAGCGAAAGATTTTCATATTCAATCTGACATTGAACAACGATGTCAATTTCTTGCCTCTTTTCTTCACATCTTTTTCTTATGTCTGTCTATCATCTCGTTTCACAGAACACGAAAATTCAATTGCTACTAAGGCGCCTCTTGGTACAGTTCAACAAAATAAAATCTCATGATGATTTCAGCATGAAAATCCATTTCACAGCATCTGCTCCTCCCTCTCCAAGTTCCCGAGGGAGTCTGTCAGTTGCTTACCTGCCTGTTACCTCTCGAGTGTACTCAGTTCCTTTCCCTCACGTTTTTGATTTCGTCAGCTACTGAGAATGAATTGTATTTTTCGTTTCAAATTCACATCAATTTCCAAATCTGGATTTTTGTTTCCTCTCCTTATGCGGTAGCTTTCAGAAGGTGGTGCGGGGGGTGGTTGTTGAACGCCTAGTAGGGAAATCGAAAATACATGTTTGGGCACTGTTTATCATTGGAATGTGGAGGTGGTTAGAAAATTGTTTTGCAGTTTAAATCGCTTGCAATCAATCCGTAAATTGCCGACTGTTAAAATGATAAATGCTCAGTTCGAGTGATAGACTTCAGTCCGTAACACCTGAGTGGTTGTTCTGGAGCCAGAATGAGGATGCGGTAACAAATGCTCAACATTTGTGGTTGTCCGAGCATTTTAGGATCACATTCACATTCAGTATTGCTTCAGGACTTTGATCAAAATGCCAAAAATTCAAATTGATGGTTTCCTAATTCTATGTTGGGTTACCGAAAGCTAAGAGTGTGAAGATATTTATTTAATTGAATTGCGTATTTAATTTTAATTTACTCAATAAGTAATTTCACAAATTTCCAATTTTTATTAATACCAGGAATAATAAGTAAAAAAATAGTAAGAGTGTAAAAAATATACTCTTTGTTGTTTCATTTATCTGTAAAAATCTGGGATGCTTAATATAAAAGCCCCTGCATGCGATTCAAGCGAAATGAAAGCAAATGTTTACAGAAAGTTGAATTGTTTACATTAGAACATTATAGAAAGGTAGAAAATGAGGAAATGTTATTATTTGAATTCAATTGAGCTTACATAGTATTCACTTAACGAGATTATTTGCTTAATTTACTTTGATACAGCACAATAAATTTTTCAATGCCATGTTGCAGATGTGAATTTTTGTTTGACTCAGCAAAATAATAATACGCCATGTTGATTCTGTATACAAAGTGGATCCCCCACATCCCCCTTGTGCACTTTCTTTCATCTCATTCTCTTTCCATTTTCGTTTTGTTTGTGTGACAATTTGTGTTACCAGCAGCAACAAAGTGGGAGTCAAAATGTCATTCATTTAAATGTTTGCCATCAACTTCTGCGGGCTGTTTACTCTACTGCTAACTTGTTTCTTCAATTTGGCCAAGAACAACTAATGGCTTATTGATGTGTACATCTGTGCTGCTGCAACTGAGCTCAACTTTGGACCACAGACAGGCCAACCATTTTAAGTCCCCATTTTAAATCAAGTACAGCAGAGAAAGCGCCTAGATTTCAAAGAGTGTCCCACATGCGTATCATGTCTGTCAAGTTGAAATTCTGACACTATGACAGTAGCACAATGAACAATCGTTCCAGTCTTTCTCGAGACTGACACTGAGCAATGTGCGCCAGTGTCGACCCAACTTGACTCCCCTTCTGTCTCCTACTTCTCTATGCAATGTGAATGTGTCGCTCACTCACTCCCCTGCTGCTCTAGGACAAACGACAACATCATCATTACGCAACAACTCCAGATACTTGGTATGCAGCTCCCATATTATAAGTAGGAGTAGAAGCAGAAGGAGAAGCAGCATCAGCAGCTGTGCTTGCGGCGCTCCCATTTGTTTCTTTTTCATCTTGCGGATGCGATTGAACCAGAAAATGACAAGACGACAGGCAACTATCAGCCAAATCACACTTAGCCAGGTTTCTCGTTAATGATGATGACAGCAGCAACACCTTCTGTTGCTTATGTTTCTGTTATTCTTTTTGCTGTCTATTTGACATTTTCAGCGATCTTCAACAGCCATATGAACGCTGACATATGTCACTTCGTGTGCTTAAGTCGTTTCCTTCTACTACGTCTGACTGTGAAAATTGCACCTCGTATGTATTTATGCATGTATCCGAAGCAAGCAGCACGTGATTGTCGGATTGTCAAGCGGTCGAGCGCAGAACACATCTTTAAAATATATACTTTAAATGTGTTTGTCTGCAACATCGTGGTGACATATACAACTGAAATAGTTTAAATAAATTGCATGAATAAATTTGTTATGTACTCAAAAGAATGGCAATTGATATTTTTACCCGTCGTAAATGAATAATAAAAAATTCCAACAGATTTATTGATTGTTGCATGTCAAGTGTAGTGAAACATTTTTCAGATTGATGAATTGCACATTTACAGTAATCGTCAATAAAATGAAAAATAAACAAATTTAGTCCTAAACTAACATAAAAAATCGTTTCCACAGAATAATCTATAAATTTTAGCTGTATTTTTTTTTTCATTTATTCTATGTATTAAAAAAACATTGTAAGAAGAAAAAGCTTTGCAAACCGTTTCGTGTCGAAATTCAGAATGACCCCAAATGGTCAAACACAATATTTAAGTGCCACTGAAATGCCGCAACAATTGTTATGATGGCAGATAAGTGACACACCCGTAACGTGACTGTCAAGGCGTATAGCTTGTGCGCACATTACGTATACGTAATGCTCGAGCTTGGGTTTAAAGTCCTGGAACTTATGCTAAAACTAAGATCAGCATTTGCTCGTTACACTCTAAATATCCGACTCGCTATCCCATTCGGAAGTCTCCTCGTAGGCATAGTCACACGCTCATATTTGTACGAGTTTCCCCTTTTTTTTCGCTGTCATTTTAAATGCTGTCTCATATGGTAATTTTCCAGCAACATTCAGCCAGTTTTTGTTTATAATGCTTTTGTAATTATTACTACAGCTACTGTGAGTTTTTCTTTCAATTTCATTGTTTCGACGTTTCGTTGTAGCCAAGGCAAACAATACACATAAACACAACGCGCTGATGAATTGGCAGATAATTAAATGCACCAAAATGCCAGCTGAAGGCAGAAGGCAACGTGCCTCATGTGGGTGGCATGGATTTAAGGTTGAATGGCAGGCGGAAACATTGGCAGAATGACAGTCCAACCGACACCCAAATTGACTAAAAGGCGAGAGAGATAGTGAGATATAAAAAGAGAGAGAGAATGGGGACGGAGTTGGAAAGTATAGCGGATAAATTGCGACTTGTGTGTTTAGCGAGATTTGCTTGTTGATTCATACGGCAATTGTTTTCAATGCAAATTGCGCAAGTTGCAACTGTTGATTGATTTCAAGACTTCACTCTGGCTAGAAGATCTAAGAGCATCAGGCATAGTCACTTCCACTTCGTTAGATATTCCTCATACAAATGAGGATTTATTTTCAATACTAACTCGAGCATAAGCAATAAGTACATAGTAATATTGCATTAGACGCAGACTTATGAAATTGTAATTATAGCTTGTTTTAAGAAATAAAGTGCTGCTTTTAAATTCTGTTTTCTCCGAAAGCTAATGTTTTATCTGCATGAAATTTACATAATTATTATGTATGTAAGTGTTCCACTAGTAGTTTTCTGTCTTCAGTTGTGCTCCCAATAAGTTTAATTTAAATGTTTTCTAGTTCCTTAAAAATAACTGTTTATGCTAAAAATACGGATATAACAGACCAAATTAAATAGGTGCATAATACTCACTTGTAAGTCGTTTATAGTACAGATTAAATCATACAATTGACATTGGTGTCTTAATCTTTAGTCGGCTCTGTTATTTACGTTAACGGTGTTGTTATTTGTTATTTTATTAATGTTGAATTCGCGCTGTTTTGTTTATTTGTTTTCACATTAACCGTTATGCAGTACACACACTCTGTTTTACGCTCATGACTCTATAATAAACATGCTGCAATGGTAAATACGAGTAAACGTAAAAACATTATTGCGTTTTGGAGTACACATACTGTGTGGCATAATTGAGAGCCAGAGCAGCGACTCTGACAGTTCGCAGCCTTTGACGCCTGAATTATTTTAGAATTTATTTAAAAAATTGCTCATTCGCCATGTGTTGCAAAGTAGGTTAAATTCGTATGTGCATAGTTGTAAATTCTTAGTGATATGCGACGCGCCGTGACCGTTGTACTCCAGGTATAAATTTAGAATTCGAAATCCGAAGGCTTAACAAAAAATATATTAAAAAACGCAACTGAGGCGTTACTCGAGCAAAGCGCGCAAAAATTTTAGTTAGTTAAATAGGTATTTACAATTGTGTATCTTTTTGAATGAAAATAGTTTATTTCACAAAAATAATAGCAACAGCTTGAATAAAATAGCTTTAATAAAAGTTATTTCACATATGTCGCCAAACAAATAGTTGAATTAATATAATTTCTCATTTCAGATGTGTACTAAAAAAATATTTAAAATTTAATTTGAAATAATTTTGATAAAATACATACATACGTACATATCTGTTAATTAATTTTTGTATTTTAACATTTTTAAATTTAAAAAAAATGTATTTTTGTATCGAAAGGTATCGGTACCGCCGATATTTGCTTTAGTTTGATTCCCTGCATTATTTAGTGTATAAGTGTCTATTAATTTATTCAATTCGGTTTTACTTCAGTAATTTAATAGAAGACTTCTATGGGGCAATGTTTACGTTTTAACAGTATACAAGCAGCGCTCTTATTTTTTGTTATTCTATTTCAAACACTACCCACAATTGTGTTTAATGCTGTTGTGTATACTCATGCCATATACGCCCAAAACACACACCTATAAACAGCTACACGCTGTTCGTTAGTTCTTTATTTATTAGTTCACTTCGATTTTTGCTATTTTTACTCGTCTATGACATATGGCAATTATTTACTGTATTTAAAGCCCGATGGTTTCTTTTTGTTATTGTTCTTGTTGTTGTTCCTGCTAATTCCTGCTCTTACATTATACGTGTCTGTCGTTACGTCAAAACGTTCTTCAACACTTGATAGTGTTGCGTTGCGTTACGTTGTGTACAAGTACCGCAAAATAACTAAAGTCCCGTACGACGCGGCTGATGGCAAAATGTTCAAGCTAATGTCGGCAGAGGTAGCGACAGCGACAGCGACGTCGGCAGCGACTGAAGCAGCGCTGCCATTATTTGACGTTTGACGTTAGTGGAGTTTGCGCAGTTAAATCAAAACAAATTTAACACTTAGGTGGTGCGCAGTGCTTTCACTTGGATGCCACTGAAAAGAGGTAAAGAACAAATAATTAGATCATTTATTAAATAAATGAGAGAGAACTCATTTTCATTTAAATATAAGAAGAATATAGTTCATCACTTTTTTTCTATATCGGTAACTTTAAAAAATGTATTGTAAAAATAAAAAATGCAGCAATTATTTTTTACTAAGTAAACTTAAATATAGCATTTTATATACTATTCAAATTTTTACTTTTGCCTTAAATTCTTTTATTTGTCATGCTGGCTTGTTTCGATTTGCATTCTAAGAGTCAGTTGCCATTAAGAAGGCAGTGTAATTTATTGTCAGCAGACTACCAACTGATTTATGTTTTGTAAGTCGATAACATATGCAAATAAGTTCAAATAAGTTTGAATTAAATTTCTTCGAATCAGCAAAAAATTCTATTGGCAAGGGATTTTGATTACCAGATGTTACCATTAAAAAGAAAAATAAAAAAATTAAATGAAAAGTAATATATATAAACATTTTTAGAGATTTATACTCTTAAAATCCTTAATATAAGCCTTAGTTATTTTGTTTCTTATTAATATTTATCTACATGACATTTATTATGTCACACACTAAAAAAGAAGCCTCATTAAGGCAACAAAGCACGAACACGAACTATCTGTGACAATTTGTTAACATATTTCAAACCATATCACAGCTATTCTGCATTCCACATACCACATTATTTTGTAATATATATATTGCACTCCTGCTGGGCACTCGGCCGCTTGACACGCTGACAAACACGTGTCGCCTCCTGTGGTTGCTCGTCTCCACATGTGGCAACTGAGTGTTCTGAGTGGGAGCGACACTCCGAGTGACATATGTCAGTGTTGATATGACTGTAGACGAACGCTGAAAATGTCAAGTAGAAGACAACAGTAACAACAACACAAACATAAACACCAACACCAACACCTTCTCCTGTCATCATCATTAACAAGAAACCTGGCTAAGTGTGATTTGGCTGATAGTTGCCTGTCGTCTTGTCATTTTCTGGTTCAATCGCATCCGCAAGATGAAAAAGAAACAAGAGGGGGCGCCGCGAGCACAGCTGCTGATGCTGCTTCTCCTTCTGCTTCTACTCCTACTTATAATATGGTAGCTGCATACCAAGTATCTGGAGTTTTTGCGTAATGATGATGTTGTCGTTTGTCCTAGAGCATCAGGGGAGTGATGCATACATTGCATAGAGAACTAGGAGACAGAAGGGGAGTCAAGTTGGGTCGACACTGGCGCACATTGCTCAGTGTCAGTCTCGAGAAAGACTGGAACGATTGTTCATTGTGCTACTGTCATAGTGTCAGAATTTCAACTTGACAGACATGATACGCATGTGGGACACACTTTGAAATCTAGGCGCTTTCTCTGCTGTACTTGATTTAAAATGGGGACTTAAAATGGTTGGCCTGTCTGTAATCCAAAGTTGAACTCAGTTGCAGATCAATAAGCCATTAGTTGTTCTTGTTATTATTCTTGGCCAAATTAAAGAAACAAGTTAGTAAACAGCCCGCAGAAGTTGATGGCAAACATTTAAATGAATGACATTTTGACTCCCACTTTGTTGCTGCTGGCAACACAAATTGTCACACAAACAAAACGAAAATGAAAAGAAAATGAGATAAAAGAAAGTGCACAAGGGGGATGTGGGGGATCCACTTTGAATACAGGGTCAAACAGAAATTCATATCTGCAAAGTGGCATTGTATCAAAGTAAATTAAGCAAATAATCTCGTTAATTAATACTCTGTGAGCTGAATTGAATTCCAATAATAACATTTCCTCATTTTCTACCTTTCTATAATGTTATAATGTAAGCAATTCAACTTTCTGTAAACATTTGTTTTCATTTTCGCTTGAATCGCATGCAGGTGCTTTTATATTATGCATCCCAGATTTTTACAGATAAATGAAACAACAAAGAGTATATTTTTTACACTCTTACATTATTTTTATACCCGTGCCCATTGAAAATGGTCAAAAAGGGTATAATGGTTTTGTGCAATGTATGTAACAGGCTGAAGGAAGCATCTCCGACCCTATAAAGTATATATATTCTTGATCAGCATCAATAGCCGAGGCGATTGAGCCATGTCCGTCTGTCTGTCCGTCTATCCGTCTGTCCGTCTGTTTGAGTCAAAGGATCTCAGAGACTATAAGAGCTAGAGACTTCAAATTTGGTATGAAGGTTGCTGGATAGCGGGCGCAGATCAAGTTTGATTTAAATTTTAGATGCCACGCCTCTTTCGCCTGCCAATCGCAAAAAACGATTATCAGACGCGATCTTTTATAAAAACACTTCTTATTAAACAGGAAGATAAGAAATAAGCCAATTTAATGACCCTGAAAGTTTCAAAGCGATTGACTATTAAATAGAGAAGATATTTCAAATTTGCTTTTAATTCACATAAATCAAAATCATAGACATAGGCAAGTGCGAGCGAGATAGCACATGCACATTTGTTTGTGCAAAAACATAACAGTGAGCACGTGTACGAAGAGTGCGAACGCAAATACGAGCGATAGGCAAAATTATCGATATTTGGCTACAATTTCTATCCTATTTTAATATATTAACATGGTTTAAGTTAATACATATTTACGATTGTGTTAAAATATATGTATGTAGATATTAGTATGCATTGCAAAAAGCGATATGTATAAATGCCACTTTATAATTTTGCACCTCGACACATCGACGATAGATCATTTTACAGCACTGAAATCTCTGAATTTATAATAATTATTATGATTAATAATAAGCTAGTAAACTCGCACATATGTTCAATAGGTTTTCAATTATTATCATTGTATTCAAATGCTTAACTAATTCCGCAAAAATAATCGCAAATATTAAAGCATAGCATTTAAATTTAAATTGCGCGCGCAATGCAGCAGCCTTTAACAGCTGATTTCGATGATTAAGAAGAGTGGGAGAGATTATTTGGTGTTGCCGGACTTCAACAAGCTGAGCAAATTTTAGATAATGGCTACTCTTGGCATGAGCAACATCGATTTCATCGATTACGATTACGATTTACTATTTTAATTAAATTAAATACAATTTATTCAATCGGACCACAATATCATATTGCTGTCATAAGAACGATCAGTCGAAAATAAACTTTTTTGTTGTTTGAAAGATCTCGACCAAACTAATAGGATATATATCCTGATAAAATTTGGTTGAAATCGGACCACTTTATTATATAGCTGCCATACGAACGATCAGTCCAAAATCAAGTTTTAGTATGATAAACTTTTTTGTTGTTTGAGGTATCTCAACCAAACTAACAGAATACGCATTTGGGATGGTGTTCTACATCCTGAACAAGTTTGGTTGAAATCTGATATCAAATAGCTGCCATAGGAACGAATTTTAAGATAAAGTACGAAAATTATTGTTGTTTTTAGAGATAAGTCAACCAAACTCACAGATTGAGAATTTGTAATTTGGTTTAAATCGGTTAACTAGATCACATATGTAGATGTAATACGAACAATTAGCCAAAAAGTTAATGTCGCATCATCACACCTTCGGCATGCCTAACGTAGTGCACCTACGTATGACCTATCGGAGAGCTAGGGCACAGGGTATTATACAGTCGAGCACACTCGACTGTAGCCGGCGCCCACTTGTTTTTACTTATTATTCCTGGTACAACCACAAATGTAGAGCATTTGTTACCGCATCCTTATTCTGGCTCCAGAACAACCACTCAGGTGTTACGGACTGAAGTCTATCAGTCGAACTGAGCATTTATCATTTTAACAGTCGGCAATTTACGGATTGATTGCAAGCGATTTAAACTGCAAAACAATTTTCTAACCACCTCCACATTCCAATGATAAACAGTGCCCAAACATGTATTTTCGATTTCCCTACTAGGCGTTCAACAACCACCCCCCGCACCACCTTCTGAAAGCTACCGCATAAGGAGAGGAAACAAAAATCCAGATTTGGAAATTGATGTGAATTTGAAACGAAAAATACAATTCATTCTCAGTAGCTGACGAAATCAAAAACGTGAGGGAAAGGAACTGAGTACACTCGAGAGGTAACAGGCAGGTAAGCAACTGACAGACTCCCTCGGGAACTTGGAGAGGGAGGAGCAGATGCTGTGAAATGGATTTTCATGCTGAAATCATCATGAGATTTTATTTTGTTGAATTGTTCCAAGAGGCGCCTTAGTAGCAATTGAATTTTCGTGTTCTGTGAAACGAGATGATAGACAGACTTAAAAAAAAGATGTGAAGAAAAGAGGCAAGAAATTGACATCGTTGTTCAGTGTCAGATTGAATATGAAAACCTTTCGCTTATACTTTTCGCATTTACATAACAGATTGTATAGCATATATTCTCATTGTACATCTGTCATTCATTCAGTTTGTTTACTCCTTCCCAATGGATTGAGCAGGGATCCCAATAAACGAATTTACCAAATGATACCTGATCCAACAGGTTGGCCAAAGTTGGTCCCAGCTTGTTCGCTGCCTCAATACCTGGAATTAATCACAATTAATAAGTTCATAACTGTTTCGCTCCCTAAGCTGTTGACAAAGCGCATAAGAATTTAAGGCAGGACTTTTTTTTGGAACATGTTATTTATTAATTCTTCTTTATAAGACTTTCAGGACCGTTCGATAAAAATTACGCCATGGCTGTCTTAAAATGTATCTATAATAATTCAAAAATAAATTATTATAATAAAAAACAAAGCTAGATCGACATCTGATATTAAACGATATTCAGTTATATTTTTAACTTCTGTAAACATGAAATTGCTGTTGTTGTTGTTTGTTATTTTTCCCGGTGACTTTGTCATACAAGCAATTTCTATTATGTTTCTCTTTGTTTTGTTCTAGTTTTTGGATATAAATTTGCATTTCATCAAAAGAAATACAACAGAAACAAATGGCAACTACCGGACGAGGACTCTTATGGTCTCTCATGTTACTACGGGAATATCCTCTGCCATAGCAGCTGGAGAAAATAATGCCAACGAAGTAAATTTGAATTTCAACGTTCCTCAATCAGAAATATTTATGGCTTTCAGCTGCTCATATAAAAACGCACACCCACACAGAATCTCACATCCATGTTGTCCTTGGACACACAGTCGAATTAAAGCTTTGTTTTGAAATAAGCGTTTGCATATTTCAAGACGCCTTAAACTTAAGAAAGAGCAATGACATTCGTGACCTGGTGAGCAACCAGGGTCTTTGCCTTTGTTTTTGGCTCCGTCAGTTGCCAACTGCTCACCTGGCTGCACTTTAATTTGCATATTTAATTCCTAAGTAGGCCTAGAGATGCCACCTCAACAAAATCTTGTCAAGGCTCAGTCCAAACCCATTCGTGTTGAGTATCAAGTCGGCTCCACTTATCCCAATGTGTGTGAGTTTTGAAGGGATTTTCACATACAAAGCACAAAGCACTTAAGCCAACAGGTCTATGAGCTGAAGACTGATACTGGTGTATGCCTGGTAAGGCATAAGGCATATCCCCACTATTATTATTATCGCCTGCTGAATTATTCAGCCTGTCGTAATATTCTGGTCTGCGCTATTTTCGCTTTCTGAATGATATTTTAAATATTAAAATGGTTCGACGTTAATGGAGACTGTTGCTTAAATGAGGGCAACACCGAAATCTGCTCTACAACTATTACGAGACGCATGCCCCAGCTGAGGGGCCCATTTGGAAAAGCGCCAAAAGCCATCGCATTTCTCGATTCCAGTCCAACTATTTCCGCTACAATTACGTACACATTGTGTTCTCCTCACCGGCTGTTGCGGCAATCTCGGGCGCAATAAAAGTCTGGGGCAGACTGTCATCCAATTGGAATATCAGAGCCTTGGTGCATAGTTTCTCAGAATGGTTTCGGGTGCGGCTTATTGGCTGCTAAGAGGAACATTTGTTGACTAGTTGAGCCACAAGTGGAAGGGGACAGTTTAAACGCTTCATTTGTATGCCAGGGAGAAGTTTTCTAATTTAACAGCCTGCTGCTTTGATCGTTGTAGTTGTTGTTGTTGTCATCGAATCTGTATCTGTGGCTGCCCCTGGCATTTGGGAGCGCAAATTGTGAACAAGTCGTGCGCTCAAAAGATTTAAATCAATACCTAGATAGAATACTCGTTATAGAAAACAAGTACTTCCCGCAGCTTTTGATTGCGACATCATGTCTTAAATTGAAAATTGTGTTGGGCAGCTTCCATGTATATTATAGAAGTTTCTGTTTAATAAGTCATCCAACAATGTTGCTGGAGTTGTCTGGTAAATATTCTGACAGCAAAAAAAATTTATAGAAACAATAAATAAAAATGCATATGGAATTCATTCACAATTTGAAAAGGAATTGACAGGACTACTGTTCCATTAAGCAGCCAATTGCGTATTTGTTCCTATTCAAAGTTATGTGTGTATATGCAATCCTTCTTTTCAATAATATGGTAATAAAGCTGCTTAACTTAATATCCTGCTGAAAGCTTCAGCTTGATGATTTAATGCAAGGATGTTAGCTGTCTTGAGTGTACTCTAGCTGGAGCAGGAAAACGATCTCAACTTTGAGGTCTGGCATAAAAAGTGCCAATTGCCTAGGCATTAAAATGTAATTAGGACGTGTAACACACGTCACACTCCCACAGACCTACCTACCAAGAGGCCCTTAACCGTAACAAACATCAACATATTTATAGCTCTTGCCTGTTCCGGACAGGCCCAAAGTGATCGGCAGTAGGAGAATTTGGTACAGGTGCAGGAAGGGAGGCGGATATGTGTTTCTGGCTACATAATGTGAACATTTTAACGAGGGGATGAAGTTCGCTCGAGTGTCGACGCATAAATCTTATTTTTGTTGTTGCTGTGGCTACCTGAAAGGGAAAGTGATGTATGTTAGCAACTGGGGAGCACTTTCAGAACCCAGAGTAGTCTTGCTAATTTGTTAATTATGTTTATGCTGCAGCTAAAAATCTGGTAAATGAATTAAATATAGTTGATTGAAAAATTGCGTATACGCAATGTGGCAAGAAGGTCAATGGATAAGTAGCAAGTAGGCATGTAGATGGAGATGGAGTAGGAAATAGGGAGTGGTAGTGGGAGTAGCAGACAGAGTATGAGGTGGGTAAGCTGATTTGCAATGCAGATCACGTTCTTCAGTACTTCCGTGGAGAAGAGGATGAGGTACCTCCAGCCAAGTTGCTTCATTCGGATTGCTTTGTCCGAGGTCTGCTTAGTCGATTTAGCTGCATTTCCTGAACATTGGCTCAGATGGAGTTCATTGTCTGTAAACCTCTTGGTGTATGTGTAAGCCATTAGTCAACTGCCACAGCAAGACTTGGGCACGTATCCTAATGTGTAGGCAGGCAGCTCGACCCTCTTATTGCCCACTGGCAAATGCCATTATTAATGATGCAATTGACATGCTCATAGCGGAGTCGGAGTCACGGCAACACAAGAAATATGCCCTTAGATTGAGGCTGCTACAGATGGAAGTAGCAACAGGAACAACTCAACACCACCTCAACAAAGTGTTTCAGATGTACATGACCGTATTTTTTTTGCTTTTGATATCCTCTGCAAGAAATTCGAGATCTCTAAGAAGCTACTCGGCTGTTATGTAAAGAGAATTGCGTACAACTTAAATTGTAGGGTGAATGCCAGTCGAGTTTTCTCAGCTGTTGCCTACAGATTCAAGTTTTCGTTGTTTTCAACAGTTTTTGTTTACGTTCCCTTTTGTCTTCTAACATTGTCTCTACACGCTGTCAAGTGTCTTTCTATGTTTGAGCGTATGTGTATGTGTGTGTGTGTGTCGTTGTGTGTGTGTGCAGTGCCACAATTTCAGTAGACTTTCGTTGGACTCTGTTTTGTTTGCTTTGTTAATAGTTTCTCTCTTCATTGTTGCTTCTGCTCTTTCTTTTGTTCTATCTTCCCATTGAATTTCTCCCCCGCGTCCAATTCAATAAAAATTTAGTACGTGTTGCTTAAGTTAATCGACGTCGTCTTTGAAATTTCTGTCTTTTCTCCTTGTTTGTTTGACCCACGTTCTTTTTCCTTGGCCAAGGCTGTATTTCTGGCTTGTCTCAGGAAATTGTGTGTGGTCACCTGATTAAAATAATTAAAGACTGACCGATAAAATTAAATTGTGCCATAAGTGACACATAAGTTTCTATAACAAGTGGGCCAATTAATGCAACTATAAAAAATCCAACGATGCAAGGGTCTTTCTTGAATAACTTGTTGTGGATTGAGCATCAAGGGATTTATTTCACATCTCTGTTTAGTCTTGTAGCAGACAAAAAACAACATCTACTTGAATATTTGTGATTTGGTTTTAAAGTTCACTAGCTTTCCGGAAAGGAAAAGTTGGGGAAAAAAGTAAACAACACACAAGAGAATAGGGAAAAGCTTAAATTTGCATGCAGGGCAACAGCTCAATTTATTAAATGGCTGACGGAGGAGGTTACCTTAACAAATCGTGTAGACAATAATAGAAACAGGAAAAATAAAAACTAATATTCTGTACCGTATAGAGGTCATGAGATTATAGTCAATTGGTTAGATTCGAGCTGAGTATAAACAACAATTAAATTATCATGTACAAAGCAACTCAATGACCATAAATTCTTTGTAAAACAAAACCGAAACCATGTATTTTTTAAAATAATTCAGAGCAAACATACAAAGTACACAAATGCTACTACATTTCCGAGCATTTTCACATATTTTTTCTGTAAATTACAATGGTGCCAAAGCTGATGCAATCTTGGCCAAGAAGAAATGTTAACTTTTCACTCGAAAAGCAAAGAAACACATCGGGGAGATGTTGTGTTTCAGTTGTGTTGTTACTGCTGTCGTTGTTGTATCTGCTGCAATGTCAACAAGCAAAGCTGCAGAGTAAACAGGGAGAAAACGGGCCAAACAAATGGAAGACACTTGGCTGTTTCCAATGTAAGGATGTGATGGTGGGGTAAGGGACAGGAGGGACTGACATGATGTGTGCACGATGTGTCCCGATAAGCAGCTGCTACTCGCGCATTAGGCAAGCACCCGTGTCGTCCTCTCCTTTTTTATTCCCTTCGCCTCCACGTTTCCATCCATCGCCATAAAAAATAGATGGCGTGCGGAATGGCGCGTTTCGTTGAGCTTGTTGCTAGTGAATCTAATTTCGAGGTGGCCCACAATGTGGAATCTCCCTTTGCATGAGTGTATTCATGTACTCAAACTTACATGAAGCTCATACACAACATGCCACTATGAAGATTCGCGTGTGATGCACTTCATCAATTGTGTGTGGGCTCCCACACGCGAATGAATATGAAATTCAATTTTTCAATGCGGTTCAGGGGTCGGCAGAGGCAACGGTGTGGGTTGTTCAGAATGTAGGAATCAGTTCCTGTTGCTCTTTCAATGCTGAACGACCTTCTTCTTCTCTTATCAATGAATATGCGGGAGTTGCAGCTGCTGGATCACGGCCAGGAAAAAGTACAGCGTAAATTGCGTATACGCTCTCTTGTACCATTCCGTTGCAGTTTTCCGCTTTTCAACAGAATTCATCGCTTTGTATGATGTGTTTTTCAGGTGCCTAATTGTGCGTGCCAGCGAAAACAAATAACAGCCGTCTAACCCACTGAATGACACTCACGTCACACAGTCAATAGCCCACTGAAGCACACAACAGATCCTTTGGGCACTTCAGCTACGTGCACTTCACTCTACATACACTACAAGCAATCAGTTGTTTTTTAGCTTTCGTGGAAACTGTTCAGAAATTGGCCACTTTGTGTAGCACTAGCACTCTGAATTTGAATCGTGTTGGCTTTAAGAGCACTCGAAAACAATGTATGATTGAATCGCATATTTAGAATTTAGTCGACAAGGTTTCATAGATTAAAAATCATTTTACTATTTATAAATGTATATATATATATATATATAGTATATTATAGCATAATAACATAATAACATGAAATTTAATTATAGTATCTAAGAATTAAAATAAGAATAGTCTTATTTTATACAAATTAAATTCTCCATTTTCCTTTTGTTGTTGTTTATTGTAGCCCAATTTCATTTCACTTTATCGATTTTCACGCAATTACTGAAAATAGGAGCGAACCAATTGAAATAATTTGACCTCTTTTATGTCCTGTAGAAGGGACAGTATTAGGACAACAGTAAAATGAAAGAGAATTCCTCACGCTGTTAAGCTGCTATTGATAGTTTGATATGTCTCTAAAGGAGCTTCAGTCTTACACAGTTCTAGCTTACAAGCATATTATTTCTCACAATTTCACACAAATTATTCAAAATCCACAAGTATTTATGAGTCATTTGTCCTATGTTAAGTTTGGAGAGTCAACTAACCGGACAACCCGTAACGAGTTCATTTCCCAGACCACTTCAAACAGACCACAGGAGCAGCTGCCTCTTTTAGTCGAGCTCATTAATTGTGCTCAGCAAGAGATGAATAATGATATGGTCAACCAAGAGAGGGAAATAGAGAAAGCGAAACCACAAGTAAGCATAAAATTCGTGTGCGATGAAGCCAAAAATCTACATTTAAAACTGACACAAGCTGCACACACGTTGTTGCAAGTACTTAAGGATTTTGGCAGGACATTTATCTGGCTGTTTTATGTGTATGTTGACTTTTCTGTTGCTGTTACTGTTGCTAGTTCAGTTAGTTTCATTCTCATGTTGCAGAAACCCAAACAAAAGCTATCTGCAACAGTTTTTCATTTAAACTTCCCCTCTTCTCTTTGCCCTTCTAGTCAAGTGCTGTCAGTTTTCCAGCGCTGCCCAATTTCAAAAGCTTGCAGCACTTTTACAATTTGTTGTGCTTCAGTTTTTGTGCTGTTTGCTTATGCGTCTTCTTGGATTTTATATAATTTTCTTTATTTCCATTTTTCTGATTTCATATGCCACTTAAGCGTTTTCCAGTCTCTACTTCTTCCCTTCTTCTACTCTCTATTTTTCTTTTCTGTATAAGTTTCGTTTGCCATTTGCCACTTGCCCTGCATATCCTTAGTTTTTGTTCTTAACCCTTTTAGTGGGCTAATAAAACTGACCCAAGTTATTTTTCAATAAACTTTTATGCCTTCTGTTAGTTTTGTTGGTAGCCTCGGTTCAAGCAAACTTAATTAGCCATAAAGCGACTATTTTAATTATGTGGTTGGGTCTTGTCTACTTTAATGGGAAACAAGAGACAAGTTCATAGTTATAAGAAACGTAATATCGAAAAATGTATCATGCCATTAAAAGAGTTCGAGTTACAAGCAGAACTGTGTCTACACAAATTTCAGCATGTTTGCTTATGTTTTCAATTTCTAACTCGACATTAGCAAATTCACCTATCGTCCTTCCTTAGAGGCACTCTTCCAAGGTTCTCTCCTGCTTCCCCATCTCTCATCTGCCATTTTTATGATTGCAGCCACTTCCGTCTGTTTCGAGTCCCACGCACGTTCTGGCCATAAAGCGGAGCGCACTAAGCCAATTTCAGAGTGTTTATAATTGAAACTTGCCAAGAGCAGAAAAGGATGGAACTCATGTTGAAGAAGTATGGGGAAAGGGAAAGAAAATAACTAACGCAAAGCAAATCAGAGTACTGAAAGGTGGGTCCATGTCCGAATCATTTCCCCCGCAACGGATATAAAGCGATTTGACTTGGTGACAACATCATTTCCTCAGGGCGTGACAATGAATCTGACGGAGAAGGCGTTGCACTGAAAACCGCTCGGCGGGGTGGAAGAATAATGAGCACTTGAATTGCCGTCATTAATAAGGCGACAAACCGAGTTGCCCGGCTTAAAGTCCTGTGCCATTTTGATAAACTGTTTGACATCGACTACTGAGAAGCGCAGAAAGAGGCATAGGATAATCACCCAACAGTCTGTTGTGAGTTAATATGTAGAAGAGAATGGGAAGGCAGCTCGGAACGAGCTCATTAAAAATGAAAAATTAGCTGGACAAATGAAGATTTTAAAATGGAGGTGGGCACAGCTGGATGAACCACTTAACACAGGTGTCGAGTCCTTGTTGAGAATGGAATACTATGTAAAACAGTTCAAATGATATTATAATGTCGTGAAAAAAACACAGTTACAAAAGAAATTCCTTCAAGATTTTGATTAAATGAATTTGTCGGCTGTTGGAAAAGTTTTCGGTGATTTGTATTCCGTTTCTAAGAATTTATTTGTTGCCTCTGGAAAAGTTTATCCACAACGGGCAAGGTAGTCATATGTAAGCTCCTTATAAATCATCTTTAATAGACTTTGCTTATATGCAAAGCGTAATGGGACGAAGAGCTGATGAGAAATTACGAAGAGCCTCCTCATATTTTGTCTGTAGATGAAAGGAAGTCTGAAAGGGATAACAGCTGCAGGAAGTGCTCAACTTGACTCACAAATTTGCATTGTGTGAATTGCTTCCGTTGTTGTTTCATGTTTTTCAGCCAAGTTAAAGGGTTGAGGTGAATCTTGAATTATGCCAAGAATGAAGCCAGACACAAATACACTGAGGGAAAATTGAGAATAACTTCTGTCCACTCTTTAACAATACTTTAGGGATTTAGGTCAATCTACATTTTATTATATTATATTATATTTAAATAAAGGACTCTAGTGTGACCATATTCGCAAGCGTTTCCATCATATTAAAACAATATGTCGCTCAATTAGACATAAAATGCAGCATTGGATGATGGTTAATGAATTCGGGACTGAATAAATATTTTAATTTGAGCGCTTTTTATTGTCGTGACTTTGATTCAATTGCCTAGCCTCTCTTAATTTTATTTGGCAGCTCCTTTATTTGCTGATTTCCACCAGTTGGGGTCCTGATTTTCTTCTTGCTTTCCAACGCAATTTCCATTTGTTTATGGTTTTAATGCTTCCACCGAATTCGTTGAACAAGAGTGGGAAGAGATAGTGTAAAGATATTCACCATAAACATTTGTGCACGCGATTCAACTGAGTTCTAATTAAAGAACATTATTTTGCGTACATTGTAGTCTGTGAAGATTTATACAATTTGTATTAATATTTAAATCAATTTGTCTTGCCTTGGTAAAAGTCTTAAACAGTGTTTGGCGTGCTCTTTTAAGCTCATTTGGTTCAGTCAATGGCCAACTAATTATTTACTTTATGAGAGGCCGCAAAGTTCTTAACTTAATGCCAAAAGCAGCTGTCGAAAATGTGGCATTAATTCTCAATTAAATTGTTACTGCTTTTGATTAATTACGGTAGCTGAGGGGCAATATGCGGAGAGCGGAAGTTGAGAGCGGTTTAGTTGAGTGCTTCAGCCAGAGAAAATCAAATTTCAGCGCTATTGGAATTTTCTTTTAAGTCTTTTTGCGTGGCAATGAACTCACCTTGACGACCCTGCGTCTCCTCCTGATGGAAATTGCGGGGTTACTTTTATGCAAATCGGGGCTCTGCGTCAACGTAACCATTAACACATAATCTGAAAAAACCTTCTCAGCTTACTGTAATTTCATTTTTATATTGAGCCGAAACTGAATGGGTGCTTTCTGTTAAACCAACAAGTGTCAACAAAACTTTCTCTCTGATGAAAGGATTCAATACAGACCCTGTCTGCGCCTGCCATGAGAAAATTAATAAAAGGTGAAGAGTAAACAGTTAACCGAGCACACAAGTGGTTTTAGCAACCTCAAATCTCCATCTGGCTCTGTGCTTTTCGTTTCCTGTGACAGGGGCCAGTAGGCGTTGAAGGGCGTGTGCGTTTGCTGTGGTCCAAGCACAACACACACAAAAGTCCCAAATTAAAAATTCACCAGGTAAATATTTACCTTAAGAAAATTAAATAAATGAAAAAAGTCATAAAAATATCCGCTTTATTCAGTAAGGTCCTTATCAAGTATTTGAGAGGCACCCAAAGACTGACCTATCTCTTTTTTTAATTATATAAACTGTATTTACTGTATTTTTTAGACATAAAACAAAACAAGTTCAACAAGTAAGAACACTTTGATATGGGCCGGGCACACCCCAAGGCCGAAAAAAAAGTAAATCATGTAGATTACACGGACAGACGGAAATTGCCACAAGACCATCAGCCTGTGTAACCTTTGGGTACTGGGCTCTCAATTTTGAAACAAATTTTCATCTTGGTCTGCCGACTGTTCCTGCCATTCTCCCAGCGAGCTATTCGGTGTAACTTTTACGAACCCACCATAAAGTGTTTTATATTACACAAACAAGAAACCACACGACAATCAGTTTATTTACCCTGAGCCCATTAAATATGGGTTAAATATGGGGAAAAGGTGTAATGGTTTTGTGTAAGAAGAGGAGACTTCAAATTTCGTATGTATGCATACCAAGAAGTCACAGAAAGAAGAGCAAAGAGCCCTTTTGACTAGAGCGTTCTTAGTAGTTATTATTATTTAAATATTTTGAGAGCTTATGGGAAACTTCCAGACACAAAACGGGTGACTCTATTCAGCCTACATTCTTCAAATAGTACTTGACTATGCTTTACTTCCTCGTTTCTGATACTTCTGTGATGGCATGGCGAAAGTCTCGGCAAATATAATTTGGCAAATTATTGTGTCAGAAAAGCGGAAGCTTTACGGAAGAGTACGTATCTGGGAAAGTTAAATAGAGTACAGCGAATGAATTGGGTGTAAGTGGATGTGTTTGTATGCGTGACAAGTGTAACAGATGCCAGAGACTTATATCTGTTCTATCTGCAGATAGCAGACTGTCAGCAACAGGAACCTTTCAAAACTTTATCAAAATACTCCCCAAAAGGTCACTATCTTCAAGCTAAGGTCCTTGACCGTCACGTTCTTAGTTAAATTTTTCTTCGCCATAAATGAAAACATGCTTCAGGCGGACAAAGATCTCGCTCGAATTATGTGACAAATATGAACTGTTCCAGCTGCAACGTGCTGCATTCCCTTCTCAGTCTGCAAGCGTACTCAATAAATGAATGCGGGAATTTTTAATTTAAATTGAGTTAAATTTACACCAGAAGCAAAAAACTGCCAACTTACGAAAGGGAAACCGACAAAAACAACCATCAGCAGCAGCCACAAAACGTTCTCTTCGTCCCCAAAAGTATTGCATATTCGAAAAATTCGTATTGGCGAATGTATTTTACATTTTAGTGAGTTAAAGGGAGATAATTAATCGGATTCTGTCGATCACCAGGTGAAATGGAATGGGAGCCAATCTGATTTCCAATCTGCTGTACTCATCTAACTTAGAACTGAAAATCCATTTGATTTACATTTTGTGGGCCAATATCCTGAAATCATATGCGTCATTGCTAACTTTATTCGATTTCCGATTTCTGCAGAAGCAAGTTCGTCTCCCGAATGCTGCTAAGACCTTTTAATCAAACTTTGTATAGCTACAGGCACCGCACTTAGTTCTGGTTTTGGGCACAAACTTTTTGACACACAAAACACGCTTGCAATTTGACAATCATTTTCCACTCAGCTCCTATCTGTCATTGCTTGGCTAGCAAATAAATCCGCATCCTGCTGTCGTTGTTGTCTCTTCCTGGTGCCAGGAGACACGCTGTACATCGCACAGTCAGCTAAAAACGTCAGGCTCTTATTGCAGCTCCTGTTCAGGTTAACTGTTGACTCTCTCTACCCCCCCCCCCCCGCACCTTCGAGAGAGTGGATTTGGATGAGGCGAACCATTTGCAGTTTTGTGACAGACGTTTGTAGACTTAAACCCTGTGATGACCCCACAGAAGAGGTGAACCATCGGAGGTTGGGCTTTCGATCGAAAATGCCAACTATATTGTTTGTTGCGACAGAAACTGACCATGTAATAGTGTCAACCATACGCCCCGTGGTTCCGTTTCACGTGCCTGCTGACAATTTCTCGACAGTGTTCGTGTCATTATGGTTATCATTATTGTTGCTCCATTCTCCCGCTTTTCACATTATCCCCTTATCACCAAACATAATGAAAAGAAAATATAGTCATGTTATTTCTTTTGTTGTGCCTGGAACTTATACTGTTTTTGGTGTTATGTAAAGCAGGCACATAATAAAAATTATAATGAAAATAGCCCGACAGCCTTTTGTATGTCTTTTGCAGTTGTCGTTGTTGTAGTTGGCATCCGTTAAAAACCACAAAAGAGCATCAAATTTAAATTTAATGAAATTTATTAATCTAATGCATTTTTGATGATGTGGTAAAAATATTTTGTTGTCAGCTTCAAATTGATGGTAATGCGGTTGATTGTGTGCTGCCTTTGTACTAAATTCAATAGTAAATTTACATGTAACACAAAAATGTGCATTTATATTATTTATCGAGTTAAAAAGCAAAATAAAATATTTGGAAATGTAATTGTATTTAAGCTAAAAAGCATGTAAAATGAAATAAAGCTGCTTTGTCAAGCGTCAAATATCAAGGGTAGTTCACAAGAATAATCCAAATAAACAAAAAGGAAACTTAGCAAGTCAAAGACAAAGCTGTGAAATTTAACGCGTAAAACTTTCTGTGGCCAGGAGAATTATACTTAAGTGGTTGAGTTGTTCCTGGTTTTAAGTACACAGAATATAAATATCCAACAAGTATCTCACGAAAAGTTTATGAAGAAACTCAAAAGGTAAAACAAAACTAAGTTTTCTAAGGCAACTCTTCTCGTCCTAGATAAGGGTTACTAAATAATTAAGAGCCCTAAGTATTACATTATCCTTGAAGAATATCCTCTTTAAGTACATCAATGTCAAAACGACACATAAAAACACTTAATTATGTTCGTATTTTGAACATATCACAAACAATTGAAAGTAATGTGAATTACGTGTGCAATTTCTCACTTTATTGCTGCTTGTGCACATTACGTATACGCAGCGTAAGCCACAGAAAGGTAAATCATATGGCAAATCGCCCTTGAAGCACGCATATCAAAATCTTTTGTCAACTTGGTACATGTAACAAACAAGAGAAGGTGAAGAAACCATCAACCAGCAATCAGTTAGTTGATTGTCTTCTTTCAGAAATACATATTAACCATAGAAATTCGAAATCAACGGTTGGCTTTACTTTCCACAATGTTTTATTTATTTATTTCAAACCTTTCACACGGCAGCAGCCGCAATCACAATGACTTGATGCCTCCGTCTCAACTTTGACATTCCTGTGTCGTTTTTTATGCCTCGCCTTTTATTGCGAGCCATTACTTTAATATTCTCGTGCCTCCATTTTTATTCTCTTCCCCTGCCTCGACGTCAATCGATGAAGGAGCTACGAATGGGGAGAAATTGCGAGTTCCTTAGGTTCGTTGCACCCATATATGAACACATTGATGGACTGATGCGTGGCTGCCATTGAGCAGTGCCTGCCCTTAATGTATTTCAATTATTTTTATTGGCTTATCATAAATTATAATGCCCTCTGGCCTTGGGTTCCATATTTTTCCTGCCTTTTCCTCGACCGAGGAAATATCCGAATTTCTTTCACTTGCCTCAAAACATTTTCACAGTTCTGTAGTTTTTCTTTTCTCTCCGTGGGGAACACATGTTGAGCCTTGTTTTGGCATTGCCGCTTATTGAAAAACTTTGACTTGGATTCCTTTTTCCTTCATATTTTGAGCAAAACTTTCAGTTAAACGGCATAAACTTTTCCTTCTTGCAGCATTTTATAATTTCATAGCTTTTTTCATATTTTATTCAGCTGTTTAAACTTTATCGAGTTCATTATTCAAACCAACAGCTCTTTAATTATTTGTGTATTTGCCACTAAGACAAGTTGAATTGTTCTTTCACTGAAGTTGTTGCCCTTGTTATTCAAAATGTCTTAACTGGGGAGCTTAACTGCTCGGAATTTGCTTTCATATTGTTGGGTTTTATGCAAATGACAGGATATTAAGAACTCTGTACAGAGTTGCAATTGTAAAGTCTGAAGTGAGTGTTGGATTCCCTTCAAAATTGGTTGCTTGCGTCAGTAACTTTGAAATTATTCTGTAGTTTAGAAATGTGAGTGAGCACTGCAGTGGGAGTGAATGTGTACTCGAATGATTTCGACTGTTCCATCATTAACCAAGCCATCAGGCTTTATGTTGTACAAATAGCCATCATGACTATTGAATGCGTTCATCCCTCTGCTCCCCTCCCTTTTCTTCACTTTTAGTATCCATTACTTATTCATTGCAATTTCGCACAGTTCCCCGTTGTGCTTGCCACATTTAACACGCCGCATTGCATCCGAGACTCTATTACACAACTTTTTTAGCCTTCTTTCTCTCCGCTGACTTTCGCACAATTTTAATTATCACGCCATCGTCATCAACGTCATCATTGTTGTTGTAATTGTTGCAAGCGGCACCGCAAATGCAATTTCCGTGCAAAATATTTGCACAAAGGCACAACAACTTTCTCGTGTCTCGTGTTTCTCTCTCAAGTTGAAATAAGTTGGGCGAACGCAAGAACTTGTCGTATTGCAGAAAGTGTATGTGCCAAATAAGTGAAAGAAACGCTGAAGTTTCCACTCCGAGTATTGCCTTTCCCTTAGCTGCTCTCTGGTCTATTGCTAAATTCTCTTACCCCCTGTTTCAGTTTTTCCGCTTTCCTCGATGCAGTTAAAGTTCACAACTCTTAACAGTTACTCTGTGCATTGCATACTTTGCGGCATGTTGGACATTTTGTAGATTCTTCCTAGAGAAATGAAGAGAAATTGTTGTGCGCCTCTTAGCTGGTTGAAATTAAAAGAAATATTTAGTGGGAAAAGTTGAAAATAGCAAGCAAAATAAAATATGAACAAAACAAAGTTGCTTTCCCTTTGGTCTGCTTGTTGTTGTCTTCGTTTATGTTGTTGCAAAACGACAAAATGCACTTTGTTTGATGAGCAGCAGCGACAGTCGCTTCACTAACTCGAGCCAGGGCTGGCAAATGCCAATGAGGGACATGCAAACAGATATAAACAAGAGCAGACAGCCCGAGCTTTAAAGAAGGCCACAGATATGGATAATGCCAACTGACAGGCAAATTTTCTTTCGTTTTCTTCTCATGCTGCCTTTCCGAATGCTGTAAATCGGCTTTCTGAAAAAATAATGAGAAATTATTGGGGCAATGCGTCGCGAGACGAACGACTGACAATTTCGTCTGTCATTGACCCGTCAGAAGGACACAAATGGATGTGGAGAGATCATGATACGTAGACGTCCCGTATGCACTTGTATCAGGTTGTTAAACTGAATTGAAACTTGCAATTATTTGACAATTTACTGCAGCTGCACTTTAAAGCCCAAAAGTTGTGTTTATTCTAAGCATTTGAAATATATGGCAAGGCATTTGCATAGTTCTCCGATTGCATAAATTGCAAACAGCTTGACAAAGGAGGCAGTTGAAAGTTTGCTATCTTATTTATTACCCTCAATACCAAGTAATATTGTGGATCGAGCAACAAAATCTGGGTCTTTGCTACCGCTTAACGCTTCATCGGCTTTGTGCAAAATTGTGAAAAAAGCATGTAGGAAAATGCTGCTTAGATTTACGGCCGAAGCATAAATCGAAGATATTTCCCATCCTCATGGAAGTTCGTGGAATGAAACCTTAGGCACAAGCCCCATTCATAATAATGCAACTCTCATCTCTCATTAAAATTCGTGCAGCTGCTTTATTATTCACTTCCTTGTTTTCATTTTGCAATCAGCCATTTGGGTCAGTTATTTGTTGAACTTTGGATAACTGGGACAGTTTGACAGGTGATGCTTGTCTATCTTTATCAAGTACTTAATTTATCTGTCTCTCCTTTAGTGTCAACTACTAAATGTCATATTATCGCACTTCCTCTTCAAATTCCTCATACTAATTTTAAAGTACAACACGCATGCTTTGAAGTGAGACGTGAGACGATTAACTTAATTAGATGTGCAAATTCAACACTCGACTCTCTAAAGACAAAGCTCCTTTACAGCTTGACAGATAAGCAGACATAGCAAACGGAAAAAGGTAAAGCCGAGATTCTCATTATGTTTAAATATTTGCTTTGTAAGTGGTGATGGAGGGGGCTGGGATAAGCATCAAGTGACAGGAAACAGAAAAGTAAACATCAACAAGGACACGCAGCCACAAACCATTTGTGTTGAGCCCTTAGCACGCACTTAAATTCTTTAACATCATTTTCAAAAATTCTAAGTAAAATTTTAATTTTCTTAAGCATACACACATATTCTTATTTACTCATACAGGCAGCAGTATTTGGATTAGCGGTTTAATTATCTTAAGTTTTCATGTCGCCATTTTGTATTCCCTGTGAGTCCTTGTGTGGTCCCCGATGAGGTGACTACATCAAATTAATTGCCTCGTCGGTTAGCCCTCTGCTTTTGTGTGAGTATATGTGTGTGAGTCTTGTATAAACATGTATTAAAGTCTCTTGGTATTCTCATTTCTGTTTTGCCTTGTAAAACTTTTCATTTTCACTTGAGTTAAAGCTTTTGCTGCCCCTAGGAAGTGAGGCGACACCTTTCCCATTCGGTTTCTCACCTTTGTGGCCCTTGCATCCCTACATACATCGTTATATACACACACAAATATGTATACAATACATAAACAACTTGAACTTCATATGGCTGCTGAAACCCAGTTCTTCAAGCTGACACTGAATCATATGGCCGAAGCCTCAGGAACTCAACTTTAAATTGAGTTTTCTCTCGCGAAATTTCCCAACCTAAGAGAGGACTTTTGAAGAATGTAATAGATAACTTTCCTTCTGGGTGTGGCACTCTGTGTGGATGGGTCGATTGCTGTTTTGTTATTCATGGAATTGTTTAAAAATTTAGATTACTACGAAACTTGCAAATGACATTTACTGTCATTGTCCCTTTTGTTATGTCATGTAAAGGGGCACGCACCTTGACACTGAAATCAGATTTAGGAGCCGACAGGTCAGTCAATCACTGTTAATTTTTAAATATTGACCGTCAATAATAGATGAAATATATCCTTAGCACTACTCAACTTTCTCCCGCCTTAAAATAGAAATAAAATAGTGTAAGCAGCTTGCCTTCCTTGTAATTCTCTGGGTTCAATTTTATACGCATCAAATTTGAATACCTAGTCAATTCCTTAAGACATTGAGTAGTACGTATCCAAGGACATCGTCTCCTTCTTCTTTTTCAGAGCGCACACACTTCAAGCTAATGAAAAAAGCCTCTTAAAATTCCACGTAAAAATGAGAATGAAGAAGAACAACAAAGCGTTTACAAGCATAATTTAATTAATTAGAAGGAAGTCCTAACCCCAAACCGCTCCCCACCTACAACTTGTGTATTATGTCAATTAGTTGAGAACTGCAGCTGGGACTTTGTAAATGAAACCTGAAGTAAAGCAATTCATTAAGGACGTCTTCACGTCCCCTCCTTCTTTCCCTAGCCTCTTTTCTCCACCCTCTTCCAACTTCACTCCCTTCTTCCAATTTCGCGATAAAACTGTAAAGTGAAGCCAATTCATTAATTTATCTGGTCAACGAACTGGAGCAACAAGATAACCACACAACCACATGAATTGTGAGCCAAAAAGGACTCTCAAACAATGGTCATGTTTACCTTCTGCTTGGTTGCATGTTTCTTTCTGAATCACCTCTGTTTTCCATTGCCTCTGTCTCAGCTGTCGGGGAATTGACATCGTGAGATTGAATTTCCTCTTTGTAGTTCAGGCAACAAAAAGTGAACAACCTCGTTTGGCCACTGAACCGTGTGACCAGATGAGGGAAACAGAGGAACAGGAGGATGAAGAGGAGTCTAGTCGAGGCATCCTCCGCCAGCGAGTGGCACTTATTGAGTGGCAAACACATTCAGCACTCGGATATCAGGCCCAGGGTCGCTTTTGTGGTTGGCCAATTGCGGTCGAGTGCCATCGAGCTTAGCACAGCTGACAATTGACACACACCCACACACACACACAACAACCAACACACCCTCAAAGCTATTGGCGTCAATAGAAGAAGATTAGGTGCCCCAACTTGCAGCCCTTTGGTGCTAGTTTGCCACATCATTAAGTTCTTAATTAGCTTAGAACGCAGCTGCCATTTTTCGAGTGCATTTAGCAAAAAGAGAAGGGTGGGCAGAAGAGGTGGATGAGGGGGTTGCCGAGCTGCTTTGCATGCAGCTGAAGCAGCAGTAGGAAATGTCTTAAGCTGCTCTTCGACCCAGAAACTATTGAGTGCAGTCCTAGACTTTCTTATCTTCTCCACTTCCATTTGAGTGGCACTAGATCAGGATCAACGCAGGATTCAAAGCGTTTCTTAAGTGCAAATGGCCATTGGCCTGCTTAAGTCTTGACATGGCCAAAGTTCAATGCATTTAACTCCAATATATTTGTGACGCTGCTTAAGTTGAAGATAACTATTTAATGGAATTTTTTTTTTTTTTTTTGAGTCTGTTGAAGTCTGAACCTCAACTACAACTTCAATTGAATAGTTGGCAAAGAACAATGTCTGCATATAAACAACTTATATTTCAAGACATCAAATTTTCTTTATAACATGTCTATAATCGAAGTGTCCATCATTTACGACTGCTATTAGCGCAGCTCGCAGCAAAATTTGATTATCGCAGTGGGAATGTGTGCGGTAATTCCGTAATTGGAATGTTTTGAGGATGCAGCGTGAAATTGCCAACAATCCACATGTCGCGTTGTTGATTTATGACAACAGTGAGGGCTCATATAGAGGGACAGTCGGGCAGACGGACAGACAAATTGCAAAGGACGTGCCTCAGGGCAACCACAAATGCAACCTGTGTGTGTTGCAGTGGAATCGGTGGCTTTGGTGGTTTCACGATTGTGTTGGGTGGTCGCTTGCAGGCTGCACTCGATTTAACACCCGCAGAAATATTTCAGTGAATGCGGATTATGCTCTTTTTAAAGGGGCTTGATTCGCATACGGGGACATTCAAATTGGCATCTGGTATTTTGAGAGCCAATTCAGAAGGCCGCAATGATTGGAAAAATTGGCTTAAGTGCTTAACTAATGGTAAGCTTGGCAATAAGCTGATCCACAAACTAAGACCCGCTCATGAGCCTGCCATAATTCCCAGAGTCCCAGAAAGAGGTCGCTTGCATGAGCTTCCAACATTTTTTGAGTGTGAGTCCGTTAAACGTTTTCCGTTGAAAGCCCACATAGCATGACCTTTAAATAGTGGGATCAGGACGACACTAAGTAGTAAACAGGACACAGTTAATTGGCTTTCAGAGTGAGCACACGAAGAGACTCCTCACGAGAATGGATGAGAATTTGGAATTATTGAGTTTGTACTTCAATGTGGGATACATTCGATACAAAGTGGAATATAACGCAACACTTCTTATGTAGTATTATACCATAACTGCCAATTAAATGTTTTTTTTTTGTTATAACTTTGAGGGATAGGGCAATACGTTTACTCAGCAACTGATTTTCATTTGCATATTTATTAGTTTACTTCATGATAAAATGGATAAATGAAAATAAAAATGTAATTAAAAATTCGGTTTAATTAAATTACGGAAAGCAACAACTATATAACTAACAAAGCAGCTTTTAACTCACCATACCACTTTTTTTGATCTTTGCATACACAACAATTACACACGCTCCCGAATATACACACACACATAGTGTAACTGCAAATTGCAAATACTATTTTACCATTTTGAAACGACAACACAGCTGCCACTATCGTTGCAGTAATGTAAATTCATTTCCACACATGTGTGGGTGTGACTATTCATAAAATTCAAATTCCCTTCGTTGACCTGCGCAGCAAATATAAAGTTTACGCTGAAAAATATGCTATGAATTTTGGTAGGCTAAATATAATGGAAATTAGGTATTCAACTAATTTGCCGTTTCAGGCTAATGCCCGAAACTAATGAGTGAAGTTGCAGTGGAGACTCCCTTAAACTTTTACAAGCAAATGAATGGCTAGTTTTATTTTAAGAGTTGGTCATATCGGGGAATATTTTAATTAAACGATGAATAGTTTGGTTGTTTGACTTTCATTTTTTTATACTTAATTTGACAGAAATTGGCATTCAGTCGGTGAAATGGCCATTGAAATTTAAGAAAAGTGTAAGCAAAAAGTTAAGGGCTAAAAACGTTGTTAGCTTTCATGGAAATTGAAAGCTGAGCAGCAAAATGGACGCTATGTGGCATTTACTTCCAGGCCATTAAGGCACAATGACACACGCGGTTGTTGAAGTATAGAAAGAGGGATTTCAGAAAGCTGAGGGAGACCTTTGTCTAAACTTTGGGCCTAAATTTGCTTGTCTGCCCTTGGATTGGCTTTTTTGTCGCCTCTGACACTTTGAACCCTTGTCAGCTCATCGAAAGAGGGAGAGACAAGGGAGTGATGACTTGGCCGATAATATCGAATTTTTAGTGTGCTTAATCATGGGACTCGAACAGAGGGCAGTTTTCGCCTAGTGCTGAGGACATGCAGAACAAATCCAAGCCAAAGCAGATTATCATTGTCAAACCTGATATCGTAATAAATCATTTGGTTTCAGCAACAGACAAAAGAAATTCCTTCCCTTCTTGCCAGAGCTTACAAGAAGCATGTACTGAAGATCCTCAAGTATTCTTTTTTTGTGCAGTACAAATCTATTATCCATTTAATTGCTCCATTTCGTAACCTACTACTGGAACTTCCCAAAGCTGACCCTGAGCACTAATGAGCACCCATAATTAGAATCTTCATGAAATATAAATATGCGCTCGTGCTTGGCATTAAATCCAGAATCGCCTTCTTCTCTTTTAATCCTATTTTCACCGCCATTAACAAGCAGATTAAGAAATTAATGGCCTACCATTGAAGAGGTTTCTTTGTTAGGACAACTAGAGGGAATAAAGGGGAAGAATTTCGTTTGACTTTTGTTTTCAAGCGCTTTGTAATTTTTTATTTTTAATGTGCTCCACAGGACAGACCAAGGAGCCTCCCACATGAACCAGATTAGCCACACCCGTACAAAAAAACGGCAAAATCTGAAGGCATTAGATTTCAGATGTTGAGTAAAACAAAAGTATAATCTATGAGTTAAAGGAAGCAACTAATTGAGTGGCCTTTATTTGCGTGGCTGTAAGATTGGCCAGGAAATGGGGCAATCTTTCATTTTGCCTAGTCATAAGCGATGGCCAGACTCTCCGGCTATTGTCTGACCATAAAGGTAGCCACTAAATTAAGTAAGTCTTGCCAGACTGCAGACAGAAGGAGACTGCAACTAACAAGAACATTGACAGTCGTTAAATAAGGACAATCACAAAGGATGTCTGTCGAGTTGAATATTACCAGGATGCGAGGAACCGTCACAACGGTATATATATATTTATGAGCCACAGACAAGAATACAGCAATACACAAAAGGTAAACTTCATTTGACCAGAGAATAGAAGTATCAAGAAAGAGAACAAGAGAATGTAAGGTGTGGAATGACTGACTTCCGTTTCCGTCAACACTGGCACTGAATGCTGTTTCCTGCTTGAACGACCGTCAGTTAGCCCGTTGGCCTGCTTTGTGGCTAATTTGCAAATAGAATTGAGAGAGAGATCGGCAGAGGAGAAGAACAGCTTTCACAACTTAATTACAGCTTTCTGCCTGACTCTGGAAAACATTAAGACAGCAGTAAAGTTTCCTGAGTGAAGCTCTTATCTCAATTATATGTATTAATACACACAAAACGTCAAATGGTTAACAGAACCATTAAGTTCATCAAAGAGTGTGACAACTGCAACTCAGATACTCACACACAACCAATTATCTGCCCAAAATCACAAGGCGTATTATTAATGCAAGCAATTGTGGCCAAAGTGCCAAAACATCAAGCACACAACACATATGCCACAGTTATTTGCATGTTTCAAATTGCATTCACCATTGAAGTTGCCAATGAATAATGAATATAAATATAGTTTGAGTATAGACGGCCTCAGTCATCGACAGATATACAGAAGGAGAGTCATCAAAGCTATACTCGTTTAATATTATTGACTGTAAAATTGTAAAAATGAGTTGATGTATTAAAGTTACGGCAAACTTTGGTATTGCAAGATGAAAGCACATTTATGAGTAAACTGAATGGGTGACCATTGACTTTATCCATAATATATGGATGGGATACTACGTCCCTCTCGGTCAGCAATGGGCCTGCAGTGTGTTTACTTTATACATATTTGATTTTGGCCTCTGCAAACGTTGTTCCTCATGCTTGTTTGTTTTCATAGTATGCTATCCATAGCCTTCCCTCTATAATAGTATCACAGTGACATGGATCTTGTTTACTTATCATATATCAGGACAGACGTTGCAATTTGATTCGGAGGCTCACAAGCACTGCTGTATGGTTTCAGACATTTAATGGAATTGTTTATTGGATGGATCAAAAGTAATAGCAACTTTTCAGTGCCTTTTAAAGTCATTCTCCTTTTCTGGTGTAATTTAAGACATTCGCTTTGCGATTTTACTACACTTTTAACCAGTTGCCATATCCGATTCCCCAGTCCGACTAAGTCTCCAGGCCTGGCCACATTTAAACTGCAATTTTCTGGTGGCTCTGCTTTCATTCTGATATTGCTTGAACGCCGTCGGGCATGTTGCCTGTTTAAATAGGCAAAGAGCGCCAGGCAGGCAACTGACAGACTGCCAAACTGTTGCCTTTACTTCTTTGGCATAAAAAGTAAAGCAAATAACGCAATGGCGACATTTACCAAAAGGCAGTTCGGGATTTCTCTGGTTGATTGGATATTTTCAACTGTAGCTTTTGGCGCCTAGACAAAGGCATGCAAATAATTTCATTTTAATGCTAAGCTATGCGTAAACTCAAAATGACTAACGAAAATGTTTTTAAGCATAAATCATTATTGATTACCACATAACGAAGAACGAGCTCGAATTCTCACAAGACCCTCGTAAACGATGTGCTCAATGTTATGTAAACTACAGCTTATAGCCTTGGCCCATAAGAAACAATCATTTGTCATAACTTCCAGAGCACGATATCCATGGATCTTTTATAATATTTTAAGATAAATTAAAGTGTAGTTATGTTGCAGCTTAATCTATTCAAATTTTTCATACTACTAGCAGCAAAATATTTATTATGATATATTATAAACTTGGAGCTTTAAAAATTAATTTAGAAATAAATAAATACATTTTAAATACAACAGAGTTAAGTACAGTCAAGCAAGGAAGGGGCAAACATGTTTTACTTTAATTTAAAGAAACAGAGTAAACGCTTAATTCCTTGTATGGTTATATAACTGTTAAGCTTTCATTAGCCAGCATGTCTTTTTCATTTCCATTTCCATGTTGCTTTTGTTTTATTTTTTGCACTGTTCACAGTTATGCATTAAACATCTGCACAAATGTTCTTTTTATGACCACCAAATGCGTGTGTAATTATGCCTCGGACCGAGCGCCGTGGGCAACATTCCAACTGACCACAATAAATGTGACTGGCTGACCAAATGGTTGCGTGTTTACTGGTACACATACACACATCCATACATGTATGCTTACGTATGAGTATGTGCGTATTTTTATGTTACATGCGGATAGCGTGAGTTTAGTGGCAGAGAATTGCCCCAACAATTATTATGATGGCTGATAAGGGACTTGCACCAAAAGAGAGAGAACGAGAGAGCGAGAGAGGGTTTAAGGGTGAGAGAATACACGGCAAGTCACGCGCACACACTAAAACAGCAAGGCAGTATTTGCTTTGCTACGTGACTGTTGGTAATATTCTTGTGGCAACTTTGCGTATACGCAATGTGTGCGGCATGGGGTTAACATAATATGAGGCGTATACGTAATGTGACGTGCTTCAAAACTCAGCCACTACTTAGCTTAGTTGCAATGCGACCGCATCACATTTGTGCCAACATTTGTGACCGCCTCGGTTGCCTTGGCCTTTTTTTTCGGGTCGCCACAGGCTGCTCCGGGTGTATGGGTATGTGTGCTCTCACCTTGCTCACATGTTTGTGAAAAGTCAACAAATGTGGCCGCTTTCATTGTCATTCCATTTATGCGACTGCCTCACTTGGTAATGCTTCGTGCCATTCAGTCTGTTGTTGCTTTTCTCCCGTTCTTTTTATTCTTTATTACTCTTTTATTATTATCGCAACTGTGCGTTTCTGTTTGTTTTTCCTGCCTTTATACGGGCGCCATTAGTTTAGCTCTGGGAACTGCAAATTAAAGGCAAAACACACACAAAACTCGCTGATGAATTGCACGATAATTAAATATGCCAAATGAATGGGGCTCTGTGGCTGCTTACAGGGCAGCACAAAAGTGATGGAGGAGGGGGAATTCAGGTTGACAGAATGTCAGACAGACAGCTCAACAGACAGCCCAGAAGGGAGCTTAAATATGCGAATGCGAAATTAGCATTTAGATTTAAGCGCCAATTGCTTGCAAATGAGTTGATTTCAATGGAAATTTTCCACACTTTGTAATCATATAATTAGCAAACTCATTCGTAGCTTAAGACAAAAACAATTTGGAAATTCACATATATTTCCTTAAATTGATTTTTAGGATTGTGCACAAATTTAAAATAATATTGTAATATCAAGAAATGGTTTTATTATTCATTTATCATTATTTAATCGACATCTTAAGATAATCTCATTAACTTGTTTCATTCAAATAAATTTTCTTGCTGCAGCACAATTCACAGTAAATTAATATCCGCATTATTTAGAGGCCTCTGTTGATTTATAGTGGGATAAGTATATGTCAAGTACACAAAAGATACGTATACTCACTTGTCTGTTTGTTAATGGCGATTAAATCAAATAATTGATGTGCCACGATTTAGTCTTAACCACTTGACGTCGCTTTCTTGTGCGTACGAAGAGCACTTAACGGCTCAGATACGAGTTTCTACATATTTCCGCTGACGGTGGGAAAACTCTCGAGGATATTTATGTAAAAGCAAATACGAGTACGAGTTCTTCGAGCTGAGTATAATTATAATTTGTGGCAGACTGCGGCTTTTTATACATATGTCAGGTTTTTTAACATTTAATTAAAATATTGACCATACGCCACGTGTAAAGTAGGTTACACTTGCTCACACGTTACTCTGGGTTAAAAAAACTGTAAAAGCGCGACTGTTGCCAGACAAGGCCTTGGGCTGGCCATTTCCTGAGCGGCAATTACAACCAGCGAAAGGCATAACAAAAATCCTCAACAAAGCACGCAAAGCCGTATACAATGTGGTTGTATGCGTGGGTGTGCGTATGTGTGTGTATGGCTTCGTAAAAATAGTTAATTTCACTAAAACAAAAACAATAACGGTGCAGACTGAAAGAAAATTGCTTTTACTTTTACTTGGCTCAAACGCCTACTGCAGTGGGGTCAAATGTAATAAAGTTTTTGTGTTGCTCTATTTCTTGACACACGCACACAACTCACAAAGTCTCACACACGCACCCACACATGCACGCAGGTGCCACGTGTTGGCTTTATGTAGATGTGCATGTACTTATGTTATTATATTATTTATTATTCATTCGGGTTCACCACCATTTTAACCCACATTTACTTCTATTTTCGTTAATTTCAGCTTTTTCGCGTACTTTAATTTCTCTTGTTTTCCTTTTGTTTTATTAAATTGCACAAAATGTACGTAAGACTATTCGTTTTTATCTAATTTTCAGCGTAACACTGCGCCACATTTAAAAGCCGCCAAAATACTGAACTTTACTAACGGTACATTTTCTGAATGCGGCCTCTGCGTTGGCAGAGGGAGCGGCATCGGCAGCAGCAGAGGCAGCGACGCAACGCCAGCTGAAATTGACAGTTGCGGCGTCTGCGCAAACAACGCGCCACATAATGAAAACAATCTTAACACTTGGTTATTTTAAAAATGTAGCTGATTCATATGATGATCTTACCTAATAAAATGTTACTCCAGAAATTAAAAAAATCCATATCAGAAACTATTTATGTATGTAGGTGTAAAGAGCAAATTTCTAGCAAAACGAAATACTTACTTTTATTCATAAGTACAAATATGCCCAAGTATTAGTAAGCACTAATCTTAAATTCACTGTTTCACATGTAAACAGCGCCATCTCTTGGATTTCAGGCAAACTGGCGGGCGTACACAGCTCAAAGCTAACTGATATGAAACTTCTAACCAGTTCACATACGACCATTAAACAACGAGAGAGACAACTATATATCGTTAAATGGCAGGGCTGCTAATACATATTGGCGGGCAAACATACAAATTTGAATTGCCCTAAAATTAAATTTAAATATGTCAGAAAAGTCCATTATTAGTGAAATAAAAAAAGCAAAAATTTTTGAGTGAAAATTACTTTTTGGATAAGCTTACAATTATGCATTATAATAATGTAAATAACGAATTTACTTATTTCACAACATTTCGGTAATTATGCCAGGTTAATTGGCTGACTAATGAATTCCCGAGGGATGTTATAACAAGAGACTATCACAATATAACAATTTTAACCCATTATAACTAATGACTAATGAACAATAAATATAAATTATTAAGGGATAGTTTTTCACTCCTACGTATCTAGCGGAGCTATTTTCATGCGCCACGCATTCTTGATCATGTCCGCAGCCTTTTCCGCAATCATGATAACAATTGCATTCGTGTGGCCAGCGGGGACATGGGGCATAATCGAAGCGTCTGCCACACGCAGATGTCGAATTCCATGGACCCTTAGCTCAGGATCGACGACAGCCGTGGCATCCGTGGAGGGGCCCATCTTGCAAGTGCCAGACTGATGCTGCAGACTGGAGCCATAAAGCCGCAGGCAACAACGCCAATAGTCGTTGCTGGCAAAGATCAGATGCTCACAGCCCGGAAACGGACGGTCATGAAAGCGAGTGCCAATTTTACGCATTGCCTTCGTGCGCGACAGTTGCAGGATCTGAAAATGGAAATCAGGAAATGTTAACTGACAAAATCAGGAAATATTCCGATTGAGTGTCTACCATTTCAATGCCCTCGATCATGGCGCGCACATCGTCCGGATGCTGCAAGAAGTTCGGCTCCATACGTGGCCAGTGGAAGGGATTGCGACTGCGCAAAGAGATTCGTCCGGTGCTTTTGGGTCTCAGCAGCACCGGCACCAGACCAAACGTATCCTTGTCCTGGATATCGCTATACATTTTCTCGTAAAACTGATCCGGGATGCCCAGCAAGTCACGTAGAGTGCCAAATCGATCACCGCTAAGTGAACCTGCACCCAGAACTAGCTCCATATCCGCATAATCTTTAGCTGAGAGTTAAAAGACAAGCTGATCAGTTATAGCCAATAGATTAATTATGTCAAGAGACTAACCAAAACTGGAACTGGGCGTGCGAACAAAGGCAAATGCCTCTGCTCCTCCGGGAATGGTATACGGTCCTTGGCCGGCAAATAAATAGCGAAAGATGTCCTGGGGATTAAGAAGACGTGCATCGTTCACCGTGGAATCGTTGACCATAAAAACTAAGCCATTCAGGGTGATGTGATCCTGCAGATTATAGCCAACTGATAAATCCTGGATCACCGGTATTTTGTGCTCCTGAAGATGAGTACTTGGACCCACGCCGGACAACATCAGAAGCTGTGGGCTTGCGATGACGCCAGCAGAGAGAATTACCTCCTTCCTGGCCCGCACCACAAACCGTTGACGCTGCTTGGTGAACTCCACGCCGATAGCCATCTTGGTGTTGGGATCGATGAGCAGCTTGGTGACCCAACTCTTCATGGAAATGTGCAGATTGCGACGCTGCAACACGGGCTGGATGAAGGCCTTGCTAGTGCTGCAGCGTCTGCCCTGGCGGATGGTGGCCTGTGCCCGTGCGAATCCCATCAGCTGCTCCCCATTGGTGTCGGTTATCTCGTAGCCCAGCTCCCTACTGGACTTGAGAAACGCCTTCAGCTGACGGGACTTGTAGTCCGTGTACTGCACATCTAACGGCCCATTGCGGCCATGATACGGTGACTTGTACAACTCAGAGATACCAATGCGCTCCGATTTCTTGAAATAGGGCAACACCTCCGCATACGACCAGCCCGAGTTGTTGGCAGCTGCCCAGCCATCATAATCCCGACGATGGCCGCGTGTGTACAACATAAAGTTAATCAGACTGGTGCCGCCAATGCCACGTCCTTTGGGCCAATTGCAGACGCCATTACGCAGGCCCTGGCAGGCATAGGGCGTGGCATCCGCCTTATATCCCCAGTTGTAGCGTGTGGTTTGCGTGAGAGCCGCCGTTAGGGGTACATCGCTGATAAAAGTCTCCTGATCACCAGCTTCCAGCAGCAGCACTCGAGCTGTGCTTATCTCACTCAGCCGATTGGCCAGCACACATCCCGCTGATCCTGCTCCCACAATGATGAAATCGTACTCCGGCAGAAATTCTGTGGTGTCCGGTATGCGAGTGTTTAGCAACGAAGTCTCCAAGTCGCGAAACAAATCGACCAGCAGCTGACAATGACTGCACTCAAAGCAGGTCCAGAGTATCAGCAGGTACGCTAATCGCATCTTTATCTGCTATTTGTATCTGTGTCTGTAAAAAACACACAATGAGTACGAAAGCTAATGCATAAACCATTCTATACGCATATAAACAATACGCTGCCTTTGAGATGGAAGATTAATCCTTTGAGCACATTTCCCAGATTATCGTTATTCAGCAATGACTTTGTTATGGCATCTTTATCTGCTTCTAAACCAAAGCACACGAAAATATAATGTAACAGCTAATAAGTAAAGCGTTGTATATGCATGTTAACAATGAGCTGCAAATTGCGGCGCCCTTCGATTTCACTTTTGCAGTTTGTTCTAGTTAAAACGCATTTTACGCCCCGCCGACTATGAGGATTCTCCCTCTCTCTCCTCTCCTTCTTATTCACTCTTGGCGGACTATTGATTTTCATTTTCAGCTCAAGTTCAACAAGTTTCAGTTTACATCAATACAGGCAATAATAAAAATAATAATGGATTTGCAAAAAAAAAAACAATAACAATAACAAACACATGCGTAGACAAAAGTTCGCTAACCAGTTCGCGATCAAAACAGAAAAACTGAAGAAGTAACCAAAGCAAAATTCACAAATACTCACAAGCAACAATATTTACCCGTTGACGTTGACCCATAAAGAGCACGCGGATGTTCATAAAAGACTCACAAACACAATCAAAATCAATAACAAATATAAACAAAATGTAAATGCCGAAAAAAGACACGGGGCGACTAAATAATACCCTTCCAGCTGCTAATACGAATTTGATTGTACATTACTTTTAATTTATTGCTAATCATTTAAATTATATTAAGTAAGGCTAGTCTCAATTTAGCTATTTGAATATATTTTTAATTGTTATGAATAATTTGTATATGTTATGATGATTAATGTCTATTAAGTATTTACTGCAACATGTTTCATGCTGAAATTGTTATACTTCTTTTAGGGAATCATAAACTAAATTAAATTACTCAAAGAAGTGGGTGTTTTGCATTTGAAAAAAAAATGGATTTATATGTAAATTAAATGGTATATTTTTTGGCTTGGGGATTTTCAACATTTAAGTCCATTAGAGGTAAAAATTGCACGAACAATAAATAGCAAAAAAAGAAGGTATTCAATTAACCCCAATACGGTGCCAAAAATTCGGCCCCGAATCGACGAGGAACAAGGCAACTGGTTTCGCGTTACAGATGCAAGAAACAATGTCGAGATACATAAACATCTGCCTTTGTCTCAGCTTAAGTTCTTCTACGTGCTCAGCCTTCAATATGCTTTCGACGCACACATGTACTAGATATAATAATGTAAACTTCTTTTGTCACAACATTTTACTGTGCTGGCTTTAAGAAAAGCCAATCAATAACCGGTCAACAGTCTCTCGCACAGAACTGACCTACCTCAAGGGTTTCAAGGGTTATTATCGAACGAAGGGCAATGCGCTCGTTAATGTTCTTCTCGTCTGCCCTATAACAGATTGTAATTTGAAGCAAGTGTTGAAAATAGACCAACAAAAAAAACAGGTAAGTAATAATTTGAAAAAAAAAAATTGATTTCTATTTATAACAACTATTTTTTCAATCAGCGATAGCAGCGCTCGTTTTGCCACTTGCCTATTACCCTAATTAAGTTTATGCCCCTTCATACATATTAGATTATTAACTGTGTCCAATTAGCAAAGTTTTTACAGCTGACGAGACGAATGCTTAAAGGGTTTCATGCTATCACAGATTGAAATAAATTTTGCAGAATTGTTATCAGAATTAATATCAAATTACTTTTATATTTTTAAACTCTCTAATGAAATTTAAATCTGATGCAATAAATACACACTAAAATTTCTGAAGCTTTTATTTAGAGATTTTAAATAATATTTTGTCGTTTCATATTCTTAATTAAGTTAGAAATTTATCATTGTTACGCACACTATTTTAGATTACTAACTAAAGCACCCGATTTTTATAGAATATTTTTTAAATCAATTGAAGAATTATTTTATTGTCTCTTACTTTCAAATAGAACTGTTTCCTTTAAGATTGGAAAACAATTCTATGAACACAATTCTTTTGCATTTAAATTGTTATATAAATCACTCATATTTAACACGTCTGTGGTAATAACAATTTGCGTCAACACACGACAAAAACGAAACACACACCATTCCACTGATCCGGCTCGAAATATATATGTAGGACAACATATGTGAATTGTGAAATTCTAAACACGTTTTTTTCGCTTGCCATTAGAATGCACTTACGCAATGAACGTGTTGCTCTCCTTCTTTAGATACACCAAATCTGTGAGAAACCATATATGTAAAGGCGATACAATTAGTTGTTTTTTTTTCCGATTTTATTGGGCAGTTTTAACTCGATTGCTACTGCGCATGCGCGCGCGTTGCTGTCCACTCGCTGAATGAAACGCGGCTGGCGGCGCATGCAACGTTGAAGCCTACGCCGGACGAGTCAAGACAGGTAGCCGCCGGTTAAGTCGGTCAGATTGGCGTAGATACGTTTGGGACAACACGCAACCCGCAGTGTTGGACCACCGTCCACAGTCACAAAGATACAGATAAACAGTTCGACAGGCTTTGGCGCGTAGCTTTTTTTCAAGTTCATCGTCTGAACTTGCAAATTTCATGCGAGTTTATTTACAAATTTTTTCATTTTATTTATTTTTTTAAAACTATTTTCGGCATTTTGACTTTGCCCTGTTTCGCCAGGCGGCATATTGTGATGGGTATTTTTGTTAGTCACATTCGATCATTTTTGCATATTTTGGCTCAAAATTTCATTAGCACTTGTTTTATGCCTATAATATAGCCCGTGTCAAGCATGTGTTAATCCAAAATTTAGTGGTGATCGATTAACAAATAGATGTGAACAAATAACGTTATGATCTATAGTGCTTCCGCTATGCATTGTATTTAACCATCTTGTTGACTGGTCAAGTTCAATGTCATGCACAACTGCGTTTTACGTATGTTAATTGGAGAGATGTCAATGTGTATCTTGTATCTTCTCGCTTGTATCTATGCGCTTAAGTGCTGATGACTTCATGTTACAATGATTACAAATTTAAAGCTATCTGACGCTATGATTTGCATACGAACAGCATTAAAGTCCGATTCATTAATCGCCACATAAGGAGAAACACCAACAAATATACTCTTCGTTTGAATTCCAATTGGGTGTTGTTTTTGTTGCTACTTTCATAATCACCTTTTGGCGCATTCGACCTTCAGTACCGCCGCAGCAACATATTTGATATTTCCAGCCGCTTCTTTTTTTTTGGGATTTGTTGCTTAAAATTCAAACAAATTGCATTTAGTGTTGCCTTTGTTTAAGCTTCCATAGTTGATATTTGCACAGATTTTATGCATATTCATTTTGCATGACTTGGCAACTATCAAATTGGCTAGTGTTTGATTTGAATCAAGTCACACACTCACATTAGCACTCATACTCACCCTCAAGTGATCAAAGTTCATAGTCCTAATTGACAAAAAAGATCAAAAGCTGAAACAAAATGCTGCTTATTTAATTTGAAAGCGCTAAACAATTAAAAACGAATGCTTTTGATCATTGATATTAGATAGTGTCAGAAATAAGTAATAGTCTACTCGATAATAAACTCATAACATTCAATGATTAAGCATTTTTATATGAGACTTATAACAGAGACAAAAATAGCAACTCTATATAAATTTTAAAATATCTGTAAGGGGTTGGGTTTCACAAGAAATAAATTAAAATAAATAATTAATGTGACAAGCCAATTTTTTTAAGCAAACCCGATTTGTTTCATAGTTAATTAACTATATATTTTTAATAAAAATATAAAATTCAATTTATATGAATCAAACGAACAATATATTTTAATTTTCAGAGGATCCAGAAAAATAGTTTCTATTTAAATTATACTATACTTTATCTAGTCAATTTACTCAATTTAAATTCAAATAAACATTAACTACACAATGTGTGAGTATAAAACTGAAAGCCGCTTCCCTATTTACAAATGGTTAAGTTTGTTACTTTAATTTTAAGTATTCTGTTTTCGAACACTTTAAACACAGTGCTGACATCATGAACATTGCAAAACTGAAGGAATTCGCGAAAAGCAAATACAAGCAATCGTGTTCTTAATTTCGTAGAACAACCTCGTCGAACCCTGTGTACCTGGGTTCTTTTCATTAAAAGCACTCTTAAATATTTACGTGCATTTTGCACATGTTAATTGGTAAACTAAAGTATGTCTCGGGCACGATTTAACAAATGCAATGCATGGACACATTAAGTAAATAAAATATGTTCAATGGGCATAAAAACATGTCAGAAATGGAAACTGCATAGTCTGCAAATGTTGTTTAAAATATTATATATGAAAAGTGTATAACAAGAAGTAAATAAATAACAGTCAATTGCTGTACTCTAATCGGACATTCAAATAAATGGCTAGCCAACGACCTTGTCAAGGTCAGCCAAAGAGATCGTCTAATATTTTGATGTTAACAATTCAACACTGGCCACGGAGGTACTGGCTTTTTTAACAGCAAGTTGAGCCCATTAAAATTACAAACACAAACGCACTCTAATATCTAAAAATAAATTATCCAACTTAAACTGTATAAGCATGAACACAAAGAAACTTCAAGTTCAACTTCATCTCCAATTTCAAAAGGTGGCAACAATTCTCCGAGTTGTTCGACATAAACGCCCACTCAGTGTCAAGTGGTTTTGAAGTCGGAGTCTGACTCTGAGTCGGACTCGGATATTGTCTCGTCGGTCACTATAATTTGTCTGATGTTCGTAAATCACGTGTCAAACACGACGAGCCGTTAAAAAATTAAGACGTGAGCAGCACACACAACAGCACAGCTAACGGCAATAAAAATTACACAATGTCTTTAAAACTCTTAACATAAATATCGACAGCAAAAAAAACAATAAAACGTCTTGTTAGACTTCCCGATTAGCATATACTCTATTTTGACAGTTAAGAGCTCAGCGAGGATACTGATCAAAATTATTTATCTATGTACCTTATAGACTCAGAAGATTTTTAACATAACATACCTTTAACATAACTTTTTATAATATTGTTGTACAAAGACAAAGGCAAATGTTAATAAGTGACAGCGATATATATTTACGATAACAAAGTTGTCAGATAGCTGAAAGTCTGAAAACTGAGCTTTGAGCATGCAGCAAAAAATAAATAAGAGGCGATAGATTTGAGCGACGTGCTGAAGACAGTAGAAGACTCATAATGTAAAAGGCGAAACCCGCTGAATGGTACTTGAAAAGCTTATGGTGATGAACAGACAGCTCGGAGGGGAGCCGTTTTATTGAATGAACTTGAAACAATTCATGTGTAATTTTATATTGGCTTGCAATGTGTTGTTAATGGTGTTCCGAAAAAAGCTAAAGGTTAAATGATTAAAAGAATAATCACCAAGAGACTAACATTATATTTCTATATTCATTTTCCATCGTTTTTATTTTCCACTACTTGTTGCAAAGAATTCTTAGGGGTTAACGTTTCTTAGAACACCCCTACACTCATCATACACACTCATATCAACTCAACGTCATGTTTTGAGACGGTACTTAAACGCTTTGATTGGTGCTATTGAGTCGACCAATAAGTGTTGGTATTACCATGGCTTTTAATATGTACTTCTTTGGGTATAGTGCTAAAAGGTCATTATTGAATAAAATAAGTAATCATACGTTTCATTTTTCACTTCAATATATTGTAATTTATTTGAAATTTGTATGATGATTATTCAAGATTGTTGTCTATTAACTAATCTATTGTAGTTATGACAATTAGGTAAATAGAAAATGAAAACTAAATGTTATAATTTTTTAAATACAAGTGTATGCGATAAGTATTTAGAATTTGAATACTTTACTCTTTAGATCTTTTGGTTATGCTATGATTTAATGACTTTGTAAAGCCTTTTTTTCCGATTTGTTTTTAAATTTTTGGGTATAGTTCTAAGGATCAGTTTATTACGTATAGTTGTTTTGCTAGGCTTAGTTTAATGAACAAATTGCATTGCATTTGAATTAACAATTAGTTAATTCAATTATTAGCTGTATAAAGCCAAAAGCGTCGTAGTACTAAAATGATTATGCCAGTTTTTTATCGTAAAAGCCTAAAATACTAGGCATTACTTCTAGATATTAATAAATTAGTTGTTGGATGTAAAAATATTGAACATAATCATACTTAGTATCTACTTACATATGTAAATGTATTTATGTCTTGACATTTTTGATTTCTATAAATGAATATTTATGTATATGTTTATGTGTTGATTTTGTATTAACAATATGTTAAACTGACAGTTTGCTTGTTTTGTTTTTTAATTATAAATATAATCAGTACAAATTGCTTAGAAATCAATTCCATGTGTCACAGACTTCCATTTCATTTCAATCGTAGCTCGAGTCGCACTACTTAAAGGGAATTTTCAATTTTAAATTGGGAACGACTTAAGTGGAAAAGCATTCTAATTAAGCATTTTTAAGTTTAATAAAATAAATAATGCACAAATTAAATTTTACTACTAATAGCTTTCTCTCTGCGAGACCAAAAATAATTCTTGGCGGATTGAAACTCTGTGACACGGCGGAATGGGCGTTTTCTGGCTGCCGCCCAAAAGTATGCAGCACTTTTCTTTATTGTCAGTTGATTAGTGACGCAGCAAAACGTTGCCGACTTTGTTGAGACCATCCGTTTTAACAGGGGCTTTGTCACGAAAATGACGATTCTCGGGATTGGCCAACACCGAGGCGATGAACTCGGACGTCTCCAGCTGCAATTGGGCCAAACGCTTCTGCAGCAGCTTGTTGCGCTGAACGAGCTTGATAGTCTTGAGGGCAATAGAGAGAAGTCCCTCGGTATTTGTGTAATATTGTTGGAGACTGTGCGGCTGCTTAACTGGCTCTAGTTCAAACTCATAGCCGCTGTCACTCTCCTGATCCTCCTCCTCACCGTCATCACCATCATCATCATCAATCAAATCATCTGCACTAGGCATTTGATAACAGAATTTTTCTGTTCTTGATGTCGTGTTGTTGCCGTTACCAACGTTGCAACTGTGGCTGTTGTTGCTATAGCTGTTGGCTGTTGTGGGTTGTAATACTGTTTTGGCGTTGTTGCTGCTACTGGAATGTATGCGCGATATCTGTATGCTCGACTCATTGTTATCTTCACTATCGTCCTCATCGATATCCATGCCATCCCTGTGCCTCAACTGGAACTCGGACGATGTCGAAACAATGCTCTTCGAAATGTGCTCCATCCTAGATGGCAGTCGGGAAATGCGACGCCGTTGTCGACGACCCGCTGAGTTCATTGAACCTTTGGCAACTGCAATGAAAACGAAGAAAACCATAAATATCAAGGCAAATACAAGCAATACAATTCACACAAAAAGAAAATCATACACTACAAACACATTGATACAATATCTTCAGCACGGGCCTTTTTTTGGGAAGCCCAAAAGTATGCTACGGAAAATTGTATAAAATTAATCAGAGTTTATGTTGAGCTGAGACAAAAGCTCTTTTTCTGTAAACTTATTTAATAGAGCGACTTTATAAAATAAATCGTAATTTGGAACAATAATTCCAAATACTCTAAGGGAGAAGAAGGCGTGGCTAAGCTACATGTATTCATGATTAGTCGTGATCAAAGATACCCTTACTTATCATTCCTCTTCTTCATAGAATCATGCTGTAGGAATAATTCATTATACTTAATAACAAGGAACCATTATATATTTTAACGTCTTTGTTTAGTGCTTGCACATGATACGCCCTTTGCCAATCGCACATCAGACCTCATTGTCACCTATCTGTAGCCATGTGGCTCTGCTGATATATGTATACTTCTTTACTTGTGGGTCGCAAAACGTGACCACAACTCAGGGCCAACAGTTGACAGCAACATCGACGATTTCAACGCTTTTCGCATCAATTCGCAATACTCGTAGCCGAGCACATGTATATTGCAATAGGCTTAGCTTGCTCAAATCATGGATAATGCACACTCGCAAAGCCACATAGATGGAACACACACAAGTGAGCACCAACAACAAATAGTAAACAGAATAAGCAGAATAAGCATTTTGCAATTAGAGCGTCCGATTCTGTGTCTATGGTCAGGGTCAGTTGCCAGTTGGCAGTTGACAGCGCTGTAGCGTCGACGCATCCATTTGGAGCACATGGCCGAGATCCGTCGGTTCCGTCAGTGCCAGTGCCCGGACCGGAATACGAGGCATTCAGCGATTTGTTTGCATTGTGCAAATATGCAGTTTTTCGATACGGTGCACCAGTGTTATGAAACGTGAGCACGGGCATTGGCCCAAGGGAATTCTGGAGAGGAGACGTCTGGGGTTCCAGTTATATGTACATTTATACGCTTGTATGTATATTTTTGTAAGGTTACGCATGGGGTCTTTGTTGTAATAGGGGCTAAGTACTGCAGTCGAATCCGTAATTAGCTCGGCAAATAAAGCAACTTATAAATGAGTATTAATTTGCACAATATTTCAAAATAATCAATCGAATGATCTACTCGTTTTACTCTTTGACTCTCTCTATTTATATTTCCGATTTATTCTTTAAAAATTAGTCTTTTAATCAATGAAAATGATGATTATTAAATAGCACGTATAATTCAATATAATCACATGATGATAACCTCAATTAATAAACAATTTCCAACAATGTGTGGCACAATCATATTAACACCTCGGCTTAAAGCTTATGAAACTACATTGTAGTTAGTCATTTAGAAACTATTTCAGAAAAAGAGATACCTGGCAATTAGGGAGAAATCAGTTAACCATTAGATATCGCATAATGAAGTTCCAGGCGATAAGAATACATTGTAAATTCTTTTTGTTTTCAAACGAATAAATACATAACAGACAATTCTCCCTCTTCGGATTGGAAAACATGAATGTGGGTATTTAGGTCAACTCATACCATTTCAACTGCTCCGTTGACTGCCACCCTGTTGCATCAGATGCTTCCCTTTAATACGTAAGCAATTCCCGGTGCGTGTTTCAAACATGTGCAAATCAATCCGACGTAAGAAAACGTATGAACCGCAATCGAAATTCTATACGGGAACGTTCATTTGTCTATATTGTTTCTGTTGTTGTCACAGTTAAATTTTCACAGTTGCCGCCAACCTAACATCTTAGATCACTTACCACACGCCACATGCCGTATGGCTCAAGTTGCCTGTGTTTTCACTTCCTGTAATGCCACTATTCGTCATCGACTTATGCAAGTGTCGAGGTCCCCCACGAGGCACTTGCACTCGACTGCGCAATGTCAATGAACATTTATCTATTTGATATTGTTGTTGTTCTCATTTCTAGTACATTACCTCGTCGCACACATATACATATAAACTTGATCATTTTCTTTGGCTCACGTCTGAAGGTCTATAGTGTGTGGGACCTTGGGGGCGTCTTTAGCCTCGTTAGCCTCGTTAGCATCACAACGATGTCCACTCAAATTAGCTACTCTTTATGCTTAATTATAGCAAATACCGTTGGAACCATGGCCTTAGCAATGCCCACAAAAGTCACCTGCAATTGCTTTCCAAATGTATGTCACCTATTGCTGCAACGAGTATCTATAAATACGAAAGCCAGCAGGCTGGACACTGAACCGTCATTATGCATACTGACTTGAAAATGTCCGAATATGTGAACAAATTTAAATGAAATAACAAGCAGCTAATTTATTTATTCCGATAAATTATACTAAATTGTTCCCATTTCTAATAAGTAAGTAGAGAGGGTTCAACTAAAAGATTCTCAAACTTTAAATTTCTGAAATAATCTGATTGCATTTCACTTTTGCACACTGTGCAATTCGATGGCTGTAACGTTGTGATTACCTAAGGGGGAGACAGGGAGCTAAATTATTATTATTGGGCGGTTGCACGTGGCGTCGTCACACTCATTTAGCATTCAACGTGTTCCTGCAAATTAGTACAAAAATAAACAACAAAAAATAGAAAAGCATTTTTAATGAATTGCTTTTTGTATGGCACCAATAAAAGTGGCAGCAATAAAAACAAAAGCGACAAGAGCAACTATAACATCCAACATGGCAACAAAAAGCAAAGTCGGCAAGAGCCAAACACGACCAAGCAAATATGGGACAATTGCAAATATGCCAACGAAAGTAGCACAACAATGTGAACAAAAAATAACAACAACAACAACGGAAGAAAAACGTGCCACATCAAATGGCAGCAAAAAAATAAAATAAAGGTTACGACATGTTGTGTGTGCAAAATATTATTTTGAGAAAATAAATGCTTATTCAATATTTATGCGAAGTTTCTCTGTGGCCATTCAAGCTATTTACAATGTCCAGTATTTAGTTGTTGCTATAAAAAATATTTTTGTCAACTGTGACTGCACACATCGACAAGTCTTTAACAACAGATATAAATACATAAATTATTTTTATAGTTTAGTTACACAGTGCCACTGTTTTAAATATACTCATATTAAAGAATTACATCTTACTTACTTTAACAAGCGATTATTTTAAGAAACTTAGCATCCAGATTTATCTATCTCGCTGTGAAAGCAAATATATTTTTAGCAAAAAAGTGAAATGAATCCAATACAAGCAACCTGATAGCCTTTTGAATTTTCAAAAAAGTCTCTTGCAACTAGGGGAAAGCTTATATAAATGTGTCATGCTACAAATTTCCAGGGAAGCTGTCTGCTGCCAGTCACATCAGGAACAGACTGCGTTTTTTATGTTCAGACTTTGTTTTGCTGACGCAAATTGTTACGATAACAAAGTCGCGTGCCAAAGCAAACAGCAATAGCAACAACAGCAAAATGCGGCACTATGAATCTGGCAACACGTGAACAGTTCTCAGTATTGGGGGCACGTTGCACTGGAGCGGATCTGGCCATCAGCGTTGCTTGAACAAGTTTACATAAATTAATTAAACATGTCCAAGTAACGTGAGCTGCAGTAATAAATGGCAAACAACAACAACAGCAACAACTGCAGTAATGGGAATGACAACACATCCGACTCATGTTACGTATACGACATGTGGGACAGTCAAGAGCTATACTCACCATAGCTCAGCACGGCACTGCTCAGTGTGGCTCCCGCTGCTGCGGCCGCAGTGGTGTTAGTGCTTGACAGTGCCAGGCCCATGCTGCCACGCCGCCGTACCTCCTTCACGCCCACCATATGTACTTTCTTCTCTGGGCAGACGATGGGCGCCATTGAAACTGCAAGCAAAAAGAATAAATTCAAAATTAATTGGCCGTAAAATTGATTAATTGATTGATTGACCACATGTCGAAATGTCGTGCACGCTTGCAAACAACGAAATAATTTAATAATAATAAAATGGAACGAGTTCAATCAACTTCTATAAACAATTATTTGCGCTTTGTTTGCTCAATGATAATGAAGCCATCATCATCATCATCATCAAAGAGGAGAAATATAAATTTTGCACGTGCCTTAAATTATACTAGCTTACAAAACAAAGCAAAACAAGTCTAATGATCTCACTTGGAGTTATATAATGTATTATAATTGCACTTTGATAAACAATCTCGTCTACAACTTTGTATTTTTGTCATGAATCTAAGCTAAGATTTGAACAATTTTACATTGAGAAATATAACAATCTAAATGTCAGTTTGTCACTAATTGTACATACATATTTTTATATCAGCAAGTTAATCTGCTTCCAAAGTTGGCGGCGGAAGCTTCTTATAAATAAATGACACGCTTAAGATTTAGTTACTAAGTTGTGCAAAACATCTTTATTATTAAGCATGTATATTTTATCATTTCATGTAATCTCTTGAAATTCGTAGTGCATTAGTCATTCAGTAAGACAAACAAGGCTTTGCCCTTGAGTAACGGTGCTCCAAATTCCCAAAACCGTTAACGCAACTAACTGAGCTGTCATTTGAAACCAACGAGCAGCAAGAGAGGCCATAGAGGAAGCAACAAGATTATATTTTGCACTCCCAAGGCAGCTGAAGCTCATTAACCATGCCCCAAATCCAGGCTTAGCAATGGCCATGGCAAGTCTATGTTTATATTAGCGCGCGTTGCTGGAGAGGCAATTCCGCTAGAGGTAAACAAACTGAAACAACAATTTTTGTTGCAAGTAACATAAGTATCCCCCAAGAATATATTTATGTATAGGTACATACATATATTTAAATATGTCTATCGATAGACAACATTTTGAGGCGCATGCAAATTGCTCAATTGCTCAGCCTTAGTCTCAGTTGTTCTCTTAATATTGTTGTGCTGTCAGTCAGATGAGTCGCTGCCAGAGGCTGCAGCAGAGGCAGACGAAGAGGCAGTCAAATTCAAATTGAAAAGCCCAAAAGCAAGAACAACAACGATGTTGTTGACGGCACGTGTATCTCTTGAGTGTAATTACATTTGGAAAGTGTGCGGCATCGCGGCCTTAAAGAGGGATTTTCATTTTAAGTACTTGTGGGGCGGCGGTTTGGTTGTGTAGGCGTGTCAGCGAAGCGGATTTCACAATGCCAATAAAATTGTTGTCGATGTGCCAATATGCATAGCTTGAAATTACATTTCATTATTTATGCCTTCTGCTTTCATTCAAAATTCGGTAATATTCGCATTCAAAACACTTCTCTAACCTCTAGAATCATGGGTAAGCCGTCATCATCTTGGCCACATCCCTAACGTTAAAATGTAACAAAAACCAAGAAGCATAACATATGCCCTGACTAACAAATGGCCCCAATAGCATATTTCACGTACACGCGCTGTTTTTCTATCCCCTCAACTCTGGACAAGAGAAGGTGGGACAAGGTGAGTGGGTCGGTGGGCAGTTGGCAACAAGTTTTGGAACCATGAGTCACAAAAAAATTATACGATATGACTTTTTTCATAGCAGTCAAGACTTTACTCTACCAAAACATATTTCGACTAAGCTTTAAATTTATAAATACTAAAACAAGTAAATTTTAACTTATTTATTTAGTATGTTTTTCTGGTTTTCAAAAATTTTCTTCATTTTATGTCTTCACACTCAAGAGTCTCTTTTTCCAGCCCATTATTTAAATCAATATATTCCTATGATGTAAAAGCCCATTGCATACTTCGAACTGCCCGAAATAAAAATAAAATAAAAGTAACTTGACTCACTCGTAAGATCTGAAAGATACGCATGTTGTAGATATAACTAAATATACGAATAAGAATAGTTGTTGGAATCAAATGTACGGAAAACAATTTAAAACACGCTTAAGCCATCATCTGTAGCTGTCTTTTATCTGGTACCTGCTGCCTTTGCTGGAGGTCATGTCAATCAATGGCTATAATGAGAACTGCCACTGCGTGTGCATAAATTAGCCAAATAATTGTCGGACACGACAAAACAAAACACGATACGCCTGATGTCGAATTGATGTTAAAGTTGGATTCAACAAGTAAACAATGAACTAATAGAACAGCTAGTTGACTTCCAAGACAACAATGGAAAATCGGGCTAGGAATGGCGTGGATTCAGTTTTCAGAGCAATTACTTTTATAGAGCTCAGAAAGTTACAAACAAAGGCGGTAAGAATCCTCAGCAGACCTCAATCGAAATTATTATTGTCAACGCGGCACAACAACATAAGCAGTAATAAAAAAGTGTAAGTTCAAAAAACTCTCGTGTTTGCAGTTGCTGTTGAAGGCGTTGTCATTTTGAAGTTTATTTGGCGAACATGTTACGCTGCGGGGGCTAACAGGCGCATGGGTATCTCGTATAATAAAGCAAAAGGTACAACAACAACAAAATGCAATTGTCATGCATATTATATGTTATTTGTGACGTCTGCACTACATGCAAACACACACATATATTTATTAAGCCTGCTCGTCTGCCTTTCCTGTTTATGTTTTGAGAGCACGTAAGTCATGAAAGCGTTTTATATTGCACTTGGGCATCATTTGCTTAAATGTCGCCGGTAATTCCGACTCACATAAGCCTTTAAATATTTATAAATTCATATGCATTCATCCTCGCATTCGTATTCTTATTCGTATATGTTAACTCGTTATTCATTAGCTGAAACATCAGTTTTGCACGTGAATGGAAGCTTAACTGAAAATTTTTTTACATATGGGATTTATTATAAGCTTACACATATGCCAGACAACCTTGGGGGCGTTAATTGGTTCCAATAATACAACCTTTATTGTCACCTCAATGGCTGATGCTAAAGTCTCGTTAGAAGTCTTTTATATTACGCATACACAATGTATATCATTTGGATAATATTTTAGCAGTTATATATAGTTTTGTATTTCACATTGAACACTATTTAGCAATTGCAACTGCGTATACGTGATATGCACACGCCGTCGCGATTGTGACGCGTCGCTTTAATCAGTGGCCTATTTATGCCCTCCTCTGTCCTCTTAGTTTTAGCTAACACACTTACACGTGTTGTGTATCATGAGCAATGCCAACAACGCGGGCGCCGTTACCGGCAAAAATTGGGAACAATTCAGGTAAAAGAAGCTAATTTTAAAAAAAATTCCATTGCGGATCTACATTGTTAACTCTGATACTGTTTATTCGGGTCTATAATCAAGTTAGTGCGATGCCACAGTGGGAATTTCGATGAGCTACGATGAAAATTTTAAAACCATATTCATAATTCAATCTTAGCGGTTTTGAAAAATGTATCAACAAATTCTTAAAAAAAAAATATTGAATATAATATTTGCAATGATTATCACATTTAAAATAAAACAATAAAATTTGCTTCGCAAAAATAAGTTCTTTCTTATATAATATTTTAGTTACATTTTTTTTTAATGAATAAAAATCAATGTTTATTTATTTATGAATTGTTTACACCTTAATTTACCACATTTTGATATTGTTCGTTACCAACGAAAATTTCTATCAGCAACAACAACGAGCGACTACAATAAGAACAACAATAATAATAACGTGCTAATTTTTTTGTTATCTCAATACACGCGCGTGGAAGTTATGCAAAGAAATGAATTAAATAAAGAAAACAACGAGCTCTAGGATGGGCGTAACAATGCCGAATGACTATAAAAACTTACCAAGCGAAATATTCACATATTCGAGCTAAGACAATAAACATCGGTCGTAATAATATTTAGATACGTCCGAAGCTAGACAAAACATGCCTAAACTAAATGCAGCTTTTAGAACGAAAAACTTGCTAAAAATTGTCTAACCATCATTATAGAATTAGATCATGACCAGAAACCGTAATGTGAATATGTGCTATACCTCAGGAAGGAGGAAGGAGAGCGGTAGAAAAGTTTTGTGAGTTTTGGAAAGTGGGAAGTGTGCAGTATTGGCAATTGATTTGCCAGCTAGGCGATAAAAATTTATTAGGGTGACAGGGAAAACAAATAAAATCGAAAAGCGAAACATTAAACGAGCCACACGTGTGCCAAACAATGATCCAATTGCTTTGCCAATGGCAAACAAAGCCCAGTCACGCGCAATTTCTACCCAACTAACACGATAGGCTCCACAGACGGCACCTCGTTAGAGAGGAAAAGAACTCGAGATTCCAAAAAATAAGTGACAGCAAAAGCAACGCGATTAATTAGGCTTGTGTCTTATTTACTTACCAAACACAACGAGCACGTCAAAATTGGACAATAAGTAGGTTTAACCATAAAAATAAATATATGAACTTTTTTGTAAGTATGTACGTATTACGTACTACGTATATGATTTAGCCTCAAAAAGGCTATTTATCACGTATTTATCAGAATTAAAATATTCCATATCACAAATAAAATGCTCCAGAATCTAGACCCAAACAAAGCTAAAATAGTTGAAACAATTTAATGAACAAAGACTCTGTTTGTTTTAGAGTCAAAAGTATCAGACAACGAAACAATTGTATTTCACCATTTGTGGATACCACATGCTAATAAATACGGTAAGCAATAAACCATCAACTTAGCTAATGATTTCTGTCTTTTAAAGTGTAATTCAAATTGACTAAAACCAATCAAGTTGCTAATGTGAAACATGACACAAAGTTCGATTCGTATTTGTAAAATCGATTCGATTGTTATTGATAGATGTTGTATATGGAATAAACGGTGGAGTATTCACTTTCAGTTTCGAAGCATTCGCAATGACTTATTTATACCTATTTGATTCGATTTGTTTTCATCTTAGCGCTTTTATGTTTTGATGGCTAATTGGAGGTTTCATTAATTATTTGTCCATATTAATGAATAAATAAACGAGTTTAATGGCCTATGTATTACGGTAATCAGTATAAATTTGAATCAAACTAAAATTCACTAGTAACTGGCATTTGTTTACTTATTGTGTTGACACGAGAATTTTATTTTGCTCGTTTAATTGGCACATCATAAGATGCGAAACATTTAGCGTAATTAATAAGTTTAGCATATGTTATACTAGGATTCTATATACATCTATAAACAAACACAAAAATACGTATCATTCTGACTTGGTTGGCACGTGTAGCGACTGCTGTGCATTGGGGCGTATACTCGATGTCGCATTACTTCCGCCTTGGCGCACCCACAAGTTTCTTAAACTGTCGTACAGAACTAATCGTGTTCCCTGACAACAGCTTGTGACATCAAACAATTACAGACAGTTATTAAATGTTAAGGTTAGGGAACTAGTATCATTGCAAAGCTCTCAATTTTTTATAGTATATTGAAAAAAAATGTATTAATAAACGAAAAACAATAATATTTTCTTTCGAGACTACGTCTAAAAATAAACATCAACCAATTTAGCTTGAAGCACCTATATTTATACACATATGAAAGCCTGTGTTGTGGTAAGTAAATAATTATTTATTATAATTAACAAAAGTTGTCGGCGTTGTACATAATAAAAAAAACAATTATTCGAATTTAATATATTTCTAGATACTCGTATTATTTGCAATAATCTCAGAAACATTGGTAATATTTAAAGCATGAGTGACGCTAACTTGCGCGTGGCTTGATAAGTCAGCCAGGCGTTCATTTGTCTAAATCATATACTCGTACACTCATGCTCATACTCATACTCATACTCACTCAGAGTCGCTGACTGTTTGAGCAAGGTCGTCGCATGGCTCTCTGGTTCAAGTTACAGCCAGAGCCTGGTCAGTCTATTTGGTCAAAATATTTGTGGCACTAAAAACCACAATGCTCTACTTTTAATATGAAAACAAAAGCCGACCACAAACGGCGCGTGTATTTACTTTTATCATATTTGCTCATCATCATGATAATCATCATCACCCTTGACACCAGAGTCATCGTTGTGGAACTGGAGCTGCGACTTCGTCTGTTTAATTTATTTTTGCCTTAATTCAGCTGCGAATAACAGCAAAAATAATTTACTAATATAACCATAAAAGAAATTAGCCAAAAAAAACAACAATGCAGAATGCGGAAAGTAAGTTGACTCGAATTCTAAATGCTCTATCTCCGATGTTGAGTAAATGCAGATAATTGTCTATAATAAACATTTATTTAACTTGATAATATGTTTTGTTTACTTTTATAGATAAATTACAATAGAAGAATACATTGTATCGGGAAAGATTTCGGAATGAAATTGAACCACAGCAAATTTCTTACCTTATCTTAATTCAATATAACACATCCCATAAATAGTCTACATATTCAATAGCGTACTAAGTTTTATTTAGAAATTGAAATGACCAATTGAGCAATTAAAAGTTACAGCCAAACTCAAAGAACATTTAATGTCTGGGCTACGGCTCAGCCTTTATTATCATGACAAAAGTGCGGCACGTGTGGCATTTTATTGTTGACGGTCATTAGAATGCGCAGACTATGTACAAATGTACTTATATACTGAAATGTATGAATTGTATGTACTGATGTTATGATTGTTTGTGACAAGCGCAACCGGTAAGGGCCGGAACAAGTCTGTAGGGTCAGGCTAGATGCCGCTTTGAACTTGCTGCCCCAGCGACGCGTCACTTACACACACACACAGACACACATACAATGACAAAGACCACGCGCGTGTAACAATTTACAGTTACATAGAGTACCGCGTGTGACTCGCATTATTGGGTTAGCAATTAGCTGTAGTGGTTATCGTTGCAGTTGTCGCTGCTTTTTGTTGTTGCTTTTATTATTTATTGTTAACTCTAATGGCCAATTTCCATATGTACTAAGCAAAACGCATCGTGTGAACCTTGAATTTATAGTTTCACTCACATATTGCGGGTTCAAAAAAATACTTTATTTAAGCGTAGCAAATTATTACTCATACTCGTGCATAAATCATTTGGTACAGAGGAAGTTGGAGGTTTTATGACTAACTTGAGTTCTTACGCATGCCGTGTTTATTTTTAGAAATTTTTTTAAGATCAGTGATTAAAGTGTTGGAGTGTTGGCATAAAATAAAATAGAAAACAAGCATATAATAGCAAACAAAAAATGTGATCAACATGAAGATACCTTACAAATATCCTTTTATAAACTAATACGGATAAAATGTTAGAAATTTTGGCATATTCCTTATTAAAGTAGTTCTTTGGAAGTATCCAATTTTGTCCGACTTATATAAGTTTATAAGTCGATAAAATAACTTTAATTGTGTCATTGAAAATTCGCCAATTTTTTATTGTTTTAGCTACTGTTTATCTGAGACAAACAAACGCGTGTTTCGTATTTAACTTTTATGGGGCTTTCACAGCAGCTGTTTGTTACATTTTAATATGGGCTCACATACACACATAAACAAATGGAGATAAAGACAGACACGTGTGGGAGCCGAGCCGGTAAAAAAAATAAAACCAAAAGCTAAAACGAAAAAGCGAATTAATTTGTAGTTGCCTGCATAAATTAAAAAGACTTTGTCATTCAATCGTAGTCAGTGACGCGAACGCGCACGCCGTCGACAGTGACTGCGAAGTCAGCGTCGCTGCAAACAGCGACTGCGCCGCCTCCAGCGAAATGGGATAATTTCGTTGCCACGAGCTTGGCACAAACAAACATACTCTGAGTGTGTGTTTGTGTGTGTGCTTCTGTAGGTCTATAGGAGCGGTGAGGGAATATCCATTGAGCAGCAGCGACAGGCGAGCGAGTCACAATTTAATTACCCAGTTGAATCAAAATTAGCTAAATTTGAAACGCTTGAGATTGAATCGCAATATTAAATGAATAAAGTAATACTAGTTTCAGTATTATCAGTATTATTTAATTGTTGAGCTTTCTACAATTTCGAGTAAATGTAAATAATTGAAACTGTTCTGTCTGTACACATAAATCTTCGATGCATCACACAAAGTATTCATTTAATTGTATATTTCATTTTAAATTTAAAATTGCACATATAAGTCCCTAAAATACTATCTTACATAAGAACATAGATTTTCGTTGAATAACTGCTGGGTATTTACACAATTTCAAAGCCATTCACACAGACCGTGATACAGAAATGCGCTCACATGTGTTAATGAATTTTTATGCTGTTGTCTAGCTGCCTGTGTGTGTGTGTGACAGAGAGTGAATGAGTGAGTATCTGTGTGTGAGTGCGGTCGTGATTTGCTCTTGTTGTTTTTATTGAATTAACGACACACGTGTTGCAGCTGGGGAGCCGATCTGACAGAGCGTCAATAGTTATTGCTGTTTATGTTGATGTTGTTTTTTTTTTGTTTTTGCCACTGTTCGATTATATTAATGGAGGCTTTTTTAATTTTGGTTAATCTAGAAGTTTTAATGCGAAACGCGTTGAAGCCTTTTATGGACGCCATAATATGGTGTGTAATGTATAGGTCGATGCTCGATCGCTATTAATATGCCAAAAAAAATACTTCAAAGGAGCATGTGATAACTTACTTTTTGAAGAGGGTTTTATAGAGCTTCTTGTTTGATGAATTAATGGAATTTTAACTAAGAATGCTACGTATACGCAACAGTGACTTTGAACCATCTTTTTATAATTAGAAACCTATTATCCATCTAGAAGATGTGCTGAGCTATAGTAATCCCAAATATTATTTGTTTCTCATTATATTCTGAAAATGTTATATCGATCGTAGAATATACTAGGCTATCAAAATAAATCTGTTCTCCGGCCATTATACATGGTATCTCCAAGTCGAACAAAGTCAAGTATTATTTATTTTTGCATGATTTATTTATTTCGAAATTTATTTACTATGCATTAGGTAGCTTCGATTGTTGAAGCCGATTGCAGCGCTTGTGCGACTGAAAGTCGGAGCGAAACAAAGGAATTGATTCACATAAGTAAACAAGCAGCTGTCACTAGACGAATAGTATATGTTGCTGTCAAATTCAGAGCTTCTTTCCGTTTTCTGCTGAATATACACTAACACCAATCTTCGCTTACCAGCAGCTACAATTCGAGTTTATTTTTATATCTTTTGATTTGTTTAAATTTTGTCAAAGTCTAGTGTTGTTTCACACGCTCCGCTTTACGAGCGGCAATTTCCAATGAGAACTCTTTTAAGTGTGTTCGCAATTGGGAACACCCTCCCTTTGATGAGTGAAGGGGCATTGACATTCGAGTAGTTCTAGGAATCACACAAATAAATAAAGCTGAGTCATTTCTATATATAAATAAACAAATACAAATGGTGTAAACGCTAAATTTGCTTTTGTATCTTAAAAAAATATAAATGAAAGTCAACAAATAAGAAATATCCAATTGCAAAGCAAACTGAAAATGACTTTAATTTCATCAAATTTCGATTGAATTTCTGTTTTTAGAATAGTGTTTGTTTACTTTGTAAATTTAGCTAGTTTTTTATGGTGTGTGCCTTGAGAAATCAATATTGCGCATACGCCATGTGCGCCAGTTGGCAAAGTGCAGTCACCGCGGCGTGCAGCGAACAAAAGGCCAAAGGGCAAAGACGATGCGTCAGCAGCCAAGAAACACATTCGTCCTTGGGAAGATAAGAAGAAGGAAAGCCGATTTCAGCTATGCTGCATGACTGGCAAACGGCAGAGGGCAGAAGGCAGCGAGCAATAGGAGAGAGCAGCGAGTACGCGTTAAAGACGCCAAGGTGCACAGAACTGATAATCGGCAGGACTGTGTGGGTGTTTGAGAGGGAGAGAGAGAGAGAGAGAGAGAGATAGAAAGAGAGAGACAGAAGACGGCAAAAGCTCTCGACAATATTGAACGTCACTTGTGACATGCAATTTAACAGGCGACACGTGTGGCCTCTTTTTATATTTTTGGTTTCGTTGGGCTATTCGGGGGCGGGGCTAATGCTAGAAGATTTATGCCCCAATTTATTTCTCATGTGAGACTTACCCGTTGGTTGTTTGAAAGCGTTTAGCAGCAAATGTTTTTGGAATGATGGCGATTAGTGTTGTTGTCGCTTAACAGCTGTTGGTTTCTTTGTTGCTGGGCGGAAGACACAACCACGCAAAGCACAGATAAAGATGCAGATAGAGATGGATATGGAGAGAGGCAGCGGCAGTTACGCTGAATATGGCAGCATAAACACGTTTTACTTAATTTATTGCGCGCTCATTGTAACTAATGACCATTTTTGTTAAATTCACACGCGTTTAATCAATTGTAGGTAAACGACGACAATTCCAACAGTAAGAACAACAAAAGCAATGACAACGACAATGACTGCGACGACGGCAACGTGTGTGCAATCATAGGAGACAGGCGATGGCGCCGACGCCAACGACGCTGCTGCTATCAACACGCGCGCAGCAAAACTTTCGCTTTCGTTACGCTTTAGACACGAGCACTCACACCAGCACACTTACACACACACACACAAACACGAAATACGTAAATGCTTGGTGTTTGCAGCTTTAAAGCTTTGAAACTTAACAATACCGTTCTTTCTGATAGCGAGGCGCATGGAACAACAGCGCAAAGCCGAATGAAGTCGCGCTGCCAGCTGCACGTCTTATAAATGGACGTCGACAGCACCAGTTGTCGTACACCCCACACGAATGTCAAGAGTGTTTTGTCGACACAGCTAAAAATATATGAATACATTAAGAATAAATAAAACAAAATATTAAACTTTACATTTTCTTATTCACCCTTTCAGATTCAAGCTTTAAAATTGTATGTAAATAATTGAATTTATCTAATTTAATTTATTTCTTAGCTTAAAATAATCAAATATAATAAATAATATTTTAGTCTTCTGCTCTTAATTTACTTTAAATAAACAAATTATGACTATTCTTTTAAAAATAATTAATTTAGATAAAGCATTCGTCATGAACTGATATTTATTATGTAATTTTAGCTTTATCTGCTCATGAGAGTTTATATCGATCTATACTCTTACTTATCAAAAATAGTGCATAATCGGAAAAAACTATTTTTAAATATCAAATCTAATCTTGGGCATTTATTGACATATTTCTGCTAAAAACATCTACGCATATTTTTGCCGGCTGGCAAACTGAAATGTTGCCAGCAAATTTTTGTTGCCAAACACAGATGTTTCTGGCAACATTAACGAGCTCAACTAAACGTGTAAACTTTTTATTTTACCCCATCTCTCGTTTACACGTCTATCTCTCTCTTTTCTCTCTCACTCATTCACTTTCTGCCTGTTCTCTCAGCCAATTTTGTCGCACGTGTCGGAAATTTTGTTACGGCCGATTGCTTTTTGCCTTTGTTAAGTATGTGTGTGTCTGTGTTTGGCTTTTGGTGCTTGTGGGTTCGTGGGTGTGAATATTTTGTTAGATTCTCTCGGTTGATGTGACTTGCGCGTGCTAATGAAAAGGTAATTCAATGCTCTATGCCACGGGCATTCGGCGGGCAGGTGCAACAGTTCGCCGACTAACGGTAAACACAGCAGCGAGTCTTATTTCCGGTTTTCGATGCTTTGTCTTAACGAACACTGCAAGCAAAAATAACAAAAATAATAAAAATAACATACACAAAGCAAAAAGTATTGCGAAAACAATAAAAAAGAAATTTGCATAACGTATGAGTATTCCGTCCGACAATCATCAGCTATTGCCTTCCACTCTTTTTCTATCTCTCTCTCTCTCCACCTACCTCAACCTCTCCCTATGTCTATGTACGATTTTAATGGGCTTGTGGGTGTTTGTTTTTTCTTAGTGGCAGTCACTTTTCAGATTCAATTGCCAACACGTGTGAAGCAAAACAAAAGGAAGAGGCAATAATAGAAGAACCAAATGGAGCACTTAAAATATGTTAATTTACAGGGAGGGGTCCCCTTAAATGGCTTTAGATCCGCTGTAAATGTTTTACCAGCGAAATGATGTACCAGATGGTAGACTAATGGTAGACTTGGAAATGGACGCGGTAGTTGGTTGCTTCGCTCTTGCGTCAATGCAAAACGCGTTATAAGCATAACATATATGATGGCCAAAAAAAGTGCGTAATCAGACGGCGGCAACTTTTTTTGCACGCAAATCAAACACGCGCCAACCCCTAAGCCACCCACCCCTTGGCCCCTCTCTCCAGCACATGGGCAACGGTTTTTGGGCTAAAACGAACGAAAACATTTAACGACAGTTAAATACTCTTTATTGTTGCACTTCTTCAACATGAAATAATCATTGATATTCCAAGACATAGTCAACGAATATTACATACCTAAAATCAATTCGGAAATACCCGTTGAAGTGAGTGTAGAGCGTGTGTAAATTTGAATCGCTTTTATTTTCCCGCTTGCCAAAATAATGTCAGCTATGGTTGTATATCACGCGTCAGTCAGCGACATTGGGTTATCAATAGATGTCCGAACGATATTTTTAGACATGTCAGCGACTCGTGCATGTAACAATAACAATATAAATAATAATAATAACAATCAGTTGAACGCTTAGATTTAAATACCGGTTTTTCCTTCATACTCTGAAGTTAAATCTTCGGTTTTTGTATTTGACTTTTTTTTGGTAATTTTTGTTCGTATTGCAGGCACTTATATATAATACATGCGCAATGTCAAGGCCTCTCTAAAGTACCCAAAAATAAAGTGCCCAGGTGGAGAATTCAAAATAGAAACACGCGCCGAAATATTGTTCTCATATCATATATAAAAATATATGTACATACATGTATATACCTTTGTGAACTCAAATAAAATAATAGCCCCTATCGGGTATACAAGCTCATATGTATGAACATACACATATATGTACATGTTTATTCAAACTGATAATGATGATTTTACAGCGCACAAAGTCATAGGAAACTAGTACTGCCAAATGGGTTGTTTTAATATTTATTCTTGCAATTTAAACATTTCTTTAACAATTTCTAAATTTGATTTTAACGGAAGTGTGGTAAAACATTTAGCTTTTAAGTGGCTCCAATGCACTGTTTATTAAAGCTGTCTGCTATTGGACATATAGAGGAAATAATAAGCAGTGTGAAAGAAGCAGTATAACTTTAAAGCAGTTATTAATTCAAGCAGTATAGCTTAAGTCAAGCAGGGCTCGGCGTTTAACGTATATTTAAATTGAATAGTTTAAGTAATAGAGCAAATTTAAACCAAAAATAAAAAATTCAAAAAAATTCGACAAATTAAATTAAATATTAAAGTGGGGTTAGATTTACATAAGTCAGATCTGATAGAATCAAACACATAAATCTCAAAATTTAATATCGATATCAGTTTTTGCGAAATTGTACCAATCCATCAAACATAAATGCAATATATCCAATCGAATATTTTGGTAAATTAATTGTGTAGCCTAAACGAAACAAAAAAAATCAATTTGCAACATTTCAATAAGCGAACGCTAACTACTTGCGGCTCCGTTTCAGATCCACCTCAGAGTTCACCTCAACAAATTGAGCCTTTGCCAACGACACCCAACAAACAACATATAAAGCCCAAAGCCAAAACTGAAGCTTCAACCACAATGGCACAACTAAATATATAAAAACGGAAAAAAAAAATCTGAAAAACTAATCAAGGCAGAACTCATTAAGCGTAGTAAAAAATTATGCTATTGTAATAAAATGGTTAAGCCGAAGCCGAAATCGCACAGGCAATCGAATTAAACAGGCAATGGCCGAAGGCGCTGGTAAAGCGCTGCCAAACAAATTGCCGGGAAATCCCAATTCCCTCAAAGAGATCCCAAAGAGACCGGTCTAAGACCGACCAAGTTGCAAGTTAGTTTTCATCGATAGCGAATTTATTATGCAAAGCAGAAGCGGTAAAAGATCAAAGCGCAGCGATAGCAGATAACACGCTTAAAACGAAACTACCAGCCCAGCAATCGATGAAGAGGCCAACTGCAGACGAACTGCATCGGCAGTGGCGGTGGCGGCGGCGGCCCTTTTTTACCCACACAAATAGATTAGTTTCACATGGCAAGGAGTTGGGGTTTCAGGGCGCCATATTGCACACTGGACCCGCCAGCCGCCGGCCGCCAGCAGAAGTTATGAAAAATTAATAATAATGTCGAATCGATTGATTTCAGCAAATGCAGCCTAGCCCCACTCCAAGCACTTCGAGCACCACAAGCCAGCTAGCACCACCTAGACGGTTGGTCGTCCTCCGTTTCGATCGAATTGACTTGGTCAAGTTTGCTTGCCCCCGGGGGCCTCTAGACCACAGAGCAGACAGTCACCACTCAACAACAAGTCGCTCTATCGCTCTCTCTCTCTCTCCTGGCTTCTCTGTCTTACACATTCTTAGTGCGTGTGTGTGTAAAACTGTAACTAAATACGAGAGTTTCGAGAGTTTAAGCATGCTTACCGATATGGGGATACCCTTATAAACTCGTTTTTTAGTGGGTAATTGAGCTGCTGATTTTAATGAATGTATTTATTTCATATCAAATTTTGGTTAGCTGGCATTCTGAAAAAATCAGATCAAAAATTTGTGAAATAAATGTATGTAGTAAGCCAACATAAACGATCGTACTTTCCAAAGAAAAAAAAAAAATTATAATATTTCACATTATAAAGTTTGTATTGCTTATCCTTTTTTTACACTCCAAGCATAGAATAAATAAACTTGGACTTAGCTTTACTTTTTCATCTTTACAGTTGTGAAAACGATTTATTTATAATATAATTTTGTCGTTAATATTACAATCTTATTAAACATTTTATTTTAATCCAAAAATAATTTGTGTTACTGTTTTTAGTCAACGTTAAATAAATAAATATATAAATTTTGGGACGTTACATAATAATTTCCCTAGCTGATAACCTCTGCATAGGCATCTAAAGTTACAATTTTTGAGTGCTCACTTAGCGCCGCGAGCAAAAGTCGTACATTTTCATCACTCGGCTAGAAAGAGAACCAGACACAGATCCTAAGTCCAAGTCCAAGCCCACGAAGAGTCTGTCGTCATTGTCTGACTTAGCCTTTATGGTCTGGCCGTCTGGCGGTCCGTCTACCTCGACTGTTCGAGTGCCGAGTGATGCATTTTTCATGACCAGCTTGTACGATTTCCGCAACGCAATGCGCATTTTCATGTAATTCAATTCGGGCTTGGTTTGGGCTTTGGTTTAAGGTATGGATTTGGGTTTGAGTTTGAGTTTACTTGCGCTTTGTAGGCGGATTGAACTGGCCATTTTACAATTCTATTGGCATTGGGTGTTAGAAGTTAAGACCCACCGCTGAGCCAACGTTAACATGAGCTAATGAAATACGACATTTGACTCGTGCGGCCGTATTTATAGGCGTGGGATTGCTCTTGGCCAAATTGTTACCAACTGGAGCATTGGAATGCGTGTGAGAGAGGCGTTGATGCTATCCCAGTTTTACGATACACCATTTCGCCCGCAGGGCTCACAATTATAGGCAAAACATGCCCCGTTCAGTTCAGTTGTTGAGCACACTCATCGGGGCCATCAAACGCCATCAAGCCAGCCAAGGGAATGGAATAGCGCGTGCTGCTAGACTTCCGCTCCATGACTGACCCAAAACTGTTCCGCTGCGACAGACGGCGACAATGTGGGCTTCATCCTAGCACAATCCCCACCTTCGACTCTTACGACTATCCCTAGTTAATATGCATACTAGCAACTGATAGCTAAACAGACGTGTTTGACTCACCACGTTCCAATGTCTCCTCAGTGTGTCGCTTTTGCCACGCGACCAGTTCAAAGGGTGACCGATCGATTTGTATGTGATTTGTTTGGTTAAATGACTCATCATTAGTGTTTAGAAATGCCCAAAACTTGCTACTCAAGATTGTCTGCTTAACCATCTAATGGCTTATACATATTTTAATAGTTTCTTGGCATTCTTACTTGTTTTTTCTATGAATCTTTTTAGATGATAATATTTTCAAAATGCTCGTTTTGTTAAAAAAAGGAGCTACTAACATTTTATAATAAACAATTCTAACATATCGTTATAGTATTGATGAGAAGTAAAAGGACAGTGAAAGTAATGTCCTTGCGGAGTATGGAAGGCACCTCGGTTTTTTTTCCAAACAACGTATTTAATCCTTAGTAGTCCTTTTCGATTTCAGTTGTTCTACATTCAATCACATTTAGCTCCTATTTGAAGTCAATTAAAGGTTTCATTTGTATTCAATCGATTGCTTCTTGCTTTCTTACGCCTTTATGCGTTAAGTCCGTTTTTTGATTTGGCTAATTGAATATGCATTGCATATAGCGTCGCACATAAGCACGATTTCTTAATTTCCCATTCGAAAAATGCTAATTCTCATTCGGGCATTTCATGAAAGTTTAACATTATTCATTAAACTGACTGATAGCTGAAATTCTAAGCCATCAAATGAAAGACACGAGTCCTGTTTTCCAGTCATTGACATTGCTTTTCTGTTTCTTACACTGTTCACTACGCAAAACAGTCGATGTCGTGCTTCTACCAATGGGTCAGACCTATAAATTATGCCCCATGGATTAATGCCAAATTCTTGAAATTTTTTTAATATTATAAAGCTATTCAAAACTTTCAATAAATATTTTATAATTAGTAACTGAAATTATAAATTTAAATTAGTAAGTGCAACTACTATGTTACTAACAAACCACTATTTAAAAAAAAATGTTAATATCCTCTTAGTAATATAAATTTAAGTTATTCATTTAGATAATCTTAATAACTAGTTTCACCTACACCCACCATTTCAATTAATTAATTAAACGCAGTTAAATACTGAGTACACATACATATAAGTCATCACATACACAAACAAAAGCATAAATACACGCATCTGGCAAATTCGTTGCCTCATTGGCTCGCACACAAACTCGATTACTTTTGTTGTGGAAAGCGAAAACAAAGCAAAAGCAAAACAACAACTGTAAATAGTTTCTTAACTGAGCTTAACGAATGTTGGCCAATCAGCGAGGCGCATTAAAGCAACGCAAATGCACACAACTATACACACTCACTACCACACACAGTCCGGCAGAGTTGCCAACTCTTCGTAAAAATTATTTTTAGGTATTGGTAATACTAGTTTTATACCGGATATTATGCATTCTATAACTAATTTCCGATTCTATCATATAATTCGCTGAATAAATACTACACGTGGATATTTTTGGCTTACAGTTGTCATCGACTTATCGAATACGTACTTAATTGATTTATGGCTAATTTGAATAGATTAACAGCTAATGAGAGATGAGAGTTACGAGAGCCGACAATAACACTCAGCACGTTACCTACCTGTGGTGTGTCTGTGTGTGTGTGTATAGGTGCAAAAAGGGGCGTCAACAATTGACTCCCTGCTCTTTTTGTATTGGTCAGCCGGTTGTATGTGTGCCTGAGTACCTGTGCTAGATCGAGCGCTTACACTGCTACAAAAGTTGAATAAATCATAAGAACTCTGTGATCTTATAAATATGAAGAGTAATGTTAATATTTTAGTGTAATAAATTATATATTTAATGTGATATCTACATAATAATATACATTTTTTTTATAAAATAGAAAGCAGTATAACTGTAAAGCATACAATGGGTTCTCAAACTTTATCTAAGTGCCTTTTAATTTTGAATCAAAATGAGATCCATTTATTTCCGATTGGTAAAAATCACAAACCTGTAGTAATGTTTCTTAATATCCAGATTAAACTGTTCAGTTTATCTATGTTCGACAATTCAGTAATTCTCTCAGTGCACGATCGCCAACCGCATTGGGTGAACCGCACTAATACACATATAGCCTCAACTTGTGTGGGTACTCTTGAGCTAAAACTGAACGAAAGCTACCTTACCTGTTTCGAAATCAAGTTTGTTGCTTCTGTGTCGCTTCGGTGATCCGCACAGAAAGGTGCACACGCGCATTCTACACGGTTGGCTTCACAGAGCGTATTGTTGAGCGAGCTGAACGGATTTCCAATAAGCCAGTAAGGTAGAATAATAACGACGACTTAAAGCCGTCGGAAGTGAACACAGGTATCGTCATCGTCATCGGTATCGGTATGGGTAGTCGGAATCGTGGACTTTACAATCGGAATAACGTTTCGAATCGTTTTGTTATCTTCAATTAACCCAAAACATAAGTGCAAAAGTAAATTGAGTGATAGGCTGTTATTTTGTGAGACACATACATATATGCGTCATTAGATTTGCAAATGAATCTATAAGGTTCAACGCTAAAAAACCCCATAAATCTTGTCGAGCTACAGATATAATCTAAGTGTTTGTGAGATCCCATGAATATGCAATGCTCAAAATGATTGAAAATTAAATAAATAAATATATTTATAGTATTGTGCAAAACATTACCATTCGAGATTTGAGATCTTTATGCAAAATATTTCAATAATAATTGAAATATTAATTGTTTGAATACAAGTTCGATAAAAAGATACAAGTGCCAAACATTGTGCAAAACAAAATCAAAATAAAAATTGATAAATTATTATTTATGCAAATACATTTCCAAATACTCTAAACTCGGCTGTACCTGCTGTACCCAATGGATATCGCAAATTAAATCTTTCGAATAAAGAAGGTAAGACCTCAAGGCCCCATTTAAAGCTCGCACCCGCACCCGTACACACGCACACACAGGCAAATGAAACCCCAAAAACCGAATACGCGATTTACCAATTTCATTATTAACTTTGATAGAAATCAAATAACAAAATACTTAAAAAGCTAGCCAACAGAGCAAATGTAGCCACAACAAAATCAACACTCATACATACAGAGTTAGATGAATGTATCTACGGCGTTCTTCATTTCATTCAATGACTTTTTGGTGGTCCCTATTCAAACAACTCCAAACAAATCAAGCACCGACTCTATGGCACTCCAAACGTCAACTCGAACAATTTTTTTTTACTCTGATAAGTTCACTTGACAATGAGTTGCAACTAAGCCAGGCCAACCAGTCAAAGCCAAAGTCAGAGACAGTCAGATAGACAAATAGACAAATAGAGAGACAGACATCCAAAGCCGGGCCCCAAACAGAAGATGCCTACAGCCGGTAGTGAATATTCAAGTACAAAATTGAAATTCATTTACAAAACTAATTTCAATTGTTGCATTTTCAAGAATTTATATACGAGTCTGAGTGTGAGCATGTTTATGAGTATGAGTATGAGTATGAATACAAGTTTGAGTACTATATCGACATTTTTCGTGGCGCCACCTAAAGTGCCATCCCAATTTCCAAACTGCATAGCGTAATGCCATGGAAAGTGATAGTAGAATGTGGGGAAGGAAATGTTAAATATTCTGTTGAAGAAAGAGAATGACTATGCTTTAGAGACTATTAAATATTATTTTAAAGACAATTAAATCATTGAATTTTAAGAGCTCTATCATATATATGTATTCATATATATTGATTAATTTCTGCAATTAAATTTTAAATGCAATTTGATTAAAGTTAAATATTAGAAGTAAAAATATAGTAAAAATTCAGTGAACCCATTCAAGACTTGATAATGAATGAATTTTTATATTTGAAGAAAGATCTTTGACAAATTATGAAACTTAAACTATTTAGCGGATATGTTTAATAGATTTCATTATTTATAAAATCTATCGCTTGCAGCCATCAAAAACCAATCTTTCATATAAATTTAACTATTTAAATTCGGCCATTGCTTATAAATCTAGTATGAGACTGAAAGAAATGCGCTTTAGATAATATAATATTATAGTATACTTTCCATAAATAGACTATTAAGATTCATTTACACGTTTATAAAGTGACAAATATTCCATTATTTTTTTTTTAGACATAAACTTATTTAAATTTAAATGCGTCATCAAATATATACTATTTTTTAATTATGGTTAGTTTTTTATTGCCTTTTAACATAACAAGTCTAGACTTCCACATTGATTTGAAAAGAGGCCTAGAAGCGACTTTTTCTTTTGTGTGCTAGACATTTAACTTGACTCTTTTACCAGAAAAATGAACATAAATTAAACTAATGCGAAATTAAATAATAAGGAGCTGGAACACGCCATTATTAATATTGGTATGGCTCTTCTAACGCTTTTTTATTAACCTCGTCGTCAACTTTTCCAACACCATGTCGAATCAAATGCCATAAATCATATTCCTTATGCAATCCAGCAAAGAGCTGCTAAACTGCCAACTCATCAATGATATGAGAGTTAGGAGAGTGCTCAGAAACACACACAGAAACACATAGCTAAACCCACACATTTACATACATATATCTTCAATCGTCCCAATGCCACTGAACGATTTCAACGGCTCAATTGTTGGCCAAGCAACAACAATGCAAATCAATTCTTTAGATGGCTCGCCCTCAAAATATGCCTTTTTTTGTGCCACAATTCAAACAATGCCAACAAAAACTGAACCAATTTCATGGTGTTCATACATATGTGAATGTGTGTGTGTGTGTCTGGTGCCACTAATCAACAATTGTTGTTTCTTTACATTATCAGAGCACAAAGTCTGCATACTGTTATTATTAGTATTCACATACTGACTGATATTATGAATGAATTATTAGTATTGGCTTAAGAATTTAGACTAAATTTGAAACGAATTGATTAACTACCAAAAATGTTGGCCATGTAATTTGTATAATTTTAGTAACATCTGCACAAATATTTGCAAACGGGTCAGCCACGAAATGTATGCGGATAAACGTGGCCTAGAGAAACCTGGCCCGGCTCTGTCGTCGGCAGCGGCAGCGGCGGCAGCAGCAGCGGCAGCAGTGGCAGTCACGCATTTGGCCACGCCCACACATGTGCATGCCCTACAGCAGCAACAACAACATAATCATGCACTTCAGTTGCAACACCAACAGCAACAACAGCAACAACAACAGCAGCAACAGCAACACTTGCAACACCAACAACATCACATGCAGCAACATATGCACACGCATCATCATAACTTTCCACAACATGAGGCAGCAACATTGTCACAGCAGCAAGTTTTGCAGCAACAACAGCAGCAACAACAACAACAATCCGCCCAGCAGCAGCAGCAACAGGCCAGCCAACAGCAACAACAGCAACAGCAACAACAGCAGCAGCAACAGACAGCCGGCATGTTTACAAGGTAAGAGTTAGCGCCAATTTTAACCCACAGAACCTAAGCCCAAACAAATCCAATTTGGATCAGTTTATCGTGCAGCATCTCGTTAGCTTTCGGCAGCCAACAAATCAGCGGCAGCAACGCATCAAAAATGTGCAACATGCAACAGGCTAACTTTTAATTTCAATTTGTTTCGCACGCTTCGATATTTGTCAATACGATTTAAAGTAAGAAAGGTGTGTGTGTGTGTGTGTGTGTGTATTAAGTGTTCTAGAAGCTGCAAAAAGGTAGCTTTCCTTCTCGCGCTGCTTTCAATTTCTTTAACTTGGCTTTGGTTATTTTTTCGTATTTTTTTACTTTTTGTTTTTGCCAATGCTGCCGGTTTTAATGGCCTCTTGTATTGGCAACTTGTAGTTCACATTTATCTGGCACTCGTAATCTTCTCAGTCGCTAACAGTCGCCGGGTCTCCACATGGCAGCGTACCGTGCGTACCGAGCAACAGTCACAGCACCAACAGCGCCAACGCCGTTCAGCCAATTCTCGCAAGAAAAAATTCAGAAACAGTAACAGGAGAAAACTTCGCCTCCTTCGCGGCTGCTGTGCCATTTTATTTAGTTCCAATTAATTAGTGCTTCAAATGTTTTGCCATAAGTTAAACCCGCACAGTGCGATTGACATTACCACGTTGGCAATCGGACCAAAGCCAAGACCAAGACGACAAAGACAACGACGACGACATCAACGACAACATACAAGGATGAGGATAACCCCAGGAACGAGTTGGCGCATCCATTTCTGGGCCGTTTGCTTCTGAAATGTGTAAAACTCACGTGTGATGCTGTTGATGGTTCTTCCATCTATCCCAATTTCGCTCCCCACCCTCCTTTGTACTGCTAGTTTGTCTGTGCTGATATCCTCAATTTTGCTCGTCGTTTCCATTGTCTGTTGTGTGGGTGTTTCCAGTGGGTGTTTCATTGTTTTTGTTGTTGCTGTTGTTAGCGTATGTTTTTTTGATAGGCTGCCAATTGATGAGCAGAAAAATAACACAAAAATTAGAGTAACTCTTATATGAGAAAAGACCAACACAATTTTGCAGTAGTTTTGCAAACGATTCTCAAAAATAAAATGATTTTTATATACACTTGGTGCAATTTCAAAGCCAAAATTGGCTCTTTAATTTATTACAAAACTATTTTTGGTGAATAAATAAAATAAATAATACACATAATTATCAAAAACAATTAATTACATTGGTTTTTTGATTGCATTTATTGTAATTTCTGTTAATTCTAAAATTAAACAAATTGCCACATTCCAATTCCAAATCACTTACAATAACTTAAAGTAAATGATTTATAGTTTAAACAAATATATCTTATATTTAAAAGATTTGGTAGCTTGAAAAGTGACAACCTTTCATTCATAGTAAGGGCCGCGTGTAGATTAGCTGTCATTCAGGGCATCCACTTAGCACGTGAAATATTACGAATTCCCATATCGAAATCCATCAATAATTCGAGAAAAGATTTTCACTTGGACAGAGTTCATTGTATTTACAACCTGGCGCGCGACTCTTTCGCACGAGGCAACACAGATAAAAGAAGACTCATAATGTGTAAATTTGTGAGAAAAAACAAATCTCATGGATTTCTATAAATACCAGTACTACTATACTATATATACAGAGAGTGCGCTTATCGGCAGGCAAACAACAAATGCCAATAGGCAGCCCCGTGAAACCGAAACAAACAACCGTTAAACAACGAAAACTATATCAATATGCTCTAAATAATAAATAACACTAATTAAAACCAAGAAATTTTTAACACATGCCACATTCACAATAACAACAGCAACAACAAATAAACGGAGTCAGCGAACTACTTCCAAAAGGAAGCCAAAGCCAAGGAAAACAGACCACATAAAAACCCCTCTGACCAAGTGCTGCTTCCTGAGTGAAACTGACCAAAACCGTTTGGTATTGTGGAGCCAACCAGAGGGTCCAACCGGTGAACCAAACAACCATCGGGTGTTAATTTTGTCAATTAGCATGCGCAGATACATTTGTATCTGTAACATTGCAAGCAGCATTTTATGCTGCTAATTTCATTAACACATTTCGAATCGGTATCGGCGCAAGTTATTTACTCTGCCTCGCTGTAACAGCAAATAAATTTTAGCTCCATTTCCACTGCAGTTGCACCAGTTACTATCTCAAAAATATTGTACATTGTATCTGGCTGCCAGCAGCGCGTCTAATTGTTTGGAATAATATTTGATGACGCGCGTTCAAGCTAATTGATGCGCCTCCAGATTTCCTCAAAGAAATTCAGAGCAAATATGTAAGTGCGCCATGTGCTCCCACCGCAGGGGAGGAGTTGATATTGGGAGAGGGCGGACTGGCAGCATCAGAGAGTGAGGTAGATAGGCTGGGCAATTGTAGCTCAAAACCAAAAAACTTGCCCCAAGGCGCGTCAAATTATTTAGCTGCGGCATCCTTGTGCTAATTGCCTGACGTTGCCGTTGCCGTTGCCTCTGCCAGAGTCGCTGCCGGTAAAGTGCAGCAGCCGCAACAACCATCAATCCCGAGAGATTCAATGTATCAGCGTTTCAGCCAGCGAGAGTCTGGCACTGAGCTCTGGCTAAGTTGGGTAATTTCTGGCCAAGCCACCGCCGGGCAAAATATACAGGCCACAGAGCCAGAACGCAAGTCATGGGAAAATTTCCGTACACACACAATTTGGGGTTTGGCTTACGCCTCAGTCGCGCAGCTCGGGAGCAACTCTGCCTCTGCCTATGCTTCTGCCTGCGCCTCCTTCTCCGTATCTGTCTGTGTCTCAACTTCGACTCGACTACGGCACAAAAAAGTCAGTTTCGCACGCAAATTAAGATAATCGAAAGCAAATGCAGCAACGGTAGCAGCTCCATGGTTAACGCTCTGCAAACGGGTTTACTACCCGGTAGCAACAAATCAGAAAAATATGAAAAATTATGCGGCAACGTCGACGTCGGCGGTGGTGTTGGTGGTGGCAACAACAACGGCGACTTTGTCGATGTTGATGATGACGTCGAAGTGTGCTTTTGGCAGTCCATCATTCCATCATTATATTGTGGCTAAGATTCCAATCGGACATACAACACACCGAAGTACCCAATGAGAGCAACAACTACAGCGAAATGATTTCTTTCTTGCTGCTTCTGATCCCTTTTTTTTTGTATCAAATTCTTGTCTGCTGTTTAGTAAAATATACACATATCCATATAAAAAACAGAAGCTGGCACATTAAAGAGCAAATCGCTCAGATTCTTTTATGCACACTAAATTATATGGATGTGCTCCAGTCGAACTCGCAGCTCTTTAGTTTCTTAATTGATAGTGGCAAACAGCAGCAGTTTCAGCTATAATAGACTTAAGTTTTTATAGTTCTCAGTTCTCTCTGTTTAATTACAGGGTGTCATCGTAAAGTGAAATAAATAAGATCCACGAACGAAGAAATGAGAAGCTTGTGTAATTGTTTTAATACCAGTAGTTTCAAAAAGAATTTAAATAAAGAAAAGTATAAGTATTTTAGAAATCGAAATAATTTAAACTGGAATTTTTGATGAACCTCATTCATATAAAACAAACTATACAAATTTATTTTAAATAAATTTAAATTAAATCTTAAAAATGGCAAATTTTGTATCAAATATTTTTATTACTTCTTCAAAATAATCAAACAAATTTATTTAAAAAAAAACTATTATTTTTAAATATACCTTTTCAACTTTCAACTTAGTTAGGAAACTTTCCAATCCACTCAACTTTACTGCAATTATCGAATAGACTGCAATCGTTACCATCAATTAATAACAGATATAATCTTGATTCGCAGTCATTTAGCTTAAATAAGTGATAGAGTCAGACTGATAGGCTATTCATATGAAATCACAAACCCATAAAACTCATACTTGAAAAGGCCGAACAGAAGTCTAAAGAGCTACCACCTTTGCTCGTAAAGGAAATACCTCGAGCTGCTGTTTCTGCCTGGCCATATAATTTGGTAAAAGGCCGAGGCCGAAGACAACAGCACCCCATGGTTATTAGATAGCCAACATAACCGTGGCAAGGATCGTTTTTATTATTTTCTTTTTTGTTGTTGGGGTTTTGTTTTTTTTTTTAAAGTTTTTTTTTTGCATGCTAAACGTCGCCGATGTTAATCTGTGTGGAGTTGAAGCGGCTGAACTGGCACAGCAAGGTATCGATTACTGCCACCGGCTTACGCAGACGCGTTGCGTTTTGGGGGCAAAACAGAAATCACAAAGGATTGAGGGACCCGACCGACAAGTGTTTCCCAGGAATTCCAAGAAATTTTGGGGCCGTACCAGAAAAGCATTGTGCTTTTGGCGCCTGGCAATTAATTGTGCGCCAACTTGGCGGTGGTCGGGCGTGGGTTCAACGTAGTTCGTTTAGTCAGCCGTCTGGCAGAGTATAGGGTTACCACCATGCCAGTTAGTTCGTCAGAGTGGCAGTCACCAGTCTGACAATCTGGCAGTCTGGCATTCTGGCATTCTGTCAGTTAACTTTGAATGTTGAACGCAGCGTTCATTATGCGCCGTTTTGCACTATTTTCCTCAGAGAAAATCATTAGAGCTGCCCGCAGCGTTGAGCTGGACCAAACTATATCGTGGGAATATGGCAAATAAACTCGCCCAAATTATACACACACACACATATACACAAAAAGGGAAAGAGACAGGCAGAGAGCGATTGAGCGAGATATGCGAGTGGCCAGACAATTCGGAAAAGCACAGCTAGCAGTCGCTCCAGGAAAAGTGCAATAAAAATTTGCGCAAATTTCGTGTTTCTGTTGGCCCGCAATTGCTATTGATGGACTTGCTATCCTAGTCTCAGACTTGCCAGACTGACGCCCCATGCATATTAAAATCTTGCCTTAGATTGATACGTGTACTGCAGATGAGTTACAGATGCAGATGCAGATGCAGATACAGATACAGCTACAGCACATACAGACAAATATACAGCCTTTGGGCGCCTGTGATTTATTTGCTGCCGAGAATTTAACGATGGCGCTGAGGGACGCCATAAAATAAGAAGACCATAGAGTGGCATTTAAAATGCATTTTAGTTAATAGTTTCGCATTATGTTTAAGCTTTATGTGCTAATTAGTGGGCCCATGGGGCAGATTTAAGTTGAACCCCCATTTCAAAAATGTTTGTGGACTGTGTTCGAACTTTTCCCCCTCCGTAGGATGATGACAACAACAAGATTTGAGCCTAATTTCTGTGGAGCACGTAAACTTTGTTGGATATCTCTAGTGAAGCGTAAAACAAACTGCAGGCCAAGTAGGCTTGATTAAGATCTTGACTGCCACACTGAGATTAAACATGTGCCAGTGCACCGAGGGAGGCTGCAACTCCAGCTTCGAATCAGCGGTTGCTCCTCCTACGCCGCCTCCAACTTGCCACAGGTTAGCTGCTGACGCCTCGCTAAGAATCGTGTTTATGCTTTTAATTAGCAACAACAACTTGTACAGTAAGTAGTTGCAACAGAAACAGCAGCAGCAGCATCTGCTTGCAACAGCAACAACAACAACCAGTTGGTGCTACTTGGTGCAGATTTCAAGGTACCGATAGATATATTAAGAAATGACATGACATGTCTCGCTCACTCCACCTCATCGTCGAGCCAGAGATAAATTTTGATGTAGATTACAAGCCAAAGATGCGCGGGAGTTTTCTGCCATACCATCTATATGTTACTATATATACTACTTATATAAATATAGGTACATTGTTGCTATAACCATTAACACGTTTTTGGGGATTTAAGAAGGATGGACATTATCATATTATCGCCTGACCAGGCATCTTGTTTATGATAAATATTTAAAAAACTTATTAATTATGCCACAAATAGGCAGCGCGGCTGGTAGTTGGCCAGCTTGGTCCCAACTGTTTGGCATTTTACTCAGCTAATTGGCAGATGCTCAGGTTACCTTGGCATGCGATTCGCCATCGAGTGTGGGAGGATGTGATTCGCCTACAGAGTCGACAACAACACACAGCTGTAGATATAACCAGACTGATATTGATTTTAAGTATAAATACTTGTAATAAAATGCAATTCATGCTCATGCATATTTATTCAAAGATTTATCAACGTAAATAGATAAATTTTAAATGGCAATGCAACTCAAATAATAAACAACATTAAATAAATTGCTGTCGATATGATATCAAATTAATAGGTCGTAAAAATATGTCATGACAAACACAAAGCACATACATTTCTTTAAGTTCAAATTACTTTTGTAGTTCGTTAAACATTTTCATTTAAAAGAATGTATTATTTTCAATTCTAATTAAAAATTCCTAATGAAGCTAAAAATTTAGAAATACATTTTTTTTATATAAATAAATGGTTTGGATTTTATCCATCTTTTAAATTTGTTGGATTATTCAGTTTTCAAATATGTTAAATTAAATTTATACCCAATATTTTATTTAATATCTTTTGCCAAATAATAAGTCATTTATTTAAGGAATATAAACATAAACTGAAATGCCTTATCGAATATTTGATAAATCTCTTAGAATAAAGCTTACATCTGTGGCATTCTCAAGCAAATCAACTGAAGCACAAAGCGTAGACAAAAATCAGTCAACCAATCAACAAGTGTGGACCCTTCACCAACTCATAACAATCACGACCACGCCCACTTGGTGCCCAGTCCCAGTGGCAATGGCAGTTGAAAGCAATCCAATCATATGTTACGACCGACTATCGCAGCATTTAAATCAATATTCGTTTTAATTGTACAAATCACCTTGACTTAATTGTGACTGTGAGCTTTGTGTGTGTATGTGTGTGTGTGTGTGTGTGTGTGTGTGTGTGTGTGTGTTTATGTGTATTTGTGTGTGAGTCTCCCCTCTTAGCGGACCACTCAATTCGGCTTAAATCTCTGTTCTATAATGGGCAGTTGGAATATGCCGCCGCCTGACCGCAAAGGCAAATGGATGCAGTCCAAGAAAAGCAAAAAAAATAAAGAAAAACGACAGACGGTCCGTGGCCGTGGCGCTCGATTGCATTGCATGCGGCAAACATTTTGTTGCATGCAACGAGCGACTGCACACACAAACGTATGAGTATCTGATAGATAGATAAATGTGTGTGATTGTTTTAAATGTTAACATGGCCATTTAGAGGCAATAACAGCGGCAAAATGGCAGTCCAACAAGAGCCAGTCGAGAAAGCCAGAAAGGCGCGGGCACTTGCTGTTATTACAACAATATTACCAATATTTATCAAGCGCTTGCAAAATCCCAAAGTCGGGCCAACAATGGCAGCAACGTCAGCATAAATACAAAAATAAAACAACAACAAAACAGCAACTCTTATACACCGCGTGCGCTGCCTCCGACGCCGCATAAAAAGACAAATTTATGATTTATGAATTCAACCTTGTAAATAATATGCTAAGAAAAGTACACACGGACAGATCGCTAAACGCTTGTACCGCTCGCTGCGTCCCGTTCCTCGCACAGCTGCTCGGCCAAACAACCAAGCAACCCAGCTAACAACCAAACAACCAGACAACCTACCAACCAAACTGACCAACCTACTTGCACAATTTTCCGCACAAGGCATGTGGCAAGTGTGCCCCACATCGACCAGCATTGCAACAAAAACAACAAAAACTGCAGCGCAAGCAACAACCACAACAACAACATCAAGAACAACCACAAAAACTAACTGCTTGTTGTATGATTTTTAAATGCGCGATGAGTTATTTATGCATCTCGCATGCGCTTTTGGTATGTGCGAGCATCTTAACCCACCGATGACCAAACCCAACTACATAGAAAGCACCTCATAAATTAGTGGAACCTAAGTGCTTGCCAATTTATTCAGGTTATTCATTTTAAATATAAAAAGAATAAGTAAATATATTTTACTTTACAAATGTATTTGGAAGAATTTATGTAATAGAATTCATTTTTGGGAGAAAAATATTAATCTTGTTCCTTTTTAGTTATTGGGTTCATACATTTTTGTTTGTAGTCAGAAAGAAATACTTAATTTATTATATACTTGTATAATTTAGAGTCCTCACTGGTCACTGGTGCTTGACGATCAATGTCCAGTCCAAAAGGTAAGAGCTAGACGCCTGAAACTTCTATAATAAACTTCTACAACACTATGTAGAGGGTGCGAGTCAAAATCGGGGTTAACGAAATCTATTTTAATGCTCAAGGAAATACACACTATGAATGTGTGTCACACTCAGCGGGAGTGTAAGAACTTATGGTTATAAAACGCATTCTGGAATGAGTAGAACTTGAAAATTTTCGTTTATGTGAAAATAGATCAAAATCTATATCAATCATTCGCATTATAATAACTTCAGCTGAAGAAAAGTCTTGGGTAACCAGCTAGTCTATAATAATTTCGATTTGAGGGAGAACGAGCACTACGTACTATTTGTGGGACAGTGGTACGTGGTGGGTTAAGCGAACAGACAAGTAACGAGTTGGAGGCTGTGAAAACATATGCGCCTGTGGGCCAGTGTCGGCACTGTTCATTATTAAGCTGTAGCTGTGAACGTGCTCATATATATTCTAATTGTTTTTGTAACAATCTTTAAATATTTTTTCTTACTTTGTAATGCATTTTTTATATCTTTGCAGATTTGATGCCAACAAATCGACAAAGGGCGCCTCGAAAATGCGACGAGATCTTATAAATGCAGAGATAGCCAATCTGCGGGATCTGCTGCCGTTGCCGCAGTCGACGCGCCAGAGACTGTCGCAGCTGCAGCTGATGGCCCTGGTCTGTGTCTATGTGCGCAAAGCCAACTACTTTCAACAAGGTGAGTGTGCAGTTTGTTTGCTGGGCGGCGGCGTCGCAAGGGGAAGTTTACTTAATGCATATGCATGTTGATAATTGGCTGCACGTTGATTGAATATGCATGAGTCATGGCGTTTTGGCATGGACCCCACGCGGCCAAAAATAAAGGAAAAATAATAATAAAAAAAGAGCATACGCCAAATAACCGCTAGGCGCATAGTTGGAGCAAACGAGTACGATTACGAGTACTAGCATCACATCATTCATATGTCTATGTCTCCATCTCCATCTCTAAAATTGTTTTTGGCCAAGTAATTGCCTAAGCGTCTAGGCACGCACCCATGCTGCAAATTGCTCCGCAGCCAGTTACAATCTCTCTCTCTCTCTATCTTTCTCTCTCTCACTCCGCCTTAGTTTGCGTTTCATCCTCCTTTAATGCGCATGCGCATAGGTCAATGCGCAGGCGCAACTGAACGAGATCAACTCCGACTCTGCTTCTTTCCATTTTTTTCTCTTTTTTGTTTGTGGATAATTACGAAAATTGTTTTTCAAATTAGCGTTGTGCGGTACATAGGACCCATAGATAACACACACACACTCGTACTGATAGAGAGCGAGGGAGAGAAAAAGACACACATACATAAGTACTTGCTATTGAGGACTGAGCTCTTAACTCGGCTAGCATCTTTTTCCAGTCCATGTGAACCCGAGCCCAGCTCTGGCTTAGCTACAGCTGCGATCCCCCTTAGTCAAGGCAATTTCACAATTGCAATGGTAACAACAACAACAGTAACGTCTGCCTGGCATTGCTATAAATATTGCGATAAATCAAAATGTGCGATTTATGTGTTCTACAAATTGCAAAAAATTAAACTTAAGTACTGCTTTTTTTCCTTACATCTACCTATATTTTTCCCCCTTTTTTTTGGATCACTAAGTGTGAGAAATTGTCGGCGTTTGTTAGCTTCTTGTTTGGGTGTATGTGTGTCTCTATTTGTGTGTGTGTTTTTTGTTATTGTTCATTGTCATTGCACCGTTTAAAAGCATTTATAATCACAAATTGTGTTAATATTGGCACGCTATCGAGTCTGGAGCCTCTGAACACACGCGGCTTATCTTCAAGTTCATGGCATTATATTTTTGTTTTTGTTGTGGGTGTGGGTCTTAGTGGTGGGTGTGACTCTGACTGCGGCGACGCGTTGAGTTATGCGATTAATGAAATATTTATAAAACCAAATTGAGTTTTCACAAACAATTATTAATGCATTAGATAAGCCGACGGCTTGAATTGCATCTCAGAAATAGTTGTTAGCCAAATTAACATATTGCCCGATGGAAAAATGGTATCTAGAAAGCCGTGAAGTTGTTTAAGCTTGTTATGAGGCAATAGATGGCTTTGTAGATAGCTGAACATTTTTGGAGGCTAGCTGCAATTCTATTTTGTTCACTCTTAATATGCACTCATTAGTCTAAGGATCAATGTAAGCTATAATCTTCAAATTTTCTACGCAAAATATCATATAAAATAGGTAGACGACATTTACTTTAATTCTTTTGAAAAGATTTTTAATTTTATAAAATTAAACCATTAAAAAAGTAATCGGAATAGAACTAGATTATTATGCGAACTACCTTTGGCAAGTTTTTCAACAGCAACAGCTTAAATGAGTTTCCAAGCTGTTTCCCAAACTGTCTGAGCATGCAGCCACGCCCTTTTTATTTGACTGCCAACCTGGGCAATCGATACGAATTGTTGTGCAAACGGATTTCTTGGTATTGTTGTAATATTAAAACACTGCAAAAATCTGAGTGCATTCATGGCCTTTCCGTTCAAGTTCAATGAAATTACCAGTTGCGGTTGCTGCCGCGGTGATTGTTGCTGTTGCCGGTACTGCTATTGCTATTGCTGTTGCTGTTGCTGTGACTGTTTCTGTTGCCTTTTGCCAGGTGCGGGAGTATCTCGTAGTGTTTTAAAAATAATTGATCTTGATGCTGGCTGCTGACTGCGGCGCAGCTGCAAACTGCTAACTGCAATTGCACTCAGTGATCACTGTTGATTTTCTGGTTGTTGTTGTCGATGTGGTGGTTGCTGTTGCTGCTGATGCTGCTGCTGCCGTCTCAATGACAATGACACATTTTCTTTTTGTGATTCACTTGTTTTTGTATGGCAAGTTCGTCGCTTATTGTATGTAGAATATAATCAATGAATTCGCAATCAATTTCAATCTAACAATTGCCGTCAGGGACCTAGTGTATTATTAACAGATACTTTTTTAATTAGCTTCGCTTAATTTAATGCATACACATCACAAACAAAGCCATGGGAAAAACTCGAAACACTCAAACAGATTTTCCTCCTTAAGCGGATGCTTAAAGCCCGGTGGTTTTATGGGCGCGGCTGTGAATTGACGCAAAAGGTTAAAAGTTCAAACTAAATTTATTTAATTACATTTCTCTTTCAGTTTTTAAGCGTCACAATGCGCTGCATCAACATCATCAGACAGCTACACCAAATATTGGCTTTTCGAAGGTAAGCAAATAAATCTTGTTAATAAGTAGTAATTGTTAAATTATTTTTTACTAGATTCGCAGAGTGGTAGAAATTTAAGTCTAATGAATACATAGAAGGTGCTATAAAGATTTCAGAGCCTGGCATGAGAGCTAGAAACACCAGACCTACTACACCTGCTCCTGTATATCCAATTTATATCACAATAACTCTTAGAATATTACCTCACCAACCTATAGACCCTCATTTATTGATTCTAACCTAAAAATCATTTTAAATACACAGATAGTATTTAAGAAATAATTTTACATATAATGCTCCCAGTCATGCGGAAATTGATAAGACATACAGTGGCGTTCCCAAACATATTGATAAGACATATATGTTTATTTTGCTAATATACATTGGGCATTATCTTGCCAAAATAGATAATGGAACATTTTGTTTAAGCTAGATATTTCGTAAATTATTTCAATACTGAAAACAGTACTTCCAAGTTTTTGTATGACTTGACAAAACATATTTTGTCCTTAAAATATTTGTGAATTTGAAAAAATACATAGGGGCCTCTTATAAGGTGTTGAGCCTATCGGGACAATATTCAAATATATTCCGCAAGCGTTGAAGACTTCTATAACTGATTATAAATCATAAGTAAAACATTAATAAATCAGATATATTATTAAATTTGATAATGAGACCCCTTTTGATTGCTTAATTAAGTCAGTTTAAAAAGTCTAGTTTAGAGAAAGGCAGTTTAATCTCAGGATCGATGCGTTGCCAACCCAATTACCAATTTATTGTGACCATTGCAGTAGCTGGGGAAACAACTCAATTTAAGTGAGGCGCGTTGACAAGTCAACTAGTGAACCGAAAGTTCCAGGGAAAACAACTCTATTAATGGCACAACTGTGGCATATCATAAGCCAGAAATCATTTAGCTACCGCCACTTGCTGCGCCAAAAAAACAACAAAAAAGAAAACAATAAATGCTGCTCTTAAGCAACAACAATAACAACAATAGTAACAACAACAACAACAGTAAAGAGCAGACAGTAGTCAGTAGTCAGTCAAGCTGCCTGCCACTGACTGCGGCAACTCTGCGATGGTCGGCAGATTGATCTACATACCTGTGCGCACTCGTGACTGAATTAAATACAAATATATGTACAATGTTTAGTATATGGTCATAGCTCGATAGTCAATTTTCACTGTCAACTCTGGCAACTTCTTTGGGCTAACAATTTATTAGTGCGCAGACGCGAAATTGAATTTGCATTTCCAACACTAAATCAAGTCAGCTTAATAGAGGGTGTTGGCTTTACAAATGCTTTAATTTGCTTTCCTGATCAACTTTTAAAAGATACGCCAATAAATTTATCCTTAAAGCAGTTTGTTAGTATGTTTATGCTCATTGACAGAACTGTAGCATAAGTATTAAAAATATGCATTTATATAAATACTATGAATTTGAATATATGAATAAATAATAATTTCGTTAAATATGCTTCAATATTTCATTATAATATTAGGATTTATGTTAGTATTTATATAAAAATAAATATTGTATATTATTAAAGAATAATAAATAAAGTTTTTACTAAGTTATTAATAATCATTAATTGTTTTCTCTCACAGGCACTTTCGGGATTTCTGATGATGCTCACACAAAATGGCAAATTGCTCTATATATCGGATAATGCTGCCGAGTACCTGGGACATTCTATGGTAAGTCTCATTCGATTTATCTTTTACAATTCAGTTCGTTTTTCTTAGGTTTGTAAAAGCGATTTGCGCGAATAATTAGAAAAGCAAAGTCGACGAAAGTTTTTGGCTGAAATTGTTACAGCGGTTGATACAAATCTCTGACAAGCGACAACAGGCAACAACGAAGACAACAACAGCAGCAAACAACATCGACATCAGCCCAACAGCAACAACGACAGCAAATATTTGTTGCAGTTTTTTTTCTTTTTTTCTTATACTGCTCCCGTTGACAAGTCAGCAACAACTGACTGCCATAGACTCGATTCATTGGGCTTACATAAATCTGCAGCTTGTACTACATAAAAGTTCCTTAAAACTGTTGCAAACAGCTCAACTTTGTGGCTGCTGCTGATGTTGTTTCAGTTTCAGTTGTAGTTGCGGCTGTTTCAAGTTTGGTTTATCGCACGTTTACGCTGCTTAAATAGCAAGGTTATACATCGTGGCCTTTCACTTTGCATTTGAAGTACTAAAGCTAAATAAATATGCCTGAGCTGCATATAAATGCACTCGCATGCAGCACATGTGACATATCTCCGTTCTACATAACGTATACGAATACCAAAGCAAATACGAGTGCGAGTGCCAGTGCCAGTGCCAGTGCAGTTACTTATTCATCTAAAACAAACAGTCAGACATTGACAAAGGTACTGTTACTCGCATATGCCGAGAGATTGTTGCAAGTCTGTTGATGTGCTTTTTGCCAGCTTCAACGCGACCGACCAACCGGCACAGGGGGCGTATGAGTTATCTGACTGCAACTGTAGCACAACTGTCAAAAACCTGTGAGAAATCGAACCATTTTGCCAATATATCATACTCTATTCTGTCCCGCTTGTATTTAATAGAACAACAAAATTTTGTTCGTTGCTCAGAATATTTATTCGCAAATTCAAAATAATAATGAGAACTCAGTATAAATTATTTTTTTAAGCTGATTTTATTTTATCAGAACTAACTGTTATTATGGCATTGCGCACTTCTCCAATAAAGATCGCATCACCTTTTGGATGGGCTGTTGAGAGTTAACAGTTTATTATAGTGTTGAAGAAAGGATATTGCTGAGTATTACTACTTACCACTAACTACAGCCAGAACACCGACTACGAAGATAGAAATAATAGCAAATAATTTCATATTGAAGATTGTTCTACGAATGCTTTTATTGAACTGATGCTGCTTGTAAATTTAACATCTCTTTTATACCCGCTTCAATATTATAGCGGGAAATACAAACTAATACTCTATCAGTGAGTATCGTGCAAGACTTTGAAAGGAACTTCCAAATTGTCAAAGCATTCAGCGATATTCAAAAAACATATTTTGGGAATTCATCTCTTAAAATAAGAATAATAAGGGAAATTCTTTTGTAGGTCATATAAAGTTCTTTTTATATTGCTTATACATAGATTGCTCAAAGATTGTTTCAAATCTACTCAAAATATATATGTATATGCTGTTTATTTATAGATTTTTTTATTTTTTTATTTAAGGATTAAATTTGATGAGTTTATTAATTCTATATTACCAAATATTTAAAAAAAAATTATATATTGCTGAATCTGTAAAATTTAAACTGGTGCAGAGTTCAAAATATTATGAATATAACTGGAATATATTAGTATGATGAATAATTTATAATTGGCAATCTATGCCAGACTCAAAACATAGTAACATAAAGTTTCCGACAACTTGTTACCAGCCCAATGTTAGTTAACTAAGACTAGAAAAACTTTCATATCGAATATGCGCGAAAAACACTAAGGTGGCTACACATTTAAGGCCTGTCAAAGGCGAGCTATTGGCCCCACAGAGCTTAAGACACTTGACAGCCTTTGGCCTTTGGGCCAGGCCTTATCAGGGGACACCCACAACAATAGCAACTAAATGGTCAAGTGGGTTCATAAATTTACCGTATGGCATGTGTTGGCATAATTACGGTACAATAACTGTGCACATGAACAGACCCAAAAGTGGATTGCCCAACCTTTTAATTTGTGGCAGATAACAGGCAGCAGTCCGAGCTCTCAGTTAGTTAACGTCCAAAACGGCAACACCAACAACAACAACAACAAGTAAAGTTAATTAACAAACTGCCAAAAATGTCAATAGAGCTTGTTGTTGCAATTGCTGCTATAGTTGTTCTTGTTATTGTGTTGTGTTTGTTGTTGTTGTTGTTGTTTGGGCATCATAATTCCAATTGGATTTTTGCATATTGCCATAACAAGTTGCCACTGTCATGTGTCATGTAGCGACAGCGGCCATAAATAAATTACAAATGCAACAACATGGCATTGTGAATTGGCCGATCGCCTGAATCGAGCTATTGGTCCGTCAATGTTGTCCATAATTGTCAACAATAATAATGAAAATAATAATAATAAAAAGCACAAGCATATTACATTAGCTGGGGAAGCTGATGACCGTGCGAAACTATCACCTGACATATCATTAACAAATTAAATTGGACATCATGATCAATATTAAAATAAAACTCTTTGAGAGTAGCTCAATATATCAATTATTATTTTTTAATTCAATTTAATTAACAATTATAATGTGTCAATAAATCATTAAGATTTATTTGCTTGCAAAAAAATTAACATATATTTTTAAAATAGTTATTGCATTTAGTAAAACTTATCCGCTTTATAATTTAATAGTTCCTTTGTTAGGCACTGGACATTTAGAGATCACGGGCCATTTATTTCTTATGTGCTGCCAACTTTATGTAAGGCTATGTGTTAAGGAAGACCCTAAAACCAAGGCAAACTCTAAACAAGTATTTTGGTCAATTAAGTTTATTTATTTCAAATTGCATACAACTTATCAAAATATATTATGGCATGCGACGCTCTCTTTCTCACTTTTTTCCCTCTCTCTCTCACTCTTTCGGTCTCTGTTTTTGTTCACAGGAGGATTTACTAATACATGGGGATTCCGTTTACGATATCATTGACAAACAGGATCACGCAACCATACAGGCCGAGCTAAATCGGAACGTGCCACCGCCACCAGGTGGCAGCAACAGCAGCAGCAATGTCGGTGTTGGTGTCGGCGTCGGCGTTGCAGATTCGACAGCCAGCAATGGTAACGGAGGCGCCTCAAGTCTGGAGGGAGAGCATCGCATGTTTCTCTGTCGCATGAATGTTAGTCGCAATGCGCGACGGCAAATGCGTTTCGGTGATCAGAAGGTTAGTATCTGTGTAAATGTGTTTGAGTGTGTGTGTATGGGTAAACGCGTGTAGTCTCTGACAGAAATTGATGAATGAATCACCTGGGAGCGTGTTGCGTGTAACACTTGGAAACCAGCGAGCCTGCAACACAGTCACAAGTCACAGTCAGAGCAAACCGCCACGCAATGAATTATGCATGAGCCGGGCGCATGCGTCGTCTGCCAACCGGCTGGCCCGACTGGCTGACTAGCTGACTGGTTGGTCATACATCTTGCGAGCTAGCCAGCTAGCCAGACACTCAGACATTCAGCCAGTGAGACGCTTTACTATAAGCTGACAAACGATGACAGTTGATGTGGAACTGGTGGGTGCCCAATTGCTGTTGACTGCTCTGATTGGCCGCCTCCTCTGATCATCATAATCATCATTCGCATAATAATGCTGTTGGGAGCGAAAAAGAAAAAGACTGAAAGTCGTATGCCCATCAGCAATATAAATGAATGCGAGCACAATATGAAGTTGTCAGTCAATCAACCAGTCAACGAGTCATCCATCCATCCATCCAGTCAGCCAAGTACGAGTACGAGTTCGAGTACGAGTACCTGGCAGCAGGCAGGTTCAACCAGACAAGACCAAATCTGTCAACGTGTTGGATCCAAAGAGAATGAGACGCAAAGACGCGTTGAAGATCATACATGTGGTTGCTACCGTGTTGCCGGAGTGCTGTCACAATCTTGTGGGCGGTCGCTGGTCTTTTATATGCAAGCATATTTTATTTTTGTTCATTCTCGTTTTTGACTCTTTTTGCGTCTTTTAATTTTTCTTTTTGTGCTTGAAGTGCGCAGATGTGCGCTGAGAGTTATGGAGATAAAGCGAGGCGTTGACAGTTGCTGCAAACGTTTTTAATTAAGTTGCAAGCTGGCACTTTAATGAGGTGCAGGAAGTGTTGCCTCTTGGCTTAGATATTCCCAGCGTTATGACACCACATGTACCCACACATACATTCTTCCGCTTTTCAGATGTTAGATCCAAATAAAGATAACCGCAGACAACGGATGCAATGAAACAAGCTTAAGCTGCGAAGAAATTTAGTTTATATTTAAAGCTTAACAATAAAAAAATACACCAAAAATACCAAATAAATGTAGCTATTGGGTTGCATTGGGATTAACCTAAGCATACTTCCGATTAAATGAAGATATATTTTATGAGTCTTAATTTACAACCAACTGATCAATTTCGAACAGTTTATTTTTATTATTATTATTTAGGTCGCAGATCGCGGCACATACGTATTTCCAAAGTATTTTGTCAATGCACAATACATTAATTGAATTGGGATTTACGTAAATATAATTTGGATTTAATAAGTCAAATTTTAAAAGCCTGAATTTAAAACCAACAAATCAATTTCGAGACCGCCTTGGAATTTTTCTTTATTGCTAGGTTCTTACCAATGACACTTGCGCAAAATGGGGAAAAAATGTATTTATTTCTAAAGCATGTTGCTCGTATGAGTACAGATAGACACATAAAAACCCAAAATAATTTGATGTTTTCAGTTGAAGAGAAAATAACTGAATCTACAATCTACAGATTAATTTCGAAACTGTCTGTAAACTTATAGTAATGAAAGTAAAGCGTTTTAATATAAATACTTTAAATACTTTTAATAGTGACTTAATCTTTGGGTAGCCACGCAGATTCACCGAATATATTGATAAAATAGTTTTATACGGGCTTTAGTAGATGTGATTTTAAATGTTAAATAAATGGAAACCTCTACAATGTTGTCAGGGGACCTATACCCAGGTGAACTGGCTGCGATAACCCATAGAGCAAACTGAAATGCGGCACATTCACCCGGCATTCGTTAATATGCAATAAAAATGGACCAATAAATAATTATGAATGAGGTCAGCATAGTTCAGAGCTAGTACCCAGAGGATAGAGCATAGACAAAAGACAAAAATGAAAATCCCCAGCAACAACAATAACAACATCCACCACAACGAGAACAGGAGACGGTGATGGCGACAGTGCTGTGGCAGTGGCGCCTGCTTCCCAGTCTAAGGTCGTCTCATTTACCAGAGAAGGAAAAAAAACTCCAACTCCAACAACAACAACGACAGCGTCTGCGTCATCGATGGGTTGGGATCGGGTTCGAAATCGGAATTGAAGTTGGAGTCGGAGTTGAAGTTGGAGTCGGGGCTGCATTTGCATTTAAGCAGATGAACGGGCCATAAGCTACGAAATGCAATTGCAATGGAAAACTAAATGCAGGCACGTTTTAATTGGGAGACAATGGCTTAGACACAGACTGAGACTTCCATTGAGACTGCCTGGTGTGTGATTGTTTTTTTTTTTTTTGGTTTTTTGTATGTGTGTTTTTTTATATGTATGTATGTGTGTTTGTGTGAAGCCTGTGACTCCATTCTGCGTATGCTAGCAAAACATTTCAGTGATTGCCTTTTTTAAATTATGGAATCAGAGTAAAATGTCTATGAGCCGGGGCATGCCAGCCCAAAAATGGCCATAACCAGCGGCGACAACGTCCGCGCCAATTTTCGTGGGAGCCGCCGCCGCCATCGTCGTCGTCGTCGGCGTCGGCGTCGTCGCCTGAATGGGATCCCAAATATCCGATTCTACATCGTTCTCTCTGTCTGTCTGTCTGTTTTACAGGTCGTTCTGGTACAGGGTCACTATTTGTCATTCCTGCCGCTTTGCAGTCGCAATGAGCCCGTCTTTTTAGCCACCTGCACACCAATCGCCATGCCCGAGACACGAGAGTGTGTGGTTCAGGGCGCTACCAATGTCTTTACTACCATACACTCCATGGATATGAAAATCGCGCACATTGACAAAAAGTAAGTGGAGATAGTACAAATACCCAATGTTATATATATTGCTTTATTCCAATACATAATTTATAATTTTGTTATACATATTATTGAAAATTTTCTTTGTTTTTGAGAACTGTAAATTTTTATTGAAAAGAATGCTGAAAAACATTTCAGAAACTTTGTACTTCAACTTTAATTATTTAACACATAACATTTTTATTAACTAACCATATCCATTGCAGTGGCGAGTTCCATTTGGGCTATGACAAGACGGCTCTGCAGGGCACATCCTGGTACAATCTGATACATAGTGAGAATCTCCGTGAAGCTCAAAGCAAGCACAGGTTAAGTAAGTAATGAATCTTATGATATTCTTTCACTTATAAATTAAAATTGCTATAATTTAATGAATAAACTCACATTCTTATTTAATAATTCTATTTAAGTTCTAGTAGTTTTATAATTTCTGTCTGACGACTGTTTTTAGTCGATGATAAATAATGATAATTAATAAATAAATTCTATAAATAATCTCAAGCAATTTGCAGAAATGTTCGTAACATTCCTTGATGTCTATCCCAACACAATTACAATTAAGATTAAAATTATATATTTATTATCTAACCTTATCCTGCAGTTACGCAATCGGAGCAGGATCGCAGTTGTATACTTCTCGTGCGCATGCAGCGTTCAAGTGGAGATTTCACCTGGGTGCATGTGGTGCTTCAGGTGCGAGATAGTCCCGATTCCACACAGCAGCCTGTCATCGTGTGCACCAACCAGGTGCTAAAGTAAGTTAACTCTGCCATCTATCGCTGAACCTTTGGCTAACGGTGATCAAACTTCTTAGTGATCGTGAGGCATCGATAATGCTAGCCAATTCCTGGCTCTATCATTATTACACGGTGCAGTCGAAGATACAGTTCGGCATGCCGCTGGACAGTGCAATGCGAGTGGCGCCGGGCAGCAGCTCCAGCGGCTATTACAGCACGCATCAGCAGCCACTTGGCGGTGGCGCTGCCAGTGTGGGTCTGGGCATGTCCAGTGGGGCTGCCAGCATGTCCAGCGTCTTTGGCAGCCATCACGCGCATCACCACCACCAGCACCACCACCCGACCTCAGCAGCATCCTACCATCACCATCATCCGCACATGGGCGCCGCTTATGGAGGCGTCTACCATGCCGAGGGCACTCTCGAGCTAAAGGAGGATCAGCAGCTGTATGGCTTTCAGCCGGGCACGCTGGCAACCGCCAGTGGCGGCCTGGAGCCGGTGGACTATAGTCAAGTGAATGGTGGTGGCGGTGGCACTGGCAGTCAAAAGTCCTCGCAGTCGGCAACGCCTCCACCTCCCAAGAAACGGGCACGCAACAAACTGGAGCCACTTTATTTGCACGCCGAACGATCTCCAGCGGCGGCCATAACTCCCGAGCCTGACTGTTATGCCCTGCATCCGAGTAGTGCCTATGCCACAGCCACAGCTGGAGCGGCGACGGGCAGCAGCAGCGATGCATCCGCCTCGGTTATTTATGCCACAATTGTGCCAACCCGTCCGCGATTGCTGAACAAGGCGCTGCCGCCGGATCCGGCGGATTTTATTGAACAATGGAATCCCAGTCCGCCCTGGTCAGAGTCAGCGCAGAAGGCATCGCTTGATAGCTTTGGCTCCTCGCATGAACTAAGTCCCTGCATCACCACAACGCCGCCAACGCCCACAAGTGCGACTCCCCAACATGGCGGACTGAGCGCCCAGACAATTGGACCTGCGTTCAGTTTTGAATGGATGTCGGATCCGTTGGTGCCGGTTGCCTATCAGCAATGGCCTCCAGTGACGGGCGATCATCACCAGCATTTGTCGCAGCACCTGGCAGCTGCCCAGCAGCAGCAGCACCAACAACATCAGCAGCATCCACAACAACATCCACAACATGCACAGCTGACACTGCATGGTGGGCACGTGGCGCGTGTGGAACTTGCCACCGAATCGATGGTGGCCTCAGGCCGTGCCGACGCCACGGACTCGGTTGATGATAGAGGTTAGTAGACACACACATTGATTGCCACGTTTCAATCTGCGTTTAATTCGCGACCCATCGCTAATTAATAAAGCTTCAAAAACAAAACACCTAAGAGAAAAAAAAATAAAAATGTAAAATAAATGTTTGATTAAATATGAACAGAAGTCTCGAGAAGACAATTGGCGCTTCCGCCAGTTGTGTGACACGCTTATGTTACCAATCTCAAAATCTTCCTTTCTGTTTTCTTCTTTCAAATTATTTCAGATCCAAAAAATTAGTTACCTGCGCATTATGCAAAGCTCGGAAATTCCCAGCGCGGCTCGGCGTGCAACGGGCAGGTGATAATCACACTTAAATTAATTGCCACTTGTCATCTTAGCGTTTAAATTATTTTTATCTAACTCTAAGCAAAACAGAATAAGAGAAAAAAACACACATACAAAAGACAATAACATCAATAATAATACTTATAGGAATAGTATAGATATCATGAAAGGCAAAGCTCCTATCTATCTACTAACCAACCAACTAATTTGTTTAAGTAATGTTCGCATAACAACAAATTTTTCTGTGCAATTTTGTTTAAAGCTTAAACATTAAAATAGTATAATAACTGTAAGCTAAATGTACTATATAAACATTACTTGGAAATTAGTTTTACGATAAGCTACTGGAAAAGCAGAAGAGCTCTATTAGTTGTAAGACATTTAAGTGTCGTTTTTATGGCGTCTTTTTTAGGAGTATTTTCACATTTGTTTATACATACATATATAGTATGTAATTTTATAGTACCATATTCTTCTAGACAAATTAGGTTAATTATTTTATTTATGAAAACTTATTTATAAACACAATATTTATTACCCTTACGCCTTTTGCTTTTGCTCATAAAATAAATAAACAAAAGTATATTGAGTTACAAATTTAAAAAAGCAACAACAATAAAATAGATGTTTATTTTTAAATATTTAGCGGGTGAGTAACTATTTCAAAATACTGAATAATAAATGAAGTTAGAATTAGCAAAAAAATTTTAGATTTATTTTAAAGATATTAAAAAAGATTTTAGACCTATTTTAAAGATATTAATTCTACAATCATTTTCGTAAGTAGCAATTATTAAATTTGGAGTTTAGCAGACCTCGAGCCAGCTATCTTATTGCATTCCAAATTTATTTCCATATTAAGTAAGTTTCCCACATCATTTTTAAGTTGCCTTAACTTATCTCAACTAAAATCAAATTTATTTTTGAGTAAATATATTTAAGTGTTCGTGATAATCTCAACTTACCGATATAGTCAAAAGTTCTTCATGTTGTCAAATCACATGTACAAATATCTCTTATTGTCTTCCGTTTATGTGCTCTCAAGGCGACTCTGAAATTTATGATCAGTCTGAACGAAAAGAAGGAAAAAACTTTATGGTAAATGTCATGATTTTAAGTTTCCATTAATGCATTGCACTCTGAACCAGCAACCGAAACCGCAGCTCTCGAACCGTTGGCCAATCTGCTAAAAACGCTTTCGCCGAAAATCTGAAAGAAAAAAAATCAAAAACCATAAGCATAGACCACTCCCCAAACCACAGTACTAGTGTCTAGTTTGGGACACAGTCATAGAAATTTTCAGTATGATACTACGAGTACTAGTGGTCGAACTATTACTCGTATTCGTACTCTTTTTCGTACCACTACGAGGCTGGAACTTTGAGCTGGGAGCTGCTGACGCAGAACGAACGCCAGACAGATTCAAAATTCACACACAGCAGTCACTGTCCATGCGATGAGGCTGTTTTATTTTGTTTTTATTTGGGATTTCGGAGGCAGTTGCAGAGATCTGTGGTGATATCCCACAAATATTGTAAGTAGAATGAGCAGCCAAAAGCAAACAAAACCCCAACACAAACTGAGACCCAGACCGAAATCCAAAGCGACGTAGACGCCGCAGCTGGCGCGATTGAATGACTCCTCGTCGTCGGCCGTCTGAGATACTGACTGGCTATAGACTTGGACTGGACGACAACGACACACTTACAGGCGACGACGGGCCACAGCAGCATTCTCAGAAATATTGGTGTAGGTCACAGCCAGAGATAACATGCTGCGCCAGCGTGTGTATATGTACTCGTATATAAATATGTGAGTGTGCATTTTGGCTGGCTGGATTGGGTCTAAGTTCTGGCCTCATTGTATGCAAATGTGCCACGATCAGCGACGAGCGATGGGCCACCACCCGCCCAGGCCGACTTATGCTGATGCTGCAACTGCAACTGCAACAGCAACAGCGACTGCTGCTGATGATGCTCCTGCTCATGGGTGCCAGAATCGTTTTGTGTGCGAGTACTCGTACTCGTACTCTTACTCATACTCGAATTCGTTGTCGTTGTCGTACTCGAACTCGCATTCACATTCACATTCAACATTGCCTTCGCATTGGGTTTTGAGCTGTGCGATTTTTGGCATTTTTGCATTTCCTTTGTCCTAGTCCAAGCCTTATGTAAGCCTCCTTTGACCGCAAGGAGCACGAGGATTGTTACATATTTCCCTCAGACCTCAATGTGTGTGTTATTAGCGATAGCTGCTTACAAAAAAACAATAAAAAAAACCAAATGGTTTATATCAAACCGAAGCAAAAATGCTCTGCAAATGTGCTGGGGAGAAAAATTTCAAAAGTTACGCATTTCTTAAATTAACTAAAACATATATTAAATATAAATTATAAAATGGCAATACAATTAATACAGAAATTTCTTAAAATTTTTTGACTTAAAAAATAATTATACCTCTGCATTAAATTAGAATTTAAGTATTTAAAATCCAAATTTCTGTAACTTAATTTATATATATCGATTCCTACCTATAAATTCCTCTCTTTAAATGCGTTGAAACATTTATTTTCATAGATCCTTTACGGAAAATATGGTAATAATTCTTTAAAGCGCTGCAAGGGTATTAAAAAAAAACTAAAACAACAACAATAAAATAAAAAAAATTTTAGAAATAAAAGTCAACGACAATGGAAATGCTGTGCACACAAAACACAAAACATTTCAACAGGAACAACATGTAATTTTTGAGCTGCTTCAGTCGCAGACTCCTTTCCAGACTACCCAGACATTCCGCCCGATGCCCCCAAAAAGCACAACTCGAGAGAGCACAGAGCTAACCATATGCAATACCTGGCCCGGCCCGGCCCGTCCGGGGTCACGACACTTTTTGTGGCAACCACGGACGATGGCAGCCGAGAGTCAGCGCAGTCAAATAGTGGGAGAAGTATGGCAAAAGGCAACAAGGCCTAAGGCTGCAACAGCGACTGTTTGACGTTGCTGTTCCTGTTGCTGTTGCTGTTGCCCCTGTGCCTTATTGTTTGGGCAACAGTTGGCGCGGCTGGACATTTTGGCCAGGGTCTGACCGATGGCAATGGCAAATGCCACTGCAACTGCCACAGTCGCAGTCGCAGTCGAAGTCGAAGTCGAAGTCACAGCCACAGCGACTGCCTGGCGTCAAGAGAATGCGTTGCGCTTGTTCCTTGGCTTTGATTTCATTGCATTGTGGCCATTTCCTAGGAAAAAATGTTACATGAAATTAATAAATAGGCAAATAAATGTTAAACAGCTGCTGTTTTGTACGTGTTCCTCTTGTTGATGCTATTGCTGTTGCCGTTGTTGTTATTGTTGTTGTTGTTGTCATTGCACGCGCACAGTAGCCATTGTGCTGCACACAGGGTGGTGGTGTTGATGCTGTCTGGTGGTTGTGCTGTGCTGTGGTGTGGTGTGGTTGTGCTGTTGTTCCTGTTCCATGGCATTTGCATAACAGCAAAACAAACCAAACAGCAGAAACAAGCCAAAAATGCGGCACAGGATGTTTCCCAGGCTGCCAGCCAGCTAAGAGTGTGTTAGTACACTTCCTATCTAACCCCATTACCTAACCCTTTCTCTCTATCTATCTCTCTCCTCTCGGCTTCCCAGATGAGGGGTCTAAGCATGGCAAATCTCTGACTGGGGCTTTGCCACTGCATGCCAAATCCTTTTTCTGCAGTTCACAGCAATTGCTTAGCTTGCAATGGGCCCGAACTAAGCGGCAACAATGGACTCGCCACGGAACTAATGTACTCATATTCCAAGGCTATAAAATAAACTCAACTTTATGAACAATATATTCCGCTACGCCCTCACCCAAAGCCACACGCTATAACTAACTTAACTTAAGCCACATTGGAGTAGTTCAAACATTCAATTGTACCCTGTTACCCTGTTGTACCCAAGTTAAAGTCGTTTAATTTTTGAATCGACTTAGCTGAATGTTTATTAGTTATTTAATTAGTCTTTTAACTTTACTTAATTTCTCTTTAGAAATATTATAAATTAATAATTCACAATCTTTTCGATTTCTAATTGTTTTAAAAATATCTTTCTCTTTAGAAATATTATAAATTAATAATTCACAATCTTTTCGATTTCTAATTGTTTTAAAAATATCTTACCATTTGAAATTTCACTAAATTCTTCAGTTATGGTTAGATAAAGCTGAATTGTGTTTGATCGCGAAGAAAGATTACTGTTTTCATACTGAATTGTAAGTAATAGAACCAAAGTTGCTGTTAAATCGGAGAGTAATCCTCAGTTTCCCATAAACATTTGAAATTCAAATATACCAAAGACCGTAGAGATAATGCCAAGTCAGAGTGTGGATTGGCGCTATATTAATATGTAAGCCGCCTAGGAGGGGGAAGGGGGTAGGAAAACATAATAATTCGTCTATAATTTATACACAATTGTAAATAAAATGTGTACAAGCATAATTTACACATAAACAAGACGACGCGCCACAAAAAATAAAATAAAAACAAACCTGCACCATCATCACTCGCGGATGATGCTCAGAGCCGACAACAAGGGGATAGGAGGATAGAGAAGAGAAAAGAAGATGTGGAAAAGGCAACGGTGCTGCGATTAGAATGCAGAGCGGCCAGCAGAAGTTGGGGCCAGACCGGGTGACTGAGAAATTGATCAACGCTGTGGCGGGACATAAACTAAAAGCTTATTTAACATTAATTTCGCCACGAAAATCACACAGCAATTTTAAACATCAGTTACATGGCGCAGATCCGAGCAGCCAACCCCATTGGAAGCCACCGCAACATGCGAAAATGTGCCCAAGAGACGCGTCCTCTGCCTCTGCCTGCTCAGTTCCCCCTTTGATGCCCAATTCGCGCAGCTCTTGTAATCTAAGCTGCCATTAAACAAAATACAAGAAAAACTTACGAAAACATATGCTACATATTACAGCCGATCCCAACTGAACTGAACCTAGACGTGACGAGGATGACAACGGAGGTGGAGAGTAAAGCGGGACGAGCGACGATTCGCATCGCACAGTGACGGAAGTAAAGAAGCAGGTGCACAGTGGAATTGGCAAGTTAAGTTTTGAAATAAGAATACATAGTATTTAACGAAATGAATGTATCTTTTATTTTGACTTTAATCATAAAAATGTCTTTGTCAAATTGTGCTTAACTAAATTGCACTTAATTATGTAATTAAAAAGAAATAAAGTTTTTAAAAATCTAAACAACTGTTAATGACATAATTCTAATTAAGAAATAAGAAAAAACTCGTATGGCCTGACGGCATTCTCTGTCTATTAATCATATTGAAATTTAGGATTAATTCTTCAATAATATAAATAAATAAATAAATGTATCAATATTTTTTAATACATAATTTTTTAAATTTTTAGAGAGTTTGCTCCATTGTAGAACGTAGCTGTTTTGCTGGTTGAAAGACTCAGATTGCTTTTAGTGGGAGAGTTTTGGTTGTGGCTCTGTACTGAGCAATTGCACCTGCCTGAGCCTCAGCTTCAGCCTCAGTCGCAGTCGCCGTTCCAGTCTCAGCCTTCGACTGAACCATAGATTGAGCATGAGCCTGAGTCTGAGCCTGCTCTGTTGTGAGCTGTGGCCATGTGCGATGCTGCTACAAGCAGCATAGCCCAAGCCAGGTACAAAGATTTAGAGCGACATTAGAGCAGTCAATCCATCATGACTGAACATTACCATAAATTACACAGAAATAATTGATTATTACGAGTAGACACAGCGACCAAAGACAGAGTCAAGGCGCACTTAAGATCCAACAAGCCCCCAGTTCATACTGCGTATGTATGTTAGTTGTAGCGTAGCTGACTCTGACTCTGATTTTGTCTGTCTGTGTGTGAGTGACTTTGCTTGTTGGGGGCAACTGTTGCTACGTTGCTCTACGCAGTTTGGCGAGCGCACCGATTTAGTTTAAATTACGCTGAGAAGATGCGCCATGGCCTGGTCAACAAGTCGTTCAAGTTTTGACCGTCTTCGGAGTCGGTCGGGCAATCAGTGTTCTGACTAAGCACTTTGAACCCAAACAAACTTGGTTGCTCTCTTGAGTCCTGCACACGCCTATCAAGCTGAGTAATTGCCGAGTCAAAAAACCGCAAACAACAGATTTTCCATTACATATTGTAAACAAATATTTCTGTAAGTAACGTACAAAATGACTTAAATTGAGCGCAGTAATAAGTTAGAACAATTGCTAGCTTATGCGTATAGACAAAGTGTCAAATTTATTTTAAAAAAAAAATTTTATTCTTTATTCTCGCTTCGTTTTATCGATTAACTTCGTTTCGATTTTAGACTGCGCTTTATAAAGGACATGTCTTCCAAACAGGTGTTGAACAATAATTTAAGTCAATCAGAAAGCAAATACAAATGTCTCTAATGCTAGCAAATTGAAGAATAACACAATTTTACCGATTGATGTCCCGATAGTATAGTTAACTTCTCAAATTTGTGAACCTTTGTGCGCGCTTATAAAAGTATTTAAATGAGCCAAAACTAAAATTGTACAATTGAAACTCTTTAAACTTTGTTGTGCCGCCTTTTTCGCTTATGGCTCTAAAATATTATAACGAGCTTCGGGGAATATCTTTGGTCAAATCAGAGACAAGGTTAACCAAGTTAAGTGCTAGACAGAGAGAGGGAGAGTATTTAATAAGGCTACTGTCGCTTGGATGATGCTTTGAATGATTGCAAGTGGCGATAATAGGCCAGGACAGTGTGCTGTCAGTACGTCAAGTGGAAATGAACGAGGCTTTATCGCTCTGACGCTTGAAGTTTATTACAGTGACATTTCAATTCTTCTGATTGGGATGATTCCGGTCCTGTACCGGGCCAACAATACTCGCTGCAGATCCGACCATATCAGGCCAGGTCTGGCCCGATCACAAAGCCAACTCGCTCAAATCCATCTCTGTATTTGGATTTCTCTCTCTATCACTATCTTCTCTCGCAATGATTGTCGAAATTGATTGATCGTTGTATTTTTATTGAGTGATTGATATAAATGCTGTTTGGCAGCAATTGCAGAGCTTCAAGTGAGCACACAAAAGGAAACAATAGTTTCAATTACAATAGCCCCAACTAACTGGGGGGAATACTTCGGTTAAGAAATCTTTCCAGGCTTTTCAACTGCGGGCCATAAAACCATATTGAAAGCAGCGCTAAAAATATTATTAGGCATTGAAATATTGTGTTTCGAAGGTGTTCGCCCGCCAACTTTACAAGTACTCGTATAAGCCAAGCTCTAGCTCCAACTTGAGCTCATTGCTGCCTTCAATGTTCTTATCAAGATGCTTTCAATGAGCCGTTTAGGATTTTCATTTGTAGCATTTAGTTGCGAGAAGCAATTCAAAAAAATAAAAAGCATCAATAAAAAAAACCTCAACCAACTTGTGGGCGCAATGTGAATTCGGATACAAATTCAGGTTGTGTCTGAAATCTAGCAACTGGACTGTATGTTGTTACTTAGTTACTATAGATCTGTTGGCCTCAACTCTGCCCTCTCTGCTCTACACTTCTCTGATGCTGCTTCTGCCACGTTGCCGGCACTCGTAAATTACAATAAATTATGTTGAAACTGATTATTCGACACAATTTATGAGGCCCTTTAAGTGGGCGTGTGCACTTTTATTTTATTGTGAATGATGATGTAAATGATGTTGGTAGGCGCATTTTCATATTGTTGTTGTAGCTCTTGTTGCTGTTGTTGTTTCTGTATTCTTTGCACAAAATGAGAGACTCGGGTCGAGCTGTGGGTCGAGTTGAGCGCGGGTCAACTTTTGGGCGACAAGATGGGTGATGGGTTAATGAGAGAAGCCTCCTTTGAAGGCTAATAAACATTCGGTTTGAACTGGCTGTGGCTTTTATACTCGCAAGGCAAGTGCGGTAATTGTTGGCAGATAACACGTCGAGAAGTTAAATAAGTTGCCAGCTCATTAAACACAAGATTTACAATTCTTTGCCAATGCGCTTCATTTGAAAACTAATATAAAGTTAGGTAAAAAATCGACTTACAACATAATTTGATTATTTAATCCCATTAAATAAAATATATAAATACCTTGCTATAATTAGCTACTCGACTTATCCAGGAATGAAACGTTTTAAGTAGGCTCAAGTACTTATCAGCTACTCCTTAAAAAAGAAATAAAAACAAAAACAGAAAAAAATCATCTGAAAATGTGGGAGTGTGTTAACAACAACAACAAGAGCAACAAGCACCGAACCCCCTATCGGTAACGTCAAATCAGCGAATGCGTCGATGCGCTACAACAAACTTATAAAGCACACATCATCATCATCATCAGCAGCAGCAGCTGCGCCGGCGACGGCGACGGCGATGGCAGCATCATCCACAGGCAATCGGGTTAAACAAGCAGGACACGAGAAGCTGAGCAAGTATGTCGCTCCGTAGCCTTGGCATCGGCGTAGCAAAAATTTAATTAAGAAAATCAAGCCGAAAACTGCGTTGGGCGAGGAGCAGACGAGCGACGCCAACGACGACGTCGACGACGCTCCAGCTTTCATATCTGATGGAAAAGCAAGAAGAGCGACATCAGCAACAGCCACAGCAACAACTGAAAACGAGCGTTGCTAAAATTTGATGCTTTACCTTGGCGCAGCGATTTGGATCAGTGCGACACAATGAGGACCACCACCAGGCTATGTCGCAGATCCAGGCTTCATGCGGGTGTTTGCTCTTGTCAACAGCAAAAAAAACAACAACAACAACAAAAACAACAGCAGCAACAGCGAACGGATTTCAATGATTATTCATTGGGCATGGCGCATACTATAATCACACACACTTGTCTGCCACAAACAATTTCAACAATTAGAATATCAAGCAATGCAGATCTTTGGCGTTGCAGCAATTGACATTGCCCAGATCGCAGAATACAGCTCGCACACCCTCTTCTTTTATCTGTATTTGTTTGTGCATACGCGTGTGTGTGTGTGTGTGAGTGTATACGCGTGTGTGTGGTGCTTTAATGACAATTCTGTGGAACAACAGACAACAACAAAAACAAAAAGAGAACGCCCAGCGTTTTGTGTGTGGCAGTCCAAATAAAAGACTTAGGACACAAACTTGGCAGTAAAATGAAAGACTTAGGACACAAGCTTGCAAATTAAAGCACATTAATTTTACAGAACAGAAAGATGAAGCTCCCAAACAGATTTCTGAAGCGTCTACTCAGTCTGATTGATTACAACAGAGTCCGTGTGCTGTGCACTCCACAGACTCTTTTGTGCCTGGGAAAAAAGTATCATAATCATAATAATGATAATAAAAATGGAAAACTTCTAGACGCCATATAAATCAGAGCAAATATGAATTGCTGTTTTGTCTGTTTTCAGTGCTGACTGTTTATTTGCTTTGTTGCTGCATTACGTTGGCTTTTGTCAATTGCCAAAGACTCGGACCAAGCACAGTGTGGCAAACTAGGTAACTGAATGCACAGAAATTTTATATGAAAGTTTTTAATACAGACTCAAAGAATTTGAGAATTTTACATTATTTAATAAGTTTTTTAGAAACTAATAATATTCAAAAGAATTTGTGTGTGGTGTATGTGTATTATAAATTATTCTGAGCATTCTTGGATTATTGGCTTTTATAGGAAGTAAAGGCTTATTCAGAGTTAACTTAGTACACATCTTCTTCCTCGTCTTACTATTGTTTTCTAATAGGCCAATTAGGATGCATGTTATTGAAGATACTTGCAATACTGATGACTCTTCGCTTTTCACTATCGAATATTCATTTAGCCTGCTTGGCACTTTCACCACTGTTCGAATGGTGCTGACTGCATTCATTGTTCCATTGCGCTTGCAACTCTGTCTGGGGCAGCCTTTGTGATCTGTGTTCTTTTTTCTGGAGTATCTGCTGTAGCTAGAGACCAGAGCCGGCAGTCGTTGGCAGTTGCCAGTTGTTGATGTTGTTGTTGCATTGACTGGGGTTGTCGCCGCCACAGTTTTTTTTTTTTTTTTTTTTTTGAGTGTCCATTGTCTGTGTGGGAAACTGGCGCGCTTGGCTTGTAAAAACTTCTGGTGAACAATGTAGTATCCGCATATCCACAGTCCGAAGTTTTCAATGCCAAATGGTTTATGCATCGAGGTATTACCAATCATAAGCATAAGGTATGAGCATAAGCATTTTGGACAATGAGCAAACGCCACATAAATTTACAAATGGCCAGTTAGGAAAGCGATATGCATATGCGGATAGTTTAACCTAGATACACATGCACAAAGTACGAGTGCTTGTATCTGCTTGCAGCAAGACGCGTTGCATCTTTTGGTGCCAATCATTATATTTTAACAGCTTGTTTGCTCGCTTGTTTTACAAATTGAAATCGCCATCCACGCCGCGTCCAGAGCCAATGTTACAATAAATTTAAATAAACACAAGCGTTTTGCCGCCTTGGACTTTACCTGGAGATGTGTTTGTAGTTGTGGTTGTGAATGTGGACGACGTTGCCGTTTGCATCCTGGCCTAATCGCTGCGTTTAATTTACTTAAATTATACTAATGATCTTGAGCGCTCCTCGGGGCCAGTTTGCCTTAGCAACTCTCAAGTCATTTGTTTTGGCTCGTTTGCAGGCGGCTCAATTGATTTGGCCAAAGCAGCCGCCAAAGAGCCGCCGACGACGTTGTCCAAACTGAAAGCCGAACGCTGAGCGCTGAAAACTGAGTGCGAATGCGAGTGTTGAAATTGAGGGCTAACACCGGCGGACTGGTAGGTTGTGCGAATGTCGCTAGATATGGCCTGACATTTAGATGAAGTGTCTGTGAATCTGAGCTGGGTCTCTCTCTCTCTCTCGTTTAAGCCAGGGCTCCAGCTGCGTTTTGCTCTTGCTAAATGTCGACTTCGTCGTTATCGTTGTTGTTGTCGTTGCCATTGCCGTTGCCATTGCCGATGCCTTTGCAGTTGGTCTGCAGGACGCCGTGTAATTCCATTCATAAACAAAACTTTAATTTTATTGCACATTCGCGTTGACACAGTCAGCACTCAACGGATCAGTGAGCTTCGTTCGCCTATGAAGGCGTTGCCCAATGGATGTGGGCTTGCCCATTTCGAATACCCAAGCCAGTCGCAATGGGTACTCACAAACGATTATCATAGACCTCTTAATGGCTCAATTAGTTCTTGCAGTCCACTATTGACGTTACTTTTGATGGCGGCGTCTTGACAAAGTTTATTTTACCTACTCAGTTTTTACTCAGATCTTGAAACTATTTTTGGTATGTGAGTCTTGAATTCCTAGCCAAAGTTGATTATGCAAGTTGCATACACAAATCCCCCTCAAAGGGTATTCAAAAAGGTTGCTTAGAGCATAGTTCCCCATGAGGAACTCAAATGTCAGCTTAATTGTCTAGTGAACTGTACCTATGGCGACCAACCAATTGCTTTGGACATCCACAAATAATTAACACTATCCACTTAAATATAAAGAGTAAGACGAAATACATATGTATGTAATGTAAGGAAATTTATAGTTACCAACAAAGCTTCACTTGAATTTCCTTTTCTATTTATTTAATCCTATTATTTCCACATTTAATTGGCCCCTTTTTAAAGTCATGTACATTTTTTTCCACTCACTGCAAGCGACAGGCATTAAAAATATACTCGTATGAAAAAAATCCCAAAATCCATTAAAATAAAATATAAAATATAAATTAAATAAATAAACCTGGGCCAACCAAACAAGCCACACCATTTTCGCCATTGACACCCATGCGAACATTGTTAATTAATTAAAAAAGAAAAACTAATAGACGATTGCGTTGACAAGATAAAACGGCAAGCCAAAGTCAAGAAAACTGCGCACATACCACACACAGAGATACACACTCAGCAAATACATAGACAAGATTTAGCCAAATGCAATAAGTTGTGACAAAAAGTCAACTTAAATATATTGGCGAAGGCGTCAAGGCGTGACATTGACCCTCGATAAATAGTTAACAGCCTGGCCAGTGTTTCTAATTGTATTTGTGTTTGTGTGTGGCACAAATCTGAAAATGTTATCTGAACAGCAGCAGCAGCAACAATAACAAACATTACATTTAAAAGTGCATAAAAATGTTTATTGGCTGGGCAAATCAAGTTCGTATTGCTATGTTTGCAGCCAAGACAATAAAAAAACACTATACAACCAAAGAACTAAAGAACTAAACTTTAATTTGAATTAAAATTATTTTTAAAAACGAAATTAACATTCGAAAGAAACATTTTTAAAAAGCTTTTACACAAATATTTAAAGTTTTAACTTCATTTGCCGATAAGAAATAACTTCAAAAATGTTCTCTTATTAAAAATATGAAGTTAATGCTGCACAGTGTTATTAGACGTTCAGGGCCAAACTTAGCTTAACTTTATTATTGTTGTTGTTGCAGTTGCCGTTGTTGTTGCTGTTGCAAGTGGCATGTTGGCAGCTGCAGCAACAATACCAGCAACAACAACAACAACATAGAACACAGCTGTGTCTTAGACAAGGCCCGAAAGCAAAATTATTACCAAGTTCTTTCTCATATTGTTGCTTAGTTTGCTTCTAGCCAGCACAATATTATCGAGCAATTATTGGCAATAGCAGAAATATTTTTGATTTGCAATTTTCTCACGGCCCAGCGAGTCAGAGAGAGAGCGGGTAAAAGGCTTTCACAAAATTGAGCAACCAATTGGTTTGTCAATGGCACAATTGAATCTTTCGGGCAGATTCACAATTAGCCAGCAGCAGCTTGGCAAAAGTATCGACAGCAGCAGCAACATACTGACGACGACGACAACAGCAACAACAACAATGGCAACGACAACATAGGCGCATACAAATGGTGTTAAAGCTTGAGCAGAAAATGTAATTTGTTTTCACACAACATAATCAACATGATAACCCCAGCCAAAACGTCTTTAGATTGAGTCTAATGATGATAAACGCTTTTACTGTGAGGTAACTACAGACTTCTGACACCGACGCAGAGGCAGACGGAGACGAAGTCGAAGACACACACAAGCGATGCCCACACCAATGTTTTGGACTCCGTAACCGGAGAGAGAGCGAGCAACTGGCAACGGCAACAGCAACAGCAACAGCATCAGCATCAGCAACAGCAACAGCAACTGTGGCAACTACATTGACTGCATGGCCAATAATAAGTCAACATTCCAAGGCGTGTTAAGAGATGCTCGATTAAATGCCTCAATTGTGGCTCATATTGAACACCAAGCGAGCGGCGACCCAGCAACATCGACACCAACACACCACCTGTCTGCAAAACGCTCGAAGAAGAAGAAGCAGCAGCAAATAGCACCGCCCCCACCAACGGTCAACTTTGAGCGCGTTGCACGCTGCCTGTTGCTTGGTTGCCTGTTTGCCAGTTTGCCTCTTGGTATTGCCCGTTGCAAGTTGCCTGTTGCAAGTGTTGCCGTTGCTGTTACAGCAGTGCTTGCCTGACTTTTAGCACTGTCGATGCTTGAATAATAACAACAACCACAACATCACTCCAAATGGGCGAAATCGTTTAGTGTCGTACCTAACTAAGAAAACGTATTTTCAATATCGAAATTATTATTATTAGCTGACAGCAAATCGCAGTTTTTCGAATGTTGCTGTTGTTGCCTGGCGTTGCCGGCGCACATTGTAATAAATGGACAGGCAGGCCAGTTATTGTATGCACTTTGTATATGATATGCGAGTACTAACCCAAAACTTACTGCACACTACAACAACCGAGCATAATCAAATTTCTATGTGATATGCAGCTGAAACAAAAATAGAACCACTTAGCTAACAGATCATAGCATATCAAGAAGGCATAAATAAAATATGTCTATATGTCCATCAACGAATTAAACATTTTCCAAATATAGAGAGGGTTACGCTATAAAATCTTTTTATAAAAAATGCCAGTAGATAGTTAGCAATATGTATATTATACATTTTTGTAATTATACACTTTCAATATTTATAGGTAGGATTAAGAATATGAAAAGTCATTTGAAAGCCACCTAAGGCAGTTTAGTGTGGGGACTCAGAGTATATTTAAAAAGTCGATATGCAGTAATTTGATAAATTGTTGATTAATAAATAGTAATATTATTTATATAGTATTTAAAATATATTTTTAAGATTTACCTTCAGCAAATTAATAAATAGTTGATTAATATATTGTAGGAATAATTATGTGATATACTTATACTCCTACTTTGTTTCTAAGCTAACATAAACTAGGTTTAGCAAATTCTATTTAATTATTTATTATATTACATTTTTCCTATATTTTTAATATTTCGATTCAGTTTATAGTTCATTCAAGGTTCCATCATAACCCACTCAAAAGAAGCAGGAGGCAACCTCTGGCATCATTTTGTTGATGTTGTTGTTGTTACTGTTGCTTTTGCTGATGCTGTTGGCTTGCCATCTGCGACTGTTGGTCGGCTTCTAAAGGTGAGAAACTGGCCACATTGCTGGCGGGCAGCGCTGCACCCCCCTTATACACACACTTACACACACAAATACAAAGACACACACTGGCATACATAGATCGCAATTATATGCCATTTTATAAATACGAGTATTTTCAATAAATATGAGCATTTCTATATGAAATTTATGCACAAATAAGCAGGTGTTTAGTTGTGACGAGCCAAAAGCTGCCAGCAGCAACAAACTGCCAAGATAGGGGCCAAGAGATGTGTAGTCATACTGACCATGGTTATGACTTGTGGGTTGCGATGGGCTATGGGTTATGGATGATGGGATATAGGCATAGCTGAATGGCAATCCGTTACAGTTGTCGATCAGCTAACAAGATAATTGTACAAATACAACAATGAAACACAGCACAACAGCAACAACAACAAGAGCTGTGATAAGCAACACGTTACCAGTATCAAATTACAGATCTTCCAATTAACTGACCAATAAGCGGCGTTGCTTTTAATTTGATAATAGTGCAAACTCACGCCCAATGGCAGCAACACAGTTGTTGGCTACAGTTGGCCACTTGGCCCAGCAACTTGTTGGCAACAACAACACGCAATTCTGCTTGCAACACGAACGCAGGCAAAAACAATAGACGCATTTGTAAGAAGACCCAACGGGGGGCTAATAAACTCAAAAAGCAGAACAATTGCTGGGCTTTTTTGGACAGGATTGGACAAATACACACTTGAAGTGTTACACAATAAAAATATGACTTCCCGTCAAATGGCATATCATATTTACCTAGAAATCTTCATACTTTTATGTTAGGCAACAATTAGTATAATTTACCATTATGTATTAATTATCTTCTTATGTATGGAATGTATATAATATTATATTATTTTACATAATTAGAAACTTTGCTTTTCCTATTCAATTCGGATGTCGGAATAAGCTTTAGTAAATACTTCATGTGGATATGAGTGTGTCTTTCTGAATTTTCCCAAATTCTTAAAACAAATTCTGGAACTATTTATTTGTTTAATTATCTTCAGACTAAATTTTAAAATGATTTATTATTTAATTAAATGGTTATTTAAATCTTAAATCCTTAACTTATTTTGAAAACCTTAATAATTTTTTTTTATTTAGAACACCCGATTTCCATGAGGAATGTCTTATTTTTCATTATATTAACCCTACTTTTAGTTTGCATTTAAATTTTTTGATTCTGAGACAACTTTTTTTTTTCGAAAATTGTCGATTTTTACCCCTTTACATTTTTTGAAAGTTTTCAAAAATTTGAAATTTGAAATTTATGCTTTTTATTGACTCTAGGTGATAAAATGAGGGTAAAAAAGTAGTTTTGAGCAAATTTCGACTTTTTTTCTTTAAAATCTAAGCTAAAAACTGCAAAATTGTCTCTGTACATAGTACATGGTACTCATGATTTGAATAGATTCGATAAAACTTGATGGATTTTAAAAAGGAACAGTCGAGTGCGGCTACAGTCGAGTGTGCTCGACTATGAGATCCTTTGACTCAAACAGACGGACGGACAGTCAGACGGACATGGCTCAATTGACTCGGCTGTTGATACTGATCAAGAATAAAAATTCTTTATAGGGTCGGAGATGCTTCCTTCTGCCTGTTACATACATTTCACAAAACCATTATACCCATTTTGACCATTTTCAATGGGCACAGGGTGTAAAATGACCTAATTAAATAGATATGCTTTGTTATACTATTAATATTAAGAACGTAGATAAGTCTGGCTGTTGGATCGATTAATAGTGAAAAACCTATCAAAAGAGACGCTGTATGGGGAAATAAACTTCTTTTAGATGCTTACCAAATAAAGTTTCGTAAGAAATTATTGAAAGCTTGGTATAAGCATTAAGTATGTACTTGCATATGAGCTAGGCAGGAGCACTTAGCATCAATCAAACACTAAACAAGAGTTTAGAACGGCAGCAACTGAGTTGCCGGTTGACATATGAGCGGCAACAGCAGCAGCAGCGACGGCGGCAGCGACGTCAACAGCAGAGCACAAGTTAAAGAAGCTGAAAGAAGAAAGAAAAATTTGCCGCCACACCAAGTGAAGCGGCTACAACACAAGAACCAGGGAACGAGCCGCCGGCTGCCTAACAAGCAGGAGGAGTACGGGTAGAGCCAGAAACAGAAACAGAATCAAAACCAAAACCAAACACAGAACCAGAACCAGAAACGAAAGCAATGAGAATTATGTAACAGTGTTGCTTGAACTGCAAATTTGCAAGTCAAGTCCAAGGGATGTCACTGTTTGGATAGACAGTCAAGACAGCTGAGCAAAGCAGCCGCCGTTTCCAAGCTGAACTTAATCTGTGACCATGATTGTGCAATATTTGTTGAGTGGCCCCCGGAGTGCGGTCGCGTTGTCCTGGCAAGGTTGTTGTTATGGACGCACCAATGTTTGTTTGTGCTGGTAAACATGCGGCCGGAACCGCTTAACCCCCAAACCAACCACCAACAGTTTCATTTCGGCTGCAAGTACCAAGCCAAACCAGACAATGATCTCGAGACGCGACAAATTGCTGCAGCAGCCCTGGGAGCAATTGCGGTATGCACAGCATCGCGAGAAAGTGATGTCCGCCCGTCCGGCGATTGATACAAAGTCGCCACGCCAGCACGATCATGTCCAGCGCAAGTGGAAGAAGCAACAGAACGAACGGGAACGCCAGCAGCAAATTGAGCGTGAAAATCTTCGACTGCTGCAGAAACTGGGTGACATCATGAGCAGCAAGCGTATGAACAATCTGTGGCTAGAACCCAGACCCGAGTATGGCAATAAATTGAGTAACAGCACCAGCAACAGCAACAAGTAACTCTTCTTGAATCCTCCACAGTTTTCTAAATCGAGAGAAGCTCTTTCCGACGCGTCCGTACTCCAGCCTGCCACAGATTGTCACCATTTATGGCGTGCCTCCGCCAGGACCATTGATCTACGGCATGCTACCCAAACCGACCGTTGTGGGCCGCTGTCCCACGTGCAATGGTAATCCGGAGCGCACTCAGGTGGCCATTCCGGAGCAGCGCATGCCATGGGCGCTACCACGCAAATCCTCGAGCCGCAAGCACCAGCAGCTGGAACTGCAACAGCGTTGCTATCACTGTGGCGGCGTCAAGAGCATGGAGCGCAAGCTCTTTGATGACTACTCCTTTGACTACGAATAACAATCCAACAGGCAAATAAAAACTATAAATTTATTTCGAAAAAAAATCACACTCTTATGCCTTGGGTATGTTGGGCGGCAGTGTGGCAAAGGTGAGAAAACCCGTATGTCCGGGAAGCACTTGGGGATTACTTGAAGTTAAATACTTCTTCAGCTCCTTGGGTTCTTTTGTTTTATTGTCATCGCTTGGGTTTGCTTCGACGTCTTTGGGCGCTTTGAGAAACTCCAGATCGATGACCGGCAATGTGCGCGTTTTAATCACGCTCTCCTGCTGCAGCACTTCCAAGGAACAAATCTCATTAAAGCCCAACTTTGTTAAGACTTCAATACACCGCTGCGACTGCTCAATGCAGGGCGAAAATGAGCAAAAGCGACCGCCTGCAATAATGATTAGTTAAACGATATTATAGTAATATTATTTCAATTTCATATAAGAATTTCGACGAATATTATTCGGAATATTAAAACTTGAACTCAAAAATTAGCTAAACAAAACTATGTGGTTGAGTTAAAAGAATTAGGAAGTGCCTATATATATATAATGCCTCAACCTTGTTTAATAATCCAATAATATGTATTATATTAAAAGGTTAAAAATATAAGTACATTTTAAAAGCAGGAAGAAATTGATTATGTACTATCACTTTACTATGCAATTATCGATATCGATACGAGTGGACCAGTGCAATCAGTGTAATCATCGTCACTGCAATCGAGGACCGCAGTTGGCTCCACTAATGAGTGACAAACCTGGGCAGCGGGCTGCCTGACCACGTCAACTGACAAAAGCGGGCGCATTCAATGTCAAGCACAATGAAATGGCCAAGACAGACAGACAGACAACTGAGTGACCAAGCAAGCAAGCAAGCAAGCAGGTCTTGATCGCTGTGCCTGCCTGCCTGCCTGCCTGCCTGCCTACCTACCTGCCTGCCGAAGTCGGCGACGCGCCAAAGGGCGCTGACAACTTGTTGTCAAGCGGTGACTGGGCAGTCACCGTGCGTTCCACTTACCCGACATTTTCAACGCCTTGAATGCATGTGGCACTGCCAAATCCGGTGCGGGCAGATCCAAAAACACTGCATCTGCCACACCATCGAGTTCGCTGGTGAATCCCAAATTGCACACATCTCTGTGATAGACCGTTACAAAGTCCGAGAGTCCGTGTCGCTGAAACTCGTCGCGCGCCTGATCCGCACGAGCCTCGTGAAAGTCAAATGTGTGCAGGCGTCCCGTCGGTTTCAGTGCGCGTAGAAAATAGTGAGACAATGAACCGGATCCGGTGCCTGATTCCACAACCACAGCACCGGGACGCACCTCCAGCTGATGCAGTATCATGCTAATATCCGGCGTATATATAATTTGTGTACGATGCGGCAATGTTTGTGTCCACAGCTCGGGATTTGGCTGCAGCACGTGCGCCCAGCCCTTGGACAACTCCACACGACTTCCATACTCCACTCCAATAATATCTGTCGGCAACACAAATTGAAACAAGTTACCAGCATCTGCAGTTGCAATGGAACCTCACAACCTACTTTGTACTTTAAGTGAACCGTAGGGTGTCTGAAAGATGTGCACTATGGTTTCGCCTTTTTTGTTTACTATTGTGGGCACAGCTTCGATCGCGTGCATGGAATTAACGCTTAGGTAGAGGATGACTACGTCGCCCTGCTCTATGTGTGTCTTAGGCTTCAGGAAACTCATTCTTTAGTTTGTTAATAGCAGTTACTGGTCGGGATACGGTGGGTGGAATAGGAGACGCGTGGGCCAAGACCGCGAGCGGCAATAATAATGATGGCAAACAGTGTGACCAACATCGAGATACTATATAATACTCCAAACATTTGGCAATTGTTAATAGATCACACATAATTAAAGCGTATCAAATCTAGCTACATCAATAAAATTTGTATATGAATAATACTATAAAAAATTACGTGACTTACTAATGCTATTCCTTATTTAATTTAAACCAGCAATCGCTTTCATTTGCTTCACCAGCCCAAGTGTGACCGCTCTTTCTACATGTGTTTATGAAAAATACCATCTTATTTCTAAATCTGTTTTTCAACACTTTTTTACTAAGCAGCAGCCAACTTCACGTTGATTTTCTTCTTCTTTCCCTCTTTTGGTTTTTTAACTACAAGTATGTAAAGCTTGCTTTTTGTGAATTTGCCAAATAATCTGAGAACATCCGTAAAACGGCTAACAAATTATTGCAAATTTCAATACACAATGATTGTCAATTATTTGTCGCATATTGTCCCACCTTACTTATGTAAATCGCATTTGTTTTTTCCACTTATTTTATGCTCTTTTATCGGAACTTGTTACCTGGTCGATGAATAAATAACAAACGGAAATGTGAATTGAAAACAACAGCAGCCGCAAAATGGTCCAGCGCTTGACTTTGAGGAGACGTCTGTCATACAATACCAGATCCAACAAGAGGCGCATGTAAGTTGCCCGTGAGTTCAGTTTATAAAAGATATATAATCCAATTGGACGCTTGTTTACAGTGTGCGTACTCCCGGCGGTCGTCTGGTGTACCAGTACGTGAAGAAGAACAGGACCGTACCACGCTGCGGTCAGTGCAAGGAGAAGCTTAAGGGCATCACCCCTACACGCCCAAGCGAGCGTCCCCGCCTGTCCAAGCGCCACAAGACCGTGTCCCGCACATACGGTGGAGTCTTGTGCCATGGCTGCCTGCGTGAGCGCATTGTGCGCGCCTTCCTCATCGAGGAGCAGAAGATTGTCAAGGCGCTGAAGAGCCAGCGCGATGCTCTCGTTAAGCCCGTCAAGAAGGTGGAGAAGAAGCCAACCAAGGCGGCTGCTACCAAGAAGCCCGCTGGCAAGACCGGTGGCAAAACCGCTGTCAAAACTGCATCCAAGAAACCCGCACCCAAGGGTGTTGTCAAGTCCAAGAAGTAAATATGCTAAGGATTTTCATTGAATTAAGAATTGGACGTGGAAGCATTTTGTAATAAAGAAAATACAAGTTGGAAACGTTATCAATTTATATTTCATTGGTTTCTGAATGGTGCGTAAATTGGGGTTCGTGTCCATGCTAACTCAACAGCTGTTCTTTTGAGTACGTTTTGTTAAATTGCCATTCACATTCTGCGCAGGCATGAGCATGTGCGGCAGTTGTCAATTAAGTATCAAGTAATTAAAATAATAATGCCACAGCAGGCTGTCGTCGGTAAGGCTAATGAATCGTAAGTATAATTCAATTATCTCGTTAAAATATTATCACGTTTCACATTTAATCAACAGCACATTAAGATTGCCCTTTGATACGCCAAGGCACGCGGAAATTGCTTATCGCGTTCTTAGTGTTGATCAGGAGCCCCGCCGCAACTTTGTTCAGAAAACGCTGAGCTTGGAGGACGATGTGCTGGTGGTGCACTTCAGTGCTGACCAAGTGAAAAACTTACGCACGGCAATAAGCTCGTTTTTCGAGTGCCTGCTGCTCTGCCAAGACACCATAAAGCTGTTTGGAGAGAAAACATTATCCCAGGAGGTCAAAGGAGATGCCGGAGCACAGTCCAGCACCGACTCCGCATAGAGCAATCTATGGATTCGCATTTTACATGCTCTTCACAGTGCTCTTTTTTATTTATGTGGCTTGGGCTTATTTACCCGTGGAACTGGAGCTACATTCGCATCTGCCGGACAAGTATTTTGCTGTATTTGTGCCGGTGTTAATTTTAGTTGGTGCCTTCTTTGCCTTTATCATCTATCCGGCCATTAATCTCGCTCTGACGCCCAATATTGATTCCATTGCATCAGTTGTTGATCTCAAGCTGGTGCTGCCAAAGGGCACCCAGTTCACATCCTGGTCACAACTTAAAAACCAACAACATCCCGAGATTGCAGCCCGTCGGATAACATCAGAAGCACCGCGAATCCAATGTAATCTGTGTAAGATTACGCACAGGCCTAAAGCTCGTTCACCCATACCTCCACTTAGATTTCTAGACTTGCAAGAAGTAAACGCCACTTTGTACAACTAACAACCTGGTTTTGGTATTTATTTTACTTTCTACGCACAGTCGTCCAGCCGTCCTCCGGCTCCACAAACAGTTCGGCTTGCTGTTTTCGGGTCTGGGAGCGGGTGACACGGCCGCTACTTGTTGCCGCCTGTTCCTCTTCGCTCTCATCGCCATTATTCATGGCGTCGTCACCATCTTGATCCATGTCGTCATCCATGTCCTCGTCCGATGACGAGTCGCCTTCGATGGGTGTGTATGTGATCTTTACATCGGGACGTAACCAATCCTTGCCCTGCGGCAGTTTGCTCAGCTCTGCTTCAATCTGGGGATACTGAGACGCCTGTGCCATTTGTTTATAACGCAGCAGATTGCGGCATATCTCGGGTATGGAGTGATCGTCGCATAGAGTATTGAATTCCTGATCCATCAGCTCTTCGATCACCTCCTGCAACTCGCCCTGAGTTATGTTCTCGTTACCCACACAGTACTCGAATGTGTACTCCATGATTTGTATGGCCACCTGCCGTGCGTTGTGTTAGGTTAGAAATTGTCAAAAAACACGAATGTCAGAAAACTCTTACCTGCTGGCCATTCCGTCCTCCCATGCCATGCTCAACAGCCAGACGTAAATTTTGCCAATTGTTGAAGATTCTTTCAACAATTAAGCGAAAATTCTTTTGAAAATCTGTTTGTTGTGTTGTCGTCGCTGCCATCGCGTGCAATGTCAGTGTTGAACAATTGTTGTGTTTATTGTGCGTGCACACTCTTGCCATTCGCAAATCATCGCAGGCAACAGCTGTTCCTTTTGTTTACTTGCCGACGCGCCAATAATTTGCAGACTAGCAAAAAATTATGTCCGATAACGAAAATCTAGAACAAGATTTATCTGAGCAAGACTTGAGTGCTGCGGGTGCCCTAGTTAATGGCTATGAAGAGGATGACGATGATGAGGATGCGGAACCAATAACCGCACAAAAGGTTAACATTTAATTACAAACAAAACTCATCTGAACTTGTTGCATTTTATTTTTGCAGGTTTTGGAAATACTGGAGACCGCTTGGACAAATGAAATATGCGCGCCGGAATTACTGCAGCATCAGACAGACATGCTTGAGCTGATGCTTTCGCAAGTGGCACACATGGAAGAGCAAATGAAAGATCTCGACAAGAACGACTTTCGCTTTGTTGTGCATCAAATGGAGCTGGAACGCATTCGTTATATTATGGCCAGTTACTTGCGATGTCGCCTGCAAAAGATCGAAACATTCACCCAGCACATACTCAATCAGGAAGCGGCCCGAGATGCAGCCGACAAGCGATTGTCACCGGAGGAGGCGAAATATGCCCAGGACTTTGCCACGCATGTGGATCAGTACTTCACCAAGGTGGCCACACAGTACATGCCCAACCAGCAGCGCGGTGAGGCTGAGCAACGCATTGTCACTCCAAATCTCATGAGCCACGTTTTTCTCAAAGCGAATATTGCAGGTACTCTTCTGGCATTTATATATTCTATTATCTTAGTTATTGTCTGCTTGTTCTCAGTTTCTGGCGTTATCGTGGGAGTTGACGACGAGGAGGTCGATCTCGCGCCTGGCTCTCAGCATATAATACCATATCAGTTGGTGGCCGATTTAATACAAAAAAATCAAGCGCAGCTCATTTAAAGAACTTAATAAACACATATATTTTAAATACAAGTTTAAAACCCATTTGAATTTGAATGCAATACTGATTGCAGTGCTGGCTCACGCGCAAATTTTGTCTGTTCCGCACAATCTTGCCATTCAAACATGCGTGATTATAGCTGTTTACTGTTTCCATAATTCGAATTAATTACCTTATTTTAATGATAAAATTAGATTAACTAAAAAAGTTATAAATTTGTCTTAATTCTGAAAAATTCTCAAACTTAAAATTTACAGAATATGCCAAAAAAAATAATATTTTATCCTGCAAATAAATGCTGCCACATTTTTCATTGCTAGTGCGTGATGTCTGCAAAAAATAAATACGCCACCTATGTGTTGTTTTTACAATGAGAATTGTGGGACAATTTCGAACAGCTGGCGCATGTCGGTGACGTCACAACTTCCGTTTCCACTGGAATTTGTTAGGTATACCCAATTTACACACCGCCACGATTCTACTCAGTTGTCAATGTGGCGCGCTTTTACGCGGATAGCAAAAACACTTGAGTCTGTTGGCCAAGGAGGTGCACTGCTGAGTCAGCAATTCCAATTCCATTCCCATAATCAGTACAACGTTTGCAAAAGTAATTACCTCAGCTTGCACAACCACCAAGCAGCGCCGGTTGTAAAGCACATACACAACAACAACAGTACTATGTCCAGTGAAAAGCCAAAGGTTGTTTTTGTATTAGGTGGCCCCGGGGCTGGCAAGGGCACGCAATGCTCCAAAATTGTGGAACGCTTTCAGTTTACTCATTTATCGGCTGGCGATCTGCTAAGAGAGGAGCGGGCGCGTGAAGGCTCCGAATTTGGTCAGCTCATCGAAGATTTCATACGCAATGGCAAAATTGTGCCCGTCGAGGTGACATGTTCGCTGCTAGAAAATGCTATGAAAAACTCGGGCAAGTCGCGGTTTCTCATCGACGGCTTCCCGCGGAACCAAGACAATCTGGATGGCTGGAATCGTCAAATGTCCGATAAAGCGGACATGCAGTTTGTGCTCTTCTTCGACTGTGCTGAAGATGTGTGTGTGCAGCGTTGCTTGGGACGCGGTCAGAGCGGTTCCGGGCGAACCGATGACAACATGGACAGCCTCAAGAAACGCATCCAGACATACAACAACGACTCGTTGCCCATTATCAAGTACTTTGAGAATGCCGGCCAGGTTAAATCCATCGATGCCAGCCCGGATGCCGATAAGGTGTTCCAGGACGTGGAGCAGGTGTTTCTAGCCCATGGCTTTCAGTGAAGAAATTCTTACTTAAATAGTTGACAGTTTATAGCTTGATTTATCTTTGTATCCCTCCTTTCTGTGTGTAATTCTAATTGTATCCTCCCTTCCTTAACAGAAATATATAGGCTTGTTATCATAATTCAAAGTTTACACAATTTGTAAAGCGTTTTTTTTTTGTTTGGATGTCTGGGGAAAACAGGAATATCAAAGTGATTAACATTTTTTTTTTGATACTTAAAAACAACAGTGGGCTAGCATACAAAACGAACGGCAGGTGACGGAAACGGTGATAAACTAATCCTTGCGCAGCTTATCCAGACGCGCCTGCAAATCTGCGTCTGCATCGGACATAGGCGTGGAGCCACCACTACCCCCAGCCGCACCACCGCCCGTGCCAGCACCACCACCACCAGAAGCCGGTCCACCGCCCGCACCACCAGCTGCTACAGCCGTTGGAGCTTTCTGTGGTCCAACACCGCCTGCAACGGACAACGAGCCAGAGGCAGAGGGTAGATCTCCCAGCTGTTCGCCGAGTTGAAGGCCCAGTTCATCCAGCACTTGGGAGACAACGGCATCGGTTTCCTCCTCATCGCCCTCGTCCTCCATGGCATCGTCGATGGCGTCGTTAATCATCTCTTCCTTCATATCCATCATCTCTGACTGCTTTTCAAAATCTTGCAGGATCTTTTGTATTTGCGGGAGATTCAGCTGTCTGTTCATGTTCTGCATGGCCTTGGTAACACCTAAAAGAGCAGCGACGGATTAAAAACATGCGAGTCTCCCCCATCCCCTCACAAACACACACGCACCTTTCATGGCTTGTGCCATTGTATTTTGAGATTTGAGCGTTTGTATTTTAAGCGAGACCGCTTGAATGTTTGCCTTCATAAGCATGAACTTCTTGGAATAGCGACGCGTGCGCACCAGATCCTTGGCCATGATCTTGACCGCATCCATTTGACCCTCTTTGGCCATTTTCTTGATGTCCGCAATGATTTTCTTCTCTTGTTGGTCCATTTTCATACGCTCGCGGTCCAAATCACGCATAGCCTTGTTCAGGGCGCGCTGATTTTTACGCAGCATCTCATCCGGCGAGATCTTCTTACCAAAAAGCCAATCCATTTTACCAAACTAATAACAATTTACGACCTGAGACGGTTTGTTTAGGAATGCAATTCTTGAAAATTACTCATCAATTCAATTGATTCATGAATCGTACAGAATATGTTTAAGCGGTGTGGCAGCCTTGGTTTACAAAAAAAGAGTCAACGATAAGTCATACATGGCAGCCCTCTAACTAACCACACGATAACCATTCTAAAGAGTTTATTAAAAAATTATCTTTTTTTAATATTTTCTCCAATTTTGAAGCTGTATAATGATCACATTTATTTTATATAATATATTAATTATTTGGTTTTATTAAATTATAATTTATTGATTGATAATTGAAAACAAAGAATGTGAATTTAAGCTACGCGCCGTTCCTTTTTGTCTTACGTTGCGCACTGTGCGCTTACGTTGTGCACTGTGCGCTTACGTTGTGCAGTGTGCCCTACGTTGTACATTTGACGCTTACGTCGTGACCAACAACAACAGCAGACGCCGAACCATCGCAGATTAAAGAAGATTTGTGTTTAATTTTTGTGATTAACAATGAAGGAATTTGACGATATAAACTTTAGCGTTGACAAATGTAAGCTCTACTTAATATACGACTGAATGTGCCTATAAGATTTTCTGAACATCCGCACAGATACCAAGGAGCTGACACGGGAATGTGTAGGGGGGAGTGATTTACAACAACGCCAGAAAGAAATCGAGGCGTACAATGAGCAGACGTCGGCAACGCTCAAGCAAACTTGCAAGAAGAACTATATGCAGTTCATACAAACAGCCAAGGAGATATCACGTAGGTGACAAACAATATTTTCCGTTTCCGCTCACAATTCAGGAGTTTATCAAATTATACAGATCTGGAGTCGGAAATGTATCAGTTGTCGCATATCCTGATAGAGCAGCGTAATATTTTGGCTACTATGACCGATGGCAAGACGAGCAGCCACTTGAAGGCGGACAGCATCGAGGCTGAGACGGGAAGTTCAGCCACTGAGGATGTGGAGAACAGTCATGCGACTCGAGCTGTAAAAGAAATGGTTCAGGGATTCAATGGCAATCTCGAGGGCAAGACATTTTTAAACGAGGGCGCTCTTATCGAGCTGGACGCCAATGACTACCGCCCCATACAGCGAGTATTTTTCTTTCTCTTCAACGATGTGCTCATTGTGTGCAAAGTCAAGCATGATAAGTATGAAGCGTCATTAAACCTATTATATAAAAGTGTTTACAGCCATTTCTTAACAGACGCCTGGAGTTTCTCACTGAATATGATCCCAAGAAGATAGCCGTCATAAACATTAAGGATTTGGATGGCGTGAAGAATGCCATTAATATTATAACACCAGACGGTTCCAAGATATATCAGAGCATAACAGCGGCTGGTAAAAGTGAGTGGATTGAAAAGTTGGAAGACGCATTTCGCTTCGATCAACAAAAGAAATCAAAAAAGGGGCAAGCACCACAGCCACCAGGACGAGCCAAACAGCAACAGCAGACCCCATCGAAAGGTGCTACACCGGAAAAGGTGCCAGTACAGAGTCCGAGTGACGCACAGCCCAAATCGCTGGAGGATGAAACACCCGAATGGCTGAGCACTGCAAGTGAGGAACTTCAAACGTTGGTGGCACAACGTCACTTTGAGGACGCCCAATCCCTAATTAAGCGTACCCAGGACTTTCTTCGCCTTGCAGAGAACAAAAAGAAGTTGCCTTCGGCTGTCACGATTGAGAACAAAGTTAAGTTGCAGGAACAGAAGCTAACCAATGTGCTTATCCAAGAGCTTTCAAACAGTCACAATCGCAATTTACAAATTGCACTACGCGCCGCTCAACGGCCTCTCAAGATCCTCGTAGAAATGGGTCGTTCCCGACAGGCCAGTGCCACATTACTCAAGGTGTGCACGGTTAGCCTGCGAGTGGCGCAACGTGAGGCGCGACGCAACAATGCCGAAATTTCGGAGCTCTTCTTCTGCGATCTTGCCCAGGTGGCATGCGATTTCCTTAGTGCCTTTGAACAGCAGCCGGCGTGCGCAAGTGGTGAGTTCATCTGTAATTTATCATCCAAGCGAGCCCTGTCAACTTTAATCTTTCAAACATTTTCAAGCCCTCGTCGTGTGGTGCAATGCCGAGCTGCAATACTTTGCTAGCCAGCTAATTAAACACTATCTGACCAAAGGCACCTCTCTGGAGGCAGTTTCAAAGTGTGTAGAGCGTGTACGCAAGCCCGCCACGAAGCTAACCGAGATTGGTCTGGACATAAGCTACCATTTAGAGGGTCTGCTGCGTACAACGCTGGAGTCATTAATTGAAGAGTCCAAGCAGCGTCTGTTGGATGCCGTGGGACGAACCGAGGAGAGCTGGCAGCCGTACAATCTGCAAACCAAGTCAAATTTGAAGCGTCTTTTACATGAACTAGACTCATTGGGCATTGATATGCGGGTACAGACCACTGGCGATACTTGGCTGAATCTGACACAATCCACAATGGTCTTTGTAAGACAATTTCTTCAACTGACCGAGTACTGCGGCTGTTTGGCCAAAGGTGAAGCGCTGATGCAGAGCCTGGAACAGTTGCTGCGGGATCTCTTTTTAGCACAGCATGCACTAAAGCCACCCAGCGACATGGCCGTTGATGTAAGTTGAGCAATTGCTTACAATTGCATATATTCAGTAGTGCTGACACACATTTATATTTGTAGCCCAACTTTGTGATGAAGAACAAAATCTTTCTGGTGGACAATCTGCTGCCCATTGCCATCGAAAAGTTCCGTCAGATATCGGGTCGTCAGTGCGAGACACTTCGTGAATTGCATACGAAGCTGTCGCGGCAGCAGGGTGCTCCAGTGCCTCGACAGCGCAGTGTCTATACGACAGATGTGTTTTAGAGTACTGTAATTTACTTTGATTACATATATAATTTTTTATTTTTCTTTTTCGTTTTGCTTCAATTATTTATAATATAATTATATACATATATAACCACAATAATAATATTTGTAAAATTAAAAATCGAAGCGTGTGCTGCACTCTATTCTCTGTTTGCTTATTACAATTTTCGCTGGGCGCGAGATGTGCCCACATTCTATATAATATATATTTATATATATATATATATATACGATTCATTTCTATATAAACTAATGTGTAAACAAGTTTTCTTTCCGCTTTACTTTATCATTTTGTTTTGTTGTTCCTGTTGTTAATTTAGCTGCATAAAACATAGGATTTTACAGTTGTTTTTAGAGAAAAGGTTTGTTGTTTTGTTCCTCTCAAAATTACATACATACAAGCAAAAGCTGGCTGCTTTGGCGCCTCCCGTTATTGATGGGTGTGAGTGTGTGTTTGGATTTAGGTTTGTGTTGGTGGCGCCCTGCTTTAGATTTTATTGTATTTCTTTATAATGTAAAATTCTTAACTAAACTGCTTACTAATTATATTCATTTATATTTATATGTATATATATATATATACACTCATTAATATATATATTGTTTTCTGCATGCAAATGTGTGTTGTGTGCGAAGATAAGGGAGGGGCGGGACAGTATTGGACAGTGGTGGGAGGGTAGCAGTCACTAATTTAAATAAATTGACAAATTAAATCCTATAATTTTGCATTTGCGTTTGCATTGTTGATTTACGATCTGTTTCCTTTTTTTTTTTGTTTACAAAAACTTTTACTGCCAACTTATAAAACACAGACAAACTAAAAGCACTCACATAACTGACATCTCGTAACTCATCTGGTAATCATAATCTCAACGCTCCTGCAATGACTAATCCATGCTGGGTGAACCCTGCATTTAATTCTTTTGATGAGCGTAGTAGGTATCGCCGACTGTTATTACTTTTTTTTCTTGTTTTTTAGTTATTCATTTCTGTTGCACTCGCTTTGCATCATCATTATTATTACATTATTATTTTTTTTATTTTGTTGTAGTTTTAGGTTTTGTTTTCCTTTGCATTTGTGTTCAACTTTTTATTGGACTTAGCTTAAGCTTAGTAGCTAAAAGTACGCTTACATTTTTAGTTTTTTTTCCTTTCTTTTTTGTTTTTATATATTTATATTATAGAATTTTTTGCTTTGCTTTTATATGCACTGCGCTGCTGCCGCTGCCTTTTGTTGATGCTGATGTTGTTTGCTTATGTTCGTGTTGTTATTACCATGCTATCGAACATTGTGTTTTTCTTCTGATATTTGTTTTGTTTTTGTAGTTGTAATAAAAACCTATATGCGCTTATTACAAAATGAAAAGTGTGTATTTCCTCTGGTGTGTGTATTCCATTTAATAAATAACTTCATAGACAGTAGCCTTTTTATCGCCCGAACCCGTCACAATATATTTGTCGTCAGTTGATATGTCGCAGCTAAGTACGGATGATGTTTCCTTTGACTGCAAGCGATATAAACATGATTTAACAATTAGCAATTGATTGATTTTAAATATATCATAATATAAGTATAAGATAGCTTTCAGCAAATAAATATTTTATAGAATTTTTCTTAATTTCTCATACGAATACGGATTATAGAAGTTATTTTTAAATTGATTATTTGTTATTTAGCTTACCTGGAATATACTGGCACCGTATGGTGTTCGCCATGCATTAAGCAGGTTGTCTTTGCCGGTGGAAACAAACCATTTGCCGCAGGTGGCAAATCGCAGCGACAGAACGCAGCTCTCGTGCAAGTGCAGCTGATACTTGTCCGGTTTTGATGCATGCAATACTTCCACATGTGAATTCTCCATGCCAACGGCCAGCCAGTCACCTTTAAATTGCATAAAAATACATATAATTAAGCATTTATTGACAGCAAAGTAAGTGTTGTGGAATTCACCTGTTGGACAATAGCCAAGCGAGAATATTTGAGAACTGAAATCGTGCTGCTGCAGCTGGCGACCCTCGCGTAGATCCCATGAGCGCACCGTGTTATCCAGACCGCCTGTCCATAATCGTGAACCGTCCGGACTAATGTCAATGCACGACGCACCGTCTGTGTGGCCCTGGAACTGACGCACCAGTATCTCATTGTGCAAATCCCAGACAGCTATGTTGCCATCGCTGCAACACGAGAAGCACACCTTTGAATCGGGACTAATGGCGAGTGCATAGCAGGCAGGCGCCGCTGAGGTTAGCTCGGCCTTGATGCGTGGCGTTGGACTGGCCAAATCCCATATAGATAGATTTGATGCCTCGCCACCGACAATAAGTGTGCGTCCGTCCGGCAGCAGCTTCACCGAGCGTATATAATTATCTCGCTGCAGGCAATCCAGCTGGCTAACGGGATTCTTGTTGCCCGGCTGTGAGATATCCCATACTTTAACGCAGCCCTTGCCACCCGTATAAACGTATTTTGTAGGATTTGAAATAGTCACCGCACAGACGACCTCGCCATGTGATAACGTATTAATTTGCCGCGCATGTCTTGGGATGCCCACGCCTACCAGCGCATCCGGTGGGAATGGCACCGGCTGCAAACTGCCCTCGCCATTCATATGGAAAGAGTATGCCCTGCTCCCCAAAAATAAAAATATAGATTAATAGATATCAATTACTATTAGACGGACAATCTGTACTTACGGCTTTCCACCAGTTAGCGCCGAGGGATGTGGAATGCCGTTAGTTCGTACATGCGCATGCGGATCATACGGCATAGGCGGCGGTCGTCCATAGGCAGGATCCGATGGCGGGCGCTGATAATGTTCTGCCGGTCGCTGATACGGCGACGCTGGATACCCAGCCGGCGGTGGGCCACCTTGTTGCATCATTTGTTTAGGATTTGGGCCCTGAGATGGTGCGGCAGCGTTTGGTGTCGGTGTGCGTGCCTTCGCTCCCGGTGTGCCCGGCTTGTCCATCTATGAAATGTTTGCAATTAAAACAGTAATTATTTCAAATTTGTCAACACAGAACTTAGTCATAAAATTTTCCAAGTAATAAATAATTGCCTAAACCATTTAACACTTAAACTCGCAACCCACTTAATATAATTAAACAAATGTTCATTATTACAAACAGGTTGGTTTAGAGCATTACAAGAAATGACTATGAGAGGGAACGTATTATCGTTAATCTCAAGGCATTGCAAAAATCTCCAATATTTTTCTTAGATTCCTTCAATTATATTCTTAATGGATTACATCAACATTCCCCTGTATAACGAGCAAACCTAACTCTTACATCTTTTGTCTTGAGGCTGGGTGTGGAACGCGACGAACTGGAGCCAGAACGTGAGGGCGGGCGCTCTTGCTTGATGCCGCTGCTGCCTGGTTTGTCCAGACGCTCGCCGTTTAAGCTTTCTCGATCGCGCACCTCCATGGACACATGCTCGCCATTGGGACGTGGTGAGTGGGATTCCTGTAAGGGTCATTAAAACGATTGTTATATTTGGTTGCTCACGGCTGTGAAGTTGTGTTCTGTGTGTCTGTGGCGTATGTGGATTAGTTTGTTGCAGCATGAGAATCAGGGCCGACACTCAACTCACCATTTCATTTGCAACATCTACGACTAAATCTTGATCGCTTTTCTCGCCTTCATCGTCCTGCAAATAATTTTGAAAAAAACAAACAAACACAATAAAACAAAATGCGTACAACCATACAACATAAACAGCAATTAAATTGTTTTTTGCACTAGACTACAAATATATATATAAATATAATTAGAACTATAACTATAGATTAGCTATAGATTTTGATTTTAATGAAGCTCATGAAGTGATAATAGATTGGGAATTAGGTATAGACAGTAACAACGACAACAACTACATATGATATAGGCTACGTTTTGGTGAGTTGAGAGGCAGCAACAGCTGATGACACAATGATACGAGGAGTATACATGTAATATATTTATTTCAATACTTACTTGCAGTTTCTCATCTTTTCGACGCTTCGAGTCATTCTCTATATCCAGTGGGGAGCGCGTACGATATTTCTCCCGATCCGCTGGTGAAACCGAATTGCGCTGTAATATTAAAGTATTTTAGAATTGAAACGATTGCATTTGAATTAAATAGTTACTAACCAAGCGCTCCTCAGCACCCGCTGGTCCCTCTAAGCCAGTTGGCTTTATGTCCGGCCTGTGATGATCTGGCGGCGCTTTGAGCAAACCTTGTGGCCCATGTGGCAAGCCCATTGTGGCGCCCAAAGCTCCAAATGGATTCAGTGCCCCCATCGGCTGTGGCGGCCCTCCAGGCACCTGTTGTGCGTGTATTTGTTGCTGCAAATTGGAAGCCACACGCAATTGGTTAGTTGTTATCAGATATACATATGTTTTGTTTTGGCAGCCTTTTCTGTTATTTGGTTTTGGGACATCACAAAAGCTGTTTTGTTGTAGGTGCATGTGTATGTGCTGACAACACCAACAACATTGACAACAAGTAAAACAACAAGCGGCGACTTCAACTTAAATGATAAACACGTTGTGGAGAGCGAGCGGACGAGAAATTAGCGCAACAAGCAAACAAACAAATGAACGCAAATTGCAACAAAAAAGAAATTAATAAATAACTTACTAAAAGTTGTTGTATTCCATGTTGCTGCTGATGCTGCCACATACACACGCACATACACGCATGCACATCGTTTTATAATCAATTCATATAAATTTATTGTTTGAATTGGGAGATAGTTTTTTTTTAATAATTTAAAAAAAAAACAAAAACAAACATAAATTAACTTTAATTTATCTACAGTGAACCTTTGTTCACCTGCGCTGAGAGATCGAGTCAAGTTTAACTTATTAAATTCTTGATCTATTATATTTTAAAACAATCCGATGTTTTGTTTTTATTATTAATTATTATTAATCAATAAAACGTATCCTACTTCCCTTCACATTTTTTACATGGCAACAAATTTACAAATTCATTTCGCGAAATCCTGTATATTTCATAAATCGACGTTGACTTAGAATTCATAAAAATGAATTTCTGTCAATTTTGGGTTGTCTTAATAGAAGAAATTTATGATTTGGCGTAGTTAACAATTCATAAATGCTTTTTAATATTTTGTTAAATCTAGCTCATTTCAACTGTCAAAATTCTCTCAACACTGGTTAACTGAGCTCTACAAAATGTCAAAAAAAAAAGTTTAATTGATTTCGCTTCACGCATTATGGCAAATCAATCTATAATGATCGAGCCCAAACTTACCCCAATGATCAGATTCAGCTCCTGCATTGTGACCTGCTTCGCACGTTCTACCGCCTGTAGCACTTGCTGCTGATGATCTGCCTGTAGGAATGGAAGCAGCTGATTGATCAGTGTGTTTAGACGCTTGGCGATTTCCGTTTGTTTGTGCATTTCCACATTAAGGCCGTAGGACATTTCATAGTACTGTATAGCGTGTGTGGGAGGAAAGATTAGAATTTATGTATATTCTGAAATTGAAAGTTTCTAGTTTAGGTTTTTTTTTGTTGTTACCATAACATAATGGCGCTGCATTTCGGTCTTCTCGGTTGCCAGCTTCTCGCACTCCAATTTGATGCTGAAATTCACAAGAAAAATAATCAAAAGGGCAAATTAGTTTAGTTTGAAGAAAGAAATCTCGGGCAACGTTTCCGTCGTCGTGCCGGCAAAAAAATCCTATGACCAGCGCATATGGCGAGCTGCCTGGCAAACCGGTTTATACAGCAAAAGACACTGAGGCAGGCTGGAGGCTGAAACATCCCAGCAAAAAATGATAGCATGAAAAACCTACAGGGATCGACATTCTTTTCCTTTTTTTAGTAGTCCATTTAAGACTGACATTGTTTGTGTTTTTTTTTTTACAATAAGACAGAGAATTTAAACAATAAAAGCAGACAAACAGAGGAGGCATACTTTCATAAGTTATTTCGTTCTACTTAAGTTTATATATATATTTGTATCTTAATCTATAAATATTAAACAAAGAAAAAATATTTTAAGCTTTTTTGTAATAATCAAAACGTTTCGCCACAATTTGATAAATTAGACGAAATCATCATCATTTAAGATAATTGGCTTTCCTTATGGGTAATAAATGTGTCTATTTAAATATTTGTTATTTCAAATAATGTAGGGTTGTGAAATGATATTTTCCCAAATATTTTCAATTGGGTTAATAAATTTTTAATTGCTCAGAAATCCCATTTCATTACATTAATTTAAATTATAAATTTTATATTTGTCTGTGAGTCTGTAATACTACAATATCTTTTCTTGTGGAATGTTTAGCTGGGTTCTCTATCGTGGGTCGTAGATACTTGCCTGTGATATTGTGCCTGCAGAAAATTGAACTCCTCCTTGATGCGCTCCAATGTATCAGCAATGGTAAATTTGATTGGGCCCTGAGGTGGTGGTCCCTGTACAGATTGGAGATGGACATGGGGGCGAAACACAATTAGCAAAACACTTGATTGGGTCCCATTGCAATCTGTAATATACTTACCCCGGCGGCGGGGTGACGCACCGGTTGGGGGTACATTGTTGTTGTCGTTACTGTATTGTTGCTATTGCTGTTTAATGGTTGCCCAAGAACGAACGACGAGATGGACAGCTACAAATAACAGTTGTAGTTAGTTGTACCGTAATTTTATTGTATTTTATTTGGGGTCTGCGGATAAGTTAGTGAATTATGATTCTTCTTCCTGTTGGCAGCGCGCCGCTGCCCGCTGCTGCTGGCACCCTGAGATTAAACTCTCTGCCTAAATTAGCAGCACTAGCACCGGAGCATGTATACAATTTTGCAAGCGTTTATTTGCTCTTGTTGTGGTCTTATATTTAATTCAACTCTAGCGTTTCCATATTGTCTAGCGTTTTGCGGGTATCCTGCAAATGGAATTTTAAGTTTTTTAAGTTATTGGTCGTTATTTTGCACCATTTTTTCGATACGTAGAATCTCACGCACACAAATATACTTTAACACACACACACTCTCACACGCGCGCTCACATATTTTTGAGCATCTCAGCAATGGCAGCCATGCTAGCAACGAGTGAATATACACATACAGAGATCGGCGCACATACAAGGGTATGAGTATGAGTGTTTACCGCCGAAAAAATCAAACGCACAGTTGCATGTGCCTGGGAGAAATGTTACGCAAAAAACAGGCATGCAGCATAAACTAAAAAACTTTCGTTCACTTCTTTTGTCAGCTTTTACAGCATTTATTAAAACATTTAAACATTATTGCGGCATGAAATTTTTGCAAAAGCAACGCACGCTGGCCGCACGCTCTGCACAAACAAATGTACCCGTGCAATACATATACAGACAGACTGCAATTACGTAGGGTTGCCACCTCTGACCGAGGTACACTTATTTCCATTGAGCAGTCACACAAATCGAATAAATATTTTTGAATTTAGCGCGAGCTTAGTTAAAGCATTTTGAAGATTTTCAATTATTGAACTGCATTTTTGCAAAAACAAAAAGGAAACCCAACAATTGTAATTTCCTGGGAACACTGTTTGGTACGGCAGCGAGTTGCTCGCTCACACACACAGGGACACAACAGACAGACAGACATATACACGCGCGCGCACCCCAAACGGACGAGTGGCAAAACTCACACTCACACACACAGGGGCATACACGAGCGCAGCGCAAAAGAAAAATTGGCCCTACAAAAAATAAACAAAAGCAATTAAAAAACGGAGTAGTTGGCAATACCAATTTATATTTAGGCGATTAGCTTGCCGCACAATTGCACATTTTATTGCCACTTTGTGTGCGCATATATACACTGCACATATATATTTGCACAAACCGATTTTTTCAGTGCAAAAAAAAGTAATTTTTACTCGAATTTTGCCCGTAAAAACTGGCCTCTTCAACCGACCGACCGACCAACTCGCTACGTCTGACAGCCAGCCTGCGCGTCGTGTATGTGTTGTGTGGCGTTCTCGCTCTCGTCTCTATTTTTTCGCATCTACTTTAGCCGTCAATTTTGCATTTGGATATTCGGATGTATTTAATTGATGTCCGACATGGTTTTATAATGCACTTAAAGCATAATTACTTGCAGAACTTGATACAGTGCACTGCCGTATTGTTTTTAAATCGCGAACGTGTTTTCGAAGCGTGGAAAAAGTAAAACGCCGACGATATATCGTAAGATATTTCTCATCACTTTATTATTTATACTTATCGACAGGCCTCCACAATATATCGACCGACAACTTTGATTTATCAAATTATAGTGATATCGATGTTGTCGCAAATTATTGTGCTAGCAACGCTGTGCTCGAAGAAGCGATTAGTTAGGCGCGCAATAAATATTTGAATTTAACGAAATACATGTAAATAAAAATATTTTTTTTATCTCATAATAAAGAGTAATGTTTTGTGATTTTAAAATTATTATTACTAAGAAAGTAAAATAAAATCAGTATCTATGAAATAAATTTTATGCATGGTTTCACTTCATGCCTAAAACTAAATTTAATTTGAATATCTCTTAGATAAATTGATTATAAATATTGACTAATAGCCAATATTCTAATAAGATAGGCATGGTAATTGCATTACAGAGTATACCTAGAGCTAAAAGTAAATCACCCATTTGTTTTTGCCCACCACTTAGTAATAATAAATCAAGTAATATTCTGTTTCTTATTGCATATATTTTGTTCAATTATTTTGATTTTTCTATTTGTTTTGTTGCCATCACAGTTGGTTATCACAGTTGCGTTACATTTTGACGTCTTTTATCTCGCTGCCTATTGTCTGTTGCTTCACCAGGGGCGCCACAGTTTCTCTTCCACTGGCAAAGGCGATGGTGCAGAACTTTCGCAATCACTGTGATAACCAGACGAGGCCGGGCTGAGCGGGGCCGAGCTGCAGTTGATACTCAACTCCGTCGATGCTGAATGTGACTCAGGCATTGTTTGCGCCTCATGGAACTGTTGTATGTTCTTGTAGATGCGTCCCAGATGAGTCATGACCGATTTTCCCAAGTCAACGCTCATGCCAGGTGTGGATGCCATAACACGTGACACCTCATTGACGGCATTCATATAACCATTGCGGAAGCTCTCCAATGGCATTGCTGGTGGTGCTGCTACTGATTTGCTCATCTTTTGCTGGCGCATAAATACCACAGCTGATTCAAGCATCTCGGCCTTGTCCATGCGCAGGATGCCATCATCACCGCGTAGCTCCGCGACAAGTGTCTTCAGCGTGTCCAGACACTTGTTGATGCGCGCCCGACGCTGTCGCTCCAGCAGCGGCTTCTTCACCTTCTGGTAGATCTGTGTCTTGCTGGTATATTCCATTTTAACGTAAATTTAATTTGTTGAAATTGTTCAAAAATTTGTTTGAATATTGCGATGTCGCCCTGTTGCTGGCTGTATCGTGAATGATGCTCTCCGGTTATGAGTGCATCGCTTTTATAGCTGGGCCCAAGTTCAGAATCCACCCTCAGCGAAACGGGTACACATGAGCGCATACCGTCTCGCTCGCACGCGCATGTCCGGAGCTGATATCGAAGGGCTCTCCGTCTTCCTATCCCTTTCCCTCTGACATGCAGAAGGCATCGCAAGGCGTTGAACAGAGGAACAGCTGCAATGTGCGGCTGTTATGGAGAGGACAATCGGCAATCCTTGTGGCTCGTGGCGTGGGAACCGACCTGAAAGTAAGTTTCTCACACAATTTTTTTCCTCGTTTGTTTTCCTTTTGGCCACATGCTTCGCTTTTTTAAAGGATCAGAGCACAAATTTTGCAGCTGTCGCTGTTTTGGGCATCGCCATACAGTTGTTGTTGCTTGTTGTTGTTGCTGCTGCTGCTGTTGTTGTTGTTGCTGCTGTAGTTGCTCTTTAGACTGTTGTTATTATCCTTAATGCATACTTCACTGCCTCATCCTGTGCGTGTGCGTGGGCCGTTCCCATTCTTATTGTTATCCTGCCGTGCCATCTCTCGCTTATTGTTTCATCAATGTATGCAGATGATGATGGCATAATGCGGTCTCTGTTCTGTCCCGGTACCTACATATCTTGTTCCCATTGCCTCATGAGTGTTTATTGGACACAATTAGTGTGGCATATTGGCTTCGTTTGGCTTTGGCTTTGGGTTTGGGTCGCCAGGTCAGGCGGGCGTTGAGAGCGTGATCTGAGCAATCGGCGCGTGGACTAAGTGAGGTGAAGTTTTGGGTGAAACTGACTGATCTGAGGTGAGGTGATAGTCCCTTGCAACCCCCTTGTCCCTAGAAAATAGTATGTGTGAGTACCACTTACCATTAATAATTTATCAATTACTCTTTGATGTTTGCTCTGTCAGCTAATTGATAAATTATTCATTAATTGGGCAAAATATCAGGTTTAGACGATTGACTTTACATTATAATTGTGAAAATTACTAATTATAAGGTACGGTTAATAACGTTTATTATATGTTCTGTTCATTGCGCAACTTAAGTATATTGACTAATTAGAACCTTGTTTCAAATAAATTAATAGGCAATAATTGTATCAATGAGTTTTAGGTAAGTTTTGATTTTTATGGGCAGATGTTATTAATATATGTGTTAAATATTTTTTTCCTGTCTCTCAAAATTATGTTGTGACTAGCACAATAATTTATAAGTTGTATTGATAGGAAGCTAAAAAAAATAATAAATACATTAATAATCAAAAATTGATAATTAGAGATAGATATAGCTATAGTTTTATGTAACAAAAAATATTTTATATTTGTAAATGTAGATTTTTCTTTGGTTGAATGTTACACCTGACTTAGTGCGAAAAAATTTTTAATTTGTAACAGTTTTATTTTCCTTTTATGAAAATAAGAAATTAAATCAAGGGAAATAAATAATTCAATTAAAACCGAGGATGACTCCTTGGTTTATCCTCAAAGTACGAGTTTTGAACTAAAATTATTCATTATTAAATATTTAGCTTTAGTAAACGGTGTTGGGATTAACGTTAATATAAAAAAGTATTTTATTTCAATTCATTATTACAAAAAAAAAAACATTAGATATAAAAAGAAAGGAATGTAAAAAAATTAATGCAAACTTCGTAGCATTGAAACTGTGATACATATTCGATAGTTATTCTCAGACTTAGAGGCTCTTTACTAACAGGAATCATCAATAGCGAAGGAATTAACAACTTTTCCGATTAGAAAACAAGCTGTTAATGATTCACAGCTATAACATTGTTATAAAACTCTTTAGACAATCTGATCAGAAATCGGAAACCTGTGGAAATAAGTAGCTGTTTAAAGAAATTGACAGTAAAATAAATAATTCAGATGTTTTTGTTTTCATGTTGTTTGTTTGTATTTATGTTTTCGAGTGTTTTTTTTTTCTTATAATATAAACATTTATATTGGCTAACAGACTTCTGGCTAATTGATATAATGGAGTCAATAAACGTGCCCTATCACAGACCTAACTTATAAAACTGTGTAACACTTAATTAAAGTCAAAATGAAGATCATTGTAAAGCATTGTAAAGCTACATTCGAATTGCGCGCTTGTCCCAATGGCTGGTCCATTTCTTTTTTTGTTTTATTACCAGGGACGCCAGACGCTGCCAGTGCTGCTAATCTGGAGCAGTGATTGAGCAGCAAAGGGTGTGGATGAGCCGGAAGAGCAATCACTGTCGCTGGCATAGCCACTGGAAACCGGACTGCAGGCGTCGCGGCTGCTGCTGCTGTTGCTGCTGCTGCTGTTGGCGGTGGAGTAAGCGGAGCCGCAGTTGATGGTAAGTGGCGTATGCAGTGTTATTGGCATCGGATGTTCCACGGGCTGTTCCAGCTGATTGAGTCGCATGCCGAGATGTGTCATCAGTGTGGTGCCAAATTCGACATCTACTTTGGGTAGCGCAGCTAGTGCGCGGGAAACTTCATTGGCGGCATGAATGTAGCCAGCACGGAAACTGTGCTCTGGAAACTGTGTTCCAGCGGCATTGGCAGCCTTGGATTGTTTCAGATCACGCAAGTATTGAACGGTCACCTCCAAGATGTCGGCCTTCTCAAATTTGGCATCGCCTGTCTGTGCCACACACTCAGCCATCAAATCCTTAAGATCGTCAAGACACTTGTTGATGCGTGCGCGACGCTTGCGCTCCAGCAATGGCTTCATCACCTTGCGGTACTGGTAAGTTTTCGATAGTTCGTATTTGGTGGCCATGATTTTGTTTGGTACTTGTGACGTTGCTTGAACTAGCTGTTTACTTCACGACGTTTGCGTTGAGAATGTTGCTGCCGTCTCCAGTTACCACTGCTTTTATAGCTGCACGTGCCTGCGTCGACTGCGTCACGTCTCGTGCTCAGCGCACGCATGCAGAGAACAGTGATCAGTGGACAGAGAACAGAGAGCAGAGAGCAACAGCAACAATAACAACAACACCACCTGCCGAGCAAATTACTCAGTCATCGGGTCGGTTCGTTCGAATCTCTCGGCTCTCGCTGCGCCTGCGCCTTACAACGATTCTCGTTTACTGAGGATGGTGGTTGGTTTTTCTCATGTTGGCTCGGCAAACAAGTTCTATCTTGGCAGGGGATGAAGCTGATGGTGTGTGTGTCTCTGTGTTGGTGGTGTCGGTGGTAGTGATGGTAGTGATGGTGGTGGTGGTTGTTTGTTGCACATGTTCAGCTTATTGTTGTTGTTATTGCTGCTTTTAGCTCTTCACTGTTTTCTTTTACATTGACGTTCGAATCGTGGGAAACACTTTGCCCTCAAGTTTCCCACAAGATTTTTCTCGCTCGTTGGTGTTATAAGTTATAATCGGTCGGCCGTGTAGGGCGAGAAAGAGAGAAATAGAGGATAGAGAGAGAATGAGGTCGAGTCTCCTAGCCGAGCCCTTATTCACATTGCACAGTGGGCATAACACATGTGGAAATGTTATAAACAGTTCTACTGAATGAACTCGGTGGTTTTTTCCACTACGTGTTCGTTGTACTTGATGTAAAAATTCTAGATAGGTAAAAATCTGTGTGCTGGATTTTACGTGGCATGCCTTGTACTTGATACGGTTAGTTTTCGAGATTCTACAGATGCATTTGCGTGGGAATGAACTTTTTGAAATATTGCCAGTGGATATATTGAAAATATTAAGGTGGTGAATGTAAAAGTAAAAATCTGTCTTGGATTTTACATGGCATACCTGCTACTTGATATGGTTAATTTCAGAGATTTTTCAGATGCCTGTGCGTGGGAATGCAGTTTTCGAAATAGTGTAGTAATTCTGGAAATTCTAGTGTAAGGTGATGAATGCAAAGGTAAAAGTCTGTTTCGGGTTTTATATGGCATACCTGCTATTTAACATTTTAGTTTCAGAGACTCTAGAGATGCCTGTGCGTGGGAATAAAGTTTTTTTTGGAAATTCTAGCGTAAGGTGATGAATGCAAAAGTAAAAATTTGTTTTGCATTTTTCAGAGGATACCTGCAACTTAATATGTTAGTTTCAGCGATTCTAGAGGTGCCTGTAGGTGGAAATATTGGAAATTCAAAAGTAAAGTGGTGTGGGCGTTTGTAAAACTCTGTGTTCATATGATACGCTTAATATATGGTATTCTAGAGATGCATGTGCGTGAGAATAAATGTTTTGTAATCGTTTTAAATAAGGAGATGAGGAAAGTTGATATAGAGGCATTTGAGATGGACACTTTCTAGAGCTTGTCTAGAAGAATTTAATTCGATTAGGATGAATATGTATGTTAAATGCTGAGTACAAGGAGACCACTTTAAATAATAATTTTTATCCCCAATACTTATGCACTTGTCCCACTGTAAATCTGACCGAACTTAAGACCGAGTCATTGCGAGTGGTGTGGACAGTACTACCGAAAAAACTACCACCTGCCTTTTATTTTATTTTTTTTCTTGTCAGAAGTCGTGGCCCATAGGTTGCTCTTTGCTGTTGTTGCTGTCGCTGTTGCTGTTGTTCTTGTTGTTGTCAATTATGAATGCTGAATTGTAGCTTCTGTTGAACACTTGGGCCACGCTAAGTGGCATGCCTGGGCACGTCGTGGGACCAGATATCAGGGATCTGAAACCGGGCACTGTGTAACGAGAATGTAGGGACGCTGCGAGGGGCATGCAAACTACATAAATGACTGTACGGCAAATTGACACACACTAAAGATTAAATGTATCGCATTCGTTAACTATATAAACAATATACGTGGCCAGTTTGGCCACCGGCAGGAAGTGCGAGCAGCCGATCGACCGACAGAGCGAGACAGCCAAATATAACCAGAGAAGGGGATGATGATGAGCATGGCGTGCTGAGAGTGTGCTCAACAGCAAGCCGTTACAATTTTTTCGAGTGTGAGAAAATTTTTTCAACTGCACATGGCGAACCGAGATCGGACTGCGATCCCAACTCAGGGGCACATTTGGGCACGCAACGGGTTCTGGGGGTTGCTTATTCGGTTATTGTCAATGCAATGCTCTTGTCATCGTTGTTGTTGTTGTTGCGATTGCCATGGCTGTGTAATTGAATATGTGCGCTTGCTTGGACCGCGTAGTAACGCACGACAGACACACGCAGAAGGGAAGGTAGAAAGGGGCGCATGCTTAAAGCACTAGGGTTCATCTCGAAAGGATGCAACTTATACAAAGCTCATTTGATGTGTGTATAAGGCATGCAAGAAATCGAATGTAACTTTGCAAGGCATTATTCTTATTTTTTTATTATTCGCTTATAAAGTAACAACATTTATCCTAATGACACTATAAACTAAACATTAATAGATTCTCAGCATGTGTAAGAGAACATACTAGTATGTATATCACAAGGTATTTAAGCTTGGCATAAGTTGGAATTAAATATTTAATTAACACCAAGCCACTGAAGACGTTGTCATTGACATTGCGGCTGCTGCTGCTGTTGATTGCTGGTTGCACTGACAACTAGTTCCTCATTTGCTCCTTTGTTGCATGCAACTCGTTTCGCATACGAGTATTGTGGCTGGCTGACTGGATGGCTCCATTGAAGAACTGTTTTCATTCATTCATTTGACCGCTTCTAACTACCGGTTGTTGTTGCTGCTGCTGTGGTTGTTGCTGCTCCTATTGAGCATGCCAATAAAAGCAACCGTCTGCGGTTTCCAGGCAGAAGAGCAATTGTTGTGTGGCCATTTCTGTCTCTTGCAACATGCGCTCGTTAGCCAGATTTTGTGCGATCTCCTCGAGACTCTCATAGTGCTGGCAATATTTGTTGTTATTGTTATGACTGCCGATGCTGCCGCTGCTGTTGCACTTGTTGCGTCGCTGCAACATTTTGGCAATTAGATTCTTCACTTTAGACATGATTTTAGTTTGTTTTATTTAGATGCTGTTTGCGTGTCGCGTTGCAAATTTCAACTGTGCTGCTGGCGTGGCAAGTGCCGCGCTTTTATAGCACACTTGCCATCGCCCTGAATCCAAAATCCACCACCAACTACACCACCCAAAGTACGAAGAGTAGCACCACCCAAACGACAAGTGCCACATGGGCAACACATGTGCCCAGCACGCGGCCGGCTGATGTTGCAACTTTCAGAGGAGCAACATCGAGAGACGCAGCAGCAACAGCCGCCCAACGCTTGCCTGCCACGCTTTCAGCGCAGGCTCATCATCATGCCCATGGATGGAATGGAAAACAAGCAGAGAGCAAGCTCAACACGTGCAGGATAATCTTGTCAGTTGTCCGTCCGTCCGTCCGTCCGTCCTTCCGTACCCCTCATTGCCGAGGTTTCCTTCGTGTTTCTGGCTGTTGTTGTTGCCGTTTTTTTCTCATTTTTTTTTAACTTATTCAATATAACGAACGCACAAAATAAATATTGAGAGCGTCGAGCAGTTGTGGTTCCCATGGATAAGGTTCGATGGCCCTCGGTTGGTTAGGGGAAAAATATCCCACGGTTCGAGTGGCAGCTGCTTGCAATTTAGGCCACAGCCCGTTTCGTGTTGCTGTTGCTCTCCTGTTGTTGCCGCTGATGTTGTTGCTGTTGTTGTTCTTATTTCGGTGGTGGATATTGACTGCCTGACACATATTGCACTTGCTGCCAGGCGAAAGTCTCGTTGCCACTGCCACTGCCACTGCCATTGCCACAGCCACAGCGACCTCTAAAGACTTAAACAAGTGTTTGCCTTTCGCGTTGCTTAATTGCCACGCGTTCATTAATCAAATCCGAAAGCGCCTGCTGCCCCAATTTGCACCTGATTGATATATATTTCTGGGTTTGACCACTTGTGGAAAGCTTGCGCCGCGTGGCAGACGCACTTGCCTCGTGCTGTGCAGGCGTTGGGCGCTGGTCACGTGGCACTTATGAATTTGATTTGATTTGCAGTTGCACAAGGTGCACTATTTGATCTCCACTTGATTGCATTTGTGGATTATAATTTGAGTGCTCTCTCAGTTACTTTCAATCCAACTCGAGGGTCGTGTGGCACGCGACACCTCAGGGGTGTCTAGCAAATTGAAATTTAATTTAACGCGGTTGACTATCAATTATTGAGGGGTGAGTTTCTTGAGTTGGTCATTCTTGAGTTAGGTAAGATTAAAGTTGACTTAAGTAATTAGAAGTTTAAGTTGGGAAAACTGCTTTAAGTCTTATCTCACAACTGGTCTTCTAACAATGATGAGCCCAACAATTGTCCACTTATCGTCCAGCTAATTTTCTTTTATAGTTATAAATCAAGGGCAACTATTATTAAACAACATGGGAACATTTCCTGAAGTTTAAGAAAGGCAAACATGGTAATAATAAATATTTAAAGCTGTAGAATAAAATGAGACTTGTTAAGCAATTAATGCTAATCAGAAAAATATTTTGAGAAAAATATTTGTCATATTTTTTTAAGTACTTACTTTCTTTTAAAGTCCTAAGCGTTCGAGCATTTTCTATTTTAATTTTATTTGAATATTTATCACTTCCCTTTTGTCGGTTCTGAGATAAGAGTACTTTAAATCTTATTCTTATGTCTATTTGATGGATTATATATGTTTGAATAAAGTACCTGCTGATTAAAGACGCTGCCATATGACCCAATACCCATCTAATGAAATCCACAATTGAGTTCTATTGATGTTACCCGACAGCAGCACCTATAAAAAAGTCAATTCCAATTCCAATCACGTCAATAGTAGCGCCAACTTTTCACCTTCGGCTTTGGCCAATCAACAGGTGAAGCGGTAGCTAAAGCTGTAGTTGAAGCTGCATCTGTTGCTGATGTTGTGGCTCATAAAGTCTTCTGTGGTTCAATTAGCGCATGTCGTAAAGTACAAATAACGATTGCGTACAATTCAGCAGAAACCTCGGGGCTGACTCTGAGGTATAATCATTAGGCTGAAGCCAAGTAGCGACGACATTGCGACGGCGATTTAAATTAAACAATCGACAACGACGACGCCAGCAACATGAGCAACAACAACGGCAGCAACCTGATGACGACAAGAGGGAAAAACTAAAGTAAAGCAGTCAGTAATCTGTCAGACAGTCAGTCAGTCTGTCAGTCAGTCAGATAGTTAGTCAAGTCGTCAGGCCAGCCACACGACGCTGATAATGCGCGTCGCGCCGGCGCAATAAATGTGTGCCGTCGTCAGACGAGGCCCTCATGTTATTGTTGTTGTTGTTGTTATTGTTATTGCTGCTGTGTTTGTAATCGTAACCATATAAGCGACTTAAATGGCAGGTGTGCACATCGCGTGGGAAACACACGACGTTTCTCCAGCGGTTCTCACGATACGAAAATCGAGCAAACGACGACTGACGACTCAAGAGTGACGAATAGACTGACGACTGCCGAGTGCCGTCTGTCGAGTGCTGAACTGCGGGTGCAACTATCTGCAATGGAACTACCAATTCCTATCATCATAATTGCTAACTGCAAAGTGGACGCGTTAGCAGTGAACCAGAAAGTATTGTGTATACAAAACTCGTACTTTCAATCATTTTTTATAATTTATTTATTATTGAAACAATATCAGCCAATACTTTGAAGGACTAGTCATATAAAACCACAAAACCCGTAACAAATTTTCAACTTTCAGTTATCTACTTTTTGGCCCCAGGAAGACAAAATCACAACGATTCGGTCAATTGTCTGGCCAGTCTATTCTCTGTTCTTGGCCAGAATTTTACGGTTTAATTGCAGCTACAATGCGTCAGACACGCAACTAGACAATCGTCTTATAGTATTTATTGCTATTGTTGTTTCTCTGAGTCTCAGAGTTGTAGGGTCTATCAACGATTTCCTTTCCCACGCACGAGACTGACAGAGGTTTTCTAGATTTCTACAAAAACCCGGCCTACCTGCAGCAGGTCCTGGCTGCAGGACCCGAAGCCGAGCGCTGCACTGCTGCCTATAAAAGGCAACGTTGCAGTCGACAAGAGCATCATTCACACAGCATCCTGCAAGCCGTGCACATCTCAGGCAATTCTCTTAAATTCAATCTTAAAAAAATATATATACATACATATATGAAAATGGCTCCACAAACCGAATCCGTTTACGTCTCGAAGACACAGCATTATCTGAAGGTGAAGAAGCCGCTGCTGGAGCGTCAGCGTCGGGCACGCATGAACAAGTGTCTGGACACATTGAAGACACTTGTGGCCGAGTTCCAGGGCGACGATGCCATACTGCGACTAGACAAAGCCGAAATGCTCGAGTCGGCACTTGTCTTCATGCGCAAACAGCTCATCAAGCAACAGGCGCCTGTGTCACCTGTGCCCATGGACAGTTTCAAGAATGGCTACATGAATGCCGTCAGCGAAGTCTCTCGTGTGATGGCCTGCACCCCGGCCATGAGCGTTGATGTGGGCAAAACGGTGATGACGCATCTGGGCATTGAGTTCCAGCGCATGTTGCAGACAGATCAGCAACCACAACAGCCACAGCAACAAAGCGAACTGCAATCTTCTTTAGTCAGCCGTCCAGCCAGTCCAGCATCTTCGGGCTATCACAGCGATGCTGAGGAATCAGAGGCAGCAGTTAGTCCCCAGCTAGCTAGCAACAATCCAATGTGGCGCCCCTGGTAATCAACAACAACAACAACTTCAACAACTACAACTACAACCATTACAACAACGAATCATGTCTTCCAATTGACTCGATGTAAAACTGTGATAACAAGAGCTTTACTTAGATTTAAGCAAATTATAAATTAGTTACCAATCTCAAGCTTTAATAGTATTAAGATCTACAGTTTAAAGAGATTCTACTAACTTTAGTCAGTAAGATAACATTAAAAGCTTTAATAGTAATAAAACTAAAACTTGAAAAACGAATTTCGAATGGTCCTTTTTAATTCTTACACTCGTATTTCAGCTAGCTTTTTACACTGATTGCTTTCAGCTATCATTTTTGGTTTTTACATAATAGTTGAAACTGTTTACATACAATTATATCCATTTACAGATACCAAATTTAAAAATGACAATTTATTGTGTTGGATTTTTTCCAATATATATCTTATTGGATTTTTCTTATAAGTCTTACCTTCCAATTCTCAGATCTCTCGATCGTTAAGGCATCTTTTTTAAAGAAATTTGTAGAGTTTAAAAAAGTATCTTTCTCTAATATTTTGTACTACACCCGTAGAGACTTCAAAAAGCAAAACCTGGGGTGCCAATCCTAGATATCAATAATTCTGGATCTTTGAAGTCAAAGTAAGATCATTATTATAAGGACTGTCAAACCAAAGTAAAATTTGACTCAACTGTACCCAAACTACACAAAAATGTGTCTAGAGTCTAGACTTGTTAATGTTGCCTCAAAATATTGACACAATTCTTTGTATTTTCCAGCTATCGAGATCAATCTTCCGGATCTGTTAATGCAGTGCATGCTCTATTATCTCAGGATTAGGGACAATGTCTGAGCTGAAACCTAATATGAAAGTAAGATATGCTATCGAACAGAGATAGCTCTCAAATAATTGGTTGTTTAAAGGATTTCAGCGTCTGTAGTTTTATAATTAGTTTGAAAAGGATTAAGTGGAACTAGACATGCAAGCATTAAAATAAATGAAGGGTTTCTTTTTTTTTGTTTTATTTGTGTGTTAAAAGACCAAAAAAGGGAATGTAATATAGATATATTTTTATGAGTGTTCAATTTAATGCTTTAGCTTGCGTGTTTATGCTCCCCCGAAACGTGTCAATGGAACCAAACACCCCAGCTGTGATCTACATAACTGAGAGTTGTTGAGGGAACCACGAATTCGAACTCCCTTGGGCCTCAAGTAGGAGGTCCTGCCCTGTAAGCTATGTGGTATGAAACCCTAGCTGAAACAATCGGTGACGCCCCTGAGTTGCAACACACAAAAACGAGTCTGAGACCTGTCCACGCCTCAAATGCTCATCAGTTCATCAGGTTGCACGTGTTGCTTTCTGTTGGCACCGAATCTGCATAAACGAAACTCGGACTCGGACCCCTTGGTGTGGTTGCTGCGGTGTGTGGTTGTTGTCTGTATGGTGTGTTGTTAAGGCTCGTTTTTAGGGAGGGCGGCAACACAGAGTTAAACTGTAATTACAACCCCTTTTGTGACTTGCACGTGCGCTGAGTGATAGGCGGCCGAGGCGACTAACTGGCAATTGGTGTTCAATTGGGATATTGGATATTGATCCTTTTGCATGGTGCTAGTCCTAAACTAACAATCTGAGTCTTCCAAGAATGCAGTTTCCCGCATGTATCTCACATACTAATTTGTAAACCAAAAGATAATTCAACATGTCGCGCTGTCTCGTGTCAAGTGCGGTGCGTTATTGTATGTCTCGCATGTAATATGATGACAAAAAAGGACCCCACATGTGTTGCCAGTTTCAATACTATTTTGTTTTTGTTTTTTATATTTCTCTCTTCTGTGTGTTATGGTGTGTTATTTTATCATTACAAAAACCGCCGTTGCCGCCGCGTGGGTCGTTATTTAAATGTATCTGCGATTTGTGTGTGTTGTGTTTTTAACTGCAGTGCATATGAGTTAATCGCTTGTGCGTACATTGAGAAAAAAATACAGGCATATTGCATTGACTTTTACTAAAAGTGCAAATAAAACTAGTCATGGTCAAGAATATATATATTTTAGATCAGGAATTAGAACTGTAACCATAACGGTAACCGTTAACCGGTATTATCCAATTGAAATTAGTAACCGTAACTAAAATCTTAGCCGAAACAAAACTTTTTTATTATACCGAAAACCAAAAACCGAAGTTATTCCGACCGAAATAGCCGTTAAGATTTTAAGGATAAGAAGTGGATATAGGTTCAAAAGTACTTTTTTACCCTAATTTTATCACCTGGAGTCAATTTAAAGAATAAATTTAAGTTTTACAATTTTTTAAAATTTTCGAAAAATGTAAAGGGGTTACTATGTAAAAATCTAAAAATTTCCGAAAAAAAATGTTTGTCTCAGGATCATAAAATTTAAATTCCTCATGGAAATCGGATGAGCTTTAATAAAGTTGTGCTTGTTGACAGTGCAAAGAGTCAGCATTTTTCATATGTACATAGATAATTTACAATAATTGATATCTTTATTTTTAATATTTTTGTAAAATTGCTTTGGTAACCGAAATCCTACCGGTATTTCAAAACCGAAATATTCAAAAAAGCGGTAACCGTTACGTAACCATGAGAAACTGGTAAAAGAACAAATATTTATTTTGTATTCCATATACTGTTCAGGAATAGTTTTCAACAAAACACACGTTTTTCTCTAAGTGTACATTGCAGAGATAGACAAGACCAACTCAAGTGATTGGTGTCGTCGTCTCTAGGGTTACATTCCATTGAATTTTTCGCATGCCTCGTTTGAAGTTCACGCTGACCAGCGAAACAGCAAACGGAAATACCGTAACATCGGGACAGTTAACACCAACAAGGTTTTGGTGGAAAATCCGTGTCCTGTAACTGGACCTGACTCCCGCGAACCAATGATTGCGGGCATTTCCCGGCTTCACTGTGCTGGCCACATGTGTGAAAATTCGCCGCTTGCAAGTTACGCACGTAGCGAATGGGATCTGTCGGTGTCGGCGATCCCTTGTGTTTGGTCAGGCCTCGCACTTGCTGAATATAGTATGGTGTGGATAGTACATACATCAAGCATACGTGTCAGTTGGCGGCGATGCGATTTCGAGACGGCCTCGTAGCACCAACTCCCCGCAGCGATCGAAAACGAGGTCGTCACGTGTTCAAACAAGACGATTCACGTTCTCATTCCCCGATCACAATCTCTATTCCCGTTTCCAGTCCCGACAGTGCGTGTGTGTACGCACACTTGGGCCAGGAATCTAAACACTTGCCAACAATGGCAATCGGTGAGGGGTCAGGTTAATGTTGATATATATTTTTTTCTTATTTTTACTTTTCCTTTTTGTTTGGTTTTTGTTTTTTTCTTTGTTGTGTTCCAGGTTTTTGTTTTGAGCTAATCTACAATATTCTGAACCTTAAATGATCGGTAACGATAAGAAATCAGTGCACGTGTTCATCGACTGAGCAGGTCAAAGATTTCTCTGGAAACGATTTTTGGGCTAAAAGGCACCACGGTAGCCCAAAAACCGCTACAGTGGTAGCAGCTATCTGTATATCTTTCAGTAAGTCCCTGTATAGATAGACCCCCAACGGGGCTTTTCGAACATAAAATTTTTTTATTTTCAGTTTTTGGTTTGCCATAGAAATTTGGTGGCTATTCTATTGGATCTGGGCATGCACGTGGGCCATGAAATGAAATCTAGGGGAATGAGTCAACCAAAATAGAGCCAAGGACGAAACACAATTAGGGCAGGCAATCGTGCATAATAATGATATGGTAGCATGACTCGACCAAAACATTCAAGGCCATAATTCCATGAAACGGGTCCACAACAAATCCAACAAGTTGACTGAATCGACCAACCATGAAGTAATCTGTTTTATTAAATGAATTCTTGGTAAAGCAGGACTCTTTTATGCATTGATCTTTTAAAAAAAAAAAAATTGCAATGTTACCAAAATAAAATGATCAAGACATCAATAGGCACGCCTACATATGTATAACATAGGTTGGCGTACTCTTATTGTTGAAAAAATTGAGCAATCTATTTACTAAGGGCCGTATTTTCAATGTATATATAAATTTTATCGTACTTATATTTAAAAATTTGTCATTAATTTTCAAACACTTTATTCAGACAATGAAAAAACGACCCTAAATATTATACTTAATTTCGAAAATTGTGTATATTATAAATATATATTCATATATTTTAATTAGATGAAAATGTCCAGTATTAGAAGTCCCAAAATATTATTTAATGCTGCGCATTTTCAAACGAAAAGTGAATATAATTGGACTGGTGTGTTATTAAATGATAATGTATTTTTATACTATTATAATTTATGATATATATATATATATATATTTTAATCAACCTATCCTGATTTTTTGAATAACAGAAACTATTGTCTTTTATTTCAAATAGTTAGACATTCTGGTTACTCCAGTCATTAATTATTACAAATAAAAGGTATAAAAATTATGCAAATATTATTTCTACAACTTATCATAAAAACACTGTTCTTTTCCTATCAAAATGTATCTTCAAGTATTTAAGACTTTGATACTTTCTGTCAGTATCTGGCTTATCTGTTCGACTATTTATTATTTGACTGTCTCAACAAATCACTAGATGGCTGCATTCTCTTCTAATTAAACCTCAATAGCTGAGCTGAGCTGAGCTCTGAAGAAAACACACACAATCAGCTCGGCCAACCCACAACAACAATGAGACCAAATCGAGTCTAACAATCATGGGTTGCATCTATAAGACTGTGCAATCTGTTGATACACACAATTCTGTAACGAACTGTTAACGCCAGCCTACAACTTCTCACCAGAATAGACGCTTCTTGAATCTTAATTTGTCTCCCAGGCATAGAAATCTTAGCTCCAAAAAACAACAAAAAGGACGCACATACGCTACAGTTATTTATGGCCCAGTCAATGGCAATCCATTAAGTAAAGGATCGTCCCCGAATTGCAGTTCCCATGGATGTCTGCCTCACGCGCCATCACGTGTCCAACTTGCGACCGATCCGCTTCGTACTGATCCCAAGTTGAAAAAAGGACAACGCTGGCGCACCGCTGTGCGTGTGTTTTAGCTCCTCCAGGAAGCATACAAAGTGCCCCTTAATAAGGCACAGACAGGGGGCAGGGGCAGGGACAACCATTTCGAGTCGCCTGCTAATTGTGTGCCATCGAAATAAAATTAAAAGCAACTCCTTTGGCTTTCAAAATGCATGACACGTTTTTAGTTACTTTTTTCTACTTTTCCTTTTTTTTTTTCTTTTTATGATCCTCCTTTTTTTTCTCGCTCGTTTGGGCAACGCCTCGAGATATAAACCCATACACACAAATTTTTATAAATTTCAAATTACAGCGCATTAAATGATCCCAGTGCCTATTCAACTAGTTGATCTGGGCCTCTACTGTCAGACCATTAATTGTTTGGGTCGTTTCGTTTCGGAGCGTTGAAAATTGAAAATATTCTCCCACGATTTCGGGGGCAACGCTGCACACGTGTTCAAGACCCGAAAAAGGGATTTCTATGCCAACCAAAACGAGATAAGTGCATAAAGAGCTGCCAGCCAACAACAACAACAATGAAGGATAACAACAACGGCACCAACAACAACAACGATAACAACTGAGAAGCATATAAAAACTAAAAGTGATCAGCAAAAAGATTCTTTTTTTTTCAATAGGCTCGAAAAAGGATCCTTCGAAAAACTGTGGGAACTGGTAGAAAGTCTCGCTTCTCACGATCCTGGCTCAGGATAAAATTGCTGTGCACACAGTGCAGGTGGGAGCAGTGCAGCACCACATGCCGATACACTCCAACGCACGCAGGTTAATGTGAGGCATGTCCGTCCCAGCGGTCCGTTTCGAAACACACCTGCCGTTTTTTGTCCGTGTGTGTGTGCGTGTGTGTGCAGGATTTTCTCGTTTACTTGTTTTGTTCGTGCACGTATCCTTGTACTTTCCCACACTCGCACAATATCTGGTGTATCTTTCTGCCTGCTTGCCTCTGCCTCTGCCTCCTTCTCTGTTTCTCCCCCATCCCCTGTGTTTCGCTGTCCCGACCTGCTGTCGGCTTGGGTTTCGTTTTTGGTCCTGTGCGGGTATAAAAGGCCGACGATCCAGAGGATCAGACATCATTCGAACACTACGCTTCGTACAGTAAACAACACAGCTACAACACACAACAACCTCAGACAAATTCAAGATGTGCCAGAACAAGAACATCATCATCAACAACAACACCAACAACATGAACATCAAATCCAACAAGAAATCATACAGCGTGAAGAAGCTGCTGCAAAAGATCTTTAAGCAGCAACAGCAGCAGGTCGAGGAGCAGCAGAACATGCAAAACACACACAAGGCCAACTCTTTGGATTCTTTGGAATCCATTGAGAATAGCCGCAATGCTGATCTCGAGTCCATCGCCAACAAATCCTGCTGCGCCGATTCCCTGGAGTCATACGAGAACGAAGCCAACGAGCGTCTTTCCGCCTCGTGTGAGATTGAGGACTACGAGTTCGAGCAACTGCCTACAGTTCCCGTCCACTTTGTCCGCACCGCTCATGGCACCTTCTTCTGGACCGCCGCCTCCGATTTTCCCGCCGACAACGATCTAGTGGAGCCACTGTACTGCAGCACAGCCAACGAAATTGCCGTCGCTCAGTTCCAGGATCGCTGGGTCCAAGCCTAAAAAGCAATCTCAACCTCAACATGAGAACAACGCAACATTGTCTTCCATTTGGGACCAGCGGTTCCAGCTTCCTGCTTTAAAGCGTCTTCTGTTAATTTTTGAACAAAACACACAAAAACAAAATTAACTGCAAGTCGCAAACACTCAACTGAGCTTTAAGAAAATTGTGATAAATTTTACTCCTATTTTTACAAAAATATATATACAATTTAAAAGAAAAAAAAAACAATTTTGTTCTCATTATTCAATGGCATTCAATTTTCAGCAATCCGAAAACAATACTCTTGCAATCTATTGTTAATAAGCGTGACAGCGTAATCCACTGGCCATCACTTTGTAAATATCTCTTGTCTGTCGACTACCTGTACCCTATACTGGGACCCTTACCTTGTTATTAAACTGTTCATTGTTTGCCTGATCGCAGGTAGAAATCAGGGTGAAAGCAACAGCTTCCAACTGAACAATTAGGGGTTGTTCTTCAACAAGCGTCGGTCTAATCAGTAATTGTTCAACGAATATCCAATTAGACAGCTTTATTTTTAAATCTCCAATTAAAATCAGAATTGATTGTATGGAGAAGTAAATCGGGCATCAATTAGATATGTTGAATATATATCTATGTATATCTACATTTACATTTGCCGATATTTACGGTAGCTACAAGTTCTTAATTGCTTGTCTGACGGCAACTTCTGATATGCTGGTGTACTTGTTGCATGTAATGTGAAGATCACATATACTGATAAAAGTACAACTCAATACTTTTGAAAGTGTATATGTGTGTGGCTTGTGTGTGGCAACAGATCACTTTAGAAATAAGAGCACTCACTTTGGAGATATGCTTGAAAATTTATTGAATGCATACTGAGCACATATTTTGTCTCTAAAGATAAGCATCTGTATGGAATTTAAGACCCTACGCTTTGATTGAGTCTGAGATGCATACATACATATGTGTAAATATCAACGATATCATATTTAAAAGGCGTTTCAACTATATTTTTGCAAATTCTTTTAAGAAAATTTCTTTTTGAGCATTATGATCTGCATATAATCTTACGATCGCAAAATCTTGTTTCTTTCAAGCCAATTTAATATTTTATATACATTGTATAATTTGCTATCTACTACTCACGGATATAATCCCCCTTATTGTTGCGACGATTATAATCCACTTTGTATTATTTTTCCCTTAAATTCGTATATTCTTTCCATGTGAGTCTGAACTGACCCTATCCAACTCGAATTGACTCTATTTAATTGCATATTCATAAGGTTTCCCTTTCAATGAATCAATTTTAAATTATTCATAGATTTCACAGAATAGATATCACGCTACAAACTAGAAAAGTTGTCAGTTGCTATTTGTAGATAGTTTCAATTATGTAATAACAAAGTTTGCCTTTGAGTTGATATTGTCTCACGCTAATAAGAATTTAAAATCCTTTAGGAGGTAAGAAATAGTTTAGTTAATTCATTAATTAATTATGTATGAGAATTGGTTTTTATTTATATTTAATTCATAAATTAACAATTAAAAAATATTTAAAGCTTAATTTAGTTACTTCGGGCGCAATTGCTTACTTATCAACGATACACATTTTTAACTCTAGGAAACTTTAGCAAAAATTATTAGGAAGTTGGCGAAGTTCAATATAATATGAATCCCAACGTACTTTAGTTATATCACAGTTGAAATACAAAATTTACAAAATTATCAAATTATCTTAAAATATCTTAAAAGTATTTAAAAACAATGCAAAGTGCAACAAATCAGATCGATTTGATGCTTCAATTTGCTTTGGAAGACAACGGATTTTGCTGTTGTTGTTGCTGCTGCTGTTGCTGCAGCAAACGGTTAATAGCCATTTGGAATACTAAAGATAAGATCTAGAAATTAGTTGATGTCGCCAGACGGACATCATCGGGCAGACAAGTTGATTACCAGGGCCGCCAGACGGGCTCCGAGCTGCCCGACTCCTGCGAGCTAACTGACGCCGTTTCGGATATCGCCGTTCCGTCCACGGATGTCACATCGATCAGCTCGTCCTTGCCCGCCAGAAAGGCGCCGTAGCTGGCAGCGGCGGCAGCCCCGTAACCGCCCAGCAGCGGAAAGGCCAATCGTCCTGATGCGTAGCCGACGGCGGGCAGAGTTTGTTGTTGCTCTTGATGTTGCTGCTGTTGTTGTTGCTGCAGCAATTGGGTTTGCAGTTCAATTAGACGTGTCGATAGAAACTTCATAATCTTGCGGCCAATCTCATCGGTTTGCTGAGTCTGCAGCAGCACTTGAGTAATCTGATCGGCCGCATGAACATAGCCGGAGCGAAAGGACTCGACGTGGGCGGCACTGGTGCTGGGGGCGGGCACATTGCTGCTACCACCAGCGCCGACGGTCTGCAACGAGAGACCACCGCGCTGTTTGAGTTTTCGCATATGATCCACGGTTAGCTCGAGTATGTCGGCCTTCTCCAGGCGTGTGACATGCTCCCCCTCCTGCTGGAGGCACTCCACCATCAGATCCTTGAGATCGTCTAGGCACTTGTTGATGCGTGCCCGTCGCTTTCGCTCCAGCAGGGGCTTCATCACCTTGCGGTACTGATACGTCTTGGACATCTCCATTACCATGTTGTGATTCGAATCACGTTCACAATTTTCGGTTACAGTTTTGATTTTTTTTTTTTTGGTTTAATTATCCGAGTTTCTTAGGCGCACATTATCACGTCGATATTGTACGATTTTGTATTTGATTCTTTGGGGCAATTGCGCGTGCGTCGCGCTTTACGTTGCGTTCAACAAGCGGCGTGTTTGTGAAATGAGTGGCAAACAAGTTCCCAACGTTACTTTTATACGACGCTCTCCCTACAGCCGACTGAACGACTGAGCCACTGAGCTCCCGCATGATCGCTCACACACACAAGCAGAGCACTGTGGTGGCATTCGTGGCTTCGGTGTCGGTCTCGGCTCAGTAGCAGCACTCGGCAGCACTCGCGCACAAAGAGAGGCTACTGTGAAGTCCGTTGCATGCGCATGTTTTGGGGTTGGGGTTGCCAAGTTTCCAGGCAATACTGTGCACAGTGGGTCGAAGTTGACAACGATTTGATTTAGAAAATTCTGCTAATTAATTGCTCAAATATTTAAACCATTTTCCTTCTCAGAAAAAATTTCATGTACATTTATATATTGTTAATTACTTGGATTTACATTAAGCTCTCCACTTTTATTCTTTTTCTTTTAATGTTATTTATACCTTTTCCTTTTCTCAAGTATTTCGATATTATTTAATAAAATTTTTGTTGCATACTTCAGCGAGCACAAAAAAGGATATGCTGGCACAAGTATTTATTATAGTTTTGTAAAATATAATAATTGAAGACTTACAATTTTCCATTTTTAGCATAGTGTACTATTAATAATCCTTAGCTTTAAAACATTTAAAAAACGTTTTTGTATAAGTCCTTAACTAGAATATCCTGAGAATCCCAAAAGTATGCAACATAGAATAATTTCTGGTTTATTTGGAATATCCTTTTGGAGGTATTATTGATATTGCTTTAAGTCAGATTTTTCATAGCCTAGTACGTTACAAAATCTCTTATCTAATTAAATGAGGTTTTAAGAATTGGCCTTAGTAACCTACAAAATATATCTATATCAATTATATATATTTTAGTTATATCAATTTTAAACAGCTTTCAGTATCAGTAACTGAAACAGTAAAAATCAAATATAATAACACTATATAGCAATATTTAGCGACCTCAAATATGGCGGAGTCGTTAACTATATATGCATAGAGCAACTTGGATATCTTTTATTTTCGCCCACTGTGCTCCCTTTGAAATATTATTGCGCCAGTTTACATAGTCGAGCAACTCGACAACACTGCTGCCTTTACGATGAATGAGCGGGAGCGAGAGAGCGTGCCCTGGCTGCGCTCTGGCGCGCGCTCGTCTTCAAAATTGATTGCAGAGGGAGCCGAAGTCGAGGTTTTGGATTTTTGGATTTGGAATGAGAACGGGTCTGCGCGTGGCTCTCAGTGTGCCGTCGATGTTGCCTCGCTGCCACCGTAGTCTCCGTCGCCGTCGATGTTGCCGCCGTCCATGTCATACTTATTGTCAATGATGACAGTTGCGCTGCTGCTTTAACGGCTGCTCCTATTCGTCGTCGGCTCTTTGGTGCTCTGCTCTCTCTCTCTCACACACACACACACGCACACACTCACATGCCTATGCACAAATGGGAGCCTACTGTGACTGTATGTTGTATGTAGTGTTGTGCCTACTTTACGAGACCGTGGGAAACAGATTTGTCGTGTGTTTCCCACACGTTGGACGGATGGCTGGATTGTGATGCGATCCGATGGATTGCTGAAATGTTTTGCTGCTTGTTGTTATTGTTGCTGTTGTTGTTGCTGCTGCTGTTGCTGTTGATTGCCGTTGTTGTTGTTGGTGCTGCTGCTTGTTTGGTGGGGGGGGGGGGGGGCTTTAACTCGCGCAATTATGTCGCATGCTTGGCTGATGATGATGACTGCGACAACTACGACAACAACAATAATAAAAAGAACAACACTAAGTGGCCAACATTTCGTTGAAGCATATCGATTAAGTATAGCAGCTTCAGCTTAGCTTTTCCTATACATATGTATTTAGTTATAATGCTTTTAAACAAAAAACAAAAAAAACAAAATTTTTGCATGGCAAAGTTGTCGTTTTCGTCCCTGTAGCAATAAACTTCAACATCCGGTTGTCGTTCTGAGATTTGTTTTCGTTGTTTTTCTTCTTTTCGCTGATCTCGGCTCAAGCTACTGTACTGGGCAGCCGGGCAACTGGACAGCTGGCACATGCAAACACACAGACACACAACTTTGTATATAAAATGTTGCGTTTTTTTTTTATAATTTTTTTGTATTTTTTTTTATTTGTTTTTATTTATCGCCATCCCAGCAATATGACACTTGTGCTTGGCGCGACGTTTTTTTGCCGGCACAAGCAGTTCCCATGATGCTGCAGAATCTCTTGTTTGTTTGTCTTATGCCCATGACTTCCGTTAGCCTGTTGTTTGTGGTTAGTTGTGAGCTGTTAGCTTGGCCTTTTTTCTGCTGACATCGAACAGTGCAACAACAACAACAGAAACATTTATGCTGGGATTCAGCTTTCAAGCTGCCTTAACTTGCAACTTGGTCGTCACACGTGTCGTATGAGTAATGCAGTTGCATCTAATCACTTTGTACGTGCAGAAATACTCACACACACACACAAATAGTTAACCACAACCAAAAACCATTTTCAACCAACCCCAATGCACACTAATTGCTTGTCATATATATATTTTGAAGCTTGCGCTAACTTTGCGCAAAACTTGTTACCATGTTGTTTTGCCTCTCTGCGCCGTTGCTGTGTAGACTCTTTGGTCGCCTGCCGTGTGAACTAAAAGCCAAAAGCCAACTGGATGCTTGTGGCTAAAAAAAGATGCAAATATGTTGAGCAAAAGCTCGAAGTTTAAACACTCTACCGAAGAGTTTTGTGAAATAAAGTTTGGTTGTTCTCCAATAAATGTATCTTTCAACACTTGAGGATATTCATACTGTGAGTGAGCTAAAAAAGCTATAATAAGTTAAAAAGTGTACAAGTATTTATAAATTATAAATTATATATATAAAAGAATTTAAAAATAATTAATGAGCTTTTAGTTGTGTAGCTTTAATAAAATGTAATGATGTTTATTCATATAGATTGTTAAAGAATAGATTAAATTAAGCTTGTTAATTATTTTTAGACTTCATCCAGTCATTTACAGGTATCTAATACATGAAAGATTGCATGTACTGCTCAGAGCGAGTGTATAAAATGGCAAAGACACCAACTGAGCGATAGTCTGTCCCGCTGTCTTCCAATAAGGCGTTGAGGCAGGCGCATGCGCAGCTTGGTTAGAGTCGAATCGAAGTGGAAGTTGGAGTTGAAGTTGAAGTTGAAGTTGCAATTGAAGTTGTAGCTGCAATCGTCTTAGTTGCAGTCATAGTCAGAGATGGAGTCAAAGTCGCTTTCAATTTAGCAAACGTGCAGTTCAAAGCTAGGCGCTGATTGGGGGCAAATGTGCGGGGCAACAACATTAATGGCGGCCAAAGCGATGGAGACGGTGGCTCACAAGCTGCAGGCATGCGGTGTACACGCGATTGGCACGAGTTTGTTACATTTGGCCCCGGGCCAGGCTCTGACTCTGGCTAACTCTCAGTCTTAGTCTCAGTCTTGTTGCCGTTTCGATCCATGGCCAGTTTGACTGGGCTGACTAGTTTTGAAGACTAGACTCGGCTTGGTTTTGTGTGGGAAAGAGCAAAAGGACTGGTGTAGAAGGAATCAGGTCACGGCCTCATTAGATCTGCCTTTGTGCTGAGCGTGTGAACAACATGTCATAATCCCCTTCGGCTATGATCGGAGAACGTAAAACGTAAAATGAACTTATCAGCGCCAGGGCTCAGAGCCTTGATTATAAATGACAACAAACAGGCGAACAAGTAGCAATAACAGCTGCTCTCCACAACGGCAGCAATAACAAAACACCAAAAAATCACAAGAAAGGAAACAAAAATACAACAACAATGCCCAAAAACCTAAAACCGAATAACCCAAGTGAAATTCTTATAAGCCCTTTCCCACACTCGCAACGGTGCGCCGCCTGCGCCAGGACGGAAATGCACAGCGTCTTAGTCTTCAGGGGCAACAATGAAACATGTAACAGGTGCTGCTGTTGCCCCCATAACGAACAGTGAGACCAAAAAGGCTACGTCACTGCGCCCAACCGGCTTTGAGCTGGACAAGCCAGCAACCAGCAACCAATAACAACGACTGGGCTCTGGCTCTGGCTCCGACTTCGGGTACCGTGTGAATGTGAAAACAAAGTCAGTCGTGCATAAATGACGGAACAGGCGATGCACAGTGGTTGCAGACCAATTTGCCCCAGCGCACTTCCTATGTCAACTGTAGACAAGTGAGTTTTAAAAGAACATCAAAATTCCTTCTTTTTTTTTTTTGTAAATAAAAGTTAACAAATGTAGAATTTATAATCTTAACCTTCTTTTTATATTTTTGTGGTAGAAAATTTATAAATTCCAATATTTCTGTTGAGTTTAAAAATTTTGTCCAACACTTAAAGATATTTTAGATTGTTTTTAATACGTTTCGTTATTATGATAATAAGTCTTACTAAAAACACTTAAAGTGAATTTTATAGTGATAAGAAGATTATTATAAAAAGTGTTTCGCATAACCAGTTTAATATTTTGTTTGGGCAACCAATCTATTTTGCCAATTTAAGCAAATATTAACATAAGAATAGTTGCTATAAATTTAAAGAAGAACATTATTCTATTGAATATTTTCTGTATGATCATAAATTACAATTGTAATCCCATCAGTTGTTGAGGGATTCACCAAACAACTGCACTTGAACCACTGTGCAAGCAGCGTCGTCTTCATCTACCTGCAGCCAAAACTCATCAAGCGGCCCTTGTCGATTGTACGTGCATGGGAAAAGTACACACAAGCTTGTGGATTCCTGTTGGAATTTATTTGGGAAATACGCGCACAGCTCCCTCTCCCTCAACATCGATGAGAAGGGTACAACAATGTGTGCGTGCGTCTGCTTGTGTGTGTGTGAGTGTGTTTGTGTGCATGAGAGTGCACTCAAATTTCGTACGGTGTTCGGGCTCGTGAGATCAGCCGGAATACGATTTCACTCTTGACTGGCCATTGGCAGCGCTGCGGCAGCGCCTCATATATAAATATGAGCGCCGGTTGGCGCAGCAGCATCAGAAACCGAACGACTCTCGCGAGGTGCGCACACGCAACGCTCGCTGGCCAAAAGCAAACAACAAACAAAAACCAGCAAACAGCATAATTAAAATACAAAGCTATCACCATGTATCTGGATACGAAAAACTTGACAGCTACCAGCAACAACATGACAACAGCAATGGGTACAGTGGAGCCCAAGGCGACGCGACGAATGCGTAAAGTTTGGCAGCCACTGCGCAAACTATTGACAGTGGGTGGCAAAAGTCGACCCTCACCACAGCCCCATCCCAACAATGTGGATCTCAACAATACACAGGTGACGCTGCTGCCACCATTGGAGCTGCTGCACAGCATCGATGACAACGAAAGCAAATCAACGCCCGAAGAGTCTATCACAAAGTTCGCGGAGAGAGTTCAGCTGCAGCTGCAACAGGAGGAGTTGGAACAGACACCACCACCGCCCAATACGCCCACATTGATAAGCAGCGTCTACGTGGAGAAGGCCAGCACACAGAGTTGCAATGCCTGCCAGCATGGACGCAACTGTCAGCACAGACATCACAACAACAACAACAACAGCAACAACAGCAACAACAGTAACAACGGCAACAACAGTAACAACGGCAACAACAATCTTGGAACACACTCAACGCCCACGCTGTGGGATTTGCAACTCCCACTGCAGTACATCAGCACCGACAACGGCACCTTCTTCTGGGCCAACACACAGGAGCGCGTCGACGATGATCTGCTGCACGCCTGGCTCTGTCAAAGCTTCAGCCAATTGCCCGGCACACTTTGCTAGCCAAGAGTCTTAACGTGTTGCCCGCCTTAACTGGATAACAGATCTCATTTGGTATGCTCGTGACTGAACCTCTCGTGGTGCTTAATTACTTACTTAACCAACCCAGCCGAGGATCAGCAAGATGCATTCCAATTCTCATATTAGTTATTTGTTCACACAATTATTTATTTCTTTTTTGCGCAATATTTACTTTTGTCAATGTGATATCAATTTGCAAATAAATGAAAAACTATTGTAATACAGTTAACTCGTGCTTGTTGTAATTTATTTCATTCTACCAACAGCGAAAGATTATTATTTAATTGCACAACAAATTGAACTGAACTGAACGCTGAATTCTGTAATAGTTCTTTGATGGCTTCAATGTGACTTAATAGGTAATAATGAATTTAGACGTTGAGTTTGAAAAAAATTCTTAAATTTTAAGTTTTGTACTTTAGCCGATCACTCGTCAAGATCAAGCAGAGGTCTATTGACCCTTTGTCACAATGTGCAGGAGTCCTTTCGTTTTCAAGTCAATGTCCTCTTCCCTGCTGAGAGTAAACTAATATTTCTGCCCTATCGATCCATTTTCACACTGTTAAGGCCATTTATTTTTGGCAAATGAAAAAACTATTGTCTACGAATAAAAGAAATGCTCAGATTTATTAGGCAGTATTCAGGCTGGAGTTAACAAGTATCGGCGCGAAGAATGCGCAACAGCTCAGCGGGTTGGGCGCCGGTGGCCTGCAGGGCGCAATTAAAGGTTTCCAGGGCGCATTCATTGGACATGAGGCCACGGTACTTGCCATTGGTTACACAAATGGGCTGATAGATCATAGCACAGGGCTTCAGACAGTCGGCCACATCCAGCTTAATGTTGCCCAATTTATCATGCAGATTCTCAACCTGCTCGGAGCTGCACCAAGCCATATCCGTCTGAACAAAGACTATAAACAATGGAATAGACATACAATAGAATATAGAACTGAGTCGATCCCTTTAGCCAATTTTTAGACTTACCTGATTGAGCATTGCGTTCGCGGCGACAGTTACTGGCCATCAGATTGCAGTTGCTGGGGAATTCCTTGAGATTGAATCCATCGGAGCCACAAACCGGGTTATAGATAGTTGGACAAATTTGTGGACAATCCGTTTCGTTGTTGGACACTGTTGAGGCAGCTATGCCGGACAAAATGGCCAAACAGCAACAGAGGGACAAAGCTTGTGATTTCATTATTAATATTAATATTCGTGTTTATTTATTTGAATTTCTTGGGAAATTGGAAATTTCGTTATTGATTTTTTTGTGAACTGTGGACTACGTGTGCTTTTTGTTAGCTCTTGATTACAATTGCTGTGACTGTCTGGCATTTCATTGATTTTTATATATGACGGCCACTTCAGCCGCTACTGACTCTCTCTTATCAAACAGTGCTGGCTGATAACGCAATCGCAATATGAAACTTGTTTATATATTGGTCTACAAACTTCTGGCTAAAACTGTAACCGTGGTGAGTAATTCTTTGTTATGCTCTAATTGACGTGTATTGCCTGCCGATTCCATCAACGAACCATCAAGCATCACCAATCACCCATCAACCATTACCAATCAAGAATCAACATCATTGTTAATGTGTTAGCAGTTGTTATCTTGTTTATCTCATCGGAACAAAATTTCGGTAATATATTTTTGGTGATAGCTTCGGGGAAGTATTCGCTATAAACAACTAATTAATGGCACTGGCAAATATTTGCGATTGTCATCTCTGCATTTGTTTACTTCTTCAATTTTATGTAAACAATCACATATTACTTGGAACAGATATGCTTACTATCTTCAGTAGAACTAATGGACTGTTTTTTCTGTCTGGCAGTTGAAGTTTCAGTCACTTTCAGTTAATTAAAGTAGATGGGTCGATAAGAATCTGTAGAATCTTGTAGACTGATTGTCTGATAGGCACACAAGGCAGATCGAGCCCCCATACAAATGGTAGAAATAACAAACTATGCTGAAAAGTATGCTGTGCTCACTGTTTTCAGTTAAAGTCAACAGTAACTTAAGCTTAAACTTCAAAAAATCTGTTTGGTAATAATAACTAGAAAAGGCATATATACTTGTTAGTACTTACAATAGTCAGATAACTATTAAAGTGATATTTTCACGTACAATTGATATAAATGAATGCAAATTTGGAAATATGTATATGTGTTATATATAAATTCTATGGGTATTGAAAAAATGTAAAGTATAAGAATAAATAAATCTTTATTTATATTTTAAGCTTTACTTTAAATAAAATCCGAGACATTCTGTTTCCGAATTACCGACAGATAGATTGTTTTGTTTTGATAGATGATTGTGTTTTTTTCGCTTAGATCTAAGTAATTTGGCAAATACTTGTACAATCGGACCGCCCACATTATCCCTTATATGGCTAATGATATTATTTCAACTGTTTGAACTGTAGGGGCTAATTTGAGGCTACAAACGCCTCACACACACATATACAAACAAGTCAAAGTGCTTAGAAAACAACAAGAAAAATAGGAAAGACATCGAGTCAGGCCTAATCGCCGTTTAATGTGTTCACACACTTGTTGCTCGCGGCGCCCTCATCTAAGAAACACACGGTTGGTCGAGCATAGACATGGTCAAAGAACTGTCCAATATTATTGTTGTTGCTGTTGGCCAATCAATGACCGCTAAGCTCATGCCGGTCACGCACGCGAAGGCCGTCGTCGTTGTGGGTAACTCATGTCGAGAATTGGGCACAGAGGCGAACGTTAAACCTCAGTATGAGTACCAGCCACAGGCCCCCAGCCCCCAGCCCCCAGTATCGTTTACCAGTATCAGAGACATTGCGGCTCATATGTAGAGGGCCCTATGCAAGTGAGTGTGGTACTCGCACTTGCTTGTAAATGCAAATGAGCTGAGGGTACGGGTTCGATGAAGATGCCTATCGGTACTGGGGCCGCAGCGGTGGCAATCATCATAAGCATTATCAACATCAACAACAACGGCATTCCAAGATGGTTCTTTCTTCCAATTCTTTGCCGCTATGCATACGAAATTAATTATGCGCTGTCGGAGTCAATTTAACAGAAACTTATATTGCTACTTAATTTACGTCACGGCGCTACCAGAATTTTATTCAGCTTTTCAATACCCTAACGGAGAGTACACCGGGTTCGTTATTTCAATGACTTGAGCAAAGGACAACGCTTTCGACTTAATCATATAAGACTTTCAATATTTAAAACGTCATCGGAGCACAGTCTTTACTTATTTACAAAACTGGACAATATATTTTCAAAACTGACTTTCTTTTCTGATCCCTATCTTTGAAGTATAAATATTGTACAGTTCATTTGTAGAGGGTATTCATGCTTCGGATTCTCGATTAAAGTTGTTCTTACTTATTTATTCTTTTTTTTGTGAGATCAATTTGCATTTTTAGTGAAGGAGAAATGCGTTTGTGATTGATAAATAAGGAAAGAGAGATAGAGAGTGAGAGACGGATAATGATATGGGTTGGGAACATGGGAGCGATTATCTTTGGTGGTACTGTTTTTATGCCCAATTTCAACGTCCGCCTTGAAACGCCTTGGCATGTGACTGTGTTGGAGTATGTGTGAGTTGTGACTGGGACTGTGACTGTGACTGGCCCGTGACTGAAAGGTGTTGACGTCTACATGTTGCATTTTAATTGTCGTTTTTGATATGGGTTTTTCCTTCGCTTACTCCCCCTCGACTCCTTCTTCGCACTGTTTGTTTCTGGAAAAGCACATAAATAAGTTGTACGACACGCGGCGACAAGCCCGTGCAAGAAATTGCCGTGAAGTTATGCATGGTGTGTCCATATTTGGGCACACAGGTGGCGGTGGCGGTGGCCTTAGCCAAGGCAACTGCTGACAGCTGACTTGGAGTGAGATTCTATGCATATTGATATTGGCTGACGTCCAACGCAACTGAAGCCTTGGAATGCAAGCTAAAGCATTATCACAGCATTAGGTATGCGAATAGTTACAGACAAGGTCACACTTTGATGGGGAATTGCAGGAAAACGAAAATTTTTTTTTCAGGTCCTTGAATTGATATGACTCGACAGCTAGATTGAAAAGCTAATTAAAAAAAAATAACATTGTTTAGATAAATTATTACACTATCATTAAACTTCAATGCTTTATATTAAATTTTTAATATTCTTAAATTACAAATTCCATTGTAATATTGAAAACTAATTTATTAACTTCAATATCATTCACCTAATAGTAAATTGAAAACAAGAATTCTGTGCACTGACAATAATATTTTTGATCGTATCTATTACAATTCCAGCTACATGACACTATACAATTATGCCAAAACCAAACAATTGACGTCACATGTATAATAACAAGTATTTTTTCCAAAAAGAAAACATTTATCAAAAAACATCTCGTAGCATCCAAAAATACTTATAAACACACTGTTCTTATCTGTCACGTAAACGACTCAAACAATTTTTATGAAAGAGCGAACATAAACAGAGTTCATATCATAAACAAGTTGTGCCAGCTACTCAATGGATTGGAATTCCAGACGTCATAGCACAAGAGTGAATGAGATATGTTTAATAAGGAACTGCTGAGATCATAGAACTGGAAAAGAACCCCAAAGAACCAATTAGAAGCCAATGTAATTTGAGTTTTAAATCTTTTATATTTTGTAACATAATTTTTTTTTAAAGCTTTGAATTTCTATCACAATATCTTAAGAACTAATGGAAGCGCTACGATCGCTGAGATGAGTTTGAGTATGAGTTAAGATTAAGATGAAGTACTGCTGCTGCTGCGTCTGCTGCTGCTATCACAATGTTGCATGCGTTTAAAGCTTGTTGATAATGGAGGACTCTTCGTTTGGGCTGGAATATTCTCTTAAGCCTGTGCCCAACGATCCTGGTATTGCATGAACGGATACTGCTGGCTGGAGAAGCAGTAGGCGGGCTGCAGCAGATCGGCATCGACGCTGGCAACTGGCTGCAGATTGGTTGTCCAGAAGAAAGTGCCGGCTTCGGTGCGTGCAAATCGAACTGGCACATAGATGTCTTCTTCTTCGGTGTCCATCTCTTGCTCTTGGGCCAATTGGGCCAGTTTCTCGTTGGCGGCATTCTCATCGATTTCGGCATAGTAGACCTCCTCGACTTCGGCATTGCGCAGATTGTCAACGGATTCGAGTGATTCCAATGAGTTTTGGCGTTGTTGTTTCAATTGTTGATGCTTCTGCTGTTTCTTGAAGAACGTCTTCAAGACTTGCTTAATGCTGTAGTTGTTCTTCATTTTGTTGTCGTTGTTGTTGTTGCTGATGGCGACTTGTTGGCACATTTTTTGAGATTGTAATTTAAAAGCGTGTGTGAATGTTGCTTGTGTTGCTTGAAACGCTGACGATGTCAGAATGATTTCCCAACCAAAAGGCGACTCGCTTTTATAGCTCCGCTCAACAGCAGCGCAGCTCAAACACAAAATGCATTTCCTGTGGCCGCACACACACACACACACACACACACACGTGCATAGAATCAGAGACGAAAGAAGGGAGAGAGATATACACAGTTAAGGAAACGTTGAAAAGACCCTCCGACAGACACGCGTACGTGGTACGCACCTCACCCTCATTGAAAAAGGCTGAATAATCTAGAGAGAGAGCGGCAGAGAGAGAGAGAGAGAGGTAAGATAGTTAGCTGGTGAGCGAGAACCTGAAATTTGAGGCTCTTGTAAGGGCAGCAGGTAGACCAGAAACGAAGACGAGAGCCTGTTCTCCTGAATGTGTGTATGTGTGTGTGTGTAGGAGCAAGGAAACGTATTATGCCGTACCCCCGATCTATACAAAAAGTGCAACTGTTCGGGTTATACGAAGTGTGGGAAACAATTTTTCGGTGCCCTGAAATTTTAAGGAAATATATATTCAAGTGGGGAAACAGAAAAAAGAGAGAGAGAGAAAAAAACAAGAGGCAGGTGTTCCTTCGTAAAATTTCTCACGACTCTAAGGAAGACAGGACATACAATATTTGTGGATGGGATCACACGGTTAAAAGGAGTGCAAATTGTAGTCCTAATGGGCAATCAACATAAAGGCAATACCCAAAAGATTCAACTGCATTCCCACGCATTGCCAGCCATTCGTCCTGGTGGTGGTGATGGTGGTGTTTGGTGCTTGGGGTCTTGTTATATGCATTTGTATGGGCATTTCGAATCACTTGTTATGCTGTTTTGATTTCCAACTTTCCCACACGGCTTTTGTTGTGTGGTGGAACTCGAACTCGATCCCTCGACCCTCGACCTCAACATGAAACCCTGCAGCAATAAAATGTGGCTGCCACTTGTCTTCGATTTCATTTCATTTCATTTTATTTCATTTCAAATGCACCCTTATTTGTGTTCTGAAATCTTATAGATATTTTAATTAAGCAGAGGGGGAACTATCAATAAGTTGAGTGTGCCTTGGGACGTGTGTGTGAAGCACGTTGCTTGTTGTGGGATTAACGTTGCAATAGATGCATACTTTAAGATACTTTTTTTATGATTACATTTATGTCAGATCCCAGCCAGGGGGTTGTCTGCTCTCTGCTCTGTTTATGTTATCGCTGCAGCTAATGGATGGTGTGTTTAAGAGTGTGTGTGAAGTTGTCTCCCCTGAAGACAAGAAGACAAGCTGACACTGTTTATCAAAGTGGAGAAACTAAAGCGCCTGCATATGTCCATTGTTGTTGTTGTTGTTGTTGTTGGGGGGCATTGACAGCTTACACTTGAGCTGGGGGTGCAGTTGCTGTAAGCCTTTACTTGTCTCCAGTCCTGGTGGTAATATGATATGTGCACTTGAGAAACTTTTGCCTCCAGCGGACTCGAAGATAATGGGCAACGTGCCAAGTGCTCTCACATGTGGTGTGCTCAACACAAACAGTGCATCATAAAAGCGATCCACCACATCCACCATTCACGAATGTGCTGTCCGAAAGTTGAGGCTCAACTGAGGGCCACTTCGACCGCTAGGGGGGGTCGGTAGGTGGGGGGCGTGCCGGGTCTTTTATGTGATCTTAGCGAGTACGAGTACGAGAGTATGTGTTGGCATCCAGCAGCCGCAGACGGAGACGCAGCCTCGCATTGGCGGTTGGCAAACTGGTTTTTAAAGCCAAGCAACGACCATGGCTTTAACTATACACACATATGTGTATGTATGCATATATATGTACATACAGGCAGCAAGACACTCAACGGTTGGGGTATGACGAACAAATGTGTAAAGTATTAAAAAGACTAAAAAGAGACCAGCAACAAAAATAATACAAAAAAAACATATAAAACAAAACAAAAGCGTCGACCGCATCCTAAACAGCGGCCAGCAACGACTCGCCAAACAGCAAAAGCAACAGCAACAACAACAACATCATGATGGGGGCAACAGCAGCAGCGGCAACGAGCCAGCCCCAACCAATCTTTTCAAGTTGATCCCCATCAAGATATTATTTGACAGCAATGAAACGACTGGCACGAGTTTGTTTCCCACGGTCTGGCACTGCGCATGTGTGTGCCTTGTCGAGTATCTGTGTGTGCCTTTTGTCGGTATGGATGGGTTGCCATCGCTCTGTCTCTGTGTGGGTTGCTGGCGGCAGTGCAGGGGGCTCAAGTCGAGGGGGACTCCAGGGGGGCAGGCGCACATTGCCGACTCTGGCTCTCTGTCTCTGTCTCTGGCTGCTTTTCGCGGCGCAATAAAGTTGAAAGCGCACTGTTGGATATAAATTAATTCAACAACACGCTATAGTTGTTGTTGTAGCTTTTGCTGTTGCTGTTGATGTTGCTGTTGCCGTTGTTGCTGCTCGACTTGGTGCTCTGGGCTTGGGCCTGTGCCTGTGTACGCTCTCGTGCTGTTGTTGTTGTTGTTGGCCCAATGTTGGTCGCTGGCGCAGCGGGGGCACTAAAATTCGCGCGTGCGTATGCCATCGATAAAAAAAATAAAAATTGTTTTACAAAAATGAAAAAAAGATACAAAAAAGAAAATCGACTAAAATGGGTGAAATGAGGTCTTCGTTGTGCTTGAGCCGAGAACCAATGTGTGTCTTGTGAGTGTATGTGTGTGTGTAAGTGAGTGAGTGTATGTGTATGTGTGACTAAATGTGTATTTAAGTTGGTCTTGAGCGACTTTAAGGAATGAGCTACACATATTGCGAAATTGCATTTGCTCACAGTACAAATGAGTCATACATAATCCAGTTAGACCCTTGAGCTAGAGAGGTACAACAAAGATACAAGGTGTCTAGAGACGAAGGCCGATTTAATATTTATGCTTTGTATAGCTTTAAATATTTAATCATTTCCATAAATTCGAGAAATCTATGGATTTTCTATTTCCAATTGGAATCATTAAATATCCTGTCTGATTTTATTATAGCTCTCTCTAAAAAAAACTCGCATAAACACATTCAAATTATCTTTAGAGGGCGTTCAGTAAGTATGAGTGTTATTATCAATTTAGCCCATGCCACAACTGATATTAATTTAAAAAAATACAGGCGAAGTCAACCCTCATGATATTGATTCTATTTGCGACCCCTATTTCTAAATACATTCATAAGTCTCATTCATGTTTTACAACGCTAACAATCAGACACTTTTCACTCTTCGCTAGTCACTTTCAATCCAATTAGCCATTTCCGGAGCAGGCAGCTTTTTGACAGCCTCGCGCGAGCCTCATTTAACGGACCAAATGTTAACAACAACAACAACAGCAGCAGCAACAACAGACAGACAGACGAAAATAAAGATGAGGTTGTTAACGTTTGTTAACTGTAGCTCATTTGAAATGCGTACAAAACGCCAACTTAATTTGTCTTGTGCCCCGTTTATTGTTGCTGCTGTTACTGTTACTGTTGCTGGTGTTACTGTTGTTGTTGTCGCCTCTTGTGTTGTCATATTCAATGTGATTTCGTCGGTTCGCCACTTCTAATTAAGTGTTGTGAAATTCGAGCTGAGTGTGTCAAAGATTGTTATAAATAGTTGAAATTGAGATAATTATGGTACCAATAAATACATACATATGTTCATATGTATGTAGATGAATCACAGATTGAAGCCGTGCTAAATATAAATATGTGCTAAAAATCCAAATCATTTGTGACGTGACAAAAGCTGCGAGACAGAGTCATAACAACAACAACATTTATAGCGTGTGCTAGCAACAACAATAGCAATAGCAACAACAACAATAACAACAACAATAGCAATAGTAATAACAACAGCTCGTAACAGACTTTCGCGCACACGTCGCATTAAAATACTTTGCCTTTTGCCCAGTCAAGCCGGTAATTGTCTACAAATGGCAGAAGTGGTAGTAGTCGAGGCTTAAGCCATATATACATACATACATACATATGTACATACATAAACTCGAACCGAAAAGAAAAAATAATAAAATAAAAAGCACACAAAATAAAAAAACCACCGACAACAGATCCCAAAGCCAAGTGGTCGCTATGGGCAATCAAGAATAATCATGTAAACGAAAAGCGTAATGCTTGGCCCACGAAGCCCACGATCCCAATCAATGATCCATAAAGCGTTAAAAAAATACATGCAACAAAAAACACAACACAACACAATACAGAGTGAAAGAGAGAGAAGACAACAAAAATGCTGTGCGATGACGATTCCACAATTATCAGCGTGCCATAAGCTACTGCAAGGGTGAAGGCGAAGGCAAAAGGCGAAGGCACATGGCAAACTGAAGCCAAGACGAACTGAAGCCAAGTCGCAGCTCACAGGCCGAGTCCGAACCGAGTCCAAATACCCGGCCACATACAAATGAATTGAAATGCAAACATCTTGTTATGGATGGAAGGCATGTGCTCGCTTGGCTGCCGCTCAGCCACAGCCGCAGTCAGAGCTCTTAAGGCGGGCCGTCAGACGAGGAGACGGAGAGACGGACAAATGGACGGACGGCCAGACAGACGGATAACCAAAGACCCCAAGCATGCACAATCAGAAGAAGTCAGGCCAGGCAGGCAGTCAGCCGTCGTCGTGGAAATCGGCTGCGAAACAGTTTCCCACGGTATAACAATCACAACTCACACAACCGCACACACACACATTGGCAGACTCACACAAACACACACGCGCGTGATACATACACACAAACAAGATAGAGGCGCAGCCGCAGCCGCAGCTCAAGTCATTTTATTGCCCTCACACAAGCACACAGGGAGTTGGAGAGAGCGCGAGCGAGAGAGGGCAAGAGAGCACACACAGCGCATACGTAAACAGAAGCCACCAGCAACAACAACAGCAACTGCTGCAGGCAAGAGGGAGAAGGATAAATAAAACTTAGTTCGCGCACGAGGCAAAATGCGCATCTCGCTCGCACGCGCGCTCGCTGTCGCAGCGCAGTCCAGGCCGAGCCTATAAAAAGTACGACGCGAACAGCGAGCTGAATCATTCAAAGCTACAACTTTGCAGAGTCAACATCGCAGAGCCATCAAGAGGGAAAAAACAGAGGAAGAAGAGAGACTGTAAATTAACTGTGGATTACGCGTAATAATATCATCAAATTTTAACTCAATTGTAAATTATGGTGCTGGAAATGGAAATGTCCAAGACTTACCAATACCGCAAGGTGATGAAGCCCATGCTGGAGCGCAAGCGTCGTGCACGCATCAACAAGTGCCTGGACGAGCTGAAAGACATCATGGTGGAGTGCCTGACCCAGGAGGGCGAGCACATCACACGCCTGGAGAAGGCCGACATACTCGAGCTGACCGTGGAGCACATGAAGAAGCTGCGCGCCCAAAAACAACTTCGCCTCGGAAGCAGCCCAAATGCCAGCATCGCCGACTCCAAGCTGAGCATTGCGGAGAGTTTCCGTGCCGGCTACGTGCATGCAGCCAATGAGGTGTCTAAAACTTTGGCAGCGGTGCCCGGCGTCAGTGTGGATCTCGGCACTCAGCTAATGAGTCACTTGGGCCATCGTTTGAACTACTTACAAGTGGTGGTTCCCACTTTGCCCATTGGTGTCACCGTGCCAATGCAGACATCCGATGAGCTCAGCAGCAGCAGTAGCAGCAGTCCGAGTCCAGCTTTAGTGACACCGCCACCTTCTGAATGCGGCAGTGCCAGCGGTAGCTGCAGTCCAGCACCAAGCGAAGCCAGCACCAGCTCCGGTTCCATGTGGCGTCCCTGGTGAAAGCAATGCAGGCGGCAGCCTTGAAGCAAAAGGCATTGAAAACTGACTCACAAACCTGGACGGCAGTTCAGGCATCCGCGCTGGATTGGAATCCGCGCGCTTGCAAATTTTTGCTAAAGTCTACAACCTGGCTAAGGAAAGATCTGTGCCCACTCTGCTAGAGCCTACAAATTGGCTGAAGAGAGCGGCTTAACTTTATGTACCCAGAGGAAAGCTATAAAATTTAAAAAAAAAAATAAATAAATATTAAACCAGATACAAAAAAAGTCTTTTTTACTTTACACATGCTCAAGTTTCAGCCAGAGATTGAATTTCATCAGACGCCTGTCTGCGTCATCAAGTCCAGCGATAAGCATAATCATCAATGGAACCCTTCCGGAGGCGACAAAATAATCATTCTAATGAGCTCCATAGAAATCCAAATGAAAAACCTCAGCCGGAAGTCGCTAAATATTTTCCCACACTCTCGGGGTCTCTCCAGTTGGCCTCATTAAATGACGGCTCGTTCTCGGTTCTCTGATTCGTCTGCGGGGCCTTTTGCGCCGGCGCTGCTGTGGCAATTAAATAATACAAAAATAAAAAACACAAAAAACGTATATAGCACATATAACATACAACATACATACATATTTAGACATATATACAAACTTTTATACATCTAAAAAAAGTAAGCAAGTAAAATTCTAGGAAACGTCATTTATTACAAGTTTTTTGAGTGTGAGAACCGCTCGACTCGCCTGTCAATGAATCGCATTGTTGTTGCTATTATTTCTGTTGTTGCTGTTGCTTTGACAGCTTTAACTGCGCTTGACCGTTTGGCACATGCGCCGGGGCCGTTGTCAGACAAACGGTCAGACCTCCAGACATCGCAAATTAAGGTCCGCGACCGCGACCAGACCGGGCACTTAAAACTTCGTTATATATTGGTATTGGTATATCGAGGTATACGAGTCGTATACGTGATATCTGTATTGGCCATATTATTGAATGTGTGTGTTGTGTATATGCGAGTGTGCGGTTTGGTTACGGAACTTCAAATTGAACGCTTTTGTGTCTGGTGTGGACAACTATGATGATGACTATCTACCCGACTCTCCGCTCTCAGCTGACGGTGATGCTGATTGCTGCTAATCTTCGCCAAATGTGATTAGTCACGTAACATTGGCACAGCGACCTGCACAAGTTATTAAATCTATACACACACAAACAAATATATATTTTATTTTTATTTGTAGCCCTTCTTTTTTATATTTTGGCCAATAAATAAAGAAAACAAAGATTGTGGGCAATCATTAAAGAACTTGCCTTGGGTAATCTTTCGAGAGCTAAGGATTTCTGCATGATGAAATATAATCGAATATAAATAAATTCACATGTTAACGTATAACTAAGTAGCAATATACAAAACAAATATTGCAATAGTTTTGAATATTTTTAAATAAACAAAGTTTGATTTATAAATTGTTTATAAAATTCATCAAACATTTATTTAACAGTTTTCAGTAACTGTCTTCAGTTATTTGCAAAACGAATTAATCTTCTTCATTTTACAGTAGCGAAACCTGGACAGTGCAACAATGTGATACAAAAAGCTGACAATGATGATAATGACAATATTATGTTATTCGGGCCATTCGCTAACGGTTTGACTGGAGCGACTTGAACGGTTCATAAGCGCCTTATGGCAAAAAAACAAATGAAAAGAAGAAGCCTATAAGAAAACGGAGTGCAGTACAGTACGCACATCACGTGACCTCTGAGTGTTGGCCCCACACTAATTCCATGCCATTCCACTTACATTCATATTCAAAATTCATATTCATATTCGCATTCGCATTCATATTCGCATTCAGATTCACATTCTCATTCACTCAAGAAACTGCAGTTGATGCTGCCCCGGGGCCAGGCAGTGCCACCTACTGCTGTCATAATACACACACGCCGCAAAATTTAATGCAGCCATATTAAAGTAAACGCAAGACCACCACTTAATAATAAAAAAAGAACAAAAAACAAAAATAATAATAATAATAAATACAAAAAAAACCGGCCAGCCGAAGCCATGAAGCGGGCGTTTGTCCATGGGGGCCATCCAACATTGAGATGAGCAGGCGAATGTTGGTAGATTGTCATGGGCTGGGGAACGGGGAGTGGAGTGGGAATGTGTGTGTGTGCTTGTGTGTGCCTGCAACTCGTGCCAGCATCTCTGCCACACGGACAAAGAGCTCTGGGGCAGCTTGTCCAGTGGCAACGTGCGCGTGTGCCAATGTAGTGTAACAACATCCCATATTAAAGATATTACAGAGTCAATAGCACACCATATAAGTGTGGCAAGCACACACACACAAAGACACACACATCTCTCTCTCTCTCAGACTGTGGCCATAAACAAACTAAATTGAGTTCGTTCGACAAAACGCTGAGACTTCGCGCTGCGAGTTGCGAGTCGCTTCGCGCATGCGCCGCGCCACAGGCAACTCCTCTGATGCTGCCCCTGCCTCTGACTTTTCCCCTACTCCCTTTTGTATTTTTGGGCTTACGTTTTGGTCTTAACGATCGTGTGTCCACAGTCATTACAATGTTGGCCAATGCGACGTCGCGACGTCGCCGCACACTTACCGCACGCTGCTTTTGCTCTTTCAAGTCGCTGCAGCGGCAACAACAACTCGCCTCCTCGTTCCTCCTAGCTCGTGATCTTGCCCGTAAGTGGTCTTGTATCTTGAATACAGAAATACGTACAACAGGGACACACACACACATACAGCTTGTACACAGACAAACGCTTACATATAAAAAAGGGCAGGTGTGTCGATCGTGTGAGAACCACGTTCCAAACCATTTTCTCACGATCTTCGCTTCTGATATTTCTTTGTACCACAGCTCCTCAGCCCTTCATCCCTCTGCCCCTCTGCCCCTCTGTCTGTCTGTCTGTCTATTTGTGTGTGCGTGTGCTGGGACCCTTCAAGTGATTCGTATGCAGTTTGTGTATTGTAGATTTTTAATGACTTGGGCTTGCGTTCAAGAGCTCGAGTTTGGGTTCGAGCTCGATCTTTGCAGATCTTGAGCGTTTCGGGTTTTGGGATTCGGTTTCGGTTACGTTGCAACACATTCGTTCATCATTCATCGGGTTTACCTTTAAGATTAAGTATCTTTTGTAGCTGCATGCATTTCCTTTTGCCGTTGCCTTTGCCGTTGTCGTTGCCATTGCCTTTTTCCATATTCTTCTTATTGTCGTCTCTGGGTGTTGTTGTCGTTGTTGTTGTTGTTGTCGTGCCACAATTATGCTGCCTAGGGTTGGATGAGGATCAGTGCTGAGCTGTGATTTTTTACGGTTTTCATATTGATCAAGATGAAAAACTGCACAAGTTTCTTCTATTCATTTCCAAATAAGTTTTTACATTAAGAGTTTGAGCAATAAATTAGCCCTGTAATTAAATATAAAATAATTTAAAAATAAAATATTTAGCTAGAATTTATAAGTTTCTTAATCAGATTAAGAGAGTTAGAACTAAGCATTCTCATATGAGAATCAAATAAAAATTGAAATACTAGTAATGTTCCCCTTTAGTGAAAACCTAAAATAACCCAAACTATCAGTTAAAGATTAATAGTTTTTTCAAAAGTGTCTTGAATTTTAAAACCCTGTATTGTTATTCTTAATCAAGGTCAGAGTTATGCATCCATAGAGTTGCCCCCATATTTTTTAAGTTGCCTCGACTATTTTATGTTAGCTGTCTTTAACTTCATTGATTGTTAACAGCTCAGGCGTCGAGGCTACCGGTCTTGGGGCAACAACAACAATAACAACAACCACATTAATAACAACAGCAGCAGCAGATAAGCAAATGATGCGGGTCAGCCAAAATGTGATATCCTGTCTTGGCCCAAGTTGTAGATTGCCCCAGAGCAGGGCAATCATTTACTCAACTCGAATCTTTACCTGAATGGCAGACAGACAGCCCAAGCAATTATGTGTGTATTCATATACATATGCATATACATATGTATGTATGTATGTGTCTGCCTTGACCATTGTGCACACGATTTTCTAGGTGAGTGGCCAAAAAAGGATGGCTTTGAAAATGGAATGACTCGATCCTTGGCTGCCCTTTGTTTATGGCTCGACTCGGTTCGGTTCGGCTCGGCTTTCTTTACAATATTGAGCCTAAGGCTGAGCGACATTGTCGTAACTCGATTAGACACGCCAAGAGATAAGTCTCTAATTTTTTATTTCCCTGGGTCCCGTCTTATTGTGTGCACACGTGTTCAAAGGGTGCCCCATGTGGCCGATGCGATGCGTCGGTAGCCTCGTGACGGACATCGTTTTATTCACATTTCATTTTTATTTTTTTATTTTTTTTTTATTTGTTAGTTTTCTTCTCCGGCCTTGGCATTGTTTTCGCTTTCTTTTGTTCCGAGATTTCATCTTCTTCATTTTTTATTCTGACCAGCATTCGTAACAACAATAAGAAAGAGGCAGAAAATTACAACGAATTGACTCATAGGAGGGTTCGATAAAATGTAGCAGCAGTTTAGGCCATGGTTAGACCGCGGTACTTCCGCTATGCGAACCTATTTGTACCAAGACTCATTCCCAGAACCTGTTTGACCAATTGAACAATCTCGATAAGCAGCTTTTCCAGCTAATTTCAGTCATAGAACTGAAGTTTGTCACTAGCGAGCTCTCAAGTTGAATAATGAAAACTTTTGTTATTTCAATTTTAGCTATATTATTTAATTAAAATATTATTATACTTAGTTATCACATGAACTGCGCCTCGGTTAAAGCTTTTCTTTTTCTCTCTTTTTTTGTTAGATAATCTTAAAACTAAGTGGTAGTCAATGGAGCCTGGAATTGACCCATTGACTTGGAAGACTTTTGCTACTTTAGACTTTCGCTTTCTCTCGTTTCTCGTTCTGCTCGTGGTTCTACCAAGGCCGCCAGACATTCTCCTCATCCTCGCTGTCGACCTCATCCATTTTGGTAACATCTATGCTGAGGCTGCTGGAGCAAGTGGTCAAGAGGTGTTCGCTGACCACACTGGAGTTGGGGCTGCCTGTATAGCTGGAGATGGGTGATATGGGCACCGAGTAGGCATTACGGCTGGCAATGTGCACGGAGAGCGGCGTTGTCACTGGCAGCACCTCCTTCACCGCGGGCTGCAGTTGATTCAATCGTTGGCCCAAATGTGTCATCAATTGGGTGCCCAGGCTGACATTCATGCCGGGCAGTTGGGACAGCGAACGGGAGACCTCATTGACGGCATGGATGTAGCCAGAACGGAATCCCTCAGCGGGTGTCAGTGTCTCTGATCCACCGTTAGCACGTTTGTGTTTACGCTGCTGCTTCATCTTCTGCAGGTGAGTGACGGTCAGCTCGAGTATGTCGGCCTTCTCCAGACGTGTCACATGCTCGCCCTCCGACTCCAGCGTGGCCACCATGAGATCCTTTAGCTCATCCAGGCACTTGTTGATGCGAGCGCGCCGTTTTCGCTCCAGCAGCGGCTTCATCACCTTGCGGTACTGATACGTCTTGGACATTTCCGATATTTGCATTGAGGACATTATTTTGTATGGATATATTTGGTATTTGCTTTGCTGAGCTGTTGCTGCTCTGAGTGTGTAAGACGTTGTGTGTGGACTGCTCGACTGGCCGATGCCTTTTATAGGCAACCAGACAGAGAACAACCCCCAATGTTCGTTCCTTCGGGTTTGGGTTCGGGTTAGGGTTCGACTGTGCTGGCATTTCAGGCCGAGTGTGCTGGCATGAGGGTTGCTTGAGGACGTTGCCTCGACCCTTCCGCTGTTTCTTATTGTTCGCTCGTTCGCTTTCTTATTGTGGCACCCTTATCATCAGCATTGCAGGGAGCAGGATCACAGGATCGTTACCTTTGTATACGTGTGTATGCGTGTGTGTGTGTGCCAGTATCGTGGGAAACACTTTCCTCCTTGGTTCCTCACACCAATATTCTGGGCTCACCTGCTCAATGAGCAAAGCAACGAACCATGGGAATTTTTATTTTTGCAGTTTGTGGCACAGCTGCCATTTCTAGATTTGTGTTATGATTTGCCTAAGAATGCTCGTATGGGCGAGCGAAAGGATAATGAACTGCACACTCATCTTGCCATCTCAGTTGTGCCCATTGGCGTGGGAACGACATTGCCATGAGCAGCAGAAGTGCTGCATTTCGGCTGGGGCGTTTCACTAAGGCGGACCGGCAGAGAGAAGCACTTCCTGTTTTCGTTTATTGGTATTCCATTTCTCCTGTCTCTCGCCCTGCACTTGTTGGCTGGCTTTGTGCCAGCTATGATCCTGTGGGAACATTGCTCGTGTGCGACGAGTGTGCTTAATGTGTGTGTTCCCGTTGCCTTCTAGGACCTGTCCCCCTGCTCCTGGCCTCTGAAGACCTTTTCGTTAGTAAGTCGAGGTCGGCGAGGGGCCAAGCGATGCTGTACTTCATTCCTTGCTTCTTGTTGCACGTTACTCGCGAGTGGCGCACGGTGGACACACTTCCGACTTTTGACTGTAAGTCGTGTGCGTTCCAGTCTCCTGTAATTGGGCTATGGAGTGCAGACTAATCGTGTAATAAATATGATTTAAGTCAGTTTACTTAACATAAACTCTTGTTCTAAATATTTTAAATATATTGAACCTAAAATGATGCGTTTTACAATATTAATAAGGAAGGAATATACTAGATATGCATAGATAGGAAATATAGAACAGGATATAACGAACAGAATACCCATATTATATTATTCTTAACTCAAAATTGTGTTTTTTAGTGTTGACAGTCTTAAGAGAAATAAGCGATTTGCATTTATTAAACTAAACAAAATGATATCTCCTGTTAAATAGCCTTTATTAAAGTTATAGATTTACATAATTAATTTCAATACATCATTATACCCATGAAAAACTTCCGGAAACAGTCAATGACCGGAAAAGCAATACTGATCATATTTATAGCTAAATTTAATTCGCGTTTTGCGATCACACTTCTAAACCGACCATTATTTTGTATAAGCAAAAAAGAATGTCATTATTTATGTAATATGATCATGTAAAGAATTTATTTAGTGTTTTTTTAATGCTAAATAAAATAATATATTGTTGAATTTGTGATATAATATATTTTAATAATACATTTAAATGATATACATGTTTATAAATTATTTATTTTAAAGCGTTCAATATTTAAAATTAAATGGAAGCTCATTGGAAAGCTGAATGTTGTAAAACTGATATAAATAATATTATTGTGCTTAAAAATTATCGTATTATCTGCTATTGGAGATCAAATACAAAAAACTCACTTAAAAACTATCACAGGAACATCACATCATAACTTAATGCTAAATATGTCTTACGAGTATAAAACTGAGTCAAATGCTGGGAGTAATCCTTGGAAAACTTGCTGAAAACTTACAAACTAAAACCAGAGTAATAAAGCTCTTAATGTGCCATGTTAATAAAGCTAATGCATTGGCTAAATACGAGAGTTCACCAGGGTCGCCAGACATCCTCGCCCTTCTCCATATCCTCATGAGGGGATGTGGCACGCTGTTGCTGATAATCAGCCAGGTTGACTGGTTCGTTGGCATCTTCGCTGGACACTGGACTGTTCAGCTGCTGCTTCATATCCTTCAGCTGATGTCCCAGTTGCTTCATCAGATGAGTGCCAAATTTAAGATCCAAGCCGGGCACCGTGGAGAAGATATGTGAAACCTCGTAGGCAGCTTGTGTGTAGCCAGCCCGAAATTTATCAACGTTCAATTGGGTTGCTGGTGGAGACGTGGGAGAGGAAGTGGGCGTGGCTGGAGCCCTGCCACCATTGCCACAAGCCATACGTTGTTGCTGTTGTGTCTTCAGATAGTTCACCGTCAGCTCCAGTATGTCGGCCTTCTCCAGCTTGCTGACCTGTTCACCCTGTGCGTCCATTGTATCCACAATGAGATCTTTCAGCTCGTCCAAGTACAGATTCATGCGCGCTCGCCGCTTTCGCTCTAGCAACGGTTTGGTGACCTTGCGGTAGTGTTGCGTCTTAGTCATAAATCTTTGACCCTCCACGGCCATTGTACTAATTTAACTGGCTCTGAGTGACTTTTACGAGTATGTTATGGGTTGTTAAAAGAATTCTATCAATTTGGCCAAATGCTGCTCCGAAATGGTCTCTTGCTGCTGTTCACCGCACGGTAGTCGCTTAAGAAATGATCTTGCCGCAAGGTACACTGATCCTTTTTGTAGCTGCAGCAGCGTCGGCGGCGCGTACACTTGCAAAATCCTCCCCTAACTGCTACCACGCAATGCTCAAGACGATCCGAGCAGAGAGAAGCGGAGCAGATCGCATCGTATCGGATCGGATCGAGCCGATCATCAATCGTGTCGTTGTGCGTGTGTGTGGCGATGGCTGGCTCTCTGCTTGTGGCAAGATTCACTCGACGCTGCACGTGTGCAACAGTAGCAAGATAATATATGCGCCTGCCAAACTATAGAATACCCTGTTTATCATAAAATGTATTCTTCTGCTGACGCTCTTTAAATTTAGGTATCGTTGTTCTCATTATATTTATTATAAGATTTTTAAGTTGCTATTAATTATTTTTAGAAATTTGAATATATTTTTAAATTAGAGTCAACTACTGTTCCTAATAAATCTATTTTGTATATACCCTTTAAGAAAAGGGTATTAAATTTGTAGCAAATAAGCGGAAGCCATTCAATAACACTGACAGAAATGGTTGTGTCCAAATAGACATTTATATTGTATAAAAATGAGAATTTATTTAATATTATTTTTTAATGACGAAAAAAAGCCTTAAAACTATAATTACTTAAGCCAAATACAAACTTATTTGAGCCGTTTATTTCTTCATTCATTCATTTAATTTGGCGACAAAATATATCCTAAATAATTATCAGATCCTTTAATTACACATCGAAAGTATGGGACATAAAGGAAATATTATGAGAAGACTTTTCAAATGTTATTAAATTTAATTTTTCACAGTGCAAATGCGTTCTCAATGCCATTGCGAGAGCGACGCGTTTGCTCACTCTCTTCTCTCGTGCCGTTGCCGTGCGCCTGCGCAACAGGAACGCAGCCAAAATCAAGAGCAAGAGCATAAGCATGAGCCATAGTCACAAAGCCCGAAGAAGCAGAGTAACCACCACCAACGGCAGCAGCCTAGCACCACACAAAAGCACTCACACACATATACACACAACGTGCAGCGTTTAACTCAGACATCGACATGACCTCGACCTGGCTGTGGTGTCTGTGCTGCGCACACTCTTGCAACCGTGCCCCATGCGTGCCATTCCCGTTCCCTTTTGCTACCCTCACTTGGCGGCATTGTTGGTTTTTCTGTTTGTTTCTTCTTCTGAGTGTTAGTGTGTGAGTATATGCTTTGTTTTTTTGCTCTCTTCCCTTTGGCGCGTTGTCATTGTCGCAGGCAACAGAGCCAGATCGAGACCTCATTTCCTCTTTGGCGCGACATTGCGTTACACTCTTGTACGTACGGGAATGGGTCGGGCTCGCTCAAGCAACCACCACCCGTAACAGTGCCAGCCACTTGCCAGCCGGTGTGCCGTTGGCGTCGCATCGTGAGAAAGTTCACTTCAAGCATTCCCACAAGTATTGGCATTGGGTTTACGAGATTCGGCCTGGTCAGCTGTGGCACTTGCTCGATTGGCGCGTTTTGCGATTGCAACTGGGATTTGAGCCCATTGACCAAATTCACCTGCTCGTTTCAGGCTCTGCGCTGAGGGTGAGTGTGTGCTCGTCCTCAGCTCGACCGAGGGTCGTTTAATCGTATGCATGAAATCGAGAAGTTAATGCAAAGACAGCAACAACAACAGCACTTTACGATGGTACTGATTCCGCTTCATCGTGGGGGAGGTTTTCAATCTTTCCCAAATATGTACTTGGATTGAGTTTACTTGATTGAGATCTTGAAGTCAGACTTAGATTTTGAATTCAGCTTGTAATATGGGTGTCAATAACCATAAGATTCGTATTCTGATCATTGCATACTTGTATGTCGTGAATAAAATTAATATCATTAAGTAAGCTACTGACTGGGCATTTCTAAATCAAGAAGATACTTTTTTCCGAAATTTTCCGAAATTGGTGCAGAAAATATTTATAAATTAAAAATGGAAATATCACACATTTTGATATCATTTGCTTAAACATTTTATTGAGATTAAATTATTTTGGGCGACATAGTAAATTTTACATTCATACTAGAGATTTGAAACATTAACATTTATTTTATAAATATCATTAGTTAGATGCATATGTGCGCAAATGTTTTTGTTCCGTAGTTTCGTGAAATACAATACATAAATTTCGATTTGAAATACATACACATATAGCAACATATACATAAATAGCACAAATACATACTTATATGCGAAAATAACAATTCTCAAATTCGATCGTTATAAATTCATTCGAATATGTGAATGTTAAGTAGTTTTCATTCTAGTTAAGTTCGATTTAATATTTATTATTTGAGTTCGTTATTAATTAAGTAAATTTTTCTGCAAGTTTGACTTAACGAAAAGTAAGATAAGTGACTTAATTGTTGCGCTGTATCATTTTACTAAACAGTTTAATAAGAGGTACAAATGTAATCGAACGCGAGTTCGCTAAAACTATTTTGAATTTCGGTCTTTAAAATCTTGTTTTTTTAATGTTACACTTAAAGCTAAATTGCATTAAAAGCGGACTGGGTCTTGTTGCTTAATAGAAAATGGGTTTTTGGTGTTTTACAATTTTATTAATATAAAAAAACTCAATTAACATAATAATGTTCATGAAATAAATTAAGAAAGTTTATATGGGAGATGAGCTTAAAAAATTAAAAATTTGTTAGTTTCAGCGGGAGATTCTCGTATAATACAAAAGAATTTAAAGGCTGCTTTCGCATGCCAAATTCTTAAAGCTTCTGGTTGTTGTTGTTGATGTGGTTGTTATTTTTATAGTTATCGTATAATCAACTCTGGTACAAATGGTGCCGTTAAGCCCTGCTTTGGCCGTGGTCATCTCAGGAACTGGTGAGTAGGTTTATGTGCTTATTATTATAACTACATAAATATATACTCGTATTAATAAAAACTACATTGAACGGTAATCGTATTAAAATTTGTTTTTGTATCTCTGACAAAATATAGTATGTATGTATATATATTATCTTTTCCTATTTGTAATTCTCGTGGGGCTTCTTGCATTTAACCAGCAGTTACACTCTGCTTTATACATATAAACACACATATACAATGTTCACTTTACATTTATCATTTTGTTATTTGGTTTTGTACATTTTGTAATTTTGGTTTTTGTTTTAAAAACATTTTTTTAACAGATTAAAAAAACCCATAAGTTTTGCGATTAGTGTGGTACGTCTAGTGCGTGAGTTTGTTGTTATTCATGCAGCTGAAAATAAGATAGAAGAGGCATAAACATATAAAAAAATTATGCAATAAAAAAAAAGAAAGAATAGAATAGGGTATCTGACTAGGGATCAGTAGAATATTAAACCAGAAAACTATGGTAGACTATGGAGGCTGTAACTCTGTATCATATTAAAAATTCTATTATCTAGATTTTTGGAATTTCGTATGCTGTTTATGTATTCAAAATATATATGTATATACTATGCAATATATAATCGTATAAAATGTCGCTGCAACGTGTTGTTTAAACTAATCTACTTTAAAGCTTTTGTAAACTAAAAATGTTTTAAAACTTAAAATTTATTAAAAGAATTTTTTTTTATTGGATTAGTTGAGTTTTGCAGTTTGTTAACTGAGGGATATTGTATTATGCAGCACATTTATTTCGCATGCATTATATTAGGTACGTTATTTGTTGTTAAATATGATTCGTAAATCCATAAGCTACATATACATATATATCTAAAAATATTTTAATAAAATATGAAGCCCAAGTTACTAAAGTGCCGATCTATTTCATAAAGTTTTTTTTAGTAACATGATCCGATTCTTGCTTAGTAGCTATGAATGAACGTAGCAAACAATTACGACATTTACTATATACTAAAGTGCTAGACAATTTATCGAAAATCTTTTGTAAATGCTTCAAGGTACTGATAAATATCATAAAATACAATCCTCAAGAATTCAAACAACAATACGCTAATATAATAAAGTGCATTTATGTATTTACTTTTTCTGATTTTTCCTATTTTGTTTGTTTGCTTTGTTAATAACAATTTGCATACGCAATATTATTAATTAGTAATTGTCTGAATGTGTTTTGTTTGGTGACAATTTAGTTAGTTGGCGCTTAGATAGCTACTAATTTTAATCGTAAATTAAGTAGTTTCTGTAGCACACGACTTTCGTGTTTATGCAAATGTGTTGGTTAAGTGTGTTTGTAATTTTGCTAAGCTTGTTAAATTTTTAATTGGTTTGAAAATAATTGCAGATGTGGAGCATTTAATGTGATGGACTTTCGTTCAATCGATGTTTGGCGCGTGATTTGCTGTGTGAGGCACGTCGCAGCGAAGTGACGCTGCCCGAGCAGTTTTCATAAAAGTCTAATGATTCCGATGAGAATGCTATATATAAACGTAATAGGTATTTGCATAAAGAAAGAGTAAATAGAGAATATAACGATTATCAAATTCAAGTGTATCAAAATTATCATTTAAAAATTTTTGCTAAATAACGATCTATGCTAAAAGCAATTTTAATTATTTTTGCAGCTAATTTGGACTTTAAATAACCACATTATTTATTTACTGACCTTTATCAGTGGGTGAGCCAAGTGTTAGGCTGCTCAAGCTAGAGCTTAAATTATAGGGACGCGGTGAGGGTGGGACTGGAGCTGATTCATCGCCAGGCAAGCATGTTTCCACCATGGCTTCCAAGCAGTTGACGAACAACTCGGACGATTCACCCATCATATTGTACTGCAGTGGATAAAAAAAATGTATCAGATATTTAGACAGTCGCATACCCTCGACTAACCTTGGTGAACGGTCCAGCAAATCGCCAAAGTCCACCAAATCCGCAGCTCTGCAGGAAGTGTAGTTGTTGCTGTGATGGATCCTCGCTGGCTAGCATGTTCTGTATAATACTCTGCACTGAATTCAGTACAACTTGGTCGTGTGATACTGACAGTATATTATTGATCTTTTGATCCAACAATGAATGACTGCAGGCAAGAAATCAATACATAGTACAGAAATCTAAGGAAACATTTAGCGTACAACTTACATGACTGGGAAGACCTTGGGAAAAACGACGGATCCCTCGGCCAAATACTGATAAAGCACGCGAGTTTCGCCCTCATCGGATGAGTATTTGACGAGGGTCGCCAGTACAGTTAGAACCAGTGCTTGTATTGACAAATCTGGCAGAACCTCAGGATCGAGCAAGACATTAGATTCATTTGACACAGACGAACGTGATCCGCGCTCCTGTTGAATATCGTATTGTTATATATTATGGTCAAATTAAATTAACAAAAAATCAGGTACTACGAGACATTGAGAGAGTTTTAAAGATAAAAAATATTTAGCATGTTGACTACTTTAAAAATATGTACTATGTAAATTAAATAAGTTTTTGATGGATTTAATGGGAATTTAATCAGGCCATGCACAGTTTGAATGTCCTCAAATTGAAATATAATACAATAGAAAATATAGGCCTAGCAGTTATAATTATTAATTAGTGGGTTAGGGGTCTCACAATATTGGGTATAAGTCAATAGTATAATAAAGAGAGAGAGAGAGTTTTGATAGGCAATACCTGACGTTCTTCGATGCCGCTAGCATTATTCGGATCCTTGGTGGTTGGTACCGAAAATGAGCGTTGAGTTTTGAATAAAACTCGCGCATTCTACGTTTGTATATCACAGTTGTGTTGTTGTTTTTTTTTTGTAGTGGTTATAGTTGTTTATTGTTATATTTATTTTTGTTTTTAATTAAATCAAACATAACTCAAATGACATGTTCATGCGTAGTAGTTTATGTAATTATATAGATATATATTTTTGAGAGTTTCAAGCACCAATTAGATGTAAGAGTCAGCAGGCATATATAGTAGTAGTATATAGAGTATATAGGAGTTACATTGTGATAAATGTATGTACGGTTTTTTTTATTTTTATTTTTTTTTTCAAAACAAACATAAAAAGAGATAAGAAAAAAATGTCATTGAATGATTAATAAGTTATGCAAAGGCTGATTTCGATAAAGTCGATAATACATAGGCAGAATGTATATATAGTCTCAATATAACAACTGGATAGCCAAAAGTTACTATAGCAAATGGTTATAACAACTTTTGTACAACAAATTTTCATCAAATAGAATAAGTTACATATGTACGCAGTTCGATAGAATCAAATTAATCAACATACCTGAAGTGTGGGTACTTTATTGTGACGCGCAAACTGCAGAGCTGATTGATCTAGAATATCCCAACTCTTTTGACGTCGCGACAACGGTTGGCCAATCTAAACAATTATATAAACATTTTATTCCTTTGTATATCAAATATATAATTTCAGTCATTGCTCTACTTACAGTCTGCACTCCGTTGGGCAGTTCGCCGTTGTCCATGCTGCTGTTGCTGAGATCTGCGGGCCAGCGCGGAAGCGCATGCTTAACATGACAGCGGGAGCGAACCTCCTCGGAGACAGCCACAAGAGCTGTCAGATAGGCCACACTGTCTGGCGTCACCTCAAATTTGTCACGATGCAGCGGCTTGGCAATAATGCCCAGCAGCATGGTGAGTACACGGGACGTACGCGACACCGTAGTAGGTGTGGGATGACGGAAGCCCTGAAATGCCAGGTAGCTATAGATTAGGACCACATGTAGTGCATAAACGTTTTACCTTAATAAGATGCCCGACCAGAGCAAAGTGGAAATTACTGCGGAAGGACAGGCCAACAGCATGATCTAACTGCTTAAAGTGCCACTCAAGCTTCTCGCGTGTCTTCATCATGACCTCCGCTATGGTTTCCTTCTTGTCAAAGCAACCCTGTGACTTGAGCGTATGCAGATTCTGTTCAAGCAACGCCAGGCCAGCCCCATAGAGAGTAATCTCATCCAGTTGCAGTACTGAGATGGCCACCCAGAACAGGGCACGGTGTATAGGTGACTCTGGTCGCAGGAGTGGTTGAATGCGTGTTAGGCACATGACCAAAGCCTCTATTAAAATTAGATCGTTAAAGGACTCCAGTGCCTTCACCAGAATGCGCAGTAGTTGCTTAACCTCGTGATCTGTCACACTCTTGCTGATGCATCCATATACAATCAGTGCACGGGGTTGAAGGGCTGGATTGTAACAAAAGGCGAAGCTACGAGCTAGTGAAGTCCAAGTGTGCAACCACTCGCAATCGGGCACATCGCGCATACATGCCTCCATGATTTCCAGAAGTGCGTCTGTGATTACCTCCAACGAGGGCAGCGAGAGGCGTTCACGATCCGCTGGCAATGGCTGAGTGACACGCTCATTGCCCAGCCACTTGTCTGTCGGGTGGCGACAGCTGGAGCGGAAGGCCGTCACAGCCGCCGACTTGACCTTGCTGATGCCAAAGAGTAAATAGAATTTGGGCAGCGAGAACTCATCCAGTGACAATCGCAGAACACGCTGAGCTTCCTCCCCAAACGAGGGATTCGTACAGGTGCATAGTGAGTGTATAATATTGATGACCAGACCGTGGGTCGAGGCGCGCATGGAGAGCGATCCGGAGCAGACCAGAAATGTGATGGTGTGGAAGAGATAGGGTACTGAAGTGGCTACATCCAAACAATTATTAAAGGATAACATGAGCAGATAGCGGCCGAGTATGGCAATGTCATCCCACATCATATGCTGCTCCAGATACTGTGTGGGATTCGTGCATGACTTGTCCATGACGCGACACATGCGCGTAATGACCTTCTTTGACACCAATTGGACATTGGCTGAGGCCAGTGCCACAGCCGTGTCGGCCATTATCTCCACCTGTGGAGAACCCAAGCCATAGGTAATCGACTTGTGGAGAAAGTTATCCAACACCATGTCAATGAGCTCGGGAATTTGACCAATTGAGCCCCAGATCTTGGCCTGCACCGAGGGATACATTTCCTTTTGATCGATAGTCAGACAAATGAGTTTATCTAGAATCTGTGAGACCTTTAGCTTTTTGGCATCGTCATTGGATTTACAGAATTTGGTTAAATTCTTTAACCAGGGCGTCATGTATTCCAAGCATAAATGCTTCAGTTCAATGGTGCTGCGCTGGAACCCCTGAATGGACTCCTCAAGAAACTCAAGCGTCAGATGCGGCTCATTGGTGGCAAGTTTCTCACTAACGGACTTGATGAAGATGGTGTTGTTAGAGGGAATGCAAAGACCTTGCGTCTCCAGCAACTGTCCCTCGATCTTTAGGTCAAAGGTAGCTGTTAAAGCGCATAGCAAATTATAGGCCGCCGTACGTAAATTGGGATCACAGGAGCCCAGATTTAAAAGTGCCATATTAAGAAGAGTGCCTGGAACATCCTTGGGTCGTATCTTTTGATGCACTGTAACCGAATCCGGCTGGCTAAGCTCCCAGCGATTTCGTATGTGTATGATGGCTTGCACAATGTTGTCGCAGTCGTTGTGAATAAAGCTTAACTGTCCGCTTTCATTGGTTATGGATAGGGTGAACTGGTTGTCATCGACTAGGCACACCTCTTCAATTTCCGAGGCGTAGTAAACATCGTTAAGTAGCACGGAATGTGCTAATACTTTAGTTTTCTCGGCGGACGTAATTTGGAGCGCTGTCGGACCCACTTTGATGGCCACTTTGGTGTCTTTGTGACTAAGTTTTAAAGCGTTGCTAAACACCTTAAGATCCTCATCCAGCGAGAGCGTGGCGCCCGGCAGCTTCTGCTGTTCTGCATCAATAAAATCGCTCAGCTTGTTTGGTGACTCCAGGAACATCAGCTTGCGGTTGCCCTTGAGCGGTGCCAGGATGCGATCGTGAAACTTTGTGTATTCGCGGACCCATGAATTGCAGTTGTAAATGTAAACTGCATGCACATTATCATAGGCCACTGTGGGTAGCACATAAAACCACTTTTGCAGAAACTCGGTGCGAAATCGATTATCGGAGCAGGTGTGCGTAAAATCGATGACCACTTCGAAGGGCGAGTGGCAGAAGGGCTTAAGAGTGAGTATAACATGGTAAATCAATAGATCGCCATTGGTTTCGCCAATTCTGTAGGACATGGTATAGACTTAATAGGTTTTTATTATGATCAAATTATGCAACTCACTTGTAACGTCTGGCTATGTAGTAGAACACTGGATATCCTGACTTGCTGGTACCTGCTTGATAGAATATATTCATAGACTTGAGCGTTTTGAACTCTTCCTTCTCGTGCATTTGATGCTTGACCATGATTTCTTCGAAATTTGTCGAGGACATGTCAATAGAGCTCCACCGTGCATACGAGCTGAACATCATGTGTGAGTCGACTGGCTTGTGCTCCGGTGGACCCAAATAGGCCAACAGTGTGGCCATCTTATCAAAGGGTCTTCGACCAACCGCCTTGTGATCTCTACTGCTTGATAAATAGTCACCAATCTTCTCCTGATGCGTCCACAATAATCTATGAAGAGCCAGCACATTCGCATCTGAGATGAAGCTCATGCTGTGCGATGTCTGATCCACGGTCTCGCAATCGGATGCGATTTGAATGAAGAAACGGCGACCAGCCTCAAAGTGATCTCTTAGAAAGTCATTAAAGCAAAGCATATGCTGCTCCTTGGAAAATTCCACATGATTAGCAATATTCTGCAATATTTTTGACATAAGCATTAGACCTCGCTTGGCCGAGCTGGGCACCTGTTTGCCCACTATTCCCAGTTCTTGCGGAGAAACTGAAAGGAAAAAAAATGTTTATGATCATGAAGCGAAAAATTACTCGGTGACTTACCTATGGCCGGATTGATAAATCGCAGAAAGATGACGGTTCCCACGGCACCAATGTTGTTCTGCAGTAGATTTGGGAAGCGTTTGCTGAGCACTTGGTATAGGCAATGGCACATGGACCGCAACTGCGGCGGAAAACGGTCCGAGGAATTGATAATGGCATCGAATACTTTTTGCGTCAATGCGATTAAATTGTTGCGATGCTCCTCAATGTCTTCAGTGGGCTCTAGCCTTGCTGGATCCACCTCGAAGCATGTCTCCTCCTCATCGTCGAGTAGTGGTCGAATAAGCGGCTCCAGCAGCATTTGTAGATAACTGGCGCCGTAAATCTTGAAACAAAATGCCATTATCTTGCTGCCAAGCGAGTTGCCGCGAAAGAGCGTCTGCATGCAGTCCGAGACTTCAACCTCGCGATAGAACATGTTCCACAGGAGCGGGGAGAGCAAATGCTTAGCATCAAATAGCGTGACAAGAACGCGCGCCAGCTCATCCATTTGCGCAGTGGTCACCACATTAGCCAGTGCCATGGCAATGGGCAGTTCACCCTTGTCACTGATCATGGTCACTAGCTGGACAAGCTGTTCGAAGCGATCGGCCAGAACCGTCTCAGCCAACGTGTCAAACTCTGTACCCTGTTGTAGAATTTGAGTTAGAACTTCCATGAAAGCGGCACGTGTTTGTAAATCTGGATTATAACCCAGGTCAATGGAGTGCATCAAGCCAGAATCAATGTTGGCGCCGAGCAGGTTGGACATGGCTTGTATGGTTGCATTTCTAAGAGCTGTTAGTTTGCCGGCTGCCATACGTGGGCGTGGTGGCATCAGAGGAGTATTGTTGAGCTCTTTTTCCGCCTCGGAGCTATCAATACAATCGTTTAGAAGATTCATAAAAAGCGTAAAATATTTCAAGAACAATGCACTCTTCGCATCCATGAGATCTCCGCGATCTGACTCCTCGGGTTGCAGTGGGAGTCCACGTAGTAGAGCAGCCACCGCCTCCATGCAAGCCTGATCGAGATCACGAAAGATCAGTGAAGTGTTGGTCAATATGGAAGCATCTGCTGAGCTCGGAGGCGCTATTTGATGCGAAGTGCCCATCACCCAGTCTGTTAAATATTCGACGAGCTTGTTACGAAATTTCATCTCTGGCGAAAAGCCGAAATCATCACCGCCGCTTCATCATCACCTCTACAAGTTGGCACAGTTTCGTTTTGATTCTGATGGCATACACATTCATGTCCAAGTGACGCACATAGCGGACAATGCCCAACATCATGCCTTCAATACTTGTTACGCCCAAATGTTCCGATGGCGATGGCTGATCATTGTTAGGATCCTTACTCGCCTTGGGATCCAGTATGGATTTCATTATGTAAATAGTGTGCTCGATGAACTGTGTGTTAATATCCGTAACATTTACATTGACCTGACCCTGTTGATCGAAGAACTTTTCCACTATGGCTCTAATCTGATCAAATAGTATGGGATACAGTTGTGTAGACATTTCCTCGCCCACTAACTCCTTGACGTTTCTCTGTATATTTAGGCCAATCTTCTCATTGCTGCATACCAATAGCCTCAGCAGCTGTCCAATAAATCTGTAAGGAAGGCAACATAATGATAAAGCTTTTATTAATAAGCTGTTATTAATTTAGCTCACTGTGTAACTGGACAGTAGCTGACATCTTGTGGCGGCGCTGGTGGTATGGTGGACAAGGAAACTGTGCTGGGATGTAGAGAGCCATGACCAGAGCTGGTTGAGCTGGAGTAGAGCGAAGCCTGCGCTAAAGATGCCACTGATGAGTTGTTTTGCGATTGCTGCAATAAAATCTGACGACTGCTATTCCGTTTCTGAAGGCAAACACCGCCGAGTGCTAGAAGGAACCAGGTCATATTGGCCCATTCGTTGATTTGTTCTTCTAGGTCATGTTCAGAGCTTTGGTGGCTTGCACGTCGTTTTCCCATGCCACGATGAAACATTTCCGCTTGAGCATCCTCGGATTTTAGCTTGGGATATGTCTGCAGTACTTTACTAGAAACCTCCCAATTGCGAAAAGTTTCCTCCCAAGCGGGCTGGACGCCGTGTACACAATGCTCGATCTTGCGCAACAGTGTCATAATACGTTTCTGTAAAGCTTGGCGACTCAGCACATTGCCATGACTGTTATCAAAGAAACAGATGCGTGTATCCGTTGCAGCTATAATAAAAATTGTAAATCTTAAATATTATCCACAATTAACAATTGTTGACTCACATAAAGACAGCTGGGCCAGCTCCTGGTAGATATGATAATTGGGCATAATAAAGCCCACGGTTAGTTCATCGGAGCTGCAACATATCTCAGCTTCTTCGCAGAGCAGGCCAAAGCACGAAAGTGATGTCAGCACCGCATCCAAGTCGACACTCCATAGGTACATAAAGAAGACCACTTCCATTTTTATGTGCGCCTGCTTGCAAATAGCAATTTGGCTGCCAACGTGAGCATAATCTTTGTGTCGCTGCAGGAATGTATTCCTGCAAACAAGTATTTCACGCAGCCACTTTAGCACATCCGTATAGTTGGCTATCTGGTGCTGAATAAGCTTCTGCGAGATTGAGAAGAGCACCTGCGAACTGACATCCCAGAATGTATTAATAGGCGCCTCTGGATTCCAAACTTCTATTTTTTCAGGCGCATGCAAGGCCAGCAATGCCTCCATGGCCTCCTGAGCCACATCAGGCAAAGTCGTCTGATGCACCAAACTTACTAAGCCATTTATAAGCTCCAGTGTAGAGCTTTGCACTTCGTGTGCTACTTTTCCCTGTGTCTGTAAATATTAATCATAAATAAGTTTAGAATCGTATATAGATTTTAATTAACCGTAACTTACATTCAATAGAAGAGTGGGATCGGCGTGTATGAGTCGTACAAGCAGCAACAAAAGCATTTTATGAGCTGGTCCTTCCTCGGCGCGATTAAGACCCTTCTGTGTGTCCTTAGACTTGAGCGTTAGTGAAGTTATATAACGGAGCGGCGTGTGAGCTATATAGCCCTGCGTAGCTTTGTTTAGAGTATCCGTGAACAGAGCACGCAACTCAGCGGAGCGATAATGGACTACATCGGTCTGCGGCCACCAGGGAAGGCGCGGCTGGTTGACAATACGAAACGGATTCTTGTTTTGTAGCCGAAAGTCTACGTAGATATGAGCCAATCTAAAAGATTAAAGTAATCCAGTTATATATTTTAATTAGACAAGAATAGCAAAATTAATAGTCGTAACTCACCGCAACAGTGAACACACGATTACGAAATGGTAGGCTTGCGGTGAGGACAGATTAAGGCAAACCTTGAGTGCCTCAATGTTGTGCGGACTGATGCGAAAACAGGATACCCAACAGTCAATCATTAGTTCGATGTCGGCATAATTGTAGCCTTGTCCGCGCGAGAAAGGCTTGACGGGATTAAAGAGCAGTGCCTTGAGATCATTGATAAAATACTGCACCAGTTTAAAGACCACATTGTTGGAATCATTTATGTTGATATACGTAGATGCTTTGCACAGTTTGACGCAGGCAATGGCCGATGATTCCGTCACTTGTTTTGATGGTGAATGTGGACCTAGTCCACGCTTGATGCTCTCAATAAATTGTCTGGCCGAGAAGTCTTTGTCGCGAGAAGTGGATTGTGTGGACTTTGAGGGTACCTTCTCTTTTTCTTTCTCCTTCTCCGACTGCTGCAGTTCGTTAACGGTGGCTTCCAGGCTCGAGGGATTCAATATGAGCAATAACATTTGTAGTGGCCACACTAAGGTTTTGTTTTTCTTGTTCTCCGTTTTGAAGTACTCAACAAAGTCCAGAAGGGGTTCCCAGCAACTATCGAAACGCGTGTTCTATTAATAACGTCTGTTGAATCTGATGCTTAACTACTCACGTTGATATATCTCGATTCGTGCCTCGTTGCAAGTCTTGAAACTCCTGTGGATGATATTCAATCCAGTTCCAAATGGCTTTCTCCAGCGAATAGAGTAAAATTAGCGGCGGTGCTCGCTTCGAGCGAAATTTAGTAATTGTTTCTGCAAAAGAAATACGTGAGTTTATATAAATGAAAGCTTAGGATTCAGTTACCCTGCAACAACTTTGTCAGCTTGATCATGTCCATATCAATGTGTTGTATCAATTCAATGTCGTTGTAGTCGGGATTCTCCTCAGAGCACGATGTCAGCTCCTGTATGCGCGCCGAGATTCGATTAAATACCGCTGAGAAGTGATTCTGGGACAGAGCAAAGAGCACTTTTGAGGCAAGCGCTTTCAATTGAGCGGCATTTGGATTGTTATCGCTCTGCACGTCCACAAATTGTGATATTTCGCGAAGTAAGAGTTTCACATTCATGGCCTCTTCGAAGCGTGCCGTATCCTTGGTTTGATTGGTCAAACAACGTTCCAGAGTGGTCAATATGATGACCAAGGACTCGAAGTAACATCGTTCTGGCTCATGTCGATTCTGCAGTGCCTGTTGATGATGAGGAATATTATTATAAGTAAGTTTTTTAATTATAAATAAATGGTCTTTGTAAGCTACTTACAGCCTCGTTGACGCGCTGAAGCATTTTGGTCAAACCGGAAATGACCAGTGAGAAGCGGTATCGCGAGATGTGTATCAGGCATGCAACCAATTGGTCTTGGCTCATGCGTGCCTGAGTTCCATAGGCTCCGATTTTGTTTGGCAGCTGCAGATATAACGAATTTCATTGATTATTCCACAGGCTTCATTTATAGAGGGTACATTAACTATGCTACACTCCTTATAAGGTCTAAGTTCACTAAGTAAACTCAAATATTACTCTCTAAAATTGAATATATATTAAAAATGCCTGAAAAAAATTTAATTAAGAACACTCGAGAGTATTCACGCCTCGGTACGTCACAAACGACTCCACTATCCAGTTCATTCATGAAGCTACCGCCGGCCCCACATCCACCAAACCCCTATTTACACAAACACCCACACCAAAACAACACCAGCAGCAGGTACATTTTTTCACTTTACGCAAATCAACGCGTCGCAACATATTATAAGTGCTGTAAAACTCGAACCTGATCTTCGAATCTTGCTAGCAGACCAGTCGCCCATTCTCCAGGCTTTTGAGTAGCCATTGTCCAATTATTTTAGAAATGCTAAACGTTTTTTCTCTGCATTTTTAATAAAAAACTACGGAGTTTTGCAATTTAGCTGTCAATAAGATGGTTGAGGTTTAGTGAGTGTGTGTGTGTGAGTGAAGAACGATTGCGAGGTATCGAGGTTATGCAAAATCGCGGAGTAATTGGCTCTCACAGCGCATGACGTCACATTTCACTAGCTCCATATATTTGCCTTCCGTACTGTAGATGAGTGAAACGCTGTACAGAATAATCCACAAGTAATGGTGTAAAACAAGTAAATTCTGCCAATTTTAATAAATGTCCAAAATTATTTATTATGTTCTTATGAAGTAAGCATTGCACGTGTGACGTCACTTGCTGAATTCCAGTCCTGCGCAATGCGTTACCTCTTGTTTATTAACCGTGCCTATATTTTGCTATATTTATCGATAGTTGGGCAGCAACAAGCAGCGGCAATTCTCCTAAGCAATATAAAGTTTATCTTGCAGCTGTAAATATTTTTCATTAAATAACATTTTAAGCAACTTGAATACTCTTTTCCTCATATATTTCCGACTCGGTTTTGAGAATTGGCACTTCAATTAATGCCGTTATTGAACAACTTTAAGTCCAGGGGTCCAGGTAATAACGCTTAAGTGATTTCGATATTTTGATTTATCGATATCTACATCTACAAGATGGTGCTACCAAGCAGAATTTTTGGCTCGGCAGTGCTGCCAAACTGCATTTTACGTTAATTTTAAATAAGATGATAAGAATTTAGGTATTGTTAGGTATTGGTAGTTGTAGTTTATTTAATGTATCTTTTTTATGCATAACAAATGTTTTATTCTTTTGAAGTTATTGAATTTGTCTGGTAGTGTATGTTACTTCTTGCATTTGTTGTGTCAATCTCAGTGTGGGTTGTGCAATACATAATACGTATTTTCAAGTTACATAATACTAATTATATATAACGTTTCGTAATTACATATTCAGCATGTCGAGCGTATATACGTAGTTATAAATCGATTTCATAGTTATCTGAAGTTGCCTTTTTAATTCGATTTCTTCAACTATTAATTTTCTAATATTGTACGGTATAAAGTTTAGTTTAGCTATCTAAAAAACACATGTACAGTCGCTATATATTTATTGATAACTTGCGTTATTTTTGAAATAACATTGCCTCAGGTGAAAAACAAAATATTATTAACATAGAATCATTCTTACTTGTGTTTGGGTTTTGTTGGCCGTTTGGGAAGTATTTTTTTTTGTTTGTTAGGTTTTTGTTTATCAGGAAATAAATAAGTGCAATATATCAAATATCAAGTATTACATAAATTATTGAAAATGTTATACAATTATTGTTGTGAGCTTGAAAACAGGTACGCAAAATTTACATACATATGTTTGCCAATTGTCGCTTTCGATTACTCTTACATTGAATTTAGCTTTGCAAATATCGTTTTAAATGCATTTATTGATATTTGAAAAACTTACTTGATTTTTTATTTGAATTCTAGATAGATTGCATTTTGTTTGTCAAGAGCTTATATATTTATATTTATTTTCTTATGGTTTTTTGTGTATAAAGCTTTGGTATATTATAGATGACTAGATATGGTTTTTGCATTTCTTCAATTATTTTGATATTAGTAAAGCAATTTTCACTTGAACTTGTTTAACAGCTCCTTCTATGACTTTATTATATGGTTTATTTGTATGTCACGTTGCAAATGGACGTATTCTATGAGTATTAAAGTTAAAAAAATACAGCTGAAAATATTAAATAATCTTGAAAGCCGAATTAAATCATAGATGAGAGTCGTTGTAAATAGATTTCATACAATACGAGTAATAATTCGCGTTGCTTCGTTCGTGTCGTCGATCTTAAAAACTAAATGGTTTACTTGAAATTTGATTTCAATGCAGTGCGGCAGCCCTGCCGTTGAGCAGGCCTGGCAACCCTAAGCAAGAGTCGATACGAATTCTTAAGATTAGTGCTAGAATTTTTTGTTGCGTTTCTTGTTCTCTCAACTAGTAATAAAGACTAAATTTAACAATTCCTTTGGGGGCTTCAGAGACTTATTGGGTTTTCCGAATTCTTTCTTAATTTCTTAATTTTTCATAGGTTCTTAACTTAGATCGTCCACACCTGCACCTTCTCGGCCACAACACACCAACTGGCTCGCTCGTAGTAAGAGCTAACGATGTGCAGACTTGCCACATGATGATTTATCAATGCATCTAGTTCACCCTCGCGGAACACGTGATAGAAGCGATGATGCGTGGTGGCACCTCCACCCTGCGAGGGGCTGTCCAGCGAGGTGTTTGAGCTATTCGAGTGCTCCAGGGACTCGCTGAAGTTGCGCTGCTGCACTGACTGCTGCTGTTGTTGCTGTGCTTGCGATGTTGTCGACACTGTTTCCGTGGAGCTAGATGCACTGGATGTCAACGACTGAATGGCGCTAAAGTTACGACGACGTTGTCCATATTCGTGCATTCCCTCGCCAAGTTGATCTCCACCACGAGCTTCTAGTGCCTCGGCATCTTCATCTTCTTCGGGTATAGCTGGAATATCAAAGAAACATTAATAATTTGAGGGTTTTTTTTTTAAAGCCCGATACCCAAAAGATTATTTCGTGTTAAGACTAAAACAACAAAATTAAAAATAAATCTGAAACCGTTTTTTAAATTTCACTATTTTATTTAGATTTTGCGCCTAGATTTTGAAGACTGCAAGAGCTAGATCTACTAAAAGTGGTGACTATACTCCTAGGATGTGCACTCAGATCTTCTAAGCCCAAAAATAATAAAGAATTAATAAGTATTATAGTCTTAAAAACTTGATCACTATCGGATAACTATTAACTCGAAAATTATTCCTGATATATATTAACATCTTTTAAAGCTTGTGGGATGTATGCACTCGGGTTTTAGTCCTTGGTACTTATTTTGTTACTGGTATGTATACGTACATATATACTTACGATCTTCATCATCCCGCACATCGCTGTCGCCATCGTCTTCCAAAAGATAGGCAGTTTCCGGATTGAGATTATAGTGGCGGTTGCGCTTGTAGGGTAATTTAGAGAACTTGCAGTGCTCATAGATGCCAAGCGTGTAGCTGCGTTCGTTTTCCTCATCTTCCTCCTCCTCGCCCTCCTGCTCCTCGTGAATGGTGAAGCTCCTCGTCTGCGAGGACAACGATGAGGTGGAAGATGAGATAGGCGACTGCTGCAAACTAGGCTGAGTGGAAAGATTGGCCAGCATTAGACGACGCTCGCGCAGCTCATCCCGCAGCGCACTTAAATCGCCATTGGACCGCTTCTTGCCGCCGCTCAGGAACTCGCCAATGTCCCCAATTCCGTCTAGACTTCGACACTCGGCGCGATTGCACTTGTCATCCAGTTCACGTTGCAGCTGTGCTGTCAGTTGCTCGGCAAACTGGTTGCAATCCTGCGGCTGCTGACCCTGTGCCTGGCCAGATTCACGCTTCTCCGGCAACAACGGCGCACTGTCGGCATTAAGAATAATATCACTGTCATTTTGCGTGCCATTGTTGATCTGCAGCTCGCCCTTGTAGTACTGCGTCTGATTGATGCTTATGAGCTGGGCCAGTGTCGTTTCGGATTCATCACTGGATTTGCCAGTTCCAGTGCTGTGCGCCGACAGAAGCTGTGCCGAGCGTGGAGCGCTGATCACGCTGTCCACAGAGTCCGGTGACGAGGGCTCACTGGAGTCGCTGTCCAGATCATCGGTGGCCGGATTAAACAATTCCAGGGAGAGCAGCTTGGAGTTGCTGCCCGCCATGCCAGATCCCGACGCGCGGCGCACAATTGGAAAACTCTGGCGTTGCAGCTGCAGCGACTGTTGCTTCCGGAACTTGGGTATTGGTGGCATCTCCCGAATCGTTTGTCGCGTGATCTTGTGTGCTGTTGTTGGTGTCGCTGTCGTTGTAGTTGTAGTTGCAGTTGTTGATGATGGCTGCTGTTGCTCCCGCTGCTCCTTGATGTGGGCCTCATCAAAGCTGAAACGAGCTGGCTTCGCAGCTGGCGTAAAAATGGCCATTGCTGCCGACACAGCTGCCGTGGACTGCGGAGGCGATGTCACCGTGCCCAGAATGGCGGCTGGCGAGTGGGCGGGTGTCGGGGGACAGGGCATTATGAGCGGCGAGGTTGGCACTGAGTTTGTAGGCGGCACACGTGCGTGGTGCTGGCCGTTGGGCGTGGCAGCTGTTGTGGTTGTTGTTATCGCTGCTGTTGTACCCATGGCAAGCGCCGTCTGGGCGGCAGTTCCGTTGCTGGAACTGGAGTTGCTGGAGCTCGAGTTGGAGTGCTGATGTTGTTGCTGATAGTTGAGCTGCTGCTGATGCTGCTCCGGCTTAGGTATGAATATGACCGAGGCGAAGCTATCCTCGGACTCGATGCTCGTGTCCGATTGGAGGCTGCTATCCTTGGAGGAATCCGAGCCGGATTCTCGCGAGTGCCGACGTGCCTTGGCCTGCTCGCTATCCGCACAGGCGACGCACTCCTGTTGATAGGCACTGCAGTGGCAAATGTTCCCAAGACTGCAGTCCACGATGCTGCAGTAGCTCACGGGACCACTCGATGGATTGGACAGTAGAAGATGAGCCGGAAACAGGCTGCCAGCGTTACTTGTCAGATGATGATGATGATGATGCTGATGATGCTGGTGCGGATGTGTGTGTGTCGCAGGTGATGACATCTGTTGCTTGCTGTTGTTGTTGTTTGACTGCTGCTGCTGTTGTTGCTGCTGTTTCTGCTGCTGATTGTCTGGACACGGTGTTTGTGACGGGGGCGACGGGGAGCTTTTGATATTTTGCATGAGCTTATTAATGCCCGTCTTGGTCACACGCTCCAGACTGCCCGTGGAGCTCTTAATTTTGGTGGTGAACCCCTGTCGTATCACCTGTAGCCGCTTGGAGAACAATGCTGAGCGGCAGAGGAAGGCCTCATTGAGTGAGGTTTGCTTCTGGATACGTTTGCGTACGCGATCCTTCTCCCTCAGTCGATTGCCGGTCATCAGATCCTCATTCAAGGAGCTCTGCTTCCGCAGAAACTGGGCAGGAGCAGCCGTACTCTCGTTAGCCTCACTTCCAGCCGGAGGGGAGCCCGTCGCGGAGGCCGTCGAGGAGGAGGCGTGCTGATGAAAATTAGACGCATAGCAGCCGGTACGCGTGTAGAGGCTACTGCTTACAGCGCCGCTGGCGCCGTTGTAGCTGCTGACCATGTTAAAGGCGGCGGTGTCATTTGATGGAGATCCGTTGGGGTCGCCCAAGGGCTGGTTGACGTCGTCCTCGCAGAGGGACTGCTTCTGCTTGATGAGCTTGGGCCGACGGCTGAGCGTGCTACCCGCACTGGCCGTGTCCGTCGGCGAATGGCGTCCATTGAGCTGCGACTGCGTCTCTGGTGCATCGAGGAGCAGAGCGGATGTGGCGCTGGCCTTCGTTTCGCACGGCGCCAGGGGACCACCAAGGCTTGGAACACTCGACCGAGAGCGTACTATTTGACGTGGCGGCGTCTGTAGAATGCTGCCCAGACTGCGCGACTTGAGGCCAGCGGAGAGCGGAGGATCGGGAAAGTCTTCAAAGTCTTCGAGACGACGGAGCTCAATGGGCAGATCCTTGGCGTCCTCATAGTCCAGACTACAATTGTTTCTAGCCTCCTTCGAAGTCCATGACTCCAGGAACCAAGCATGTCGTCGACCGCTAGCAAGTTTCTATAAAATAAAATATTATCATATCCTTATGGAGGGAGCTGGGGAAATAATTTACTCACTTGAATGGCGCGACGTACAAAACTGTAGCAGGACTCGCCCGGCGAGGACGAGCTTAGACTGGAACTGTCGCCGTCACCCGCCGAGCGACTGGAGTTTGTAGAGTCCTCCGTGTAGGCGTGATATGGCGGCAAAAAGTCATCGTCATCGTCGTCGGAGTTTGAGTACGAGTAGGTGCGATTCTTGGGCGGTTGCCATGGAATGAGGACATCCTGCGACTCAAACCGTCGATGTCGCTGCTCCAGCGCCCACACAGTGATAACCACACGGCCGCCAATGCGCAGAATACGCGCCAATTCCCTTAGAGCTCGGACACGTCTCTCAGTGGTGGCAAAGTGATGCACCACGGCTAGAGAGAGGACTGCATCAAAGCTATCATCGCGAAACGGCAGCTCCAGATTGTCGCACAGCGCCACCTGTGGGCCAAAGAGCACAACATGGTTATGATTAAGTATATGGCTGGGGAAATATGACTATAACGAAGTGCACGCTGCAACTGCACCGCCAGCCAATTAATTTATCCACATCAAACAAAAGAGAAAACTCTTAGAGACCACGCACGCACTGCCGCCAATGCAGATCCCTTAACTTCCCATCACAACCTCCGTCCCCACCCTCACCATCATCTTTAGCCACTTTCTTGAGCAACCCGCAAAGTGGGCAATAAAAATTGTGCAAGCTGCAGCAAACGTTGGGTAAGTCATGGTTAAGTAAACAACCAATGGAATTTCAGAGATGGTCTTGTAATTTTATATAGTCTTTTTGGTTACTACTTGTTGGAGGAGTTTAACATGGGGAAAGTGATATTTAAGTATAAGTAAATTAATATATTATACATTGTATAAGTAATAACTATTTTGTTTCAATTTGTTTATTTATATAGAGGCTACACTTTCCACAAATAATTATTTTATAGAATTTTGTGAGGACTTCAGCATGGGGAAAGTGATATTTAAGTATAAATAAATTAATATATTAAACATTAGAAAAATAATAAATATTGTGTCTTTAATTTGTTGATTTATATAGGGGTTACACTTTTCACAAATAATAATATTATTGAGTTTTGTGTAATTAATTATAAATGACTATTTGAGTTTAAGCGTCGAGCAAAATCAATTGAGTCAAAATATTTTTATCACACTATTTTATTTATTTTTGTTGCATTAATATTAATTGCTGTTTTTTAATATAGTTAAACAATGTAATGTATGGTTATTGCTTCAGAAAGCACTCAATATAATGCGGTATTAATTGCTTTTCAAATTGAAATTTAATCCAATTATCATAGCTTACTTTGCATTATGGAATAGCGTGTGCACTATGGTGCACTTGTCCGTTTATTTCGGAAAATAGTCGATATTGAGTTAAAACATTTAATGATCACTGATATTTGGTCAGATTGTCCTGGATATTTGTAAAACCTGAAATCTTTCCCTACAAAAAGTCATTTTCTGACTGATTGTTTCGATGGGAGAAATTTGATATTGTTCTCTGATCTTTTGATTCAGTTTTAATAGCATATTATAGCCCCACTTCCTATTGATATCATAAGACCAATGCACAAATCTCGAACAGAATTATGGTTTCCTTTATTAGTTATTTATTATTAATTAATTCGTAAAAAATTGTCAAATTTGCCATGGTGGAGTGCTAAAACTGTCAGGAGCTTACTGTAGACTCGTTCTTGTTGGCAGCAACAATTTTGTATTTGGTTAACGCTTTCGCCTGATGAAAACTGGAAGTTGGTTTACTCAATTTGACGTTGTGAGCGCACACACACGCGCACACTCATACACACAGATAGTTCAGCTTCTGAGTTCTTGTTTTGGTTAGTTCCAATTGAAAAAGTTGTTGACGGTGTTTTTTTTTTTAAATGTGGGCCAGCAAACTGACCTAACCCAACTCTGCGGTGTGTGTATGTGCCTGAGTGTGTGTAAGTTGTTATTCTGTCGTTGTTTATTTTGATGTTATACTTGTATGTGCGTCATCTACGTACGAGTATATTCATTTCCATGTCACGGCCGGCACTAATAGTTTCAGCTAAACCATTCGAAAAGGAAATAAACGAAATTCTTTCAAAACTATCTGAATGTGGTAGGTAAAGAGTAATGCAATTGACAATACCTCTACTCAATCATTTTTAGTTTCATTTGGAATTTTTCCATAAACGACCATCAATTGCATTTTATGACAGTTGGAGGGAACTTTCCTTGGGTAGAAAGGAAGCTTGCTCTGGGTGGCAGTTTTTTTAAAATCTATTCTCTATTAAGCGATTTTTTAAAAATATTAAATTATTTGAAAAATTGGTTATACTTAATTTTTCGCCACTACCCACAAATACGTGTAATTTGAACGTTGCTATTAAGCTGATGTTGTTGTGTCTGTGCTTGTGCAAATGGAAAAAGTACAGCCTTGACCCACCAAATAAGAAAAAGCCTTCTTTTCTCGCTTAATTCATCTTTCTTTTAATCTATCCTTCAGTATGTACGGTAACATCAGCTGTCCAGGTACTTGGGATGTAGCCAAAAGAGTCTATGCAACAGACGTTGTGAGTCACACAACGTCATTACCTCTTTCCACATAAAATATCGTTTAAGATAAGTGCTTAAGCCCAGATTCGGCAATTGTATCTGCACTCAATTTTTAGATAACATATTAAATGCGATGTCAGTCATAGTTGCAGCTTGTTTTTAAAAGTATGTTTCATGACTAGACGACGACATTTGCATTTATGATCGTATAAAACGCAACATAAAAAATGCATCGCACTCGCTTTGGGTTTTAGTTCTTTATTCAAGTCGCATTCAAGTTGTCTAGTTCTTTCTATATTTGTTTGTTTTTGAACTCATGCTCATGCATGAATACACATGCTCACTCACATTTTTCTATGCTCTTTATAAATTGTATTTATAGCAGTTGCCATTTTTTATACACACACACATACACACACACAAATGCATTGTGGGTGTGTAATGTCACACTGGTCGGTCACATTACGCTTTAGAAATTTATGTTGACAGGTTTTCAATGCAAGCTTAGTTGTCGCAGCGAGTGTCAGGTGAAAAATGTTACGCATACGCCACGTTGCGCACTAATGAGGCCAAAGCACACCAAAGGCAAATTGAAAGAGTGAAGCAAAAAAAAAAATGCCAACTGAAAATATACTTATGTTCATGTAAAGTATGCACTTATTCATGCCCTTTTGTGTTGGCCTTCCTGGGCCACAGCTTATTTAAAAGGCGCTCACTAACAAATGTAAAAAATTAAGCATCAAGTTTTAGAGTAAAACTACTGCTTGTTTCAGGTGTCGGGGGCAAAACTGAGGCTCGAACAGACCGATTTCTTTTAGAGTGCAGGGAATCCCGTTGCGCTCGCTATGCTTCCCGTTTTCCATTCGGTTTTTTTTATGTTTCACTTTTTATGCGTCATTTCGGCCAGAAACAGAAAAAAAGCAATTTATGGGCTCTCGCCTGCAGGCTGTATGTATGTTATTTGGTTTTGCGGCGAGCTTAATGCCTGCTGCATAGTCTGTCCCACTTGGCAGTTTATTGCTTTACAAAATTATACTAAATCAGGCCATGCACGAGTTGAGAAATCAAAGTTGTCAGGCAGCAACTAAAAGTTTCCATCACCAGATACAGTTGAAGCGAACTTAAATTGGTTTTCCACAATGTTGTTTTGCATTTATTTCGCTTTGTTTGTTTCCTGCCACATCCACAGCCAAACTGCAAATGCATTCGCTTTCAAGTCACGTGACTAACTTGTGCGTTTGCATTTTATGCATTTGAGTTTACTTAATGCAAAAGAACACATATTGCATGTCATCAGAATTAAATAAAGCCAAATTTGACATACTTTGAGAAGCATTCAATTGAATAATGTTGCCAAAAACCACGAAATGGGTCGTATACTTAATATTCTCAGCAGTTGCTTTTAGGGAAACTTAGTCTGAAATTTCCTATTTTTTTTAAATCTTTTTTGAGTAATTCTGGATTTATTGATTTGAAATAAAATCACTAATTGTATTGTCAAGCCAAACTGGGTCGATTAGTTGTCAATAATAATAACTAAATGGCATATAATTACATTAAATTATTATTAATGAAAGTCATTAAAATTTCAAGGACTTGGCCATTGTAAACAAAAGGCAATTATAGACACATTGCTTTGCTGCATAGCCAAGATAATGATAATGGGACAGGTTATTAAATAAATGAAAGCACTTTGCAGCTTGTGCCATGTAACCAGCTTGGTAGCCCTGACAACCATTGCAATGCCATTGTACCAGGCAACCAACTAAGTCGCCGTGTCCTCGTTGCGTCCTCGCCGGCGTTACATGCGAAGTTCAATTCCACGCAATGCCAGTAGTAAATGCAATTTAAATGCGAAAAATGCCTGCAACTGAGCCTAGAAAGGGGGTGATGGAGAATAGGAAAACTGTGCATTTCTTGGAAAATGGCATTTCTCTCCTAAAAATGGAACCATAAATAAGAAATGCGAAACAAAACGAAGCGTTTGTAATAGATTATTGCAAAAAGAATTGCATACCACAAGGAACAACTGGGGGTGGAAAATTTATTGTTCACAGTAATAAATAAGAGAAAATGTTGTGGGTTTGAAAGTATACAATGCATGCTATTCAACTGTCGATTTAATTGTAAACCTATTAATAGAAAACTCTAACTAAGTAAAGCATGGAATGATTTCGATGAAATAGATTTTTTTTTCAAGAAATAGTTATTTCCATTCATTTCAACATTTCTATGAACTAACTGTCCAGTTTTAGGCAATTTTAATTATTATAATTTCTAAGGAAAGTCTCAAAATATTTTTGTTAAAGTTGCATGTCAGATGTGTAATTTTAATTTAACAGAATGTTCAAATTTTGTTACAATAGGCTAATAATTATTTAATAAATATAAAAATAAAACCATTATTCATTGAACTTATATTTTAATTGATTGTAAGTTTGAAGACTGGCCAACTGGACTAATTCCCAGTGTGACTGAATATCGATTGAGCGTTAAGTGGAATGCAACTATGGAGAAGTTTATTGAAGAGACGGTGCAGTTTATTACACTTCCCTCTAATGACCGAATAGCTGCTCATTTATGACTCTATTGTTGGCCATTGTAATTATGTGGGCATTAAAGCTCAACGCTGGTAATAACAGAGAGCATGTGCAAATAGTTTCAATGATAAGCATAATTTATGCGTTGCAATAATGGCAACTGGGCTAACAAGTAGCATCGAGGGCACTCGAGCCCTGGACTCTGGCTAATATTTGAATGTGGCAACTGTGTTTGCTCGTTGAGGCAAAATGGGTCAATTGCATGGCCAAGCAATGCAGTAACGGAAAAGAAAAGCAAGATAGAAAGAGAGAGAAAAGGAAATGAATAGTTGTTGGCTTGCAAAGAAGTGGCACACAGACACACACTCGCACACACTGGCACACCTTGCAGTGTGAGTAATTTGCTGACATCAATTACAATTTCATTGCGTTCATGACATTCGCACTCACCTCACCACCCTTTTCATGTGCTGCCTTGCTGAGCCGATAGCAACGATCTATGCCAATGGTGCAAACAGCGGGATTACACTGTGTAAGGTAACGCCCACTGCCACAGCCCACATCACAGACGACCGAGCCTGGCTCCAGGTTGTCCAGAAACTGTGCCACTCTCGGACGCACGGGTCTCGTGGGCTCCTCGCAGTGCTCGTAGACGTCGTGGACGTAGGCACGTTCTAATGCTGCTGAACGGCCGCTGGCATCACTTGATGTACCTGTTGTTGTTGTGTTTGCCGTCGTTTCATTTGTTCCCTTTGTTGTTGGCCGCATTAGAATGCAGGGCGTTTTTGCCTGTGTCTTTGTTGCCTCCGTTGTTGCACTCCCAGTGTCATCTGCTGTTGATGTTGTTGCACCTATTGTTGTTGTTGGCGAGCCTGTTATTGTGGGCGATATTACCGTGGGCGCCAAATTCGCCGCTTGTGTTATACTAGACGCAGCATTTGTTGCAGTTGTTGTAGTCAATTGTTTGGTCATTGTAGCTGCTGTTGTTGTCGGTGCGCTTGCTGCTGCTGCTGCTTCTGCTGCTGATGTTGATGAGCACCTTTCAAAGAACGTTGACAGGCAAGCCTCATCTGTAAGTTAAAAAGAGATAGACACAGGAAATGTAAGTAATTTTCTTGCCATGGTCAAAATGGGTATAATAGTGTTGTGAAATGTATGAAACACGCAGAAGGAATCATCTCCGACCCTACAGTATATATAAAATCTTTCGGCTCACTAGATCATATAGATGTATGACGAACAATTAGTCGAAAATCTAAAGCCGCATCAGCAAACCTACGGAGTGCCTAACGGCGTGCAAATACGTATGCGGCTATCGGAGTGCCAGGGCACAGGGTATCCTACATTCGAGCACACTCGACTGTAGCCGCACCTCCTCGAAGCGAGCAGAGTGCGGAGACCCCTTGTTTTTAATAATTATATTCTAATTTAATAAAAAAAATGATGAGAATATAAAAAAAATTTTTGCCTTAAGAATATGTATTTTTATAGACAGAAAAGTTTTCATTCCAAAGTCCATAAACTCGAATTTCCAAGGAATCATGTTTGCATTGGTATACAATACTCGTATGCAAACTGCACAGGTATTTATAACGTGCCAACAATTTGTATAATTAATGCAATTTGGTTGGCCTAATACGAAACATAAACTTAAAAGTTGCGCCCCATTGCATGTGTGGGTGCTGTGCCTTGTCGAATGTGTTGTTGTTTTCAATGTTGTTGCTGTTGCCGAATGCATGACATCAAGTCGTAAAATCGTTACTGCAACGTCGGCAAACCCACACATACTGGCATATGGAAAATTCTTGTCAACGCCGTCATTGGGCAACTTGCATACCGGAAATGTAAAAGTGCATGACATGAGTTTGCATTGTTGTTGACATTTTCTAACTGTATTTCCGGTACCAGTTACCGTTGCGTTGTCGTTACAATTACTGCTTATGTTGTTGCCCGAGTTTCTAAGAACTTGTCAGCACGATAAATTGCATTAAACGAGGCGCAAGAAATACATAGAACTTGAATAAAACTGGTCCCAATTGTAGGGGTAGTCCCAAGGCAAAAGAGCAGGCGAAGTTGTAGGGGAAGCTGCCGTAGTAGCCATCGTGTTGGCAAATGCAATTATAATTGAAATCAGATTAAAAGCGAATATAATGGCAGCAGTGATGCAGAAAATGCCGTAAGTCGGAGGATAGCACAAAGTGCAAAATAAAGAGTGTGCGAATAGGTGTTAATGGGTGCATGTGTAGGTGTTTACGGGCATGCCGAATGGGCTGTAAATATATTTTATGATATTTAATTTAATACGCTGACCTTTCCAAAAAATATCAATAAAATTGCTAACAATTAGTCTGCCAACATTTAAGTTTTTTTTAGTTTGACAATATCTCAGTAATTAATAATTTATAAAAAAAAACTGTTCCACAGAAATTAGTCACAGAATAGTTTGATCAAATTTGAGTTACGAGTTGTTCTTATTATTAAAGAAGTTTAGTTAAATTTGCATTTTTCACCAATAATGTTAGATAAGTAATGTAGCCTTTCATTTGCCATTTTCACTTCCGTTCTCGTTGTCAAGAAAGACAAGGATTCCGTATATTGAATAGTCCTTTCAGTTGTGTAATGAACATTCATTAATGTCATCAGCATATTCGTCGATATTTTTTGCAATTTGACTACAAATATTACGCATACGCCCCGCCCCCCTCTACTGTATGCGTATGCATAATATTTTGTGGCTTGTAAATGCGGTTGCTACGGTTGTGTGTGTGCCAGTCTATGTGTGTGAAATTGGGCCTACCTTTTGTTAGGCCGTTGGTGCGCTGATAACTCGCATTCAACAACGCCGTCGACGTCAGTTCCGCTGATAACATGCGACGTGGCCAGGACGTAGGACGAGAAATGACTTTACGAGATTGACAATAGGCAGAGGCGGTTCTTCCTATTGTTGTTGCTGCTCTGTGTGCTGTTGTTGATAATGATGTTCACGACGATGAGGAGAATAACGAAAATGACAGCGACAACGACTACGACGGCGTCGCGTCAAAAAATCAATGTGCATGCATTATTTAAAGTCAGTTGGTTGATTCGTTGCCTGGTTGGTTTAAGCCCAAAACAGGCGGCACTTGAGTTTTAATATCGCCTCTGACAACGGATCAGACACCGATTGCGAATCCAACTAGGTTGTGTTATTTTCAGATTTTCGAACCGGGGCACGTTTTATACGATAATTTGCTCAATTTTGTTTTGAAATCTATCATTATAGCAACTATAAGCAGTAATTGCTATTGCTGTTGTTGCTGCTTGTGACTGCTGTGGCAAAGGACACGGACACGGACACGGACATGGACACGCGCTCGCTCACACACAAAATAGGATACACAAAATGCTTTTCAGTCGTGCTCCTCTTGCTGCTACTGCTACTGCTCCCGCTCCTTGTTCTGCCTTTGTTGCTGTCAATGTGCCTGCCAAGCGATAGCCTGCCTCTGGCATATGACGTTCTCTTTGTGTATGTGTGTGTGTGTGCGTTTTGTTTGCGTATGCGTGTTTGTGTGTGATTTTCTGCTTCTTATAGACACTTTTCACTTGCACTTTTCACCAGCAATTTTTCGCATTTGCTTTCTTTTTTATATTAATTGCATGTTTTTGATTCTTATTTCAATTCTAGGCCATCAGCAATTGGCGCTCTTATTTTTTAATATATACAACGTGCCACTGTTTGTGTGTTTGTATGAGACTGTATGTTTCTGTCTGTGTATTTGTATTTGGAGTGCGTTCTGTTTACCGCTGCCGCGTGTGTATGCCATGAATTAACGTCGCGTACTGGCCATAAAAGCACGCGCATATCCTTTTGTTCAAGGATGGTGTTACCATGTGGATTGCATTCGAGCGAGCTTTTCCACTAACTTGACGAAAGCTTCAACATACAGCTGTTGTCAGATAGGGAAAGTGTTTCGGAGAGATAAAGAGAGTGCAAGGGAAAATAGAGAAAGAGAGACTGAAGAATAAACGTAAATAAAACGAACATATTTTATGATCTTATAAATTAGTAATAATACATTCATTCATTAATTTTATTCATTTATATTGATTTATAGACTCAAAAATAATTTTTTTATAATTTTACTATAAATATTAAATAAAAGTGCAATTAAGTACTAATAAAAACTATTTAGGATATTACTTCATCAATTAAAATTTAATTATTCCCAACTTAAGATTGAACAACAATGGAATTTTATAGGTTGCAAATTGGATTTCGTGCTGTGGCTGACTAAAAATAGCCAAAGTCGGGCCACTTAAAATAAAAAGCTTAATGGCTTTGTTTGTTTCCCTACGTCAGACTGTCAAATTTCATGAATGAATTCCCCGCAGCAATTGAAGACAGCAATAGAGACAGAGACAGAAGCAGGACAGAAATAGAAGCAGAAGTAGAAGTAGAAGTAGAAACAGAAAGAGAAGTTTCGTCAAGTAACAGGGGAGGCTATCCAAAATAGACATGTTCCGATAAAATAGGCGAAAAATAGCACAGAGTTCTTGATATTTTGCGCAGCGCAGACTCTACACTGACTGCCACATATGCTCGCACACTTTCCCACTCACAAGTCATGACTGTGCCGCCCTCCACTTCTCTTGTCTGATTATTTTTGATGAATGAAAAGCTTTTTCTTTGGCCTGCCGCTATCTGCGCTGTAGGATGGCAACTTCTTACCCCTTGGGTCCCCGTAAATGTCAACGAAAATTTCGTTGTAGTTTCAGAAAACAAGAGTCAACTGACGTTGAATAGTAAAAGCTAAGGCTAGTGAGTGTGAGTTTTGGCTTTTAGCAAGGGTAGTTTTGGTCTGGTTGAGGCTGGCTGGGTGGCTTAACTGGTTGCCCTAGCGTCATATGGTTTTTTTTGTAAGCATGACTAATATAATCAAATGGGCAACAGAGCTCTGGATATGGCGTCGACATTTTTGGCGACATGCCAATGAGTTTAGCAAATGCGAGTTGAGCGCCCCCAACGTCAGATAACCTTAAACAAAATATTATGCCCCCATTGTGAGGGAGGACAGCATGTGTTGATGTCGTCACAAAAGCCATGGTGATTCATACAGCCGGCAATATTTGCTTTCCGCAACGTTTTATTACTTTTTTGGCATGTGACAAATGATAGGCAGCGACCGTCGTCGTCCCTGCCTTCCCTATATCCCTACCGGTCCGCTCACCACGCGTATTAGCAAAAGGAAAAAAAAAAATGAAAAGAAAATTAGGAAAATGCAATAACCATATGTCTCAATTGTTATTGTTGGACAAGAGTCTACAAGTTTAGCGACTGCTCGATATTTAGTTGAAATTGTAAAAGTTTTCCATTGTGATCTAATGATACCATGCTAATCAAACTGGTATCATCTACGAATAGGCAGCATCTGCATCTATATGGTATTAGTATTTGTATTATTTTTTAAATATATACATGTATATTTTGGCCTTGGGCGACTTATATCTTACGAATGCGGCATCATTAGTTGTTCTCCAGTCATAAATCATTTACAATGCACTTATATGGAACAAGGGTAATCAGAATATTCAGGATATGGACTGCACTGCTAATAATGTCACGTAGCAGAGCTTTGGACAGCCAAGTGCACACTCCATTCGTTAAAGCCCCACTCGGCCTCTCACCAATCCTGGGGATTCAACTTAACGCCGACATTTATGGCAGCAATGTCAACTCTTCATTTCGTAAGTGCAATTAACAGAGCATTACTTAAAAGTAGATAAACTGCAGCTGAAAATACATGAGTCACTCAGCAGGTAATTTAGATACTTTCATCTGGAGTTTAATAAGCTCTTCATAAATTGAATAGCTGAATATGCCACATACATTTTTAGCTAATTTTAGGAATCATAAACATTTATAAGGATAAGGTAGAGCATACTCTTGTAAGAACTTAAAATTAATTACATTTGAAAGTATTTGAGGACTGACCTGTATATTTACTAGCCTGTATATTTAGTCACACCGTATTTTGGTCAGAGAGGCATTAGAGAGGCAATATGAAGCTGGGGAAAAATTAGTTATAACCAACATTCTAGAAGAACTGGGCATTTATATATTTATTTACATATTAACTAATTTTCAATAATTGCAGTAAAGGTAAAGAATATGTGTTTCGATATTCATTTAAGTTATGTAGAAAATAGTTATTATCAACCGATCGTTATTAATTGCCAAATCGTTATACATATATTCCTTTCTGTCTGTTACTTATTATTTTAATTTTCTCAGAATTAAAACACCTTAGCAACTTCGTGTATAGGGTATTTAAATGTGCTAAATATTATGCATAAACATGCGCAACAGCAAATACGAAACACAAAGTATTTTGCTTGTTATCTGATTCAAGGAAAAGCAAATCTGCTCGACTACAAGCGACAAATAAAACAGCCCAGGGAGCAGACCGCTAATGTCCTTGCGTTGCTTTCAGTTGAGTGTGTTTTCGTTGTGTGTGCGGCAAATGGTGTGCAAATTACGCCGGAAAAGCGCGGAAAACAAGCCGCCTACACAGAGTTACTTCTATTTCGTATTGTTGTTGCTATATCAACAGCAACAACAACAGTAAGAAGTAGAAGTAACTGTATGTGTCGGCCCCAAAAAGTATGCAACACAAAATTTGCGAGCATACCACGTACCACTTGCTATCCAGATAAAACTTGTCGGCATAACTTAGCTGTGGTTTGGCCATCCCTTAACACACCCCGCCCCCTGTTTGGCATGCAATGTTAAGCGCGTGGCGACGACGGCTAAAAACGTCGCCATTTTGGATGGTCGCGTGTTCTGGGCAGCCTTGCGATGTGGGCTGTTCTTTTTTGGTGGACTTGGGACACTCTTTGGCAACATGTACTTTCAAATAGTTCATATCTTGTTGCGCATTCTCTCATGTGGCACGGTCAGTGCTCGGGGTGGACATTGGAGGCCTGACGTCAGCGCCACACACACATATACACACAAACACACATACATACACACACAATAGAACGACTTCGCCCACATTCAAGGCCAAACAATGGGCGCCAGAGCCAGTGTCGCGTGACGTAAAAGGATATTGAGTTTTCTTTTATTTTCTCTCTAGGAGCCTAAGACGATTTTCTGTAATAGCCATTCACTTGTCACGTGGTGACACAGCCAATTAAAGTTGCCGTTACAAAGCTTAGCGCGGCAAGCTTTTTAGCTGTTCAGCAAATACACAAACCAAGTAATCACGCCCACAGTTCCAAACCATGGGCACAGGGTAGTTTTGAGAGTTTCGTCGCTAAAAGTGAGGAGCTGAAATATTAAATTAAGTGAAACTTGTAACTATTCAATGTAATTTAAAATACGATTAACGTTTTGCAAAGCCTTAATAATTAGTATTATTTTTCGTATTTGTAACATATTTGTACCATAGCAATAAAAATGGGAAAATAAGATTATAAAGATTTTACTTTGCATTTTATAGTAAAATTTAAAAATTTAAATTTCTATTTTTATATGAAATCCTGTAACTCCTGCAAATTTAAAATTCATGCTCATGTTATTTGTAAGTAATTTTATTTCCATTTATTTATGTTCAAGTCTTAAATGGCAACTAGTTATTGGTTCGTTAATATTTAGGATGGTAAGTTGTTAACAAATAGAGTTTACAGCAGATTGCTGAATGCACGTTCTTAGGGTTTTGACTAGAAGTGGAGCTGGAGAGATGCTGAATCCATTTAGAATCGCGTTATCTTGCTATTCTCTGGCGAGGGCGGCAAGGAGCAGACAGAGGAGCGCGAAGGACTTTGCTGTGGACGTGGAGGTGGACGTTGTGGATTGATGTTGGCATTGGCCTGGCGAAGATTGGCGAAGAACTGCTGGCGTCGTGGACCGCCGCCCCGCAAAGGCAAAGTGGGAATCTCACTAGGTGACTGATGATTCATCTCCTCCTGCGAACAGTGGCGCATGGCGGGATTTACGCACTCATAAACGCTCTGTAAGGGAGTAAAGAAACTTAAAAATCGGCGGATTGAGTTATTGAATAACTTACCTGTTCCGAGGAGTACTGATTGTTCTGGGCAAAAGCGAGGGAAGTGAGCGAGGGCAGTGCTTGGGCAATATCAGAGCGCTCAATGCCGCGCACAATGAGAAAAGTGCGGGGTATGAGAATGCCCACAAGGACAGCCCAGCCACTGGCCTGCAATCCCAGAGGAATGGCCGCATCCCGCCATTCGTCGCCAAATAGCGACAGAGTAATCCACACCGACCAGATGATCAGCATAAGCACAGCTCCAATTACAATCAGAATTCCCTCACGATAATTACGCTGCGATCTATAGATGAATGGCACCAGACTAACCAATGAGCAAAGCAGAAGAAAATCATAAGCCAGGAGTCCCCACAGCCAGCGGCCGTAATAGATATTCTCGCAGGAGACGCTCTCCGATGCCATGTGCATGACGACGAGCAGCTGGACGGACATGCCCACCTGGACAAAGATGCTGAATGCACAGATCACCGCCTGGATATAGCCATTGACATGGGATAGAAAGCCACCTTCGGAGCCAATGGATGCGAGCATTACGGCCCGGCAAAGCAGCAGGGAGAAGACAAAGCAATATACCAGCGTCATGATGAACACACGCACGGCACAAAGCGTATTGAGGATGTTGACATCCTCGAAGGTGACGTGCGAGTTACGTTGCTCCCCCACATATTCCATGGAGAAGGGCACAAAGGAGCAGAAAACAAGTACCAGGGATAGCAGTAACAATATAGAGGTCACTGGATTGCCCTCGAAGACGTCGCCCAGTGAGATGCGCACCACAATGAACACAAGAATGGCCAACGTGGCAATCAGGCCCAGAATGGCCGCCGTCAGGCCCGTTGCCACCCATGTGTCCAGTTTGATTCGCCAGAACATTACGGATTCGCCATCGAACAGAAACGGATGACGTCGATTGTCGCCCGCCGTATACTGACAGTTGAAGACTAACCCGAACTTGGTCTTCAGCTCGAGACTGGTGTGGTTATCCCGATTGTAGTGATAGTAGGTGGTCACATTCGTCACAAAGTTCTGGGAGGCAATCTCACGCAGTTCCATGCGCGACTCCCCCATTAAAACGTTCACCATTTCCAGTTTCTTTTGATACATCTGGAAGGTCATTGTCGTGGACAGCTTACGCATCCGCAGCAGCGCCAGCAACTCGGCAGTATCATGTGGATGACGATACTCCGGGGTGCGCCAATCCTCGATGAAATTTAGAAAGTTAAAACAGCTCTCCAACACATGCAGGTCCTCGTTGCGCTTGCAATGCTTTGCGAGAGATCCACGCAGCCAGCTCATCAGATCCACAATGGGTCCGGCCAGAGCCAGAACTCGTGAGGGCATCACAGTCTTGCCAATGAGCACCTCGTCCAGGATTGTGGGTATGGAATCCAAGTCAATCGTGCGTAGCTCAATTTCATTCTCCATCAATATGAACGCCTTGTTGGGCAGCTCTGTAGGGCAGTTATAAGTTAATTTATTCATTTATTTATTTTTTTTTAATAATCCATAGTGGTGTGTCACATTCCACTTACCCTCCAGGAAAGCGTGCTCTGTACGCTCCGTGGGCACGGCAAACACAGTGCCATTCTCCTTGAAGTGATTGGGCATCTTGTTGCCAAACAGTATGTAGACATTGTCTTCACTCTTGAAGTGCATCAGACACATGTGCTCCTGCCGTGCTGCCTCCATGAATTCGTTGTAAATATCCAAAGTCTCGGTAACTATTTCGACAGAGGCAATTTTCTCGCCCCAGGGCATTTGATGTAGCAAATGTGCCACCTTGGGAAAGAGATGGGATCGTGTTGAGGGTATGGGCCACACATTGTACTCCAAGTCCCGGATGATCGATTCAAGCTGTTTGTACAGATCATAATCCAGGAATATCCCCATGGAATACTGCGAGCATTGCTGCAAATATTGCACCTCCTGAATCAACAGACTCTCGGCCAGACTGGCATTGTCCACATGAATCGCACGCATCCCTAAGAAAACAAACCAAATATCTTATAGAAACCTGGTCTCTAGGTCGTTCGTTATTATACTAACCAACTTCAAAGTCAGCGGATATAAGATTGGCTTGATTTACGCGATTAATGACAAAGAGTGCCGATGCAGGATCGCTGGTTAGAACACTCAGCAGAACATCACCTTCAATAATCTGCACCAGCTCATGCTGCCTGCGAACGATTGTCTCCCCTTCCGCATTGGTGGCCGCCAGTTGGAGTCCATTGATGCAGATCTCTGGAACCAAACTGCCGGCTCCAGTTGTGCCGTATCTGCTGCTGGCATCGCTGCTCCCAACTGTGCTCTCTGTGGTCGAGGATATCAGCGGTGCTAGTTGCTCATCAGTGCTGCTGGCTTCGTTGGTCGTTGTTGATGGTGATGCTAATGTTGTTGTTGTTGTTGTTTTTACTGTGGTGGTGTGGACAGGCTGTGGTTTCGTTATGCGAAGCGGAGCCGACTTTTTAGTGGGTATTGCGTCCGCTCCAGATCCAGCACAATGGCATTGATCTATGCAGAGCGCTGCGATGAACAGACAAAATGACGCTGCAAAGATTTTGAATAAGTATTTAGTAAGTTGTAGCTCTTTGATTAATTAAATATCAACAATAATAAAAAACGTAACGCTAAAATCCACTTTGTCGAATTTAAAAAAAGATTAAAGTCTGCTGATTAAGTTTTATACAATATTAAATGTTAACCTTTGATTATAATTTTTACAATAATTAATGCAATTTTGAATATATTTTATTTTGCCCTAAAAGTTGCTGTTGTTCTTTAAATTACAAAAATTATTAAAATGCTCACCCAACTGAAATGACGTTCTGCAACCACGCTGGATGTCACTCATGGCCAACTTCATTATTAAGTTAAATAATCTTTAACGTAGAAAATTGCGCAAAGTATTGTGATAACTTATTTTTTTAGTTTTCCAGCGATCAAGATTTATAGACAATTAGCATCATTTTTTAATTCCAGGGTACACTCTTTACTAAAAAGAAGATATTGCTAATTGTTTAGATTGAAAACGCAAAAAAAAGGGAAATACACTTTAGGATCGAAATAACTGCGAGCTAAGTTAATTGCTTTGTATTTCTCTTTTTATATCTGCAGAATTAAAGCTATTGCCATGTTGCCTTGCCTTTGGACTCTTCGGAAGAGTGTTGCACTTTAATCGCATTAGGAATTGTCACACTAACAAGACACAGACACACTCACACACACAGATACAAAAGTACACATTGAGCTGGTAAAGCTCTGGGTTGGCATAGTTTTCTTCCTGCTCTTCTTTTCTTCTTCCGTTCTATCAGTGCAAAGTAATGCCCACTGGCCAATATTTTAGTTCTTCATATTTTCCTTTCACTGGGAAATGGCCCGCAGAAAATGTGCCAGCAACAAATAGAAAATCGATAGGTATTTTCTTCGGAAATTATTAAGACCCGTAATAATATGTCTTGCAAATTAGCTTGTTAACGGGGAACGGAATTTCTTTATTATTATATTTTTTATCATGTTATTTCACTTAAATCGATACTTTGCGAATATATAATGTATGAGTACCACACACGACTCTTCATGAAATGTAACTGCTTTGAGCTGGTGCTTGAATATGGCTATCAAAGCCAGAATCGAAAGCAAATGCAATAACAAAAAAATTAAAACTGAACGCTTGAGCAATTTTAGGGTCAATTAAACGTTTCGGGTTGTCGTTTTATATTTGCCCACTGAAGTACGCAGATGTAGCACAACAGAACACAACACACAAAAAACAACAGCAGTTCGATTTATTTATTTTTATTTTATTTATATTCTATTTTCCGTATTTTGTTATTTGCGGATAGACAATCAATTTGCGTTGCACCTGTCAACGGTGGCAGCGTTGCAACTGCGACTGCAACGGCAACGGCAACGGCAACATCAACTGCGGTGACACCGCACAAATTGTGAACAAACCAACTTGCGTTGCAATTATGTGCTATTGGTTTTTGCGTAGTTTTTTCTTCCCCATGTTGTTCCAGAAAGACCAGAGAGACACCCCCGTAGTGCTGTGCACCTGTTTTGGTTATTTTGTTTTGGCCAACTTGGCTTAGGCCGACATATTGGGCATTACGGTTTCGTTGTTATGGTTATACGAGTACACTCAACCGAGAACACACTCAAATCGGCTCGCAATTTGAGTGGAAATGTTTTCCATAATTACAAAAATAAACTGTTTACATGAAGTACATGACATGTTTGAGTTAATGCAACCCTTTTTGTTGACTTGTGGCAGCCACTTAAAGTTCAAATATTGGTCATTACAATTAGGCAGCCGATTGGAGCAGGTTTTGAGTTACACACACATACTCGATAGTATTTGACAGGGGATGAACTTTGTGAAAATACACAAGTCCAGCTATGAAAATTGTTTGGTTTTAGACAGTTAATAATTTAACAAAATGATGTATATATTTTAATATTATATTTGTAAATTCATTTAAGTAGATTAAATATTTGATAAACTTGAAAACATTTCTTCGCTGGCTGTGTCCTTAACAAGTGGCCCTGGCAAAGCGTATGCAGAATAGCAGTTTATTGTAGCCCCAAATGGGCATTGACATTGTTGCCAATGCCGTTGCTTAGTACGCGTTTCCGGTTTAGTGGCTTTTGCGCAACACTTTTAATTAATGTCAACGTGAGTAGCAGCTATAATCTGCATTTGCAACTAGTCAAATCACTTGGCCCCGAGGCACTCGTCATTGGCATTGCATAAGTTTAATTTAGATTCTGCTGTCCATCCGTTGACTTTGTGCACTTTAATTGCAATTGGGTCAAGCAACATGGCAGTTGACAGTTTTGGTAATTTCGCAACACCCGAAAAGTTCAAATTGTTTATGCAATTTGCAAGGGGAATATGCGAATTTCAAAAGGGCCTTTTGTGATCTGCTCGTATATAACCAAATTGAACACACACACATACACACGCACTTAATAACGGTACTTTGTTCGGTTTACAGTTAGTAATTCGCACGACCACGTCCACGTTTCTGTCTCAACTGTTTTGGCCGCAACACTCGCAGTTCTGACACAGCCGTAAGCCCATAAAAATGCAAGAGCTCAGTTTAAGTTTAAGGGTTCGAGTGCGTGGGCGCTCTCAATACTCACTCACTCATTCCGTCATTCACTAATTCACTCACTCACTTATTCATTCATTCTGTTATTCATTCGACTTGCAAATATGCCTAACTTTTGTGTCGGCTCTGTGTGACTATGCATTGCACTTTGTGCTTAGCGTTGTTAGCGCTTCCATATTTCTCAGTCAATATATTATGCAGTTATTAGTGACACCAATGGGCATTACTTGTATTTACCAGGCTGTCTTTCATTTTATGGGTCAGCAGTAAGCAACCACTAAGTAGTCAAGCAAAATCGCTTTGAAGTCCGCTAGTTGTCAAATGCATTTAAAAGCATCATAAATCAAGTCTAAAAAAAATATAGGATATTCAAATTAACTGTTTATCTGGATAAATGTATAGACTGATTGTTCCGAATTTCAAAGAATTTCAAAGAACTGCATAACTCAATATGCATTAAGAAAAACATTGTATTTTTAGTCTTGATTATACCTATATTTATTTAATATTTTTAATTATTTATTCATTTCAATAAAATAAACACGCATGAAACAAATTTCATTTGGTGAAAATATCCAAACATATTTTTGTTGTACCTATGCTTGTGTCTCCATTCGTCGCCCTTTGCACTTGGCACTCGTCATTTAAATTTTGCGCGATCCAAATAAACTAAACCGTAACTCAATCTGTATACTAAAATATTCAGTTGGAGTGTTTTGCTATTTTTGTGTTTAGAATTTGCAATTGGTTATCTTGGTTTAATAACAACTGTCTCTATTGCCCGTCACCCGCGCCCTTGTTTGAATGCTGAATGGGAATCTTGGGCCTGGATGACTGGAGTGGAGCTCGCGCTGTGGTGGTTCCGCTAAATTTGACATCACTGTCATCACTGTAGGAGGACATCTCATCGGAGCTATACTGAAAGTTGTCAATCTCAATCTCGTCCATGCTATCAACGGGTGTCTCAATCTCAGCATCGAGAGCATCACCACCAGCAGTTGCTGGAGTAATATGTGACTTTCCTTTGGCGTCTTTTCCTGTCGGATCACCAGCCAAAGGTCCTGAAGCGGAACTTGTGATTTTGCTGATTTCAATGTTGGAGATTCCAGTCATTGAATTGTACTTTGGCTGCTCATCCTTAAGATCGTTAAGCTGCATTTGCGTGCAAAAGCGTTGTATTTGCCCCAACACTTCACGAACGCCCAACTCCGAGGACTTAACATTGACGCTCTGCTCCGATGACGACTGTTGCTCCTCCTTCTGCTGTTGGGGCGGTGACTTTGAAGTACTGCGACATGCACAAGGATTCTGCGCTTTGACATATTCTCTGGTTGATTTCTTCAGATTGCCTTGGCCCAACTTTCCAGATGCCAGCTGTTGCTTAACACTCTTCTGATTTAATGCAGCTGACTGCTTAGCAACTCTGGTGGGCACCGCAGCAGGGATGAGATTCGCCTGTGATGCGGCGGCCACTTTGCTAGAGGAGTTTTTGCCGGTTATCATCGTTTGATGCTGATAGAACATCTTGTCGTATTCCGATTTCATGCACAGATATCGAAAATGACGAGTGTTCTCTTCTCCGTAGTGCATGACCTCTGCAAAAGGATTCTAAGTTGAGCTATCTTGTGAATATTGGAAGGAGATACTTACTGTTGGTAACTTCATCGTGCAGTTTACAAAAAAGATCATTGGTCACCTTTAGTTCATTCGAAAAGCGTTCCATTTTACTAGACAAATCGTGAAAATTACGACTGACCACATCGCAAATGGTTGTCTGGCGGGCAGAAGAGAATAAATAAAAGACTGTGTGTAAAATATCAGGTATTCTAGGACGAAATCAATACCCGCGTTGGTGCAGAGGTTCGGTATTCCGAATAAAACCAAGTACAAAATACTTGATTTAAGAACAGTGTTTTCCGAAATTCATCCAACTCAAATATTTTTTATTATTTGATTAATTTAAGACTGAGTGGGTGCCATTTTTGGGTGATTTTAGAATGGATTTTGTATTTACTGTGTAGGGATACTTACTCCAACGGCCGTCTTTACAGTCTGGCGTATAAGCTCAAAAAACTCTTCGGGATCGTCGTCTTTATCCTCCTCCTCGGCAACAGCTGACAACTGCATTCTACGATGCTGCTGTGAATGATTCTGATTCTGACGCTGATGTTGATGTTGATGTTGTTGATGTTGTTGATGTTGATGCTGCTGATGTGGTTGATGTTGCTGATGCTGCTGATGTTGTTGATGCTTCTGATTCGGATGCTGCTGCTGCGCATGATGAATGTGATGCATATTATTCGTGTTGTTAGTGTTGATTGGGTTACTCAACTGCTGCTGTTGATGTAACTGATGCTGTAATGGATGTGGATTTGGATGCGATTGGTTTTGATGGGAGTGCGAATGTGACCGACGCGAATTAAGATTGCTCGCGGAGATCATCAGATCCTTATCCGAGAGCTCAGCAACATTGGGTTCAATTTCCATATTCTGTGCGTAGACAGTTCGTTGTGTCATTTGCATAGGCATTGGTTTCGCATGTGCATGAGGATGCATTTGGCCATGTCCCTTGTTGCTATCAGATGCCACAAAGTGAACCTTCTGCGGCTGGCTCTGTATCTGTATCGGCTGACGAGCACTCTGTTTGCTTCGGCGGTTCGACACTGACCCATATGGCATTGCCTGTGTGGATGGCCCCTGCATTTGTACCGGCATCTGTGTCGTCTTTGATGGCTGTGTCACAATGCTACTGTTCGCAGCCCGCATGTTGGTGGCATTCAGCGGCACATTTGTTGTTATATAATAATCATTGGCTGTGACATAACTGCGCTGGGTGCGCGATTCTCCTTGGCGCGCGGAAGCGACACGCATTGTTGCCGTCTTTGTCATGCCCGGTTGAGGAATTGTCTGTGGTCGGCCTGTTGGCATGGCTTCCAATTTCGAGCCATAAACCTCTTCAATGCCCTTACGTCGACTTGGTCGCACCATTCTATCGTTTCCCTAATATCCTGTTCTTTTAATGCAAGAAAAAACTTACCGCCAAAAGAAACACAACTTGCTATGCAAAACAAGGTGTTCGTGTGCTAATTTCATTAACAAAACTTAGTGTTTTGTTAGTGCAGAATGTAGTTTTTACTTGTAAACTAAAATCTTGATAAATATAAAAATTTTTTGTTGTTTCACATTTGTATATATCCAACTGAGGGTTAAGCTAAAATGACTTGACAGCCAATAAACTAATTCATTTTATGAACATATTCCCATTGCCAACTTTGATATCATAGTCAATCAGTATTAACTCAATAGATATACACATATTTTTAAAACTTATGTGTTTATATATTATGCCGAGTGAGAAGAGCCACTGACATGCGACGAGGTTCAATGTTTGTTGCCAGTCATTTTGGCGGAAATGTTTGTTTGATTTCTTCAAATCAAAATGTTAATGAGCTCTGCCTCACTTCTGCTCTGGGCTAGTGCTTTGGTTCAGCTGATTGCTATGTTTAAAGTGGTTACTTGGTTGGTTGACTTCTTGGATTTGCGTATATAATAAGGACAAATATGTACAACGTTTTTATTTTATTTTTATCAGATTATTTACCTTTGAACCTTTGCGGGTGTATCAACTGAGCGTTTGGAAGGTTTTGGACGCATTTGGAATTTTAAATGCCAGTCTAAGTGCTACACTTTCGACGTGATGGCTTTAAGGCAGAAAAATCCAAAGTCTGTGATCTGAAAATAACGCACTTTGCCTCAGGTTACAGACGCCAAGACTTCAAGAATGGCAGCAACAACAACTGGAGAAGGCATCATAATTGGGTCAGTCGGCTGCTGTTGAGGCTGCTTACAGGCTTGAGATACTTTGAAATCAAATCCAAGGCACATGCGGCACCATTTTGATTCTTTACTCATTATGCAAATTGCGCATACGACACGTGTACGCTGCTGGAACACTGCTGGGCGGTGCACCATCACGAACCATATCTGTATTATATTAAAGGGTAGTTGGCAATCTGTTGCATGCGATAAGCTAGGACACTAACGCACACTTACAATTACAGTGACTCTTAGAGAAATTCAAACGGCATTTATTAAAATGGCGATTCTGTAAAGGGTTTCTCATCTTTTTATTTTTGTCAAAAATTAAATATGTAGCCATATCACATATATACGTGAGTATGTTGATTTATTAATTTTGCTCACTGTATTATACGTGCACACACACGTATAAATATTTAATAACGAGTCATGCATTGCTAACGATAGTCAACATTTTGATAACTTTTGATTTTCTATGGCAGACTGTCACTGGGTGGAACTTTAACTGAGCTTCATGCTGCAGTTGACCACATTGCAATGTGGGTATTTGTGTGCGTGTGTGCGGATAGATATAAATATTTATACACAATAGTTCACTTTTATCATTGTTGGCATGACCGTAATGCTCTCTGTGTCAGTTGCAGTTGATGTCCTTGCAATGCGTAATGCTCTCACTTGTTTAAATCAGATTGGTTTGTTGATTTGTTGGACTTGTGGGAAAATTAACTGTTAATTAGAGTATTATTAGTCCGAACAGGCATTTAAATAGATATTACTCAGAAGCTCTTATGAATAACGACATCCTCATTTCGGGCATTAGACCAGCTTAGATCTCTAGTCCTTATGGATATTTAACGCTCTAAGTTAATCCCTAGCGCATTACTCATCAAGAAAATTGTCATAAACAGAAATGGTCGCGTGCATAAAGAAAGCATGTTAAGTCTTAAGAAAATAAATAAATAAATAAATAAGTACATTTATGGGTGCGAGCATATACCAAAATTATGAGCTGGCCAATTAGCAGGCAGATGAGCATATATACATACATACATACGTATCTTTTTAGATGCATAAATTTGTCAGCTGTCGCCAAGATCAAGCTATTTATTTTCGAGTAACACCTACGCCTCGACACAGCGCATGAATATATTTTTAAACTTTTCTGTTTTTATTGAAAAACACATTGTGTGGGGTATAATTAAAAATTCCAAAATTCTTGAGAAGTATTATAAAACACAATTTTATAAAGAATTTTGATATGTTGAAAAGTAAAATATTTGGTATAATGGTCAAGAAAATTGTTTTTTCTTATGATAATTGTTGTTAATTTTCCAGGGTATTTTTCTCAAGTTAATTCTTTATTTTACAATGTGCAAATAAATTCACGCGATTATATATTTACTTAATTTGAGCTTTTTTATTTATACATATTTTGGTAAGCCTGTTGTTTAAAGCACTTCCACTTGTCAGGGGAACATGACGACTGTCGGCATTCATCGTATTCGCAAGAATCGTTGTCTCATTTCTCCGTGTTGTGCTTTATGACTAAATGTGCGTAATAAATAAATACTATAACAATAAATTTGCCTGTAGCAGATAAAGCAAAAAAAAAACTTTGCTTATTTATGCGATGCTGCCAAAGTTTCCAAACATGTTCGAATTGAGTTTAAATGCGATATTCATAAACGCAGCTGCTCCCATTTTATTTGCAATAACAAATTGCACTGTTCGGCTTTGATTGTTGACGATTATTCGTATTTTGATAGCTTTTTGTCATGCATACACAATTGAAATTCAAAAATAATAGCTTTAACTGCATCACAATGTCTACTATCTTATTCACATAATTCTACACGTTTTCTTCAGGATCAGTCGCCTGTTTGAACGCTTTTGTCTTTAAGAAGCGCATACAACACAGAATAAAATTAAATGCATTGGTATTTGGGTCAACAGCCCTGCGTCTGTCAAATCAATTAAATATATAAATACAAAAACAATATGTTAAATAAAAATATGAGGGATGGGAAACATTTTTATCGAACTCGTATATGCAATACAATTTTTGATTACTTTGAATCTTAAACATAATTCGTTTTTTTGAAGCAATAACATCTATTTCTAGAATTAATAATGATTTTTTAATAGTAATTTTTTCATTTTCACTTATTCATTTTCGCCTGTTCTTAATACTATTTCTTATACCTTATGACTTATTTGCTCTTTATCTTGTCTGGAATTTAGCCTGCATTAAAATTAAAATTTAGCCTCAGGAACCAGTTGATAAAAAAGCTTCAACGAAATGTTGCACAAAGTGTTGCTGTATTAAAAGCTTGTTTTTTGTTGCTTGGCAACAATTGTTTCTCAGCAAATGTTGCTAGCGTAATAGACAACTTAATTAAATACCAGAATCATTATAAATATTAACTGAGCACTTGACGCACTAAAGCTGGTAGTGCGCATCCTCATTATCAAGTGCAGTGGCAGTCGCTGACGTGCAACATTCGAGAGCAGAAGCAACATATTGACATGCAACATGTGTGCGAAAACCAGTTGGGCAACATAAACAAAAAACAGCTGTTTCAGTTTCGGTTTCTGACGCCGGCAAAGCTTTCTGAAGTGAAATCATGCAGCGCGTAGCGACGTCGGCGCTGCACAGTGGTTATTCTTATTGTTACAAAACCAATGAATTTTTATCTTCGGCTCACGAACTATCTTTGACAATAAAATTATATTTTCTTTGCGTGTGTCATGTTTGTATATGTAGTAAATCTTGTTTTTTCGGTTCAATTCAGAAAATAATACTGAAAAAGTTGAAAAATTTATTCCCACAATCAAATTTGCACTATTCAAAATTAGAAACTACGGGGAATAAATACATTTGGATGTTTTCGTCTAAATAAATTAATTGATCTAAAATGAAATTGTTGTGACTAATTTAATTAATAATCGATCAGAATAAGTATAGAACATAATTCAATCCAACAAAATAATAAATTATTCCCTACGAAAAAAATGAAATATTTTCGTATATTGTCTTTCTCTAAAATGCTTCACTGTGCGTTGGCAGCAGCAGCAGTAGCAGCAGCAACAGCAAACAGGAAAATCCGCACGACGATGCCACACACAAGTTCAGTTCAATGCGAAATTGTGAATGAGCAAGACGGTGAATTTCTTAATGCTGCGTGGCCCGAAGAAAAACGCGGTCAAAACTCTCAACGGAAAAACGCGAGTACTCTTAATAAGTACAAATGAAAAATGTTTTGAGTTTAGTGTTGTAACGACCTTCGGAAAGTCCAAGACAAAGCCAAGTGCAACTGCCAAACGGAAGGACAGTTTCCAAAAGCTAATTGACCATAACGAGATTCAAGATTTATGTACCGTGCGGAATTTTGCTTCCAACTCAAGTGAAGTGTCAATACCTGAGCGCTGTTTGGTGTTAACCGATTTACCGCACGCTTTAAAGTTGTTGACGTTGGCAGCAGGCTAACAATTAATTGGTAGACTTGTGTGTGCATCTTTGAGATACAAAACGTGCTACGGCAGACAGTCGACAGCATACAGAAAGACAAGCTGCATCTGTTTGCATCTCGGAAAACCAAATCATCAAGTCTCAAGTACCATCGAAGTTAAATTTTCATGCCAAATTTGCAATATTGAAGTGCAAATCACAACTTGTTGGTGCAAATTGGCGTTGCTTGTTTAACACTTGTTCAGCAAATGCAATTGCAATTGCTATAACAATTTCAATATGGAATTCGAACTTAAGTCAAACGCAATTTAAATTGCAATTACAATTCATGCCACGGCAAATACTTGAGTGAGTATCGCATTGCATTGCGCAATTATAAGCGCCATGCCTTGGACTCAGAGTCTTAGCTCTTAAGTATCTGTTCAATTTATATTTAGTTGACAGTGATTAATCTTAACATTTGAATTCAATGCAAATGCCGTGCGAAAAGTCAAGCAATTAATTTAACTTATTGCCAAATGCCTACGATTTTCCACATAGCCATGTATTCAATTAAACACGTATAAGTCTCTCAAGCTAATTTAAGTAGTATTCGAGTCATGTGTCAGAAGTGCAGTCAACATTTTGCAATTATGTATATATCTCCATTGACTTTCGAGAATGCGAATAAATCATTTAAAATTTTTAACTGAGTCTTCCATATGGTTTTATTTGTGTTTTCTGTGCATGTTTGAAATCAGAAAATGTGGTTGCATATTGGAATTTCCAATCAAATTCGCATATTATTACGACTATCTAATTTATGGTGCACGTGGAAATTTTTGGCTTTGCTGCTACTTTGTGGCACTTGAAACAAAGCAGTTGAAAATGTTGCAAAATGTGATATTTCTATGACTCGATTTATCATTTAAATAAGTATCTCTTTAAATATAACCACTATTAAATTCAATTCGTTCTGAAAGTCCACAAGCCAAACATCCTCAGATCAATACATACTTTTATAAAAGTTTACACAACTTGGCTATAAAATTCCGGTCAGCAGGGAATAGTTTACAATTTGTGTCATGAACTGTTCCAAGCTGTGGCTTTCGTATTTTCAAACAATTTTGAAATTGCTGAACGGAAACATTCCAAATTGCCATCTATCATCAACACAATTATTTAGTAAAGCTTTATAATTGTTTTGCCAATTAGCTACATAACTAATTGATGGGAGAAATTCTTGTTCAGAAGAGCAAAAAGTTCCACGAGAGTGGCTTTAGAGTCAAACATTCTTCGCTGTTGTGTGATGTGTAGCAGATAAATCTAAATATACCCAAACAGAAGGCAAACTGAAAAAAAATACAGGAAAAGCAAGTCAGTAGAATAACTTTCCAAATCAACAAAATGAAAAGAAAAGAGAAGAGAATAAAACTGCGTACGTCAAGGTTCAAATGTCAGTTATGGACAGACCCAAACTTCGGTCCTACTACTCAACTCACATCCTGTGACTATGTGGGTCAGTTTGGTGTCTAGATTGTGATTGATCTGCGTTTAATGCCATTTTGTTGTTGAACGGAAGCGTAAAAATGGTTTGCTTTGAACGATGACATGCACAAATCTCTGCTGAGAAGTTGGGGAACTAGAGTGCTCGGAGGGGGGCGGGGGATGGGAATAAAGGGAGGGGTTGTTATGCGATACACATGCTCCACACCAGATATTTATGAAGTTGTTAGCTGGACACCGACACTGACATACAAAACGAAGCTACAAGCTAGCAACATATGTGAGGTTGTTCCTCGAAGTTTTTGCAAAAGTCTTTTCTACACACTCATATTCAAAGCATACACACACATACAAATACGCGTTGGCCAAGCTAATTATGTGGTTTTTCATACGCCACGTTGCACAAAGTGTATGTGTATTTGTATGTTGAAGTATGTAGGCGTGGTCGTATGTGGCAAACTTGATTGGCCGAACTCTGATTTACGGCAGCTGTAAACTGCGCGGATGTTAAAAGGCTATTCCTAAAATTACTTTCCTTTCAATTACACATTGTATGGAAAGCATAACGCTGTTGAACCTTATACACAATAATATCTTATACAGTAATTTATAGAGCATGCTATCTAAATTCATAAAATAACAATCGCCAACTTCAAAAACTGTTCAGTGAACTCTTCAATTGTCTTAAAATGGAAAGCCATTCAGAGAAGCTTGATTGTAAAAAACTAAAAAGTTACAGTTGAACTACTTTTATTTATTCCTGGAATAGGAGTACACACAACTAACTTATGAGATAAGCTTGAAATGCAGGCAATCAAGTCGAGCGGAATGTTAAAGCTAAACTTAATTCAACAATTCTGGCAGCTGCTGAGATGTATGCAATAGAAATACCAGCCAGATCACGTATGTAAGAGCACACTCATACTCAAACATACACTCATACTCATATTTATACTTATTGACTACTCAAACTCATACTTTTCTTGGTAGTCGTAATGCTTAGTGGCATAAAGAAATAGAAATACGTGCGTGTAAAATCGCAAATGGCATTTGTAGCATTCGTATGTGCCGTTTTGCCTGGCAGCTTTCCCTCTGATTTTCAATTTCCAATTGAAAACTGTGGCATATTTTGTGCATTTTTCTTAACAAGCTTATTGAGTTGTTGTTGTTTTATACGCTTCGCTAACAGCTTTAGCAGCTACTTATCTGACTCATTCTTCTCATTTTTCACTTGACGGCATTTAGTTTGTCAGTCGTGCGTAATTTTTTCTACGAGTAAATTATAAGTATTTATACACCATGCTCTCATAAAAATGGAATAATATGGCATTGATAATGGAAGTAAATGTGAGTTGAGTCAACATTTGTTGATGTTTATTTCAACTAAATGTGCTTTTCTTTTTATTATCATTATCTTTTAAATTTTTTAGAATTGGATACGATGTATATTCAAGTCATACTATAGCACTTTTCTAGACTAGTCTTATTTTGTGGTATCAAAGACGCTATTAAACTGTATTTCACCCGCACACGTGCGCCTATCCATCGCATTGGATTTATTGTATACACTTATCAGTATTTCAGTAAATTGCGACTTCAAAGCATACAAGACGCTTCCTTTTTAAGCCAAATCAAAAGTGTTTCAAAGCTTTAAAAGCCAACATATCCGGGATCCGTTGAAAAAAGTCTATTGACAAATTTTACATGTCATTGACTTTACTGCTGGCTGATAATAACAGGAAGTTTTTTATTAAGCACACGGCTACATAAGTTTTTTGCCACACATTGACATTTGAAGCGAATAAAATTTAAATTCGTCATTTGACTGTCTGTTTGTCTTACTGCTTAAAGGTTCCGTCAAGACTTTTCAGAGTTCATAAAAATGCGCTGTAATGCTTCGTCGGTATTACAAATTAACTGTGTCTAATTTATTTATTCAAGGAAAATTGCTTGAAAAAAATAGGTAAGTTATTTAGTTGTTAGGTAAATGTCTTACATAGTTTTCGTAAAGTTCCATTTCTGTTGAAATTTTATTATTAATTTGGTCAGCCCTTTTAAAATATCAGCAGCACACCAAAAAACAAGCAAAAATATTAATCGACTTTTGTAAACATGAACATTTTATTTAACAAAATTTAAATTACATTTATACATTTATATAGTTTAAAACGTTTTTTCTACAATATTGCTAATTGCTCTTGTTATAGCATTGCAAAAATAACAATACAAATTTCCAAACACAAGGCCAAACAATGCAATATTTGACTACGAAGTACTCCGTAATCATTGAAATTTATTAATACTTATACAGTTATTCATAGGTATATGAAAATATACGACACAAAATTAAAAACATTTTTTTTTTATTTAAAATTTTACAATCGATTTCATAATTATTAAAATTCTTTAACAATGAAATCTTAGCTTAATCGAAATGAGACTGATTTAAGGACAGAATATCAATTTAATTATTCTGAAATAAAAACTACAAAACAACTCAATAATTAATTTTTCCATTATTAAATAACGTAATTTTATATTACATGTGCAGGGTATTCAAGTCAAAGTGGCAATTGTCAAATAAATGTTATTTTATCTTAATTAGGGCAGACGTCTATTTTAGTTATATTTGAACCTAAATATTTATTTAATCAAACTAAGTATTTCTCTTTAAAACCATTTACAAAATAGTTTCAGTTAGATTTAATTAAATAGTTTATTTGATATCTTGTGCTTTTAATTTAACATGCAATTTTCCATTAATATTTAAATTTGCACACATCTCTTTAACTTTGTACTGTTATTGAGTACTTGTCAGAGGAGTTAGACAAATTTAACTCAGACTGGATTTTATTCTTACTTTTCGAAACAAAAAACTGATTTATTGTACGCAAAGTCTCGTAAAAGAAAAAATTGCCAAATTACCAAAAAAAGATGAAAAAAAAGTTAAAAAAAACAAAGCATAAGTAAAAGTAAGATAAGAATGAAAATATTGTGAAATAAAGACCACCACAAATGTGTGTGGATGCTCTGCTTTGCTCTGTGTCAGCTGTCAATGATTTGTTTCAACAATTTTGCCTGTCGTGTCGTTAAATGCACATAAATATTGTGATTACCAATAATGTGCTGAATGTCTGGGTGTCCAATTGTTTGCCTGTCTTCTGGCTGTCTGCCGCCCTTTTTTATTTTTCTCTGCTATTTTTTTTGTACTGTGCACGGCACTTTTTAATGATGTCCCAGCCATTTTACCGGGCGGGTGGTTGTCTCGTTGGCTGTGCGTCTACGCCATCTACTTTGCTGTGGCTTGCAATTTCAGGCCATCATCACTTTTTACGGGTCTTTAAGTGATATTTTCATATGAGATATTTAATATTTCTCATTACTTTATAATTTATGCGCTCTTAACACGTTGAGCTTAATTATCGACTGCACTGGAGGCCAATTATTGCCGCTTGACAGTTGAATGCGTATTTAATTTTTATTGGCCATGCAATAATGCATACTTTTAAATCGTTTGGCGCTTGACATTTCAATAATTTTGTATTGTTAATATTTTTAATGGACATATCATATCATTTTAAGTGCTTTCCATATCCCTGCAATCCGTGTGAATCGCTTTAATAATTTATATGATTTAAATAAAAGCCACATAAGACATGGTTATATATATAAACCATAAAGTTGCAGCTGAAGTGTCAGATTTCCTCGGCAGCCACGTTAATCATACGTCATGTGTGCCCACCCACTAAGCAGAGTGTGGGTGTATGGGTGTGTGTACAAAATCGTCTTTAGCATAACGTTGCGTATTCGTAGTGTAGCACGTTAAGCACATATTTATTCATATGTTTTAGTAATGAGAAGTGAATACTTATCATATGCACAAAGAATGCTAGCTAAGCAAATCTAATCTAGGTAAATATTGCTGTGCACTAAATTCAGTGAAAACCACTGTAAATGAGTCAAAATTTGGGTGGATTATGATAACTATTTTGCTTCATTTAAACATTAATTTACACCTTAATTTATACCTTAAAAGCTACAAGTATACTCCATAAGCAAACGGTTTTCCACACTTGCTCGAAAGTAAAGATGATTTCCATGAATCTAGCAAGGATTTCCTCTCATGCTCACTAATTTTGCACTAAAATTGTCTTTATGTCGTTAAAGCTTAAAGTTGTTCGCTAAGATAATAAAGTGTTGGCCAAGTCGTATTACCCGCATGTCTTGTACCACAAATTCATGTTTAAATGTCTCATAAATCTGTGTCTGGCAGTGATTTGTATGGCCCGGTCTAAAAACCACGGCATATTTCACAATTTTATCACTGCCATGATTAAACCTTTTTGTATTGCCTAATTGGGACACAAGTGCTGTTGGACTGGCAGTCCTGATAAGCAGAGATATACAAGTATGTTCATATATAAATTGAGCAGGTTGACTGCGCTGTCAATGCTGACAATAGCAATGTCAGCAAAAATGCAGTTCAGTTGGCCTGCTTTATTATTGCTTTCATGGATTGTTTCTGGAAAAGTAATACGCAGAATTGCTGTCAGGGGGCCAACGCCAATGAAAATTACAACAACAATCACAACACGAGCAGCTGCTTTTAAGTTTTGATATTTTCCTTGACAATGACATCAACAATTGCAAAAGCAGCAGCAGTCAAAGAAAGCCCCAAACAGCAATTTTCTAATGGAACAACAGCTCATTAACATGTTGGACGCGTGCGAAGTCAGGCAATCATGCAACCAGGCAATCATGCAGTCATGCACTCATGCCAACAACCATTCAACCAGTCAGTCAAACATTTTGAAAAGGCCGCCAGCTACCTCAGTTGCAATGCAAATTCATTTTATTTCGAGAGTATTTTTGTTGCCAATAAAACATAAAATATAGCTGCTAAACAGAAATACTTCTGGTATTTGGAAATGCATAAATATGAAATTTCATCATTTAAAGGCAGGATATAAGCCATGAGATTAAATTGTCAGTCAAACCACTATGCCTTTTATATTTATTTCACTTAATTCTATCTTTTACAAGCTCAATGCAATTACTTGAGAGCGGATTGCTGCGACAATACAAATATAAACATGACTGCCACTGAAGTGCATCTTCTTAAATCTTCGGCTTACTCACTGAATAATACGCAATGCTAACTAAAGTAGCGTGAAAGTGCAACCAACTCTTTTCTTATAAATTGTTATTCTCTTACTCGCCCATTCGCCTAACTTGCTCGTTGAGCAGAAATGCTGAAATTGAGTGCAAAAAAACTTTTGTGTAACTTATTTAAATGTAAAAAGTTGTCCAACGCGTTCTTGATTTCTATGAGTATGCGAGTGTGGGTATAAAATTAAAATAAGAATAAAAAAGGATTTTATATATTTTATATTTATTTTCCATACCCTGAAGATTATTGTTTTTAGCAGAAGACACCTAATTTTAGTATTGTATTAATAATGAATCTTTGTCAATGGTAATCAACGTCACTTAATGAAGATATAGTCGGTGATCAAATTGGATAAGTTAGGGATCTTGCCTCTATTTTAGAAATATTTACCGTTTCCCCTTACAAATGCTGTGCTCACGTTCCACACTCAATTATATTTACCTCAAGTTGAATTTGCTTATGGATAAAGTGCGGCAATCAAAGATTACATGCCACATGCCACATGTCGAGGTATGCAAACAGTTGGGCGAAAAGTGCGCTAAGCTCTCATGAAAGGAGTAAAATCCTTTGCAGCCCAATCGTCGCGTACGTGCCGGGCATAGGCAAAACACCTAGATGAAAATGAGTTGCAGAGACGACTCTGAGACTCCGTCGCAGGAGACAAACGATGGCAATTAATTGGCATTAACTACAGGTACGAAATGACACCATCAAGTGTCAAGTGCCAGTTGCAGTGGCATCAAATAGAACAGATTTTGATTATTTATCTCTCGGCGTCTGGATAAATAAATGACATTTGCAACAACCGCGTCGCCTATTGATTCGATTCACTAGTAGGAAAGAATAAAATTATTTTACACCTGAGCAATCTGAGGCATGTCTGCTACTTGAAGTTGACTTAAAAGTTGACTATATGCCTGATTGACTGACTGATTGACAACAATTTCAATTCAGACAAGAAATGCTACTCGACTATCAAATACTTGGCATTAAAATCTGAAGCGCAATTACTTACGGAGGCTTTCTCATGTTCATGATAAGAATAAGCATGCTGAACAGTATGCTATAATATAAAAAAGAAAATAATAAAACGCTTCTAAATTAAAATATATTTTAGTTAGTATATAACAAATTACACCTCATTATATTTGCAGTAGAGGGTATGCACACACAAAAGAGCTGTTTAGCTTAAGGTCTTTGATTTCTAAATTTATACATTTCGTCAAATTAAAATATGTTTGCCCGATGTTCAGTCTTCTGACTCAGCCCCCGCTCTACTCTAATTACAGGTCTGCCAAAAAAGGTGGCGACGCATAGCGTGATATTGCCATGTAACCTGTGGCAAAGCGACTTTTAGAATTACAGATCAAAACAAGAGAAATTCGCGATTTATCTATCGTTGCTTTTGTCGCAGCTATTGTAGGTGTTGATTCTATTTGCAGGTCTTTCTTGTTTGCCTCAGAGTCTCGGTGACTCGGTGTCTCTGTGTTTCTTTTGGTGGTTGTTGACTTGTCTATCGTTTGGCTTGTCTTGGTCTTCTTTTTAACTTTTTGGCTTCGCCCACGTCGCGTCCGTTTCCTTTCGTGAATTTTCAATTTTACCGCTTTTTATGACCTGTTGACCTGCAAAGGCAAGTTTTGTTTACGTTAAGCAAAATTGCTTTTCTGATATTTACAAGAAGATTACGATGTTGACTTTGAAGCTCATTGTGACATTTCCTGGCATAACGTGTGCTATATTCATTATTTAGCATTTAATTAAATTCGTTTTCTCGTACGGATACTGTATTCGAGTCAACTCAATGTAATGCACTTTGATTGGCTACCGTTCTCTTAATTGTTGGCACACAGCGACTGATTCTGCACCAGGTTCGTTGACCAGCCATCGTAAAGCAGCAGAAGCAACACCAGCTCCACCAAAAATCAGCAGTCGCAGCCGCTGGCAGCACCATCATTGGTTTTTTGATTAATTAACGCGCGACGGCCTTTTACGCATGACTCGGGGATGGGTCTCAGTCTCAGTCTGAGTCTGAGTCGCAGTCGAAGTCAAAGTCTGGGCTTGTCAAAGCCACAAACGCATATATTCAGTGAGGCTCATTTGGCTTTTTTTTAGCTAAATATTGAATTAGCAAATAGTCAGTTGAATAGTCATTCCAATTATTATTATATAAAATTTTGATGCTTCTCATAATTAAATAATTTCTTAAAGTTTTCATTGATTTTTTCTGTTAGCTTTCTTTCACATTTAAGAGTTTTAGCCTTTTGCCTGCCATTCGGTTCAAATCTGAAATCCACTGGGGAGCTCTGGTTGTGGTATTTGTTATTTTGTTCATTTGTGTCTAATTAAGTCAAGTTCAAAATTCTACTTAACACAAAAGGCGTTGCTTTCCAACTGTGTGTACTGCATAAATTATATATTATATATACATATGTATATGTAAAAGTAAATGGTGAGCTTTCGCTTCTGACTAGCTGTCTATCTATCAGATCTCCCAACTGTCTCTCTCTTCCTGTCTGACTGAGTGGAGACTCGGAGCGTGGCATCTTTAAGCGCTGGCTAAGCTCGAGGCATTGGCTTAATTAGCACTAGCAACTTCTATTGGTTTTACTAAAAAATTATACAATACTTGCATATTTTATAAGACTGATTAAGATTGGAAGCTGCTTAAAGGGAACTTGCTCTGTTGGCTGTCAGGGTAGAGAAAATTAATGTAACACTCACAACTCATTCGCATAGTGAAGCAATTATCGGCACTGCATACCTTAAACATACATAAATAATAATAAAAACAACTTCTCGGCAGACATTTTCCCTCCACTCGCTAATTAACGCCACCCGTTTTTACCTTTCTGGACCGATTATATAAGCGCCAGGCTCGGCAGTCAAGTGTTTGTTGAAGGCGCATAATTTATTTATAATTGACTTAATAGGCTTGGCCAAATGAGCCGGGCAAGGCAGCATCCCGCATCCGACATTCATTCATTCATTTATTCCTATGAATTTAATTATTTCCGCTAATTTATGCCTTTGTTTTTTACCACTTCGCACAGGTGCGAATCGTTTTTATGTAAACATTCAATAAAGACGCTTAAATGCCACACTCAGACACTCGAGAGTCTCCCGATTCTCATCCGTTCGTATCCAACTGGTCCTTGGCATTGGCAGCCATGGGTTTGGTTGTGTGTGTGGCCATTTGGCAGGCGCTTAAAGTGTTCGAAAACTAGCAAGCAAAGTCCACTTAATGCTTGGATCAAACAGACAAGTCTATGCATAGCTCAAGGCATTGTTAAAGTATCAATTTACATGAGCTTTTCATTTAAATTTCAACAAATGTCATTCATACGCAATGTATATTTGCTATTTGGCCTCGAGCCACACACAAGTTTCTTTAGAAAAAAAATAAAAAACACATTAGCTGTTGACATTTTGACAGACAGACGCCGATAAGAACATATAATAAGTGTAAAAAATGTATATGATGTGTTTCGGGTGGGATGAAAATTAATAATAAATCAGCTTCATATCGGCACTGGCATGGCTTTATCAATTTCTAGCTCTTTCTGCTATTTTGTTTAGCCGGGCTTTAAATAAACTCAGGAATATGCAAGGCAAAGCAAAAGTAAAAGCAACGCCCACACATAATGTCTAGGCAACATGTCGTATACGCATTTTCCTTTTCTTATTCATGTATACGTTTTCTTTTATTCTTTTGGCATTCGAATTTTCGTAGTTGGTATATTAAGTGCTCCACGGTTTGCCTGTCAGCTTAGAGAGCAAAATCATGTATTTCGCCTTAACCAACCTTCACAAAAAGACTGTCGTCCCAGACATGTGTAAGCCAAAAACTTTTTGGCCAAGTCATAATCATAATGTCTGGCCATTGATAAAGAGTGCAAACTTTAAATTTACCGTTGCGTCGCCATGTAAACTTAATTTCGAGTGGCAAATGTTTTGATGCGATTTGTGTTACACATTTATATTTGTCTAACTTTGCCAAATGGTCACAGCTGCAGCAACAGATACACACGCATACCAATTGTATGCACGCATATGTGTGTGCATACATGCTGGGTGTGTGCAGATGACAGCCCAGCTGCCAGACAACGATGCCACGCCCTCTACGTCTACCCTTCGACCCCTGACTGGCGTCTGCTCTGCTTTCCTCTGGGATGGTGTGGCTTCATTGTTTCCCAAACTGTTGTACAGGTGCTACAAATTTGAATATAAATGCACAAGCACCTGTGTGTAATAATAAAATAAAATGCCATTCAATGCCGCACGTCGAAAGACGCGTCGGCATTTTGGCCATTGGGAACACCGAATGAAATTCAAGGTATAGGACAAGGCAAAAGTTTGACTCCAAACTCCTTCCACAAACTTTTCAATTTTGTTGCGTCTTCTAAATACCATTTAAACAACTAAAAATATTGGGTCCAAGTGACTGCACGACGCATAAATACCTTTAACTATTACAAAGAACTATCTGATAATTATTGCTTGCTTCTTTATAATCAATATACTCCAATAAACACTAAGAATACAGGGTATAAAAACATTTCAGTTGCTGTTACCGTCGAGACAGCATAACGAGCCGACTTGGCTGTATCCCAAGCATTTATAGGCCAAATGTTTTGTTCGGCTTAACGTGCAACTATGTCTGCTGTCATTTGGTTTTCAAATTAGTGGCTACTTAAGTCGCGCGACAGTCGTATTAACAGACTCTAAGTGTTTGCCGAGACAAACTCAAATCTGCCATTATCAAAGAAGATAGCTATCTTTGGTATTTAAAGACTTTACTGAACCAGAGAAAGCTCATAACAAGAAACCTCGGAATGAAATTCATACCATATATACCACATTTATTGTTACAGGCAAATACAATTTTAGATGCCATAATCTGTATGGTTGATTCTTAATAATAATTGTAATGGGTTGAATTATTGAAATATTTAAATGTTATTATAATGTTGAAGAAGTCATTTGAGTTCAGTTTACAACATGATCTTTTATTTAGATTCATATGTGATACATTTAAAAACATTCGATATTTTAAATTAAATTTATCATTACATTATTTTGAAAGTCTAAAAGATGGACTCTAGAGACTGAATTCCTATTAGTTGAGAGGCAAAGGCTCGCAACCAATCTGAAACCAAAAGAGATTTTTAAAGTCTTTGTGGTTTGTTACTTATTTATCAAGTTTATATGTGAATGAAATTGAACTATACTTCAAGAAAGGCAAAAAAAAATATAAAGAGAAATTATTTCTGTCCTGTGGCTTTGTTCTCTGCCAATTATCCTTTATGCGGCAGACACTCGTCACGCTCCATAAAATTGAAATGAAATACTAAACTTTTGTCGTTATTGTGCTGATTGCCATGAACTGCAATTGCACATATGATGAGGTCTGCAGAGGGGCAGTCATAAACATAACGCAAACAGCACAAGTAAGCCATAAGTTAAAAATAAAAAAATATATATATGGGGAGATACAACAGATACAACATGGACGATGTGTTGACCCAATAAAGTTGGTACTCCGACCATGTTGCAGCCATATTTTTGAAATGAAATCAATTTTTCATTTTGAGGCAGAATGGCATCGCCGCGACGTGTCCTCCACCACTCGGCAAAATGTGCTCGGCAATTGTCACAGGACACATTAAAAGCAAAGCAGCAGCGACAGCAACAACAGCAGTCAACGTAATGGTTTAATGTCATACCCAAAGCGGTTGCCATCAAAGGGAAAACAAAAAAATACAATACATAAATATGGCGCATGTGGCAGTAAAGCAAGCAGTAAGCAACAACAGCAGCTACAGCTGAATTGGAGCTTTATAACGCATACGCAACGTTGCACAAACTTCCATTGGACGTTGTTGCAACAAAGCAATGCAAAAGTGGTTGCTCTTAAGCTGTCAGATTGTCTGATAGCCAGATTGTCGGATTCTATGCGAAAAGCTCTGCATTGATTACACACTTTCTCTCTCATTCTCTCTGTCCTTTTGAGAATCTTTAAAGTTGTTCATTTGCCATTGTCAGCTTTAAGCCACTTCAGAAGCAGCAGCAATAGCAGCATCATCTCAAGCTTTAACATCATTGGGAACGCCAAGAAAACCAAAGGTCTCTTGCATTCACTTGAGCGATTTCTGCACTGATTTCTCCAATCAATTTGAATGCTTCTCGACACTAACGCCAATTGCGATAACAACAATATCGAAAAGCTGCCAAAGGCAGTGACAAAAAAAAACCGAAGATTTGACTTCTTATTGTCTGAAACTGTCTGCATTTTGGCTGACAGCTTAGTCAAAATATGTCAATCAATCTGAACCAAAGCGCAGTGCAAAACAAATAAAATAATATTTTTACTCAACGGCGTCTTGGCATCATTCTCAAAGTCTCTCTACCTATTTCGTGCCACTTCAATATCAAATCGGGTCTATGCCATGAAAGAAGCTTTGCCTTATATTTTGCATGCAAATTAAATGCGCATTAACAGCAGCAGTCTGAAACTTTAGTGCCAAACTGATTATGCAAAGTCCAAATGGGTTGAGCCGAATAATACTTCAAAGCGATTTTGCCAATTTACATATGCATACAGTAAGCCGGTATATAAGTAGAAATGTGGTCTGTAGATTTGCATGGCCAATTGTCAGTCAACAAATTTGAAATTTGAGCAAAAAATATTTAAAATGTTTTTTTCCGAATAATAAAACTTTCTCATATAAAGTTATTATAAGTTAAATTAATTTAATATTTCTACTATTTTTAATTTCTTCAAAATCCTACTTTATTTTTAGGTGTAAGCGCAATACACACTGACAAATAAAATATACACTTATTGCAGACTTTAGTTTCGTTACTAAATTAGTTTTCAAATGACAGCATTTCTTGGAATGAAACTAAAACTATACGATATTATACGACCTTTGAAATTATTTTTTACAATGTGAAGCTAAATGATAAACAGAAATTGTGTTTATTTTTCTACACATTTTACATTCAAATGCAACTCTGCGTATGCGCAATATTTCATAAAGCACTTCAAAGCGTTAGGACTTAAATGACTTTTTAGTGGCACAGTTTGACTAATTATTTTATGGCAGCATCCACAAAGACGCCACATCACAGAGAAAGAAAAGAGAAAGAGAGAGAGAGAATGAAAGGGCAAAGAGAGGGCGAGGTATGACTTGGGCAACGACTTGGATGACATTCATACACATACATTCAGCACGAATGAACGAAACATAAAACAGACACTACAAAGCTTTTTTTGGCAATGCGCCAAATGAAAGTAAACAGACATAAAAAATTAAATATTTAATGAAACTATGCGCATGTATAGTGCAATAAAAAGTGATCAATTTATAAGAATCGAAAGTGGCGACATGTGGGCGTGGCCAACCGCCTTCCAAGTGGCAGGCACTCGACTAAATTGAATCTGTCAAAACGAAGGCAGGCAACACAAAAGCCCTCGGGCACGCGGGTTTGCGGGAACGCCTCCTCCCCAGAGATGCATGTGGTAATAAATCATTGCCAAAATAGTTGCGTGCTCGCATTAGTAGACCAAATACCTCGACACAAAGTTTGAATTTAAAATAAAATTTATTTGCAAACTTCATGCACGTTTCGCCGCAGCTGCGCCGCCACAGTCACAGCTTGTGGCTAATAAGTTGACATATTGTAACGTTTTTAATTTTAAGCCGCTGTCAAAGGTCACACCAGACAGTTGTGTATAAACAGACGCTCAGACAGACAGGCAGACGGAGAGACAGACAGAGAAACACACAGACAGCGATACATATGCATGCATAAGTTTTAAGGCCACAGAAAGTTCAGAAGTTACTTTTGTTGTAGTATTTGGGGTATTGAGACGTGCGTGTCTCCAGGACATTGCCATTGTTGGCAACAAGCTAATTGTTTAGGTTATTGTTATCAGCAATGGACATCTAACAATCCGTTGCATGTCCAAAGGCCCCAAGACTTGCACATGTTTAATTCAATTAGTGACATGCTGATAATTTACCCTGATACGTGCTATTCCAACTCACTGATTAAACGCTCTTAATGCATGTGTGTGTGGGTGGGTGTATGTGTGTATGGGGGTGTAAAAGTGTTGCTAATGTGGGTTTAATTGGACATCATTCGCATTATGCTTGCAGACACAAATAAAGCAATTAAAAGCATTAAAATTGTAATCGATTTGAATTCATCTGGAGAAATCTTTATCTTATTCTCTTCATATCGTATCCAGTTTAAAAACTTTAAGTTTTTGTTCAAATTTTAAATTTCATAGTTACTCTTTATGTTCAAAGCAATTGAAAAAGTTTGCCCACAATTTATTTTCTCGCACCATAAGTTGAAAAGTTGAACATAGGCTTTTTGGATATGCTCACCCTCATCACAATCCAGCTTTATTTGGCGTCAAACTTTTTCACCTGTAACTGTCGCAGAAGGCGCCCAGTTTATAACAAGCTTTAGTACACAACCTGCCTCTTGGTGTCGTAAGCCGAAATTAATCCAGCTAAACAGGCAAATATGTAAAATTTACACTCCCACACACACTCCAGATTTAATGCGAATTTCTACACAAAAGCCATGTAAGCATAGGCAACTGTTTGGCATTCAGCCAGCAAGTGCTTAAAGCGTTTATTATGCATTTTTCATTTGGGATTTATGTGTAAGTTTTAAATACTAGTACTTAGGGTATCTGAGGGCAAAGCTATTATTAATTTACTGAACGTTTTCTTATACAAATATTTAGTATTTATTCCCTTAACATTACAGGTATCATCTGAATATAGCAATGGCTAACTCTTAAGACGAGTTTCAATCATAGGCAGAATGTTGCATCTGAGGCTATTCGATAACTCGCTCTACTATACACTGGCCTCTGTATCGTCGGCCATGCTGCCACCTCCCCAGGCATCCAATGGCAGTCAGTTGACGTTTAGGGACTCAGCAGCTTCAGCGCCAGTGGAGGCTGCAGTTAATCTGACATATTTTACACCTGCGATCTCACACGTGATGTTGGCGCCGATGCCAACGACCGCCAGTTCAGTCCAGACGGTGACTGCGGTGACAATGACAACAACAACAGCAGCGGCAGCAACAACAGCCACGGCAACAACAACGTCCCCAGGCAGCGACTTCCAGGCGGCAACAACTGCAGGCAACAACTTATCGTCGCCACATGCGGGCGACTTGGACAACTTGAATTCCTTCTACTTTTATGAGGTAAGCGTCTCAAAACTCCACGACATCTTCTCAGTCTTCAGAGTCTGCTCAAATAATTTATGCATTGAAGTAAAAAAGAAGACGAAGATTCAACTCCATCTGATAATGCAGCTGCCCAAGCGCATTTCGAATCAACATTCTTTAATTCAATTGTTATTTCTGCAGTGATTTTTTCAATCTGAAATGTGGGTCGTTTTTAAAACTTCCGAGTAACAGATACACTAAAAATACAGATACACTGGGAAGAAAGAAGACATTCCCAATATATTTTGTATTTTTGTGTATATGTAAAAATTAGAAACTTTTCATGCGGCTCTCGCATTCTTTATTCACTTCAATGACTTTGGTTTCAAACTACTAAGTTCATATTTATATTCGTTCGCCACAAAGTGAAGAAGACGAGAAACAGCAAAAGTCGCAGCTGCTGTCGTGTTTTTGATACAAATTTGAATTTTACTCAAGCTCTTGTTGTTGTGGTAAATGTGAGAGACATTGAGGCAATCGGCAAACGGCAACGACAAGCAATAAAAGGCAAATGTCATTTGTTTCCCAGCTGCAAATTAAAATTGAGCAGACTGGCAAGAAGATCTCGTGCCAACTTTAAGTTAATTTGCATGGCAGTCGGCTGGCTTCTCAATTGGACAATCAATCAGCGGTCGCAAGTCGTGACAACATCTTCGATTAAACTAAACTTCCGTTATTTGCAAGGGGCCGCCTGCCTGGCTATAAAAATGAGGAAACCCTCTCTCAAGTAAATGTAGCACGCATCGAAAACGTAATGAAATATCCACATGCTGCGTCGAATAAATCACGCCAACGAGCAGCCATTGTTAGAACGGAAATAGCCCCAAGCCCAAAAAAATAAAAACTTCTTGCCATCATCTCCCTCGCCGTTGTGGATGCAGATGCGTGTGTGTGTATGCCATAAATTTGGGTTTATTTAAATGAGGACCACAAAAATGAAAGAAAGAGATGCAGACATATCCACATAAAAAGCTAGACGACATATGGCTAACAACGAGTAAAGTTAAAGACCTCTACAGATCACTCCTTCCTGTCTGGCAAACAAAGTTTTAAAAAGCCAAAATCAAAAGAAGGCCTAGGGCACAAGCATTTATTGATTTGAGTGATAGTTTTTATGAGACCCACGCAAGAGGGTATCCTTCCTAGAAGAGAACCGTATAATTCATCTTCATCTCAACTCAACGCACATCATGTTTGGTTTTGCAATCCCTCTTAGATATTTGATACAAGTACTGTCAAAAAGAACAATCCCATTTAAACAAAATTGTAGCCATAGGACACAGTAAAGAAATGAATTTACTTTAATCTCTAAATAATCAATGCGTATTTATTTACAAAAATACATATATTCTTTGATTTTGATGCAGACATTTGAGTTATTTTGCAAAGGAAAACAATAAAAAAGTAAAATATCACAATCTTAGACAAAATTCCAAGACCTACCTGTTGATTCAGCACAGTCAAAACATGAAATAATCGATTCTCAACGCTCTGTTCACAGACTAAACAATTTGCTGTTAGAAAATTAAAAATAAATAAATGAAATTATATTCGCCTGTCATGTAGAAAAAGAAATAAGAAATTTTTAAAAAGTCTGAGTGACAGAAAATTGGATGGCGAGTTAAAGCTAATCTGTCATCCATTTCTTCTGCAGGATAAAAGGGTATGAAAATTGTTCGCATAAAGAGGTTACTGAACCAGTATTATTTACTTGATTCTATTCGGACGATGTGCCTTTGCTGACGTGGGTCAGCAGCAAAAGGATTTTGTCCGATTTTAAAGTGTGGATTTACTTGACCGTTACCAGCAATGTAGAGGATTGCTTTTATGGCAATCTAACACATTTACTACCTAAATGAAGTGATTTGTTATGCAATGTAGTACAGGCAAAGTAGTAAATCATAAGCTATTCAAAATACAGAAGCTTGCACAACATTTTCATTGCGTATACGGCACGTGGAACCTGAGAATGAAGAGATTGCCATAAACGGATGCCTATTACAAATTAGCTCAATAAACTGTATCTAGATTTAGTATATTGGTTTCATTTTAGCCCATCAACAAGTCCATTTACTCATACGCATTTGCAAGGGCACACCCTGGAGGCTAATCCTGTCACATCGAGCTGTTGATGACTCTGACACAGATATGCCAATTACAACTGCACCATACTCCAAGTTTTGGCGCCCAAAAGGTTACACAAAGTCAAATATGCCAGCTCGCAGCCAAATCCATGAGCAAGTTTTGACCATGGCCAGCTCAAATACTGCAGTGCTGCCAATATGCGAGATTCCTAATACTCGTAAGTATCTCGACCAACCCGATGGATTTGGCTGTGTGGAATGAGCTACAATTTCATTTGATGCGCATGAAGCTTTTCCGTGCTAGCTGCTGGAATTTTCCACATGCTTCCCCCACTCAATCAAATACATTTACTCGCACACACACGTCCGATTAGCCAGCAGCGAAAAGGAAAACATTGCGCCATTTAATGTCTGTTTGCTGGCAAAATCGAAGCATATTATGCAGCCGCACACGCATCTCCTCGTACGAGTGTTGTTTATAAGCTGAGCGCCAGATTTAGCTGGGACACTTTGGCCTGGAAGCATTTGCAGCACTTTCCCATCATTGGCCATGACGAGCGTCTGTTCAGGCTATTTCCTTCGTTTGTGGGCGAATATTTTTTTCCTACAAACTGATCACTAAGCACGCACAAACTCATCTGCTTAACTTTAAAAATTGAATTTTTCCATTCGCCATTTTTATCAGTTTAATCAACAGACAAAGTCGCCCACCGGTCAGGCATTTTGCCTAGATAATCACATATGTTTGTGACGCTAATGACCATGATTGTTGTTACTCAATGCCATCTCCTGGGGTGGCATGCTCAGACTTGCTGAGCCTTCTTTGCCGTCAGATGTCTCAAGGACCTAGAGTACTTGTTTTTCATATTCTACATTTATTTTTAGTCTGGTCATGTTCGGTGTGACATTGTGCTATATATGTATACATTATATAAGTAAATAATGGATATACAAATAACGGCCATTGGCTCTCAAAGGGCACCATTAATTGGCCCTTTGTCAAGGATCACAAAAAATACGGCACATTTCAAAAAAAAATGTTTACCTGTTAATATTTCAATAGCAGGCATCAACATCAATACACTTTGTTGTCAACAGGCTTTACTTTGAGCTGTTAATCGAAATTTGAAGACAGCTTGTATAATAGAGCTAAAAATGTAATTGAACTGTATACTCTTTTGAATGCTAAGGAGAAGGAATCATTTATGAAAGCTATATAATAAAGTAGCTACACAGCTGTGAGACAGTAATTGGCAATGCTTTATAAAAATCTACTAATCTACAAGATCAGATCGGTAAATTATTCAAGGCAGAAGTATAACAACATTATCTTATTTATCTTGTAATTATTTATCTTATTAAGTTTTAAAACTGTCCTTTATTGCGATAATTCGAGTAAGACAGCTGAAGTAACAAGATTACGCGAAAGACGTTGCTTACAGGAATTCATTAATCTGCCATCAAAATGTGTCTTAAACTTATTTGCCAAGTAAAATTAAGCATGTGTAAAAAGCACAAAAGCGAAAATAAATGTAAAATATAATACAAAATATATATATGTATATACGAAGAAAATATGTATATAACACATGTCTCGACGACGCAGTGTCTGAAGGTTAAACGCTTAGCGGTCACAAAGCGTCATCATTAACTGAAGGCTGTGAGTTGTTGGCCTGTGGAGAAAAAGAGAAGCAAAGAGAGAGAGAGAGAGGAAGAGAAGTTTACTCCCCTTTTAACAATTTAATTTGCCACAAGTCGGCAATGGTGTAGCAGTGGGCAGTAGAATTAAGCGGCTTGTGAGCGTAAATTTGCGCAAGGACAACAGACAGGAAGGCGACAAGGATGAAGATGGCGGCAGAAACAGAGGAGCTGAGCTGAGCGGAGCTGGCAGCTTGTTTATTGTTTAAGGGCTTGAAGTATTTGGCCAGCACTTCTAGCTGTAAATAAGCATATGTAAGGAGGGCGTGGCATTAATTACACATGCAGTGCTTTAACACAAATTAAAGCATTTTTCGAGGCGACAGCCACAGACTCGCATAGTTGGTCTTAATTGCATTTAGCCAACACCACTGTTGACAAAATAAGATGACAACAAGGACAACAACTGTTTGACTATCCCAAGCTAAAAATGTTTCGAATGTTACCCAAGGGAGGTGTGTACTGGTAGGCGAAAAATGAGTTAACAACATTATTTGCCCTTAGCCAAATAACAAAATGGACGCAACATCAATTTTATTAGCAACACACAGACACAGTGACAGCCGCACAGAGAGGGATAGAGAGAGTGAGAGAGGCAGAAGCAAGCAACGTGCAGCATTGGACGAGGCAAGCCGCAAGGCTCCGCTTGCCATAAAATACATTTTGACAAGAGTTTTATCTGGCACGTCGCCTGGCCGAGCTGTATGTGCGTCATAGCGATTTATAAGCATTAGGATTTGTTGCCATCAAGATCTAGTCGTGTCCAGCTCAACTCGTCGATTCTGCGGTTGTGCGTGTTCTCGATTATGTTGCTATAATTGTTGTTGTTGTCGTTGGTGTTGTTGTTGTTGTTGCTTGGACAGTCTTATGAAATAGTCGGGTAATATTTATGCTTTCTCAATGTCAATGCACTTCCGCCTGTTGTATCTTGAAGAGTACTTTAATAATGCTTTGATTTGAGCTCAATATTTGGTGTGTGACTTTTCAGCTTCACTGAATTTTAGCAACTCATTAACTGAGCATTAACACTCCACAGTTCATTGCTCATACGCCACGTGAACTCTAAATCAATGACCCTTTATCATTATATGAAATGCCTTCCCTTATCATTTGTAGTTGACACTTTTCAGTTAATAACAAGCTCATAGTTCAAACTCCCAAGTGTCACTTGATCAACAAAATCAATAGACAGCTTCACCAACTAATTGCCATCATTTGCGAGTTGACTTTGGCATCTCCCATTAATACTCCACCCCTTTACCCATTCAGTTCCAAGTTTGGGGCGTTTTGTCAAATTTAACGACAGAGAAACAATGGCAATAACTTCAAGAATGAGTGAAAGTGTTAATTTCACAAATATATTCCCATGGATATTGTCCTTTTTGTTTGGGGGAAATGGCTATTAAAGTAAACTCTTCGTTTATTTGTCACGCTTGAACTTTGAACCCAATATTTTTGTTTGGCTAATGTACACAATTAGAAGGCTCTGTTAACTTTACTAGCAAATACCGAGTGGTGATTAACGCTCCAATTGATTATGTGGGTAACAAATTGTAAAGCTGCAATAAACACATATACTGACTGGAAACAATTGATAAAGTTTTTACTATTTACCTATTTACCTTTAATTATGTCAATTTATTTAGCTTCAACTTATATTTGCCATAATTTAAATGATTTCATTTAAAACAAACATACTTTAAGTTTAATGAAATGCTCAGCAATTGCTAGAAAGAACAAACACTTCTTAAGTTAATCAACAATCCATCAATATTGCGTGAAAATGACAGGAGTCTATCCTCACCGTATGAGATAAAACTACAAGAAGCGTTAGTACATCTTTACATATACTCGTGCTATTTTACTAGTCAAGGATATGCTAAGGACTTGCCGAGATGTGTAGCATACACAAAGGCGCAACTTTATATGTTAAACATACAAAGGCGAAAAGTTGGTGCTTTCACTCGACTTTCTTTTAGTTTAAATTATTGTACGCTAGGGCTATTTGATGGATTTGAGCTGCAACTTTTAGAATTTCTTACTTTCTAAGACGAGGATTGAGATTAACAGAAGAACTGAGGAAATCGAAAACAATTGCTCAATAAATATGCAAAATTTGCAAAGTAATCGGGCACTTAAAGCAAACCTATAAAAAAAACATAAAAAATAAAATAGGCAAGCAAATCAATTAAAGACCAAATCGAAATACGAAAATTCTGTCATTTTATTGTCTGGCTATAAAAAGTTCTACATTTTCTGGGTAATCTGTTAACAAAGTTTAAGGCAAGTTTCCAGTTGGTGGCCATTAAGAGTAAATCATGTGCCCGGCGCTATAAATAACCAAGGGCCTATACGCCTACGCATCTAAGCAATAGGCCACGCCCCAATCGTGTCTGCACATAATTTGTGAAATAAAATACTCGAACATGGCCAAATTGAAACAAAATTAAATTGCAATAAATCAACGTGGCGTTAATAGCGTTTTCACTGATAACCATTAAGAAGGCGTCGCCAAGGGCTTCCACAAAGATCTGGAGTAGCAAATAAATAAAAATCACACATACACATACACGCACAGGCAAACATATGGGTGTACATATGTCAGAATGTTTGTTCGTCTAGAGGGATTGGGTTTTTGGGACCCCGCCATTTGTATATTCTTTTTAACGCCTAATTGATTTGTATTTTGCAAAGCTCGCCTGGGAGCGGGTGCAGACGTTGCCACAGGAGTGTGGGGATGAGGATAACTGAAGGAGAACTACCACATTTCACAAGCATGGAATTCACAATTGTTTTGCCAGCCCATTGTTGTTATTTTATTTATTTTGGAATGCTTGCCAAAGCACAATCAGCGCTCAAAGGCATATCTGATGTCCTGTTTGCTGACAATATGTACTCGTATCCTATGATTTTTTTGATATTTGCATTTAGCAAAGGGAATTCTTTTTAAATAACAATAAATACGAATTTAATCAATGATAACCTAAACACACACAAATGTGACCTTGGCTAAATATATTGAAAGTTTTTGACATTTTATATAATAATGAAATAGCTAAGGTAAAATTATACAATATTTATTCACTTATATTATACAACAGAGATTTTTGAAAAATTGACCATTAAGGAGAAGTGAAAGGAGATAACTAATGTCTATTTTTTACAGTTTTCATAACTGAGCAACTGCTATTCTTCTGTTTTGCTAAAAGAATTAATTCTGATTCTTAAAGATTAATTCTGCTCAATTATAAAAGTAATATTTATCCAAATATTTTATGGTTTCAAAAATATTTCTCTCATGTCAAATTCCATACAAACTGTCGTTTTACGACCCATTGCTGATACCAATAATTCTAATAATTCTGAAAACTATAATAACCCAGAAGTAATTCACATTTTATAATTTAACAATTTTAAATTGAGATCCTTTGACTCAAACAGACGGACGGGCAGACGGACAGACAGACAGACATGGCTCAATTGGCTCGGCTGTTGATACTGATCAAGAATATATATACTTTTTATGGTCGGATATGATTCCTTCTGCCTGTTACAGGCATTTCACATAACCTTTATACCAAATTGTAATTCAAATCAAATCCTTACAGAAAATGTTTCTATTTAATATATTACATCCATTTTGAATAAATACAGCATATTATTTGACAAAGTTAAAATAGAAACCCACAGGAAGTGTATTTAAATAAGCAGTAAAATACAGTTATCATCTATAAATAAGTGTCTTTGAGATACTTTTGCTATTTGTAATCATGGCGGAAGTTGTCCTCATAAGAGACACAAGGTTACATTGTGCTGTCAGCGGAAGCAACAATAAGCTCTGGTAAGATAAGTGTACGATGAGAACAATAGAACTGTCGAGCCATACTTGTCAGTTGGAAAGAGAGAAATATAATGTTAAAAACAAATTTCATTTCATTTCATAAGCACAAAATGCCACTCAGTTTATGTGGCAGGCGCCGACAAAACTCCGAATACAAATACGCAAGTGTTGCACAAAAATGCGGAATAATGAAAAATAAAGAGAGTGAAAAAGAAAAAAGTTAGCAACGCTTGCACGTCAATGCAATGACAATTTGCAGCGAATGAGCTGGCAGACAATAAATTTAACATAACCCAAGTCAATTACAGTTTAACTGCCATGCAGCGCGGCCACGGTGCGTATGAGCTACTTGCAGGCAACAGAAAACCCAGCAAAGTGTGCTACAAGTTTTTGCCGGAAACGGAAGAGCACTCTCATACACATTCACACACAACAGTTAACAGACATCGTCGCCTGCTGTTTTGTCTAGGTGCATGCAGCTGTAAGAAACTTACAAAAAACAAACGAACAAGCAAACAAACATCAGGCAGAAGGTCGTTGAAAAGCAAACGGTAACAAAATAAGCGAGAGGATGAGAGAAAAAAGAACTGCAGACACGACCCAGGGGCACTTAAAAAATCGTAAAAATGGTTGCCGAAACGCAAGCGAAAATTGTAAATTATGTAAATGGCAAGTGCGTTAAAATCCGCGCCTAAGGACCGGGACCAGGCCAGATAATTGCAACAGAATGTGAGCTGCAATAAAAATGCTCGTAAGTAATATTAAATTGCATGCAAAGTGGAAAGAATAATATGGGAAAAAAGTTGGAGGATTGCCATAAAGTGGGCAAATATTCATCCTTTTATCCCTCTTGGATTGCTTTTGTGTCAGCGTGTAATGCGCTTAATGAAAAAATGGAAAGGCGACAACCGACAACGAAATTATGCTTAGTAAATACTTGAGATAAAACAAAGGCAAGAACTTCTTTTAGACTTAAAACAGAGTACTCAACTTCAACTGAGACCCGTCAACAGCAGCTAGTCGTCCGAGTTGAACTAGGTCAGTGTCAGCAGTTGACAACGCACCAAAGTATGCAACGAATTGTGGTGCTTTAAATTAAATTAAATGACCAGCAAATTTCAAGATGATGAATTTTTATTTTTATTGTGCGACACTTTGAAGTTAATGAAGTAAAAAAAGTGCAAATGAATTGGATGAGAGAGAAAGAAACTGAGGGGGGACGAGTCAACCACTACAGCATATTCTGAGGCAACGAATTCATATTCATTTAATTCACTACGTAAAAGGTAGTTTTATTGAAATTCCAGATAGAAATGAAAATGGTTTAGTAAAAAACATAAAAAAAACTGTCAAACAACATGTACATCCCGTCGAAAGGGTATTCAAAAACGCTAAGCTTTGAGCTATAGCATCATGCATACTCGTATTTACAGTTCAGTTGGCAAGTTTATAAAATAACTTTTCGCTAAAAGGCAACAACTAAAGTATCAAATTTTTTCTGTACTTTATATATCATTGAATTTTAATTTCGAAATAATTTATTAAAAGCATCATCAATCAGCTGTTTATCGACACAGCTTCTTCAGAAAAGCAAAGAGAATTCGCTGAAATTTAATTTCGACACCTCAGAGTGTGCACCTTCATCGCCTCCTGCAGCAACCACATCAAACAGACGGAAGTCTCTGCGAAAAAATAAAAATGGGGTAAACAAAATGTAAGAACGGAAAAGCATCGTATGGGATGTGATACGAGTATGAGATGTGATAGGTATATGCAGCTGCAGTCATAGTCTGTGACGACGGAGCAACATTTACGGAATTCCAATAAAATTGGGACAAACATCCCCTTGACAGAGCTCATTGCCATTGCCAGCTCCATTGGCCCGAAGGTGATTTTTTGTTTTTATGAGCGCTGCTGACGCTGACAGATGACGCGCGCGGAAAATGTTTAGGAAACTTTTGCGTTGCATGTTAAACTTAAGAATTGTCGAAAAACATGAACACTTCTACATCATTGCTAAGTTTTGCGGTTCTTTGGTTTTACTCGGTTTGCTCTTTGCTTTCAACGTTGCATTTATCTTTCGCCACATAATTTACTCTAATGGTACGAATATTGCAGTCGCAGAAAGAATAAAATAGAAACTTAAAAGCGAAATGTTGCCAGCTCGAGTAACAGACGGGTACGCATCGGCGCTTTGTACGTGAGCAATGTCAAATGTGACACACTGTAGCACTATGTATATATGGTGTGTGTGGGTGTGTATAAGTATGTGTGTGTGGGAGTGCATAAATGATTAAGTGCGTGCTTATATTTGACTTTCACTGCACGTACACTCCATGAATTTTTTTTCTTTGACACAAAGCACTTTATAATGCGCTCCCACACACATACCCACAGACAGACCCTCTAATGTACGTATAGAGACATTTGATTCACATTTAACATTGCACAAAATAACGTTATTCAATCAAGTGTTTGCATTCCAATTAAACGCTCCATTTTAAGGTTTCATTTTAATTTTACAACAGTTCATGGGTCGTACACGTAATAACAATTAAAATGGAATTCATTAGTAATTTGCAAACTGTTAAGGATTTTGCATAAAATTTGTGTGTTCTTCTTAAATTTAAAAAATATATTTAATCTATTTATTTCGCAAATTAAATCATAACTCTATATCAAAATTCAGTAAGGAATCAAGAAAACCTATGTATAACTCGGAATGAATTTCAAAACTTCTGTCAAGAAGTAATCATGTTCAATCTTTTAAACTTATGCGATAAAAATTTAATTATAATCCAAAATTCAAAGTTTTAACCTAATCATTAGTAGGCTGTCTCCATAAAGTGCTATCAGTCGAGGCAACTCTGACTATAGAACATATTTTAAGTACCCTAAAACCGGAAAAAGTAAAGTTTTTTTTTTAAATAAGTATTAGGGCCAAGGGCTAACACGTAACTAAATCCCTCAATGGCAACAACAGTGTAGCAATTTGCATAACGCGAGCGGGCAACGCACACTTTTCATTTACACACCAAATTACTTGTACTGACTGCGGCCAAGCAAAGCAAGGAAAGAGGGGGAACAACATTTGAGAGCTGTTTGCCTTAAATAGAATCAAAGTCGGCCGCCAAGTGCCGGCCATTGCAACTTTACGGAGCATGCCGCAGTTGAGTGTCCGTTAACTACAAAACCAACAAAATCAGAAATAACAACTCGTGCGTCTAGTTTTAGTTGCGACCGGGGCCACTCGACTGCCAGAGAATTGACTGTGTTTTGCCTGCCTGCTCTTGCCTGTCCAGCACCCTTCGTCTATCCGTCTGTCCGTCTGTCGGTCTGCCTTTCTGATTTGCCAACTTGTCCGAGCTGTTTCCTTATAAAGCTGCTGCATTTCCGGCTGCGTTCCTAGCTTCCGATTTTCCTGCTGTATTTGTGTATGGATGTTTGTATGTGTGCATCTTTGTCTATTTTTGTGTATTTGTATTTGCTAGATTCTTGTTGCTGCTGTTCTGTCTGTTAATATGTTTTTTCGTCCTTTGACAACTGTCAGTTGTGGAATTTCAAATTAAGAAAAACTTTATTTTGGTACCGATAGCTTTACCATTTTTATATGCATTCCCTTGGTTTCCCTTAACTACTCACTGCATTCTTCTATCACTTTTCTTCTGAGTCAGTCTTTAATAGCATTCACCATCGCAGTCTCTTCATTTACCATAAGGTGCCGCTGTAGAACGGACTCTAATTAAATTTGTTATATTGTAAAGTCAAAATGCGAGTGACAGCCCGTGAGGAATACTTCAATAAATATTATTGTTGCTTTTGGCAGCTTTAAGCCAAATAATTTGCACTAAAAACTGTTAACGCACAACTTTCTGGTAGTTACGAAAGTTTCAAAAGAGTTTTGCACAGGAAGTTTCCTGTAAGATAGATAAGAAACTGGTGTTGGCATCTAATGATATTTTGGTTATCAAAGCAGAAAGTTTTCTTGCTTAAAAACAAAGCAGCTTTACAATTCACCAAATATTGTTGTTGTGTGCAAAGTCATAGAAATTTTAAGTTTTTTATTGTACTCAGTGTCAACTATAATTTAGAACAGTAAATTTGCTAATATACTTCTTTATAAAGTCGTACAGGGGATTTAGTCGTTGATCATTATAAGTTCTGACTTCAACTTCATTTGGTAGTTTATCTGCTGACCCAACAAATAAATCGATGTGGAACGATAAGAAAGCCAGTTGTTACGCTCAGTTTATTTGGCATATATACAATAGAATACTTAGTTGCATGGTAAGAACGATAAAGCAAGATATATGGAGACTGAGACGAATAGGGGGATAGTGATGCGTCAGCTGCTTATGTGTTAATTAGCATTGCGCATCCTCAGCTAGTCCTCACTCAAAGTCAAATGGCAAGGAAAATACTCAAATTTATGCCTGTCTCGACTTGAGTCCATGATACTTTAAACATGGCTATCATGATTTGCTTACGAATACGCCTATATGATGTTGTTATATATGCAAATTACTATAGCATGTACACGCATGGGCTTGTGGGTTCATAACTTTTGCAAAAACCGCACTCCATTCATCTGAAGCCTTCTATGTGTATGTAATTTGTTTTGCATAGTTCTCGGCGCGTGTCCCTATTTATTGTTTACTCGACAACAAACTGATTGTCTGGTCAATCCAGCATGTGTCTGTATGTTATGTTTATTTTCTTGTTATTTTTAGGCCAAATTTAATTTGGTCTTTTCATGATATTTAAGGCAACGGCATTGCCATTTGGGAAAATATTTATGTGCTCCTTTATTTATTAATGTTCATTTTTGCATAGCAACAGAATTTAGCACTGATGTCTGATGTCCTTCATTTCTTTTACAGCCATCTATCTATTTCTTTTGCTGTTTTCTGTATTCCATGCCTTTAAGATTTATGCACGGCTCATTTGATTAATGTCCCCTTGTGGGATGGGGGAATCCACCAGTCGCTTGTGTAAAATTGTAATTTTAGGTTTTAAAATTTATTGATGTGTTTTTTTTTTGTGGTCACTTGGCAAGCTGCTTTATGCTTTCTAATAAATAAGTTGCTATTTGTTTGAGCCTCGAGTAGGAGAGCTCTGAAATTAAAGATAGGGAATGCCATTTCTTAACAATTGATTAAAGTTTGAAGTAACAACACTAAGATAAATTAGTTGCACATTTTCATATACTTGTTTAACAAATAGTTTTAGTAATTTCTGAAACACATTTAACCCATAATCCGCACTCTGTTGCATTTTATAGCTCAATAATTCACAGACCAGTTTCAAATCGAGCTAATATGCCATTATACCGGCATTTAGCATTTTCCGCCTTATCATTGACCACATTTTCGAAGCCCAACCAAAGCAGCTGTGACCAACAGACTAACCAAAATTATGTTAGCCAAATTTTTGGTCATTTCTCATAACCGCCAGTTGCTCTCATTCTCTCTCTCTCTCTGTCTCTCTCTCTTTCACTATTTTTGTCTCTCTCTTGCTCTGCCTCGCACTCGAGCTGTTGACAGTTTGTCATGTAAACAAACATAAAGCAAACATACAAGAGCAAGCAAACAACACACAGCTTGCATCTCAGTCCCACCCGCAGCTAATGGAGGGAGAGTGGAGGGGTCGCTTTATTAATTTCAATTTGTGTCAACATCAGCGCCAAATATGCACAGCCAGTGAGCCAAGCGAAATGATTTAAGCCAGCTGATGACAAAGTGTTGCCCATTAGGCGAATTAAAGCGCACTTTTTTTTGGGGAGCTGTGTGGTAAACATCACTCATGTGTATTCTGCTCCTGCCACTGCTCAGTGACTCTACAAATGTGGCACAGGGATGGCTTTTGAGGCTTTGGTTCAAGCATAGTTCATAAAACTCAACGACTGACCATTGTTGTCCAAACGACTGCTATAAAAGCCATGATTGATGCGCACGGCTTGACCCAAATGCATGTTTTGATACCTACTTAACAGATATGCTTCCTATTCGGTATCATCTCCTTCACGGTCCAAGCTTGAGTATGTGTGTGTGAGTGTGTTTGCGTGGACAATATGCCGCTGCTTAAATATTAAACAGCTTTTCACACCAAACACGAGTTGAGTTCATCGAACTTTTGTGTAAGCTCTTGCTGCCACTTCGCTTTTATGGCAACAACATCATTCAGCTTATTAATATCTGACCATTCTTGGCAGCTTACCACGCTTCGTATACGTAATATTCCATTTAATTTCACTTTATGCTTCTTTTCAGTTACAGCACTCCGCAGTCGAGCGCACAGTAATCGCTATTAATAAAAAGTGAAATAAAAAAATAAAAACTTTCAGTTCGAGAACGAAAAGAAAAAGAACTTTCAATAAAACATTCTTAAAGTACATACTCGTATAAATGAAAAGTTTTAAGATTGTATTATTGTTGAATTAAATGATATTAATGAATGGAAGGTTAAGGCTAAAAAAGAAAAAAATTACAATATTTTGAATATCTTTGAAACTTTAAACTGGCAAAATTAAATGAAATCGCTTAAAAACACCCTGTAAATGTAAAAAACAATAAACAATACTTTAAATATAATTTATAAGTAAAAATCTCATCATTTACTTAAAATATAAATTAAAATAAGTTTCTCAGCTTGAAATGCATCTTACTCCGTAATACTTGGGCTTATTTGAAATGAATTTGTTCTAAGCAGTCATTAACTGAATAAATATGGCATTTTCTAGCTGCCAGCAGAGCATACTACACTCTTACTACACTGCTTGGCACTTGCGTGTGAGTCAACTGCAAATATTCCATTTTCACTCTGTTCGCGGACCTTGCAACAGCTGCTGATTTACGGATGTAAGTTGAGCAGCTGCTCTCTTCTCTCTCGTTTTATTAGCGTTACTGTGGTTGTTGTAATTGCTCGCAGTAAAATGAAATTAAATTGCCATTGCCATTGTTTTGTGGCCACAAATTTATCTTGGCTCTGTACTTAACAGTTTGCAGCTGCTAAAATTTGTCAACCATTGCGATTATGGACGACTTTAAACCAAAGCTACAATTGAGGGCAGCTCCAACTACAGTTACTTCTCTTGCGTTGAAAGCCCTATTAAAGCCCCGCTAAAGCCACAAAAGAGTAGCAGCATTTTAGAGTCTATGTGGTACTTGAGAGCCAATACCACAGCGTGTGCCACAGCAGCCACGGGCTCGAGTGCCTGCCATTGTTATGGTTGGCACACTTAATAATCAGACATAATAGTTGTCCCGCAACAGATGGCTGCCATTGTTGGCTTTCAGCTTGCATCTTGCCCCTTGCAACTGGCCTCTTGCCTCCAGGCCCCCGCCTACGCCTTCGAAATTGTCTTTTAATAAGAACTCACGGATGGCAAAGAGGTCATACCTGCAACCGGTTAAGCTGTTGGCCTTTGGGCTGCACCCTTAGCTCTTCTGGCTCTAAATTAAATTTTGTACTTTTATTGCTCCTAACAAAAAAGCAATTTCCTTGAGGTGCAAAGCGAAATTGAAAAAAGGCATAATGACTCGCTAAAAAACAAGCAAAAGGACAACCCATTCGCAAAATAAAAAAAAAATACAAACACAGGCACCATCGGTTGATCATTAAAAAAGGCTAACAGCGTGCCATTTATTACATTTTTATAACGCCCGCAGCATGGCACTCAGAAAACTGAAAAAACTTGAGTAAAATATTACTAAAAAAAAACACAATCCCAAACATGTTTCGAAAAACAATATCTGCACAACATTGGTAAGAAATGTTATTTTGAATATAAAAAAAAATATAGAAAAAATTATTAGTTATGTGATGCTATATTTAAATTTCTTAAATAATTAATGATTCAATTAATTAATTTAGTTGATCCCCAAAATGGTTGATATCATGCCGCTTTATAAATTAAGGATTTCTTTCGTGGGTGAACGGTTTTCTTCAGATTGACATGACAGAGAATTGTTTTATTAAATCAAATCAGTTCGCTCTGAGAACTAAAAGCGAAAATGTTTTTGGGAATGCAAGAAAGTGTATTTACTGTATTTATATACTTTTATAAACGGGCCGCAAATATGCGAAGCTTTTAACACAGCACAAATATTTTTCAAACAGTTGCCAACAACAAAGAAAAGTGTGAAAAAAAATTTATAAGCATACCCAAGATAAAAAAAGTGGGCTTTAATAAAAGTAAGGGCTGAGCAAACGTTAAATGGCCAAAGTTCCAACAACTTTTTGTTTGGCGGTGCGGGGTCACACTTGGTGTTTAGACTTACCCAAAAATTGTCTGTCATGCTAGGAAATTTCAGATCAGGCTCAAACACTTCAAGACACAAAGCCAAATACTTTAAATACAGTTCCGTCATTGATGCACGAATAAAAACGAATTAAGAAAAACCATTGTCACATATAAAAGGATTCTTTAAATTTAAGTCAAAGTTTGAGGCGATATATTTTAAAATTGTACATCAAATTAAATGGAAAGTAAGAATGAAAAATCAAGCAGACAAATTTTGGAATAAATGAGACTTGAGCAAAAATACTATAACTGGGATATCTGGCTGTCTGGCCACGTCTGCTCATTTAGCGTTTTGCTGATTTATGTTGCAATTTTCGCAACATGATTAACTTCCAAGAATCGGGGCAACTCGTGACCCCAGTAGCCATCTTCAATGCGTCAAGCAGTTGGCCAAAAATATACTTACATACTTCGTTCGCAGGCACCAAAAAATGAAAGAAAAAAAATAAAAGTCTGTGCTAAATTTAAGGGCAAAAAGTTGTAGCATAAGCTCAGGCGTCTCCAGTCTGCCGCCAGGCAATAGCAAACATCAAGACTAACAAGTTTCTGGGGTCAAGTTTATTTTCATCGTGTGGTTATCTTTTTGTCAGTCCTTAGACGATGTTGGTCTAAGGCCAAACTGCACACTAATGTATTGGCTAATAATTATGCGATTATGAGCTGTGACTTCAGCTAATTGCATACTTTGAGGTTAACTGAAATCTGAGCATATATAAGCATTATGAAAATTATTAACAGCTTTTTGGCAATAACAAGAGCCTTGACTTTGGGGTACTTAATTTTGGTAGCAATATCCTGCTGGGACATTGCAAATCTAATTACCTCTACAAGCTGAACGCGGAGACTTCAATTGATAGCAACAATTTTGTTGTTTGCTTTATTTTATTACCACGGCCAATGAATCCGTGTACGTATGATATTGTTATTTTTGTTGCTTCTGGCGTGTCTTGTTGGCTCGAAGAGTAAGCTTCCGCTAGCACATCCTGTCGTCGAGGCCCAGACGCCCACATTGGCCCCGACGTCCCTTTGCCCTTATGCGTCAGTTAGTGTCAATAATTTTTATGGCAATTTAAAGAGCCATAAACAAAGACGCTTGTGTGGTGCTGTATGTGTGTGTGTGTTTGTGCCAGAAATTGCTCTGATATTAAATTGAGTTTTATGCGTGATTTCCGCTCTTAACACTTTGTTGACGATGAATTTTATGGGCGGTTAGTGAAGCGTATTTAAAGTCGTACACGTTAATATTTCTCTGTCACTTTCACTTACTTTTCCTATCTCTCTTCTTCTTACAGACAGAACAATTTGCCGTGCTGTGGATACTTTTCACCATTATTGTGCTGGGAAATTCGGCGGTGTTGTTTGTCATGTTCATCAATAAGAATCGTAAGTCACGAATGAACTACTTCATCAAGCAACTGGCGCTGGCAGGTGAGTGTGTGGGTTGGCGGAATGCCCTAAGGTGTAACTACATTATTATTCTTATTGTTTAAGATCTGTGCGTTGGATTGCTCAATGTGCTGACGGACATTATCTGGCGCATTACAATCTCGTGGCGGGCTGGGAATCTGGCCTGCAAGGCCATAAGGTTCTCTCAGGTGTGTGTGACGTACTCATCCACTTATGTGCTGGTGGCCATGAGCATTGACAGATACGATGCAATAACGCATCCCATGAACTTCTCAAAGTCGTGTAAGTTCGTTTAGTCACAAAACTTTTTTAATTGGAAAATGTTTGGCACTTGGAGTTCGAGTAACAAGGAACATGTTTGTGCCACTTTTACAGGGAAACGGGCTCGTCATTTGGTTGCTGGCGCCTGGCTTCTCTCCGCCCTCTTTTCGCTGCCCATATTGGTACTATATGAGGAGAAGCTCATACAGGGCCATCCGCAGTGCTGGATTGAATTGGGCTCACCGATGGCCTGGCAGATTTATATGAGTCTCGTTTCAGCCACTTTGTTTGCAGTCCCAGCACTAATAATATCCGCATGCTACGCAATTATTGTAAAGACTATATGGGCCAAGGGCTCTATATTTGTGCCCACAGGTATGTTGACTAACACTTCCCCTTCTCTTGGTATCCCTCTCTCATTTAGTTTATCGCCTAGAACGTGTAGGCTTCGGTGCGGCGGCAACGCGGCGTGCCAGTTCCAGGGGCATTATACCCCGCGCCAAGGTCAAAACGGTCAAGATGACACTGACGATTGTGTTTGTGTTTATCATATGTTGGTCACCCTACATCATATTTGATCTGCTGCAAGTCTTTGGCCAGATTCCGAACTCACAGACTAACATAGCCATAGCCACATTCATACAGAGTCTTGCACCACTCAACTCGGCAGCAAATCCACTTATATACTGCCTCTTCTCCTCGCAAGTCTTTCGAACGCTTAGGTAAGAATCATACTTACAATCATCAATCAATCCTTAACTTTCCGCTAACTCCACTCAACTCCCCCGCCTACAGCCGTTTTCCACCCTTCAAATGGTTCACCTGCTGCTGCAAGTCCTTTCGCAACAATTCTCAGCAGAACCGCTGCCACACAGTGGGTCGACGCCTGCACAACAGCTGCGATTCCATGCGCACATTGACCACATCCCTGACAGTGTCACGTCGCTCCACCAACAAGACGAACGCCCGAGTGGTCATCTGCGAGCGGCCCAACAAGGTGATTACAGTTCCGGCTATGTCAGAGGTATGATAGCTGGCGCACTCGACCCGTAAGCGGTCATCGTTTGCGGTCCATGGTCCGACATCCTTTAGCGATGCTGAGTTTCTCTAAATAAAGCGCGGAATACTCCTCACAAGTTGTACGAGGCTTAGACAATAAGTGCGATAGTTGTGTATGCAAAGCGGAAACTCAATTCGAATTAAATGTATTTTAGGTATGCTACGAATTTTAACACAACTACGAGTATCTCCCATTGCGATCTATATTAAGTATTTATGCATTAGATCTTAAGCAAGCCCCTTAATTAATGTAAAACAATAAATTTTTATAATGAATGACATTTTAACATCACAATTCAAATGATAACTTTTAAATTTCCACGTGAAAGAGTTTAAAAAACTGTAGTCCCATAAGACTTTTCTAAAGTCAGCTGAACAATCAGCAAAAGAAACATTATTTAAATAAATACAACTAAAATATCCTTCTGAAATTTTCTCATTTACTCAGTGATGTTAGATAGCCATTTGACATATTTTAGGAACACTCCTACTCGTATTCTACTTACCAGACTGATGTTATTTATTTACACGAAATTAAAAATAGTTGCATGTCTTTTAAGCCCAACTAGATGTAAAACCAACTAAGTATTTATTCTACATACATATACTCCAGTCCTTATCTTATTCTATCTCTATTCTTCCAACTACAAATATATACAACTACTCTTCTGTACATAAACAATTGCAAGAAAATGTACCACTTGAGGGAGCTGTGTGCGTAACTTGTCCAAGCATAAGAAACCAAAACATATTTACATTTTAACTTTAGCATAAGAGTTAATAGAGCATAACGTTTTAGTCAATTTGGTCTAAGCTAATATTTATTTCATAATTATGTGTATAAAGAAGGAGAATGCAAAGAATAAAGGTCAAATTCCTCGAAATCTGTGGTCTTTTAAGTATTTTAATTCATTCTGGCACGCGCTACAAATTTCATTCGTAAGTCTCAATGCTTCAGCGCACAATGGGCTCAAGGACGACCAGCTGGGAGGGGGACCAGACGAGTCTGGCAAGAGGACATATGGCACATCACAGGACCATTCAGTTTCATTCTCATTTTCATTCTCACTTCATTTATAATTGTTATGGGGACTGCGGCTTTTGACGTCAACGAGCAAATACGTAAAGTCAACACAACAAATTGAGCGACTTTCTGAAGTAAATGTGAGAACATATTTGATATTGTTTTCCCGGCTTGCAAACAGCCAAAGGTTATTTTCCTTATGGTATTTAATTTGCAAATATTATTATATGTAAAAATACTTATGATGGCCTTAATTTCAACACCTACAAATGGGTCTGTGTTTCCTTGTGTTAAACTTCTTAACAGAAGGGAAATTTAATATGAAGGTTGATGAAAATCAACGATTTATCTCTGACAAAACAACTGTTAATAATTATTGATTCGACTACCAAGATTTTAATCTACTAAAAGCTGTTGAAATGCGATTTGAAGTCAGCAAAACATAAATTTTTCTAACGGGCAAACTTCTAATTGAAATGCCATTACATAAACAAGCAACTGATTGGAAAAAGTGAAAGCCAACTTTATGCTCTTAATATAAACAAACTCAAAAACATCAGGTATGGGTCGATTTGCTTGAAAGGCATTTAGAAAATGAGAATTTTAAAATGCGGTAACCAAGAGAAAATCTGTAAAGGAAACAATAAAATTTGTTCATTAAGTACTCGTATGTCGGCTTTTTCCTTCAGAAACGATTATGAATCACATACAGGAATAGAAATTAATTCGAAATTTTTGTTATAAAAGTGAAATTGTAGCCATACGCCCTCACACGTAGCCTGTGTCACACACACACACTCAAAATCAAAGTGTAACTCCATATTTTTGGAATCTAATTCTGTAAATTTCTGTGCAACTCCAACTTTTAGCTGATCAACAACAATGTTTCCCAACTTTTGCTTTAAGAAACGTGCCGATGATTTCGGCTATGAGGTACTATATATGCCAAAAGACAACTATGGCCCAAATGCACAACAAACAAACAATCATGCCAGATCTCGATCGCGGCCACAGCAATGCCCGAAAATATGCTATGAAGATCTTATTACGCTGCAGGCTCTCCGAGAGCAAAATGAACGCGCTGGCCAGAAATCCCAGGCAACTTCACCAGTTCGTAATGTGGAGTTTCGCCTGCCGCCAATGGATAAGCAGCGACAGTTTCCGCTTCGTCAGAGAGGAGGATCGGCAGCGTCTGAGCGAGAGCTGTATCGGAAACAGCAGCAGCAACAGCATCAACATCATCAACAACAGCAACAACAGCAACCAACGAAGTCACCTTCACCCGGTGATATGCCATCGAGCGGCTCAGATTCTGCTCGCGACCTACAAGACTCTTGCGCAGATTTCTTCAACATCATCTACGAAAATGTCTTGGAGGCAGTGAACGGAGCTGTCGAACAAACAGTGGACAAGCACTTTCAGGACATTCTCTCAACTGTCAATCAGCTAACTTCGGAAGTATCAGTTCAAAAAAATATGCTCAAACAAATCAATAGCGATCTGATGACCAGTAAGTAAAAACTATTGCCTCTGTTAAAGTGCAACTGGCTCTCATCTTCTAGCGACGCCCTTAGAAATCGCCGAGCTTAATGAGACGAACCTCAATCAATTTAAATTTATTGCACAGATGCTTATCGACAGTCAGACGATTCACTATCGGGCCCTGAATCAGCAGCGTCAGCAGAAGCAGCAAAATAAAAATGAGCCCGATCATCCAAAGAGAAGCGCTAGTTCGGAGCGAACTGTACGGACATCGGATGGTTGCAGTCGTTGTCATAACACAAACGTCAAAGCGGCACCGCAACAACAAAGTCAGAGACCACAGCACCAACTGTGGCAACAACAAGAGGCCAACATATTAACATATCTGCAACCACCACCCTGTACAAATTGTGGTAATCAAAAGACGTCTACAAAGCCAGATCGTACGATCCTACGCCGAACGCCCAGGGGAATCTCTACCGTCAGCATGCCCAATCTGCATCAAGCTTCATCCTCATCCTCATCTAATCCCAACAATAGCAATAACAAGACCAAGGCCCAACGCTCACCCACGCCTAGTAACTGGAGTCAATTCGGTACTCGACGCGTGGTGAACCAAACAACACCTCCAAAGAGCTCCAGCTTTAAGAAGGGCCGATGCCACTGTCATTCACCTGCCCCATCACAGAATATCAACTACCTGCTCAGTAATAACTCCTCCTTGGGTCGCAAGCTGCGAACTCTGAGCAAGACGCTGCCCAGCATGGAAGATGTGAGAGCGCACACATGATCTTTTGCCAAATTCTCAAGTACACTTGGACGTCAATCGTCTATGGCTGCCGATTGTGTTCCACTAAAGTGAAGTAAAGTTATGAAAGTGGAGCACAATTGGCAACCAAAGATAGTTGGCGTTGTGTAAATAAATACGAAATTGTATACTTTTTACAAATTTAATGTCTTACACTTTTTAATATGAACATTCCTATTTGAAACTTCTATGACTGTTAATTATATTAAAGCTGTTATCTCCAATTGCTACTTATCAATATTAAATGAAATTAAAAATATAAAAAAAAATTGTATAAGAAAAAGCACAGTTAAGAAATACAATTATTTGTTGTGAAAAAAAATGTTTCGGAGCATTAAAAAAAATAATAAATATAATTACCGGGGAGAAGAAAGTAAGATTGAAAATTTTGTGCACTTAAAAAAATGCAGAGAAATATTGAATATTAAAAAGAGAATATAACATTTTTATGGGATCCAAACTCTTTTGAACTGCTTAGTTAGAGTTATCAACAACTATGAATTTCTTCTTTAGTTTTACAGCTTCGTAATCCTTATTTTTTAGCATATAGCGTTGAAGAACTGGAGCCAATAGCTGCACATCGACTGTGTCCACATCCTGACGGCCAAAGATGAACGTAGCCAAGTTCGAGAATAGAATATTTAAGCAAGCGCCAATAAGGGTGTACAAGAGGAATGACATGTGGTATATGGAAGTACCACTGTGTGGTTCACTAAAAAACAGAAATCAATATAAGATCGGTCACTTCTGGTAATATATAGTTCTTACTATTCGGCTGTGGAATTCAGATATCGATTCATATCGAATTTGTAATCACAATTTTCCACAGAAACCGGCAGCTTTGTATGACGAAAAGAGCCGGTAACATTGGCGATCTGTGCATTGACAGCGATCCAAGCCATTATGACGAATGAGAAAATACTACTTATAAACATGCACTGTAATTAAAAGAAGAGAACATTACATTACACTCTACCTATTATTCGGATATTTGTATACCTTTTCGCCCACCCAGGGCATTAGCATGCCTACGGTAAAGACGCCCAACATGGGACCATACAAGCTGGACTGCAGTGTAGCCGAGAGCTGAAGCACCATGCCCAGATGTTCGACCACATACACCATAAAAATGGAGCTAATTCCAAATACAATCACAACGAGACGCATTGTCAAAGCCACTGTGCGCTCCGACATGGGTTTATTCTTCATGCGGGGCTTTACAAAGTCCTCCAATATGACGGCAGCCAAGGAATTGAGCAGGGTCGAGAGGGAGCTGAGAGCAGCGCTGAATACGGCGGACACAAAGAGACCCGGCAATCCGGGCACAGCTCCCAGCACCCGCATTACCAACAACGGCACCAGTTGATCCCGACGACCAGCCAGCTACAAAGGAAGAACTAATATAATCACAGCTCAAGACTTCATCATCATCAATATTATACTCACCCCGGTGCTCATTGGATCACAGTCATAGTAGGTGGCATAGCACACAAGACCCACATAAATGCAGCCCATATAAAGCAGGACAAGGCCAATGCTAAAGATGAAGAGTGTCTGCTTAATTTCCTTTAAGGAGGGCAAGGACATGAAGCGCTGTATCGTTGTCTGGTTGATGGACATGCTCTGCAACTTGAAGAAAGTTCCCCCTACAAATACCGATAGGACGCTCAAACGCACTGTAGGATCAAGACTCCATCTATTTGACAATTTTAAGAGTTTTAAATATATCGGGAAGATGACATAAATCCAGGATCATATTACTAACTCGGGAACATTAAGACGACCGCCCTCCGAGTTGCGTTGCCAGACTACATCAATTCCACCAAGATCCAGGGTGCCCTTTACCATAATGATAAATAGCGAACCAAACATTACAATACTCTGGGCAACATCCGTCCAGACGACGCCCTTAATGCCGCCGACCGTGGTATAAAATGTGCAGATGACAATCACAATCGGCGTAATGGTGTGAATGCCAATTCCACTGACCTGATTGAAGGTTAGAGCTGGCACATAAACCGCAATGGGCAGCCAAATGATCTGTGAGCATAATCATAATGAAATAAGTATCAAAAATAAGGTTAAATTGTATCTGGAATACTTACCGCCTTTAGAACAAAGAGGGAGGCACCAAATAAACGCATTCGTCGACTGAAACGTCTCTCAAAGTACTGAAAGAGTGAGTGTGTGTAAATAAATGTGTCGAAAGGACTCAGAGATCAAAATAGATTCCAGCTATATTATTATAGAAATTATTAATTTAAGCAAACTGTAATGATAATCCTAGGATAAGGTCAAGTACATTATGTTGTGACTAATTATCAAATAAATAAATTAGATATACATTTTAAAGCTATAACAAAACTACAGTAACTGCATTTGTTTTGACCACATTTATTAACAAATAATGTGTAAAGAATATAACTTTATTGTTTCGCTTTCTTATCCATTTTGAGTTACGTTATAGATTCATGAAGCTTGAGTTCCTCCTTTTTCTTATCGAGCTCATCATCGCTCATCTCACCTTAGACTGTGTTGCAGCACTAGAAAACAAAACATCATTAATCTAAAGATAATTAAATCCAGCTACAGTCGGAGCAACAACTTACGGGCTGCTCTTATTGGTAGTCTTTCAGTTGTCGGGCAAATTAAAACTGTAGTCACAGTCCTCGAAAGAGACAGGTTTTGTGGAAGAGGTCAACTGACCGTTGGCCATGGCTCAGATGAGCACGCACTACAATTTAGAAAGTAAAGCTCGTAGCCAGTGAAATACCAGAGAGTAAACTCTTCAAAGAGAAACGGAAACCGAAATAGTGGTAGTTAATTGAATCATCTTCTAATAAGTCCAGGATAAGCCTCTGTTTTTACAAAGGGGCAACAGCATGCCAATAGAGAAGGCACCCAGGAGAAGACCGCCGTTGATAGCACCCGCTGTGGATGAGAGCTGCATGACCATGCCCAATTTCTGTACAATCGGCACACTATTCATCGAGATGAGGCCAAAGATAATGACTACTCAGTCTGGTGTTCAGTCAGCGGACGACTGCAATGGGTCTCGATAAAATCCTTAAGCATCACATCGGAGAGGGAGTTGAGGGCTGTGGAAAGTGAACTAAGTGCAGCACTAAGCACTCCTGCCACAAAGAGACCCACAACGCCGGGTACAACACCAGCACTTGCATAACATCAGTGATATCACCTGATCCTTGGCGCGTACTAACTGCAAAGAATAACTACAATTGAGTCCTTGTCAACTTTCAACTTCAATTTTAAAACTCCCGCCCGTGGTTATGGGATCGTAGTGATAAAATGCTACAAATGCCAGCATTTCAATGCAAATACATATGGCAATGACCCCTTTGACAATGACAAATCCCATGGCGCCAACCTTGACAACGCCTTGAATAACGGCTGTTCACGCAACACCTTTAATGCCACCCTAATATTGTGAAATTAAACATCACAAAAGTAAATATTAGAATAGGCACATCTTATGATTATAATGTCACTTACAATACTGGTGTAGATAATGCATATCAGTCTATTGTGAGGCACTATCGTTTTTATACTGATACCAGAAACTAAGCAAAAAGTAAAGAGAAAATTATGCAAATTAAGAGTAATTAACTACGAAATATTATATGCCCATTTACAGAGTCTCTATAGTCGTTTCCTCTCGACTGTAGCCTTCTTATAAGTTTTCCCGCTTATTGTCTATATAAATATTCAGAATTTCTCTTGAGCATATCATAATGAGCATATTTACAATTAAGAACAAATTTAAGATTTTATTAGATTACACTCTTAACACATTAAGATATTCTATTAGTAACTACTCCGAATTCTCAGGCAATTTTTTGGCTTCAGGTTGGGTCTTACGACTGAAAAGTTCCTCCAAGTCAGCAGCCTGATAATCTTTCTTTGGTAAAAAGCGACGCATGCAGGGTGTTATTAGGGTCGGATCCAACTGGGACACATCCTGCCAGCCAAAGACAAGACTCGCCAGAAAGGCGACCACAGTGCAAATGACACCACCCAATGAGGTGTACCAGTAAAATGATAAATGATAAATATTACGATCGGTAGAGGGCCTAAAAGGAGAGGGAAAGAACAAAGTGACATTTGACCTGAAATCCTTTCATACTCACGTGTAGTTGTGAATAGTCTGCCATGCAGTGGCGTTATCAAAAGTGTAGTCACAACCATCGACCGACACTGGCATCTTCGGATAGCGAATCTCACCGTGCATCTGTGCCAACTGCGACTGGAGGCATATCCAAGCCAAGGTAATAAAGGATACAAAACTGCCAGTAAGGACACTCTATAAAATGCAATTTTTAAAGTAAACTCTCTTTGCAGAAGAACAAATATATCATACTCTTCCATTAATCCAAGGCAAGCAAATACCAATGGTATAAATGCCCAGCAGCGGACCCATCGCTACCGCTGAAGTCATAGTAGCCAGCTGTAAGACCATGCCCAGCTTTTCCACAACAGAAACTAGACCCATGCAGAATATGCCAAAGATCACGACAATCGAGCGAAGCAAAAAAGCACTTTGACGCTCAGTTAGGGGCTTCTTTAGCATTGGTCGCACCATATCCTGTGAAATCACGCAGGACATCGAATTGAGTCCTGTGGAAAGTGAGCTCAGCGCTGCACTAAAAACCCCCGACACAAAAAGTCCTGGCAGACCAGGAATCGATCCCAGAGTACGCATCATTAGCAGCGCGGGCAATTGATCGCTAGCCTTGGCAAGCTGAAAGAATGGCCACTAAATAATATTATCTATTCTAATTATCTTAGCATAATTCATAGCTTACCTTGGTGCTAATGGGGTCGCAGTCGTGGTAGACGGCATAAGAGACTAGGCCAATGTAACAGCAACAACTCAACAGAAATATAAGGAGAACTGTAAAAATGAGCATGGATTGCTTGGCATGCTTATAGCTAGGCAGCGATAGAAAGCGTTGTATGGACACCTGATTAACATCCGACGATTGAATTTTATGCAAAGTACCACCGACAATGACAGACAGCATGGACAAGCGAACGGTAGGATCCCAGGTCCAACTACCAAAAATGTTAAGCAATTTAAAAATAAAAAATATAATGCCTACCTACTACTTACTCTGGTGCATTGAGACGCCCACTCGCCTGATTTCGCTGCAGCACAACGCTCAAGCCGCCCACGTCATAGGTACCTTTGATGCAAACAGTCAAAATCGATCCATACATAACAAAACTCTGAATAACATCCGTCCAGATGACCGCCTTCAGGCCACCCTGTCATTGTAAGAAATTGTGTTTTGTACTTGGAATCGTTTCTCTTCATTCAGTAAAATTAATTAAATCTCACCACACACGTGTAGAAGGTGCAGATAATGCACACAATGGGCGTAATCACATGGATGCTCGTGCCAGTCACTGCAAGGCATTAAGTTTCCCAGATGTCTAAGGAGATTGTCACGTCAAAACTTACCTTGATTATAAGTGATGGCAGGTACATACATAGCAACTGGCAGCCAAAGCAACTAAAAATCACACAGAATATTCAAATAATGGGTCTGAAGATTTCAAATTTTGTTTAAATGTTTTATGCTTACCATGTTCACAGTAAACAAAACAGATCCCACGCTACGAATGCTTTTACCAAAGCGTAGTTCAAAGTACTAAATAAGGTTTAAGTAGTAAATATCGTATAAATATAATGTGCAAAATTACGCATTCTGTATTACGAGTATTTACTAAATAAACTAGTCAGTTGTGTGCAAGTATATTTGGCAGTTAGTGACAGGTATAAATCATAACAAAAGATTAGTCAAGCAATTAGTTGCATGTTACAGTTAAAAACTAGTCAAATTTTTTTATTGTGAGACAGGTCTGATGGCTAAGTACAATTTAAGATTTCTGAGTGACTGACTTAAGTCGTGTGTCATCCAACTGTACGCTGGTATATTTGATTCTATAAAAGCGTCGCACACAAGGTGCCAATAAGTCGACATCGATGTCTTCACGCTCACGGAAACCGAATACGAAACCCGAAAGATAGGCGGTGATGACGCCCACGGCTGAGGAAAAGAAAGTATAGCACATGAAGGAAATCTGATAGATTTCCTGGAAAATGCTGAGTGAGCTGTGGAAAATAATATCTGTGATTAGATGGCAATGAGGTCAGGAAAATCTCGGCTACTTACGTTGGTTCAGTGACTGTGGCATTCGCAGGCGTTACCAGGGGCAGTTCGAACTGGTACTGGCAGCCCTCAATGCTGGTCGGCTTGGTATCGTAATGCAGCTCGCCAGAGTTGATGGCCATCTGAGCATTTAGGCACAGCCAGGTCATGAAGACGAAGGAACAAAAGGCACCGACCAGCGCACTCTAAAAACCAAGCCGTAGATTAATCACATTTGCATACAAAAGCCATTTGCAAACTGAAATACAAACTTTGGCATTAAGGCGAGGGCACAACAGGCCAATGACAAAGAGAGCAAACAATGGTCCCTGGGATAAGGAGCTCAAAGTCATGGACAACTGCATAACATGGGTGCCCATACGTTCCACAACGAAGACCAAGGCGACACTCGCCGATCCAATGATGACAGTGCAGAGACGCATCGTTATGGCCGTTTGACGCTCGGTCAAGGGTTTCCGGCAAAGCGGCTTGATGTAGTCCTCCAGAAAGACGGCGGCCAGTGAATTGAGGCCTGTGGACAACGAGCTAAGAGCTGCACTAAACACACCAGCCACAAATACGCCTGGTAGACCAGGTATCATGCTCAACGTATCCATGACCAGCAACGGGACCAATTGATCCTTGGCCTTGGCCAGCTGCGAATCAAACCAATATAAATCATGTTACTTACAGTTATGGTGTTGGATATTAAATATCAAATAATATAACTTTTAAAAATTTAATTTTAGTTTAAAAATTAGAATTAAATTTATTTTAAGTTAAAACTGTATAAATGAAATTACTTAGAACTTGTGTGAATAAATAATATGTATCCATATACTCATATCATTAGGAAGAATAATTTCAAAAAATAATTAATAATAACAATAAAGTAATAAATCAAAAATAACACAAAACTCATACCTTAGTGGTTAACGGATCACAGTCATAATATCTGGCAAAGAGCAACAATCCATTATATAAGCAAATCCCGGATAATAAGATATAGCCTCCAACAAATAGAACTGATGCCTTTTTCATTTCCTTTATGCCGGGCAACGACATATAGCGTTGTGTAATGATCTGATTGCAACCCAAATTGTATGTGGCATAAAACGTATAGGTGAAAAATACGGAGAAGGCGGACATTCGCACTTTCGGATCGAGTGTGAATCTATTTGAAAGTTTATGGTCTTAAGTATGAGTAGTCATGTTCAATGAGTTAATGCCACCTACTCAGGCCATTCGAGCCGTCCACTTTCCAGATTGCGTTGAATAACCACACCCAGACCACCCACATTAATGGTGCCTTTAATAACAACAAAGAGCACGGCGCCCACCATAACTACGGTTTGAATGACATCCGTCCAGACGACAGCCTTCAAACCGCCAACAGTGGTGTAAAAGATGCAGACAATACACACCACAGGTGTGACGATGTGTACATTTATGCCAGTCACTGCAAAACAACGAACTTAGCGATTGCTCTGGATCAGGATCAGGTTAAATAATTACCTTGATTAAAGGCTAACGCAGGCACATAGATAACTATGGGTAGCCAGATTAACTAGAAAGAATAATTATTGGTTAATTTATAAATTACATAAAAATGTGTCGGGATTTCGTATGGATATACTTACTGTGGTTATGGTGAAAAGTGACGAGGCCACAACACGGACGGTTTGGTTAAAGCGCAGCTCAAAGTACTGTAAATATTTTTTTTCATTTTTTTGTTGTTGTCGCTTATCATTTGTTATTCACATAAACATAAAACACGCACGCACACAAACCCAGATACAACGTGGCGCATACATAATCGAATATTACACATATGCCATGTAGCCCCAATACGCCAGCTAGCTTATGAGCAACGACCAAATTTCCGTCTGCCAAGCCCAAACAATTGTCTGGCCCACTATATTCACGCAGATCGAATTTGAAATTTCTGGCGAAGTACACGCAAATATTTCACATGAAACAACAACTCCAGCAGCGAAAACAATGCTCTGCTTTTCCTGGCACGAGTGTTTTTGCTACATGACAGGCAAATAACTCGTACACATATTTGTTTAGTGTCTGTTCTATGCTATGTTTTCCAAAAACCGAGTCAAAGCATCTTTTTTGATTTTAGCTGCAAGTACAGCTCTAGTTGATCTGTACAAATATTATGGTCAAGCAAGCTCATCTCACTGTGATTTAAATAACGATACCATAAATATGCCATCGCAGTCGAGATGACATAGATATTCGACTTACACATTTGGATGCAAAAATAAATCACAATTTACAATTACAGACAACACATCCAGTTTTAAAGAAGTTAAATGTATAACAATAGTTGTGCAATGCATGCTATAAATACTTTAAATTAAAGAGCGTAAAACACACACAGATGCAGAAATACAGGGATCAGACAACGTTCAGCTTACCTCATAGCTGGAAGTCAATTGTAGATTGCAGAATACGGGTAAAAATATGTACCATGATATAAGTCCCGATATGGCCAGCGTAATGAGAATAAAAGCGTACTGAGTACCATAGACATAGATTTCCGTCGAGGTGCCCAGCAATGAAATTCCCGAAACAAAGCTAAAAATAATTGAAATATAAAAGATTTAAATATAATCTAGAAAAAAAACTATAAATAGTTACAAAAATATTAATTTTTATTAATATTAATATATTTTATACATATTGTGTAACATAAATCTCTCTGACCAATCTCAATTAATAATCTTCTAAAGTTATTTGACACATCTTACGACATTTCTTATTTAACGAGCATAACCATAATCACAGTCTGATGATATATGTTCATAACAATCATTTCAATCTAGCCTCTAAGCAAATGCATTGCCTCCCACTAAACTTAAGTGAAATAAAAGTTTTTCCTGGCAGCCCAAAACACCATTAAAAGTTGATAACGAGTGTCGTTGAAGTATGCAGATGCAGGACCTATTTAACAAATCGAAGCAAATATAGAGGGAGAAAAGTGAAAGAACGAAAAACATAATGGAACATCTCAAAAGAATCTGAGTAAAATGCTGGCATGTAATTGTAATTCCGAGCACGTTGCCAAAATTTGTTGCAGAAAGCAAACGACTACAAACAGAATGCCATAACAATAAAGGGCGCACAAAACAATTGTCAGGCGAGGCAAATGACCAAAAGTGGGACAGGAGAATCCCGAGCATTCATATTGCCTGTCATTAATGCGGTGACAATACGCCCAGGACAAAGCAACCGCAACAACAACAATAGCTCGCCACGAAAGGTTCTTGACCAAACGTGTCAAATGGAATGGCCCCAGAACCAAGGTCAGGCGAAAACAAAAAAGTAATTTGGCAAATTATTTGAGTTTGCGGCTGCCGTAAGTTTAAATAACTTCAATCAGGCTTAGTTCGCGGACCTGGCTTTGCAGAGAAACGAGCTGCTAAGTTGTATTTATGCGATACTCGGTTTTACCGACAAAGTTCCGCAAGTTTCCGAGGCATATCAAAGAGCATTATCTGCATAATCATCAGCCATAATAAGCTTGACCCTGACACTGAATATCTTATCATATATACGATTTTCTACTTGCTTTCTGTGCTCTTTCGCCTTTTAATTCTATTCTATCGCCTCTTTTAAATAAAATTCTATTGTTTATCTTGACAAACAGCGAGCCAGACGCCACGGCGATGGTTTGGCCTGCTTTTATATGATTTCTTTAGATTACGCATACGCACGGTTAAGCGCGGCCCCTTGAAACAAATCATGTGAAATTAGGCGCATATTTTTGATTGATTTCTGAGAAAATGGGCCAAATTCTATTGGCCAAGCAATCAGACGATTAAAGGTTCAAAAGTATTAACAGCGAACATTCTAATTATATTTATTTTTTACAATAATATAAATATTCTCTTTTTATTATATATTGGATTATTTTTATTTAATAATAAATTCTTTATTTATACTTTTCCTTGTCATAAATTTAAAAAGAACTAAAATATTTAATTTCGCATTAAATGTCTCTAAATTAATAGGTCAAGTTCATGTAAAATTCAATTAAAGGCTAAATTACAAAACTGCCTGACCAAGTCTCATATCATCCATACTAATCTCATGCCCACTTCAATCAATTAAATGAGCCTCGTATACTCTAGTGTGTTGAGGAGCCAACCTCCACCGCAATTAAATAGAGCATCTGTAGCTGTGTTTGTAACTCACCTAGCCACCAGTGACAGCGAGACCGGAAACACTTTCATTTTGCGTCCACCAACCAAGTAATCCAATGCTTCCGAGTCCCGACGCTCCTCGTTGCCAACACCACCCGCCCCATCCTTATCATCAGTGGGTACTTGGCCCTTTTGCTTTTTCTGTTTCTTCTCGATGAATCCGAAATAGAAGCCAATTACGGCGCAGACCACCAACATGGCTATGAAAACAATATAATCAACAATTCCAAAATATTGCAAAGCACTGCTCAAATCATTCACGCTGAGCTTCTCCATGCCACTTGTTGTTGTTGTTGCTGCTGCAAATGCTGCTGTTGTTGGGGTTGTTGTTGCCGTAGAAATGGTAGTACTTTCGGTGCTGAATGAGGCTGTGCCACTTGCCGCCGTTGCTTTTGATGTTGTGCTGCTAATTATGAACTGGACTGTCTGAGCAATCGCTTTGCCCACAGACGGCGTTGAATCAGTCGTCGACGCGTCCATTGTCGTCGCTTCCTCCCCCTCAATGGTCGTTGACATAATTCCGTAGACCGCAAGTTGCTTTAATGTATTTATTTTTATTGACTTCCTGTGTTGCCTTAAGGCACTTTCAGCATTCAACTTTGATTACTTTTGTATTAGTTAGCCACACACACACACTGAATCACACTCAGGCTCAGCAAAACTACAATTGCTGCAGGTTCCTTCGATTTTTCATTAAGTTTTTGCCACTAGTTTGCTGTGTATCCTAATCGCAGCCACTTGCAACTTTCTTCGACCGTTTCAAAATAAAATTTCTGATATTTAATAAGTTGACTGTGCTTTAACTGCTTATTGCAAAAAGTTTTTGTCATATAAATGTAATAGAAAATAATTATAAATAGTTTAATTATCGGTTTGCTACTTTCATTAAAATATTGATTCTAGCATTGAATTTTATGTAAGGAAAATAAATTAAATAGAAATATTACCCACTAAAATATACTTTATGCAAGTTACAAAAAAATAGCTTTCAATAGCTGTTTAATAGAGAATTATCATATCTTTTTAAATGTGGATGATAAAAAAAGGAGATTATTTAAATTAAGTAATCTGCAGATAAGCAGAGTCAGAGAACACGGGTTTAAATTAATTTTCTTCTCACTCAATAATCAGGATAATAATAAAAACTAGTTCGGAATTTTATATTATGAGTTTAACTGCGTTGACACAAGTGAACCGCACAGATCGCAGAGAAAAACTAAACTTATAAACGACATGAATTGAGCATCTTGAATGAAATTGAGATGAGCATCGCTTATCAGAGACGACCTCATAATTCGTGTAAATCTTATAAGAATGCCTGTCTGTGTGTGGAAGTCTACTTGATCACCAGATTAGCTCTAGTACGTGTATAAGATAAATAAATTCACACCCCCACAACATGGCCGACTGTCGTGCCGTCTGCAAGCTTAGGTCTGCCATTAGATTACTTAGAGTAAGCCGCCCGCTTCAGATAAATATTTTTTTATTTTCTTTTTTTTTTGGATTTTTCCTCTCATTTTACTACTTGTCATTCAACGTCAGGCAGGTGTTGTGTTGACATTTCCGATAGCGTTTTGATTCCCTTTCTTCATATTATATATTATTTGGTTTTAACTGGCCACATACAAGTGGCTACTGGTTTATCTAACACAAATTAACAAAATAATTACAGCAGGAAACTTAAAGGTATCATATCGTCATAGCTTTAAAAACAATGGTTTTCAACTTTAGTTCTAGTTTGTTAAACAGTGTAAGTATACAGGAATAAGCTACATTTGCCATGACTGATTAAAGTTCGGCGTCTGAAGTATTAAACGAATGTTGGCATCACGCATGGCGAATTCGTGATAATTATTTCCTAATTTGTTAGTCATTTTTTTCAAGTTATAACCAAGAAAGCTTTATTATAAAACAAAAATTAACCTTATAATAAGTACATCTACTAAAGAATTAACCACAGTTGCTTCTTTTCCGAATTGTTGCTTCGTTATTATTCTCAGTGCACTCAGTATTCCTTTTTATTGAGTTAACCTAATGAACTAATGCACATTAAATGCAATACAATGGCATAGTGCACATGAATTGTGTATTAATTTATGCTTAATATATATATGTATGTATAGGGGTATAAATATTGTGTGGCCAAGAAAATCAAGTCAACATTTTTAGAAGCTACAACAAAGTAGAATGGAATAAATGCTGTATGTACCAAGTTTTTTCATATATGTAGCTTTAAACAGAGAGTCTGCTTCGCATATAAACATAAGCACCATAGTGTAGCTTATCAACTGATATATACATAGTATTTATGTAGATAACTATTTGTAATAACCAAAACAATTTTCATTACGTAAGTAAAGTGGAAGCAGAAGAGCTTTGTAAGCGTTATTAAAATTAAAAAATTAATATATATAACTTATCTATGTTGCACGCAACTCGGCGTAAATTATATAAATACGTGTATAAATTTAATTTGGCAGCCAATAAAGCACTCAACGTGACGTATACGAAATTGTCTTCATGAATAAGAGACTTTGAAATTGAGTTACACGTAAACAAGTCTCTTAATTTTGGTTAAAGATTCAAGTGCGATTAGTCGATTACATTTTTTGTAACTAAACTTCTCTGGATAATTTACGTTAATTCATCAACTTCTATTGGATGCATTTAAAATTGTATTTTTTAGATAAACACACACAAGTTGTAAAAGCTATAATTAAATTCTCAGTATATATAGTATCATAAATCTCAACCTGCCAGGCGTTATCATTTACTGCCCTTGGGCTCAGCTCGGCGACCCACAGTTGTCGACCACAATAAAATACAACGAGCTTTACAAAATTTAATAATAATTAAACTAAAAAAAATTATGAGCGGCAGCGAGCCCGAAATGCCAAAAAAAAATTAAGCTTAAGTAAAAACAGCTTAGCATATGGAAAATAATGAACAACGACAAATGAAAACACTTTACCCGGTCTGTGGAGCCCTGCACAAAGATTTAAATTTTTACTCTTGTTCTGGCCATTAAGGCAGTTGCTTGTTTGACTTTGGCACCACTCTGTTGATATCATTTGTCTCTTATACCCTATATCCTAACATAGATATTAGGATATGGGTGATTTAAAACCATTCATATATCATATAAAATCATTAAATTTGGCATGAATAATCTTAACCGTCATTGCCAGGAGGCATCGGCTATTCGAGTATTTTTGAATTGTATTATTGTCAGCCAATTTTACGCTTCGTTGTTTCTTATACTTTCCACGCTTCTCTGTCTCTTCGCTTCTTCAATAAACTTTACTAACAAGTTTAAGTAAGAGCAACGTAACATACAAGAACCAAAATTAGCTTAGTAAGCCTACCAACAAAATACCAACATAATTTTTAAATAATCATATCTCCAGCCTTAGCTGATTTTTTATTGAATGATTTTCTGCTTCCCTATAATATATTTAAATTGTATATGAAAAGAAATAATTTGAATTTTTTTTCTATTTATTATCTTGTTAAAATCTATTCTATTCTGAAATTATATATTTTCAAAATTATTTTTTTTTAGATTTTCGTTTGCGTCTACTACCATTTTCAAAAATATATAATCGACTCAATATTTCATTTTAATTTAATTATCTTATATCTTTGTCTGTGAGTTGGTCTCTGTGGGTCAATGAATAACAATAGAGAGTTGCTCATTTGACCAAATGTGTTTCATAATTTAACAAATGTTTGTGCACGTCTAGAAAGTTTGAAAGACTTTCCGAAAGCGTATGAAATACTTACAATTGCTCATAATACTCGAAAGTTTATATGTAAACAACATATAAACTTTGGGGTCAATTGCAGCAAACATATGTATGTATGTATGTAAGTGATATATTTTTATTATTTTTCTTAACTCATAACAGATAGACTCAAAACATTGTCAGTGACCCACACGAAATATTTTATTATAAATCTATGTTCAAATATATCTAGAGCAGCTACAAATCACTTTGAGTCCAAATCGTACTGCTGCATAATTTTAATGACGGGCTCATTGACATATTTTCGAACTTCGTTGTGTAAATAAAAATCACCATGTGCCCATAAGGGATCCTCAATGTGGTGCAGTACCTTTTTGGGCAAACGGTTCGCCAAGGCCAAGACGTCGTCCCCAGCGACAAGCTCATCACTATCTGCATACCACAAGTGCACCTCGGAGTTTATTTCTTCGACTGGATAATTCGGAGGCTGCTCTGATTTATACACTTTCAGATTCTTTACGGTGTCGTAATCGTATTGCTGAAAAAGTCCCGACTTAAAGTTGAATAAATAGTGGAAAATTTGTTTCCAGGATCCGGTTTGAGATATTTTTTCGGCATCTATAAGGGCAGTCTTTTTGAACACATATGGAAATGATTTAATAAATAAATGAATGCATGTAAGTTAATTGTGCCTACCTTATTAGAATGTTCAGAGCTTAGATTTTCAAAAAAATTTTTACATTTAGCTTCGAAACATTGTGAAACAGACGAAGATCTTACTGATTGCCCAAACTCTACGTTGGACAAAAGCCGAACCAGCCATCCATTTACGTTAATTAAGTCTGCCGCACAGGTGATACACTCACTTTTCACATTTTTCCAAATCGCGACAGGAGCAAGCATGTGCGCCGTTCTGATCTTCTCATTGTATTCGGGTCGCAAGGACATCAATGTGAAAAATACAGTAGTGCCTTGAGAGTGGCCAACATAGTGAATTGATTTCTGACCGTGTCCGCTTGTTTTTATTGCGAAATCGATCATAGCTGGTACATCATAGTAGCCAATCTCGTGCCAACTGAAATTCCAGGAAGGCGGCTTGAGCGGTTTAGAGTATTCATTCCCACGATTATTTCCAATCCATACATCAAACCCCGAATTGGCAAGCAAATAGGCTAAAGAATCATTGGGTCCAGAAACTACCCAGATATCCGAGGAAGTCAGCAGACCATGTTGCAGCAACGCAATTGGACGTGTCTTGTTCTGATTTTGTAATTTGTAAGAATAGGGAATTCGAAAGACTGACAGTAAGTTTCCATCCTCGGTTTCGACACTATGATGCTCCGCCGGATACCCATTCTCAATAATAAGGTCACGCTGTTAAAGTAATCTTTTCAGTAGACAATCCGCAAAAGATTTTCGAAATCTTGGTATTGTGATACTTACCGTTGATTTTTCCTTATTTATTTTTAAATCCTGCGACCCAACCACCGAGATGACCATAAAAACTATGAACAAAAGCAACTGCATAGCGTAAGTCCGACGAGTGAATTTCAACTGCAGCCAGTTCGATATTTGACTTAAAGTTTTAAACAAAATATTTAGAAATACCCATAAAATAAAAGTAAAAGCCTCAAAAAATAATTAGTTGTCAACAGTAAGAAACAAAAGATACGATTAGTAGCTGGAAACAAACACTTGTTCAGCCTTAAAAACACAAGGTTTCACATGTGTATAATTAGCTGATAAAGCCGCAAGCATTTTTATCAGAATTGCATCCACAAAGTCTGCTAAGCATACCTTCGGTAAAAGTGTAAATATATTTAAAGATTAAATAAAACATTTTTTAAAGTCTTAACTAATATATAAGCTAGTCCAAATATTAGGATTTTTTACTATTGACATCTTCAAAATCTAGCATTATCTCAATGACGGGCTCGTTTAGAAATTTGCGAACCTGCACGTTATGCGCAAAGTCACCATGGTTCCACAAAGGATCCTCCATATGATGTACCTTTTTATTTGGCAGCCGACCCGCCAGAGCCAAAACATCCTCCACCGCGGCCAGATCGTCACTTTCTCCATACCATAAGTGCAAATCGGCGGTAATTTTCTCAACTGGATAATCCGGTGGCGATTCCGATTTATATAAATGCAGATTTTTCTCAGGGCCATGATCGTATTGCCGAAAATGACCCGACTGCTGTTCTTGGAGATAATGAAGCATTTGATTTGTTGAACAACCAGCTGGATGTGTGGCGAATTGCTCTGGCATGGCAGTCTGATTGTGACAAAAAATATATTGAGATTGGCTTAAATTTCCCGATGGCTACTCCTTACCATGTTTACACGTCCAGCGTCGTGTAACTTGTCCATAACCCTGTCACAAACTGGCCGCAACATCAGATCCGGCTCACATAGATTGAAAAGCAACGACAATAAAAACTCATTTTGAGGCAAAAATTCTTGGTTGGAAAACAATAAGGAGTAGGTATTTCGATGTCCAAGATAAGGTCCCACGGAGCGCACTAGTTTGCTTGACAGATTGGTCATAATCGCTATAGGTGCAAACATGTGCGCCGTTTTGATCTTCTTATTGTACTCGGGTCGCATGGACATCAATGTGAAAAATACAGTAGTACCTTGAGAGTGTCCCACATAGTGTATGGATTTCTGTCCTTGTCCGTTTGTTTTTAACGCGTAATCGATCATGGCCGCTATATCAATGCAGCCAATTTCGTGCCAACTGAAACGCCAGAAATATGGATGTTCTGTGGACAGTGATGTGTGATTCCTAGAGTATGTGTTGCCACGAGCATTTCCGATCCAAACATCGAAGCCCGCATCAGCAAGCAGGTAAGGTAGGCCATCGTTTGGACCATTAAGTATCCATCCATCCGAGGAACTCGTTAGCCCATGCTGAATGAGCACAATGGGGCGAATCTTTTTCTGGTTATTCAATTTGTGGGAATAGGGTATCCGAAATACCCCCAAGATATAGCCATCCTCGGTGATAATGTGATGATGCTCCGTCGGATATCCATGTGCAGCCATACGATCACGCTGGTGGAATTAATTGTCTATAACAGATTTAGGTTCCACAGAACATACTGACTTACGGTTGTGCGTCGATCTCTAATATTTATATGTGCCTCTGGATCATTGTACTGGTTATAAAAGTCAATGTCGCCTGGCTGTACATTTACAGCCGCAGGCTTTACAGCAGCCACTGAAGCAAGCAGGAATATTACAACCAGGATGAATCGGTTCTGCATGGTATAACGTCTGAGCATTGACTGATTTTGGTCAATCGTTGCACTTTAATTTTTGTAGATGCCTGTCCAAGACTTATCATCAAGTGGGCATGAATTATCAGGAATGTTTTATGTATATAAATGGAGTATTTAGATAAGCGGGAACATCAAGCAGCCAAATAAAAATAACTCTAATCAGAAAAAGCTTAAGAGCTTTGGTGATTTTTTTGATCAAAAGATTGAAGAAGAAATTTTTGTTAAAAAATATAACATATCGTGTTGACCCCATCCAAAGCGCTTGCCAATTAATTTAAAAAATAAAAGAGACCCAGAAGGGGATTGATTGAAGTACAAAAGAACTGGAATAATGATACTCTCAAGTGGTAACACTTAAAATTTAAGAAATGGTATTATTAGTATTCAAATGTATACTGATCATTGTCACTAATTGTTATTTCCAACAATTTTTTTTATTTATTTCTAGAATAACGAACGGCACATACTTATCAAATTAGCAAAGCTAACTTATCGTTAACTCACGTACCCCCATCAAAGATTAAGTCAATCGCCCTAAATATAGATCAGATTATTTGCACTAACATGAAGGTGACTATTAATGTATGTCCCAACAATGAATCTAGTTGATTATCAAAATGTATAAATCGACAAAAAAAAAAATATATCGAGTTGTACTGTAGTTGTTTAAAAGCTAAAAATTTTAAATCTCAAAATTTAAATTACAATTAATTTCATATGTCATAATTGGTATAAAAACACTTTAAACTTTATTAATATTTTTTTTTAATGTATGCTAAAACTAACAAAAATATTGACCTTTCCTGAGTCTCCTAATTGGGCATAAACTGATTCATAGTTTGCCTCTACTCTTCCTTGTCTACCGCGTGTCTCTTACAGTAGGTAACACCAAGGTTTGAGGGGCTTCAGTCACTTGTTTCTGCCATCGTAATCGGGGTCTTCTTCTCCTTCGTAGTCCGCCTACTACCGTATCTAGCATCTTCTTTCATACATAGAATGTGACCCAACCAGCGAACTCACTGTGTGTTCATTCGACTGACATTATGTCAACATTATCGTACATCTCATACAAACAGCTCGTCTTTCCACCTGATACGATAGGTACCGCAACCACCAACAGGGCAAAAGATTTCACAAAGAATTTTCCTCATGAGCACCCCAAGAGGAGCTGCAACTGACTTAAACTTAAAACTTTCAAAACTCTGCCAAAATTTTAATAATTACTTTAATCATGCTTTGGCCTCTCAATTCATTCTTCATTTTATTCATTTCGAACAAATAATGTTGTGCCTCAAAATATTGACCTTTAAGCAAAAGGGGGGACCTTAACTTTTCGGAAAATTTAAAATAAAAATAAATCGCTTGTCGATAGTCGACTTGTCGAATTTTCGATGAATTTTTATTTCAATTATTGGTAATTAATTTTTTTCATCTTCAAAATGAAGCATTATCTTAATGACCGGCTCATTTAGATGTTTGCGAACCTCCACGTTATGCGCAAAGTCACCATGGTTCCACAAAGGATCCTCCATACGATGTACCTTTCTATTTGGCAGCCGATCCGCCAGAGCCAAAACATCCTCCACCGCGGCCAGATCGTCACTTTCTCCATACCATAAGTGCAAATCGGCAGTAATTTTCTCAACTGGATAATCCGGTGGCGATTCCGATTTATATAAATCCAGATTTTTCTCAGGGCCATGATCGTATTGCCGAAAATGACCCGACTGCTGTTCTTGGAGATAATGAAGCATTTGATTTGTTGAACAACCAGCTGGATGTGTGGCTAAGCCCTCTGGCATGGCAGTCTGATTGAAACAAAAAAAATTTCAGATTGGTTTAAAATTTCTCGATTGATTCTCCATACCATGTTTACTCGTCCACCGTTGTATAAATTGTCCATAGCCCTATCGCAAACTGGCCGCAACATCAGATCCGGCTCACATAGATTGAAAAGCAACGACAATAAAAATTCATTTTGAGGTATAAATTCTTGGTTGGAAAACAATAAGGAGTAGGTATTTCGATGTCCTAGATAAGGTCCCACAGAGCGCACTAATTTGTTTTCTAAATTTGTCATAATCGCTATGGGTGCAAACATGTGCGCCGTTTTGATCTTCTTATTGTACTCGGGTCGCATGGACATCAATGTGAAAAATACAGTAGTACCTTGAGAGTGTCCCACATAGTGTATGGATTTCTGTCCCTGTCCGTTTGTTTTTAACGCGTAATCGATCATGGCCGCTATATCAAAGAAGCCAATTTCGTGCCAACTGAAACGCCAGAAATATGGATGTTCTGTGGACAGTCATGTGTGATTCCTAGAGTATGTGTTGCCACGACCATTACCGATCCAAACATCGAAGCCCATGCTGAATGAGCACAATTGGTCGGATCTTATTCTGATTATTCAATTTGTGGGAATAGGGTATCCGAAATACCCCCAAGATATAGCCATCCTCGGTGATAATGTGATGATGCTCCGTCGGATATCCATGTGCAGCCATACGATCACGCTGGTGGAATTAATTGTCTATAACAGATTTAGGTTCCACAGAACATACTGACTTACGGTTGTGCGTCGATCTCTAATATTTATATGTGCCTCTGGATCATTGTACTGGTTATAAAAGTCAATGTCGCCTGGCTGTACATTTACAGCCGCAGGCTTTACAGCAGCCACTGAAGCAAGCAGGAATATTACAACCAGGATGAATCGGTTCTGCATGGTATAACGTCCGAATAAAAACTGATTTTGGTCAAGCGTTGCACTTTAGTTTTTGTATCATCAAGTGGATATGGATTATCAGGAATGTGTTTGTATGTATATATAAGGAATCTTGAGATAAGTAGGAACATCAAAACAGCTATAAAATACAAATAACTCTTAACAGAAAATTGTTTTGCTCAAATGATTGAAGAACAAATTTTAATGTAAACTAAAAAGGTGAAAAATCATGTTAGCCCCATCCAACACGTACGTCAATAATTTGAAAATAATAGGACAATCAGTGAGGAAGTTATTAATGCACATAAGCATTTGAATACTGATACTTATTATTTCCAGCAAATTGTATAGTTATCAAATTAGCAAAGCAATTAATAAAACAAAATATAGATCAGATTATTTGCACAAACAATGGTAGCCCATAAAACCTTGATTAATAATCTAGTTTTTAAGAATAACTAAGAATCTGAGTTATTTATAACATTTATCAAATACGAAAAGCTAATACCGAAATCGTCATGAACATATATAGAATAATACGGCTTGCTTTTTACATCTGGCTCCTTGCAAGAGTTTCATTTTCGCTGGTAAAAAGCAATGCAACCAAAAACCAACTATTCACAATATACCAAATACCCTTTGGACTGTCCACTCGCAAAGAAAATATGTACATTTTAAATATAACCGTTTTTCAAATGAAAAGGATTTCCCGGAAATAACTGAAGACACGACAAATCTATAAATTTAAGCTTCAACGTGTTTATTTCAAAACACTCACAGTAAACAAATGACGCTTATACTTATCATATTAGACTAATCTTCGCCAGGTGGCAGCGGTTGATTTAAATCGCTTTGTACCGGCGCTGGAACAGGCTGCGGTGCAGGAACAAGCATTGGATTCAACACTGGCAGGGAAGTGAGAACGGGTACCGTGGAAATTACGCTAATGTCTGAGGGATCTATCAATTCTTTCTTAATGTTGTCCGGATTGATGTATCCTCCGCTTTCATCCTATTTTAAATAAACAAAAAACTTCTTAAAAGATTATTTTACATAAAATAATTCAAATCAATTACCGTAACAAATACATCCACCGATTTACCGGTAATAATATCGAGTACTTGCTGGGTAATGCCGCTCATTGGTTCGTCCTGTATGCTTTCTGCGTATTCAAGCAGTTGTGCTCTGAGATCCGGACACTGCTGGAGTGCATCTGATAGTTGTGGCGGTGGCAGCTGCAACATAACTGGTAATGATTGCGGCTTAAGGCGTTGCACCGTCTTCAAGAAGCCCTCCCAAATAACCTTTTGACGCCACACCTGTTTCAAAATCAAACGCTGCAACAGATTCAGTACAAAGTTGGAGAGACGTGGACACAGTGTAAGACTCTGAATTGTGGTGCGCATCATCAGTGTAGGAATGGGCATAATCTCCACTAACTGCTGCAGTACCGCCATTAAAATTTCCTGCGTATAAACTTCACGTTCGGCTAGACACAAGGAGGTAGCCTTTACAATTGCCTTTAGGTCGCACACATTCGTATCGATGGTGTGTAATGCCACAAGTAAATCTGTGGGCGACAACGCCATCTGCTGGTGTGCAAATTCGGCACCAATGCTAAGCAAACGATTGAAAACCTCCTTAACCACAGCCTGATTAAGTTTAATCAGTTTGGGGAGCACAGCGATTAACTCGGAACGAGAAAGTCCGCTTAATATAGGTATTAGCACACGGACATCCTTGACTTTGTTGTGGTAAAGCTCACGCACGCGGCGAACCAGATCAGGGTGGAAAGTGGGCACTCTTTCTGTTAGTATGTAAATGATGCGTATCACAAGAGTTTCCAATCCTTTGGGACAGTTTTCTAGCAGCTTCAACAGTACCGGGCATTCAACGCCAAGTTTCTTAATAGGTGTATCCAAGCTACGTAATATGGTACGCTTCAGTTCCGCAGAGGTTTCCAGAAATACCTCACAGATCTTTTCTAGGTAAACTGCAATTAAATGATCACAATGTGTCAAAGTGTAGCTTTTATAATTTGCTATTATTACTTACGTTCTGGCTTGTATGGCAACAGTGTGAGAGCTAGCAATAGACACACCTTGGCTGTATCTTCCTTCCAAGCAGCTTCCGGTGTTGGCCTGCCGTAATCCGATGAGAATATGTTCTTTGGCGGGGCTTCTGCATTCACAAACTCCAGCCACTCTATGGCAAACTCATCAATGCGTGCTGGTACAATTTTGTGAACATGATAGATCGTGACCAGATGGGCCAAAGCACGCTCGCGAAGATCGGCGCGTTCATGCACAGCATAATTTAAAAGTATGCGCACAAATCGAGTCTTGCGCGGAGGTCGCAACACAGCCAGATCCTTGACAAGCTCCAGGCCATGCGGCATAAACTCCTCGACGAGACACAACTGAACCAGTTGAACAATCGCCTCCTCAGGCAGAATAGGCGCCTCTAAATAAACACGACGCAGCAGAATAATTTTTTCTTTGTAATCTGAACGTTGGCCGATTCCACTAATGAGTTTATTCAATAATTCATTGTAGGCGTGATCCGGACGATTCTCCGTCTTCACATACGTATGGCGAGTGAATCCCTGCAGCAGAGAGTATTCCTCGAAGAGCCAAGAGAATGCTAGATCTATGCGTTGTTTGACATCCTCAAGAATAAACTCCATTATGCCATAGCGCACATTGTCCGGAAAGGTGGCTGCAATGACCGTGACCAACTTGCGTCGCTTAGCTGCCACGCCACCCATGATGCACTGTCTCTCGGAGTTAAGGATACGCATGATTGCTTCCAACAGAAACTTTTCCTTAATGTTTCGTGATAAGGGCTTCGTAATCTCCTGCAACTTAAGCGTCTTGGCACGCTCCTTCATGCGCTCAATAACCGTCTGTTCTCCTTTTGATCGTTCCATAGTTTCGCGCAACTTCTTGGTGGCCTCCTCCTTGCGTTGCAACTCTTGTTCGCTTAGCTTTTCAGGGGTATTGTCCACCTCCATAGCCACAGGTGCTGGATCTGCCGAAGCATTGATTGCCTCATTCTGAGTATGAGTCTTAGGTCGCATGGGCGGCTCCTTACTAAAGGCAGCCGATCCCGGCCCAAGTCGCAACTCAGTCAATTGCTGCCCAAACTGTCTAGCAATGTTGCTTACCTGTTGCGGTAGTGATAATTGCTTAATAGGCGTATACTCAGCCAAAAACTTTTCCGGTGCCTCATCGGGCAACGTGGGCAAAAACTCGACTACAAGACTGACCACCGTCTCGGTAACGCGTAAATGTTCGGTGAGAAACTTTTCATTAACACGTGAGCTTTTTTGACGCTGTCGCTCCATTTCATCCTCATCCAGTTCCATTTCGCGTGGTTGCTGTTGCTCCGACTGCTGTTGATCAATCAGACGAGCCTTTTTGGCCAAACTCTGAGCTGCATTCTCAAGTATTCGCTTTTGTCGACGCGCCATTTCCTGCTTGTCCATTTTAGGTAGAAGTTTTTGGATTTCATTAGCACTGGCTCCTAAATCCATTAATATGTTCCGTATGGTACCAGCAAACTCAAAGGAGCCTCGCAATTTCAACAGCGTTTGGAGCTGCATGCGCAAACTCTTTCGTACCGAGCTCACTTGTGAGTCGGTTAATGTTGGTGGCAGATTGTTATTTAACTGTCGAAAGGCTTCTACCACGGGGGCCATGAAAACGGGCCGCATTTTGCATACCGTACAGAGGCTGCTCGTGCATGCAATCAGATTCACTGATGAGATGTGTGTGGTGCCGTGAAATTGTAGCATTATGTCAAATATGTTGGTGCCTTCGTCCTGTAGTTTTTGACGTCTTATCAGTTTGCAGTTTTCAGGAATGTCACTTAATGAGAAGTCGCCTTCACGCTTCATACTGTCCTCTTCAGCATAACTTTGCAGTATAACAATGCCTTCCAAAAATTTGATGGCATTTGTGCGAATGCCATCGTTCTCGTTGTCAATCATGTCCAGTATTTGTGCCTTAATCAAACTCAGCACGCTCCACGCCTGCTCAGCGCTATCGGTAGCATCAGTCAGACCACATAAGTATTGCAGACCGTTTTTGTAAATGCTACCGCAAGCTTGAATAACACGTTTGATAACCTGTGCCGAGTTATCCCGCAACAACATAGAGATCACATTAATCACGTAAGGCAGCAGCTCCACTTTAACCTTGCTGTAAGTAAAGCATGTTAATAAGCTGCATTTACCTCTGTGCCCTACCAACATACCATATCTGCTCGACAAAGGAAGCAACTTGCTTGCGCACTTCTTGATTTTGATCGTGCGCTAGAGACAGCACCGGTTCCAAAAACTCCTCAGCCAACTCAACACACGAGCCTAACACGATTTCCTGCACTTTTACAAGAAGTTCGCATTTCAACGTAGCATTGGCTGTGACAAACTCATTGCACCATTCCACGACCTAAACGGAAAAATGAGAAATGTATCAAATGGCAACCGTCCGTATCCATTTCGGCATGACAGCAATAACAAACCTTTGCTCGCGCAGTGGCCGTCTTTTCATCTGTAAATAGATTCGCTGTTTCTGAAACGAACTGACTGCGTCCAATAATGCTATCCATTTCGCATATGTCAGGAAACTCTAGACACGAATTTTTATTTCTAAATGCCGCGAGTGCAAGCCGACGGAGAGTCCAGGTTTCGATAACTCTAATGATGGCCTGCCTAGTGTGCGATAAGTGCTCAAAGTTAGAATTAAGAAATTGAACGATTACAAAACTCTTACTCGAATATCGTTATTGATAGCGAGGAATATGATTCGCACAATATACCAATCTCAAATTTTCTAATACATATTTTTTTCGTAAAATATGACATCAGCTTCAATAGCTATGTACATCAATTAAAAGAATGGGAAAAAAATCTCTACTCTGCAAACGTCACTGCACGCGCCTTGCGCAACCTTCTAAAATCAATAATTCTTGTGCTCAAAAGTGCATGTTAATCATCGGTGTATCGATACATCGGTTGTTAATTATCGATATCATCGATGCATCGATTTACTTACATTTTTTGGGTGTTTTAAAAGCGTGAAAAAAACACCTAAACAAGCCAAATCGGCTGCACATCAGGACCAATAAGTGACGATAATTATTACACGCAACTGCTGCACTAGAAAGCATTATCAGTCGAGGACGAAAACTGCAATAAAAAGGCTCATCGACAAAGAGTGTGCTATTGAACAAGGGCTGAAGAGGCTGTGGTTGTAAGAGAAGGGTGGTGGCGGAGAGTGAGCTACTTGTATGTGTGTGTACGTGTGCGTGTGCCTGTGTGTGTGTGTGTGAGTGTGTGGGCAGAAGTTGTGGCTGCGGAGCGGCGGCGGCGATAGCGGCAGGTTTAGTTGGAGCAGAGCAAACACAGTGAACCACGATTTCGACTATTTTAAGCAAAAAGTGAAAAAGTCCAAATACTAAGATTGATCAAATACAACACTTCAATCAACAACAACAGCAATAAAAGTGGCAACAGCGGGTTGAACTGCTTTTGTGAATAACAACCGACGACCGCGCCCTAATGTCAAATAGCCAAGCAAATGCCGGCAGCAGCGGTAGCGTCGTGGATGAAACGAATCCCAATTCGAGTCCAAGTGCGGCGAACCCGACACAGGGCGCCGCCAACTTGACGACTACATCTCAACCCTCCTCAGTGCAGCCGGCGTCCACAGCAGTCACAACTGGGGCCGCTCCACCACACATAGTGGGCGCCTCAACCACAACAGCAAGTCCAGTTGATGGAGGCGTTCCCAATTTGGCTGTGGATTCATCGCCGCGTGAGTCTGGCGATGACTCAGAGGATGAGAGTGAAATACTGGAAGAGTCACCGTGCGGTCGATGGCTGAAGCGACGTGAGGAGGTGGATCAGCGAGATGTGCCCGGTATCGATTGTGTGCATCTGGCAATGGACACCGAGGAAGGTGTCGAGGTCGTTTGGAATGAGGTGCAATATGCGCAGCTGCAGGAACTCAAAACGCAAGAGGACAAGATGCGTCAGGTGTTTGACAATCTGCTCCAGCTGGACCATCAAAATATTGTTAAGTTCCATCGATATTGGACGGACATACAACAAGCAGAGCGACCGCGCCTCATCTTCATAACGGAGTACATGTCGTCGGGTTCACTGAAACAGTTCCTCAAGCGCACCAAGCGCAATGCCAAGCGATTGCCGCTTGAGTCATGGCGTCGATGGTGTACACAGATCCTGTCCGCGCTCAGTTATTTGCATTCCTGCTCGCCACCCATCATTCATGGCAATCTAACCTGTGATAGCATCTTCATACAGCACAATGGCCTGGTCAAAATTGGCTCTGTGGTCCCGGATGCGGTGCATTATAGTGTGCGCCGCCAGCATCTCGACCAACTGGAGCAGATGCCAGAGCGGAAACAGGAGCGTGGGGGTCACTATTTCCATGCACCGGAATATGGAGCCGCGGAACAATTGACCGCCGCTGTCGACATATACGCTTTCGGCATGTGCGCCCTAGAAATGGCCGCTCTTGAGATACAGCCCCAGTCCAGCAACAGCGAATCGACTGCCATTAACGAGGAGACCATACTACGCACAATCAATAGCCTGGACAATGATCTGCAGCGCGATCTAATACTGAAATGTCTAAATCCGCAGCCACAGGATCGACCAAGTGCCAGTGATTTGTTGTTTCATCCACTGCTCTTTGAGGTGAGTGAATTTCAACAATATTCTAGGTTCTCTAAGTATCATCTGTGACAATAATAGGTAGAAAATATATTAATTATTTGTATTATTTTAATTTTTCAAAAATAATTATTGATTTATTGCAAATCTTCACAGGTGCATGCATTAAAACTTCTGGCCGCCCATTGTCTGGTCTTCTCGCCCGCCAATAAAACCATGTTTTCCGAGACAGCCTTTGATGGTTTGATGCAGCGCTATAATCACCCGGACGTGATTATGGCGCAGCTCAAAATGTCCGGCAGCAACGAGCGCCAATTTCGACTGTCGGATGTGCCGGGCGCTGACAAACTGGAAAAGTTTGTGGAGGATGTGAAGTATGGCGTCTATCCTTTGATTACGTACAGCGGCAAGAAGCCACCACATTTTCGTTCGCGAGCCGCGTCTCCAGAACGTGCCGATTCCGTTAAGTCGGCTACACCGGAACCTGTGGACACCGAGTCGCGCCGCATTGTGAACATGATGTGCAGCGTGAAGAAATTAAAGGAGGACAGCAACGACATTCTTATGACAATACTGTTGCGCATGGACGACAAAATGAATAGACAGCTGACGTGTCAGGTGAACGAAGAGGATACGGCAGCCGATTTGACCAGCGAATTGGTGCGCCTGGGATTTGTGCATCTCGATGATCAGGACAAGATTGAGATACTACTCGGGGAGACGTTGCGAGCTGGCGTCCTTAATGATGGCGCTGGCTCAGAGAGTTCCGGCGCTGGTGTAACGACAACGGCAACTATGGCTGCATTGGAACAACTGGAGCGCAACTGGTCCATTTCGGATGCGGACAAGACGATGACGAGCAGTATGTCTGTCAACACATCTCCCAGCGCTGCTGTGATGTATGTACCACAGGAGCAGGCTGAAGCTGAGGGAACGCCGATCCACAACAGCCACAGCAATTGAAGATGATGAAAGTATTCGGGCAAAGCCGACGGGGTGCGCATTGTTTTTATTAATGGAAAAATTACACACTACGATTTTATTGCTACTATTATTTTTGTTATTTTTATATACCTATATATATGTATTGCATATGTATATATACGGCATATGTATGTATGTATTTGAAATAATATTTATGTATGTATGTATATTTAAACGATGTTGTGCAAGGCTTCCAGGCTAGAGATTTCCGAGATGTGTATTCTACACTCATACTCACACACACACACATACAGACACTGACACAAACACCCGCAGCTGCTGTAACTCGTAAGCAGAGTCGAGCTTATAAAATCGAGGCATTCGCTTAGCATGACTTTTGAAAATACCGAATTGAATTCGGCATTTTTCAATATAAAACGCTAGAAAATGTAATCTATAAAAAACAACACTTGAAAACTAAAAACATTTCAATGCCAGCTGCCACACAAATCCCAAACTAATAAAAAAAAACGACCTATTTCAAAAATAGCATTTAGGCGCCCACAAAATATGTATATGATTTGCAATGATACATACATATATAAATTTTTGATCATTAACGAGCAAAACGAAATAACAAATTCTCAAAGGCAGTGGATGTATTTCAACGTATTACAAATATTAGAATACACCGAGGCCACAAAAGAGAGTAAATTACAGACAGTCCCGTAGCATAAAGCAGCAAACAATACACACAGACATAGCGACACTATTAATAAATAAATAAATAAAGAATGCAAAAACTGAAAAATTTATATGCGTTTCTACTTTAATTGATTATCATCATTTTATCAAATTACATTGATAATACTTGTTGCCTATTTTAGGCACATGACGTTACCACAAGCTCACTGTCAGTGGGTTTCTTCTCTGGAGAGCTGAGTTTAATGCGCTTGCATTGGCGAGCCTCTTCTGGTTCTTCGTCGGTAAAGGCTTCTTCGGCTGCTCCATCAGTCGCAGCATTCTCCGGATCATCTTCCTTCAGGGTTGTTTTATTTCGCACAGCCAACTGCTTATCATACAATTCCAACAACTTGTTGCCCTCATATAAGACAAATGGCAGGGAGGCACGTTGATAGTAGTCCGGCACTAATTCCAGATTGTTAATGACTGTATCCAGCATATGCGACTTTTCGCACCAAATGCCGGGTGCATCATTTCTAATCGGATTAATGTGTACATGCAGATGATAGAAAGACGGCTGATAATGGAAGTACATGCGTAGCTGGGTGGGATTTAAGCCGTAACGTTGGAGTATCGCCTGCTTGGCCGTCACTCGCAAATTTCTCAACAACGGCAAATGACTGTCATTGAGATCACGAAGCGATTTGATACCTCGATTACGAACTATTCCTAGTAAATATAGGTTTTCCACATTACGTCCGTCCCACTTGAGATCGGGGAGTAATATAAATCCAGTTTCAGGATCCTTGTCTTCGAAAACAATACGTTCCTTTTCCTGTTTGTAGTCAAGAATGTTGTAGACCCAATCCAGCGAGAATTGGCTTGAGGTAATGTACGGAAGCGTTACAGTTTCATACAGATCTGTAGTTTCAACAATGAGGTACTTTTGGCAAATGGAATACTTCTCAATGTGTTTATCGGTTGCAGGATAGATTACAGTGCTCTTTACGGCTGTTAAATAAGAGATAATCATTGTGAAATTGAGATCATTTGTAGCTGTTTAATGGCTATTCAACATACCACATAGCTCCGGGTTGGGCACACACTGAAAACTGCCGTAGATATTGTTAACAAAGTCAGTGCGTACTTTCAAATCGGTGCTAAAATAAGTAGGCTTCGACTCGGACTCGGACTCCTTTTCTTCTGGCACCTCAGTAGCCACATCACTCTCCCGGTAAGCTGCGTAATAAATACTTTACTTTTAATTTTCTATTTAATGCCAAAGCTAATTTACCACTTTTCTCAAAAACTACAATTGCCGCGTCTGTTTCGGATAAATCCGGGAAAGTGCCAAGTAAGGTTATACTCTTGGATTTGCTGTTGTTATTTAGTATGCGTTTGAGCTGAAACTTTTTTAAATCGTAAGTTGGAGACTTAATCCCACTGCTTACATTTAGTTTCGGGCTTGATTCAATTTCTTCGGGCATTTTATATGTTTATGTTTAATTTTTTTTATATTAGGGATGATTTCGATTATTTCGAGGCAACAACTGTGCCTAATTGCCGATGAAATTCGTTTGTGCTTATTCCAGCTCTTCCTCTTCTTGGAAGGCAGCGCGCGCATATTCGGACTAACTCTGAAATTTGAATTTTTTCTTGTTACTTAACTTACTTACTTAACTGTCTGCTTAACTTACTCATTTTATTCCCTTTTTTTTGATTGAATATTAAAATTGTGGTTGCTTGTTGTAGGGATGCTCCTCAGCAGCAATGGACCCATTCCTTCGCCGTTTTTTTTTGCTCTGCAGCAAGTTCTACAGATCGTGCTGCTTTCATTTTGAAACGTGTGGCAGTAGTTTGAAAGCGTGTGGCAGCCTTTGTTCCCAGAAAAGGGACGATAGTTAGTTTTAGATCATTTTTAAAACGGATTATCTTTTGCATTTTCTCTAATTTTGTGTGAGAATATTTAAATGATCAACTTTATCTTAACTAATTTACCAATTAAATGATATAATTAATTATACAATTTGAAAAAATCTAAATTTAATATAGCAAAGAAACATCCATTGTTAGAAATCAAATTGCTCCTCACATAAAAAAATTAAAAATGCCCATAAAATGTACATTTTATAAACATTGGAGAAATTAGTTGATTCGTTATTAATTTATTGTGTATATGCCATATTACAATATTGTTCATGAACTTTAGAATATATGTTTATAAAGGACTATCGCAACACCAAGTGCATGCCAACATGTTCAAAAGATTTATAATCAATTTGGGCTTAACTTTAGCATACTTTGCTCTTACACGTTAAAAACTATTATTGATGTATGTGTGGGTAGGCATACAAGGCGCAATTAATTTAAAATTGGTATTTGACTTGCTTGTAACTATTATACAACAACACCCTTGGAGGGCTTAGTGCCCAGGATATCGGAAAGTTTTTGCTGATAGGAAGCCAATATATTGGCATCGGTTATTCCGCAGGCCCTGCAGGATAATTGTAATGCATTTAGCAATTGCATCTCTGAGAACTCTGTGCCCCTCTCCAGCAAGGCATTGAGTATTTCCTAAAATAAATAAATGCATTTTTATCAAATTCGCCATCGGAAAATCTCTTCAAGCACTTACATCCGGTTCCATGCAGAGCAGCTCATAGAAATGTTTCGCCTGATCCAAGGCAATCTCTCTGGACGCTGTTATGTTGCTAAGCGTTTGCTGCAAAGCAATGGAATTTCGGCACATGCGCTGTACGGTGATCTGATCAATGTGCTCCAAATAGTTGGAAGCCTGTATGAGTATGCGTGCGGCCAGATGTGCTAATCCCTCAAAGATATACTGAAAGCCCAAATTTAGAAAAGAGATTAACATGTTAGGCTATTGTCTAGTGTGATTGTAGTTACCCTCGTCTTGCGTGGATGAAGCGTAGAACTGAAGGCCTCATCCATTTCCGATAGACGCTTGGTTAGCACCGACACCTGGCGATCCGGCTCCAGTATATCGTCCTTGGAGCCCACATAGCTGTTGGTTCTAATGCTTGACTTGGATCTCAAATAGTGAAAGCATTGTACACGCACTTCCAGATGCAGAACCAGCAAGCACGTATTGGCCAGCTCATCGAATTCCAACGCCAAATTAGTCATTACTTTAATTGTGCCATCTTTGATCGCCACATTCGCCGAGCATTCAGCCGTCGCCGAATTCAAACCGTTGACCAAAGGGCGTCGCAACTCGTTGGCAAACTCGGAGACGCGCACAGAGAACCATTCCATGCTTTCTTGTAATATAGCCAACTCCTTGAGTACGCTTATGTCTGCCAATATTTCTTGTTGGGTTATGCCGCCTTCTCCCAAATTGCTTGTAAGCATTTCGGCTTCACGAATATTTCGCTGCTGCACTTGCAACGGGCTCTCCTCCTCGGACGGCTCAAAGCCGCCACGCTGCAACTTGCGCGTGTGTCGTGCACGCTGGCTCGATGTCTTCAGATCCGTCCAATTGGGCAACGATCTGCAGAGAATAAGATATTAAATTGGCATATGTTATACAAATATATCTGGATGCATACTTTAAAAATCGACTGATATCGTCATCCTTTAACCAAGCCACGCTATAAATACGCTTATCTTCCGAATCCGGCTGCACAATGCCTCTGTATGCCGCCTGACAGATCTCGCGATAGGCTTTCAACAGAGCACACACCATTTTGAGCAGCTCTTCCGAGTAGCAGGGCAAATCTTCTATTAGATTCTTGGTTTCCACCAGACGACGCTCTACCATGACAGTGGATTGCAACAGTAGGCGGCTTAAATTTAGTGACTTCATTTCTTCGGGCGTTATAATTGTGCGCCATGCATCTTGATTCTTTGACAGCGACTCAATGGTCAACTGCAAGTTGCGATTGTGACCCTTGGAAAGGAATGTGTCCTTAATATAGTTGTCCACAAAATCATGCAGGCTGCATGGTTGGCTAAAAGATAAATACGCGTGTTAGGCTTTTATTTAAATATTATATGTCTTTTGAACTTACCCCGACTTACACTTCATAAAGTTCTCAATTTCCTGTATGTAGCCCATTAAAGGCAAATAGACTTTGGTGATCACGTTCTGATCGGGCTTGCATATTAATAGCTTTTCGCGCTGCTTCTTCTCATACGGAAGCAGGCCAGTCACAGAGCCCTTGCCGCTGCCTAGCAGATTAACACCCAAATTGTCATCAACAGAGGCGTCAGACGCATTTCGGCGATGCTCCTTGAAGGTCTCATGTGTGTTGTTGCTGCTGCTGGCGTTGTTGGCTATGTGCGAGGACTTGTCAAACTTGAACATGGCCTTCTTGGTGCTGTTAATTATAAGCAAAGAATAGAGAATGGGCTAAAAAGTACCGATTGATCACATACCTTGGAACTTTGCGTCTTAGAAAATATGAATTGATATTGTTTGTCGGCTCCGCAAAGCCCGTATGTGCGCCCTCATCCGCAGATGCATTTTGAATATCCAAATAGTCCGTCAGTAGCAGTTGCAGCTGTGGGCAGACAACAAGTTAATGTAAAGCAATGGGATATTTAGATATTTTCACATACCACTGACTGCGCCTGAGCCCAAAAGTCTGTAAGATCATAGGGCTGCGGTCCGACAACGGCATACTTTTGACCCACAGCTAAATAGTTTTTAAGCAGCAGAGTGTGTGTCTTGGCGATAGCCTTGAACTGCTTGAATATGATCTCTAACAGTGTTAGCAGCGGATTGGATTCACAAGTTGCAGCTTGAAGCAATCCACCGGTCGCCAGCTGATGAGTTGTCTGTCGCACCACATTTAGCAGCTCTGTTTGAATGTGTACTCGAAGAGTTTCTAGTGAATCGGGCACCTTGTGCAGCATGCCAAAGCATTCCACAATAATGGCAATGAAGTAGCTCATGCTAAGCTCCGGATCGACCAGATCCGCATCTTCGACGATCTCAGCCTTGTCCAAGTCAAATCCCTGTGCCATTTCACTCAAAGCTTTGCGCACCCGAGCGTTGGCCTCAATGCGATCCGTTGAGCGGCGAGCAGCAATGCCACGAGTAAAACTCGAATTGAGGCGACTTGAGTTACTTCTCTGAAACGCCTCATTGGCCGAGTTCTTGTAAACCTGAGTAACAAGCTCCTCGTGCAAACGATGGTAAAGCTGTTGTCGACGCGTTTGCAAGTCGGTACGCAGATCAGCCAATCCGTCGACCCCTAACAGTGGCCCATTAAGTGTAGCCAGGGCATCCGTCAACGCTTTGCTGGCATGCAAATACTGTCGCTTTGCAGTGTAGCTGACCACACGTTGAGGCACTTTGCGCAACTCCTGGCTGCAAGACAATCCAAATATTTAATTTACTTACCAAATGAATTAAAGTATAAATAACTTACATTTGCTCTAACATCTCTAGCACGTATTTGTGCTGCACAGCGTCCATCCACATCTTCTTGAGCTCATCACGACGGCATTGCAGGAGACGCTTACAAGCACCCAGATTCTCCTTGACAGCGTGAATACGCTCGCGACTGGCCGTCACCTCCGTGGACACTTGACTAAAAAGTGGCAGTACTTGGGTAAGTTGCTGGTCATGTCGAGAGACCAACTCATTCAGACGCAAATCCGAACGCTTGAACTCCTGTTCAATTTTCTGTTTTTCCTTTTGTCGCTCCTCTGTGGTCTCGCTAAAACCCAGCGACTTGATGACGTTGACAAGGAAACCACAACCGGCCGACTGAAAAAAACACGCCCAAAAATCATGAACTTCGCTTGTTTCTTCTTATTATCAAATATCAAAGAGGGCGTGCAACAACAACAATAACGACTACAGAATCAATCTGCAGCAGCTGCGGTGGCGTCATCAGCTTAACGCTGATTACTAAGCTAAGTTTTAATGCATGCAGTGAGCACTTTGCAAATACTTAAATCTTTATTAATTCAGATTTACAAAGAGTTTCCTATCACATTTTAATTAAATGTACCTCATCCTTCCCATATTTAATGCCTCTCGGTGGCTTTGTTGGCGGTGGCTCGTCCATGCAATTGCGTTTGAATTCAAAGTTATCCGAGAACGTGTTCTTTACTGCGAATATATCTTCAGCTTATTAATTCTATAACATTTCGAAAATTTATTATTTCTATATTTTTATAAAATGAGTTGCAAAATCTAGGGTTGTGGATATAATATTGATATATCGATATATCGATAAATATTTTTTGGCAAGGATATATATTTTTAAGTGATATTATTTAAAACGATAATATCAATATTGATATAATTTTGTAATATTATCGTGGGTTTTTTTTAGCTTTTGTAAAAAAACAGCTAATTAAAGCTCGCGCACAGATTACTATCGATACTATCGATATTTTGTTGTTGTCAATTATTCTAAATGTTACTTCGGTTGTAATTGGGTAAGCAGCATGTTGCTGAAACAGCAATGCTGCATCGGAAACATTATCGTTTACTCGCCAGACTGAACGATATTTAAAAGCTGGCGCGCAATTTAAATGTCATATTGTAATTTGTTAATTTCGCAATATAAACAATATAAAATAAAGTATAATTTCGACAAAAATATAACATAATATTCATGTAACTTTTTTAAAATTCTAGCTTCAAAATTAAAAAATATACCAAAAATGGATTCATTTTAAAAAAATCCTAGAGCTGGACTCGTAATTTTTCTATGGCTTGATGGCTGCCACTCATTTCTGGGAACCAAGAACTTTAGACAGCTTTACCGTGTGGTAGAAGTGATGCCAATTCACACTTCCATAAAAGTGCAAACCCAATAATTGTTTTCGAATTTAAACTTTATTATTTAACGGTTGCTACATCTATTGTTAAGTGCTTGGATTATTTATTAAGATCGTAGCTTTACACTTAAAAGCCGTTATGCTAAAGACAGCTTTGTATTCTCAACTACTATAGCTTTATGGTACTTTTCATTGCTTCGTTAATTTGATAAAACACAATATATTTAGTTTGTGTGCCTTTGTTGTTTCATATATATTCTTTAAATAAGCAGCTTAATGCTTGGTGCTTTGAACTTACACTATATAATAATTGTGTATTAAAATAGCGATTCTTAACTGTCTGTTTGCAAATACATAAATGTAGATAAAATTATTGGATAACAAAACAGTAAAAATGGGAGTCACAATTGTAGATTTTTTACTTAGGTACAGTGTACTAATCGGAGGTATAACATAGATGATTGCTTGTACATATTAAATGTATGTATATAGTATAAGTAGTTGTAAATGACACATTTGCTCGAACAATTGGAAGTTGACTTGAGATATGATCGCTTTACTTTGGCTTTCACAGGTGGATCGTTGGGTATTACATAATACGTTCTAAATGTAAACACGTACAAGTTGTTAAGATGTATTCATTTTAAATACAATGACTACATAATTTAAATTTGACTTAAAATTCATGTTATTCATTTTGCTAAAATTAATACGATTGCATCATGAATGATTGTTTGCCCTCTAGTTTCACACATAATATACTAATTCTGCCAGTATTGTTACCAAGTTAAATAATTCAATTTAATTATGCGTTAATTTTTTTAAACTTGAATTTCTCTACTCAACGTTGAACTTTGTTGCTCCTGCATTTGTGCTTAACTGTGTGCTGTTGATTACTCCTTTTTGGGCGACTCACTGTTCATTATGCTGAGGCGACGTATATTGGGCTTATCGTAATCCTCCATTGAAATGCCCCGTGATAAGCGGCGTTCAAACGAACTTGAGCTGGCAGTAGAGTAGGATCGTCCACGATCAACGCCGGGCATAACAATCGAAGTAAGCAATCCTTGGCCTTTGCAAAACAACAGTATAGATTGAGCCACCTTTGAGGGCTGAAAATGTCAAAGAGTATTGGTAAATTATGACAGAAGAAAATTCAGTGAATCGGAGTGAAATAAACTTACAGCATCGGCCAGAACATCGCCAGCACGTTCAATTTTCAAGATGGTCACGCGTTCTTTTTCCACATCGCGGTGCAACTTCTCCACCATTGAGGCATATGGGCTGAGCATGCCCGTAATCAATATGACATCTACTTTGCATCCTTTTAGTGTAAGATCTTTACGACTAGTCAAGTAAAAAAAAACAATAAGATTATTGTTAACCACGAGGCGTCTTTTATTGGTAAATATTTTATTTCGTCATACTTCATAAACGCCTTTACATAGAGGCCAACATTTTTGCTGTTCAAAGATCGATGCAAACGTTTTTGATATTCGGCCACAATCTTGTCCTTGTCTGGATTATCGCCAACAATTTGCTATATGTATTATTATTATTGTAATTGTTGTTTGTTGTGTAGTGTAAGTAAGCAGAATATTTGCATTAGAAAGTATTTAAGTATTTACAAAGTTTTAACATAAACTGCTTGCTACACAAATTATAATCATGACATTTACAAAACATGCTAAACAAAATGAATTATAAAAGTTTTGAAAGAATTTTGCATTTTCATATTGGCCGATATCTTGGTTGAGGTCTACATACCGATGGCTAAAAGAAAAATAATATAAAATGGTAAATAATAAAGAAATATTATTAAACATGCTTTACAAGGATCTGAAACTAATAAAGACTGAGCAAATTTGTATAAAGTTTAAATGTTCTGAGACTATGAAAAATAGCATTGTACTAATTAGAGGGCTAAACAGAGCTGATGAGACTTTAATATTAGACTTGAAACTCGTTTACCTCCATGACCTTTAGTGCAAGCGAAATGCACCCAAGTTAAACATAAAAAAGATAAAAAAAAATACGAATAGAGGAAGTTAAATAGAAAATAAGGCTTAGATTAATTCACAAACCACAACACACAGATCACAGTCAGACTATATATGTATTGACTATAAATGCAAATACTTACATGTCCAAATTTGTGATACATTAGAAAGCTCTCAGCCGATTGGGCGACCTCATCACTTTTCCAGCTAATGAACTGTAAATGGCCAAAATGTAATGCACATATTAAATGCTAACCAAAAAGTCAAACTTTAATTATCTTACCTTGCTCTTGAAGGATTGCAAAACACTTGCAGCACTGCCCGTGGCATTGATCAGAATAAGCCCGAGTGCCCGACTGGGATGGGCGAGGCCAAAACGTGCCAAGACATTGGCACCAGCGCCCTCACCGAGACCAATAACATATTTGACATGTAGATAGTCCAGCACGGTGACCAAATCTTCGCCTAAAGCCTGAAGCGATGGAAATGGAAAAGTATCAGCCAATGCATCGGCATTGTCTGCATGACCGGGCACATCAACATGAATAAAACAAGAGCGTTCCTTTATTTCCGTCATGCAGGGACTGCTCACAAATTCCTGAAATGAATTATCTGCCAAAGCGGCGTATATGTAATGTCGTGATTAGCTCAAGTATAAATACTTAACACCATATTTTCTACGTACGATTACAGCCCAGATCATGAACTGTAATGAACACAGCACGTTTCTCCTGCTGCGACAGATCCCCCTTTAAATAGTAATAAGTAACATTTATTTATTTGACCATATTTAAAATAATTTAAATTTTACCTGGACTATGACTGTCAGATCACCGCATTTTTCCGTGCTGATGTTGTATTTCTGTAATGCCATTGACATTGCGAATTAAATACTAATTGGATTATATTATGCACTGTTAGCGTTTTACTGGCACTTATCAAAGCAAAAAGTAAATTACAACAAAAAATAAATAAAAAATAAAGCTAAAAGGCAAAATCATTTTCACGTTCCCATTAAAGCAAACTGAAGCGTGAAAAATGACTGGGCATGAAATGACCAAAAAGTATAAAGAGCAACTAACTTTTATGTTGTTGTGTGCTTGTTTTTTTAAGGAGGCAGCCTGTATAGACAGGTAGAGGGGGAACCGGCGGATGTCTGCTCAATGATGTTGTCAAATGTCAATTGCACGAATTACATTCAAATTTAAATTAAAATTTTCAATATTTGACTAGTGATGCCCTTATAAGTAGGCAATCAAATTTGTGCTGCGTTGCAAAAACGAAAATTCTTTGAATAAATTAAAATGATCATTCATTAATTATAATTAATGAACATAAATGCTGAACAAAATATTCAATTCAAATGAAATATTCAGTATGCTGAGAGTGCGTTTATGGGTTAAGAAGTAAACAAAGGACCCGCACTAATAGTTACCTAAATTCTATTTATAATTTAGCTAAGCTTAAGGTAAACGAATCCCCACAATTTTCTATAGCTATTGTCCTTTACACACATAGACGCGCACTGATGAAAAACACTTTTTAAAATTGATGGAAACTATAAAAGTGTCAAAAGACCAGGCAGTATAGCGCTTCTCGTTTCTAGGGGCTCTCGTCAATATCTTTGGCCCATAGAGGGCAACACAATTTACCTAAGCTCCTTTATGTAGTCTAAAGTGTTTATATTTATCACAGGCAAGTAAATAGATAGATATGTAGATAAGCAAATGAGTAGTATGTAAATGTAGCACCAACTCTTAATATAATTGTATGTGTTGGGTTAGCGCAGGGAATACAAATAGAAAAAAAGAAAAAAAAACAGAAGCAGAAGCAGAAAAACAGACCCAGTAGCTGTGGTTAGAGGCAGCTGCAGGTCATCTGTTTGCCAAATGCCAATAAAAGTTGCGCTTTCAAATTAAAAACATAAATAAAACATGTTGATGTTGGCTTGTGGCCGGTGCAGTAAATTTGCATAACTGTTCTGGGTCGCTGGTTGGCCCATAAAAAATACATTGAACATGAAACTATAGTCAGTTTCAGCCTTAATGTTGCTTGGCATTAACAAGCAATGCACATTATGGTCACGCCACGCCTTTAAGGTGCAGGTCCTTTCACAGGGGACACAGTGCTGTGCTAACAAACAAAACAATGCAAATAATGGCGTTGACATTAGGGTGATGGAGATGGGAATGGCATTGCCAATAGATATGGAATTAGGTCTGGATCTGATGTTTGTAGTGCGTCGCATTCGCACTGCGGAATTATTGTGAAATAAACAACATGGAAATTGCTCGCGTTGTCATTAAAAATCAATTGAAATTAATTGAACGCTTAAGAGTAGTAAAAAATAAAACCTCAAGTGAAAACGAAATATAAATTCTATAAGGAATAAACTAATAATTGCATTTATTAATATTGAAATTTGAAATCCAATCAAATGTAGGTATGCTGCTTGCAACTCCCAAAATTTACTTCTTATGCAAATTGATGCTTCAATAGCTGGCAAGTAAATATACATGAACTGTCAAAACGAAAGTGATCGAATATAGCAGCATTGGAGCAGTGCATAAAAAACGTTTGTAAATAACTGAAATTGGCAATAAATTGCACAGCGCTGACGTACAATCACCTGCCGCTTGACTGACTGCACTTTACGACCTGACAATGCTCATCCAGCTGACGTTGAGCCCTTTGAGGGCCAGTAAAGACTTCGCGTCGTCAGCTGTTATCGTTGAGGTTGACGCATTCGATGATTGATGTTGCGGTTGTTGAGCTGTCGCGCACAGCAACAGCAACAGTAACAGGAACAGCATCAGACTCGATGGCACGCACTCTTAACCGCACATGTCGTATACGTAATGAATAAAACTTTTGCTGAAATTCAACCCCTATAAGGTGTCTCGTATTTTTTGTTGTTTTTCTATTCTTTGTGTTTTTCTTTGTTCAATTGCATTTGTTTATATGTTTTGTTGCCTCGAGCACAAGTTTCCTATTGCTTTTGCAGTTTTAATATTGCCATCAATCAATTAAAAAAGAACACAACTTTCCTCAATCGGTTGATTTATATTTTGTTCCATATATCAAACAATTTTCAAATAATTCTAATTGACTTCTCAATGGGTCAATGTTTTGAATTGTTTTTACTTCTCTCTCAATTGAGATACTCGAGCTTTACATGTTTTTGACGATGAGAAATCGTCTAATTGGTCTACGCCTCATTAAACGCAGAAGGGATTGCTAATTGGAGCATGTAATTCAGTCAAAAAGTGTGGGAAAGCTTTGAGGTCTGATAATTGTCAAGTAAGCAATTTGAGGTTGAATATTTGCGTTTATGTTGATATTAATCACATCGAAAAATGAAAGTAGTTATGTATATGTGCGAACAGAAACTTAATACATATCGTAACTACGATGAATCTCAAAGAAAAACAGTAATGAATTTCATTTTGTTTCCGTAAAATTGGACTGTTAAAATATTAAAATTCAATTTAACAGGTGGAAAATGTTAAAGCAGTTTTACCATGGAACAATTTTAACAGTGCTCTTTCGTGTAATCATTTTTGCTGTGAACTTAATTAACATGAATTTAAAAAATCAATTCCAAGTGTGTGCTATATCATTTCTATAATGCTCCCAACATGTCACATATCACAACCTTGCAAATGGGAAGTCTAATCAAACCTGCCAGCAGATTCAGAGACCTGGCCATACTGCTGTCAGCTCAGAAGTTCCAAGTACTGAGGTCGATGCTATCCGATTACGACATTAAAACGTTTGCTGTCGGCTGTTGAGATGGGCAGGGTAATGGCACAGAATCACGGTGAATCATAGAATGTGTGAAAGGGGCACAGAGCGGAAAGAGTCTAAGCGCAGTCAGCCAGGAAACAGGCAATGGGAAGACGGTGGCAGAGAAACTGCCAACGTCAACGATGTCAGGAAAATGAAAATATAAAACACGTCAGTCAGGAGTCGCAGCATCGGCCCTAACTGGCAGCAGCAAGAGCAGAGGGTAACAGCAATGAGGTCAATGAGTTGACACGTACACAGACACGTACACATAAACACATACATAAGCACACTCACACACACACACTCTCATGCATTACAAAGCTGCAACTTTTAGCTTAAGGACAATGCCTGAACATTCTATGTATGAAGACTTTAACATATATAAACACACTGAGAAAAAGAATTTATTGTGTGTTCTCGACTAATTTTTAAGTAAGACGAAATCTGTAAAATGTAAAAATTCGGCAATAACCCAGGCTGACTGTACGAAAGGTTTTTTTTTTAAATATTCTTTATTTTTGAAATAGATATTTTTCCATCAGTGCATAGGCACACAATGTAAGAGTATGATGACCAAGTGATACAGTTTCATGCATGTTTGCCAGGCATTCAGGCATAGTTACAGCAACAAAAGCCAACGTTTAGTGGAGCAGCATGCAAAATACAAACATATGTATATATGTATGAATATATAGACATTTCAATATGCAGCTACAATAGCAGCAGCAACTGTTGTTGTTAGCCGTGCTATAAGCCTGTTGTGTTATTTTATATGTCGACAGCCGACAAGAAATTGAAATGAGGAAAACAACAAACAAACCCCCAAAGCTAAAAGAGAACTTTGCGGACATGAAAATGCAATTGCTCTTACGTTATATTTTATGACTCTCTGTATTGTTATTTTGCATGCTGTTGTCGTTGTTCACCTTGGCGAAACTGAAGGCTAAAACTTTTAAGCTCTGAAGTAATATTTCTAGATACCTTGTGTTCGATGTGAAATGTGATGAGTTGTTTATTTGCAAACAGATTTGATATTGATATGCCAACAGCCTGATTGCTAACAGCGTAGATATTAGAACCAGTCGCCCAATTTGACGCGAATACTTGCTGCAACTAACTTTGGCTGAAAGCTAAGCTAAGATCCTGTCAAGTGCTCTAGAAGGCGTTGTCGTTGACTGAGAGTCCAACACTTAAACGCAAAGTTTATCTAACAAAGTGCTCGCTACTCAATTCTGGTCACAGTTTTCCGCTTTTCCCAGTGCCACAGTTTTTCTTTGTGCAGCTAATCAGAGCTTTCTTTGCCGGACACTCCTAACTCAATCGTCAGATAGTTACATTTATTGCATTCATAATTTAAGCAAACAATTTTCCGTTGCTCTTTGACCCTGTCTCTTTATTCTCTCTTTCTCTCTCCCTTTTTTCTTTTTGGGCAAAAAATTGTTTTTTGTTTGCTTACGCCTAACCAAAGTTTGTAGGCTTTTGTTCACTTCATGATGACCAATATGTATTCAAGTGTAAATGGATTTTCGGTTCATAATAAACATTCACACACACACGGAGAGTCACAACTACAGATACACATACATATTTGCCGTGCACACACATAGACATTAGGGATTGTGGAAATCCCACAGCGCTTGCCACATCCGGCAAAGTACACAAGAAAGAATGTTGCAAAGGAATGTGCTCGACTAGGAGATACCCTAAAATAAAATTTAATCATTAGTCACATTTGACAAAAAAACGAAACTTAATGGATTAATTACCAAAGATATACATATCTATAACTGTACAGGAGAGTAAAATATAATTCATAATAGTGAAAAGTAAGTAACAATCTCAGCTTTTGGCATACAATGCTTTTATTTGGTTAAGTGCTGTCATATGTCGCCCGACAATTCCACAGCATCCAACTAAACAACCAACCGGATGTCTCGGATTGCCCATTAAATTGATGTTTCACTTTTGATATGGCAAAGAGTATTGCGTAAATTGTTAAACGTCTCCGAGGTATGCAAAATGCAAATTTAATTATTGACATTTCTGCTGTGTTTTTTTTTTAAGAAAAAAAATTGGTTTGGGGCTCGAATATCAGAAGTACAATTTTATTGATTCGTATTCGATAATCGCACGTTTATTTTTTATATGTTTCCATATTTTCATGTATTTTATGCTAGTCACCTTAACTGACATTTATTGGATGCACATTAATTTCAATTAATATTCAATTAGCGGTCATTACATGACGAATTTAATATGCAGCAGCTGCTAATTGGCAGCACAAATGTCTATCAAAGACTAAATAATTAGTGCAATGAATCGAAATAAACACAAAATGTAAACTAAATAGAAACATTAGCCAACATGGAGTGCATTTAAATGGAATGTGTTGTTAAATGAGTTCGTGCATTTGAATGCAAGCAGATGATCAAAAGAATTTGCATAAATATTTCTATGTTCAAAAACCTGAAATACCCTGTCAAAAAGTACAGATATTCAAAGCACATTTTGTCTGCTAATCCAGCTTATCAATGCATTACTCTCAAATGTTAGTCTTATGAGCATTTAAATAATTTAGTACTGCTTTTAACAAGCTTAATAAACTTTTCTTATGTATGTTCACGTCATTCGTTTATCTTAACGTTGACATAAGTTTTATTAACTGTTGCCGTAAAGCTTAGAAGTTCGTTATGGGCACCGTCACTAATTGATAATTATCTATTTCACGCCATCTCGTTATCCTGTTGTGGTATTAGGAGCTTCGTTCTTATTTTAAGGTGGCTAAATTTAAACTGTAATACACGTGATTTATTTATATGCTTCGGCACGCTCATTGGAAAATTGTTAATCCGAATCCCGGCGACGGCTTTGCTACAGCGTATTACAAGCCTTATAAAAAAGTGCCTGGTAATTTAACGTAAAAACTTTTATCTATCACAAAAAGAAAATGTGATGTTGAAAGTTCTTTTGCCCAATAAATTAAGAAAAACTTTAGAGGTCGCATCAAATGAGTTTTTAATAGACAAAACCAAGCTAAGGCCTACCGCCAATTAAAGGTAATTTAAGTTTTTTAAACATTCTCTGTCACTCGAACTGTAAGACATGCAGCATCACTTGTCAGGCTGCTCGTTTTATGCGGCGTATGCGCAATGTAGCCTTGAAAACTTTCGTCACTCTACCAAAGGCGAAGTTATGGCAACGCAAAAGTAAAAAATACTCAACGATATCGCAAATGTTGCCAGAATCATTCAGAAATATGTGGCAGCTTCCAAAGAGCAGCTGTACCAAGAAATTCTCGAAGCCACGCTGCGTATGTGCAATGTTTATTGGCAGCAACGCAATTGGCGCAAATGAAAATTGAAGGAACTTCATTAAAAATGCAATTAAGAAACCAACAGAGATTGTTGATTAAGTGACAAACAACAACGAATTGATAACGGGGCGGGGCCAAGTAAATAAGAAAACATAAGAAAATGTTCAAAGTTCACTCAGCGAATACTGGCAAACAAAACTATGTGTTCTCGTATAAACAAAGAGAAATACTTTTAAGCATGGCTCACATAACAAACGCACTCACACTACTCGTCCAATTTGGTGTAATGAAAGTTTATTCAATGCACAAGGTCATAAACTTGGCCAAACCGATGTCCTAGACAATCCAAAGGGAAACCAAAACCCGTATAAGGGTGCCCGAAGGGTACGGGGTGGGGATAGAGGAGCTAAAATCGAAATACTCTGATATCTGGTACATTTTTGGTTTTCCGTGTAAGTCAACAAAATACACGAGATATTGGCAGAATACTTTTTTCTCTTATGCAGCAATAACGAGACTCATGTAAATGGAAGACATTTGATTATATGCGTGTTTCTGTGGCTGAGTGTATGGGTATAAATGCGTTGGTATGCGTATGTGTATGTGCGTTGTCCATAATGGCAACCTGCAGCGCTGTGCACATGCTCTACATTTTGCGAATCGCATAAAAATCAAACGAAAATATAATGGTCGACTATTTCTGTACCCTGTAGGACATATTATAATAATATATCCATAGCTTTGTATTTAAATCCTATAGAAAATCAAATAGGAATAGATAATTCTAACTGATAATTACACTTCCATATAATTATATATGCATTAAAAAGTTACAGTGTTTGAAATTAAGTTTCAACGTTTTCTCATTGTTTTTTTGAATGATAATTTAGACTCAGGACTTGGACTCATAATAATTGGAACTGAACCTTTAATAAATACGTAAAGATTATCATATTTCCAATTATCGCTTTCTTAACTCGAAAGAGAAAAAAGTACTACAGGATCAAAAAGAAGTCTTCTTAAGTTTGCATTCTTTGTTTTTCACTAATAGAGTCAAAGTCAGGAAAGAGTCAACAACAGAAGAGAAATGTTGCTAAATTGGAGCAAGTAAAAATATCTGCAGGGCGGAATGTTATTATTTTCTGATGCTTTGGTTGTCAGCACATTTGGAATTGAAATAAAATGCGAGCTCGAACTCGAACTCGGCATGGCTTTTGATTCAGTTAAATTCAAGTAAAGCTTCACAATAAAATAATTCAAGTGAGCGACAATTCGATTTTGCTGAAACGTTTTTTGATAAGATTTATAAACGCAAGTAGAAGAAAAGGTAAAGAAATAACTTAAAGTCCGTGAATTATTGCATTACCTAATTGCCCAGTCTCTAATGTCTTTTGGCTGACAATTATGGAAGGCCGTTAATAACAAACTTAATAAACAGCTAGCAGCACTCGTTGGCCATTTGAGCAGCTCAATTTATTTGGCCTGCCAGCTGCGGACGCAAATGGCACGTAAAATGAGACCGTTAACGGTAATGGTCACCCAACACATACAGATGTTTCTATAACAGTTACAGTTACCCACACACATATACACTGACACACACACTCAGATGTAGCGACAATTATGCAATTTTTATGAGTCGCACGCCAAAAAGTATGCTATGCCCTTTGAGACCAACCTGGCAGCCAACACAAGACGGCGAATAACAAATTGCAAAGCGCCCACCAACACACACAAATACGGTAAGCAAGGTCACAAGGCTTGAGCGGACTTTTGCCTACTTTGTGACCCTGCAGTTGATGAACGTATATGTACATGTACATAACTTGCAACAGTCAGTTAGCTTTGGCGCAAAGTCACGTAGCGGTTAAAATATGCATCGGATGTAGTTGAGAAATTGCATGGGAGTCTCACCAGCAACTGGCACATGGAATCGCTAACACATAATTAAACTCATGAGGCGTCTCAAGAACTGCGCATTTCAACAAAATGACGCTGCAAAGTAGGCAGCATTAAGAGTAAAGCGGAAAAAAACTATTAAAAATAAATAAATTGTTCAATTGCAAACGTCTGCAAACCACAAACTTACACTAATCTTTTCAGTCGAGCCGGAAGCTGCGGCGCCAGCGGCTCGATGTTGTGGTGTAACCGGTTTAGACATGGCTAAAAATTCACAACACAATTTGCAATGCTCAACTTTCAACACACAAACGTTTCTTGATTTGCGTCTATCAGGCGCTCAGACGCAATTGCAACGCAATTCACAACACGCTTCGCTTCTATGCGGTTGCTTCTGGAGGCAGCTTTTCAGTTCACAGCGATGGCAACAACCACGTTCGACTGTACGACAAAGACTGTTGTTGCTGCTGCCGCCTGGTCTTATCAACGATGCCTGGACGAGATGCCGCCGGAAGCAGCACGAAGCACGAAGCACGAAATACTCGTACGACGATTGACAACGACGAACTCGACGAAGCTGCTAGCAAAACAAAATGATGAAAAGTGTTATGCTAATGGAAGTTGTAGTTGTGGGTGTGTGTGTGTGTGATGGTAAGGGGTAAATGGAATTGGGGTATACTGTTTGCTTCTGTTCTCTGGCAAGGCAAGATGCTGCGACGCAAAAAAATGCTTTAAATTCTGTTATGTGAGGGCTTCTATATTTATGTTGCCGTAGGGCAGTTAGTTGGGCAGGTATTGGGGCAGCGAGCGTTGCCAGACTGTTTAAGTTTAAGCATATCTTAAGCTGAGTAAATAAAGCACACAAAACTATAAATACTATAAAACATAATATTTGTTAATTATTAAGAGCAAAAAAAAATTAGAAAACACGTTTTAAAATTAAAAAACCAATTAAATTATTTAATATTTAAAATTTAAAACGGGAAGAAAACCTGTCAAGAATAAGTAAAGAGCTCCACTTTCTTGAGCGATTCTGATTCGCGTTTGAGCTATCTTGCAGTCAATTTTTTCACTTTCTGGCAACGCTGCGGCCTTAGCGCCCACGCAAAATGCCAAGCACATTACAAAATATCGTTGTCTACTTACGAGCGCAGTGCTTTTTGACACCCACGCATTGTACTTGTATTCGTCGACTGTCTATTTGGCTGCATCTATGTGTGTGCGTGTGTGTGTGTGTGCATTTTATACGAAAAATTCCTTTTGTTTTAGCTCTCATTCTTGGTTTCATTGTTATGCCAACTCTTCATAGCGACTGCTGCTTTTGTTGTTCTTGTGCTCCGTGCTGAGCGCCTTTTTGTTTTGATGCGCTAATTTGGCTGTGCGCGGTAAAAGCGCGAATGCTATCGCCATTCATTTGGCCACCACACAGTCAACCCACCCTTCCGTAGTCTCCTAACTTCCACTGAAATTTATCCGATATGCGCATTTAGAATTTACGTGGCGTAGGTCAAGCCAGCAAATGTCAGCCACAGCAGTCACAACAGAAATAGTCCAACAACTGTGTTTGTGGCAACAATGGAATTCGAATCTGAGAGTGCGCTCCCCTCAAATTCGGAAATAATACATATATACAGTTAGTCAAGTAATTGTTTTTATAAACATAAAATGAACAAAAAAGTGTAAAAAACCAAGAACAAGTTTTTTTTCCAAATAAAATTTGTATTTTGTCAAAAGAATTACCTGAGCAACTGTATATATAGAAGACACAATGCGATTGCAGCTGACATAATTTTGTTGAAATAATGATGATGTTTATAACGAATCCGAGTACTAATGTACATGTAGATATGAATGCTGCTCACGTTCCACTGCAAGTACCACGGCTGTCAATGAGCATGGCCATAAGTCTGATGAGGTTTTTATTTTACTCACTGACACAGCACAAAAATTTAATGACGACGTAGTGAAATTCGTATAACTTTTGACGGGGTTAAAGAAAATTTCAAACTGCTGCGGAAAAATTTAATGTACTTAAAAGTACGCGGTCATTCAAATAAGTTGATTAACGTCATATTGATTCATTGCTTATCAAGAAAAATCTAAACTAATCTGTTTGACGCTTCTTTCTCCCATTTTCAATTCTAGTATACATACATATAATGGATTTCGCTATTGAATCGAGTCAATCAACATCACACTGAATCACGGTTTCATTTAGCATATTTGCGTTGTTTTTCTTATTTTCTTTGTAAACTGTTTAACTTGGCACTTTTCTATTATCTCCTGTTATACACATTTCAATAGCAATTCAGAGACGCATACATTGCCACGCCTCCAACAACTCGGCTGGTTAAACTTCTTAACATTGCCTATGGCAAGTGGCTTACAGGGGCTTCAATTGTTTTGCCACTTTGGCGTCTTAAGGTATGCAATACACAGCCTTAGGCAACTTTTTGCCATTGTCTGTTGACTTATTGTCACGCTTTCCTCCTGTCTACGACTGCCTTCGGCACGCCTGCCGCCTAAAGCTTAAGTAATGCGTCTTTTGTATTTTGTTTTTCAACCATTTACCTGTGCACATAAATCGTTGTTGTTGTTTGTTCTGCGCACCTGCCTAGGTAATTGTAGGGACAATGTTGTAGCTGTTGCTTATATGTGTATACCCAGTGGCTGATGTTGTTGTGGTTTTACTTTCACATTTTGTTAATTTCTTCGCTTGTCTCGCATACTCGTAGTCCATTTCATCATATGCCTCCCAAAGCCATCCTGCTTATTTCCTTAGACATTTTTGCTTTTTGTTTAATTGAATCGAAATTAAGACATTACACTTGCCCCTTCTCTCTTGATAAAAAATGAATGTTATGCAATAAATGCAAACAACGTAGCGTATACGCAATGAGCTCTTTAATCCCCTTTCCCGCACACCCATTGTTTTACGATTTAAATTCTTTTTGAGCTCGACGCCAGTAACAACAATCCAAATAAAATGTGTGTAAACTGTAAACAAGGCTGAACCAATATTATATGACAACATATAAAATGTATTGAGCGCATAAAATGATTGATCCAGATTGGTCGGCAATGAAATGGAATGTAAGTTAATATTGGTTTAAGTTAAGACTTGTAGTATCCCTGGTTAAGTATTCTTAACAGACGTTCGGCCAGTTTAAAAATGCTGGACAGCAATCTAATGCTTTTTAAATTGTGAGCCAAATTCAAGTGCATGGCTTTTAAAAGTGAATTACTTTATGGCAAACACACAAATACAGGCACACATAAGACATGGAACACTTTAAGCCCAAACAGCAACACAAGAACACGTGCCAAGTCTACGAGGACTCCAGCAAGAGGAGCAAGAGAATTCAAGTACGACAAATGACGTCTTTTTCAGTAGCTGACAATCAAGTTACAGACCGGGTGAGCCCCTGAACCTCTCTTTCTCTCTCTCCCTCTCTCTCTCTCTCTCTCTCATTCTGTTTCTCTCTCTATCTGCTGTGAAATTCATTTACACAATGTATTCACGCGATATTTACGCAAGCATTTATTTATGTTGCACTTTATTAGCTTTTTATCGCTCATTTATTTTGCTCGCTGTCTTTGCTTCGTACTCTTCGCTTGCTCTTATATACTGGCTCCTTCTCTTATCGCTTAAGTTCTTTTATTTGCGCTGCTATTTTTGATAAAACAAATACATATGCGTGCCCCATAAAAGCCATTCACAATGTTGAAGGCAAGCCAACCAAATCCAAAGTAAATGCTAATTTGATATTTGATCAGCTCTCTCGGTTATCTTTTATCTTTTAGAGTTTCTGGTCTGGGAGAGTAAGGTTGATTTCGTATATACGAGTATATCGTAAGAGCCGCCCTTGTTTACCGCAATTTGGTGTTCAATTAAATTTTCTGTTACACAAAGCAAATTAAATGGTCGGTCATTGGCAAAGTACATATATGTGTGCACATACATATGTGTATGTATATATATCTGTATATAATTTGTGAGTAAGTTCGCTGGTTGTTGCTTCACCCGCTTAATTAATGCTCTGACTGTATACATACACATGTATGTACATACATATGTATATACTTCCATGTAACTATTTATTACCCACTCTTTACTCAATTGATGTCATTGCAAAGTACGTCTGAGTCGTAGCCAGATAAAAAGAAACATTCGTGCAATTACAATGCACATTGTAGGAGAATTTAAATTTTAAATCTTATGTGTTTATATTTAGCTTAACCGCAACTGACGTATGTACATTAAGAATTTTCTATATGTAACAAGGAAAAAACATAATAAATTTCGCACTTGATCTGATAAATATAAACTCGTTGCCACAATGGCCATTGACCACAAAAATTATATACACTAATTAAATTCAGTCTAGCAATATATGTACATATGTACATGTATAAAAGTTAACAACCTGATTATTTGAGACAATTTGACCTAATTACATTTATTAGATCAAGTGTGAAAGCTCGTCTGCCATATTAAAGTGTTTCATTTATTTTGGAAAAATGTATACACAAATTTCGAATTCAATTATCATGTGAAATGTTTTTATAACTATTAGTCGTAAAGTAAAGAATATAATTTCTTTTCGTAACTTTAATGCTGATAGAGTTTAAATCTATTAAAGTAATAAATAATTACTTAATTTGTCATTCAAGGCCAAACACTTTTGCCAACAACACATACCCGTCGTATCCGACGTGTCCGTGTACTTTGTATATTTAAAATCCATCACTAAATGTAATTGTAATAAATAAATAAGTGCATGCTATAGACTCTATACATCTGTATGTATGTATCTGTAACCATATCATATAAGAGATTAATTAAAAAGCACCCCGAAGACAGGGCAATGAGCCAAGTCAAATAAGCACGTCTGTGTGCATAAATTGTTAATGCCTTGCACCCACACCCAATACGTCTAATCAAATAAATATCAATGTATGTTATGTATGTATTTGGGAATGTGTTATGACTTTTCAGTTCCTGTTCATTCTATTGTTTATTTAAATTTGTTGATACTAAAATTGGCATTTATTTGGAACTTGGCTAATTTGGCAACCAATTTGTAATAATTGCAAATAAAATTCAAACAACCATGCAAAATCCAATAACTAGCCAATACAACAACGACTAAGATAAACAAACTAATTGTTATATCTCACGCATTTTGGTCACTTGATACCGTTTACCTCATAAATGGTATTCAAAACTCTCACCCGCTCCACCAAACTTTCGGCCCGGCGCGCGAAGGAGGCACGTTTTTCAGCGGCAAGATTAGACATGGTTTGGTCTGGGAAACTATATATACTTGGGTTTCGTTTGATTTGGTTTATTTTAACTTTCACACGAGCAACTGTAAAGAGACAAACAGAGAAAAAAATTAACTATCTAAATCAGGGATTAAAATCGTAACCATTAACTGGTAACCATTAACTGGTATAACTGAAGCCATCTCTGATACCGGTTTGATACCCTGATCTAAACGCTTATGATCGATGACTTAATAAAACAATTTTTGGTGCCAAAATAATTAAAATAACACAATGAAAAAGCACGCGCCAAAACTGAATGATGACAAGCGGAAATTGACGCAGGTGTACGAAACCGAAAAAGTTGAGAATATATTAAATTTTGGGCACAATATCAACAAAATCGGCTGACAACCAAGAAGGTCAGTCTTAAAAGGCAAATAAAAGGTGTGCATACATTAATTTTTAAAATATAAAATTTACCACTAACAGCGTAGTTGAAATAAGGCAGAAAAATATCGTTAAGCGAGTGTTGTCAATTCACCTGCCTATCTCTGCATATATAGTTAAAGTATAGTTATCAATAACTGGCATTAAAAAGGTGCAAGTGTAGTTAATTTTAATCAAAAGCTCCGTAACCGATCGCATGCGACTAGCACCAAGACGTTGTGTGAAAGAAAACCGCCGTTGAACTGATGACACATTAAGACATATTCGACTTTTGTAGCCGAGCATAAAGCGAGCAGAGAACTGAGGAAAGAGCAAGCAAAGATATGTAAGAGATTCAAATTTAAATACAAATATACAGAAATATACGACTTTATTTTTAAACATGCTCTTGTTGCACTCTTTATTGTTTGGCTCATGATTTATGGATTGAAAAGCATAGAAGCAACAGGCTCTGGTGACGCAGTTCAAGGTCCCTACACACCCTATGACTAAATTAAGGCTCATTATTGAACAAATTTGCATATATTAAGAAGTCAATTATGCTAATCTTACAGATAAATGGCGGAATATTAGTGATCTCTTAGTGGGAATCTAAATCTCAGCGGTTTATTTTTAAATCTGACAGCGATTTACATCACTGTCGAATCTTCTATCACTATTAACCAGCACTGGAAACTTTTGTGTCATCAAAATACAAAATAGGTAGTCACAAAATTCGTAATTATCGAAAATACTTACTTCCTAAACAAATATGGCACTTCAATTAATTTCTAAATGAAACCAGTCTTATAACTTGAAATGTATGTATAAAAATATATATTTTTCTGTTTCAGAACTGGAAGCCATCTTTTGTCTGTTTTGTTAAACAAAAATACAAATATTTGAAATTCCAAAAACTTATAAAATTTTATTTGTAATAATCAAAATTTTAGCTATAAATTAAAAAATATACAAAAAAAAATTTTTAAAAAAAAGCCCTAAGTCTGTTAATCGTCCTTATTCTGTGGCTGATGGCTGCCACCCTTTTTTGGGAACCAAGGCTGCCACACCATTTGTCGGTCTGCTGAACAATTCGAGAACTCTAGTTCCCAAGAGAAAAACAAGGCAGTCTTGGCAGCGGCGGCAACACACTAAGGGTGACGTGCACCAAGTGAATGTTAAAATTATTTATTTTAAAAAATGTATAATTTTTTTTGTTGTTAAATCGTACTTTTGTTTAATTATTTAAATTGATCTAAAAAAAAAAAAAAAAAAGAGCAGTCAAAAAGTTGCAACTGGGTGGCAGCCTTGGCTCAACTTTGGAAAACAATGTGGCAGCCTTGTCGAATTCGACAACTCTAGTTGCACATTACTGTAAAAACAGCTGTCTCTGTGCTACGTATATTTATTATTAAAAGGCAGTTACATTTTATTTAAAGTGATTAAAATACGTGATAAAAACGGCATCAAATTGACGCACCAAAATGGCAACTCGCGGCGGTCCAATGGTCGCGGGCACCGATGGCAATGATTTCGAGTTCAGGCAGAAAGTGGCAAACACATATCAAATTAGGTTAATATTACTTTCTAATCGCCCGCAAAATTATCTAATTACTTGCAAGTAGCTGCAACAGCAGTGCCAAAAACGAAAAGGTCACGACACGGCAACACGGACAGTAAAGTTACAGCTCCTGCATTCGGTGTATGGGCCAGACAAGCAGCCAGCCAGTCAGGCATCGCCAGCAGAGTGGGTGGGCAAAGTGCCAGCTAGACACACTCAGCATGTGTGCCTGTTTACAATAGCAACAACAACATTGTTTGTGTACATATTTTGGATAGCTAAAGGCATCGGCCTATTAAACAAAAAAGGAAACCAATTGAAGCTATCGAGTCAAAAGTAATTTAAGTGAAACAAATTATTTTTTTTCTTTTTACGCAGCTTGTTGAACAAATCACGCCTGAAGTACTGCATTTTCTTTCATGCCCTGCTATTCTTTGTCATGCTGGCCAAGCTGACGTCGGACATATTGGATCGCTTGGATATATTTGTACTAGAAATTGAAGAGTTGGAGGTACCGCCGCCGCTGTGGTGGGAATACGTATGGGCTGCCTCGCTGCTCACCTCGTTTCTGGGCCTTTCGGCGGCTCGTGGCAACAAGGTGCGGGATATGCAAAAGTATATGATTGCCATATTGACATTGGCCATGCTCCCGCTACTCTATTGTTTTGCCTACTACTTTTCCGACGTTTGGGAATTTATGACCATGGACAAATCCGTAGAACTGGATGAGACGGATATTTTTGTGTGGCATGTAAGTATGCAGTTAATTAATTGATTCAAAAATAATTTCACAATTTCCTTACATCTCTTTCAGGGATTTCCTTATGGAGTATTCTGGTATGCCTTCTGCTTTGTTGGATTTCAGATACACGGATTTACACTCTACTTTGCCTATAATCTAGTCAAGGCCTGGAAAGCTCGCACATCCACGCGCAAATTTCAGTAAATCAATCAAATCGCGAAAAAGTACTAAATACTCGCCAAATTAGAAAGACGTCAGTGCAAGAAGTTGTAGGGCTAGTTGTAAATAATTTGACAAGATAACGAAAAACTATAAATCGTAATTCTCTAGTGCACAATGCAAACGAATAAATAATGAAATGTTAGATAAACGCACATTTTTAGTACAGTCAGTCAGAAAAAAAAATAAAAACTATCAACGTTAAAGTTATTGTTAAAGTTACAACGTTTAAACGTTACATATATGAGAAACAGCAAAAACTATAAACATTTATCATTATTAATAAATACGATACATGTGCAACCTTATAAAGTCGAGTCGACAACAAAGCAACTGAAGCCACCAAATTTCCCAAGAAAATGGAAACAAAACAACAACAAAATATAAAAAATGTTCTGTTTTTTGTGCTCTACTTACATTTCGACGTGCCTCGTGTTTGTTAGAAACGGTTTATAATACTTATTAAAATACTTGTAAAAATATATGTCTTTATTGATACATATTATGAATGAGTATATTTGACACTACTAGTTTTAAAAAAATTTCGAAATGGTTTTTAATGCGTTTTTGTTTTTATTATTCAACTACATAATTTTCACAGCATTCAGTTTCTTGTCTGCTTGTGTCCAATTTATTTCATAAACTGCCCAAAATATTTATGATTATAATTATTCAAATGCAATTTAAGTGTTTAAGAAAAGTTTAGAACGTCAATTTGTACAACAAATTTGCGAAATTTGTAAATTTCTAAAATGAAAATGGTTATTTACTATCAAAATTTATAAGTAGTTTTTTAAAAATTGATAAATAAAGATACATATTTATTTGTTCTTCTGAATGGGTTAAAATCGTAACTAGTTCATTTCAAGTTAAAAAAAAATGAAAAGGGTTCATTATTAGCTAAATACTCATATTTATAAAAATAATAGAAAATATGATCTTACAAGTGTCTAACGCATTAGGATCTGTACTATACGATTTTTTTTTGAAAAACTGGTCGTTGGCACCTGATATTCACTAGAAGTATGCAACAAAAAAATCCAATGCAACGAAGGAGTGAATATACCCAACAGAGATTGCTTGCAAATCAAAACATCCCCAATTTTCACAATTTTCAACAGCTGACATGCGACCAAGCATTGCATGCAGCTGACCATCAACATTGCGGCCAGTTAGTGACCATTTGTGCAGCCAAACAGCAACAGCGTCGCGACTCTGCACTTTTAAAGTTGCGCAATCCGCCAGCTGAGCAAAGAGAGTAGAGAGAATCGAATGAGAGAGCAATAACTGTTTGCATCAGCCGCAGCAGCAGCAGCATCCGTTTCCGTTCGCTCTCTGCTCAGTTTGACATGGCCTGTGGGAAGAGCAGACGCAAAATTTTTCAACACTCATCAGTTTGGCAAAAGTAAACAAGTTAAAATTAACAACAACAAAAATTACAGATAATAGTAAATATTTTTGTAAACTTATTTTGGAGACTTTGCAAAATTCAAAAAATAAGAATGCGGTGCGAAGAGACCTACAGGCGCACCACACGCGAAAAGATTGTGCTGCGTGGAAATACCACCATACGTACTGTGGACTCCACATCCACTTATCTGCCTATGATGAATGCAGCAGGGTAAGTAAAAGTTTTTATTTTTCCACATACATATACATATATGTACATCCACCACTTACCGCCCACTTAAGGCGTGCCGGGCCACTTCAACGTGTCTTGACTGGCAACCACAAGAACAAGCAAAAAAAATCAAATGAATTTTTCTCTCCATTAATATCGATTTTTATCTCAGGCAGCTGATTTGTCTATAAGTTCTTATACTATAAAAAAATGACCTTCGTTTGCAGCATTTGCTCAACTGCTTATGTCAAATATTTTGTTGACAAGACACTCATGACATTTTTTTTATATATAATTCATAATTGCATAAAAATGTTTATATTTGCTTAGGTTTTCTGAAATTTTTAATTTGCGGCTTGAGCCGCATGCAAGCGCACCATTAATGCCGGCAAAAACAAACTCATAATTATAAAGAAACCAGTTTATTGCGTTAAGCTACAAAGTATGTATTTATATTTACAGTTAGTCAAGTAGCTGTTTTGACAAACTCAAAACATTGAAAATTTTTGTTCTCTGAGTTTTCCAATTTTTTTTTATATTTAATAATACTTGTCCATGGTTTGTATTATTTTAAAATGTTCAAAAACGTAAACTTTTTATTTATTGTCAAAACAATTGCTCGGCATACTGTATGCCCATGTTATTATATATAAAGTGCTATGGTTGGCCATAGAAATCGATGGCATCTTTTGTTTGGCTTGGAGTCGACTTGGGCTAGCGTGCATTGACCACTGGACTTAGGTGGAGGCAATAAATGAACAACAAAAAAAGCTCAAAGCAATACTTCCTTTAACCTCATTTCGCATGCACTCACACCTAGCACACACACACATTCTCAGAAATAACAGAAACTACCCGCCAAGTAAATAATGAGCTGCTTTTTTGTTGTGGACGCGTTTTGTCCGTCGACCAGTTTTGTGGTCAGTTGGCGGACAACCCTTGAGTCGTTTGGTAAATGCCACCAACGCGTTGCGTCGTATTGTTTGAGGAATTTCCGTCAAACTTTAGTTTACATTTTCATAGAAAATTTGGTGCGTTTTCAAATTAAAAGTCTCGTTATTGCTGGCATGCAATAATGTTTAATACGAATGCACAAAATTGGTTTGGCATGGCCCAATCGGTTGCTGCTCCTAATCCAACTGGCGGCAACGTTGCCCAATTGCTAAACAGTAATAATAATAACGACCATGGAAGTTCGAATTCCCATGTACATCCATTCATGCGTCAACGTTCGATGACTTGCTCCAATCCGACACTGGAGCGTAACACTCTGGCACTAAGACCACAATCTCCGCCTAATGTCCAAGTGGAGTACGAAGTGGCCGTGCCTTTTATGTCTGGATATAGACACACACCATATCACTCGCTTTGGGATCTGCATCAGTGGTAATTAAAAAAAAAAACACATTAAATGGGGGAATCAAAGTTAAAAGGTAGCAGGAATATATAACAAAGATAACTCACAAATAAGTATGCTTAAGTCAAGAGCGCTTCCAAGTTTGTTATTGCAGTTAAAAATTTCTAAAATATACATATATGTACTTTGTAGGGTGTGAAATCTCTTCTTAGGCCTGTTACAAACATTGCACAAAGCCATTGTACCCTTTTTGACCTTATTAATTATATCTTAATCCGATGCGTTTTTTCGCTTTAATGTGACTCTCTACGTTCTCACTTAATTGGTTTCCCTTACTTTAGAATGCATAAACTCAATTTTCAACTTAAACTTCTTCGAATGGGTGCGTGTTTTTCCTGCACTCCTATCAAATTGCCGAAGCTTATTAATTTCGAGTTGACCGATATTCCAAGCTTCTTAGCTTAAATCGTATTTTCCCAGGCCTTAAGTAAGTACCAGCTCCGAAACACCTTTGCCTTTCCAGTGACTTGACTTTTAAGCTTGTCATAATTACAATTGGTAATTTGCATAAATAGACGTCCACTGGGGTCGGTTATAAAAAATTAGCATAAGCACCTCTTTCAATGACATGAATTTAAAGCGAATAACTTAAAGAATGGGTTTGAAGCTATCGGTTCCATCTAGACTCTAGTGGCTGTAAGTTATTTTCCAATATCAACCTTGTGCCCATTTTTTGACAATCCATCAAGGGTTCTATTAATATTTTCATTTAGTTCGAAAGCATGGCAGCTCAATAATCTATTGATACAACGTTCGGGTCAATAAATATATAGGCCAGAAAGGCGGATCAGCCTAATTTAATAAACCCATGAGCACAAAAGTTGTCCCAGTTTGGACAGCTAATCAGTGGCAATATCTTCAGCTCTGGAACGTGGGTGCTTGCCAGCGCACATATCAGAAACATTAACCCAAATATTTATGAGCGCGCAATAAGAACACTTCCGGTTGCTACTGCAAAACGGAAGAAATATGGCCAACTGCGACCAACTTAATTAGGCAGCAGCTTAAGAAGGAACAACGAATTTTATAGCATACTTTTTAGCGTGATAGAATTTTTACATAGCAGCAATTGAAAATAAAAATAAAAATTAAAAAGGAAAAATGGCAATTGCACTATTGTATGTAGACGAAATTGAGTTGAAGTTAATGATGATGACGCATATAAATGTCAACAATAACAATTGTCGCCGGCACGTCAATAACCTGGGCGGTATTTTCCCCCACTCGAGTTTATTGAACTCAGAACTAGCTTGCATATATGCATATAACGGGAGGTTGTTTCTGTTAGACCCGCACGAACTTAGGCTTCCTAGAAGTTCCTAAGTATTATCTGTACATGTATGTATGTGTGTGTGTGTGTGATTCAAAGGGTGTGCGACAGGGCTAGACAGCATTAGACAAACTTTGACCGGACTTGAAGCCCTAAACGCAAGTTCAGAATGTCGAGACACGCAAATAGTGTTGTCTTTTTATTAAAAAAAAAAAAAGTACTAAAGATAACTAAAAAAAAAGAAATGCAATATTACAAGCACAACTTAATAATTTTATTTTCGAGTATACATTTAAATATGGGAACTAAAAATTAAATCTAAGTTTTCGATTTTTTTTTTCGAAAATGTGACAAAAACATAGGTCGTCTATGCATAAAACTTAATCAAAAATGTATGGATAAATACACAAAAATACACGAGACACTGATTTTATTTTTACTCACTTAAAAAAAAAAACGCTAAATCTGGCGGCAAAACCACCAAAGCGACAACACTCCACGCGAGGGACATGAATTGTTTAAGTTACTCGTATGGCGGTTGTTGTGGTTGATAAGAAAAGCAAATGACCTTTGTCAGCCATGTTCCAAGTTGAATGTGAATGCCAATGGTCATTGGCCAATGGAATTAACCAGAAGCAATGCTATATGTCCCTATTTGCAGCTCGTCAACGCCGCCCACAAGCCTTTCGCATATGGCGCGCATGATGGACTCTTTGATTTTGGACTCGCTGTCACCATACGCCTTCACCAAAATCACCGCCAGCAGCAGGCCTTCTCGGAGCAATGCCGTCAAGAAGCCGCCGACAGAGAGTACTCATCCACATTCCCATGGTCATGGACATCCCCCAACCGCCGCTACATCATATCGGCCAATTAACAATCTGGGAGCGAATGCACCCAATGGCTTGGGTATTGGAAGTGCGCTGCCATTACGGAAGCAACGTTTGCCCACACAAGGTTGGTCTATCAAATGTTTATTTGCTCGCTCACCCAACAATTAAACGCAGTCTCCGTAACAGAGGTGGCACCACAACCACGTTCCAACCAGCAGCCAGCCATGCCGCCGTTTCCCTCCCAGCAGGATAGTCGCTGGGTGTCCTCATTGCGTCGCCGAGATCCGGAGCTGCAGCCAACGCTGCCTTCCATTAACAGCAATTTGAACAGCAACAGTCTGAGCCAGAGTCAGAATCATGGCAGTGCTGGTAATGTGGGCATGGCTGCCAGCAGCAATACCGGCGTCGGATTGCGTCTGGGTGGTCGCCCGGTTAGAGGATCTGCCCTAACGGCCGCTGTCCGGAAGAGTCGTTCCGTTGAACGATTGCGGGCTCGTAAGCTTAGCACCACAACACAGCTGACGCTCAAGCACAAAGCTGTGACGAAGAAGAACTCGCTGGATGAAAACTCGAATTCGGATGACCAGGATGCCACCACATCGCTGGAGGACAACTCGCATACCACCACGCAGTCCACCACGCAAAATACACCGAGATGTTCACCCAAAACAAAGTCAAAACATTTCTCGCCCCTCGGCTATGAGGGACATCTGGTCGATACCCTGGAGAAAGACATACTGCAGCGTCATCCTTGCATCAAGTGGACTGATGTCGCTGGCCTTAACGAGGCCAAGACCATATTACAGGAAGCTGTCGTGCTGCCCATTATAATGCCTGAATTCTTTAAGGGAATACGCCGACCGTGGCGGGGCGTGCTTATGGTCGGTCCCCCGGGCACGGGCAAAACAATGCTGGCCAAGGCCGTGGCCACCGAATGCGGCACCACCTTTTTCAATGTGTCCTCATCCACGCTGACATCCAAGTACCGCGGCGAGAGCGAAAAACTGGTCCGCCTCCTGTTCGAGATGGCGCGTTTCTATGCGCCCAGTACAATATTCATTGATGAAATCGATGCCCTGTGCGCCTCCCGCGGCAGCGACTCGGAGCACGAGGCGAGTCGTCGTTTCAAGGCGGAGTTGCTTATCCAAATGGATGGCCTCAATGCCAGTCTGCAGGACGACAAGGTCATTATGGTGCTGGCAGCCACAAATCATCCGTGGGACATTGACGAGGCCTTTCGACGGCGATTCGAGAAACGCATCTACATTCCACTTCCTAATGGTGAGTACACTCTACAGTGTATATGAAATCTAATCAAATCTAATCTTGTATCTAATTATTTATGGACACCACCAGAGGAAACACGCGCTGCGTTGCTCAAGCTCTGCCTCAAGGATGTCTCTTTGTCGCCAGATCTTAACCCGACCATCATTGGTGATGAGATGCTAGGCTATTCCGGCTCAGATATAAGCAATGTTTGCCGTGATGCCTCCATGATGGCCATGCGACGCCTTATCTCGGGCCGTACGCCGCAGCAGATAAAGCAAATTCGTCGCGAGGATGTTGACCAGCCCATAACACTGCAGGACTTTCTGGATGCCCAACAGCGTACCAAAAAGTCCGTATCTGCTGACGATGTTGCACGTTTCGAAAAGTGGATGGAGGAGTACGGCTCATGCTAGTTGTATGGATTATGTGCTGCTGCAGCAGCACCAGACTTATAATGTCCCCCCTCTATTTATAACCATACATTATGTACTTCCAATACGCGAACCTGTTTTTTTAATTAGTGTAAAAACAATACATGTTAGCCATACTTTTACTTCAAATATGTTTTCTCTATGCGTTTAATTGCTCAAGTTTCCACACGCCTGAAAATTTTGATCCACACATTAGGTACTTTTTTAATACATATTTATTCGACAGAATTCTACTGTTGGCTTATAGCAACAAATTGTATTTTGTAATCAACTTATGAAGAACAGAAAAACGTAATAAATTAATCAACACCCAATGGCAGTTGTTTATTATGGATGTTTGGATGTATGCTTAGGCCCGCAGCTTATCAATTGTATTTTTGTAATCCTGCTCAATAAGCACATACTCCTCCTGTAGCTGTTCAATGCGCTGCTTCATGCTGGGCAAACGTGCACGCATCATTTCAGTATCAATTTTGTAGCGCTCCATTTTTTGAAGATCCTTTAGTTGTTTGTAGTAAACCGCATTTAGTCGTTTCTTAACTTCTAAGCGGTAAGCTCTATACTCCTTTTCATTATGCACATTGGTGTAGTACAGACGCAGTAGCTCGTAAACCTTGCGCACTTGACGCGGATTCAATTTCAAAGCTTCACGTGCCTCCCGCACCATTTCCTTGTTGAAACCTTTGATGATTTCGTCGCGTGTGAAGCATTTCAGCTCCATACACAATCTAGCGTCTACAAAGTTGCGCAAACGTTGAAAATCCTCCGAGGGATCCTCGACGGTAATATCTACCACATTACTTTGCGACTGATAGAATTTGTAAATCGTTTCTACCAACTGTGTGGCCAAGCCTAGCTTCTGGAATGATGGTAGTATGAGCATTTGGCTAATGCGCGGCCTTTTGTTTTGAGGATATGCATAATATTCATAGACGGTGGTGTAGCCAGCAGTGGCATACTGGTATTGTCCATCCTTGTTTTTATATTTCTCGTAACTGCAATAACTTAAAGTTTATATTGAAACAAGTTGAATGCTAAACGTAATTTACCAAATAAAGTAACACCACTGGGCATCATCGGTATCTATGTAAGAGGCAGCATCGACAAACCACAGTATAAAAGTTTGAAGGCGTGCAAAGAACTTCAAAAATGAAGACATCTTGTAGTCGCACTGATAGATTTCAAAAAATCGTTCGCTGCCATCATCTGCGCGTTGTGTGTACTCGCTAAGTTTCTCGCCAAATGGCTGGAACTTGTCGGCTTTATCCAGTGTCTTGAGAAACTCATCGAGATTGATGAAATAACAACCGTCTGGCAGGCTTTGAGCAATGGTTGCGACAACATCGTCGGCTTTGATTTCGCCGCCAGAGATTTCATTTACACGCTTATCGTACTCAATACCCAGATAGATGTGCAACGGTCCGGCTGTGTAAAGCACGCGAACGTGTAACCCCTGATAGCCAAAAATGGTCTCCGACTCACCAAATATCTGATGGGCCATTGCAGGGTGAAATATCAAGGCTTCGTTGTTGATGTCCGTCTTATCGCGTACTGCAAGCAACCACATGGCAATTATCACCATTTTCAAATATACTATATGTGTAGGTGTTCCTTACTCAGCTTGAATTCGACCGTTTCTAGTGCATCCAGTACAAGGTCTTGATATTCCTGGATTTGTGCCATTTTGGTGCTTTGTGTCTTTCGGCTGCCTCTTAAATTGGCGCGTAAAATGTGTTCGTAGTTGTAGCGTCGAAACAACAAACGCTTTCGACTCTGTGCAAGGAGTTAATTAAGAATGGCACGACGTTATCTATTGTAACAAAGCAGTTTACAAATGCTTTTCAGATAAGAATTGGTTATTAATTGCGGTTTTGCGAAACTTTACGCGGCTTAACAAAGACTGAAACGGTAGTGCTGAATAGTGTTGCAAAAAGCAATACTAGGGCTGCACAACTTACCGTGCGTTTTCGTATTTTTTTTGATATTAACATTTTGGCATTGTGTTTAGTAGTCATTTTATAAATTTCACATGTATATTTTGTGTTATCATCATTTCTATACTAAAAATTATAAACAATTTATTTTTGATGTTTATTTCATTTATAAAATACATTGATATTCAGATACTGCTCAACACTGAAATCACGCGCAGCCAACTTAACATCATTTGTAAGCAAATTTCTGCAGAGTTTTGATCGAAATTCACCGCATTTATTTGCTTTAGCACGATTAAAAAGTATTTATTTAGAACAGCTACCGCTGGAAAGTGCGGCAAAAAGTTTTATTTACTTATAAAAATATCAAAAATAGACTTTGTTCGACTTTGACGTAATAAAATGTAAGTAGCGGTAGACGCAAAATTTGCCTTGTCACGAAGAGCAACAACAACAACAACATCAACAAAAATCCTTTAATAGCAACATATTTGTTTTTTGCAGCTCATCATGGATACCTATTTGTTCGATGGCGGTCGTATTACAAAAATGGAGGTGGATTACGAGCCCGCCTGCAATGAGAAAATCCCACTGGCCAAGGAACTCGCCAAAAAGAATCCTGACGCCTTTCACGAGTCCATTGAAATGATGCTGCAGTTGGAGAAACAAACACGTCTGGGTGCAGACATGGTCTCCTGCTCCCGTGTGCTTGTGGCTATATGCCAGATATGTCTTGAGGCAGGCAATTGGAATGCATTGAACGAGTACGTGTCGTTGCTGGTGCGTCGCCGCTCGCAGCTGAAACAAGCTGTGGTTAAGATGATACAGGAATGCTGCACATATGTGGACAAGACACCCGACAAGGAGACCAAGCTAAAGCTGATTGATACGTTGCGTTCCGTTACCGAGGGCAAAATCTATGTAGAAATTGAACGCGCCCGTCTAACAAAAATCTTAGCGGACATTAAAGAAGCCGATGACGATGTTGCTGGCGCTGCAGCCGTCATGGAAGAACTACAGGTTGAAACCTATGGTTCCATGGATAAGCGTGAGAAGGTTGAGCTCATTTTGGAGCAAATGCGCCTGTGTCTATTGAAGGAGGACTATGTGTCTACTCAGATCATTGCCAAAAAAATAAGCATTAAGTTTTTCGATGATCCAGCTCAGCATGATCTCAAGCTAAAGTTCTACAATTTAATGATACAGCTAAATCGAGATACATCGTTCCTAAAAACATCTCGTCACTATCAAGCAATTGCGGAGCCACCTCGTAAAAAAGCACCGGCCCCCGAGGAGTCATCTACCGGTGATGAGAAGAAAAAGAATGAGGACAAGAAGGTAAAGGAGGAGGATGATAAGAAGTCGGAACCCGCCGCTGCCATTGAGCTCGAAACTGAACTAACAGATGCGCAGAAGAAGGAGCTGACAGACAAGCTGGTCTGCGCTGTACTGTACTGTGTATTGGCTCCCTACGACAACGAACAGAGCGATATGATGGCGCATTTATCAAAGAACAAAAAACTGGAGGATGTCCCCGTCTATAAGTAACATTCTTAATAAGTTTTTATGTTATTGAGATTATCTAATATTTTATTATTTTTAGGGAAATACTGCGTCTATTTATGTCGAAAGAGCTAATCAATTTCGATACATTTAATGCAGACTTTGGCATGGTTTTAGCCGAGAATGAAATGTTCAAGGATAGCACCAAGCATGGAAAGAAATGCATAACTGAGCTGAAAGATCGCCTGATAGAACATGTAAGTTTAGAATATTGGAATTCATTTCAAAGTTTAATTTAACGTTTAATATTTCCATAGAATATTCGTATAATTGCGATGTATTACTCACGATTGCATTTGGCACGCATGAGTGAGCTCCTAAATTTGCCCACAAATCGCTGTGAGGAATATCTGTCCAAATTGGCTAATAGCGACACAATACGTGTAAAGATCGATCGACCAGCTGGCATTATCTATTTTACTACAAAAAAGAGTGCATCCGATATATTGAACAACTGGGCAACCGATGTGAATCAGCTTATGTCATTGGTCAACAAAACCTGTCATTTGATCAACAAGGAGGAGTGCGTCTACTCAGTTATGTGTGCTGTCGAGGATTAGTAGCATTTTAGTTTTATTGTGTTTTCTATTTGAAACACCTGCCCGATACATACATTTATTGTAATACCAACTAACCAACATCAATCTGATTCTTTTGCAAAAGTTTGTATTCATTGAATGAACTACAACAATTAAAACCAAACACAAAAAATATGTACTAAGGGGATCAACTAATAGCAATTTTTAAACAGATTCCGTCTGCTGCGCGCGCATTTTAAATATCTTGAAATGCTTGTCATGTACAAGGTGAAAACTGTTGGCACTGAATTGCAGGGGTGATTTTTATAGTTATATTGTCGATAATATTATCGATATATCTTGCAATTTATCAACACTGTGTGATTTTTTGTTTCTGTCAGCTGACAAGAAGAAGAAAAAGCTCTGCTTTCTATTGTTTAGTAGTGGGCATTTATTGTAGACAGTAAGATAATTTCGTTTTATTGTGAGCACCTGGTTAGTCATGCCAAAGGAAGACTGTAAATACTGGGACAAATGCTATCAGCGTAATGAGGCCCATCTAGAGAAATACAATCACCCAAGCAAGGGAACAGATATGCCAAAAATGGCGCCAAAACGTAAGCCGATCGACAAGGAAGAAGAGGTAGGAGAGAGTCCAAAAACCTGCAGTAGCAATAAAACTGAGGATACGATGGATGCCGAAAAGAACGAAGGCAACTATGAATCGGAAACGGCGGAGCTCCACAAGGAGGCAATGAGCAATATTGCTGGCAAGAATTATATGGAAATACTGGAAAAGCGGATTCGCTTGTCTGTGCAACAAGAGTATGATAATCTCTGTGAAAGCAATGAGTTCATCAGGCACAAATTTTTGGTTGAAATGCCATCAGATTTCTTCGAATTCTGGAAGTTTATAAATACACTCAAGAAGGATACTACCAAAGCCGCCGCTCTTCAGCACATTGAAACATTGTTTCAACTGCAGTTGGTTGGCCCTTTTGAGTTTCTGGCTGGTAAATTCCATAAAGCAAAGATCGGTGAGCCAGGCGATTATTTGCGACACTGGCGCTTCTATTATGATCCGCCAGAGTTTCAAACCATTTTTGTACGTAAAGGAAGTGGCGTTCACTATGGCTACTGGCGGGATGTGCCGCAAGATAAGGATCGTCTGCTACTGGCACGCAATGATTCCACACAAAATTGCGAGTTTCAATTTGTCGCTGGCAACATTTTTGATACGTTCGTCTACTATTTGGAGCATGATTTTCATAGTACACCATTCACAGCGGCGCAAGTGGCTGCTACCAAGAAAGCTGTCAAGCAGTTCATCAGTGATAATTCGTTGGGATTAGCGCAGCTTGATGATTTAACGAAGGAACGTAACAAACGTGTTATGGCCAAGTCATTTCATCGCGCTGGCATCGTTGTGCCGTACGAACGCAAGTCGCAGCAGGGCTACCGTCCGCTAACTGTTAGCGATGCGGAGCTTAAGAAAATTCTGGCGCTATTTGAACGTAAAGATCTCAATGATGGCAGCGATAATGCCAAGCAGGCTGTCCTCGAGAAGTTACAGCCAGTAGCCAACGCAGCTAATATTGCGGTGGATGAATGTGATTTTGGCACTGCCTTAGAGTTGGGCCTCGATCTGTTCAGCAGCGGGCATAAGGAGCTGCACATGCTGGTCTCATCGCTGATAGTGCCCGCTTATTCATTACTCTCGAGGCCACAGTTCATAGCCATTGCCAAGGCGCATATGGAACAGCGCAGCAGGCAGCTTAATTTGAGTATATTTGAAGTATTAAAATAAGTTAAATATATTCAGGTTTGATCATTGTATGAATTTTTCAACTGCACCATTTTATTAAAATATCAGCCACCTATATTAGTGTTTTTCTGTTTTCTTAAATGTACAAGTAGGAGCTGTCCTTGGATGGCGGCACATACCGTTCGCTACACTGCACGCCCATTTTCTGCAACAGTTTGATCACTGGCTGAGCAGCAACTCCATCCAACGGCAACCTATCTACATAAATAACATAAGAACTAACAGGCAGTTCCATTTGATTGCGCCAACTCGCAACTGTGGAAGGAAAAGACAAGATATACCAATTGTTATCTAGTAAGCACTACAATAAAACTTACTGCCAGCAGCCACTCCGGCAATGAAATTGGGCGCCTCCAATTCGCTCACTTTATCATCTCCAATGCCACCCACGCTGTGCACAATGGCTATATCGTCGGAGTATCTGTTGATCTCCTCGCTTTTGTAGTCGACCTTTGGCTTTAGTGTGATGGTCAAAACATTCTTGGCCAGTTGTGCATACGGTATGAGCAACTCTGTAATTTCACCACTATTGGTAAGATCCTCTTCTAGTGTGGCCAACAAGTGCCCACTTGAGGCATTCAAATGTAAAGACGAAGCTTTTGCTGGTATTTCACAAATACGTTTTGCATCTTGAAGCAACGCGCCGCAACAAAACTCCGTTACATTTGGACCCTCAATAAGCACAAAAAGCTCACTGCTAATGGGTGCTTCATTTTCGCCAACATTAAATTTTAGGTGCAACCTGTTAACATATTCTTATAGCCAAATCACGATATAAACAAGAAAACTGCACACTCACTTTTCTGCCGGCTCAATGCTTTCAAACTCGTCCTCTTCACAATCATCCCAAAAGGCTCGGGACGAGGGTATGTTTACTTCACCAAAGCCTGGGCAGCTCATTTTAATCAATTTAAATAAAAATTTCTATTGAAAAGCAACAAAACGTTTCTGATTGTCTTAATTTGCTCAAGTCATTTTCAAAAGTATCGAGTAGGTATGAACGATAAATATTTTAAATTTACTTGTCACATATACAAAAGTAGCAGATCACGGTAAAATTTTACGCAATTTAATATATCATTTCTTTAGGAAATCTATGATCTTAGATGTGTGTAACTTAATTTGATCGTACTAGTACAATTTGTATAAGCCTCGATAAAATTTATAATTTGGTCAAATAGATTCACATATCAATATTTTAATTTAGTCACTGCATTCGATTAAAATAGCGTTCATCCGTAGTATCGAGTATCATCGGTTCAGCCATATCGATACGTCAAAACGATAGCTTTCGTTAGCAAACGTTCCTATCGATGCTTTTTACATCCTTACTGGAAGCTCAATCCAGCAAATTGATTTTTCTCCTGAAATAATAATAACGTTAAAATCATAGCGTTTTGCCTCGCAAGCGATATAGCTAATCAAGAGAGTTTTTGAAAAAAGCTGACTGATAAAGATGACAACTTTGCAGGTTGACCAGGTAAGCAAGGACCCAACATCCAATTGAATTTAATAATTCACACTCCTTGCAACAAATGCCGCCATCATGAAAAGAACACAAACATTGAATTACAGAAACGTGCCCAAATTAAGCTGAAGCACGATCTGGAACCATTTCGCAATGCCATTGTGGGTGCCTATGGCGTTCTAACTTGGGAGAAACAATACTATGCCGGTGTTGTGTTTGGAGCAATCAGTATCTTGTATCTGTTGCTCTGGTATATGGATTTGTCATTCATCACGCTATTCTCTTTGCTGGCATTGCTGGCATTTTTCATGGACTTTGTTATTCCAGTGCTATCACGCTTGGTCTCTAGCGGTGGCAAATGGGATGGCGAACAGGAGGCCAAGTTTGAGGAAGTCTGTGGACAATTGTATGGCATTAAGTCTGGTATCGCCGACTGGTATGATTATCTATTCAAGGAGCGCAAACCAACATTGGTAAGTCTTCTATTATTGTAAGGTTTTTGAGCCCCTGTAGAGCATGTTAAAATATTCCTATTGAATGCGTAACACATAAAAGAAGAAGGTGTGGCAGATTCCAATATATATTATAGGACGAGAATCAGAAGAAAAACAGGACTCTGCAAGGGTATCAAATCTTTGGCGTGCCGAAGAATATCTTTATTGTAACGTCACTACTAACGTCTTAAAAACTTTTTTAGGTTGTAATTGTAATAAGTCTAGGACTACTGGCTCTTGCCTGGATTGGTGCCATAATAAACAATTTATTGCTAATGTACTGTGCCACTGTGTTGGTGGCTATGTGGCCGGGATTAAATGAAAAGGACGTATTCAAGTCCATCATCCAAAAGGCTTCTAAATTAGTCAATGACAAAATTCAGTACGGCAAAAAGAAGCTGCAGTAATTTGATTTTAATTATCTTTTTTATTTTATTATCGATTATTAAATAAAACATGGTATGCACCCACATACTCGTATACACGCATACGGACACTCTCATAAGTCACCACATTTGACCAAAAATCCACATAACTAAGTCATGTACTTGCCATTATCAAACATTACATTACATTTAGTATATCATTAAAGCTAAGTATACTATGCGCATATTAAAAGTATTATCATTCACCTAACGATATAAAACCATGACCTAACAGTAAGATATTTTGGATTCCTATACGTCACCACATTTCTAACTTTAAGTTTGTATTGTGTATGGGGCCCTAAGAATCTCGAAGAAAAGACATTTTTGTGATTAATTTGTGAGTTAGTTGAAATTTAATGATAATCCTGCATAAGTATACAAGCTTAGGCGTCTACTGAATATACATACATATTTAAATAAAGTTTTCAAGTGAATCAACAATTGATGCGTTTTGTTTTCTCTTAACTCTACCTGACCCGCCCTTCGCGAGATCTGGAACGTGTACGAGAGCGCGCATGTTTACTCTTTTTGGATTTCTTTTTATGTTTGCTTGGATGACGACGACGCGAGCGTTCATCCACACTACAGTCGCTAACTTCGGATCCGCTCGACCGACGATGGCGATGAGATTTACTTTTTGATTTCTTCGATTTTTTCTTCGATATACTGCTGCTGCTGGTGCTTTTAAACTTTTTCTTGTCCTTGCGTTCGTAAGCTGAATCGGCATCACTTTCTGTTGATTCACCTGTATCATCGGCTTCGTCAGAGGTGCTTTGTTGTCGTCGTCGGCTACTTGATTTGGATGTGCAACTGTTGCTGCGTGATTCTTGACCACGATCATGGTAACGGCTACTGCTGCTATTCTCACGACCAACATCGTCTCTTCGACGATCTTCTGTCTTGTAGGGTTTACGTTCCTCCTTCCTATAAGGACTGGGTTCCTCTTTATAGCCTCTGCTCTCAGGTCGCCGCTCATCAGGCTTAATGCTTCGCTGATCGTCCTTATATGGTTTGCGGTCTTCATCTTTTGTTCTGTATGATTTACGTTCATCATAACGTTGACTTTCCTTACGCTCCGTCTTTGTGGTGTTCCGATCCGAAGACTTCTCCCCTTTAATAATAATTTGGCCATGCTCATTTTCATGCCTCTTAAACTCTTCGTACTTGGCCGTATCTATAAGATATTACAAGTAATGTTTTTGAAATTTGAATAAATATGTTTGGCACTTACTTATACATTTTCCATATTGCGAATACTCCTTGCGCGACACGGGTTGACAAAGGAACTCATTGAACGCCTCCTTTGCGCCCCCAATGGCCATTTTGACAATCACACGGCCGGCATGATCGTCGAAGCCTTCAATTTGTCCGTACTGATCTTTTTGCTTTCCCCCCAAGATGCGTACATAGGCTTGTTTCTTAATCTCCAAAACTTCATTTTTCTCCGGTTGCACTAGAAGTGTCTTTGCCTTGAGTGCTTTGTCCGCGCCCAGTCCCATGCCTTTGGGTCGCATAAATGGTGCATCGTCCACCGGAGCTGCGCCCTTTTTCTTGGACACGGGTGGCGGATCCACCCAACCCATTCCTCGCAACATTGCTAAACCAAATTTTTGTATGGGGATGGAGTCATAATCATCTATGGTTGACTCCTTGGCACCGTCTAGTGGCAGCTCATCAGCTTTTAGTGCAGGTAATATAAGTTTTTCACCTTCTACAATTTCATTGCCGTTGGCCTGTGCTGCGGCAAGAAGTTCGCGTGCGGCCCGTAGTTCCAAGTTTGTGCTGTCGTTATTGGATGTGACTTCAGCTATAGACTGTGGCTCGGCTGTTGTCTCCTCGGGCTCTGGGTCATCCTCGCCAAGCAAAACAGCGCGTCTCTTCATTAGACTGGCCAGCGCCGTTGAAGTCTTCTGGTTACTTGCCATCTGTATGACCAGCGTTGCTTCCTCTTGCTTCTCACTAGTTGTAAAAAATATATAAATGAATTGTTTATTGTTTTACACATGTGCATATGCAAATAAACTGCACTTACGCGACAAGTTTGATTTCCTTGCCTTCAAGACATTTTATGAGCTCAACTCTGTTTTCATCCTTTGGAACTTTGGGGGGTAGAATGTTAAGCTTTTTAGCAACTTTGCTAAAGCCAAACGAAATTTTCTTGGCATCCATAGAGCAGAGTTGTGTATAAAATGCCGCTCGAAAACGTTTATAAACAAAAAGCGCAACAGCTGATGTAAAAACGTTGCCAGCCCGTGAAATTTAACCGATTACTTTCGATACCTTCTGTCTGATTTCGGGTTAATAATTAAATGGGCTTGATGAACTTTCTTTTTAATTAATCTACATTTTGAAATGCTAATTTTGATGTTGTAATAAGGTTATCTATCTTAAAATAATATAACATTGTAGTTTATGTTATCGAATCTTCTCGAACCGTGCGTCATCGTTTCTAACCTCAAAAACAAACGTCAATCATTCTCTATCGAACAGCGGCAATAGCCAAACGCGAGGCACGAGTTCTTTTATTTTCACATAGAAATTAATTTAAAACCGCTATAATCATGTTTGGTGGACAGCAACCAATCCTCGTGTTGAGTAAGTACAAAGTTTTTACTAGATCTAGAGCAATTTACTAGTTTATTCTTGCACTTAGGTCAAAACACAAAAAGAGAATCGGGCCGCAAAGTGCAGTTGGAGAATATTCAAGCCGGAAAGGTATGAGCGTGAATTTGTGTGTGCATGTGTGTGTGTGCGTGTAACGTTTGTGACTCACATGTCTGCGTTTGTTGTGCATTTTTGACCATCTGTTAAAATTTGGTAATTTTGACGACTCTTTCAGGCTATTGCCGATGTGATACGCACATGCTTGGGCCCCCAGGCCATGTTAAAAATGTTAATGGATCCCATGGGCGGAATTGTGATGACCAACGATGGCAATGCGATACTGCGAGAAATTACTGTGCAGCATCCAGCGGCTAAAAGCATGATTGAAATTGCTCGCACACAGGACGAAGAGGTGGGTGATGGCACCACATCTGTTATTGTTTTGGCTGGTGAAATGCTTGCCGCAGCCGAGCCATTCCTGCAACAGCAAATCCACCCGACCGTGATCATCCGTGCCTATCGTGAGGCTCTCGAGGACATTGTCAATTATTTGCAGTCCGATCTGAGTGTTCAGCTGGATGTTAAGGATAAGGCCAAGATGGCTGATGTGGTCAAGGCTTGCGTTGGCACTAAATTCATTGGCAAGTGGTCGGACATGGCTGTAAAAATAGCATTGGATGCTGTTGAGACTGTTACTCTGAATGAGAATGGACGTTTGGAGGTTGATATCAAGCGGTAAGTGATTCCGTTAACTTGTCTCGCATCTTAATAACCTTGATTCCATGTAGTTATGCTAAGGTGGAGAAGATCCCCGGTGGCGCTATTGAAGATTCTTGCGTGCTGAAGGGCGTCATGATTAACAAAGATGTGACACATGCTAAAATGCGTCGCTACATTGAGAATCCTCGCATTGTGCTGTTGGACTGCTCCCTGGAGTACAAGAAGGGTGAGAGCCAGACAAATGTTGAGATCATTGGCGAGCAGGACTTCACGCGTATGCTGCAAATTGAAGAAGAGTTTGTGCAACGAGTTTGCGCCGACATAATTGCTGTAAAACCGGATCTAGTGTTCACCGAGAAGGGTGTCTCTGATCTGGCTCAGCATTATCTGCTCAAGGCAGGTATCACAGCTATACGACGACTCCGCAAGACGGACAACTTGCGTATTGCGCGTGCCTGTGGTGCAACAATCGTGAATCGCACTGAGGAGCTTACCGAAAAGGATGTGGGCACTGGTGCCGGTCTTTTCGAGATCAAGAAAATTGGCGATGAATACTTTACGTTCGTCACACAGTGCAAGGACCCCAAGGCATGCACCATACTGCTGCGTGGCGCCAGCAAGGACATACTCAATGAAACGGAGCGTAACCTTCAAGATGCTTTGCATGTGGCGCGTAATCTGGTGCTTGAACCGCGCCTTGTCGCTGGTGGCGGCGCCGTCGAAATGGCTGCCTCTCAGTTGCTGACGCGTAAACAGGTCAAAGGACCCTACACTGCTGTAGCACATGCATTGGAGATCATTCCACGTACATTAGCCCAGAATTGTGGTGCCAATACCATTCGTGCCTTAACGGCCCTGCGCGCTAAGCACGCTTCCCACACCGGCCCCGGTGTCTGTGCCTGGGGTATTGATGGCGAATCTGGTGAGATTGTCGACATGAACGTGAAGAACATCTGGGAGCCGCTTGCTGTTAAGCTGCAAACTTACAAAACTGCAGTAGAGACAGCCATTCTGCTTCTACGCATCGATGACATTGTTTCCGGCTCGAAGAAGCGTGGCGGCAACGAACCTACTAACCCGGCAGCCATGGCTCAGGGCCACGAATAGGCAAATAACATCAAATACATGTGTATTAATAATGCTTAATATCTTAATTTAACACACAAAATAATTAAACCAAACACACACTACACCCCCCAACACTACAAATGTTTAACATTTCGCCTACCCTCACATACAAAATTTTTGTTGCATTTGCTCTCATTAACAGTACACAAATTAAAACGATAATAAACATAAACATATATGTATGTGCATCACTGTGGGCGACAGGGCGTCACTATAGTGACGAAGCTTCAGGAAGTGGGCGAAAGGCGACTGCCAATATAAGTCAGAGTATCATAAGTCAATAAACAAGATTTATGAGTTAATAGTTCTAAAATATTATATGTTCTATTCTACTTAAAACAACATCAAAGTCAAATTATCAATTGTTTGGACGTAATCAAAGAAATGTAATCATTCAAAAAGTACCGAGTTAAAAGAAACTGACATGAATTTTAGTTATTTATTAAATGAAGTACAAATTTTAATGAAGATTTTTTAAGACCCCGCTAACAAGCAGGGCTAGGCATTTGAGGATTAAAATATATAATTGAAATAGCTGCTATATTTTCTCGAGGGTACTGTCGTACAGACGCTCATCCATCAGTTTTAACACCTCCAGGCCAACAGATGTGAAGTTAGGCTGTAAATATCGGGCAAAGAGCTCTAGACAGTTGGGCTCTGTTTGTTCTCCGCTGAGTTGCAAGTGTTGGCGCAGCCATTCCACCAGTGGCGGCTTATGGGAGTGTACAATGCTGGGCACGCTGAGGAGCAGCTCTGTGTGTGTTACGTCCGAGGCATATGCCTTATCACTGTCAGCATGGCAGGCCAAATAGAGCAGCTCGTAGGGCTGCTTTTGTGTGGCATCCGCTTGATTCAAGTTACCAATTAGTTGGTGATCCGTATTCAGTTTGTACCAGCGTATTTTATGTAGTAGTCGTAAACGCCAACTGGACAGCAGCTGCGTTTCCAGCGCTTGCTGATGCACAGTTGAGTTCGTGCACCAAATGGCTACCAATGTATGTTTATGCGTGAGTTGGCGGATCGGCAATAGCGCAAGCTTGTCATTGTCCAGCATGGCATAGCCCAGTTCCTGCTTTGCGCGTTTTATGCGGCGTATATATTTGTTACGCCAGGGCGGATCAATTACAATAAAATCATAGCTGGACAACAGTTGCGGCAGCAATGCGGTCAGCTGTTCCACATTGTGATTGAAAAATCGCACTGCTTGTGGTATAATAAAAGTGCTGCTGTCGGGATTCCTTTCATTTGCTTGGAATTTTTGAAATTTCCCGCTAAGGTTGCTGCCGTGCAGTTGAGGAACTGTGTACTCATCCTCCCAGTAACGTGGTAGTGTTGTCTCCACACACTTGTCAGTTGATTTGGGCAATAGATGCAGATACTCTTTGATGTTGTTCACTTGTTCGTCATTTGCTGTCTCGTCCAATTTGCGTTTTCGTATCTTTTGCTTCTGCTGCAGTTGCTGTGATGTCCTTTGATGAAAATTGAATAATTGGGGCTTTAGCTCATACGTTTCACTATTAGCCACTGCCGCTTTGTATGCTTTGTTAACTAATTGCCTATGATTTAGCAGAAGTGCGTGCCTCTCCTTGTCACATTTTGATTTTAACTTTATCATGTTGATTTATTTTGGCCAACAAAGTATCGATAGAAAGCAATCGATTACGACTGCCATTGCCGATGAAACTCTTGCTGTTGAGGTAACATGCACATTTACTAGGTCCCTGACTGTCGCAGAAAATAAGATAAATAATTAATTAATTTTTGAAAATTAAACCTATAGCTTTTTAATACTATTCGCAATTTGGCGCCATTTTTAGAGAACCTACCGATAACACACAACATATGCTGCAATAAGTTGGCAACGCTAGCGTCGATGAAATCATTTTATGCCGGCCGGCATAAAGCGAACTCATTTGCAGTCTTGAATAAGCATTATCAGCATCATCGTGTAATCAAAATATTTAAAGTTACATTTTCAACTTAATATATGTAGAAATCGGTATTAGCGTATTTGTATATCGATAGGTTTTATGTCATCGTTGCAACGAAGAACAAAATAAGTGAGAATCAAATAAATAGACGCCAAGTTGATTTTCATTTTGGAGGGATTTTTTTAGTGCGTCCGCCATTTGAAAGTCGCAATAGAATTTATAAAGCAAAACATTAAATAGAAACAATTTAATTTATTTATAATTTTGAGATAATTTGTGTATTTTACCAGAATGGAGGATATTGCTGTGCCGAAAAAGCGTGGACGCCCGCCAAAAGCGAAGGCTGATGATGCAGACTTAGCAGCGGACAATTTGCCTGAGACCATTCCAAAAGTACCCAGAAAGCGCGGACGCCCACCAAAGGCAAAGGGACGCGGAAGGCCTCCAAAGGTAGCTAATGAAAATCTCGATAACGATGAACTGGACGAGGACAACGATGAGCAGCCAAAACCTAAAATCAAATCACCTGGTGAGAAGCGCGGACGCGGACGTCCACGCAAAGAGCCCGAACCAGAGCTAGAGCCAGAACCAGAGAACAGCGAGAAGGAGGATGAAGAAGATAATAATGATACGGATTCAACAGCATGAGCTACTTTACAAACAAAAATCAACATTGCCAAGACAGTCAATGATGACTGCATTAAAGTCCAGTCTTCTTTTCATGTCAACTTCAAACCTAAAAAAAGCAAAATAAAAGAACCTTATGCAAACAAAACACATTTTTCCCCTCTTGTTTCTTTACATTTCCGTATTAATGTATTCATTTGGTCCATGGAAGTATTACTACAAGGTGGCGTATGTAGTTCAGAAACTTTAATTATTACACCATTCGTGCGCAAGAACGTTTGCTTTCATACTTTTCATATTTAAGGTGACAACATGGTGATTAAGGTGATTAATATCGAAAATGGTATCACATTATATGCAGACATGCACATAAATTTGGCAGTCGATTTAAATGCTTTGAAAGAAATATTAAAGAGGGTCATTTGTTTATACTTCATATTTTTATAAAAGCTCGAAAAAGTTTGATTCTTATCTCTTAATAGGAAGAGCATTTTATCTGTATGTAAGTAATAGCCAAGGCATATCATTGGTATCCATCGTTGAGACCATTCTTAAAGGTGGATCCAAACGAATGTTAATAATGTAAACATCTTTACGCTTTAAAGTGTTTAATTTCCAAGAAAGCTCAGCCAACAGTGAGACCAGTTTTTAATACAAAAAATACCAAAAGCAGTCATCATTGTTTAGAAGTTTAAATTGAATGCGTCAACGATTTATAAATAACTCCCGACTTGAAGGAAATGTTTGTATATTTAAATATACAAAAAAATTTTAATTACCGTATCATATATGCGTAACTTATCATAGCAGAATAAGATACAAATTAGTATATAAAACAAACCCGTACTCAAAACGACAACTAATTAACAGATAAACTAGGCTTAATATCATTTAAATTGTGGTTTTTGTAAATTTGCATATAAAAAATAGATTCTGTGCCATCAACTTTTCCCCTACTTAAGTGCTAGATAGAAAACGGATTCACCTTGCACTAGAAGCGCACTTGCTTAAGCTTGTCGTAAATGCTAAAATACAAGGCCGTTGTCAGACTTGACTTAAGCAGTGTGGGAGCAACGCCTTTATAAAGACCACGTACTCCCTCCTGCCGCACCGTCTGTTGAAGGCAGTCCCAAACGCCATTGCACTGTAGAGTTTGTCCAAAAGTCTGACGATTTCGCTCAAATCCTTGAATCTGTAGACGTTTCTTGATTAGATCAAACGGATACACAATTGTCTTTGACAACATTCCCGATGAGGCGCCCAGCGCCAAAAGCGTCCATGTTGGCAACTTGCTGCGATCTTCGACCTCGAAGAACGTGCACGCCGACTCGCTGAACAGTCGATATGCCATAAAGTTGGTGCCCATCAACGGGGCAATCTGCAACAAAGCCGAGGATAATCCACGGTACATTCCACGGGGTCCCTCCTGCCGCACAATGGCCGTGACTGCACGTGTTGCATTACTGCAAATTCATGATAGATTAAGTAAAATATATAATATAAAAAGATATTCATAATTGAGCCTACCGATATCCTTTGCTGGTATCCTGTGCAATGAGACGCGTGCGTATCACATCCAGCGGTGTGGAAATGATAACTGCAGCAGCGCCAGCTGCGGCGCCACATATAAAATTCGATAGATGCGTATGATCCTTGAGGTAATGAGTTTGTTTAGCCAGCAAGCTTAGTTGTTCATAGGTCCAGAATTGACAGATGCCGTACATAATGCTAAGCACCTGGGCGGGATTGTGACCCTTCCAGAAGGCCAGCAGACCTTCCTCGCGGTAAATGGTACGCACAGCCTGATTAATCGATGTGTACTTGGAGGACTGAACGACATGGTTTACGAGCTGTCCACCTGGCTGCAGCGAGACTTTTTGTGTTTTACTCCCCAGTGGCTCAACCTGCAGCTGGAAGCGTATCTTGAGCACATCCAAAGGCTGGCAGGTGGAACGAGTTATAGCTGCCGACATGCCGCCAGACACAATCTGATGCAGTTGCTCCCTTGTGCTGTGCGTGCGACGTGGACTGACTGATGTGGATGTGGGCGTGGCTGACGCTGGGGCAGCTACAGTGGTGCTTGTTACCGCTGGCGTCATATCGCTTGTTGTCTGCGGCTTCAACTGTCTGTGCTTCAGTGTATCGCTGTGTGCTTGGCCGTGTGTTTGTGTGTGTGTGTGTGACGGTATTCGTGCCGATTTCACTTTTATTACTTCGGCTACGTCTTCAATGGCATTTCTGTAAATCATACAAAACCAACAATAATAAAAAAAGCAGCAGCATTAATTCAGCTGTTAGACAAACAGAAATAGCTTAAAAATTTGTCGTCACTCTACTGAAAAATTATTTAAGGTGCGCCCTGCGGTTTGACTTCAATTTGCTGTCCGTAATCATCAGCAAAAATTTATTGCGAAATTAAGTGTAAAATTAAAACTTGAGAGGAATGAAGATCGTAGGCCAAACTTACAAAGTGTCACTTGTGTCATGCCCATTGGAGCGAGTTCCACTTCGTTTTATAATTATTTTTTATTGTCGTTGATATTTTACCTTTTCTAGCCTGCGCTCCAATTTTTACATGATCTCCAAGTTAGAACAGGGCTGAAAAATCCATTCGTTCAAGAGAGAACTGTCGTTATCAGCGATTTCACTTTTGTTGTTGGTATTGCACTGAGGCCAGGGGTGATGCTGCGAAACCAAACAAAGATAAAGCACATTCGATATGCATAACAAATGAATAACTTACCTTAAAAAAACTATTACAAATATTCACTGTCTGTCTGTCAACAACGAAATCGACTGACCGCCGCTAGAGGACAGCGCTTACTGTTCAGTTGCGCTGTCGCTCCACTACGACGCTTCTTCATTACAAATTACAAGTAACGGCAATACTATTGCGTCAAAACTTTCTTTTGCCGAACGAGTCAATGTATGCGTAAAAATTTAAGTTTCGGCTCAGCGATGTTGCTGCACTTTGCCAAAGACTTTATTTACGAAACCGGTTTCGAAATGACTTTCGGCTACACGACTGAAATTGAAAACAAACTTGGCCTCCAAGTTACGTCAAGTGCAGGCCTCAATGAATTGAACAGTGTTGCCAATTTAGCTATTTCCCCGCTAGATCTAGCGGGTTGCAATTGGCAAATGCGAGATTAATTGTAAAATAGCGGCTAGCGGGAACTATAGCTATTTTTCAAGCAAGGTCGGACTAACCATTCTTCAAGGGAGAATCAACCAATATTGAGGATATTCTGTTTCAATACTCGAACGTCCACATTAATACGTGGTCCAATCCACTTCGTGGATGCAGCAGGAAAAAAAGATATTTGGCACTGGCATCATTTGCGCTAAGCCTTTTATCGCTGACATGGTCAGGTGCAGAGGTGGAAAGATCTTTAGTCAAATGATCAATGTCAAAACTAAACTTCGAAATCGAATGGCCGTTCAAACATTACTCTCAATTTTACACATAAGATATTTTATCTGTTATACTCATATTTTATAATAGCAGTATGCTTTAAAAAGATAGGGACCAATCAGATCTACATAAGTTCAGCTGCAGAAGACTATATGTTAGTCGAACTTGAGAAGTTTTTAAAAATACTGAATAAAAATGATTTTTTTTTAGCTACTAACAAAATTTTGTGGCTATTTCTAGCTGTTTTCAAAGGCTTGTTTAGCTTTTATATGACCCAAAGCGTTGACAGCACTGAATCAATTGCTGAAAATGTTCAATCGTTCAGAACAAGTTCGACTGAACTATTTACTTTGGTGAATGAACTATAAACTATGCGAGCACCCCTGGCTTTTGAAAGTCACAAAACTGTGTGGCAACCCACAAAAATCTATTCACATAAACAACGGCTCTGGATTCTACACATAGCCCGCGCGAAATTTTAATTTCTTTTTAGTTCATTTAGCAATATTTAAATAATAAATTTAATAAAAACAAATAAATTATAGATACGATGAAATAAAGGAGATCGTTTTAATGAATGTTGGGAACTAGTAGTTCGTTCCTTTTGGATCGATCGAATTTATTGGTTAAATATTTTTATTCGATTTTTATTGATGAAAAGCCTTGCCTGGTTCCCAGAAAATAAAAAATGTTATACAAATTTATCCCCAAAGGGCTGACAAACTCACAATATTCAATAAAATTATATCCTTTATTTTATATAATTTCGAATTTATATTGTGCAATTAATTATAATATTATTGCACAATTAAGCAAGGCGTGCGTTGCCACTGAATACTTGTGGGATTGAATATTATTACTCATATAAAAATATTTATTGTTTATTAACTACTTCCAGCCTATTGAGCCAGTAGCATCAGCTGTTGCACTGGGCGTGGGCTGATAACCCGGTGGTATGCTAAAGCCAAGCACTTCAAAATTATTACCAGATGCTGGCACAGCTGCGGGTGCTTGTACAGGATATGGTGGCTTCTTGTGAGCTTCGGCAGCCGAAGGTTTTCCTCCTGGCGAAACAGGATTAGGAGTGTATTGAACTGGAGCTGCTGGAGGTGTGTCCACTGCTTTTGGATAAAGACTAGGGATGGGTGATTTCACTTCGCCGGCTCCATTAGTAATTCCCGGCTGTCCATTGAGCAAATATACTGGATAACGTGGTTTGAATGTGTTGGACTCAAAATGCTCATTGCTCACATCCTCCTGAAAGTTCGGATCAGCTGCAGAAAGAAATGATTTTTTTTATAAAATGTAATGAAAAAAAAAAGAATTTCAAGACAATTTTTGGAATATTCCGAGTATATAATATCTGAAATTGACTACTTACATAATGTACGATAGCTGCCATTTGTGGTGGGTGCGTTGGGTTTCTGTCCTGGTCCTTTGTCATCTGCGCAGCCCAACAGCGGAACAGTACCTATGACGAGTGGAAAATCCATCACTAGATCGCCGCCGCCATGTAAGCGGAAAGTCTTCGCAATGAAACGCAGCGTGTAGCCAACCCGTATGGGATCGCGATCGCCCAGAGTGTTTGGAGTTGTGGGCGGCACCAGGACATAGTCATCAAATTCCGCCTTGTTATGCTTGTCCACTTCGCCACAGTGCTTATCCGCTATGCGAGCTTCTGTAGATTTAAGCTGCTCCTGATCATTCGATTTGCCGCGATAAGTGATATTCTTAAATAAGCGCACCTTCACATCCTGACACTGAACATCTGATTGATTGTCCAGCACAATGTGAAAGTGTATTTTCTGGCCCGGCACATAGGCGCTGTATGAGGTGCTTACATCCATAACCATGGGCTTTTTACCACCAAAAATTGAGCCCCACCAAAAGGATTTCTCCTCAATGCGTTTCAACGGTTGCTAAAAGATTTCAATATAAACATATTTCAATAAATAGTTTTAAGGCAGCGGTGAGCAGGTCGCTCGAGATCGACACCTGTTCGCTGGAGTGCTTGTGCGTCTCTCAGGCGCCACTTTCCAAATAAAAACGGAAACAGCACTGGGAGCAGCAGGAGCAAAGGCGTGCCCCCCGCTGATTGAAAATCAGATTACTACCTACCAAAAGTTCCGGCCTTACATTCAAATCGTTGGGCAGTATAACAGTAAAGCATTGCTTGAATATATTATTGTAGCGCACGGCTCGATCTATGGTGAGGGTCACTTCGTGCTTAACCTGGCCGTGAGTGCCGTTGAATGAGGTGGGAGCTTGCGGTGGTATGGTGGTCTGAAATGGGAATACATATTTTCCCTTGGGCAATTCAAGCTGAGATCCTCCACTATGACCATACACATATTTATCGCTACTATAGTAGATCTCTGTGACCGTATGCGTCTCCTGTGATTTGATCAGTTTTCCGTCGGCTCCAGGCTTTTCGACACTTTCCTGCCAGCGTGTCTCCACAAAACCGTTTACTGTAATAAAGATAGCTGGAAGGAAAGAGGAGGCATGAGTTAGGGGCATAAGAGCAATTGACTTAATTTCTTTGTAGTATTATTCAGCTGCATGTTGTGTGGGCCGCCAATAAATCAAGCGCGTCATTCCGTCCAGTACAATTTTGTTTAATATAATTTTGTTTGACTTGTCCCTGACCTGTTGTAAGCATGTTTTAATATTATTTTAGGCCTTTAAAAACCAGTTTGAAGCATAATTACAGATTGTTTTATAACCTTTTAGGGGGTATTCTAAGTTTTCTTAACAATTTGTGGAGCGCATTAAAGGAGGCGTTACAATAAAATGAAACCTTAACTGAGACCGATCTTCGTTTCGGCTTAATTCCCTGTTTGTTTCTTTGTAGTTTCATTATTTCACAATTTGATTATCTTGTGGTAAGAAAATAATAATTTACAAATCAAAGTTCAGCGCAGACCAACAAATATTTCTGGTACTACTCGTAATAAACAGCAGCCGTATATTCGATTCAGAAAAAAAACTAGTTTTGTTTTACTCTCCCAACAGTATCATTGAGTCGACACTCGGAAATATATTAACATTAGCCATTGGCACAACCACAAAAAAAATAACAACAGCCATAACAAAAAAAAAAAATAGAATAACGATGGCTCGAATACTAATGAAGCGGCTGGTCGTCAAGCCCTGAAAGTTCTGAATACGCAATGGAAATGGAAGTGGGGAGGGTTCCATGACGTCATGCTGTTCACAGACACAAAGCAATGTTATTACGTCTTGAGCTTCACACTTACAGCGGATGGTTTTCGATCGTTCTGTGATGAGTTCAGCTGTGCCGGACACGACTTGACCAGCATAGTAGACGCCCAAGACGCTATCGAAGCTAAACTTCACTTTACTGCTCATCTTTGAATGTGCGGTTACACTTTTAATACTCAAGACAAGTCCCACAGAGCCTAGGTGACAGGCAGGGTCAGGATGTTTGGTTATGGTTGAGTTTGTATGTTGGATTTATTGTCAGTGGCAAGCAACAGAGAACAACACACACGAGGCCAGGGCACAACGACCACTAAACGCGTTGCGACCGCGACCACTAAACGCGAGCAGCTGCAAATTAATACTGAAGCAGAAGTCGATTAATAAATTATTATATACTCCTAGCAGTCTGATCTGTTTGTAAGAGCTCCTTGCTGCTATTGCAGTAGCTGTTACATTTACGGGGAAGAACATACTATTATCGAACGGAATTTAATGCAACTGTAACAATTAAACAGTTTCGCATTTTCAAATCAAAGCTTTTTGCGCTTCAAGTTTCAGGTGGGTGGCAACGCCGCTCTGTTTTTTCCGTCAGCTGATATTGTTAGAGTAATCGATTATCGATATCATGGGGCAAGATAAAACAAAAGCAACAACGATGCGAGTTACCTTTAGTTAATTATTAAAATAATTGCTGTCGTTAATGTATTTTAGACAAAGTAGTGTGCGCGTAAATTTAATGAATTATATCTTGCTATATATTGGCAGTTAAAGTGATTGCCTTGAACACCGCCCAAGTTAATAAAAAAGTGGAAACATTGTAGTTGTAGTTCTGCACAGTGATACCACAGCGGCCGCTCTAATGTGTCGTTTTATATGTTATTTTTGGATGATAATTTAAGAAAAGCATTGGCAGCATCATCAGCAGCATGGAGAGCGAACGATTATGCATCCGATTAGACAACCCAGATTGCGTATTTTATGCCGGCCAAGTCATACGCGGCGAAATTTGGATGAATCTAAATAAACGAACCAAAATACGAGGTAAATTTTGAATTATTTTTACTGTTATTATATTTTGTTTCACAAGCACAGCTTGCATCATGGATGAGCCAGGTCATACAGACCTGAATCAGTAATGGTCAGTAGTGTATTTTTCTGTGTTTATTTTGCCCATTGTCATCGGGGTTTCGTTATGGCCGCATTGGCATAAACAAAGAAGATGTTTGACAACAACAACAAAAGTGAAATTTTGCAACCGTAGCCATTTTACGTTTAGTTGCACTTCAGTTGTGAGATATTTCGATTGCAAATTCTTTAAATTGTCATTCATCGATAAGCGTTTAATTGCTAGCACTCGGCAATTGGTCTTGTTATTTTTGGGGTCATTTGATTCAGGAAATGCTACGAGCGGTCACAGTATCTCAATACAGAGCGGGGGCAGATGCAGGGTACGAGTACACGTTCTATGTGTGAGTCTGTTTGTATGTCAAAAATGCGGTAACATTGGACAAAACACGAAGAGAGCTTTGCTCTCATTACAGTGCTGCATAGAATACTGTGCACACTTTAAACTTTTTAGTTCAAAGTTGCATCGCCAGCGCTTAAATTTATGGCAATCGAGATATTCGATTTATTATCAAATATATATTCAATATATATTATTATGTCTAAAATATCTCCCCCTTAAGACCAAGGAAATCATTTCAAAATGCGCAACAGCTGCTTTTGACACAGTTTTCCATAAAGAACAGCTGACTATTAAATAAAACCAATTGTGATTTGATGTAATTTATTTAATCAGCTGTGAGGCTGTATTTATATCTGGTAGAGTGACGTCACACACAGAGAGCGGCATACAGACAGTGTGACGTCTTTCTGTTCAGCTTAACTTCATTAACATTTATGAGCTCCAATCACTGTATTTTTTAATTCATTCTCAATTGAGCGTGTGGATGAGAGAGCGAGAGCGAAATGGAGAGCGCAACCATCGGCAGTTGTCGGGTTTAAAATAAAATTGCGCTACTTGTTAGCTTGTCGGGCATTCCTATACATCGAAGCTCATATGTAGGAAGCCATAGAGCTCAAAAGATACCATCAAAAATTAAGTGTTGTTGCATTACGAAGTCCACAAATAGTTTTTGCCATTCAATTTATGGCTCCATTTCAAAATCAGCAGCAAAATGCTATCAGAGGTAATATAAAAAACGATTTATTATCAGAGCACCAACTTAGGAGCGTTTGTACAAGTACATGTATATATATGTATATAATAATCATATCAAAACAAAACACATTTATGAGGGGAATGTTTTGGATGGTTTTAGCATGCCAGAGTCGATGTCAATTTTAATGTATGTGTGTATTTATATATGGGGGAAAATTCATTCGGAAACACACAATTTTTGATTCGTTTTTAGTTTGTAAGGCTTCGCAATTACATTTGATTAGTTATAATAAACCATTCCCCCTTAAACCCGCCCTCTTGCTATGCCTTAATTGAACACTTCTTCATTATTAGCATCAGCTGCCTATTTATAAAAGAGCATTTGTGCACATGTCTAATTGAAAAACTGTCTTTCTACTTCACGTAATACCCTATTCAACCCTTGTTGACCTTGTCCTTAAGAAAGCGCTCCACACGGGGCCAAATTTCGTCGGTTTCGCAACCCTTGAAAGTGGTTACCAGACCACGTTGGGCATACCAGGACAAAACAGGACACATCAGCTCATCATAGAGCTGCAAACGTTTGGCCACCACATCGGGTTTGTCATCTTCGCGTTGAGTCAGCGGCTCGCCAGTTACATCATCTTTTCCGGGAACTTTGGGATCATTGAAGCCAATGTTATAGACACGACCAGATGGTACGTGTATCCAGCGATTTTTCACTCGATCAATGATCACATCATGCGGAATGTTTAAATCAATAACAGCGTCAATCTGTTCACGCGCCGACAAAATATCAGCTTGAGCACTATTACGAGGAAATCCATCCAATATGTAGGACTTGTTGCCCACCTCGGTAATTCGGGCTATCATTGTCTTTGTCACTATATCATCCGGCACCAATTGTCCGGCGGAAATGTAGCGTTGCGCCTTCTTCCCCAGCTCCGTGTTATTTATTATATTCTGTCGCAGAATGTCGCCAGAGGATATGTGAAGAAAGCCAAATTTTTTGACAATGCGTTCCGATATTGTGCCTTTGCCTGACCCAGGAGCACCGATTATCACAGCACGAAATATTTTTGTATACATGATTAATTGGTAAAGTCGTCGAACTTATGCTGCAAGAGATATGAAAAAAACTTATTAAAAAAATGTAATTGAAATTTGATAATATTAACATAATATTAATCTATGCTGATAACGTATGAATTAAGCGTCTTAATCAATTTTGGTTCTTTACGAACTATATAACAGATAAACAACGAGGAGCAATCTTATCTAAAGATACGAGGGTGTATACATTTGAATTCAAAGTTTTCCGTTGATGTGTAATTATAATTAATAGAGTACGACGTGTTCGATTTTTGTTGCTGCCAATATTAAGTTTAATTTAAGATATCACATAACTTACTGATATTTAAACGCAATTAAACGATAAGCATAACTATTTTGTGCTTCAAGCGATTGCATATCGTAATAGCGTTAAATTAATTTTTGCTTTGGTTAATTTTTTCTGCAAACATGCTGCTTATGTGTGGCCATAAGACTCACATGGCAACTGAAACTGTAGCGCAGTAACAATAACAACAACAACAAGCGTGGCTTTTTCAAGTTCTTTGTCTTCATGTAGCGAGTGTATGTACGAATGTAGTTGTTGTCGTTATAGTTGTTTTTGTGGGTGCGTTCTTATCGTTCAAAGTCCAAACAAAAGCCAGTTTCGCCGCCGCGTGTTGTTTTGATCAATTTTATTTACTTGCTATTCTAAATTTTCTTGAGTATTGCGTTTTTGCTTTGAATGCGTATTCTTCTTCATGCACTTAGCTGTTATTGTGAAAAGAATTGCAACGCTTATGTAAATTGCCAGATATATTTTTTTTCTTTTCCACTTACACGGCAAACTTGTATAATATTTTGTGCGCGTGTGTGTGTATGCTTATATTTTAATATTTGTTAAATTGAGCTCGTCGTCTATTTTGCTTAATTGAAATTTAATTTTAGCTCACGTAGTAATTACTATAACTTGTCGCGTGTATTATTAAAATCAAAGTCTTTTGCACTATCAAATACAGGCACACAAACATAGGCAGACAACCACACACACACCTTCCCCTAAAGCGGGCTCCAAAGTAGCTTCTGCTGTTGCCGGCAGGCAAATAACAACTGAATACGAGGGACGCTTTATCTCAGGCAGCCTTTTAACTTCGGTTAGCTTTCAGACATTTTATGCGTAGGTCTCGTACAATTTTAAGTTGGACGACTGCATATGGTGCACCAATACAGAAAATCGCTCTCCTTGCATGCTCTTACTTTAGTGGGCGTCAGTGTGTGTGAGTAAAAGAGCGCCAACTATTGTGAATAGCCGGTTTGAGCAATATGTTTATTGTTGTTCACTGTGTTAGTCGCTCGTGAGAGCAGAGAAGCACGCGCTTTGGTATAAATAGAAAAATATACACAAGCACACACAATGCCTACAGTGTGTGTATAAGTAATTAGCTTAGAACACAACAAACTGTATCTTCTGTTGATATACTTATCTGATGCTGTTTTGAAACATACCCTTTAAACAAATGTTAAAAAAAGGTTTATTTCTATAAATTGATTATTAACCGGATAATAAAAGCAAAGCCTATTTGATTAATAAATATAAATATCACTCCACTGAAAAAAAATTCGAAACCAGAAAAAATTATTAGTATTTTAGTTGTTAAATCTTACTTTCTGGAACTTTGTCCATTAAGTGATTCGGAATTAAACGAACTTTGTTTTATGTTTGGCATGCAAACCATGCAAATTGCTCCGTAAGCTTTATTATGGTGCTCAGGTTTGTGTTGCAGTTTGCTCAGTTACTTAATATATTTCGAATGAATTTTCAAGAATACATACATAGAACTACGTATAAGAGGCAAACTTAACACTGGATATTTCCACATTGAATTGATGTGGCCTAAACCTAAACTCTAGGCGGTATCAGTAGGTGTGTTTGTGGCTCGTTTCTTTAGTATGTCCTTATCGCCCTCGATAATACCCTGTTTGCGTTCCTTTTGTGCTTCTTTGATCATTTCATCCACCTCTTCGATGGAGGGCTCAACTCCTGGTGGTCTCAATTCCTCTTCCGGACTATGGCGCCTGCCGTTGTTGCGACTTTCGGAGGTCCAGCGATGCTGAAAACGTCCGCGGGCATGCCCACGGCCCCGTCCGCGAGCCTGATAATGCGGTGCCTGAGGGCGACGTGGACTGACGCTGCGAGACCGTGTGCGTCGATAGCGACTGGCTGGTGATGGCGTTCGTCGAGGCATAAACGGTGATGGCGATCGTCGTGCCACAAACGGTGAGGGAATGCGTCGTGGCACAAATGGCGAAGGCGTTCGACGACTTCGGCCAAAGGACCGTGAACGGGATCGCCGATCGCGCTTAAACCAAGACCCACCACCACGTCCTCTGTAGCGTGAACCACCTCCATAACGTGGTGACGAATAACTGCGGCTACGACTGCGTGTACGTGAGCGTCGTCTTCTCGATCTTGATCTACGGCTGCTCCTGCTGCGACTGCGGGAACGTGAGCCGCCCCGTCGTCTCGATAGGCGACTACCACGCGACCGACTGCGACTTTTGCGTCGCTTAGGTGATCGACTGCGACTGCGACTCCGGCTACGACTGTGCGAGTGCGAGCTTAGCGGTGTAGCCAAACGTAACAGTCCAAATTTGTCCATTTGCAGCGGACGCTTCTTAATTTGAAAGGAGAACTTCTGCTGTTGTTGCTGCGGCTGTTGTTGCTGCTGATTATGATGATCATGAAACTTGGGCGCCGGCGGTGGTTGCTCATCATCGATGATGGCAGCCGCAGCAGCTAAAGCATGTTTCGAGGTGCTTGGTCCCATCATTAGGTCATAAGCAGTTGCCGACGGCTGTTTACGCAATGTTGTGGGCGGAGGTGGAGGCGGGGGTGTTTCCGAACGCTGCTTTCGCTTGAAATAATTTTTCAGCTGAGACTTGAGCTGCTCATCGCTGTTGCTGGTACTCATGATCCTGTAAAGGTTTGGTAAAAAGAAATCGGATAAAATGGGCACTAAAAGAATCAACTCACTTATCATACTTATCCCGGCTAATTCGTCATGCATTGGGGAGAGCGCAAGGAAATTGTCAATTGATTGCGAGCTCATAATGAGAGTCAATGTCCCTAGATCATGTTTCTGATACTTTTTCAATCGAAGTTTAAAGAAAAACATTAAAAAATATGGTTCTTCCACTGCATAAATAGTAGCCTCAGTTATATGATCTAGGGTTTCATTGGTCAGTTGATGATAAACCACACGCAGTTACCTGAATGCCTCAGCAAAATCAATTTTTTTGAGCATTTCCAGAGCTGCTTCGGTATTAGTAACCGTTCCACCATCGTCCGATGATTTGCTTTTTGATTTCTTTCTATGACTGCTGTTGGCCTTCTTCTCTTTGTCCTTGTCCTTCTTCTTTTTACCCTTCTTTTTTGACTTTTTGTGCTTACTGGCGTCACGTAGTAGTTTGCGCACACTGCTTATTGTCTCATCGTCGTCCAATTTGAACTCGTTAACTGTTAGGGCATCGCTTACAGCCCGTTTGTCTTGTTCAATTGGTAAGTACGATTGTTTGTTGCGCGATCTTATGGCTAAAATATGTAATAGGTTGATTTTGGTAAATTCCGTTTAGCATTTGCTGGCACTTACCCTGATCCTCGGTGTCCTCACTGCCGCTGGATGAACTTGAGTCGTCCGAGGAGACAATTGTGACGGCAGTGTTATTCGCACTGGGTAAATTGAGCATATCAGCGTTTGGTTGCATTGAAAGCAGGTTCGGGCCAGCAGCTGGTCGCTGCAGCGCTTCCAGTGATATTCGCGCTTGTTCATGCTGCGGCAATAGATTCAGGCAATCGGTGTACGCCTTGATGGCATCTGGTATGCGATTCTCCTCCTCATAGCTGCGGCCGAGCGCTACCAACGTTTCGCCCATATACTTACGCGCATTCACATGGTATTTATTCAACATAAGCGCCTTTTCAAAGTCTTTGAGACCCTTCAAGAAACTGCCCCGATTCGCGTAGAGCGCACCGCGCGCCACCAGACCCTCGACATTGCGCGGATCAATGTTTAGGGCCTTGTTCAGACACTGAAAGGCCTCAACTTGTTGGCCATTCTTAAAGTGTTCAATGCCATCAGCCACGGAGCTGATTGTATTATTTTTTTAAAAATCAATTATGTGGGTTTCGTTTGAGTGTTTTAGCGGAGTGCAATGAATACATATGGACAATTATACATACAAATGTTAATGCATGTTGGCTATAATATGCTCCACTCGCGGCTGGCTGCTCAGCATCACAATAACTGATAAGATTGCTCAATTTAAAAATAGTTCCATATGACCTGAGCTCTTATCAGTGTATAGAAAGAGCATAAACTACAGTTGCTTGTGAGATTTGCGGCCAGCCGTGATTACAGCTGTAAAACTTACCGGAATGCCCATTGTGAGGCTTGTTTCTGTCGCAGCTCGGGCGCATAGTCCGATTCGGGGAAGCCAACTTTGATGTAGTTCATCAATGTTAGGTTTTCATCTGGCTGCAATCCGTTTAGCTGAAATAGCACATCATAGTTTGGATTCTCAAATTCCGGGGCTGCATTCAATTGATCCTCATAGTGCATTAAAGTCGGATGATCCTGATTATGTACTTGACTAAAAAAACAGGAATACGACTAAGTGAAGAAATTATGTTATAGTAGCTTGATCCACATACCGATAGTATTTCGGGAAATCCGAAAGATCGCATAGACCCAGTTTAAGATCGGGTGTCTTCTTGTACACGCCCAACATTCCCAAAGTCAAACGCTCCACATCAGCGGACACGCTACACACTTCACAGCGTACAAAATCATTAAGTGCGAATGAACGTGGATTGCCCTTTTTGTCCAGCGGCAGTGGACCCCATTGATCTTGAAATATTATTGCCTAGAAGGGGCGAAACAATATAAATTGCTGCAGGCTTCTACTATCGATTCAGCGGGACTAACCTTGATGGGTATATCGGCTAGATAGAAGTGTAAAGGTTCCGCGGTGCACAGCGGTTTGACCACAATGCGATTGGCATTGGACATAACTTTTTGCACGCTGGCACATATGATGTCGCCCTGCTTGAGTGCACTCATGCGATATGCCCAGGCTTTGCGTTTGTCCTTCACATTCATGAAGAACTCAATTGGCGGTTGGGGTACAAAGCAATTACTCATTTGGGCTAACCACGATTCCTCCATTACATTGCCCACCAGCTGTTTGTCATACAAATCACATGCTTTGCGTGCAAGGAACTGATGGATCTTTAATCGTTTGGCCCGCTCCTGGAACGTAAAGAATTTCTGCCGCTCCTGGTAAACGCCGTAGTTCGGCTGCGTCAGATTCAGGTGCCGCAAGTCCTCAACGCCCCGCTCATCGTCCCAGATTTTTTGTAATGGTTGCCCGTGATAGCACAGAGCACGCGCTATATAATTTGCATTCATATTGAAATCGTAGAGTATCAACTGCACCCTACTCCATTTAAATTTTCACTGTCTGGCGTCCTGAAAATAAATGTAGAAAGCACATGAAAAAATTTCCGGCTTGGCAATAATTGAATTAATACGTTTGCCTGAGCTGTGCCACTTCTGTAACACAGATTTACAATTGTTGGGCGTTTTTTGCGCATATGTTTTAAACAATTACTTTCCTGTTTTAACGTAGACAATTAAATTTAATATCAAACTTTTTAACAATGCTAGAACGAAAAGATTAATGTTTTCTGTTCCCTTATAACGTGGCAACTCTGGTATATATTTAGGGCTGCTTCAATATATATCGATATTTTCGGGCTAGGTCAGCAGATGCGATTATTGCACTAGTTGACCAGTTAAAATAGGCAAGGATAAATAATTTAATATAATTATTAATTTTTTGCTAACAATATGTAAATAAAATACTATTATTAAGAAAATTTTTAATCTTTCTGTAAGAGTAAATTCGCTAAAATAGCCAAGACAAGAATTTGCTTAGCAAATGCACAAACCTTTTTATGAAAACGCTCTCTGCGTTGCCTCGATAGATGTACGCCAGAGGGCGTATATTTAAATCGTTATCATTTAAAATTTTTTTCTTTTAGCCATCAAAATTCAAGTTACTGGTAAAGGCAAATGCAAGTGGATGGAAATCTTGCGCAAAAATTCAAACAACAATGAATACTCGCGCAGCCTATTTTACACAAGCAAAGAGATTTACGAGCATAGCGAAACACCGCTTCCAGAATTTGAGCCACTCGGCATGGAACTATCACCTGGCGAGCATACATTTACTTTCAGTGTAGCACTGGGGCGTCAACTGCCATCCAGTTTTCGAGGCAACTTTGGCAGCATCAAGTATAAGATGCGTATACTAATACAAAGACCCTGGACCTTAAACGAACGCCACACCATACCCTTTAACGTTGTGAAGAATATGCCGTTGCCCATGACATTTCGCAGCAATCCAACGCCGCTGGAGAAGCAAATCACGAAGACAATTAGCTTGTTTGGCACACGACCCATTACAATGGTCGCACTACTGCCCGAGGATTTTGCAGTGCGCGGTGAACCATTGCGCATTTGCGTCACAGTCATGAATAACAGCACAACAAATGTGGAGAAGCTGCGCTTCAAGTAAGTACATTTCTATAGATGATACAAGTCAAAATATTGGTTCATTTCGGCATGGTTTTTTACAAAAAAACAAGGTGGATCCGCAAAATCTGCAAAATGTTCCCTTATTTATATTATTTATGGTATTCTTTTAATTTGAATGGTTTTGTCAAATCTTGATAGATTTTCAAAGGGGATGTTTTGTTGACCATTTTATAATACAAATATTGATTTGTCATAAAAATTGGATGATTTTGAAAAATTCATCTTTTTCGGAAATTTTACATAGTTACATTTTTCGAAAATTTTCAAAAATTTTAAATTTATTCTTTGAATCGACTCCAGGTGATAAAATTGTGGTAAAAAAGTACTTTTGCACTAAATTTCGGTTAGTTTCTTTAAGATTTATGGCAAAAACTGCATAATGTTTCCTTATTTATAATATTTACATGGTATTCTTTTTATTGGATTTGTCTAATCTTAATAGATTTTCAAAACGGATGTTTTTTTGACCATTTTATTATACAAATATTGAATAAAATTAATTAAATTTAGGTGCAGAATGAGTTTAGAGATCAAATAATGATTAAAATGATATTTCGCTGGAAAACTACGCTGATATTACTTAATTCTCATGTTTTCTATTTCGTGCTCAGTATTTTACAGTATGTCACTTACTATAGCCACGTGCCGCTGCGGGTGCAGAAGGTCGAGTGCATTGGGATTGCCAGCAAGGAGACGGGCTCGGTGCACAAGAAGAGTGAGCGCAGCTTTGCCCATGAGCTGCTCATGCCGGACTCAGCGCAGCCGACGGATCAAGAGTTCAGCGGTGTCATAACCATCTCCTATGAGCTGCGCGTGGAGGCCGTGTTGCGTGGCTTCTTCAAGAATCTAGTGCTTAATTTACCATTTAAGGTCTATTCGCAGGATACTTCGTCAAGACTGGGCTCTGTGCGCCCATCGCTACCACCTCGACCCGAAAATGGACCGCCCGGACCTGATGATGTGACTGCTGCTAGTGGTAATCCATTTGAACCATCTGCTGCTTCGTTTGTGTATCCAAGGTTAAACTCTTCCATTGGCTCGCCATCGCATTCTTCGCAGTACAGCGAATGCAGCTCCTTAAACTCCACAACATCGGACTCAACATTAAGTCCGGCTGTTGGCGGTGTGGAGATGTCTTATACCTCTGGATCGCAATCTTCACAATTTGGCAGTCCATCAGCTCGCACCAGTTTGCGAAGCAACTCTAACGTGCCCTACATGCCTTATTCGTCCAGTCCACTGATGGTACAATCCTGTCCAGCGCCATATCCTGTATTAGCCGAGGATGTTCTGCCGACAAGTGTCTCCCCAGCATTGTCGCATCGACTTATTTTACCCCATGAGATAACCACAACTACATCTTCATCACTGCCGCATTCACATCCATTACCCCATGAGATGGCGTCAAGTACATCCTCACCGTCATATAATTACCCACCGATGCCGTATGCTAGTGGTTATACCCAATTGCCATCCACCTCCCTGGCGTCCGGATTGCAGGTTTTGCGTAAGTCTTCTTTGTAAGTGTGCGATTAGATTGATGTTAAAGCTTTTCTCTATTCCAGCTCCATCGTATGATGAGCTCTTTGGCAGTGCCAATGCTCCACCGGAGTCACCGAAGTGAACTGTCTCCGCTGCCCCACATTACACATAGTTTATGCCGCCCAGTTATATCTAAGCTTTGCATATGAATGCTTTAGGTTTACTTTAGAGAACTTACAACCATGCCTATATCGCTTCTCGAGTTGTGTATCTCAAACTAAACATATAAATTGTATCTCGAATGAGAAATCCGTAACTAAACGAACAATGCCATCATTTTACTCAAAAATAATTACAACATTTTGTTGTAAATTGGACACAAAATTATCGCTTGAATATTATTTTAAATTTTTATTTATAATTTTTATCAATTAACTCATTTACAATTTTACATTAGTTGTAAGATTTACACAAACACTTTGCACAATTTATATAAAATATGAAAGATTTGTTTTGGCCAGTTGATTTGCTTTTATGTAGCTATCTGGGCTTATTCAGACTAACATCAATCTTGTGTTCACATGACGCACCTTTAAAAAAGGCGTGACGGAAGGAGAATTCATTATTTAATCAGGTTATTCACCAAATTTTAAATGCGTAGGCTCCAATTTTAAAGACGAAAATATTCGTAGACCAATTCAAATGTATTCGAATATTTAAATAAATCGTTAAACGAACTTTACACAATTTCGTTAACTAAATTTGAATCAATTTGAATAATTTTATACAAACTTTTTTACTGAAAATTTAGATTTTTTATTTAATTATAGATTCAATTATTGTGCTTACTTTTATTCAACTTACCAAAAAAAATGGAAAACAAAATATTGTGAAAGCTTTTAAAAATATTATCTTTTATTAAGAATACAGAATACAGAATTAACTAAAATTTTAGACTTTTTAAGACAGATAAAGTCACAAAAGTCAGGCATGTATACTTTTTTGATTTTAATCCTCATCATTTTCTAAAAGAAAACATATTTATTGAAGTTATTTATTTTCCCGCCACATTAAATACTGTTTAATTTAAGAGATTTGTTCTGAATTGCACTTTCAAATCATTTCCGAGTCGAACTGATGCGAAAATAAAATAAAGAATAGGGCTGTATATGTAGATATTTACTCGAATACGGAACAGCAATGTAAGCAAATGCTTGAGCTTTACGATCTGTGTATCTAGAAATAGTCATTGTACTTATTGAAACGATAATAAGTATCAATGTACAAATTGATATATTTTGTAAACGAACTCTGCGTTAATCTGTATGCATGCTAGTTTACAATGATATTTTTTGTTAGTTTGTAAGTGCACAAATCAAATCGTAACATAACTGATTTCGTTAAGGTGCTTTATATATTATTATTCACTAAATATTTTTGGAAAATTTTTCTTGATTTTAAAACGCAATGGAGCCAATAAAATGTTATCAAACTTGAGAAACACTATCCTAATAGCAATATTTGTATTATTTATATGTACTTGCCGTAAAATTAATTTAAGAAATTTCAAATTCCTGGAAAACAAAATATATATTTTCCATTTAAGGTTTAAACAGTTTTTTGTGGATACTCTAGGCCCAATTAAGATATAATCTTGGTGTCGCCAATGTGAACAGGGTCAACCAGGCACTTGTGGCTTTAATCTAACCCATCACTAGCCAGCTACGAAAAAAATGAATTCCAGAAGAGGAAGGTGTATTGTGCACGTGTTAAATTACAATTTCAAGTGCTTGACGGGTAGTGCGTTAACAGCCCTCTCCTTCCGTCTCTCTCAAGTGGCAAGTGGCAAGTGGCAAGTCGTTGGCTGGATAAACGTGTGCGGCTTTTTTCAACAAGAAACGGAAGTGTTAAGGCAGCTGTAATTGTTTTCCTACTTTTTGTTTCGACTCAAGCAACAACAACAATGACGGCGACGACAATTTAGTTTCCCTTGCCGACACCCTCATGTTGGGGTTGTCTGGGTAACCATAAATTATATTTTTTTTATACTACTTAGTATATGTGTATGCATGTATGAGGATGAAATAGAAGGGGTCTCTGCATGGGAAGCATACATAAACAAAATTGTTAAATAATAGCGACATTTAACGGAAGTGTAATGCCTTTCATTCAGGGTCCAACAACACGCGCGACAAACGATCTCGGCTCTCAGCTTGGCTCTGCTTTTATGCCAAATTATACAGGTGTTAAGGGAGCACGACGCACGTGGACTGGTCACGTTGTACGTATGTACCTCGTACCTTAAGCTGGCCAGGCCTCTTTAATGTCTTAATCCTTATTTTTTTCCTGCTTAAAAGCAGAAGCAAAAAATGGATTCTAATTTGTAGTTTATGCCACGTAGCAATCAAACAAACAATTTGATGCTTTGATTTTGACATAAAAACGTGACACTGGCTGATATTAAGTATACGCCATGTGTGACCAACTAGATGTAACATTATAAGAACGCACGTAAGTCCAAAAATTGTATTTAAAATCAGTGAATGCCGAATCAATTGGGTTGCGAATGCTTTTACTAAGTACAAGAACTGATCAAGTATAAATTAAGTCGAATATTAGTTAATAAAAACAGTCAGGCATTTTACTGAATATTATAAATTCAAAGTACTTTTATAAAATAATGGATTTGCCTAAATAGTTCATATGCATTCTAATATTTTGATCCATGCCAATCCTTATAGTAGTTTTCTAAAAATATTCCAGCCGGGGCAAAGCTTTCCAAATTGTCTCACTCAATAAATTCTTCGACATTGTGTGTGTGTGGCATAAGGCGAATCGCACAGCGTACAACTTTGTATCAATTTTTTGGGGTACAACCAACATCCTTAGGTAGCCACGGAACACAGCTGGTCTGAGTCAAGACGATAGAATTAGTTCATTTGACGAGGCCAGAGAAAGTCAACAATGGGGAAAATGAAAGAAATTGGGCAAAGTAAAAGAGCATATTGCCTAATGCCCAATAACCAAATGAAATCTAATCGAGCAGAAGTTACTGCGACTGTATCAGCTGCCAGTCCCCCTTTCCGAATTTCCGCCTATTCGACTATCATTCTGTCGCCCGATTTTGCCACGGCAGGTGGTGACTTCCTGGTGGCGGGTTGCCCACAGTGAAAATGGTTTTAAATTGCCGCCTGATTGTCTTTCAACTTGGTTCACACTTGTGGCATTTGCCACTGGTCACGGACTCGGTGTTCCCAGCCCAATCCCAGTGCCAACTCAAATTTAATCAAGCGCACAAATTTTTGCACGTACGTATTTCTATTTCTATGATATTCAATGGGCGCCATCCAATTTTTGGCATTGCCAGTGGTCCATCTGTTGGCCACATGTGTTGAACCCCTTCTATCTTCCATCTCCCAATCCCTCCACACACAGATACTAACTCTCTTGGTGTCCGTCGGTTCGTCTGTCAGTGTGAATGGGCGTGAAACGAACTCTGTTCATGGCTTGTTCCAGCAACAGTTGCCAAAGACTGCGACCCTTCTGTCATTGTTGGCTGCACGGTGGCAGGAGTCCAGCAGCAGTCGCTTCATTAAGCACTTTTCTTGTTGTTGTGGAGCTCAAGCTGTGCCGGATTGTGTAAATTGTGTAAATGTTGCATTTGAAGTTTTTGATTGTGGTTTACACTGCCAGCAATGTCAGCTAAATTGAACAGATTTCAAAGTTTGCTATATAAAGTCTTTAATAGAATTACCGAATTACCTTTTATATATTTTTTTCGCAGATGAGCTACAATTTAAATTCTTGGAAATTTATAATTATAATTTTATAAAAGACTGTTTTTTATAAATTTCTAAAGAAAACAAATTTTAGAGATTTTGGTGACAATTATTTTGAATCATTCAAAGAAAATCTCTGTAATGTCAGACATTTAATTTTTTTGCTGACCTTAAAAAGTTATTCATTGGGTATTTAATCACAATTTAAAAAATAACCAAAGAAAGTAAATACCTTATAAATTGTTATTAAATAACAGATTTGATTTTACTTGAACCACAATTCGGTGACCGCCTCGTTGGCTTTTGCAGCAATTTGTTGTACAAGCCACATACGCACGTGACGGTCATACATACTCCTACAATATGTTGGATTTTCTGTTAATTTTGTTATTGAGACACGTTCACATGAATTGCGTCACAGCTTGTGAAGGATTTTGTTCAAATGCAACAGAAAAAACTTTTTACAGGAGATTTCATAAAGGGATTGAGATTGGGAATGGTATTTAGATTGGGATCGGGATGCGGGGGGAATGTTATGGAATCTTAAAACTGAACTGATTGTGCCTTGCCTATACTGGTATTGGCAATCAAGCCACAGCAAAAGCCTGCGGTTAGCATATTATTTCATAGCCAAAGACATACCTATGGCCAAAGCCAAATCATCTTTTTAAAGAAATGCCAAAGCACTGACCGTTGTTCAACAGGCCACAACAAAGCGAATACCATGCTAAACTGAAAGCCAACTTAAGCAAAAGCCAACCAGTTTATGCGCAGTTGAGCAATACTTGTTTCCTTTTTACTTTTGTTTGGAATAAACTAATTTCTCTTGTTAGCCTTCACCACTTTGCGTATGCGTAATTAATATTTATTTAAAGCTAAAGTTTTATTCAATATCTTATCGAACTGGACAGGTAAGCTATCTTCATTTATGTAAATATATTAAAACAGCACCCTTTGGCATACAATTAAATAGTTTCCTTTTAACAAAAGGAGGTTCTTAATAAGTAAATAAAAAAGAGTATACAAATTAGAGTTCGTAAAAGTATTAAAGCTACCATATCTAAGAAAGCTGTTTCTTTTCTTACAGTTGCATTTATATAGCAGCTGTTTCGAGCTTAAATATTTTGAAATTAAAAGTTTTATAATTCACTGGCCCAGGGTGTTCAATCAATAAATAAACTCTAAATAATGTTAAAAACTTTCAGTAAGTATATAACCGGCAATTTGTTTGCATGGTGAGAATTAAAAAAATTTATATTTCTTTTGTTTTTGTTTATCATGTAAGCAATTTAGTAATAAATGCGTAAAAATCAACATAATTAAATTATGTTAAAGAAAACAAATAAATGCTTTAACATGTTTGCTTGACAATCGATAAATGATTATGAAAAAAAAACTTGGATTAATAAAAACAATTATATAAATTAACATACATATGTATACTTTGTGGACATGTGTTTGGGAATTCAACTCGTAAATTAAATTAATCAGATTTACAAATGATTTGTATAAATTATTTAAGTCCAACACACGAAAGCAATAAACGTACATATAATTTGTTTTCATTTATAAACGTTTACTTTAATCAAATCAAATTTCACTGTCCATCTAATAGTTTTGTATTTCTTTTAAATTCTGTTCATACTTATTTATAAAAGTTTCGATCCAAGTACATTTTGAATTCCAAACAAGGATTGAATAAAATAAACTTGCTGCTTTCAATATTTTATTTATTGTCTCAAATTACTGCTGCAAAATATGACAAAAAAAATAAATAAACTGAACGTAAGAAAAACTTGTGCAATTTAAAATCAGAACGACAATTCACATAAAATGGATTCGTTAGTGAGTAGATGAACAGCAACCCTCTCTAAAACTTAATCCGAATTGAAATATTTTCATATAAATAAATTGGTTAATATAAACTATATAATATAAACCAATGTTTAATTAGGATATACCCTGTAATTAAAAATATTATTTAGAGTCACATAACTCTTGATTTGGGACTTATACCCCACACCGGAAACAATTAATCAAATTGAGTTATTGTATACTGTTCGCCGCAAAGTAAATTGACACGAAGTAAATCAAATCCAATCAAAATGAACCGAGCAATGTTGTCAGGCTAAGTTAAATGAAATGCTTGTCATACTTTTAGCCGCTCCTGTTCAGGAATGGACCACATTTTCATCTATCGAAGCAGCAGTTTGGCAAGTATAACTGTCAATGGCTAAAATTAATGGAATACAAATATGCAAAGTAACGCAGAAATGTTAACCAAGAGTTGATTAGTCAACCTGCCGAACATTTTTCACATTCACAATGCAAATTGATTCAAATATTGGTATTTAATTAAATGCAAACAGGCGTTAGCTGACCTCCCAAAAATTCTGTGGCCAAGCCACCTTAGTTTTCCCCCATTGACAGTACTTAGTTGTTGCTAGAGATGGCCTTAAAGAATTTTATTAAAATGCCAATAGGCCTCGCACAAAACCAAAGTCCAGAAAGGCTTTTTGCATTTCATTTTGTAAATTTAAATGGGAGTTGACAAAGCCAAAAGCCCAGAGCTCACACCCCAATCTGAGTCCACTTCAATGCCATGTAATTGTTGTCCGGCTAGAAGGTTGTCTGAAGCAGCCCTGCAGTTATTTGCATTCAAATCGCAATTTTTGTCTCATTAGAAAAGGCAGGGACAACGATATTGTGGCCCTGAAACATGATAGACTCACCCAGCTCACACTCGCAACTCTCAACTCTCAACTCCATGGGGCCAGACATTCTCGAGCTGCCGCTTAAGTGTCCCAAAGTTACGCCGGCCACACAGCGAAATGAATGCCAACAAGTCAGCCAGCCATTCAGCTGGACAGCCTGTCTCAGTCTCAATCTCGGCATTAGTCTGAGTCTCATCCTTATCGCCTGCAGGCCTTAGTTTAATTTCACTCCAATTTTCATTGTACAATTTTCGCATTTTTCGATGTGGCAGGGGGAACGGGGGCAAGGTCCTTCTGTGCAATACGAATATTGAGCTAAGGGTTGCTGCTGCCACTGCCACTGTCACTGGCACCAATTGCTGCTGCTGCTGCCGCTTTGCAAACTGATATTGCCTTTTAAGTAAATCAATATCAAATGCCTCGGATTTAAGTTTGCCAAGCCAACGAAAAAAAAATAAAAATTGTGAATGAAATTCAGAAAGGAAAACTCATTTAAGTCATGCGACAATTGAGTTCCCTCTCTTAAATATCTCAAGACATGTATTAGTCTTTTGAGATATTATTACTCATTGTGGAATTTCTATCGATTATTCAAGGGGTATATGGCAAAGTATTTTAAGGATAGTTATACATATTATATTTAAAGTTTATTTTAAGGATAACTTATCTGTCTATATTGTAATATTTACAATCAAAGATTACGTATCACGGAATCTTCGTTTTAGCGCATAGATAAAACAGTTGATCTGCTTAATATCTGGTTTCTCCCTCTCCCACAGTATTAACAGCATTAATGGTAATACTTCTCTGAATTGTGTGACCAATTTTATTTTATTTTTATTATTTTAATGTTTGGCTATATGAGTATGTCAGACAACCACCTCTTTACGCCTAATACTTTATGGCGCAGCCAAGACGACCCTAATCAAAAAAGAGCAGCCCATTTGGAGAGCGCATTATGCGAAATTTTGTGATGATGAATGAACAACTTTTTTTTGTGTGTGTATTTTTTGTGCGCGTTTTAATTTTCCAAAGTGAAAAGCAAATTTGTCACAATTTCATTTGCTATGTTATTGGATTGAGCCGCATTTGATGAAGCTCTGCTTTCATTATATACGGGGTTTTCATTTTTTTTTTCTGTAGAATTTTCATTTTCATTTTTGTGTGTGTCTGTTTGGTAGCGCGGCTCAAGTCGTTGTGTGGCTAATGCTAATAAATTATATGGCAGCTTTCAAATTGAAATCTGCGACGACAACTCAAACGAATTTAATTGAAAAACTGTTTTCGGCACGTTTTGCATATAAATCAGTCAGTCAGCCATAGAGTCAGTCAGTCATTCAGTCGCTCAGGCAGGCAGCTACCAATAGCCTTGGGTCCGACAAACAGCATTTGCATCCAGCGACAGAGTCATACTAGCTAACTAGTTGTAGGTGTACATATGTATGTATGTAGAAGTAGTAGTTCGTTGTAGTAGCCATATGAGTATAGCCAAATTTTAGGCGCACCACATGCACGTTGGGCATTTGGGCAAACAAACGTGGACCGTACGGTTCACTGAATATTGAGAGCGCTGTGGGTGGAAGAGAGCTGGCCACGCCCACCTGACTGCGACAACATGCACAGTTTCCGCGCGCTTTCAATTAGTAATTTGTCAGCGAATTTCAGTGCATGGAATGTGTAAATTACGTATCCTCAAACGAGTGAAAAAAGTTGAGAAAAACTGGGATAAATTTATTTATATATGAAAAGCCGTTGTAATTCAATTGTGCGAGCTAGTCCGAAGAAATAAAAATATATAAAATATGTAAGTTTGTTTCAGTCGCCGTGATCGACTATTGGTTTCCACGTATTTTTCCCATATTCTGTCCCCAAAATTGAAGCGTTCATTGTAAACTAATACGATACTACATGCATTGTAGGATCGATGCCACCTTCCGTCAGATACTTACATAAGTATGTAAATAGCTAATTTACTTGGCCCGTCCATTTTCAATGCTTACAGGGCATGTTAAATATTTATATAAATAAAATGTCCTCTACAGAAGCTTATGTCATATGGCATATCAGTTTTTTTTATTTATTTGCTTGCAGTTGTGCAAACATATAAACGAGATATTTGTATATATTTTCAGCGATTTAATTAAAAATTTCGACCAAACTGAAAATTGTATTCCCAACTTTTTGACTTTATCCACAGATTGGTTATAGTGAGTTTACTGTAAAATGTGGAAAAATGCTTTTATGAAGTGTACAGACATGTGTTCATACATGTGTATATATTAGTTCACTTCAGGAGGACAGTTAGTTCAGTTAATATCTTAAATAGCGTAACTAATGATTTCAATTTCAAGTATTAAATATTTTTTAATAATATGCGTTGTATGATGATTGTTTATTACCAGCTAGAATATTTTACTGCAAGCTTGAAAATAAGTAAAAGCTTCTCATCATTAGGTCTGTAAATCGTATTCCTGTGTTTTATAAATTTCAAAGCAACGAATACAAAAATTTTACCATCCATTATAACATACGTTTATGTATATATTTATAAAAAACATACATATTTGTCTTTATAGCTAAACTTCCGCATATATTTTCGTTTTTTGTGCTTTTTTGGCCAACGATTTAAGTCCCGCTGGGGCCGTTGGATATACGGCTTTTAGCGTGTAAACATTATCACGGTCAACGGTTTTTAATTAGTGATTTAGCTGCAGGAAATGGCGCTAGTCAAAGTGAATTTGAAAATCCAACATTTTAGTCAGTTGGCTTGCTTACTTTTAGGCGCATAATTTGTAGAAATATTTCGCGTAGCTCTTTTTCTATCGCTGCCGCCTTTACAAATTGAAATGCAATTTTCCCCTGAACATTTACGGCGCACATTCAATTTGATACACGAACTTTCCCAACTCAATTTATATTCCAATCTATTGCAATAGATGTGATAATAGTAGTCCAGCGAGTATTCACGGTAATTACATTTGAAATACATTTTTGAACATCATAACTAGCAGCTTCAGATCAACTCTTTCATGTTAAAAGAATTTTTATATGAATATGAACTAAGCCAAAGATAAATTAGAATTTCAAACAATTATTCGTATTAGTTTCTGGTCTATAGGAAAGTAAACTTTCGCTTTACCTTATCAGTTTAAAGCTGTCATATATACGTAGTTTGAAACAAATATAAAGTTATATTTTACTGCCACACCATTAATCCATATGGGTAAAGTGCTTATTTATGTGCATCCTTCTAGCTATCAAAAGACTTGTACGAATTTTGTATAATATGTTGGAAATGTTTTACTTATTTCTTTGGTTTTGTGCGAAATTATGGCACATTAGCAGCATGACGTATTTATAACTTTTAGTTGCCTGCTGCCTGGCAAAAGCAAAGCGCTTCAAGGCTAACAATAATACTCGTATGCAACTTCATCAGTTTCATGCATACACCCATACACATGCATATACATACATACAAACAGACATTTAGACATACATACATATGCACAGCTGCACCTACTCAAACAATATAAGGACGGAAGTAGCAAATAAAATTCAAATTTGTGCCAAAGTGTTTCATGGCCGTAGAGGAGCTACATGCAAATTCTCTGCAGTTGATAGCAAGCGCTAATGTGAGTCCATGTAACATACGAGTAAAATTGTCTGAATGTGTGTGACCGAGTGCTTTATGCCACTGTTGCATATGTGTCTGTGCGTTGGCTGTAATAAATTTCACTCGTTGCGCTATTTGCAAGTTCCATATTGCCTCTTACTATACTCTGTACTCGTACAAAATGATCAAAAGAGCATATTGAATTATACAAGAGAACAGAAGTTCATCCTTGATTAATCAATCATCAATACTTTGTGTACTTTGAAGACTAAAAGTAATATAACTGATCTGTTGTTTTTTGCCAAAAAATACCTTGATTATTACAGAAAATTGCCTAGTCGATCAGCTATCTCACTGGACTTCTGTGAAAACGAGTGTGAATTAGTGATTGTATGAAGGTATGTGAGTCTGCCTATTTGTATACAATATTATTATGTTAATTATCTTTTGAAATTTAAATTGAAATAACAATGCGGCTACTCATTTTAGTTTGGATTTCAAGCTGATTGGATTTTAAACGTCTGTTAATTGCACATGAAGGATGCAAAAATATGAAATTTACAGGTAATTATATATAAATCAAAGTTGATGATGATGAAATCAATTACTCACTCAAAATGTGAAAGATTTGCAAAATGTACTTAGAATTATTTATCTATTAGCCAAATTTGCCTTTCTTTGTTGCACTCAGAATTTATATTAGCTCGGTCGGTTTGTAAAATCTACTTAAGACACATTTTCTTTGTTATTTGAAATGTGGAATGTAATATTGAAGAAACAATAAAATCTGGATATAATTGGCAGGTAAAGCTATTATTATTATTGGCGTGCTATTAAAAGCATGCATAGTATTGTGGGATGCATACTTTATGGGAATGTGTACAGGAAAGCGCAGATATTGTTGGATCGCAGCTGCATATTAACAATAATTTCCCCAAATGTATGGTTACGTTTAAGCCAACCGCCAAAAACGCGGCGCAATAATAATTTCCATTGGGGCATAAATGTGTGTGTGTGTGTGTGTGTGCGTGTGTGCGTGTGCGCGATTATTAACATGTATACAATACGCATACAAACCTGAAATGTCTAGGCAATATACACGGGTTATGCAGATGTACATATATCCTGAACAAGAGCAACAATAACAACGACAAATGTGCGAAACAATAATAATGGCGTAGCGTATGTATGATTGTGTGTGTGTGATTGTTTTGCTGTGCGTGAATAATGACAAATAACTACAAGTGAATGTGTGTCTGTCCATGATCATATGTGTGTGGGCTTCCACTTGTGCCTTGGGCCACATTGTTGCTCCTTTTGGCCTTTTGTTGTGGTAATTAAATTAAACTTAACATTTCCCTCTCTACCAACACAAATTGTATCGAATATATGTGATAGAGTCTCGCGACGAGTGGGCGTGTCAGCAGCTGTGCCAAGTGGGCGTAACATATGAAAAAACAACAGCTAATTATGTAGACTACTATAATGTGACTATTGAGAATATACAGCAACCGAATATGGTCAATTACAAGCACGGCAAGGGGAATAAGTACCTTATGAAAATGTTGAAATAATTAAAGTACTTATTTCATTATTTATTGTATTATGTAAGCACACAATATTTAAACTTTATTATTTAAAAATAAGCTAAAACCTGCTTTATGAACCGTCTAATTTTTAAAATATTAAGAAAATAAGAGCTTTGAATAAACGTATTAGTTTTTTGTACACAATTTTGTGTGAATTTCAAAGGTTAATTGTGCATATACTGAAAATTGTATTGGTTTGCAACGCCTTGGCGCATAATTATTTAGAGTTTATGGGACATTTGCCTTTAGATTTAATAAACAGAATTTAATTTCCATTAGCATTGACACTAAGCAAATATTTTTGTTTCAATACACACATTCGTGTTCGTTTGGATGAAAACTACGTAAATACAGCCACAACAATAACAATAGTCAAATTAGGATTGGCACCCAGGAAAATATAATTTGGGAATGCACAAAAGTTCTAAGTAGTCTTTAACCAAATGTAAAACTATTGTCAGAAATTTTTCTGAGCAGCATTAAAATTGTTTGAGTTGCCATCTCATTGTATATTGATAGTGGCTAAAATATTGGCCAAATGGATGCTAGCATTCATGGTGGGTCGATTATATTTAATAAACTATAATACTAACAGAGTTTATTTTCCACTGAGATATTGTCGTGAGCTTAGAGATTTATGTGGAGTATTTAAAAATCTTCTTTTAAAATATTCCAATAAAATGGCCAAATTGAACTTTCTAACAGCACTAATAAAAGCTTTTGGTTTTTTTTTCAGATATTAGAATTCTACAGTTTAAGTTTAAGCCAATGCATTAAACAGAAGTATCCTTGTGTTTGTCATTGTATTTATGCCTGCATGTTCATTTTATGGCTTTACTGTGTTATTTGGCCATGTTTTTGTGCAGTAATTTATGTTGTAAATATTTGTTTAATAAATAGCCTGAAAAGTCTGTTGGCTAAGCTTTACCAAATGCTGTATTTAATTAAAAAAACACTTGTTTAAAGTATTATTATTTATCTTAATATAATAATTCACTTTTAGAGTTATTTTTACGTTTGGCAAAGCTATAAGTGTGTGTTTGGTATTTGGCTTTGATAAATGACTGCATGTATACTGGTTAAGTTGAAGTCATAATAAATTATTTGAAGTAAACAAAACATTTTAAATATACTGATGTTTTTGTACTTTTCGTTTTATTAAACTAACAATTAAAGTCTTGCATAAGTGATCAATATAAAATTACGACATATATCTATAGTATTATGAATTATCCTACTTAATCTCATAAGTCCTCAATATATATCCATTTGAATTATTATTATTTCTGTTTTGATTCATTTTTCATTCGAAAATCATATGGATTTCATAGAACAGCATGACCATAATTAGTTAATTATTAAATACTTATAATGCATGTGAAAAGCATCCACAATTTAACCATTTTTGTGGTTTAAGCTTATTTTAATTGTTAAGTTATTCGGTCCACATCCTTTTTTGTTACATATTTTTTCAATGTATTCAATAATTATGAAAGCCAATTAAAACAATCTTTGTGCGCATAAATAAATTGCATGCATTAATAAATATTTTTGAATCACAACAACAAAAGAAATATACTAGCTTACTGTTTAAAAAATACGAAAACTTTAGAATATGATAATGTTCTTAAACGTCAAATTATAAAATGGATAATAAAATTAATTAATGATAAACAAATGAAAAAACTAAAACAACAGGGTGGGCACAATAATATTTATGCGCCTAAAGTATACAGTTTAATAAAGTTTTTGTGAGAGTTTGAAAAGCAGGCAGAGGGCAATTGTAATTACAATAGCCATAAATGTAAATTGCAATAAGCTGAAATTGCTTGGCTGCATGTGTATTTGAAACACTTTATTCATAAGAGACAGGAGTCATTGCCATTAATGTCCAAGACACTTGACCATACAAAGTGACAACACCATTACCCGATTAAGTTTTACGTATGCTGCCAAAAAATAATATTATACACTCGGTACCGAACTGCAACACACAATATATACAAAGAGAGAAGCAGAGAGAACCAAATAAACATTGGCATAACTGTGAATTTAGATTACTTATGATGATTGTGAGCCAAGAGCGTCATGCAGAATGCCAAAAACCTCAAGAGCCAGCGCAATTCAGTGCACAACAAAGCGCATTGCTTGATGGTTCTTTAACGATCTCAAATTTAGCATACCAACGGCAACTTTTTTCTTTATTCACCTTCTGTTGTACATAGGCGCACTGTCATAAAACTAAAAAGAAACTGGTAGAAAGGGAGAAAAAAGAGACTAGAGCAAACAGTTTTTATGGCTCATATAAAGCAAAAAGTCATTGCACATATTACAACACGAAAAGTTAGGTAGATTTTTAGTGGCTTGCATTTATTTCTAATTGGCTGAAAGCATAGAAAGCTTTTTGCAATTCAAACAAGCGATACAGAAAGAGACAGCAGATAGAAAAAAGGCGGGAGGAGAGAAAGTGAGCAAGAGCGTGCAGTTAAAAGAAATGGAAGTACTAAAGTGCATCAGGTCAGTTTATTCACCTTTTCATGAATGGAATACAAAATGTTATTATGTTGATAAAGGTTGAAGCGTGCGTATACTTGATTTATAAATGCAAGCGAAGCATGCAATATATTTTTTACAATAACTATTTCATTTGTATTCGTATAACTATAGTAACAACCCGTATTTAATCTTTGACATTCCTTAGAAACCAGTGCATTCTTGTTAAAGGCGAAACTCTCAGATGTGTTTGCAGCCTATTTCATATGCAGAGCAACTGTCTGTCATCGTAATTCTGTTAATGTCATGGGACACTTCAGTTATGACCGTTAGCAACATTTTATCCATTAAAAGGCACTCAGGAGCCGTCTAAATTCTACTGTCAGTGACTAAGCCGCTTAACAGCCGCTCAAATTAAAGCTGCATCCTGGAAAAGAGAAATATAAGAATATACACGTAAGAAAAGGAAGGAAAAAGTAAACTTCATGTCGAAACTAAAAGCATTTGTGATATTCAATCAAACAGCAATCTGATTTGGCATGAATTTAATATAAAGCTTTAAGATTACGCATACGCAGTGTTTGACCGCAATGCACGGAAGTATTGCTGATGCTGTTGCAGGCACTGCTTCTTACCAACATAATTAAAATTGTGGCTGAATTATAAATGACACCTGTGGCGGTTGACCGCAGCTATGCACCGAGCTGTGCTCACATTGCCAGCGCGCGAAGTCCTGTGGTCTGTGCTCAGCAGTTAAAGCGATCCTTGCAAATAGTTGACTACACCACAGAAGAAAATAATACACAGTTAAACAAGAGCAACTGGAACAACAAGTTAAAGTTCTCTGCTGTAACATTTCAGGCTATAAATTTTGAGTGCAACACATTAACGGGTTACAACCCAAAAAATAAAAAAAAATGGAATAAAAATATACGTTGAATAAGAGTGCAAACTGCACCTGCAGCTGCCACAGGCTCTTAGTTGTGGCTGCAACATATGGTCGTGTTATAATTGCCAGAGCGCGACTCGGTTCCAACATCGAAATGACTTTCCATAAAGCGACTCCTGACCCACATTTTGGGGTTACATTATTAAAGTTGAGGACCGACCGCATGCAAAAACTTTACCATTAAGCGGATGTTAAGGCCACGCCCAGTTTGTGCACCTGCCTGCCAGCGAACCAAGCAGCCAGGCAGCCAGCCTGCAAACCTGGCTAAGTCCAAGTCTTATGCTTGACTTGCACTTATTGTTGAAGGCTGTTTAGCGGCTTTCGCTGGAGTCGTTGTTGCTGTTGCTGTTGACTTGTAATTTTTTTCTACTCGAACGCTCGACTGGGCCACGATGAAGCTTTTGTCGCTTGTTCAGCCATTTTATGCCATTTTTACAGTCCTAATAATAGCAAGTTCTCTCGACAACATAATCACTTGTTTTATGCATATAATTTTCTGCATGAACAGCCTCAAGCCAACCTATCTCCCTCCCTTCTCTCTATACATTTATGTCCTTCTGTGTACCACCGTCACCTCAATCCATTTACCATTTACGAGTATATCCATAGTGAACTGCTCATAATCATTAGTTGCTTGGCAGCCCATGAATAATGACTTGCCACATGGTATTGGTAAGCAAATAGCTGGCGAAAATAATTAATGTGCCTTGTTGGTAACCACCAAAAGAGTGCCTGAGTGGCAGTGAAGGGCGGGTTGAGTTCTGGATAACTGAAGGTCGCGCAAATGCTTATGGTCAGCCAGTATGGGGTGCACTTAGCGAGGCGTGTCTGTACTCACATTGATTGATTTGCAATAATTTAAGTAAAAATTATATCTCGTCATTTATATGCATTTTAAATACTTTGATTTTTCATAAACTAATGATAAAATAAAGCAAGATACTCGTACTTTTCCACTCATTTAACATTTAAAATAATTAAAGTATAAAAATAACAATATATCAAAATACTTTTTAATATAGTTGTTTGGCTATGATATCAGCCACGGCGTATATTACACGAGTCAATGAGGCCAACTGATTGTTTATAAATAAATTGGGTGAATCGGGTTGAAAAAGGAGAAAATAATACAAAGAATGAAATGAATTAAGAAAAACATAAATCGAAAAAATAGCAATAGCAATCTGTGTGAGCTATATTAAAAATGTATTATGAAAAACACGTCTGTTTACTGTGGACGCTCTAAAGAAAAGTGGCGGAAAAAAACGGCAGATTTTATGACCTGTATATGTCGAGGTGAAAATATATCTATATAGGTATGTATGTACATATATGATGCTGCATTCAACGGTAGCAGGCAGTCGAAAATAAACATGCATCAACGTGCTGCACGCACTGCCGTAAACATGTTGGCCGTGCAACGATTCTGGAGTAGCCATGGCCATGGCATGCTACCCGAAACCGACACGACATGCCACTCATTTCAAGTAGCCGCCCACTGCCACGCCTCCGATGGCATACAGGAACAAACCGAACCGATCCATATCCATATAGCCCACGTTCATTGCCTCATCGGAAAGCGCAGCTCGCAACTCGCAGCTCACAGCCTGCACACACATCACTTCATTCAGCATCAAATTGAATAACAACATTTTCCATTTGCTGCATATTTTATACGGTGATTAAATTAAAGTTGCAACGTGCTTCTAGAGCATCAGCCATGGAAATACTCGAGTAACTTACAGAAACACGAAATGCCTCTACTAATGCAATATCTTGTCAACACTCGGCTTTGTGCCATATTTAAAACTTGCCGACTTACAAGCAGGAAATATAATATAATTTACATACATTTTTTAAAATTAAATATTTAATTTTGCCCATAAATATCTATGTAGTAGTATTAAAAAAAAAAAGAAGATGGATAATTTTACGATACACAATAGAATATTATATTGCTTACATCAAGTCTAAAGTTTTTTAATACTTCGCAGGGCAAAAACCATCATTATTTGTGTTGTGTTTAATTTTAATGATTTCATATATTATTAAAAAATGTAATGCAAAAACTGTCGGATCGGTTCACTATAGACAATACTGAACTTTTTCAGCTATTCTATTTGTTATATTTCAGAGTATATCGAATCATGCACATCATTGATATTGAAAACACATTTTGAAAATCGAATTGATTTAATTTGTGCATCGGCATAAACCTTTCATGGGGCATCAGTCATCGGGAAAAACTCTCATGGAATCATGGCATATAATATGAAAGATATAAAATGCCAAATGCCTTTTGTTTGCTAGCAACAAATAAATAAATAAATATGCGGCTTACAGAGCCAAGCGATATGCAATGCATGTTTTTTATATCCTCATAACACCGCCAAATCCGACTGTAAATACAATTTATGCATATGGGCGCTTCTCTGTCAGTGTATGCGTATGGAAGCATTATAATGCCACTACAGAAGCGCACCATCCGGCTTATGATTTACAATATCACGGTCAACAATAAAAAAAAGTGTCGCATAAAAGTCCAATAATCACAAAGTCGTATAACAATATGATTTTCTGGCCCTACAGTTTTCAATGTCAGACTAGAATAAATATTTTAATACGAGTCTTCGACTAGTAGATATCCTGTTACCACTATTGAAGTAATTTAATATAGTCTATTATTCCAAATTGTAAAAGTAACTAGTTAAAAATCTGAATGCTATATTGACCCAAATGTTGACCAGAAATATACATATGTATCTTTATATTTATTCCATCTACCAAGACTTCATCTGTCTGTTATAGGTAGAAAGACTCGGTACAAGGACAAAAAGTTAACTATCAGGATTATAAAATCTTTAAAATTTAAGTATAACGGAACAACTCTTAAGTATGACAAGCAGTCATTATTCGTGAAACTTCATTCAAATGCATTTAGCACACAGTTTAGCCCAGGCTTGTAATTCTAATTGAAATCAAATTATTAATTGGCAACTATGCTAAATATGCAAATCGCATGTAGACAGTAATAAAATTAAATTCATATTATAAAATTCGCTAATTTTCACGTAATAACTGTGTATGTATGTATTGTATATATGACTTTATCTATCTTTTGACTTCCATAAACATTTTGCATTTGTATAATTAAATTCAATGAGCTGTAAGCTACATTTTTAATATACTAAATTCGTAATTGTATTAAGCTGACAGCTATAAAATAACTAGAATATGTGTAGATATCAATACCCTAGTGTTTCACAAATCGTTATGTCCTTAGTCCGTAAATAGTGTTACCGATAAATGTTTATATTCTGATATGTACTTCTGCGTTGTAGGCGTTGTAGTTGAAAGTGTGAATCTTGCCTTAAGGGAAAGCACAGGGTATTGTTAAGCATTCTTAGCCAGTTCAAGGCTACTTGTTGTACTGTTGTTTACATTTTCGGTTTGAATTTTATGCGGCTAACTGAAAATAGCAAAAATAATTAAATAGAGCAGTTTGAAATCTTAGTTGTGTTCCGGGCAAATGAAAAGAAACGGATTTAAGATTGTCGCTCCATAAATATAAAATACTTTAAACTCTTTACTTTCTAGTCTCTTACTTACAAATTTGTATAACAAAAGAATTAAAAATAAATTAATTAGTCATTCACCATTTCATGGATTTGGTTAGGGCATTCAATGTTCAGTTTATTAAAATGTTTAGTTGCCAATTTATTGCTTACAATTTGCATTTCGCTGTGCAAAATTTACGCATAATTATTGATGGCAAGCAAAGCGGTGCATACAATTATTTGACCCGACCCATTTAAATGGCAATACGTGTGCATGTGTGTAAACAAATTGATTTGCCATTAAATATTACTCGCATTATCAATTTGCCACACATTTAGCTAATTTTATTTAATTTCATATTAATTTTATGCTTTGTACTTTGGCTATATATTTTGTGGCATGCTTTTAGAGCTGAAAGCGACCACTTGACAGTACTGAAGGCAGACACTAAAACACTCTTGCTTTCAGATGTGGTGGGGCGGCAGTCAGTGAAGGCAGCAGTTCCTGTCCGTGATTAATGTGCCACAATAATGTTGGAGCAGCTTTAAAGCAAAGCGAAATCCCAAAAAGGGGGAAATGGCTTAAAAGTAACTCACACACACACACACACATATGCAACGCCATTTTCTTAGCCAGCAAATATTTTTGTCTACTAGCAAAATATTTAACACAATGGCCATTAATGGCTGTGCCCTCTGCTACAATGCTTATATATAAGTATATATATGTTTAATTTTTTTCTTTGTATTTTAAACATAACAAACGATAAATTAGCAGCTGTCCAGCAGCGCCGAGTGCTTGCTTGCCACACTAATTGCAAGTGCAGGGCATATAAATAAACTCAACTGCCGCCGTCTTTGGGCTGTCCGCGTTGCCACATTAAAGTACGAGTTGAGTACCCTGTAAAATACTAAAATATACATCAGATTAATTTTAAATATTTTTAATTTTTACTTTTTGTTTTATATTAATTAAATATGTTAAATAATATTATGCGTAGAAAAGGTGCTAAAAAAGTTTTACAGTTTGCTACAAAATATTAAATATTAAGACCCTGCCATACTTTTTCTTCTCAAAGTGTTACTATATAGGGGCTACCTTTACGCACATACTTATATAAACACATGCGAAGGACACACACATGGGAAAGTTTAGCTCTTTGTCTTGTGTCTACTTGCTTGAAGCGTTTTTATAGGTATTTTATGCGCACAGCAAAGCGGCGTATACGTAATGTGGTAAGTTTCAAAAATTTATGTGCAGTGTGTACACATTTATGACGCTACAACTAAATAATAAATATTTTTAATACATTTCATTTATATAAAGTAAAATGGTGAGTACATTCAGTCAAGTATCCTAAGCATATCAATGGTTATTTAGTAATATATAGATCAGTTAATATGCATATTATAATTAACATGATATTAGATCTGATTAATCGTTTTACAATTTCCTGAAAAAAAGACTTTGTAAACGAACAAATAGACATATTTGGAGAGGTCAAATTTAATTAAATATATTAAAATCGACTCAAATTAAAGACAATTAAGTCACAGTTCATTCAATTTGCAATTAAAACTGAATTGATATTGTAAGTTTGGGCTTGTTAAATGCATTTACCTTCAGGGAGACAAACGAATTGAGGTCTAAGTGTTTGCCGCGAGCGCGTTGCCAACAATTGTCGATAAATCATTACATGCCAAATGTTTTGCATTTAGTGTGAATGAGTGTGTGGGTAAATAGGTACTGTTTGATCACACAGACACAGACATCGACATCGGCTGGCTGACACTTGAATAAACATAAATGCATGACGCCCATGCAAAAAGCACCCAACGGGGGCACTTATCAAAAGCTGGGGCAATGTCTACTCTGCGACTTGCTGATGAACCCCGCAATATCTTCCCCTCGTCTGTTGGCATGAGTGATTGCTCTGCATGTATGTCAGCTATAGTGCAGCTATTTGTAAGGGTGTGTGTGTGTTTGTGCGTGTGGCTGCTGTCATGAGATACTTTGACAGCTATTGTTTGGGTTTGCCAGACAACTGAGCGTCTCGTCTCTTATACTCGTATATACGAGTACGAGTAGTGTGCTCCTTCTGGTCATATCAAATGACAATGACAGCTTGGAGCGCACAAACGCTTCAGGCGTTATGTAAATTTGCGGTCGAGAGTGTTTTCTTTCATTTACGTATGTATGTGTATTTGTGTGATTTGCTGTTAGTGACTTTCCAGTGTCAAGTCGTCAAACAGGTGTGCGTACAATAACTCAAGATGCAGCAGCAGCACCATCACTTCTTCCAGCCAACAGTTTCAGTCTCTTTAAATCAAATGAATATTTATTAAAGCGCCGCAGCACTGACAGCAACAACAACAAAATCAGCGAGAAGGGCACACAGTAAGATGGTGTGTGTATGTGTGAGTGTGGAAACACCTAAGGCGCCAAATACCAAAGACGTGGGCGCTGTGGCTCAACGCGTTTATGCCTCAATAAGCTCATGATTAATAGCCCACCTCGACGGCGTTATAATGAGCAAAAGGCAACGACCAAAGTAGAGCTGAGTAAAGCAGAGAAAAGCAAAACAGGGTAAAGCAGAGCACAGCAAAACAGAGCAGAGAGCGAGATGAAGCTGCTCCAAAGGCAGCACTCGTTTGTTGTTGCCTACCTTGATGAACTGCAGTCATGAAATGCGGGGACTGAAAGGTAGTTTTATAATGAAATCGTTTCAACATCACGTCAACTTTCAATCGAGCTTAAGGGAAGTTTCATTAATTAATAAAAAAATAAATAATAAATAATACAGTAAATATAAATATAAATATTAAATAAGAAGTATTTGAATATAAATTTCGATCACGAACCAGTTCACAAATGCTATCAAATGAACAGCAGCTTAAAATTTATGCCGCTTTGAAAGTTCAATTTAAATGTCATTGCTCACATTAGGCATACGCCGCATTAGACATTAGATGAAAACGATGTAACGCCCGCACTCGATGCCGCATGAATATTTTTTGAAGTACTTGGCGTGCTTTGAAGGATTTATGCAAATATTGAAGATGCCGCCGTCATCGTCAGCATCGTTGGCATCGCTTAGCGCATAACTTCACACACGGCTAAATCATCGGGAGTTGGGTACACCTTAATGCTTTTACCATTACCATATGTCAGTAGTATAGATGACTGGGTGGTTCTCGTATCCTGCCTGTTTGTTTGTTGATTTTTCGGTTTTCTCGTTTTTGTTTGCCTTACGAGTACTGTGGACTCCTGGCCAAGCCACTGGCAGCAGTTAATGTTACGTGTAAATGCGCATTTCCGTTTCCTGCGGCAGCTTCTCCCACTACATTATTCACATAGACTCCCTCGCCCTCGCCCCCGACCTCGCCTTGTTTCGGCTCCTGCTCTCCTTACCCAAATCGCGCATATGCCATTTCGGGTGGTTTGTCAAAAAGCCAACTGTTTGACAGGAAGTTGCGCCAAGTATTTTACAGCCTATTTGCATTTGACTTAAGAATAAGTATAACAAACTTGAAATGGCCCTTTTGCCCTTCCCAACATACCTTACCTGACAAGCCGAGTAATTATGGTAAACAGCTCGAGCTAAAACTATTTATGGCATAATACCGTTTGTATTTTTATTTATAGCAGTACAAAGTTAAACTGAATATTATTCAGTTCTACCAAATCTACTAAAGTGACTTCCAGTTTTTTACAAATTAGTCAAAAATGAGTTCAACATTTATCATAAAACTGTTTGAATGAAATGAAATTAACAAATAATTATCCTCTTTTTCTACCCTTAAGACTGCCAACAATAGGTGCACTCTAGCGAAGTTGCAATACTCCTTACTTAAAAAAATAGTATGAGAGTATTTTGTTTTTGGCGATGAATGAAAAATATATGCCAAAATTGGCACACAGATTTCTAAAAACATAACGTGCGATTGACATTTTTGCCTTCCCTTTCCTTCCGCTTCCACCAATGGAAACACCCCATCACATCAATAACAACAAGATTGGGCAAATAAAAGGGTTATAATGGCTGTTTTAAGTTCTTCAGCGTTTGAGTTTGCATCGTTAAACTAATTTAAATTTACTGTTTAAATGCTCGTTTTTTTTATCGCCGTTCTCAAAGTTTTCTCTTCCAGTCCTCTCCCGTCTTCCCGCCTTTCTCTACTTTCCGGACGTTGTTACTTTCATTAGCAGCCATTTTTTTTTCTTGTTGCAGCTTGTGTGCACTTCCTGTGCCTGAAATTGAATTACAATGTTGTCGCTGCTGTAGTTGAAGTTGTGCTGTTTTTGTAGCTGTCCAGCTTTTTGTGTGCAATCAAATTATAGGGTATTTTTTGTTTGTTTATTATTTTTTCGGTTGAAGCTGGATATGTTTTTTTCCCCATATAGCTGGTTCGTCACTTAAGTTACTTTTTATAAAAGTTACCATGGATTTGTTGATATGGCCTGGATTATTATGGCAAATTGATGGGAAACTGCTGCCCTGCTAGTCGAGTTCCTGTCGTCCATGGACAAAATGAGTTATTAATTGAGTTATTAGTTCAAATCGAGTTGCACAGCTCACTCGCCTATTAAACTGTTTTTCTGCTGAACAATTTTAAAACATTTTTATAAATACAAACATTTATATTTATTGAATTTAATTTAAAACTATTGAAATACTTTTTGTAGTGAATTTCTCCCTTTGACTATAAAGCTTATTAAGGAGTTTATTTTTCCTGGTATCAATAATATATTGAAATTAAGCTATTGGGGTTAAAAGCCGATTCTCGTGCTTGGAGATTAATTAGTAGAAATGCAGATAAATGAGCTCAATCGAAAGCAGATTCTCTTTCACTTGGCTGTCTTTTCGCTTTGCTATCACATGAATTAATTTCAATTATTGCCGTCGAAAAAAAAACTCTAGATTTTGTATTCATGCTCAACTTACTCTCACAAAAAAAACAGAAAAAAGGCGAAAATGAACTGGGTAGCTATTGAAGAGAGTTTTGCATGCTGAGCTGAAAATAAGTATCTTAGTGCGTCTGTCGTGCATTTTTATACCCGTGCCCATTGAAAATGGTCAAAAGGGTATAATGGTTTTGTGCAATGTATGTAACAGGCAGAAGGAAGCATCTCCGACCCTATAAAGTATATATATTCTTGATCAGCATCAATAGCCGAGTCGATTGAGCCATGTCCGTCTGTCTGTCCGTCTGTCCGTCTGTCCGTCCGTCCGTCTGTCCGTCCGTCTGTCCGTCCGTCTGTTTGAGTCAAAGGATCTCAGAAACCATAAAAGCTAGAGACTTCAAATTTGGTATGAAGGTTGCTGGATAGCGGGCGCAGATCAAGTTTGTTTTAAATTTTAGATGCCACGCCTCTTTCGCCTGCCAATCGCAAAAAACGATTATCAGACGTGATCTTCAATAAAACACTTCTTAATTAAACAGAAAGATAAGAAGTAAGCCAATTTAATGACTCTGAAAGTTTCAAAGCGATTGACTATTAAATAGAGAAGATATTTAAAATTTGATTTTAATTCACATAAATCAAAATCATAGACATGGGCAAGTGCGAGCGAGATAGCATATGTACATTTGCTTGTGCAAAAACATAACAGTGAGCACGTGCGCGAACAACATCGATTTCAGCGATTACGATTACGATTACGATTTAAGATTTACTACTTTAATAAAACTAAATACAATTTATTCAATCGGACCACAATATCATATTTCTGTCATAAGAACGATCAGTCGAAAATAAACTTTTTTGTTGTTTGAAAGATCTCGACCAAACTAATAGGATATGCATTTGAAATGTTCCTATATATCCTGATAAAATTTGATTGAAATCGGACCACTTTATCATATAGCTGCCATAGGAACGATCAGTCCAAAATCAAGTCTTAGTATGATAAACTATTTTGTTGTTTGAGGTATCTCAACCAAACTAACAGAATACGCATTTGGGATGGTATTCTACATCCTGAACAAATTTGGTTGAAATCTGATATCAAATAGCTGCAATAGGAACGAATTTTAAGATAAAGTACGAACATTATTTTAGTTTTTAGAGATAAGTCAACCAAACTCACAGATTGAGAATTTGTAATTTGGTTTAAGTCGGTTCACTAGATCACATAGATGTAATACGTACAATTAGTCAAAAAGTTAATGCCGCATCATTACACCTTCGGCATGCCTAACGTAGCGCACTTACGTATGACCTATCGGAGAGCTAGGGCACAGGGTATTATACAGTCGAGCACCCTCGACTGTAGCCGGCGCCCCCTTGTTCATTTATTATTTGCGCAATATGCGCATAAATCGCTATTTCAACGGCTAAATATTGATTGAATGAGTGAACTCAACATACATGCAAGCTGCCTTGTACCTGACTATCAAAGTATCAACTTCATATATGTATGTATACATGAATATATACGAATATTTTGGATAGGTTTCTGCCTATGAGTTCGAGTACGAATGTATTTGTGGCAGTTAGTTGGCAATTCAAACGGGTGAGCTGCATATTGGCTCGCTACACATATACACATATTGGTAAAGAGACAGGCTTCAGTTTCGGGTCAGGTTAATGCAATGAAAATCTCTTTAAGCTAGAAAATGCAAACTGCATTTGGGCTGTGGTGGACAGAGCCGATCAGACCAGGCCGAGCAGGTTGAGGCTGGCCACTTGAAACGCGCTGAAAATCATGTTACCTGCACGTTTTGCCCATCTATTTTAGCCATAGTGTACGAGTATGTTACCTACTTTCGGACGCAGTAGAGAAGGCCAAGTCGTGTTATTGTAGCACTGAACGATTTATTGAAAACTGCACACACATACACACACACTCAAATAGACACGCACACAGAGTAATGCAAACATGGGAGCTACATGAAAATGTTTAGATACATTAAAAAGGTGTGCGAGTGTGAGCCGCTTGTGTGTGTTGGGATCTTTTGTACAAGGTTTGGCAGCCATTCGACGCTTGAGTTTCAATTGATGCTGTGGTAACGCTTTATTTTCATTGCAGTACTAGGCCAGTCCTGGTTCCTGTTCCAGTCCCCTTTCCATTACCACTCCCATTTACAATGCGATTGCCAGTCCAGTCTATGATGATGTTTAAGTTGCCTGCGACTGCTGTTGCAGTACTGCACGTTAGCATTTTACCGACTTAGCATTTCAACATTTCAACTGCTCTTAGACGCAGCTAAATATCAATTACTTAAGCCATCTACGTACAACTGTGTTGCCTACGAGATTCCCGATTGCAATTTCATTTATATTCAAAAATGATGCTGGAAGCACAACATGAAATGCAAATTGAAATGACAAAAATGTTATTGCTTATATAAGCCTATATATGTACACATTACTTTTTCAATAGTTTTTGGCAAACATGTCAATTTAAAGTCTTATGCAATTCGCAATTAGCTTTGGTATTTTTGAAAACATCTCAACTAATTATTTAAGCCTTTACACAATTGCAGGCAATCAAAAGAATGCAGCTCAAAGAAGTTCTTTCACCCAAAAAATTTGATAAATAATCTAGAAGGATACCAAAAATGAAAAAAGAAATTGTATGCATAATAAACATATGAAGACTTGCAAGTAAAATTTCATTTACAAATTATATTTTCCCATTCCAAATATTATTAATTTTGTGAAATTGGCACGTAAGTGGATGTCTGAAAAAATATATGTGCTCGACTTCAAGGATTTTTCTGAATAAAAATCAGTAATAATGTTTTAAAGTATCAATTTATATATAAAGATTGCAAAATTGTGTGTTTTTAATTGACCTTTTGAAATAACAAAAATGTTTAAAAGCCTTTAAAAGCCAATTTAAAATAAAAATGATATCCTCCGCTTACTTCGGTAGTGAAATAATCTCGCAGATTTAGTTGGCAGCTAAATTGCGCTCAGGCACAGACTAAGTCCAACCAAGGCGACAGGCTAAAGCTTTTGTAGCATATGCATATTGTCAGTGCACAGTAACAACTACAACAAGATAAAAGTAACTATAAAAATTTTTATAAATATGCAAAAAAAAGTGCAAACAAACCGAACGAAGTGCAGATACCCTGTGCTTAAATGAAAAATATCTGCATGTGCATTCAGAATTTTTTTACACTTAATGTCGTGTGGTTGAGGACAAATTAACTAACCTATATGCGTAGTTTAAGAATATATTCACGTATATGTACGTTCAGTTTTGTTTTAAGCAGTTTCAAACCGGTGTCATACACTTCTGTTGCATTTGTAATAGATAGAGGGTTTAACAAGCGCAAAGTACACAAACAAATGTTAGATAGTATTTTTTGTTGTTGTAAATAAAACAAACAAAATTGTATGCAAACACAAGCACAGTCTCACCTATACACTTACAGACACAAATACACACACATGTGTAGACTTGGCGATTTGTGGATGGATCTGTGTTCTTATAACTGTTCGACTTTTTGGCTTTGTTGTCTAGCAGCCGCACTTGACATTTTTTGTGTTTGCTGTGAATTTTTTTTTAAGTTTCAGTTTTTAGTCGCGCTTTTTTCTACTCTCTCACCTTCTCTTTTGTCTATAAAAAATGTACATAAATATCGCGTAACTTTATGTTTTCCAACTTGTTCTATATATGTAAATGTATTTACTTTTTATCGCTACATTCTATAAAAATAAATATAGAAATGTATATATAAATATTTCTTTTTTATTCTTGTTGTTGCTAATATGAGCAATTTTATTTTGTAGATTTTTGGGTTGTTCTTTCTGTGGTTTTAGAATGTTAAAGCTGCTTCACGTTTGGCTCTATCAGACATTTACAGAGCATCGTATTTTATGTGCAACTTAAATATTTACATTTAACTTAAATATGCGTATTTTTGCATAAATTACAAAATATTTCGCACATATATTCTACTCGTGTTTCACGCCATATATGTTTGCCATACATATTGTATTTATATTTATAACAATGCTATGACAATGTTGTAATACAATTTATTAGATTTGGCTCGTGGCATCTCTGTGTGTTAAGCTCGATTGTGCAGCTCTTTTTTGATGTAATTTACTTTTTATATGGGCAGCTTTTTGGTCATAAACTATAATAGCAAATGCCTTTGGGGATAAAGCGGTTCAAAAAGGGTTCTAAGCTTATACCCCAGTCTGTTTGTGGGTTTCCAACTGTCAAGTGCTGGACCCGGTGGCAAAGTTAGTTGGCTAAAGTCTTCAAGTTTTTCCCATTTTCATTTTAATAAATCTTTTTTGATTCTTGTATTGAAGTCACAATAAGATATCATTTGCTTATTAATATAGTAAATTTCATATTTAGATATTTTTAACAATTTGGTAGCTATTTAAATGATACAAGTGTAAGAATTTTTGCTCAATTATTGTTGAATCAATAGGCCTTTGAAATATCATTAATTAGATTTCATTTTATCAGCAAATTATAAATTCATAATCAAAAGATAAAATAATAATAACAATCGTGTTTAAATAATTTGAAATCTTTCAGTATCAATGCAAAAACTGAAGCGCAGCTTTAATGGAAATGTCAATTCTGATTCAGTAGAGAAATAAACTCACTTAACACACGGATAGAAACAGAGAAGAAGAGACAGAGAGGTGCAGGTAGAGAAACGAGAGGCAGATGGAGAGTAAGGGTATCAGTAAAGTACGCAGCACGTTCCTAAGCCAAATAAAGCTACGGCCAAAATCAAATGAAACGACATGAAACAAAAAGCATTGCGGCAAAGAGAAAACCCAAAATTGAAACGTTTGTGCAATGCAAATGCGTGGATCCATGTGAGGCTGTGATCCGGACGAGGACGACCGCAAAAAAAAGAAAAATATGTGGTTCAGGCTGAAGTTTTAGTTGCCTTTTTATTCAATCATCATCAATAAGTTGCTAGAAACTGCAATGGTACGTCTAGCAAATTAACTTTTTACCGTCTAATTTTGGGCGCAAATATAATTAAATGTCGAGCAGTAGGCGGAAAAAGAAAACCTGGAAATAAAACTGAAACTTTAACAATTGGAGACTGAAATCGCTGCAGCAGTTGAACTGCATCACTCAATGCAAAACAAAAAATCGGCCAATGTTAATATTTGTACAACTGGACAATGGTAGTGTGCGTCGGTTCAGCAACTGCGTTTTCCCTTTCCCCTTTTCCAATTCCCTTTCCCTACCAGTTACAGGGGCTGGCCAAAGCCTTGTCCCAGCCGTACATTACGCGGACCCAAACACCGAGACTCCAGAGACTTGACTCGACTTGACTTGACTCAAGTCCGGGTCTTTCCTTGAGAGCGAACTAGAGTAATGTCGTGGGAGCGAAAGATAAATAACACTTAAGGAAACGGGTAGAAGCGAGAGAAACAATTTGCCGTTTGTGCTTTGAAAAATGCATGAGCCAAAGTAAATGGAAAAAGTTGCAGAGTAAGGAAACACACAAAACAACGCAGCAAGTGAAAACATAAGAGAGAAAGAACGAATGAAATCGAGAGAAATAGAGAGAGTCGGCGAATGAGTTGGGAGGCTGGGAATAGTTTTTTGTTTGGTTTTAGGAAGGCGACTACAAAATATTGCGGTCTGCTTTTAGGCACAATTTGACATTTTTAGCATTTGTTTGTGTCGAGGCTGACGACTAGTCGTTGATTTTTCATTCGTTCAATTTTTTTGTAAGCTTTATTTATTTGTCGCTTTATTTGCTGACAAGAAATATAGACAATATATTGCAGTATATATATATACACACACACACATACACCCATAGATAGACATGACAGTGGCATGTCACCGCCGACACTTAACATGCCCGTAGACAGTTATTAGGGTCATTGCAACAGCGGCGTTGAGACCTCCCCGGAAAAGGGCACACAGATAAGTTCCAGCTTGCCGTTCTTGTTGTTCTTCATGTTGTTGCTTTTTCTTTTCTCTATTTTTTGATATGGCTGGCAGAGCAAGGGTAAATGCGTGTCTGTGTGGGTTTCTGTGTGTAAAGTGTTGGGTTTTAGAGTTTTGCCGTTGCTGTCCGAAAGTATGCTACAATTTATAGCGCTGTGTGCCTAAATGTATACATTGAGTTTATAGTGCCTCTCTTTCGGGATTGTATGAGCATGTATTTTTTTTTTAGGCATTCAAGTGTCTTTGTCAATGGCGTCAGGGGAGAATTTACATATGACACTCCCAGAGCGGCCCTGTCTCTATATGCATGTGCATGTGTTTGTGCGTGTACCACAAGCTGTTTAGTGCTCCTTTGTGCACAAGACTAGTCTACTATTTTTAGTAAATTGTATTATAGTTTTAGTGCTTCAGTTTAACTTTGGGCTGCCTTGCTGTTTTTTTTGTTTGCTTTTTACTTTCTGAAGGGTTTTTTGATGTTGCAATTTCACGCTTGGCAACTTTGTTGACTCCTGCGAATTCCCAATCTCTTGAGCTGAGCATCCTTCGGTCAGTGGCTTTGGCTGAAAAATTAGTTAATTTAGTTGCACTTTGATAGCAGGCCAAAAAGTCCCTACTGTTGGCCATTTAAAACAGACGAGCGACGCAAATAGGCTGAAAAATTGATGCTAGTTTTATAAACTACGTGACTGCATTCAATTAGTGTTGTGGTTTTCTGATTTATTGAAAGATAGAGAAGAACAGTAAAACAGATACTCAGGTTTATCATACCTTTTTTGACTTTTAAATTCAATCAGCAGCATTCAAAAAACACTTGAGTGTTTCTTTGCTCATAATCATATAATAGAATTTGATGAAGCTCAGTTACACGCTGCGTATGAGCAATGCATACAAAATTGCGCATATGTTATGATACTTGGTTTAGTGGTCATAAGTAAGAAGTTGCAACTGAGCAGCTGTCAGTGTATTTCATGAGAGCACAAAGCTCTTACTGGGAAACAATCTGAGCACTGAACTGTGGCAGTTCGCTAGAGAGTTCACACGCAAAAAACACTTGTAGCAACTTTTGTGTTTTATCAAATGGCTAACAAAAATACACCAAAGCACAAAAAAAAAGGAAAAATACAAAAAAAATTGAACTAAATTGACTTCCAACAGGTTTGTTTTCTGCTGTGTTTGTGTGTTGTTGGGTATAAATGTTACAGTTGGGCGTTGGCTCAATTGCTGCAGTTGCAAGTTGGCAAGCTGGCAAGTTGGCTTGACTGTCTAACGTTGGCACAATGGCAAACAACTTGCAAAACGCAACACTACAGAAATTCATTTGCAAACGAAAATAAAACTTTTACATTTAACTGTGTAAATTTAAAAACATTTTTGGAGCGCTTTTTTACGCTGCTGCCATTGGCATCGTTGTCCTGTGCCCCTGTCCCGCTCGTTGTCCTCGTCGTTCTGGCCGTAACTGTTTTTATTTATTTATTTGGCGTCGTTTTTGTTGCAAGTTTCAACTGTCAAACACAACATCAATTTGTACAAAAAATAAGCAGCGACAAGTTTTTCTTGTTGCCACTTGCTTTGCTTTCTATATAAACTGTTTTTTTTTTTTCCTTTAGCATCCCATTCGCAAATATGTGTGTGACTTTGGATTGTGGTTGTGTGTCCATGAAAGCATGTGTGGGTGTGTGTGTTAGAACAACAATGACGCATTAAAAAGTCACATAGCTCCTGATTTATTTTGTAATTCAGAGTCAACTTTTTGGCACTGCAAAACGTGCGAGACAATGTGAAACATTTATGAGCCGTAGCATTCGTGGGCGTATACTTGATATTGCAAGAGTTCATTGCTTCCTGTTAGTTGGACTCTATACATAATGTAGATACCTGATTAGAAAATGCAGGATGTGATCGATAATCTTCAGTGACTCTAAATATACAGTGGAACTATGGTTTTTAACTTTTAATAAAATACAACAGTTTTTATTTATTTAGTTTCTAATGTCACAGTAGTGCATCCATATTAAGTTTAAAGTAGAATTCAAAAATTTCATAACACGAAACCATAAAAAGTGAATTTCTCTTGTTTAAATAAACAGTTATTAGTCAAATTTTATTGATCCCTTTCAATTCCATTTAAATCCAATTTAATTAAACATCTTTCTGTTTAATTGCCTCATAAGTTTTGACCGTTGTTGTAAAACTTATGCATTTGAAAACTGTGGCAGAAATTAAGAAAAATACTTCCTCTGAAAGCTGGTCTTATTATTTCTTGCTTGTTGGTTCAGAGCGAAGCTAAGTTTTTGGCAACAAGCTGCAAGTTGCAAGCAGCAAGTTGCAAGTTGCTTAAGTTGCGGCCGCGAAGAAGCGCAAAATTTTCCAATTAAATTCATTTGAGATCCTCACGCATTCAAGACTGCTGCGTGCTGTGCATTCGAATTGCGGCCCTCTTGTTGAAGGGTTGACCGAATGACTTAGCCACCGAAAGCTGCAGCTGAATGTTGCACATGCAATCATAATCTAAAAGAAATCGTATGACTGCCACACTCTTCTTCTATCTCTCTCTCTCTTTTTCTCTCTCTATATCTCTCTATCCTTCTCGATTTCTATCTTTTTCTCTCGGTTAAGTCTGTCTATCTATGCTCAGTACTGCTTATGCGGCATCGATGACATTGTGTGTAGCATAAAGTAATTTCCGCCTTGCACAAGCGTCGCTTCCGGTGCGGCAAACGTGCGCCGAGCTCTGACACTTGCTGCAGATGTCATGTGAGTGTGTGTGTGTGTGTGTGTGTGTGTGTGTGTGTGTGTGTGTGTGTGTGTGTGTGTGTGTGTGTGTGTGAGTATGGCATAACATTCATTTTTTCCCTATTTTTTTTTGCTGATTTGCTCACACGCTAACATGGAAATAATCAAAATGTCGCATTGAGATTGAAAATCACTGCATTTGCCAACACTTCCGCTCAAGTGATGAGCAAGTTGTTGCCTTCTCTGTGTGTGTATGCGTCTCGAGCTTGAATTTAACAGTCTGTTATCAACAAAATTGACAATAAGTTGCTGTTAAAGACAGCCGTAAGAGAAATGTGCCATGTAAGCAATTTTCAAGACTGCTTTTGGGATTGCTTACTTCGATTTGATTGCGACTCGTGGCGTATGTGCAATTTCCCTGCTTTAAGATGAATGAGTGAATAAAATATATCGATGAGTGTGCATGATTAACATATATGTAAAAAATATATTTGTCAAGTTTGAAAATAATTGACAAGTTTTATGGAATTGTTAACATTGAATTTACTTTATTCTGTGGTCGGTTTTTATTTTCGAAAAAATGTGTAAAATAACGATAAGGAAACCTTCAAATATGACGCCTTGAGGTATAACTTATGCACTTGGGGCTTATCCTTAGCCAAATGTCCAAGTAGTGGACTTCTGGGCAAACTGGTCACGGGACTGCCACAATATTAAGTATACGACTTGGCAACAAAAAACTAATGCGGGCAAAGTGAAAGCTAAACAGCCGAGAGCAGCCGCAAGAACAGCAACAGCAAAAGCAACAACGACAACAACAAACACAACAAGTAGTCCAAAAAGCAGCTACTTACTTAAAAAGCATTGAGCCTAAGTAAACTTTTACGCCAAATGTCTTTCCAGAGGACGACCTCGACTGCACTTAAAGATGAGCCAAGACCACAGGCAAGTCAGCAGCAAGGACGAGAGCTTAATGCAAGGCAAATGAAGTATAAACAGTTGGGCTGGAACCGGGTATTAAAGTTATGCCACTGCAAGTGAGTTACGCATAAAAATAAGTCGTGGGTGGTGTACAAAAATATTGACAAGGCCAAAGGACCAACCCAAGTGTTGAGTGTAGTGGTTCGAGATTCGACAGCGTTTCCAGAGTCTCGCCTTGGCCTGTCAGGCGCAAGCGGCTTATGAATTAATGCAAAACAGATTGCCAGTCGCTTAAGGCGACACTTTGCACCTTTTTTTCAACTTCTTTTTTTTTGCGGCAGAGTTCCTTAAATATTTACCAACTGCAGGGCAAGGAATACAGGCAAAAAACTACCAGCCTGCTATTTAAATTGCGTAGCCAGGCTCCAGGCAAAATTTATAGCACCTGACTGGGAATGGAACTGAAACAGAAAATGAACTGGACGTAGAAGTGAATGTAGATGAGGAAGTAGAATTCAGCACTTGCCTCTAAGGCAACTGACGCTGATGAGGGTCTGCCTGGTTTTGGGCTCGGGCTTTGGCTGCTATCTGATGCCGTGATCTGTGCGACTTCTTTCGATTCGAACATTTTCATTTTCATTTTCAATTTGAATTTTTATGCCTGTGCCAGGTAGCTTGTAAAAAGTAAATATCCTGACAGTGCGTCCTTATAATGTTTGTCGCTTTATTAGTTTATCACAATTTAAGGATCTCGGCCATTCTGCTGTCCAGAAGCGGATGCGAGAGAAACGGAAGCAGTAACATCTGCTGCTTCTACTTCTGCACCTTCTCTATCTCCATTTCCCCCAGATTCAGTGCCAGCTATTGTCCTGCGTTCTTCACTAGAATGATTTTTGCCTTACATTCTTTGTTTTTACTCTCGTCGTCTGGTCTTTTTTCTCTGTAAGCCCGAACGCGTCGCACGTCGTTTTCAATAAATTAATCAGTCGAAGTGCTTTAGTGTTGCGCCTGTGGAATGTCAGGAGCAACAGCGAGAGGATTCGAGCTTGGCAACTCAATCGCGATAAAGCCCTCCAGGTAAATTATAGTTATTTGATTTTGTTGGGTGATTTGTTTGCCCCATCGTTTTTTAAAGCTGACATCAAATTGAATGCATTCGAGTTACCACTAAGTTCCCTTTTCATTTATATACCCTGCTCTTTTACTTCATTTTTTCCACTGCCCAACCAAAAAGTAATAGAGCCCAAAATTATGTAGCATGCATAAATTTTCGTTGGCAGGAAGCCGCCGTCTCGTTTTCTGCTTCTTATCGTCATGAAAAACCCAGAAGTTTGCAAATGTGTGTGTGCGTATGTATGTGGGCATGTTTAAGTATGTGTGAGCGGAAACTCCATTAGATGCAGACACAAGACATGAAGCTTTCGTTGCAACCACAAATACTGAACATCGGATACTCTGTGAGAAAAAAAGCTAAAAGTGTAGAAAATTGTATTCGGAAAAATGATAACCTTAAAGCTCGAAAAGACCAAATTTAATATTTAAAATTATAAATTAATATCGTAATTTAGGTATATGCTACAAACAGATTATAGACTAACAAATGTTGTGACAAACAATGAAATACAAAATTTGTTGCATGAAATAAGAATAGTATTTTATATCTTTAAATGATAACTATATAATTAATTTCATTATTTATATATTATCATCATCACAAACATTGCCTCTTATGTGTTGGACTCTGCTTAAGTCTGGGCAGCCGAACTTGGCTAAGACAACGCGCAGGCAGAGCTTAAAATAGAGAGATAGAGACCGAAGAAGAAAAGATGGAGAGAACACGTTGGTATGGCAGTTAAATCTGTGCATACAAGTTGGGGGGATTGAAAGTGCATAAAGTTGAGTTTATTGTTGGCTAAAGTATATGCTTTATGCTTTATGCTTTATAGTGGTATTGGAGGCGTTTCTATACGCGCGCTTACACACATATGCACAAATCTTTATCAGGCTGGCAAAGAAATTATGACGGAAATCTAAAAAGTTGTGCATTAAAACTTGTTTGTGGTCGGGTTGTGCTGACTTCGAGTTGGTTTTTTAGATGTCGTGCGCCAGTCATAAATATCAAAAGCAACAAAAGCTAAAAGAAGGCGTTGCTTAAATGGATAGCAATTATGTGAGGCGTTTGGACGTGGCTCCAGCTTAATAAATATTTGTATGTATGTATGTGTGCTTAAAATATTACAAGTCTTACCATTTAATTTTGTCCCCAGCCGCAAAAGCACTTCCCTTTTAGGTATCCCTTCAGATAGCAACAGTTACGCCTTAAGCTCCGTATCTCCTTATACTTTTTCTCTCTTCAGGATGTACAGATGAGGCACACAATGAACTGAGTTTAATTTTCAATAGTAACAGGATACTAAAAAGTTAAAAAATTAAACTCAACTTAAATATTTTGTGCAGGTGGCAAAAGTCATTGGCATAGTTTTTTTTATATTTTTATTTAAGAATGCTGTGCCACAAAATGTTTTGCACTTTTATATAGAATTTTCTATTGCATGCTGCAAAAGTTGTCAGTGAACAGGTTGTTGTTGGTTTTGTTTTAGAAATATTTGTGTTTAGTTTGTTTTAAAATTAATAACAGGATTCTACAGCCTTCATTTAATATTAAATTAAAATCTAGCGCTTTACAATTTTGTAAATATTTTCGGAATCACAAGTATTTTGCTTGGACTTCATTTGAAGTTCTGGTCAATGTGCAATCTCATGCCATACATGTACATTTAAACCTTGAAGACAACTGTCATTGGTTTATGCCAGCAGGATTCTTAAGTCCCGTGGCTATACAATAGAATTGACTGGCGACAACTTCGGCTCGTTCTTCGCAATCGCCTCAACCTGCAGTAGCCACAGAATTTAGCTCAAAAATATTTTCAATTATGATGCCAGTGAGGAGCTCTAGAATTTTTCAATTAAGTTGTGTGGGCGTGGCAATGTCTGTCGACCACTTGCCAACTGAAAATGGAATTTCTTTGCAACAACAAAAGTGCTAGACATAAAGGTAAAAGCATTAAAGTTATATGAGATTTAAGTTGGCAATTGTTGTTGTAGTTTTTGCTGCCGTTGTTGCTGTTGTGCTACTTTTATGTGCCAAGGCAAAAGTTGTCGTACTTTTAGGAGTAGTCCCCGCCCCAAAACACCCACAACGTGTCCGCGAGCCATAAAAATTTGCAACAGCTGCACAGCCAGAGACTAAGAGCCGAGCTAGAACCGAGTTTCAGACTGAGACTGGAACTGAGACTAAGTCAGAGCTACCTTGACAGTAGTCAACGAAAAGGATTTTATTTTTTGGCTTTCAATACACTACCAAATAGTTTAGTTTGGCAAACGGAGGAAACACACATAGAATAGACATTTGGTGATATGAAAAAGGTAAAAACAGAAAGAATAAGAAATTAATAATATATTAAGATGCAATAATTATTATATAATATATATAAGTCACAAACTAATTAAATTTATATAAAAAAATAATAGGAATTAATTTGAATATTTAACAACATTTCTCTACGTCTATTTAGAATTTTTTTTAAATACATTCATATTACCTTTTTTATTGATTCCCGGCCCTAAAATAATACTATTGTAACTACAAAGAAAAAAATGTATTCTTAAACATATTCAATTACTTAATCCTTTTTGATTATTTTTCTTTTTAAATATGTATAATTATTTATTTATTAAGAATACTGATTGATTAATTATTCTAGATGTTATTATTCTAATTTGTAATTATTTAAAAAATTCATCAGATTATGAGTGATTTGTTTGTGTTACGCTTACAATTTTTTTTAAGATATCCTTCACAAGAAGTGAAGAGCATTTGTTATTCGTATATAACCTATAATCACTTGGTAGTTGCTTTCGGGGCTTTTGTTTCTGTGGCTTGCTTTTGTCCAATAATTTGGTCTATCTAATGGCAACACAAAATGCATTTTGCAACGTATCTGTAGTTTGCAAATGGCCTTACTCGCTTTGGTTGCCATCTCTACTGCAAAAACTCCCTTCACAAAATCCGCCACTGGCGAATCTTTCCCTCAGCTTCCCTTGCCCAAATAGTCTGTGCATAAAATAACAATATAATGCTATGGCCACAGTGTCAGAGAGTTCTTCCATTTCTCTCACAGAGTCACGGAAAAAGTAGCGACTACAATGCGACTTATAATGCATTAGCTGATGTCAAATTTGTTGTCGTTTTGTGGAATTTGTTTGCTGTTTTTTATTTTTGATATAGCTTAAAATGTGATGGTCAGCTTTGATGTTGCAGTTCTGTTTTTGGATAGATGACAGACGACTGATACGTATCTATAATTATCATATCAAAGTAATGAATTGTTGGAAGTTGGTTTGCTTGACTGCTTTGCCTGTAGTTAATTTGTTTTCCAGAGCTTTAAGGCACATAATTTATAAGACTTATGCGAAAGTAGAAAGCTGAATTCCATTCCACCATCACATCATAACATCGACTCACACCCCCGTTTCGTATTTGGACTGTATTCGAATTTCGGCCTTGTCGCCGACTCGGTTGGTCCAATTACGATAATTGTCGCGTTCATTTTTCATTTGACAACGTGAAAGCAAAGCAGCACTTACATTTACAGTCTTGACAACTGCCGCGTTATGACAGTTGTCAGAAAAAAACAAACAAAACAAAAGCAATGTACACTTATGTATGCTACTCAAACTTGCTGAGAAAGAAACAGTCTGGAGACTATAATGTATGTAATAATTCAATAAGAGTTGGATCATTTGTCATATTGCTCATTCACCATGTGCAACGGAAACGGAAACAACGGCGACCAAGTGAAAGTACTCATTACCCAAACATTACCTCACTCACTCAACAGACTGCCAGTATGCGCACTTCTGCTATTATAATAAATATTTGATCATAGTATATTTTGCAAGACTTTAAGTTGAAAGCTTCGGTAAAATTGGTTCAGCTGCATTTACAGTTGACCCAGTTGGCCCAGTAACTGGAGCTGAGCTCAGCTCGGCTTAACTCAACTGAACTAAAATACAGGATAGCAAATTGAATGCCTCTGCTCTCAACTTCAGCTGAGCAGTTGCAGTTCAATGTACCTTTGTGGCCTATTGAAAGAAAGATACCAGAGGGCTGTCATGAGCGTATACAACAGCAGAACGTGATATATTGAAGAGAAATGGGATCTGTTGGGGACTATTTCTTAAAATTATACATGTAATCAATGTCAATCAAAATTAAGTCAAATTTCTACAAGCTTCTTACGGCGATAGCCAAGTTAAGGTTGAATAACTTTATTTATTCGTTGTGCTCTGAGAATGTACAGCATATATTGTATATTGAAGAGAGATTAGATCAGATGATAATTATTACTTGAAATTTTATAAATAATCATTGTAAGTAAAAGTTAAGTCAATATGCTACCAGCTCCCTACATTTATTATAGTTAATTGAGGTTTGTAGTCCTTGAACATTATTTTATGTGTTTTTAAACGTTTTATTAACAGATGGTTTTTAAATTTTCCTTCGTCTGACTTCTCTTCATATTTTGCATAGCAAAAGGTGATGAATCACTCCCCGCAGGTGGTGTGTTCCTTGGTGCGCACCTTGTCAATGCAGTATTAAGACAACAACGGAATAGAAGGCATCCTGCCTGCTTGCCAATGCTGCTTGTGTCAGTTGTTATGTGTGTGCTCGAACCAGAATCTCGGGCCTGTATCTGACAAAAGGCAGCAACTTCTCCAGCTGCACAAATTTGCAAAAGTGCAACGTTATCTGCATCACATATTTGGACTATGTTGCATGCACTTGGCTCACCCGAAGCTCGCGCCTAATCTCAATGCAATCATTCACAGCAACAAGCGGCAGTCCAAAAGGTTTTAACTTGGGCTTGGGTCCGTGTCTACGTAAATGTGGAATGTGGAGGGGCGGCAGAAGGCGGCCAACAACAAAGTGGCCACTTGAGTTGAGTTGAGTTTAAGTGTTGCACGCTTTTAGGCTACTGTATTGTGGTAGTTGTCGTTGTTGATGATTTTTCTGTCAGTGAATGGGTGTTGGGGTGTTCCTGGCGTTGTTGTCAATCACTTTGCAATTTGGAAAATGCACTTTCAACCCCAAAAAAATAGAGGAATAAAAACAGAAAAGGATTTCTTTTGATTGCCTAGCACTGACTGGAGGCGTATGATAAATGCTGGGTTTGACTGTTTGTTAGGTTTTGTAACTTTATTGTGCTTTGTGCTCAGCCCCAATGTGGTATGAAGGTATGGTGAACTACTTCATTTTACTATCACTTGGGCGTTGACAAGCCACCAGCGTCAAGCTGTCGTGTCATGTAGTCTGGCACATTTGGGGGATCGAGCTGGGGGGGAATGATTTTTGCTCGGGTATGGCTTTTTTCACGAATTGTCACTAGCTGCTCAGGAGTGGCTGCCAAAGTCTAGACATACCCTACTGTTGCTTCTGCTGCCTCTTGCTTGTTGGTTGTAGGTTGTAGGTTGTTAGCTGTTAGACAAAGCCAGACACCTTTGTATCAGTCAAGTGGTTTTGCCTCGACGGAAATGCTGTCAGAGCAAGCGCAGATCCCAGATTAGTTGAGTGCCAAAAGAGTGAGACGAAAATTTAATGTGTCGACAGCATGCCCAGATACAATTTCACATGCACACACAATACACTCTCTAACTACACATATTACCAAACTACAATTCATTTGGGGTGTTGGCGTGTAGTTTCAAGTTTGACGCGTCGCTTGACACTTAGACAGCAACAACTCATCAACGTCATGAGCAGGAAAAAACGTTGCAAAAACTAAACTGAAGTGAATACTGTGAAACAATATTAGTCCGTGCATAGTTGGTAGATAAGTTCTCTTATGGGCTACTCCTGCATCCATGTGTAGTGTGTGAGTGTGTGAGTGTGTGTGAAGTTGCTGTCAGTTACAACGACTAACATTGCTTATGCGTGGCATGCAAACAATATAGAAAATATATACAATATAGAAAATATAGACACATTGTTGTCGACTTTGGGCGCAAAAGATTTAAACAAGTTAACAATTGGGCTTATTTATGTGGCACATTTGTTCACACAAAAATCTGGCTAAAAACATGATAGAAGACATTAGACAAAAGTACCCCGTACATACATACATATTTTATGAAAACACATTAATAAAATAAGCTCAAGCATTAAGTTATACCCGTTAATTTGAGCTCGATCCTTTTTTTTTGGCGATTAAAACTCGATTCAAAGTTAGGATTTGCACAAAACCATTCTAATCATCCTATTCCATTATCAATGGACTCAGGGTATAATAATAAATATTTGAAATAGTCTTATGTAACTGTTAGCTTCAGTTGCATTCTGAAACTATAAAACATATACTATTCCTAGCCACAAAAATACCTCAGATTTTTGAAAACAGCCTTAAATAAGTATTTGTCACTGGGGTCTTATCAGGGGCTCGCGACAGTTGACAGTTGTGTTCTTAGTTGTCAGCTTATTTAACTTTGTCTTGGGGTAGGCAAGCTGTTCATAAAGCGCGCATAGCTAAGTCACTACACGACAAGGGTGATGGTGGTAAAAAGCTGGCACGGTGGTGTCAGAGAGGTTGTCGGGGTCGCTTGTCCTGCAGTTTGAGCTGTGCCTTTTGACATCTACTGGGAGTTGCCCGACTGTTGTCTCAATTCTTGCTCCTCACCGTCTTTGCTTGCGCGCTGTCATTAAGTTTTATTTAATTCTGACTTTTGTTTGACTGTTTTTCTCGCTGTCCTGGTAGTTCCTTTTTATTGTTGCGACAGTTTTTGCTAACAAATTGCTTAGCGTCAAGTGTCATGTAATTACGCACACACACATTTGTACAAGCCAACACACACACACATATGAACACATGAGGGGGCAACATGTTGTTATTAGATTGCTGCCAGCAAGTCGCTTGGGAAAGTTGCTTTTAATTTTCTTTTGCTTTTGCAATTGTTGCTTGTCATGTTGCCGCTGTTCTTACTGTTGCTGTTTATTCCGTTTGTGGGCCACAAATTAATGCCATAATAATAGTTTGCCCTTTTTACTGTTGGCTAATGATGCTGAACTTCAATCCAGCTGTGCCTCGCTGCCAGTTACTCTAATTATGCGTAGATTTCTGCTTTAACCTCTACGGGAATTGCCAAATGATACCTAACATAAATAATCGTACTTATTAAACAAACTGTTAGTTAAAATAACTATGATATAAACACTTTGTCATTATTATATACTTATTTTAAATATACGTAATTTTTTATTGGATTTCCAAACATCACTTAAACACTTTTCAATTGTTGTGCTGAGAGTATCATGTTTCAGTAGTTGATTTCACTTCAGTGGATTTTTCTGCTTCCTTATCATTCGATTTGCCTAAGCTAACACGACATCCATAACTTTGTTAAAACTTAATCGATTTATTTATACTCTGTTATTTTCTCTTCCACATTCTAGAATTGAATATGTAATGTTTGGAAGGACATCCCAGGCTGCATTACAACAATCATTCTGATTCAATTAAAAGCATGTGATGATATTCCCAACGCAAAATCTCTGTGCAAAGAAAGAAAAAACCATGTGAATATAATCTGAGCGTAGCCATAGAGATACAGGAATTTAGAAGATATCTTTCTGACTAGATCGACTCGACTAACTCGATTAACTAGCCTATAAAGTACTTTAGAAGCCCATTTTGTGTTTACTAAGTACAGCAGGGAGAAGCGTATTAATACATTTGAATTACTGATGTAAATTTGTGAGGAAACATCGATGACGAAGCTTTCAAAATGAAAAATCGATATTGGCTTTTTACATCGGGTAGATACTTCGATGCATCGATTATTCTAAAATCTTTCCACCTTTCAAGAAATCATCGATGTTCGATGTATCAAGTTGGTCAGGCAAAATTAAACGACATTTAATGTAAAAACCAAATGCAATGATGCCTTTCAATTTGTGCTGTTTTCCGAGCAAAGCAAATGAACAATTCTGGTTGGCTTTCCGGGTTCTGGAGTGTGGTGTTGTTGCCTGGCTAAACTGTTTGCGCGTCCCTGGCCACATAATTACAGTTTTGCTGTTGCCGTGGCGCCGTTTTAAAATTGGCGCATAAAATGTCAATTTGATGTCATTGGATCAACTTAAATGCGCTGGTAAAAATGACTATGCTTGCTCCTGGTTGTTGGTCGGAGTTTGCTGTTGTTGCCGTGTTGCTGTGTTGCTGTGTTGCTCGGGGCCTTGATGTTCAGCCTGGCAATTTACAATGCCCAGAAATGATTTCCCGGCTGCTGTTGCGGCTACTGCACTTGCGGGTTAATTTCTGCATCCCATTTCGCGTTGACCTCGCCACTTTTCCATATGAAACCAACGCCCACAACATGCACACTTGCTGTTTTGGTGACCACTCTGTCAGTCTGTCTGTCTCTCTGTGATGTGGCAGCTTCATTTTGAAAGCTGTCCGCTGTTGACATTCATGTTGTCGTGCTGTGTCATATGTTGGGCGTAGCCTATTGGCCTGTTGGCTACCTGAGCAAATACATGTTTATGTTATGCTTGGCACAGCAGCAGCAGAAACACATCATCGACAGAGACAGCAGCAACAGCAGCAACTGCCACATCAATAACTATAGCGAGAGCAGTTGGATGCTGGCAAATTAGTTTGCTTAAATTGGTGGCAACTTAGCGCTAATAACAACGATGCGATGTGTCGCTTGCTTGGCCACTGGCCGTTAAAATGTTTGCTCTGCATACCTTGAGGTATCTTTGAATGTGCCAAGTGGAGCAGCGCATTAATGATGATGCTATCCCACAACTCCGACCTTTTGGAGTACACCACTGTGTATACGGCAGCGGTTGTGTCTTAATTAAATGATATGGCCTGTGCATTAATCAATTTTATTTTTTTGAGACATACTTTGTCTGCGTTTCACACATAAACTTTGCTTATTTCCCAGGTGAATGCCACGCCCACATCTATATATACATCACATACTCTTATGAACTCGTGCTGGACTTGCATATGCATAATTTACCATTCTTATGGGGTTTTTGGCATAACTTTTGCTTACTTTAAATAAATCAAAACGTTGGCCATGTGAACGCCACTGCGCTGCGCGGCTTTGAATAACTTTCCTCTTTTGATATATGAACAGCATTCTGGACGGAGTTTGGGGCAACAGAGAGTTTCACCTGGCAAATGGAACTGAAGAAACAGGGAGCAGTCTCGTAAAGTATGCAACAGTTAATAAAAAATTGTTTACTGTACACACTGAATTTGCCTTAAAAATTGATTGCTTCGAATGTTAATTGAACACTATGCAAAACTTTGGGCTTCTGTAAGACTTGCTTCCATTTGTTTGTATTGGCTTTGAACATTATTGAATTTGGCTTAAAAGATAGGTACATGCTATATATTTTAATTGTTTAGCTCTTCAATGAGAGTTTCCTTGAATATGCAAACTGGTGAAAATTTTCCTAATACTCCTATTCCTTGATTTATTAGTTACTTAGTTACTTTTAAATTTTATTTAGTTTTTAAATTTTCTTAAATTCACTAGAGCTTGCAACCTCATGAGACCCTGCCTCTTACAAATTATTTTTGAATGCTAATTTTTAATTGAATGCTAAGTAGAAATGGATATTAAGCACTGGATTCAATTAAATGTATATATATTTATTACATTATCAACTTACATTATTAATGTAATTAAATGTTCGGCTGCAGTCATAATTTAAGAAAATGTATGATTATTTAATCTAATTAAATTAATTTGATTAAAATTCTTGAAAGTGAATTTCACTTCAAAATGATGTCACGACGGACCGATTTAATTATTTTTTGGCTAAATGCATAGAAAATTGTGTAAGGCCAACGAAAATATTCATTAGGAGTCGCTACTGCTTCTTCAGCTGCTGCTCATCAGAAATTTACAGCTTATGAAATTTCAGGTCAAAAATAAACCCAGAGCGCTTAGTAACTGCAGCTATTTATAAAATGTAATTTTCTGAGAATACAAACCGGGAGGGAAACATTGAACGGTGAAACTTTAACGCTGACCCAAAATGTTCATTGGGCCCAGTCCGTTGATGGGTATCAGCTTCAGCTTCGGCTTTCTCTGCCTGCTGTCATTTTTATTATAAGCTACGCCTTTTACACCTTTTCTGGGTAAACTCTGCAAATATCTTACTCAGCCGCCTGATGGAATGGGTATCGTTTCATTTTGGTCTTGGGCGGAGTGCTTGACACTCGGTGTCAAATGACGTGTCAAAATATAACGTATGTCTTGAACTATCATGGGTAGTCTTTCTGTGCTTCGGCTTAAATGTGTGCGGGATTAATAGCTTTTACTTTTTATAAATCATCACTTGAAGATCTTGGCGTTTTCTTTTTGGCAACAGGTGAACTGGATACAATTTTACTAATAGTACAACTGCCTTTAAAAGGGAACTAGAATTTAAATATACTTGTAGGTGGCTTCCAAAAAGGGCTGTTAAAAAAATTCTACAAAAGTGCCACTTGAAGTTACAAGACAATGATATGATAACTATGTGTCAACTTCTTGTTAAAGAAACATGTCGACCTGACGTATGCAGCACTTGAAAAAGTTTGCTGGAGAATCACGAGTTCAGCACAAGCAGCTAATCGGAACTAAAGGTCTTACTTTGTGTCTCGTGTCATCATGACACCCTCGAGGTCGTAAATGTTTTGGTAAGCTTAATGGGGCGTCAGTTTTGTCACTGGCATTTTGTTTCAGCACGTGTAATTGCCACACACTTTTACATGCGGGAAAGAAAGTATGTTATGTATGTATGTAGGTGAAAAGTGGTCCATTGTAACCCTATCTACATATTATTCATTTTTTGCTCTCTTTCCTTTTCTGCTTTTGGGCTGTCAGAAGTATGTTTTATAAATTATGTTTAGCTATTTAGGGAAAATTAAAACGCACACAGCACATGGTATTTTTTTTTTAAATGCACGCACGTGCATGTTGTCGTCACTTTTCTTAATCCCCCTCTCTGTCTCTCTCTCTCTCCTACCTTGTGTTCTCTCTTTCTTACTGTGCCTGCTAGTTAAGGTTGTGCTTCTCATCATCATCATCTGCTGCTTTCTAGCACAGCCTTCTAGTGCTTTGTAGCTGGCATCAATTTTTCACATAAAGTTTGGCAAACGCTTGACTTGCATACGAATGACTTGGCGTATATGAAAGCTGCTTTTTGGGAAGCTGATGAAGCCTGGGAGCCTGCCAGCATTCGAGTTGACAACTCTTTCAACGTGTTTTACATTTTAAGCGACATGATGAAAAATGCGAAAGTATCGCCAAAGGTAAAGGTAAAAAAATAATTTCCTTTGCGAAGTGTGTGTTCGTATGTATGTATGTATGATGTTATTGTTGTTGCTGTTACTACTACCCTATGTCATGAAAAGCTGTAAGGAAGTCACAGAGCAAAGCAACAGAGCAATTGGGGTGCATTTTGGAAAGAGTTTCGGTTAAATGGTAGATTCAGTGCGCTGTACTTAAATTGAAGGTACCGCTTGGACTATACTTGAATTAAAAAATTAATAATTGTTATATTAATAAGGAAACGGATAATAATAAAATCGAAATGTATGTAAAGGTTTAAGTGGATAGTAAAACATGGAATCTGGTATAAAATTTCTTTCTTTAAACTTATGAACAATTTGTTAACCTATTTTTATTTTCTCTTAAATTATTAACAATTGTAAATGTTTACACATATATCTGAAGTAAGCAATAGAAATCCAACATAGTTAATATTAAATTGGGTCAAATATGCGGTGGACCTGTGTATTTATTTCTTTATTCATTTCATAGCCTTTATATGAGACTCCAATACCTTTCGAGTGTAGCGCAATCTGAAGTGAGCTAAAAGCTGCACCCAAAGTGAATAATACTTACACGACGTGCTGCCATTGGCGACTAAAATAAATAGAAATACATATACTATGACATATAGACACTTCTAGCACATTATTCATAAATAGTATGCGAATTTAGAGGTGTGTGTTAGTGTGCATGTACTGGTCCTGGAATGGGACATAAGGTGAGTTACATATTCAGCATTTGTATACGATAAAATTTGACGTGCACTTATAAACAAATTGCCGTCCGTACTGCTAACGCACACTACGTGCAGTCATTTATGCATAAATATGTTTTTAACAGCTATTAAATTAAATTTGCACATATTACGCATACGCCGCGTAGAGCGCAACACGTCCAATGCAGAAATAACTATAGAGAGAAAGGAGTCTAGTAAATATGCCATGACAAGCAAAGGGAAAAGACAGTAACGCGGAGGTTCTAGCAACGACAGAACTCAATCAAACAAAAATTTCATTAAATGCAATGAATAAATGTTTTCGCCTCTTCTCAAACGAAATTTTTTTAATAGACAATTTTTTTGATTTTTTTGTATGAGTACGGTGAGGGCAAGGCGTGGCAGCGAGCATCTGCCTGTGTCAGCATTATCAGCCTGATCAAAAGGCAGACTCGCACTTGTCATCCATCAAAGTTAAATCGCACTTTTTATTATTTGTGCCACTGGATGGCATTAAATATGCCAATCGACCACCAACAAATCCGCAGCTGAATCCCCAAAGCGCCTAAATAAGCGTAAAAATTGTTTGTGGTTGTGTTGGTAGATATAAAATATGTGTTTCTGGGCTTGTATGTCAATGTGTATGAGAGAGCTGCAAATTATCAATAAATAAATAAAATTACGCGCACTTTGGCTTAATGTTTGGGTTTTATTTTGATGTCTGGCATATGATTGCTTTTCGGTTTTGATTTTTTTTTCTTTGGGGATTCTTTTGATTAGCTGGGAGTTTAGGGATTGGCATAGTCAATAAATGAATTTGACAGAAATAATTTTGAATATTTGAAATGGAAACTTTATGCATAAATGCAAAAAACATTTAATGAGGCTTTCAATTGGTAATTCAAATGGGAAAGAATATTTTTATTTAAAAATGAAAAGAAAAAACAATTATTTGTTGCTATATTTTATTAAATACTTGGCTAATAATTCAGATAAAACTTATAAGTTTCTGTTGAATTATAATAGCTTCTGTTTATAACTATGCAAATTGCATTTGGCCAAGATGTTCTATCATTAGACCATAATTGATCACAGAGTGCTTAACGCTGGTAAGCCGCGTGCTGTTTCACACTGGTCGCATTGACGTTCATTATGTTTGGCCTTGTTTGGTTTTGAGATGCAAACGCAGGCATATTAATTGCTCATAAACACCAAACACTTTCTAGTATGCCCCCAACTGGCTGTCAGTATGTCTCGGCTGGTTTGTTTATTATTCATAGGCATTTACCGCTGAGCAATTACGCGTTGTTGTGACTCTATACACCTAAAGAGTTTTACGTACTACATAACCAAATTTCACACACACAGGTATGAGTATAACCGAAATCAGTCTCAACTGCTCTATATCGTACTGAGTTTAGCTGACAGCAATTTTTTCTGTGTTGTGAGCATTCTTTTTGCTTTTTATGTGTCTCTCTACCACGTGTGATAGGTGGGGATAAAAGTGGAAGGGCCAGTGTCAGCAGGCGACTGTGATTTCAGAGATTTTATCCGTACCTTTTCAATTTCTTGAAGACGACGACTCTTTTAGACGCGTTATCAAAATTTATTGAGCCAGCGCTCATGAAGCTGTCAAACTCGATATCAAAAACATTTGATTTTTGACTTTACTTTGTTAGCAACAAGCGCCCACAGGACCCAACCCAGTATCGAACCATGTTAAAAGAAAAACACCCGCCCAGTTCCAGAACTAAGAGCGCACGATCCACGCACATTATAACCACGGTCGTATGTGATTTTTGTTTCGGCCAAAAAAAGAAAGAAATAATCATAATAAAAAATCATATAAAAAAGCTGTGAGCCTGGCAGCTGAAAATTTTCATGTGCTCCCAAGGCACTAGCAGATTGATAAATTAATGATTGCCAAGCCGAGGACAAAGTCATCAAAAGGCAAAACGGTAAAGCGTGTAAGCCTTCAAAGTTGCACGAGGAGTGGGCTTGGCTGCCTACTGAACCGGTTTATGAAAAATCAATTCAATGATATGTTGCATAAAATAATTTCTCAACAATTTCGCCAAGTTTGAAAAAGCAGTTCACCGGAAAATTAAATTTAAAAATTCAAATATAAATATAAATAAAAATACTCGAAATCACTCGAAATAAGAGCGAAATAATTTTGCGGAACACTTCCAGCTAATATTTATCTTGTTGTCTGCTCGTAGGCGAATATGAAATGCTGTCCAATCCCTAATGAATATTAATAGCCAACTGGCTGAGAGACTGACTGCTCGGCATACCTGTGTCAATATATTAAAGCATCAAAGCCACTTGTCTTATCAGTTGTGCAGACTTTCGAAATCGACCATTAACAAAACAACAACAGTTTGGGCATGAACGGCTGAATGGGCAAGGGCTGGCTAATAGGCCCAGCCCAGTGCTCAGGCTATATTGGCTGCTTGAACTGAGTTTCTCTCTTTCTATATGTGTGTGTGCTCGTCCTGCCACTTGGAATCGCTGAACATGGCGGATTAATGTCATTTATCACGCGCGTGTGGCTGGCGTATTTGAAATGTGCAGAATAAATAAAGGACTGGACGGGACCCCACATCGAATAGGCTATAACAATGGCAATGGCTCGGCTTTAATGCGGAGATTAAGGCAGCAGTTGTTGCTGCGGCTTGTACAAAAAGGATAATGACAAATAATCAAGGATAAACGCTTTTGATTGATCTTTAATGGCAGTTGTTATTTGAGCCCGTTTGACAGCACAACCAATTGTAAATGTAAATCATTTTAACTGCAGTGTAGCATACAAAAATGCTGCTTTTCCTTTATAAAAATGCGCTAGGTTGGTTAGATACCCATATTCATATATAGCTACTTATAGTTAAGCCCACACACATGCATATGATGTGTTTGTTGCCACATTATTTCACAATTTTGCTGCGTGGCGGCAAATGCTTTTAAATATATCAAAGACGTTCAGCAAATAAATAACAAAAGAAGAGTAGTAGAATAGGATTGATTCGACCAGAAGCTGCTCTATAATATACAATATTAACATCAGTAGATGAATTAATAAAAGAATATTAATGAACTCTAAGTTGGAATCAATTTCATAAAACTTATTTGATTAGATGAGTGATATGAACTTTAAATTATTTTCAGACTTCGTTTAAAAGTCCTGAAATAGGATAAGAAAGTACTACTGTAACTGTATGAACTGCGAAACACATTGAAATATTAAATAAACTCCATTGTAGCTTTTGCTAACATCATATCAAATCGTATTATTCAAAAGTTCGCTCAATTCTTGAGTAATACCCTTGCCAAATAGAATTAGAACTGAATTTCCTGGAAAAGGCAATTGAGATGAAGTTGTAAGGAGCAGCAGGAGCTGCGATATTGGGAGCAAAAACAGATCTATAGAACGAACAGTCAAAGGCAAAGAAATAAAGCAATTAAGCGGCTTACAAATGTCGACAACTGACAATGAGAGCGTAACAGAATCGGCCCCCAAATAAGCCTGACAAGCAAAAAGAAATTAAGAAAACGGCAGCAAATTAATTTACATGTGCGATTCATCAATCAACAGAGGCAGGGATAAAACAGAGACAGGAAAAATAAACAGAAAGAAACGGAGAAAAGGCAGGGAAAAGAGATGGTCCAGTTTGCAGTTCAGTATATTTGAATCTGAAGATGAACAGCCGTTGAACGTCAGCAAAAGTCATAAATGGCCATGTGCGTATGTATGTTAAATGTGTCCGTGTCAGTATCAATATAAGTAATTCCATCTCTTACTGAATATATGTGCGAGTATCTGTTTGTGTGTGTATGTGTATGTGTGTGTGTGTAGTAGGCCGTGCGTTGATTGATGATAAATACTCGATGCCCTTACAATGGCCGCTTGAGATAAAGCGTTTAAATGTGCCGCATATTAAATGATGCAACATGGAAAGTGAAAAGGATGTCGTCGCCTTTCTCAACCCTCCTTAAGTTTTGTCTATTTTATTATTATGTAACGCCCCGGCTACGGACAATCTTTATAAATGACCATTTGCGCGAATGGCGCAATCTCTTCACTTTGCCATGCCCTTTTCCGTTGTCCTTGTCAGCTTTTGGCCATTGTTTGCCAGCGATAGCATTTATGCTATTACATAAATAAGGTATAAATAAATCAGTATTAGTTGAACTTTACATGGGGTTGGCATGTGTGAAAATGTTCAATATTTCATTTAAGCCTGGTTAATATAAAATGCGGCATCCATTGTGGGTCATTGCCATTGGCTAGTCTCATAAGCATATTTATTAGTTGTAGGTCAAAAGGGAGCAAATCTAAAAAAAAACCAAAAGAATGTCTGAATGGTTGAACTCATTTATAATTTTATTTTTTTCCTTTATATGCTTAAAATTGTATAATATATAAGAGCTTATTATTCATCTTATCAGTGAACTTACCTTCAAGTTAATTTAAATTTTTCATATCTACAGTCTTTCTGTTTTAACATTCATTAATTTACATTAATCAGTTTAGAGACAAATTAAAGTATGATATATGAAGCTGAGTCACACGCAAAGTACTTTTATTGCACTCATTTCACTCACTTTGTTCATTTGTTTAATGCGTCTGGTTAATAACAATTGTTGTTGAAATCCTCAGGGGAGTCTACTTCGCGACAGTAGGGTATAAAACGTGTGTCTTTGGGGCCATACATTTTAGCAGTTAAATAGGGGACAATAGAACCTTCCTCCAGCTCCAGCGAAGGTCACAGACATTTCAAGCGTTTCATTGTCGTTGAATTTTTGTCGTTGTTTATTTCGCTCTCAACAATGTTGTTCTTGCTTTTGCTTTTGTTGCTTACGTGCATGCGACTGCACCCATTTCAAACAAGTTAGTTGGGGCTCGTCAGGCGTTGTTACGAGAAGAGAGCGTCGCGTCGTCAGGGCTCGCCAGACATTGCCTTTTGACAACGTCGCTTTGTTAAACGACTGCTAACAAATTTCATTCATATTCCCATTCACATAATTTTCACATTTCTGCCAATAGCCGGGCCGGGGTCTCATTCACAATGTGTGCAAATTAAAAATGGCCTCTGTTATGTGCTGACAGCGATTCAGAGCCGTTGCTACCATATGAGTATTTGCATAACATTGCCAGCATCCACGTTCTCCATTCATAAATTAAAGTGCAACGCTTCTGAACTGTTCGGATCGGCTCTGTTTGGTCTCCAGGGCCATCATCGGCCGCGGGTTGCAGCTACCAATAAATGTCTCGTCTGCTGCTAAATACCTGTTCAACTTTCATGCACCTGTATGAGAACAACTAGTTAATTATGGATGCATGCAACTTGCACTATGGGTTGCCATAAATTCAGCGAGCTTCTGCGGGGGTCCCAACGCTGTTTAATGACTGTGCAAATATTGGCCATATATATGTGTGAGCTTCTGGATGTGTGAGTGTATGGGTGTGCACACAAAGTTTTGCAGGTAAAGGCTGGGCAACTATTTAAGTAAGCAAGTTTCTTGAGTTCGTTGTTGAAGTTATCGGTTAAATTCTTGTCTAACTCTAAAAGCTACATCAAAGTTTTGTAAGGATACTGCAAGACCTGCAAATCAATAACAAAATTGTCAAGAACAGAGTTCTAAACAGTTGAACTTAACTTTAATTTTGCAGGTTACTTATCTAGAAATCAGCTGAGTGAACCGATCTTTCTATTAACTTCGAAGAGCAGGGATAGCAGAGATCTAGTACAGGATAAGCTTTTATCTTCACTGTATGCATACAACTTTTTTTATACTCTTATTTTTTATCTAATTAGAAAATTAAACATAGCATTTTTGTTTCTGAATATTATTACAAATAATACAATACAAGAATAGAAATCGAAGTCAAGCTATATTCGTATCTGACGAATGAAACATTTTTGAAAATATTTTCTAATACTTAAAGACTTAATAATATTTTAAATTACTATACAATTATTTTATTTTTAATTAAGATTTTAAATAATAATTCTCTATTATACTCGTATATTTGATTTATTTGAAAATCAATTTTTGGTTGACTGCTTATAGTCGACGTGATATAAATAATTAAGTTATTCTCTACAAATAACTTATTCATCGGAAGTTACTTACGCTTGTTGTGAACTGAAATGCATATAAAACTAAAATTTTCTTTCACTCCACAAGAAATTAGCGTTAATTACAAGAAAATCAGGAACACAAGGCACTTGGAATAAGAACAAATATAAAAACAAGTCGAAGAACTTACTCGCCCGCATGTAACTACAGCTGCAGCAACAACAACTACAACAACTGATACAACTACAACTACAAGAAGTAAGCATAAAAACTTGTGAGTGTTTGTCATATGCCAACACTTTGAATGCAGCTACGCTTTTTGCAGCCCCTTTTGTTTCGTGTGTGTGTATGCGAGTATGAGTGTGTGACTAATTTGCGCATAATTAAATATAAATTGTATACGGCAGTGTTTGTTTTTGCCAGTGTTGAGCAGTTGCTGGCAACAAGCAATGGGCGTAAATATATTAAACAAATTGCAGGGCGACCCGCGTTACGTATGCGCCATGTATGCAACGATTGCAGCTACAAGCTGTCACCGCCGCTCCTGTAGCTTTGGTAGCTGACACAGTGGAGAAAAGCGGAGATCGAATAAGAGTGAGAGAGATAGTAAGAGGGAGAGCTGAAGCCAAAAGCAATTGCAACTGTTTTGGCAACAGCACAAAGAAAAAGTAATTATTTACGCTCTTCAGCAGACGACGGCGGCGACAACAACTTCCGCTTTTGTTGTTCTAGTTTCTGTTGTTATTGTCAGCGTTGGCGTCGCGTCAACAGCAATTTATTTGAGTGTGAAAAAGATGAATTAATTTTACAGCATTGTGCAGCACAATTAAAAATTATTTGCTCTTCTCTGTTCTCAGTTCCCAGTTCCCAGTGCTCAGTGCTTGTCCGCCCGCCCAATGCCAGACCAAAGCTTAATTGCTGCAAAGTTGTTGTGGCTTAGCGAGGTCCTTGTACGAGTATCACAGGATTGCCTATGCTGCCACGATTTTCACTGCTGTTGCTACTGCTGCTGCTGTTGGTGTTTCTGCCCTGCAGCAATTTATGTTTACCAACTGGCTCGAGGAGCGGTTTTTTGGGTTCGGACTCTACTTGGAGGCATGATGGTATTGTATGCTACTCGCATTTTTTGCTTTTGTTTTTGGTTTGCTTGGCCGGTTGCTGATGCCTCTGTCCCTTTGCCATCTATTGTTGGCTTTTGTTTGTGGTTGATGATGGGAAAAGTTTTTGCCTGCTGGCAGTTGAAGTGCTGGCGACGTTGACGTCGTAGTCAACGGCATGTTTTATGCATTTTCTTATGACTTTACTTTTGGCATAGATTTGTGCGTTACCTTCTTCTCCATACCACAGTCTCTCTATCCCCCCCTTTGTGGTGGGCAAGGGAGCGAAAGAGCGTGTGAATTATTATGTACATTTGAAATGTGTGCACCATGCTAACAACAACACGACTATGAACAACAACAATAACGAGAACAACCAAAAACAATGCCGTAAATTTGTTTTACTGGCAAGTGCTCGAAAGGGGGGCACGAATCCCCAAATAAAAACTATGACCTGCTCGAAATGCTGTAAACTTTTTTGGTAGGCGTTTGCCCAGGCATTTGTCATTTTGAACTCAGCAATGAGGCGGGATCAGGGCCCGAACATAACTTAATTAAAGTAAATGTGTTCGGGGACATAAGAAGTTGTAATTAGTTGGGCGTTTTCGGAATGTTTATAATAAACTTGAGTTCTAATTGTAAAAGGGACTCGATTTTGAATCAAGTTGCACTGAAAGCGTACTATCAAATTACTGTAATTATAGTAAGAGGTTTGTGCTGCGATTGAGAAAGCTAATTGATTCCGAGTCCTTACGAATGAGATGTGCAAAGGAAGAATGAAATCCAAGGAGTTTTGGAGTGTGTTTCATAATTGATAGTAGTGTTGTAAAAATACATCGAAATAACGAAGTGATTTTCAAGAACTTTAACTAGATCTGAATCAAGTTGTTTTACACTTACATTGCCATGAGAAGTTGATTACATTTTTTGGTGAAGACTCGATATGTCGTTAATATTTGAGGATAAATTGACATTTCCATAAATTTTTTGTCGGTTTTTACATTTTCCTATTAAAGTCGATTCACAGTTTGGATACGTCAATAATTAAGCGTATTTCCAGGAAATCTACTATAAGTATGAGTAATATATAGAATAATTAAATTGAATTGAATTTTCGACACTTGCAATTGTGACTACTTAGTTCAGTTTACAGTCTGCCTGAAGTTTCCTTAATAAGTTATGCATTATGTCTGGTCTCTGGGACAGGTAAGCTCATAAGAAATGCTACACACTTCTGCTTCCTGGACAGAATTTTGCTCCGGTACTCATCTGCCCTTGCACATAATTGTTGTTGTCTTGCTTGCTTTGTTTGTCAGTTTATAGATTAAATTCGTTGCAAGAAGAAACTAACTATAGGATGTTAAGCTGTCAATTCGATTGTATAAGGTCGGCCAATGGATATCCTACAGCTGCTTTGTGCTCATTTGCTTGGGGAAGCGGCTTCAGCCTGATGAGTGGTGCCAAGTTGTTTATTTCAGTTTAAGCAGCGACAGTTTTCTTTTTTTTTCTACTTTTACGTTTTTTCTTCAGTTGTTAATTTTTTTCTTTTGCTTGTTGTGCTCAAGTTGACTTCCTTTGCACTTTGAAAACAAGTTTTGAAAAGCAGGATTTAACAACGGAAAATTACATTTAGCACAGGACTTGGCGATACGAAGCGTTGTCAAAACGAAATGGTAAGGCCCAAGGACGGAAAGCGTAAGAAACGAACAGGAGCTGGCGAGCAGGAGATGGTCCTGGTCCAAGAAAACATGAATAAATGAAATGCGCTAACTCTGCTGGCCTCAAACAAAGGCAAACTAAATGCGGGTGTAAACGCCGCATCATGCTGAGACGCAACTCATCCCTCCGACAAATAAAACGTGCGAAGGGTTTGCAAAAATGAAAGACATAATAGACGAAAAAGAAAACAACTCTACTCGTTGTTCGCATCCGTTTCCGGCAAGCGGCTCTGATTGAGCTCTTTAATAATTTATTTAAGTCGCGTGCAAAATTGTTAATTGAAAAGCAAGCAATGCGTTGAACTTTGACAGCCGCGACAAGGACACCACAACACACCACAGCAAAATCTGGTAACCACAGTGAGAGATTGCTATGGGGTTCTGCTAAATAGTTTTAAAAACTACTTAAAATTAATGAATGAACCGTGACACATTAAAAACACTCAACTGTCAGTATAAAAAGATCGCAACATCGTACAGCAAAACAGTTAAGTGTATAAAAACCATATGGGTATATGTGTATGAGTGTAATGTCCCTATATATGTACTCGTGTGTGTGAAACTGCTGCGAGGCTCATATTGAGTGCATTAAAAAATTACAGCATTGTAAAAAATGAAAATGTTATCATTATAAAATAGACAAAGGTCGTAACATCGCATTGACTAGAGTCAAGGGAGTCAAGGAATAGGGTTACGGTTTCGGCTGCTGCCAGGGCTTTCGTGAATTAGCAAAAATTGTGTAAATTCATACAATTTACTTTTCAGCACAATGAATATGTTCACATGATTTTCTCTTAAAGTGTGTATGTGTTTGTATGTATTCTTCCTTGTATTGTGAATATTATTTTGATATATTATGTTTGTCTACATGTACAAGCATATACAATGAATTGGTGTGAATATACGTATGATATATCAACTTCACAGCGCAAAGAAAAAAGTGTCAAGTCATTAAGTTTATATTAATATTTAAATTTGTACTAATATAAATATATATATTGTGTGTATACTTTTATAGTTACAGTACAAATAAGCGGAACCCACATGAATGCTGGTGCCCAACCACATGTTAACATTTCACTGCACAACACTGTTGTCAGAGAGCCAGTGTAAAATTAATTGTCATTAGTGTGGCAGTGTATTTAAATGTTTTATTTCTTCGATCAATACTCTTTAATTTGTTAAGTATTTATAATAAATTGATCGAACTTAAATTAGCGGCCGCCAAAATTGAGATGACGATTTTTCTATGTGTTTGTACATCACAAAATAAATAAAATTATTTAAATTAAATTGATTGAATTATGAATTATATTTAATAAATATAAATTTTTGTAATTTTTGTAAATTTTTTTATTTATGCAGCCAATTTCATAGCGGGTCTAAGGCACACATTTGAAATACATATGTTCTGTATATCTTGTTGGGTGCGTATGTGTGTTATTTGAACCAGCACGTCAAGCTAAACGTTATTTCACACGCCTCTTGTTTTAAAGCACCAAGCACAGTGCTCCCAGTGAAGCGGTTCTCCAGTTTCTCCTACTCTGTCCCCTAGCCAAGACTTTGCTGCTGTTGCTCCTGTGTTAAGCAAAACAAATGAGCTAAAGGGTTTTTACTTGCTGAGTTTCGCTAGCTAACTGGTTACGCCCCCGTTTCCCACAATCAACTCATTGTGCATGGTCTGGTGGGCAGTGTTACCGCTCTCCAATCACCCCTTGAATCCTTTGCTTACTGTACCTTTGACATTGCCAACAACAGCAGCAGCAGCAGCTCGCATAATGTTCCTCAACATAATGTGCACATTAGTGTTTACACATTTATAGTCGTGTCTATGTGTCTGTGAGACTGTTCTCATCTATGTGTGCGGGTTTCTTGTTTATGGGCGTGTCCTTGTGAGCGTAAAGAGCAGCAACAGACCAAAAAGTATAAAAAAAAAAACAAATCATGTATGTATATATATAAAAAAAAAAAACACATACATAGTATGTGGCAGGGAATCATGGCACATGTGCAACGACAACGGCAGCGGCAACGCAAGCAACAGCAGAAGCTTCCACAACATCCGCAGCATTTGTGAGCTAATGACATTATAAACATGAAAACTCCATTAATATTTTTTTGCTGATTATGATGTTACTGTTTGTTGTTGCAATTTTTATGCTGCCGGTTTCTACGAAGTTTTCTTTCTCTCTTTTTTTATTTTATTACTTCTGTTGAAGCGTTGGTAACAAAATTTTACTCTTTTCGAATCGGGAGTGTGAATAGGCCAACAGCAGCAGCAGCAACAGCAAAAGGTAACAAGCAAGCGCGAATGTCATTTCTCTCGCACATTACTCTACATTTTCCTTCCACAATTTATTTGATTTATTTTCACGCACAGCATACGGATTATGAAAAACAGGTAAATGTAAGACCGGTCGCCAACGCTTCCTACTTCTTGGTTGTATAAGAAGTCCCAGCCTGGTCCTGGCCATGGCAAGCTTTAAAAGTATTTTGATGTTGACAATTTTTTCAAATTAAAAGCGTAAGTTTTTGCTTTTCATTGAGACAAGTCGTGAGCTGCTTAACTCATTTCTTACTTCTTTTTTTTTTGTCGGCAACGGGGTATATTTTGAAAAGTGTTCCACATATGCTGTGATGCGTAACCGTTGGGTATTTAAATTAATTTTAGTTCAATGAAGAAGAAGAACAGTTATATTTAACAGATCTTGAAATGATCATGTGTTGTAGAATAATAGATATTACTAAAAGTATGTAGAGGCAACAATTTAAACAAACCTTATCAGAGTAGGGCTCATGTAAGTTCTCTTGCAAATATTTTTTGTTTAAGCACTGGTCTCTGAGATCTATATATGTAGGTGATCGATTATTGATGGTGATCCTTGATGTACATATTTAAGTGAATAAAATTAAGCCATATATAATTTTATGCAACGGGTTCAAAAACTTGAATTAATGTATATTACATTAATCTGCATACTTGTCGTATACATTTTTGTCCCAAGTTAACTGCTCAAGACATAACAATTTGCTCAGACTATTCAACAAGGAAACCAAAAACTAATCCTTACTATTAATAGTTTTTGGTTACATCTAAAATCCGCAGTTTTGCTTTAATGGCGATTTATAAAATCAACTTGAGAAAGAGAGAGAGAGAGAGAAAGACAGAACGACAACCGTTTGCAAAAATTTCTGAAGTGCTTTTCATTCAGTTACAAATTGAAACTGTCAGTTGGACTGCAGTTTTGGGTATGCTATTGGATTGCCTGAAACATGAATAGAACTTTGGATTTGTGGCAAGCAGTGGCAGTTGTGGCTCAAATCTCTTGTTACATGGCTTTGTGATGCGTCTGGGGCAGCCTATTGATATTTGAGCTGAAGCCGTCAGTCGTTTGTGGCGCTGGGAAATCAATGAGCATTGCAAGCCTTTGGGGGCCACAAAATTTCATTGATATTTTCATTACATTTTCATTGCATTTCCACACATTTGCACACACAAAGCGACTGATGAAAGTTTTGTGCATAGAAAGGACCAAATGCACAGGCAATAAGTTGCACTCCATTACGCGGTTTTTAATATAGGAAAAACGCATAGCTGAGGAGAGAGTAAGCGAGTGCAAGGGGAAGATAAAAAAAGAGAGAATGAGAGAGAAAATAAGAGATTTCTCGAATTGAGCTGCAGTTTCTTAACGGAAAAGGCAATTTACTACTCGTATTTTGAAGAGGCAACGGCAATGCAGCAGCTGTTTCATTTATTGTTTTGTGCGTTGTCGATAATAGCAATTGAGAGTTGCATTTGCTTTGATTTCCTTTTGTATTAGAGTGTGCTTTTTTATTTGTTATTTTATTGTGCAGCTCCTTTCGCTAAGCTTTTGTTTGCTTTCCATGGTTTGGTCTGGCTTGGCTTGACTCGGCTTGTGGCTGTTAGCGGCTTACGCGGCTTGGCCTCGCCTCGCTTTGTGTGGAAACGTTTGAGAAATGTTATAGCGGCTTGGGGATTTGCGGTTTGTATTATTGCTGTTGCCATCGAATGCTTCTGAGTGCTGCCAATGCAGCTTTTGTCAATTTACTTGGCATTTTCCAGATCCACATTAAGCATACGCACTGTTGCCAATCGATGAATGCAGCAAGTTGAGTTGCGAAGTAGCACTTTTGGGATGAATAGTCTTTTTCGTGGTAAAAGCAGGAAAACAATTAAATATTTCGATCTTCATTAAAAATTTTGTATTGTTATTTGTACGCACCTTTTGCGCATTGCGAAGGCAATATTAAATGATAGTATTTACATTTTAAATTGCGAGTGGTTGAGTTTGGAAGGACTGTTTATATTAATTAAGACGCATTGCGTTAGTAAATGCCGTTCATAGTGTTCCTCGATTCATTGATGTCACTGTTGCATTTGCGCTTGCGGTTACTTGTTATAGCAACTGCAGCAGTTTACAGCAATAATTGTTATCGCTGTTGCGGTTGAAGCTATAACTTGGCTGAAGTTTTTATGGGTGTGGGTCAGACTGCCTCAAATTCGTCAGTTGCAGGAAAACTAGACTTTTCCCATAATTCAGGTATGGTTAAAACCAATTAGGTATCTTTAAAACCAAACATAAAACTGCAAAAAGACCCTTAATGTCCCTTATGATCTCTACGTTGGGTACAAAAATACTCAGGAGTTAGAGCTAGATAAAATGAAGTTACTCGTACATAAAGGGAGAAAATGTTCAAGTCCTTTACACCTTGCTATCCCACCCAGGTCAATTGAGCCTTGTTGGCTTTCACATCCACATTAACCAGATTCAACATGAATTGCTGCTGGTGTTAGTGCACAGCGGGTCGCTTATTTCTATGCTATATGTATGACAGGACTAAATACAGGACAACACAATTCATTGTGTGCCATATCCCGCTGGGTGCTGGCCGCCAGCTTGTCTTTGCACAATATCATTCTCCAGCCACAAACTACGAATATTTTTATTTTTGGTCATCCTATATGTGATGCTGAATGCTGTACTTTTATTTTTTGACCGCCTTTCTGGCTTTGGTCATTTTTGATCTGCTGTAGTAGCTGCTTGAGCTGCGGCTCGCTTTGGTTTGCTGCCGTTTTGGTTTTTATGGCGCGTTTTTTGTAGTTTTTTTTATATTTATTTTCGTGTTTTTTTTTGTTTTTTGTTAAATATATTTACAGAGCTTATCTTTGACCACACGTATGTATGTTGGCAGAGCAAAATTGTTTTTGAAATTGAAAAATTGCAATACAAGCTGAGCTCTGGGGTCAGCTATAGAGTCGGTGTAATACAAAATAATGTGACTACCCGCAGTTCCGCCCACTGTCGCTCCTTTCCCTCACCCTTCAACCCCTCCTCGTGCGTTTTACTCTCAGCTGCGGCATTTTTCTTTTATTTTTTTTTGCCTTGCGCTCGTTTTTCGTGCGGCTTTTGCTTTTATTTTCTTTGTTTAGCATTTTCATTTTTCTGGAAGTGAGCGCAGCGCTTATATTTTTTATAGTAAAGTATAGTATGCTTTAGTATGTTATATAGTATATGTGAAATATGCAGCTCGTAGCTGGGTCGGTCGTTGGTCAAAGCGAGAGAGAGTGAGAGAAAGAGAGAAAGAGAGAGGAAGAAAGCAAGAGAAAATGCTTTGTGTGTTGCTTCTTTCAAGGATGCTGCAGGTGCTCAAAAAGCGTCGACTGCCTGCCTGCCTTTCTTGACTGCAAGTTATGCACATATTTAAATTAAGTGCTTTGCAACACACATATAAATGTACATACGTATATTTTATATTAATATATATATATGTATATAAATATATATATTTTCAAACTCACATATAAATAGATAAATCAAGAAGCATAAATAAAACGTAGCTACAAGCACAACGCTAAAGTGTTGTTAGCCATTGAAAGCCATTTAATGGATATGCACCTACTAAATAGAATAATAATTATTTTTTTTATGCCTTTGCTCCACAACGTTTGGCTTGTCTTTTAACTATTACTACCCTTTTGTTGCTAGAATGTATTCCTTTATGTTTTTATGCTTGGAAATATATTTTTTTATCTGTATTATTTTATAATATTATTTATTTATATATTTTGACAGACTAGGAACTTAGAACTTTCTCTTTGCTTATGTGAGACATTCTTGCAGCAAAAGCTAAACTATTTGAAAACTAAATGTACCTTTATTTGATAGTGATTCCAATACGATGAGAGCATTGGGTTTTAATTATTAATATGATGTTTAGTTTGTTAAATTCATATTAAATTCTCATAGTTAACCTGCGGACAACTTTAAGCGGTAAAGCTCACAGTTGTATAAGCAAGCTTAAAAAGTGTGTTCACAGGGCAAAAGCAGCTTAAGACTAGTGTAAAATTAAAACGCTTATTATCACAATGGGTTAGTCTGTGGCAATTAAATGATTTTTATGCAATCCATTTTAATGTTTGCACAATCGCTTTTAATGCGCACAATTAATTTCGTTATGCTTTGTCGCCTTTGACATGTCTCTGGCTATCTGACACGAACACACGAACACACATACACACAAACACACATACGCACACACACACACACGCACATGTATAATGTAACAATTTGCTAAAATGATGGGGCTTAGAAAATAATTCGATATCGCGGCCAGTTTATAGCCGATTGTCCGAACAAAAAACTGAATCCCAGACCCGGCGGATGTGCGCTTCGAATAATCATTGCATAATTATGGGCGTATTCACATTGAATGTTGCGATTTTGCAATTTTCGGATTTTATGCACAAACGTAATTAAAATTATTTTAATTTACACACACGCACGAATTGAGATAGATTCAGATGTATATTATACATATATTAGGCGATGGTGTTCGAAAGGCCTATAAAAACATTGACATAACATTGGAAATTAATTTTAGCTATGTTCGGCACACCCGAAAAACCATCAGCAAATTGTCAGCGTTTGCGTTTATTTGCTGTTGATTTTATTTGCATCGTTTTTCCCAAAAACTGCTGTGAATTTTCATGTTTACACTAAAGCCGAAATGCATGTGGTTTTCCATTTTTGGCATGCTCGCTTATACCGCTGATAACCTGGCTGTGTGTGTGTGTGTTATTGTGTGCTTGTGTGTGTGCAATTGTGTATGTGATAGGATTAGAGCAACTTTAAATCAGCAACATAAATACAATTCCACTGATTTCAAAAACGTGTTGTGTACTGATAAATTGAATATTTATTTTTATTCAAATTAATTTTTGTAATGGAATGCATAATGTGATGCATAATAATAAATACTTGAATTCCCTTATTTTCTTGGTAATAATATAATATCAATACACAATGTCTGCCCCGTTCACCAGAAAGATCCGAGGTATAACAATTATCAGGGAGTGAGTTAGCCTGGTTAGCGTGCCTAATGAGATTGGTTTCTCAAAGAAGGCATTGAAAACAATTTCAGATTTCAAAGGCTTAAGTGCCCGTCAGCTTCAGAATTCATATTGTTTTTGTAACAGTTTTAAATAGGAATTTAATTATTTTAATAATTATCCATTTAACCTTTTGAGTAATCAAACGGTTGGAGCAGTCGTTTCTGTTTCTGTGCAACAGTTTCTGTTTTCCCTTAACAATCAGAGCAGAAAGAGGGCAGAACAGGGCTTAGAGTAGCAACTATAAATGTGAATGGCATTTGAAATAATAAAAGCACTTGCATTCACAAGACAACAACTTGTGGTGCATCCAGCCTGCCTTGTCCAGGACCTGAGCCTGGTCTGGCAGTCGCCTTTCATTCGTACAACGCGGTCTGACAATCGGACGTGGCCACCAATTAACGCATTGCAATGCTTCCACTTTCAGTATAATGTTCGCACACGTCTCAGCCTCTGCATGTGTGTGTGAGTTTATGTGAGTGTGTGCTTGTGGGTGCATACTATCTACATTTGTTGCGTGTGCATGTGTAGATGGTAGGCATTGTATGTTTTCACAAGAGAATGCAATTTAAATTGCATTAAAATTGATTGAATTCATGGAACGCACTTGCAATGTCTGTTGTCAATGTACATATGTACATATATATGTGTGTCTCTGCAAGCACTCCTCTGAGTGTGTGCGTGTGCGTATATTCTCATTCTCATGCGTGTCGCATGCTTGTTCTGTGCGCCGTTAAGTGGGTAGCATGCTTTAAAGGTTGTTTATACATACTACACAAGCATCTTTGCCTGAGCATTTAGCCTGGACGCGCAGGCTGAAAAGTGCCGGAAATGGAAATCAGTTAAAAATAGCTGAACTAAAGCTTATTGATATTATTTGATTTTGGCAAGTGAAACGATATCTAAGATGTTGAGTGAGAAAGGGACATAAGGTGAAAAAATATTTAAGTTGCATAACAAAGCTCTGCATCCTTTTGAACTAGACAGTATAAGTATTTCTCTATTTAATATGCACAAATATGGGTGTAATTGTTCTATGTTAATGAATGTAATTCAAGAAATGATTATTTATTTTTATTATTTTTAAATATAATAATTATAAGAACTAGTCTTTGACGTTCTTTCTTGTTTGTTTTAAATATATCTATACATAAATGTAAATCCCTGAAAATGCTATAAGACTGTTAACTTGTTCAAGACTGTTAGAAAGTTGATACGACCTTCATTGAATATACTAAAATGCCCATATATAGAGAGTGCACAAAGGTGGCTTAACATAAGTTTTCTTTTATTATATTATCTTTTTTATAAGTTAGTTTTGTTTGAAAACTGTAGAAATGTATTTATCTGTATGTATTAAAAAAAACTGTTAAGAGATATTAAAACAGTTAGTTGAAGGGTATTTGTTATGTATATGTGTGAATGGCTTATAACAGTGCGTGGGGTATTTCTTAGTCGGTAACTATTTATTTCTGTGTAAATATATTATTATGTCGTTATTGTTAATAAAAGCAATTGCAAGCAGAGCAACAACTCGGTGACCGCAGAATTTAACAAAGGTTGCAATTTAACGGGCCCAATCAGATATATAATTGTGTATAAATTTGTATAACTATATATGTGCAATTACACATACGCATAAATATCATGCTGATGTGATCGAGGCAAATAAATCGCCATAAATATTAACGGCTCTGGTATAAAATTAATGCTTTGAATCTTTCTGCTGAGAACGTTTTTTTTTGTTTGTATCCCCTACAAAGGCGGCAATTAATTTGTCAACGAATAGTACATACGATTAAGGGACGGAGAAGGCGTAGTCGGGTGTGATTGAAGGGTTGTCAGCTGGAGAGCCAATGTATTTATGTATTTATTTGCTGCAATTCGTTGTGGGTTTTTGATTTTGCTTCTGCAGCGCGACAATTAATGCGCATTAATGAATTATTAATTTGTGTATGCGCGACTCTGTGCGAAGACCAAAAGTATGCAATTAAATTCTATTTGTTAATTTATGGCTGCCGCCAAATATGCATTGATTATGCAAATGGAATTGGTGTTGATGTTCGATACCGTGCGACAAATATTGCACTCAGCACGTCGCCATGGTCTTAACGAGGCCTTAATCAGCTCAAGTTTTTACACGCAACACACAAGCATATAATATATATATATATATATTTATATTTATACATATTTAATGTATATGGATCAGTATGTGTGGCTTGATATTTTGTTTTAAGCTTTCGCATAAATTGTTAATAGTTAATTGCACTTTTGATGTTTAATCGTCGCATGAGTTGCTTTTCAGTTGACTCAATGGCCAAAAGTGACGCAGCATTTAATTAATTATAATTAGAGTTAATCTTGCGTTTAATTACATTTGAGTGCCTTTGTTGCTGCATTGCATTTTGGCAGCAAAATAATTGAACATAATGAATAAATAAGGAGACGATTGTCTACGAAAATTCGACTTAGCTTAACACTTACTTATCAAACTAATTGCTATTGATTTGCTGCCAGCTAAGGAAACTTAAAAGCAACTATTAAGTTAAAAAAATCAATGGCAATTAAATTGTAGAATTATAGATTGAAAACGATCCAGTTTAGTGTCATAGTGCAATCCGAGCTCTAAATGATCATAGCAGACAACTTCGCAATTCTACTTTAGGTAAACCATTAGCTTTTAACGCAATTTCGTAATCTTTTCGCAATTACAAATAAGTTTCAAAGTTTTGTGGTATCTTTTGGCGGAGTATTTGGGGAAGGGGAGCGGGTTTCAAGCGGACACTCTAAAGTGCAACATCGATAACTTCTGCAACAACTTCAGTTTCTTTTGTTGTCATGATGGCGACCACAAAACTCCACCAGCTTCTAGGGGACCAAGCGGAAAGTTTCGGTGCTAAAACATTTGTAGGTGTAGCCAGCGTGTCCAATGCTTCTTAGTGTTAAGTTACATGTGGTCCAATGTTCAAGTATCTTTGCATCGCCGTATCTACGTATTTTTTATTCACATGCCCCTCTTACACATTGAAATTGTAAATTCGTTGCTGTTATTCGAGGAAAGAAAACGAGCAGAAAAATCAACAAACAAAAGCAAAGTGCCGATTTGTTGTTGTTTTTGTTATTTTGTTTCTTCTTTTTTTTTTGGCTGCTGCTGGTTGTTTTCATTGTTGGCTCAACAAAACTGTTACTTGTTTTTTCAGGCTACCGTTTTGCTTACTTTGGGTTGAGTACAAACACACAAGCATTCAGACTAACATATGTGGGTGTAGGAATAAGGTAAAAGTAAAGAATAATATAAAATAGATAGCTCTGCCTCTATACCCATACATTTGACTGGATAATGGCAACATCTCGAGACGCCGACTCGTTGCACACAATTTATGCTATTCGTATTTGTTTATACAAATTTAATGAATATACATATTGAGATACGTGTACAATGATGGATATCTACTGCCATTGTCTTCGTTCTGAATCATCCCATTTGGCATTCTTACAATTTTAATACCAAAGGCCGTTAGATATTTCATAGAAATTAGGAGAAGTATTTAATTGGATCGAGTTGTAGCAAAGCAGACTGCTATGGCAGAAGTCATTCAAAGCTTTTATGTTTTATCACAACTGTAAACCGTCATTCAAAATATATAAATTCACTCTCACAAATTACTCTACATCAAAATATTCAAATTATCATAAAGAGAAAAGTCAAAAACTGATAAAATGATATGTGAACAAAAAATCCAAAACCTAGAATTGTTAAATTAATTACTTTATACTCTTATGTGTGAAAGATTAAATATTTCGCGTTGAAAATATTTCTGAAGTACAATAGTTCAGCATTGTCTTTTTTTGTTTTAATTAATTTTCCAAACACGTTTTGTAAAAACTAAAAAAAGAACCAAGAAATAATGTAAAAAAAAAACTAGCAAGTCGTGGCTAACAAACAACAAAAATATCAAATAAATAAAATGCAAAAGTATAGTAACTAGCAATGTAGTTTGTTTATGTTAAATGCGCGTCGCATCTGGGCGAGAGTGTGTGTGTGTGGGTGTGACAAAACTTTTGCTTAGCTTAACGCGTGTCCTTGCAACATCGTTGTTGTATGCTATTTTTTTATATTGTAGTTGTAGTTTTTTGTTACTTTAAACAAAAACCGCAGGCAGAGCACCAGGGCTGACTGACAGCGAACTGCGTGCTCTGAGCTGCGAGTTGAAACTTTGCGTTTTGCTTAAGTGACGACGTGCGACAAGCGGCGACCAGGCCTTACGAAGTTTCTATTCTTTCTTTTATTTTCTTTCGCCAACTGTTGTTGCTGCCTGGACTTTTAATATTTAAGCAAGCCAGTCAGTCAGCCATCCAACCAACGTCAGGAAATGCGTCTGCCCGTCTAACTGCTAACACCAACAACAATAAAGGCAAAAGCAGCAGCAGCAGTTGCTGGGGCAGCAACAGAATACACACACGAGCCAAAAAAAATAAAACTTTTTTTGCTGTGGCGCTAGAAGGACATGCTACACCTCGTCGAAGAGCAGTCGCATGCATGGATCGCTTGGTTCTCTCTGGCCAGAACTTCTTAGTTGTTGGTTTCTGTTTTTAAGCAAAGTTGTCACTGTTGGCCCCAAGCGCTACAGTTGTCCCCTTCTATGGCCCACTCCCTTGTGCTTGAGTGCACTTGGACCGTCGAGCATGTCAGTCGCTCGATGTGTGGCTAAATAAATTTACAGCTTGACTGCACTGGTCGAAATGCACAAGCCTGGAACTGTGCTTCGCTAAAAAGAAACTATTTAGTATCTAAAAATTATATATGTATATTTAATATCTTATTATATATGTGAATATATATTATACTCGTTTGCAATGATCAGGTATATATCGAATACAAGTTTTTTAAGAAATTCGCAGACAAAATTTATAGTATTTAGGGCGCAATTGAAATCAAAATTAACTCACAAGCACTTCCATTATTATTTATAAGTTAGTCATAAATATTGCATATTTTTTGGCGCTGGTCGTTTTTAAAAACCAAAAACTTAACAGCAGATAGCGTTAAGTTTAATGATATTCAGACATTGTATTTTTCATCCATGTCTTTTCTTTCTAGTAAGTATCCTAAGCAAGCTAATCACTGTTGCGTTTGATATTGACAGTCGAATTTTGATTTTCCGTTGTTCCCTCGACTAGTTGACTATTTTAATTTGGCGAAAAAAAAAACAAGTAATAGCCAAGCTCGTCGAATTTTAATTTAATTTTATTTTATTCATTAAATATGTCTAAATTATATGTGAAGATGAAAATTAGCAAGAAATCCTCTCAATGGGCTCGAAATTTTATCTTCGCTGACCAAAAAAACTCCATTCTTTCCAACTTAGCAACTATTATATGTATCGTATATATGCGTATGCAGATGTGTGTGGGTAAGTTGGTTATTTGCTTAGCTGTACATAAATAACTTTCAATAGATGTTTAATAATTAAATTACAACTTTTTAACGCAACACAGCTTGGAGTCCTTTGAGTAAACTGAAGTCTTGGTCATGTGTGGAGAAGTGCGGCGAGTGGAAACGGAACAGAAGTTTGAAGAAGGGGGAAGTGGTCATTTCAGTGTCTTGGCCAGTTTGATGTATTGTGGTTGCTATTTGTAGTTTGTATAATTAATGAATGCGGTTCTTATGGAAAAGGGAAAAGGGTTTCACAAAATAGATTGTATAATTGAAATATCGCATCAAATAACTAGGATAAACACAAATGAAGGTTTTATCGATAATATATAACATTGATTTATGTGTTAACACGTCATCAATGAGCCAATCTATTTCGACTAATTTAAGCTATTGTTCTCATTGCGTCTCGTTTAATTGAGTGTTTGATTTAATTATAGACCATTTAAATGCCGTTGCGTCATTAAGCATTGATTACGCGAGCTGATTAATTAGTTGCTTCTCACATATACAACTACTCTCATACACGAACACATACACATACATAGGAACTTCCTAACTGATGATAATTCAACAAAAGTGCGTATAATTATATACTTGTTAGTTTGCTGCTTCAATTGCCATAGAAGATAGAATTATAATCCAATTTAAAAGTGCTTGGCTATACCCTATTTAATCTAAATGGATGCGTTTCTTGGTCTAAAAAATATATACTTTTTGGTTTACAGGGTATTTAGCTGCGTGTCATTTTCTTTCGTCATCAACTTTTAATGATAAAATGTTTAACGGCGCTTAGCTTTTAACTTTTTGCACTTGTCAGTCAAACCGTCTGTCAAACCGTCAGTCAGTTAGCCAGTCAGCCAGTCAATTTGATAGTCTGTAAGTCTGCGTCAGTCGCTTGCCACAAAAACCGCCGCCTCATGATTTAAATTTAATGCAACTTTTGCTTTGCAGCCAAACTGTCGCTGGCACAGACCAACAACAAGAACAGCAACAGCAACACCATAAACAGCTAACGTAAAAGCTATAAAGTCATGGGGAACAGCAGCGCCACTTCCGGCGGTACAGTATCAGGAGTCCGGAGTCAGTAGTCAGGAGTCAGTAGTCAGAGCTCGGGACTCGGCAACACAGAAATGAGGAGTTTTGCCAGCTATTTGGTCACTGCACTTAGTGCACTTCCTTTACTCACACCAGCAGCAGCAACAACACCAATAGCCACATTGGCGTTGGTGATGCTCCAGAGTTGGGGGAATGGTATTCTGCTGCCTTTTTGCTTCTGCGGCTGCAGCTGCACCTCGCGCTCTGCTTTATGCCGGGGCTGATGAAATGCTATGCTTAGTGGTTGAGCGTTGAGATTTCCCAGCAGCTGAAGCCATAGTCACATCAGTCGCCACATTACGTGGGTTGCAGCACGGGTGTCCATGTATGTGTGTGTGCGAGTGTAAGTCATGGATTTCGGTAGTTTTGCTTAAAGTTCAGAGAGCACAATATTAGCTTCAAGTTTGCCGTGTTGATCTGAAATGGTTCATACTTTGCACATATGTATGTACTTCAAGCATACTTATTTCCCAAGTGAATTCTGTATTATCAAAGATATTTAACTGCGCATTTAATTTTCAAATTTGATCCGAGTAGGTTAAAGGGCAACAGCAGTTAGTAGGCGACCCTAATACATGAGCTTTGCTTGAGTGATATAAGAGCTAAACCGTTACAAATCATTCGGATTGTTTAAAAAATAATACGAGCCACAAAATTAGAATCCACAAACTGTTGTTGCGCGCATGTGTGAGTTCGAAAAGAGATGCAATACACAGAGAGAGAGAGAGAACGACAGAGAGAGCGAGAGCAAATGAGATAGCGAGGGCATTTCATGAGAGAGCAGGTGAGAGTAACTGTAACTTGAACTGTAAGCGAACTATCCGTTTGCTCGTGAATGTTGTAAACGGAACACGCACCTATTGTCGTAACGGGGCAGTCGTAAGTATATAGTACGGTAGTTTTTCTGATTATACGGTTCTTTTTCGAATACCATTTCGAGCAGTAGGAAAATCTTATTAATGAATGAACAGCTTAGAAGCTAAAGCAGCAAAGTGGAATTAATGATGGAATATAAGAGAATAGAAGTGGAAATGGAAGTTCAGCTGCCACCGAGTTAAGCTCGGCAACTCAAAGGAGTTCTGGGTCAGCTAAAAGCATGAATCACAACTGACCATAATGAAGATTGGATATTTACAACTGTTTGCTAACTCAAAAGTTTCATTAGCTTATCTTCTGTTAATCTAAGTTAAAGGTGATTAATCGCTCTCATTTTCCTGTGTCTCACTGTCTTTGTTCTTGGGTAAGGTCGTGTTCTTGTAGTCATGCAATGTTAAGGGCCTTCTTTGATGTAATTTTTTGGTGCAGCATACAACATTATTTCCGATATGACTTGCTGCTGTGACAGACAAGTTGCAGCTGCCGAGTAATTTGTATTTTCGGGTTTCCGTTGTAACCGAAAGAGCAGTTCAAAAAGAGAGAGAACGCGAACTCTCGTTCTGAGAGAGCGAAAACGGAGAGATGTATAATGAGTCCCACAAGAATGCGTGGTGGATCTTGTTTTATATATATATGTATGTATCATGAGCATCAATTTCGAATTGAGGTAGGACACTGTTAGAAAATCTAGATGGAGCTTATCTTTATAATTTACTTAAGTGTCTAACAGTTACTCTTATACATGTGTTGTATTTCCCATAAATACGTATGTATATTACATATGAATACTGTGGGCTTGACGACACTTTAAACTGATTTTAAAATTTTTTTTCTGCTGGCGTTGGGTATGTTTTTTTTTGAACTAAAATAATTGCTTTTTTTGATTGATCAATTTAAACGTTAGATTTTCACTTGAAAACTATGCTCTATGTAGCTTACGTTCCAAAAAGAAAACAAACATTTCACTCAACAGAAATCCAAATTACAGAATACTGGTTACTTTGACTGGCTACGCAGTGTGAAAGTTTCGTTAAGTTGCAGCGTAAAGTATGGCACACTTACAAGTCCTCATATCCTTCACAACCCAAATCCTCTTACACTCAGTCACGCATATTCGAAACTCTCCCACGACACGATGCGAATTGCGAATTGGCATAATAGAAGCGTTCGTGCTTTCGAACTTGCGCGGCCCGAAGTTGCCCAAGACTAAAGCGAAATACGAGTCGAGTGTTATGGAAGAGACAGAACGAGAACCAAAGCCAAAGCAAAGTCGCAGCCGCGCGATGTCCGTTCGAATTGCACGAATGGCAATGAATGAAAGTCGCTTTAGTACTGAAAAGGTCGTGGATTTGTGTAGTTGTCGTGTGCGCTGGTGCTCCGTCGTGTGCCGTTTACCGCTTAAATTCAGAAACAGTCGTCGCAGCATGCACGTTCACGTTCACATTCACAATCGAACTCGCGTATCGCGACTTTTTACATTTAATCGTTAATCGTTACAGCCCAATAGCCGTGCAAGCCCAGCCACAATAATCTGTTAATCGAGTGTGCTAAATCAGTGCTGCGAATTCATTAATAACCACAGTCATTAATTGTTGATTGCTGTGTATGCTGCTTATGCCATTTGTGTGTGTGTGTGCGTGCATGTGTGTGCGGAATGTAGTAAGTGCACGTGCAAAAAAGCAAAACATTCTCTGGGCTCTCCACCTTACATTTTTGTGTTGTTATGCAAATTGCGTCGCTTGCTTCAGGCAGCAACAACAACAACAATCTCTAAGTATCCGTATCCGTGTATGTGTGTGTGTGTGCGTGTACATGTGCTTGCATCTGTGTGCGGGCCAAAGTGTGGCATACTTTGCGGCGTTCGCGCCCACAATGCATAAATCAAAATACACATTATTGAGTCATAAATAAAGTTCGCATCGCTCGCGCTTCTCTACTTTAAATAAGGCCCAAGGCGTCAGTGCGCAAAGGCAAGGCCAAAATTGATGCCTGGCATCCGCACAAATACTTTGCCATATTTTTTGCTCAATTGTTTGCCATTGATCCTTGTTGCGCCCATCCTTCCTAACGGCATCCTGCTCTTGCCCTCAAGCCGCCTGCTCAATTGATGATGAGTGCGTCTCGTTTGCTGCATAAAACTTGCTCAATGTTTATACGCCCTCAACGGCAACAGCATCAGCAGCAAATATCACAACAACAACAGCGACAGCAACGCCAGTAACAACAACAACAACAACAAAGAGCACAACAAGATTCCCTCGGGCTGGTTTTATTACAAAGGCCGTAAAAAGCAACCAAAAAAGAAAAAAGAAAAAAAAGCTGAAACAAAAAGCGGAGTAAATGCTACTGAAAGGATACAACGCGACGTACTGTGTAAGTGCATACAATATATTTAGCTACTTAAATATTCCGAAATATACTGACAGCACAATATCGACATGTAGCATACAAATGCCATACAATAATCCCCTATACTCGTACTAAAAGAGATTAGCTTCAATGTCAGTGTTGGAAAGTACCAAGGAGTAGATTGTGACATTTCAATGCCATCGCGAAAGCTTAGCTATAATTGTCTGATTACATTTGGAAAGTCTTGTGTGACTGATATTAAGTAATTCCGTTAAATGGCTACACATACTAAAATAAATGTCTCTCATAGAATACTGTTTATCTTAAATACTTCAAAAACTTTCTGCAAGCATTAAAAACTTGAAGTTGCCCTTAAAACAAATTTTATCGACTTCTTATATTATTTGTTTGATCTACTAAAACTTGTAAGATCTGTAACTTCATAAAAAGGTATAAATAATTATTTTCAGATACAATTTATGAAACAGAACATTTTATATTACATATATTCTCAAAAATAAAGTCAAGAATTAAAACCTGTTTTCGAGAGATCTGCTCGAAATTTTTTTGACAATTCAGGCAAACATTAAAAAAAATACAAATAAATGCTGGTTATATTTAAAGCATTAAAATAGCCCACTCTTAATGGAACTCTAAGACTTTAATTTGATTTCGTAATTATGGCAGTATTTCAGTTCGTTTACTTTTATTCGTATTTGTTTGTACTCACATATAGCGTATACGCAACTTGTGCATTTCTGTGTCAGTCAGAGCGTCAGAATTTGACTCAGTTTTTTTTAAGTGCGAGTGCAAGTGCGAGTGTGTCTGTCATCTGTCATGTTGGTCTGGCCAAAAGTAAGCCATGAAAATCATATTAAAATGCTGTCTGTGCATAACCTTCTTTTTATTTCTTCTATATTCGACGCAGTATATACAAGTTTTTTTGGGTCTAAGTATGCATGTATACATACACAGATAGATATACATACATAAGTAGGGTACATTGTTGCTGTTTCACTTTTGCTGAACACATCGTTACATCCTTAGAGACACACACACACACACACACACATTGCATTGCTGCAGGCGCTTGCCAAATGCGCTTTGTGTTGGAGCCATTGTCAACATGCTGAGGATATTTTTGCATTTTTCGGCTCAGTCAGCGCAACGTGGTTTGGCATAGCGCCAGAGCTACAGACCAGGATGCGCAGCACTGCTCAGATTTGGTCGTCTAAATTATTAAAATACCTCCAGCTTAAGATCGTTGAAAGTTGCACATAAATCACATAACTGGCCAAGGAACAGAATAACCTGGCGTATGCGTAACTTTAAAGTGTCGACAAAAACGTCAAAAGAATGGAAGGACATTTGGGTGATTAAACTTTAAATACAAGTGAACCGAACCGTCCATAACTTTGGAGCAAGTTTAATGCAGCATGTAAATATTGTCGTGGCACACGAAAACTTTCACTGCTGCTTTTGATGACATGTCTCGAGGACAAGGATGAAGAGTATGAGGACGAGGACGACGACGAGAACATGCCAAATGGGATGTGTAGACACGAACAAGATGCATGTATATATGTATTTATATCCCCACAATGGTGACACGTGTGCTGACCTTAAATGAAAAGTTTAACAATTAATTTGAATAGCTGATGAGTTGATGAGGGCTCTGTAAGGTTTTAACTAGCTCCACAATCGATCGATGAGTTAACAAAGTTAACAGATATAATACTTCTTGGAGCCATTCAGCAGGCTTCATAGCTACTTGACTGCCTAACTTATTTGCACAAAAACAACACTGAGCAGTGCAATTGAAATGCTTTTAAACTCAATTGCGTTAACCTGCCCTGTCTCGCATCGACTATCATATTACAGAGCCAGATACAAAGGGCAAACACAATACGAGATGTTAAAAAAGAAAAAAAATCAAGAGAAGCCGGCAACGAGCAAAGGCAGCAGCAACAGAAATCAAAGTGGCAGATATAAGCAAATAATCCATCAAGTGGCATTAACTTGAAACAATAAATTTCACACAGCTGCAGCCGTGATGCATGGTTACAGCCGGGCCATGTCATGTGTGGCAATTGGCTTGCTCACTCGCAAGTTGCCCATCAACCCCATCCAGAAGTCGGCACTTGAAGTGCTTGCCTAATCAGGTTTCAAATGCCTAAACACACACTAACACACACACATACATTACGATTCTTGGTTTGTGATTGCGCTTACATAGGTAGCATTTGGCAGGTGGTTGGTGGCAGGTTGCAGATTGCTGGTGTCGTGTAGCAAGGGTTTAGCTTGTTGGGGTTGCGGATTGGTAATCAAAGCGGCTTAAACCCTGATGCAATGGGAAATGAAATCTGCGCTTTGATTTTACTTACGCTCTTATAATGAGAAAGTTGTAGGCTTTTAGCGGCACTTTTTATTGAAGCATTAGTCTTTCAGTCTAGACAGTTACGATGTTCTTTTTTAAAAATTTATGTTTTTTTTGTTTGTGTTCACTGTTTGAACTTCGATTTAATAAAAGTTTCTTTTAACTTTACATATTTTGAATACGATCTGACTCCACCAATCATCTTTAGATCGATGCGCTTGTGTTAACTACTTTGGATTCTGTGTTGAGCAAAAACACATAGCTGTCTAAATAGTATTAGCTTAAATTAATAATTTTGTTCCGTCTGACATATTAAGAATAATTATTTATATTTGTATTTTCAAAAATTGCACATAATTATAGCTCTCTAAGCTTAAGTTTTATGAACAATTTTTATCCCCTTGCATTCAGCTAAAATAATACTAATTTAAATGCTAAGGTATTCCTAAAAATAGTATTGACATCAAGGCTTCATTGTAAAAAATTTTAAGAAGAATTTTACAACTCAAAATATGTTTTCTGTTTTTAATTGCTTTTCATTTATTTTCTGCAGATTGCGAAAATTCCTTAGAGTGTATTCCACATAAAATTTGGTTATGGAAATGGCTAATAATGGCTAATAATAAGTTTTGATCTAAAATTGAAGCTTTAGCTGGATATTTCGTTTAATTGCCAGAAATTGTTTCAAAATGGCAAACGATGCATGTAATTGGCGATGGTACGTATATTTCGAATTTATATTTTTCAGCAATCGAAAAAGTAAAATTAACTCTGTTTGCTTGCTTCTAAATAAGGCTACTCTATTCTGAATGTTGACCCAGGCAGGAAAAACAGCATCAGCATGAGCATCAAAATAATAAACACAAAAGAGCGAAAAATGCCGACAGGAGAAGTTAACCTAAAGCTGCAGCTGTAAAATGTGAACTCATTCAGATGCTCGACCCAAATCTGCACCCAACAAAAACAACAATAGCAACAAAAAAACCAAGAAATGCAACAGCACAAAACAAAACTCAGCCAGCAGCAAACTCTTAACCAGCTTTCAGTCCAAGTTTGCTAACCAACTTCAGTGGTCAGCCACAGTTATACATACACACATTTACACACACAAAACGTAGGGTGCACCTGGTTTTATAAAGGGTATATTGAATGTGATACACATAAATAATAAAAGTTTTAAAAGCTAATTAGATCTGCAAATATATCTCAGCTTGTAGCTAGCTATACATAGAAGCAGTCAGTTTATATTTAACTAAACTGTTCCAAGATTACAGCTCATCAATAAGTCCCAATCATTTGAAAGTTGCTTAAAACTATGCCAAAATCATCGGGTCAGATTGTAATTTTTATTAGCTTATATACGATTCGTAGGGTATTTCTAAAGTTCTATAGTTGCAGTTGGTCTTAGCCTCGACGAGCGCGGCACGCTTTAGCTGGTTCTCCATTTTGCGGTTTGTTGCTCCGTTTGCTTTTGGGTCAGCTTTTTTGTTTCGCTTTCTCTATGATTCTATACATTTACCGTTGGCATTGTGGGCGCATATTAGCCTGAAATTAAATCAGCCAGCGCGTGGGCAACTTAAAATAATAGCCATTGCTTATTTTTAAGTAAAATATGTACTTTACTCTTAAGTATATTTGAAATAAGCGAGCAGTTGCGGCTGCAAGTACACCTGGCAACTTCATTTCATTTTTGCTCTTTATATCTGGCGGTCTTTTGTTTGCCTGTGTTTATTCATGCTACCTGCTTACGTATTTCCGTTTCCGCTTGGCCCACTCTTTGAGTCAGTCAGGCAACTCTCTTATCGCCTCTGTTTCATTAATATTGCATACCTCGCGGCGCACATTAAAGAATTTTGCTTTTTGATGTTTGTCTAATGCTTAGCTGCAATGTCAACCTAGGTTCACTATAATTTTGAGTTTGATGTGCATTTGATTGCTCGGTTTTATGTCGTCAATATAATTTTCTATTTACTCACTTCATAGACTCTTGTAAATGATATTTATTTGGACTGGCTGATAGTTGTCATATATTAATAATAACAATTAATGAATTGAGGCTCAAGTATCTAAACCCTTGGGGTTATTGATTAATAGCTAAAATCGCTACTCAGTCTAATGACTTGTGTGCTTTTTTAGTTGACAAGGCATGTGTTTGATTAGCCTAGAATGCCTACGCACACACACCCATGAACATTATTGTGTGTTTGTGTGATTATCATACATTTCTTACAAATTTCATTATTGCTACAGCTGAATTATTTATTAAATGTGAGTTGTATCCACGTAGGTGTTCCTGCCGAGTATTGTTATTTTTATTGATTTTATTGTTTTTTTACTAGTGTGCAAAATTACAGGGCTATGACTTTTCTACTTTGACTTCGCTGATTTTGGTATATAACATGGTGATGTGTTTGGAAATAGATAATTCCTCATTAAATTACATTTGGATCATTTACTGAGCTAGTAAACAATGAAATATTATTATTAACATAAAAAAATATTATTGATCAGTTTCTCTGGGGTCATTGAAAGCCGTTTGTAAATTTAAAAATTTTCATTACACGTGGGTCAATTAATTTCTCATTTCTTTCATGCTTCAAGATATATTTATAATTAATTTTGAATTGTTTACTAATGCATCCAATAAATAACTGAGTGAAAATAAATTGAGATTGTACGAAAATTTGACTTTATATAAATGTCTATGTGTTTATGGCACATATATGTAAAAGTAAAATTTTAAATATTCATAAATTTTATCAAAATGAATTCGTAAGCCGCAAAACAAATAAATGGGTTGACAGCAGAAAATTGTCATATGAAATAGGCAACTAAAAATGCCATTCAATTATCTAGAAAGCAAACCAAATATACTCGTACTGTAGAAATTAATTTGACATGTTTGACATTTTGGGCAAACAAATATGGAAATGAAAATCAAAGGCGTTACACAAAAATAATAAATATCTGACAGGAGGTAATAAAGTGCCCACTACTTCACCTGTACTATGTGTATGCAGAAATACAAATAAATGACGAATAAACAGCCAAAATATACAGGGAGGTGGCGTGACAGTCGCTTAACTCTTTAGTTAGCATTGCTTTATACTTATTTGCCGTGCTGTCCAGCTCATTTTCCAGCTCATTTTCAAGGCGAATGTGAATATATTTCATAGTTCTTAGATATTCCCCCTTTGTTTTGCTACATTCTTTTTGGCATAATTTCCTTAACAGTCACGCAATCTTGTGCGTCTCAAGTGTGTGTGTGTGAGTGTGTGCTTGTTTGTCACGCATAAAACGCTGACAGCTAGGCAAACAGATGGCTATTAAAAGCAAACACACGTAAAAAACTAAAACCGAGTCGAGCCTAAAAGTATAAAGCAGAAAAGTCGTGCAAGGACGCACATAATTATGTGAGCATTAGAGTGTTCGTGTGTCTGTGTGTTTGTGCAAAAAAAGCAAAGGATTTGCACAAACCAAACAGTAAAAGCCACAGATGATGATCACCATTGCCAGCAGACCATAATGATGATGATGATGGTGATGTTGATGGTGATGTTGATGGTGACGTGTACAAAGAAAGTAAAGAAAAATGACAGCAGCAGAAAAAAAGCAGGCAACAAAATATTTCCTGTCTACGCTTTAAGATTTCCTAGACACACAAACAGACACACACACTCGCACACAGACTCACATGGTGAAATTGAAAGCGCGTTGCATGTCAGCGACCCTCGCCACGCCCTCTTGTCTGCTTAGGCTTCGCCTATTTGACGAGCATAGATGAAGTTTGTGCCTCGTATGAAAATGATGCTAACACATGCATCATCCTCCTAGGTGTGTGTCTGTTTGTGTGTGTGATGTTGGTAAGCACATTATTTTTGCTGCCTTTTGATATTCCCTTTTTATATATTTTGCACAATTTAGCGCGCCATCAAAATGAAGTAGAAGTTGACTGTTGACTGTTACCGGTTTGCCAATGGCAAAAGTTCTTTTGCTCTCTTCGTCTGTGCATAAGTGTGAGACTGTGTGTTTGTCAGTATACTAAATTATTTGCCTTGCCATTTGGCTGTTGCCTTAGAACTCAGCATATCGTTAAGCCTTTAAAACAAGTTTCTCTTAAAATTTTTGCATTTGTTGCAAAAGTTGCAACTATTTCCAGTTGACGTCCACTTCTGACATAATAATCAATTAATATGCTGTCTAGACCATAACTTCTCATTTTATGAGTGTCAATTTAAATATATTAACCCACAAATAAGCCAGCACTTTAGTTTTCACTTTGCATAAAAACTATGCGCATCAGAAACATTTTTATGTGCAGCACCAAAGCCGAAAGCATATATATTTCATAAATACTTATTATAAACATATATAGTATGTATACATACAAATATATATTATATATGCAAGGTAGTAAATGGTTGCTAAGGCAAGTTTTAATATTGCTTATAAATAAAGTAATTTTCTTACTAATACCACATAGTAGAATATCATAAAAAACGTAGTAAAGAGGGGAAAGCACAAACTATCGCTAAAACTTGTGCTAACAGTTTGGCAAACAGGAAAAAGTTTCACACACTTTTCTTTGCTTTTCATGGCAAAAATCGAAGCGTAATCAAAGCGGTCAAATACAAACAAATGCTTAAGCCCCAACTAAGTAAGTGTGCGTGTACATGTGTGTGTGTATGTGAGAGTGAGGTATAGTGGTACTGTGTGGTGTACGGCGCGTGTGCGGCCCAACCGGAAACGACAGCCAGTTACGTGACTTTTATATTTTCAACGCATTTTTTCTGGGACCAAAGGGAAAGTCTTTGCATACGTATTGAAAGGATTTGCATGAATAGAGAGAATGGATAGAAAGCTGTGATATGCTCGTTAAAAATAAACCCCATGAATGTGATGATTTTTTTGAAAGCTATAGTTGAAGTTCAATATTGCACCTTTGCCGGGGTTTAACTTTGACTTGTGCTCATGCATAGACTTGCGATAAAGCTAAAGGTTACCTGGGGAATATGTTGAGATATAAGATAAAATTAAAAATCAACAGCTTGTCCAGATGAAAGCTTATAAACTTAAAATCAATGGGATTACAGACAAACAGGAAAAGAATGAGAACGAGATTCGAAAAGTCTAATTATAAAAAATGTTCAATATAAGCGACAACAAAGCTGGTGTTAGCTAGCATCTCAATTAGGGCAAATTGGCGTCATTAATGTCAATTGGTTGTCGTGGAGCGGAGGAGCGTAAAGTGTGGCAAATGACAATGAATAGGCAAATGGCAACAACAAAATTAGCGCATGACTTTCACGCGTAAAATTGAAAATCATTGCTGCAACACCTGCCACTTGAGGCAAGCTACTTATTCAGTTGCCACAACCCGCCCTGCCACTCAGCCCGTTTGAACACGAAAAGCATTACGTGATTTTCGTTTATGATTTCTGCTTACTTCTTAAGCACTTCCGTTTCCGCCGCAATGAGCATGACAAGCTGCCGCCATTTTGACTGCATAACACTCACACACACATATTGAACACATTTATATATACATACAATATATATACAAACACACAGTAATACAGAGTTGCCCGTGTCTTTGCCATAAAAATGAATATTTATGCTACACATTTAGGAGACATAAACATGCTGATATATAAGTATTATATATATGGCCATGGTCTGCACTTGTAGCTGTATGAGTACTACATAAGTATATGTACACATACACATATATGTTTGTAGCACATGTACCTATAATATACAGTTGGCATGCATCAAATCGCATCGATTATTGTGTATGTGGAGCAACATTCTACAGCATTGCCAGAATCTCTGGGGATTTAGCACGTGGCTCAGCGTCATTTGTCATGGACAACAGCAGCAGCAGCCGTAGCATTCGAGGGTATGGTGATTTATCATATTTACTGTAGATATATAGAGCAATAGAGAATAGAAAAGTGAGACTGGCGGCGAATAAGGGACAGGGTGGGAGTTTAGTTTAAAGCACAGGTGCAAGAGTTCAGAATTCTAACGCAATTTGTTGCATGGCTGTCGAGCAGCGTTTTATGGTAACACTAGAAACAAGTGCGAGCTCATGCTGAACAACTTTTCTTGCTGGCCAGTCGAGAGAAAGAGGTAAAGAGATAGAGAGCTATTTGTACAGATACACTAAGTAAATAGATAAGTGAGTCTGTCTATGTGTGTGTGTGTTCATAGTTATCCACTGTAAGCATGCAAGTATTCTCTGTGTAAGTGCAAACTCTCATTTTGCATAATATTTAAAAGCTGTAAAGTTAGTACAGCTTATCCTTGTTAGCCACATGCTCATAATTTCATGTTGTCAGCAATATATAAGAAATATATATACATTAATTAAATATGTGCTTTCAGTTGATAGTTTTCTCTGAGAGTGCCTGTTAGTCAAATTCACAAATTTTATAGATTATCCAACAAAGTTTGCTCAATTTTAAAAATATAATATTTAAAGGGATTTTATTAGGGATTTTGTCTACTACAACCAAACAATATAGTCTACATATTAATTATTTTTAATCAATTCTAAATAGTTATTAATTTAATGCTTAACCGATTTCAATTATAATAAAAAGCGATCTTAATATGTATCAAATTTAAGAACTTAAATAGCTGAACTGTATAAAAAGCTTTAAATGTAACTACTATAAAACATTATCATTAATTGGTGTAAATACATATCTATTGTGAGATTTAGCTAAAACCCACATATTTAATTTTAAATCTCTTTCAAATATCGCTGCCTTTCATCTTGGTATACATCGAAATGCTTTTAAATTATTTGCTCTACGAGTAACTCGCACTAATCGCTGTCTACACACAAACGAACACCCACACAGTCATATATAAGCAAGTTGAATTCAGCAACCACATAATAATGTGGCAGTCATTTTGAAATTCAGATTTGCTAATGAAATTCCATTTTAAAATTGATTTAAAATCTCAGCTGAAACTATAAATCTATACACACACAGACAGACCGAATGGCAGACGGAATGTGAGTTATACCCACAAATGCATTGGGATTAATAAAAATCAGCAAACAAATCGCATAAATTACTTATGAAAGATATTAGGTTGCCTCCGGCTGCTCTGCCTAATTTTCAAACGAAAAGCGCACATCAAACGCTTAATTGCGTACACAAAATGGCGGAGAGCAGTACATGGCAGCATTTCCTGCCACTTTCGTAGCCCCAAGTTATTTAGAATAGCAGCAAAGAGCAAAATCAGAAAGAAAATCTTCCCTGATACCGAAGTTATTTAGCTCTTACATATTATATAAAAAGAGTATTAAGAAATTATACAGAAAAAACATTTTATTTTATGTAAATAAATTTATGTTCTTGATCAGACAAATATTGTACTTTTAGTTCATTAAAAATTTGTTTTTTTAAAAATCCATAAATATTTTTTTTACTGTCAAATTGAATTTAATATTTCACCTATCAACAAAAAACATAATTTAGCTAACATTAAAGACATATACCTAATCCAGCTATGTTGTCAAAGTAAAGGGAGTATAAAAAGCACATAAGACATAAGTTAAGGAAACTGAAAATATTGCAAAAATAAGAAAACCCATAAATAAGTAACTATAATCGATGGATGATGGTACAGTATTAGCATTAATCCCACTCTACAATTGCGTATGTGTGTGTGTATAAAATAATATAGACGATTAAGCATTTTGCGTGGCACACAGACGACAAGAAAAACATACAACAGCAGAAACAGAGAGGTAGAGAGAAAAAAATAAAGAGAGAGAGGGCAGAAGTCAGTGAATGGAAATGTGTTTGCATATTGAGAGCTTGAAACGATTTGTGGCCTTTAATGTGCCTGCGTGGCACAACATAAGTGAACGGTAAATGTAACTGAAAAGGCTCTTGTATTAGTGCATGTGTGTCTGTGTGTGCTGAAGTGTGTGTAATTTGATTGCCCGGCATGCTGAAATGGCAAAGCTTTTCATTTCTCCCGCATACTCAGGCAGCTTTTCGCCGCTGCTTATTTATTTATTTGCTACTTGAGTGTTTGCTTAAGTGTGCTTGTGTGTGTGTGTGCAAGTGCGCGCGTGTCTCGAGGTGAGCTTTAATCGAATCAATAATTCAATTTTCGGCATAATTTTGCGCTGATTTTGATTGATTCACACACGTTGCAGTTGCCGAGTCTGGGCGCGGCTCATGCGGCGTATGCGCAATGCGTTAGCGGAACATAAAGTATCGTGTGACACTTTTCTTGTCGACTTGAATCATTTTCTTAAGCTGAGCATCATGTGAGTATGTGTGTGTGGGCACACAAAAAGTGTGTTTGCTTAATTTGATCGATGTCTTTGTGGTTGTTGCTGCCAAACACCGCCCAAAAAAAAGGAGACAATGCTTTTTGTGGTGATGGCACTTGTTAAACTAAGGCGACAGCAGCTACATCAAAGCACATTAGTTTGTATGGCACACAAATTGGTTAGGCAGGCACTTTACACACCAGTACACACCTACATACCTACAAACCTACACTCACACTCACAGACACATACACCTGCATGCATACATGCTATCAGAATCTAAATCTGCCGTGTGCTCCATTTTTCGTTGGCAGAAACAAAAGCTGACGAATACAACAGCTCTAAATTGGGCTAACGTTGAGTGCAAAGCGCCCAAAAAGCAACGTGTCGCTGTGGGGCATTGCAAAAGCTGACATTTATGCGGGACTGGGAAAGGAGAGAATGGAATGGAGGGCGTGTGTTGTTGATAGCGCCTGATATTCCGAGGCTGGCTTTGATGGCGGCACTTTTTGTCTATGCCCAATCAAGGCTGAAGTCCTTGTGACTTCGGGCCAAGCATCCTTTGCAGCTCGTTGACGCTGCTGTTGCTGCTGTCGCTATCATGTTGTACATTCAACCGGCAGGCACTTTACCATCTTTGACATATGACAAAAGCAAAACAATGTGCAACATTTCAGCATTCGCCGATCATCCCTCGAAACCTATGGGATGGGCAAGATATAAGCTCATTAGGCTAAGGAGCCATTTGCTTAATTACAATACCAGGAATTCTTTATTTTTCAGTGCTGTTGCCAGCACAACCGTCGGGTTGCCACGACAACAGCAGCTCAACTGCCAGTGCCACTCCTTTTAATTATAATTTAAAGACACGACTTACAAGCTGAAGCAAATTATTTAAATTTGACGCGCAAAACTTTTCAATTCGCCCCCTTTTTTCAGTCATAATTGCAAAATCAATGGATTCAAATTCAAATAATTACACAAAAGTTTTACGGGCATAACGAATGCTCAACATCTGGTAATTAAAATGCTTATTTTAAAAAGATAAAATTCGAAAGATACTGAACAAAGCATATATATATGAACAGATAATAAATAGTTAAATGACCATTCAAACTGAAGAGTTTTTCAAGTAGCCAGAGTCGGCTGAAGTCAAGCTAGCAGATGCTGCAAAGCAAACCATTTAATATCTCTGACAACGAAAGCTGTAAACAAACTGTGAGCTATCCCGCTATTGGCAAATAAAAATCGATATTGTTTTGTCGCTGGCAGCGGCAGCAACAAGAACAGCACCATCAACGGGAACAAATAAAATAAATGAAACATAACAGGCAGAGAAACAGATTGAAAGACAAAGCCAATAAAAAAAGGCAGCGATAGCAAAAGATGCCAACACCAGAAGCAGCAACAACAGCATCCAGAAAGGAGCTGCAGAATACCAGGCAGTCAGACATAAGACAAATATACGGACAGACAGACAGAAAGAAGAGTCGTTGCTATTTGATGTCGTGTTAAAGAATTGCGTTCTGTTTGTTATGGCCAAGGAGAGGCACAGAGGGACAGAAACAAACACACATCCTCTGACACTTGAGCTGTTGCAAATTGGTAAATTGCTAAAGGTCATGGAATTTATTTATTAGCGATTGCCGATAAAATGGCAAATATGTTAACTAATTGACAGTCCCCAGAGGACCGAAGTCCTGAGTCTGTGAATACTCTTAGGCCTATGCCAATCTACACAGAAAGTAGCAACTGATTCGCTATAATGAGTGATCAACACATGACATACGTTGTTAATTTTCCGACTGTCGATCTAAGATAGGAATTAGACTAATGATCAGCTGCATGGAGACAAATTGACTTTTGGTTGGATGATGAGATTAGCTGAACTCCTAATGTTCACTACTTTTTGTTGGCAGTTACATGCTGATTAAGCAGCTAACTAACTGTAATTGATGATTATGGTAATTTACATATATTTATCTAATTGTTATCCGCATTTTTAGTGTATGTATTATCATGATTTCTAAATCGCAAGATTTTTGTGCCGTAAAAATAATATTAGTTCAATAGTATTGTAATAGTTAATTTCAGGTTTCTTTCTATATGTTTACTAGTTATGTCAAAATTCACCGAAAAATCGCTATTTGATTTTTGGGAAGAAATTTTCTAATATTTTAGCTCGATAATTTTTTTTACTACCAATTAAGTTAGTTAAATCGATTTTCATGGAAAATCCAACAACTCACTGAAGTTGGTTAGTTAATCTTCGTAGATAATTAGCAGAATAGAGTTCACTTAGTTATGACATGGGGATTTGTTTAAAAGCTAGGGGCATCTCATTTGCTTAAAAGTCGATACCTTGAGATACATAATTGTTTCTACGAAATAAATTTAAAAAAATATTTAAATGCAGAATGAATTAAAATAACATTCCGCTCGGCAATCGGGTCAACCGCTTTTGGATCTTACATGTCAAAGTGAAAGCGGGTATTTTGTATTTATAATTATGCTTTCCTTTACTTTTTTTTAAATAACTAAATTTTTAATTCTTAACTAATTTTGTATTGATTTTGGATATTTACTTGATTTGGATTTACATCACTTATATTTACAAACATTAAATCACACGAAAAGTGCCGAAATTATCTAAGCTAAGGAACTGCCTCTCTACTCGTTTACTCTCACAATTAATATGGGTCCTGTCAACGAATTATATTCCGGTCCCTGTTCATATCCTTGTAAAGTTAGCACACAACCTGAGCACAACCATCAAAGTGCAGCGACATATTGAAACTTGACAAACAGTTGGCTTTGTCGATGCATTCGACAGGGGGAGGGGAATGGTTAGTAACCACCAAAAGTAGAGCCCACAAAGGGGTTTTGTGTATGTGTGACTGTGTGGGTGTGTGTGAGTGTGTGTATGTGTGCGTATAGCACGGGTGCTTTGTGTGACGCAAAAATTTGAGCCAACGAGCGCGTGCCAAGTTTCAAAGGCCTACGAACTGTTGCCATCCATGCCCACCAACATTTGAGCGGTAGGAAAAACAGCGTGTACAAAGGCTATAGAGACTGCAGACCGAGTATCAGAGGGTGCAGCCAGCCTGCCATCCTCTTTGGGTATTATAAATCAAAGCAGCCATTTCAGCCATTTGGCCTATGTAAAATTAGTTGCGTAAATCCCAACACGAGAACGTACTTGACTCAACCGTCTAAACGTGCAACAGCCGCAGCAGCAACAGCAGCAGCAGCAGAAGAACCGGCAGCACCGACAAATTAAGCAAAAAGCTGAAAGTTATATAACTAAGCGAGATCGCAAAGAGAGAAAAGGGAAATGAAAATGAGAGCAGCTTAAATGGTAGTCGGCTTGCTCAACTATGTGCCTAACGTAACTCTCAGCGTGTGTAATAAACCAGCACTAACCCATGTCCTTTCTCTCCTATACATGCACATACACCCTATCACAGACACACATACGTGTCAGATGTCAGGGCTGACGGTGTCGCCACGGAGTCTTTTGGGAAATTAAAGCGTGTGGAGCAAAAAGTGCCTGGCTTCATGTTAATTTTCATTAAAATTATATTAACTTGTAATGTGGCTGCCAGCAGCGTGCACAGAACACACAGCACAGGCCGACTGACGGTGGACGGAGGATGCAGGACACAAGACTCAGCGGGATCCAGGCTGGCGACAAATTTTTTAGTGCCCTTGCAAGTTTATCTGGCAGAAGTGAGCGCGCGTGTGTGTGCTTGCCTGTATGCTTGTTCATTTGTATGAGAGTGCAAATCCTGCGGGACACTTAAAATATTTAAATGCGCAAAATAATAAATTAGCAATTTTCCAAAACTAAACGCAATACAAAACTTTTCTACTACCCGCTTTTCTCTCACAGCTTTTAGGGTTAGCCAACAAACTGCTGACCCCCGATCCCAATGCTTCGCATACTAATTCTTTGTATGCCACGAACTGTCTCTCTATCACTTTCTCTCTGACAGTTGAGACCCTCAACTAGGTCAGCCGGACAATTATTCCCGTGACAATTAGTAAATACTAAAGCCATAAGTTAAATAATGAAAGTGAATGCAAAGCAAAGAATTTCACATAGTTAACGATACGAATATGACCGATTGGTTGTATATTCTTTTTCTTCTTTGTGTCCGAACTTATACTTTATTCTTTTACGGACGGAAGGCGCGTACTATCTGATGAGTAATACTCTACAGCTGCTCAGACACCTCCTTGTAATGCATAAAAAGTTACTTCACAGTAATAATTGGGATCATTTAAAGTTTAATATTTAATACATCAAATGACTTTTACTATTAGCACAACTGTTATAATTGTTATTGTCGCAAAGCGCACATTCTAACTCTTATGGACGGATCCTGACAGTTCTATGACTTTAATAATGCTAGGTGTTTGTTTGATGGCGATGACTAACGTGCGCTTTATGAGTCCTCTGCTCAGCTATGGCCATTTATTATGTTGGCATATAAACAATATTTTATTTAACATCATTGTCAGCGTGTCCATGTATCAGTGTGCTTACTTGCATGTATGTATGAGTGTTTGTCAGTAGAAGACTATAAAAATTGTCAGCTTGGCTTCTGTGCCGCGGTGCGGACTCTTAAGCACAGTGCTGTGAATTATTTCACGCTTTGCTTTATTATAAAACACTTTTATGTTTATGTCTTCATATAACCCAAACATTTTGAGTGTCGTTGCACACATGAGCACACATATATACTCAAACCGCAGCTTCCGTTTCCGGTGCGACAAGCGGCATTGTTTTTGCCACCGCTTGACTTGGCCTTGTCTCACTTTTCATTGCTCTTCCCACATGGGCTGTAAACATAAATTTGATGCGGCCAGCACATGAAACGTTTTGTGGCAGCCGCGTGACAATAAAGCGCGTCATAATAATAACGAAACGCACAAGCATGTCAAAATCAATGGACGAGTATCGAGTCGGAAGAGCAAAACAGTTAAACAGTCCGCGACAATGATACATTTAACAGGCCTAGAAAGATAGGCAGTAAGTGTTAAATACGGAAAAATAGTAGGTAGAAGAGAGTGACAGGGAGAGCTGGCTAAAGGGCTGCCGGTTGCCATAAAAAACGCGGGCGAGTTAATTAAAACAAAACATTTTCAATTAAAAGCGGAAGGCAGTGCCAGCAGGGCAGAGCAATAGCAGCTGCGGCTGCTGATGCAATAGATACAAAAGCACACACATGCAAACCGCAAGAAACATTCACACCTACTCATTCACATTCACACACACACGTGCATATACGGACATTAACAAAACAAGCGGCGTTTACGTTTCGTTGCGCAAGTTTTGCTTGTTATTGCAACAAAAAAGTGCAGCATACTTATGTGGGCGGCGACAGCAACAGCTGTTATTTTCAAAAGTATGTGTTAATATGTGTGTGAGTACGTATGTGTGTGCATGAGCGTGTGTGTGTGCATGCAATGGAAAGAGTTATTGTCATTGCAGCTGTTGCTCATGCTGCTGTTATTGTTTTTATTATAGTTGTTTTCACAGCACGATGTCAACAGGCAACAGCCTTATGAATATATTTAAATAAAATTATATAATGTGCCCCCCTTTCGCTCTCTTTCCCTCACCAATTATCTCTCTCTCTTTCGCTCATTTATTCTGTGAATCATTTAAACCATTCTCCCAGCCATGGCTTTTAAACATGAGATTATCAGAAAATAGCAATATACATTAACAAATTAACTAAAAACAAGAAAGAAAGGTTATATTTGGCATGCCGTAGTAGATCTCAAATGATAGTTTATATGACAGGGGTAATAGATAGTAATCCGTCAAAATAAAATAAAATATTTTTTAACAAATTTAAGATATCAAAAAAATTTTGTTTTGGTATATTAAGTTTTTTAGTATTATTATTTAAATATTAATGTAAATAATGACTTATTTTTCTTGAGCTCTGAACTTTATCTGATCCCGTACTGATTACTAAGTATAGTTGGTTTAATCATAATAAGAAAAATAATTCAACAGAATAGTCAAGCACAAAATCAAATTTTGTAACTTCCAAAGAAATTGCATTACATATTCCACTTTCTAGATAAGCCCAAATACTCGTAACACGAACCGCAATACAAGTACAATACCATTGCGAATGCTGAAACCGAAACAATCAATCAATCAGTGAAAACAATCAACATGATTAACTCGTGTCCATTTTAATTAGGCAATCGCACACGCAAACACAGACACAAGGTCAGGATCTGCATTTGAGCGTGAAAAAGTTGTTAACACGCTGTCCGCATATCACAGACCATTGTTTAGGTTCGAGGTTTGTTCTTGAGTTTCTGCCGTGTGAGCAGCTTAGATTAATGGCCGGTCAACCACAAAACTGTGCCATGTCCAGTCCATGTGCATGACGCTTATCAGTAAAAGAAGAGGGGGGCGAAAATATTCGCGTTTAGGTAAACAATAGCAGTTGACTATATTTGGCTACACGTGTCTATATTTGTTATTGTCACAAACTCATATTTTTTCAACATTTCTTTTGTCACAGGAGAGCCGCAAATAACCACAAGCCCGAAAGTAGCGGTCGGATGCATATTATAAAAATAAAAAGACATAAATAGCGTCTAAGTGCGCCATAGATAAAACTCAGAGACACAGACAGACAGTCCCGTATTTTCCCAACCCAACCCCAGCCGAAAACCCAATCCACGTCGCGTTGCCTGTCTGTGTGGAAGACGCAGACAAATTATGGACAAATTACGTCGACCTGGAAATGAGCAACGGCCGTGGAGCTGCTGGCTCATTATATACGCTGCGATAGATGCGTCCTTGTTGTCGCAAAACCCACACCACTCTGCCCCACCCAACCTTCCGCCCGCGCACGGAACACTGCCGCCCATTTCCTCGTTCCTTCGCTCGCACTGTTGGCATGCGTTTGGCGTTTGTCGACTGTTTGGCTTTAGCTTTGGCCTGACTATATTTAAACTAGAGGAGGAAGTCAGCGTCAGGAATTTGCTGAGCCGGCTGGTTAGTTTTTTCATATGAATGCATGTGTGTGTTCATGTGTTCGTGTGAGTTGAGCTTTTTTGCCGTGCCACTTCCGGTCGTTTGTCGCAATTTTTATAATACGGTCCTCTGCTAGCGGCAAGTTGTTGATTTCGCGGCTGCCCTTCCTCTTCAACAATCCCAGAACTGTTTTCTATACCCGTTACTTTATGAGTATAGATGAATATAGTATTCGTTGATTTTAGAGACTGTTAGAGATTTAGCAACCTTATTTGGCACGCAAACTTTAATAATTCCCAGCCAGATCAAGATTGTTTAAAATTTGGTGATAAACATATTTGAAAGCTATTCATTTTTTTATTAAATAAACAATTTATAGATGTTTTGGGTTTTAATCATCACAAGCCTACAAGTACGTAGTCGTTTTCATAAATTTATAAATAGGTTAAACATATAAAATTGATTCAGTAACGGGTATCCCATAGTCGGGGTCTCGACTGTTGCATTCCTACTTGTTTTAATTTAACAACATTGCAAATATTTAGGTCGCAGGCACGCCCCCTTCCCTGCCACTTTCAATATTAAAAAAGCAAGTTAAAACAATTTCTTCTGTGTAACTGAAAAAAATAACAGAATAAATATATACAAAAAAATTCGAACACAACGATTTTATTTGCAGTTCTTCTTTTTGGTTGAAGTTCAGCTGAGCTTATAGTTAAAACGAATAGGGGCGTGGACAGTCATAGTAGGCAGCTAGCGGCAAGGGATAAGCCTCGTCGGCCTTTTGCCGGAAATTGAGGCAGCAACAGAAAATAAGAGCAAAAGGAAATTGTTTCCACTGCAGCTGCAGGTGCAACATTTTCAGCTGAATTTCAGTTTACCTCGTTTTGATTTAACAAAATGCTCAAGTTGAGGCGTTGTAAATATATAGTATGTAAATTCATAAAATATTCAAGAGACAGGCTTTTAAAAAATTGCTTAAAATTTTATGTTGTAGCCTGCTGGAAGAGTGGGTTGCGTGGACTGGCTATGTAAGGCCGAGGAGAAGAAAAGCTATGCATATGCGGACTGCTATTGATTGAAGTGGGCCCTGCTCTGTTGTCGACAGTTTAATTCTTAAAGCAATCGATACAGAAAGCTATAATACAATAATAATAGCACTGTTTAGTTTTAGTTTTATAATATATTTATATTTTTAGCCTTTCACTTACTCAAACCATCTACCTATGCTATTATCTGCAACTTTTAGAGTTTCAAAAGCTTATAGCTCAAAAATTTAATCACATGCAAATAAAATAGAATACGAAAAGAAAAAACTCAACAAGACAACGTCACGAGCACGAAAACCCAATGACAAATCGCTACATTTGTCACTTTTAAAAAGCATGTCAAGCGACTAAATTACCTTTGTGTTCCGTCTGTCTTTCTGTCTGTGGTTATATGTATCTAAAAGCGTATGTGGTATGCTTATTGATTTCGCATTTTCTAAACTTTTTTGACTATCCTGCGCTTGACTTTTGTATTGCTTTGTGCATTGCCATCTTGCCGACTTTTACTTTGTTACGAGTATAAAATTCGACCGCAATTCATTTGAATTCAATTGTCGCACGGCTAACAACAAAAGCTAAAGTAACCATGCGGGTGTATGAGTGACTGTTCTCATGTGTGTGTATGTGTGCGCGTGTGTTGCATTTCCGGAAAACGTAGTAGCTGCTGACCCGCAGAACCTGAACCAACAGAACTAATACCAGCTCCCTCTCCCAGTGTTGCATTATGCATTTTGCTATTAAATTTAATGTGATTTAGACGATGAGACAGTCATACGGGAATAGAAAAAGATGGCACCATATCCCAAGCCAAAATGCTCGAGGGGTCATGAACTAAGTTTATTGTGCACATTTAAATGAAATTGCTGCGCTCAATTTATGTGCTAAACGCCATGAGGCATTCACAGGCAGGCATTCACAAACATATTCACAGGCACTCACAGACATTCCCAGGCGAGCAGGCAAAACGACTTTATAGTAAGAGGAAAGACTATCATACTACTCGTAGTTGTATATGGTAAAACAGAGCAGCAAGAATATTCACCCAATTCGAGTGCATTCGCTGCTTATTCATTTCTATTCGCTATGCTGCAGCGTGCACGGAGCAATAGTTTTATGAATATCGTTTTTGTTGCCATTTTTTTGTTGCTGTTGTCATTATTGTTGTTATTATTGTTGTTTTTTGTTCGTCTGAAATGTGTGCATATTGTTGGCATAATTGAATACTTTTTGTTGCTGTTCAGCATTGGCCAAGTTTTTGCCAACGTGTTCACAGTCTAATGTGGCATTTGTTGACTCTTTAATATGCACTTTGCAATGGGTTCAGTGACTAGCGTATGGTTTAAATTTGTCAGGCAAAAAGACTTTTAAATTAAGTTTCCTAATTGATTATAATTGTCAAATGAATTGAGTCTTATTAATTACCTATATGCGAAGAATGAAGAAACACCTTAAGGAACGCAAGGCAAACTAAAATGGAAAAATATTAACTTAAATTTTCTTTATGAATCTGTAAGTTAATCTCCACTGTTTTATATGCATATTGTTGGTAACCAAAAAGGAACTGTTAATCGCATTAGATTATCTGCAATCTATTTTGCGGTTTTGGTTAAAACTTTTACTTTAGACTACACGCTCGTACTACTGCCAAATAGCACTAGTTTAGCACTAGTTAGCAACTAACAACTACTTTGCCCAAGTTTGCTCCTCTACGCAATATCTCTCTCAATAAACACTTGCACAGCTCTTAATTACCCAATGCAAACTTAGTCAACGCAACTCACTGTAGGGAGCTGAAGGTGGGAGCTGACTGACTGAAGGACCGACTATGTGGAACTTGTCTCCATCTGGCGGTTGATCCCAGTTGGCATTTGCTTTGAGTGGGCCAGAAACTTGAGGTTGCGACGAGGCAGTCACCGGAATGTCATGCAAGTTTGTCAGTTTGTTCAAGCTGCGTGTTAAACAAAAAACGTGGAGAAACTTTCAAGTCAAAGTTTTCCTGACTTCTTTGTCAATTACCTGTAGTCGTAGTTGTTACCAAGAGCCTGTAAAACTATCAGACAAGCCTGGCAAGAGTTCGTACAGAAAAGAGCACAACAATATGAACCTATTGACATTTCGATTGCGTATGTCTGGAAGAATTTCATATGGGTCATGTTTACATGGCACGTGCTCGCGGTTGACTCACATGAGCTGTTGAGTTTTCCCAGTCGCACACTCACTCACATACTCAATTAATGTGGTGTGCGAAAAGTTTTGGCTATTCATTTGCTTAGACGAGGCACATCAGCCCCACACATCAGTCACAGCAGATTGTATATAATTTACGAGCCAACTGTGTGATGCCTGGACAGAGAAAATCTATCATTATTGATTGGCATCAGGGTTTCATTCTCTATTTCTCTCACTCTCCATTTTTTCTCTTTCTCTTTCTATCTCTACATCTATTCTCTACGTGGCATTATGTAATAGCTGGCCAAAATAATGGCCATTTATTTATAGCCTAATCCCAAAACGCTCCGGCGTTGCATAAAAGCATGATACAATTACAATGTTTTGTACTAAACACATGAATTCCGTCTTCTTTTCTTTAATTGCAGGAACGCGGAATCACATACATTTTCAGGCACTGTGGTAACATGGCAGAAGGATTAGAAATTACATTCTAAGCCGAATTAAAATGAAAATAACATTAAAAGAAGTTCAGAATGTGCAACACGTGCGCGTTTTGTTTTAAATATTAATAAACATACACCCTCACATATGACAACTGATAAGTGTGTGGGTGGAAGAGAAGCGCCACTAAAGTTACTTGGTAGCCTCGTGAAATTCTATTAAAAATTCATCTTTACGGTTATGTGTTTGACAAAAAAAGCGAATAAATAAAAACCAGCAACAAAAAATAAACAAAAGCAACATAAGCAAACAACAACATCGGCATCAGTAGCTGAAAAAGGGCGACTGTTTGTAAATATTAAAATGAATTTATGTAGAGCGCAAAAGTTTTAATTAAGTGAAAAAATTAAAGCAAAAACAAAAAGGATTGAAGCCCGAGTACACCAACAACAATAACGTATAAAATTTATTTGATAAAAAATCTACAAAGCGGGAGCAAAAATTGTCGCCAACACTCACACATCCAACCACAGACACAAGAGCGCAAAAAGCCAGCAAATCATTTGGCTTCTGTGTATGGGCAAGTGTATGATGTGTACACAAACTCGTATCTGAAATGATGTTTGCACAAAATGAAGCAAATGTATTTAAATTTTTTATACCCACGTAGCTTCTCTACCTGTTCAGTACTTACACATCTATAGAGAGTTTGCGTATAGCAATTTAATTATAAATTGGAACAGTGAAATAGCAAAGCCAAAGGACCAAAATGAAGGAGTCACTGAAAAGCAACCCGATGGTCATCTGCATCATCATTGGTATCCTACAGCTAACCGAGATTAAGACCCACGAGCACAGTGATGGTTACAAGCCAGGTAAACAATAATATATTCGCAATTTAATATTAAGGAGCACAGAAATTTCAAGACTTTTAATTAACAGTTAACCAGTTTACCCCGTGGTTTATATTTCAATATTCAAGATATATTTAATATCGATATAATTTAAATTATTATTTGTTTGATAGGTTCACAATAAGGAACATACTATATAATTTTATATATAAAATTTTATAAAAATTTACTATTACTTGTGCAGGCGAGAAAAATCAATTTTGTATTCGAAAAGTGTTTCCTTAATTTTTATACTGTTTTCCGACTGACAAAGAATCTTCCAAGCATTTAAGATATTAAATTTAATTATGCAGCAAAGTCATGAAATTTTAATTGCTCATTTTAAACTTTTTTAAGGCTTTTTTGTTTGTTTACTCGAGCTAAGAAGAAACTCGATAGTCTGTGAAAACAACAAAATGATGATATGCATGATTTTAATGAGCTTAATCAAGATAAAATAAACTTTTCAAGTAATCAGTTTCACTTTTACTTATGCTATTCTTAGACTTAGGCATATATTTAAAAATTCTCTGTGTTACTGTGTTAATTACAATAATTATTTCCTTTATTGATAAACTGAAAACCACTTTTGATCTTATACAAAACATCACTTGATTGTACTACGATAACATTAATATTTTTGTGCAAATATGTATATTTGCAGGAATTTCAGTATATTTATTTATTTGCGGATAAAATTACGTTCGTTCATTTATCTTTCATGATATCTATATTAAAAAATTCCCAGCATTCCTCAGTGTTTTCAAGCCATTGTTTCAACAACAAAAAATCGTGCACTAAATTGTTGTTTAAATGCAGCATTTAACTACAATTTACCATTCTTTTGTAGTATTTGAGATATAGCGCGAGAAATGAAATGCGGACCGAAAAATTTTTATGTTCATCATTTAAAAATGCGGTAATAATTTTTTTTGTTCGGAAATGAACAAATGGTGAAGCAAACGAGAGGCATAAATGTTAAATTAATAAATATAAAATTATGCAATTTACACAACTTCATTATTAACTTTTTTCCAAGAGCGACATGTGCCCAGTGCTTGTTTATTGCTCTTGTTGTTATTGGAATTTTTTGTGTAGTCACAAATCCAAAGCCGTCACCTGCGTCACCTGCTTTATTGGGCGCCCGTTTAGCCCAGCCTGTTCGTGCAACTCCCTGACCCTGTCGTTGTCCCTGCGGTAGCTACTTTGCCTGGCTGCTTAAAAAAATGCATAAATTCTCATTTTTATGTGTCTGTGTTGGACTTTACATTAGCTGTTGTTGCTGCAGCTGATTATCCCCAGAGTGCTATATAAAAATTTCTGCTCGCACTTTGTTGTTGATCTCTTACTTTCGTTGCATGTTTAAATTTATTGCGCTGCTCACTATTTCCATGACCATGGGAATATGTTTTTAAAGTAAATTTAACGTAAATTGAGCTAACTAAATAATTTCGTTTGCAGAGCGGATGCTATAAATTGCCAATATAAAACCTATCCAAACAGAGTGATTGATAAAAAATTTACTACATATAATCAACGCGTTTTTATATCTAGACCAATACTTTTGGTATACCTTAAAGGATAGGAACTATTTTTATGTTATTATAGTCCCTTTTAACCTTAAAAATGCTTCAATTCAATTTCAAATGCTCGTTGCCGTGACGCTTACATAATAATTAGTAAAATAAATTGCACCTTAGTACACAGAAAGCAACATGAAGAGCGCAATGACAAAGAGTAAATACAGCCCAGCAGGCAAAGTACTAGGGGTATTTTCATACCTGGCTAAAAGGTGCATCAAATGGCCACGTCAAATGCACGTCCAAACAACACTTAGAGTTTGCTTTAAGTCCTCAGCGTTTCCATTCCCTGCGTCTCTTATACTTCTATCCTTCGTCGTCAGCAAATTATTTTCCATCATTTTTCACGCAAAATGCTTACAGTTTTTGCGTTGCCGCTACATACATACATACTTATGGTAGAGAGGGGAAAAGCAACGGCGACGGCATCGTCATGTCTCCGTTTCTTCTTGTCGACATAGACATAGACCATTCTTGTCAACAGTCGACGTTCGTGCCCTTCTCCGTGTATTTGTCCGTGTCCGTTTCGGTGTCACTGTTCGCGTTGCTGCTCGATGGCAGGCGCCAGGCTGCCCACGACAGCAGCTGGTCTGGTTGTTTGCCAGGACCAAGGAGACACGCTCTAAATGAAATCTAATTAAAGTGCGCTTAGCGTGCATCCTGCTCTGAGTTACAGTTGAAGCGTGTGACATATTTAAAGGATTTCGTCTGACCCACAGTATATTCATTTAAATTTGGCAGATTTATCGTAAATAATTTCGTAAGTTTTATTATCACTAGAATCAGTTTTCTCCGCATATTTGAAAAACTTTCAGATTAAGGTAATCAAAGGTTAGCTTTACAAGTTATTTTGCTACTTTACATATGTTACACTCTCACATCAGAAATGAGTGTCGAAAATTTAATCATAGCTATATCCATTGAACATCATCAATGGAAAATGCTTGAGAGCGCCATAAAATAAACCGAATTCGCAGTCCATAGATAAATGGATTCAGAAAGAGAGTGAGCACCTGGGGCAGCTGGCATAACATGCGATTTCTAATTCAATTTCTGTGACAGCACATAAATAAAAGAAACATTTTGAAGTAGAAGCAGCAGCTAACCAAAAGCAAGGCAAACGAACCAAAAACTGTAAAAGCAATTCCTTGACAAAATAAAAGGCACACAAATGTCAGTTTTCCCATGAAAACGACAACGACAACCAGAACTACAAAATATTGTACTACAACGTGAAGCATTGCTACGACGAATCGTTTACCAATTTTCTGACTGCTGCAAATCAAAAAAAAAGGAATTGAAAATAAAAAAGAAAGAAAAGCAGAAGCAACCGAAAAACTTTTTAAATTAACTAAAAAAACAGAAAACACACATACATTCTGAGAAAAAGAGAGAAAAAGAAGGAAAGAGAGACAAATATAAGGAGAGAGCGAGAGAAAGACAGGAAAGAAGAATGAGAACGCGACACGTTGTCGCTGGTGTTGGCATTTGGTTTGAGTATTTTAGAGGAAAGTGGAAAACTTTTAGTGGCATGTTTACAAAATAAACTTCAACTTGCAAAACGACATACAAAAGTTAAACCAAAAAAAAAAAATGAATAAGAAAAAATGCTGATTGCAATGAAACAAAAAAAAAATATAACACAAAAAACTTAAAAGAATATGATTTTGTTGCGAGGGTGTTTTGTGGGACTGTCCCATTTTTATTTTATATAAGTAGCATAACAGCTATGACGGTCATCAACTGATACATATTTCCAGTGCAAGGTAGGACACACACCCAACAACACATACATACTTAGACACACAGGCAAACAGTCTGACTTTCGCCGTCAACAAGCACTGCGAAAAGTTTTTGGCAACTTTTGTTTGGTTTGTTGTCATTGTGGGCCAAAAAAGTTTTTTACGCCTTTGCTGCCGTTTCGTTTTTTCTGCTGACAGTTGGCAAACAAAGCATAATTTTTAATCTGAATCTGGCCATGCAAACATTGTTACATATGCCATCATGTACACTATACATACAAACACATGTGTGTGAGCCACACCTGCACATGGCTTTTAGGCTGATTGTTGATACTTGAAAAAAATTATGTTTATTTGGCTTTGGCCTCGATTTTCCAAAACAAATTTTGCAACTCTGAAAATTGCGCAGTTGCCGGCTACGCCATTTCCGATCTTTTTTTTAAACTTTTTTAACCTTTCCATTGCAAAACGTGACAATATCATCAACTTTTCGCCTTTCCATCGACTCTGTCGCTCTTAGTTTGTTGATTCTGTATTTTATAGTTTCCAAGAGGAGCGCACGTATTTTTAGCAAATTTTCTAGACTTGTCACACATCAATGGACATGAAGTGCAAATTTATTTGATCAGAATTTTCAGTTGCATCGATTTGTCATTTAAATTGATATTTTTTACTGAAGTTTAATTAATTTTTGATAACCGAATAGTTCAGCTTCAAATAAAACGATCTTTATAATGATTAGCTTAAAATATCGGACATTAGCTTAGTTACGAAGATATATTTCACAATCGTTTTTTTAGCCTTAAATTATACAGTTTTTAATAAAAGTCAAGATGTGGTTTATATGAATTTTTAAATTGTAAAATGATGCAATGCCAGTTAATTTCCTTCGGGCAGCCATCAGTCTGACATTTATGAACTCTCGTTCATATTGAAGGGCACTTTTGGGTATATTAATATATAGTTTGTTTTGCGGGGGGACAGGAGTATTTGCTTTTGTGCAACTGACATTTAACGACCACATACAACATGTTATTTGCGGTGCGACATTTAAAATTCAAGTTCAGCGTGTGCGCTGCATATTTAAATCGACAGCAGCTGTTGCTGACAGCCAGACACAGACAACAGATCCAGCCCCAGGGCCCGACCCAAACCCAGTCCCAGACAGAGACCCGAACCCGAATACCAGATACCAATCTATATACAAACCCTCAGCTAGAAATTATAAGGCACAAAACGAATCAGAGCCGTATCCGATATGTATCCGGCAGTTGTGCATTAATCAGCATAGGACGTGCTAGATAGATGTTGTCAAAGCTTTGGGTATTTGCAAATTTCTTAACACAAAATTAGTCGCAATAAACAAGGAAAACACGGCAAGCTAAGGGCTTATAAAGTAGGGGGTTGGCAAGCGAAATGTAAGGGAAGTTAGCGTCTAATCGAAAGCAAATAAAATGCATTGCATACCTGCATACCATAAACTGTCACTTGCATTGTGTGCTAGACATAGACATCATGCAAGGTATTCCCACTACCAACACCACAACCACTGCCACAACGAGGACCAACCCTCTCTGTCTGACTGACTGCTTTCCAGCTCGTGAGCCTGTCTGTCTGACTGTCTGTCACTCAGTCTATCCCTGGCATGGCATATTGTGCATGCCAAGCCCTCGTTTCGTATGCACCGTCACCTAACGACAGCAACGGCAACACCACCATCACCACCACCACCACTTTCACCAATACCAATGGCAAAACCCCCGTGGGCCAGGGATCGGCTATTAGCCGCCGTCGCTGTATGTTTTACCATAATTTGCCAGCAGTTTCAGTTCAGTTCAGTCTCAGTTCGAACCAACTGACATTGGCATGCGCCATCGTTTGTCGTCTCTTATCGAATAGCATACAAGTGTGGTTTGCATGTCGCACTCGACTGCACCGCCCTCACAGCTCCCCCCATCAAACCACCATCGTCTTTTAGTCTATTTGTCTGTCTATAGCAATTATAAATGCAAAACTCTGTCTCTCAGCTGCATACAGAAATTAAAATTGTTTACCCAAGACATTAATGTCGTGCCTATTTATTGTTGTACGACTACGAGAACGAATATATGTATTCAAATAGTTACAACGAATTGCTTTTAAGCGTTAACTGACACACTTTGAATGTAATTGGAGGCAACAGGAACAACAAATGAATTGCAATTTTATTTAATTATAAGGGGAGCTTATAGAATCATATATATTAACTGACTATATAGCTTGGACTTTAAAGGATCAAATTTTTATAGTTTAAAGCATTAAAGCAAGAACTTATCTGATTTAAAATCAATTAATAAATATTGTTAATTAAAACGTTGACCATGGCTGAAAGTCGATGTCTAAATTCGCTTGGCCATTCCCATAAACATATTTTAAACTGCCTTAAAACAGACCTTAATAAATGTATAATAAGTTGCAGTAAACAGGCTGTGGGTCTAACAAAAAGAGAACTTCGGTTAAAATACTAGCTGAGTCATGCCTACCCAAGTTAGGCTATTGTCGAATAGGGTCACTATATAAATCAAGTTTTATTTATTTTTTTTTTATTTAGTCTCCATCATTATAGGTAATGTTCTTTCTGAGGTATCGGGCTAAGTTAACTTAAAATCTTTCTGAACTGATTTACAGGATTCAAATACAATTTTGTTCTATGGGTGTTTCTCAGTATTAGCAGCCTTAAAATGGTTTATTCTATGAAAATATAATTATATATAATTCGGCAGAACGTAACAAACTTAATAAGTGCCTTAAGAGTATAGAAAAATAGGAAGTAAACACACAATTTACAATATAATGGTATGTGGGTTTATATACACAATAATATGTTTTCGTCGCACGAATTGCTGTCAGATTGCCGAGTGAGTAGTAGCACTGCGTACACCTTTTTCAAAATGGAGACTAAAATTGCGAACTGGGTGTAAACAAACACCTGAACCAAGCTCCGAATACCCAAGCAACGCTAACAAAAATAATTGAAAAGGATTCCATTGTGCACACACTTCCACATGTGCTGAGATGTATGTGTGTATATGTGTTGGTTGTTGGCAAACACGGACACATACGCATACAATCACAAACACATACATACATGTAACACATAAATAACAAGGATCAAGCGCTAATCCAATGGCAGCAGTAAAGTGCGTTGCCAAAAGGGGTACGCAGAATGTCACAGGCAGCACTCGATGTCAGCGAATGTGGCGCTTTAAATGCTTTGATTTCATTTTTCATTTCCTTTTTACACCCTGGCTCACACGCATTCACATGGATACACAGATGCATACAGAAAGAGAGTGGGGACAAAAATTGTCAGGTGCGACGGGAGTGTGCCAAATGAGATGTTGGCAGTTGGGTTGGCTCTTGGCCCAATTCAATCACAAGCTACTTACAGACAAAGCCATTACTCGGCATTGCTCGTGTAATGATTCCGAGCATAGGTGTGTGCGTGTGTAGACGAATGTCACATGCATGGCATACCTTTTACCATTTTTGGTATCGAGCGACAGTATTATGTCAGTATGCCAGTAACCCGAATTCACCGCCCTCTTGCTCTTGTGGTAAGTGTAAAAATAAGCAGGATTAAGCGCACTTAAAAGCAACTCTATGAGCTTTTCATACGCAAACAATACGAGTAAGAAAATAAAAGTGCGAGATATGAGCACATTGAGGGAAAAGCTGGGAAAACGGCAGAGAATTTCTCGTTATCCATGTTGTGGTATCTGAGACTCGAGGCTTTCAAAAATTTAATGAGCTCTTGCTTCCTTTGACATCTTCAAGTTGAAAATATGCATACGCCACATTGAAGTTAGAAATCAGATTTATCAAAATTAATTGATTGTGCCTGTGTGTGTGGCTTTCTTAAAGGCGCCAACTAATAAGTGAAAAATTAACTAACAAACTGATAACATGCAACGCCCGCACTTCCTGCTCTCGCAATCTCGCTCTCACTTTCATTCTGACTTTCTCCCATCCACTCAGTTGTAGGCACAGCTCGTCAGTACAAGCTTTAAAAGAAATGCTTATTTAGTTAGGTATCCTGGCTTGCAAAGTGATTTTGATTTTTTCGTTGCCTGCCTAGCGGCGCTAATGCGTGCGAATGCCCTGCGGCCCAAATGGTTAGCCACATGGATAAGGGGGATTGGAATGGTGGTGACGGGCAGCAAACAACAGGCACAAACTGCCGTTTCGCGCTTCAGTTGAGCAGCTTAAAGCTTAAGTCAACATAACCAGCAACAGCATGGCAAAGCAGAAAGGCATTCCTTGAAGCCTTTGTGCTAAAAAGACACAACCGAAAAACAACAAAAAAGTGTGTATATCTTTTCTTTTTTTTTGCCTGGACTTGGCGGCATCTTAAGCATTTTTGGCTGCTTCTTAAAGTCACTTTGTGTTTGTGTGTGTGTTTATGTGTGCCAAAATTGCTTTCTGCCGCAATTGCTACCGTTTTATTTTATTTATTTACTTGCGTGTAGGCGAGCGGTAGGCGATGTGGGCTTAGTGTGGCAGGCAGAGGCTTGAAGGCGGCACAGGAGGGATAAAAGGTGTGCTTGTTTTTTGCTGTGATGCTGCGCTGCCCGTTTCTTGATTGAATTTTCCAAGCGAGTAATTTTTAAATTGTGCCTCGGTCAAAAGATAATTCAATTTTAGTGTACAATTTCTATTACACAGAAGCTGCCTCCAACTTTGTTGAAGTGGAGCTGAGCAGAGATGCACAGCATCACAACACCGCAGCGTCACTTGTTTAAGAATTTTGCGGTTTTGAGGATGGTGGCAAGTCTATTTATGCGCATATTTATTTCCTTTGCTGCTCAATTTTCAGCCTGATTTATGTGAGAAAAATGAGAGCGAATTGTTGCTGCTGCTTAGCATTGGAGAAACTTGGCTAAGTGTTTTGGCCTTGTGCCAACTACGAGAAATTTGAACAAACAGGTAACTTAAAGTCGTTCGAGGAAAAGCTCCGAGTCGTTTTACGCTTTAAATTTGTTGAGTATTTTAGTTAAACAACAGCGTAGACCAAACCACTCTTTTCTTTCTTTCAGACTTGCTTATATGTACTTATGTACTTATAAACCATTCATGGTTTATGCAGGAAACGCAGTTATCTCAGCTTGGCTAACAAGTGCACATTGCTCCTTAACATACCCTTATCATTGACAATCGTTAAATGTCATGTTCAATGCTTAAATGCAGAGCAGCCCAGCCGACAAAATGCCACAATTTGTATGCATTATGTTTGCCCCGAGTTACAGATACAAGCAGCAGTAGCAACAGTAGCAGCATATACTCTGGCAGATACAAGCGTCAGTTTAGAGCTGCAAACTAAGCCAAAAATGCCACAAAACATTTACCATATATCATGCATTTTTACGTACACTTTTAGCCACTTTTAGAGCATGTTTCTATGCAAGGGCAGCAGCCTGACTGTCGGGCAACAAGACACTACGGTACTACGAGTACCAGGCAGTCAGGCGGCTACTCCCTGTCCAATCCAGCGCTGCAGTTGCAGCTTTTGCGAGAAACTCGTAATTTACACATGTACTACTCGACGATCCACCGCCACCACCCCCTAACAACAACAACAACAACAACAACAGCAAACAGAAACACCAGCAACTTTCTAGGTTGCATAGCGTGTTTATCTGGCAGAAGCTGTGTGAGTTGAGCTTGCCCTGAACTCAGTCTGTCCACCGGCTGTTGGATGTTTGCTATTTTGCAGTGTGCGTGAAGATATGGGCTGCCCACGCGACGTATGCGTAATATGCAGCTCAAGTTGTAGTTCTGCTGTTGCAGTCGCGATTTGTCTTTGTTAGCAGAGCATACTTTACTGAGCAGTGCTGGATCTTATAACACTTATGTATTTACCTATTTCAAGGCAGCTTTAAAAATGGACTTAAGCATAATCGATTTCTTTAGCCGTCTGAACAAACAAGTTCTACTCTCAGTCCCAATTTCCGGTTTCATTATACCCATACATACACAAGCATATGTATGCTTACATTTGTACATATATGTGCGTGTGTCTGACAGCTAAGTATGTCTTGTGCTTGTATTAGTTGAGCTGTTTATAGTCTTGGCGTTGTTATTGTTACTGCTGTTGCGTTGAATTCTCCAAACAATTTACTTCCAAATTGATGAAATAAATTTTCCAACACACTTATTTCTGTGTTCACATTTTTTGTGGGTATTTCTGGGAAACCATCCCTAAATTCTATTTGTTATGTGTGCTGTGCTTAAATTGTTTGCCTTTGCTTCGATTCTTGTTTCTGCTAAGTCTACTGATGGTCGTTCTCTGATCGTAAGTTCTTCTTTATTTGTATTATAAGGCTTAAGAAACGAAGTGAGACTTAATCAAATTAGTTTGCCAGAAATTCTTTTCAAATATTTTGATGTACATATATAAGCGGATACTTAACTTTTTCATCGCGCGAGCTCGGAAAATTTATAAAAAATATTTAGCAATTTAAGAATAAAAAAATCTAACATTTTTTAAAAGAGGTTCAATGCTTTACAGATTTCGTCGGAGTAGGGAGAATTTTTTATAAAAATACAACAAAGAAAATTATCGCTTAAAAGGGCTGCCCTTGCTAATCGCTCTTAACCATCTCCTCTGGGCAATTCCGATTTGGTGTGGTTTCTGTGGTCGCCCTTTTTGAAGCACAGGCTTACTGTTGTACTTTTCAGAGTAGATATTTACAGCTGCAGTAAATTCACAAACTTGATGGCATCTCTCCGTTACCTTGACAACAAATACCACTTGAAGATTCTTAATGGCTTTCAGTGGGATGAGTGCCAGTGTTTATAATAACGTGTAGTTTGGTATACTTCATTAGAATCATGGCAGCACTTGGAGGCACTCAGTCAGCTCCATCCACTTCAGCTGGCTGTCTAACCGTTCAGCTGTTTATTACCATTGCATTTGCATCCATGGCAGCCTGCACTTTTTGTAGGGCTTGTAAATTACTCTCGAGTGTCATAAGTCGTCATCATCATGTAACGGCAATGGGAAGGATAGGAAAGAAAATCCTGGCAAGCTCTCAGCTTACAGCTTGCCTTATGCTCTGCCATTTCCGTCGACTACATTTATTCTTTTATGCTTACTTTTATCAACTACTAATGTCATCTGCTGTTACCTGGTTGTCCTGCCTCTGCTGTGATAACTACCTGCCATACATCTTGTCCAAAAGTTTCCTGTCATCCAATGTCCTGTCATGCCCCATCTTCGTCCGTTCCGTTTTGTATCTGGGGATATATTAATTTGGCCTTTACTTAATACTTGGCATGTGCACAGACTGATACACACCTGGTCTATATGTACGTTTGTCTGTCTGTCTGCCGTTCGTTTTTATCTACCGAATTTTTAATGATTTTCTCACATTTTCTTTGGACATCTTTTGTTGTCAGCCTCTTTGTTGGCAAACATTTTTCTTGTCCTACACTTTAAGCCGGCCATTATTAAAATACGAGCTGATAACAATTTAGCTGCAAGCTGAAAGTCAAACACAAGACTACACACACACACTTACATACATCAACAAACGCCGGCATTTTCTTGGCTTTTGCTGTCTGGTCATGTTCTTTTGGTACGTTGAACTTGTCTTCTTTCTTTGCATAAGTTTGGGTCTACTTTTGCTGCGTTGGCCGATTTCAACTGCCTTTTGATATCTGTCTGAGTGCCTTTTGCAAGGTCAGCTGAACTTCCTTGCAGCATCTTTCCCTATATCTATTTCCGTTCTCTGTTCTACTTAAAGTTCGGTCTTTACGCGATCAAATATATTTTCGACCAATGTGATTAAATCAATAACTCAACCAATTTCGGAATTAAAAAAAAAAAAATAATAAAACGTATAGAAACCTCAATTGTATATGTTATATCAATAAACATCACACAAAATTGTCAATTAAAGTATCTGTCTGCAGGAACAATACTTCTCGTCTGTACTTCGGATTTTATACGTTACATAATTGTTCCAAAAATCTTTTTTTTCATTTTTTTTGCTTTTAGAAGTGGTAACCACAACAAAGTGTTAGACAGGTTAATAGATACACAGACACTGCGAACAACCATTCAACCTACCGCATTCTCACTACACCATTCACACACACACATACACTCACAACCGCATATGTGTACAGATACACATAGATGTGTGAGAGGCAAACCTTTTGAAATATTAATGAAATCAATTTCGTGGCTAGCGATAGAAGCTGCCACAGATTGCCGAGGGTTATGCTGGGTGAATTGTCAGTTTGTCTATCGGTCTGTATTTGAGAGTGTGTGGTCCTTATATGAAAACGTCAGCATGTATTAGCGATTGCATCAAAATATGGCAGAAACTAGTGTCTGCACACTAACACAAACAGACGTAACAAACGCTTTTAGTCAGCATACAAGTATAAAAGCTTTTGACCATTTGCATGGACCTAGTGTTTGCAAATAAATAAATATTAAAATACTTGGGATAACATTGTTTTATTTGATTCTGTTAATAAGTGTTCTTGTTACTTTACATAAGGCAAAAAAGCAAGAAATCAATAAAGCAATAATTTATATCAATCGCCAATGAACTCTCTAGACTTTCAACTTTCGTTTCAAAATCAATATTTAAAAGCCAATTTTTGCCGATGGACCATTGCTGCTTTCAGAGCGTTGAATGGCTCATTTCAAATGCATTCTCATGTCCTGATAATTGGCATGTGCATGTTGCTTGGCATGTTATTGAAAGGTTGCTTTATTATGCGTGTAACAGATTTCTAAAGGTTTTACAGCCACTAGAACTTTCGTTAAGATACAAGCAACTTAAATTAGTGCGATTAATCACGATCCACAAAAGCGAAATGGTAGATGAATGTGTTGCCGCAAATTCCATTTAAAAATGGCTAACAGCTGTTGCCACATTAGCCAGAGCCACAGAGATGGGTAGGATGTTGAGATAGCGATAGCGAGAGTAAAAACTGTGAGGTCCTTGATGAAATCCTTTCACATCGAAATTGAAAAGGGGCTACAGTTGCGGCAAAGTAGCCGCCAACTCATCTGCTTCTGCCACCGCCGCCTCTGCCCCCATCCCTGCTGCGGCTAAGCGCAAAATTAAGCAAATTAAAAGCCACACACAGAACACCAGCTGCATAACTCATGTGTGTCCTGTATGACCCCTGTATTTAGTCGCTGTGTGTCAGTGTGAGCTCTTTTTGCAGCCCCTGACCTAAGCCTCTATGTGTAACAAAAAAAAAAAAAAAAGCCGCAGCCCAGGGTCACCTATAGCCCACACACAACAGAGTCGAGAAAAAATGCCATTGAAAAATGTTCGCTTTGCTGGCCATTTTCAGACTTTTATCAAGCCCCTTCACTCTTCATCCTCCAAATTCCGGAAAAAATCAGCGCTTAAAAGCAGTTGACGTGCAACTTTTTTATTTTTTTTCTTTTCGAAGCGCCCAAAAGGCTGCCAAAAACATTTAAATTAAAATTCAGCACAAAATAAAATGGCATGCTGAAATAACAACAAACAGGAGAAAAGTTACGTGGTCATACCGAAGCTTATATGCTCTTTTAAACAAATAGAAGAAAACTTCTTTCAAAGAGTTATCACTAATTATCAGCTGGTAGATCGTTGAGAGGATTAACGAGAAAGAGAAATATGTAGGAAAAATTAGAGAATGATCGAGAAAGAACTAATCGGGAGATGCCTGTTTCGAAAAACAGTGCAGTACACAGCGATGAATAAAGGGCGAATTAGATGCACATATGTAAGAAGGGGAATACTTACAAGTTATTGAGAAAGTGTGAATATACTTTTAGCAAAGAGTGTATACAAAATATTTAAAGGGAATTTTCATGGCCTTGGATGAGGCAGCAACAGCTGCAGCATTAACTGTTATTGTCGCTCGTGGGCGTGGGACACGAAAGTGGGCGTGAGTATGAAAATAGGCGTGGGTGTGGGTTTGGTTGTGGGCATGGATATGGTTCGTCCAAATATGCGCAGAGTGTAAGCCGTTTAGCGCTCTTTGATGGCCTGACAGTAGCATTCGAAAATTTATAGCACGCTTTTAGGCTGCATGACCAGAGTGCAGTATCACACAATTGGGCAATTTCCAATGGCAGCAGTCCAACAAATGACAGTTTAAAGTGCGTGACATGCATGCACACACACACACACACACACACGCGCATTTCCCACACATTCACTCTCACACACATACTAACAAGAGTCTCCTGTCGCTAGACTCCCAGGCAGTAGGCAAAGCACTTTAGGTGCATGTTTAATGGCATTCGTTGCTAATCAATGAATAATTAATGGGCCAAGGTTTTGCCGCCTGCTGGTAGTAACCAGAAACAATAACAAAGCTCTTCTTATGCGTCTACTGGCCAGTGCACAATCATGTTTTAAACTATTGGCAAGGACTTTAGACCTCTTGTTTTTGCTGTTGCAACTGTTCAGCAGTTGTGTTAGTATTATTGTTGTTGTTGTTGTTGTTTGTTTTGCCATTGCATAATGTTGTATAATGTTGTTCGTGTTACAGTTTGGCGTCGGCTTACACATTCCCACCACTTGTTTCTGCTAATGCCCTCATGCTGTTCTTGTTGTTGCTGTATAGTATTTAATATGCAATTTTTAATAGCGCAATTATAATTTGCATGTTGTAATAGTTTTTTTAACTTCGTTGTAGCATAGCATAGCACTCGAAAACATTTATACAATTTTTGGTAGGAGTTCACAAGTACTGGGAAATTTGAAATGTGCACAAGAGCTTGAAGAGGCTAAAACTCTAATGGGGTTGGCTGAGAAGTTATCGTCGTTATTTAATTTACCTAACTTTAATTAGACTTTAATTATTATTAAAATATGATTACTTTACATCATAGTTGTCGAGAAAATGTTGAAATATTTAATAAATATTTTACTTAAAATTCATGGTTTGAACAGTTTAATCATGGGGGCTTTGAATTACCTCATTTGCTTAAATACTTTACGGCCTTTTAAAAAACAATTCAAACAACTCTCTGGCTTTTACGTTTCAATTGCGAGCCCTGACAGCGACGCCCGATAAAAATGTACACGATATTTAATTTGAATAATGTAAATTGTATCGATCCATTCGAGGGCCGGCCTCACTCAATTGACTGAGTAGTTAACTAAGAGCTAGCAATTGCCTGGTGTCACATTTAATTTGGGAGCCAGCGAAGATATTGGCATTAACCGAATGTGTCACTCGGTTGGGGGCATACAAATTTTCCAGCAATTAATCTTGATAAGGGCTTTTGAGCAACCGCAATAAACACAGCAATAATTATAACTAACACAAAGTCAACAAATGCCAGGCAAACTACAAAACACAAATAAATTGGCCAAGTCGAAAAAAAAGAATTGGCAGAGAACTTTTAGACAATGGGCAATAATAGCATGTGTGAAGACGCCATAGTCGGCGTAGTAGTGGCTGTGGAAACAAGGAAAACTCACACATGAAAGGCATTTAACAGTTAGATAAATGTTGACGAGGTCAATGGGCGTAAAGCGGAAGTTATGGCCGGGAGCAAATCGCCCAGCGACACGTACAAATAAAATAGATGCCAGCGGCAACTTTGGGCCATTAGCAATTGGGCCACTGTCAAAGGGGGAACAGGACCGGATGGTATGGCTTGGTTTGGTCTGGTAGCTACACGGGCATTACGTGCCCAGCCAATAATCTCTGTCAACATCAATTTGGTCGGGACCTGAGTCTGAACTGAAACTAATTAAATGGTGTCCCATAAATTGCACATTAAAGCAAATTTATTGCATTCCCAAATCGAAATTATTGCTAAAGTCGCAAGACGTTTAATAAACTTTGGCTACTAACTTGGCTTGAAACGTGTCGCGATCGTAGCATATTTTACATTGCATCGAAATTGTGATTTATGCTCAGCTTATCAGACTGTACTTTTAGCAAATTAAGAATTTAAGCCAACTTTTTGTGCCACCAATATGCTGGCTAGTTGTCAGTTTTACTTTTATTTGGCTGAACTACCTTTTAATATTTTTTCTTTTCTGATAAGACATTTTTTGTTGCCACTTAAAGTTTCCTTTTCATTATTCCGCAATATCGGAAATCCTTTGAACTTGACAAAAGTGAATGTGTTTGATCAAGATATGCACAATGTTTATGCAATTGAATTTTCATATATTTATATCAAACCTATTTGTGGCTAAAACTATCAAATCATATTAATATTTTACAACTTTTTGAATATATTTTCCTGGTAATATTTGAATTTGGGCCAGCGCAGCAAACTTAAAGGACGCTTGTTAAGCTTCTAATAACAAAGTTTTGACATTATCTATGTAATGCAGTCCAGTCATCCTGGCCAAGCTGCTTCCTGAATTCGAGTTCTGTGACTGTCAATTTCAAGCAGTTGACAGGCTACAGCTTAACTGTTTGCTGTTTATGATAACAATTGAATCAAGGATACTTGCCATCGAGGACCATTACATTACGCATTGCAAATGGCTGATAAAGTTAAAGATATTCTGAGCTGAATTATTTATCATAAGCTATAACTAATCATCATTGCCAATAAAAAAGCTCAATTTAAAGGATGTGGTTTTAATCTGATCACTAAGCACAAGCTTAAAGTGTTTTACTTTGCGCAATTCACACTTATCACTCATACGCCTAGTTATCCAATATTAGTTGCTCTTTTTTTTGCCGTTGCCAATGTTGTTTTCATTTTGCCATGTGGTAATGCCATCACATAGTTTCCACCCACGCTGCTGTGTACGAATTCTATATCTGTCTTTCTTTTTTCTCTCTCTTTTTCTTTGGCCACATTCACTGCAGCAGCTCTAAAAACATTGGCACGTGGTTTTTGTATTTAGTTGCAGTGCCCATTTAGATGGAACTGTGAACTGCCATAGATGAGAAGAGACGAGAAAGCGCACGAGGATGCTAAGGCCAGATTGCTACACCTGACTATCAGGCGCTGCTTCTGCTGCACATGCGAGAACTTTTTCTTTTGAATGCAGTCAGCGGCAATCTTTCAATCTTCCTCTCCCAACGAGTATTCTCCTCGATGTGTGATGCCATTGCAATAAATTCCGAGCTACGTTTCGTGTAGCACTGTCAAGCAGCAGCCATTGTGCTACAACATTATTCTGTTTGTATTTTTGTGTGGTAGCTGTTCTCGTTGTTGATAGTGGTTGCGGTGGTGGGTGATGTTGCTGCTTTTGTTGTTGAGGAAATTGAAATAAATGTGTATATAAATGCGTCAAAATGAAGTTCTGAAAATGTTTTTGCCAGTGACAAGTGTCAATTAGAAAATGTTCAATTGTATTAAAGCAGACAGTAACAATGGTGGACAAATATAATAATAACAAGAACAAGAACAATAATAACAGCTAAAGAAAAAGCAAGAGCAACACCAGCATCCACAGCAAGTGGTTCTTTTGTAAAAAGCAACAACATTGATATTGTCGTTGTTGTCAATGGCTATTGTATTTTGCGCAGCATGAAGATAAACCAGAGCACAGAGAGATATATAGACTTAGAGAGAGAAAGAATAGTGCAAAAGAGTGAGAGGCCAGTAAAGTTAAATGTAATTAGTGGCGCTCCGAGTTAGTTAAGACAAAAGTTGGCCTGCAAAATATTGAGACATGCTACAAGACAACTTACAAATAACGTAGTACTACACAAATTGGGCTATTAATAAATAGTCATACAGCATTTAGTTAAGAGAAGTGACTAATGTAGTAAAGACTAAATGACATAAAAAGATTACAAGTATCTAAAGAGGAGCTAAGATTAATAAAATCGTAAATGATATTAATCTAATTATAGAATCGTATTATTACTTATTTTAACGTCGACAGTCAAGTTGGCTAATCAGTCAGACACCTTGAGAAGTTTAAGGCACGTTTGTATAGTGATATGCTTTATATGGGTATGCTTATGTATAAAAATACATTTCACATGTTTGACTGTAGCTACACTTAATAAACTGACTGGTAATTAAATAAATTATTAATTAACCAAACTTAGCTGTCTGCCATTTCAGCCTTAAAGCCGTGTTGCAAGTCATGCAATTAAGCAAATGATAAATCTATCATTACGAGTCTGTATGTAGAGATAGAAGTACGATGCGGTGAGTTGCGAGGATGGGGGAAATGTAATTGCTGTGTGCGGTCACTGGGCCACAAGTTGTTCGTGTTGTTGTTTTTGTAGGTTGTGTGTGTGTGTGGGTCAAGTGTGTATGTCCAATTGCTTTTAACATGGCGTCTACGCAATAATTCAGTTTGAAGGGGCCCTCTTCAAGCAAACTTTTGCGCTGCCTGCAGTGCTGGATGGCATTTATAATCTGCTCATTATTTGTATTTAAATAAGCGGTCCCCGGACCAATTCCATTTAATGCACATCTGTTGTCTATATTTTTTTTTTTATCTTGTAAAGGGTATTATAATTTTGTGACGAATTATGGAAAATAATACATATATAATATATAAAATAATAATAATAATATACGTGGTATAAACAGTCAGTCTGTTCCCTTGCTTATCTGTTTTTATGCAACCTGGACTGTCAGCTTTGCATCTATCTTGATGATCTATCTTATTTTGCTGCAGGTTAAAGCTGCATATGCTACAGCTTTTTGTGTGAGAAATCGATCCCAGAGATTATTAATTTGGTATTGTCGTTAAAATTCTGCCCAAGTATCGTTCAAATCGGAGAACTATATCATATAGCTGACATAGTGACTCTGCAAGGGTATCATGTTTTCGGGGTGTCGAGGAAAACATTTCAATCTTGTAGTTGTTTCTAATGCCGCTGTGGCTTTGTTGTTGTTAGTGTTGTTTTTGACTGGCTGCTTGGTTGGGCAACAACAAATTGAAGGGAAATGATTCCATTTCATGCTAGATTAAACATGTGTCCACATAATTTATCGATTATTTATCATGTGGTCGCCCGTTTGTTTGTGGACAAAGTGACGCAGTGCCTTCCGGGCCCCCAACCGAGTGATGCCTGACAATCTACGTACAAGTATGATGGGGGTGTCTCCGAGTAGGCCTGTCTTTGCGAGAGGACATTGCGCACACAAGTGCAAAATTAGAAACAAAAGCCCAGCCCAAGGCGCTTTCTGCCAGTTTGCTTCATTCTATTTCGCAGCCGTAGTTCGCAATTTGCAGTTTTTGCTGTTGTTGTTGACATCGTTGTCGATGCTGCTGTTTTAGTTGTTGTAGTTCAAGCTACTGTTGTGGTTGTTGGTTCTTTAGTTTAATTCGTTTTTCATGCCAAGTTATACGAGTACGCATTGCATTTTTAGCGCACACACAAATACACACAAAGACACACATCCGCAGATACATTTACAGACAACGACACACATATTTGTATAGCGGGAAAACATGAAAATGGCTGCCATTTTGTAATCCGCATGCGGCTGGGTAATCACCTCATCCAGCTTCCCTCACGTGCGGCGGCTTTGGCCGGGTTTTTGCGGCACATTGGCGCATTATGTGGCCGCTTCTATGGATGTTGTAATTTTGCTTCCTTTTTTTATTTGATTTTTTTTGTTAATGTTTTCGTTGTTGTTGTATTTTCTGGCCACTCACTGGTCAGTCGATCGATATTTTAAAGCTTAGCCAAATGATGTGGCTGCACTGAGCGCATAAAACTATTTCAGTGACACGACCACAATTGCCAGATTTGTCTACTTTAGGCGCATTATGAAACCATTGAACCCTGACCAAAGCAAATGGACAGTCAACTAATTGCCACAATATTGCTGAACTTAAATAAATTAAAGAAGAATTATTACAATTGACAGCATTTGGTTTGCTTGTTCTAAATGTGGTCATATCCAATATTGTGCATTACATTTTTATTTAACTTTTTCATATATTCATGTATTTTAATAAACTCCCATATACCAATATATTTTCGATGTCCTTGCAGATGGTGAAATCTTGCGCGTACTTGTCAATAATTCTGCACAAATCAAATGCGATGTGGGCTCTAGCCTGCCGGATGACAAAGTGTTGCTGGTCGTCTGGTACAAGAACAATTTGCCCATTTACAGGTGAGTCGCGTTGCGTAAACAGCGTCAATCTGAAACCTGCCTCATGCATGTATCTTTTGACAGCTATGACACACGTGGCGCACACGCGGGCACACCTTCGCATTGGCGTGATGAGGAGGTCCTCGAGGACCGGGCCGTCTTTCGCACGCACAAGGAGCCAGCGGAATTGATTATAAATCCGGTTAAGGTCAGCAACCAGAATAGTCAAAGCTAAAGCCAAAGTGTCAACAATACACGAATTTGATAATTGAATTTTTTGTTGTTCTCTTGTGTGCTTGAAATAGGAAAAGGATGCGGGCAACTTTCGCTGTCGCGTTGATTTTAAGCTATCACAGACCAGAAACAGCAACGTCAATCTGGAAGTTGTTGGTGCGTATAACAAATTGATTTATTTTAAGAGACAATACTTTAAAATATATAGCTATAATGCGGGGCTAACTATTTTTTCATCACATAAATTTAAAGATTTTATATATCCATATTTATTATTATATTTAAATACATGGTGACATATCTTGCAAATAATAAATATATGAGCAGCATAATTAAAACTAAAAATGACTAATTTAATTTGCTTTAATATTGAAATTAAGCTTTTCTTTATTAAGTTAAAATTTGCGTTAAAGTAAATATTTGTTTAAAAAAATGTATTGCTATTTTTGTGAGCACAAAAATTAGCTCAATTGATTTTTTAGTTGACCGCAAAACTCACAATTTAATATGCAAATACACACTGTGTAAACTATACGTCAGGATATATATATGTAGTGCATTCTGTTTCAAATTTTGAAAATGCACAAATTATTTTCAATTTACGGCTCGGAATGTCAGAACGTAATTGATTAGCAAATGAGTTAATTATACTCTACACTTTTTTACAGTGCCCCCGCAGCAGCCCAATATTTACAACGAGCGTCGCATGCGAATCGATTCCCGAGCGGGTCCTTATGAGGAGGGCGGCAGCCTGGAAGTCACCTGCGTCGTCTTTGGCGGTGAGTTAAGCAATTCAGCGCAGAGGAAAAAACAAATGAGACTTCTTCTTGGTTAATATTTTCAAATATCGCAAGCAATTAAAGTTTAAAAGCATTGTTAAAACATAAAATTCGTGCACGAAACTTATCCGAAATTAAAATCGAAAAACTGAACATGGTTGTCGAAGAGAAGGAAAGTCGGGGGTTAAAGGCCTGTGGCCAACAAACAATGGGCCGTGGTATAAACAACAAATAATAAATAAGTCAAATAACGTTCAATTGTAAGGAGGGACAACAAAAGTAAACGAACAAAAAGCCAATTGAAGCGAATGGCAAATGGCAAAGAGAACGCCAAAGTCAATTTCTCAAGTATACAAGTCACACAAAAGGATTAAAACCATGCTACTGTCAACGGAGGGTGGAGGAGGTTTCCGAAATGCAAAGAAAATAAAAAGAATGAAAGAAAGTGCGGCCTTTGAGCCTAGTCAAACAATTGTTAAATAAATAAGAGGGGCAAGCGGCAGTCAACAGGCATTTTGGTAGCATTGGAACATAGTCGACAAGCGGATAACAGTAACAGCCCGATACATTTATATTTACATATATATTTGTGTGTGTGTGCAATTTAACACTTAAGTCAATTGTTGATAATGAATGTCAAAAAGAAAAAAGAGTGAGAGGTAACAGTGTGAAAGAAAACTCGGCAATGGGCATTGTGTGAATCATTCCGGGGGTTTTATTTCAAACCGTGCGCAAACAACAATAGCTAACACTCACTGTAAGTATGTCACACTCACTAAGAACAAGAAAAACAGCAGCAGCTGTAAGAATAACAAGTAGAGCAATCGCGTGCTTTATCGCTGCGGACTGTGAACTGGGGAAACTCTCGGAAAAACGGAAGCGAAACCACTTTGAATGGTTTGACATGTCAACGTTGACATAAAATAAATCACCAGCAAGAAAACTGCACTCGAAACTGTCAACTGGGCAGTTGCTTCTTGTTGTTAGTTGGCCGGGTTAACTGGTTGACTTGCCCTTTTTGCTTTCACGTTCTTACCAAAAGCAACCATAAACAACAAACAGAAAAAAATTGGGCGTTCAAATTGCAGTGTGCCAATTAAACGGGGACAAGAAAATGTTACCAAGTGTACCACCATATAAAACTACAAATGCGACTATTCACAACCAATAGTTGTTGACAACATGAAAGGAAAATGCGGTAAGCTAAGATAGGAGTTGGAAAATTGCTTGCAAGTACAAAGTTGGGTCAAGACTGTTGACAGCTAAAAGCTAAAGCGATTAGACTTATGATAAATATTAAATCGGATGGTAACTGGAATTTTAAAATGATCAGTGTTTATCCATTTTGAATTAGAGAAAGTTCATTTAAATATAATATTATTATTATTAATGTTTAATAATTATATATTATGGAAAGTTCTCTTATTGACGAGTTGTGTGTTCTTGGTACTTTTATTTTTATATATTATTAATTTACGAAAATAATCCAGATAAGTATTTTTCAAATTTTAAAAGTATGTTTAGAATAATGTATCAATTAGTAAATATATGCTATTAAACGGGAAATATAAGCCGGAAATAAATTACAAGCCAATTTTGGCAATATGCTGAATAGGCCAGGCGACATTAGACAAAAACAAGATGAGGTTAAAAGGAACGAAACGACGACTAAAACTTAACATGCAATGTCCATTATAAGAATTGAGAAGTCCAGAGGCTAAGTTGATACTTAAAGAAATGCAATCAACAGAAGTAAGTCAAAATTGGAGTAGATGATGGATATGGCAATAACTGCGCCTACTCCAAGTCCAAGTACTTATTTTTGGTTACCCGGAGCTTAAGGGAGTGCAAAATCGACAAAGGAGCACTAAATTTTTATTGCAGTTAGCCGTTAAAGGGAGTGATGGGTGCTGCCAAAGCGGAAGAGACTGGCAACAGTTGCAAATGAGCGCGACACGCCAACGCCAAATGTTTGAATGTAGAAATAAAGTTATAAAGCCGCACACAGTCTGTGAGGGTAGTAAAAATTACCCCCTCAAGCAATCCATAAGGAATCACAAAGAATAATATAAATCAGTGTTCGGGGCTCAGCATTGTTGCTAGATGGTAACGTGGTAACTGGCAACTCCTGGCCAAATGGACTGACTCGGCTGGCTGCTAATGCATAACATTTCGCGTTGCCTATTTTTTGGCACGTCATGAATTTTACACGCGGCGGCTTTTGCTTAAAACGTTGCCACGTACATATTCTAAGGCCCACAATACTTTCAAAGCAACAACAATTGTGGGCTGTCTGTGTGTGAGTTTGTGGCGAACGGAAGTGCAGGCGTTTTCCGCCTTTGCCTAAGTGCGCGGCTGACATAGTAAAAATATTTTTTTTTATTATTCCGCCACATCCTCTCCACCCCTTCTTGTCATGGCCAGGTTGATGGCTACAAAATTGTGTGCATATTTGAAAAAAAAAATTCTTTTCCACATTTTGAGCACGGAAATGTAACAATATGGGGACCAGGCAAGAAATTGTTTACCACAAAGCAAAACGAAACTAAAGATAAAGCTTTGCTGCAAAATGCATGCCACAAATTTCGCAGCTGTTTTTATTGTTCTTTGTTGTTGCTATTATATTGCATAACTTTCCACTAATTTTTCACTTATTACGATGGCCTTTAAGTTCAGTGTCTACTTATAGACAAATTTGTGGTATTAGCCGCCGTTTGTCAGCTAAATAAGATCATATGACGACCACACGGAAATAACTGAGGGATTGTCCCAAACTGCATTCTATTTAAGGGATACAGTGAAGGCTGAGTTAATACAATTTTTGCTTTTATTTTTCCTCCGTTTTTTTAATGGATAAAGTTTATCAAATTGTGATGTACTGTTTGGAGACAAAAGAATACTCTTATCACGTTGTCCTTAAAAGCTCAATTAGATACGTTTTATATTTGTAGATAACTTATTCCAGAGTTACCGAACGCCATTTTCCAAGTATATTATAAGAAATTATTGGTAAGCTGAAAGCATCTAATTAAAGAATGTCATCATAATAACAGTTTCTTTAATATTTAATGCCTACAAAGCTACCTTCCCTTGCTCTATTCTAGTAACTTTTAGATGTTTTGCAGATGTCTCTAATTGTTATAACAAAATTCGGGAAAATAATGAGAGAGAAGGGAGCAAAAGAACTGGCTTGATTCTCCCTGGTCTAGCCAAATGACAACTTTGTAACTTAAAAAGAGATTGAAAGCAAGTTGGTTCCTGTTTTTGCTTTTCTTTGTCTCACAATTCCTTAAAGTGAAGGAGCAGCTAGCAGAAGTAGTCTTTAAATTTATTTTACAACTTCCTCAATGGTCGTTTGGCTGGGCACAAAAAGTCAAATGCCAAACATCGAAAGATTATACTAAAGAAAAATGGGGGATACACAGAGAGAGAGAAAGACAGACGACTGAAAGAGAAGAGAAGAAAAAAACAAAAAATATTTATGTGGCATTACATTTTAGTAACTATCAGCAACAGCAGTCGTTGTTGTCGTTGTTCTTATTCTATCTTATACATATGTACATATATAGAAAGTAGTGTTTTCTGTTTGCCTGCACTTTGCGCTTTCCGTCTTTCAGCTCCCGTTTGTTCCCGTACATGTATCACCCACACAGCCACATACACGCACTCACACAAACACCCAGTTGCAGTTTCAGCTGCAGCAGATGCAAAGATATGCAAAACCAAACAAGCAAATATTTTAGCATTGCATAACTAAGACAAGTCCAGTACACATACACACACACACACATACTTAGTCCAGTACACATACACACACACACACACATACTTAGACTGGCAGTGAATGTCGGAGATATAGGCACTATAAGAAACAAGAAGAATTCAGCCAGCCCAAGTGTGGAAATGTGCATAAGTGAGTGTGGAGTGAAGCGAGCGCTCAAAAGTATGCAACGGCGGATTTAAGTTTGCGTTTGCCCGAAAGTCAGTCAAAAAGTAACTTAGCTGAAAGAAAGTAGAACGCATTTGAATGCCGCTCATTAGGGCTGCAAAAGAGGGGGGGTGGCGTTCACGAGACGGCGTGACAAAGCAAAGTTAAAATGCTGCTGCTGACACAAAAACCCCTTTTAGAGGACTCTAAAAGTAGCACTGCATTTAAAAGAGAAAAACTTAAACACATTGCGAACGAGATTAAAAGATACTCAGTACTATTTTTTTTTCATTCCTCATTATATTTAAATAAAAAAATCATGTTTAGATCCTTCGTATCATGAAATTCCATTGATATTTGTCCTGGCCAGTTGTGCTTTAATAATTTGCAGTCATAGGGTATTTTAAGGTTGTCCAACAACCTGTAACACTACAATGCAAGTTACCTGCTAAAAGCCGCACATATCACATAAACAGTGTAGATGTGTGTGCAAGTGTAAGTGTGTCTCAGTATTTGTATGTTGGCACCTTGTGTTGACATTAGAAACGCTGAGGACAGCTGGCCAAGCTTTAAAGTGAAAGCAAAAGTTGAGCTGAACGATAAACATGGCAAATGGTCGTCATAAAAGACAATGGCAAATGAGTTGATGCAGGCAGTATCGTCTGTGTGGCTTAGGTGGTGCCGTGCGGTGGGTGGGTTGGTGGTTGGTTAGTTGGTTGGTTGAATGTGCGCGTACCAGTTGAGTTCTGGCAAGTTGCAACAAACGTCTGGACGTTAATTAAATTTCACGAAATGGCTGCGAGGTGGAGGCCAACAGCGTTGAGTGTGGTTGTACAAACGCAAATTAACTAAATTGATGGGCAAATTGCACGCACATTGCCTCAGCAGCGTGGCACGTGGCCAACTTGCTACAATCAATTCAATTGCTTTAAGTTGTGCGCAGCAGTTGAACTAAAAAATCGCATTGCCAAATCAAATTTGGGCTGTTCTCAATTTTACTATGCTTTCATTCCCTTCCTACTCGTATCTGGCTTACTTTTCTCTATTTCTTTTGCTCTGTTTTTTCTGTCTGTCAGGCTAATAAATCACAGGCGACCATTAAGCCGCATGCTACACATGCGCTAATCTACTCACACACATGCTTACACACACACACAAGAAACGGCATGCATAAAAATGCTGCGACCCCAAAACATATTCACATACACACATGCAAGTGTATGTAGAGATAGAGGAAGAGAAAGAAAGAGTGGGAGTTTTGGTTCGTTTGAGTGTGTGAAATATTTTCATAAACAACATAAAACTCAACCAAATGGCAGTTATTAATCAAAGTAATGTGCCCTTACTATATTCTTATATTTCAATGCTTCTGTATGTATGTGAGTATGCATGTGTGAGTGTCGCATTTTTCATAGGTATCAAGTGCAGTTGCCGTCTGTTAGTTTTGCTGAATTTCCAGGTGGATTTAATGGCACTTGGCAATAACACACAATAGAATACACAGAACAGAATTCAGCTCATATTAGTTGTTCCTTTTCTAAAAAACAAAACACATTGAAATACTCGCTGTGTCCAATAATTCAATTGACCAGACATATGCACTAATTCGTAGTAGTGATTGCACACAAATTTCACATTTCCCAAGTCTTCAAGTCAGCGATATTTTTTTTCTTTTGTACAGTGTATATCTAATCGTAGACTTGGTATAGCGTACCCGTTGCTATTAAATTAATGTGAGCTCATATACACACACAAAAGCTAATTTCAGTGCTTGATTAAGTTGAAGTCGTTAAGAGCGGCCAAGTGTCACACGCTGCGTATGAGTAATGTGTGCTGATTTAAGTGCCACGATAACAACAAGAACAACAACAACTAGTTAACTAGCGTAACATAAGTGAGACTAAATTAGAGACTCTCTCCAACTCCACAGTTCTTAACAGTATTTCTTCCTAATCACTCAGAAATAAATTTATAAAATGAAAGTATCATTAGAACACAATAAGTCTGATTGAAATCTTTTTTGTTCATTGTCATTGGAAATTGACCTAATTGCAAATTGTCAGTGCAAATTGACCTATGCATTTAAACAATTGTCGAACACAATGTACAATTTACCCACATTTAATAAATTCAAATAAAAATTACAGCAATATTAAAGCCACCTTTACTAAATCTCCTTTGGCATTCCCCCTCTGTACAGGCTCACCGCCCCCAACTGTCACTTGGCTGATGAATGGACAACTTCAGAACAGCGTTGTCGATTATACATACGATGGGACCATCAACAGCAAATTGGTGGTGCGCAACTTGTCACGCATCCACCAGCATGCGGTCTACACCTGCCAGGCCAGCAATTTCCACAAGAAATATGTGGCCACCAATATAACGATTGAGCTTTACCGTGAGTATACAATACGAGTACCATTTCATGAATTTAATCGATTGCTAAGTAAAATGTCTGCTAATTTGAAACTGAGGCTCGGATTTCTATAGCTGTCTATTGGTGTTTTTGGTCGTCTTGCTATAATTTTCCACTATACTTAGAAAGGAAAACTTTTAAATATGTGTTTCAGTTTGTGTGTTGCAGTTGCACAAACAACAAAAACCTTTCTACAAAATATGGTGCTTATAACGGTTTGGAAAACAGTTTATTTATTTATTTACTTGCTTCTGTTTATGTTTATTTCTCTACCGTTGTTACAACTGACCCCCCTCGCAACTTGATTTTAAGCGGTGCGATAAAACTTCTCGCAAATAACTCCACCGATAAAACTCTTCTGCAGCAGCAACAACAACCAAAAAATTTGCAAACAGCAACGAAAAATGTGTGCGTAATAGATAATAAAATGGCTTATGTAAATATTACAAAATGCAGCAAATAAAATTAAATAAAACAAAAGAATAATGAAACGCTTAGGCAAGCCGAAGTCGCAATACTCTTACATTATTTAACTATAGAAATTAAATTGCAGAAATGTTTGCGCCCGATATATTTATTAATTATTTAATAATTACAATAGTGGATGTGTTTTTGAATTTCCGCATTATTTAATATCGTTGTGTCGTCCGTGTCCAAACCTACACACATATATCCTAGCTAGCTACAGCTGCATTTTCAATCGATGAGCATTTTGAACTTTTTGTTTAGAGTGCGACATCAAAATATTCGTATTCGTCGCCGTATTTAAGGACGAATGCATTTGCATTCAAGTGAATTGCCAAACGGATTTATTATTTTGTGAACAGTTTTTTTAATTGCTCTCTTTCGCGACACTGCACTGCGTTGCATTGCGAATTGTTAAATTGAATTAAGCCGAAGCCAATATGTGTATGTTTGTCTCTATGTGAGCGTGTGATTGAGTGTATTGATGTGTGAGTTCAAGCGATTCAAGAGCTGATCCTGTAAGCCTTATTACTTTGATGTTTTGATGTCGAGCACTTTGTAAAATTTAGCTGCTGATGTGCTATTTGCTTTAGCGCCATTTAGTTTAAAAATGTTTCCTTCTTTATTCAACTTGTGCCACTTTTTCCGTTTACAGGATTTGGTTCTTGTTCATTTCCATCGTTGCTTTTGAAATTGAATAGCTTTTATAAGATAAAAAATATTACATTCAAATTGAATTATTTATATTTTTATGTGTTTCAAATTATTTTCACAACTTATTGTTTATTTATTATATATTTATTAGGTTTAAAAGGTAATCAAAATATTGATTGTAAAGTTTTTGTCTTTGTATCGATTGAACTTCTGTTAAGTTCTCGTCTTTCTTTTGCTGGAAATTCTGTCGAGTTTCATGGGAAACATTATTTAATCATTAAGTTGGGTAACCGCCAACAAATGGTGTTTCTATAGTCACACGATGGCATTTTCGAATGGTCTTCTATTAATAATAATTTCATGCAAAGTACCGCAATTTTATGAAATAAATAAGCAAACTTTTCCTAAAAGCAATTTCCAAACTCTGGCTAAGATGCTGTTGCACTGCCTAGCCGTCTGCTGGCTGCCGCTTGTGTAGCTATTGCCAAATATTATGCCCAAGGCGTTGCGCTAACAGCCAAAGATTGGTCATAGAATTTTATGGCACTTTGGCGCGTCTCTCAAAGCCCCCGAAAAGAAAAACAATTGCTGTCAATTCTTACATAGGCTCCGGCCTATTAAAGTAAAAAATTTTTGCGACGACAGATGGTGATGCGCATATTTGATATTATTGCCCCAGACACATGCTAACACACACGCGTGTGATTGTACGTGCCACAAGTGTAGGAATGTCGCACTTAGCCAACATAAAATTTAACACGTCAATAATAAAGGCGATTAAATTATTGGGTAATCGCGTCTGAGAGTGAGAGGCAACCAACACCAGAATGTCATTGACTTCTAAAGCTGTGTTAATTAGTTTGGCAGACAAGTAACTATATGAAAGAGGCACATACCATTTCCAACAATTTCTATGTTAGTTGTATATGATGAGGCATGCCACCACTTGACCTTGGCACAAGCAGCCAACAGAAGGTGAAATGGAAGGTGACCATTGTCCGTTATTGCGTGGTGCTCAAAGCAGATTGTTTTGGTTAAGTTGAGCGTGTCGTGTGCAAGCAAAAAGGTTTGAATAATAAGTATAACCTTAATTAGGTAATTTTATGGCCTCTAACAATTAGAAAACTAATGTCACGATTCTCACACGATGATCAAGAGTAACCTCATTATCGCACAATTTTAGTGGTTTCACCCGCTTTATTGTTTGTGGACGTCAACCATTAAATTGACGAGCTGCGAATTGCATTAGCCAATTGAGAATATTTGTTTTTTTTTTACTTTTTATCTTATTTTATTTCGAATATTTTTAAAGATACTTGTCATGTTTTTGTATTGGCATTTTAATGAACATTTAAATATTAAATAATTGAAATAGTTCGTTTAAATAAATAATTATGCGCAGGAATTGGCTGTTTTTCTTCTTTTTTTTTTGTAGCCCGTTTAATTAAACATTTAAATGATTTTCAATGCAAATGGGCATAATTAATTTAATTACAATCAAGTATAACAGAAAAGTTCTGAATCCAAGCCTTTACAAATACACAACCAAGCATTATTCCAATAAAAAAATAAATAACAAGAATAAAGGAAAGACACATACATATATCATACATACACAAGTGCGGTTTAAATAAATAAAATGTTGTAGGTTATTATTAAACACTTATTTATTATTTTGTATTCTTTACGTTTTGTTTTATATTGTATTTTGGGTTAACTGAAATGTCATGCCTTTAAATTAATGTACAAAATGCGCGGCGAACCGCAGTAAATGCAACAACAATGTCTGCAAAGATTGTAGCTCCAACAATACGTAGCATATAAATCAATCGAAAATACGAAATACCCTTACAATCTCATTATTTAATATGAGGGCCGCAGCTAAAAACATTTGATTCAAATTATCACTATTGTATGCGACTGAAGAATTCTTTTTCAGCGTCTTTTGAAAGACAGACAATATTACAATAACAATTGGAAGAGCATAAAATAAAGTCGGTCATTCATTGCACAACAATATTTCAATATGTCTTCGACATGATATTTATTTAAATTGCAAATTTCAATTTGAAATTAACTATTTTAAATTTAAATTGCATTTACCATAATATTGAACGGGATCGACAACAACCGCAATAGACAGAGTAAAACAACAAAAGGAAAAATAAATGAATTTGTTTCTATGTAATATTATGGCAAACAATGTGTAAACGAGATAATGAACCTGGCCACATTACGTGTCCGTGCTTATATTTGTTTTATAAATGATTTGACAAAAAATACACATTTGAATAAGTATGTGGATATGTGTGGTTGCTTTTTAATTTGGCATGTAAACAATTTGAGCCGCAATAAATAGCAACAAGATTTTAAATTATACAGTAAATCAAATACTTTCTTATATACTGAAATATTCGTATTCAAATCATTTGACAAATTTATGTATATTGTATTGCAATCTCATTACTTTGATTGAAAAAATAAATGAGTTTGCTAAACATTTGACAAAAAGGTAATTATTTTTTTTTTAAATTTTAGCTATTAACATTCTAGTGACGCTTTAAATACGCATTCGATTTGCCATTTAATTACTTAAAACTTATTCATTTACTATCAGTCCACTCTGGCATTAAAATTGTGCTAACACCTTACAAAGTTCTCACCATTATATGAACCTTCCGCTGTAAAGGGTTGCCATTGACCAACCCTTATATTGATTTTACACAACCTTTAGATTGAGGTTAAAACTTTCTTTAATTTATAAAGAGGCTTTCTGAATCTTCGTTTGATTGAGCAGATTATTTAATTATGTTATAAATTGGGTCAGTTATTATATAGGTTTACATTTTCACGTTTCCCCACATCTTATGCTGTACAGCAAATTCTGTATTAATCCATATTATATTAAGCTAACTCAATATCTATTTGGAAAACTTCTTCTTTATTTTCAATATGACACAATCAATTTGACAAGATACTTATGAACTTTCCTGCTTCACAATAGTGGGCTGTACTTTTTCGATTGTTTTAGCACATATGTTAATATTGTTGCAATTTTTATTGTTGTTTTTGGTGGTGTTGTACAAGTGTACATGTGGTCAACGAGCCTTGCAATCGTAATTCGCTGCAATTAATTTTAATTGCATTGCTTGTCCATTTTTATTGCGTTTTCGATTTTCACACACAATTTGAATAAATAAACAAAACGCTCCGCTAACAGTACAACAAAAACAAATAAAATTAAATAAAAAGAAATGTAAACGGCATTTAAATAAATAAATGAACTATAAATATTAATGCACATACACATATTTGCAGTGCGACCGCTTCTGGTGGAAATCAGCTTCAACAATCAGCCAATGTCGGCAGACCGTAAATACGAGATTGAATGTCAGGCAATTGGATCAAGGCCCCCAGCTAAAATTACCTGGTGGATGGGCAACCTAGAAATGCACGGCCATAGCCAGAAGGTAAGTGACAGGCAAAATGATCACAAAGACTTCAGAAACTGTAATGTGAACGCTTTTGGTTTGCAGGTCTCTGAGGATGGCAACGTGAGCACATCGGTACTATCGATTACCCCAACTCGGGAAGATCACGGAAAGGCGCTCTCCTGCCGTGCCACAAACGAGCTGGTTCGCAATGGAATACGAGAGACGGCTATGAAGCTAAATGTGTTCTGTAAGTAAATTCCTATACAAAATTCATAATATTATAAATAATATTCCAAGATCAGCTGACACTTCCGCTGGTTTCCATATGATTGCGGATTTTATTGCGTGAAGTAAACCAATGCGTTTTTATATCATATATATTTATTATTTACTCATATATTTTATTATCTGCCCAAATATTCTATTAATTTAATTCAGTTAAATATATAAATATACGAAAGTGAATTCGAGAGCGAGAGTGAACCTTTGACCTGCTTTCGTTTCAGATATTATTCTATTAAAATAAATGGGATAGCCTCGCCCAAACTGAGCATAAAATCAATAAAGCTTTTGAATTCCCCCTGTCAAATAATTACACGCATGGAAAAAAATCCGCGGGAATATCATAAACTGTGCCAAACGCTTATCACCCGTGTCCCTGAAATCGATACTAATTTGCATTTAAATTTCGTAGATATGCAGAGTATTGCTCTTTGTATAATATATACATATGTAAATATACTTACAGGTAGTCGCGACTTTCATCTCCAAAGTCAAACGTTTGTTGTTTTATGGGCCAAGTAAAAATGTGAGCTGAAAGTTTCTTAATAAAATTTTGTTGATAAAATACTAAAAGGCAAATTGTGCCTTTTGAGTGCAGCTCTGCGAGTTGGGCCCTAGGCAAACACACACACATACACACACACACATGTGCATTTTCTTTATGTTTCAATAGTCTCAGGAAACTTCCCATCGTTGTCGTTGTCACTGTCGTTGGGCAAACAGTTGCCACGTCTATTATCTCAGGGTTTTTGGCGCATCGTTCCCCCGTTTCCGTTGACTGGGACATTTTACTCCTTTCAACGCAGGAGCAAAGTAGCAAAAATAGAAGCTGTCTCCGTGTCGGCCAGGCAAAGATGAGGGTGAGGACGTCTTGAAGCAGACTCTCAATTTAACGCGCGTCGCTTGCTGATATAAAAAATTAGATAACAATTTCAATTTCCATTCTCATTTACATGTTTATGGCGTGCTTAAAATATTTTGGCTTCCCCTCGGCTGCTTTCGTCCCTGTGATTTCAACTGAAGCATGCAAAATGTTGTGTCTTCTTTAAGGACTTTCATTGTTTGTATTTGAGGGGAAATGTGAAAAGTTCACTGCAGTTAGCTGCAAATCAGCAGCCAATAATTGTTTCATTATTTTCCATTATAAAAAGATTGTCATGAAATTTAATTATCCCAAATCCCACGACATTCTCACTCTCTAACTACCTTGACCCAGAAACTCGTAAAGCTTAGAGAAAATAAGAATTCATTTTCCGCACAATCAACATGTATTAACATTAAAAATTAAATGAAAAGGAAACCGCTTAAAATTAAATTCATATCCGCAATAGAAATAATGACGCAGCACCTCCCAAAGAGGAGGAACAATTTGAGCGTAGGTCAAAGGCAAAAGCAAATTATGCTCAACTTCGGAAATTGTGAAAAGTCATGAAACCGGGTGGGAAATAATGTTATAAAAAGAGACTTTTCAGACTCGAGAATCAGCTATTTCAATCTTGTCATACATTATGGTTACCACAGAATTTAGATCCAGTTTAACATTATTACATTACACTATTCCAAAACTATTTGCAGTGCACAGTGCACGTCTGTCATTTGCAATTAATTTAACTCTAAGCCAATTTTTCTCAGTTTCTGTTGGCTTGGCCTGGACAGAAATACTTCCCAGTTAATGCAATTTATATAGCCAACCCGGTAGCTGCATTAGCTGTGGTAGCACCAGAAGCTTGTGGAATCAATTTAAGGGCTGCTAACGAGCAGTTGTTAAACTTTTTCCAACAGACAATGACAGGCCTCACATACGGAACCCAGCATGCTGGAGGAATAGTACGGGTAGAATGAACTGAAGCACAGAGAAAGAAAAGTACAGTGCAACAATTCTGAAGCTGCAACAAAATGTGGCAGCAGCATTCAAAAGTCGTTATGTTAAGCTACGCTACGAGTTTCGGGTTTTGGCTCTGGTTACTTTCTGAGAGTCTGCAGTTGGACTGTGCACCATAAAATGCATTAGCCAAGCAAAGTTGGCCAGTTTGGGCCAGGCTGACCAGCTTGGCCAGTGACAGTTATTACCACTTAAGCCCATCTAACCGCAACAGTGTGGCCTGCCAGCCATTTTCCACTTCCAGTTTGACCAAGAGAATGTGTTGTACGTTGTCATCCATTGTCATTGTTGTTGTGGGTTATATTACGAACTGCTAGCAACTTGGCTTAAAGTCAACGTTAATGAACTTGTTGAGCAGCTTGAGGGCTGAAAAAAAAAAGAAAAGCGCCTTTAAATTATGCAAATAACTTGGGCTCGTCTTGGTTCTGCGTTTCGTTTCGTTGCGTTGCGTTTCTGGCTCAATTCAACAACTTTTTGTTGTTCCCTGGGCTTAGGCAAGCGATTTCATTTTCATTAACAAGTCTTTGCGAAGAGGCAAAATCGGCTTAAAGAAAACTTGTTTATAAAACGTGGCAAAAGAAAACAGTAAGCACATCCCAAGACCAAACTACCGAACCATCTACTGCTACAACAAAAACAACAGGAATGGCAACTTGCCAACAACGAAAACAATAAGTCGCAAAATAATAACAACATCATTCTCAAGAAAGGTGTTGCTAAAGAATAGAAACTCGACAGTTTCCGATAGGCAACAGTAAGAGTAAGAGCCAGAGCAAAAACAAGGAGAAAAACAAAAACAAGAGAAAGAGTACGAAGCGACACTAATCATAGATAAGCGCAGATTAACCCCATTTCTTTTTTTGATTCTCTGTTTCAGTTTTCTCTATTTTTTTTTTTTTTTGGTTGTTGGTGCGAAACTTTGTTTCGAAGAAAAACAAACAAATTGTACTTATAGTACTTAATAATGAACCAAGTCCAAGACCAGACACAGCACATAAGAAGCAACAAACACACATACTCCGATACACCCTTAAAATGCAAATATAGTAATAGTTACAGTTATTCACTCACTTGTATTGTTATCTCCGTTGCAGTTATACCCACCTTACAACTGGACTTGGGCTCAAATCTAAATCCCGAGGATATCGAGGAGGGCGATGATGTTTATTTCGAGTGTAAAGTGCATGCAAATCCTGCTGCTTATAAAGTTGTCTGGAAGCACAATGTAAGTAACAAAAAAACATTTTTCAAATGCAAGATTTATAAGGAGTTTTTAACTGACCGACTTAAAATGAGAGGGAAAGGGAATCTTTTTTCTAAACATAGCTTATAGAAACTCCTTTTATTTCAAAGCTTGAAAAATTTAATATAAACGAGACAGAAGATTATCTCGGAAGTTTGGTTGAGATATCTCTAGAAAGTTTTGTGATAGTTAAGTTTGCTTAAATTTGATCTTATTACTTTTAAGCGATGTCTTGGATTCAATGTATTTTATTTTTACTCCATTCATGCGTTCCACACTCCGTGACAAAATTATAAGATTATAATTACATCATTAACATATTACATTTATTAAACAGAGAACTTTCCGTGCTTGAGGCTTTGATTAAATACTTATCCAAAATATAGTCAATGCATGTAAATACGTTGACTTTCAAATGCACTCCAAATAAGGCTCAAGATAGTTTTCCATATGGATACTACTCTTCTAACACCGTGAATTCCCCAGACATTGGCGTGCCATAGGCAAAAGTGTGCATGGTCTTCTATGGTCTGTTATGGGCCGAAATGCTACTGAATTATGATGAAACCGAAATTAAGTGGTAATTTTTACTGAATTATTGACCAATTATTTTAAGGCAATTGAGTCAAGTGGCAGTGTGCAGAGACTTGGAGCATTCCCAGGGCCAAAGAGTAAAAGTTTGCGTGGAAAATCATTTGTTTATTAGTTTTACAAGTAGATGAAAAACTTTAGGAGACTTGCATAAACAAAACCGAAAGATAACAACAAAAACAACTTCAACAACAGCAACAATCAGGACAAGAGCAAGCAAATAAACGTTATTCAATGCACAAGGGGCAAGAAGTGAATCAAGTGTATGAATAATATGAATGCTAATTGAATTCATTAGAAGACGAAGAAGCAGAAACAACGTCAATACAGCTAAGTACATGCGCAAACAAAAAGCTAAACAGCGTCAGTAACAACAACGACGACATAGCATAACTTTGGCAAATGATTATAATAAACAACACCGAACTTGAATACGTCCAAAAAGTTTTTAGGCAATAAGCTGCGCACAAAAGTAGGCAACACAAAAGTATAAAGAACTTGAAGTTTCTGACGAAAAGAGACAAGAATTGCGAGTATGCCAGAGGAAGACAGAGTGACTTGAATAAGTAAAGAGAATCAACTAAGTACAAATCAATAAAATCGGGTTTTAGAGACCACAAAAAGAGCTAACAATAAGTGTGTGCAAAAAGTTAATCAATGGCCATTGAAATGCAAGATGTCAAGCTGAAATTCAATGTTAAATGCAAATGAATTGAAAATAGACAACATTCAAAACGAAACTCAATAAGTGCTCACACACACACACAGGCACAGACAGATATGAAAATTCAGTTCATGTCTATTTTGACGGGCGGCTAACAAGAAAACAACACAGTTAGTTAGTTTGCAGCAATTGTCGGCGCTCATTTGCCTTTCTCAACGGCATAACAATAAAAGCTGAGTGAGAAGCAACAACAACAAAAAAAAAAGGAAATGAAATGGAAACGAGACTAACAAACACATGAAACAGAAAGAATGGGAGACAGAGACGGAGGCTGAGGCTGAGGAAGAGAGTGAGCGATATGTCGTATATGGCTCACATGCGTATGCGTAATGAGTTCAAGGCTAAATGGCAAATTACGTTTGTTTTACGAAAGTAAAAAAAATTTCTCAAAGCACCCACAAAGACGGCAGACGATAGACAAAGCCAATGCCAAAAGCCATGTCAACTGTTGTTTGTGGGCGTTCATTACAAGTCAATTGTTAATTGGCAACAACAACAGCAGCAAAAACACTTTGTATGCAAGATGAAATGTAATAAAATGTCAAATTGAATTAAAATAAACTTTTGTTTCTTAGCTTATTTTATTAGCAAACTCAATGCAATTCGCTTAATTCATAGATCAAAACGTTTAACCACAACAAATTTTATAGAACTCAATCTGTGAAATTGCTGTGGCTAATACTTTAAGCTATGCCGTATATGTTATGTATCTGTATGTGAGTGCTAACAATGGCAAAGACAATTGACAAACAAACATTGCTGATGTCATTTGCCTTTGTCAGTTATTGTTCAATTATGCATGCCAACAATTAACAACGAGCAGGCAAATTAAATTAACAATTAGTTTTATTAAACTTCCAGACACACACATACAAGATGAAAGTTTGGCAAGTCTCTCTCTATTTCCCTGTGACTGAGTGTGTGTGTATATGTGTGTAAGCGTGTGAGGTAAACTTTTGCATGCTCATTAAGAAACTGACAGCAACTTTGATGAAAAACGTTGCCAGAGCGACGACCAGCAACCGCAGCAAGAGGGTAAAAAGTAAACCGACTCTGAATGCTGCTGGCAGCAAAAGTTATTTTACAAACACATGCACACACGTACCCATATACATATGTATATGTATATGTGAGTGTACTAATGGAAGCGCTGAAATAGCAAATATACAAATGAAAAACCCAAAGCGGAAAACGGAAAATTTGATTAGAAAAGCAGCGGCAACACTTCAATTCACACTGACAACATTCAATTTGAAAACTCAACCACTATTTGCGTCTCCGGAATTTAGTGCATAAATCGAGTTAAACTAGAAGTAAATGCATGACTTATAGCCCGAAAAAGTAGCGCAATCTGAGGAGGTCAACACTAATTGGGTATTTATTATAGTTGTTGGGGCCGTAGCATTGAAGTGAAGGGCAAATAAACATGTCAAGGCGCATCAGACAAGCAAACAAAATGACAGCTTATAAAATGCGCCATTAGCATAGAGAGGGCGGCTGCCAAAGGGTTCACAACCTGCCATGAAAAGGTGCTGCTGCTGCGGAAAAGCTGCAACGGATGTACCTTTAACTATTGAAATAATCCTCAACTTAGAAGCAGAGCCCAGCTGAGGCAAAACCATTCTTTTCTCTATTTTTATTTCATTGGTTTTGTCTTTTACTTATTTACTTTTACTTTATTTATTTTTGTGACAACCTTGAACTTTATTTACTTTTTGTTTGCCTGGTGACATTTTTATTTGTTTTATGACAATAACAACGACAGCAACAACAGCGCGCGGGTCGCTGAGCTCAGCAAATGGTTCGCAACATTTTGGGGCTATTTAAGTAAACCCTACGGGAATTGAGGCTGTTCAGTGTAGTTAGTGGGGCACTGGGGTGGCAAGGCTACAAGGCCAACACTAGCTCGCTGTCTGAGTATGTGTGAGCGTGTGTGTATCTGCCAAAGCCAAGCATAGCGTGCGACTTAAGTTAGACTTTAAAATGCCCTCATTATATTAAGTATACGCCCACTTGGCCTGAATAAAAAGTATCAATTATCTAAAGAGCAAACAGTCAAACGAACACAAACGCACACACAAACGAATATAATATGCATTAATATTCAGTTCGAACGGTAAATATTTTGACGACTGTTGAACTGAGTTATCAGCTTGCCTTTTGTCAGTCATTCCCCCTGAATTGAGTGCTCCTCTGTCAGCACTGTGTGTGTCATTGCCAGTGTTCGCCAAAGAGCTAAACACGCTTGATGCCAGACTTATATTATATGTGCTAAGGTCACAAAGGCATTGTTCGCCACCCCTTGTTGTTATCGTTGTCGTTGTTCTTCTCGTTGTTGTTGTTTTTTTCCCATTTTGACTTGTCGACAATTTATATACATTTTTATTTATTTCAATGTTGTTGCTTTTACTGTTTCTGCTTTTGTTGTTATTGTTGTTGTTGGTCTAAAAGCCAAAGTGCGAATTTGTTTTGCTGCTAAATGGCACAAGGCTCTTGGGAAATGCGTCAAAATCTTGTCGAGTGCCGGCGCTTTGGAAGCATCAGACCAGCACAACCCAAATAGCGAAGTCTGCCCTCGCTTTAAGTGAACGTGCTGCTCATAGAGGTCAACTCAATATATATGTGTATGTGTGCAAATAAAGTAAATATTGCTGCTTGATTTTGAGTTACATTTCAAATGCCGAACACGTTTCAAACTGGCGCCCAACGCTCTAATGAAGCGACTCTTCTACGTATGCGCGTTTATGAGAAAACGAAATTTTAGAGTGTAGACTAAGACCGCGGAGAAAATATATGAAGCTGCTGCTGACCTTGCGCCTAAAGGCAAAGCCCAACATGCAGGATTGCATAAGAATATTTTGAAGCTTTAACGGCGGATGTTTAATCAGAGAAATTGCCATAAAAAATATAAGTGAGAAATCTTAATATACGTTATATGGAAATAAATATTTATGCATAACTAAGGTTTGAAAATTTGTTTAACAAATAATTGTATAAAAAAATCCAGGCAAACAAAATGAATTTCGTTAATTAGCCTTATAAACTTCTTACCATATAGAATGTCACCTTTATGTGTACGTAATCCCACTAATTGGCGCACCTTTTGTTGTTCTGTAGATAGCATTCGAAATTATATATCTGCTATTGCCTGTCGCCTTGCAAATGTCAGTCAATAACAATAGCAGCTCTCATTAGACACCTAAGAGAAAAGGACAAGACCAAAACTAAAACTCTTATCTTATGACTAATTGCATGAGATGTTCTTATTTATTCTCATATTCATTTTCTTGCCACTTGCAGCATCAAATCATACAGCATAACCAACGAGCTGGCGTCATTGTGAGCAGTGGAGATCTGGCTCTGCAGGGTGTCACTCGTCACCAGGCCGGAAATTACACGTGCACCGCCTCGAATGTGGAGGGCGACGGCGACTCGAACATTGTTGAACTCAAAGTGATGTGTAAGTACTCAACTCCATGAGGTAAAAGCCGGATTTGTCATATGCCTCGAAAATTTTAAATAACACATACAACTATTGAGAGTGCTTACAGCTCTTATTTTGGGCTTTCATTCAATTTATTGCCAGTATATAAAACGTTGTTTTCAAACGATTGCAAGTATGCAAATGTCATGTTTATATAGGGCACGTGTTAAATTTAAGAACATAAAAGAGGGAGAACAGCTGAGTAGTTGTAGCTTTGTGCAACCCTGCGTAGGGCTACATTTGAAACTTGTCCCTCATTTCACATGTGTTGATTTGCACGACTCTGGCCATTGTTAATGTGTTTTAGAACATAAAAAGAAACCAAATGAATGAGCGAGCGATCGCTCTAAATGGTCGGGTATGCCATCATTCTGTTAGCACGTTGGCAACATTTAGTTTAAGCCGTTAACAAACAGTCGTGACTCTTAAATGGGAACTGCCTTTTAAATCGGATTCTGTTCGCGGCTACTTCCTCTATATTGGAAGGCTGGCAGTCAGGCAGTTGTTCTGCTGGAGTGTGCACTGTTTGGGATTTTCTGAGAACCTTTGACACACAAAATGCGGCATTATTGAGGGGTCGAGTGGTCCACGAAAGCGATGCAACGCGAATCAGGCGAAAGGGGCCTTTAGTGGCACATTGTGCTCGCACTTTGGCGTATTGTAAGCCCGGGCGGGCCTCTTGCAGTTTTATTGCGTATACGCCTCCGTTATTGTGTCGTGCTCGAATGCCCTTTGTGTAGGCATTTTGTATTGTGCTCAGAACTGAAAGCTATAACTGAAAACTCTCGTTGGTTGCCTCCTTAGTAGCACACAGACCAATGTGGTTGCCATAGCTATGATTCCTGCATCCAAAAGTGGGAAGTCCATCAGTCCGTTTGTCTGGTAGTTGGTCAGGCATGTGGTGAAGCCAACAAAAGGTCCTTTGCTTGGCTTCCTGGCTTTTGTTAACTTTTGCTTATTTTCTTATTGAATGAGCGCATTTCCTTTGGCTTTTATCAATCAGCCAACAACCAGGATATTTCTTGCACTTTCATTTCAATTTATTATGATAACCTTTGTTCTTATAATAAAAGAGTTAATAGTCGCCTTTGTAATTAGTTTCACAGATTGTCAGATTACAGATTTTATAAATGGCCTTCAAGAAGACTCAAATAAACACAAAATTGATATTACTTTCGCATTTTACTGTTGGTTTCGATTGCAATCGTCTGCTCAATTTGCGGGCAATGCTAACCAAAGTGTTGAACTTGCAATTTTGAAACAGCTTCTCTTAATTATTTTTGCCTATTTCAAGCAATTTAGCACACAGATCCTTATTCCCAGCTTAATTTTGTTGTTGTTTTTTTTTTGTTGTTGCTGGTTTTGGTCATTGGCTTATGCTTTTATTTCCTATGCCATTTCCTTTTTCCGGCTTTAACTTTTTATTTCGGTAACCAGCTTTCTAACAGCTCTGCCTGTTTTTTTGCCAATGCTTTTGTTTTAAGTTAAACTACCTGTCTGCCTGCTCAACCCACATTTAAGCAACTGTTTCGATTGTGCTGCAACGTTTTTCATCACTCGCAATGTGGCTGCAATAGCCGCAGTTAAAACCCCATTTACGTAACCAGCCTTCCTTTCGGTTGGGTATCCCAGTTTCAATGAGGAAAACTGCCTATTGCAAATTTGTTAACAGCTTGCTTTGGACTTTGTCCAAGTTTGTCAAATTCGAGTACAATAAATTGCGATTGTCTTGAATTTGCAGTTAAAAGAAGATTTGGAAGAATTTGAGTTTTTCTATCTCGTTTTGGCCAAGGTTTTCTTTCACTTAACGTTTCGTCAATGTTTTTTTTTGTTTCTTCTCCGAATTTGACTTTGCTGCTGATTCTTTTTCAGAGTCTGTTTAGTTAGTTGCTTGGATAGGCAACAGGGAAACTTGCATGTGGCTACGCAAGGATGCAAAGGACTTTCTATCTCCGCTACTTTTTGCTTGGTAAACTTTTCTACTTTGGATTTCAGTGCGGTTTGACAAGGGCGATGGGCCGATGCCTGTGGGTTAGGCGTAGCATGCACAAACAAAAACCTATCCGCCGTTCAGCTCTTCAGCTACAGAATATGCACTCCAGATCGGGTGGGACTCAAAATGCGGCTTTATTGCATTAAGTTTGGCCGAGCAATGCGATTATTGATTTGCCAGCCGCTGTAGACGAACAGCAAAATGCACTCGAAACATCAAAGTTTGTAACTTCTTCTAACCTTTTCATTTTTCTTGCAGATAAACCAATTTGCCGGCCCGATCAAAAGAAAATCTATGGCGTGGCTCGCAACGAGGCGGCTGAAATCGTTTGTGAAGTGGACGCCTTTCCTCCGCCCGAGAATTTCAAGTGGTCCTTCAACAACACCGCTGAGACCTTCGATATGCCACAGAGCGGCTTCCGCCCGCACTCGGCGCAGGGTTCCACACTGACCTACACCCCCGTTAAAGTAAGAAGATCTATTTGTTTAAAGTAATTGACAAACTTCACGAGTAGTAGCTTAAAAATGCCAAATCACACAAGGCGTTCGTATTTTGGGTTTAATATTTTAAATTCAAATTACTAGTGACATATTTGAAATTTTATCAAATTGCAGACAAAGCAGAAGGAGAATACACTTTACAGCTCTCAATTTAGATTGAAAATATTAATTAATAGGCTACTGTTTTTATTATCATTGTCGAATAAAATGTAAAATCAAAACTGGCAGACAAAAAGTCAGTTTGGTCAGTGCATACGAGCAATTTTTAATTAAAAATTCTATTAGTACTGCTCTCTAATTAAAAACCAATACCGAAGTGAAAACAACAACAATAACAACAAAAGTGACAGGTGCGTGTCAGTTAATAGTATGAAAGCCACTCCAATTGACTTTAATATCAAACTCTCATCATCAGTATCATGGCCATATGCTGGATTCCTTCAATCCTCAGTTGCCAAACTGGAATTGGCCCCTTCTATGTCTGACAATTGGCGAACATTTGCGTTCAAATTGCTAACGTTATCGATATTGCCCATTTCAATTGCAATTGCGAATGCATTTTGACGTTTTCGACTTGGCTTCCTCCTTACCAATTGACCAGCTAAATGGGCCATCATTAAGCTGCCTCTTACATCTGCCCTATCTATACCAAAATTTCAAACCATGAACCCTCTCCCAACTGCTTCCAAATCCATATTCAAAGGATAGTAGCGTAGAGTCTGGCCATGTACTGCAGTTGCTGGTCTGTAAACTTTTATGGTCTGTCCAAAACAATTCTGAATTTTGGCTGCAGTCATGTTTAGACAATTGCTTTGCTTTTAGATGTCAATATTTGAAGTTTAGCCCTGATTTTAGACCTATATATAAATGTAGTCTACAATAGAATTTTAATCAGCTGCATTATAATTGATATTTATAATACTTATACCTATTATCTCTGAAGTTATCGACTTTAGTCAACTTTAACTTATCAATAGTTCTCTTTCATTCAATTTGGCTGTCATTATGCGATGACAACAAAAGTAACAACTGTCAGAAAATGCAACAAGCCACTTTAACTCAACATAGTTGTTATGTTGAAATACAGTTTTCTGTTTGATTTGGCCAGTGGGGTTGGTGACCCCGTTTAAATTGATGCCGAGCCATCGCTACCGAACCACATAAACATTACTCATGTGGCTTGAACATAGTTAGCTGTGGATTTGCTGCTTTGTGGTCTGTCAATCTCTGTGCTAACATTACAGTTGTCAAAAGAAAATTTTCGTTAGTCAAACGGCATTCAAATGAGTTCCGTTCACAAACAGCTTTCCGGCACTGATTGCACACACACATACACACACACTCAGTCACATTCTCAGACATTTTCCCAACACACACACACACACACACACATACACAGATACTCATATAAATCATTTAGCTCAATTGAATATGAAAAATCCCTTCCGTTCTGTTGTCATATATGCTGTTTCCGGTTTCCGCAGCCACAGCTCAAGCATCAACGCTGACATTGTCGTTCTTAGGGCTGATTATCTTTCCATTTTTTTCATCTTTTCTGACTTTCACAAAGTCAACCAACAGCTCATTAATATTTCCTACATGCTTTGACATTTCAGTATGCAACTCTCTAGATCTCGATCTATCTATCTCTCTTATTCTCGCTGTCCATGTGGCTGTCTCTGTTCTTTTCGATGTGTGAGCATTTGCGCTTAGCTTTATCTACACGTTTTCCCTAAATATTGCTCACACAAAATGTCGAATATTTCGCAACGTAAAGCATGCGGGTCGAAAAATGCATTAAACTGTCAGTGAAATGTTACAATTTTAATTAAAATACATAAATTATATCATTTATGTTTAGGCTGTCAGCACTACTCAAAAATGCACTGCAAAACAGAGACTGGATAGGCTCGAGCTTATACAAAATTACCAACAAAAAAAAAGCAAATAAAACATAAAAATCACAGATAGTCTTCTATGTTTATGTGTGTGTGTCTTTGTTTCTGCAGATATTCCTTCAACAATTTAAGCAATTGTTGTCGTTGTTTGTGTGTGCTATGTCAGCCCGACAACTGCAATAATATTTACGCTTAGTTGCGGGAACATTAAAATAATATAAACAAATGGAAATAATGATAATAAATATTTCGGCATAAATATTCAGCACACATACATACAAATACACACACACACTCACAATTACAAAGATCGGCAGGCAGAGGAAAAATGTTGCAGCTTTGCAACTGCAAATTTATTAAGCATCTTTCCTGACAGTTGCAACAGTCAAGCCTTTGGCCTGAAAAGGATGCTATGCTTTCAGTTGGCAGTTCCAGAAATATTCTGGGTATTTCAAATGTATTTTATTACTTAAAATGCATTATACATACGTATGTGCCTCGGCCTGTGTGCGTATATGTGAGTGTGTGATACTTGCTTGCGGTTACATTCACACTGACAGAGATATATTTGCGTAGGTGTTGATGCGGAGTGTTGGCAGCTGCCAAGCTGCCGCCTTTGTGACAACACTTTGCTAAATATAATACTATATTATATACCAAAAATATAAGTTTGTGTATGCGTATTTTCATTTTAATAAATTTGCATAAATATGTACTTTACCTGCACATGACTTAAACGTGCACAACTATTAAACAACTCGAGTGCCGTCAGAAATATCAAAAATGTTCAATTGGTGTCTATTACTTTTTTAATTTACCGCTTTACCAAACGCCTATCCTGGAGAACAGAACCATAGAGAAAGAATGATTTTTATTTTGAACAAAGGATTTTTATTCAAAGATTTTTAATTTCTTTTGAAAGTTGACCGCCATCTGCGAACCTGTTCCTAGTTTCCTTAAGTTTTTCCTGTGACATCTTATCTTTGCCAAAGATTTTTCCTCCATTTACTGCGCTAAATTTACAAAAAACTTTCTCGTTTCCACTTTTCTATGTTTTTCTCTTATACTTCCCTAATTAAAATGACTAGAAAGCCCGATTTTGAGTTGACGGGTGGGAGGAAAGTTGATGGGGGCGTGGGGGGTTAAAATAAATGTGCGCCCTGACTGATAAATAAGCCGCAATTTACGTTGACATTTTAAGGCGCACTGAGCCAGCGAGCTGGGGAAAGTGATTTTAATTTTTAATGAGTTTGAGACGCCTAGCGCTGATTAAGTGAGCTTATTTTTTCTGGCAACAATGCCCAAGGTAAACTGACAAAACACAATTCAAGCGGCTCAGCTGCATGTGTTTATATTTATATGTTTGTGTGTGTGTGTGTGTGTGCGTGTGTGTGTGCGTGTGTATGTGCAAACAAATCAATCGTTTTGAGTGCTGTTGTTATTGTTGTTGAGCATTTGACCGTAATATAGTTGAAGGATTTCATTAGCACAACATTTGACACAGCACAAACACAAATACACATTCGAATAGACTGAGAATCAACAATGGACCCGCAGGCGTGGCCACTTATCAGGTTATACAAGCAGGACACATGGCATACATTATAGCCATGTTAACATAGTTTCTATTTGGCCTTTCCAATCGCAGACTCTCAGAAATGCGAGGCGAAATACTCACAGCAGCCACAAAATGCTTCATTTGTTTTTACTGCCGGTTTGGGAAAAACTTTCGGCCTTATAGATTTTCTTCTCGCCCTCTATCACATTCTGGATTGAACTTTATATGTATGTGTCTGACTGAGGGTATATGTGTGTCCGTTTTTTGACATGAAATTATATTAATGAAAGACTTATTGACAGCTGCGATCAATCAGCTGCTCTGACAAGCATATTACGCATACGCCACCGAGCGCCGCAGACCACAGCTTTAACGGCTTTGTTATGTATTTTATTTATGTATTTAATGAATTAAGTTCAATTTTCAGTTTAATTCTAGTTAATTTGTTAAAGTGTTGCCATACATACTGAAATGCAATATTTACTGTTTACATGTCAGGTGTGCGAATTAAAGTTAAAATAAGTAGTTAATTATTTAAATTAACAAATTAAGATGGATGGAAACAAATATGCATATCATTCGATTGTTAATAATCTTATTTTCCTGTCATTTAATTTCAGGAAATGGACTTTGGCACTATTATGTGCTGGGCCGATAACAATGTGGGGCAACAGAAAGAGCCTTGTGTATTTCACTTGATAGCTGCGGGCAAGCCGGAAGCGCCAACCAATTGTACCGTGGTCAATCAAACGTCTGACTCATTAGAGGTTTATTGCCTTGAAGGTGAGTATCGACTGCCTTAAAAGCTACCAATATTGCCAGCCAATTTGCCAGTTTTTATAATTGCTGATGAGCCAATCAGTGAACAAAAAGGCAAGTCAATCTATATATGTGAATGCCAGTATAAAAATTCGTTGGCCACAACTCAAGCAATGTGCTGCATGGCTAGTTAAATGCCCAGGAAAGAGGTTCCGGCGGGGAGGGATAGGGTGACTTGTGAGGTGTGGAAAGTGTGGAGAGTGGAAATCATGGTACATGTGTACGAGTATGTTGTGTTTCCTGCAGCGCTTTTCAGACTCATTTAAAATACATGAGCAACTTAAGTGCACTTTGGCAGCCAGCTATGCGAACTTCCTTCGAGATACAGTCGAATAATAAAAATGCAATGAAAGCATAAAACTAGAAAGGCAACACGCAGAGAGATGGCCAGACAGACATACATATATATATACATATGCATATACATATATATAAAATGCTTTAGAGAGATTGCAAAATATACTTGTATCTGTATCCAAAGGAAAACGTTGCAATTTGTTGCTAAATTTTCAACGCCAAAACTCTTAGCGAAATTTCTAAGAAATATTTGAAACTCACAAAAAAAAATGAACTTAAGCTGAAGCATAAAATGATAAAGTTGCAAAACCTTTAGCAGAGACAGTCAGTCAGCCATCCACCCAACAGAAAGTTATGCACAAATTTGTACATACAAAATGTTTTGGCTTGTTATGCAAGTTGCCTTCAATAAAAGTAAAAGCAAAAGTAAAAGGCAAATGTTCAGCAAAACTTTAAATACAAATTCAATTCGCATATTTTATGCGCTACGGAAATGCAGGAAGATGGGTAAGAAAAAGCGCAATACCAGCAACAAATTGTTAGCAGCACTCCGACGAGTTCAAAGTTCAGTTCCACAGAGTTGCATATTAGCAGACAGTCGGCAGCTGAAGACAGTCAGGAGGAAATGTCCCCGTACTCACAAATTGGGACTGCACTCGTAACAGTCGACTTTGTGATGCATTTATGCAGCCCTCGAAACGCTCACGAGTACAAATACATACCTAAGCTAGAAAGAGCAGCGCCGGCAGCGTAACGAGGCGACTGCTGGAAGTGCAGCAAAAAGCGGATAATAACTGCATACTTAATGGCGCATTACCCGTTACTATTTACTTCTGTTACGAGTTGTACTGGCTACTAGCATCCCTTACCTTTGCCGAGACACCTTATGTAAAATGTCCCTTGTCTTAGGAGTAACAGTCTTAACACGCTGCGTATACATGATACCATGTTATTATTATTTATAATTTACAACATTTCTGTTGCATTTTCTATTATTTAATATACTATTTTTACTGCCACTGTTTATACACTCTGCCGCATGTAAAACTTTCTTAGTTAAGTGCGGACATTACGCATTCGCCCTGTTGTAGCTGAAGCTTTAAGCCCTCTTTAACCATTTTATGTACACTTCGCCAACTGCCACACCCCACATTGCTGCTAATTTAGTGGCTGCACATTATTATCATAGTCATCAGCATCATTAAAACTTTAACGCAACTTGGTAAGAAGCGGCGGCAGCAACAACAATAAAGCGCGATACTTTTTATATTGCACTTTACATTAAAGCAAATGACTGAAAAAATAAGAAAGAAACCCTATGGTAAGCAGCATCCCCGAACAGTATTATCGTGCATTCTTTCTTTTTTGTTTAAATTAATAACTCAATTTAAGCTATGGTCGCTGCACGTTTCGAATTTAATAAGCCAGCACGCAAGTCGGACAACTTGCCGCAACTAAACTTGCCTCGAGTTCAATTCAATACCGCTGCTGCTGTTGCTGGCAACTCGCAGACAACTTGAGGGCAACTTGCCTTGCCTCCCTCTACCTCCTTTCGCCCATTGGCCACTTATTTTAGCTTCTCTCCATATCTCTCTTTTTTTGAACAAAACAAAGCCATGAGCAACTAACCAAACTCATCAAGCGTCGGTTTAATATAATAAAATTTCAGTTTAAAACATTTCGCTCGCCGATGATGCTGTTGGTATTATTGTTGTATTTTTCGTTGTTGCTGCTGTTAATGACACCCTTACCGTTGCTTTATTATTTTTATTTTCACTCCACTTGCGCAATTTCCATTGTATCCCTGGCCTGATCCAAGTAAATAAAATTAACCCATTACAATGAAGTTGTTGGTTTTGTTGTTGTTTTTGTTGCTGTTATGTTGTTGCTGTTATGTTGTCGGCTCGATGCTGAGGCAAATTTCATTAGCTAAACGTTTTAAAGTGCTCACAAAATGCTTTGGCCATAGTCAGGCAACAACGACGACAACGTCGACGACCCCTGGCCACAAACAATGATGCCGCACAAAGGCCTTTGAAGCAAAGGCACATTCTTTTGACTCTATTTCCGTGCAGCCTTTGTCTACTGTCCACCACTGCCAGCACCACCGCCACCGCTACAAGAAGAACAAAAAGAGTAGGAAGAATCACCGAGTGGCCAAATAAGTATAACAATGCGAGCTAAATTCATCGCAACATATAAAACATTTTACACAACAATTTCACCTCTGGGAGAGAGAGTGAGTTGTGGCCCGTGGTTCAAGGAGGGTTATGTGGAGAGGTCGAGGCAACCTTTTGAGTCGCCTCTATTACAAAAATATTTAAACATTTTTCGCAAGTGTTTTAGGCCGACTTTTGTGTCTAGAGTGGAGTACCACTTGAGCAGCAGGGCCAACAAGAACTTAGCCGACTTATTTTTCAGCCGAAGGGTGCGTGTGTGAAAGGGGCACAGTGGAGCGGGGAATTATTCTCAAGTGGGCAGGCAGTTCTTTTGTGGTGTTATTAAATGGCATTTTAAATGTAGCTTTAGATTACTTGAAATATTTTGGTTAAGTCCTCTTTGGCTCTGGATTGCTTTCCAAGGGTTGAATTCGGTTAAGAAAGTTGAAAATTGATTAGTATATTAAAGTTTCAATCATTTAACTACTAATTTTGGCTGGTTGTGCAATAATTAAATTTAGATAGAGTGACGTTATGTTATTAACATAGCATTTGTAGTGTGCTTTTTAATGAATTAGAAAATAGTAATAATATTACTAAATATTACAAACAAAAGTTAATAACAGCCGTAACTCAAAATAATGTTGCTGACTATTTCATAGTCCTATTAATCTAAGCCGCAGTTGCTCATGTTTATCTCAAGTTTTCCAAATTGCCTTTGTAGGTTTTGATGGAGGAATGCGTCAATGGTTCCTAATGGAAATCTATGACCAGAACAATGGCATCCTGCAAGCCAATATCAGCGCCAAATTTGCCATGTTCAGTGTCACTGGATTGGACGCAGGCCGACTCTTTAGGATCTACATCTATGCGGTAAATGGACGAGGGCGAAGTGAATCGGTGGCCGTCGATGGCTACACTTTAAAGGCTGCCGAGAAGCAAACTGGTAAGTAGCATGACCACAATAAAGGGAAATCCATTGAAATTTTACTTTTCCTTAAGCGAAAGGCATGGCTTCGAAATGAGAATATTACGCGGTGAAGCTTCCAACGACTTATGAATTTATAATGCATTTTAATGTGGCTCGTGCGTTTGTCATTTATAAATTTTTTATGTTAATGTTCTCGGCTCTCTCTCTGATACTTATCGACACAAAGTGAACAAGGGGGAATCGCATAATTTTGCATAGCATTTAATATGTATGTATATACACAGTATCAGTATTAATATTAGTGTCGAGCAAGAGATTTTTTCGTTCTTATTATCATGCTGTCTCGCAATTTAATTACGCTAAACTGCCCAATGAATTGTAAATTTTTTATAAAAGTTTGCCTTGCAGTTTGATCCTCCAAAAGATGAGAAAAGTAAATAAAAAATTATGCAGGCGCAAAGTAGCGTAAAAAATTATATAAAATGATTAACATTAATGAATTGTCTTCAGGAGGTTTTCCGCTGTCAAAAAGAAAATGTGGGACAAAAGCAAATTGTAGTACTAATTAGCTGAAGCAAAACGCTATAAAGCAAAGTTTAGAAGAGTTTTTTTTGTGAGGGTCGACGATTATTTCCGGTAGACAGACACATTTTTGGGTAAACAACTTGAGCCGTCGCATCGTTTTAATTTTTTAAAAAGTCACAACAAAAGTGCAAAGAAAATGAGAAAATATGATGAGCAAGACAAGAAGGAAAAGGAGCAATTCAAAGAGCGAAAATTTAATACCCTTTCCCATTCAGACGGACGCAAGAAAATCACTTGGTATCAAAATATATTCTCGTTAGATAAAGAGACTGCAGTAAACGTAATATCCTTCGTACAGAAGGGTATTTTAAATAAGCAATCAGCCGTTTATTAATGGCCAACGGCTTGGGCCCCTGCTTAGCGATGCTTTTGTCTCATTGAGCATTAAAATAACTTAAATTAAAAATGACTTTCATGTGATTGACGTCTTATTTTAATTTTAATTTTCTTTTAGTTGCATTAACCTCCTACAAGGGTAGCGCCCAGGGAGCCAACAGTTTTGAGCTAACGCCGATTCTATCCATTGGCATCTTTGTGGGCATTCTGGTCGCTCTCGTCTGCATTGGAATCGGGACGATTGCCGCGCTGAAGCTGCGCTCGCATAAGCATCAACAGCAACAGAAATTTGCACATTCGAATGCCAAGTTCTCACGTCCAGGCAATTTGCAAATTAAGGATAAAATCTCATTGCCACTGAGTCACTCGGAGGAGATGTACGACGAAAAGAATCCCGATGTGGTGCCATACAACGAGGGTAAGTGAAATTGCAGTACAAACACTCTCCAGTGCTAACCTAAAGATGAATGCTCCGACTCTGTCTGTAATTTATGAGCGTTGGCCAAAGACTAAGAGACAAACAGGCAGGCAGCCAGTTAGGCAAACATCACAAATTCAAACACATATCTCAAGTGTGCGTGTGTGTGTATGTATGTGCGGAGGGCGTACTGCATTTTTGTGCCTGCGTTGAAATATTTAAATGACAGCTAATTGCTGGCAGGCAGATTTCTACTGTCACTGCTGTTACTTTGGAATCTTTATTTGCTCATATGTCTGCAGTCGAGTGCTAGTCCCTGTAGCTGCTCTTTAAAGTGAGCCATGATGTAGGGTTTTAACTTAAAGCTGAATCTGATTTTACCCACTGCATGTTTTGCTTGATTAATGGCAATCAGCAAGAAATCAGCAGCAGTAGCAACGGCAAAGGCAGCTCCCAGCTCAACAATTTAATCAATTTTCTTAACGTAAAGTAATTTCATGGCAAAAGCAACGAAAGGAGAAAAGAAAATTGAGCGTTGCGCCCCGAGAATCAGCAAAAGATTTAAGAAAGGGAATGAGGTATGGGGCAGTGGCTAGCCGAAAAACTTTTGCCATGCTACTTAACAACAACAAGAACAACCAGCTGAAACTTTTGACTAAGCCAACTTTCTCTTTTTATCTCTCCCTCTCGTTGTTTTACTCTTTCTGTCTACACATAATACAACTGCCTCGCTCTTGCTTCAATTTAGTTGATGGAGAATATAAACAAAAATCAGCAACACAAACGCCATCGGGACATCTTTCAACAACCAGCGAGGCGGAAATCAGTTGCAAGCCTGGATCCACAGCTGGCGTCGGCGTTGGCGTTGGTGCCGGCAGCTCAGCGGACAGCGGCGCTTACCAGAGCAGCAAGGTAAGTTACCGTTAGCAGGCCAAACTGTCAACAAAAAGTTTGAGAAACTTTTACTTGCAGTCAAACTACTCATTGGTGAACTTTACAAGAAAATCAAATGAGATTCAACTTAATGACTACAAATATTTCGAATTGTTGCTAAAAATCAAGTTTTGCTCTTCTTCTCTATCTCTTTCTCTCTCTCTCTCTCTCTCTCTCTTTCTCTCTCTCTCTCTCTTTATATGTCTGTCTGTCATGCAGGATGATGAACTGCACTATGCGGAACTCTCATTAAGCAGTACCGCTTGCAGCAGCTCCAAAAAGAGCCAGCCGGGTCAGGGACCATCCCAGCAGCAACCACAACAGCAGCAGCAACAACAACAGCAACAAGAACAACAGCAGCAGCAACAACAGCAACATCCAGTATTGGGTGGTACCTTGCCACATGGCTCGAGTATGCGCAAGCTGTTGCCCAACATTCCGGCAACGGCAACGCTTCAACGGCATAAGCCAAATGCGGGCGGTCTGCAGCATCCGCATCAGCATGCACCGCCGCCCATGTATGATTACTTTGAGGAGCCCACGATATACGCCCAAATCGATGCATATAAGACACGAGCTGGAGCCGGTGCTGCCGCCATGCAGGTGGACACAGCAGTTGGAGCAGCCTTTGGAGCGTGCATTTCATCGCCAGGATCGCAGGGTACGCCTTCGACCGTGTCGCCGGGCACGGTGCAAATGTATACGTTGCCCTCGCATCCGGGCGGTTATCACACCCTGCCGCACAATCATCAGCAGCAACAGCAACAGCATGGTCAATCGGAGATGCCGCACAACTCGGCATCCATGATGCAAATGATGCATCAACAGTTGCAGCATCATCCAGCTGGCAACATGCCCATGCCACCCTCCTACCAGCAGCATCAACAGGCACAGCAGCAACAGCAGCATCAACAGCATCTGCCACATGGCCAAATGCTCGTCTCGAGCAACAGCAGCGGGCTGGCCTCCACGGCAGCCATCACCAGTCCGAGCAGCTCCATGTCAGGACTATCCGGCGTGGGCAAGTCCTACTCCCGTGAGATTGTCACAGTCCGTACGCCGCTCATGTATTCGCAGCAGGAGAGCTGCGTCTAAGTCTAGTCCTATAATTTTCCAACTCTTTGAGGTTTGTGTCTAGGCTAAGCATTGCTAGCAGCCAATTTAAAAAAAAAATAATAATAATAATAATAATTTTAAATCCATGGAAATTCTTTTTTACGCTAATAGCCCTTCGACGACTTCCCAATTTACTAATACACACGAGTAAAGTTAGAATTTAAAACAACTTAAATATGAATGTCAATACTTAACGTTAATATCTGATCTGAGAGCAAACAAGCAGCGCCATAAATTTAATAATAATAACAAGAAAATATGTCAAATGAAATTGATGGTTAATAAATTTAGCACTTAAGAGCAGATGCATAGAAAACACATAATTATCGATGCACAGATTCTTAACCTTATTTCTAACATCATACATCAATCAACAAAATGCAGCAGAAACTTTGCAAATTATCGCAATAATTATACCATTAACCATGGATTTTAAACCAAAGTCTCTCGGATTATAATCAAGTATATTAAATGCTTGCTTAGTGTAAGTTAGCAAAATCTAATGCTAGTCGTAAATGTCACTAAGAAAAAGACAAACAAAAAGGAAATAATTGGGAAATTATGGAAAAATTGAAAGTAATTCCCTTTACTATGATATTCGAAACTCTGACAAAGCAACAAAGAATTTCAAATAAAAGTGCATCAAGAAGGTTCCTTCCTTACACTAAGTACCCACTAAAGACGGCAGAAGACAAATGTAAGTTAAACTAAAGCAACGCATTCATCTTCGGTTTGTTATAAAATTAAATAACAAATACTTTCCAATTTGACTCTGTAAATGCATGTCAATGTTATTGTTAATGGTAAAAACAAAAATTAAAACAACAAGTTATAGAAACTAAGCTCAATATGCATTAAACTCATTAAATAGCTCATACAAAAAACTCAACAGGAAACCAAAAAAATAAAATAAATTAAACTTCTTGGAAATAACAAATATTTAAAAAAATTAAATTTAAATTACGGTACAATTAACTACATACACATACAAAAATAAATAATCTACAATTAAAATAGCATAAATGATTAGTAGCTCATATTATGTAAATAACACAGTGTTAAAGCAAATTAATGATTTTATCTGATGCATCATAAATCAATGTAAAATAGATGCGTTTTCAAAGCTAAAATCCAAAAGACTAAAAGTTTTCAACAATTCTTTATCAATTGATAAATGTGTATAAATTGTATTTTAAAAGTCAAATTTTTTCATGTATGTATACAAATATATTAAGTAAAAATTGAATGTATCTGCACTCTGTACATTATTGTTGCAACTTTATATTTATGTTTAAAAAGAAAAACAAGTTTAATCTCTTTAAAATAAATTGTTAAAAAAAGTTAAACGCTAAACAAAGTCTTTATCGAAAAAGCGAAAAGTCTTATATATACATATAGTATGTATAAGAGATATTTGTGTATATCTGAACGTATCTTAAAAGTGATGTCTCTTAGATAAAAATCAAGTAAGTTAAGCTAATTGATAATAAATTTAATGAAATTAAATGTAAATGATCAGTGCATAAAGAAATTAATATTTACGATAAACTAAGAAATAAAAATAAATAAGATATAAATGTATGTTATTTTAAGCACTCGAAATAAACACAAAGATACCAATGAGAAAAAAAGCCCCCAAACCAAATATACAAGGAATACAATAAACAAAATGAAAACCCTAAATAAATAAATTCAAAAATAAATTCGAAAAATTGAAAAGAAATTAATTTATTTAATCTTTTTTTCAACGAGCCTGATTCGAAATATGACTTAAAGACCTAAAAATGATTCAATAGATATCTTTAATAATATTATAATTGAGGCATTGAGTTTCGCTTGAGTTCAGCTCAACCCAAAATTAAGAAGAGCAGGTCCAAGACTGTTACGATTTCCGAGCCAAGGCTGCAGTAAGGTTTTGCTGCAACAATTTGCCATTCACGGGCCGCCATTTTGCAACAAATTTAATGCACACACAAATTGGCAATGCAACATTGCCGTCAGGTCATGTTGCCTGTGTCGTCAGCGTCTTCATCTTGGTCGTGGATGCTGCATTTACCCCAAGGACAAGCCAGAGCCAAGTAGCCTTTTCAAATTGTGCACTCAAATGGACACAGCGAGGACAGCGAGCAATGGCGATGACGAGGACGAGGACAACGTCTCTTTGTGTCTGTGACTGCCTCTGAGTCTGTGCAAACATGGCGTATGAGCTATATGTGTGTAGAGAGACAAGTTACAACATTTCTAACATTTTCTATATACCATTTGGACAATTTTCTCCACCTTTTTTTTGGCTGAAGGGGGGATAACGTTTGCATGTGCACTCAGGCGTAGATCTAAAGAAATGAAAAGGCAGAGAGAAGGCACAGACATCACATAGATTTGTGGCTTGAAAACCAGCAATAGCAACGACAATGCCAAATGGTCATGTTTGACAACTTTCATACTTCTCCTCCCCTCTCAAACTCTGCACTTCGCACTCTCTTTCTATCTCTCTTCGACTTTCTTTTGGATGCGTTACTTTATTTCCCACAGCGAAATTAAAAAAGTATCTAAAACTGACATACGGGGCGATTGAAGAGAACGGCAGACAGAAAAAGGGAGGAATATGTAACTGCCAGAGAAATCATTGCAAAAAAAACATTTAACGAGCTTCTGGCAAGAACTCCAAGCTATAGACGTGGCCGCAGTTCCACTTGCTCATATGTTACTTTACAGACATTAGTCGTATGCGAACATTGGCCACACATTCATCTCTTCATGAGCTGGGCTTATTTATGTGCCTAATTTGATGTATTTCGGCAATCTTATATGAGACTGAATTACAATTAAAATTTGAAACATACAGTTAATTAAGAGTATTTACGAGTATGCGCTCTGATCATTTTTGATGTCTGTTAAATGTACAGCAATTAGTTTAGTTTGTTACCAAATGAAAACAACCCGGAAAGGAGACCCCGAATATGAAATATCTGCAACATGCAACACTTGACGATTAAACTGTTATATTTGCCCAATATTGACGTGTTTAAGTAAGACGGACTGTTGGACGGTCAACTATACTGTTGCAGATGATCAAGAATATTTATATTTCATACGGTCGCTTCCTGGAAGTTTCTTCTACAGGTAAATGTCATCGATGGCTGGCGTGTTTGCTTGTGTCATATCTGTTTACTGGCATACAATCTCATTATCATTAAATTTTAGATGCAGCAACTTTCAATCAATTTCCGTTGCAATATCCGCCAGTTGCATAAGGCGCAAGAAAATCTCAAGCAGCGGCTGATGTGCAACGCCACAAATGCACACAGCCATATCCATTGTTGTTGCTAAAATTGTTGTTTTTATTGTTATTGTTGCTGCTGTTGTTGCTGCTGCTGTTGGATGTCAGCATCGCCCAAGTGACAGCATTGTTTTGCGCCATGACACAGCTGATGCTTCGAGAAGTGCACGCTTTGAAGAAAACAAGCAATTTTGCAAGGCAGAGTCTGAGCCGGAGTCAGACGCAACCCCCAGCAACCTTTAGTTGCCCCTAGCAAGGAGCACTGGCAGCATAGCACGTATGCATATAAAACTTGCGACATCGCTGCGTCTCGGCCTCGTCCTACGTATCCCTTTTGCTGTCAACTGTCAATGTACTCGACGACGCGTTGCTCCTTTTGCTGCATTTTTTATGCTGCATGGCACTTTGACTTGCCGTCTGCCTTTGTTTGGCCTCTGTTGCCATTTGCATGCTGCCGATGCTTCCCCTATCAGCCATGAATTATTTTTGCATTTTTCAGGCATGCTGACAATGATGAGAACGACCCAGACAACGCTGACAACAATGTCATCGACATAATCATCAGCCATAAAGCTTAACATCATTTTTATAAACATACTCGTACTCGTATTATATGTATGTTATATATCACTGCGAATTTCAATTACAAAAATGTGTTTAAAGTTGCACTCAAGGAAAATTTTACTTAAACCATTATTAATAATACGCATACGTCAGAGCAATTGGAAACTGAGAGTAGACTGAGTGCTTGGCTTTATAAAAGAGCACAGCTTTGCTTTGGCTTTGGTGACAAATGTCTGGCTATAAATTACAGTTATACATGCAATAAATATTCAAATAACATGACCAGAACCCAAAAAGCTCGCAGCAACTGCTTACTAATGATCTATTAGCCAACATTGGAGTTCCTGTTCTGTTCTGTTCTGTTTTGTTCTGCTTTAGTTCTGCTCTGTTTGTTTCCCATATCCGCTGCGTGTCTTATTAGTTCACAAGGGCGTCCACGTTTGAGTTTTATGACAGTCAGAGTTTGACAGACAGGAAACATTTGTCTTCCAGGCGAACTGCGGTCCCGCCAGCAACAACAAACTAATCATGTGAAACAATTTGGAAAATCTAAGTCAAATATGATTAAAACAATTTGCTGACCCATAAGACTAAAACTTAATCAGTTACTGGAGCTAATGCAGGCTAATATAATATTTTAATATTTTCTTAGCTCGAATGTAACTTCAAATTTAAGCAGCAATTCACATCGTTAGTCGTAAATTAAATCATACAATATTTCTCTATTAATTCTCAAGTTGAACTTGATCTATTTCGATTACAAAGTTTTCTCCTCTCATTCTTTTTGCCAAATCCATTCAAAAGTTGATCCGCCATCTGGCCATCATTTATCGCCAGCAATGCCAAAGTGTCTAATGCGCATCGGGCGATAGTTTTGGACATTTCGAGAATTACGGGTATCATGCCACACAACTAAGGCGAAACAAAAGTGTAAATCTAACTAAAAACTCGACAATAACAATGGGCAAAAGTATTTGAAGAACTTTTGATGCTGCCGAAGCAGCAGAAAAGTTTGTGCGCAAAACATTTTATTGCACTCTACAGAAAGTGCATATTACGTATACGCCACAGACAGAGACACAACAGAGACAACATATAGCATCCCGTGCAGAGGGGAGGTGAGACGTGAATTGTGAGTGGGTCCCAAAGCAAACGTAAAATATGAAATATATTTCAACTTTTGCAATGCGAACGAAGACAAAAATATGTACCGCATTGCTAGCGAATGCTCGTTGCAAATATGCGGCGAGGCAAGACCCTCAGCTGTAACAGTCCAGCCCGGTGAGGCATCTTGAGCAGCTGCATGCTTAAAAGAGAGAATGCCAGTTCACTAAATATGCAATGACACAAATACACTCCGCATAGCAATAGAATAAGCTGGCCCGGTGTCAGGTGAAACTATGCTCGGTCATTTCAAGGCCATTTGGCCAAATGGAAAATTGTTTGCACGCTGTCATTACTTTGGCCAGCTCAGCTTGGTTTCTGAGTGCACGCCATGTACATGACAAGTGTAGATGCTAGAACCACGAGCACAGCCAAAACTATAGTCAGAACTATAACCAGTTGTTGGATTGCGATGACGTTAATGCACGGCCTTCGGGATACAGCTAAAAGTTAGCAATCTGATGACAGCGCCCAAACAACAAATGGATAAATGGAGGCAAAGGCCAGCTACGGAAATGGCAACGGCAATGCCAAGTGCAATTTCAATTGAGTTGCCAATGGACACTTCAAGTACAAATGTCACAAACTTCGTTTGTCGAGTGCAGCGATTGGCAATTTCACATGAAACGGCTAAGTGAAATATTGAATAAAGTGACAAACTTACTTATGAGTTTCAGTACATACTTGACACTCAGGAGTAGGTAGTCCTTTGGTCTAAGACTGCAATTACTGATAAGAATAAAGCACTTGACAGCTTATTGCTTGTCATTATTGAGCCCAGTTCAAACATTTTCACAACTTGATTTACATAATTATGCGTATGCCCACTGAAATGTCTATTTGCTGTTTACCCAAGTGCAGTCAGAATCACACACAAGCAAACAAACCAGGCACATGATTGTAGCATGCTGTACGAGTAAAGCCTTAATAGGAAATCGATAATAATCAAAGTCCTTATGGATTTACATATATCCAATTTCTGCGGTGGCTGCTGCTGCAGTTGCCACAGCCAATTCTGCCTCGTCTGCGGCTGTGCAACGCGGCGAATGAAATTAATGCCTCTGCGGTTTGTAACACATTAATTGATAATTAATTAAATATTGCGCAAAACTACAGGAATTGTGGCTAAGAGCACAATTCATGCATGTATGCAGCAAAGTTTTCGGAAGTTGCCAATCAGATCGAATTACCCATAAGTATTGTTGTCCTCTATATGGCAAATGAAAAATACATTTTAAGCCTCGCTAAGCAAAGAAATAATATAATTTCTACGAACCTGTTTAGTGTTTTCTTCTGAGCCATTTGCACACTCCGAGCTGACGTAGATAGACGTATACAGAGCTAGCAGCTTTCGATATTTATGAATGCCCCAAATGTCCAGAGCTGCGCCACAGCTAGATTCGTTGCCTAAGCAGTTGTTTTTGTTATTTTAGTGCCAGGACTAGTGCTGTGGCACCATCATTTCTCAATGCTGTTGTTGTTATTTTCACTCAAAGTCAACTCATTTTTTCTCATCTAATACACGCTAGGGATCAATTTGCCATGTAAACAATTTATTGACTCTTTTGTTCAGTGCGCTTTTGGGAAACTTTCGCTTAAGTTTCGAGCAAACGGAAAGCCGGCAAGTAAACAAGTCGACAACGAATTGTCTTTAAGCTTCGCTCTATGAATTTTAAAGCAAAAAATTCATTAGTAAATTTGATGCTGGACGCGTTAATTAAGCTCCGCATAACAGCTCACAGCTTGACCGCAAGGGAAGCCTCCAATTAATTTTAATTACAGTTTCGCATGGGAGATGAAAGAGAAGGCAAAGGCGCAAAGCGATAAACACCAAAGATGCAGCTAAAGCCAAAACATCTAACTGTTTGTATTTTCACACCTTTTAGCCAGCAAATGCGCTGTGAAGATGCTGAATAGCAACAAACACCGAGAAATCTACTTGTCCTGGCCACAACTTTGTGCACAGTTTGAGACTTGGGGCTTTTCTATTTTTTCGTTGTCACGTTTTCTATTTTCCTTCTTTATTTTTTGCTTACTTGTCTTTGGTCAGGTCTAAGATTTCTTCTTTCTACATTTGCTTACACTAATTATGACCCCAGGTGACTACTGGCTGATTGTTCGCCATGGCAACGGTGCATGTAATTAGTGATTAAATAGCCGCCCAGAGGTCAACACAACGGGGGGCGTGACGTTCGTTCTTACTGTTATAGCGACATGCTCATTATCAAGTGGTTTGCATTTACAAGGCTGCTCAAATGATTCGACAAAAGACCAGGAGAGATGACACCAATTTCTCCTAGCCGCCTCGAGAAAGCAAAATGGAGTGGCAAGAAATACACTCAGTTTACACCAGTCACAAGTGTTTCCGGAATCAATTTACAAAAGACACTTAAGGCTACGAAAGTGGAATGAAGGAATGGCCTTAAAAAAGAACTACAAATCAATCTGATCAAAGTATGATATTATTCAAATGAAAATTCAAGCGTAATAACAGAAAGCTTGCTATGTTTTGGATACATTAATAAGTTGCTTGAAAAGCAGGGACCATGCACAATTATCAGTCAGCTTTATGGCAAATGACACATTACCGACTGCAGGATGAAGAGGAACTTTAGCGAGAACAGATTGCAGATAAAAAATCAGCATCATAAGGCATTTTAATTCATAAGCTGACATTTGTCTCGGTCGCTGCCTGGCTGACTGACTCTGAATGAAATGAAAAAGATATTTTATGCTCATTTACATGAAATTTTCATTATGCGCGGCACACTAAAACTTATGCAATGCGAACAGGAGGTGGGGCGGGCAATGACGAGACAGTAGTAAAAGCTCTGCATCTAGCGATAAAGGACGAAAAGGACGAACGATGGCTCGTAGATTTGGCCAGCAAAGGAGAGAAAGCCAACAACAAAATCACGTTCGTTTATCATCGCGTCGGAGTTGGCATCATGCTCGACTATGATGTTGATGTTGATGAGCAAGCAGACTGAAGATAGCTGCAGCAGCAGCGGCATCGGCAGCGAAAAGGGAAGAAGCTCGAGGACAAGGACGAGAACAGGACGAAACGACGACAAAGCGTATGACAGCATTTTGCATACGCTGATGAATCCATCATCTTTACTCAACGTCACATCATCAAATCCGCGACGCTTAGTTCTACTTTGAATATGAGTATATGTGTGTGGGAGTGTGTGAGCAGCTTTAAACCGCAATGCAGCTGCTGTTGCATACTTTTAAGCACAGCCAATGCTCATATACTCGTATGCTAGTAGACAGCACACAATCGATGATATGCTGGTCACATCAGATACTCAACATTTAGCCAGCCTGGTCGAGGGTCCAGTGTTTCCCAAGGGCCATAAGCTGCGGTTTTGATTTGCAGCTCACGCCGCCTAGTGTGTTGTTTACGCGGCGTATACGTGATGGCATTTCAAGTGCATCCCTTTAATTGTTAAACGCAGTCGCCAGCTCAGCATCCGAGTCATAGCTATTGTCATTGCCGTACTCGTATCCAGTCTATGTTGACAAAGTGGCCGGCGGTCATGCCTCCAGCCCCGCACGTACACGCCTTGGCACTTAAGGGGATTTGCTTAATTGAAACGAATGCCGAGCGAGGGTTGCAAAGGCAAAGGCAAAGAAATACGGGCAATGCCAAACTGAAAATGTAAAGCGCACGTAAAGACAACAAGTCGTAGAGAGAGAGAGGGAACTGGCAGGACTAAAATAAAAAGTCCAAAAAAAGCAACAAATGCATTTGTTCCTTAAAACGGCAAATGAAAAAAGCAACAACAAAAACAGTGCCAAGTGAAATGAGAACTTGGCCAATTGTTTCGAGTGTAGCCTAATTCAAAAAGCTGTCAGTGTGCTATGTTTGGGTCTTATTTTTATCACAACATCCGACCCTATCTTATCCTACTCCCTCCCTGAAAGCAAACCCATATAAGCGTGGCACAAAAGTCAAACTAACAATGGAAGACCTACCAATATGGGTCCATTTGATTAATTAAAGCCATTACGGTAATAGTCATGCTAAAAATCAGTCAGTCATAATTCATTAGTTTCGGTTGGAAAAGGTAGCTATAGTAATTACGGTGAGCTTGAAAGATTATAATTACTCAAACGACACACCTTAACAACAAATACGATTCAAAAACATCTTTAAAATTTAATAAGCTGCAATCAACATTCTCTAGACCTTTTTCAATCATATAGAGTATTAGATTTATATTAAAAAGGAAAGAAAAGCTACTCGAAATGGATTGTTCTTGAACTGAGCATAAGTGTCACTTAACTAATATCTTAAGTCAAAATCTCAGCGAATTGGCATTATGACTAATTTAATGTAAATTAAAATGTCCCAAAAGTCAGTCAACCTCCACTCAATATGATTTGAAAAAAGGCAGACAAACAAATAAGTCAAAAACAACACGAGTAAAGAGTCAACTTGATGACTGAAAATTGAAATTGAAACTGTAAGACGAAACGAAGGATGAAAAAATCAAGCAAACCTGACTGACAGTTTGCTGAATGGTAAGTGAGCCAGTCAGTCAGTGAGTCAGTACACCGTCCAGCTGGTCAGCAGGGTGTGAGTGTGTGTGTGCAAGTGAAGCAAAGGCAAAGGTCTTTAATTAAATTACGAGCAACGGCAACCAAAAGCAACTTTGATCCCTTTTAACGTACACTTCTTACATTTCACTCTCTCAATTACTTGCTGTCTCACTCTAGTCTATTTGGTAAGCTTGTGAAAGACTTGACTTGCGTTTGTAATTTGGTTGCTTTTCACTTTTCAAGAAAAGTTGCTCGCCTCTTTTTCCTATTTTCATTTGGGGCTCTGCCTGCTATACTGGCTTTTCATTACTTTTGCGCTCGTCAGTTTGCAGTTTGTTGGTTGTTGTTTTTGTTTTAGCTTCAGCCAAACTGCGTTTCATTTATGACAAACAAACAAACTTTTCTGAATTTCGACAAGTGACATGTGGCCTAAGAAATGTGCAAAGTGTAAGTGAAATTTTCGTTGGCAAAGTCAAACGTCATAAATAAACACCACTAAAATGTCACTCATTGAAACTGCCGTTGTTAATGGGCAATAGAGCATCTATAGAGTGGAGAGTATCGAGTCAAAAACAAAATGGAAATGTAAGTGAAAATTACTATTTGGTAATGTCAGATGCTAAACAATTTGTTTTAATTGCACCGCTAATTAATAACCTGCAGTCGTATGCAGGTAATAATTTTGTGGCATATCCCACACCAAGCATTTTATTTGCATAATTTTGTGTCTGTTCTATTTTATAATCAACTCGGAATGTATACCATTTAACATTTGTCATTTTTAGGCCTCAAATTTAGTAACGCAGCTTAAAATTCTCTGGAAAAAGTTGTTTAATTGCCAAAACTTGGCATTTCAAATTGAAGTGGATCTGATTTGAGAAAGTTAATTTTGTTGTGTGAATCTGCATATCTAAGATGAAACAAGCAACAAGCAAAGGCAGGGGCCACAGGGCGTATGATTTACATTACGCCAAGAACAGAACGAAAACTGTGTAAAGTAGCAAGAGACTCAGAAAGCAAAGCTGATTGCAGCATTAAATGGGATTGAAATGATCCGGCAAGTCCGACCAGTTGCAAAAGGCCAGGCAGACTGTCGTGCAACATTGCCAGTCTCTTCTCTCTCTTTCTCTCACTTATTTCTTATTCCCTCTCTATTACTCTCCCAGTACTGAGACAGCCCGACAAAGTGCAAATCGAAGAGCATATGGCTCTGGCAAAGACAGATGACAAATGGACATTAACCACATGCACAGTTCTTTCAATTTTATTCTTCTGCTACTCTTTTTTTCCTTTTGCTTTATTTTGCATGCTGAACCTTTGACTTTCTGTACTTATTGCCTTCACTTAGAGAATAAGTGGATCATATTTCCTTTAAGTTTAATCTTTTTATTATTTAAGTAACATTGGCAACAAAGCTTAACTTTGTTTAGAGCATATTCATATAAGTTTTTTCCAGAAAAAAATCATTTATTCTGAGGCGAAACGTTAATGTCTTATTTTTTAGAGGGACGATTACACATAAATAGGTTGGAAATATATTTTTTGAATGTTTTTTTTGTTAGTTTTTCGTTTTTTATTTAATTAAAGTTTATATTTCGAGATTGTATTTTGTTAGATTGATACAAAAAATTTTTACCTATATTTCGACACGAAATTATGAATTGGACATGTTTATTTTTATTTTTTTACCAATCTCTGATCAGTTAATGGTCTTATTTCGATTCTAATGGATGTCCGGATTGTAGTCTATCTACAGGATATTTGCTAGTCATGATACTCAATTTGTTTTTCACTTTGGCAAGGAAATGACCACTTTTCAATTGCTTTTCATTAATTATGGCTAAAGTCGACTTCTGGCTTGATGTTCTCATTACAGGCAACATTTAAAGGATTTCCACTTTAAGCAGAATGAGCAGAATGGGCTGAAATGCTGTCGGAGCTGGGAGACAAAAGAAATTTAAATAAAAAATGCTCATGCCAAACATATAAAAGGAACATAAATCGAAATCTGTCACAAAGAACATGCGCAGCCAATAAATTTTCTTATCTCAATAGCAGCGACAAGCGTTAAGGAGAAGGGAGCGTGCGCAGAGAACGGCGGTAAAATTGCAAGTGCAATGTGACAAGGTGGTGCAGAGGAGTGGGAAATGAAATTGTAGAGGGGGGTGCGTTTGGCTGCAGTTGAACGTGTTGCATATGCAATGCAGTTGCTCTCACTCTTTTCTTTTCATCTCTCCGTTTTGTTCCTTCCCTCTCCCCATCTGGATGTGGGTTTGTGCGGATATTTTATGCCTTTCATCTGCTTCTGTGTTTTTGTTTGCTTTTGTTGCCTTTGATGCTGTCACATTGGCGCGTAAATTGAAATTATTGCAATGGCATGAACTGTGATTAATATTTCTTTATATACACGTTTTCCCCCATATATCAGTTTTGCCAACAGTCTAATATATTTTCAGCTTTTAATTGCGATGCTTAAATCATTTCATTAGATCTGTGATAAATATGGACAATATTAAACTTTTTAATTGGGCTTCACTGAATCTCAATAATTCTGATAATAATTGCTGTGACTTCTTTAGCCCGTGTAAATTCTTTTATAATTTCCGAGACTATTTTTGATCTAGTTTCGACTCATCAATGCTTCTGATACAAATGGTTAATCAACTTCTTAATTTTGAATTAGGTCATTATGAATACAAGCTTCAGTCTCCTGCCAGCAAGGCTCTAACTTTCCTACAGTGCCTAAACTTTAATTCATTTAGTAATGGTAAAAGTTTTCTCAAAATAACAAAGAACCAAATTAAACACACTCTTTAATTCCATAAATCACACATATAATTATATAAATCTGAAAAAATATTGCATTGCAAAGTTGTAGGCTTCATCATTACCACTCTAGCCGCTGTCCCAGAACCTAGTGTACAACATACCCACACCTATGCAAACGCACCCGTACAATTTTGGAAACTTAAAATCGACGAAAATTCAGGCACGTGTTTGGCTTGCAGAAATCTACATAAGCTGGCTGGCAGCCAATTTCGTAGAGGACTAACTAGCCAGTAAGTCAGACAGTTTTGTCTGTGTTCCTGCCAAGAAATATGTGGCTAAAGGTTTCGGTCGCTTTCCCATTAAAATAATAGAAAAAATACTCGTTTAAAAATCTGTTTTGCCAGCATTTGCATGCCATGAGTTGTACTCGTAGTTTTCTGGGCCATTTTGAATAACTTGGCATCACCCACACACGCAGACGGCTTTGCATAGTTATTGGGATAGGAATATAAATTTCACATTTTTGGTTCGTTGAGTTTCTGTGATTTTGACAGCCAGCCCAAGTGCTCGCCTCTAACGAAACGCAACGATAAATAGACAAAAAAAAAAATAATAACAATAAGAAATAAAAATAAGAAAGGAACAAAATATGCATAAATTATAATATATCCCTGAAATATAGGTGGTAAAAAAAATACGTAAAGCATCTGCTTGAATGTCAAATCGCATGAAGGGAAATATTTAAGCACTTTTCAATGCATTAAAAGCAAAATTTTTTTGAACTGTAATGTGGTCAAGTGAGCATGGAAATGTATTCAACTATTGTTGTTGTTGTTACTATTTGACTTCATCATCGCTTTGTTTATTACATTTGCATATTGTTTATTATTTATTTACATTTGTATGTATATATTTTTATGACTTCCTTTTGCGGCCTCGGAACGCTCACTTCATCTTGCTGATGTTTTGTTGGTGCCTGCGCGCTTTTGTGTGTGTACGTCTGTGTGTGTGTGTGTCCAATTTAGGCAGCTGCCTTGCAGTGCTTATTTCATTAGCTATTCTCTAGAATTTTCATTTTTTTTCTCTTCTTACTTTTTTTTATGAAAGGACAACAAGGCGCACAGAAAAATATGCTGCAACAAAAAGTGGGAGCCGCATCGGAGGCAGCGCTTTAACTACCGGAAATTTCTTTGTACTGCTTTTCGTGCTCATTTGTAGCCAACCACGCCCCGGTAACGTTCCCGTTCCTGATCCCGTTTCTTTCAGCATTCGTCCCTTCCTCGCATTCCACCAAAGTGTCCACACTCACGCCCACCCAATTTTTCGCTGTTGACAATTTTGGCGGTTGTTGTGGCAACACGTGACTGGGATGCGAAACAGCAACACCAATAACAACAAGAGCACCAAAAGCATTGCCAAAAGAAAAAAAGTTACCTCGAGTTGAGTCGAGAGTTGAGGCTCCGACTCGGTTACTTGTTCGCTGCCCATGAAGCAAATGCGAACAAATTACTCGTACTTGCCCTCGTCCTCCTGGAGATAGTCGACTTTGTACTTTAAACTGACTGCCACGGACCGTTGATCACATTGAAATCAGTTTCAAAATAATTCGTCGCTGAAATTCAATTTGTTATTTGTACAAGGAGCTGTGCAAAAAATGTCAGAGCCATTAACGCTCCAATGGCTTTGTTTGTGATGCCTTTGCAAAAGACATTTTTGTTTAGTCGTAAGTAAATTATATCATTAGACCTCATTATCTTTATCAATGCAACAGTTCTGCTCACCTTAAAGGGCGCCCACACATATACACAGCCAGGCATCTGAAGCTGCTTCAAAAGTGCACAAAATTATGAAAATACGAGATCTTGCTGTTGGGTACAAAATAAACAATTGTCCTGAGTGCCACTTAACTTTTTTGATATTGAGAGGAGCAATTGTGTTTCGGCTTTTCAAAAGAAGTATAAACCTTTTAATTCACTTTACACTTCCAGCTAAAGTAGACGCCTAAAAGTTTTGAAGTGAGTTTAACTAAAATATTTCCGAAATATCTTTGTAGATGATTTGCAAATTGTTTATTAATCTACTTATTTATTAGCTAAATGCTGGCGACAGAAAAATGTACAAAACGTTTCAAATAAAATCAATAAAATAAGATTTAAGCTAATTGAAATATTATCGACAAAGAAGTTAGCAAGTTATGGTATCATTAGAAGAAAATAACCAAAAACGCAGAGGTCAACAACTTTGTACATATTTACACCTTTCTTTGCCGAACCGCTTTATAACCGATTTATTTTATAGCCTATTGGCTTCGGAGAGTCCTTACACTTAAGGATTGCCTCAATTTATGATCCGTTGATGTCATTTTTGGTTTAAACCATTGCAGAGGTTATAAGCTAGTCATAGAGTGAGATTTTTTGTTGGGTATATTGGCCATATTTCTTCTCATCATGTCTGGCTAGTGGAAGCCACCTGCTGCTAAGATGCCGTTGGAAATAGACGACGCGTCAGGCACGAATCGCGTCTAGACGGGCTTAAGACTTTTTTCTGAGACTGTTCGTTTTGCATTTTGTCAGCCAGGTTAGAGCTGTGCAATGAACTACAACGCTCAAGTTCTAAATCAAATGCCAAATTAAAGCGGCAATTGAAAACCTCTTTGTGGACAAATGATGTGGCTGTCTTAGTTAGCGGCAAATAGTTGGCTACTGGCAATTTGGCCAAACATTTTGGCAAATATAGACAAATTGGCTATGAGAAAGTGCCAATGTACGCATAATTTATGGCTTCAATTTTCTATTGTTACTGTTGGTAGCGTTGGCGGAACTTGTTTGGGCGCATAGATAACGAGCGAAGTCAATTTTCGCTAATAAACTTAAGAAGGATTAATTTTGTGATTTATGAAACGTGGCAAAGACGAAGACGAAAACGACGGGAGTCGAAAACGCCGTTGGCAGTCCAACGAATGAATGACCAATGTAAGTTCAGTCTCCAGACTCCTTACTCAAGACTGGACTCTGCCTCACCCCAGTGAAAAATTGCTTGGCAACCGTAACTAGAAAAATTCTTCATATTTTTCAGCTGACACTTTTACATTAATCTGGCAGGCATATTAATTAATGTTCTCATAAATCTTTGAGCCATAGGTCTGCCGGCATTTGAATCGTTCACATTAGTAAACTTAATTAATGTCTAATATTTTGATAGAAAATATATATATAAAAAAAAAACAGAATCAAGTAACATGCACGACAAAATTTAAATATATTTAAAGCTTTCTTAGAAGGAATAAATGAGAAATGTAAGGAAAATAATACAACAGCTGTTAAAGCTTTAATATCCAATACGAGAAGAGTGTTAACAATAAAATGGTTTCACCAAGTAACTGCGATAGAGTGTTTGCTCCGTTGTAGCCACCTTGTAGCGGCTTTTTCCAATATTTTCAACTAACAACTATTTTCTTTAGTGCTTTCAGTTTCATCTTTTTAGTTATCAAAGTCAACATTTTCCTGTACAAAAGCTTCTTAAATTTCACCGTTCGAATTTGAAAGACAATTTCTCATTCAGCTAAGTGTTTACGCCATAATGTACATCGAAAATGGGCACCCACATGCATAGAATATTGGCATAGATAACCAGATACATATTATAAGTGGATACAAAACAAGCTGTTAAAACAGCTGCCAGGAGCACACAGCAACACAGAGCAGAGTTTCCCTTCTTTACTGACAGTTTTTCGCCATGACTATAAAAATTGTTTGCTGAGGCATTAAATTGAATGAAAATTTATGATCTTTTCATATTTACTTATGTGGTATGCTCAAAACCGGGCCCAGGCCCAGGCATGAAAGGAGCTGCGTATATAGCCCATGGCATAATCTGTATGTGGTGTCTGGGACACTTGGAGGGCTATGTGTAGGTTTTCCCGATACACAACTTGTGTCGCACATATTGAAGTGAAAGATGAAACAGCTTTAAAATCGCAATAAAATTCAAACAGTTTTGCCAAAGTAAACAGGCCATCAATCAAGCCCAGCAAACTTATATGCCATATACACAATAACTGACCTAGTACCTACAGTAACTGATGGCAGAGTGCAGTCAGTTGGTCATTTATCATGCCAAATGGCAAACAAAGTGTTCTCGCTTTTTTTACAAAAGCAAACTAAATCGTTATCTGGTCAACAGTTAGGCACATTGCTAATCATTGCCATTGTTTTTCAGCTTATTTGATTTCTTTTTTTCATTGTTGTTATTCAGGTGACAACATTTTGGAATTCAAGGAATTCGCTAAGAGCTGCTAGCACGTTTCTTGGTCCTTGGCCTTGGGCAGCGGCTAAGAAAGATTAATGATCTGAACTGTTGCGGAAAAGTGAGCAGCATTAATAATGCCAGAATATGCAAAATACGTGTACAATATACTAGTACCCAGTCGAGTCGAACATGATTTTTAGTTTGTCAACGGCTAAGAAAATTAAGACACCACGGAGAAGAGGCACCCAAAGAGACCTTGAACTCCAATGCGCACTGCTGTAAAAGTAAAATATACTTTAATGTGAAATTCATATACAGCTTTAATGAAAATTGCTTCTAGCTAATAAAAAAACCTATATAAATTGGAAATCGACGTATCCAAACATAATAAATCTAATTAGTAAACTTCTAAGTATTTCTTAAATATTCTGAATTACTCCTTAATCCTCGGATACGGAATACAATTCGTGCTAGTCCGGTTCTTCATAAATTTCATTTGAATGGACTTTCTGAGTATTTAAATAGTAATAAAAATCTGTCTCTCATTAACGTTTCTGTGAACATGACATACTTAAGGGCGAGCTCTTTTAAATATTAAATGACTTTCGCAATAATAGCACTTTCTTTATGGAGCCCCCCAGATACTATGGGCGTGTCTAACCAGACGAGTGGGTTGTTGTTACTTATCTGCATAAAACAGATAGAGGGTGGGAAAGGAAGTGCGCGACGTTCAATCTCACACTTGACGTATGGCTTAAGGCAAGTGGGTCCATAACTCTCGGTGTTGTCATGTTGAACATGGAAGAACCTGCTTAGTTTGCCTGCCCGCATGTTGCACGAGTATGACTGAGCAGCTGCTTCTTCAGTTTCAGTTTCAGTTGCAGCTTCAACTTGAGTTGAGAATTTGCTCTGGCCAAGTCATGTTCACTTGTCAAAATACGTTTGTTGCATTTAACTCAATGTCGGTTTAGAGCTGCGGCGACTGAAGCACTGCTGCAGGCACTCGCTGAGGCAGCTGCTTTATGCGCGCACTGACACAAATGCACTGCGAACGGCCCTGCATGAAAACATGAAAGACAAGCGCAATGTCAAGCGAAATAATAGCGAAATATATGATGCAACGACAACGACACGAACGTCGCGTCGAGTCGAGTCGCCTCGTCCAGGACGAGCTGAAGGTGGATGCAGCTGCTGTGGCTGAATAAAATGCCCTACATTGATTAATTGTAGCATTCAGCGAGCTGGTGAGTAAGCAGACATTTAAAACACATCCAACCCGCTTGCAACATCATCATCTGCAGACTACGCACATCGTCATCATTATCATATCAGCATAATCAACACCTGTGAACGATCTACGTGAAATTGGGCAAGCCGATATTTGACTTGTAGGTATGTATGAATGTGGTAGACTAAATAACATGCACAATGTGCATTGCACATATGAGCCATCGAGCTTACCAAATTTCTTCACTTGTAAGCCACATTTTATAATATTTTCGTATTCGATTTATTTCATTTCACATACACACATAATTTACATTACTCTTATAGGTGTATTTCACAATTTCGAAATTAGTGGTATGGTCTTGAACTGAATAAGTTTAAATGAACGGGTCATTAAAAGAAATTGAAATGAACGAATGAACTCATTCCATCAGCCATGTATCGATCATTTTGTTCATCATCATCATCGATAATTTTCAATAATATTTACACAATTACATTTAATTTCGTTATAATTATAACATATAATATATATTATATATTAAAAATACACAAAACATTCTCTAGCATATTTATATTTTAAAATGCAATAATTAAGTTTACTCAAACCAAATATTTAAGTAAACAGGAAATTAAATTTGAATGCAGAATAAATGAAATCGTGTCAGCTTTGTCCATTCTGGCATTCTGGTGTCTATCGCCAACGCCTTCTGCAAAAGTCCTCTTGGCCACTTATGCAGTTGAAGTATCAGCCAAAAACTGTTGGCATCCTCCAATATTAAAGTTATGCAATAATGTAGAAAATGTATACCTTTGACAGCGTTATGAAAGTATGTATAAAACAAATTTTTGAGAGATATTTACAAAACTTCCAATAAGTCAAGTCGTACTTATGTAGAATTGCACATTAAACTTTGTACAAGAGCTTTGTTCAAATAAGAAAATATTTATATTATAGTTTATTGATTGGCTGTCATGGCAATAATAAATACAGAAAAGAATGGGAAAAGCATGTGCAAGAACAAGTAACAACGCTACAATCGAGAGAGCTCGACCGTGAAATACTTACTACTCGTTGGGTAGCAATCGAGCTGCATCCTTCTCTTGTTACAAATGTAGAGATCTCAAGAAACAGCAAAGTATTTCATACTAGTTGTTGATAAATACTTAAATATGTTATTACTTTATGAGGTGGGAGATTCGTCCGTCTACGCGTTACATTTATTGTCAGAAAATTTGTTTACTCTTATACCTTTCAGAGTATATTATATGCTAGTGCAGTTGCTGAAGAGAGAGTTTTTAATTTTTTAGTTTATTTTTACATTGCTCCATTCGGACAATCAATTTGTGTTTGTGTTGCCTCCACCCAGTTCTTTGTGTGCGCACGTCTTTCAAGTCTAATCAACAGCATTTCATCAACGCAAAGTTTAATTAAAATAAATTAAAACACCAGGCGAAAAAATTCGCTTTTAGCCGGCTGTTTAAAGGGTTTTTGGACGACCAGAGGGAAAGACCGGTTTCGACAGAAGCAGGAGAGAAGGCAGAGGACAGGGTAAATGCCAGCTAATCATATTTTAGGAATTTGCCCCAACCCTAGAGATATGAAGAAAAGGAGACTAAAATGAAGAAGACATCTTAAAGCTGAAACCCGTCGGAATACTCTGTTATTAGCAATGTCATAATTTCATTACTGTCAACGGCCGCCTTATTCTCGTCCTTGGTGTGAGAGCGACAGGACGGAGCCGATGGTCTGAGTTCCCTCTCTAAATTACACACGCGTGGCAGGTCTATTTATTACCGTTAGCGGTAATCCTAAGCCACGATGTCGACGTCTGAAACAAAAGCAATAAGCGAGATGTTAGATGGTTTGCTTGGTTAGACTACCAGATACCCTACTGAACAATTTTTTAGGAAATAAATCTATTTTCTTTATCTAGAAATAATGCTCTTGATTTCACTTTAGTGTGTCATGGAACACACATTTGCTTGTATATCACCTATGTTATCTATCTCCTCTGTTCGAGTACGTAGCCTGTATTAGGCGGAGAGTGCTGCTCTCATTTTTGAGCAGCGGCTGTCGTCCATTTTTTTCACATCCAATATATCATTATAATTTGCATTTCCGGCGTGGTTGGAAAATTGAGTAAGTAGCTCCAGAAGCCAAAAGCAGGGACAGTGACAGAACCAGAGAAACAGGAGGAAAATTAAGAAAATGGACCCCACGAAGTGAAAGAGGAAGAAAATGTGAGAAAAAGAAATTCCCTTTCGCTGGCAGCTGTTGCCTCACAAATGTCTCAAGTGGCAATCAAGGCGCTTCCATTCAAATTTACGTCGCAACAAATTACCAAGCATTTTTCAAGTCGTCACGCCCATCGCACCACTACCGCCACCACCACCCTGACGCTGTCCTCTGTATGCTCCTAATCCTTGAGTGTGAAATATCTATGCTCGCTGCAAATGTTCCGCGAAATTTGCCAAGAAATGGTAAGGGGAAATGGGAAAGGGAGCGAAACGCGGGCACTTTGATAAATTTTTATGAAACGGCTCAGTCGAAAAGTGTTAACAGTCGACCAATGTACTATTTATATTATCCAACACTAAATTAGTTAACTAGTAAAATAAAAATAAACAAGTGGGCGCCGGCTACAGTCGAGTGTGCTCGACTGTATAATACCCTGTGCCCTAGCTCTCCGATAGGTCATACGTAGGTGCGCTACGTTAGGCATGCCGAAGGTGTGATGATGCGGCATTAACTTTTTGGCTAATTGTTCGTATTACATCGACATATGTGATCTAGTGAACCGATTTAAACCAAATTACAAATTCTCAATCTGTGAGTTTGGTTGACTTATCTCTAAAAACATCAAAAATTTTCGTACTTTATCTTAAAATTCGTTCCTATGGCAGCTATTTGATATCAGATTTCAACCAAATTTGTTCAGGATGTAGAATACCATCCCAAATGCGTATTCTGTTAGTTTGGTTGAGATACCTCAAACAACAAAAAAGTTTATCATACTAAAACTTGATTTTGGACTGATCGCTCCTATGGCAGCTATATGATAAAGTGGTCCGATTTCAACCAAATTTTATCAGGATATATGCATTTCAAATGCATATCCTATTAGTTTGGTCGAGATCTTTCAAGCAACCAAAAAGTTTATTTTCGACTGATCGTTCTTATGACAGCAATATGATATTGTGGTCCGATTGAATAAATTGTATTTAATTTAATTAAAATAGTAAATCTAAAATTTGTTCAGCTTGCTGAAGTCCGGCAACACCAAATAATCTCTCCCACTCTTCATAATCATCGAAATCAGCTGTTTAAGGCTGCTGCATTGCGCGCGCAATTTAAATTTAAGTGCTATGCTTTAATATTTGTGATTCTTTTTGCAGAATTTGTTAAGCATTTGAATACAATGATAATAATTGAAAACTGAAAATACGAATAGGAGTAGCGACGCGGCGAAATAAGTGTGCACAGCTCAGAGTTGGTTTTTGGACTGATCTGCCGAGAGACTCGGCAGCTTTATTGAAAACTATATCATTATCTTAAAATACTTAGAACTATTACAATAAGTAACCTAAAACGATCAATAGTTGCTGCACATGGGGTCGTCTTCTTACCACACGCAGATGGTGTGAAGACTCCGTATCTGTGCGTAGACCACTTGTCTTAGGTCTACGGCTTATCGCCAGCGTGTAAGATAGATAAACTATTCTGTCCCAGGGTTTATCTATTTTTGGAGTCTTAGGTTCTAGTGAGAAATTTATGTCTAAATAACTTATAAGATTAGACATTCTGGCCCTGTTGAAATGCTTACATTTCAATATAATTAGTTTAGGTTTATAATTGATATTTTATAAAATAAGATTAAACAAAAACCTATTGAGCATGTGTGCGAGCTTACTAGCTTATTATTAAACATAATAATTATTATAAATTCAGAGATTTCAGTGCTGTAAAACGATCTGTCGTCGAGGTGTCGAGGTGCAAAATTATAACGTGGCATTTATACATATCGCTTTTTGCAATGCATACTAATGTCTACATACCTATATTTTAACACAATCTTAAATATGTATTAACTTAAACCATGTTAATATATTAAAATAGGATAGAAATTGTAGCCAAATATCGATAACTTTGCCTATCGCTCGTATTTGCGTTCGCACTCTTCGTACACGTGCTCACTGTTATGTTTTTGCGCAAACAAATGTGCATGTGCCATCTCGCTCGCACTTGCCTATGTCTTAATTTTGATTTATGTGAATTAAAAGCAAATTTGAAATATCTTCTCTATTTAATAGTCAATCGCTTTGAAACTTTCAGGGTCATTAAATTGGCTTACTTCTTATCTTCCTGTTTAATAAGAAGTGTTTTTATTAAAGATCGCGTCTGATAACCGTTTTTTGCGATTGGCAGGCGAAAGAGGCGTGGCATCTAAAATCTAAAACAACCTTGATCTGCGCCCGCTATCTAGCAACCCTTATACCAATTTTGAAGTCTTTAGCTTTTATAGTTTCTGAGATCCTTTGACTCAAACAGACGGACGGACAGGCAGACGGACATGGCTCAATCGACTCGGCTATTGATGCTGATCAAGAATATATACACTTTATAGGGTCGGAGATGCTTCCTTCTGCCTGTTACATACATTGCACAAAACCAATATAACCTTTTGACCATTTTCAATGGGCACGGGTATAAAAACTCGTCTAATTAAATGAGTCGCCTACTGTGCACTCTCTCACTGTCTTGTTCTATTAAAAAAGATTGCACACTGGTCTGTATGCTCAAATTTGTTGGCATAAAGTATAATTTTTCAATATAGTATCGATATTTAATATTGAATAGGAACAATTTTGGTTAAAAGGTTTTTTACATTTTATAATTAATTTCTAAAACATTTTTAATTTATTAAGTCTTCTATTCATAGTAAATCGTAATTAAATTTCTAAGCTACTAAATCAAATGGAAGATAAAAACAAGGGGGGCTCCACCTACCCCCGGCTAGCTTCGCTCGCGAGGAGGTGTGGCTACAGTCGAGTGTGCTCTCTGCAAGATACCCTTTGCCCTGGCATTTCGATAGCCTGATACGTATTTGTACGCCTTTAGGCCATCCGAAGGTCTGATGATGCCGCATCATATTGTCGCCTAATTGATCGTACTACATCTATATGTTCTATGCTTCGTTCTGCCGGTTACATACATTTCACAAAATCATTTTTCCCTTCTAGACCATTTTCAATGGGCACAGGGTATAAAAGGGTATAATTAAAAGTTTGGTTTAATGCTAAACTTGATAATAATAATGATACATTCGCATGCCAAAAATTTAGACGTTCTTAGAATTGTGTACTGGCAAGAGCAAAGAAGGTCTAGACTCTAGACCATGCTTTTCAAACATAATGTGGAGTTGGACGTGTAAAACAAGTTAGGAACTCGAAGTAAAATACCACTTATATGAGTTATGAGCTTTGGTTGGTTCGCAGAATATTATTTTACATTATATTATTAGACCAATCCTGCTCTTGGGATGCTTCGTTGGAATCGCTTTCGCCTCATTACTTTCATAATCGTTGTATGCTTGGTCGGATAAACCGTTTGACCAGCTGCTATGGTCGTATTTGTTGCAGAATATTCAATTAATTTTCTGTTGGGTTGCCTTAACTTTGTTGCCTACGAGTATAAGCAAATTTTAATTGCAAATATTTTCGACAAGCTGCGTAAGAGCAACGTAACAACAAAGTTGCTAATTCTGTGGCTGTGGCAAAACTATTTCGTAAACAGCACTCAGCACTCAGAGGTTGGCAGTTTTAAGGGTTCGTGCTCAGGTTCACCTTTAAGGTGGGCGGAGAACAATGAAGAACCACAAGAAATAATAAAGAAAAGCCAAGACGTGGGCAACAATATTGCTGCAAAAACCTTGCTGGCCAAACAAACGGTAATTTCTCACCTATTTATGGACGTAATAAACGTTTATGATGATGCTTTACCCCTCTATGTTCTATCGTCCAACTTTCTTGGCCTGTTGTTACGGTCCTCTGCACAGGGCTAGCAGCTAGACACAACCAGGCCAATGTTAGATTGTGTGTGGCAGCTACAATGTTGGCAAACCACTAAACTTTAAAATTCTCGGGACAGATGCTGAATTCCGGCTACCTTTCAGCACGGTTTATCTAGCTGCCAAATGATATAAGGTCAATAATGTGTAAAGCTATTTGAAAAACATCGTTGTTTGGCAACTGTTTAATTGAACTTTGACTGTAAAGCGGCCTTATTATACCCGTGCCCATTGAAAATTGTCAAAAAGGGTATAATGGTTTTGTGCAATGTATGTAACAGGCTGAAGGAGGCATCTCCGACCCTATAAAGTAGATATATTCTTGATCAGCATCAATAGCCGAGTCGATTGAGCCATGTCCGTCTGTCTATCCGTCTGTCCGTCTGTTTGAGTCAAAGGATCTCAGAGACTATAAGAGCTAGAGTCTTCAAATTTGGTATGAAGGTGGCTGGATAGCGGGCGCAGTTCAAGTTTGTTTTAAATTTTAGATGCCACGCCTCTTTCGCCTGCCAATCGCAAAAAACGATTATCAGACGCGATCTTTAATAAAAACACTTCTTATTAAACAGGAATATAAGAAGTAAGCCAATTTAATTACCCTGAAAGTTTCAAAGCGATTGACTATTAAATAGAGAAGATATTTCAAATTTGCTTTTAATTCACATAAATCAAAATCATAGACATAGGCAAGTGCGAGCGAGATGGCAAATGCACATTTGTTTGTGCAAAAACATAACAGTGAGCACGTGTACGAAGAGTGCGAACGCAAATACGAGCGATAGGCAAAGTTATCGATATTTGGCTACAATTTCTATCCTATTTTAATATATTAACATGGTTTAAGTTAATACATATTTACGATTGTGTTAAAATATATGTATGTAGATATTAGTATGCATTGCAAAAGGCGAAATGTACAAATGCCACTTTATAATTTTGCCCCTCGACACATCGACGACAGATCATTTTACAGCACTGAAATCTCTGAATTTATAATAATTATTATGATTAATAATAAGCTAGTAAGCTCGCACATATGTTCAATAGGTTTTCAATTATTATCATTGTATTCAAATGCTTAACTAATTCTGCAAAAAGAATCGCAAATATTAAAGCATAGCACTTAAATTTAAATTGCGCGCGCAATGCAGCAGCCTTTAACAGCTGATTTCGATGATTATGAAGAGTGGGAGAGATTATTTGGTGTTGCCGGACTTCAGCAAGCTGAGCAAATTTTAGACAATGGCTACTCTTGGCATGAACAACATCGATTTCAGCGATTACGATTACGATTACGATTACGATTTAAGATTTACTACTTTAATTAAATTAAATACAATTTATTCAATCGGACCACAATATCATATTGCTGTCATAAGAACGATCAGTCGAAAATAAACTTTTTTTTTGTTTGAAAGATCTCGACCAAACTAATAGGATATGCATTTGAAATGTTCGTATATATCCTGATAAAATTTGATTGAAATCGGACCACTTTATCATATAGCTGCCATAGGAACGATCAATCCAAAATCAAGTTTTAGTATGATAAACTTTTTAGTTGTTTGAGGTATCTCAACCAAACTAACAGAATACGCATTTGGGATGGTATTCTACATCCTGAACAAATTTGGTTGAAATCTGATATCAAATAGCTGCAATAGGAACGAATTTTTAGATAAAGTACGAACATTATTGTTGTTTTTAGAGATAAGTCAACCAAACTCAGATTGAGAATTTGTAATTTGGTTTAAATCGGTTCACTAGATCACATAGATGTAATACGTACAATTAGTCAAAAAGTTAATGCCGCATCATCACACCTTCGGCATGCCTAACGTAGCGCACCTACGTATGACCTATCGGAGAGCTAGGGCACAGGGTATTATACAGTCGAGCACACTCGACTGTAGCCGGCGCCCCCTTGTTGAATTTAATTATGATAAACCCCATTAATGAAAACTAAATATTATTAAAACGATTTGTATTTATATAAAACCAAATAAGTTATTGCTATCTGTTGCAGTATTCAGAAGCCACACTCCCAAGCATGCGAATAGTCACATAAGTATATGCAAACAGAGCTGTATTGAAGATATTTGGAATGCGTTTTGCTTCAAGTAATATAGCAATGTGGGAAAACAAAAACAATATCAAAATTTTCCTAACCGCGGACTAATAAACATTTGACTTTGCCCTTGGTCAACTGCAACAATAATGTCAACAGCAACAGTAACAACAACAAGCATTGAGCAGAATATGGTTTCAGGAAAGTATCCAACTGCAACATTACACACTTGGTATGATTTGTGGCAAGTGCTGGCATTTTGTGAGAGACGACACAAACAAACTTCAATTAATTAAAATTCATTGTCTTGTGGGAGGAGGCGGAGATTGAGGCACACAATACAAATCACAACATTCAAATGACATATTAACTTACTTAGATAAGCACAAGCTGCCCAGGATAGGCAGGATGTGAAAGATATGCTCGGATGTGTCTGGGCAACAGCGTTAAGTGGGTTCAACTATGTTTGGTCTTCAATTGTTTATGCATTGATGGGCTCTCTTACTGTCTGTGCTCAACGTTTCTCAGTGTCAACTAAAGCCCACACAACTACTTGCGAGTACAGCCTACCGAATGGCTAACTAATATTTGCCCAACTGACGACAGGACAACAACACTAACTGGTCAAGCCAAACAAAACAGCACAATGTGTACTCCGTATGTATCTTCGTTCTCTACAGACAAACAGGGCCTGCAGCTAGTTGATTATTTGGTTTGTATTAACTTACCTAGTTTACCAGTACTTGGCCAACATCTAGGCATAAATATTTTTCGATCGCCTGGTTAATTATGTAACTAATGGCTTCACGTTACAATTGGCTCCAGGTTAATGCTCGATGCTCGATATTCAAATAGCAATCAAATTGAAATCATTATTTGAAAACCAATCTGTTCAACGTTTATCAAATTCTTAATGGTAGTTTTTACATTGATTTCAGTTTCCGTTTCATAGTAGTTTTTGGGGTGCGATAACATGCCACATTCATTTTTATGTTTCAAGGGTTTTAAATGTTTTGCATCCCAAACATAGTTATTCTTTTTCTTTTACAATGAAGTAATTGCTTTATATGCCATTTAAATTGGCCCATTATTGCTATTTTGCTAACCCGAAATCCGATTCACACTTTACACTGCAAAACTTAATGAAATAGTCTAAAAATTGTTTTATTTCAACACTAATTTGGGTAAAATTTTAATGATGGGCTTTCGAACCCTTTTTCTGATGGGACCTCGTTGATTTCTTAGCCCAAAAAGCAAACAAAGAGTCTTTTGTGATTTTTGGCGAAATTTCTAATTATTTATGCAGCTGTTTTTTATTCGTACACAATTAATCACATGCTGAGCAAATCATTGGGTCTCTCAACAATGGAACTTTGAGATGAAATAAAAGAGGAGGGAACACGTAACTAACCAGTTGATTGCTCAACACTCTAACAATACGAGTTCACCCCGATAATGTCCCCTTGAAATATAAATTGTGGCAAGCAAAGGTTGCCAGACTGGTGTTAGTCTATGAGAGTATGAGGAAAAAGGGCGATGCAGAGAAAAAAGATGGAGATATGTAGGTCGATGACTGGTGCTACAAGTATGGGCTATGTGCGACAACTGTCGAAAATGCTAACAGGCGACGGGCCTCGCACCCAAGTCAACTCAGCGCTTGATATGTGATTAGAAACTTTGACTTTGCTGCATGTGGCAGCAACTAAGGAAGGCCAAAAAATTTAAGACAGGTTGCCAGCTTTTCAGGTATACTGGTTGCTAGGTTGTTGCCAACAAAGAAGTACACAGCATCTCTCGGTTGCGCTTGTGAGTGAAATCTTGTCAAAGTGTCGAGTTTTGTGTAGTTTTTAATAAAAATGCTTCTGTTTTATGACAAATTCCTAAAAAAAAATATGAAGAGCTTTGCATATTCGTAAATGAAAAAAATTAACCTATGGAAGCTACTCTGACAATATTTTGGGATATATCGTAATATTTAAATTACATATACGTATGTATGCACTTATTTCAGTCGAATAAAAAATATTTAAATAATATTAAACATACTGCAAGATCAAAAAAATTTTTTTTCTATTAAATATGATTTGAATACAAATATTCTAGACATTAAGTACTATAATAAATGTTGAAACGATATAAAAGTAGATTGACAAATTGTGTTAGCGACTTTAATCCAGTTGATTAAAGCGAACAAAAGAACATGCAGATGAGTTACATATTAAAAATGATTGCAACAAAATTGTGTAATTACAATAAATGCGACATTTAACTACCATGCTTATCGAGGCGAAATTACAATGACAACGATGTGCACAAAAACAACAAGAACAACAATGAAATGAGAGACGACAGTCGTTGGCCAAGCGATTCGCATTAATGCGCATAAATATGAAATCATGCGTTAAGATCAACAATTCAACAATTAAAACTTAATTGCATTAACATGAAATGTGCATCATCAACAATGGGAGACAACTATGCCACATACACACACGAGTACTCGTATATGCTACCAGGTATTGGACAATATCAGAGACCAACTCAGTTCAGGGCAATCACTTGCAAAAAATTATACGATAAGCTCGCGGCCAGACACTTGGTAAGAATTTTCAATTATGCAGCGAATGGAATAAATTGCCAGTCTGTCTTTCACTCTGTGGATCCCTAGTAGTTGCCCTCTGTCATAAAGGATACCTTGGCTTGCTCTACTAGTGTTACAAATCTTTTCTTGGGTGCTAAGGGGAAGGGCAGTGCTCTATTAGTTTAATTTATATAAAATTGTTTTGTGCAGCATTAAAGTCATAAAAAAGTTTGGCTCAAAAGGTAACACAAGCTGGGTATATATTAAAAGGGATAAGGGATACAATACACACACACACACACACGCACAAACGAATATATCCACATACATGGAGTGTGCGCTATAAAATTGTGAGGTTATACTCGTAAAATCCCCCCTAACACGTCCCCATAGGTAAGTTAAGAAAGGCAGCGCTGCAAAGCTGACGTTGCTGACGGCGGCGACGCCAACCTCAAAATGCTTAAATGGCTTTTTTGTTACACGTAGCAAAATACTTTGTTGTCTGTATGTGTGTCAGTGTGTGAGTGAGTGTTTGTATGTGTGTTTGTCGGTAGAAGGGAGCCTTTCTGCGTTTGGCATTGGCGTGCTGGTGTGAATTTATATTACAAACTATTACTGTCAAAAAACACGTTTACATAGCACAAATACACACACCCACACACACACACACAAACATGGACACACCCACACTGCCTCATATGCCAGACAGTCATGCGCGCCCCCTGGGACAGTCTCCAACCCGACGCTCCAGCTCCCGACCACTGCCAATGCCAGCTTGTGCCTGGGTTTGGGGTACTTGTAGAATGTTGTAGCATCTTGAAGTTTGCAAACACAACACCAAGTAAAAATGCTGAAAGCTGAAATGTTGTCGACTAGTTTATATCCTGTAATAACATAAGAGTTTGAGTAATTTAGAAAGGCAATTGTGTGTGGTTATTAATGTAAATAACACTGCGATAAAACAATTTTGTATTATACCATCATTGCAGCTCAAATTTCGATTCTTAAAACCCAAAATAGGGGGAGACAGTTGTGCTCAGGTGTTTTTTTCCGACTTGCACACTGTTATTGTTAGGAGAACCAGCTTTAAACTCATTTAATCTTATCAATATCAATCATATATTGCTTATTTTTCAAGCCACCACTCCCTTTTTTATTGAGATTACGTTTTACTACTTTTAAACCAAGCAATATTTGTTTGATACTTAATATAATTAGTGCAATATTTTCTTTTGTGCAGAAGTTTTAAAGTTCGGTTGTTCTCTACATTTCATTTGTAAAAGTTTAACGTCATCAATGGTTATTTTTTTAATTTTCATTTAAATAGTTTCTGAGCGTCTTGCATACCCTTTGTCACCTAATGCTTCTTGCTGGGCATAGAAATTGCTTTGCTGACACAGTTTGTGGCAATGGCTCTGAGCTTTGGCATTAGGCAATGTGGACGTGGCTGCTACAAGGTGTTAACGGGCGGCCTTATGGACTTGTCGGTAAGCTCCAGTCTAAGACTGTTTGTCACTCACTCTGCCGAACTGCTCTCTTTCTCTCTCTCTCTCTCTCTCTTTCTCTCTCTCTCTATTTCTGTCTCTCTTTCACTCAATAGTCACACCTTCCTCTCGAATAGTTTTCGCACAGTTTACGCTTTCTCAGACGTCGCATCAGCATTAGTTTTAATGCGTCTTCTCGCTGGGGGCAACAAACTGCGCACCAGATGCACACAATACCTACCTCACCTCGTCTGGCCGTATAAGGCCAGTCCTTTTAAGCCTACTTACATGCCACGCCCACACCCAGCTTGTGGGCAGTAATAATTTACATAAATTTCATTAGCACAGCTGGCAATCTGCATCGGCTACAGCATTCCATTCATTGTTGGATGAATGTGTGTGCGATGTGTTTGTGTGTGTGAATATAAAATTTCATTTAATTTGCAAGTTGTTTAATTTATTGCATGTTTACAATTTGCAATTTGTACAATTCGATTAAAAACAACAGCCAGAGAAATAAAGACAAATAAAAAAAAAAGAAACACTGAGGAAAACGCACGACAAAGTTGCTAAATGAAATTAAATGTGAAACTGAACTCATTCTGGCCAAAAACATGACAGGCTTAAATGTATTTTGCATTGTTTTTGTTGTTGCCGAGTTGCGTGTCAACGCTCAACGCTTTCACTTAACTGTCTGTGTCGTTTGGGGTCACGCCCCCATTTTCTCCATTTCGCATTTACCACTTGACTCGCCGCTACCGTTGCCTTTGCCTGTGGCTTTTCGGCCAAATAGCCCAGTTACCCCAACCTCTCAGCCTATTCTTTTGGCAACCCCAGATTACGTAGGCAAACCGTATATACGCTTTAACTAGTTTGCCTGTTTGCTCCGCTTGTTTGTTTCCTGCCCCTCTGCCATGCTTCACCGCCTCGTCTATATTATCTGTCCTGTCGCATGCAATTTTTGTGCATGTCCTTTTTATGGTAGCAACAAAATGTATTTACCTCATATTTAATTAAATTGCTAACGCAACTGAAATTTCAATGCTTTATTTGCATAGTTAAGTATTTCAGTGCGCAGCTTGTGCTATGCACGCTACCCAAAAGCAACATTCCCAGATTCGGTGGATACTTCCGACTTGTTCAAGTATTTGCTCAACAATCCAAGAATCCAACTAGCAATTTAATTTCTTCATCCACCACAAACTTGTTCGATCAACTGAAAACTAAATAAAAGTACGAAATAGTTATCAGATCTCTGCCATAGATTTTACTTTTAAGTAAACTGAACAGAAGCTGTCGCAGGTGCATCTGGAAATTAAGTAGAAGCGAGATTTTAGTTTAAATATGTATCTTTAAAATGAAAATAATAATTTAATTTAATTCCGGCGTCCAAATTTTATTTTTAAATAAATATAATAATATTTAAACAAAATTTTAACTCATGCTTTAGAGAAAGAAAAAATATCATAATGGTAATTGTTTTAATGGTGTGAGCATGATTAAGCTTATTTCTTTACCCAAGCTTTCCCCATGTTCGAGCCGTATGAATATGAAGATGTAAATAATTATGATTAATAAAAAAAAACAAATTAAATGATTTGAAGTAAAACTTGACATCTGTGCAACTGTAACTCATCAGAGATACAATATAGCCGAATTATTTTGTCTCTCACGATTATCTCTGTCACTTGGCTTAGTTCGGCATTCTGGGTTGAACACGATCTTTGTTGCTGTTGCTGCTGCTGCTACAATATTTATACACATTTTACTTATTTGTTACTGGCTAGCGAAGGGTACAACAGGCAAAAAAAATTACTGAAAAAATAATAATAATGGGCGTAACGTAGTGATACATTGAAAAATTCATTGCATATTTTTTGCCGCCACAGCAAACTAAGCAAATAAGCCAAGAATTTCCATCTCATCGTAATTTGACTAATTTAACGGCACATTCAGCACACAAATAGCTGCCAATCATGACTCCCGGTGACACCCCCGGGCAACCCTTTCTTTCTTAATTTACTTCACTTGCCTACTCTTCCTCTTTGTTTCTATTTCTTTCTCTATCTAACTTACATAAGTACGCATAAATTTGACCCAGAGCCGTTTTTGTAGCTTTCTGTGTGAACTTTGCCACTGCTTGCTCAAATTTATGTGCACGTATACGTAATTTATTTATTAACCCCTTGAACGTTAAGTCAAAGTCAGAGTTGGAAGTCACGGGGGCAAAGCGAAAAAGAAAGGGGGAGTTACAGCCAGAAAGAGCAAAAATGACAGGCCCAAAAATGTTTTTCTGCCTGCCACAGCATCTTGGCAAATTTACACGAATGAAATAAATTTAAATTAGTTTTAACACATTAAGCGTAAAAAGGCAGGCCCTAAAAGTCAGAAATCGACATTGTTCTTGTTTCCGTTATTGTTAGTGTGGCTGCTGTTGTTGGTGTTTTTGATGTTGATGTTGTCGTTATCTGCGCTGTCTCGCTCGCACACATGTGGGTGGTCCGGGTTACTGTAAAACTGTTGAAACATACGCAAACATAAACTTTAATGAATTTTACCGAATCCAAGCGCACGCACACAACATCACTGGCTCTACAGACATACATATACTATATATTCAAATAATATTAGTATGTGTGGTGTGTGCTTTGCTTTTGTTGCGCTCACACGGCGCGTATGAAGTTATTTTGCTAACCTTTCGCCGTCGTTTTGTTGCTATAGAGTTGCCAAATATTTGCATGAGTGCGAGGAAAAAAGACGCTGTTGCCGAAAACATTTTAGTTTGGTGAGAAAATTAAACGTGCGCTCACACACACACCGATACACACATACACTCACACATGCTAGACAGTTATATATTTGGGTTGTCGTTGACTCTTTTTAGCACTTCACTGCCGACGACGACGCGTCGGTGCCAGGCCTCTTCAAACTTGTAAGCCGCCACGGTAGTAGCAGCAGATAAAGAGGAAGAGGAAGAGGCAACAGCAACTTTTAGTAGGGGCGTGGTCGGCCTGTGGGTGGGCGGTTTTGGTAACGCCCTCGCATTACGCATAAATTCTGCACTTTACAAATTTGCCACGCACACGTTTGCGGCATTTTGTGTTACACATACACAACGTGTATGCCCTGGCAAAGATGGAGAATATGGTGAGTGAGTGACAAGAGAAGGTGGCAGGTGTTGCGACGGGCAACAGCGGACAACTACTATACATATGTAAAAAGTGCGCCATTTGTCAGAAGGGGTGACAGCCCCCAAAGTTTTACATCTCTGTGTGTGCGTTAGTGTATGTGAAGGTCTTACATGCCATAAAAACAAGACAAAGCCTAAGCTAAATGATATTTATATATTTCAACAATTCGAAACTAGCGGGTGTCCACCCTATTCTACTCCTTTATCACAAATAACCTTCAGAAGTGGCCAATGTCTATTGAATTCAGGCTAAAGTCATGTTGGACTTTACCATGAACCACTTATAAACTGATCTTATATTTAAAGACTACCCACCACATTTAAGTACCGTTATGAATCTACCTATCTTAGAAAAAAGACTCTTTTGAAACAAAAAAGAAACATTTTTTTTATTATTTATGTTATATCTAGATACTAACAAGTGGGCGCCGGCTACAGTCGAGTGTGCTCGACTGTATAATACCCTGTGCCCTAGCTCTCCGATAGGTCATACGTAGGTGCGCTACGTTAGGCATGCCGAAGGTGTGATGATGCGGCATTAACTTTTTGGCTAATTGTTCGTATTACATCTACATATGTGATCTAGTGAACCGATTTAAACCAAATTACAAATTCTCAATCTGTGAGTTTGGTTGACTTATCTCTAAAAACAACAATAATTTTCGTACTTTATCTTAAAATTCGTTCCTATGGCAGCTATTTGGTATCAGATTTCAACCAAATTTGTTCAGGATGTAGAATACCATCCCAAATGCGCATTCTGTTAGTTTGGTTGAGATACCTCAAACAACAAAAAAGTTTATCATACTAAAACTTGATTTTGGACTGATCGTTCCTATGGCAGCTATATGATATAGTGGTCCGATTTCAACCAAATTTTATCAGGATATATAGGACTATTTCAAATGCATATCCTATTAGTTTGGTCGAGATCTTTCAAACAACCAAAAAGTTTATTTTCGACTGATCTTCCTTATGACAGCAATATGATATTGTGGTCCGATTGAATAAATTGTATTTAATTTAATTAAAATAGTAAATCGTAATCGTAATCGTAGTCGCTGAAATCGATGTTGTTCATGCCAAGAGTATCCATTGTCTAAAATTTGCTCAGTTTGCTGAAGTCCGGCAACTCCAAATAATCGGTCCCACTCTTCTTATTCATCGAAGTCAGCTGTTAAAGGCTGCTGCATTGCAATTTAAATTTAAGTGCTATGCTTTTATATTTGTGATTCTTTTTGCAGAATTTGTTAAGCATTTGAATACAATGATAATAATTGAAAACCTATTGAGCATATGTGCGAGCTTACTAGCTTATTATTAAACATAATAATTATTATAAATTCAGAGATTTTAGTGTTGTAAAACGATCTGTCGTCGAGGTGTCGAGGTGCAAAATTATAAAGTGGCATTTATACATATCGCTTTTTGCAATTCATACTAATATCTACATACATATATTTTAACACAATCGTAAATATGTATTAACTTAAACCATGTATATATATTAAAATAGGATAGAAATTGTAGCCAAATATCGATAACTTTGCCTATCGCTCGTATTTGCGTACGCACTCTGCGTACACGTGCTCACTGTTATGTTTTTGCACAAACAAATGTGCATGTGCTATCTCGCTCGCACTTGCCTATGTCTATGATTTTGATTTATGTGAATTAAAAGCAAATTTGAAATATCTTCTCTATTTAATAGTCAATCGCTTTGAAACTTTCAGGGTCACTAAATTGGCTTACTTCTTATCTTCCTGTTTAATAAGAAGTGTTTATATTAAAGATCGCGTCTGATAATCGTTTTTTGCGATTGGCGGGCGAAAGAGGCGTGGCATCTAAAATTTAAAACAAACTTGATCTGCGCCCGCTATCCAGCAACCTTCATACCAAATTTGAAGTCTCTAGCTTTTATAGTCTCTGAGATCCTTTGACTCAAACAGACGGACAGACGGACAGACAGACGGACATGGCTCAATCGACTCGGCTATTGATGCTGATCAAGAATATATATACTTTATAGGGTCGGAGATGCTTCCTTCTGCCTGTTACATACATTGCACAAAACCATTATACCCTTTTGACCATTTTCAATGGGCACGGGTATAAAAATTGATCACGAAGATCATTATATTCATATTGTTTTTATTATGCTACCAAATGATAATTTAATATTTTTTTTATAGAAATTACTTAAGTGTTCATAATAAATGAGGTAATAAAATACTAAAGTAAGAAGACCCTAATAACAAAGTAAGTGCTCGGATTATATAACAACTCTAGTACAGTTTTCTATCTATGCCAAACTGGAAGACACATACATGTCTCACTTCAGTTTTAGGGTTATGGGGCGCAGTTTAAATGTTGGCCTAATGCCCGTAAACAAATTAGAAACCAGACCGACCTCCATCGCCTAACCCGAGCATGCCAATGCGGCGTATGCGTAATACGAGCGTGTGTTGTTGGTGCTTATAAACTTGCCGCGCTGTCAAAATGTCAAAATTTGCTTGGGTGCCAGGTGCTGCTACTGACACCGACGCGCATGAGGAGCTAAAAAATTAAGCGAAAGTGTAATTGGGCGTCGCTGGGTTAATAGAGGCTGCAACGCGATTTTCAACGCCCTCCACTTAGTTTTAATTAGTGGGTTACCTCTTCACTCTCCTTCCGAAACCCCGACCCATAACAAGATATAATGAAAAATGGTAGCGTGGGCACTAGAATGTACATAATAAAAGATAAAGCAGTACTCACTGATTGAATATGAGAGAGAGTAAGAGAAAAAGCGACTGAGAGTGGCAGAGAGGTCCAAGTTATCCATAAATAATAAGCGAAACCAGCAACCGGTCGGAGGTCAAAAGTAATCAATTGCCCAATAACCCCGAAATGCAATTGCTCAATTAATTTATTATTAGCTCCGCTTGTCTTGCAAGCGACCTCACTAGACCTCCTATACCTTCTCTTCCCCTATCCACTAATCACACTATTTTGGCCCGGCGCTAAAGTGAATTATTGCCTTTTGTCGCTTGGCCCGTTGCATTTTACGGCCGCGACCTAATTGGAAAAATGCTGCTGCATTTTCAGGCTTAAAAATGTGCACCTGACGCTTGAAGAGAATAAGGCAGTACTCCTCATCAATTTTTGGGTACATTGTGCTATTAATTTTCATTTAATGTCTAGGTATAGTTATTATCGAAAGTATCCTAAGTTTAGCAACATTTCTGGTTGTCCGTCCATATGATAGTAGAAGAGTCTTAATATTAGTTTGGTATTCACATCTGACAGGTTGCCAAATGCGGACATATGTGATACTCGTAGTTGTGTTTTTTTTTTATTTTAGGCGAGTCGAGTATCTAAATTTATGCATATTTACATTATAAATATAAAGCAAAAAAATTGATTTGAAATTGGCACTCTTTTAGTTTAATATTTTATTCCTCAATGTGGACTCTCCGCCAGGCATAAAGTCTTAAGATGATTTTAAAAATGTATTGCGTTAAAATTGTATTATAGTTAACAAATTGACTGTTAATCGTTACACTTTCAGAGGCCCACGATGAGACTTTTAAGCTAAGGTATAACTTTTTTAAAGACAAAGTGAATATATTTGATACTTGATTTCTTGGTAAAATTTGTATGGCTGTCAGGCTGTCAACTTACCTGTGGTAACCCATATTGTGGCAGCAGGAACAAACCAAGATACACCTGTAATTACATGCGATTCATTTAAATTATAAATACATAGTTGTACAACGCACATACGCAATGTCTGAGGCAAAAAATTGTTTATTAAAAGGGCGCTCTGCTGAGAGATGCTGAGAGTCGGAGCCTGAAACCACAGACTGGCAGCAAATGGCAGCTATTACTTACCAGTGTCATCCAGCCCTACCTCCTCCCTCGGCCGGTCGTAGTACAGAAAACCAGGCCTTTAAACTGGCATGGAAAGCAGGGAGAAAGCACAGAAACAGAGGCTGAGACTACAATGATATGAGCACAAGGACAACAGTCAAATAGGCAGCCAGCAAAGGCTTGTCGCCAGACATCGCAGACAGTGTAAACCAAAATGACTCGCAAAGGAGTCACAACTGTTGCGACTGCGATTGCGTCTGCGACTGTTGCTGACTGTGCTTTTTGTTAGGGCATAAAAAGTGTTACAACGAGATGGCGGGGAGCGTATTTACACCTTGTTACTGTGTCCCTGCCATATGCTTAATGAGCAGGCCGGATGAGGCATGGCTAGAAGACGAGTTTGTAATTCACTCGGCTCCATTAGCAGAGCCACAATCATTGTATTACTGTTTCTTTAGATCCTGCACCTAAAAAGTACAGAGTGACGATTTAGTTTGTGAAAATAAATATATTGTTGATCATCATCGGGCGATTGGTTGTCTGTATTTTTATGTTCCTCTATATCTTTATTTGTTTATTTTTGGTTTAAAAAATGTCACTAATATCATTTTTTGATTGAATAGGCAAAGGGTCTCCCGCAGTCGAGTTTTCTCAAGAGTATCCTTTTCAACTAGTTATTTTTTGTTGTGCTGAATTAACACGTTGCCAACTGTTGCTGCGTGTCTGTTGGCTGTCGCAGGAAGTTGTCAACTTGGCGCCGTGGCATAAATTCAATTAGCAAAGTGTCCTCAAGGTAACTGTACATGTATACAAGAACAGGAAAGGCAATCGGAGATGCTTCTGCTGACCCTCGACAGTCGACAGTTGGAGGTCCAGTGAGTCTCTGTCCTTGGCCATTTCCATTATGTATTCGAATATGGTCACATGGTATGTATTTTGTTAGCCATTTCGACTCACAATCAGCGCACTGAAGCGCACATCCTGTCAGCCTGAATGATTGTCGAGATCTCGCACTAGGCAGCAATAACAACAATAACATGCAGCAGACTATAGAGAGAATAAATATATCTGGCTTTTGATTTAAACAGAAACTGAAGTGCACACAAATGGAATTCGAGTTTGAGCGAATCCTTGTCCTCCTTCTTCCCCCCTTGTTTTCTTCCAGCCATGCCGCCTTCTATTATTACGCCAGCTTATTTATATACGATAGCTGACCGAGCTGCTGGTAAAGATACCCTAGCAAGGATCATATGGTACATTACAAATTTACAAGTTATGTTATTGAAATCATATAAATAAATCACATTGCCTTTTCGACATTCAACAAATGTTCGCTTTTCTTCGATTTATTGTTATAAAAATGTTTAATACTTTGAAAAATACATATGCATTTTTGAATTTTTATTCATTTTATTTAAGAGGTATTTAATAGTCGATCTCTCACCACTTTCATCAAGTTATTCATATTTTGTTGAAGTCAATTTCGGTTTGGTTTGCTTTGAAAGGATTATGACTTGATGCGTGGCAATGCAAGCTAATGGACTCAGATAGAGAAAATTGTATTTCTCAATTGCTGTTGTTGTTGACGTTGTTGCTGTTGCTCTTAGTCCGACAACATCTTTCGATTAGCACCTGCATTTTGCTGCAGGCAACAACTAAAATGTGTCACTAAAGGTTGTCGGCATGCAAAACACAAATCCAAGAATTTAACATAGTATGTACCAGCTATCAGGCAACTATACACTAATCAGCGCACTTCAGCTGGAACTTTCTTAACAATATTAAATTGTTTTGGAATAAGTACACTTTCTTAGACGGTTTGCTTGGACTAATGGAAAAATTTAATATAATTCAAGCTTAGACAAGTACTATTAATAAAATTAGAAAAAAAATTTGTTTTATATGCAAAATATTCATTATACTTTTTTTATATAAATAGTAAATGTTTTTTATCCCAAAATTTAAGCAAGCATATTACTTTTAATAGAATTCTGCTCTAAGCTACTCTTTAATAGGTAAAGTTGCCATGTAGTTAGCAACGTACTAGCTTAAAACCAATAGTACAAATCTGAAATAAATTGGAAGAAAAAAAAAGCTACTCTTTAAACCAAAAACTTTTTGATGGAGTTATGTGTTTACTGTAGTCTACTAACATGATATCAAATATTGAGAGTACCAAGTCGTCTGCTATGCCCTATTTCGTTATGCATTTGTTAAGCTAGCCAAAGAAACTGCAACTTGCAACTCGGAACTCTCGCATTTCTCACAGTTTTCACAGCGTTCGCTCAGTTGAGGACTTGGCTGACGTGGCTTGTGGTTCTACTGGTAGTAATGCTGGTGGTGGTGGTTTTGGTGGTTGTGACCAACTTGGGGCAGAGGTGCCTTGGAGTGCGACTACTTCGCTGTAATTGCCAACATTGTTGTTGTTTTTGTTGATGCTTTTGCTGTTATTGCTCCAGTTGTCGTTCAGTTGGCGCTGCCGTCCACCCACTGCTGCTGAGCCACTAAAAACAACCACAACAAAAAACTATTTTGTTCACGCAATGCGAAAATATTTCGCTATTGTTGTTGTTATTGTTGTTGTTGTCGTTGCTGTTAGCGCTCTTGGCGCTCTTGACGCTGGTATTTGGCGTTACGTATACGCAGCGTATGCCGGGTCGCAATTTGCATTTGTATGCACATTGTTGTTACAAGGCACGAAGCTGGCACTCAAGGTGGGGACGGGTTGTGTTGTAGCTTTCGTTTGGTCTCTTGTAATTGCTTTAAACGTCATCATCACTAGCTCTGACTTGTAATATTGTTATTACTGTGGTTTTTGCTGTTGCTGTTGCTGTTCTTCATGACGCCATGCTTCTGTTTTGTTGCGCAAATTTATTGAATTTGGAATATTGTCAACGCCTTTGGCTCTGATTTTCCAATCAAAATTCAATTTCGATTCTAGCTTACAAAATTTTGCGGTAATTGTTAAAATTATGATGCACGATCCCTGGATTGAATTTGGCATCTTCTGTAGAAAAAAAGATCATAAAATCAAGAAAATTAAAAAACGCTTTTTGAAATGTAGGCATAAGTATAAGGATAAGCAAATGGACTGTATGCAGCAAAAATTACGTATTCAAATAAAGCAAATAGTGATCGCATATCTTCAGAAAATATTGACAGCTAGAAGAAACCAACTACTAAGAAAGCGGAGTGTGAAATAGATAAGAAGATGAATACAGTTTAAATTGAGTATACTTGAAGAATAATGTGATACATGTATTTGCATCAGATTGACAAGTATTAGATTATTCTATAAGTACCCGTCAAAGTGAATTGAGAACGAAAGTTAAGACTCTTAAGTAAATCTTCACTGTTTACAATAATATGCTTCTGCTATTTAATTTTCCACTTTCTCTCTCTCACTTACGCTCTTTTTTTATTGATCTTCTTCACTCTCGATGCCATAAAAATCAAAGCAACCCCTGGCAACAAATCGCATATACTTAAACCCGAAAAAACTTTCACAGCATTAATAAATATTTAAAGGCACCTCGCGTTCTCATTGCTGTCCCGTTGCTTGCTTCATATCAAGGAAAAGAAAAGGGGCGTGGCAGGCAATGAAATCAAATCAAACATGCACGCTGACGCTTTATATATATCGCATCATCCAAATGTCTGGCGTCAGTGACTCTGTCTGTCCATTTGGTTGGCGTGCTCACAAGAATTTAAATCATGTGCTTTTCTGGCCGACTTACATGCTACTTACAAACCAAAGCGCCTATATGTATGCCCATAAAATGTGAGTAGAGATGCGTTGGCCAAAAGAAGTCGCAGCTGGACCTGGAGCTAGAGCCAAGAGCCGAGAACTAAGGCCCGAGAACCGAAAATGAAATGGAATGGTCTCTGGCGGGCAGTTTCGGACGCAGTCCTGTATAGAATAGATAGATAGTCCTTGTCTGTTGCAGCAACAACAAAGTTATTATTCGGACTGGTTTGCTGATGGGTTTCTTCCGTTTTTATGCACACGGAATTTTTATGAGTTAATTTAATTTATAGTTTTATTATTATGTTCAGCACATAATGCTGGGCACCCCGTCGCTTGGCCCCACATGAAAATTGACTGTCCGGTAGTCTTAGTCAGCCTTGCGGCTTAGCCAGCCTTTGACCTTCTTTACTTTACTCAAGTGTGAACCTAACGGCATATTTTTGTGTTGGTTTTGGCTGTGTTTGGTTCAGTTCTCGGTCTTTGGACGTTTTTACGCCTCGCAGCAATTGCATTAAGTTGGCGTGGCGACTGATTCAAGTGCTGGCAACTTGTAAACAACTCAAAATGATGCATAAATTTAATTTAAACAGTCTGCCAGAGAGACGACGCTGCAAAGTACGCTACGATTTTTGCACTGTTGATTTATACGCTAATAAAAGCAATTTCACTGAATGCCAAATGAAAGCAGCTTCCGACCTCCAATAAGCAACTGACAAAGAAAGCAACACTAACTGAGACTGGAAGAGAGACTGAGACTGACGCTGAGACTTTGAGGGAAATGGTGCTGGGACTGGGACAGGCAACGTCTGCCTTTGACATTGTAGACAAACGATTCGAGTGTTGTTCCTGTTGTTATTTTTGATGTCAGTTGAGCAGATGAGCAGCGGACTTTTGAGCCATGGCAAATAGCGGCCAGTTAAACTTTTATTTACGCAGGAAATTTAATTATTTACTTTGGGTTTTGGCCCTTAGATTGGACTTCTTCTTTGGTTTGGATTTTGCCATCGTGCCAGATTTTGGCTTAAATTATTAAGGAAAATCCGAAAAGTAAGCGCTTACATAATTTTAAACAATCAAATGATTAATTTTCAAATAAATTGGAATTTTAAATTTATTGCCGCCAGAGGTGATTGTTAAGTATGTGAACAAATCGAACAAATATTTATGAGATTTAACTCGTTTTTGGAACATAACAAAAATCATTTAAATATTCGCTCTCCTGCATAATGCAATTAACTTTATAATAAAATTTGCATTCCAATTGCACTTTGCGTAATTCTATTGCAATTTCATTTAAATTTTAGAGCTGGCAATCATTTAAATAACATGCATATTACAATTTGTAGTAGTGTAGCTAAACACTTTACAACTGAAATGCTAGTACATAAGAGAATAGCAGCAACACCCACTCAAATATATTCACATCTGTTTTCATATTTGCATTTAATATTAAACGATAGAAATTCACTTGTTTCCAGCTAATTCGAAATGCGCTTTAAATGAATTGTTCATTGCTTAAAGCCGCATAAATATAAAAAGAAAAAAAAAGTGCGGGAACTGCCAAACAATGGAAAAATGAGAGCCCTGCTCGTTAATATTTTACCTGACACACACACAGATCGAGTAAGAGAGAGAGAGAGAGAGAGAGAGAAAATGAGAGAAAGAGAATCGCACACACACCAGAGTGCTGCAACGGGTAGATTCGAGTTGAATTGTTCTCCGTTGCCCTGCTTACGCTCGAGTAGAGTGTACGATTTGTTACTTGTTGTGAATCGTTGACACAAACGGATCAGAAAAGGAGTAACAATCGTATCACTACTCGAGTCATGACTCGAGTTACTCGTTTTTAAAATGTGCGCGACGGAGCGGGCAGGAGAGAGCAGCAGCAACCTCGCTGAAGTCTACCTAACTGTGTCGATCTACCCAAATGTGCGACCAAAAAAAAAGGTCTACACTGAAAGAAATTATTGAGCAGCAGAATAATTATATTATAATAAACCACATTTTAAAAATCATAAAGTCCTCAAACCTACTTTATCATTTCACTCAGTGTACAAATTTCCGCGGCGCACACCACAAGATGCGCCTTTGCTATGTTGTTGTTGTTAATTTTTATGACGGTCATAAATGAAAAGGGTCGAAAATGCCTCGACCCGACTCGAGTCGTGTGTGCGACGTCGCTTGCCCCTACCCCGCCAACCCCCTGCGTGCCTACCGCTGATAAACACACATTGCAATGTGAAGCATATTTGATTTATATTTTGAGCAATGTTTTAATTTAAAATGGCAATTGCACCTATATCTTCGCTGACTGGCTGATAAATATTTATAATTGATAGTTTGTTGTTCTTAAACTCATTTTATAAAAATTTTAATACCTAAGTACTAGAAAATAAAAATTTACATTTAATTTTAATAGGCTTGATGTATCGAATTTTTAGTTCCTTTTAATTAATAAATTAAATAAAATATATAATATCTAAAATAACTCAAATACTAATATAAATTAATAAATCTTTATTTTATTAAATTAATTTCGTGTCACTCTTTTTATTTGGCTATAAATAAAATAAATCAAAGAGACAAATCAAAGACAGACTGCCCGCTTTCGATTTATACGAGCATGCGCGACTCAAACAAAACGAATCACACAAACGCATGACACAAACGCCTGACACAAACGCATGACACAAACGAATCACCCAAACGTATCACCCAAACGTATCACCCAAACGTATCACCCAATCGTATCACCCAATCGTATCACACAAACGTATCACACAAACGCACGCTCGCAGTGCTTATGCTTCACATTGCAATGTGTGTTTATCAGCGGTAGGCACGCAGGGGGTTGGCGGGGTAGGGGCAAGCGACGTCGCACACACGACTCGAGTCGGGTCGAGGCATTTTCGACCCTTTTCATTTATGACCGTCATAAAAATTAACAACAACAACATAGCAAAGGCGCATCTTGTGTGTGCGCCGCGGAAATTTGTACACTGAGTGAAATGATAAAGTAGGTTTGAGGACTTTATGATTTTTAAAATGTGGTTTATTATAATATAATTATTCTGCTGCTCAATAATTTCTTTCAGTGTAGACCTTTTTTTTTTGGTCGCACATTTGGGTAGATCGACACAGTTAGGTAGACTTCAGCGAGGTTGCACTGCTCTCTCCTGCCCGCTCCGCCGCGCACATTTTAAAAACGAGTAACTCGAGTCATGACTCGAGTAGTGATACGATTTGTTACTCCTTTTCTGATCCGTTTGTGTCAACGATTCACAACAAGTAACAAAACACAACGGTCACAAGTAGATATTCGAGTCTGAGCGAAAACTGTTTACTCGTTGCAGCTCTCTGACACACACGTGAGTATACATGCCTTTGGGTATTAAGCTTTAATGAAGCAATAAATTTAAAATACGTACTTTTTATTTCCAAGTACACAAAAAATAAATAAAAAGTAAGTAAAAATGCATTTAATTGGCATTAATGGCTACCGGATATCCTTTAAATGTACGGTTTCTATGAACAATATCATATAAGAATTTTATCTCAACTGATAGTTTGTTGCAGTATTTGATAATCGTTATTTATAATAATGAAATCAAATTGTTCTCTAGTGTCGCAATTGGTTACGCCTTTTCTTGGTCTTTTGTGTACAGGGTATAGGAAATGCGCGCAATGCTCTGAGTACTCGCTCTTGCTCATGTGTTCTGTTTGGGGTTGAGATATCATCTCGCTCTACACACATGTTTCGCTTATTCGTTTGTATAAATACATAAACCTTTTTAAGCTGTCAAGTGATATGTCAAAATTGATATCCGAGTCATTTAAAATGCATGCAAACAAGGCGCATCAACAGCAAAAAAAGCAATCCAAAACTCGGGTGCCAGCAGAACAGAAGGCGATTCACTCAGCCAGTCAGTCAGTGGGCAATGAGCATAGCAACAACTCCAACATCAACACCAACAACAATAACAAAAACAATAACAACACGACTTTGGGCTACAACAATAACAAACTCACAATACATTTGCATAAATACGCTTATGTAATGTAAAATGTCAGCGACAGCGACACACGCATACTCACACACACACATAAACACACATACACACTCATGAGCATATATACGATTACATTCAATATATCGAGTTGCTGCTGCCTTTGCAACATTTTCCCTCGAGCCCAAAAGAAAAAAATGCACTCAATTCAGTGTCGTCAGCATTGCGCTTTTATTTTGCATTGCTGTGCTTTGTTTTTGCGGCTGAAATTGTATTGAAATTCATAACACATCTGATGCATAAACCGCCTGCAAGCAGGCAATGCAAATTTTACGCATTTTATTGGTGGCGGAGAGACGGTGGCGGTTATGGCGTCTGTCGATGTCGGGACTGCGGGCGATTGGGTTCATAAAGCAGGCAACCAGACAATATGATGATGGATTTATTAATTATAATTTCACTTTCATTTTATGTGCTCGGGTTACACATTTTATGCATTTTGTCTTTTGGCAACGCCATATTGACTTTAAATTGAGTATACGTAATGCATTAATATACTTATTTCTTTGGCTCTTTCTTGACTTCCAGGCCAAAAGATCACCATATAACGAGCATGAGCAGCAAATAGCGTTGAGTGCATTTCTTGACTTCACTCCATCTGTGTCAGAAAATTTCGGGCCACTTGTGCAACGTGCGGCAGACTTCAGGGAGTTCCATGTTCCATGCTCCATGTTGCATGTTGAATGACGCTGTTGTTATTGTTATTGTCTCTGCCGCTGGCTGGCTGCACAATTTTGATGCATTACTTTCAACTTAACGCGTTGATTGTGAAATATATATAGTGCGCTATTCACTACCATACACTCCAACACACATACACTCACACAAACAAGCATATGATGCCATTGCAAAATGTTGCTTATGAATTATTATGAGCCACGCACGCATTTTGCAACATTAAATGGCACTAAATTTGTTGTTGTCTGTGCGTCTATTTGCAAATTGCCAGCGCAAAAGTTTTGGTGCGCCCTCACTTCCCCGCCACATTATGACCCGAAATTATGGCCCATTTCAACCCCACTAGCCATATGCTCCGTTGGCCATTTATGAGTGATTTGCTAGCTGGTTTCGGTTTATGGCTACTTTTTGAGCTTTCGCAACCACGGCGCCCCAATTTCGCATCGCCAAACTTATTACCAAGTGCATAATTCATTGTTTCGCCCACATTATTTTCCTTGTCATAAGTTGAAAAGCTGCTGCTGCTGCTGCTGCTTCTACTGCTACAGTTGTTGCTATTGCAATTGTGCAACTAAAATTGGCTACAAGGCATATGAAATTAGTTCTGTTTGCTGACTTTAGTCGCAAGTTTTCGCTTTGTCGCAGCAACTTGTCAACAGTGAAAAGCAGTTGAAATGCAATTTTGCTGAATATTTAATTGAATTTGTCCCCGCAAACCATAAGGAAACGACAGACAAGCAGGAGCATAACACTTAGATATACATATGTACATATATAAAGTCTATTCGTACCACTGGTAACTCTGAATGCCACAGTTTGAGGCATGTCAAGCATTTAAAACTTTGCCAACTCAATGACATGACTTGCTTGAAAACATAGATAGTTGAATAAAATAATCAACTAGCAATCAGCTCATTATTGAGTTATGTATTAAAGCAATTTCTATTGTATCACATCGATATGAATTCTGCACAGTTTTTGGGCTCTCTGGTTGCTGCTTCACCTTTAAGCAAATGCAAACTCGATTTGCACTCGAACTAAATGTGCTTACTTTGCACTCGCTGGCAAAAACTATTGACAACACGACAGACAGCCGAGGCAGCCAATCTTCTTGGCAGCCTGAGGCTTTCCTTCTATATTTACATAATGCAGGTACTCGTACTCATTTTTGAAACACCCCTCCAAGCCTGGGGCAACAATTCAATCCACTCAATTATCTACAATGTGCGCCATTTTGTGCACTTTGGAGCTATGCTTTCCTTACAATAACAGCAGCTCCTCACCGACATCAATCACACACAAACTCAGAAATACCCATACACACAAATAGATAGACAGCCAGCTGATTGTTTCGAGAGCATCCTTTGCTTAGTTCTTGCACCTGCCTTCTTGCAGCAGCATCTGCGAATTTCAATAGTAAATAAACTAAAAATAACTTTGACTCAGTCGAAACTTTCACCTTGTGCTCTGCTGTTTTCAATTAAATCGATTAATTTAAGAACAAGAAAGTTCTTATAAATGGCAGAAGCTTAAGTTTCTTGATTAGCTTTCCAGCAATTCAACAACTAAGCAATTTCAAATTGCTCGCTATCGATGGACTGTGCATTTTAAATATTTTTCTCTATGGAAAATGCTCTTGATAGTTATCAAGTGAATATCAATTTCTTAGTGGAGTTGATATAAGAACCAAACATTATTTTAATTGATTTTTTAAATCTTAATTTAAACAAAACAAACACGTTCAATTTCAGCTTTCGATTTAGGGATATTTAGTGGAAAAAAAAACATAAAGCTATTTTTTCCTTTGATTTGCATTTAAATTTAGTAAATTTATTTAAAAATGTTATCAAGCAGATTGTAGCCTTTTGTATATTGTTAATAATTCATTTACAATATAATTTATTGTGACTTTTCGCATGTGAGCCTCTTTAAGCCAAAGCTCTTTTGCATATTTGCACTTTGCGCCTCGGCGTATGCAAATCTTTTTTTTACGTTTGTATAAATTTGGGGACTCGAGGCCAATAAAAATTTGAATGCGTTGACAATTTATTTGGGCATTAAGCCAAAATAGGAAGAGCGAAATTGTGTTTGGTGTTGTTGTTGGCATGCAAATAAATTAAATGCAGTTGACATTGTTATAGGGCTTTGTTGTTGCTCGTGGTTGTTGAATTGTGTTTCAAATGACACTATGATAATTTGTATGAGCTAATCACACCAGAGACAAGTCAGATATGCACACATGCATATAGGTTGGCCATAATTAAACCCTTTTGTGCTCATTACCAATACAATTAAGCGCATTAAATGGTCGCAAATTTGTGTATATTGCATGCATATATAAGTGTGTCTCTATATACGAGAGTTTCAAATGACGCCAGAACGCTGATCGCATTTCGATTAGAAATGGTCAATGAAAGCGCTTCAAATGACCTACAAAGTGCCCGTCCGTAAATACGCCTAATTTCCCATTTTCTATGCCACAAAGTGTGACTGCATTGCATTGACCTGCCTGCCTGAGCACCACATGATGATGGCATTGCACAAATTTGTGGCCGCTTTCAATGTTAATCTGCTGGGGCACTTGCAAATTTATGGCAATCGCAATTGCTCTGCTATACAGTCAAAGAGCCAAACAGTCCTCTATGCCCAGGGCACCGACAAATTGCCATACTGAAAATCTGAAAGCGAAAGGCGAGTGCCACAAATACATGGGCAACTCAATCGAGAAAAGCTAAGCTTATACATACGACTATATCAGATATCTGGAAACCCCTAAGTTCTCCAATTTTATTTTAGACACAAATTTTAATTAAAATGAAGCATTTTGGGAGATTGCAAAAAAATCTTTAATCAAGCATCTAATTAAAATACTTACATGTTAAAAGCAAAGCTGGCTAAAACACACACATACACACATTTTAATTTACTCAAATTGCAAAAACATTTGAACAACAAATGTGGCCCCAGAAAACGAAAATAGCAGAAAAAAAATGAAAAATTGTAGCGCATGTGAAATACCCAAACGAGGAAAAAAGGAAAGCCAACAGAAACGGAGCATCAAGTAGCCAAACATAATTCTTGTCTACAAGTTCAACGAATGGGAACAGGAGGAGTATTTGCTGTTTGTGCCATGCGTACAAGCACTAATCTCATATTTAACTGAAAAATGGAAAATAAATTGAGTTGTTATTCGGTTTTTTCCCCTTTATTTGGATCGAGGTGAATTGTAAATGCGCTACAAATATTAATTGAAGAGCGCAACCAAATGGCTATAGTAGAATCTATAGTTTTAGCTGATACTCTTCATGTCGTGCTTCTGGGATCAATAAGTTTTTAATTGAAAGAGCACACAGATCGGATCCCGAGCATACTACAGTAAGGAATTAGCATAACTGTTGAAGCAAGCTTGTCATCTCAAATGAAATATCATCAGGAATCTAAGCATTCTTACTCAAATCTGTATGCTGTACCAAATACATATTCTATGTGCAAGGGTAAGCTAACATAAAAGTCAACAAGAAGAAAGCCGAAAAATATAAAACATGAAAGTATAACCCAAAACATATAAAGAATGAAAAAGGAAAACAAAATCAGTTGCTACACATGTGGGAGCAGACGTGAATTAGGACGGGAGCGGAGGGTTTTGGAAAAGCAAAGGAAAGTAAAAAAAAGAAATAAAAGTAAAAACGAAAATCTTGGAACACACTACAAACTAACTTGACCCAAAACTACAAGAACAAATAGCAAAGTAGCAACTTCAACAACAACGACAACAGCAACAACAATCACAGCGGTCAGCTTCAAACTTCCAGGATATATGTAAAAGGACATTTAGAGTGTGTAGAGGCATGCCGACGAAGAGAGGGAACGAGCATAGGCATGAGAGGGGATGCTGTTCATATCTTATGCGCATAGCGGCACATGCTTAAATTAACATAAAGCGAAATTGAGCCGCTCTCTGGGCGTGCCTTACGTTGACATTAGGCAGCGTAAAATTCACACTCACCCACAGACTGAAATACATCCACATAAAGAGATAGACTCAAAAATTCAGCACAAAAGTTGAATTTTGTATGACAGTGACAGCAGAGAGAGGAAACGGAGTAGATTGCCCGATTTGCGAGACCAAAAAGGATTTTTACGCGGCCTTTTTACATATTTTTGGGTCAGGCACATAGCTGTGCGTGGCATAATAATGATGCGTGCCCAGTTTTAGCGGGTGAGGCAAAGGACCAAATGCCAGCCGGCGCTGTCGACCGCAGCACAGGCGGTCAAATAAAATATAAAAAAATCCTCAAAATAGAGTCGTAAGGTCAAATCAAAGCACAAAATACTAAGAGGCAAAGAAAAAATCAAAGGAAATCCGATTGGAAATCCACCTATGTGAAACATATAAATAGGAGCAATGGATTTCAGGGAAACTTTATAGTGGGCTCAGTATAAGACGGGTACAATATATTGTGATATTTTTGGAAAAGATTGAGAATCACGGTTGTGGTCTAAGAGCGTAATTTAAAATTTAGTTAATATTGTTGATTTTCTAAGATTTTTGTAACATTTTTAGATGAAAGTTATATGTTTAAAAGTTTAATTTAATTTTAAATTTATTTTTATAATTTATGGCTTTGATATTATTTGATATATTTTTGATTTTGAATACCTTTCAATCGACGAAAGTTTAATATAATTCATTTAAAATATAAAGTTCAACCATCTTTACATTGGGTACAAGTTTTAAGAAAGTATATGTCTTTAAGAATGTATCTTCTGATTAGGCTCGCTTGAACGGCGACCGAATTGTGTGCCCGACAATTTCCTGGATGGGGTAAAAAGGACAGCACATCAAACTTATGTGAGTCGCCCTTTGGCCTAAATAATGAGCACAAATTTTTGTCGATAATTCGGTTTTTTCAGCATTTTCTGCTGAGGCTTCCATTTTGTGGCCGCGCTTCGCTGAACAGTCCCACTCATCTGTAATTCACTTTAACTGTCCCACACTCATTATATATGTACATGCACATAAATATATGTATATATATCTACAATATATTATGAATCGCAAATGAAATGCCAGCTCAATGGATTACCGTTCTGACTTTGATTTGCTTTAAGCTGTATTCGAAAGGCTGACCAAAAGAAAGGAGAAAAAACAAATGGCCATAAATGTTAATTGCATGCCAACACCACAGCAAAATACAAACCACCACACCACACCGCACCATACTACGAGTACAGCTTAGCCTTACTGCCCTTGGGCTGACAGCTGTGCAGAATGAGTTTGACAATTATGTGACACACACATACATACATATACGAAGTCACACACAGCATATGACAATAACTGGCCCGAAGGCAAGGCCAAAGAATTTTTGGGGGCATCAAATTCATTAGAGCCGCTTGAAAGTGCCAACGTGCAGAATATGTTTTGGACAGCTCCTCAACGGTTCATAGTGACTAACTGACCACTGTTGTTGCCGATGCTGATGTTGTTCCTGCATGCAAAACGATGTTTTAATATGAAATTAGTTGAGTCCTTTGGTTTCTGGCTTCGGTGCGTGCCGACGCAACTCTACTCTATGCAACTCTTCACTCGACGTCTGTCGACTGTCGTTTGGTTTGCATCCTAAAAGTAAAACAAATACAAATTGCTTGCCATGTACTTATTTGGTCAACAAATGACAGAACATTCAAGCACATACATATGTACATATTTGTATACATATTTACTCGTATATATGTGAACGCAGTGGTGGAGGCACATGTTCACAGTGAGCTAGAGAGGCAGAGAAAAGATATAGCCAACATTAACACAACATTGCGACTGTTGACTTACGCAACAAGAAACAGTTACTACCACAGAATTCTAGCCAAATACCTACTCTAACCACTAACTAGTGTTTCTTACAACGCAGACAGAGCGAGAGTTCCTCTTTGTGGATTCGGAACTCCATTTCTCCTTTTTTGCTCAGCGCACTTAAGACAAAGTGCAAATAATGCGTATTCCATAGACTTTTGAGCACAACACTTACCAGAGAAATACGTTTTTGAAGTCAAGCAGGAGAAACCTAATATATGTTAAAAACCAAATTAATTTTTTAGCAGTTGAGAAAATAAATTTGCGTGAAGGTTAATGGTCTTATTTGAAAAAATTAATAAACCTGAGACTATATTTTACCAATTTCAACTGAAATATATAAGATGTGGAAGGTAACGATTTCATGTTTAAAATTACACTATTAACAATGTGAATATAGGACATACTTGTTCTTTTTATACCCGTGCCCATTGAAAATAGTCAAAAGGTATAATAGTCTTAATTAAACAGGAAGATAAGAAGTAAGCCAATTTAATGACCCTAAAAAGTTTCAAAGCGATTGACTATTAAATAGAGAAGATATTTCAAATTTACTTTTAATTCACATAAATCAAAATCATAGACATAGGCAAGTGCGAGCGAAATAGCATATGCACATTTGTTTGTGCAAAAACATAACAGTGAGCACGTGTACGAAGAGTGCGAATGCAAATACGAGCGATAGGCAAAATTATCGATATTTGGCTACAATTTCTATCCCTTTTTTAATATATTAACATGGTTTAAGTTAATACATATTTACGATTGTGTATATATGTATGTAGATATTAGTATGCATTGCAAAAAGCGATATGTATAAATGCCACTTTATAATTTTGCACCTTGACACCTCGACGACAGATCATTTTACAACACTGAAATCTCTGAATTTATAATAATTATTATGTTTAATAATAAGCTAGTAAGCTCGCACATATGCTCAATAGGTTTTCATTTATTATCATTGTATTTATATGCTTAACAAATTCTGCAAAAAGAATCACAAATATTAAAGCATAGCACTTAAATTTAAATTGCAATGCAGCAGCCTTTAACAGCTGATTTCGATGATTAAGAAGAGTGGGAGAGATTATTTGGTGTCGCCGGACTTCAGCAAGCTGAGCAAATTTTAGACAATGGCTACTCTTGGCATGAACAACATCGATTTCAGCGATTACGATTACTATTTTAATTAAACTAAATACTATTTATTCAATCGGACCACAATATCATATTGCTGTCATAAGAACGATCAGTCCAAAATAAAATTTTTTGTTTTTCGAAAGATCTCGACCAAACTAATAGGATATGCATTTGAAATGGTCCTATATATCCTGATAATATTTGGTTGAAATCGGACCACTTTATCATATAGCTGCCATAGGAACGATCAGTTCAAAATCAAGTTTTAGTATGATAAACTTTTTTGTTGTTTGAGGTATCTCAACCAAACTAACAGAATACGCATTTGGGATGGTATTCTACATCCTGAACAAGTTTGGTTGACATCTGATATCAAATAGCTGCCATTGGAACGAATTTTAAGATAAAGTACGAAAATTATTGTTGTTTTTAGAGATGAGTCAAACAAACTCACAGATTCAGAATTTATAATTTGGTTTAAATCGGTTCACTAGATCACATAGATGTAATACCAACAATTAGTCAAAAAGTTAATGCCGCATCATCACACCTGCGGCTTGCCTAACGAGTACAATCGACTGTAGCCGGCGCCCCCTTGTTTTCACTCAAATGGTGAAATTTTAAAGATATCTGGCCTTGGCTGATAAACAGGATCAAATCTGAACATGAATTATTGATGCGATCTAGAGATCAAATATTTATGAGACATACATTATAAATTGGAATTAATTGAATTTGAGCTGAGTTCAGTGAAATTTTACGTGAGAAATACTAAATACTCGTATTTGCAATTACTTTATGTCTAGGGGAATTAAACATCTTTTAGCATTTTATATCAGAAATATGTACACGGACCCTCTCCCTCTTACTGGTTCTGTCTTTCGTTCTCAATCGACATATTTGTAACCGAGCTTCTCACGTTTATTCATACTCTTCCTCGTCCGTGCAACACACAAATACACACCACATGTCAAATGCCAGGCTGCTGAAGTTTTTCAACTGTCAATTAAAAGCGAAACTAATTAAACTTTCCAAAAGAGCCGAGACGTGTAATTTATCGACGCGAGCCATAGTGAGTGTGAGAGAGTGTGCAGATTGCTAGAATGAATTGTAACAAACGCTTAAAGTTTAATTAAACTTTCGCCTAAACAAAGAAAAAATAAACCAGATTGTGTTGGGAATGACGATGACAACGATTATTAATCAATTTGTTATTGAATTAAATAAAACGCGAAAGTTTTTTAAGCAAAAGGATAAACCGATTGATTGTGGGTGTGTGCACAACCAAATGATGTGGCATTTGTTAATTTATTTGTCGGATTTCACAGCACTGCTTAGCCGTTGAGCCAATCGCATTGTCATCGTCAGATCGGATGGGGAAATGGGCGGCCGCATCGTCAGTAAATGACAAAAGTACTAAAAACAATATGGCGTCACTTCCGGCACGCATTAGCTGCATGGCGTACGCCATTGTTTTTGGTAACGTTTCTGGTGTTGCCAACGTTGCAATCTCATGCTGTATATAACAGCTTAACGTGTCATTGTCATTGTTCTCATTTTGTTTATTGTCCCTGTTTGTGGTTGTTGCTACTGTGTTGTTGTTGTTATTGTGTTTGGCATTTAGGCAGTTAGACATCATCATCATTAACGGTCATCGAGCGGTGTTGGGCGTTGGCATTGGCATTGGCGATGCCAACAAAATGATTTGATCGATGTGCTTACACCTTGCAGTCATATACACATTCATTTTAAATTCGATTGGTCCGAGTTTGGGGCTACAAATTAGATTAATTACCTGGGAGTTATTGGGAAGCTTGAGTCCGAGCCGAGAACTCATTATGCGGTGCACGAGATCGATTTGATGCTCATTTAGTTGTTTGTCTGCCACTGATTCTTTTAAGCTTCCATTTGGTCATTTAGCTTTCCCGGTCTCCGCCTCTCTATGTTTCTTGCTCACTCGCCGCACCGCAATAATTGGAAAAGTTTTCATTTGAACGCCATCAACGACACCAACAAGAACAATGGGGCGTGTTACTACAACAACAACAACGACAACAACAACAACAACGACAACCAAATACTGCTTACAGCACCAAAACCAACAGCAACGAGAAAAGAGCAATGCTATCGTTGTCGACGTCGTCGTCGTCGTCGTTGGCTAAAAGTCATCAAAAGGCTACTAAAGGTTGACGCAGCTCGTCCGGACAACTTTTTGCGGCCATCGCACGCTCATGGATTTGGCACGCAACGGACCACGAAAATGAAAAGAAACGAAATCACTTTACAGCTCTCATATAGACTGTGTGGCAAGAAAGAGATGGCGAGAGAAAGACAGATAAAGAGACACAGAGAGAGAGACAGAGAGAGAGAAAGATTCAACCAGTCAGCAGCTGCTCAGTTGCAACTCTATGCACTATCCCCAGGAGGATAATATGCATATTCTGACAGCAGGTGTAACGAGCAAATGAATCTATCTGATATTTTAAAATCTAGCTCTACTATCTATTTAAAATTATCCCAGCAAAAGATTTAAACGGATATTAAGTAAACAGAATATAAAAAGAGTGAGTAGCTTACATTTAAATTATGATTATTATCTCTGATTCACAAAAAGTCACAGTGAAAGGGGTATAACTTATGGGAGAGACCTCTACAGATTATCATTTCTTTTTACTGTATTGCTGGGACTAGTTATTTGGATAATTTCTAGTATAGCGTAAAAGACAGTTGGGAATACCTAATGCCAGCTTCGTGTTGTTGTTGTTGATGACGCATACAGTTTTCCTACAATGATTTAAGTTTTCATTATTGGAGCGAAGGTTGAACACTTTACACAGCCTCTCGGCCCACCTCTCCCAGTCTCTTCATCCATCTCACACTCTACACTGTGAGCCAGACAATTGTCTGTTTTCGTAGCCGTTGCATGTGTGCAGTTAAATGTGAAAAGTTCCATTTCAACGGGATTACATCGTTTATCCTAGAAAACAGGCACGCACACAGAAAACTGAGTGTTAGGGAGACAGACAGATAGGGTTGGAACGTAAGGGAGATAATGAAATAGGCTTTCGATCGCTGACGTCGCCATCAACCGCGTTGAAAATGCATTTTCGACGCGCTTCAAATCCGATTCCACCGACCAAGCGACGTTCAACCAAGAAAACCAATGAAAATGTTTGCCCAGCTCCCACGTACGTTGGCCAGGTTGTACTTGCAACTTGGTGCTTGCTGCAATGTATTTGGTATTGGGTGGGTGTGGGTCCAACTGGTTGACCTTATGGGTGGCTTTCTGTGGTATTTGTTATAGCAAATGCTAATGAAAACTTGCCCGTTGCCACTTTTCAGTTGCCAGTTTCTAGTTTCCCGTTGCCAAGCTGGGATTCGTCAACAGTTCATGATGAACAAAATATACCAAAAAAAGTTTGTCATTTGAATTTGTGTCTGTGTTGCCACACGCAGTGCACCATTTGTTGACCCGCACCGTTGGTCCATAGCTAATTTGAGCAAAAGCCATGCCCAAATGATACCATACCGGACACCAGCTGCTGATTAGCAACTTGACTAACTTTTGCCTCTAGCATCGAGCTTTTGTATGTGAACACTCGAGTATCCACAGTTATCAGCAGTCGAGCAAACTCAAAAATTACCATATATCCATGCAACTGCATATCTGAATAAGCACCTACATTATAAAGGCCAAAAAAAGTGAATCATTATCCAGAGATAATGGATAATATAAAGAGGAGGAGAGCAATATGTAGTGATTTGTTATGTTAAAAAGTATATATATATTGTTGATCAAGTCGTCGAGATATTCTTTTTTATTTACTTCACGTGTTATTTGCTTGTATTCTGCTGCATAAAAAGCGAAAATTATTGAGGATTTGTTTTGATGCAAGTCATTTCATCAAATTTTGCCGTAACCGGAAGCGTAAGCTAAGTTCAAAACTGTTCTCCACTTGCTCTCTGTTCAAGGTGTACATTTTGTGGCAATAAAGCAGCTCAGCTGCTGAACTCCAGGGAGATGCTGGAGATTTGCTTATGCAACTTCAACTTCAGCTCAAACGACAATGGCAACGGCAACGACAACGGGAGAACCATGAAATTTTGTTGAATTACCAAGTGAAACAATGGCGACTGTTAATTGGTTTCCTTTGTCCTCGGTACCGGTACCGGACCGGATTGTGAAGCTGGTGATGTTACTGTTACTATTACTGTTACTGCAGATGCCAGCTGGCAATAGCTGGCCAAAAGCCCCGAGCTATAACTGTGGCAGTAGCAGTGCAGTAAGATTGCAATCGTTGCTGTTTGCCAATTGCTGGAAGAATTTGAAATTGTCTTTGCCATGGCAAATTTATTAAACAAGCAAAGCTAACGCCAAAGCCAAGACTAAAATAGCAGCAGCAAAGATTGCGAGTGAGCCTTGAAGCTAGTGAAGTGCAGCCACATCTACAGCTACAGCCACAACAATTTGCATACTATGTTAACTAAGCACAACTATCAGCTAAAAGCTTGCCCGCTGCTAATGAATGACAAACCAGAATCGTCCAGACCAGACCAGAATCGTCCACACCAGGCCAAAGCAGCCCAACTCTCCTATCTATATGAAGTCTCATAACTAAATGGCCAATCAGTGAATCTGCAGCCAACAAATGAATTGCTTGTTCTCGTCCTACTCACTCTCGTTTTCCTACTTGCCTTCCACGCAAAATTAAGTAAACTCCCAGTCATGTTTTCGAAAATATTCAGCACTATAAATCGAATGGCACGTGGCACTCGCAACTTTTTGTATTCAAGTTAATAACTAAATATAGGGGACCATGAATATGTGATTATTTAATAATTTAATGTACAGCTTAGGTAATAACCGTATTGTAGATATAACTAAACCCATTTCTGATACAAATGAATCCACAGAAAGAAAAAACAACAAAAATGTTATTAATTATTTTTCTCTTTTATGTAATGTTAATTTTTTATATATTTGTTTCTTTAGATTTGTTTTGCTTAAATTCATCAATCGCTTTTTGGTCAACATTTCATTTCTTTCCAGCTGGGATTTCTTAATCGACTTTAACCACTTTTTGCTTTATTTCCCAATATTGCTATTATTTCTTTGCTACTATTGCAGTTTTAAAATCTATATTTTTTGTTGCTCTACTTCTCTTTTCACTTGATTTTGAGCAATCTTAGATTACCGTTAATTTTCTCTTATGTAAGTTCTAGCATTTTTAGTTTATTTGCAATCTGCCTAAACTTTATTTAGCCATTGGGATAGCTTTTGCCATTGCCAACTTGCAGAGAGTCCATCTAAGACATATCAATAATGCAATTGATTTTAAACTGTTGTTAAATGCTGAAGACGACAAGTGGCAACAGGCTCGGCAAAGTTGCAATTGTTAAAAGTTTTTGGCTGTTGAAAATATTTGCATATTCTGGCATTATTCTCTTGGTCCAAAAACTTTTGGCTTTGTGCGAAGGCCATTTGTTCTATGCTTCTGCCATGCCAGCCATGGCTATAAGTCAATAAACGACGAGTGTTGAGCTGCAAAAGGGCAAAAGTTTTATTTTTTCGTTGGGTGCTTTCAAAAGAGGGAAGTTTTGTGGGGGGCAGTTTGAAAAATGAACCCAGCCGTCAAGGCTCCGCGGAGGCATAATTTGTCTGAGGAAGTTTATTGCTGCGCATAAATCGGTTGTGCTGGTTAACTGATGGATATTGTGATTGGAATTGCAGCTTTTGGATGAATGGCATTGATGACAGACCTCAATGTAGACAGACATTGTAAATCAATTATGATTAAAGCTCATTACTGTTACAATGCACGCGCCTCAATACTTGGTACTAAATACAAACTTATTGGCAGGCAGGAGCCACAAACTTGTGCGAAAATCGCTTTGCTCCCTCCTCCCTTTTCTCTCCTTTTGACCATATATTTCTCAAACTCTCACTATGTGTTGCATGTGTGTAAATATATATGCGAATATACATATATGTATATAGGGTGTGCGTGAGGTTACGCCCACGTAATGACAATGATTTGCTTTGCCATCGATTGTAAACGCTTACAGTTCAGTTTTGTAATGATGCTGCCTGCTGCCAGTTGCCTGTTTGCAATTTCAATGTATTGTAGCTATACACACTTACACACACCCGCACGCACACACACACACATTCACATAGTATCACAAAAACAACACTTGAAACTCTGGAGCGTTTAGCCACAGAATGATGGATTGAGGGGGCGATAGAGTACAGTTACGAGGATTTATAATTGAGAGAATAATTAGATGAGTATACTGAATACGTGTGTATCTATATGTGAGAGTGTGTGTGAATGTATTTGTATGCGTTTGCAGAATGTAATTGGGCTGTACTTAATGAAGAACTAAGGTCTTCAGAGTGGCAAATAAATTGTTTTAATCTGTATGCCAACAGCTGCAGATTCTTATGTAGTTTAAGCTTAAATTAAAGTAACAGCATTAAAAAGCATTTTATTTAAATAATATAGTTTCGATTTTTCTATTAATTCTTCCAATAATTCGATCTTTTAAAAGCCTTGTTAACACAGTTTTTCAAATTCTACGAGGAGAATCAATGCAATGATTTTTTTAAAGCAATTATATTGATCAAACTGCAAAAGAATTTTGCAATTAAAGTAATAATAATAATTATTAATGAGTTTCAAATTGTTTTCGATAGTATTTAATAAGAACTTAACACATTCATATGTTCCTGATTAGCATACTATATTTTAGTCTTAGTACTTATCGTAACTATTGTCTAAATCAAGTTTCAGCTAGTACCTAAATCATTTTTACAATTATTTCAATGTAATATTTATCCTGAAAAATATTCGAAATCGTTATAGAATTCAATTTAAAGGTCTAGGAAATATAATGACAGCGTCAGCTTTTTTTACCATCAGCGGGTATGTGTATGTATGTCAGGCTTAAGTTCTTTATTTCTGTTGTTTTGTTTTGCTTGCGTTTATTTCTTTTTCAATATTTGTTTTGTGTGGTAAAAGACAAACTCCAACACAAACAAAACGCAACTGAGACTGAGACTGACTTGCTGACTGTCGAAAGTCGTCTGGTAAATGAATATGTGGCAGATACTCATAGCACATTATGTTTTGTATAAAAGTGTGTGAGTATTAGTGCACTTTCTTGCGTTGTATATAAATGCCTACTTATAGCGACATTAAATTTCAAGGCACGCGCGCACAGTACGAGCAAGGGCCGAGGTTGTTGTGTCTGCAATATTGAATATTGAATCACACATACACTCTCACACACACTCACGCGCGCACACACACAGTCACCTTTGCACCTACACAAGTCTGCTTATTTAGTGTCAGCTCCTGCGCCACATTGTTTGCTCATCGCTTGTCTCCACAGGCAGTCAATTTATTTGCAACACATGCAGCACAGTCAACGGCAACGTTAGAGACTATGGCGATGGCAATGGAAACGCCATCAGTCGAAAATTCGTGTCCTGACTTTTCACCTTAATCCAGGCACAGATTGGCTAACGATGGTCGCTGGCTGCGCATAAATCTCGCACGCACCATGTAATTATCCAGTCAACATTCGCTAAATAGCCTCTGAATGAATGGAATTGGCCGTGAACACTCATGGTCAGAGCTTAATGGTCGAATCCCGTCAAGCTCGACGACGCCCACAAGCTCTATGACTTTATCTTTTCAAACTGCGTTGTGACCTACTATCTTTATTTTACTATTAATATTACGTGTACTTTATATTGCAGATTTCTATACCACACTTCGGCCTTTGAAGGCGCATCGTGGTTAACTTATTAGAGCAGAAAATCACATAAAGGCAAATGAAGTAAGTTTCATGCTTTCAAATGCTTAAAAGCCTGCAAAAACAGCCAAGCAAAAACGATGCAACTAACAAACAGTTAAGACAAGCAACAGTGCGATCGACGGAGAGATACTTACAATTTCTTGATATTATTTTACATAAATGTTAATAAGAAAAGCAATTTAATTAAAAATTATAATCATTTAAGTCACATAAGCTCGACAAAGTATCTACAAAGTAGACCCAGTGACAAAAACATGTATAGACACATGGACAATTGGCATCTGCCTCCCTTACATCCTTAATTCCCAGATTTTTATAAATGCGGGGTATAAAAACAGCAACAGTATAATAAAACAATGCAACTAAGGACTCTGAAAAAACAACTACAATAACAGCAATAAAAATACAAAAAACTTAAACAAAAAGCAAAAGCATTGCGCGCAAGGTGAAGGTGGCAGAGTTTTTGCCATTGCCAAAGCAAATATGCAAATTGTTGATTACAAAGTTTAGTTGCTGCTACTGCTATTGTTGTCGTTGCTGCTGCAGCTCTTCATATAAATATTTAAGTATTTTAGCATTCCAGCAGCAAGTTTTCGCAACAAAATGGTAGTTTCCAGGCAACTTCAAGTCGAATTTAGCACAATGGGTAACTGTCTAAATTAGACTTTGAATATTTTGCATACTTAATTGAAATTGCATTTCTTAAATAACTCTCTGTCATTTGCACAACTTACTGACAGAAATAGACAGACGAAGAGAGATGGAGAGAGAGAGAGAGAGAGAGAGAGAGAGAGAGAGAGAGAGAGAGTGAGAAAGAGAGAGAGAAAGAAATATAAAAAGGCACACCTACTGTCGGCATTTGCTTTTTATTTGTGCATTTAAATACAGTTTGTCTTTGTGTATCTGTGTATTTATTTAGTTTTATAAGAGTTTATTCAAGTGCATGTCTTATTCAGGGCTTTATTTGGCACAGCAACAACAACTACTACTACAAAAAAACAGAAACTCATTTGCAATTTGTTTAATCAACACTCAACGTACAAGCAGCTGGCCCAAACATATACACGCACAAGCACACTTATACATATGTGTATGTATATATGTGTATATACCTAAATTACATATATGCCTCGTGCGCCCGTGGCACAGCGCTTTAGTCTCCGAGCCAGACCCAAAAACTTTGCGCTCACTCGTACACTCAAATAAACATGCTAATTAAAAGGCAGGCAGCACCCCGAACATCCAAGCTAAATCATTTGACCCAATTTTTAGACACATAGCACAGTAAAGCCAATGCAAGACAACTGAAATAAAAAGAATTAAGTAAATTACACAATCTCATGACTTAAATAGATGTACTAAGCAATGCCTATTCTGATCAATTCGGTGAAAATAAAATAGTTGGTGGTAATCAACAACTTTTTAAAGTTTTGCACCTTATACTAGTATAACCCTAATACAGAGCATTAACTGCTGATAAAATCCTACAATACTTTTAGTACTAAATACAAGCCAAAGGCTATTTAAGTTTAGTTTTTGATTTCGTTTTCATTTTCAGGTTGGCTGATGACTATCTAAATGCGGCTAATGAATGTCATTAATTCGCTGGGAAATGCCATGCTGCACCTGGGACTCTCAAGTCGATTGAAATCGGATTAATAAATGAGCGAGGCGCAGAAAAATTCAATTAGACACAACAGTGCCAGCCGCTGGGACAGTGGCAGCAATTTTTCTGGCTTTAATGCAATTACTTATTTTACTCCGGTACGCCGGCGGATGCAGTCCGCTGACAAAACGGACACTTGGCTTAATGGACAGTGGAAGCAGCTGCATCGGCTCATTTTTAAGGCTGACGTGTTGCGGTTATGCAGCTGCTGTAGCCAATCTCAAAAGCTATTGATTTATGTCTGTTGCAGATCAATTGACATCCGAAGGGCTAAAGTGGACTACTTATTGAATTGACCAAGTGACACTCAAAAGAAGCACATCGCTTGTAAGTCGTTGAATTTTCTGAAAATTGGTTACTTCGACGACAGATGCAGCTCTCAGCTACTTCAGTTCTGACTACTACTCGAAAGAAATTTTAAGCTTGAGCTCATTTCTTCAACGTTTAAAGGAAAGCGATTGCTCTCATCAAGGCTGCATCTAAATACAACTTATTTTCATTTAAGCTCAGCTGTAAAAGTTTTCAATGTTTATTTATATGCAAAATATGTCTTTTGCGTCCTGTTACTCCAAATATATTACCAAAACCGCAATCTAATCAAGTGCATGTTATTTAAACATGCAACTTTTCCAATCATATGTCATTACTGGTATCAGTTGGCTTTTAAACTGCCCTGTGTCCGCCAATTTACAGGTGAAAAAGTACTTGGATCGGAACAGCTGCCATCTGTCTGAACTGCAATTAAGTGGGTTCAGTATTAAGAAATTATCAGGCCAAAAAGTTGGCCCTGCACACCAGGCAAAAAGGTAATTAGAGGCCATGCAAACTTGTTCAGCCCACAATCCCGTCATCCCCGCTGGAATACATTTTGTGCTGTGCAAATGCGTACTCGTATATAGGTAGACACGATTGTAAATAATTTTTTAACTCGACTGTGTGTGTGCGTGCAACAATTGTGGCTGCAACTTGGCCATTCTGCCAGCCACCACCACACGCAATGCAGCCACAGCCATGGCTTTTTGTTGGAATGAGTTCAAGGCTTCTTTCGATCCATTGTTGTGCCAATTCTTGAAAATGCTGCTTTTGTTGCGGCTAACCATCAAGTTCAAGTAGTTAAAACTTTTGGCCTACAGCCACAAGACATTGCTTTATTGCCCAGCCATTTGAGTTAATGCGTCACATGGCGTAAGGTAAAAGCCAAAAGGTACAACGTATTGCCACAGAGCAGCAAATCTATGCCAGACAGGCCCATTATGCAGCAAATGCGTGTTAATGGCCAAGTTAAAACTTTTCTAGCTAATTATCGACAGTTTGCCAAAGCAGCTGCGGAGCTCCGGTTCCAGATCTTCCTGGTGATTTTGTTGTTTGACTTAGTTTTCCCTCATATGTCTGCAGTGTTCCGCTTACAATTTATATAAGTACTTAAAAAGTTAAGCGTCGATTTGGCATCGAGTTCTGCAAAATTTCAGGCACACACCTACAGACAGAGTTACAATACATACACATATTTCTAAAGTTTAAGGTAATTAAGCATATAGTAAATGTGGATGAAAATAGATTTACCTAGAATTTCTGTCCAGTACCAGGCGTATGCTTAATTTTATTTGTAATCCCGCTATTTGTGTGCTTAACTGTTAAAGTAGACTTGGTAAATTAGAATAAAACCATATATTTAATTCAGCTTATGTGCTGAAACGAGTTTAAATATAAGCTCATTAGTTTAAAAATATGATAATATAACAATAAAAATTAAATACCAATTATAATGAAAATTTTAAAAAGTTTTTTTTGGAATAGATTTTAATTTTGTTCGAAAGGTAAAAGAACAATAAAGAACTTCAACCAAAAAATATAGTTTATCAATAGTTTATTTATTTACTCAATGCTTATAATATTTAAGGTAGTTAAAACTCCATAGACAATACAAATCTATGAAATTTTACATTCCACTTCATTGCGTTTTTCATCTTTGAAATTTCGTATATTTCATTTGTTTTTTTTGTATATAAATTTTAATTAAAATTCTTACTACCTTTCATTGATTACCTTAATTAGCTTCCGAAATAATAACAGCAATGTCGTTATAACTGCTCATCATGCAATTTCTTGAGCGGGCTCCTTCCCATTGATGCCAATTGGCAACTATGAAACCACTAAATTTTTATGAAAGCCGCCAAAGTATTGAGCAAATAGCCTGGCAGCCATTTTAATTGAAAAATATTTACCCACACTAAAGTTTGGCGCGTGTTTGACAATTTGACGCGTCTCCTTCGTGACACAGCAACGGGTACACCGTGGAGAGCCCAGAGGGCAATTGCCAAAGGGAACTCTATTTAATTAGTGACCAGGCAGCCAAGTTTTGTCGCTGTGTAGACTTCAATTAATATGCGAATGAAATCCGCTTAGACAAAAATAAGCGGCAGCATCAACAGGGAGAAAGCAGGAAAATCGGCAATCAGGGCAACGGCGAGAGCAAAGGGGCCAAAACTGCCAATCAAGCGAGTGAGACCATGAGCGAGAAAGAAGTACCCAGCCCGTCCCGTCCTGTTTCGCCCCGCCCCGCTCCACATCCCTTTGAACCGCCACTTACTGATTTGCGACATTTTGTGATTTTCGCTGTTGCTGCTGTTTCTGATGCCGATGCTGATGCAAAGCCGACACTCGATTGAATGAGCGAGACATTCAAGTACACTAATTATGATCAAACGATTCGCTGCGAAATGAGATTCCATCGGCTGGCAGCATTGTTGTACAATATATATACATATTAAAATCACATAATGAAGTGTCAGCGAAACTGACGCCCCACCCACTAATCAAAGATTAACGTCAAAACTTAAGATGCGAGTGTTCAATCAAAACCCTCGACTCTCAATTAGAGTATACCCAAACTCAAAATTGCCTCCTACCCAGCAATTCCATTGTTGTTTGTGCTTTGTAAATTACTTGACACTGGGGCCATCAAAAGGTAAGAAGCGTCTTAAAGTGGTCGCTGGTTGCCTTGACAGCTCAGTAATTAATGAAATGTAGGCACATTTTTCTTTTCTCTTCGTTTGTACTCAGTGGACTGCTCTTGTTGTTGTTTATAAACTAATTAAAGCCTCTTAATAAACCTAATGGAATTCCCACTCTCTGGCTTAAAGGTACTTACGAGTCTTTCGATGTCTGCGATGTCCAATGAGCTGTAATGCAGCCCCAAAGATTATGCACTATAAATATCTTTCGACATTTCATTATGTCAAAGGTATTCGAGCTCTGTGTTCTTCATGTAATTAAATTAAATAACATTTTCGTGGGCTACCTCGCAGTTTCCCCTAAGTAACTTATAAATATATTTGAAATTATAAGGTATTACATAAATGTTTTCCACTTCACTAAAAATTATTCACTTGGACAGAATATCTTAATGCATTTTTCAATATATTTTTATTTATTTGGAGCACAAGACTCCAATTAATCCCATCATGGAATTTTATTTTGAGTGACTTTTGCTTTCTCTGTCACTATTAACATTTCCTTTATTCCTACTTTTAATTAAAATTTTAAAAACCAATTAAATGGAAGACAAGATTTAATAACCGCCACCAACTCCCGCGTCCGAAAAAAATGGGTTAAAATTTCATAAATTTTGCAGAATATATGAAGCATTGTTGGACAATCCAAAAATACAGAGAAGAGAAGAGAGTTCAAAATGGGAAACGAGGCGACATGGCGGCGTTTTGTGTATGTGGAGCAGAAGACAAGGCAGCGTTTTACCCTGAAATGTATGAGGAATGAAATTGTTGCGGCGACGTTAACACACACACACACACACACACACTAGCATACACACACACACATACAGATACACGCACGTAGAGCAACATCAATGTCAGGGCAAACAAGACGGTAGACAGGCGGCAGGGCATGAGGAAGCCGAGAACTGGAAACTGGGAATAGGGGATGTCAGTAACGTCGCTGAGTTGGCACCAGTTGAGCTTTCGCATTGCCTTTTCCTGCAGTCACTCGACTGATTTAAAATGTTACCGTTATTTATACACGTAGCCAGGCTATATAAACAGCAGGAGTTTCTCCCCTATGCGTTTCTCCATCTCTGTGTATATGTGTATGTGAGTCTCCTATCCCTCATTCTCTCTCACTGTGTGTGTGTGTGTAACATTTTTGCACATTTTTCATCGTTTACTGTGGACGACGATGGTGTAGCTGCAGCTCGACAGCATCATGCAAGTGACTGACTACGACTTGGCAGCAGCAGCAGAACAGCAAAAACAGGAGCAACTGGAACAACAGCACAGCTGCACCCTTTAAAGGAGCTTCCCCCCTTCACAGCCATCCTTTCCTCAGATTCCACCCACCCGCCGCGCACTGTCAAAAGAGATTTTTTCAAATTAACTTTTCATATATTTATGTACGTTTAAATTTCAGCTCAACATTTTTTTTATCAGTTTGCAGCAAGACATCATATAAATATACAGAAACATATGTATATATTTACCCATATACATTTATATAAGCATTTTACATGCTTTACTATACTCGGATATATGTTTATATACTCGTACCCGTTTCGCATAGTGTTGACTTCGCGGCGTGCTCTCCAATTTGTTATTTTCTCTTGAAAAGCCTTCAGGCGTCAAAATGAATGTGTCATAAACGTTGGAGCTGGTTAAATGTTATTAAAAAAACAATACACATAAAATCGAACAAGTGGAAACGGTCAAGTCAAGCATGATCATTTTGTCTGTTTATACGGAGAGCAATTCGATAAATTATTTCGTAAAATAGCGTAAACGATTGCGGATCTTTAACTGGACGATAACAAAAAAAAAATTTGTTTATGCTGAAGCGACAAGTGGAAAATTGAAAGTATTGACAATTTTTTAAAGATATCATGCTGTGCCAACTTTTCTTCATTCTTTTCAGAAAATAAAATTCGTATCTGAAAACAATTCAAATATAATACGCATGCATAATGTATGTGGGATATCATAAATCGTATTTACTTATATACCTTTTTAAATCATCATGCTGCTTACAAAATACATATGTTCATATTGGAATCGGCAATGCCCGTTTCCTATAAAAAAACAATTAAATGTGAAGTAAAAAAAAATATTTATACATATTATTCAGCAAACTCTGATACTCAGTGGAAAATATGAAAGGAAAACTAAAGTAAAGCCGAAATTTGTGTGTTGCGAGAAGTCAACATTGTGCTTTTGCATTTATTGCTGCAATTTTTGTTGCTGTCCCTCATGCATTTTTAAAGCGCTTAACAAAATTTCTGCCATAAATATTTGATAATGCGCTTGGCATGCGGCAAAAGTTTGGACCTTAGATTGTTTAAATGTTTCTGGCAAGCTTGTAACTTATAGCAAATTATGAAAATTTATAAACTCCAAAATCTGTTCCAATTATCCAACTGTCTAACAGAATGAGAACCCTGTCAGAAATGGGAAATAACCGTAAGTTTTTGAATTACTGCTGCACTTTAATTTTAGATAATGCGCATGAGAAATGTTTAAGAAATATTTTATATTGAATCTAGAGTAAGTCTTAAATTTTCCCGCCCACATCACCTGTTGCTTGACTGAACGATCAATTTCCACCTCTTCATCACAATATCCATGAGTTTAAACATTTAGTCTTCTACAAACTTTATAACATTTTAGAGTTAGGTTGAGATTTTATCACATTTTATTTATATTGTAAGAATGTATTCCATGTAAGTTGTTCTTAGACTTTTTAAGAATAAAATATACTTACTTTGATTCACGACAGAAACCGCTATTTTAAAAGACCCCTGCAGCAAAGTACACAACTTTTTATGCATGGAAACCAACGCATTTTGACCAATCCTCTTAAACAACAGAGAATTTCTTATTCCAAATTTAAAGACGACGACGATGACGATAAATTCTCGAAGAAATCACGCAGTGCCAAAAAGAAGTATTTGGATGAAGTGGACAGGTTGGATAATGATGATGGTCGCGGGGGCGGGGAAGGCAAAAGAGAGGGTGATAAGAAAAAAATGGGAAAGCTGAAAGGTCCCGCTGGTCCGCCCAAAATTGAATTGCGAATTATGCCCGCCCTCTATTCAAAAATGGGCTACGATGAGATGAATATGAAACTGGGCCGAGAGCTGTCACCCCATCTGCGTATTTATAAAAAACAGTTGACTTCAGTGATGTCGATATTTCTAAGAATCAGTGGATTCTTATTGGCCATAGGCATTTGGACAATTGGAGTGTCAGGACTGTGCTGCGATATCAGTGTCGACGCCTTGGCGAAGAAGATCGAGAATTGCGAATTCAGCAGAACTTTATTTAATATTCTCAAGTTCTTTGTAGTTCTTCCATTTGCCTATCATATGGTGGCTGGAACTCGCCATTTGATCTGGTATTTAAATGTCTTTCTCAGCAAGCCACAAATTTATGCTACTGGCTATGTGGCCATTGCCTTGACCTTTTTAGTTGCTGGCGGCTTGACATTCATTAGTCCTGAAGAAAACGATGAGAAACCGGCTTCCAAAGTGGATTACAACGGACAAATTGAAATGAATATGGAAAATCTGGTGAATGAACAAATTGAACCGATTGATGACGAAGAGTTACTTAACAATGAGGAGAATCTAGAAAAAAATATTGAAAGTTAACAAAATTCCCCAATTAGGTGGAAAATTCTGGTGATGAATTGATATTCGTGAATCCAATAAAATTATACCTATTTAACAAATATTACTTGTGATAATAGAAGAGACTCTGCTCAATCTCAATACAGACCAGAATATCTTATGAGGTTGAACTGAAAGAAAATGAAAGAACTTGAAAATAATATTCTACAACCATTTCTGTTACGTGAAAGTAACTATTTCTAGTTCGAGTTTAAAGCACCAGAAACTTTGAAATTCATTGGCTTAGATTGTGCTTCAAAGTGGAAAATTAGTTTCAGTTTTGTTGGTCCTTGCATATTCCACACATATGTACCATAAAATAGTACATAAGTAGTTGATGTTGTTGATGTTGCAAATGCGATTGTCTCATAATGGAATTACCTATCTTCGACATGACGGGACATCTCGCACGGCAGTGACAGTCATGAGTTGTCCCCTGAATAAGTCGAGAATTTATGCGACGATTGGCAAAGCTTATTTGATTTGATAGCCTACTGATGTCCGGAGAGGGGCAGGCATTTCTGGCGGTTTCATTATTCGATTTCCACTTATGAATTCCTTTGCCTCAAAGCAGCTAATTTAAATAAGCAACGCTAAAAGCATCTCGAAATGTTCTCTTTTTCTAGCTGAAACACAGCTAGTGGCATTTTCGTATGTTCCCAAAATTTGATTTACGGCTTTCTGGCCAAATTTGCCTTAATAAATATGCAGAATACGCACCACCAAATACATAAGTATACATCGCGTTTCTGCTCCAAATCATTTCAATTTAATAAAATTCATTTTTGTTGAGTTTCTCTGATTTTTATTTGAGCAACGTTTTAGATACCGTCAAGAGTGTTTGCTGAAAAAGTAGACTAAATATTAACCATTCTACAGAATATATAAATGGACAAATATCCAGAGTGTGTCTCAACTTCTTCACGCCCAATTAGAATGAGAATCTTTATGTAAACTCATTGACACATCAAAGACATCCGACAATCAATTTGCAAACATTTTATAAGCCGTTTCACAAACCACAAACAGTTTGAATTGATTTATATTAGAAAATTTGTAGAATATATTTAAAAAAGCTCAAGCAGTTAAAAGCCGTGGTTAAAATGTATAAATTGTAGCACACTGCAAGATACCTAGTCTATATTAAAAAATTCTGCTGAGACGGAAAACGGTAAGAACCTGAAATTACATACACCTTTCCAACACGCCAATTTCTCTCTCTCTCCCCCTTCCTCCCCACTTTCAACATTTTGAGTGAGTCAGAGTCAAACGAATGCTTTTCCTTTCAAGAAACTCAATATGCGTGTCTGTGTTTAATTAAGTTTGAGTTTATGTGTGCGAATGTGAATGGGACTGTGAATATGTACGAGTATATTCGTATTATGCAGTGACTGTATGCTTTGTGCGTGTGTGACTGTGTGAGAGAGAGTGAGTATAAATAAATGTATGAGCGTATGCATTTAATTTAATTTTTATTTCAATTGATTCGATGACTTTACGTTTCATTTCACGTCTCGATGCGATTTCAATTACAATACCCACGCAGACGCACACCCACATGAACCAATGACAAACACGAACCTAGCTTCGATTGAGGTTTTTTGCGAGTCGACTTCAACTTGATTCACGGATTTACATATTTATTCACTCAGATTGTAGACTGTTTGGCGATATTCGAAAGTACAGACAGAAGAGTCGACGGATCCCCAGCAACATAGGAGATGAAAAATGACGAACGAGCTCATTAAGTAGCTGTCAGCAGACAGAATTTAAGTTGTTGGTCAAAAGAAAACTTGACATTAGGGCATATTTATTTTTGTATATTTTAACTTGATATCAATTACCAATTTATTTGTCAAAAAACTGTTTTAATCTCATATAATTTACATATTCCTATTTATTAGCAATATTTGAAGCACCATTGCACAACTTTACTTATCATCTTCTTAAATTCTTATCCTTTATCTCGTACAATCTGTAATTTATCCATCAGTTTTGGCTTTTTACTGACAAGAAACTTTCTACTGTTTTTTGCATGGCTTCTACTCAGGACCAGGCTTAAAAGTTTACCCACAACTTTCTATGCCAAGTCCGGACTCCAAACGTAGCAAGCCACAAAAAAACAACCACACCACTAGTTAACCGGCTATAAGACCACCCACAACCCCCTCTGCACTCCATCTCACACAACAGATGCATTTAGCCTTGCATAGTTTTAGGCTGACGTTTAACTTTGTCGCCATTGTTACGCATTTTTTGCTGCTGCATGCAATGTGATTCGCCATCCCCTTTTTACCATCTAGGCTTTAGCTACAACAATTCCATTTATTTTTCTTACTTTTTTTACTTTTAGTTTGCTGGGCTTCTTTTGGCAAGGACGTGCCTCGTCTAACACCGTCCCTGTGTTCTCTGTGTACTTTTTGGTAACAAATGCAACGGAAAACCTATTTCCTTTGTAGGATATGAGAAGGAAAATGCTTGTTAGCGCCATACGAGTTTTATATGTGTGTTAGTGTTTGTGGAGTGCCATTTGCATGGCAATATTTGCGCAACCTTGAACTTGCTGCAACTAGATAGAGCTGGGTGTAGGGCTGTTGACGGAGGGGAGAGCCAGATAATTTCTACTTGTAGTCACGTTGAGCTAACATGGCTAATTTCGTTGTTGCAGCTGACACAAATGAGTACAGGGCCACACAATTTACAGTTAACAGTTGTTGTAAAATGACAATTAGAGCTTGTGACGAGGAAGAGGGAGAAAAGCGAAAACTTTTAATTGCGCTTTCGAAAGGTGGGACATTGACAAACATAAGTGTTTGCCTATGACAATTTGTGGTGCCAACTTAAATCAAGCAATTCAAAACATATATATAACATTTGCGATAAAAAAGCGTAACTAATTACAAATATTTATGTGGGAGCCGCAGATGTTTGTGGCAACAAACCTGTGGGCATGCCTTGTCTCAGTTGTCAGTTGTAAAATTGAATTCAAGCCCCGTTTCGTTTGGCTTCTGAAAGATTTATAACATGCCTCGGCACTGGCCATGGCACGCAAATGGTCCCGTATCGATAAGCACAATGTCCGCTGCTCGCAAGACTGTTATGTATATGTATATGAATGTGTGCTGTGTGCTATGCTCTGTGTGTCAGAGACAGTTACCGATACATATAACGACCCACACATAGCAGTGTATGCTGTACTCATGCCGGGTACATACAACGGCGGCGACAAACTTTTTAATCAAATTTTTTTAACGCAATTTCTTTTGCATACTTTTTGCTCGCCTCGCACACTGAGACACGCTGCTGTTGCATATGCATGCTCAATTGTGTTTGTATTGGCAAAGGACATGCTTTGTGATTTATACACACATCACACACACACACACACTGACACACTCAGACATAGAGTGGGTGCGCCGTAAGCAAACAACAGCTTTTTTTGATTTATGAGCGCTTTGGGTGCCGCTGACGACAACAACAACGAATAAGAACTTTTGAAAAACAACTGCAACAACAAACAAAATAAAAAACAAAAAGAGAAATCGAAGCAACAATAAAGCGACAGCAAAATATATTGAACCCAGAACTTTTAAGCAAGTTCAAACGTGCAAGTCAATAACAAAACAGGAAAAGGGAATGGAATAAATGCAAAGTACTTACATATATATAATACAAAATTCTGATCACATGCGCTTAAAACAACCTATTATTTTCAAAGATTTCTTTTTCTAAAAACTTTTTTTAAAGTACTAATCGACATAGTAAAATGGATCACTTTTTTACGTCGACAATTGGCATAATATGTAGAAAAAGAATTGAAAATTATAGAACAAACAAATTATTTTAGGGTGGGAGCTGAATTAAGCTAATTCCGATTAGATTTGGCTTACCCTATGTGATTCTTCTTTATAGATTAATTTAATGTATATACATTGCATGCAAATTATTATTGCTAGAAAATAATAATATTTACCCATAATCAACAGCATTAAAATAAACTTTATAAGTACTATTAAGTGTCTCAGCTCATGTCCGTTCTCATGACAACATCGGAAAATTGTCTATAGATTTTCATGAACTACACTTGATTGCACCACAAGTGTTAGTCGAATTTATAAATACGAACCAACAATTTCTGGGCCGGCTTTCCAATGGACTGGACATGTTTGGGCTGTGAATGAAAGTGGGACTTGTTCTGGCTCTGGCAATGGAGCTGGCATGGTATTGGACATATGAAATTTTGATTGATGTCTCCCCGAACAGCGAGTGCACTACGGCTCTATCAGACTATCGATTGTCGCTGTCATAAAAACGCTAAAAAAGAGCAGAGGAAATCCAGAAGCGGAGCTTATGCAAATAAAGACAAGCCGCACACATCACGCCAGTGTGTGTCCCGCCCTCAGAACTTGTCAAAACTGGTTGTGCTTTTTATTTTCTCGTCTTTTTTTAAAGAAACTATGAGTGTTCTTAGATGGAAAAAATATTGCCAGTGCATATTGCTTTCGATGTTTGGCAGCCGAGCACTTGCGGCACTTGTGGCACTTGCAACAACCGAGTTGATTTTTGCATATTTCAGATAGCGCCCGTATTAGTCTCCAGTGAGCTGGCACATACATATAAGCATAGTTATAGACTGATTGTTGGCGTGCTGTAGGATTGCACATACATTCACAAACATTTGTATAAGGAGATTCGTATTCTCCCAATATTTATTTGGGTATGTGTTAGTATTTTTAAAGAGTTACTCAACAAGATTTTTTTGACTATCTTTGCGGGCAATTTAAGCAACAGGGAATAATAGTGTTATTTTATACCAGAGTCTTGTAGAGTAGAAAGATATATTAATATACAAATGTACGTTTGAATTGAGTGACGAATTATTTATAGTCGGACAAGATGCGGCTGCATAGAAAAGAAGCTATTATATATTGTTTTGAAACGTTAACTTGAAATATCGGATTGCTGTTCAATGAGCATTGCATAAGTGCCGAAACAATTAGCTATAAGCAGGAGAACTATAGTTGGCATTGGTGTTGCTGCTATCGAAACCACTTAAGCTGGAACTATGAAATTCGAGAATGCAATGCACATTGCACACCTTCTTCCTTGTGCTATGTATAGTTATAGGTATACTTAGATAGAGGTCTAAAATAATTGCATGCACTTTAAGTGCGCCATTAGAACTAAATTACAGGCAACCAGCCAATCCGCCAGCCACCAACTGCTGCAGCAGAAGCTAACTGCGCGGTCTAATTACGCGCCAAAAATGGTAAATGTGTAAATCGGGTACATGGTGGAGGGCGGTGGGTGCAGAGATGGGCTTACCTACCTGGCACCAAATGCTCCACACTTCTGCTCATCCCACGTGGCAGAAGTGGCTGAAAAAGTAAAGTGCGCTAATGGCAATTAGAAGTTTACCGAGTGCAGTCAAAAATTGTAACGGCTGCCTTGCATAGCTGCATTATTGAACATTTTGCTAATTGCCGTATAATTATTGCAGTTAAAAAATTTAGAACTATTTTCAGCTGCCCCACAGCCCGACTGACACAGACCATAGACACAAAATATTTGACCATACAATCATCATCCTTGCATTCAGCAGCACTTGATTTTCGCCTTAAACATTTATATTAAATCAAGCTGGGACGATCAAACAGTGCTCATAATTTTCATAATTCATAATTTTCATAATGCACTTGCCCAACAACAATTGCCCCAATATCTATCTAATTATTTAAATATTAAGAGTAGGCTTATAGATTAATTTCCCATGGACTGATTAGGAATTGAATTTAAAATAATAGTATAGTGCTATGCGAACAAACTACTTATAACAAGCTGTTGGCTTAAAATAATAAATGTGGAAGCGATAGAGAGAAACAATGCATTTCTGTTAATTATGCTAGCAAATCGATAGCAAATTAAAATGTTGTTAATAAAAGCTAATTGAAGTTATAGACAAGAAAACTATACCAACTTTTAACTGAGTACAGTTACACTTTGAAGACCACTTACTTAGCGCATAATGATAGCCTGATTATTTACATTAATGTAAGCATCGACTTTAAATCCTCAGCATTGGCTTACTCTCAATAAAATGCCTAATTGAGACCTCAAATTGAGGTCAACTTGGAGAAGTATAATGCGTATCGCTCTATATGACTGTGATGCGATAATTGAGTGACTAAAATTGCCCTGCGACTTCTAATGCTTCAAAAATGTGTCACGCTACGAAGTTTGCAACGCTGTCGACTGTCGAGCTGTTTATAATTATGCCTTAATTGAACCTGCCTTCGTCTTCGTCTTCGCCTTCGTCTTCGGCTGCGTTGTTTGCGTCCTTGTCTAGAACCTCGTTCTTGCTGAAACCGTCACGTAAGCGAATTAATGATGCAATCGCTTACAATCCTTTGACACGACATTCCCGGGTTACGCCCGATTGCCCCCGGAATTTAAATTGCAATCAGCTAAAGTTTTGGGCTCATTTTTCAAGCGAGGAGAAGAAAAAGAGACAGAGAGAGAGAGATTATCTGCATGTGCATAATCTGGCACAAGTTCATTAAAACATTTGCATGTCGCACTTTTGGGTGCGGTAACTCATAGCTTTGAACTGGCAACTGGTAATTCAGAGCCATCTGTTTGGTCACGCCCACAAATTGTATTATATGAAATATTTTATTACAGTCGAAAAGTTGAATATATGCAATTTAGTGTGCATATTAACCCGTTGGCCGGCTGCTAAAGTTACCTTTTCAACTATTTAGCATAACGATGGGGGCTCATTATGAGGCCAGCTCCTTCAATGGGGCCATCCTGACAGCTACCAACTTTATTTGCGCCATGTATTTGGCTCGACCAATGCAGCTCCTTCTGCTGCTGTTGAAAACCTGCCCCGCAACGGAATCTGAGCGAAGGACCCGGTGCCAGGCACGTAAAATATGCGCAGTTGTACACGGGCAGTGTATGCCAGAGATCACTTGACTATAAACGAGATTAAAAATTCAATTACGTTGGAGTTGGAAGCTGAAACTGAAGCTGCAGTGAGTGCACAAAAAAAAAAGAATCTAGCCAGGAGTTGGCCAAACAAAAAAAAACAAACGCGCACGATCTCGACAGTCGAGCTGTTTTCAAGTCAAAGCGCACCACACGGCGCATAGGATGCTGGACATGGAAGCAGGAGCAGCAGCAGTAACAGTATCAAGAGGAAGAGCAGTAGCAGTAGAAGTGGTCAGTGCTGGCGACGTTGTCGCAGCCAACGGAAGTTGACAACAATTTATGTGCCTGAAACGGATACAATTTACAAGCCGGGCGCGGCGTACGTGTAGCTAAAAAGCAGGAAGGAAGGAGGAAGCATAGGGAAATAAAGGTGAAGGGGATGGAGGACATGGTTTGGCGATGGTGTGCATTGACTCTGCAGGTGTGGCCATCGCAAACTTCAAACGGAATTTTGAGTGTGAGTACTTAGTGCAAAGTGGCCGGTGCGATTTTTTTTCAGCCACCCAGTTGTTAGGGACAACGCCCACACTCACAGAAATTACGGAAGAGAGCGAGAGAGATGAAGAAAAAACGAGCCAAACATTTGAATTTCGTTTGAAAGTTAAAGTTGATAAAAAGCCTGTGATTTAGGGGCATGTCCTTGGCAACCAACCCAAATGCAACAAATCGAAACAAAAAACTGGTCTGCAATTAAGATAAAGTTTTGACTTGTTAATTTCTGTGGACTTTGACTAGCTTCACCGAACTACAAAATATACGACAAAAAAATAAATACGTATGTGACACAATCTATTTAATTAATAAAAGTCAATGTCGTTTTATTTAATGTTACATACGGTTACAGCAATTAATAAGTATTTGTAGGTCTTGCTAGCAGTAACAGTTAACAGAAATCGATTAACATAGCTATGTTAACTTTCAGTTTACAGCAATGTACAAGCAGGTTCATATTGTAGTTGATTGCAGGCATACATGTATGAGTTCGGACCAAAAAAGTAGGTGATTTTAATGATTTCAATAACTGAAATTAATTAATGTCAGATTCGATACTTTTGGTCTAAAAAATAATTGTTCGGTACACTTGGAAAATGAAAAATATATATATAATTGCGGCAATACATTTTTTTATTTAGATGAACCTTAAATAAAAATAAAATTAAAGTTTCGAATATATGTCCAATACCTTAGAGCAATACTTTATAAAATTTGCTTCTAGAGCTTAAGTTACTTTCGTGGTTTCGCGTCGATGATTCTCTAAATTGCCTAAAAATAATCCTTATGTTAATAATTTTACATGCGTGCTAGCTTATATGATAAGAAAAGATTACTAATAAGTTCATAATTTCATAATTCTCGTGCCTCTTCTACTTATCAGTGTAATTTGAATTCTATTATCTTTATATATATGCTCAACTGTGCGGCTCCAATAAATGACAGAGAGTTTGAATATGTATTTAAATTTAACTATATTACATTATTAGTAACAGAATAAACATGTTAAGCAATTAATTCAGCAATAACAAAGTTTAACTATTTACTTTATTAATGTCTCTTCAGCTTGTCGGTTTGCTTTTGTTTAGACCCAAAAGCAAAGCGAAGAAGCCAAAAGGTCAGTTTAACCAACACCATCAATGCTACTAGAGGCACACCTAGAAGTACCGTCAAGGTGTCTAGGCCATGATGCTGCACAAAACTCATGTCCCGCGATGTTGCACGCATGTGAGGCGTGCCCTTATGGCGGATCACATACTCTGTCCACCAAATGGCTCGATCTAGAACAGCTTCGGGCTGATCCTTGTAACGCTCGGAGATGAGTGCAGCGGCTTTGGCATAACTTGATCTGGTTAATAGAGTGTTAATCGTCTCCTCTAACTCTGAATGCTTTAGATTTTGCAGATCCAACCCCAGGCAATATCCCATGCTAGTAGCTCTTTTAACATTCATAAACTGATCGTAAAAAACGGGCAAGCCCAGAATTGGTTTCCCATAGTAGACGCTTTCAATAGTGCTGAGCAAGCCCCCGTGACTGATGAAGAGCTTGACGTTGGGATGGGCTAGAATATCAGGTTGGGGAAACCATTTGCTTATAAAAACTGATCTTCGAATTTCCAGAGCACACGCTGCTTCAGACCTCCGAATACTTTCAGCAGCGTGTCTCGCGTTGATTCGGTCAAATCTTTGCTTTTCACATTAGATCCCAATGAGAAATATATGACGCTGTCGGGGGACGTCTCAATAAATTGCTTGATGTCCTCGGGTATTGGTTTCGGTTTGTGGGAAATGTGAATGCCACCCACTTCGATCATATTGGGCAGGTAGGGACGAGCGTAGCTCAGCGTGAAATGTTGACCAAGCAATATCAACTGAAAGCTATCCATGACTTCGGAAAGCGATTTTTTGGCACTAGGAAAATATTTTGCATACTGTTTCTCCATCAGTGGACTGTGTATGAGGTAGTACGCTAACTGCTCCATCCATATTTCCCATCGGTTCTCTAGACGCTCGGCGAATGTCATTACATTGGAGTGAGGAGAGGTGATATGTGGATTGTAGGAGGGCGGAGATATGTTACCCATAATCTTATCAATCTGATAATCATTTCCATAGCTCGAGAAACCCATTAATGTTGCATTAAAATGCTGTGCTAATCCAAACAAGGACTCTGTCTGCACCATCTCGCCCAGAAACAAGTCAAATGTTTCCCCAGACTTCATCAGCTGCTGGACACCTTTGTCAGACAGTATGCATTCACTGACAGTACTAAAAATCCATGCAAATGCCTCATTCTGTTCCCAAAACCCGCTCTTTCTATAGCTCTTAAGCATTTCTGATGAACATGTAGAAATTAATTGATAATTTTTATTATGTTATTTTTAATTTCTGCTACTTACTATCGTAGTATTTGTGTATCTGGGTTGCTGAAATAAATCTTATATTTTGCACCGGTTTTTCCTCAAAGGGACTGATCACGGTCACTTCATGGCCACGGGAAGCCTATTCTTTTAAGTATGTCTCGACAAAAATATACTGAGAGCGTCCAGGAAAGCCTAAAGTCGTCAAAATCTTGGCACCTTGCGTTTGGGGCACATTGTCGAAAACGACCACCAAGGTCAGTAAGAACAACGGAATGAGCTTCATAATAAATTATAGTGCGAGCTAGCCATTTGATCTCACAACGTCTACTGAACTCTCAGTTGTCGTACGTATTAGCTTTTATAGAGAACAAATGTGCGGCTCTCTGTCTATCTCAAGCTTTTGTTGATAACTAAGCTTTGCTGAACGAATTAGATGAATGATGAAATATAGTCATTATTTTGGGCCTGAAAAGCTTTTATCAGCTGTTGTCAGCTTTTGATGTCTTAGCTCAGGTTTATTATTACTCTATTACTACATTGCCCACCACAAACTACTTAGATTTATTCGTATATGCTTTAAATCTTTAAATATTTAAATTAAATTTCGTAAAATTTAGAAAGCTACATTTAAGAATTTAATAAAATTCATCACATTCGGACATAATTTTAATTATTTTTCAAGGATAAATTTACAGGTGAAATAAAAATTAAAAACTGCGAGACAAAAACTCAGCATTTCATCAATAGGGCAAAAAAATAATCAGATTAAAACCAACATTGTGTACCACTTCAGACGAGCTTATCGCACATCTTCTTACTGAAAAATTAACAAGATTAAAAACAGCTCAAGTACTAGGAGTAGAATCGTTAAAGTGTCTGATGATCGAATTTAATTCATGAATCATTCCAAAGTTTAATAAAATAAATTTGTCTAAAAAGATATCCACTGAATTCACAAAAAATTGTATGCTGAAGAAGCATTTTAGATTGTCGCAGCGAATTTATTATTACTAACTTTAAGTTTATCATGGTTCTAAAGAGATTCGTAGACGAAAGGACGAAAGTACCAGGTAAATTCCCTAAAGTGAGTGCGTGAGAAGTGCAGGCCAAACAAGCAAAAACGGAGCTGGCAACTAAAAACAAAACACATAACAGGAAACAGGACGATACAAACACCACTCCACAACACAACCAGGACAAGGACAGTGGTTCCTATAGTATGCGGCCATCTGGAAGTGGGCTGTTTTCAATGCGCGTGAAACTGGCCAAGCAAAAGAACTGAGGCGCGCTCAACGATGCCTAAGAAAAGAAATTATTTGCTTAAGCGACGGTAAAGGACCTTGTCCGGTTTTCCTTTTCGCAAGCAATGCTAAGAGAAGGAAAAACCAAGAAAAAAAAAAATATTAAACTTTTATGCTCACAAAAATTTTAAGTGTACGTCCGGCGGGAAAAATTGTTACTGTTAATTTATAAATAAGGTCGAGCTGTTGTGGGCTGCTGATGTAACACCCACTCGTGCGCTCTTCTCAACCCCAAGTCGAATGGTCTATTTGTTTTCACTTAAATTTTATTTGCCTTCTTACGCATATTTTCACTCCTTTTTCAAAAATTTTGTGTTTGCGGCTTGTTCCTGTAGTTGCTCTTGTGCCTTTTTCTTTCCATTTCTTTTGTCGTCTATTATGCTTTGCTTTGCCTTGTTACTTAATTCAATTAAGTTGCCTGACTGTTTTCACCAAAAATAAAAAAAATATATTCACAAAAAAAAGAAAAATTTAGGCCTTTTATTATTTTGCGTTTTTTTCTTGTCTCAATTTGGTTAAACATTTGTTTTTTTTTCCAATTTTTAATAATAAGAAAAATGATTAAGAATGGCGCTCTACAAGTGCTCGAAAAAAGGGTTTTGCTTTGTCCTTTTTAACGTCAGCAGCTGCTGTTTGGTTGAAAATCATATCTCCTTTAACAAGGTATACCATATATCCTTTCAGACCAATACATACTTTTATTTACTGGCTAAAATACCTTAAGTTTATCATTTGTTTTCCACTCAAGTAGTTAATTTCAAAGCTTATTTTTTGATTGAATACGACTACAAATATTGGAAAATCTCTTATAAAAAATAAAGTCGGGAAATTATGCTTGATAGTTCTGGACTAGTTTATATAACGGAATGTATTTGAGCTAAGTCTTGTGTATACACAAAGGTTAAATGTGTGACAGGAACAACTGTGTCGTTGACTCCGCTTGAAGCACAAATGCAATTTGTTTACAGCAAGCATTTAGTTCACATATCTGGCCAAACAACAACAAAAAAAAACAACGAGAAGCACAGGGAATTAGGAAGTACCCAAATGGCACTGAAACAATTTGCGCATAAGTGAAAATCATTTTTCATCTGTTTTCATTTCCGTTCTATGATGCATTTTGATTTTTGCATAGTTGCCACTAGATGGTCATCTCAGTCCTCCATGTGTAAGTGTCCAACTTAAGTGAGTGTGTGAGTGTGTCTATATGTCAGTTTCTGTGTATGTGTGCTGTTGAAGTTGACGCTTGGCAAAATGTTAAGTGACAGCTGCATGTTGCATGCTCTGCAGATCCAGGTGTAAGTGAAGCTGCATTCTAGCAAATCGTTCGGGCAAGATGAAGCAGAGAACTGCAGATACGATTTTAAAAATTTCTTGCAATTCTCTGAAATAGGAAAAAAAAGTTTATGAGGAGAAACAACAACAAGAAAACGGAATGTCAGAGAACGCTGACAATTGACTTTTATTGCTGTTGACAGGCGGGTGGATTGCATTTGGGCATTGGGCACTGCGATGAGGAGTGAATTCCAAGTTCAGATTCCCCAGCAGCGACTTTGTCAATTCCCAGCTATTACGTTTTACTTAAAATTTCAGCAAATTACGCACCATTGTCTATGGCCGAGAGTTGAGCTCGACTTGTAGTTGGAGTTTTTTGACATTTCTTTTTGCCTTTTTGCTTTGGACGCATTGACATTCTTAAAGCAGCGCTGCTTTTGTCCGGATATGAACAAGCACCAGTGCACTTACGCCAATGACAATTGCATAAGCACAATTTCCGGTTTTCACAAAAATATCCAAAGCAAGATGATGGCATTGCCGTTACCAGAAAATGTTACCAAATAGCCAAAGTTTATACCAGACATTACCTTTGCTACGTCGAGTAGTAAATTCTCTTGATCCAGTTGATAACAATTTGAATGATTTTTTGACTACATAAATATATGTTCACATAAGCTAGTATCTTTTATTATTTTTGTTGCATACAATTATTCATAAATATTAAAGTTTTAAAAAATGTATTGTTTTATGATTAGTAACAATTTTATTGAATTTTCCAAAAGCTTCTAAGCAGGAGCAACTATATTTTTCAATTTTAAGAATTTAGTATTTAAACAATATGTTTAGAATTCAAACCAACAACTAATTCTAAAGCGGAGACGATCTGTTTAGAATATTCATGAACCTACATTTTAAGTCTGATACCTCTAGTGGTCTGTGAGATATATACATATATCAACTCGGTTGTTTATAATTATCATAAATATGAACTTTAAAGGGTACTTCCTTTTTCATCTTAAAATTTTGTATTTATGTTTAGTTTAGGTTCTGCATATGTTGGAGCTGTGCAGAAACTATGTCTATATAATTAAGAAAATGTCACACTTGATATTTGCAATCAGTTAATGTGAACACATTAATCAATTGAAGAGGGAGTCTACGCGCTCACTATGTATTATGTTGCACTCTTATGTGTTGAGAGGGAGCTGAAAATGTGAACAAAAACAAAAACAAGAACTGAATCAAAGTGGCAAGAACAATAGCCGACTTGGCCGTTACAGGCAGTTGCTTGGCTTAAAGCAAGTATTTTCTGAAGCTCATTTCTCCCATAATTGTTTCTTTTTCATTTTGTTCCGCTCGAATGCGTCCTGCGTCAGTTGAGGGGCGTCTGGAATCGGGTCCCAAGTCTGTGAGTTCAACGGCGTTCGGCTACAGTTCAAGAATTTTTTACGCTCGTTCGTTTTGTGTTCACGTTATAATCCATCCGGGGAATAATTATTGTGTACATACTCGTATTATGATAGTGGCATAAAAACCAAGGGTTTATCGTTGACTTGATGGACATAGGGCGCCACTCGACGAACTGCAAATGGAGCTGCCTGCCGCCTTGAGTCGAGACCAAAATGGAGCATGGGCAATAAATTTGCGTATTTTTAAGTGCTGCTCACTGAAAGGTTATTTACGTTGGAAAGTAACTACCAGAATGGAGAATTGGGGCTGGGATGCTACTTCACTCAATAAACAAGAGACTAAAGGTCTCTCCAAAAAGACTCTCAAGTATCTACTTTACAGCTTGCTTTAATGTCCGTAGATCAGCATGAAATATTATATATATTTTTGCTTCTCTTTAATCTATCTACTTATTTCTATGCTACTAAATGGAGTCATTTACTTGCACGCAGAGATCCCGAGGGCAATCCGGGACGGGTAATATGGAAAACTGAAAAATTAAATCTAATTATGTGCGGCCAACTACTCCAGTCACAACAAAAACCAGAGCTAGGGATGGTGAGAGGGGCTTGTACAGCATCCCAGTTGGTCAACCTGGCCGCATTTGCTTTCATTTTATCCAACTGACCCGCACAAATGCGTCTATTGACGGAAACAATGCGGATAAAAGCGGCGCTGCATGGATCCAAACAGGCCAACATTGAAGATATGGACCAGGTGCGCCAGTTGACTGCCAGTTGGCTCTAATGCAACGTCATCGGAGCGCGGCGATGGCAGTAAGTGAGAAACAAAAGAGCTTAGTGGATAGAAGGAAAAACAAAACAAATTTAAAACAAGAAGCTGCTGCTGCTGCTGTTGCTGAGCCTGAAGTTGGAGCAGGAGAAAACATTGGTCCAGTTATAGCCTGCAGTTAGACGTAGTAGGGAAAAAATCCATATTTATACACAAAAGAGGGGCTCAGTTTCATTATGGTGATATGGTTGGGTGGGTGTGGCTCAGTTACTTACGGCTCAATGGCGCTAGAACTCGTGTGCCGCAATTGCGGTAAAATATGTTTGCACAAAAGGAAATCGCCAAAGCCACGTGTGCGGGAAATGCTGAATTTGTCTGTTGGGCACACTAAAACAAAGCTGCACTCGTGGGTGTCCTGGTCAATTGCTTTGGCTCCATATATTCCAATCTACTTGCGGAGCATTCCAGAAACTTTATGTCCAGACATATGTCTACCATAGTAATTTAAAATTTACAACCATTTGCCATTACCGTTTATATAGTTTTATGTATATACATATATTTTTTTTTAGTTTTTTACCAAATTATTACATTAATATCACAAAACTTTTTTTCAAGCCTTTTTGTACATTTCCATGAAAAGATTAGCGAGGATTTCATTTCATTTTTGTTTAATAATTAATTAAGATATCAAGTTTATGGCTGTACATTGAATTTTTAAAAATAATGAGTTTGTGATTTTACATTTATGGTCCTTATTAACACTCCATGGGAAAACAGTTATTATTTAAAAAGAAAAGCGATGTTCCGTTTATTTATTTATTCTATTGTGTTTCGTATTGAATTTAATCAAGTCCGGTTTTAACGAGAAATCGGCTTTGGGAATACATATAAATGTGTGCTCTTCTTTACGGGTATTAAGCCAATATGGCTGCCAAAGCACCAGAAACTATGCTATATGTCCAACTATGGCGGCACTTCCGTTGACGTTGCTCTTCCCGTTGCTGTTCGTTGTCTCTTGTCGTCTTTCTCATGCTTTTCGTTGTCCTTCTCGACGTAGTCATCGCTGTCGTCGTCGTCGACGTCTGGACTGGACTTTTGGGAATATTATTGAAAAGTTTTACCGCAAGCTGTGCTGAGGCTGCAGCAGCAACGGCGCAATGGCAGCGAAAACAAACGTATTGTTCGCTGGGTGCTGCAAAAACGAGGATTAAAATTTTTTTGTAGTCCAAAGTTTCAGTTTTGTTGCAACTTTGGCCACAGACACCGACACCATAGTGCCACACCCAGCCGCATTCTCAAATAGTCGCCCACCACAATCAACGGGGCAGTACATAAATTTTTCTCGGTAATTTTCAGGCATTTTCCCACATTTATTTTGCGTCCAATCAGACAACAAGTCAACGAACTAAGAACTTAAAATAGCGAAAACCACCGAAAATCTATAGCTCTTTGGAGCATAAACAATTCCAAAAGAATCACACAAGTCCATTTAGCGAATTCAATATTTTTATTAAAGAACATTTCCGAAATTCTCTCATATATAAAATGTAAGTTACTATAATTGTATAAGTGCTTCCATATGCTTTGGACCCCTTACTGCACCGCAATCCAATATTGCACATAGATTTTTACGCATAGGTGTATCTTGTGTTACAGATTCCTCTTCTTTCCATTCAGTTCAATCGCAGCAAATAAGTTTTAAAATCTATAGTTAAATTTCTTTAACGCAATATTTTCAGCGCACAAGAGTCGCCTATGAAGGTTCGCTGTATCATTGGATCTACAATCTTTTGATGATAAAATGAGCAAATATATTTAAGCTAATTGCATATTTTTCAGTTGCGACTTGGCACACAGAATTGTAATTCTTGAAGTACAATTTGCACAGCGTTGACATTTAACACTCCGTATAAAGTATTTGTCTGATATGGGTAACACCCATTGGGTATGCCAAAATCGTGTAAAGCTAGTAAGACAGGATGTTTATTCAAATATTATATTTAACAAAAAAAATACAAAAAAAAGCTTAAATTGGTATTTAATTTACTTTTTTATTACATAATAGTTTAAATTAAATACACAAATTAAATGCATTAAACTATTTTTAAATATAAATTACATATACTTGAATATACTATTGTCAAAGCAATCCCTTGAATAACTGTGCTCCTCCGCCTCTTTGATCACCTCTTTTAAGATTGGAAAAAGAAATATTTCCGCCAGGAAATACAGGATATATCCGAGTTTGTTTTTATTTTGAGATTGGAAGCTGAACCGATACGATGACCAAATTCAATTGGACGAGGGTTAACTATGCAATTTTGTGGATTCCGTTTTTGGGGACACAATTGAATCCATCAATTATAGAAAATCATAGTCAACATTGTGGCAAGTTCGAAGCTCAGTTTGTCATATTAAATAAGTTTTGTAGGCGTATGTGCATGTGTGTATGTGCCAAGCAGTTGGCAATCCATTTTTGGCATTGTTACGGGCGCTGCCTACTTACAATGGGGTCGTGTCCTTCGTTCCCTCTGCATCTTTTCATCTATGGGCTGTTGACCGTTGTCAACGGCATTGTGGCAAACAGGCACGTCGATTTCAATTGAATGTGGTACTGTCAGCCACCGGTCTGACTGACCATTGTCCGGCGTGTAGTGAGTCCAGTGAGTCCTGCTCCATCCATTATGACACTCAGTACACTGTGGCTAACACAATCACGGGATGCAGAGCTACAGTTTGTCGTGCATCTCACTTGTAGTTGACACTTTGGTCTCTACATCTTCCCCTTCACACCCCGAATCGGCCCAACTCAAGTAAATGTCATGTTGTCCTTGTCTCTGCCACTTGTATTGAAGTTGTTCGTCAGTTAGCCTTTGGATCGGATGAATCTAGTCAGAATGTGTGTACCTGTGCTGCATCCGAGAGACATATTTTCGAATGAATTTCCTGCCCCACTTTGCGGCAACATCAGTTCTGTTGACATTTACGTACTCCTCAGCCATCTGATATCACCTGCACCTAGGTCTTATATTAAAATCTCAAAGTCAAACGGCCCATTCATATATCGATTTGTAGAGTAACAAATTTGAGTTTTATTCGTGTTAATGCACTACATTTTTGAGATTTTATCAGCTATTTAAATAATAACAGTACCCTGCATCCATTAAAAATAAGCCAATATAATGCATTTTGTAGAATTGTAAACGAAAACGTACTCCATTATTGATCAATTAACAACACTAACTTTTGGCACAGCAAAAGATAGTATAATGACAGTAAGCCACGCAAAATAAGTTAACCCATCTCCGACGTGCTTTTCAATCAATGTCAAATCTAGATGTGTATAGTTTAGTTTACATTAATCATTGTGACAAAATTAGTGCAAGTTTTAAATATCTAAATATTTTACTATATTTTTTTTTGTCGAAACTTTTTAATACGATGTCTAAAAAAATTATAGCACAGACTGCCGAAAGAGTGCGCAAATTATGCAGGAGGGCAATTGGACCGTTGATGAGTCAATGGCACGCTTCCATGAGCTCCACAGCCGCGGGTGTGCCCATGACGAAGCTTGAATCCGGCAATTCCCTGCCCTATAAGAAGCTGAGTGAGAAACTAGAATGCATAAGCTCTCGCTTGAATCGTCCACTTACCCTATCGGAGAAAGTACTGTACTCCCATTTGGATGATCCCAGTGGGCAGGAAATCGAGCGGGGCAAATCATATTTGCTGCTACGTCCCGACCGTGTGGCCATGCAAGATGCAACCGCTCAGATGGCGTTGATGCAGTTCATCTCATCGGGCTTGAATAAGGTGGCCGTACCATCGACGGTTCATTGTGATCACTTAATCGAGGCACAGAAGTGCGGTGAGCTGGATTTGAAACGTGCAATAGATGCAAACAAGGAAGTGTACGATTTTCTTGCTAGCGCCAGTGCCAAGTATGGCTTGGGTTTTTGGAAGCCCGGCAGCGGCATTATCCATCAGATTATACTGGAGAACTACGCCTTTCCCGGCCTGCTCATGATCGGCACCGATTCCCACACGCCCAATGGAGGGGGTCTTGGAGGACTGTGCATTGGAGTCGGCGGAGCCGATGCTGTGGACGTAATGGCCGGAATGCCGTGGGAATTGAAGTGCCCCAATGTGATTGGCGTTCATTTAACTGGTAAAATCAGTGGCTGGACCTCAGCCAAAGATGTTATTCTAAAGGTAGCCGAGATTCTGACTGTTAAAGGCGGCACAGGCGCCATAATTGAGTACCATGGCAAGGGTGTTGAGTCCATCTCCTGTACGGGCATGGCCACCATTTGTAATATGGGTGCCGAGATCGGTGCAACAACCTCATTGTTCCCCTTCAACGAGCGCATGGCCATATATCTGTGTGCCACGGGTAGAGGCAATATTGCCGAGGAAGCACAGAAATATAAAAAGATGTTGACACCAGATAAAGGATGCAAGTACGACCAGTTGATTGAGATTGACCTGGACAAGCTTGAGCCATTGGTGAATGGACCATACACACCGGATTTGGCTCACCCCATCAGCAAACTGGGTGATAATTCGAAGAAGAACGGTTATCCTATAGAAATCAAGGTGGGTCTCATTGGCTCCTGCACGAATTCCTCGTACGAGGATATGGGTCGATGTGCTAGCATTGCGCAGGACGCAATTGATCATGGACTCAAAGCCGCCATTCCCTTCAATGTAACTCCCGGCTCGGAACAGATACGAGCCACCATTGAACGTGACGGCATATTGGATGTGTTCAATAAATTCGGTGGCACGGTTCTTGCCAATGCCTGTGGGCCGTGCATTGGTCAGTGGGATCGCAAGGACGTCAAAATGGGCGAGAAAAACACCATTGTCACATCGTACAATAGAAACTTTACGGGACGCAACGATGCAAATCCAGCTACCCACTGCTTTGTTACGAGTCCTGAGATGGTGACCGCTCTTTCGATTGTCGGATGCCTAGGCTTTAATCCAATGAAAGACGAGCTTACCGACAGCAAGGGTAAGAAGTTTAAGCTGAAGCCACCCAAAGGCGAGGAATTGCCCACCAAGGGATTCGATCCCGGACAGGACACCTACACTGCACCGCCCAGTGATGGAGGCAGTGTTAAAGTTGTTGTTGATCCCAAGTCGCAGCGTCTACAGCTTTTGGAAGCCTTTGACAAATGGGATGGCAAAGATCTGACGGATCTTACCGTTCTAATCAAGGTTAAAGGAAAATGCACCACCGATCACATTTCAGCCGCCGGTCCCTGGCTGAAGTATCGAGGCCATTTAGACAATATCTCAAACAATTTGTTCATTGGCGCCACTAATGCCGAGAACAACGAGATGAACAAGATCAAAAACCAGCGCAGCAATGACTGGGGTGCTGTACCCGACGTGGCCCGCGACTACAAGGCTAACAAAATCAAGTGGGTCGCCGTCGGGGAGGAGAACTACGGCGAGGGCTCTTCCCGAGAGCATGCCGCACTGGAGCCACGTCACCTGGGTGGAGTGGCCATAATAGTAAAGTCCTTTGCCCGTATACATGAGACGAATCTGAAGAAGCAAGGTCTGCTCGCGCTGACCTTTGCTAATGCTAGCGACTATGACAAGATCCAACCCACCAGCAAAATATCGCTAGTCAATTTAGCTAAAATGGCACCTGGACAACCCATCGATTGCGAGATCAAAAACGGGGGCAGCACCGATAAAATCAATTTGAATCACTCTTTTAACTCGGAGCAAATTCAGTGGTTTAAAGCTGGCAGCGCCCTCAACCGAATGAAGGAGCTATTGACTAAAAAGTAATTTCAGAAAATTTATAATATTTGAGAAGCTTTTGAGTGTTTGTAGTTTGTTTCTAAGCAAAAATATATTTGTAAGTAAACATTTTTGACTACTTTATTATTTATGAATAACTAAGCATAATTATTGGATTAAACTTTCACATATCTACATTATGGCATTATTTTCAATTAAAACAATACATTTGTTCTGCTTATGTGTATGACCAACCTAACCGCAAAGAGTTCGACCCTGTTACCCATACCCGGCAAAATTATTTGCGTTTCAAAAAATAAATATTTTGAAATAGATACTGTTTATAATTCAGTAGAAATTTTTTGTTCCACGATTTTTAATAGTTTTAAAGCCACGGAAGCTACACATATGAATCCATGTAGTAAATATCTTTGATAAGGTGTTAAGATAAAATAAAAAGATATTTTTTGTACAAAGAACCGGAACCCAGTGCCCAATTATTGAATTATAGTTTTGGGATGAAGTCAGCAGTTGCTTTGTAATCAGTTTACTACGTAGTTTGATGTCCAAATTACAAAGAATGTACAAAATTCCTAGAATTGAATTTCGGTCGTGTAACAAACACACACAAATGCATACAGAAAGTACTAGTTTTCTACAGAGCAAATGCCAGACATGCATTTTAATTTGATATAAAAATATTTCACAGCTTAAGATACTCCAACTAAGCCAGATAATCGAAGCTTCTAACATTCTTGCTCAAAAATGTTAGTCTCTGTCATTTTCATACTTTGTACTTAAGTGAATTTAATCTTTTCCATGATTGTGATCTATGAGTGTACGTATATTACCAAAAAAGTTTATTATCTTTTGGAGGGATTCTTAATATTCGTTTCTGTTTGATAGTTTTGGTCCATGCAGAATAATTTCATTTTATTTTACTAAAATTTAAATTGCTTCATGGAATAAAGAGTTTATTGCAATGCATGAAATGGTATGTAAATATTTGAATTGAAATCAGAAATTGTAAATTTAAAACGAACTTGCTTATTTATTAATTAACTAATATTTTCGATAATGTTTCTATTTGCTTCTATTCGAATGTAAGAACATTGAGGTTGTCTTAAAGAATCATTAGACCAACGTCAGCAAAATTCAACAATAATTTTGTTAAGTTGACAAGCATCGAAAATTACACACTTGGCTGCAGCGATAAGCGTAAATCACGCAAATGACAAGTGGCAATAACATTGGTAGAGCATAAAAGAAAACTTAAAACAAAAACAACAAACCGAAATCCAAACGCTCCACACATAAATAGCATTTTGGCCGCTGGCGAGGTAAACAGCCGCAAATGCCACAAAACGAGGACGAGAAACATGAGCAAGACAGAATGAGAACGGTCGATAGAAGGAGAAAGATAAGCCAAAACTCAACAATAATCGAAAAATTATATCCACCCACTGTGAGCAAGTGTATGTGCGTCTATGTAAGTCTGAAATTGGGGCGGGGTAAATCAAAGAAACAAATAAAATTGGCAAATACAAGCGGAAAATCCATAACGCACACACGCACACTCACACTGGCAAGCACACAAACAGACGAACAATTTGATAGGGAGCTTGAAAGAACGTTTTGAGCAGCTCGAATTAAGTTAAGCACTTTTATTTATTATTAAAAAAGTTGTGCAAAACTGAACTGAAATCGGTGGGTAGAGAAATCATCAAAATCTGCGCATAATGCAAAGAAAATCCCAAATTTATGGTATCACTTAGATGGAGTGTCATATGGGAAATGCCGGGGGCTCAAAGCTGGCCCCTAGCATTCCCTCTTTATCCCTCGCTGAAAGGGGTTAAAATGCGCATTATGAGCATATCGCATGTGTCCGTGAGAGTACTTGTCGATGTGTTTGTGCATTCATAATATAACTGTTGATTATTGCGCCAACACGCACTCAGTGTAAGTGAAGCAGCAGCCAAGGATATTTGGTGCCAGGCGCACAGCGCGTATGTGCAATATTATTATATATTGAAAGCAGCCATCGATGGCAACGTCGATATCGTGCCAAAAGCAATTGAAAGCAGCAGAAATACCAACATATGAATTTCTTTTGCGTTTTCTCTGTCACAGCATAAACATCTATAAAAAGCATATTTGGACGTGGCTCGAGTACGAGAAGGGGTCGGTGGTGAGACGGGTAATGGCTCTAAGTGGGCGCATCTCTAGCCTTGATGCAGGCATCTAATGCGACTCCTGTGAGTGCGGCCCTGTATTAAATCGATGGCAATGTGCTAAATTGTGGCAGATTATTTATTAGCGTAATGGCTTTAAAATGCAATTCTGGCAGCTGGTCGAGTTTGGGTTATATCAATATAAATGCGCAGTTTAAAACCAATGTTAGAACTTAGGACGTTGAGAGGAAAAGCAAAATAAGTAAAAACCTAAAAACCTTAATACACAAATACAATTTAAAACTATTTGGAACACAAATAATATATGATTAAATGCCGAATTATGCAGGTAATATCATGATCACATTTGTTCTGTTTTCTCGGCAAAATTCGAATCCTTTTCAGTCTTGTTAATAAAAGTAAGATAAGAGTTTTTTTTTATTAAAAAAATAAGCATTTGCATTATAAAAGCCATATACGAGACCAATACTATCGCAAATCTTCTCGTACACTAAATCTTTAGTTTGGCCATTGGCTCAGATCACATTCCGTTCTATCTTAGCATCTATCTTTTTATCTTTTTTATTTTCATATACTTTTTGTCTGTGCAATTTTAAAATCAAATCTCACAAATTCACAACTGGTAAAACGTCCAGCAGAGTGCAAGGAGATGAAGAAAATAAAAAAAAAATGGAACGAAATTGCAAACGCCAAGCAAAAATCTAATAAAAGAATAGCTCAAAATCGGTGTGTAAAAATCAAATAAACGCTGCAACTGCAATGCCAACTGAGTTTTTCTTGTGAAAAGTTTGCTTTTCGCCTTGCGCCCAAGTTTGTGCGTTTTTAAATGGCAGAGATGTTGGTGCAAAAACCATTGGAAACACATGTCCACCAAACAAAGGATGCGAAAAGGATGAGCCGGAGCAGGAACAGAAGTAAGAGCAGGAGCAGAAGTTGCTGGAATGAGCATTGCAAATGTTTGTGTTTGGCTGCTTTCTTGGTTCTTTTGGCCATTACATTAAGTTTGTTATCTCGCTGTGTGAATGTGTAAGGGAATGCTGTTCTATTCCTGCCTTTTGCTTGCCACATTCATACATATCAGCACTAAGTGGTTGCCTTACCCGTATCTGAATCTGTAACTGCGTCTCTGTTTTTGTTTGTGTCTGTGTGCCGGCATCTGTATGTGTCTCTCTGGGCAACGGCTGCCTCTAATGGCCAGCGATTCGTAATATTTTTAATATTTACTCAATAAAATGTTGGACAATTTTTGTCGTTACCACTGAAACTCATTACATTTATTTGTTTGTTCGACTGTTTGCTTCACACGATAATCCGATTTGGTCAGCGTGAGAAACCAACCAGAACAAATCATTTGGTTAGCAACCCTTGTGCTCACTATTGAATACCCTGTAAATAGGTATGTGTGAATGAACAAGATAAAAAAACTTGCTAAGCATTTTTTTTTTAAATTCGTATACATTTTCGAAATCAATCATTAAGTGTTTAGGTCTTATTTTAATATAAAAATATTTTCTAGAGGCTGTATTCAACTTTATCTATTCCACTTTATCTTATTATTTTTGTTCGCCATATTTTTCTTGAATTCAACATGCTCTATTTGAAGATCTTGAAGTATTCAAGTAGCTTTGTTATAAAAATAACGCGAATCCACGCATTCTTCTTCATATGGCATGTAATCCTTTTTGTAGTTGCCACAAATCCTCTTGCTGTAGCTTGCTGTGTGGCAAGTCATAAAGTTTAATTCAGTTTTAAGCTTTTGGACTGGAAAATTGCATGACCAGCCACGCTGAGATCTGCTGCGAGTGGAGTTCACTTACATTTTAGCACACGCACACACACCATGTCGACTTGAGGCAAACGCGACTCTTGCAACAATAACATCAACTCCAACAACAACAACAACACTGACTACCACAAATGTCAGTCAGGGCTGTCTCGGAATGAAGTTTCATGCGCCATTTGAACAGGACGCATTGGACGACTCGCCGTCCCGTCGTCATGTGCAATGAAAATTGACAGCGCCTTTGTGGAGAACGCACAGCAATAGCCACAGGATGGCAACAGCAGAGGCATCAGGAGCTGGATCATAGAGGGAGATGGCATCATAGCTGTTGGCTGCTCTAAAATTAACACACGTTTAATATGCAAGTCGTGCATAAATTTCCGTGCTGCCATTTTGAGTCCTCAGTCCCAGTGCATGCAGTTTGCTTGTCCGAGAGCTTTATGCTTTTTAATTTACCGTCAGATGTCAGGCCAACAAGGACGACAAGGACCACGACATTGCGGGCGACATGTCAGTGCTACTATAGCACCCGCTCACCGTTCAGAGCCATCGCCAGAGTCAGAGGCAATCATGGCCAATGCTTTCTTTTTTTCTCACTCTCTCCTATCTATCTCTCTCTCTCCATCACTCTCTCTCGCTCTCGCTCTCGCTCACTCCATATCTTTTTCTATATAAATACGGCATCTCTTTCTATGGCCTTTGTTGCTCGCATATGTACGTGCAATGGTCGACGGCAGCTCGTTATCATCATTATCATGGCCAGCATTAATGTTGATGCGCTTTAATTGGCAATTGCGTTGCAAGTAGCCGTCCCAGGCTCAGAACAAGGCCCAGGCCCAGGCACAAGTCCAAGACCATCGCCATTGCACTGCCAAATAGCCCGACAAGTGCCACCTAGCGTAAATTTTATAATTTCATTATAAATTGCCTTTACGGCCAACAAGCAATCCCAGGCAGCATTTATTAAAGCCACAAATTGAGCGCTTTCAGAGTAAACTTCCGCAAGGCTGTAATTCAACTATAGTAATAGTTATAGAATTGTAATAGTTATTAAATTACATTAAATCGATTGTGAGTCGATTGGGCAAGAGGTAATGGGGCACAACAAAAATTGAATTAGTTGCGAATTTATTTACTTAACTTCTATTTTTGTATAAACAACTCAGATATCTCAAAGTTTATATCGGTTTATTGAGCAATTATTTATTGCAATTCTTTTTTTAATTGAAATACTTTGCTAACCATTAATATACGAAACTTTGAAGACAACTTCGGGGCATTTTCTCATTTTATATTTGGAAAAACGGTCTCAACTAATCTGGTAAACAAGTGAATTTATGTGTTTTCCACAATTATGCATATAGGCAAAAACTATTAGCCAAGATTTGCATTTTGCTATAGCCAATTCTGGCCAAATCCAAAATCTGCTGCCCATATCCAACCCGTTGTTCTGGCCAATTCTTTCGGCTTGACTGCCAAATTCCTTTTGGCAACCATAATCGACAACTGTTGCCAAGGAAAGTAGCATAAAGCAAATCGGCATTTAGCATCCGGCATCCAGCATCGTCAGTCCTAAGGAAAAGCTCCGTCCATAGTAGCATCTAATTAGATTGTTCTGGCAAACGTACAAAATGTTCCATTGGATTGGGTTGGCGCCATCACCGACTGGCAGTCCAAAATTGTTAAATTATTTAAAAACAAATTAGCGCCAATTTTTGTATATATGTATGTATGTGTGTGTATAAAAGAGTGCGGGCAATGAAACATAAAAATGCCATAACATTTTTTTTACCAATTTTATGCAGAACAGTTAAATAAAATTGAATTTGGAAAAATTGTAGTTAGAATGAGAGACAATAAACTGATAGGGGAAATAGTTAAAAAAACACAGAGAAAAGGAAGGCAAATAGAGAGAGAGATGGAGAGGGAGAGAGAGAGAGTAAGAAAGAGTGTGGCAGGAAGGAACTAGAATGGGACTTCCGAGAGTATCATCATAATCTGCTTTGCCCATTATGAAGACTTTACATATATAGCAACAACATTAGCCAGCGAGAACACTAATACAAATGAAGGCCGTCAACATTCATTATTAATTTTAATATTTCAAAGTGCGCCTGTGCCAAGAAATAAAAATAATAAAAACAATAAAAGATATAGGCTACTTGGCACGCGCTTTATCTTAACATGGAACTTGCTTCTTGTTTGCTCTCCCTTTGCTGCTGTTGACTGTTTTTGACCATCGGTTGCTGTTGGGCATAGGCACTTTTCAAAAGTTTGGCATCACGCCCGCTGGCTAATTTGATGGTTTCTACTCCCAAGCGCAATAGGCGAGTCGCTGAGGGGCCGGTTGACAATTTCTAATATGTCTATGACACTTAACCCCAGAGCGCATCTACTAAACGTCGTCTTAAACCACTGAATTTGTAACAATTTGTAAAATTTTGTTACAAAAAATATTTAATTTAATAAAGGAAATATTCTAAAATAAGAAAATTGTACGTAAAATTAAATGGTACAAGGTGCCGAAAGTCAAAAGCCATTTAAAAAAATGTTGCATTAAAAAAATTTTATATAAACGACCATCCGCCGCAATCATTAGGCAGGAGAGCAACTAAAAACTGTAGTGGTTTTTCTTTAAGCTTTAGATAGGTTTACAATGGTAAATAAAATCAATCTGATCGAATTGTCGCTGCAAACTCTTCATTCTGTTTGTATATATTGTTAGTCACTCTTTGTGATGCTTTTAGGAAAAATTGGCTCATCTAACTGTTACTTAAACCAAATAAAACCCCAGCACACAGGCTGTAGACTTTTCAGCAACGCATGACAATGCGGGAAACTATCTGTGATTTGGTAAAAAAAAGAACCAAAATGTAAGATATAAAACAAACTTAAATTAAACGGCCAAGATAAAAAAAAAATTAAAAATATTTAACAGCGGCGAAAAAGAACTTAAATAAAAGTGGAAAATGGAAAATAACAATGAAAACCACAAAGCGTCGATTTTTTTTGTGAGTGTCGCATGCAGTCATAGTACGTATTTGTGTGTGTGTGAACGTGTGTGTGCACTTGTGTATGTGTGTGTGTCTGCATATTTTGCCTGCCAATCAACTCAACAATCGCAATCAATTTGCAAGCTGCTGCTGTTGCTGCAGTCATTGGCCCCCCCCTTCGGGCACCAGAGCCCTGTGGCAGAACTCCCAGCTAGGATATTGTCATTGTGCAGCTGCAACTGTCATTTCAAGAACAATCTGGTATGAGTGAGACCCGGCGCATATGGGTGTATGTGTTTGTGTGTGTGTGTGTGTGTGTGTATGTGTACAATGTATCAGTTAAACCAAAATAAAAAGTGCCTTCGCCGCAATGCCTTTTTTAATTACGTTACTGCGCCATTAAGGACCGCAGTGTCTGGCCATGAATCACAATGAATAGGAAATGAGCTTAAGACTTGCGTCGAGCATTTCAAATAAGACGCGTCGTCTACATCAACCGCGAATCAAAATCACTGAAGCTAAATGGGCAATTAAATCGCTTACTCAAGTATACTTTTTTGTGTGGCTTAAAAGTTGGCTAAATTTATAGACATCATCTTTAAATCATGTACATAATACACATTCATATACACGTATTGACATACAAATTGCAAAGTATTGTTATGCTAAATTTATTTACACCCACATAAGAGTGCTTAGGGCGAGCCAGTCATACCTACTCGTATTGTGGTGTTGCGAGGCACTTTTGTTGCTGTTACCACTCATAACTTCATCAGGCGCACGATTGAAACGCAGCTTCCGCTTCCGTTTTCAAAATGACTGCCAGTGGGGCTGTCGGTGGTTGCGACTTTGTCTGTGAACAAATCAGCTTGAACTTCCGTTTCATTTCGCATTTTTGTCATTTCATATTCTTTTGCAAGTTACCATCACACTCTTCATACCTTCAACACTCAGCGTTTGAAATATTTCACAATTTTAGCTGTCCATTTTGGCGACTTTTGCGTGAGTTTACTTTTTACTTTCAACGCGTCATCAAAAAAGTTTTTTGCATAGCTAACTTTTGGCTCACATAACACACGCATATATATTCATATTTTTTCCGACTGCCTTTCAATGTCATTGGAAAGTTTTTCTTTTTGGCATTTCATTTCCATCAATTTCGTGCGTTTGCATCTCGAAGCGCTGCCTCTCGAGCATTGTGTGTAAAGGTTTTAATAGAACTGTGATTCTGTTTAATTTACTGTTCTGTTGCTTATTTAAATTCTTTCCCTTGTCTGAATTTAAATATTTTTTACTTTCGTTGACATTCTATTTCGAAATCAATCAACGGGCACGTGTATTGTTTGCAGCTGATAGCGTTCAGCAACAACAATAAATATTACAATGTATTTACCATATAGACATATTGAGTTTTCAAATAGGGTTCCATAGTGGTAGCTGCCATATAAATTAGCATCTATTTTAGCTGTCAAGCGATGCGTAACTGAAAGAGGCTTTTTACATAAAAAATCCTAAAATATATACATTAAAAATTGCAAATTTGTGAAAATAATGGATTTTCGGTACGGCTAGCGGGTGTTACCCGAGATTGTTGATATTCTTATAAAGTTATTGATAGATTTACTACTCAATTATTGTGAATTGAATTTTAGGGGTTTCTCTTTAGGAAGAGAAAGATTGAAAGGCTTTTATATTGAGAGTTATTTCTGCTATGGGAAATTTTACTCTATTAATTGTGCTTATCGCTTATCAATTATTTCCCAAGCGTAATTCAAATAAAAAGCCTCGTAACGCGTTCTACCGTCAGTTATCAAAAATAACTGCAGCTGGACACAATTCTATCAATATGCAACTGCTGTATGTGTGTGCCGTATTATTGGCCAGTTTGGGCCATGTCTTCGGTTACTCTTTTTTAATGGTATTGCCAAGTGGAGCCAAGTCTCATTTTTATGTGGGGCAAGCTCTGGCCAAGGGCTTAGTTGCCGCAGGTCATGAGGTCACATTGGTATCTGCATTTCCACAAAAAAAGCCGATTAAGAACTTAATGGATATATACTTGCCTAGCATTATACCGGCAATGGATGGTAAGTATCAATAGGTCTTACTTCACAACTGTCACGTAATTGTTATCACTAATTCGCCAGCTGATATCGCGCCAGTTATCTATTGCGTGTGAACATTTTTAAGTTTTTCAAATTTCCTCGAAAAAATAAAATATATATTCTTTGCAGTGCATAAGTCTAGGATTTTTAAGAGCTTGAAGAAATCCTTGATACAGCGAATTCCCCATCTACATGCAATTGGTCTGAAGATGACAAAGACTTTGCTAGAGGAGTCTTCGGTGCAGTCTTTCTTAAAAGAAAATCGCACCTACGATGCCGTCATCTGTGAGGTATTCATGAATGAGGCTCACTTTGGATTCGCAGAACATTTCCAGGCACCTTTAATGGGGCTCGGCACCTTTGGCGCTTCGTCTTGGACTACTGAGTTGGTCGGCACGCCCTCGCCGCCCTCCTATGTACCACACTTTTTGCTGCCACTTAGCGATCACATGAGCTTCTTCGAGCGTGCTCACAACTTGCTCTTTACGGCCTATGATTTCGTCTATCAAAAGTTCATTTATTTGCCAGAGCAGGAACAGCTCTATAGGAAATTCTTTCCACACAACAAGCTGAACTTTTATGATATGCGCAAGAACACTGCTTTGGTGCTACTGAACAGTCATGTCTCCCTTAGCTTCCCTCGTCCCTATGCACCCAACATGGTCGAGGTGGGGGGAATGCATGTCCAACGCCAGCAAAAGCCACTGCCTCATGACATCGAGAAGTTCATCAAAGGCGCCAAGCACGGCGTCATTTACTTCTCCATGGGATCCAACTTGAACAGCGCCGATTTGCCACAGCAAAAGCGTGACGCACTTATTGAAACCTTCCGCAGTCTCAAGCAGCGTGTCCTGTGGAAGTTCGAGGATTCTAATTTGCCAGGCAAGCCGGAGAATGTTTTTATCTCGGACTGGTTTCCACAGGATGACATATTGGCGCACGAAAATGTCAAATTATTCATCACACACGGCGGTCTGCTAAGCACCACGGAAACAATTTATCACGGTACTCCCATCGTAGGCATTCCAATTTTTGGTGATCAGCATATGAATATGGCACGTGCCCAGCAATCCGGCTTTGGAATCACCGTCAGATTTGACCAACTCTCAACCGAAACCCTACAGAATGCTATAGACAAAGTTATCAACGATGAGAGTTACACGCAGCAAGCTCGTGCCATGTCCGAGAGGTTCAGGGATCAGCACGAAACGCCCCTGGAACGGGCCGTCTACTGGGTGGAGCATGTGACCAGACAAAAGGGTGCCAAGTATTTACGAAGTTCTGCTCAGAATTTAAGTTTCATTGAGTATCATAATCTAGATGTCTTAGCTATGATCGTTGGTGGGTTGGGCTTCATTTTGTTTGCAACTGTTTACCTTTTGGTGGCACTATTAAAACTCGCCAGATGCAAACTAAGTGAGGGTAAAGGAAACTTAAAGAAGGTAAAACAAAATTAATTTATACTATTTTATAAATTTCATTTAAAACATATTGCAAATGGTATTAAGGTATGTAAAAGTCGAGCACTCTGCATCGCTTCACGCTCATGTGTTTTCGTCTCGAAAACTGTAAATTTTCTATAGCCTCTGTTTCAAAAGAGCAAAATTAAGAGAGCATCGTTAAGTTAGCACTTAAGAGAGAGTTAAGAAATAGAAGAGAAAATACTTATTACTCATCCTGTTGCCGTTTATTATAAATATAGCAAAATATATACAAGCATTTGATTGAATTTGTTGAATAAAAGATAATAGTAAATACAGTACAAAGAGAATATTGTTTGTATATTGTTCGAATACATAGCACATATACCTACTTCCGGCAGAAAAGCAAAACCAAATTCTTTATTTGGGTAAACGAATAAATATAGTACAAAGAGATTATTGTTTGTATATAATGAGAGTACATAAACCTAGTGCCGGCAGAAAAGCAAAACCAAATTGTTTAGTATTTGGGTATACAAAGCTGGCGATACACCGAATTACGAATGAGGACAAAGCAAAACTGAAATAAATAAAATAGAATATACGCGGTGTCACCCAAACCGGTGTGGAAGCACACTACGCACGAGTATCAATATGATTAAGTTTTAATACTGAGCCATGATAGGAACTCACACGATCACTCGTAAAACAGCACATTCATTGTGACTTCACAGCAATTTGGAATGCTCATAAGTGTGTAGCGCAGATTTACAGTCACTATAGCGGATTTTTAACTCCAATCAGTTGCCATGTCGGGCAACTTGCTCTCTACGTGAGTACACGAATCGTATATCTACGGAATTCATGCGAGAGTTTCGTCAGTTTATATCGAGACGTTGATGCGTGTAGATCGCTTGAATATTAATAAATGTTCAATCCAAAGCATAATTAAGATCTTTTTAAAATTACTGTGATTATTAAAAAATTAAAAAAAATAGCTAAAATAATGACTCGCAATAAAACCTGTTTAAACGGTCTTTTGCTACTCGGCTTATTGAGCTCTGTGTCTGCCTTTAATTATCTAGTGGTGCTGCCAACCGGAGCTCGATCCCACTATAATGTGGGTTCGTCGTTGGCCAAGGGTCTGGCGGCAGCTGGTCATCAGGTGACACTTGTCTCACCGTTCGCTCTCAAGAAACCCATTGAGAATATTATCGACGTTCCTGTTCCAGATATTTTAAAGACCATGGGCGGTAGGTAATCGTACAGCTTTAATACACTAATTAATTAAGACAATTAATCCGAATTAAGCTCAGTGAGAAAATCTATGGGATGTCAACAGTTTATAGCATTTGAATATTTTCTTTGCTGGGATCTGACTCGTGACATTCAAAATGAAAAACTATCTTAATCTGCGTATGAAATAATTGGCTCTGAGTCATTGGAATACTAACATACGGGTAATTAGAGAGCTAGTGTTATAGAAATGCATAACGTTTAAAAAGCTTCGCAAAACAATCGATTGAAATTATAGATAGATGTTTGTATATATCTTATCACATCCTGTTGATTACCTTAGGTTATTTTGTACAACTGTTAAAAGTAATGATAGCACATTACAAATGAGTAGCACTCAGTACACACAGCGCAATGAACATATACATTCCATACTTTATCAATAAATATTTGTAATATATTATAATATTATTTGAAATCCTTTCAGGCGATATAGACAATTTGCTAACAAGGTCTGCGCAGCCCATTATACAACAGATTGTCGGCTTCTATGATATGGGTAATAATCGCCATAATTGTTTATTGATTAACTTTTTATTAAATTGCAATTCCTGAAAATAATTTTAGGTATACGCATTAGTGAAGCATTGCTTCAAGATCCAGACGTTCAGAAGCTCATGCAATCTAATCAAACCTTTGATGCTGTGATCGACGAGGTCTTCCTCGATGAAGCCCTCTTTGGCCTGGCTGAACACTTCAATGCTCCTCTTATTGGCCTGGGAACTTTTGGTGCTATCAGCTGGAACACGGATATGGTAATCGAGATATTCCATACGTTTTGAATACACTAATACATCATACATCATATGGTCTTAGGTTGGTTCGCCATCCCCAGCCTCCTATGTGCCTCATGCGCTGCTCAAATTCTCCGATCATATGTCGTTTGTCGAACGCGTCATCAACTTGGCCTTCCTCACCTACGAGTATATGTTCATGAAGTTCTACTATTTGCCAAAGCAAGAGCTGCTCTACAACAAATACTTCCCCAATAATAAGCAGAACTTCTACGAGGTGCGCAGTAATACGGCCCTCGTCCTACTGAATCAGCACGTCTCTCTCAGCTTCCCCCGTCCCTACTCGCCTAACATGATCGAGGTGGGCGGTATGCACATCCAACGCAAGCGCCAGCCACTGCCAAATGATATCGAAGAATTTATCAATGGGGCTAAGCACGGCGTTATTTACTTCTCAATGGGCTCAAACTTGAAAAGCGCAAATCTGCCCCAAGAGAAGCGTCAGGCCTTAATTGACACCTTTAGCCAGCTTAAGCAACGCGTCCTGTGGAAATTCGAGGATTCCAATTTGCCAGGCAAACCGGAGAATGTTTTTATCTCGGGCTGGTTCCCACAGGATGACATATTGGCACACGAGAATGTGAAGCTATTCATTACACACGGTGGACTGCTGAGCACCACGGAATCTATTTATCATGGTACACCTTTTGTTGGCATCCCGATCTTTGGCGATCAGTTCCTCAATATGGCACGTGCTGAACAGAACGGTTATGGCAAGACAGTTAATTATGAAGACCTGACTTCTGAGAGACTGTTGGCAGCAATTAAGAAAATTACTGAGGATCCCCAAGCTCTTCAGCTGGTCAAAGACATGTCGGCTCGCTATAGAGATCAGCCACAGCTGCCACTGGAGCGTGCTGTCTTTTGGGTGGAGCATGTGAGTAGGCATAAGGGTGCAAAGTACTTAAGAAGTGCGTCCCAGGATCTTAATTTTGTGCAATACCATAACTTGGATGCCATGCTCGTACTCTATGGTGGCATTCTGTTCGTGATCTTCTGCCTGTTATTGCTTATACGCCGAGTGTGGCGTGCACTGCAAGATTTATTTTTCGGTCTTCATGCGTCTAAGCCAAAAGTGAAACGCAATTAAGTTGAGCTCGAGCTTAAACATTAAGCTATACAAAATTATATATATATGTGTATATTATAAACACTTTAAAAATGGCAGGGGGGAGTGCGGATTGTTTCGCCGCCGGCACTGAACTTGTAAAATAAAATTAAAAATACTCTGTATTGCTATCGAAGATTTTTATTCCCCCCGCTGCTGAGCTGTGAACTGCGCCCTGTGTTTTTGTAGTCTCCAGAACTTTAGCTTCTTTTTTGGGCATTTTCTTTTCTGAATTTTTTTATTTTTTTTGGTAGTTGCGCATAGTTAACGCTTCAGTTGCAAAAATGCCTATCAGCCCGTTCAAATTTTTAGCAGCAAGCCCATCAGAAGTAAGAGGAGATCCACAGGAAAGCAGTAGAGAGCCATGGTCACGCCCACGCCAAAACATCCATCCCACGCTCAATGCTTTTATTTTCTTCGTTGAGTTTTTTTCGACAGTTTTTGTTGCTGGTATGTTCAATGTTGGAAATAGTGGCGTTAACGGACGACGGCGAGTGCGGGGTCATGCAAAAGGCGTGTAAAACTTTTAGCGCAACTTATTGCAACTGTTTTGGGCCTTGGCCGCCAGTGAAAAATCAGCGTCCGCGCCGGAAATTTTGGCGGCTGTAATGGCGGTCACATTAATAGGGCACAGCAAGAAATATTTATACAAAAACGAGCACAGAAAAAGGATGATAGAAATATAAAAAATGCGAACTAGTCGCGAGTTTGGCGTTGATCTTCTTTATCACTGAGTTCTTAATATTAAAATGCATCTAAAATTAGTTAGCAGCTAGTGATATTCGTTGAGTAATCTGCCTTAAATAATGTATATTATTTATGTGTGATTGTCAATTCTTTAAATATGTATCATACGAGCATTTGTATATTTGAATTGCATTATGTGAATATGTAAAAACACTCTAAGTGAATGACACAGAGCACACAAAAAAAAACCAAGCACTTCATTCTCATTTCCTCACTAATTCTTAAATTATTCAAGTAGAGTATTTCAATATTATTTCAAAACATTGTAGGGACTAAAGTTAGAAATTTTAGAATTTTAAAAATAAGATTTTACGCACTTTTTCTGTGGGCATTCGCTATAAATCAACGAGTCGAACCTTAGTTTGAAATTTATATAAATAATTTTCGTATTCAATTCAGAACAACTAGAGCTTAATTTGATTTATGATTCTATGTTCTTGTATCAAGATTTATAGTGGTCGGATAAAAAATTTATCTTATTTCCAGTAACTCGAACTTCTATCAAGTTTGGATTTTAATTATTGCAGCTTAATTTTAGTGCGGTTTATTCTCTCTGTGTACGTTACATTTCAGTTCTTATGAACTTTTCTTGCAATTTACGTTACCAGTTATATTTTGCCTGGACATTTTGAAAAATCTGTTGTAAATACAAACAGCTCGAGTTGACGAGCAACTGCAAATACAAATGTAAATTCCGGTAACTTGTATTCGTCCTAGTCATATCTATCCGACTACTGTCAGGTAAGCAAACGAGCTGTGTATAAATTCATCGATCCGACTGATTTGCGCTTTGCACATATTTCAACAGACAGAAAACAGAACGGCTTGCTTGAGCAAATTTATTTTAGCACTTCCCAAAATAGTTATTGGACTTGCTGGCAATGTGTTAAAAATGTTTGCTTGACAAGCTTCCTTCATTTGTTCAAATTGCTTATGCTTTGAATATTTTCATCATTTAACATAAACTTTAATTTATGTATAGAAAATAAGATAAATACCAAGAGAATTTCTTCTGATGTAGTTCATTAATCAGAATGCTGATTATTAAAATAAATGAATGACAAAAACAGAGAGAGAGATACAACAAAAATTTGAACTTTCCAATTTTTTATCAGGCATAATTTAAGTAGCAATGGGTTTATTTAGTTTGTCAAAAGCACTGTGCAAGATATTTTCTTGAACAAATTCCAAGTTTGTTATCCGATTATGATTACATTGTTAAACACGGACGAAAAAAAGATTATTTTACATCGGAATAAATAATTAAAAATATAAAATACAAGTGAGCATTTAAGGGACTCGAGTTAGTTAAAAAAAACATGAAATCATTAACATTTGAACTTTTCTGTATCAACTTCAGATACAGAGTTTTATTCAAAATTCTGTATGCTAACAACAACCAATATTCAACAACATCAACAAAACCAATAGCGTATTCAACTCATGAATTTTTGATTAAGCATTTGGCGTTGCGGTCAAATATAACTGTTCACATTCAAGTGTAACGGAAATGGCGCTGCAATTTAATATTACGCATACGCAACGTATGCAGCTGATTGGATAGCGGTTAATGCAGATTTTCGCGCATATTCTTGATACCTATTCTATAATGAGTTGCATACCAATGAGCGATAATTACTGGCAACTAAGACCTGTGTAATTTGCATGACCTCGTTATTATTCAACAAACTCATTTCAATCATTTTTGATAACCCTGGAAAGCGAAAAGTACAAAAACAATCTGCAAATCACTGAGTTTATTAAACTTTTACGTTGCTTTTCACTAAATATAAGAGCTTTTAAATGGCATGTGTTATGAGAACTTAACAGGAAAACAGTCTAACAGTTCACTTGTTCTTCAATTTATTTTTACTAGAGGATCTTTTACTTTTAGTGCAGACTCTTACTAGCTTCCTTAGCACCACTGAAATTATGAAAAGTATGAAAAAGCCAATCCCAAGGAACATTCCGATCACATCCAAGTTATGGTAAGCTATAAAACTCATATCCTGTGCAGAAACCCGCATGTGGTCTGCTCCATTATGCCGCAGCACATATTCTGTCCACCAGATGGCAGTCTCCTGTGGACTCATTGGCTGGTCCCGATAACGAGCTGACATTTTTTGAGCTGTTGCCGAGAATTCGGGCTCCGTGAGCAGCCGTTCAATGGTACTTTTCAGCTCGGAGGACGTCATCTCTTTATGATCGAGCCCCAGTCCGAAACCTGCTCGCTTTGCGCGCTCGACATTCAGAAATTGGTCGTAGAAGAATGGAAGTCCGAGCACAGGCTTGCCATGATGAATGCTCTCAATTGTGCTCAATAGCCCGCCATGTGTAATGAATAGTTTCACCTTAGGATGCGCCAGGATGTCAGGTTGAGGAAACCATTTGCTGAGAAACACATTAGCTGGCTTTCCAGGCAGTTGATCCCCTTCAAACTTCCACAGTACACGTTGAGGAAGACTTGCAAAGGTTTTCAGCAGCATCTGTCTTCTCTCTTCTGGTAAATCCTTGCTTTTAACGTTTGAGCCCAAAGAAAAGTAGATAACACCAGCCGGTCCGGCACCTTCAATAAAGTCCTCAATATCCTTTGGCAGTGGTGCAGGAGTATGAGATATATGGAGTCCTCCCACTTCGATCATATTCGGCACATACGGACGGGGAAAACTTAGAGAGAAATGCTGATTAAGCATTACCAGTGAAAAGTTCTTGCTCAACTCAACCAAGGGCACTTTATATGCGATATGAGGAAAGTATTGCTCATAGAGCTTGACCTGAAGCGGCAAATACATCAGCTTCCAGTTTATCGAGGCCACCGCAGTCTCAAAAAAGTTATACACACGTTCCCAATAGGACATTCGATCACTTAAGCCCTTAGTAACAAGCGGTGTATAAGAGAGCGGAGAAGTATTGCCCACTAGCTCATCAATATTCCAATCAGTGCCAAATGTGGACAGGCCAATGATGGGTGCATTGAAGTGTGCCGCAAATCCGTACAAGGCATCTATACGTAAAGTCTCCACAATGATTAAATCGTAGTGATCCTTTCCAGGCTTCAGCAGCTCTCGCTGTACCTCGACATTGTCAAATACCGCCATTGTAATGTTTATAAAGAAATCGTTGACAAAATTGTTTTCCTGCCATATACTTTTGGCCTCAGTAGCCTTAGTTATTAACTCTGAAAGAGACAGACCCAGCTGTATTGTAAATTACAGTTACAAATGTAATTAATACCTTCGTAAGACTCAAATACTTCCAGTACTGGAATATCTCGGAAGTTTTTCACTGGCTTTTTCTGAGGAAAAGCGCTTACTGAAGTTATTTCATGACCGCGCGATGCAAGCGCCTTAAGATAGGGCAGCACATTGATATATTGGGACGGACCCGGAAAAGGAAATATCGATAGAATACGGGCTCCTTCATTTAGATTTGGTAGTAAACAAATTAAAGGTATAAGACAACATAGTCGTAACGCGAACATTTCTAAAACCGTGTACCGCAGCCGAAAACCGAGTCTCGACTAAATTTTGAAAATGAAACCAGTCAACTTTAAGGCACTGCTATTCAGATTAGATAGTCCGACCGACCAGCATGCGATAACAATAGCTCTCAGCGGCGATTACACTAGTTTGTATGTAACACACAACACACCTCCGCACCCGGGCTTGCTTCAATCAGCAAGCCGGCCGTATGTGTATGTAGAGATGTACATATGTAAACTCTGAATTTAATTCAGTCAATCTGCCTTCTCGACAGTATTTCTGTCAGCGTCAAGGTCGCACAAAATTAACTGCCAGTCATGATGAAAACCAATGTTTTGTTAAAAAAAACTTTCCACATAAAATTGCTGCTGCTGTCATAGTACCCATACCTCACCTGTAAGCATTTGTAAAAATTTAAATGTTCTTCGGTCCTATAAAGATTGGATATTCCTGATCCACGTATTCATTCAAGTCGTTTTAGCTCTATTAATTTAAAATTTCCAAGTAAACTTTAGATATAAATGATATATATGTACATTGAAAAAAAGGCTCTTAGAATTATATCTTTATTTTTAAATTACTCATTTATTGCGCACAACTCATCAATGTTTATGAATCTCAAATTCTTGAATTAATTAGATGGTGGATGCTGGAACCTATTGCCCAGGAAACCCGAAAATGTTAGAGCTTGTGAGTATTAAACAATCTATATTAATAAATAAAATCGTTATCAAACCCTTTTAAATTATTATTTAGTTAAACAAAGGCATATGCATTGTTACACACATTAAGGAAGATCAAAATTCCTGAAAAATGTTTTTAGATTTACTGTGCCTTTAGTTTAGTCGTCTTGGAGCCTTTTCCTTTCAGGTAACGTAAAATTCTTAATATACATGTAACAGCAAATAGGACAATCATAGCAATCAGGGAGGCGACACCGCACAATAATCCCCATGTGTCCAGGCCATTCAGCTGAAGAAAGTTCAAGTCGCGCGAAGCTGATCTCAGATGTGGTGCCCCTGTGTGCCTCAGTACATACTCCGTCCACCAGATGGCGCGTTCGAGTGGCGTGTCCTTCTGGTCTTTGTAGAGTTTCGACTTAAGCTCAACAGCCTGAGTGTAACTATCATTGCTGAGCAGCTCTAAAATCCGATCATGCAATGCGGTGGAATTTAATTTCCACAAATTGAGATCCAGGCCATATCCAGCTTGCTTCGCACGCTCCACATTCGAGTGCTGATCGTAGAAGACGGGCAAGCCCAGCACCGGTTTGCCAAAGTAGATACTTTCGATGGTGCTCAATAGACCCCCATGGGTAATGAACAATTTGACATTGCGATGCGCCAGGATGTCGGGTTGTGGAAACCATTTACTAATAAGCACATTCTCTGGCTGATCTTCGAGTTGCTCCTGCTCAAATTTCCACAACACGCGCTGCTTGAGGCTGCCAAAAGCCTCTAAAATCGCCTTACGTGTAGCCGCTGGTAACTCCGAGCTCTTTATGTTCGAGCCCATGGAGAAGTATATTACTCCATCCTCGGCATCCTCAATAAATTTGGCTATATTGGCGGGCAGCGGCTTTGGATCTTGTTGCTTCAAGTGAAGGCCGCCCACCTCAATCATATTGGGCAGGTAGGGACGTGGATAGCTTAGTGAAAAGTGCTGGCCGAGCAGCATAATTGAGAAGCTATCGAGCACCTGATCCATTGTTTTACTAGCCTTGGGAAAGTATTGTTTGTAGAGCTTTTTCTGGCTAGGCATATGCACTAGACGTTTGTGGAACCAAGCGACGCATGCCTCCCAAACATTCCACAAACGCTGCTCGTAGCTCATGAGCTCAGTTCGTGAGGACAACAGCATGGGATTAAAGGACAACGGCGATATGTTTCCCATTAGCTCATCGATGTGTCGATCTGTGCCATAAGAGGAGATGCCAATGGTCAGAGCATTGAAGTGCTGCGCCAAGCCAAAGAGTGCATCGGTTTGAACCGTTTCCAAAATGACTAAATCAAAGGTTTCCTGACCCTGCAGCAGCTCCTTAACTGCAACATCTTCAAGGACATTCACAGTAAGCATATTGAGAAACTCTGTAGTCATCGTAAGCATTGTCCACTGACTAGCTGGCTGGAAGTAGTCCGCACTGCCAAAAGCTATTGAGTTTTATTGTTCGTATCATATCATCTTTTATTCATAATCTACATATTCATATAAAGTTCACTTACCAGCCATCAGCTCGTGTATTTTTGTTGCTCCAATAACCCTAAAGTTGGGCTCCAATTCGCTGCTGCCAAAGGTATTGATAACAGTCACATTGTGATCTTTGCGTGCCAGCTCCTTCAGATACTGCTCTGCGAATATATACTGCGATTTACCGGGAAATGGGAATACCGCCAAAATGTTTGCCCCTTGAACCTCGACCCCTAAATCAACTAACAGCTGACAGAGCAGAGCCCCCAGCAACCACTGAAAACCACGCAGCTCCATTTTACCGTGAAACACCGAATTATTTGACGTTTCGGAGTCAACTGAACCAATAAATAATGAAACAAAACCACTCAATTTCGTATAATTATTCCCAAAAAACTCTTTATTACTCAATGCGCAAAAACAATTGAAGCCTAACGTTGATTTCGATATACTACACTCTGAAATAGCTGTTATTTTTTTTGTTATTTTTAGAACCGATTAAATATTTTGAGAGGAGCGTCGTCATCGGCGCGTCTGACAACGATTTTGTTTATTTACTAATTTTAAGTTGTTATGCAAGCAACAATATTCTCTCTCTCCCGCTCTCACACTAGTTCTCTCTCTGAGTATAACCCTCTATTTTTTCTCTCCCGCGCTTTTTCTCTCTTTTTTGCTCTTTAGGTCAAACACATTAGTTTGTTCATAAGCTCAGCGTATACTACATAGGTATATATATAAATATATATGTAACTGGTCTGCCCACTGTGTTAAATTGAGCGATAAAAGCGTCATTTTGATGTTCTGCGAATAGTTTCGGTCGTTTATTTTCGGTCGAAAATAATGTAAAAAATATAAATTTTATAAATGCTATAGTACAATATATTAAAACATAAAAAAACGCAAACCGATTAAATTTATATATATGTAAAATGTATAAATATTTTATTTTGTTATTGTAAAAAATGTTAAATTGCATGTCTTAAATCAGAATAATTTAAAATTAAGATAATTCAATACAATATTTTAAAAATGAAAAATTTAATTTTTTTTAAAGCTAATAGAATATAATTATTTTTAAATTAATCATATAATTATAATAATTACAATTCTTATTAATTTTATGTACTTTCAAAATATGAGAACAATAAAAATAAAATATTGTGTATGAAATGGTTAATAAAACGAACTGATTGATAAAGCTACTTAATAAGAGAAAAATATCAGTAGAGCTTTGTGTGTACACAATGAAAATTAAATTTATATAGTATGTCTGCACAAACATTAAGGGACTACGATATTCTAAAAACTTGAAATAATTAATAGCTTATTACCAAATACAAAGATAAGATATCAGAATTGCAATTGTATGTAATTCATATATGTAATTCAGTCGTTTCTTATTTACCTGATTTCTCTTAATGGCGTATTAAATATAAAATGATTAGCTGTATTTCTTTCAAGAACCTTTCGCAATTTGCGTAGCGTGTAACCGACGAGAGCAACAAGAAGACTGAGTCGAACAGTGATTAAAAGAATATTGTCCAAGCAATAGTAATCCATGAACTTCATATTGGAGGAAGAGATTCGCATATGGGGTGCTCCATTGTACCGCAGAATATACTCAGTCCAGTAGACTGCGGTGTCCAATGGATGCATGGGTTGATCGCGAAAGCGTTGAGATAGTGCCTCAACATTTCGACGGTATTGCGGCTGATCAAGCAGCTGTCTGATGGCTGACTCAAAGTCCTGCCTAGTTAGCGAGAGGATGTCCAGCAGCAAACCCGCGCCTTCTAACTGCATTCGCTCTGCATTGCGGAACTGATCGAAGAATAGGGGCATTCCCAGCACTGGCTTGGCATGGTAGGTCGCCTCGATGATACTCAGCATGCCACCATGACTGATGAACAGTCGGACGTTGGGATGTGCCAGAATGGCTTGCTGTGGCAGCCACTCGTCCATGTAGATGTTATCATTCACATTGCGTTGCTGGTTGCCCTCGAATTTCCATATAATACGCTGAGGCAATATCGCAAATGTGTCCATTATTAATGACCGAGTGGCTGATGGCAAGTCCTTGCTACGTAATTCCGTACCCAGGCACATTAATATAACGCCATGTGGCGCATCATCTATGAACTGTGCCAACTCAGGTGGCAGCTGGGGCGTCAGCTTTGGCACATGCATGCCCCCGACCTCGATCAGGCTGGGCACATTGGGTCGCGCATCGAAAAGGCTAAAGTGCTGGTTCAGCAAAATCAGTGAAAAATTTTGACGTATCTCTGTGAAACTCTGGCGTTGATGGCCGAAGTAATGATCATGAACTGCTAACAGACCCGGCAAAAATATTAATTTGTGCAACATCCATTCTTCGGATATAAGCACCCAGTTATTAAAGCGATCCATCAGCGTTGTGCCACGTTTAAAGCCTGTGTATATAATAGGCTCCAGTGTAGAAGTCGCCGTATAGCCCACTAGTGCATTCAAGTTCCAATCCCCGCCACTTGTGGCCAGACCAATCAATGTGGCATTAAAATGTCCCGCCATTCCAAAGAGTCCGTCCGTATGGGTTGGTTCCATTATCATCAGATCGTAGCTATTTTCTGATTTCATAAGCTGTTGGACCTCTTCATTGTCAAGAACATTGAGACAGGTCTTTACCATATAGTTGCGTATAGAGTTCACCTCACCCCATTTGGTCCAGCCCCAGAATTCATCGTAATTGATTTCTGTTTTTTTTTAAGAATATAATATCAATATATTTATTGTCGGCTTGGTGTATTCAAAACTAGAAATGGTAATTTCATTTTTTAACAATCACCTCTATTCAAAAAAAAATGTTTTCCAAAACTAGACAATTGAGGTTAACTATTTATATATATAAATCTCTTTGACCTGACGTAAAATGTTCATATCGCGAGCAAAAAATTATTTGTGCGAAATGAATTTAATTTGAGGCAAAACCACAAAACTGCTTGGAAATCGAATCAGTATTGGCAAAGTTTAAAGTTGGTCGGAATTTCGACCTAGCAATTTTGTAGTTAAAAATATTTGATTATTTTGGCATAATTAACAAAAGAATCAAGTTTAAGGTATTAATTAAAAAAGTTGATTGCAAGTTACAACTGGAGACTTAAAATTTTGGATTCTTAAAATACTCAAGGTTGACCCTTATCATCAAAAAAATTATTTTACCGAAATTTATAATATTTGAAGAATGAATTGAAATGTCAAATTATGATCAAAATGACAAAGCAACTAGCAACTTGTGTTTGTTAAAAAAATGTATGCGCATAATTTATTTATTTTATTCATTATTCCTACTTTTGGGCTTATCAATCTGAATTTGACTTACCAAGCGATGGTTTATAACGATCGTTTATGTATATTGAATGTAGCTGTTCCACGATTTTACAATGGGAGAATGCGTGTATCAGAGTCAATTGATGGCCACGATCCAGCAAGGCTTGCATATAGGGAGTCAACAGATTACACTGTGAGTTCATGTCGTAGGGAAAGACAAACAGAATTCTCGCAGCCCATGTGGGGCATAAACGCAGAACCAGTGTTGCAAGGACAGCCACCCAAATTGGTAGCAACCTCATTTTAAGCAATTCCCTGTTAACCGAATCGTTCCAATGAGAAGCACACTCCGAAACTAACTAACGCCCAAGTGGTGCTCACCTTTCTCACCGACTGGTAAATGGTATTGCACGGCGGAATGATAAGATTAGCACTTAGCTCTCCAATATTTGCCAGCTATCTAACCCATGAAAAATTTCGTAAATGCTCAGTACACGGAAAAGCTGTGAAATGTACGGACGTTGGGCAACATGGTAGGGCTCAAGGCCAATGATCTGCTGGTCCTGGGGCTGTGCTTGCATGTGACTCAGGCTGCTAATATATTAGCCGTATTTACATACACCTCTCGATCGCCTTTTATACTGGTGGCACCTTATATGCGAGCCCTTGTCCGTAATGGCCATCAGATAACCATAGTATCATCAGTGAAACACATGGAGGATATTGATGGGGCTCGACACATTCGTGTGCCAATGCTGGATCAGTTAATGGAAGGTAAGAATTTAATCAGGTGTATTCAGAGTAGATTATTAAACAACGTCGTATATGAATGACAGATCTGCTTAACTTTGATTTTGAGGGATCTTTTCCCTTAACTAAGTGGGGAGAAGCAGCGATGGTTTCGCAGATCTTCCGCAATGCCTCCCATTACACTCTGAGCGATGCGAGGGTCCAAGCCCTGCTTCGGGATCCCAATGTTCATTTCGACATGGTAATTTTGCAGGCATCCCATACTGATGCTCTGTACGGCTTTGCGCAGCATTTCAATGCAGCCCTGGTGGGAGTCTCGGCCTATGGCACCACGTGGAATATCGACTATCTGGCTGGGAATAAGGCTCCTAGTGTCTATGAGCCAATGCTGCCGGAGGGATACTCGAATGGCTTCAGTTTGCTAGATAAGTTTAGAAATTGGGTTTACATAACAGAAGAATGGCTAGTGGAACGCCTGGTTTATCTACCTAATCAGGTGTACCTATATAAGCATTTCTTTAACCAGCCAGCTGAGTCTCTCTATGATATCCGACGCAACTTCTCCCTTATGCTGATTAATCATCACTTCAGTCTCGGACGCGCCAGATCCAATGTGCCCAATGTCATCGAGGTGGCGGGAATGCACATGAATCAAACAAAGGTTGAGCTGGAGCCATCACTGAAACGTTTCCTGGATGAGGCAGAACACGGCGTCATCTACTTCTCCATGGGAATGGAAATTATTACCAAATGGCTGCCACAGCAAATGTTGCAAGCATTGCAGAAAAGCTTCGATCAGCTGCCGTTTCATGTCGTATGGAAATTTGAGCAGGAACCACTGATCAACAAATCGAAGGGGACTTACATAAGCTCCCTTTTGCCCCAAAGAGAGATACTGAGCCATCCCAATGTCAAGTTGTTCATTACACACGGAGGACTCCTAAGCATTATCGAGGCTGCCTATAATGCTGTGCCAATGCTCTGCCTGCCGATGTACTACGATCAGTTTGGCAATGCCGAGCGCATGAAACATGCAGGAGTGGCGAAAACTCTGAATATGCAAACAATGACCCCTGACTCGACAACACAGGCAATTAAAGAACTCATTGAGAATCCCATTTTTGCGAACAATGCCAAAAAGATGTCAATGCGACTCCGTGATCAACCCATGAATCCACTCGAAACGGCCGTTTGGTGGACGGAATATGTCCTTCGCCACAAAGGAGCTCCACATATGCGCATCTCCGAGCAGGACATGTCCTTCATGCAGTACTACAGCCTGGATATTGCATCGGTGCTCTTAGGCCGCATTGGCCTGGCCATAATTATCTTAAGCTGTGTCGGTCTAAAGCTAATAATGCTATTGAAGCCCTTTCAAATAAGGCAATACCATGTGCACATACTAAACTGAATCAGAAATTAGTTTATCAAGAGCTGTAAAGTTACTCATAAACGCAAAAGAAATAGAGTGATAAGAGAATGGATGAAAACTGAAACAGTGGAAGAGAGGGAGAATATTCAGAATACAACTGTTTGCCTTGTTTTGATAATGGTCTAATCAATAGATAAGTTACAAATAATTATAAAACAACAAAGAAATGTTATCTTCGGCTTGCCGATGATTTTATACCCTGCAAAGCCCTGTATTCATTATATAGTAGTCCAATTTTAACCAACAATTCACAGCAATTAAAAGGAGAGTCTGGTTAAAAAAAAGGCTAACTAAGAAAGTAACCAGCAAAGAGACTGACTGCAAGGGTCAACAAAATGCATATCTTATAATAATTTAAGAATTCATAAAACAGCTTGAGAAAATTATTTTCTTATCAAATATGTCAAACACGACTATTCAATCGGAAAGCCCAAAAGGAGATTAGATATGCTATTCAATAAGTTTGTATTTATAGATTTATTAACATATTAGTACATTAATTATTAAAAAAAATAAATAATGTTGAATGTAATGATACTCGCAACTTCCATTAGGTACGACCTTAAGCTCACCTCATTATTATATCTGTAAAAATTTAAAAGAACTCTCTAGGCCATGGGCTTGCAAGGAACTCATTCATTATTACGCAAAGAGACCATAAGTACCAATTCAATGATTGTGTCTAATTCGTTCATTGAAGGCGAAGCAAAAAGAAATATAAGGTTGGACAACCTTCTAAGTACCAGTCACGTAATTGGAAAACTTTCCTTCAACAGTTGGCCATTATCTGGTTCTACCCAAAACAAACTCCCTCCCATAAGTATAACCGCACTCATTACGCATTTTACATCAATCAGCACGTGCCCAGCATGCTTTGAACTCTTTCCCTGCCATTTTTTCTTAGCCAAAGATTTTTTTCCGTAGCAAAAAAAGGGATAGGAAAAAATTACATGGGGGCTGCATTAAAATGCGTAGCTCAAGCTGGCAACAAAAAAAATGCGCACAATTGCGTTCACAATTGCCAAGCGAAATATCAAGAGAAGAGCGCAGACGCGATCCTATTTAAGGTATCAATAATATTTTTGGCCATTCCGGCATTACTTGGCTTCGTCTTCTATTTCAGTTTCATTTTCTGCCACCATTTTAACCCTTTGGAATTTCAGCATTATAAATTCACATGAACAGTAAAAACCGCTTCAAGCTTCAATAAATACTGTAAATATCGAAATGTATTGGAAGTTATAGTTTTTAAAATAAATACGTAGTACAAAAATTTATTTTAAAATGAAAATACATCTTTTTTTTAATATTTCCGTAAATAAATTGTAGATGTATTTGTCCCAAGCTCGGATCAACAGCCAAGACAGAAAATGGTCACAACGTGTTGTCAATTTGAAGTTTATTGCAGATTTTATTTGATTTTATGCTGCAACATTTGAATTTATGTGCTGGCCATAAACTGGAAGAATGTCTAATCCAAAAATTCTTGTGAAATTGCGAAGTCGCGCGTCCCCATTGAATTGGGCTTCGAGCTGAGCCAGTTTTATTGGCCATTTGGCAGGCCAACAAACTTCTTGGTCAATGCTCAAGTGGATGGCTTTCATTGGCGCTTAACTAACTGAAATTAAGTAAACTTTCTTTTGACTTTCATAAGCCTTTTAATAAGCCATAATCCCGCAGGCCTTTTCTAGATTGTGCGCACACACAAAAGATACACACACCATCTCACACACAAGCACACGCACTGACATCATAAAAACTAATTAACATTCTAGCGGGCCATGAAAAACGCATGCAATAAATATCATCAATGGTAGCAAAGAACTTTATTAAAAGTACTTTTAATCAAATTCCATCTGGCCGCTTTTGTTGCTTCAGCTTAACACAGGGGATAACATTTGAGGCCTGATTAACTTTATAACTCACATGAAAAGCGTGTAAGCAACTGCAGTGTAACTATTGTTGTTGTATGTTTTGTTCTGCTTTATGGTTTTACTAAGGGTATTATTGCTTTTTGATCTATTTTGTAGGGTTTTATTTAAATCAGGATAGCTTTGAGCATATAAATAATAGTAATAGATATAGATATAGATATAGATATAGATATAGATATAGATATAGATATAGATATAGATATAGATATAGATATAGATATAGATATAGATATATATATATATAGATATAGATATAGATATAGATATAGATATAGATATAGATATAGATATAGATATAGATATAGATATAGATATAGATATAGATATAGATATAGATATAGATATAGATATAGATATAGATATAGATATAGATATAGATATAGATATAGATATAGATATAGATATAGATATAGATATAGATATAGATATAGATATAGATATAGATATAGATATAGATATAGATATAGATATAGATATAGATATAGATATAGATATAGATATAGATATAGATATAGATATAGATATAGATATAGATATAGATATAGATATAGATATAGATATAGATATAGATATAGATATAGATATAGATATAGATATAGATATAGATATAGATATAGATATAGATATAGATATAGATATAGGTATAGATATAGATATAGATATAGATATAGATATAGATATAGATATAGATATAGATATAGATATAGATATAGATATAGATATAGATATAGATATAGATATGGATATGGACATAGATATGGATATGGACATAGATACAGATATAGATATAGATATGGATATAGATATAGATATGGATATAGATATAGATGTAGATATAGATATAAGACTTAGGTAAAGAAAGAGATATAGATAAATATGTTATATATGCATGTGAATGCAGACTTAAATACTCTAAGGGTATTTTGATTTCGGTTAACTGACATCAAATTTGCTATCTTGTTTGTTGGAAAACTTGTACGGAAGGCTTTTAATTAGCGCCTACCTCCTAGGTCCCAGAGCGCATTACGCATACGCCGCGTTGGCTGCTGCTACAGACGTTGTCGGTGCGGCTGCTCGTGTAATGTTGGCGCGTTTGTCGCGTTGTCAGTGCCGATGGGCGGCTCGAGCACGATTTTAATTAATTAGACTTTTATGAGGCGTGCCTGCATCTGGGCGTCGGGTTAAAGTCCAGTTATTGTTTTTGGCTTAATAAGCGACTTTGTGCGCGCTTTGAGCTTTACACCAGCAATAGATTTAGCATACAAACATCCACACACACGCATTCATACATATACGTACCCATATAAAAATGTAGTCTTATTTGTTGTTGGTACGATGACATTTTGGTAGACATGTCCAAAAGGTCATGTTCGTTGTGTGGTAATGAAAATTGTGGTCGCATTATGCTCATTATTTGGCATAATTGCAGTCAGGATATGCGTTTATGCTCAGAGATTACTTTTTGTGGCCAGCCGTTGACCAGTGGAAGCACCAACGGCAACAGCAATAACAACAACAACAGCGGCACAACAACAAAAACAAAGCGCACATAATGTAATGTCAGTGAGCTGAATGCCCATAATAAAAGCCAGACGATGTCGCATTTGTATAAAGAAATAAAATAATTCCCACCATTCTTTGTGTGTATTGCCATTGTTGGGGTCTCGGACTCTCAGTTCTATTGAAGCTCTTGATGTTGCCGAGCAAATTAATTTTCACTTCTATCGGTATTTTTTGTTCCAGAACATATTTGGAGTTGTTTCCCTTTATATAAGTTGGTGCACCACTTTGGAGTCTGCGGCTTTGCCGACTTTGTTAGCAACATTTGCTGTGGTTATGCAAGCAATTTTCCAGCTATGTACACTAGACTGTGAGCTGTACAGAATTATTTGGGGACTTCAAATTTGGCTTAAATGAAATGTGATGATCAAAAGTCACAAAGTTTAAATTAAGTTAAAAAATATTTTATATCTTTTTGACAATTATAATATATTCACATTTACATTATTATAAATATTCAACTCGCTAGTCAGAGGACACATTAGACTGTCTAGCTTATAAGTACTTTACGTACATACATCAAAGAGTAAAACATAAATGAAATCTATATAAAAATTCTTTTCAAATTCATAAAAATGATTTTTAAATAATAATTAAAATGCACGCAAGAATTATGCATTGTGGAAATAAAAAAAACTTTTGCTTACCATAAAGAAAGGGGAATAAAAATAAAAGAAATTATTGTTATTATTATTATGCATTATGCTGGCAGCAACAAAAGAAATGAAAACGCGAACCAAGCACCGGCTCAAAGCTATTGCATAGAGACAGAGTTATAAAAAACCAACAACAACAACAAAAACAACAACCACAATAGCAAGAGCGGCAACAACAATGTGGCAAAGAAGTAATCCGCTTGTTAAAAATAAACGAAAATAAAACGTAGCAAAACAAGGCGGAGCAACTGGAGTAGGAGCGAGGAAGGATCAAGAGGCAGGCGACCTGGGGGGCAAGAGCGGGTGGCAGCGCACAAAACATAATCATCATAAACCGGAAATATCCCGACGGCGAAACATCCGCACATAAATTTCTTAAATAGTCTACAATTTTTCGTTGCCGTTCGGCATTTGCCGTTTGCCATTTGCCGTGTTGTTACTTATTGTTTGTTATTGTTGTTGCCGCTGATGTTGTTGTATCTCGTGTAAATACATTTAAGTATTTGCTGCCCTCCTACGACGCGTCATGTCTCGGCGTTCGAATACAAACTCAAACGCAAAACTTGGCCAACTGCAATAAACACACAAATTAACCCCTAATACCAACAAACGAAGCACCCAAATGACAATTTGCCGGGATGACCGTCCAGCGTTCTAAGCAGTTAATGTGGTTGTTGTAGCTGTAACAACAATAACAACAACAACTCACAACAGCACAACTCACATAAATAAAATATTACAATTTTAATTTGTCTCTTATCCCAAAGGAGCATAGAGTGCCATGAGCTTAGCACTGAGCTCCTGATTCATTGGGGCGCGTTGTGTGGTCTGAGTAGCTCCTTTCTATCCTTCCTCCAGCTTTAATTTCATTCATAAATAGCCTAAATGTCCGCAGTCTCATATATACTTAGCCCTGTTTATTTGTTTAATGATCACATTATACCCAGCAGCCAAGCATAAATCAAATAAGATATGAATAATTGCGGAGTCCGCTGACAGCGTTTACATGACTTTCCTTGGAAAAAAAGGGGTAAACATTATCTAATTATGACCAGGTACATAGGCAGCACTTGGATTAAATTAGGCTTAATCCTTGGCTAAAGTTCTGATAATTGCGTATCTCTATTTGTCAGCTTAATTGTCAGAAAGAGGATGTTAGTAGTCTAATATTCTTAACACATTCCATCAAATGACTTGAAGACTATAGCTGCAATATTCTCTTTATTTCGCTTTTAATTCATTGACACTTAGCAGTTTATAATTTTTCCTGCCATTTAATTAACTCCAATTTCATTTTATTTTTTGTTTTACTTCATACTCGTTCTTTCACTAATTTAATAAATTCTTTTCTCTCATCCTTGTTCGTTGCCAACTGGTCGACTCTTGCACTCAAAATTAACTCCTTTTATTTGATTTTCTTTTGTTACGCTTGCCACTTCACTGTCTCAGGCAAAATGCAGCAAACTCACTGCGTATACGCAATCTACATAGTCACTTAGTGCACTATGCCAAAATAGCAGACGCGCTAAAAGATGCGATTCCACTTGGCACGCGCTCGACTCGACTCAACTCAACTCAACTCGGTCATGGCCTGCAGCTGGTCTATAGCAATACCAAACAGCAACTAGAGCAACAACAGTACCTGGTACTATGGCAATATATGGCAACAAAACTCAACAGCCTTTGGGCTGTGTTGCCGTTGCCATTGCTATTGCCATTGCCGTTGCTATTGCGATTGCCTGGTCGCTATTGCTTTCACGTCGCTTTTATTATTTCACGCCATTTCAACAGCCGTGAGGCAACAAGATTATTTATGCGTTTCTCACAGTAGACGAAGTCCCAGGCACGCTTTAAAATGCCCCGGACGTGGCTCCGGACACGAACACAGACATAGTCGCGGTACTGGGATCCGTAGCCGCATCCGGTGCGGGTGGACGGGGGTCATGAGTGTGGCCAAACGCATTTTGTAGACGCGCGTGTTTGGACAGAAGTTAGCGTACTCGTACTGCCAGCCAGAATACACGTCTATTCGTTAAGCTGCAAAAGGGAAATTGGTACGCTGACACTTTATGCTGCCTACTTCGCGGTGCGGTAACAATGAGCCGAGCATCGTAACGCAACGCAGTTATTGTGATTTTTGGCAATGAATACGAAATACATACTGTCTCTTCTCCCATCTCCCTGGCTTGCTTCTCTCTCTCTCTCGCTTTCTCTTCTGCCAACTTAGAGTAGCTGCTTTCGCCGCTTTTGACAAATGGCTTCGATGATGTTTTTTATTGCACAGAGCTATCTTCTGAACTGTGTATCTATAGCTTGTGACAGCCTTATATAGCACACACACACACATATTCACATACATCTATGATACATATATGTATATAATATTTATATATATGTATGTAGCACGCATTGCGCGTACGTAAATTTCGACTGTTCATCATTTGCGTCTCGTCTGACCAAATATTTGAATTTGTTTTGTTTTGTTTTGTCAGTCTGTTGCTCTTGGTTTTGCTGTTGTTTTCTTTCTGTTTCTGTTTGTGTTGCTGTGTTTTTTTTTTATTGTTGTCATGTTGTTGCTTTGGCCGTAATGGCAGCTCGTAAAAATGTTTCATTTATGCTAAACTCATTTTTCTGCCTGCAAAATCTGTTGCCGCGCCAAAGTAATAAAAGGATTCCCTTCATTTTCTTTCTCATCTTCTATCTTCTGGAACTTGTTTCTATTTTTGTCTCTTTTCCATACTTTCCAGCTTTGCTCTTGCGCAGCCTTGAATGAATTTTTTGTGGCTTCCGCTTTCTCGGGCTCTGCTTATTTGTTAAGACCATATTACAGCAACGAGTAGGCTATGGGTCTACGACTCTACGAGTAAATATAGCAAATTTATTGGGCTACAAATTATATTTGCTTTGTTCGCAAATAATGAGTCTGTTAATGTTATGTGTTTGCATTTTGAGTGTTCATAAAATTGTTTGGGTGTGAGAGAGAGAACTGGTCTCTAAGTTGGCTATGACTGGTCTGATGGATGGATGGCTTACCTTGTGGTGCTGCATAATTACTCAATAATATGCTGCAAGATCGTAAAAGAGTAGAGGTTAGAAGGTATAGAATATAAGACAAAGACCGTCACTCGGACAGGAATCTTCTTATAGAAACAGAGCTAAGAATGAGATTAAGACAAGATAAAGCCATACCAGAATAGCAATATTTATTAAATGAATAGACTCAGGTGCATTCTACATTGTAAAAGTAAGATTGCAAATAGCAAACAAACACATTGATAGAATCAACAAAAAATGTTATAAGCAAATTAACACTTTCATAAATTCTCTTAACTTTGAAAGCGACATAAGTAGAATATTAGTAATATTACGCTCTTCTGTTTGTGCTCTTAAGTATACATCAGCTCTGTTATTTTATCATTTTCTACGTTTTGATAAGTTTGTATAATTGTCAGCTTTGTCAGATTTGTCTGGTTCGGGTTTAAAAATAGTTTTACATTAATCAGTAAAGCTAATCAAAATCTCATGCACAATAGTATAAGTTGAGAGCTGAACCAACATTTTAAAGCATTCTTGATGCATAGATTTTAATATTTGAAAATCTCAGTTTTGCCACAACCACAGCCCCACAATGAGCTTATGGGGAAGAAGTACACAAATCAGAAACCCAACAAGCTGTGCAGCAATTCGCACCCTGCCCCAGTCCCGAATGTGGCAAAGCGACGTGGACTACATAATCTCCAGCGAAGCGTTGACTAAGAGCGAGAGTGTGAGAGCATTAAAACAGAGAAGTGAGAAGGACAATTGAACTGGAGACTGGGGCGGACTTGAAGCAAGAGCTAGCAGGCGGTGTATCATTAAATGTGAGAATCCATTAAAAGCCGAAAATCAAACCGACTTTATTGAATATCAAATTAACATGTTCATAAAAATGAGCACATTAAATTAAAAGCAGCAGTCGGACAAAAAGAGAGTGAAGACGACTGAACAATGGCTATAGTGCGAAGAGAAAATAATAAAAATTAACTATCGGTCCGTAGTTGGAGTGTGCACAAATTACACATAAATAATTACAAAGTTTATGCGAAAAGTTATGTCATTCAAAATAAAACAATGACTCTATAGTTTCAAACATAAGATTCACTTTTATTAAACTGTAATTAAGCTAAATTGTTGAAAGTGTGTGTTGAAATGAAAGTTAAAAACGATAAGCATCTTCTATTTTGTGAATATCTAAAAAGCATTGCATCTGCCGAAAGCTGGATCACACTAAAAAATACTGAAAATGATCACATTTTAATGCCTGGTGAGAGGTTGCTTTGTGAGTAATTTAAATTTGTTAAATTGTTAAATCAACAACAAACGAAACGATTGTCAGAAAATTATAAACAATTTATATATATATGCAATTTAAAAATATGATCGTCAACAAATTTGTAATAAGATTAATATTGGAGTGTCAAAATCAACCTAGTTCAAAATCATAACCTATGTATTTTGAGGACTTGCAGTCTTGGTTTAAGCGACTTTATTTGCAAAATAACGCTTAGCACAATATTAAGAAATGTACGCATAAACCGAGTCAGAGTTCGCCTCTCTAAGGACATTAGTTACGTTGACATTTTATTTATTTATTAACTACGCTTAGGTGGCAAGGACGCTAAGGGCGTAGCAAGTTTTTCACAGTAGAATGGCGACAAATATCGACACTCCAACTCGGGTGTGTGTAATTAAGTGAGGCATAAATAAAATGCCTTTTTAGTATTCATCACAATTTATGCTTAGCTCTAAAAGCGTCAAGTCATATATATCTGAGTCCTGGGTGTTGCGACTGTGTCTTGTTAATATTGCATAAATAAGTGCGCCTGGCGACAGCCACAACAACAACAATAAAAACAACAAGGATTACAGCAACATGACAGTGGGCTAAAGCCCCCAGTGTTGTGCCTAGCCATCCATTTGGCCGCTGCCTCGCAGCTCATCAAATATGCAATTAAATCAGTTTCCGTTTAATTAAACCGGAAGTGCGTTGGTTTGAGCGCACACGCACACACTCACACGGTCATATTGGCTATAGATTGCTGGATCACACCGACACAACACCAATGGTTTCATCGCCGAGCAGTAGGATAACGTTGCGCATTGTGGTTTGCTTTTTAAGTGCTTCGTGGGATGCAAAATTTTTACATTTTTATGAGGTTCTTCACAATGCTTTCTTTATTTCGCAAGAAACATTTTTGCATTTTATTGAATCCAAAATGCCACGATTTGTGATTGTATTTCTCCCGATAGCTGTGTGTGTGTGCGTGTGTGTGAACTGAAAATCCAACGAAGAGAAGCATTGGTTTGTTAATGGAAACGCCAATGATTTCAGCCAAGTAAGCTGGCCAGTAGACCAGCAATTAGCTGGCCATGGCCATTTCCATTAAGCTGAAAAGTGGCTGCTTCTGATTTAAGCCCAGGCAACAACCAACTGGCTAATTAAACCACGAGAATTGCCTGCCTAGAGTAATGCCACACTCAGATGCAACAACGGCAACGACAAGAACAATAAAATTCTCGCAACTGCAGCCGGTTGTCATGCTTATTTCTTAATTATTAATTAAGAATGAAAACAAGCAAAGTAAGTAAGTTGCATGCGCGCACTTTCGCTTAACAAAAGTCTAGCGAAATTGCCACAATTTCCAGAGACGCCCGTAAGCATGCAACGAAGTCTACGTAAATTACCTACATTTTTTTCGGGACTTGCAAGTCTATCGTCTGGTTTGATAAGACAAAGCATTGGGAAATCTTTTATAAGATACGAACTAAATTGTGAATATTATTTTTATAACTTTTTTAAAAAATTAAAACTAATCTTTAGGAACTGTCCTATATAGAAATTGTCAACAGAAAACTCAAAATTAAAAGAGTTCTCAAATAAAAAATATTAAAATTCGCATATTATATTTTCATTGAATATTTTCAGTTGATTTTTGATCTTATAATTCTTTTCGAATTTCAAAAATTGCCGACATCATTATTGGGAAAATTTTAGCAACGAACTTTTACAAGGTGTTGGAAGCGTATTAGCAACTTCGTAGATTCACCTATTTCTTGCTTATTGTTTGCTATTCAACAACTTGGTTGCGTCGTTAAGGCATTTGTAAAATAACTGTGCCACTAGTATGTATACATACAGTCATACATATATACATACACTTATTCATTGCATACTGGTATATCTTGCTATTATCCAGCATCGTCAACGACAGCCAACGACAACAATGAAGACGACGAAGATGATGAAGATGCTGAAGATGCTAAGGATAATGAAGCTGATGATGATGTGGGCGATGCGCATCGTTGCCATAAGTTAATTTGCGTCTCATATATGCATGTGTGTCAGACTCTCTATATGTGTATGCGAGTGTGCTGTTTTTGCATTAAGCTTGAAAATTTAAACGCCCCAAGAGATACATGCATCTTCAACTGCCTAGCAAGAACGAGTATCCCGGCTGAATCTGCAGCTGTCTCTACTTATAGATGTAGTAATTAGCATGAGCATAAATTTAAACATTTTTCTACACTACACGCACACAAAGAGACTCTATACTGTAGCTAATTGAAACAAATGCATATTTAATAGAATGCCATAACTGTTAATATGCCACATGTCAATAAAGCAAACGCCGAATGGCCTAATAATTGATTTTGGGTATTTATCATTCAAATTACTGATAATTGTCAACTAACTATGCTAAGGAATTTATCAATGCCCTCTCAGTTTAAATGCCTGTACATATTTGATTATATGATTGATGAACATTTTCTTAAGGGCACTAAAATTTGATGGGTTTACCAGTTGTAATTTAGGGTCTATTGAACTCATTTTTTCGAGTACGTCTAGGAAAATTGTTCAAGCAATTATGCTTCGCATGATAACTGCGGCCAGTTACGAGTACGAAAGCCAACTACTAAATAGAGCCCATCCTCATTATGGGAATGTCTGGAAGCACTTTGAATCTGACATATGTTGTATGAAGGGTGCTCCCAGTGTTCCCATTAGTAAATGATGTTGTAAGGCTTCAATCATGCACACCATCGGTCAGTTGGATTGGGAGGTTCCAGGAAACAATTAAGACCCATAAACGCCAACAAGTGAATGAATTGTTTGCTAAGAATGAAATATATTTCCAAAGTTTATCACAAATTTATCGAAAATTAGTTGAATTTAATTTTGAGAACATTCCCTGATTGTCTGCGCGCACACAGTGAGAGCAAAGAACTTTCTCCACTCATTCGTTTCTTCTATTTTTCTTCAATTTTAATTATAAAACTTTTCATTTCGCTACGCTGTGCCTTAGTTTGGGTTGGAATGGAGTCCTGCCACGGGTCTATGCTTGATTACAGGGCGTGCTTATGCGCTGATTGCTTGGCTATGAATTCCGCATCCCTCCTCCTCCTCTTCTTACTCGCCAAACCTATTTCCCCTATTCACCATCTCTCTTTTTATCAAGACCACACACACACATATATAGCAATAGAGCCTGACTCTGCCATCATTATTGAGCAATGGCTCTTTACTTTTTGTTTGATTTCGCTTTTGTTTTGTATTGTGCTCGCATAGTTGTCCTTTTTGTTATTAATTTTCTTTTGTTCAAAGTTTTTTTTTTTGGTTCTCTTGGACCATTTGCAACCTTTATCATTTGACCAGAAAGTATTTCGGCGATGTTTTTATTACTTTATAAATACTTGTTCGCCCACGATTATTTGCGCAATGCCACAAGAAATACTTTTAACAATCATCATAATGGATTTCATGACTGATTGCGCCAAAGGGCTTGCTACATTTTTACCTTTTTAGTCTCAACTTTATAGATAGAACCTTATTTCGTCTCTGGCATGACTGGCATTCCGGCGGCTTATTGATGCTCTCTCAAGTTTAATTTGCCAAATTAATTTGACAAAAATAATGGCTACCTTTCGCTCCTTCTTTAACCCCCTTTAAAAATATGCAGGCAAAATATATATGTATGTATGAGAAATTTCTTAAATAAAGCCAGCTTGGAAAATTTGCATATGTTATGGAAAATATGCTGAATTTTGTAGTGCGGTTGTTTTTTGTACCGACAGTCGGACAGGCCGACATACTGGCAAAGAGTTGACAACGTCCGCTGAGACAGAGACAGCTGTTAAAACCACATACATATATGTCAGAGTGAGACAACTGCTGCAGGAGCAGACGACGAATTACAATTATGATGACACAAATTGGTTATGTTTTGCGTATGTGTTTTTGTTCCTGGGGCTCCAATGTGTACTCTCCTCATATTTTGGGCTGCTTTTCCATTTTTTTTTTCATTTTTTTTTGTCTTGTTACAAACCGACAACCCACAATGTCAGGCTACCTAGAGACAGGACACATGGCATATCAGGCTTGTCATCATTCTCGTTGCTTTTCTGTGTTATTTTATTTGCCTTGTTTCAAAATATGTATGCAGTCCAAACGAGCTTTTTCGTGCTGGTGTGTGTGTTTTGAATACCTTGCACACTTGTAGTGAATTAAAGCTTGCAAAGTTCCCAACGAAACCAGACTTTTAAGACACGTCTAGGAGAGTATCTAGCCAGACGCACTCCCTCGACTTGAGATTTGTTTCCTTTTCTTTTCGGGTTGGCCAAAGTAAATAAAAACAAAATCGTAAAAATCATAAAGTATAATGCTTAAATATTTATGCAAAGTTGCTAGCTTACCGTCTAGCTGCTGGCCAACGTCAGGTTACAATATGCCTACAAAATGCTGGCCCAAAAAGGCATAAAACATGAAATAACATATAATATAAAATCAAGTCATAAAGTTGTTGCCATTACATTGCGCAATATATTATGTCTGTATGTCAACGGACCATGTTAGGGTTATGCTCACAAGCCAAACATCTGGGCAGAGGTCACATGGGAGATTCAGGGAAAATAATTGGAACAAATTTGATTGTGATTGGATCAAGTTTAACGCGACCACCTTCCCAGATTTAAGAAAAGTTGATCAATTTTACTGAAAATTTTAACGAAACAAAACAAATACTCGTAGAAAGAAACACATCCTTGTTATTCGCTTATCAGTTACTTACTTTTTTCTTAGTTATTGCTAATAGCCACTGGCAATGGAGGCTCAAGTCCCGCTGGAAGCATCATTTAAGCGCTAGCTCAGGTATTTAAGAATAGAGCTATAACAACCTCCCCTCAACGTTTGCACCTGCTGGCTGCAAAATACTAGCAGTAACTACAAGAACAGCAACAAAAGCACAGGCGGAAAACATAAATAATATTGTTGCTGTTTCAAAATAAATTTCTGTGTTGTTCTTATTCTTCTTGACTGCCTCATACGTGCAGGGGGCAAGCAACAATTGAAAATTGTTTACGCTGCCAACGTACAGCTTTTGCCTTTGGCAACAAGAAAATAAGATAAAGAGGCAGAAGAAGAAGAGGCAGAAGCAGACATTAACTTATTAAATTATTGTTTCGACCATAATTTCAACGACACTAAAATTAAAAAACCATTACCCAGCCAAGAGCATTATAACGCGAGTATTTGCTAAAAGGACCAAATGGAGCAAGACAGCAACAACAGCAACCACATAGCAACAACAATGGCCACAGCCATCCTGCCGGCAATGGCTGGAGAAATATATTTCCGCTTAATTTATTAACGATTTTTGTTAGCTATAAACTTTGCATGTATCTCTGTGTCTGTGTGTTTGTGCCACGCACACTAAGTGATTTTTATCTAAGACACAGAAGGTGGTGTCGCTTCTATTCGGCTCTTCTTTTTTTACGATTTGCACATAATTATAATTGAAATTGCGAAGCATTGAGACCGCCTCCTGCCTCCGTCTGCCGCCCTCTATTCGAGTGCCAATAAATAATAGAATCAAGTCATAAACTGATAAATGATGTGCCAGGACGAGATGCGTCCTTGAACCTTATGCCCCCTCGCAGTGTAATAAACAAAGTTAATCATTTAGGATAATTGAAATTTTTACGAGACACTCAATGTTATATATCTATGTACGTATGTGTTTGTGTGTGTAAGCTTCTTGCTTTTGCCAGTCTCATTCTTTGGGCTTTTTTCGGCAGGTAACTTTTGGGCCTCATAAGCGGGATTGTTGGCCTGTTGTAAATGTTATTTATAGATACAAACTGTTGATTGGAATTATGTAAAACATAAAAGTGCTAAACAATGCTGATATCCGGCAAACCGGCGCAATAAACAAGACACACTCACATCAAAGGCACAAAATGAGGCAGAAGAATGGCTATCGTCTACACTGCCAAACATAAATTATGAGACAGAGGTATATTGCTAAGGTGTAAGTAACTTAGGAGTAAGGATATTATGACGCTTCGATTGAAGTTTCTAAAAGTCTGCTTACTTCAAATTACGCCAAGAAGAATTGAAAATATATGAGCAAGTAATTGCAGTGATCTAACCAGAGAGTCGCATAAAAAATGTAGGAACTACAATTTGCAAAAAATGTTGGCACAAAGCTTACTACACATTCTTTTGAGAGTATTTTACTTTTCGACTTTCATCGCAATAAAAGTAGCTTGGCCATTGTTTTATGCCATGGACATGTGTGTTGCTGCATTTGCTGCTGGCAAAATACATTAAAATTAAATATTAAATTTAAGTGCATCATAAAAAGAAAACAATGAACCTTGACAGACCAGTCCAAAATGACAGACAGTCAGAAGCTAAGCCATTAAACTGGATGGGAAAGTTACCTGCTAAAGTGTTGACGCTTCAATTTTCATACAATAGAAATTGATAAATGCGACGCTAAAGCCAACTGACAATATGTTAAACAAAATGGGGGCCATGGGGAGAATAGCAATAAAAATTGCAGCACCACCCGTCAGGAAGAGCATCTGGTGGAATGAAGAGAGTGGGGGAGGCAGGCAGGAAAGGGGATGCCACAAAAGCTGCTGCTTCTGTTGCACTAGCGACGACATCTCGTAATGCCGCACTCGCACTTGTCAGCCTAAAAGATGTGTTACTCTGGCCTTGTCGTGGTGAGATTGGGGCGGATGGGAAGTTAACACAGATTTTACAACCCTTAGGTATTGGTGTCGATCAAACCAATTTGAATGCCCCTGTATGCTTTTGTGTGTGTGTGTGTGAATGAGTGCCGGTGTGTGTGCCCAATGCAATTGAGGTCATGTCCATGCGGCATTCATTGTCGTTGATATTGGTGACGTCGATGGCGACGTCAGGCAAAGCATTAACTCGGCATTTGTTTCAAGCTGACACCAACGAATAGCAGAAGGATGAGAAGGCAGAAGAGGAAGAGAAGGGATGCCAAGGGACAAAGAGGTGTTTGGGAGATAACACTGCTCGACAGATATCGCAAAGTTGAGCCGAGAGTTGCGACATATTGAAAATCATTGCCGGCGCACAAACACGCTGAAAGCAAAATTTAAAAAAAAAACAAATGGATAAACAGAGAGAGAGAAGAAAAGCGAGAGAGAGACGAAGGTAGGGAAAGAGACCAAAGATGAGAGGGAAATGTTTGGAAATACAAACGGCATTGGCATCCATTTTTATTCGACTCTGTTTTCATGTGTGCGTGTCTGTGTGTGTGTGTGGACATGAAGAAATTTTTATTACATTGAAAATTTGCATTCAATATTTAAGTCAAATGGTCGGTCGGTTGGTTGGTCGAAATAACGGCTGAATAGCTCTCTCAGAGTTTTTCCTAAGCATTGCAAGGGCTCTGATGTGATCGACTTGGCAGTCCTGACAGCCTAAGGCCACGGGCAAATGACAGTTCCTACTTACCAAAAGACGTTTCTCTGACATATTCGGAATAGATTTGTTGTTCAACTAAATATGCGCAAGGTAAGCTTTTATATGTGTGTATCTGTGTGTAGGAAATACACGTATGAGTGATATTACATTTACATTTATATTTAACCATTAATCCATTTGCTACTTTGAGATGTAAAGGAAAAGTATTGTTAAATAAATTATTCTTTAAATTGTATAACCAAACTAAGTCAATCTATTATATGAAATTTTAACAATTATTTCTTTGAATTCTTATACTAAAAAACATGCCTTATTTAATTATTAATTATTTGTTCATATTTTTTTTAGACTTTCAAACAGCTGGCTTAGAGTGATATTAAGCTGAAAATGTTAGTTGGAACAGGCCTGAATAGGTCTTTGTTCTTTCAGCACTTCGCTTGAATTCGGATGACTTAAAAGAGAATATTTTCCAGTCAACTAAGCTGAGAATTTAAGCAGTAGAAAGGGGAGAAGATAGTCAGCGATGTCGCCTCGGCATGCGGACCATGCACAGAATGGCGTTTGCCTCCTTTTGGATATCCTTGGCGCATTAAGCAACAACTGGCGGCCTACTTTGGCGACCGCTGCCGACACAGTAAGCGAGATAAATGTATGCCCAATGCTGATGTGCATGCAAATCTAAATTTTTAGGGCGATTTTCAAGAGTTTTCCTCTATTTGTACACTGGGATGGGTAGACAGATGTCAAGACAGCAGACAGCATCTTGTGTACTCGCTTATGTATGTATTTACATATATATACATATACATATATATATGAGTGTGTGTGGTTGTGGCTATAGCATATGTGGCTCGCCATTACAATGCCAAGCAACATGAGCGCATTACAGGCACTACAACGCCAAAGATGTGGCAAAAGACGAGCGAAAATAAATGAAAGTTTATGTTATAAAATGCCAAAGTGTGGCACACAATCTATTGGCAAAAAGGCAGCAGCAGCATCCATAACAACAACAAAAGCGAGAGGGAGAAAGAAAATAAAAAAGAGTAGGCCAACGGTGGGCGCTGTTGTAGTTGTTGCCAACAGGCATAAAATAGCGCATATAAGATAAAGGATATTTGTATGTGTCCATGTGTAAGTGTGTTCCAGCACGAAAATGTAGCAAAAGTCAACATATGGCGTTAAAGATGCGAACGTGCAGCGAATCCTTGAAGTTTTCACAATAATTTTCTGGATTTCTTTTTTCACGCCCTCTCTTAGTACTTGCTCTAATTTAGCAGCTGCTTCTGCCCTTAAGCACTGCATATTAGCATTAGTTTTGCAACAGACGAGGACATTTAATTTTGTTACCAACTGTTACCTCACAGCCCTCGAACTTTTCCTGACCCCTCGCATGCCAAATAGCGACACAGAGAATAACTTGAAATGAAATTGCCACAAATATTTACATGGCATTGCAAATAGAATTGGAACTCGGATTACAAAAGAGCTGAGGTCGACTACTAAAATATTGATTGATATGTGCAATGGTCGATATAAAACATTTTTGAGCATTTTATTGCACAATGGTAAACAGCAATATTGTGTCCGAACACTTTCCTGAATCTGGACTGAAAATATGAAAAATATCAAAATAAATAAATACTGAATCGAGACGACTTTAAAGACATTGAAATACACTTGTCGATCGTTCCTATATCTTTTGTTTTAGGTATTCTTGATTGTTTATATCTTTTCTTTTAGGTATTCTTGATTGTTTACCAGTTTTTTAAGCACATATGGATCAAATGATATAAAAAAAAAAAATTCTTTCTCTCAACTCATTTTTTGACTAAAATTCATTACATTTACATTTATTTTTCTCTTTTTTTTAAAAACAAATATCTATCAAAATGTATTTAAATTTATTCTACATCAATTTGTATAAGTGTCCCCAGGCGTCAAAACAAGCTATATGACATTTTATTCATGCCCAACATAAGGGTACAAAATAAACGAATGACGATCAAGGTTGAGTAGTTTTGCAGTCAAACGAATTTATGGACCAAAAGTTTAATTTGGAATATTATTGAACATTTAATAAATCTGTAACAAATAATCGGAAAAACGTGGAGTAAATTTGATATTTATTTTGAGCTCAATATTTAAAAAATATTAATATAAAAATTATAATAATAGAATAAAAAATTTCCCTGAAGTTTAAGCTATTTTGGTATTTTAATGGAATTTTAAATGCATTTTTGAATGCCCAATGATAAACTCTGTTCGTGATTTCTATGTGAGTTTGATGGTGAGTATGAGTGTGGCATGTTTGACCGGATTCAGAGGTAAGTCGCCACCTTGTCTCCTCCTTATGTGTCACTCACCGTTGCCTGCTGTCATCTGCATTTTATCAATAAACGTTAATGGAAACCTATGAACTTCAACTGGAAGCAAAACAATCAACTGTTTCGACTGGAGATTACGGTCAGCCAGGTAAGGCTAATCAATTGACTATTTGTAGTGCTTTGCACATTCGCAACAAATTGCTTCTAGTAGAAGAGAGTTCATCCAAATGAAAATACATGCTGCACATTCTGCAATTCTCGTGCTTCTAATATTTTTCTCTTATCGTACTAGTGTATTATAAAATCGTATCAAATTTATCAGGTTCGATAAAAACCGTGGTAAAGTATTTGAAAGTTCATTTCGATTCAACCTTTATCTGCATGGATAACTTCAAACCTACATATTAAGTTTTACATCTTTTGGTCTTATAGTTTTGGAATCAGGAGCTCCTTCTTAACTTGACGGATAAAGTATTGTATAAAAGCTAAATCATTTGGGTAAAGTGTATTGGGAACGAAGTAAAAATAATCAGAAAATGATAAGTAATTTTGATGTTCATTCTTCTGACTCAAATTTTTAACTGGAATAAACATCTTTAATTTTAGATTTCGAATTGAAATGAAATGATCTTAACTTTAGCAAAATCACAAAGACGTGAATGAGCTAGAAAAATTTATTTTCAGTCGGCTTTCTATGGAATTTTTTATACTAATTGCAATTAATTGAGGCAAAGGCAGAGCTAGATGCCACACGAAGGCATTTTGAAGACAAATTCGAATCACATGACAACAATACGGCAATAAACGAATTTTCGTTATACCAATACGAGTTGGCCGAAATACCCCAATCACACTGGCCCAACGTGCCCAAATGGGAGGCAAACTGCGTGGAACCACATGCAATTTTGTTTTCGGGGTAAACTGCCACTACCACGTACCGCTGCAGCTGTTGCAAATGAAACTGTGTGTGGCAATAAGCTGGGGCAGGTCCAAGCGGGCAGAGGTGTTGGCCACATGGGACCCAGGCTGGCGTTGCTATTTGTATTTTGTTACAGGACATGTTGTCATTGGGCATCTCCTCAGAGCACGGTTAGAAGGGAACACGAGAGGGGATGATAGAGAGAACGGAAAGGATAAGCAGATATTGCTGTCTGCAGGCTGAAAATATTATTGAAAATTGTCTATGCTAAAAATTGATAACTGCAGCTAGCATTTGCACATTTAGGTTCGGTATTTGGTCAGGGCCAGGACATTCACTGTCATGCCTGAGGCCTATACACTCACAAAGAGAGGGAGACAGAAACATACTCTCTTCCATAGCAAATTATTGAATTTCCGCGCCAACAACTGGGTCTTGTTGAGAATTGTTTAAATTTCGGCTCAATTATAATACCTTTGCCTAGCTAATTAGCTATTTGATTTGCCATATAGTCGACTCATAGTTGTCGCACACTTTTAAGTATTAATTATCTTTGGATTCGATTTGTTGCTCAAGCATTCTGAGTAAGTTTAGCCAATCTTATCAGCAGTTAACTGGCCAGCTTGCCCGTCTTGCCAATCAGTTTTCAGTCTTTGTCTGCTGTCGGCGAGCTCAACATGTCGTCGTGGGCGGTCTCCAATACTGAATTATGCGATTGCTCTGCCAACTCTAGTCGACCTGAAAGTTCCCGGCAGAGGCGTCTGCTGCGACTCGCCTGGCACACGTTTTCCTCCAAGATCCAGCAAATCGGCGACTTCCTGAGACGCGAAACAAATAAACCGCTGCCCAAGGAATTGCGTCGATCGTTGCGTATGAATAAATCGGCAAAGCGGAAGGGCTATCAGAATTATGAGACCGACGCAGATAAAAAGTAAGTATATTAATCAGATAAGCCAGCTGTTATTATATAGCTCAGAGCCTCAAGGTGTCTTAATATATAGTTTTACGTTGCTTTTCAGACGCATCACCGATTATTTGAATCAGCCCATCAATATTTCAATACGTGTTGGCCCTGCCTTTGACTATAGACCATCGAATTTCTAGTAAAATATAATATAAATCACCATATGTTTATTATCAAATAGGATAGCTCAATAATAATAATTTTAATAATAAATAATCAAGTAAAGACGCTGTAATAGTGCTCGACTATAAGATATGCTACAAACAAATTTTAACTTCATGGTGCATACCACGCTTTCCTCTACGTGTAACACACTTTTCACAAGCTTTATATACCCTCGACCAAGGTATAAAATAAAATAAAAAAAACTTTACTTGAATAAGCTTACTTTATTATATTGAAGACGCACATCGCAAGTAACTAAATTGTTCTAAAAAACTTTTGTGCTTTTAGTGCGCTTAAATTTTAGTACTTTTTTATTCTGGACACTATGGTGTGCTTTAAAGTTCGCACAGAGCTTGGGTAAAGCTTTATAAAGCACATGCACGGGCTGGTACTTCTCTTTGCTTAGTCAGAAGGAACTCTTAATGCATGTGCCCTTGTGCTCTAAAGTTTACAGTTGTTTGCATCTCTCTTAGATTCGCCCACACAAGAGTTTATTGAACCGCTCACAACAAGTGGACGGGACAGCATACGCTACCTTTGTCAAGCATATTAAATACTAAAAAACCGTTGAGTAAACCGCAAATCAAAATTAAATTAACAAATTTTTTTTTTGGAATATCCACATTTTTTGTTTATACTGCAAGACAAAATTTGAGAAAGTATAAAATTTGTGGTGGTGCTCACGATGAAAAGCGTTTAGAGGTACATAAAGTCGAAATGGCTGTATGTTTTTTCTTTCAGTAGCTCCAGCTGACAAATCTCTCTCTCTCTCTTATCTTCTCTCTCTCTCTTTCTGTCTCTCTTTTCTATGGCCGCACATGCGAAACTATGGACATAAAGCACAGAGTAAAACGTAGTCTCCCCATTTTTATACCAGCTTAGTGTGAAAAACGTGTTCGACGCGAAAATGACATTGATAGTGAAAATTCAGTGAAGTGCATAAGCTTTATCGCTAATCAAAAACTAAAAACCCGAAAAAATCAACAAAATTATTATGCAAAAATATTGTTCCACATGAACGCAAATTTCAATTGAACATTTTAATTTTATTAAAAAGCAATTGCAAAATATAAACGAAAAGTTAGTTAGGAGCAATATGAATATAATCTCTACGCTTGTCTTTATTCTGGTGGCATTCTATAAATTCTTCAAGAAATTCTTGTAAGTCTATTACCTAATGCCCCATTACTTACGAGGATTGGGCCGCGTCGCTTTTTAACCTGCGCCCAGCAATGAAATTTATTGATAAAACAAAAGGCGCAAAACACGCTACAAACAACAAGCAACTACAGAAACTACAATTTGCATGACATTGCCTTCTTCCTCTTTCCTGGTATTCCCCTTTCCCCTCTCCAACCATTCCAATTTTAATTTGTTTACTTTGTGCAAGAGTGTGTGTGTTTAATTTTTAGTGTTTACAAAAATAATTTTGACTTGTGTTTCAATGCGAGTGAGAGAGCAGCTAAACAGCAAATATCAAAGAGTGTGAGTGAGAGCATTAAAAATGGGAGAGAAATACTCGCTCTCTCTTACTCTCACTTACTCTTACTCTCTTTGTTGTGCCATCAAACGGTTTGTTTGGGTTTGAGGCAGCTAGCAAATTGGATGCCATTCAGCCCCGCTTTTCTCCCCGCGCATGTGTGACCCCCACCCATCGACCATATGAAGCACTTTCGTAAATGGAATTTGCCCAAGTGATGACAACAGAAATGGCCTTTTAATTACTATAACGGCCCTTTGTGTAACGCTCTTCCCGTGTGTCTACAAAAGGCCTACGAGTATGTCTTGGCATTGGGGGCGTTGTCAGTGTTATTTAATACGCATATCAAACACAAAAGATCTGATTATTGTTAAGTATGTTTATATGGAAATGGGTCCTTTTGTTATGTTTGCAGTTGACTGAACTTTTCTTAGATTTCCAAATTAATACTCTTAGGTTAATTGACTAACAACACAGAGGGTGTGTAATGAGTATATCTTTTAAATATTAGTTGTATTTTTTAATTTAATTTACAATAGTAAATCTAAATGTTTTTAAAAGTTTCAAATTATAATCCTTAAATTTAGTTGAATTTTATTTATTTTTGATTAAATTTCGAGTTTTTGAAAAATGTTTCTAAATTTAAATTTTATGTTCTTCATATTCTATTAGTATCTAGTATTATTTTTAAAGTAATAAATATGTGCCATCTTTTTTCGATTCACTAATGAGTGTTTTCCGACCATTCGATTACAGTCTTGCCGAATAAATGTACATAACTTACCTACCCCAAGTCCATTTATAATTTTTGATTAAAAATCCATCGAGAGAACCACATAAATCCGAGTGAGCCATTATGACAAAAATTAAATTTCTGATACCTAGTAATTAGTAATAAAGTACCAGTTCTCCAGTCTGATGAGTGCTACCAGAAATTGCTTTCAGTGATAAGTGCACACAGCTCAAATTCCAATAGACAGTAAGCATACACATATTAGTATATATGTATGTATAAGTAAACGTATAGCCTGTACAATGGCACGCTTAGTTGCCCAAATTGATAAGGCAGACAGCGGTCCGTCTACGTAAACCAAATCCAATCACAGCAGAGCGGACATATGTACATCTGCACTGTATATATATTTACATATATGTATATACGAATATACGTATGACTATTACAGACTATTGCGATAGTAAGATAAAAATAAATTTATTTGACGTACTTTAATACCCAAGAACTTCAACAAGGCCGTCAGTAATTCGATTATCTTATCTGAATGGCTAGACCACTGACTGTGAGCAATATAATCGTAAAACCATTGAAAGCACGTCTAATCAGCGCTCCAGACCCAATACCCTTGATATATTCGCATTAAGTTAGTTAGAGCGCCCGATTGTCAGACAGCCATTTACTCGGCTAGTCGAGTAGTGCTAGACTTTGACAATTTACGGCGCATTAGCAACCGCTCCAAACTAATGCAATCCAATTTTATCATGATTTTAAAGTCACTTTTTACGGGCTTATCACAACTATTGATCCTCTACACGTCTTATAAATATGCAATTTTATGGCGATTCTTTATAATGCTTCTGAAAAATTCCAAGCGTAAAATTTCGAGTACATATCCCATGAATTTGTAGTTTCAGACACGACAAGCACCAGCCAAGAATTGTTATCAAAAGTGTGTGGCATGACCTACTGCGACTGTCTGTCGATTAGTAATAGCATTATATGATTATTACAGCCGTTGTGCTAGATAAAACAAGTTTTCTCTGCAATTTTATGAAGTCTCCAGGTACTTCCCTAAACTCAACCATATTTTAAGCAAATTACTTCTAAGAACTAATGACTTAAGTATTTGTTTTCGCTTAACTCTTACAGGTTCTGTAAGATCAATTTATTGAATCGAATACTAATGAGCTTTTAGTTGGTTGCCGTAAGAGAGGAAGATAATTATAAAGAAAGAGAGTGGTGACAGAGAGAGAGATCTGTAAATATAGTACATTGGGCGCTATTAGATTGTGCAATATTCTCTCAGATCACATCAAGTCTTCGGGGTTCCCGGGCGAGAAGAGAGAGTGCTGCTCTCCATCTTATAACATAACTGTGTCCTTATCAGCTAGTCATTGTGGCGAGCCAAGAGAACACTTTGTATTGTTCAATGCCGCGCTATAAATGGCGCAAAGCAACAATTGTCGTCTTTAGTTCTTTGTGGTTTGACAACGCGATTGAATCGCCGGCAATACGCTGAATTTACGTAGGGCCTTGAATAAGCCAATTCGAATACTGTACTATGTTTCGGAATAGTCAACTGTTTTGTGCATTTTAATACCATTTTTGGATAATGTTTTGTGGCGTGGGGCAGGCTTAAAAATGGTGAGTTTAAGACCACATCCTATGTAAGCCAAACCAGCTGCCTGAACCAGAACCACTTGCAATGCCTTACGATCCTCACAGAGTGCAAATAATCGCACAAGTAGTAGCTTTTATACTGTATCTTTAGGCGGACAATTTCAGTCTACGCCGGTACCGAACCAGTTATTTCCAAATCGCGATATGTGTGCCGGACCGACCATGTGTCCCAATGCTGCTGTTGTATAACGAAATCTCCCCTGGTAATCGCAAAACAAAGCGTACTTATACGTACATATACGCATACTCGTACTCGTACATAGTAGAGCAGATGTTGAAATTGTATATATACTCCTATCGCTGGGAAAAGGGCAGGCATTTGTTACAATATACGTGTTGACAAGAAATAAGAAATTTCATCGAATGCTTTACTTTCAATTGGGAGTTTATTATAAACAAAAAAGATATATTACTGTAGTATAATTAAGTATTGATCATTAAATAGCTGAAGAAAAAGACGGAAATCTACAAAGGACGTGCTAAATAATCTTTATCTCATAACAATGTAGCTGACAACATTTTTAAACACTTCTACTAAAATGTTCAAACAATGTTGGAGATAAATATAAATAGGTCTCGTGATGCCTTTATAGTTTAAAGGTAGCAACAGCCTTCGTTTAAATACTTTGTTGTCGAACAATCTTCTTTTTGTTTCCACATACCGATTTCTGATAAGCTTATCAATTAGCTGACCACAAGACGTATGTGCTGAAATTACCAACATGTAGTTCAATAGAGTTAAGGACGACCGATGACCTCTGCTTTAACAGGCGCTTCACAGGCGCCCAGTTAAATGCGTCCTCCCCCACGTGAGAGTTGATTGCTCACTGCCAAGTTCATGAAACATTTCCAACATGCTATATACTCGTGAATACATATAGGAACATGTGTGTGTGAGACATATAAATAAAACTCAATGACGAGCACTGCTCTTGTTGATTTTGCTACGCTTTCCGCGCCAGCTTGCCAAAAATAAATAAAATAATGCAATTAAAGTATTATCTTCTATTAGCACCTACATATGAATAGATTCAGAACTGAGTAATACTTCTATTGAAAAGGAAATAAACCGATGAACAATAATTATAAAAGCTCAAAGGTAACATCAACTTGAGGTACGTATTGTTAAAAGAAACGGTGATTTCTATTATCAATCGGACGCTTTTCAACCAACTAAACATAAATAAATTAATATTAGAATTTTATTGACAGCCGCAAAGTATGCCACGCCTTTTACAAAACAAATAATTCGTATAACGTTTGATTTTTTTTTTGTATGCTATTTACTGGTAATCATTTTCAAGGCACTACTGTAGTAATTGTTTGCATTTGTTTTTTATTTTTTACGTAATTAGCATATTGAGGAAATAAATGTTTGCCATTTATTTTGCTCTGATAAAATAAATAAAATATAAATTAAACGAAATGCAGTTTATGTGAACTTGAATAGATGCTAATTTTGTCAGGCAAATGTGAAATTGTATGAAAAATTCATTAGCTACAATTTATTTTGGAGGCGAAAAGTGCAAGATATCAGACTCGATTATGGTGGGCAGACGACAGACGAACAGAAAGTGGGTAAGCATATAAGCTGTAACAACTGTTAAATATGATTTAATAAATTTCCATATTTTATATTATATTTGAGTTCTTTGTAAGTTTTTAAATACTGTGGGACATGTGCTTGTAATTATATGACTTACAAGTGAACTTTTCAGATTACTCGTACATAGTGTGGCAATTAATAAAACTTTAATCATTCGTCTAGTACAACAAAGTTGATTAGCTAACAAACTGTTTTTTTGCCTGAGAGATAACACTTAGTTAACTACAAATGAGATTAATCATGTAGTGAATTGTACGAGTACGAATATACCTGCGAATAAATTCATTGAGTATTAATGTTGTCAGCTGAACTTAGGGCTTAAAGTCAGAGGTCTGTCCGAGTCCATGGATGCCAATGATGATCGCCCACTTGAAGCTTATATTTGATGAAACAAAAGAAAGGCAAAGATATGGATATAGCTGAAAACAAAGCATAAATCATAACACAATTTGTAGGTAGCACATTTTATTAATATTTTTATTTGTTTTTGTTTTCTTATACTTTGTTGCTAATTGTGTGTTTTGACATTTTGGAAAGTGCGCACGCAAAATCTTGTTTGCCTTAACTAGAGGAGCGCACAACGGAGAGCCACAATATTGTTCAATTGTGACTACAACAACGACAACAACAGCTTAACAACATACGCAACAACGGTGTTCGATGCTCAATTAATGAGCGCAGAGAGGGGAGCGAGACGACGAGGCAACGAAACAACGAGTCAGCGTACACTTGATTGCCTCGATCTGGCTAGACCGAGCAAAGATATATAAATAAGGAAAAGCAACGCACGCGCGTATTAATACGTTCGATGTTCGTTCTAAACGCGCAACGGTCAATACAATAAGTAGCGCATACGCCGCGTGGCCAAGGAAAAAAGTGATCAAAGTATAACAGTCAATTCATGCACCATGGATAACCACAGTGAGAAGCAAGATCAGCGTCTTGGTCATCGCCGACAGCCCGCTCTGGGCAAGGCAATGCCTGTGACAGCATTGCTCCTCAATCTAAATCTATCGCAGATAAATAAAGCAAGTCATGCACGCGGTGCTGCTGCCGAGGATGAGGATGAGCCGCCGCCGCGTTACTTTAGCATTGCTCAGGAGCCGCAAGAGCCGCCATCGCCCAACGGCGATGACTCATCCGATCCGGGACACTACGCACAACAGCAACTATTGGGCAGCTGCGCAGATTATACGCCCTGCCTTAACTGCAACCAGACGGAGCCAGAGCATTTGACTGGTCCGAATGCGGTCATCAATGAGATGTGCCAGCGGTTGTGCAACGAGGAGTGCCGTCGTAGTTTCAGCCTGACTGGCCACAGCCAGTTGGCCACACAGGATGCACAGCTGCAACATTTGCGCAAGGATTTCCTCAAGCAATTTGAAATTGCGGAAGCGCTTGCCAAGACCTCGGCAATGACCTCGACATCACAAATGAAACAACGTCTCGCCGCACGCAAACTGGAAATGGAGCTCGAGACTCAGGCAACGACAACGGCCAGCAATGCGGTAACCTGGCTGACCACACCTAGCGACGTGGCTGACTCTACCGCTGTCTCTCCGTCTGTTGCCGCTGGAGACACGTTGCCGCCAATCGCTGATTACGAGATGCCGGCGCCTCCGCGAGATCTACTGTTGTATCTTGTGAGGTGAGATATAAATGCGAGCGAGTCATTGAGTGCCAAAACTAGTTGCTGTTGTTGTCGCTGTTGTTGTTACTGTTGCTGTTGTTGCTGCTGATAGCCAGCGGCAATTGCGTTTATAAATCAAGTTCATGGGTAACACTGACAGAGTGTCAAGTGTTCTTAAGCAATGTCCGGCCTTTGGCTTCAATCAAAAACATAACTAACCTTGCCCAATTTCTGCGAATATATATTCACGTGAACAACAGTTACAAGAGCTCTTGTTCTTATCCATAATGAGCTAGCTAGAATAATATATATTGACATCTGTTGATTATATAAAAATGGCTTACGGATAGATACTCGTATCTGTGTAGACAAATCCAGGTCTGAATCATATCTTACAAAAAATAAAATGGGGAGTATAATTTTTAAATGTAGACATACATATATTAATTGCTATAAATTCTGAAATAAAAAAATGCATTTTAGGATGACTGATAAATAATTTCCCAAACATATTAAAAGTTTTATTATAAATTTATTGTAGACTTATACTAAAAAAAATTCGATAATACACTTTATTATCAGTGAATAGCTTCTATATTTTTGCAGTTTTTTTATCGACAGACAAATATGTATATTTGGGTATTATCAAAAGAATTCCTTTGTTAACCACTTAAGCTGCGTTAAATTTGAAAATATTTATTTCAATTATATGCAAATTATTTTTTAGTGCATTGCGTAATTTTGCTCATTAAATAAAGCATATCTAGCTTCAAATGGGTGGAAGATCATTTTTCAATTGTTAAGTCTCTAAGCAAAGAGAAACATCTTGAGTTGTAAATCTACTGTGTAATGTTGTTGATATTATCTATTCTTTCAGTGCAGCAATAGCTGCGTGTCTTAACTTAAAATATTTAAAATTGATTGGGATTTTGGGAGCTGAGCACGTAGTTAATGATTGTGCTGTCATATTTTTGCTCTTATAGTGTCATCTGTGGTGCATTGCAAGTGGTTCAATATGTAGAAACCCCTTAGCTAATTCCGACTAATGCTTAACCTTTGCAACTCTACCGTTCTAGGAAAAACAGCTTGAACCGCGTCTCTTTGACATTGCGATACTTACACTTAATATAAAACATTTCAAGTTAACAAGTTAAGTGAAAAGAATCTAGATTCAAGCTAATAATATATCAATCAAACAAAGTGTGAGTGACGTTTACTTAATACAAGTACATATACTTACCAAGTAGTACAACTACGTCAAGTAAACTTTATAAACAAGCTAAACCGAGCAAAATGGAGTTTCTAATGAAAACATCGCGATTGATTGTCACATCGAAGACATTTGCACGGCGTGTGACGGTGCCTATACCCAGGTAACAAAAATGATACGGTATCTTTAAGTTGCAGATCGAATGGTCAGCTGCGTCTAATTACGCATGTAACTGCGTTGTTGTATAAATTGAACTCGCAGTTGATATAACAGGCGATTCGTATTTGTATTTTTATTTGTATTTGAATGTGTATCTGTATCTCAATCGATATCTTTGGGCAGCATATGGGCGCAGATATGCTGAATATGCGCATTTTAGGTCGCAAAATGTCTACGCAATTTGCATTTAGCAAAGTTTTTTTGTAAGGCATAAATCAATTGTCTGGGCATTAGAGCTCAGTCACTCAATTGCTCACTCGCACGGTATCCCAAAGATACTTTTGTTTTCATTACAATAAACGAAAGCGAGACAATGCAGCGTGCAGCTCCATGTGAATATGTGAATGTATCTGCATAAAGAATGCTACGTATAAATATTTAGCAAGCTGTCAGCTTCGATGTATCTCATTTCGTGGCTGTTGTTATTGTTGCTCATTTTTCGCCAGTGAGAAACGCACGTGAGTAGAACGTATTGATCTTGTTCTGTATCTTGCAGATACATCTCACTTTGTGTGTGCGTCTCAGCCTCTGTTTGTTTATTTGTGTGTATGCCGTTAAGCTGAAATACCCGTTTATGCGTAAGTCTGTGTGATTGTTCTCTTTCTCTGTCTCTCTTACTCCCTCTCCCTCTCTCTGTCTCTTTTTCTCTCTCTGTCTGTCCGCCTGACTGTTTGTCTGGCTACCTTTGGCTGATCTCCAATAAAACGCCGCATTTCAGTTGCCATTCAGTTTCGCAAATGTCGCTTACAAGCGCACTTCGCACAATTTTCGGCCAACCCCAAAACCAAACCAAAATTCATCCAATTCCCAACCAGAAAGTGAACGCAATTGATCCTCCCATCCAAATGGAGCAAGCGCTGCAACTGAAACGTGCCAATAAGGCGCCCTGCAAGAACGATCGCAAGGCTTACCTGCAAAGGGTGATGCTGACCAGGTAAGAGACTTGGCGACGTCTATTGATTGATTGCGTTGACAATCTCTCAGAACAGGTTTGTGACCAAAAAAATAAAATATTTAAAAAAAACCAGCCAAACAGCTGTGAAGCTATTGACCGGGCGACTTTTCAAAGCAGCGTACGACAAATCACAATATCCGATGTTTTTTGTGTGGGTGGGCATAAAGCGCTATAAATCGAGTTCCCTAGCCAAATGTGTAAGCCAACACACATTTCAGGCTACAGTTGTTCTAATAGTCTTATGATTTATTGATTTTAACAATTGCTAAGATATTAATATTTTTATAGACCGCAATTGATAAGGATATAGAATATACTAAAAGTGTTTAATTAATATGAAAGCTAAGAAAAAAAAACCTTTAAAATAAATTACTATCGGAATTACAATATTATCCGTAGGGTATAATCCATATAATAAAAGTATTATATCTATCCATTTCTATTAAATTTGTGTGACTCCCTTTATCTATAAGGTCGTCCCTTTGGATTCTTTTAGTAGTCTTTTTCTTTCATAAGTACTTTGCTACCCAATTCATCGGCTTATTCAAAATCCAAGTATGGAATACTCAAAATATTCAATCTCCACATTTCAAGCACTTCATAGCATTATTTCCAAAAATTTCGGAATGAAATCTGTTTCAAACTCAAATTCAAAATAATATATTCTTTTCAGCAACGTTCATATGGCTAAGTTCTATGTCAGCCGAAGATATAGTCATAGTTTATTCATTTTCAGCATAATTCTGCGAAAGATTCTTTATAGAAAACCGAATGCTTTGTGAGTATTTATAATTGTCGAATATTGTTGATCATATTGTTTATGATCCCAATTGTTGTTTATATGCTCTTGCTTTCGTAATTGTTTATTATTTTATTATTATTGTGGTTTTGTTGCTTAAAATGGCTTGAAAATTGTTTGGGCCGTGATTCACATTTAAAGATTCGATTGAAACGCATGTCAAAAAATCATCAATAAATTTAAATTATCGAAATACTTTCCAATTGCTTAATTATATTCGATATCTTTAAATTTAATTTATATTATTTTTTATGGCAGCAAAGAGAATTGAATGAAAATTTTCTGAGCACGGCACGCGTTTATTTTGAATTTGATCTAAATACATAAATTTAATTGTTTAATGTGCCATCTTTTAGAATGGGCTCTTTTAACTCGGCGCCCAAGATCAACAATGTTGATTCGCAGGATGATGGCTTAGAGCTTCCCAAAGGTCTGAGTACCGTTGCTCTCCTAGAGCATGTCCAGCAACTACGCGGCGGAGGCATCGATCAACCCTCGCTGCTCACCCGATCCTTCCTCAACCCATCGCTGATTGGCGAGGATGTGACCGATGGATTGCGCTGCCTCAACTTGAATGCTGTCTCACGGGGTATGTGCAAAGTAAACTCGTGTCTCTCAGATACTTTAATGTATTTCAATACAGTTTGCAGTCCGCCCGCTGAGAACGATGGCGGCCAGAATATACGATTACTACAGTGGAATATTCTGTCGCAAAGTAAGTAAAGATGTATAAATTATATATATAAGATATTTAAAGAATAAAAAAAAGAAAAACAATTTTTATGATTATTTAAAGCAATCCTAAGAGTATGCTTTAAAGGGTACAATAATTTAATATTTATAATTTAAAATAAAATAGAATCTAATCGAATACAAACTTCTTTTCTTTCAGCTCTGGGGCAGCACAATGACGGTTTTGTGCGTTGCCCTGAAGAGGCTTTGACCTGGCAACATCGCAAGTATTTGATTGTCCAGGAGATTCTCCAGAATCAGCCAGATGTTGTTTGTCTGCAAGTATTTATTTAACCCCTCTGATATGACGTTATGCAGTCGCGCTTTAACATACAAATATTTATAATTGCCATGCAGGAAGTGGATCACTTTAAGTTCCTGCAGACTGTTTTGGGCAGCCAGAACTATGCTGGCATCTTCTTCCCAAAGCCGGACTCACCATGTCTGTATATAGAGCAGAACAATGGACCCGATGGCTGTGCATTGTTCTACAAGAAGGATAAGCTCCAGCTGATGGGATACGATACGCGTATCCTTGAGGTGTGGCGGGTCCAGAGCAACCAGGTGGCCATCGCCGCTCGCCTTCAGCTGAAGGCGACTGGAAACGAGTTCTGCGTCTGCACCACGCACCTGAAGGCCCGTCATGGTGCTCTCCTGGCCAAGCTGCGCAACGAACAGGGACGCGATCTCATTCGATTTGTTAAGCAGTTTGCGGGAGACAGTCCATTGATGCTGTGTGGCGACTTCAATGCAGAGCCCATTGAACCCATCTATGCCACAATTCTCAGCTGCGATCTGTTGAAACTCGGCAGCGCCTATGCGGATATGAAGCTGGAACAGGAAAGGGAACAGGAGCGGGAGCGGGAGCAAGTCACCGAGCGCTGTGAGGATGTGACTGAATTTATCTCGGAATCCATTAAACGCGAGCCACCGTACACAACATGGAAAATCCGTGAGGATGGTGAGGAGTGTCATACCATTGACTATGTCTTCTACACTCCCCAAAAGATAAAGGTAAGTGAAAGTGGCATTTCTTTAAATCCCAATTTGTATTTTTAAAAAATTATCGGTTTTTCAGATCAAAAACTGCTTAGAATTTCCAGCCGGTGAGCAAATTGGAAAAAATCGTACGCCCAGTTTTCAATATCCATCGGATCATTTCTCTCTGGTGTGTGACTTTGAGCTGCTGGATGAGGCCAGACCTGAAGGGAACATACAGTAGGCGACAAATGGAGTGGGAGGGGGATAGCAGACAACAGCACAACATACATACACACACACATACTGCAATTACATAATAAATTGTGATATTAGTTCTTAGATACATTTTAGCCTCATACAAATGTTGCACTGCGATCAATTGCTTGAAGAATTTCAGCAGAAATTTCACAATAAATGAGTGTAACTTTTTAGAACTACTCTGTAAGCTTTATAAAATCAAAAAACACCCGACGGAAATTTGATACCTTTTCAGAATATGATGTATTGGTCCGACCCGCCTGGCTCCGACGGATCTGTACCAAGTTTCATCGTAATAGCTTCTTAAGTCGTATAGAAACAGACGGACATCGCGATATCAACTCAGTTTAAGATTAAGAATATATACACATCCATGTCTTCTTTTATGCCTTACACATTTCGCGACAAAATTAAATTGCCAAGGGAAATTCTATAAAATTAAAGTTATCCTAAACGAAAGTATATCTGTTTCCTGATGAAATCCAAACAGCATTTATCTTAACAACGAACAATGTTACATCTGAAAGTAATTGTGCGCTCTGTTAGCTACGACAGGGAGGGGGGACTAAGAAATTAAGCTAGCTAATGATACTATTTGGAAAGTGCACAAAATCACGATATCCCAGCAACACGGGCATTAATGCAAAAAGCAACAAAATTATTACATAACAGAGAACGAATAATCATATTATAAATAAACTGTACATGTATTTAGCATTTAACAATTTGTCAACATGTTCGCACTAGAATTTAACTGGAGTTTACCATTACCATCAGCGGGGACAGCTCTCGACATAATTGTCTACAAGAGCGCCAAGATTGCAGTGATCACAAAGGAGGCAGCAACCATTGCATAACCGGTGGAATAGACCTCTTTGATTTTAAGAAAACGGCCCGTGTCCCACAACAGATGTCGCACACCGTTGGCGGAGTGATAGCCAACAGGATAGGCGATGATGAACTTGATGGCGGTCAGGGCGCCTCCACTGAGCTGCAGCCCCTCGACCATGGTCACATAATGGCTGATGTCGTGCGAGGAGATGAGTGCGCCGAGGCCCAAGCCCCAGACGCCCATGCCGAGAGCGAGGCCAGTGCCGCGGTGCATGATGGACAGCATGGATGTGAGCTGCGGCTTGTATATGGTCAAGTGGGGGGACATCTCGCGACCCAGTCGATCGTTTTTCTCGAAGAAGGTCTCATCCTTCACCGTGGAGCCGACAGAGACGACTTTCAAAGACACCTGACGGTTGGCCGCGGCCATCTGGAGGCCCTGACGCAGCGCAGGTGAGCGCACAAGTGTGCTGGATAGTGCATACCTAGTAAATTATAATTAGTTTTCTTGCTCTGTGTTGGCAATTGATAAATTACGTACATTCTGAATTTTTTTCGCTTAAGACCTGTAAACAGTGTGACGGTAACTGGCAATCACGATAATACCAAAACAATAAACTTATCGAAAAATGCATCCATTTAAAGCATTATGTAATGACCATATGTTATGTTAACTATATGTAAGACGTGATTGAGGAGCAGCTTATGTTAAGTTGAGGAGCGCAGTTTACTTTTCTTTGCGATGCGCCCAAATGAGGAGTCATTATGTTAACTGGAGGAGCAGAAATATGATAACTGAGGAGCAACAGATTAACCCTTTAGCGCCCATTGCACTATGGTAAAAAAACCCGGAATTTCGGCATAAACTCTAAATATAGAGATACGGACTTGAAATTTGGCATGAACCTTAGTTAGACTAAGTTACAATTTTGAATTTTTTTTGTTCGGATTTGGACCACGCCTCCCCCTCCTTATCAGACTATGAAAAAAAAGGGAAAAATATTTATATAAAATCGAAATCAATAGCTAGATGCTTAAAATTTAGAATTAATCCTAGTTAGGCTAAAATAGAATTTATATTTTTTTTTATTTTTAATTGGACCCCCCTTTCGACTCGACTAAGTGAAAAAGTATATTTTATTTTTATAAATTTTAATAAAAAGCAAAATATTTTATTTTTTTCATGTGTGCTACTTAGATTAAAGTAGAATATACAATTTCTTTTGTTGTTCAATATGACCGTGTCTTCACCCTCCTCACCATCTTACTCCGAGAAAAATACGATTTTTTAGCATAAATGCACACCTGCAACATGTGATTTTTCACGAAAAGGGGCAAAAACGGGCAAAAAGGAATATTTACATCTGATTCTTGATGGTTTTGTTAACAACTTTAAGGCAAAACTCTGCTGATATCTGCCACGTTTGTTTGTTTTTAGCTAAATATTCACATGAACAACACATTGGACAATTGCTCAATAAAACACAAATATTAAAAATCTATACTAATACCGCATTTTAAATACCTTTATCAAGTTTATCCATATATACGCTTTTTTGTATTGTTTACATAACAAACAGAATTCGCTCTGAAAGTTGCAATTATTTTTCCCGCACTTTTTCAGTTCACATGGCAACTCTCAATCAGCTGACTTTGAGCGAGCTTAAAAAATAGTTTTTGTTTGGCTTGGAGTTTTTATATTTAGGAAATAAAAAATTTGTTTAGATTCTGAACAAAAAAAATTTGAATTAATGCCAAAATATCGGACTTATTTACCATAGTGCATTGTTGCCCTTTCTTGCGTTGCGCGCAAAAGTTCAAAAATAACATAAGTACGTTTGAAATAAAACAAAAGAGTATTAGGCACTGAGAATTTTAATTGCCTCCTCTTGGTTAGGCACACACGGCAGCAATTAGGGCCGCACCGCGACCCGAACCGTCCTCCGATACAACTAACTCAAATTTGACAGAACCCTTTAACATCCTGTTCATGTTTTCCATTAGCAAGTTGTGGTAGTGAGGATGAAAACGATAGACGCCACCATCGATGCCCACGGAGCAATCCTTGGCATTCATTTTGTTGATCAAGCAGACAAGGGCACAGGCCGTCAGCTTAGCGGAGCGCGTCGAGACAGTCTGGCAGATATATCGGAGACACGCCAAATCTTGTTCGTTGTTCGTTCGGATGCCCATCTGGTCCATAATCATGGCGCTGTTGCGATATGTGCCCGGCGGATCCGACTCAATCTCGGAGATGAATCGGGTATCGAATCTCCACTTCTCGTGAATGGCTTCCGACGAGAGACCCTTGAACAAGAGCCCCTTGTTCATCAGCTCCACGACAACATGACGCACCAATTCCCCCAGATACATTCCAGAGATGCACTTCTCGAACGTCTGCCTCTTGGGATTGATCGACTGTTTGTCGACGATCTTGTCGTAGGTGGTTCGTACGAAGTCCAAGACGCCATTGTCCCCAAACGCGCCCAGCTCACAGTTGACAATCATATTTGGCTTATTGCTCGTCTGATACCCCTCGAACATCTCGGTATTGGTCGTCTTCTCCACATAGCACGCATTGCTCCCGGTGCCCACGATGAGGCCAATCCGACAGTTGCGATTCGCGAAGGCGCATGACATGAGTGTCCCAGTTGTGTCATTCAGTATGGCTACGATTCGGACCTTGAGATCGCCTCGTCGATTGATCGCATCCTGTAGAAGCTCGACAACATTCTTGCCGACAACCCCATCGCATTGGAAACCCTTTGTCCAGGTTATCATGATGCCCTTGTTGATGCCAATCTGCTGCAGGGGAAACGAGAATGTGAATCCCAATGGCAGATTGTCCTTTTCGATATTGTGCTCCTTGCAAAATGACGCCAAACACTCGGCAATAAATGCAAACAAATTGTGCCCCGGGCCGACCATCATTGACTTGCTAATCACATAACTATTAGACATAATATCGATATCCGTCTCACTATTGAGCGACACCAGCAGTACACGAAAATTGGTGCCACCCAGATCGAGGGCCAGGTACTTGCCGCGCTCCTTGCCCGAGGGCAGATCCTGCACATAGGTGATGAAGCATTTAACGACAGCTCTCGGATGTGTATCTCTCTTCAGACCCATATTGATCTCCTTGGTCAACCGATGGACAATCTCAGCCATGTTCTCATCGCTTATATTGAACTTCTGACAGATCTCATAAGCCTCTGGAAACTGTTGCTCTGGATGCATCATCTTAATAAGTCTTCCCGAGAGCTGGCCGCTATCTTAGCTATCATTAACTTGAATTTTGAATTGCTCGAAGCTCTGAGACGACCTCAAAATTAAAACTAACCTCGAATCTGAGTCGAGTCTGAACCATCTGAGTTTGTCAATTCTTTCAAAACTGACTCGATTCGGTAAAAAAATTATTTTAAGACCAAAAAATTATATTCCCATGCATTTTGTTGCAAGATTGCCCGGATATTTCAATATCAGAATTATAATTGTACTAAAATATCTGATAAGCATATATTAATATACTTTCTACAGATGACAAAAGATAATACAAGAAAGATAAGAAATAATAGTTGACTTAATTTTAAGCTTATTTCTTTCATTATTGATACCTGAAGTTCGATAAATAATCAAAGATAAAGTTTCTAATTGATCCTCTAAAAAATGAATAGCCCAACGAGTTGCCCTTAAGAGATGGTAAAGATATTGGAAACAGGACTGTTGATTCTTTTTCAGAATTATATTTAGCTATCCTTACATTTAATAAAACTTTAAACATTTAAAGTGTGATCAATTAAAGACTCCTTACACCGATTTTGGAAGGTTTTCACCTATTCGGCTGTGCTAAGGAAACGGCCAGGCCGGCCACAATGGCAGCTCCGACACCAGGACTATCCTCGGCGATAATGATTTCAAACTGATTGGCTGGAGAGGTGAGGAGAACTGTGGTTTGATTGAGCACCTGCTGATATCGGGGAAACAGGCGATAGATGCCACCATCAACGGCAATCGATATCTGATGATAATTCATCCGATTGATCAATGCGGCTAAGCCGGCAGCTATAAGTTTTGCGGAACGATCTGTGACCGTTTGGCAGATGTACTTCAGCATGGCCAGATCTCGTTCCTCGCAGTTGCGCAGCTTAAACTTGTCCATCACTTCTTGGGACTTCGTATAGATGCCTGGGGGATCGGATACGACAGCTATCAGGGACTTCATCTCCATCTTCCAGTGTATGCCAATATAGTCCTTGCTGAACCCCTGGAACATGACTCCATTGTCCATGAGTCGGACAATAACGAGGCGCACCAGCTCGCCCAGATATAGAGTGCTGATGCACTTTTCGTAGTACTTCTGTCCCGGATTACTGGAGTCTGCGTCGACCAACTTGTCGAATTCATTACGCAAAAAGTCCAAGTGGCCGTTGCTTCCAAATCTGCCCCATTCAGTGTTAATGATCATCAGTGGCAAATCGGCTGGTCCTTCGTACAACTCGCACTCGTTACTCTGCTCCACGTAGGCGGCATTCGTGGCCGTTCCTATGATTAGGCCAACCTTGCAGTTGATCTGGGACCAGGCCAGAGCCATCAGGGATCCCGCGGATATGTTAATGATGCCCGCCAAATTAACCGAGATATCCTTGTGCCGGGCAAGAGCATTGCGGAGCAACTGAACCACATCTTTGCCCACAGCTCCCTTGGCGCCATAGCCCTTTGTCCAGGCCACCAAAATGCCCACATCTAGGGCCAGTTTATTCAAGGCGAAGGCAAATGCAATGCCCATTGGAAGATTCTCCTTTTCGACTTTTTTCTCCTTGACAAAGATCGCAATGTTTGCGGCAAGGAAATCGAACAACTGAGTGCCACGTGCCCCGGCAACAGTATGTGGCACGATCACACACTTGGAACTCATATAGACATCCTTCTCGCTACCGAATTTGACCAGCATTATCCGACAATTGGTGGGCCACATCTCCAGGGCCAAGAAGCGACCACGCTCCCGTCCAGTGGGCATGTTCTGGACATAGCTGAGGAAACAGGGAATCGACGATCGATTATGTGTCTCGCTGCCCAGACCTGCAACTATCTCCCGGGATATGCTGTTCCTCACACTCATCAGATTGTCGTGGGTGAGATTGAATAGCTTGCAGAGCTTGTATGCCTCGGGGAAGTCCGTCTCTGGATTTGCATATTTTTGCATATTTTCTTTACAACGATTAATTTATGATTCCAAAAAAGAGTGAAAAAAACGTACAACATGAATTCTGATTGAACAACATTTTGTGATTTATTTACATACATTTCGAAAATTGATTGATACGAGAAATGATTGAAATGCTTAGCCGAAGAAAGTAACACATGGACATGGGCTGTCTGCTGTGAGCGAATGCAAATGTTGCCTGCCTGCTATGACACGATGAATTCCGCTATAGCTGTTAGCTATGTTAGCTATAGCTAATGTGAGGTTAGGTTTGCCGCGTACTATCAACTAAGTTAAACTTAAACGAACAATGTAACCAATTATAGTATCAATATCATTAACATTATCAATAAATAAACTATACCATTTCAGTTTTCAGTTAGTCACGCCAGAAATATGTCCGGGAACTCGCCATGCAACAGATCAGCGAACGGATGAAAACTGTCCAGTGTGGCCAGAGGGCTAATGCAAGCCGAGGGCTGCTGATCGCTGGCAAAGTCAAAGGAGTCCGTTGAATGGTCCAGCAATCGCAGACTAAGCTCCACATCCGGCTTATCCGAGGGTGAATGCATTGAAATGGGCAAATCACCCCGCGAGGGCAACACGGATCCTGCCGAGGACAACAGGCTCTGATAGCTGGGATCGAGTGTGCAGTGCAGCGAATCGCTGTCCGACTCCAGCATCAGCGTGTTGAGTTCACTGAGTGCCTGCATCCCCAGCAGACTGTCCGCGTCCAGAGGAGCAGCGCCATCGCTGCTGCTGCTGCTGCTTGTAGAGGCGGATGAGGACAGAGATGCATAGGCGGAGCTGGGCGAGCAGGCGGCCGCACAGAATGCAGGCGATCCAACGGAGGAGGAGGCATAACACGATTCCGGTGAACTGCTCGCCGTGGATGTCGTCGATGTTATCGATGTCATTGATGTCGTCAACTTCGTTATCGCTGTCTTGGCCTGTTTACTTTGTCGCTTCGCAGGCGTCTTTTTGCTGGCCTTGGATTGCTTCTTGGACTTGACGGGCGGCGTTGCTTCCAGTTCCAGCTCGTACTCCGGGTGAGCGTCCAACTCTGCCTCGGGATCTGTATCGAGGCTGACATGCGCCTCACGGCTGGCACTCTCGCGCAGGCACTCGACCAGGAGTTCGCTCTCATAGCTGGGATCCTGCAGGGATTCGCTCAGCATGCCAATGTATTTCATGGCCAGTCGCAGTGTTGTTATCTTTGTCAGCTTCTCATTGGTGCTGGCCGCATCTTCGCCCGTTATTGACTGCGGCACACAATGACGCAGCTGCTCAAAGGCCATGTTGATCTCACGCATTCGTGTTCGTTCCCTGGCATTCGCCGTCTTACGGCGATATTTACTCAACGGCGGCGCTTTCGTCTTGGCCGAGCTCTTGGCCTTGGCCTTGGAGTTGGCAGTTGGCGTTGCAGTTACCTTTGTCGCCGCTGCTGGCTCCATTTCTGCGGCAGGTGATGATGGCATCGATGTCGCTGGCTCACCGGGAATGCGCTTTTGTCGCTTTTGGCGCAGAGAGTACTTCTCCCCGCGTCGACAGCCCGACGCATTGTTGGCCTTCCTTTTGCGGGAGCCTTTGGCTCCGGATTGCGTCTGATCGCTGTCCAGCTCCATGTCTAGTTCCGCGTAGTTGTGCAGCTCGTATGTGCTGGATTTCATCTGCAAAGACGGCGGAAAAGTGAAAGTTCGAGTTAGACAAGCGGTCATAATGGATTTCAATTCAATTTGACGGCGTCTTCTTGGCTTTGTCTATGTATCTATAGCGTGGGCTGTGCCGCCCCAGCAATCGAAAGCAATTAACAATTTGTTTAAATTGCCCAAAAATTCTCGGTGTTCTATCAAAATCGACGAGCAATCAAGCGTAACTGGGTCTAACCCATCCGACAACTTCCGTAAACGGTTCTAATTGCTTATGCTTGCGAACTGAAGTCGCTGCGGATGAAGTGCTGTGATGTGTGCTGTGTGTGCTGTGGTGTGGGTGGTTCCTTCATGACGCTTCGCTTCCGTCATAAAACCCACTGAAGCCGAAAAACGCATCAACCAAATAGTCATAAACAAATTTATTCTTTTGGGCAGGGTTCAGCAATCGAATTTGGACTTCATTAAACAAACTGCAAATGTAAGAATACGGATACCCATTTCAATATGAGTATGGATACTCGTGTTGCACAATCACAAATGGTACGAATCCGTTCACATACACTTATACTTCAGGTTGACTCATGCTCAGTTGATTTAACAGATTGTTTAGCTTATCCTTAAATGGTCGCCTCAAGGTGCCAGCTGTGGCACTTGCCACTCAGTTCAAGCATCCAACAAATCTACCTCAAGATGTTAATCGATCTCAACTTTTAAAATACTGCGCAATTCTCGAATGCCTATCAAATTTGCAACTATCATCAATCTACTCGACCAATACATTTGGTTAAAGGCGGGGTCAGTGTGGCACAAAGTGTATATGTATTCCTATTATATTCAACGGAATTTGTGAATATAAGTAGAAATATATTCCAATATATACAAGGCGCGATCCTTGAAATCACAACACTTTCTAGGTGATAGTCATTTTGATGTTTTTTTTAACTTAAAATGGTTAATTAAAATAATTAAATTAAATTTATATGAGACAGTCAATTTTTGTGACTAGTATGTTCGCAAAATGAAATGTCTGATATTCAAAAATTACCGACATTTCGAACGGTTGTCTTTATAATTTAAATGCGTGTCTCATCAAACTAATACCAAAAATCTTTTTAATTAAATAATAACTAAACATAATAAACTTTTAATAATAAGTAACTTTTGTAATTGGAACAATAATTTTAAAGTTCATTATAATTATCGCATTCAAAGTGTACGAGTGATTTGCATATATTTTATTTATTTATGGTTACTACTAGACAGAGAAGACATTGTGTCTCAGCAAGCTACCTTTTTAATATATTCAAAGGCGTTACTCACATCTTTATTATATTAATACAATTTTTTGTCTATTATTATGATTAAATTGCCAATTTTAAATTCCAGAAATATAAGTTAAATGTTGTGTGATGTCTTAAAATATCATATGTACATATTTGAATATCTAAAATGTTTTGTCACAGTTAAAATTGTAACAATGTTGTTGCAGCATTTGAGAAAGTTTTTTTGTGGTAGGTCAACTGTACTAAATATTTTGCATTACTTTTTCCACAAGTTTTTCTGTACTTTTGTTTTACTTTACTTTATATTTTGCGGTTGCGGTTTCGTCTAACTAAGTAAAAATAACAACATCCAAGGAGGCAAACAGAGTAACGGCAAACGAATAGAAATTGTTAATGAATGCATTTTAATGCAAGAATTAAGTTACATGAAATGCAACTTGATGCCGTCTCAACGTCATCAACAGCAGCAGCAGTAGCTGCAGCAGCAACAGAGGCAGTGGCAACAATAACAAAAACAAATTGCCACCGCCTGAGCCAAATGTCGAATGTTTCTGCATCGATGCTAACGCCCTTGCCTTGTTGCATGGCTTGTGCCTTGGCCTCATAAATCGCTGCAACTAGCTCTGAAGCTCTGAGCTGTGCAGAGGTGTAAATATGAGGAGATTGATTGCAATCATCGTCGACTACAGACTACTGACTACAGACGGGGAGTGTGTGGTGTCCATGTCAGGTTCACTTAAATGGACAATTTAGTGCAGATTGCCAAAATTGGCATCAGATTCTTGCTGTTGCGCTGGCCCGGCCCAGTCTTTTACCTCGTTTTGCCCCTCCCCGTTGCCTACCACTTGTTGCATTGCTTTGACCATACCAAGACTTGAACAAGTTGCTCTTGTTGTTGTTTGTAGTTTGTTATTGATTGTTGTCTGCACTTTTCATCATAAACAGTTAAACGGGAGAAAGAGAGCAGAGTTGTTTTCAAGCACATTTAACACTGGGGTTTCGGCTAACTGATTGTCTACTATATAATCCTAATGCTTAACTTGCAACAGTTCTTCAAAGCTGTCATTTTCAACACGTTCCGAAAAATTCACTTTGTTCTGCATTCGTGACTGACTTTTTTTACTTCTTGCAGTTTGCTCTCCTGATTTGCATGGCAATTAAATGTTGCCACGCGACGATTGTTGAATTGAAGCACGAAATCTTAAAGGCGTTCTAAGAACAAGCTGACGACTCTTGGATGATCTTTTGGAAAGTTGAGAATTTGGTATGGGAAAAGAGATAAGCATACTCAAAGATGATGACTGATCCTTACAGTCAAGACTGGTAAACATATAAATAGTTGGAAGAAGATAACTTAAAACAGGAAAATATCTTATAGCTCGAAATCTACCTATCTGCAGTTAGTCAAAAAATGTCTTGCATTTAAAAATATCCGATTAGTTTTTGTGCTTTGAAAATCTCTTAATGATATTGTGAATGTACAAATTTTCTTGAACTGAATTTAACTCCATATAGTTTTTATAAAATGATGATATTTTTGTTTTTACTCTGTACTATTAATTGCTGATAATGTAGCTGATATGCCCGATAGGCACTCGGGAATGTTTTTTGAGGTGCACAAAAAGTTTACGCGACATGCACGAATCAAGGTGCAATTAAGAGCACTGAAATTTCGCAGCTTTCCCCTTGCCGATGGTGTCCAATGGCCAGGAGCGGGGTGTCGTCTTGGCTTGCGGTTGCTTTTGCCGGCGGCGCCAAAATGACGTGAGAATTAGCAAGTTCCGTGTGCTGAGTCTACAAATTGCATGCGATTAAAGGTATTCGCGGCTAATAAATGTTGTTGAACAAACAGCAACATCGCAACAGGCAATAGAAGCAGCAGCAGCAGGAGCTGAGGGCGTGATTGGAGTCGTGGCCACAGGATGTGCAGGAAGTGCTACAGGATGCGGTGCAGGCTTTTTGCACTTTCTCACTTTTCTGATTGGAAAATTTGAAGCGCGCTTCTGTTTTGGGCTGGCTGCTTAAGTTTTCAATTACTCGACGGCACAATACGAAACCAATTGAAATGCGCAGACAACAAGTATACACGGAACAGCCCTGCGATGCGCTGCCCTGTCTCTCCCCCTTCTGTTGCCCGCTCACCCGTTTAGCATTGTCATGCAACAACAACAACAATAACTATAACAACAACCACAACAACATAGTAGACAAAAGGCGCGTCGTGCGTGCGGCCAGCCGTGAAGAGGCAACAAGCTAGAAGAGGCAGACGGAGGGCGAGGTTCATTTTGAAATTTTTCGTGTTTTGTTCTTGTTGCTTTCCTCTTTCACTTTTTGTTTTTTTTTTTGGTACTGTAGGGAGTAGCTGTCTATCCAAAGTGCACTTGAAACTGACGATGAGCATCGTTTCCCCATCCGCCCTAGTCCGCTCTACCTCCCCGAACCCAGTTGCAGTCGCTGCATTTTTAGGTGTAGCCATTAAATTTAGAACTTTTTCTGCACGCTTGTCTGCACGCCACAAAGTGAGCTGAGTTTGTCTGTCTATGTGTGTGTGTGTGTGGCGGGCAGTCGGGTGCGGTTAAATGGAAAATGAAGCGTCTGCTGGAAAAGTGAACGAAATATGCGAGAAAAGCAGCAGATGAAAGCTGTCCAGAAAAGAGAAGGGAAATAAGGAGCTTATACTATAGAATGTTTGGTTGTATCCTGGAAAAACAAGCATAAGATCACAAGAATGCTCAGAATTTTTGCTTCGAATTTCTTTATTGCAAATATTTTAATAAAAATTAATTAATATTTTTATTTGCTCTCAATTATTTACTTTTATGTAGCCCACGCTTGTTGATTATTTAAAAATATTTTTTTTGCGTGCCAAAGTTAGAAGCTGCCCTCGTTTTTCGCATATCTCTATTGAGTCGGACTGACTCAGAGTTTTTTGTTTTTGCCACAGCTCTAAAATTAGTTTTTATTGTATTCAGTTTTTTCTTTCTTTCTCTCTTCGATTTTTGATTCTTAATTTTCTTTTTGTGGAAATCATCAAATTCATCTTCTTCTTCTTCATTTGTTGCTGAGTCTGTTGTTATTGTTGCTTTTGTCTCGTGCTGATGCCAGTTGCATGTTGCCGCTCTTGTTTTTTGCCTACATCGGCGTCTCGTGTTTTTTCCGTTGGGCTCTTTTTTATTTTTAGCTCGCTAGCGGCAAATTCTGATTTTGATTCCTTTTTTTGCATTTTTCAATTTTTGTTTTATGTTTTTGCTTTTGTTTTCTCCTTATTCGCCTTCTTGTTGACTTGATTCACATGAGTTTTGTTTGATTCCCATTTAAGTACAGTTTGCTTATTGAGATTGGCACACGTTGCGTATGTGTGATATGTTTGTGTTTACATTCGCCATGACAATCTTCCTCTCACTCTGGTTCTCTTCATTTCTCCCTCTCCCTCTCTCTCTGTCTGTGTGGAGGTATTTTGGTAACACTGTGCGGTTTTGCATTACCCATTAGTTTTATGCTATTGTTTTTGATTTGCTTGATTTTTGACAGGTTTGCCGTTTGGCTAATTCCCTTTGTTTTCTTTTCATTGCAGAGAAGACAGCGACACATTCAACTAACTAATTTGGGTCATGGGGGCATGGATTCATTGTATTACCAATTTATGACAACATATGAATAATTTCTTAGTTTCCCTAATTGTTTACAAGCAACTTTAGTAATCATACTAAGCCAAATTTAATTTTAAAATAGCTTTAAAAATGTTTGCTTTATCTGATAAATGATGAAAGGTTTGTTTATAAACACAACCAAAATGTAATAAAAAAGAATACTAAATCAAGCCATATGAATAATAGCAATGCCAAAATAAATATATTTATAAATACACACAAGAAGATATAATTTTTTAAAGGTTGTTTTTTATTAGTATTAAATGTGATATTCATTTAGTAATAACAGAGTAATTCTGCTTTAATTTATTTTTGCGAATTTCGAGTCATAAAGTGAATCATGTTGTGGAATTTGAATGTCTTTCCAGCTTTTTCCTCTCAAGACAACATAGTTGATGGGGGGCTGGGGGGAATACCGAAAGAAATGCTTGCCACCACAGCACCCCTTAGGGGCATTGCTTGAGAGATGTTGACAAGTTGGACGCCTCATGCAGCCCAAGGAAAATATAAAGTTTTCAACACCTTGAACAAATAATGCTTCGCTTTCCACTGTGAAATGCCCCGTGTAGCTGCCAAGTCCCCCCAGTTTCTGATACTTCTTATATTTATATGCTCGACGCTTATCTATTTTTATTGATACAACAACAGCAATAACTAGAGATCACAGCATATGATATATACATATTTATTTACCTTTTCGATTTCATAAATCCAAAAGTCTGGTAGGTGCCTGGGCTGATTGTAGTTTTGAAATTGTTATTAATTATTGCAGTTGTCACATGGAAATTTGAATTTTCAATCAATTTAATGTATTTTTAATACTTTTCACGCACTTCAATATGATTTTGATTGTTGTTTTGTTTCAATTTACTTATGTATTATTTATTTTTGATTTCGAATTTGATAGTAAGTTTCAATTAAAATTTCACAGCCTCAGCTAATTAGTCATAGAATTTGTTGTTTTGTGACTCTATTTTAAATTAACGCTTGCCTCATGCATAAATTTGGCAGATTAACTCAACAAAAATAAATTTGTTTTGATTTTGAGCTTTATTATTTTTATTTCCTCAAACTTCCACTGCAAACTTGTTTTTTGTTAGCTTGTATATTATTTTGATTATTTTATTTTTAGTTTGTTGTCACTTGCGCCAATTTGTTTAATGGGCTAACCCGATAAGTTTTAATTCAGCTAAAATTGTATCTGATGGATACGCGATGCAACTAAATGTGCGAGAGAGAAACCTCAAGAACAGTTTTTCCAAAACGTGCGAGCCGCGTGTGTCAGTAATGCGACTGCGACTTTGATTGTGTGTGTGTGTTTTTGTATCTATGTGTCAGTGTGTGAGGCCGGCTGCTAAAAATATCCGTGAGTACGCGCACTGCTGATGCTGATGTTGATGCTGATGATGCTGCTGCTGTGTATCTATGTATCTATATCCAATAACCCGAGTTGGCGCACAAAAATACACGGCCCGTTGCTGTGGCTTCTAGATTGTTGCTTCTTGACTGTTGGAGAAAGGTGCGTTCTGCGTCTGCGTTTGCGTCTTGTTGAAAGCAACGTGCTGCGTCCGCTTGCTGCGCCTGTCCGCCATGCACTGAGCACCGTTTGTCAACGTCGCTGCCTTCGTTGTTGTCGCCGTTGCCGTTGCCGTCGACGTCGCCATCAGCCGTCAATGTCGTCCACTCATTTAAGTATGTCTATGTTGGGGCAGCAACACTTGGCTTTGACTCCGTTAGCGAAGCCAACGCAGGTCTGAGTAGGCTTATTGATTTTGGCCCTGTTGCGGTTGATGCCCACACAGAGAGCCGAGAACCGAGAACCGAGAACAGATCAATGAGAATTGAGTGCAGAGAACACGCTCCGGGAACCGGGACCGGCACTTGTCTGTTGCGCTGAGCGTGTGGTGCGCTATTGAAACGATCAATGAATGAAATGCGGCATTAAAAAGCAGCACTTTACGTTTGTATCTTACAGATACGACAACGACTGGAAGCGAGCCCCGACAGTCGACCAGTAAACCAATAAACCGCTAAACCCACTGACAGCTTGCTGGCTTGTTTTGCTTGTGACGACGCCAACACACACAGCGTTATTGAAGGCAGAGCCGTAGCCCCAAATCCCCTGTAGCTGAGCAGTAGTTCCATAAACCAGTTCTTAATGCTTAGTGCTTACTGCTCACTTCTACTCACTCCACTCACTCATACACTCACCCACTCAATTCACTTGACTTGTGTGGGTGTCTCTGCGTTGGCAGGCCGGTTGCCCGATCGTCCGATCGTTTGTTCGTCTCGGTCGATTCGGTCGGGTCTGTTGTTGATCTGCGGCTGCTCTTGAGTGACTTTTTGGATAAACGAGTACATTCAAAATTGTGTTAAATTTTCATTTTCGTTTCGAGTTGAGTACATTTCGCATCATTCTCTGACTGCCTGCACTGAGATTTCTCTCAATCTCCCGCTCACTCTGCCTGCCTGTCTGCTTGTCTTTCGGTATGATCTAATATTGCTAGGCAGTTATTTATTTAAATTTATTACTAATTTTTTATTTATGTTGTTGCGCCGTTTGACATTCATTTATATCAGTCAAACATTGTTATGGCTCAGTATGTTAATTTGTGACTACCTTCAAGATTTCTAGCCAGATTTTTGAACTTCATTTGAGTGGCCCAACTCATTCTAATCATAAGTAGAAGCTATTCGAAACGATGATCGCATAGCTACAAAAATGTTTGTTCATCTCTAGTTTGTTAATGAAATAACTTAATTGTGGTGGGCATTCTCGAGTGCCCAATGGAACACTTAATCAGACTTAACTGACACAGAAAAGAATCAGCAGCTTATACTTGACAATACCTCTGAGACAATTGAATATGAAATCGAATAACTCTTAACATTTTTGAAATTCAATCTTTGCTTTGCAAGCAAAGTTTTTGTAATTTCAATTGGGCTATGAGACTTAATAAAATTTTAATTTTTCAAAGCCCAGTCAAATAAGTACTTAGACCTTTGGGATGGTTTTTAGGTGTTAAATATCAAAGTTCGGCAAAAAATAGTTGGTCTAAAGGGAATGTGAGTCTATTGGTGTCACTACAAGCTTTGTAAATACTTTTTGCTATTTTAAATGTTATTTCGATTGAAAAATTTATTTAATTTACACTCAAGGGTTTTTTGAAAAAATAAATATAAATGTAATAATCTTTTTAAAAAGTGTAACAAGTGCTATGTTAACGTTAGTTAACACGATAATTTTATTATTATAAATTAAACTTGTCAGATTCACATTTCTATCAATAATTATTTTGGTGTTATCTCCACTGAGTCCCAAGGGGCATATTCCTTAATAATTCTACCTTGTAGATTGAACTTAGCTTAATGGTTGCATGTGAAATCGGCACATTTAAAATGCATAATTGAAATAAATTATTAGATAGATTCATAAAGAAGTATTTCGATATTATCTATACACAGCTCGTTTATTTATCATACAATAATCGAGCAATTTATTGCATTGTTTTTTTAATAACTTGGCATTCAAATTAGTTGCCGCTTGGCGTTGATTTTCTTATAAAACAATTGTGCTATGGTCATTTATTATTTATTTAGATAATAATTATAATTAACTGGCAAGAGGCAATAGTTAATTGCAAAATGGATTTACTCCTGCAGGCATAACAACAAACTGTATGACGGCATTCGTGAATGTTCGCCGCACTTATTCGATATATATTCATACACATACGTATGAATATTTAGACAAATTACTGGCTGACAAGACGGACTGCTTGACTGAGTGACTGAACGACTGATCGAGCGATCGACCCGAGTAGCAGCTGACTGTTCATTTGTCTGTCGATCAGATCGTCATTGTTGTTGTCTTTGTGCTTTTGTTGTTCCTTAACAGCGCATACAGAAATAAATCATGATGACAACAGTTAAATTTGATTTTAATTTTTCAACAGCATCGTCAGCTGGTCAGCTGTGGAAGTACTCTTAAGTAGCATAAATTTGTTCATGTCGCAAGGTCGTCGAGAGAAAAATTACGGCATGCAATATTAATTTGATTTGCGTGCGAATCAAAACGCTTCTTGGGGAGTGTCTGCACTATAATGCCAAAAGCTATACAGACATATAACATATAAATTTATCTATACTTACAAATTGGCTATAATATGCTGACAACTTAATCTATTGCCAAGTCCAAAGACAGAAACATGACCAAACGGGCCATAATTAAAAAAACAAACGTCACAATTTTATGTATTTTTTTTTTATGTTTAAGATTCAAACCCAGGGCCATTGCTAAAGGGGACGATTCTAATTTTTGTATTTCTTAAAGCTATTTAGATAATGACATACTTCCTGCTAATATCGAAAATTAGCATACCAAAGTGACATTTCTTAGTTCCATTCTATTTTCGAAATTAACTGATCATATGATTGATATCCCACTGTAAAAGACGCCTCTGTCTGCGAATTTTTCATGCAAATAGCTCGGCTCTACACGCATTTGAATTTTCTACTTTGGCTTTTAATTACCAGCTTGCAAAGCGCACTTGCCTTAATATGGTCACAAAACACGAGTCCAAGTCTATGACTCGATGGGGTTTGTTGTTTCTCTCTCCGTTAGCCCGAACCCGCTAAGGAAGTTGGATTCGCGGTGCGGGCCTTTTATGGTTGTTTTTGAGAAAGCGGTGAGAAAGCAAACTCTCAATCTCAGCCACGGTCTCGGCCTCAGTCTCAGTCGCAGTCTCAATCTCAGCTTAACTACTCAGTTATTGGCTAATTGTGAGCAACGCTTTGGGCCAGCTTCTTGACAAGTTGTTGGCGTTGCTGTTAACGGTGATTGCGTTGGCGCTCGGTCGACTTTAAAGCGGGGGCGTCGTCAACGTTGACTTTATATATATTTTTACGTAAATTTATTGTTACAAATATTGTTATTGCCACTTTCAAGCGGAAATACACTCGAAAGCGGCTGCCACCCACGTACCAAGCCCAGCTCAAAGATAAACAACAACCACCTGCACTTTGGTCTGACGGCCTTTGTGAATGACGGTGTGCCAATTCATTCATTCATTCATTGGGGAAGTTGAAGCTAGCAAATGATCTTAAGCTAAGGCCAAGATAGCTACTTAAGTGGAACCGACCAGTGAATTGTTGAGCGGAAATGCCGAGCGATTAAGTTGTTGTTTTTAATTAATTTTATACGCATTCTCATACGTTTTTTTTAATTTTCTTATTTACATCTAATTGTAATTTGCATAACTGACGGCCGTGGGCGTAAAAATTGTTGTTAGCTATCAAGAAGTTTTGAGGAAAAGTTAACACCTTCATTTTTTCAATATTCAAAATATAAAAGCTCTAAAAATATATTATTAAATAATGAATTTAATTTTTAATAACTTGAAAATAAAGAAAGTATTATAAATGATGAGATTAGCGAATTTACAGGATAGCTTAAAGAACTAAATACAAATATAATAATATTTAATAATAACTGTTTACCCAATATATTAATATTATTTTATTTTATTTCCTATTTTTTTAATGTGCTATCAATGTTTTTATTATTCAATTTAAGTTATATAGGTTTGTTCTATTTTCACTTTTAATGCTGACTAAATATTACGTATACGTATGTATACCCAAGTGTTACACGTATTTCTCAATGAATATTTCACGAGTCAGATTAGTAAGTTGTAAAAATGCTGACAGAAAATTTACTGACAATTTGAGAATTAATACCTGTTTGATATGACCATGTCGACCCATAAAAAAGATATATTAAAATAAAGCTATTATGATCAAAAACTAATCGTGTGCTAAAATTAATACGCATTCACAGCCGGACTGCCTGGCTGGATGTCTGTCTGTCTGTCAAGCCCATTGACAAAGCATAACAAATCATGGGAAGGCGAGAGTGGTGAAACTGAAAAAGTCAAAGCGCCGGCTGAGGCAGATCTTGGCCAAGATAATCGTGAGCGATGGCTGTGGTGTCTGTTTGCGGTGTTCTGTCTGCTGCTCATTGAAACGTGATTTTGACTTGTGATTGCCCATTTTTTGTTGGCTCTTATTATTGTTGCCGATGTTGTTTTATTGGTTGGCCGTCAACATTTAAGTCATTTAACATTATGTATCAGTTGCGCTGCCAGTTGTAATCCCCCAGCAGTCGCTGTCGTCATCAGTTAGCCAGCTTTTGTGTTGTGTTGTTTATGCTGTTGCTTTTATTAATTTGACTTCAATTAATTACGCTACAAATTGTCAACAAAACGCAACCGCACCGCAGACGCATACTCCGGTCCCAAACCCCAATTGCCACCCGTTAATAACCCATGCAAATCTTGATGGGGCAAGCAACATGTGCCACATGCTGCATGAGGTTCACACAAATGGACAGCGAACATGACATTGGGTAATTGTGGGGATATACTGGATTTTGTCGATATAAGTCTACTGGGAGGCTAATATCTGCTGGCTGCATTAGCTCATCAGCGTCAGCAATAAGATCACTGCTTAACAAATTTAAGCAATTTAACTTTATAATCAATAGGAAAACTTAAGAAACAATGCACTAGAAAATCTTTTATAATTGAAATATACTTTACACATTGTTGTTCTATTTGCTCCTATTTGTATTACGAATTACTGTTGACTAGTGTAATCAAAATCAGTCAAAACGATGCACAAACACATTGAATAAATATTGATTTTGAACTATTGGATCAGCCAGCCCCATCTGCCCCTGAAGCCGGCTGCCAATTATAATTGGGAATCAGTTTGAGCGAACGAGCTTGGCTGACCCATTGAAGAGTGAATAAACGCGTATGCAAACTGACAGGCGACAATAATTTCAGCAATATGTCAATGCTGATGCTCATCAAAGTGATTATTATCGTTTTGCTCTGCTCTGTTTGGATTCTATATCGGTGTTCCCAAAAGTTGACAAAACGCCAACGTCAACGCCAACGCCAACGCAACGCCAGCGTTAATGTTGGCCAACATTTTATAATATATATATATATTTGTGTGATGGGTGCGTGTCTGCTTTATAAATAAAGTGGCTCAAATAAAGAGGTAAGTGCTATCAGTCGGGGCAGGTGAGCTGGCCAACTGAGGAAAATGTCGCCACTGGTTGAAGGCGTTACGAATTGGGTTAGTTTTGGGCACAAGCTATAAATTCTTATTTATTAAGAATATGTTTTAAATGGTATATATCAGTCAGTAAGTAAGTATTTCAAAAGTGGGTTGGTACAAATAGTTCTTAATGAGTTGAATGACTTGATAGTTCATTGGGCGTTTATGCGGTTACTGTCCGAAGTCAATTTACTAATTGAGATTTGTATTATTTTTGTAACTGAAATTATTAAATATGGGCACATAATTGAAACAATAATGAAATAAATTATGAGATAAACTATTGACATTTAGTTAGTTAGATATTGTATAGAGTATCGATTTTTATGTATGTATATTTTGATAGCTGCAAATATATCATCATGAAATTTGGTTTGTAAAAAGTTGCAATCTAATCATTATAAGAACAGAAAGAAATGCTCAAATTTTTGTCAAATTACCAACCGGTATGATTTATTATAGGAGATACGCTTTAAGAGGCTTAAGGTGTTAAGAATATAGCGCAGTCTTTGATGTTTCCATGCACTTTGCATTTACGCACATTCAAATGCAATCAAACGAGAAATAAATAAAAAAGTATGGGCTATTAGATTATGACAGCATCTATTTTTATACGGACTGTAGTCAAATATTTAAAGATCGCGTCACGTCGGTGGATGTCATATCACGAATGTCGCCTTGGGTTTCTTTTAGCCACAGTAATTGCAAATAATCAGCGTCAATTGGCGTGGCCAAAAAGCAGCTCGAGGTTCACAGACTGAGCCAGACCCAAGTGGAGTACGGACAACAGATGAAAAGGAAAGAAAAGACGACAAATAATGTGGCCTACGCACGGTGTACGAGTATACGAAACACAGACACCTACCCGGCGCAATAAAAACGCGTTTCAATTTCAAATTGATTGCCAGTCGCTTATTATTATTGTTTGTATTTTTTCTTTATTTTATTGCTATTTTGCTTTTTAATGATTGTCGTTGTTGTTGTTACAATCACTTGCTTGGTGTTAAATACTCGTGCGAATTTTTTTGTTACTGGAGGCCACCAGCGTCCAACATTTTGGAACAGTTTCGTTAGGCGCCACCCCCACAAAATAAAAAGAAAACAGTAAACATTTTAGACACGTTTCTCTATTTGGTTTTCTTGCATTCCCGCCCAATTGGCTTCGGCGAGGTGAGACCCTCAAAATACCCCTCGGTAAAGATTTTATCAGGTAAACAAAGATATCATGATCTCAGGTCAGCGTTAAGAGTTGACCAAATCAATTATAGTTGGATGACCAAAATAAATATAAATATATATACAATAATTATAATAATTAAGTATCATCTTTGGAATTTTATATACAGAAATAATTTTTTGCTTAGAAAATTATTATCGGTTATTATCTTAGATTTAAATCCATTTTTTGAATTTGCTTGCTTTGTTGATTATTTTGTTGACCAATTTTAATACTTTTAGCCAAATTTAAATATATTAAATTTTAAGTTCTTAGTGATTTTATACATCCAATATAATCCTGAATCTCCAACAGATTTCTTTAATTTATAATTAAGTTATGCTCTTCTGTGTGTCTCATTCGAAAACGTTAATCTTAAGGTCAAGGTGAACCAAGGCAACAAACATCTAAAGTGCTGAGAAAGGAAAACATTGATCAATATTTCCAATCGGAATCCCTGAACCACGGTTTTGGTTAAAGCATTGATTCAATTTTAATTTTAATTGAATAGTTATATTAACTCAATTGTTTTCCAAATTTTTTGAAATATGTACAAACTTTGTTCTCACAATTCTTATTTACAATTAATTCGTAATCGCTTAACTGGTATAGCATCATTGTTCTAAAATGAAAACAATACTTAAAGGCCGGTTCGTTTTTCTTTTCTCAGGCTGTTCGTTTTCTGCAGCTCTTTTAATTCTTGCTGGAGTTTTATTCGACATAGGATCAAGTGACACCATATCATATCTACGTATTTGAACACTTATTCAATTTCTTTCAGCTTTTCAATCATCTGACCAATCCGTTTGGTCTAGCAATATCCTGAGCTGCCAATACTCCTTTGTCTATGAATTTTTTAATTTCACTGGGATAGTTATTTTGTGTGTCGCGACCAATTGGCTACCTTGGGTTGTGCGATTTCCCACAAGTCGAACATTTGAAATGAATCCAAGTAGCGGCTGGTGCATTGCCCAGTTCTTATATTACCTTGTAGTTACATATATGTACGAGTAGTAGTACTCGTAGTCAATGTTTGTTTTGAGTTGTTGGTACCCTTTCCTAATATGGGCAGGCCGCCATCACACACTTGTGCTTTATTCTAGTAAGTAAGCGAGATTGTGTGTGTCGCTTGTGCTTGTGCAACATACATCCAATTGGAAATGAAAAACTCTGACCTACTAATCACCGAGCCAAAAAGCCAATAAGAGTCAACAACAGCAGCGGCAATAACAACAACAGCAACAACAACAGCAAGTGCCACAAAGCAGACAACGACAACATCGACAGCCCAAGAAATCAAAAGATGGACAATAACTTTTAACCAGTTTGTGATGTCGAGCCTTGTTGTACGTTGCAAGTTGCAAGTTAGCCTAACGCTTGTACTGAGAACTGTTTGGCGCACAAATTTGTTTTGAATTTCATTATATGAACTATTTGGGCGCACAGGTTGCCCCCAGAAACGGCGGCAGAGACGGGGACAGAGATGGAGATGGAAATGGAGACAGAGTCAGCCCAATTGACATTTTATGGCATATTAAACAACAACTCGAACATGGGAGACAGCCAGACGGACGGACAGACAGACAGCCAGAGACTGCAAATTGCGGCGTTTCACAAAAATTATTATGTTAAATTTAACTGGAAATAGCACACAAGGACATTGGCGCATGCGCCCCCAGACGGCGCCAACTGGTCGACGATGGCGTCGCCGATTGTTGGCTAAATTGATGATGACGATGTTGGTGAATGGCAATGCAGGAGGAGAGGATGATGTGAGCTGAGGCGAGGCGAGATTATCGCTGTGTTTTGTTTTGGTTATTTGCTTTGGCATAAATTTCAATTGCTCGCATTTAACAACAATTTAAAGCAAATTAAATTTTGTGCAGTCGTCGATTATTGCCTGCTGATAGGCTTGTGTGTGTGTGTGTGCGCTTGCAATAGTGCGCCATCTATTGCCGGTTAGCAACAGTGCCTGCCATGTGCATATAGAGTAATTTTCTGCTACATTAGGTTTGCTTTTTGCGCTCATTGGCTTTGCGAGCCACAAGATGGCAAATCAGCCAACTATTATATGATCAAAACTACGACTTTTCTATACGCTGCCAAAACTTAAAGATTTAAGCGCTATTCAGTTAGTTTTAGGCCATTTTAGTGGGCGGCGGAGTGTGATATATGTGAAACTTTGATCGATTGGTAATGATCGTAAGCCATTCCAAGTAGTTTTTAATGACTATAATCATAAATATCGCAGAGATCAATATTTTGTGGTTCTGTCCAAAGTAACATTGCCTATGCTTCAGTTTTATGCTAAGAATTTCCATATAAGAATAAAATTAACAATAACTATTCATTCGTTAGCTAAGAAATGATTTATTTAATATACAAAGACGAATTCCAGCTTTAACTTTTTGATAAACTTGACAATTCCTGTTTTACCAGATGCCTGAAAAATCTGTTCTTCCCCAGTCTATGTAGTGCGGCAATTAAAAGAAATTATTATAGATTTGTTTGGGGCACTAACTGCTGCTACTGCTTCTTGTGTTCGTTGACTTCTTGGCTGCCTTCCATCGCCCACCAGGCGAACATCGGGCATCGAACATCGGGCAATGGCATCGTCATTGGGCAACCCACATCAAATGCTCCACTTAGACGCGCTCCATTGTTTCCGCATTCGATTAAAAATGATAAATGCCTCACTGCGCTCAAGTGAAAATAAAAACCGCAGACGGCAAACGAAAGGGAGCCACTGAATGGGCCCAGTTTTCTTAGCCGACTGCGTTGAGTACGCTGACTGGGGCTGCGGCAACTGCCTAATTTTCTTGACCATTTTCAATGTTTCGTTTATAGATGCTGATAGCTAAAGAGCGTTATATGTATCCATCCCCTTTCCTCAGCCCTCCACACTTCGATCTCTGGCGCTGTCTTGGCGTAATTATTTGATTAATTTTATTGCTCGTGTATTGGGTGTGTAGGAGAGTGCGTTTGGAGTTGTCGATTAAATATATCGTTTATGCTTTTGTTAAATTACACGGATTAATTAACTGCGCATATTCTGGGCCGTTAGCAAAACCAAAGTCAAAGCCCTGCCTGAAACAGATGCCTGTCCTCTCATCCCTCTCTCTCTTCATTTGGCCCTCTTTTATAAATGTATGTCTTTACTCATTTCTAATCATTGATTATGTGGGACATTTAGCATAAATTTCTTCCGAACAAGCCATTCACCTGGTTACTTACAACCCAATTAGATATGATAGTACATACTTTAATCTTCCAGACTACATTTCAATAAAGCCACTTTCGAAAAATAAAAAAGGTAATTTTGTAAATATCTCAACATAGCTTTATGATTAAATTAGGACTTATTTTTTTTTTATTGTTATTCTAAGCTTAAAATATTGCGATGCATTAAGAGAAATTTAAAATATTATTTGATTTTACAGCGTAGGATACAAATATTTGTGGACTCTAAAATTGAGTTTGGATGATAATAGAAAAGATTGGCTACATTTAACATCGATTATTCGCAAAAAAAAAAACGCACGCGAAATAATTGTTGCAATTTGATTTGATGTTAAATGGCATTTAAAACTCAATTGTTGCAAAACGTAGCAATTTGTTAACAGTTGCTTGCGGGTCGTCATGGGTATAATACCGAGAATATTGCCGATGGTTTTACCGATACTGATACTATCAGGCTTTGGGAGTCATACTTCTGTATACTAAACATATTAATATACAATAAATAAATTATAAATATTCTCATGCAGGATGCATTTTTAATGAAGTTCACCAATGTGGTTTGCGAATCCTTAAACAAATCGTGGATGGTGTTTCACGAGTGCCGCTTACGAAATATGATCACATTTAATTTAAATGGTACTATATTGCAACCTGCAAATGTAGTTAATGTTAATACACAAGTATTTCAGAAGGCTAATGGGTATAAGCCATGGCTAATCAACGTAACCTTCGACTATTGTGAGTATATTCGCAAACACCACATTCCTTATGTTAATTTGGTTATCGGCCTAATCAAAAATGTTTCAAACTTGGATCAGAAGTGTCCCTTAAATGTGAGTAATATAGCTTAATTTTTTTGTTGACGATTGAATTTTGTTAAATGTTTCCATAGGGCACAGTTTTCGTGAAAAACCTTCATGTAACACCTGAAATGACACGGCTTCCAATGCCAACTGGTGAATATCTATTGCTAACTAACTGGATGTTCAATATGAAGTTACAATTTATTACAAAGTTATACTTTGCATTCGTGGAAGATTTATAGGTTAGTTTCTTAATACGGTTCGGATTTTCCAATAGCCCGGGCCGAGCCGATTCTGCGAGGCTCGGATTACAACCGGCTTGCTGCCTTGTTATTTAATAATGTTATAACAAACAGAAACATGAATATTAAATATTTTTTTTTATATGGTAAATAAAGTTTATAAAATGACTTTCAGAGAAATCTCCTTGTTTATCTTATAAATGAATTCGTAAAACAAAATGTTTAAATTTTTAATCATTTTAGTAAATTTTTAATCATAGTTTTCATTTTCTTTTTCTCTAAGTATATACTTGTCATATATCCTTTTTTATTTTTTGTTATTCTCTAGCTTGGTAATATTTACTATATAGTTTACTTACTGCATTTTCAATAAGCTATCCAATGTGATTAAGTTAAGCTATATAAGTTTCTTTAAATTCTTAAAGCTCAGTTTAAGAGCTTTAATTCCGAATTGAACCGTAACCCCAATTCGTTATAATCATTTTGTCAAGAAGTTCTCAAATCTTCCCAAGTGCCTATCTTGTGCTGTTCAAAAAAAGTTGACCGTTTTTTTTTGCTGGTCATGACTTGGCAATTTTTCCTCATTGCAACTAATTTGCCACACTTACCGCATTTAAGAAAAAATGACTTAATTTCACTTGGAAGCTGCAACTGACTGTTATTGTTGTTGTTGTTAATGTTGTCGTTACGTTGGCGGCTTTTGGTCATTTGGCCAGTGGGCGCTGGCACAGTGCACTAATAAACATAAAGAGTAAACAAGTCCAAATAGGGTTATATCGGTCAGCAGTATTATATCTGCCCTGGCACCTTTCGAGCATCATTGTTTCGGCTTGGTTTTCATTTATTTTTATTGTTATATTACTTTTTTCTTTGCGTCACATGCATTTTTCATGGGACGAGACCAACCTGGGCTTGTGCTTTCTGCTGCCTGTTGGTTGGTCGGATGGTCGGGTGGTCGGTTGCTTGGGCTCATTTCGCATGGCAAATCATCAAACCGTTATTGTACGGACACAGAGAAAGTCCCTCTGGCCTTAGGGCTTTAGTTGAACATCAACTTAAAATGCGTTGGCGTTGCCATTTATTGTGAAATATTAAAATTATACAAGCAGTTCCTTAACAAGATGACGATCAAAGCGCGAGAAAATGAGCAGTGCGACAGTTTTATCTGCATTTTATGCAGAAAAACTGCATCACAAATCCCAAAAGCAAAAGCAACAGCAACTACAGTCCCATTCCCAGTTCCACTCGATGTCCCAGTGCGGTTATCGCCATGACAGCTGTCAATCAGTTGCTCTCGGCGTATAAAAAAGGCAACCAACTTGATAAAAAAAAAAATAAATGAATAAATAAAATAAAGACTGATCGTCTGAGTTACGAGTGGAGTTGAGTGTAACGAGAAAGTTGAAAACTTTAATTGTGTCCTCGCTTCAATTAGCGGTACAAGTGATTTTATAACGCCCGCTCTCAATTCATTAAGTCTCCCAAAAACCAGACTCAACTTCTTAATAAATGCACTCAAGTATCGTCCAGTCCAAGTCAGGTAAAAGTAAAGGGTGTTGGCCCAGAAATTAACAACCATAAAAGGACGACTCCAAGTGATGTCACTGTATAAATATGAAGCACATTTGGACAATTACTTTATTTACGCACTGTACCTTTCTGTCTTTGATTTATGCAGTTCGCTGTCTTCGGCCACAAACTGGGGGAGCGTTGTGACAATCGCATTGTTAATTGCACCAAAACGCAGATATTTTCACATTTTTCCCCTTCTTCCATTCCTCCATTCTCACAATGCCAACTACAGTTTTGGCCTGGCCAAAAAACAAACATAAACAGCGACAGTTTTTACTCTGACATCGATAAAGAGGATATTTTTTTTGAGGGTGGGAGAGGGCCTTAAAAAAATTGTTGCCTGTCCTGCCAAACTCATTAAAACGAATCCTTTTAATGGCCAAAAGTTTGTCGCTGTTACTGTTGATTCTGGCATAATCAGTAAAATTAAGGCCGTGGCAGCTGAAGGCTGAAAACTGAAAGCTGCTTCTTGCCAATGTCGTTAGCATTGGCCAGAACATTAAATAAACCCATAAACAGTAGTTGGCTAGTTTCAGTTTTTTTTGTAGAGCTTCCTATGACCTTCAAAATAAATTATACAATAGGTTGTTATTTTGCTTAAGTTGAACACTAATTGTCAGAGATAAAGTTATATCAAATGAAATGATTTATTTCAAAATATTAATTAATTGTAATTAAAATTACGGCTATTATATTATTATGACATCTTTTGTTGTTGTTCAATCTAAGTGTTCAATTTTATACAATAATAATTTAAAAAACAAAGTAAAAGTCTAACTTTATTTTTAATTCACATATATGTAGTTATTTTATTTAATCTTTTAATTAATTGAATACTTTGAAACATGTTTTGCTGACAATATCTGCTTTTATAGTTCAGAAGAGGATCCTGAGAGAACTTAGTTAACTTTTCATAAGTAGTTCGCATATTCTCACTCACACAAAGATATATCCGAGTAATGTGCTTGGATTTAATATTGGCACCAAGTACTCAAAGGGGCAGCTTAAAGGCGACAACTTGTGTGTCATACGCAACTAACAACTTACTTAAACTAACAAACGAGCACAAAAAGATTCACACATACACACACACATACATAGAGTCAGACATTGTCATGTGACACTCAAAAGGCCCAAGGCAGCAGCTAAGCGACATAAACGTATAGTTTTCAGCCACCCGATTGAGGTGAAGGGTGGCAAAAGGGGAGCTAAATTCACTTCTGTCTGCTTCTTTGCCAATGTGTCCCCTGTCCCCTGTCCCCTATCCCCTTGTCACCAGCCTTTCCTGTACTTTCCTGTACTGCTTGCCTCTTCCTGCCTGTCCTCTGTATGTGGCCATGCTGCACTACGGCGCACTAATTACGAAAACTCAGCACGTTTTGCCGTGCTGTGTGCCTGCCCCACTGTGTGGGCCAAAAGTGAGGCGGGTGATCGCCCGGTTGCCTGAGTGGTTAAATGCTGCAGTAATAGCGGCAACATGCAACGCGACAGTTGGTCGACGGTGCCGGCGGAACAAAAGTTAAAACATTGCGGCAGCAATAAAAACAACATTCGTTTTAGCTTCAGCTTTGGCTTTGGCTTTGCCTCTGGATCTGGCACTGGCTCTAACCCAGTTGGGGTTGCTTTGGGGTAAGTTGGCCATGGCTTTGTAACTGTATTACTGATGAATCCCCGGGTCCGGTCCTGGCCTAGTCAAAGCCGCATGGCCTGCCACAATTTCACCAAAGTCAATGTCTGAGGCTGCCACAAACCGCGTCCAGCGGCAACATAAGCAACGTAATGAGAAATGCATCAATTGCACAAAATTGTTTGGCTCTGTGGCAGCAACATGCCGCATAGGAGCCTCGACTTGCCCTAAATAATAGCCAGCAACAATTAAAATGGTTAACTACGGGCTAAGTTAAGACTCTTAGATAAAAGAGCAGATGTCAAGTGTCTGTTTAATTCACAGAAAAGATAATGAATATGATGCTATGAAAGAAGCAACCAGTCAAGTAAGGAACTAGCCGAGAAGTTAAGTGGTACATTAATCTGAACGTCGAGTGTAAAAAGAGGAAAAAGGAAAAGAAGCTTACTTAAATAAAATGCGAGAAGCTAAGAGATAAACTTAAGCAAAAGTTACTGGCAAAGCGGAAAGCGTAATAGACAAGGAAATTTTGAAATGTTTTTCTAAAATTATAGATTAGCTTTTTATTTTACATATGATTCCTTATTTTGTGTACATCGTGGAATGTCCTTTAGTTGTGCCCATTAAAGCTAATCCACTGCTAGCCGTCATGCAATCTATTTCACTCCCACAACGGACATATGTATGCATACATACATACATACCGAATATCATGCATATCAATAAGCAAATGGGGTAGCTACAAAAGGGCAGTTAACTGCCCGATGCCCCATGTCCCTTGCCACATGACAAGCATTTGATTTGCAACTAACGACACCAGGTTTTTATACGGCAAACGCCAACTACATATTTGCAATCTTTACGTCGACTACAAGGCTATAAAAATAAATTACACAAAGCTTAAAACTTATGTGCATCGGGAAGAAAAATGGCTTATGGACGCGCAACGGAACAAACGAATGGAGGAGCTATTGAAACATTCGGAGGAGGCGTAAAAGGCGGAGAATTAGGAGGAGGGGAAACGACAAAGTGACCAATCGACCTGACCCTCAAATGGCAACATTGATGAACGTGTATTGCTCTTATAAAACGTTCAATTGGACCGATCCAAAATGGGAGTGAGAGAGGGAGAGAGCAAGTGAGGGAGGGCGGGAAGGAGAGAGGTGCCAGCTAGAAGCTAACGGTAAAGGTAAAACTCTAAGCCGACAATGAAGACATTAACATGAGCGACGACGACGACAAAACTCTATACCATGGCTCATCACATTAATCTTCTTAATACGCCCATCAATAATTCAAAGCTAAGGCATGACCAGACCATGTCAGACCATAGTCCAGTGCAGCCAAATGTTGAACCGACACGCATATAGGAGACCAAGTATAGAAGTATTGTTACTCAAGTGTTGAGTGAGTTATGAGGCACTGTTCGGCTTGAGCTTCAGCTTTAGCTTGGGTTTTGGAACCGATTTCGATATCGTATTTCGGCTTCAGTTCAAGTGGTGGCCACCTTCAAGTGGGAACTGTTTGTCGTACATCAAAATCAAACTATCCACACTCGTACAAATATTGAACTCTATGGCAATCGACAATGAAGCTTTATGGCTCGTTACCATTTGATTTATGCGCAGCTGCCGAAAAAAAAGGTATCGAAAATGATTTCATATCTCGGCCAAAGAGTCGGACAGTGAATGGCTCTGAATGTAATTGTATTTGAATGACATATGCATGACCAGCAGGCACTGGGGCTGGCCAACAGTGGCATGTGTCCATTGTCAATGTGGCATCGTCAGCATCAGCGCCACTGTCAGTGGCGGGGGCAGTGGCAGAAAATGTGGCAGCGACTATGGCTCTGACAGCCGGACTCAAAAGGCGCCTCCACCTGTCCATTGTTTTGTGCTGGACAATGTCCCGTTGCCATTGCCTTTGCCTTTGCCTTTACCTGGGCCATCCTGTGTTACCTGTGCTTACCCTTGACAATTTCGACCGCTCATTCGAATTTTTGGTGCTGTTGCCGATTTATACGCCTACTTCGGCTCTATAGTGCCTCCCACATTGAGAAAAGACCCCTTTGTTCCTGCTCGTGAATGTCTGCCTCAATTCAACGCACTGTTGCTACATTTCACAGATGTGTCAAGTCTCCAATTCAGTTTAAGCTTATTCTCTCTGCGAAGATGCCTTATCAAGTCGGGTTAAAAAGTCATAGATTGTGTCAAAGGTTCAAGTAATATGATAAGATTTATTCTCGTATGTATATTCATCTAACTATAAAAGATGCTGCCAGCTGTCGAAAAACATATTTTGGTTTCAACAATTGTCGCGCAAAGTTAAAAGTATGTGGCAAGTGTGCAATTGAATAACAAAGTTGAATTCGACTCAAATTTTAATAAAACTGTCCTTTAAAATCGTTTGTAAAGTGGAGAAGTGTAGTTAACTGGAGGAGAATTATTTGCAAATTCTCAAGAAGGCATTCATCTCTTTAGCATTTACTCTCATTTCAATTCTTTACTGTTGTACCTCTCTAAATGCAGTTTTCTTTTATGTTGGCGTGTTTTTATTAAAGATGTTATAAAGATTCGCCCACAAAATCTCTCCTGAAATCCTGTTTGTTAATATATATAGGAAAAGCTAAATTACATTAATTTATTCATAAATAACGCCCCATTTAATCGAAAGAGATTCATGTAATGGAAAGTTATCTAAAATCAATCACTTCGACAAATTAACTGACAATTCCAATGAACATTGCCCATAAAAATGTGAAATGGTTGCTACATATTGTGATTAGTTTCGTTCTACATTTTAAAGTTCTTCGAATGTACTAATTTATTTATTTTTTCTCAAATTCTTTCAGCAGATCAGCAAATTTATAAAAATGTACTTTTCGTGGTTTGCCGTGCTCATCTTTGCCCTGTTTGCTGTCGTCGCTTCGGCGGACAGGTGTCCTGCTCCCTTCAAGAACCAACACAATAAGTGTGTTTTAGATCGCACTATTAGAGGAGAGTGTCCACAGGGTTCATCCTATAGGCTCAACATCAACAAGTGTGTCTATGGAGAAAAGTAGTTGTACTAAATAGTTTTATTGAAAATTGGCGGTTTTTTTAATTTCATTTATCGCTGTTTAATCTATAATCCTAACATCAACAAAAATGTTCAAGTAAATAACTTGAACTAAATAAATGTAATTAAATTTGACTTTGTTTTATTGTTGCTTTTATTTGAATTATCGCTGTTTTTGCGACATTAACCTAATGATCAGTTGACCTTAACAAACTGAGCCTCATCTTCCCTTACTCAGATTTGAGAGCAGTTGCAGCTGCTACCGCTGCTGATAAGAAACTAATAAGTATTTTCGCGTATCATCTCTATAAAAGCTTGAATCGACTGTAGAGCTGTAAATATTTTCATCTTGCACTCGATTCAGGTGAGTCTCTGTTAGAAAGACCTGCCCGACCAACTAATCCTTTGTTCCTTGTATAGAGAACACAATGAACTGCAATTGGGCCTGGTTGATGGTGGTGTTGCTGTCACTACTCGGTGGTGCTCTGGGTCGCAGCTGCCCCGCCGGTTTCAGTGCCGAAAAGGACAAGTGCGTGACCGATCGACCTGTGCATGGCACCTGTCAATCCGGATCTACCTACCAGCTGAGTCTCAATAAGTGTGTGCTGGACTAAATAAACTTTATATACTTGCTTATGAATATTACAAGATTGCTTAACAATTCTTAATTAAACTTTTCGCAAATCAGAGATATTCTCTCTTATCATAGTTTCAATTAAAGCGAAGAGTGTGTGCATGTAGTTCAATTTTACGAACTTCCAATTGTTTTGAGCTTTGATACTAACATCAACAAGCGCGTCCTATCAAAGAAATGAGCTGTGCTCAGCTAAATATAACTTTATTTGTCAAATAGTTTTTATTTGATTTGCAAACCGTTTTTGCGAATTTTACTTTGACATACAATGCTTAGCTAGGAATTTATTTGATTTTTTCAACTTAATCATTTGTACTGAATCTTATCAATATAATATTCAATTGAGCCTGAATGTTCTGGATGTTCTGCTGAATATCAATTAGTTATGATTGTTGTTTATTTTGCTTATAATTTTTTGATTTAAAGAGTGTCTCTTTGATTCAAGGTAAACCACATCAAAGTTTCAAAACAAATGAAAAAGGAGTGTAACAATATAAATATATATTCGGAAAAAGTTCGGGCAACTTGCACGTTTGCAATTTATAACAAAATTCATGTCGTTTAAGCACATTGTTATTTGAGCCAAAAGCGCTTTTGGCCAAAAGTTCAACAAGTGCTGCAAATTAACGAACATGTCACGCGGCTGCTGCTAATGCTGATGGCCAGGCAAACAGACAGACAGACGGAGAGACAGAAACTCGCGGCTTGCCTTTAGTTTATTACCATGTAATTGACTCAACGCTTGTCAGACAATGTTGACGTCGACGTCGTCGTCGTTGTCGGCTGCTTCTGCGGCTTTAATGTGCTGCATTTAATGACCAGGCTGAAAGCGACACCAGCACCAACACCAACACCAATCAACACCAAACAGCATCAACAGTGTTGACAGCGCATCAAAGTCAAAGCGGTTTGTCTGCCGTCAGTTCGTCTCTGTGTCTCTGTTCGTCAGCTTGTCTGTTAGACGGTCTGGCGTGATTAGCGTGATTGGCTGCCTGCACTTTGGCCCCCTTATCAAAAGGCAAACGGCAAACGCTTTGGATTCGACTTACGTAATACATAATCGAACGCTTCACTACTTCATCTTATTTGAGGTTAGTTCAGCGTAATTTAGCTGTGATTGGTTCAGTGGCTCAGCGGCTGCTATAAAATTAATTAAAAACTTTTCCCCACTGCGAAAATGCCTAAAAAACGCCTGCAACATTTAACAGCAATAGTTGAGGGAAAAACTTTGCCAAGTCCAAGCTGTCGACAGGATGTGCAGCGAACCCAATTGCATATGCCAATGTTATAAAACTTTTCCCAAGCAATATGTCCTTCCCCTTCCACCTCTAGCTGAAACAATCTCAATTGCTTTGCAAAACATCAAGGCTTTGAGATGGTATGGTAGTTTCAAGCCATTTCAGCTTTTTTTCTAACTGTGTTTAAAATTTTCAGACAGTAATAAATTGATAATAAATTGATAATAAATTTTCGACAATTTGGTATTAAAAATGTATGAAACTATGTTAATTAAATTTGTACTTTTCTAAGTATCCTTAAATATATATGGCTTGAAATATGCTAAAAATTGAGCTGAAACTGAAAGACAATGTCCAGCTGAGGTGCCATTACTGACGCCATAAGCTAACATTCTTGTCACTGGTGCTTGTAAATTTCTAGGACTTGCATAAAAATGGCACCCGAATACTTCCGTCGCTCGGGGTTTCCTTTTGGCCTAAAAGTTGTCCGTGCCGCGTTGGCAGGATGGCAGGAAATAAGGAAATGTTTTCAGCAGTATTTGCTGCCAGGACAGCGACATTTATCAGTCAGTTGTTGCGGTGGTGTCCATGGTGGCTTGTTGGACAATTTTAAAACTGTCACAAGTGGCCGCCACTGACGTTGCCACTGTCACTGCCACTTCTACATCTACAGCCACTTCCACTGCCATTCGGCGGCAGGCAACTGTCAGGCGCTGCAGTTGCCTCAATAGCCGCATGTTTTTATGTCCCCTGTCTGAGATAGGAGCTGCTCCCTGCCGAGCTGCAGTGCAACTCACGCGTAAATATGACAAACGTAAGCAGTAAACTTCTGGCCAACTGATAGCCGCCACCAACACCAGCACCAACACCAACACCAAGGAACACCAAACACCAATACCAATGCAGCTGCTGTTGGCCAAAACTTTTCGCAAGACGTTGTCGTAAGTTTATGGCCCACATTGCACTTGCTTGCTCTGTCTCTGTTCTATTTCTCTCTCTGTCTCTCTTTTGTTGTTGGCTGCGTTTCAAGAATGTTGCAATGCCGCGTTCTTATCGCGCTCGGCTTTGTCCTGCGGCCGCTGGCAAAAAACGAAAGTGTGGCCATAATTTCTGGCTGTTCAGCTGTGTTGTTGTTGCTGTTCTAGTTGTTGACGTTGCCGTTGTTGTTGCTACTATTGTTGGTTATGTACTTAAACTTTACGAATTCCCGTCAAAGTTTATTGATGCTGACGATGCGAACCTCTTTGAAATTATTTAAATACGCCCTTAAAGCATTCTTGAATGCGAGTTTACTTGTAATTATGCTTAGCATTATCGTTAATGGGTTTCCTCGACAACTAACAAGTTTCATTTTCCAATTACACACAGCTACAAGTATATCAAAGAAGTTTTATTATTAATTTTAATTTTATGAGTTTTTAAAAGACTTTTGGTATTGGAAATTTATTAAACAATAAAATATAAAAGATGAAAAATTTATTAATTTTTTTTGGCATTTTACTCTATGTTTTGAAATTCTCTTCCGATATTTAGAATTTATGTTTTTTTTTTAATATTTAATTTGTTTGTGCATTTTAGAAGTATTTGTATTCCTGGCATTTTCTACCAGACATGATTTTTGCTAGCTTTAAGCGTGCATTCAACTTTTCCAAAACTTGAAACAAGATGGTGGTTTCCGCTGTGTGTGGGTGTGAGTGTGTAAGGTATGTGTGCTTGTGTATGCCCCACAGGCACAAAACTTTAATTTGAGTTATTTGCACGAGTAGTAGTTTCAATTTTATTATAATTTTACCGCTAGAGTAAAAACAAAAACTTCAACAGTGATAAGATGAGACAGACCAGCTGGATTTTAGACATCTATCCATCTTTCTCGCTCACTCATTTATGTATATATCGTAAATGCTTTTAATGTGACTTGCATTGGGCGAAACTATGGCAAAACTTTGCTCGAAAACGACAACTAAATCCGAGGCGAACATATGTTCCATGAATGCAAAAACGATGTATCTCAATCTGCAGTTGCCTTGGTGTGCTTGGCATGTGTTTGTGCGTGCTTTAAAGTTTTGTTTGCCTTGACGCGACAAATGGCCGCGAAAGCGTATTAACATAAAAATATTTGGCAGAAATCATGCCTTAAATCTAAGGAAAATGCTTAGCTTGGTTTGAAAATTGAATAAAAATAAATGTTTTTAATAAATTTTTAGTAATTTGAGTTTCGTAAAAAAAATCCCCCAAAACGGCCATTGGCTAAGCAATTACGTAACCCTTTAAGTGGTTGACGTTAACGTTAATGCAATTTGGAAGCCTTGCTTTATAGTCCCTAGCCCCTTGGAGTTTTAACGCGCTTGTTCGCCCCAAGGTTATCGTGACACTTAGCTCGACAATCCACCGTCTGCCCTGCTATATAATCGTACTCATATATAATGTGTGAGTTTTGGTGTATCTGTGTATCCTTAATCCAGAAAATCAGCAGCAGGTGCCTTTTAATTGCATTGCTATTATTTCATTATTTCTGCAGCTGAGCTGCATTTCCAGAATTGTTGTTGTCTGTCGCTGTTTTTACTGTTTGAGCGTTGCTCGCTCTTCGTGTCCCTCGTGCACTTTTATAGAAACTTATTTCAGCTTAAGTTTTATCTTTATTTCTTGCTCTGCGGATTAAAAAACAAATGATGAAAAGAAACAACGTAGAGAGACTGCAACGCCAAGGCGAAGTGAAAAGGCAAAACTTTTTATTTGCTGTGACAAATTTTGAGCAGATAAAACTCAAAAACTTCTGCACAGGGTTGTGGCCAAAATAAATTCGGCATGCAGACCAAAATTCATTCCCATTTTCACCCATCCCACAGTTTTCTCCAGCAAATTTCTTGACGGTCGTGGCAGGAACGTATACCGTTAGAGCTACGGCAATGGAAACGGCAAGAGCAACGGTAAAGCTAAATTAAGAAATTTTTGGCAGAACTAATGCGGCGCATTAGTCAAATGTCAAAATTATTTGGGGAAGAAAACAATTTCAGCAGAAGTAAAACTTAAGAAGATACAATGACCAGGAATCATTTTATATTATATGTTTTTTTATTTTACTAATTTGGGGAACTTAAAAATTCTAGAAATTTAAATGAATTAACAATTAAAAAGAGATTATCTTAAATAAAAAATATTTGCATGCATATGTTAAATCCATTGAAAATCTAATTGCTTATCTTATTAGTTGAAATTACATATAAAGTTAAAAGCTTGCAAAAGAGCTGTTTCAAAAGAATGTACAAGATTCGATTCGAGAAATAGAGTTTTGTCAAGTTTGTTGCACAGTGTTATCGATAAACTTTAAATTGTATTAATAGCTAAAGTTGCTTGAATTCTGGCTCTGCTTACGCCTCTGGTATTCGCCTTTGACTTTTCGTGCGTTTTGGATCATTTGCGGGCATTTTGCATACGCGCCGTTGCACTCGTTTCCGGAAGTTTCTACGGAAGCGTTGAATTTATGGTCAATGGGTCAAAAATGTACACTGCCTGTGCTGACTATCTGGATGCGACTGCTGCTGTCAGTGAACAACTGAAAAGCGTAGTGAGAGCAGGCTTTGACGAACATGACATGGCGCTGTGGCATGAGTTATGAGCCTTTTGGGTCGTGTTGGCTTTGTCATTTGGCTAATTGTGCCCGTAGGCCACTTTTTTGACAGGCCAACATAAATTTGTTGCAATTAATTAAAGCCGCAGAAGTCGCAGTTGAAAATGAAATAGAAACATCAAAATTGTCGCAGCGGTGCGCCCTCTGGCGGCCAGATTTTTGATTTATATTACACTAATTGATTTATTGACAGATTCTTTTGGCCAATTGCGTTGACAACGTTTGAACGTCTGCAGTTTGTCGCTTCGTTGCGGCCATTTAAGGCGCCATGGACACGGACATGGCTTTTTATTTCTCTCGCACCTTATTTGATTAACGTTCGATTTTTACAATTTATGAAACTTCATTAAAAAGCGCGAAATACGCGGCCCACGTTGTCTACTCGCACGTGCAGCATGCGAAAAATGTTAATAAAGTTTTTCCAGCACCTGTCCCTGGTGCTGGAGTCGCCATCTTCATCATCAGATGCCATTTTTCACTGTAAATTGAATTTATTTGCTGTGCATATACATTTATAAATCTATATGTTTGTATATATCGCTGTGTGTGTGTATGTGTGCTTGTGCGTGCTTCCTTCGTGGACTTTAAGTACTCCCGTCCATCCTCCGTCTCGGCCCGTGTTTCGCTCTGCGTACGTGTCGGATTTTTATACCCTTGCAGAGAGTATTAAAATTCTGTTACAAAACATGCAACGCTATTAGGAAGGCGTGAAAGACCACATAAGTTATATATATTCATATTTTTAAACAGGAGAACAAACTGACGAGCAAACTAGTCTGTCAGTCTAAAAACTACTTATCAACAAACTATAGACAATATGGAATTGGACAATAACAACAGTATGCCTTATTTTTAAATTTTATTTACATTTATTTAATTTTCATTGCTATTCTTTATTGTAAACTGATGTAAAAGGTGCGCGAAAAGTTCTATTCGATTTCATGCATGCATTTCTTTTCAGTTTCATTTGAGATGATCGTAAATACGAAAATGGACATACTATTAATTTAAAAATGGTCTGGCAAAAGTCTTATGTTTCCTCAATACATGTATTTTAAATACTTGAGAAAATATTTATTCGTGTTTCGCATAGCTTTGAATTGCATTAAATAGGCATTGGCTAATTATGCAGCCTCTCTCCTTGGGGGCGGATAAAGTGATGCAACTGCGGCAGCTGTCCAAGATGCTTGACTTTTAAGCCGCATTTACATTTCAAAATGCCAGTTAACATTATTTAAATTGCAGATTTCTCATTGAATTTGTCGAAAAGCTGTGCGACTATAATTTTTTTTTTTTTTTCTCTCGATTTTGTATGTTTATGCAGTTGTCTTTTTTTTTGTGGCTAGCGCACACATAATGCTGCTGAAAAATTGCATAAAATTGCGACATGTCGGCGTGGTTTCTTGGCCTGTCAACATGCTTTGCCTAGCCACTGTCTAGGAGCCTTGTCAGCGATAAAAAAGGGGGAAAAACGAAGTTTTTGTCAGCAGCATTTGTCAGAAATGTCGGGCGATTGTCAGGCAAACGCATCTTATGGCAAGTACTACGGGAGAGGTCGCTGCTCAATCATTGCCTGTCAGCTTAAACGAAGTTCAATAGATTTGGGATCTAAGATTTGAGATCCGAGTTGCTGCCAAAAACTACTAGCTATTGAGTCTGACGACCCACGCCGTGCCCCACTTTCTACAAGTTACTCAATTTTCTGAAAGTGTCATGCGCTGGAATGTGCGTTAAGAAAAAGTAAGCAAATTTAGCTTGTGACAGACAATTGGGTCTACACCTGATCAAGCAAGCTGGGACTATATCCATGGTGACTCTGTGACCCAATCAACCGCTGACTCAGCAACTGCCTGCTACTCCAAGCAAATCAATAGCCATAGTTATACGTTTTTTTAAGCTTCTTTTATTTTTTCTTGTTTATATTATCAAACGAACAACAAGCATTTGGCAGTCAGTCCGATGCGACGGGATGACGGACTGACGGGCAGGCAGCCAAATGATTTTTCCTAAACGTTTTTCAATTGACATTTTTGCAGTTGTGGCAGTGCCTGCCCAGGAAGCTGATGTGGCGACAGCCGACCAAGAGCTCCAGATGGCAGGATAAATTATTATTTACATATTTAAGCGACTATTCTCTAATTTAAAAATGATTTAAGTGTGCGCTAAGTTCTAGGACGTCATTTAATGCACTTTAAAGAGACTTTTAGCAAAAGAATTTGACTAATAAATATATTCTATCTTTGAGGGTTAGGGCGTAAAAAATATATATGAAAAGTGAATAAATATGTTAAAACAAAAACTTAAAAATTTTCCCTTATTTATAGTATTTACCTGGTAATCTTTTAATTTGAATGGATTTGTCAAATCTTGATAGATTTTCAAAAGGGATGTTTTACTGACCATTTTATTATACAAATATTGATTTAGTATCAAAATTGCCGCATAGCCGCATACGTATTTGCACGACGTTAGGCACTCCAAAGGTTTGCTGATGCGGCATTAAGATTTGATGCCAAAAGATTTAAACCAAATTCCCAATCTGTGAGTTTGGTTTAAATTTCAAATTTCAACCTAAACCTTAATTTTAGACTGATCCGTTCTTAACCAAATTTGGCAGAATGTATGATACCATCCCGAATGCATATTCTGTCAGTTCGGTTGAGATATCTCAAACAACAAAAAAGTTTTTCATACTAAAACTTGATTTTCGACTGATCGTTCCTATGACAGCTATATGATATAGTGATCTGATCCAAATTTAAAAACAAACTTAATAACAAGTCCAGTTAAATTTTATAATATTGCACTGTTTAAAAATTGTTGATTAATTTATGACAGTCTTAAAATTAGTTTGGGATTCAAATTATATAAGGTTAAGCAGCTACCAAGATTGCCTAAAAGAAATGTATAGTATACTCGAAAGATGTAATAATATAAGTATATTTTTAATGATAACATTAACTTTATAAATGTAATACACTGTGGGTAGATAGTTTTCAGTTCAAAGTTAAAGTTGCTCTGTGACACTTTATTATGTCAGGCGCACAAGAAAAAGATAAACAAAAAGTTGGCTCCATCTTCTGGCAGCGACAGCTGAGCTAAGTTCAGTTGGTGGCCTGCCATTTGCTATTGTCCAAATTAGCATTTTAAACACCTCTTACTTTGTGCAAATGATATGGCAGATGGAAAGCGAATGCTTCGCAGTAACTCGTAGTTGGTAGTTCGTTGGCTGCCTTCCATTCTTAAGACGCCTCCGGCCCGGGACGACTGTTGGCAGTTTCCCAGGCAGGTAACTTGGCGACGCGTGTGTGGCCTTTTATGGTTGTTGCCAACAACTTTTTGGCTATCAGAAGACAACCAAATCGAACTCGTATACGTATCATGTGTGTGTGAGTCAGTTTTTGGATTTCCCACTTACATGGTCAGTCAAACTTTCAATTAACGCACGGCGCATCCTCAGCTGCTGCAAAACGTTTTCACGCTCCATGACCAAGTTTGGGTCATCGGTTTGGTGGCGACAGTTGGCCAATGCAACAACTGAGCATTAATTGGCGGACGTGGACGTGGACTGGGACTGAGATAGAGATGGAGACTGGTATTGGTACTTGGCCTGTGACTGCGACAATGACTGGAACTTTGGCTGGGAAGGATTTGCAGTCAAGCGTTATTAACACCAAATTAATCAAAAAGCGTTTGACAATTGAGTGATTTGTACCGAGCAGTTAGTTGCGTCTCTGCCCCCATTGTGGCGCCACAGTTCGATCAGAAAATAATCGAGTTATGCCATCATAGTTACAGTCATACTAATAGTCTAACTGTTGAAGGCATGGCTAACGCCCACTTGTCGATGCTCGCGAGTTGTTTGCGTTTTAGCTGCTAGAGCAGTTATGGCGAACAGCCAACAGCCACCAGCTAGCCAAGAGTCCGAGCTCGTTAGCCGTGTCGTTGTCGAAATTGTCGGCATTTCTGTCTTTGATGTGCTCACAACAGTTTTCGGTCTTTAAACGCGTGCCGACGGCAAAGCTGTGGGCTTGATCACTGCATTTGAGTCAGAACTGCCATTACTATTGGTATTGGGCTTTGTCTTGGCACATTAGCAGGCGGCACACCCATAAATCTTCAACTCCAAATTGAATTCGCTGACGGACAGAGTGGAAGTTGAGTACGAGGAGTCTAGACTCCAGAGAACTCAGCGGGGGGATAGAGAGAGAGCCAAGATCGACGCTGCATGTCATTAAAAAGCGCTGCTATAATTTGGCTTTAATTGGCTTGACGCGTTGCGTGCTGCTGAGAGATCTGTGGGATGTGTGCCACATATTCGTATTAAGCAAACATGAGCATAATAGCAATTTACACTCTCGCACACAGACACAACATACACTAACACACACATACATGTACACAGATTCACACACGTTCACACACATATTAACACAGCGACGCAATTAACATGACATGCTGCTCACGTTGGCCTGATTGGGATACGGCGATTGGATTAACCACAAAACTCAGTTGTCGCACAGGCAGCAGCAGCAGGTGAAAACATGCGGGAAAGCTAAATCACATTGACGACCAAATGATACACTATAATAACTAAATAGAGTTCAACTAATTCTATTTTAGAATAATAAAATCGTAGCTTGTCACAGAGTTAACTTATCACAAGTAAAAGCTTAATTTAGTAACTTAAAATTTTGTATTTCAAATAAATTTTAGTATTTCCAAATGTTGAATCAGATATGCTCATTGCAATCAATTCTCAAGTCGGGCATTGAAATATTTGCACTTTAGTCCCAAGTGTTCAGTATTCAGAGTAGAGAAATCAATGATAGCCTTCGCTTGTGCAGAGTGTGAATAAAATTGTGCGTGTCTGTTCTGTTATTGTTGGGGTTCAGCGAGCGGGGAGAGCATCATAACTTAGTCTGTGCTTTAATTTTAATTATTGCTAGTCTCGTTTGGGGGAGGCGGTGGGTTAACTGACTATGGGTCTGACTAATTTGCCGGCAACATGACACTGACGCCAGTCGAGTCGACGCTACCTGAACTGAAGCTTCGTCTGATTAAGTCGAACACTTGGCCACATGCTTAACATGCTCCACAGCCATTAGCTTGGCTTTTGGCATGCGTTCGCGTTAATTAAGCTGCACTGCAGTGTTGGCCAGCTACTGAAGTGCTGGAGTATTGGCCATGTGGTCGTCTGGTAATCTCCGTGGACTAATGCGACACTTTGCAGTTAACAGAAGTCGTGTTGGGCCTCTTTGCACTTTTGTACTCTTGTTAACAATATTTCGAGCTGTTGAATCGAGTATCGAACGTCGAACATTGAACATGCGGCTTGCGGCCAAGTGTCAGATGTTGATGCCTCAGTGGAGCAATTGGCCGAATGCAGTTTTTAAATTGTAACTTTCACACTATCTGACCGATTTTTGCTTGTAATTGCATACTGTTCACTTAAAGCCGAGTATATATATAGCTTAAACTTCATATGAATCGATTATCAATTTTTCAGTTCCAGCTGAGCTTTCGATTGAGCCAGGCACATATTTGCCAATGCTAGCCAAACTGTGAGCCTTTAAGGAAATAATCGTATAACAATAATCTAGATGTATTTACTATAATTTCAATATCTTACCTTGGCGCGTTTTATGAGCTCGCTCTGAGCTGTTTGTACGTTGTCCTTCTTGCCACCCCAGGAGCGCAAAGCAGACGCCTGCATTGCTCGGCCAAAAGCGAAAGTTAAGGCCCAAGGCTTGCAGAGTGGCACATTATTGGAAGCATTCAAGTTAACAGAGGCTTCCTCCTCAGCCTGACCACCAGACAGGAACATAATACCTGCAGATTTCCCACAGTAAAATCAGTTCATATTCGACCGACGACCGTTTGAAATGAAAACCTTACCTGGAACCGCAGGTGGCACAGTGCGACGAAGGGCCAAAATGGTGCTCATGCCAATATCAGCGGGTGTATTGTTCTTATGGCTGCTCTGGCCGGGTGTCACCATATTGGGTCTGAGCAGAGTACCCTCCAAGTAGACGTGGTGATCGCTCAACGCCTTGAAAATGGCGGCCAGAATGGTTTCTGTAACCTTCTGACAGCGATCCAGATCATGATCGCCAATCATGAGCACTTCGGTCTCGAGAATGGGAACCAGATGCTGTGACTGACAGATGGCCGCATATCTGGCCAACACATTGGCGTTCTCCATGATGGCGTGATATGAGGGCGTCGTCTTGTCTATTTTGTGGACACAGCGCCATTTGGCAAAGTCACAGCCATCCTTTTTATACTGGGCACAGCGAAGATGCAGATCGTCCAATCCCTGGGTGGTGAACTCATCCATGGAGCAGAACAATGGCACCGAATTTTTGTCCACCTTAATGCCAGGAATGATGCCCTTTTTCCGCAACACTTCGGCGAATGGAACACCGGCATCGGTCTTCTGGTATAGCGTCTCGTGGAACATTATGAATCCCGATATATTCTCAGATATCTTGGGATCTGTGGTAATCAGCAGTTGGCGATAAAGGCGACGGTTCTCCTCGGTATTTTCCAAGCCAATTGCTTGAAAGCGTTTGCCCATTGTCGCATTCGATTCATCGGCGGCAATAATGCCCTTTCCAGGAGCCACAAGCGCTTTGGCAATGCACGACAATTCATCCTGCAGCTCTTTATTTGGATAGTAAAAGTAGGTAGTCATTTTGGGGACCACAAATTTCGATTATATCATTCGCCAAATAAGATTACTTATTTATCTGACAACAAAATAAATGGAACGTGTAAAGTGTAAAGTAGACTGAAAAAAACTAATGATTTTACAGTCGATCCACAAATCAAAACTTAAGTATTTATTTAAGATAAGATTGACCTATAATTTATTTAGCATACGCTCTTTGAATTAACGAGTTCATTATTAATCTATTGTAAATGTTATTAGACTTCTCTAAATTTGTCTTAATTTATGTCTTTTATATTTACCTGAACCTTTGGCGTTTATCACTTCTTAATTGTTGACCGCGTTGACTGCGGCTTACTGACATTCTAATTGGACTTTTAATTGCTTTCTTTGTTGTGGCGCCGCGAAGAGGGGGAGTCCAGATTTTCATATAAAATATTATATACTTCGATAGCACCAGATTAGAAGGCACTCTGTACACACGGACCCACGGTTAAGGGAAGAAAATGCGGGATAAACTTGCTTCACATTAATTATATTTTAGACGCAATGAGAGTTTTGAAAAAGCGTTAGCCGCTGCCGCCGCCGACGCCACCGCCTCTCTCGTTTTATGGCTTTCACACACATTTTATGGCTAAAGTTTCGTTCGAACAAATTATACGCAGAAGCGTTACCAATCTATGTGAACAAGCTGCTGCTGCCGTTTCAACTTTGTCTTCAAATTTATAACCGAGTATCGCCGGGCAATTTGCGCTGCATAAATTGAATTAAAAAGCAAAGCGAAAAAATTGAAATGAATATTAAAAAAAATAACATACACTGTTTTTGAAATTTTATTCGAGTGCAATCCAATTATTTTGCAGTTGCAATGAAAATATCACTCATACGGCTATAATTCTAATTGGCGTGGGAATCGTAGCCCGTGTACATTTTGTGTATGTACTCTAATCGTGAGTATATCGGTTGTATAATGGAGAATGTCGATAACGGATATTTGAGATAACTTATCTCTATCAAAATATAAAAACATACTTAAATGACTGAACTCATAAGGTGTTGCATGTGTAAGGGTATCACACTGTCGATGAGAAAAGATAAAAAATCTGTCTTGATTTTTTATTGTCGTGAACTGAATTCGTTGATCTGTTGGGTTCTTTAAAAGGATAGCTGGCGAGACACTTGCCTAATTTTGTGTAAATTATCGCACGAATTATGAGTCTCGAATTTGAAAAATTTGCCAAAAATAGTCAGCGTCTGCGTCGGCGTCAGCTCCAGCAACAAAATAAAACTCGATAAATATCAGATAACAACAAATACTAGCATCGATTGCATTGCATAGGCTCGGATGCTCAAGTATACATATATGAGTACGAGTATGAGTATGAGTAGTAGCTTGTCATAGGTTGCCCCGGCGGTATCAATATTCAAGCTAGGAGCGAGCGTCGCATCGCCAGCTGAGTTGGCCAATTAGGCCAACTACTCGTACGCAGTGAATAGAGCGCCATTGGCAGTGCTAACTACTCGCACTGGCCAGATCGCCAATAGCCAATAAATCTACTGAAAATCTTCGTAGCAACTCGATGGCGGCTCGAAATGTCTTTGCACCTAATTGAGCGTAGCGCTGAGTCAGCAGCGACGTCGCAGCAGCTGAGTCAGGGGCAGCGACAGTGGCTGCGCTGTCAAAGTAGCTTAAAAATTATTAATTGATTATCTTTAAACGTTTTAATTGAAAAGCGTTGAAGCAATAATATAACTATCGACTCGACTTTCAAATGCACTACGATAGTTGACTTGAGTGGATGAATTATTAAATTTTTTTTGATGTTAAATAAAATTTAATTATAAGATAGGTCCCCTTTGATTTATTTCAATTGATTATCAACTATTATATTTTCAATTGCAAATAATTTAATAATATTTCTGCCTATTTCTGTATAAAATATTACAGTATAAAGTCTCCTATGATATTTTATATTTATGATAAACTTTTATGATTTATATTATAAATATTTTGATATTTATTGGTTTTATGTAATAATAAAAGTTTTAGCTGCGTATTTCACTTAATCAATCCTATACCATATTAGAAACTATTTCTTTTCCGCCTCCAATTACCCCGCTGTTCCTGCTCCTCCTATAGTCGCATACTCCTCACAACCTAGGACATTCAATGGACCGTCAATTGGCTTACTCTTAACTGCAACATTAAATTGGCGACTTTTTTGCTACTGCTGGAGCCGCTTGTTCGGCCAATGATGCCGCTGGTCAACGTTTAGTCAGTCAGGCGTAATTATTGTTATTACCAAATTAAGTACCCAATTTTTTTTGCGATGACTCTTTATCAGGCTGTCCATCCGTCTGTCTGTCTGTCCGTTGTCTGCTTCTACTCGTAATCCGCCAACTACTTACAGCCGCTTGAAGTGCGAGTATCATAAAAGTGGGTGTCCGTCTGACTTACTCACGCTGTGGCTGCGTAGCATTTTTTTTACGATTTTTGTTTCCAATTTTGAGCACAAAGTTGTTTTGACCAAAAATAATATGTATACACTTAGACGCATACACATTCACATATACGGTAGCATAATTTTCAAGGAAAATCTCTTCATTTTTTATGTGCTTGGCAGCAGCCACACTAACTGGTCACATTTGTTGGCTGACTGCGAGTATTGCGTTGTCGTTTGTGAAAATCAATATAAAATAAAAAAAGATTGATTAAAAAATACATAACGAAGTCCATCGATGTCTTGAAGCGGGTGGACTGCGGGTGAGAGGAGTTTTAGGTGGACTATGATTAAATCGAGCGCACATAATCATATTTAGCTTTTTTCGAGAGTTCAGTTAGTGGATGTCAATCGCATACAGGGGGCTAGCTCGACATGGCCCCTCGAGGTGAGGTTGGCCCCTCGTCGTGGATCGTGCAGTGCCTGACAAACATGGCCAAAACAATGGCTAAGCGCCACCATCTATGAATTAATCACGTTCATAATTTTTGCGTCGTGTTGTGTTCGTTGTTGTTCATAATTTTTGTTGCTTTTTGCGCTTAATTTGACTAAAAAAGGATATGAGCCAATCGAAAGAAAAAGCCAAATCAGCCGATAAATCGCCAGAGGTTGGCTGGCACAATCCACGGGATGACAGGCAAGCAGTAGATTCATAACCATATTGCATAATTATGCAATGTTGTTTGTCTCTTTGCCTCTTGTTTGATTCTTTGTTTCTTTGTCCGAGTGTGTAGCTTTATTGTCCAACAGTTGCTTTGGGTGTTTGTCTTGGCATGTCTTGGCGCGAAAATGCTTGTGTGTGGCCATGTTGTAACAATGCATTGTTCATTGTAATTCCGCGGATATGTAGATGAGGTGTTTCATGCGACGATGCAGAAAGACGTGAGGAACTACATAAGTATATGCAGATACTAGGATTAGGAATTTGACTTGATGGATGAGCAACTGATGGATGAGCAAGTGGTGGGTTTTTGATTAACTTATGATTTAGAGAACTTTGAATGCATATATCTATAAATGTTTTAAAAATACTCATATGCTAGTGCTTATCAACCCTGGTATTAAGTGACACTCTCTGTCAACTAAAAATAAAACAAGAGCTACTAAAATGGATCACAAATCAAATTACGTTAAAAATAATGCAGAAAAATCCAAAATGTCTAAGCCTGTGAGTCAATACGATAATTAAAATAGTAGGTGTTTTGTAAATACAGTCAGCACCAGCAAGAACGAACACGTCTGCGCAGCAAATGTTGATAAAGACGTGCTGTGTATCGTCATTGATTTCGATGCCAATCAATGCTACCTGCGCCGTGATTTGGAGCTTTTTACCAAAGTGGTCAGCTACCTCATAGTACTGGCCAACGCCCATCTGCTGCAGCGGCCCGCAAATAACGTTGCCATTCTGGGCTACTCCAGTCGATCCGTGTAAGTACTTGGGATAGTCGAAACTGAATATAGAACCCGGATCCAGATCGAGGTATGCTTGCAGCAACTATATATATCCGGAGGAGAGCTATGGCACGGTCTTCTTTGATGACTCCCAGATGGAGCAATTTGCAACTGTGGAGCATCTGACCAAGTTGCGGCTGAGCGAGTTGTTGTTCGAGGAACTGTTGTGCGAGTCCAATCCGAAAAACAATAAACAGAGCTCCTCAAGTCTGCTTTCTGGTACTATTAGCATGGCTTTGACCTACGTGAATCGCTGTAGGTGTGAGGCCAGCAAAGCGATGCAAATTAATGCAAGAATACTCATTGTCAGTGGATCAATGGAGTCCCGTATTGTCAGTACCAATTTGCACATGAGCGTCTTTCCAGTCGCGGCTAAAATGGGCGTGGCTGTCGATGTGTGCGCCCTGGAGGTGGAAACATCATTTATGCTGCGGCAGGCAGCCGAAATAACCGGTGGCTTTGATTTTGGCACAAGCGAATTCGATGCTCTCGGCATGAACCTGCTCTGCCTGTTCCTAATGCCGCCCCAGGGACGACACCATCTCAATTATCCAAAGCAACCGCCAACGGATCTTCGTGCCATCTGCAACTGCCACAACAAGTTCATCGAAATTGGATTTGCCTGCAGCAGCTGTTTATCAAGTGAGTTTATGGCATTGCATTGAGTACACATTTCGAAGTTGATTTCACGACCTCTGACCATTATAGTTTTCTGCAAGTACACACCAGTTTGCACTACTTGCGGGTAAGTACACAACTAAACCAAATCTATAGTTCTCAATCCTGATGTGTATTCTTGCAGCATTGTCTTCAAGCCACCGCATAAGTTGCAGTTGTATATCGATAGAAAATCCGCCGATCAGGCGAAGCGACATTTGGCCAGAGCTATGAAGATGGAGCAGATGATATAAGAAACAATTTCCCTTTATTTAGATACAAGCCCTTTATTACGGGAATGTGGCAACCACATGACTAGATAGCACCGCACGTGCACACAACATAAATTCGCAGATTGCCATATGACAGACACAGACACTGAGACAGACACAGACAGCGACAGTGTTGTCGCCATTTTGTGAAATCTTCATTAAATCAACTTTCAGGCGATTGCACTCCGAGTACGTTCTGGCTGAAGCTCCTGCACACTTTACGACAAGCCGCAAATGTTTTTTCATCTTTTTCTTTTCCCTCCTTGCTGTTGTTGTTTTTGTTTTTCATTAAAATTTACGCATTATCGCATAAATACTTATGTATATAGAGGAGAGGTTGGCCGGTCGCCCCGGAACTCTCGCTATTGCGGAGCTTGGCCAATTTTTGCCAATTAACAGACTCGCAATCTCACGTACATCGGCCATGCGTTTGTCGCGTTTTCCTTTGCCTTTGCTGTGTGTTGCCTGGGTTTCAATTTCGCGACGCTTTTTATGGGTTTACGGCCAGCCAGCGTTACCATATCGCTAGGCTCAGGGCTCGGAGGGCGCGCGTACTCCTCATATCAGTCGCAGTCGTTAAAATGCTTGTCATAATTCCACTTATATGCCTGTGACATTTAGCCGGCAATAGCGATGGCCATTCAAGATTCGCATCGGGGCGCACTGGAGCACAACGTTTATGGGGTGATATCGTACGCTTGGGTTGGGAGTGTGGCATGCCACCACCCGGTGGCAATTATTTTAAACTGTATGGTGTCTGCAAACAAAATGGCTTCGCCACTTATGCACAGTGCATCCAGATACCTTTTTTGTGATTACTTTAAGACAGTTTTTAGCTAAACATTTATTTAAACTTTATTAATTCTCTACAATTTTTAATTGTTTATATTTTCATTAAATGTTATTATTGGTCTTTATATTAGAAATATTTTGTATATTAACTTTTTAGTTTCTGCAATAAAAAAAGCTTAGCCAATTGAGTCAGTTTCTAGCTTAGTAATTCTGAAGCTTAATTTAATGATATACAAATTTGAACTGTCTATATGTATACACATTTTTTATTGTGCTATATATTTAAAATTAAATTGGAGATGAGATAATTAAATACCACTGTGCGCTTTGGATTCGTCACAAGTAAGCCGCTTGGGCTGCATATTTCAATTTATTTTTCACACTTGGTAATTTCCATTGTTTGAATTTTGCCTGGGCGAACAGTGCGTATGCGTAATGCCATGGAATTTTTTCGCTTCGGCATTCCAAATATTTGCGCGGCTCTGAGCCATAACCTTGTCAGCCAAGTCAGCCAGCAGCTGGCAATTGTCAGTTACGTTGGCGCCGCAGTCGCCGTCACCGTCGACGGTGCAGTCAGCGTTGTCGTCGGCGTTGGCGTAGCTGGCGCACGTTTCGATTTGCAGTCAATGAATGTGCTCGTAAGTTGTGTAACACTTTTTGCACTTGCATTTGGCTTTGACTTTTTAATTTGCATTTCGTGTTGGCGACCACCCACACAGCTTCCACTGCTGCTATGCAGTTGCTCCTGATGCTTTGGCTGACTCAGTTCAGATCCCATTCATAAAGTGAGAACAAGCAGCGAAAAGTTGCTCAGGTGTTGACTGCCGCATTTGGTTTACAAAGTGCAAGGCAATCCAAGTTATTTTTGGCAAAAGTTCAAGCGAAAGACGTGCAGCTTCCGTCGTTTCCCGCTCTCTCCGGGTCAGTTTTACCTCATCGATGTAGTGCAGCGTTTCAACTGTTAGGTAAATTCAATTGGGCGTTTCAAAATCTATTTTTGTTAATTACATACCAAGCACTTTGGTTAAGCGACAAAACATTTATCAAATCTGCATTGTGCTTGCTTTTATTGCTTGTTAATTGCCCAGGTGAAACACAAACAGGGCGCCGCCCACAGACACGCCTATGCTATGCACCTGGTCGACCACAGACTACCTGGGCATGGGTCTGAGTCTGTGGGCATTACTGGAAATGTAATCAGAGTGGAGGCACTTGGTGGTCAGGACATCGTTGCTCCGGACATTGCAGCTCCAGCATCAGCACCTCCTCTGACTATCAGCAGTAAAAGCTAGAGATGCGCAATATTTCGTGACACGAATGACGAATGCTCAAAATAATACAAAATGCAACTGAGGTTATTTTATGCAGCAACCCTGCCGAACTATGATTGAATTGTGCACTCACGAGCTACTCACGCTCCCATCTCCAATGCAAATATTTGCTGGTCGACGCTGTTATTACCTGCCTAAAGGAAACTGCTCTGGTATAAGCTGTGGGCGTGGCAAAATTCGTTGTAAGCACAACACATTGCAAATTTGTTTGTTCTGTATGCTCCCCGAAATGGTGACAAATAACTTCAAAGGCTTCTCCGTATGTGTGAGTGTGTGTGAGTGTGAAGTGTGTGTCTCTTGTGTGCGTGTGTCCTTGACTGCATCCTTGTATCTATACAAGTCGAGCTCATAGCTGTGGCTGCATTTTGTGCGTTATGAGATTTATGCGCTATGACAGGAAGCTTTTGATTAATTGAACTTTAATCAAAAGATTTATGTGGCTGGCATTATTAAAACGCCCAACTGTTTCGGCTCTGTTTGGGCTTGGATTTGGATTCGAGCTAATTGCTTTAATTACTTTTGCCAGCGCACTTTGGTAACTATTCAGCACAAATGAGACCAAATTAATTTTATAATCATGTCAATTAACTGTAAGTTCACTTAACAATTAGTCTTTCCAATTTAAATATCTAATATAGTTGCTAAATTAAACATTTGCAAATCTAGTAACTCTTTTGTTAACTCTTATGCTTAATTAAAAACCAGACAAATTTGTTAAAAGTAAGGGATATTGGAAAAAGATGGTTATAATATACTGAAAAGAAAGATGATATATTCCTATTTTAGCAAATAAATTATGTAGAGCTTTCGAATTATTGAGTAGCCTTTAAAAGCATGTGCATCTATCATCTATTAACTGAGTATCGAAGTGCCAATCCTAATTAATTATTCGAAACGCATATTTGAAATGCATCGTTCACTCGGGTTATAATTCATTCATTATAATCGCTTGTGAATGACAATTCTATAACTCATTACGCGAATGTACGAGCTTGCTCCAAATTAAACAATGACTTGGGCAAACCATAGAAATACTCTAACTCGCACTCGCATCTAATTGATATTCTTCAGCATAATCATGGAAATTTATGCGACAATATGTAAAATTTTTCTTTCGACGGGTGTCATCCTCATTGTTTCTTCAAGCGCTAACAACAAATTGCAATTGCTGCAGTTTCTGCATATTAATTTTCACAGCGTTGCTGACGTCAACAACATTTTTGTTGTTTTTGCTGCTGGCACGAGCTGCAGTTGTTGTCGTGCTACTCGTAGTTGCCGTTGCTTGTGGCTGTGGCAGCCACTTGAGCGCCCCAACTGACAACTGTAACAATGCACTTTCAAATGATAATTGTTACAACTTTAATCGCTGATATTGCTAACAACTGTTGCCGCTGTTGTTGCCGATGTTGTTGCTGCTTAGTTGCCACAGCAACATTGTGGCCTGCCTTTGGTTTGCAGTTGTTGTTGTTATTATTATTGCATTGTTATTGGCCTTTTATTACATCTATTGCTTGTTCCCCAGTTTCTTGTCTTCTTCGGTTTTCACCGGCAACTGCTTCAGATCACTTTAATGCTTTAAGCCAGCCAGTTGCTGCTGGAGACATGCAAAACAGTTCGATCTGCCCTCCCCCCAACTGTCACCCGGCATTAGGGGAACCCATTTGGTCTGGCAATTGTTTACGTGCTGTTGACAACGGGTCCTACAAATGTTCATCATAGATTTTGTTTGCTTTTTGGTTTTGGCTTCTAGTTGTTGATTCTGTCGTTGTTGTTGTTGTTGTTGCTAGTGGGTTTTGGCTTTTTTTGCATTTCTTTGTTTTTTTTTAACATTGTTGCAATATTGTCAGCGCATGTTAAAACAGAAAAAGCAACATTTTGTTTGCAAAAACATGTCGAGCAGCCTACTGATAGGTCGGGGGTGGCAAATGGCGTTGCATGTGGCAGGGGGCATGGCCCTAGCAGCCACTGCCGCTGCTACTGTCGGTGTCGCCTCCGCCCCATTGTTTAGACGACGAAACGTGGCACTTGAACACGATTTTTTGTTGTTTATTGTATTTCCTTTTTTCATAGATATTCATTTGGCTTTTGTTGTGTGGTTGTCATTTGCTGTTGTTGTTCACGTTTGTTGTTTGTGGCCTTAAATTATATTTGGTCATTCATGTTTTACCTATATCATTTTGATTTTTATTGATTTTCGATTTTGTTTATTGCGGCTGCCCTATTATGGTTGGCTGGCCAAAATGAATTTCATTTATTACTCTGGATGAAATGTTTGCAAATTATGTGAGTTCAACTCGGGGGCACACACGCAGCAAACATTTGCTCTAATGGTTATGGGTTGACGGATTTTTTGTATTTTTTTTTAAGAAAACTTTTTTAATAATATTTGGTTATGGTATGCGGCACGAGCTAAAAACCACGATTGGTATTTATGTCTATAAACTTTGACCATCATTTTTAAGTTGAAAAGCTTATAATTCTCAATTTATTTCCTTTATGTGATCAAGCGGTAAATGTTACTTGTTGTTAAACGTTTTGTGAAATGTAAATAATATTTATTCATTTCAGTTGGTTAATTTCGTATGCATGGCGCTTAGCTGATGCTATCTGATTGACAGTTAACATGGCTTGGAGTATTTTCAATTTAATTGTGTGTCGACATCTCCAGCAATTGCATGGGCCAACAGATTCCCCTCGATAACCCACCACAACGAATCCCATTTGCCCGGTACTCGTAGAGCTAGCTACCTCAATTCATACACATGTTAGTATTAAAATTGCCAAGTCGTTTGTCTTTGTTGTTGCTGTTGTTGCTGTTGATTGCCGTTATTTGTTGTTGTTGTCAATGTTGCTATTGCAACTATTGCGTCTGACATTTTATCGATACACCTGCAACATTTTTGGTGTGGTGCTCTACGCACTGAGTGAGCTTCGTACTGCATGTAAATAAACAAAAATAAAATCAGTCTCAATAACAACAGTAAAAATGCGAGCAACTTCCATCAGACCGGAAACTGTAGTGAGGCACTCGACATAACACTAACAATATGCATAGCCACAACAATAGCAACAACCATGAACTAGCCCTTGTTTCAAGTGGAAAATATTGTAGGTATATCACGATATTTAAAAAGCGAAGGGTGCTCTAATTTTTAAAGTAAGATTGATTCAACAGCTTAAGCTCAGTTTACAAATGGTAGCAGAGGCATCAAGATTCAAATCCATCAAGATTTGTCGAATCTATTCAAATCATAATAGTACCATGTACTATGTACAGAGACAATTTTGCAGTTTTAAGCTTAGATTTTATAGAAAAAAAGTGGAAATTTGCTCAAAACTACTTTTTACTTCTAATTTTATCAACTAGAGTCAATAAAAAACATAAATTAAAAATTTTTGAAAATGTATAGGGGTAACTATGTAAAAATGGACAATTTTCGAAAAAAAAATGTTTGTCTCAGAATCAAAAAATTCAAATGCAAACGAAAAGTAGGGTTACTTTTATTAAAAATAAGACATTCCTCATGGAAATCAGGTGAGTTTTATTAAAGTTGTGCTCTTTGAAAGTCCAAAAAGTCAATATTTCTCATATATACATAGATAATTTTCAATAATTGACACTTTTTTATTGTTTGAGATATCTTAACCAACTTTACTATTGACAGAATCGTAATTGTTATATACTGCTGACTTACTGATGAACTAATTGGACTAATTGACAGACTTAATAGTCAGTCTCTCCTTCTGATTAATGGTGAAAGCAGGCACAGAGGGAACCTTAAGAGATATGTAAGTCTTTAAAATTTAATTATTTGAAATGAATTCTGCGAAAGTGTTTTAAAGTTTAATGAAATATTTTGAAAAGTGTAATATATTTTCATATTCAGTTAGAGTTTTTTATTTAGTTTATATTTTAGGTTTTATTTTAAATTGCACAAAATTTGATTAGAATTTGTGAAACATGTTTCGGCTGAGAGTGTTTTACTTCGTTTTTTTTTTTTACAATGCCATACCCTTTCCTTTTCTAGGACTACAGGGTATAAAAAACTGACTAATAATGGCATGAGTGCATTATTATTAGTAGACCGTGATTACGTAAACAATTTTGCTGCATGTCTCGCCACATAAATAATTAAAATGCTGGCATTAGTTTTTCATGAAGCTTGAATGCTATCAGGCGGGCGGCGCTTGAAATTTCAATAAGCACTCTAATTGTTTTTAAGTGTTTTCCACAGTGCAAATGAGTCGTAATTGCATAATTCTAATTTAACGTCAAGTTCTGAACACAAATAACACGTTGAGTCCATTTAACGTTGCACGTTGCAACGTGTCGTGGCACGTTCTGTGTGGGTGTTGTTTCTCTGCGTGTGTGAACGGGTAGCTTATTCACTTCTTTTGCCCCACCAACAACTTGCTGCATGTGTTATCAGCACACCTGCCTAACCAGCCTAATTGAGCAGGAGCTGGAGGTGGCAACTTGACGAAAGTTGAAACATGTGGCAAAACTAAAGGACACATTTTGACATAGATGATTTAGAAAATTCTTTTTGGAGATTAACATATGCATATAATGTTAAAATCTATGGCAGAAAATTAAGTTTTTAGCAGTCAAGTTCGAATATATATAATATGTGTTTTAATGAATGGCGAGTTGACAAATATGTCGCCTGTATTTAAACCGCCAGTGCAGAGTTAGAGTAAAGGGCACAGATATTTCAAATACTTCATATATTTATAATGCCTGCACAACTCAGGTATGCCATTTAGTGTTCTGTTGACTTTCGATCGGAATATTGAGCAGACATGGCAAAGACGTTGACGAATAGAAATCACGGTCGATCATGGCGTGATAAGTTCATGGGATTTGTGGACTACTTAAAAGACTACTGTTTAAATTGTAGCCTGGTCGGATTTTCCTATATAGCCAATCACAAGTGAGTATAGAATCAAATTGGGAATGCCACAGATATATGGATTAATTTACAATAGTTTGCACTTTACAGAGCGCATCTTTTGGTCATTGTGTGTAATTCTCTCAGTCGTTGGAGTCTCCTATCTGATCAGCGAATATCAGAAAGATTTCTCCACACGGGCTGTGAGTGTTATATATGAGAGCATATCATCTTTTGCGCCAATCAGGTTTCCATCCATCAGCGTTTGTCAACTTCCCCCTAAATACGACTTGGGAGGTGGATTTGAGGAATATGTTCAAAGGTATTTTTAAATCTTTGACTAACGTATAATACTGACAGAACCTGAATTTCGTATGGTCACAGCTTAGGAACTGGCATTGGCGAGGACTACAACTTTGACGTGCATTCCCAGATGGTTTTCATATTATTTCCTGATCGATATTCTCCGAATACAATACAGAAGCGATGTAAGCCCTACGAAAGTTGTGAGGAATGTGCGAAATGTCCAAAGAAAGATTTCCGCCAGTTAGCCTTACGGGTAAAAAGATTTCGATGTTGATAAGATGATTCAAAATAAGACATATTGTTTTTTATTCACAGCTCGGACTAAATTGTAGTGGTATCTTTAATGAATGTAGTCTCTCGGGTAAATCCTTTGATTGCTGCCAGTACTTTTTACCGATGGTGACTCCTTCCGGAACCTGCTTCTTGCTCAACTCGCTGCAAAATAACGAGCATGGCTCGAAGCATTGGTTGCCGACAACTTTGGATCGGAATAACCCACCAGAGTTCCACATGTACTTGAAAAGAGCAGCGGTGCTGAGCTTGTTCAATGAGGAGGACTTACCCACCTTGTCGTTGCCAGCTGTTACTACCAGTGCCACATTGGGAATCCACAAGATCTTTAAGTTTTACACAGAAGCATTGGTAAATGACCCGGAAATCGTGGACATTAAACCGGAACTTCGGGATTGCTACTTTCCCGATGAGGTGCCTTCGTGGAGTGTCCACAGGGCGTACAGTTTCAGCGCCTGCATCAGCGATTGCACCAGATTGGCTCAGTTTGATAAATGCAATTGCTCACTCTTCATCTTCAACCCCTTCAATGATGAGCGCTATCCCGACTGCGACTTTGATGGGCTGCTGTGCTTGGAGCGACATGGAATGGTCAAGCCGAATATTGCCTGGATGATGAAGTACCGCCATCCGGTTGCGAAGTGTGAATGCTTGCCAGCCTGCACAGAGTCCAATATCCAGGCCATCTACTCGAACGAACAAGTTGAGTGAGTTGAATTGCTCAACAGCACAACGCCAACATCTTACAAAGAATTCATTACATGTTACAGATATCCCGGAGCAAAAGATGCAAATATAACTGTCTCGATGACCATGTGGCCTACGTACCAATTCCGCCGGGTTGCATTACGCACCAAACTGGATATAGTGGTCACTATTGGTGGTATTATGGGGCTCTTCCTAGGTGCCAGCACCCTCAGTGCTATTGAGTTTATCTACTACTTTACAATTCGAGCGGCGAATACTGTGCGAATGTCAACTAGGAATGCGGAGAGGCGAACATAAGAAATCCTATCATAACTGAGGATAGAAAAGGGAAAAAGGTATTTTGAAGAGTCCTTATCATACGGATACGGAATTCCAGAATTGTATCTTTATTCACTTTAATAATTGAAGAAGGTGTTGAGCTGTCAAACTCATTTTAATAAATTAATAAATCATTTAAATGTTTTTGATTACTATTAATTTGATTACCTTCATTGTCAATTAGTTCAGAGACAGACAGAGAGTCAAGGAATTGCATTCTTTAATAGCTGTAAATGCGATTCGTGGTAAGATACTTTAAAAAAATTAAATAATCTTCAAATTATTTTCTCAGGCGACTGGCTTTTTGGCCGAGTGACTGCAATGCGCATTAAAAACACAGCCTTGGCATACTATTCTGCGGAGCCAAGAATGTGAATAGGGATGGCAAGTGTGTCCAAGTGAGGGAAGAAAATCAATGAAACTCGCAAATTGCAGAGTCAGCGGCTGCAATGACTTCATTTTCTCCGAGTCCTTATTTCTGGATCTCCCACGGGCAGTTGGCTACCGCCTCGTTGCAGACTTTATTGGAATTACATTTTCTGTGTTTTTACTATTTAAGATGCAGAAAACAATTAAAGATGGCCTAAAAACAGACAAACTACAATGGATGCATTTATTACTATTTTTGCTTAGATTCCATTTGTGCGTTAGGAAAAGCAATTCTTAATAAGTTTTTTGCTTGCTTTACTATATAAGCGATCTGATAGATAAATGTGGTTGTTTTGATAATTTATGCTGATAAAAAACTTATTATTATTTTGATAATCATAGAGTTGGCAAATTAGCTCTTAGACTCATAAAATAATAATCTAAAGAGTTTCAGTTGTGCACGAATATGTCATCTGCAAAAAATTCAATTAACAGCATTTTTTACCTACAAAAACATTTGCACTTTGACCCATTCGTGATGACAGCTCTATTCTCTAAAACTCGTACACTGCCAGATTCGTTTATAATTCAGGTTTAATCCAAAAGCTGCATTCAGTTGACAGTCGAATTTTGATGGACATTTTAAAAAATTGGCTAGCCATGGAACAACAATCAACAAATCAAAAAGATGGTTTGTCATGGCGTGATAAGATCAGAAGGATTGCGGACTATATCAAGGAATACTGTGCACATTGTAGCCTGGTCGGCTTTTCCTATATTGCCAATCACAAGTGAGTATAGTATTGAATGCCAAATGCCACATTTATTTATAATATATATTTATAACAGTTTGCATTTTTCTGAGCGCGCTTTTTGGCTGATATGTATAATTCTCTCGGTGATGGGAGTGACTTTTCTAATCAAAGAGTATCAGCAAGATTTTTCCACAAGGGCTGTGAGTGTTGTCTATGAAAGTATATCTCCATTTGCGCCTATTCAATACCCAAGTATAAGTGTATGTCAACTTCCCTCGGACGTGGGTAATAAACTATGCAAATATGTACAGAGGTTTGTTAAACTATTATTGTTTCTGAAAATATGTAAAAAAAATTTGCTTTTAGCTTGGGTAGTGATTCCATTCACTTAAATGTGCGCGATCATTTGGGCTTTATAATATTTCCAGAACGGTATTCGGTTAATAAATTGGCAGCCAACTGCCAGACAACAACAGAATGTGAGGAGTGTGCAAAATGTCCTATGAATGGTTACCGTCAGCTGTCTTCATGGGTGAGTTTACTTGTTATACCCTGAGCGGGTAAATTTTGATAATGCGTTTATTTGACACAGAATCTTTTCTCTTCTCAGTTTAGTTTAAATTGTTCTGATATATTTAATGAGTGCAGTTTCTCGGGTAAAACATTTAAGTGCTGTCAGTACTTCCTTCCGATGTGGACACCTTATGGACGATGTTTCCTGCTCAACTCGCTGCAGAACAATAATCGTAAATCGGAGCATTGGTTACCGGCTATTATAGACCGGAGTGATAACACAGAGTTAAAACTGGTCGTGATTCAGTCTGTACGGGTGGACATACTCAATGAGGAGGATCTGCCAAATCCATCACTGCCATCTGTGAATTTCTTGTCCGTATTAGGAAAGATAAAGACCATTAAATTTTACACAGAGGCCATGGTTAATGATCCAGAAATAAAAAGTCTTTCACCAGAAGCTCGTGATTGCTACTTTCCCGATGAGGTACCGGCACAAAGCCTTTTCAAGGCGCACAGCTTCAGTGCTTGTATCAGCGACTGTACCCGAATCTATCAAATGGAGCGATGCAACTGTTCGCTCTACCACTTCAATCCCTTTAACGACGAACGATTTACCGATTGTGATTATGACGGTTATCTATGCGTGGAGAAGCTTGGACTTATAAGTTCAGATATGCAAATGATGGAAAAGCGTAAGGACACGATGCCTACTTGCGAATGCTTGCCCTCCTGCACAGAAGCCGATTTAAAGAATATATATTCCTATGAAGAACATGAGTGAGTTACAAGTAGTGTATGACCTTGTGGTTCAGCAATAATATGCCTTTTTTAGGGTTCCAGGATCAACGAAACTCACTATAAGCATATCGATGTCTATGTGGCCTGCGTATCAGTTTCGACGGCAGTCGCTTCGCAACAAACTAGATATTCTTGTCTCTTTAGGAGGCATTCTGGGTCTCTTTCTTGGTGCCAGCATCCTAAGTGTCATTGAATTTATTTATTATTTTACAATTCGTGCGACTAACAACCTGCGAATGAATTCCAGGAATGTGGGCTGACGAATTGTGTAAGCAAACGCTTAAAGATGATAAGGAAGCCTGCCGTACTTAGAAATAAAAACATGACGCGTCCTTGATCTTTATTGAGAATAATATTTTAACACCTTTATCAATTATTTACAAATATTTAATAATATACTTATCCCTTTTATTAAAGTTAACTTTATGTATTCACCGTTAAATTCGACATTGCCTCTGTCCAAGAGTGAGAATAAAATCAATGAAGCTCACAAATTGCTGAGTCAGTCAGAATCAGTGGATACAACGACTTCATCTAGTATTTTTCTTGTTTCTGGCTCTTAATTGGTCAGTTGGCCCTCGCCTCGTTGCTTATAATAAATATAATTTGTTTTATTCTAAGCATCTAGGATGCAGTAACAATGAATATGGGCCTAAGTGCGGGCAAAGAAAACGTGTGTACATTAATTTTTGTTACTTTCATCCTTTTTTTGAGTCACTGAAAATAATGTCTAATTAGTTATGCTACAAAATGGTTAGATGTAGTTTGGTTGAAACTACAATGAACTAAATGGTGCATTAGAAACTATATGAATATAATATGGGAAACAGCACACTTTTTCATCTCGAATATGTATTCAGATAGTTGGCTATAAAAATTATAAGATTAACTATTATAAGTTTTTATACATTACCCAATGAGACTGTAAATTTCAGGGTACACAAATGTTAAAAAAAAATCAAGAATTTTTAACCTTAGAAAGTTGCACCACTGCCACAAAGTCATAAATAATAATCTGGCCTTTCATTTTTTATATACTTTGTTTTGTTTTGCTTTTTTGTTATTTTTATTTGAGGGATTCTTTGCCATTTTGGCCGGAAATTCCATTTCATTTCATTTTCCTTTTCCCTTGGCCCTTTGCTTGTGCGCATTCAGCGTCTTATTCATATTTATTGTTCATTTGCACTCGCATTTGAAGGTGTTGGCGTATTTATGCCGGAAATCCCTCTTATTCACTCAAAATGTTTGTCTACAAAGGAGAAGAGTAAAAATAAAAAATTGGGAGAAAGTCTAACTGGAAATAGCAACAAAGTGAGGTCCAGCACAACTTTTTAGGGATGTGTTGTCAACTTTCTAAAGTTGTTGGTCCTGTTGTACTTGTCGCCCTATCATTTATCAAGCTCAGCGAAAAAAAGAGAACATTTTTGTCATGTTAAACTGTCAGAGTGCGCATTTAGTCATTACTTACATTTTGCTAGCCTTACAGCCCGTTCTATGTCTTTCTCTCTCTCTCTCTCTCTCTGTTTCGCTCTCTCTGTCTCAATCTATCTCTTTCTCCAGTTGTCTGTCACTTGGCTTGTCATACACATGCAAATGCAGCTGACACAGACACATACAGACACCTACGCACTTCACATACTTGAAAAATGTAATTAAAAGTTGCCATGCAAGTCTGCGGTGGAGATTCGCTTTCATTTTGGTTTCCGTTTTTGTTTCGCTTTCGCTTGGCCATTAGCATAACGCTTAAAACTATGCAACACATTAATGAAACGCCCCTTTGCCATTTATCAAAGTCGGACAGGCGTCGCAAATGTTAATTATTTTGTTTTATTACTCGAACGCCATTCCTATACGAAATCTTTGTCGTGATTAGCTTGACACTGAGATATGAGCTTGGAATGTGGCCAATTAAGTAGCCCGTCCTACGGGTTTATAAATTATCATCAACTAGAACAGCATATGTATGTATTAGTGATGTAAAAATACATCGAAAACCGGAAACTCGATGGTCATCTATGGAGTAAATAAAATTAATGTTCAAGTAAAATCTACAACTGACTGGAGTTTGTTCATCGTAGTTCAGTTGCAGAATCCAGCTCAGTTCAGTTCAGATGTATGACAAGAGAAGTTGATTGCAAATTAAAACTTGAGATTTTTAAAACACAAGGGGGACCCTTTGCATAAAAATCGCATTCTGGTGGGAAAAAAAAAATTTGATCAAAATTATTAAAATTATCAAATTCATGATTAAAGTAACATTCCGTTTGAAATTGTAATCAAAATTAAATAGTCTTTCACATGAAATAAGGCATTGACTTCATTGTGCGTTGTGTCGCCTTAAAGCATGCTTCAATCGCATTTGCAAACTGAAACTAGAAGTTAGACCTGGAGAGGTGGAAGAAGGAAATGGAGAATGAGCAATTGCAATGGCAATTGGGAATTGCCAAAGAAGTGCTCGTTCTGGGCAAATGTAAATGCCAATAAGAAACGGAAACTATTTTTCAATTACCTTTTTCGCACGCACGTTTGCTTAGCATTTTACCTTTGTCGAAGACTTGCAGCTGCCGATGCCACCTTTCCATCGCGCGCCTTTCTATACGCTTTCAATCGCCTAAGATTAAAGAAATTGGCCTTAAACTTAACATCAGAACGTGATAATTAATTAGAAACAGCATACGAGTATATAATTAACAGATTGATTACTCAAATAGATTACTATAGACATTACCTCATGAGAAAGGTAAATTGAAAAAATATCGACTGACTAATTGACTGACTTATTGCATAAGATAATTAAATATCTTAGAATTTTAATTCTTAACTTTACAAATAATATTTAAATACATATTACTATCACTGAACATATTACTAGTAATTGAGAAGTTATCTAATACAGTTAAAAAACTTTCAGATATAAGAAAGGGTAACTAAACTTCGTCTTAATACACTTGCCGTCTCTTCTCATTTCAATGCATGGCTGTTACAATTTCTTTAAATACATGTGTGTGGGATTGTTTGTGCTTGGGTGATATACGTATTCTAAGTGTATGTAGTTAGCAGTTTTTCAATCAACTTGCCACACACACCTACGTATACAGCGTGAAATAGAGAGAGAGAGAGAGAGAGAGAGAGAAAGAGAGAGAGAGAAAGAGAGATAGAGAATCAGATACAGCAGCAGCCCAGTTTATGTTAACAATTGCCTTTTGCTGCACTTTTTAAATTTCCTCTAAGCGGAAATCTATTTAAATTGAATTCTATTCTTTGCCTGGCAATTCATGCTGGGAAGATGCATTTTTGTTTGAGAATGTGATTCTTCTCTTCTTATTTTTCATCTGCATCTGCAGTGTGAAAAGTTTTCACAGCGCACTTCACGCATTGGGAATTATATTAAATCCTTGGCTGGCATTTCCATTTCAATGGATAATCATTACGAGTGTAGCTATAGACGGAACTAACTGATTTCCTTGTTGTTGTTATTGCTGCAGTTGTTGTTATGACAGCAGCCATTTTGTTGCTTATACACACAAACATATGGAAATAATACTAAAGATATTTATGCATATTATGAATTTTTCACACATTTATGCAACATTTGATTGTGTTTGCCAGCTGCATTGTAGGTGTAAATACTTGCCTGTGGCATCTCACATTGTTGCACAACAGCTCGTATGAGTAATATTTATTCACGCTCAGCTTTTGTCTGCCTTGCTACACACTCACACACACACACACACACACAGTGGCAGAAGCAAGTGCAGTCAAGTCGAGTGAAGCATTCAACATATGCCAGGCATAAACATAAGCAGGAAATTCATTTTTCATTTGTTTGCTCAAAGTTCTGAGCTGCCATAAAGATGCTGTATGAATATTCATCATGCGCCAGCGTGACCGAGCAGCGCACTTATTATGCTCAAATTAAAGCGCCGTTTTCGGGGCATACATTAATATGAATATCTTTATGAAGGTCTCTAACCCTGGCCCAGCACAGCCAAAAAGAAGCGAACCCTGCGAGTGCCAAAGGAAAATTTGAAATTCCAACTAGCAAAGTTGACTGGGAAAGAAGCAAAAGAATGCAATGCAATTTTCTCTAGCAGACAGTTCGACGGCCTATCCCAAGCGTCCAGAGTGCCATAAAACATCAGCTGTTTAACGCGCGGCATTCTGCAGATTTATGCCCTGAAAATTGTTGCTCACACACAAACAGACACACATTTAAACTGGGACCTTAAGAACGCCAAGTAATTTAAAATAATATCAGAAGTGCGGCTAATATTGTTTTGCCAACTATTTGGTGGACTCTTCCTTGTTGTTGTAAAAAACAGTTCTATACTGCAACATGGCTCTATTCGGGGTCACATGGTTTAATGCAAAGTAGTGTATAGTAAAATGAATGTCTTACTTGTAACTTCCTTCTTAAATGTAACAGATTGATGACAATTTTTTTTTTGACCTAATAAATATTTAATAAACATTTGAAAGAAGGATTGTTTTCTTCTCTCTACAGAGAGATCAATTTATTTTTAAGAAGTTGAATGTCTTTAATATAATGTAATATTTACTTTAAAATAGTTTTAAATACTGAAAACTATATCAGAATCAAGCTTAATGCAAAATTACTTAAAAGGAAATCTATAGCTTCCTCTATTGTGATGTTACCTTGCCCAAATATAAATAAAAAACTAAAAAACGAGCAGTCAGTTGGTGTGAAGCCAAATCTTATCGACCGACTATTAACGCAACAATCCCAAAAAGCCAAGTTAAGGCCAAGTGAGCGAACACGTGGCCAATGCTGGTGACTGTCGGCATTATCAGTAAGAGTCCTTGCCCATCATCAGCAGCAGGTTGTAAACTACAAGGGAGAGCGATTCAAATCCAAACGAAATAACCACGACAAATGTTTGCACGTGCTTACCTTGCGCCATAAACCAGAGTAGAGAGACAACAGGAGAGAGGACCACACAAATCCCTAGCAGGCGACAGACTTCAGTCGACAGTCAGCACTCTACAGGCTACATTGGCCAATGTGGTCCTGGTATTTAAGTTGCGCAAAAAGTTGAGCGCATGAATATAAACGCAAAAGTGGTTCTTAGGCCTTAAATTGGTTGTCCAATTTATGCGTTCCCTGGGGTGAAGGCCAGACGAGACAAGCAGAGACCAGGCCAGGGCAGAAGTACCCAATGGAAAAGTACGAGTAGCTAGTGATATTGGTTATCTCCCCCACTCTTTCCTCTTTTCATTCCAACTCTTTGCTGCCCACATCTTACCGTCTCTAAAATTGGTAACAAGTAAGCAACATTTCTCATGGCCAGGCTGCTGATAGCTTCCATGGTCGACGATGTCTACTCGTACTGCGATGAGCTTACAAAACTTTTGGGATTAGAAATGATTTCTTATGGTTTCTTTTTACTCCAGACCAGTTTCTGGCTGCCATTGCCTTTTGATTTATGCTGACATCCTGTGGTTGCTGTGGCTGCTGCTTTCGCGCTGACGTTCGATTGCCGTGCCCAAGTGCACGCCTCAATGGTCAGGTGGTTGGCCGGCAAAAACACAACCAAACATTTCTTGGCAAACACTTGGCCATTTTTCATGAGGTTCATTTCATTTGAGTTGCTTTTTATTGCTATCCAAGAATTCGCAGTCACAGTGGTGCCAAGTATTAATAATATATAATAAATAAATTTTGAAAATAGTGAGTGCTTTTTTATTGTAATTTAAATAAAATTTTCAACTTGTCTCATCTAAAGCAAAATTTAGTTGAATTATCATTTGAGGTGCACAAAAAATACAATAGCATAATTCTCATTGTCATTTTTATTTCGTTGTTGTTTTTATTTTATTAATGTTTTGGTTTTAAATGAGAAACTATGCAAGTTCTTGGCACTGTGCACTGAAGTTACAGCTAAGTTTTACGGGCGTTTGCTGGCACTGAGAGTGCCTGGGAATTTGTCACACAACAACGCTGGCGCAAGGGTAAGTCAAAATGGCGACCGGATGTGGGCAACATTGTTGCCACTCACAAGTTGAAGCAGTTCTTGTTGTTGTCAATCGTAACCGCATTACATGTCAATTACCGTATACTAAATTGCAAGAGCCTTTACGCCAAGTGCGTCTTGTATGTGGCGCCTGCCTTTTCGATTCGATATAATAGTCTCTTTTCACATTGAAGTTTTTTACAAACTTATTCACACACACTAGCACATACTCTCACACTCTCGGGGACAGAATGAAATAAATTTGTGGCACATGAGTTTAATTTATGGCGCTCACAGCTATTTTGGCTGCCAAAGCGGAAGTGGTGCTGTCAATAAGGATTGGCAGCGAGCAGGCGGACAGAGAGCACGGCTCAGTTTTGGGTTTGCTCCTGAAATCCTTCGTGTTATTTTCTCTTTTTTCTTGATTCCTTTGGCAGTCCCCTTTTCATAGAGATTGACAAATGCGTAAGTGTTGGTGACTTTTAAAAAATGTTTAAGACGCACAAAAAGTAAAATGAAGCTCTGAGTGGTTGCTTGAATAAATGCTTGGCTCACTGGTTAGGCTTGGGAGTGCGTATATATATATATATATATATATGTAATATATATCGGAGAGTTTGTTATTTGTGTGCGTGCGGTTTGCCGGCAAAAAACGCGTAAATAATGCGCAAAATTTGTTAAAAGGACAAGAGTAATAAATCCTTTCAATGGCACACAATTCCTTGATAACTTTTTAGTGTCTAATATTTTGTAGTAATACATTCGATGGGCAAACGGGAAGGCAGGCTTGGGATAAATTAAAATTTATATCTGCTGTTATTTGCTGTTGCCTTCCTTTACAAATTCATACCGGTTATGATATGTGATTTGAGTGATGGCTGCTAACAGGGCGATTTCCCCTTTGGCAAACGCAAACGCAATCGTTATCGCACGACTGACATAAAAAAGAGTTAAGAACCATAAAATGTTTTATGAGCACTTTGCCAACTCTTGGGCTCCTCTTAGATTTTTTCATCTCTACAAGTTTTCATTTTTATTCACCCATTAAATGAGCATCGCAAATATGCTTCGAAGTACTTACTTCTTCAGTTTTATGTAAGAACTACAGTTTTAAATAGGTTTTCATTACTATGCTCGGGAAACTGGGAAAATAAAAAATAATTGAATTAGTTAATCAGAAGGAATTGTATTGCGTTTTCCATACCTCTTTCAACGATTACCTGCAGTTCTCTCTCATTATTAAATTTTAATATTCGCTTGTGTTATGATTATAAATAAAGCTTGGCTAAAGCAGCTTTAGTTATTTGTCTATGACTCTAATCGAATTTTCTTTTTAATGCCATAGCACACATTACACAATATGTTTTTATAAATTTGCTGTGCTAATATTAACACAACTTTACAAGTGGCTCTGGCTCTCATGAGTCAGTAACTAAGTTATCAAATAATGCAACTATGGGGAGCTGCCAATTTCGAGGGCGGATCACAGAATGTATGTGGCAGGTGACAGTTGGAAAGTGGAGAGATGAGATTCAGGTATTTGGCAAAAAAATATGAGGTTTTTTTGTCAGAAGCTACAACATTTGAGGGTGAACTTGGTCAACTAACTAACTGACTGTCTAATGCATAATTTGTCTGAACTTTTATGTGGACTTAGACGGGACTAGGGCTGCTTAACACCCGATATATAGTTACCATTCCTTTCATGACTTAGATTGCTACGGCTTTGTCCAGGTGCGGTAAGCCAACGGAAACTTTTACATTGAATTCATTGCATTCTGTGGCTTGAGTCGTGGATGTGTTCATTTGAATTGAATGTGAATGAGACAGGCACAGGCCACGACCAAAGCCAGAAAATGGCATAAAAGTTTTCATATGAACTTTGCGGAGAGAGGAGGGTATTAAAAACTGCTAACCGTAAATCCACAAGCTGGGCAAGCAGAGGAGAGTGTGGGGTTTGCTTGTGTGTGTGTGTGTGTGTGTGCGATGAAAGCCACAACGTGCCTTAATTTATGCGTATTTAATAGAGTTTTTATTGTTGTTTGCAGTTTGAAGACACAAGGGCAATCAAAACCAAGTTTTGTGTCTTCAGTACAAGATTTGATTGAATATTTATACGATGTCCTCGTGCATTTTTAGATGCCAGAAGTAGTCGAAGAGTTTTAGATTATGCAAGCAAAAGTTTATGATAAGCCTTCGCTCTGTGCTTTGAATGACAACTGCAAAACTTTACACAATTTGATAAGCTATAAAAACTGAAATATTACGCTTTGATTCCATATACATGTACTTCCATTAAAAATATCCATTAAATTGCTCAGTGATTTAATTACAGTTATTTTGGGAAGCTTTCTAAACTTTTCACATTTATATGCTAACTCTAAGGTCACAATATTTAATTGAAAATTCCCCATTGCAAAATAAATAGACCTAACAATGATATACTCATTATGTCTTCTTCTTTCATCCCTTTCCACTAAACGGATGGAGAAAGACCTCATTGTTGAAATTTACGAAAATTCGTTGGAACAATTAAATTTTCTAGAGCGAAAATATCTGAAACTAATTATGCCCAATAGAGCGAGTGTGGAGCACTCTCGGTTCGCATTTTGGGTGGCACGTAGTACATCCGTTCGTGATTTACAAGCAAGGAGTTGTTTTGGTTGTTACCTTACACATACGCCACAGGGGATGACTAAGGTGATGATGTTTTAGCAGCTACAGCTTTAGCTACGTCTACAACAACAGCGACAATGCTAAGGGCATTAAGTTTAAACATTAGACGTAGTTCGAAATGAGAGCCAGGACTCAGGTTATAAACAAAATACGCGTGACTTCCTTTTGGAGCCATTAAAGCGGCATATCCGGTTGCGCAAAGAGTCCATATGAGCGTGTTCATGTGTTTGCATGTGTGTGTGTAGACAGGTGTGTGTATGTACATGTTGTGCCGTTGAATGATGAGCAGCCCAGCAAATTACCAGCACCGACAATAGCTGGCAGTCAGGCAGCTCCGGAAAATGGATTTAAATTGTTGATTAGTGCCGTCAACGATGAAGACAACAACGGAAACTTGAACTCAAAATGGCGGCACCTGTATAGCGGTGTTTACCAGTGTGTGAGAGCTGTCCCTTTTTCTGTATGAGTGTATATGTGTTTTTGAAAAATAATCATGATAATGACAGGCATTGTTATGAAAATTGTAATGCACCAAAGCAAACGGTACTGAAACTACAACAACAGAAAACACAAAAGTAATTTGTAACATTGTTTATCTCACTCCTTCATACACTCTATTTCTCTCTCTTTTGCTCTGTCTCTCTTTCTTTTCTTCTTTCTTTCTTTCTTTCATGACCCTGACAGCAGCACTTATGCCACGCATTATGCTTAAGCTTTATGTTACTTACGCACTTAAAAACTCGCGAGTATTGTTTTGTTTTGTATTTATACCCTGGAAAAAGGTTAATAGGTGTATGCTCGGTTTGAGTGCTAAAGCAAATTCGACTTCAATAAATTGAGCTACAATTGCATTTTAATGTATAAATCAAAATAAATTAAAACAAATTATTCAAAAATAATGATAAAAAATAATACAAATTTATCAAGATCAGTAAATAGATCAAAAAGCATTAACCTCGAATTCATATCTTATTTACGGAGAATCTGTTAGCTTGGCTGGCAAATGGATGCTAGTCTCAGTTGTTTGCTTTTGTTTTGTTCCTCGTTTTAAAAATTTCATGAACTCTAAACTGAGTTGAGCTAAATTGTGGAAATGTGAGAAAAGGTAGCAGTCGTCGTTTGCTTGTAAGGTAATCCTGTATTTGAGGGCAATTCAAAGGTGGCACAAAGATCAAACGTCGGCGCGGAGGGCAGGCCAGAGCAGTAGTAAGCAAATTGTGCTAAAAATGAATTATTAGCGCTCAAATGTACGAAAAGAAAAATGTTGGCGGGCGGCCGTTTGCCTAAATTGCAATAACAAAAACCAAGTTACCATCCAACCAGCCAACCAATCTTTTTGCGCTTTGTTAAAAATTATGGCAGTGAGAAATGAAAATTTAGATGTAATGGCTTGGGTTCTCTGCGTTTTTCAAATGCTCTAAGAAGGACCCATATTGCAATATTGCGATAAGAGAATCACAATTTTATTTTTCAATTAATAAATTATGAAATTAATATAATAATTTGATTTATTTGCAAGCCATTTTCATGCCAAACTTTCAAAACGAAACAGCCACACAATGAAAAGAAACAGCATGATGTTTACTTGCACGCGAAATGTAGTGTACAGTGCGGAAAGATTCGTTACTCTCCCGGTATGGCATATGAGGTACAATAATGTACAAATTTCTGATGGATACAAATGAAAATACTGATGATGTCATTTACTAAATTGAATTTTAACAAAATGCGAGCACACTTACATACACCTTCATGTCCCTATAAAATTTCCACGCAGATACGCACATTTAAGCACAAGGAGGCATGCAGACTCCTTTTCTTTGGTTTGACATAATTTCCAATTTGAAAGCAAATTGCATGCATTTCAAATCTTGCACGGAATTTGAATCTACAATATAAACGAAAAAACCAGCTCCTGAAAGTATGCAACTCAAAAAACCAATGCTATGATAAGCTACATTTTCATTGCATATTTTTGGGGGCACAAGCAAATTAGCGACAGAAGGCCGCCTCAATTGCATTGTCCGCTGATGAAGCTGCAACCCCTTTCCTCTCTTTTTTTCTCTCTCTTTACTTTTCTCTAATTGCAAGAGCTACCCTCAAAATACGAAGCTGCCGACTGAGTGAGAAAATACTGGGATATTTCGAAAGAGAGAGCGACCAACACAATTCGCTTGTTTCGCCGCAATTTCCTGCTTTGATTTGGTTCGTGGACTGCCGCGCTATGCCGTGCCGTCTACTCCGGTTCCTGTTTCTGGTTTCTGTGTCAGTCGGTTAGCAGTCAATGTGCGCGACTGTCGGTTGTCGACTGGCGGCTGCTGGTCGCTGGTTGTTGCCGACGTCTCATGCCTGCAAATTAAACTGATACACGCCGCACACTTTGTTGTTGCTCGTCCTATTGTAGTTGTTGTTGGGCTGGAACTGTCGCATATTAATGACACGCTAGGCAAATGTGTCATTTTGACATTTTAACAGTCTGTCATGCAGTCACCAAAACCACACCATTTATATACACTTATATAAATATATATTGTTTATATTTCTGTGCTCATACACACATACACATTAGACTGGGAGGCTGCAGCTGTAACGTTGCCACATGTGAAGCGAAGGAAAAACTAACCAAATGGCGCCGGCAACTTAAATTTGTGCCATTTGCTTATCACACCCACACACACACACTCACACACTCATACATACATACATACATATCCAGCTGACAGTTTTGTGGCGCACAGATTTGTCATGCATGGATTTATGTTTATGTTTCTGCATAGTTTTTGGCTGACATTTTCCTATTTTTTCTGTTCATTTCCCACACAGCTGACAGCAACATGTAATTGTTGGCAAAATGGATTAAAAAGGCATTTGTCAAGTGCTTGGGCAAGGCCCACAAACCTCATTCAACAAAACATTTAATTAAACCCATATTTAAACAAAGGAAACCAAACATTGTAATTTACACGCTACTAAGATACACTTAAAACGACTAACACTGTTTGCTTTGTAATTTGAATCTGTGAAATTAGCGACAATTTGTTGCTGAGTATCTTAATTCAGTTTGTTTACATTCTTAAATTTGAGCTAAGTTCACAGGTGAGAGTCAAGCAGGATGATATCTCTTTAAAGGTCAACTTGAGTTGAATAATTTTTTTTAATTTTGTTGAGTAATGTTCTCGTTAAACTTTGTAAAATGAAAAATTGGGTAATTTATTAATAATTTATTTATAATTAATGACTAAAAAAAAGTATATATAATTTATAAGCGTTTAATGTTTCATTGATTTCTCTTCATTAACTTAATTTCTATGCCTTAAAAGATGTGGTGGTTATTACAATTCACTCAGCTACTCTAGTATATCCTTTGCTCCAAATCAAGCCAGGATGCTATTTGCGAGACCCAACACACTGAACGCTTTAAGAATAACACCCATGGCTAAAAAATTTGAGCAGCTGTTTCCTTTTTGGGTCCGAGGGCCGCGAGTGTAGCCCATCTTTTGGGGCCATGGCTTATCGCTAATTGTGGCGCACGAAGGGTGAACAAAGGTCTAAGGACCTTTCTTTTAATTGCTCTCCTTGCGCAGCTACTTGCGGTCTACAAAAATTATGCACTCGACAGCTTTTCAGGCTTCCAGACATCAGGTTTTGGTTTCGGTTTTCGTTTTTTAGTATTCTGTCTTCGGTTTTCGGCGCCTGCCTAATTCGAAATTAATTTTAGCCTTTATCAGAGAGCGGACTGAGTTTTCTTTATCTGGCTAATTAATTTATGCAGAGGAAATGTTGGGCATGGTCACGCTAATGCGTATTAGTTATAAATTCATAACTTTTGCATTAGTGTCTCTGTATACTTCAGACCCAGGTTTACCTTTGACAAAATTAAAAAAAAAATGTTTAACTTGCGTGTCGCTGTTGCTGTAGCTCATTTTGTTGAGGTGTTGTTGGTGTCGTTGCCTTTGTTGTTTGCTGGCAAAGTGCAACAATATAATAAGGGCGCCAAAAGGCAAATAAAAACAAAAGGAAAAACGAAAAACGAAAGCGAAGAAACCAACAAAATTCTAAATGTACAGCACAAAACAAACAGCAAAAAGCACAAAAAGAAAAAAAAAAGAAAACAAAGTGAAGGACACAAAACTAACTAACTGAACAGACGCCAGGACGATAACTCAGCGCCCAGCCGTGCCCGGCAGCATAAACTGCCACCTGGTTGGTGGGTCAGCGGGTGGTTGAGTGGTTGCCTCATGGGCAGGGCAGGGGCTTGCTAGACCGCCGCTTTGTTTGCGGAAAGTGCCAAAACACTAATTTACTTTTTTCTTACTCTGAATCTCGCTCTCTTTCTACGTATGAACGTACATATGTATGCCTGAGTGTGTGCGATTGTGTGTATAGGCAGACTAGTTTTCAACGGAGCTCTGCATAGCCCACCTTTGCCTAGTTCCCTTACCGAGGGATCTGTTTTGTTGCTGGTTCCGCTTGGGCTCGATTATAAAACACAGATGTGCCCGTCCTCTTCGCCATCGTCAACATTCTCAAAGAGCTGTCAGGGAGGGGTACAAAACGAAAAACGGACCGTCGAAAATTACTCAGACTAGGCAAAAGTCGTTCTGTTGTAAGGGGAGAAGGAGCAAAAGACGAGGCCTGAACTGAGACTTCATGCGTATGTTGCCGCAGCTATTGACAAGGGACAATTTCTTTTCGTTTCTTCTTTTTACCTTCACACTTCTGTGTTGGGTATATTAGCTAGCCTTACCTCAATAAATACTCTTGAGAGTAGGGTATTACTAAGTTGGACGAAGCATAGCTGTGTATTCTTCGGCATTCTTTCTTTTATTCTTTTCATATATTTTTCTTAAGCGGAATGTGTTTACAAACATAAACAAAAACGAACGTCACAACGCAGGCAACTACTTGAAATTGTTGAGATACCATAAATTACCGTGGCTGGTGAAGTGTGGCCAAGGGGTGTGTCGGGAATTTTTTGGTGCGGTCTGTGGCTGAGGAAGAGTTTGTTAGCACTTCCACTTTCTACGGCCGGGGTAACAATTAAGTACATCAATTATTTAATTGTGCTCATTGAGTTGGAAATGCATGTAGTTGAAGTAATTGAATTAAGTTTATCAGGAAAAAAGTCACAATCTAGGATTAGATTAGTTAAAGATATTTCAGGAACAATGTCACAAGTTTATAATGAGAAAGCTCAATTAAACGGTCTTTGTATAACTTGGTATTTGTTAATAAATTATTAAAATAAAATTTATTTATGTCAATATCTCTTCGGCTCATTTTACTAAAATTATTTTTAATTTTTAAAAAATTTAAATTTTTGTCATTTTATCTGCATATAAAGAACTTTTTTTATGGGCTCTTTTAAAAATCAGCCCATTCTCTTTAAATTCCAATTAGAGTATTATATAATTGCTTCTTTATTTTCTTTGTGGCATGCTCACCCTCTATTTTTTTCATTTTTCGTTTATTTTTTTTTAGCATATCATTCGAAATCAGCCTGCCTGCCAAGTATTAAATTCGTTAAAATTTCAATCACATTTTCAACGGAAAGCATATTTAAAATTCTAATAAAAGTCAACACAAATGTTTTCGCTGCATGCAGAAAATTTCCGTTTCCGTACCAGCTACAAAGATGGAAACCAGCTTTCAACGTAGATAACAATTAGGGACTAGTACACAAAAACAAAAAACGGAGAAAAACAAATAAGAATTTGATTAGGCCAGATTATAGAACTAGTGGATACCCTATGTTAATGAGTTGGGTATTGTTCATTACTTCTACAAAAAAAATCTCAACTCTCTAATAAGTAAGTCAAAGCTTACTATACCTATTTAAAAATTAATTATTAAAAGAAAATACTTTCATTAAAAATGTTCAGTTTACCGCTTGTAAGTAAATGCACTTCAATACTCTACAAGTAATCCCAAAAATATATTCATATTTGTAAGTATTTAAATGTCAACTTTTAAACTTGATTATAAATTTATCGCATACCCCATAAATAATAACAGGGTATACTAAAAAACAGAAAAACAAGGAACTCAAAATGCCACACAATGTTATATAGAGAATGAAAGGCATTCTGAGCTTAAAATAGCATAAATTCTTATTCTCAGTATATTTTAATGTTTGTTGTGTTACGACTGAGCTGACAATATTTATGCGGAGAAAGTGAAAATATTGTTGAAAATTAAAAGCAAATTTTAACTAAATTACAAAGATACGGAAAAAGGGCAGCTGCCGATTTCAGACGCTTGTTCGTTGGTGCCTTAATTAGGTTAAGGGACCAACGTGGCATGAGCTAGAACGGATGTCAATGGCCCTGGCTTTAATTGCCAATCGCTGGCGCAGTCTGTTACACACTCATACACATATACAAATACACACAGAAATGTACGGGAACAGACAGATATGTATGTACAAGTAAAACCACAAAGGCGACGCACTGTGGACAAACAAATTACGCGGCTTTAAGGCTGAACGTGCTTTGTCCTTGTCATCCTGTCGGGGCCACAAAAAGCCCCCGAAGACCACTTGTACATGGTGATAGTTGTTGGCCCCGTTGTCTCTTTTGGCTTTAACAGCGACAAACAAACGCAAAGAAAGTCAAAGCGATAATGTGCGACAGTTGCTTATCCCTTTATCCCGTATGCTCCTAAAATCCTTGCCGCATACAAATCACATGATTTCGAGTGCCTGGCCATCTCCGTAATAGTATCCCCTTTGCGGTATGTTTCACCAACATTTTTCAATTGTTATCCATTGTGTAACAGGCCCATATAATAGTTGTGGTTTCCCAAGATAAAGTGCCAAGGGTTGCGGCTGTGGGTTAAACTGGTATAGGCTGCAAATGATCCATCAAGGGAGACAATAGTCATATTATGTAATTTAATTACTTTAAAGCCCTCAATAGCAGTTTATCCACTCCATAGAAATCATGAATGTTAAAAATTTTTTAGAAGAACTGAAGGGAAAAAATATTGTTATTATCGATTTATTTTCCTAATGTCTCTTACCGACTTATGGTGTTGGCCTACTAAGTGGATGGGTGGTGCAAGTAAGCAGCCATTTCTTATGCAATCTCACATGCAGCAACCCATATTAGCCTGGACAACTGTCGGAGGCAACAAGCATAACGGTCAGCAGGCAGTTGTGGCACAGCCGATGGCTGTGTAGAGCAAGTGGACATACGACAAACAAGTCGAGTGGCAAGTGCTGCAAAAGGGTGTCGGTTGGCCAAGCGTAGAATTGCCATTAAGCTGCAAATTTAAAGCAACTAAAATGGCAGCAAATAAACAGTCAGGCAAGCAGAGGAGCTGAAGCAAAAGCAGCTGCAGGAGCAGCAGGAGCTATTTGAGTATTGCCCGTGTGCTCTGCCATCGAGCATTGCTTGCATTACACATACGCTACGTAAGCCGGACAACAGTTGAGCTGTCGATGGCCTCATTTGCTTTACTCGTACTGGTGCTCGTGTGTGTGTATATGTGTATCTTTGTCTGAGTCATAAGCAAATGTGTGTGCAGGGCTGTACTAGGATTATGCCTGTTCCAGGCGCTGGCTTATGAGCGCTGGCAATTTTACAACGAAACGTGTCAATAGTAGCCATCTGAAAGTCCGAGTTCAGCACTGAAATTTAAGCTACTCCACCACGCTATGTCACACACACAATACTGTATAAATGAGTGCTGGCCGAATTTCACAAGCACGTACACCGGCGCGACGATATGCTTGTTACCTGCCTGTTGGCCCGGCCAAGGGGTGACTCATATTAATGCCCTGCAACTGAAGAAAGATGACCAACGGTGCCTGGCGACAGAGAGCACATTAAACTGATGAGCTTAATTGGAGGTTACCTGCACAGTGAACCCAGCGAACTCAGCGATGCTTCGTCATTACAGCACGTGCCAAGCTAAATTCCAAGCTCTGAAATATAGAAATCATTGAACCGATGCCTTGATGCTCTGGCTTTTGTATAGCAGATGTGTAACTAGGTTTGCATACAACTCCTGTAATCAGGTTTCTCTTTAAATGCTACTTCTGGTAATGTTAATGAATCTTTGTCAACCAAGTACTTGCAAGTGCTCAAAAACGAATGCCTACTTTCGGGCTCTTCAGTGTGAGAACAGGAACAAGAGCAACTGACAGGCTGTAGTTTTTATTTCCGTTTCATGAAGCCTTGTCCTGTGCCTGTCATGCGTTAGCGTGCTTTCACGTGCTTTCTTCTTCCCATTCTTCCTCTGCCTGTGTTTCCTAGTGTTGTTTGAATGTTGTCACAAACAAAATTGCTGTGGGGCAGCTTAGGACGCTTAGCTTGCTGGCTTCTGTGATGTTTGTGTAACGCTCACGAAGCACAGTCACTTAATTAAGAACATAATTTATAACAAATATTTAGTTGCCGGGCAAACAACTGGGACACAATTGCAAAACGGACAGCGGTTCACTCGGCCCGACGCTGAGCATAAACATTTCCGTTGCGACAATTTCTCTTTTATTCTTATATAAATATGTTATATACAGAATATATTTGTTTCTCTCTTTTTTTGGCCTTATGTCGACTTCATTAAGCGCTCCAAATAAAAACGAAATAAAACGGACAAGCACAGAAAAAATATGCAAATTCGTTGGGACTATGAAAAACTAGTGTCGAATATGTAAATATAAAATATTTATTTCCGATTTCGTGTGATATTCACATTTTTAATGACACAACCTCACACACACTCTCACACACAGCTCCGAGCAGAGTTCACAGCAAGTGTTCTAGTTTTTTGTGCAATTATAAAGCTGCCAAAAATCAAAAGGCCAAAAAATGTAAGGCAAACATGTAGAAACGTCAACAAAATACTCGTACACAAAATGTGGCTAATTCAGGCTGCTTTAAGGCCAACTTCATTAAGTATCGCAATCGTTCTTTGCGTCGTACATATGTATGTTGTTGTAGTAAAGTCGTGTGTGCCACCTGGAAAGAGGTGTTCGGCTTAATGAATTATAGCATTTAACAGCTCTAGCTTGAAGTGGCAAAGCATTTGCACAAATTAAAAGCACTGTTTTATTCACTTTGGACTTCTAAGTGTTTCACCGCTTGAGTGAAAACCATTTATTGACTATCCCAATTGTATGTGTGTGGTCAGATAAGAAATTGTTCAATAAATAATGCATAGAAGTTGATATTCTGCCATTGTATTTATTACGGAAATGTACCAATTCATTAATTTATATACCAGTTAACAGTTTATCGAAGCGCCATAAATTCAGCGAATATCCATTGTAATTAAAAATTTAGCATGCTCATAAAAAAAAACGAACATGCTGTTACTTTCGATGAAATTTATTTTATTAAATTGAATTTAGTAAATTAATTTCATTTTCTAATGACTTAATTAATATTTTTAAATATATATGTAGCACGGCTTGCTGGAAAAGGAATCGAAATTTAGCGGTTCTTATTTAAGCAAAATTTACTTCAACATTACTTATACCTAATAATTAAAAGCTGATGGAATTTAAATTTGTCAATTATATCTCTGTTTTGTTGCCTTGTCAACGCATGGTTGACATTTTTAGTGTGCGCCTAATTGCGCACGTAAATAAATGGTTACTAATTTGCGCCAAATCATTGTTGCCAGCTTCAAGAGCAACAACAAAAAACAGCAAAGCTTTTCAGATAGCATAAAATAATGAAAATCACAGAAGGATAGAGAGAGGATTGGATATGTTGGAAATGGGTTGCGGCTTAACAAGGCATTAAAGGCTATGGTTGCTATATTGCAGAAAGCAACCGAATGAATTGATATGTGTGAGTGGAAAGAAATAAAACCCGACGTAGTTTTGTACAAGGTGATACAAATCTTTAAAGGGTTTTTTTATGTGCTTGCCTTAGTCGAGAGTGACAAGTATACACAAATAGATTTAAAAATTAATTGGAATTTCTAGTAAATGTTTACTTTTTTTCAAATCACAAATGTCATATTACGTATACGCCGCATTGGTCGCCAGTCAAATTTCTTATTAGAAATGGATGGCTGCTGGTCGCCGGCCATCCTGTGCTTTTTGTTGAAAGCTTTTCGTAATGCACTCGTTGTCGTTTCATTGTGTGGAAGAAACGAATAATTACAAATTCAGTTAGTTTTTACTACCGCTCTCACAATGCTCAGTAGCATTGTTTATTGTTTAGCTGGCAGCTTATGGCAAACTTTTCAAACTGATGAAAACATTTCAAATCAAAAAAAAAAAAAAAAGAAACGAGAAGGAGAAGGAGCAGCCATAACGACAACATGGCTAACAATGGAACACCAACTGAACTGACTGACAAACTAACTGACTAACCGACTGACTGAGCAACTGACTAGTTGAAGCTGGCTAAATGCCACCCATTTGCTGGATTACGTGCTTAAAAATTTAGCGCTTTTTTATTTTTAATCATTAAGAAAGGATTTATATTCATATTTATGTTTATATTGGCAGTACATTTGATTTTCTTTTCCTTTAAAGCTGTAAAGTATTAGAGAAGTTAATCTTTTTTGTCAATTCATTTTTACTATTCAAATTGGAAGCACAAAAACATTGATCTTTTTGCTAATAATTATTTTCGAAATTTGAAAAATTTAAACTAGTATATATAAAGTCGACTAATAAATAAATAATTTAACAGTTGTATAATTCATCTCTTTTATTTCTGTTTAATCCATACAAAAAGGTAATGTAAAGTTTTTAACTCATTTGTTTTCTCCTTTTTCATCATAATCATAATTATAATTGCAGGGTATTTCATCTTCAGGCAGTCTGATACCTCACAAATTTTTACAAATTTTTTTTCATTTCTTGAGGTCTTTTTGTGGATGTAAGTCAACGCGATATGCGCTCTAATCTTGCCAACTTCAAAGCTACTTAACTTTTATCCATTTAAGCCATCAACGCAGGCGGAGGCAGCTCAAAACAACTGGCAAAGTAAAAGAAAAGGCATAGAATAAGACACCGACAGAGAAAGGGAAAAAAAGAAAGAAAAGAAAATAGAAAGGAAATGAAAAGGAGGAGAGAGATTAAAGAGTGAGAGCTGCGCTTTTGTATGGTCTGTGGCCTGGCGACATTTTCGCTTGACTGCACATGACTTAAAACGTCTCGGTCGGTTTTGGTTTAGGACTGCTGCTGTGATTCTGATTGCGCCAGCTGTTTATGACATTACTCATACGCCTCGTTGACCTTTGCCTGAGAATGGGGAGTGTCTTCAACAAGTACCTCCCTCTAACAGTTCAGTTTAGTTAGGCTATTGTCTGGGGCCAGCACTTGAAGTGCAAACGGTCCAAGCTCAAACATATGCAGGCTTACTCAACTGATGAACAAGTTGTTGTTGCTGTTGCAGTTGTTAATGTTGTAGAGTGTAGTTTGTAGTTGTTGTAACTGCACGCCACTTCCGTTTCCGTTGCGTCGCAAAACAAAAGCAACTGCAGTGCACTTTTTGCTCGTCTCCCGTATCCGCACCCCTTACACATTTGCCACAACGTCAACAATGGTATGCACTGTCTGTCTGACGGCCTCCTCATGGCCTGCCAGCCTGATCCCTTGTCAGATTCTTTACCCGACTGACTCCCTGCTGCTTAGAAATGCAAAGCAGTGCACGACGCAGCAGCGCGGCAAACACAACACACAAAGTGATTTTTATATTAAGACCACAAGTACCTCCTGCATCCATCCCTCGCTCACATATATACATCCCTAGTGATGTCCTGGCCACCGCTTTGTTGCCATTATGATGACTACCAAGGCACGTTGATTGCTGCAGCGCCTCCGAGCTACACTGCTGGAGGTTTCTCGCTCTATGTGTGTTTGGAATGCGCGTTGCATGAGATAATCTCTGGCGTTGTGCGTGCTGCACGCCAGCCAAACATCGTCCTAGCTGTGGCCGGAACTTAACTACAGCTACTTGGTTCATCTGGGCTAAGAGAGAGAGAGAGATAGAGAGAGATAAAGAGAGTCAGAGCACGCGGATTTTTTGATGGTTAATAAAAATTCCAACATTGTCTCGTTCAGTTCATCATAGTCACATATGAGCAGCGGGAGACTGCGACTCGAACGAGTGCTGACAGCATTATAGCACTCGGAGAAATCCTCTTGTGATTTATTCAATGTAACAATTTACAATGCTACAATCACGAAACGAAATTTAATTGCTTACAATTTGATACTTTTTTTCGAGTTCTTTAAAATTATTAAATCTATTTTGTAAGCCCAGTTGGAAGCACATTATTTATTGATATTATCATCATACAGTACATTAAATTCTTTTTAGATTTCGATTTTGTTTCTTAAACATTCTTATAATTTTGCGTGCAGTGTAAATGGCTTGGTCGTAATCTTATTGGCCTGGATGTATGTATATAAATGTAGAAGTGCAACAACTTCAGTGCTTTACAACTCAACTTAGGCGCTGAGAGCTCAACTCTCACGCTCGTTGCCTGCCTCATAAATGACACGAATTTCAAATTATGTGCCAGAGCTCAAGTTTTATTCACGTGCCGCGTTGAATGAAATAATAACAAAGCTTTATAGCCGCGTCTCGAGAGTCGACAACGAGTTGAGTTTAAAAAGAAATCTAATCAGCATATTACAGTGCACCGAGATGAACAGAAGGATAGACAATGCTAGATGGCGGGCAACAGAGAGAGGAAAGTGTAGCTTACTTTTCACCTGGCAACGTTTAATTAAAACGTCATAAGCAAAGTGCATGTGTGTCTGTGTTTGTGTGTGTGTGTGTGTGTGTGTGTGTGTGTGTGCTATTTGCTCATTGGAAGCATCGCAATTGATGAAAATACATAAACATGGTTCATAAATGAAAAAGCCAAGCAATCACCTGCAGGCATTTTCCAATCAAGCGACAACGTTGACTCCACCAAAACAAAATCACCCGCCATTGAGCTGAGCTTACCTTTATGACCGAAAAAAAAAGGATATCGGGTTTAACCTGTGCACAGGTGCATTGTCCCCCAACCAGATTCACATCCACATCCACATCATCATCATAATCATCATCGGGGCATCGTGCACCAACCGTCAGAATTTAGATTTTCAATAATCAGCCATCATTGAAAAACAAATACGCGCTGGATTTTCAACTTGAATTGAATTTCTACATCGGGTAAAAGGGAGGGATATTCGGGAATTTGCACAGAGAACGTGATTGGCCTTACTGAATGCGTAAAATGCGCAGGTGAGTAACCGAATATGTTGTAGAAAAACCTTGCATCCGCCCTCTAAAAATGTGCGTGTAATGCAGCGTATCAGCTTAAGGAATTTCTACTTGACTATGAAATGAAATCACATGACAGTGGTGAATTGAGCAAACGGTTAAGCAGATGGGACATTGTATTTCCCTAGTATCTAAGTGGGTAAATTGAATCATACTTTAAGCCTAACCAGAGAGCTCCATTCAATGGCTTTCAATAAAATAAACCACATCATCGGGCACATACTTAAATGATGCTCGCAAATCCATGTTTGAAAGACCCCAAAAAAAATAAAAATATATATAAATATACTGCCCAATGACAGTTCATAGTTAAATGTGTTGACTAATCGGATTTAGATAATAAAGGACACGGCTAAATCTACTGAATAGCAGTAAATCAATTGGTGTTCACTTCAGATACTTGCTTTCGGGCAAAATATTTGCGGCAGGCCACATCTGCATTGACAATTTGTACAGCATTTGCATTATTCAATAAGGACACTCGAACAAATCAATTGCTGTCACACAAATTATTAGCTCGCGTTACCGTTCGAGTTGAAATTCTGGTCGTGGACACAGAGTGAAATCCAGAGGCCATTGGATTCTATTTAAGCAATTTGGTGCGATTAACTACTCAATTATTTAAGCATCCCGTGGCGCAATGTAAAAACAAAAACAAATACAAAAATAGAAATTGAAACAGGAAAAGAAAATCAGCTCGGCTTTCAAATGAAATGGGAGCAGCAGCAGTGACTCTGGTCAAACACAAAACACTTAGCCGACAACTGGCACTCGAACTGTGCTGCAGCAGCACCACTCGTGGATTCGTTGATTCGATGCGGCACGGTGTCGAGGCTGAAAGGGTTGCAATCAATTGACATTGATGTGTGCCAGACCAAAAACTATTTCAATGCTCAGAAGGGGAAACTCACCGACTGACTGACAGACGGACGGACGGACGAAATGAGAAGGTTGTACGGCTTGGTTACTCGTATCTGTGCATCGCCTGACACAGCCTCCTGGTCATAAAAACTAACATTTATTGCTGCGGCCGATGTCGACTTTGGTTGGCTTTAGCTCTGCCTACTTCACGGCTAGTTTGGCTTACTTTTAACGGCCTGTCTATCTAGCTCGCTGTCTCTTTCCCTCTCTGTCTTTGTCTCTTTGTCTGTTTGTCTGTTTGTGCGTGTGTGTACGTCATTTTAATCCGTGCCCATTTAGTGGTTCTATTTGTCCTAGAGATGACTCCCTTTATGGGTTGCCATCTTGGGCTGTGCTGCATGCAAAGCGCTCCACACGAATGCCAGGATCATAAAAATACGTTTTATTGCTCGAGAGGATGTGCTTCAAGACATGTCCTCACCGTCGCAATAATATCATTTATGTGCGCTGGTGTGTGCGGTGGTGCGGTGCTGCCTCCTGGGTGTGCGGCGAATGGCAACTAATTTATATTGAGCGCATGGGCGGGGGCGTGTCAACCTGCTCGTTAATTCGCAGCATGAAAACTAAAGTGGAAATACATACAAACAAAAAAATAAGTAATAACAACAACAACACTCGGCTGGCCATAAAATTTAATGTTTATGTCAACACTTACAATACACACGACCGTTTTACAACACTGACTGTGACCCTTTAAAGTTGTGTTAACATATATATCCATGTCGTTGTCGTTACCGTTGTCGTTGCTTCATTGATTTTTATATCAATTTTCACACTAATATCTTGTAATATGTAATTTTTATGCATGAGACGCAATCACAAACATATATAGATAACACACACACACTCACAAATCGTTGACTACCCTTGATTGCTTTGTGTGCTCTTGTCACACATAGCGTATTCGTTATATTTGAGTTTTATTACCATTTGTCTTTCCATTGTCGGTGTACGTTGTCAAACAAATTTCAGAAACATTTGCAACTCAATTTTTGTGCCGTTAATTAAGTTAATTTTTGATTACATTTTAATAATCAAAGTTTTTTGAGTGGTCGTTGTCACGTCCTTCGGCGTGATTGAAAGTATCCGTGAATGCGTCTGTGTGTGCTGCCTTTATATTAATTCCTGATGATAATTTAAAAGTGCTTTGCATGCGCATCATGTGCATCGATAATCGCCATAATTTCAACGGTTTGCGCTCTGACTGTCAATATACCCCTTTAACCCCCCACTTTTCCCTCTCATCGCTGGATTGTTGAGCGGTGGCAATTAAATCGCATTTTTAAAAGGCATAACAAATTAAAATGCATGTCGGTCGACTGCAGTTTGGAGACTGAACAATGAGATGCGCATGGTTAGGGCAGATATTCATATGCACCACGCTTAAACATTAAATATTTATTTCATTTATTTACAGCCGAAATCACCAAAGGGCTTTGTATTGCAATCGCACACAGCAAAATGAAATGTTCTTCCAAAAATTGCATATATACTTTTGCTTCAACTCTTGTCTTCATCTTCTTTCCTTTATTTGATGAATTTGTAAACTGATAGGAAATAGGGAAACGCATACAAAAATAGTTCATATCAGACTTGAACTTGTTGAAATGCTTTGAGGGACAAGAATAAGAAAAAGCGAACATGTAAATTTCATTTATTCAGAAATTAAGAGCAGGATAATCGAAACACGTTATTTTCTTGAAATTCAGTGCTTCAAAGCTCTCCTCTTCTTAATTCAGTTCACAAAATGACCACCAAGAAACAGCCCAATCATGGCAGAATTATGTCTATGTCATGACTTTATTATTTATTATTTTCTTTCATTCCGCGAGTCGGTGCACATGTGACTTTAAAATAACATTATTGAATTTAACCTTAAATAGTAATATTTATATTATTCATAAGACTATTTTAAATATTAAATGATTCTGCTGTAATCGCCATAGAGCCATAGAACTGACATCAATCATACGTGGCATTTAATAATGTAAAAGCGCCTTCTGCATTTAGACATTTTGCGCATATGTTGTATATGGTTCCTTAAAGAAAATATTAGTGTTCGATGCTTATTAAATGCCATAATATTGGACAACAAAAGTACCGGGACGTTACTGAAAGAAAACGATATTTTGTATAAACCAACAATAAGTAAGCTACGATAATATTCAATGTTAATATAAAAAACAATAGCTGTCATATTTTTTTTTTAACAATGGGTAGATTAGTAAAGAATTTAATACTGATTTGACTAAAATTAATTTTCTTATTCAAAATATTATTTTTTGCGGCCTTAACGACAAAATAATTATTTTATTAGACCTTTATTTATTTTTCTTAAAACAATTGGAAAATTTTTGATCCGTTACAAGTATTACAAAATTTTTAAGGAACTCTTATACTCTTCCAGCGAAATAAATGTGCCAAGCGCACTTGGAGCATTGACATTTAAAAAATCAGAAATATTTGACAAAAATTACTAAACATAAGCGAAAAGTCGACTGTCGAGCAGTCGGAATGTCGAACTGTTAGCTGGGTGACTGTCATTCGTCTTTGTATTTTACGGAGCTAACAACATTTGTGAGAGTGCACACAAAAGAGCCATTAGCAGGGAATTACGAGATAAAGGGACATAAGTCCAATAGCCATCTGCTCCTCCTGCTGCTCCTCCTGTGAACTGTGCCAGATACTCGACATTTTTCAATGGCCCAGCCATATATAAGTATGCAAGGAGCAACAGCCTGCGGCCTTTATTAGGATGGGGCGTGGTACAACATAGAAAAAAAAGAAAACTCGCACATATTTATATGTATTTATGAGAATGCTGGCGAGTTTCTCTTGGCTGACTTTTGGCGCATTTTATGCTCGTTTTTTGTGTCATTTTCTTTTGAGCCATTAGCACGTACTTCCTGCCAACCAAAGAAATAAAGAATTGTATTTGTATTCGTATTTGTATGTGTGGGCCTTGCGGCCATGTGGGCTGTCGGAATTGGCTTCATTGTAGTAATGTTTGCCTCCAGCAAATGCAGCAGCAAAAGAAGCAAAAAAATAAGAAAAAATTCAAATAAAAAGAAAAAAAGAACTAAGTAGTTCATTTTGAGATGCCTGCTTTTGTTGTAATTTTAAGTATGGCTAAGTAAAAAAGCAAGCTGCAAATTGTCGCAAAACAAAAGACTACAAGAGCTGCCAAAAGGAAAATGCCCAAAATGAAAAGCACCCAACAACAAAACATGGCTGAAGTTGACAAGCAAAAAGGGAAAGCGGCACTCGCTGCGTCTTGACACAAATAGGTTTCCGCCCCAAATCCCAAATATCCCCGGAAGCCGATTAAGTGTTGCCCGTAAGCGCGCGCAACAGCGTGAAAGGCGGCGTCGCTGCTGCAGTCGCCGTCGACAGCGACTACAAATTGAGCTCCATGCATTGGAAAGCAGCAAAGGCAGCAGCATCAACATCAGCTACAGCAGCAGTGGCAACATCCGTAAGACCCTTGGCATATAATGGCAATACATGCTGTTTAAGCAGTTATAAAAGCAGCGTGGGCTGCTTGAGAAGTCTACAAATTAAAATAAAATAAAAAATCAAATGGTATTCTTATAACGTTGCTTAGCCTGCCATATTTAGCTTTCGGTAACTGATTGACCTTCCCTCGCATGTGCCTTAGACGCAGCAGCCATGTAAACATTGCAAAACACATTACAATAAAATATTTATCGTTATTATGCTTTCGAAAGTGCTTTTCAATTGAGGTATGGACAGACCAAAGAGGCTGCTGACTGGCGGCCATCGTGACGGATATTTTGGCATCCTTTTGGCCGCCTTTGGCTTCTTGGCGCGTCTTCATGCGGATGCAGAGCTTGGGCTGAGAACTGGGGACGTCTCACTGGATGATTGATGAAGGTGCGTGGTATTTTGCTTGGTGTGGGCTACGCTGACAGCATTATTGTTCCTGTTGCCAAGAATTCCATAGAATCCGCGAAATTTCCAAATATATTAATACGTTGGCCAAGGGAGTGAATGTTAGCTTCATATGTAAACCAATAGACAGCCACGTTGATTTGCCTGATCATATTTATTTCGCCCTCGTCAGCTATTTGCATTTGATTGTACTCCTAAGTGGATTCCGGATTCCGGGCTGCCAGCACTGCTGGGTGACACCTTTGCGGGCTTAAGCCAAGCCTTGGGCGACAACTTCATTTATAAGTATTATTTCGTTTCCCCTTTGGAAATTAATATGTCATTTGAGACACCCGCACACACACATACACAGAGCCACATAGAATAGAGTGAGCGAGTAAGAGACACGTCAGGCACAGGCATGACGGCACAATTTCAGGAATGATGATAAAAGAGATGAAGATATAAAAGCAAAAGCATGGTTAACAAGTGTTTGGGGGATGAGTCTTGGCAGTAGTAGTAAAGCAAAGATGAAGCAGTATAAAAATTGAAAAAGTAGAAGGAGAAATGTTGCCTAGAAGAGGGATGGCTTGGGGATCAAGAGGTAGGAGTTTGGGTGTAGGCGTCCATAAGCAAAGAGTGAAATAAAAATGCAAATAAAATAAAATAAAAATGTGTCTGTCATGTCAATATTTGCCGCCAGCAGATGAACTCAATTTGCAATTGGCATTGAGTGTGACAGGCATCTGTGAGCAAATGTGAGTAGCTGTGTAAGTGTGGGTGTGTGTGGCAGGACAGTATAGCATCCACTTTGGTGGCAAATCGTGGAAAATTGATTGACATTTTCATTATACAATTTGCCAGGCAAAAGCAAAATAAGCAAACGAAAGCCAGGAAACAGAAAATGTTCGATCTGTATATGTAATACTCTGCTGATTGCTGTCGTTGTTGTTGTTGTACTGTTGGTGTTGGCAAATTAAACAAATTGCTCATAATGGACCGCAAATAATTAATGCCAGTCATTAAAATAATAAAGTGCTCACATATGAGCGACTTTTTGGTACTTGGGCAAATTTCACGTAGTTTCTTAAATAATTAAAGCTTGCTTCGATTTTGGCACTTGTCAGTGAGAAATTCGCTAATTGATGATGGCAAATAAAAAGAACAACAAAGTTTAACAGGAAAAAAATCAGAGATACAGCTATAGGGAAATGCAGATATACAAACTGCTCTCTGCTGATTAAGTGGCAATTAAAGCACATAAATAATGCAATAACAAGCACAATAAAATTACAGACGAGGCAATTGCAAATTGATTGCCCAGTCAACACGCTGCCAAGAGTTTGTAGCTGACACTCACAATCTGACCGACTGGAAACAATTATGCCTCAATACAATGACAACCTACAGCCATTTTTTCTTTACACGAAAACAAAAATGCAAAAATTGATTGACATACTTTAAAAGAATTCAATCGATTTTTAAACAAAACGAGGCCTCTGCGATTATATCATAGAATACAGTTTATAGAACTAAATTTAGAACTGCTGATAATATCAATTATTATATCGCTTAAGCTTCCTTCCTGCATTCAGCTATTTTTCATTTTGTTAAACTTTTTAAAGCATTTTCACATTCCATCAAGGACTTAATTTTTTTTAAATGTCACCATTAATATGGCAAATGTTATTCAAGAAAAGGTATGCTACTTTAATAGTCAGATTATGCTGAGGAAGCAAACAACATTTGCGCGTTGACATTTGTTTAACTGAAGCCCATTGAAAATAAATAGACAATTGACATTTTGAGCAGCAAAGCGAAAGCTGAACAAGTATTCTACCTTTAGAAGATGAGGGGGGGAAAGGGAAGGGCAGGGCAGGCAGTTGCTGAACATTAAATTAATTGAGCAATTAATTAAGACGCCATCGAGCTGGCGGAGCAGCAACACTTGACGTGAATCGGTGACGTAGACTGCTCACCAGACCAAAAGGTCGAAAAGGAGCAATCGCAAACAAAGAATCATTGAAAACAGTTGGAGAGCTGACTGACTGACTGACTGACTGATGGTGTGAGTGACTGACTGAGTGAGTGAGTGTCTGGATGGATGTTATTAAAGCTTCACAGAGCAAGTGAAATTATGAAGTTGTGAAATTAATTCAGCGGCAAGTCGAAAAGTTTGAACTTTCAATTATGTGAAAAGCAGCGAGCTGGCAACATGAAAATTAAAATTGGGAATGAAAATGAGAATGTGAATGAGAACAAGACTGAGAATCAGTAAGAGAATGAGTTTTCTACAGCGCTGAGCTTTCCAATTTATGTGCTCGAGTGGCGCCGTCAGCTACACTCGAGTAATCAATGATGGCATCCAAGGAGAGATGAACAAGAAAAACAACAGCAACAACAACATTAATAGCAACAACATTAACAGCAACAACATTAACAGCAACGTGAGTTCATTTCAAAACGAATGTGCAAAAAATAATAGCAAGTGCTCCCAGCTTGATGTTATCGATTGATGACGGATATCTAATTGTAAACACACACACATCTCGAGGGCTAAGGGTCAGCCAGATTCAGAGCCACAGCAAGTGACAGGGCAAGGATTCGCCTCCGCCTGTTCTGACTGATTTGAGACAGCAGCTCATTCAGCTGATGGAAATTGGTAGATGGAAACTGCAGTGGGAGTTGGAAACGGAGGCGGTGGCGGAGATGGAGATGGACACTGAAGATGAACATCAAATGCAATGACAATCGCAGTCTCGGTTCCAGTCCTGGTCACGGAAACGGACGACATGTGGAGCCAGTTACAAGTGCCTGCCAGGTTCCTCCTGTCCTCCCACTACAGCTTGACCTACATATGCATACTATATATAACACCCAGTTGTGAGTGTGTGTAACAGAGTGTGTAGGTGGGTGTGACGTAACCCGTTGCTTTTCTAATGGCTGCAGTACTCAATCTCCGCAGGGCAGCCTCCCTAGAAACAGGGGTAGGAGGTTGTGGAGGAGCAGGAGCTGGAACAAAAGCTGGCTTCCCATATCCTTTGCTGGGATGGCACTTTGTCCGCTTGTTAAGTTGATTTCTTGTGCTAAGCGGATGCTGCACGTGTGGCACGGGCCACGTTACTGACTCAGGCACTTGCTACATGCATTTCCGGTTTAATTGATTTTGCCGCAAAATGTGAAATGTGTCGAAAACGAGCTGCATGACAAGCTGAACTAAGTTCCCCCCGTTTGTGGCGTTACTGTGCCAATGGGGCCACAAATAATGTACAAGCTTAAGGTGAGGGTTGGCTGGGGACAGGAGACTGCTGGGAAGTGGCAAGCCAACTGACAGAGAGAGAGAATGAGAGCCAGTTGGGCAACCTTTGATTGCAGCTGCTCGGTAAATAAATATTGGCCAAATAAAACACTGATTGAAGGGGCCAAAAGTACCTCAATTTGCCGTATAATGAAAAGCATTGGCTGCTGCAAATTCAAGTTAACTTTAAGGGTTAGCAAATACGCAAAATGTCAAATGAAAGCTAAATGAAAATGAAGTTTTCCCAATGCAAATGTACACAAGAAATGAAAAATCTTCATGGAGAAAGCAAGTTTATAAAGCAAATTCACTCAGATATATTCCGATTGATTTTAGTGTAATTAAAAATAATATTGTTTTTTTCTTTATTCACAAAATACTTGTACATGCCTATGTAGTACGTATAATTATGTCGACCAGTGTTAATGTGTATGAGCAATTGATAACAGATATGAAAACTTAAGCATAAAAGGCACAACATTTCCATGGAATAAACGTGACATCCGGAACCTTAAGTAAATTACATGGACTAAGACAATATACAGACAGAAATAAAGAGAGACATACACTCGCTAGACTTAAGCAAGGACTAAGGACTACCCTTATAACCTAGTAAAATCATAGGTACTCGAATTAACAGTAGGAGGGAAGTAGGCTGGTCGACTCTATCCCTTCTTGAACTTGAGCAGGAGTATAGTGAGTACCAGAAAGACGAGCACCCATGACGTTATTGATATGAATCCATTGTAAACTGTGGGATTGTCCATGCCCCAGCCGCGTTGCAGGATGGAGCGCATCGATTCTGTTGGCTTGGTCAGCGGCAGGAAGGCGGTGACAAACTGCAGCAGAGGATACATGCCTTCGATGGGCCAGATGATGCCGCACAGCATCACAATGGGTAGGAACGAGCCCATGGCTACGTATGTTGCCGTTCGCTCAGTGTCAACAGCACAGGAGATGACAAAGCCAAAGCTCATGCCGCAGAGGCCGTTGAGAATGCACAGGGCAACGACCAGCCAAATGTCACCCACCAGTGTCAGCTCAAAGAAGTAGAAGCTAACAATCAAAACGAACACCGTTTGGCTCAACATCACCGTGAATTGTGTGACCACCTGGGAGAGCAGTATCTCCGGTCCAGTTATCCCTGCGACCAGGCAACGCTCGAGCATTCCCTCATTGCGTTCAATCAACATTGCTCCCGAGGTGATGGCCACGGACAAAAAGAAGATGATGGTCAGGATGACACCGGGTGCTGCAAAGTCAGTGAAGTTTGGATTCCTGTAGCCATAAATGGGCTGCTCTATTTCGACCGGCACTCGTCCCAGCTTCGGATTCATCTCGCAATCGGTCAGCATGTTCTCCACGAAACTGAAGAACGTGTACTGCAAGTCTCGATACAGCAACGTCGATATCTGTTGGTCTGTGAAAAGAATTTTCAGTTGGTAAGAAAATAAAAGAATTTTTTTTTAAGTGTTGTATGATTTACTTACTGGACCAGTCCATGCGTACACCCAAATCGGATGCCTCGACGGTGGCATCCTCAGCATAGCGACCATCCTCGACTCGCTCGACCAGGGCATCGGTGTAATTTGGCTGAATGACGAGGGCTGCCCAAGCGCGGCCTCTTCGAACCTCCTCATATGCGGCCTCATCGTCATTTACATAATTCTGAGGATTAAGGGAAAATGTCAATTATCAGCAAATGGCAACAATCAATCAAATACTCATTCAATTAGCCTAAGAAGTCATTGCACCTGGCTTCCTCCCACCAGTGAGTACACATCATAAAATGATGACTTTGTGCTTAGTAAATATACTTATTGCACGCAGTGTAGAAAAATACGACATGCCTTGACGCCTTTTGTTGTTGCGCAATTAAAATCGTTGAGTTATTGAGCAACTCATGTCCTTCGGGCACTTCCTTTTCGGGTTCTCCGGCAGTCTCTTTGTTACAGTTACTGTTACTGTTACAGTCACAGTTACAGTCGCTGGTAATTGTTACAGCGTCTCGTTTCATTTCCTGTCTCATTGTTTGCTGCATGTTCGGCTTTGTCGCGCGGCACAATAAAAGTAACTCCGCGTAATTAATGTGCGTTCTTTGCGTCAAGCGATAAATTCAGCAAACAACAAATAACAACAGCAACAACAACAACAACGAGAACAACAGGGACAGAATCAGCATGCTCAAATCCTTAAGGAAGCGCCTCAACACAATATGCATTGCCTACTTTTGTGCGTTGCGCCTTTTGATGGTATGTATGTTGTTGCAATTATTGCTTCTCCTCTCGCTCCTGCTGTTGTTGTTGTTGTCAACAATATGTTTGTGTTATCTTTTACAATTTCATTGCGCTGATTTTAATTTTTTTTTTTTCATTTGTTGTCTGCGGTTGACTTTCTTCGTAGTACGCAAAAATAAATAATGAAGTGTAAGTTGGGAGAAAACATGAACATGGCCGTGGCCAGCGTATAGCCCGCATATCCTTGGGCCTAAACCAGTTGTTGTAAGTGCTCATACTTTGATTAAGTTCCCAGATACAACTGGCTCCGAACTTTGGCCTAAAGTTTTCCAAGCCACTTATGTACGTACAATAACCCACAGACAGCGGCAACAACAACTGCTGGCACATGTATTGGCATTTGTATTTTGGCTAAGCTATACCAATTTTGTGGCTAACAAGAATATATATGGGTGTGTGTGTGTATGCGCGTGTGTCTGTGGTAATATTTAAACCGAACGGGAATAGAGACCAACAGGCGTGAAATTTACGCAATTGCCGCATTAATGTTTAGACAAATGTAGTCATTTACACGTCAGGCACTGTGGCTACACACACACAGATATTGTATGAATATGTGTGTGGTTAAACGGTTCGACACGTCGATAAGCACCATTGGATTTAATGGTTAATCGAATTAGTGCGCTGCAAACTTTGCTTACATAATTTCAAAGAAACCTAAGCTCCAATCCAAAATTTAACTGTTCTACAAGATAAAGGTGATAGATATATACAAAAATATGTATTATTATCTTTTATTTAATTAAACTTTTTAACAAAAATGTTTATTGATTATTTTAATAATAGTTGAAAATTTTTCAATCAAAAATTGTTCATTATTATTAATAACAATTAATATAATTCAAGCACAGTGAACCAAACCTTGGCACCCATAAGAAAAACAAGAAGAGACAATCAATTTAACTATTCTGCCAACTTGTATGCTTTAGTTCAAGCTTAGGTTCAACATTGCTTATGACAAACTTGAGCCACAAACTATGCGCAAATGAAGTCAACTTGGACGTAAGGCAGGAAGAGCATGAGAGTGGCATAAGGGATTGGATATGGACTGAAACAAGTTGAAGCAAATGAAGTTGAGACCAGCAGAGGTAAAACTTTTCGCTACCTTTGCAATTTGCATACTCTTTTTCTCTTTTCATTCTAGTCGCAACTTTTGCTCATAAAGATAACCACAACAACTAAAAGAAAAAACAAGCAGAAGAGTGAAGCATTTACTTAGAGTTAAAGCTTGTCGCTAATCAAGTGCAACAATATAGCCACTGCACTTGGCAGAAGTTCAACGGAAAACACTTCCTCCTTCTCCCTTACCACCTCAACCGCCTTTCGGTCCCGTCCCCCAAAGCTACGGTAAGCAACCAAAGCTGGCTAATGAGCAATGTTGTCACGCCTAATGAACTTTTATTTAAAAGAAACAACACAACATTATCAAAGAGAAGGGGCAGCCCTTTCCACAATATGTTTTCAATTTTGGCCATAAATGGAAAGCCAAAAGTGCCAAAAGTTCCCCTTCCGCACTCGCCTCTGGCTATTCACCCAAAAGGGTCGCCAAAACAAAGACCAATTTTTATGTCACTTAGATAAGGGGCCAAACCCCAAATGCCTTTGATCTAGACAAACCACAAAGCAAAGAGCTCTTAAGTAAAAAAAATGTATACATATATATAGAAATATAATTCGGTGTGCATTTTGGTTCTCGTTTTATATTTCCCTCTGAAGCCTGCGGCACGTGAACAGTGAACATGCAAGTCCTCGTCCCGTATTGTGTTGTAGTTGTTTTTGGCAGCTATTGAAATGCTGTCAATACACGAAGCGGTTGAAACGGCCACAAAATAAACAGCAACAACAACAGAAATTCAAATTTCAGCAACTACCAAAATCGCCCCTAGCTTCTGGCTGGTCGGTCTGTTCGGCGAGGGGGTGAGGAGGAGAAGGGGGTGTGTGGTTAGAGGCAGAGCATTACATGGGATTGTAGGAACCGCTGGCCACGTGCTGATGGCTCCTTGATATGCTGTTCATTGAGCAAAATTAACTTTCACCACCAACAACAATAAGCAGGTCCGCAACATAAAAAGGAGCCGCAAATTTTTAAGGTCCAAAATCAGATGCGTTACAAAGATATGCGAAGCGCGTGTTTTTTTCTTATACTCTTGCAAGGGGTATTACATTACTGTTAACAGTTGTGTAATAAATTTAAGTTCAGAATTTCTAAACTAATGCATAGTTTCTAAACTAATGAATCCCGAACGATATTCATTTCCTGTAGTAAGAACAACCATATTATTTATTGAGATATCTGATCCAATCTGATAGATTGTGTAGTTAATAATTATCGTAAATATCCTGAAAAAATTTAGTTTAAAGCAGACCACTCTATCATATAGCAGTCGTCGGAATGATCATTTGAAAACTGAGTACTGCAAGGGTATAAAATCTTCGGCATGATAATGATAACATTTTGTTCTTGTTGTTTATAAAATTGTTTTCATCTTAGTTTGAATCTGCACAAATTAAGAGTGATAAGGGGAACTTGGTGGTTGACCGAGGCGCTTTTCAATTTTTGAAGCCAAAACTTTTCCTAAGCAAATTGCCAGTTGAGGCGTGCAGATTGCTGTTGGCAGCTTTATTGCTATTGTTACTGTTATTATATTGTTTTAACAAAAAAAGAAATAATAATAATAATAATAATATAAGAGAAACCAAATTTGTAAAAGTGGTTCAAAAAGGTCATGCCCAAAGCACTATTTAAGGGAATTCAATTAATTTTGATGTCATAAGAGAGCTTAGCATTTGATTGATTTACCAAGCCGACAGGTATTTAGCTTTCAAGTAAAAATAATTAAGTTTAGGTAAAAAAAATATTTGTAGGAATTAAAAAGCGTTCGATATGTTATTGAATTGAACCTCAAAGCTTTTTTTGCAAATCAAAATATTTGTTGAAGCATCAAAAATTCGAAATAATAGAAAGTTAAAAACTAATTAGCCGCCTCATCGCGATAAAATAACACAATATTCTTAAGTTATTAGTCAAAAATAAATGTATTGCTTCCTGGTAAGTTTTTGCTGTTATTATGTACAATGCCTAATGCAAAATGAATGAAATTTTTAGCCGAGAGCTAAGCAGTTACTTGCAAAAGACTTTGGATGCTTTGGCCGAAGGAGAGACGGAGCTTTTGGGCTCAAATTAGGCAACAAGAGTCTTTGTTTTTGAAGCGTAATTTGCAATAAATTGCCACAATGGGCTGTCCTTCTGTACTGGGCGGCTTTCAACTACTATTTTTGCCCCCGAGCAAGTAAATTTATTGATGATCTCGACCGGGCTGAAATGCCCAGCCGACACACACGATGTTGTTGCTGTTGCCAAAGATAAGCAGCTGTAATTTGTGTGCGCCAACACCAATAACAACAGCAACACCAACAACAACAATAGTTAAGACGGTGCCAACTCCAAGGAAAAGAGAAGGGGACTGGTCTGTTGATTTAGGAGTGCCAAGGAGCAGAGCAGAGAGGGTCAGGGCGAGGCGAGGCAAGGGAAATGCCAGGCATTGTGTGCAGTAGATTGAAGAGCATGCACACGTTGGCTGACCAGCTTTGCTGTCCACACAAATTGAAATAAATTACACGAATAGCCAGTAGGGTCGAAACATCGTCTCTGCATCCTTCAATAAGCAACAACAACAGCAACAACAACAACAACAGCAGCAACACCAAGAGGCAACAGCAACATGAGTGGTTATTGTAGCTCTCTGGCTTTCACTGTACAATTTAAGCAAAAGCCAATGACATAGTAGTCGTATCCCTTGCATTGCAGCCCAGCACTTCCCTTCTCTTCCAGCCATCTTCAGCAAGGTAATTTGCATTGCATACTCACCACAACCATGCTCTTGTTCTTGACCAGCATATCGAGATAACGGCAACTGAGCATGGTCTGATTGCATCCGGCGTTCACTGGACAGAATTGTTGCATAATCATTTCCTCGGACATCTCGTGATTCGCCACGGCCAATTTGAGGCCGGTCGGATCATGTCCAATCGCATAGCAGAACAGTAATATTTGCACCACAGGCAGACCCACTATGAACAACATAATCCTACAGTAGAAAGAGAATGAGAGGGGCAGAGTTAGTTAGTTCATTTAAATAGATAGGTACTCCCACTCACCCCACATTCCGCATCATCCAGAGAAAGTTTTTCCAGATGAGAGCATGCAAATGATGCGACTGCATCACATGCAGGTTATACCAAAAGGATGTGGGTATCTCCTGTACGGGCGGTAGCGGTGGTGCAGCTGGTGCTGTGCTACTGATCGGATCACGGGCTGCCGAGGACATGGAAATATTATCACCGAATTCGCCAGAGATTTCAGCGGCATGCTGTTCGTCGGACATGTCCAGGGCGGGATTCGATATGGCCGGTACAGTGACCTGCTCGACTATCTCCTGGGCAATCGACGAGCGTCGGCGCTTGCCCATATTCTGCATGACGGAGAGCTTTAGGAAGACATCCTCCAGCGAGTCGGCATTGTACTGCTGTCGCAGATAGTCGGGCGACTCCTCGGCCAACATTTTGCCGCCTCGCAGTAAACCAATCTGTAAGCACAATACAAAGACATCAAAGCGAAGAAAAAAGTGTCGTCAAGTCAATTTAACTATTTTCTCAGTCTTGAACTTGTTAAAGTTCCCATTCATGAATTATATTGTTGGAGACAAAGTTTTCCAAGTATTGATAGGCAGAGGGAACACCCTGTTGTTGTCGCTGAAAAGTTTTATTGACTGCATTCAGCTAATCCCCCTGCCATTTGTCGAAACGTGCGGAAATTAACTTAATTGATTTCTGTGCCGCACATGACCAGGCATACAGAGCAACATATTAGGCAAGTTTAGGACATGGGTCCTGCCTCTTCCTGGCAAACTTTGCCACACTCACAAAACTTCACTTGGATGGCATCTTCATAGTCAAAGCCAACTGCTTGTTCATCAGTTCCGATGCTCTCGATGGCTTCATTAGGCATGCATCTGAGTGTCTTCCCCTATAGCTAATCCCTCATTCTCATTGGCCACTTCGTTGGGTCTGCAAATGGCAACTCTATGCTAAATACGCTACACACTGACACCCATAATCATAACCGTACTCACACACTGGCTTACACATGTTAGTTATAAAAGTTTTGCTGCTTGATTTGATTTTGACTTTAGTCCTACGTCTTCAGTCGAACGAAAATCGGGCATTTCCTCAGGCTTGTTCATTGGCCTTTGTACTGTGTAATTCGTCTATAGAGCAGCAAATTAGCCTAATAATTGAATGACCATGTAAGTCTACGGTTCAAACTTCCCTATCTCCCTTTGTGTACAATCAATTGCAATTTTATAGCTCACTTTATGATCAGACTTGAATTGCACTCGCCATAAATAAGATTCTATACCCTAAACTAAAAAGCTATTTAGGAAAAGGTATTTTAAGTAGGCGAAAATGTTTATAAAATTTAGCAGAAACACCTCAGATTTAGGGTATATAATAGTGCAAGAGCTCATAGTTGTAAAAAAGAAGTTAGTAAAATTAAAGTATTCGAATATCAATTGAAATCATACACAGTAACTTGCAGACTTGCATTCCCTATTGCAGTTTTCCGACTTGTTTACTTTCATTTTGGATGCTTTTTTATGTACGCACGCAATCGGAAATTGAAAAATGATATATGAGAGGGCGAAAGGGCGTGCTTACAGGTTTTTGTATGCACATATTTATATGCACATATCTGAAATTGAGATTTTAGTAGTTAAGGCCCTCAAAATAACTATTTTTTTTATGGAGTATTTTTGTATAACAAGCATTTAATATATAAGGTACTTATATAACAGAGTGTCATTAAAATTAAAAATAATTAATTTTGCTTTTTCTATACATATGTTCATGCATTCAAAAGTACTTAAATGTGTTAAGACACTGTACCTTTTAAATTTCAATATACTAATTTAAAATAAGTTACCTACGCAAGACTTTGTTCTTTGACCAGTTGATGTCATTTGTTTCACCTTCATTCATAATAAATCTTTTTAGTTTTTTTTCCATTAAAGCACTTCCTGTTTCCGATAGATAAGTCAGAGGACCCACATCAAAGGTTTGTCAGACATTACGACACATCGTCAACGCCTGCAATTGCGTCATTATTAGCCGGACACTCAGACCCAATTCGCTCCTATCCTCCCTTGCCCCCCTTAGGCTGCCAGGGTGCAGCTGAAAACCTAAAACAGTAACTGGGGGTCAGGCTAGCCAAATGGCAACATCACCATTTGCTTTGCTCTTTGTCCCTGTCGCTTATCTTTTCTGCTGCTTCTCTTTTCGCTAGACATTGCTTCCTAAATGTAATGTCGGAGTTGCTTGGCTCATGGGAAATTGTTGTTGGTACCCAATGAGGATATAGTACGAAATCGCGCAAACGCTGCGTGGCCACATTATACGGGGGAGTTGATGTCGCTTTAGCTTTGGCATTACCCAGTTGGATGTGCAGCACTTTCTGCTCTAATAAATGAAATCAGGGAGCGTAACATTATTTGATGGATATATTGTTACGACTACTTTTTGTCCTCCTCCACACCTTTCCACCTCCATTCCCTTTTTCCATTTGCGCCTGCAATGAAAGTGACACTTTGAGCTTTTTTTGGTGCGGGTTCTGTTTCTGTTACTACTTTTTTTTGTCTTGTGTTCTTAATAGTTTTCGCTGTCTTTTCGGTACTGCATTTCCTTTTTGTCGCGTAATTTTCCGCATGTTGCTTTTTGACAGAAAAAAACCAAAAGGTAACTCGGACAATTTCGGAGGGTAACAGGGGTGTCTTGGCCAAAGATGCAAACGGACAGTTGAATGTTGCTGATACTGAGAAGTTTGAAAAAAAGTTAGACCTAGCAGCTGAATCACATTTCTTTATAACTTAACATAAAACTTCAATATAACGACAAAGTCATGAGTTGAAGCAACATTGACTGACAGTTGCAGTGCTAAATCAGTAATACAATCAGAAAGCTGTTGTTAAAAGTTGAATATAAATACTTTGAAAACTACGCACCGCGATAGGGTATTAAATATCTCGTACAATCAAAATATTTACAAAATTCTTAAGGAAACAGCAGTTACGACTCGCGGCAGATTGCTTTGCTCAATTCGATTTATCTTCCAAGATAATAAAAATCGTATATAAATATTTTGTATATATTATATTTAATAAAATATTAATATTAAATCGACAGAAATATTTAAAATTTTAATTATTTTTAGCTGCTTTTGATTACGAGCTGCCCTTAAACCATAATTACAATAATTTTAAATGCCAAGCTTTGTAACGGAAGCCAAATTGAAATGGTCGCGAGCCGTGAAGCAAGTGGCAGTTAGGTGTTAATCGAAATGTCTCACCCAATCAACACGAACCTCAGCTCGGACTAGTTATATATGGATGAGCATATACATCCATACTGCACTGTACAGATAAAAGTGTCTTAGTGTCTGTATATATGCGTGTGATTCTTGTGCTGCCGGCACGCAATTCTGTTGAGTCAACAAATAAAAAGACACAAAAAAAAAATACAAAACAATACAAAAAAAAAACTGAAGGAAAAAATAGACAACAACAAGTGAGCAGCATTCACTAGGCAGTTGAACAAGTAGCAAAACGTACGAAAACTGAAGACCGAGTGACGTGCAAAATTGGCGCAAAAAATGAGTGGATATGTGTGCGAGGACTAGTCCAGATCCAAGGAGTGGACTCCTGTAGGTATTACGAAACCTGCGGCAAATAGGAAACGTGGCACGAAAAAGTGACAAAGCTGAAAAAGCAATTTGCTGCCGGTCATAATACGAGTAGTCAGCTCAAGCGCAGTTCGTCTGGATGTTGTTGTGTCGAGCAGAAACAACACGTGTTCAATATGAGCAATTAAACATTGTCACCAAATTTGCCAACCAGACAAAATTCAGTTGCCTTAACAGAGAATGAAGATGGGAAGCTCCCTTTGCTTTATTTAAGGCCATAAATTCAGTATAACAATTGACATTAAATTCACATTTCAATGGCTGCCGTCTCGTTGTTAGATTAACTGAATCTTAAACGCTATTCCACAGTTTTATAGACTAGGAATCCCAGTCGTTGATTCAGGCTACCAGTACGTTTTGTGGAAAAGAGAATCCTATTTACTGTATCATTCTCTCATTCTTCATTGCCGGCAGTGATTTCCTTTATTGGCCATAACTCTTTACCGCAATGACATTGCGAGGGTGTCGCTTCGACAGCTTTCGGCAGTACAGTAAGGTGGAATTTAACCCTTTAGTACCATTTATTGTTACTCCTAAGTAAATGTCTAATAAGCACAACCGCCTAAATAAGCTGTTGTTCGACATATTTGTCTTCAATTTCTAATGCAATCCAAAAGAATTTCCCTGAAATTCCCATCTTAAAATATAAATAATTTGGCACAAAAAATAGCTCGTTGAAGATATTTTCCGAGCCAAAAATCACTCAAACAGGCAACTGAGTGGATAAGCAAACACAAAGATCTGCTGTGGCCACGTCACATTTAAGTTTTGATAGGAAGCTAAATAAATCCATGCTTCGCAATATTATAAATCGGTGGCCTATCAATCATTGGTTTTCATAGGCATTGACGTAGTGTATTTGGGCTTCGTTTCCTGACCTACTCGGACTCATGCTACCTCTTTAATGCTTTCTTTTATGCATCAATCTTTTTATCTTTCATTGTGATGTCACTGAATCGCTGAATCCCACCTTCCGCTTGGGACCTGACCAGCATAAGTGCCTGTCTGTGTGTGGGGATTTGTTTGTTTTATGTGTGCGTGTAAATGAGTGTGTGTGCGTGTCGCATGGGTATCTGTCGGTCTATCTATCTATATATCTGTCTATCTAAGTGTCCATTGTAACGGGCGTTTGCTTTGTGCGCTTTGTCACGCTTTATTTCAGTATCTTTTTTTGTTGTTTTTCATATTTTTGCTTCCCTTGTCGGTTGCTCGCTAGCACAGTTCATAGACTGCCCCACGCACATTTGGGGCATGACAGCAAATGACTAACCCCGCATCCCCCAACCCCCACCCTCACATCCATATACATACATCGACTGTCTCTTTCTCTCTCACGCTGATTATTACGCCTCGCATTGCCAACATAAATAAATCTGAAGTAAATTTTGCAATGTGTCTCGCTCGGAAATGCCTCGTAAATCGTGCCAGGGCCATAGGTCAACAGAAACAGCCGGACAGAGTCAGTAATATTGTAGTTTTTCGACAGAGGACACAGATTTGTTGCAGCTCGCACAGGACACAAATTTGCTACCATTCTGCCCGTGCCCACACTCCCCAAAAGACCGCACTCCTCCCCCTGCCGCCATTGCCCCACACCGGCAGAAGTAAGCACTTAGCATCGCGTGTTGACAGCGTACACTTGAGCTTGAGCAGATAAGCGCCGCTGCGGCGCTGAGACTTATGGTCGATTCCCTCGACAGGCAGCTGAGCTTTCACCTTTCAGCGGCCTGAGCAACAGAAGCGTATAATATTGCTCATACGCCGCATATAACAAATAGACGTGCGAGCTTGTCAATAAATCAACATGGCAAACAATGCGTGGGCGCCAAAAAGCCATTGACACTTGGCTGTCTGACACAGCGGACGTCATTAAATTAAAGGAGAACTTACCATATGAGCCTGGGCACATTCATCGATGTAATGCGTGGTGATTATCACAGTTGTGTGACCATTTTTCGTTATTTCCACCAAATGATCCCAAATGCTGCAAAGATAGTAAATTAGTAAGCATTAATTTGATATGCCAAATAAAGTCCCCTACAGTATTAGCTCAAAATCAAAGAGCTTCAACCGAAAGCAGCATGCAGCCTTGTGGCATTTATTTGTTGAAGCATCGCCGTTGCATATTTTTACCCACCTCTGGCGCAGCACCGGATCCACGCCCACCGTTGGTTCATCCAATATGAGCAGCTCCGGTTCATGGAGCAGGGCAACTGCCAGGCTTACCCTGCGCTGTTGTCCGCCGCTCAAATTCTTGACGAACTTCGAGCCATTTGGTAAATTGAGCAATTTGAGCAGGAATTCGGTGCGATCCTCAATGTCGCCGCGTGACATAGCCGCAATAAGACCAAAGTAGATTAAAGTTTCGCGCATTGTGAACTCCCCATAAAGTGCTATTTCCTGCAAATGGAATTAAGTTATGTTATAGACCAAACAAATGCAAATACTTCACAGCGCTCACAGTGCCTGCCGGCTGTTAGTTTATGAGCGACTAAAAGTGGAATGGGGACTGTGAAAATATTATTCCACTTGGTCCAGAATTAAATTTTTATCCCATGCAGTATTTAAAACTTTATTTTTTTTTGTTATGAGGCATTGTTGTTTTTAAAGTTTTTTTGTGCATTTATTTCATTTAGCTACGAGCAACGATGCCAACTGTGGCAGAACAATAAAAAGCGCATGAAAAATTCAACCTGCTAGCGAGTTCCACTCACCTGTGGCATGTAGCCAATTCGCGGACCGGGCACACCGGATCCTCGGGACCCCGGCCGTCCGCCGAGCACCCAAATCTCACCCGAATTGAGACGCCGCCGTCCAACGATGCAGCTGAGCAGAGTTGTCTTGCCACAGCCCGAGGCGCCCAGGAGACCATAGCTGCAAACGGAGAAAACAAACGCAAAAGGTGAGCGGGGAGCGGTGAGTTGGTGAACTGAAGACCATGGCTTATATAATAAAATGCATATAGATAAGGCTGCACATTCATGCAAACATATATGCACACATGTGCATAATACTCGTATGTGTGTATATATTAAGACAGGAGCGGTTCAGTTCGATAGTATGTCCAAAATGTTGGAACTTTAATGTATAAATGGCATAATAATAATTCAATGTATCATATGACATAAGCAAATTTCTCTCGGCCTAAATTTTTTTAAAAGCAATTGACTCCGTAGCAAGTTTAAATAATAAGATATACGTACATAGTATATGACAATAAAATTTAATGCGCACATAAAAATATACCAGGTAATTACTCATAAAAGCAATTATGGTTCTTAAGCAAAAAGCATCCCATTGAGCTATTCCGAAAGTGAATTTGGCCTCTGCATTGGGCAGTCGAACACTTTATGCCACAGTCGGCCGGAGCAGCGCTACTGCATGCAACTTGAGTCATATAAAGCGAACAGTTCTGCGGCAAGCGAGACATTTGGACAGGCTGCCAGGCATGCCACGGCTTCGCAGGCAGCCATTCAGACAAATATTTTAAGCACTTTCACACACATAGGTAAGCGGTATAGGCACATATGAGCACACACATTCACACACGCGCACATGCACATACACACACAAACCCAGAGACACCGTTATGGGCGAGCTCCATGAAAAGCATCAGGTGAAAAATCAACTGTGAATAGTTTTTGAAAAATATTCAGGTGCAAAAAGTTTCATTGCAGCGCGCACACTTCGCACACATCGCTGCGTGTCCTTGTCGTTGTCCTGGCTCCTATGTTCGCCGCTTATCTCGCATGTGCATGTGTGTGTGTGTGTTTGTGGAGGAGCTGTTGCAAAATATATTTAGGGAATGTTTAGCACAGCTTAGCGCGCAGCAATCCACAAGTCCTCACTTACAGCCACATCCTCCCCCAGTCCCACTTCTCCTCCGACGCTCTTGAACAGGCCAACGCCTTCATTTTACATTGTACGCTGCGCACAAGTTTAGAAAATTGTTTGCTCGGCAGTTAGGATTGGGTTTAGGGTAGTGTACTCGTACATATGTGTGTTTGTATGTGTGTTTAGCCATGAATAACATGCAGGTCAAAGTGACTTCGCAGTGTGCACATGAAAAAGACACACTTGAATAAGCCAAAACTGAGCGCCAAAGGGATAAATAAGAGCGCAACTCTTCGCTGGCCAGCTTCAAGCTAGAAACAATAACAACATTCACAACCCGAACAACAAGATCAGGTAAAACAATAAGCGCAGATATGATTAAAGTGTGAAAGTTTAAGAGCTGTGAAGAATGTAAATAAAATAGACAAAACAGTTTGACTGTAGTATTTAAAGTAAAGGGGTTGAAGTTGAAGTAGGTGTGGAAAACGGATTTTAGTTTCAGCAAGTAACGAGTTTCTTCTAAAGATAATTTTGTGATGAGTAAAAAGTTAAGACTTACGAATATTGAGTTGAAAGAGTTTCCAACAACAAGCAACGAAAACAGATAGCAATGAAAAATCAAAATTAGAGTTTCAAATAATGAGCAATGAGTCAAAGTAAATGAAATATAAAAAAAGAGAGGATGAAAACAACACTCGAAGTTCGAATTAAAAGAAGAGAGATACATTAAGTAACGAGTGACAAATAATGAGAACAAAATGATAGACAGAGAGAGAGAAAGAAAGAGAGTTAAGATACTAAGCAAAGGATAATACAAATCATCAAATAAAAAACAACTCATATATCGATTAATAAGTAACACTATCAAAAACACAATATTTTTTCTTAGCAAATGCCACTCATCTACACTTTTCCCGCTGCTGAGTAGTTAATATATAATTCAATTGTTAAATTTATCTATATTTCCGTGTTCCTGTGCTTAATATATTTCTTATTTCAATAGTAAACATGGAACTGTATTTTGTCACACTATTTGGCTATAAGGTAAGGAAATCACCAGGCTAAGCGTTAAATGAGCAAACGACAATGCAGTAAAAAGCATTATGAAGTCACAAATTACCCACATTTTGTTGCGGTGTGCGCATATTTTAGCCAAGTTCCGTAGACCTTTTACAGCTGGCAAGCTACAAACAATGCAATGTAAAATAGCAAAATGGGCAGGAACAATGTCAAAGTTGATTTTTTCACCCATTAACCTTTTTGTGCAAAGCTTGATGCATTCTCAGAGCACTTGGTGAACTTATTTTTGCCGTAGTGATTGATGGTGTTGTACAGCTGAGTTAGTTTGTGGCATGCCACCGTCCGTTGCCAGAATGCATTCTAATATTGCAGTTGCAGTTGCAGTTAAAGTTGTAGTTGAAATGTCCACTAATTAAATATGATTTACCGTGCGTCATTTGTCATTAAGTATACATCCATTGTAGTTTCAATTATTCTTTTTGTCTCTTTAGCTTATCTTGTATCTGTATGTCTGCTTGTCAGTTTGTCAGAGGCCAAAGTGTCAGCAAATAATTAAATTTAATTTTTGCCTATTTTTCTGCCATTTTTCATTGACTGCAACATGGTCCCAGTAAAAAACTTTGCAACTGAATGCAAAAAATTGTTGTGGTTGTTGTTTCTGATGTTGTTGTTTATGTTGTTATTGCTTAGCAGCACATCGCAGGCAATTAGAGGCGCGGTAATGCGTATTTAATTAACAAGCTTACTTTGTAGTTTTCCATGGAAAATTAAGAGCATTCCTGGCAATAACGACCAGCTCGAAGTCTGAATGACTTACTGAGTGACTTACTGACTCCCAAGTAGTTGGCTGTCTAATTAAACGATAAACTTTTGTTATAGACGAGAGCTCCGAGCTCGCAGCTCGCTATTCATTCTACATCCACAAGAATCAGGAATGCAAAAGTCAAAGTGATGGGTGGGATTAAAGTTTAGCATGCAAAATGCTTCAGGCTAATATAAGTTCTACTCATTGTTACATAAGTCAAAAAGTAGAAAGTCAAAAGGTTGATGATTTATTAAAGGAATTTAAACTGCAGAACACAATGTTGACATATATTTCTCTTTTGCTCGATTTGAATTCAACAATTGAATGTTTTTGCTACCAGACAACATATGCTTTTTATACCCGCTCTGACATGTCTGACTGAACCAAGTCCGTCAAAACAAAAACAAAACATGGTGTATGCTTGATATTTTTTCAATTAGACATACAACAACGCACGCATTAAGCATACGCAATGTAAGCACAAAACAATGAAACTCATAAAACTCAGCCGGCGTCGGTGCTGCCGCTGCTACTTTACCTCTTCCTTCTCTTCGGAATGGGCTCCAACGTATGCTAATAATTAAATTTCGCCCACACAAAAGCGAGACAAAGCGTAGGAGAGTTGAAGAGAGAGAAAGTGAGAGAGGCGGAGAAAAGTTATGAAGTATGACTGGCAGTACAGTTACAGTTGGACTTCTACTTACAGTTTTGGTACGTGCTGACCATAATACACACAACGCTTTTGACCCAACTTGAGTCAAAACAATGACTAGGACTTTGCTTTTCTAAAAGGGGTTTTCTATTCCTTTGCATTGCAAGGGAGGAAGTTGCCATTGCACGCAGAAGCAGCAGATGTCGGATTTCATTTTGCAGCTCTTGCTTATAAATTATTTAAACAATTTCACAAGGGGCAACGAGAGGCAAAAAATGTTCACTTCTTATTTGGGTTGGGTCAGCTTATTTCAAGACAATGCGAAAGAAGATTTCATACCCTATGATAATCGCATCCAAAGTTAAGCAGCCCTAGCAATCAAGCCAAAAACAAACTCGCATCAGTTTATGATAAAAGTTTAATATTCTTTAAATGGGCATAACCAGTTGTATGATCATCCAAAACAAAGATGTTGCCCCCACTGACATTCGGAATATTTGTTTCCATATCTGCCCGCCTGTCTGTTTGCCTGTTTGTTTTTCCGTCTGTCTGTTCGTTGCATATCAGTATCTGTGGCATGCAAAGTGCATGTATCGTTATTTGCTATAATTTAAACAATTTTGTTCGAACTTGTTCAGGCTTTTGTTTCCTCAGAATCCAGTTGTGTATTGTTTTGACAGTGTACTGTAATATTTAAATGGTGGTTTTGCTTTTCTGGCAGACTGTATGGTTTTTAATTAAGTTTGCCTAGGGTCACATTTCCAGGATTTCGCCTATGAAAAATTTAAAATTGGATTTGAGTTTGGATAACTTTAATAGTGCCTTCCGACTATCTGGCGCGTCGAGAACAATTACTACGTTTATTAAACTTTTGAATCAATATTGAAGTTTAGTTGCTAAAAAAGAAAAAATTATCAAAATTAAAAATTTCAGTGTTGAATTTTTCTATTTGCTTCGTTAACCGCACATACAAAAATCTATTCTGCAACGGAATGTTTGGAAAACTTTGTTTGCTTCGGCTCCCTGCGTATTATGCTAAACTTTCCTTGACTTTTTTTTGTCAAATGCAGTGCGCAAAGCCAAAACCAATTACAAAATTCAAGCCGCAACAAGGGAGCAAACGAAACGAAACTGGGCTAAATTGGGGGCGTGTGTTCAAAGTTAGCTTGCAAACAATTGCAATTTATTAAGCTAAGGACCCGGCGAAGCCAAGCGCAAACAATGTCCATGTCCAATGCACCCAGCGTCTGGTCTGTCTGGTGTCTTCCAGCATAATTAAAACAAAGTTCTAAGCGCCAATGCAGACAGAGAGCCAAAGCACTCGAGAAGAATAATAGGAGCTACATACACTTAGAGATGAGTAAGTGACAAACATGAGAAGTTATAAAATATGAACCTAAGCAGATTGAATCAGAATTTTAGCATAACGCGAGTTGTTTGCATGTGAGTGATGTGTAGGTCGAGTTGAAAAGAAAATCTTAAAAATTTAAATTAATACAATTTTGGATTTTGGACAATTGTATTTATTCATGAGAGAAGAGTAAGTAGTTCATTTCTTAGAGCTTTCACTTATGAATATCTCCATCTATCAGTGTTGCTGAGTCTCTCTGTGTCTCTCCTACTATTTATGTTTCTTTAGCTCTGACTTCCTATTCTTTAGTTCCTCTTTAGCTCTTGTCATAGAAATCGATTAGCTATTAACCCAACCAATTAATTTGTCAACCGTTATAATTTAAACTCTAGCTTAAATATCTATCATATCTATCGCTTATGTTAACTATCAATGGGCGCATCTCCAGTAAGAGCATCGCTCATACGCCCCGGTGTTCGCATTTATTATGCACTGCAACGTTCGCAACGTGTAATTATGTTGCAATAAGTTAGCCGTGGCTCAATGCTGACCGGACACTGAACACGTTAATGCGCGTGCTACAAATATGTTAGCTGGCACTTTAATGGAGTATGCGAGGGAGTGGGAGGGGGGCACAATTGTGGCGCTAAACAATGGAGTCACTGATTAGTTGAGAATTTACTGCTGATTAAGATGCTTTTTAAAAGAAGTTGCCGCTTTCAGATTGCCAAATGAACTTTAGTCAAACTTTGTGCTTGTTTGTTTGTATGTGAGGCTGCCATTATTGTTGTTGTTGTCACAAACTTTTTGTAGAATTGGCAGTTTATGAGAAATTCAAGGACAGCATTAATTTCGCGCATTATACACACATTCGCAGAAATACATGTAACCATTCTCTTAAAAGTTCGGACACGCAAACAGCAAATAAATACACACACATACGTATATTATTTGCTATAGTATGTTTAGACTGAGAACATGCTGAAAAGTCAGCAAAAAAATGTGCAAGCAAATCAAAAATGCTGTTAAAACAACGAATTTTTCTCGCTTAGCGAAATTTACCGCATCGCAGGCGGAAGCTTTTAACTGCCCGTCCTTATTTTTCTTTTAAGTTTAAACTCAAATTAAATAATTCATTCATGTTATTAAATTTTATTTACATGGTAAAAAAAAACCTTCATTTCATATTTAAGAAAATTAAAAAATTAAACAATGACAACATTTTTATGTACTTAGCGACATTTTATACAATACAATTCATTAAATTAAATTAATTATAAAAACTATTTGTATAATTTTTACATATGTTATTAAAAACTTAAGCAAGGATTCGACTAATACACACCCTGTACTTCTTATCAAAAAAATCGTGTTAGCTTAAAAATCATTGTTACTATTTATTTAGACTATTTTTAAACTTCAATCATTAGTGTACGTCCTTCTATATTAGACCCATAATTAACTGTCTTTATTATACCTTATTTCATATTTTGGATAGGTAATAACTGCTGTTATCCCACTACATTAGCTTTATTAGCATTCTGCCAGTATCAGAATACATATTTTCCAATGCTTATGCATAGGCACAACCCACTTAATTACAAGTTTTTGAGATGGCTTTCATGCGATTCGCCATTGAATCTGTTGTTTGGCAGGCAGTGCAAATACTTTGTCATTGAATGTAAATATAATACAAAATGTTATTTAAACAATGAAAAATACAATCACAGTGTAAAGGTTCATTGTTTCGACTTGTTTGCAGACCAAATAAAATCTCGACAATCAGCTGAGACGCAAATTGCAATGCACTCGCCAATATACTGATACAGATATGAGTATAGATTCAAATTCTACAGTGGCACAACCATATGCCAATTACAGTGTTTTGATGTCTAAATTGCTGTTGCTGTAGTTGTTGTTGTTGCTGCTGACAATGATGATGCGATTGCTAAACTGTTGGCCATTGCACGCGATCCCGTTACCTGATTAAAAGTCCAAAAACAAGTGGCATTCGTTTTATTGTCGCAGCCGTTTTACAAATTTGTACAAATTTATCGCATCGCATTAGATCACATCGCATGTGAGACAGCATGAGTGTGTGTGTGAGGCTGTGTATGTGTACCTGGGCAAATGCGACAAGCAAATGCGCATTTTCAATGGAATTAACAATTTAGCGCAACGGATGACATTTTGTTTTCGACAAGTAAAAGAGGAAGTGAGGTTTGGAAACTGAATCCAAAACAAACGCGAATCGAATTAAAATTTATTTAAAGGCCATAATTAAATTTTAATCGTCAAGGCCAATTGCCTTAAGGCAATGCAGCAATAAATAAATATGCTACCAACTATATTTTAATGGCTAATTTAATTCATTTTTATGGCGTAATCCTAGTACTCCCTTCACATTTTCACCTGCTCCATAGGGGGAATATTTTTTCAGCGGATGTTGCGCATACGTCGCGTGCAACAAAGGTCAGCCAAAATGCCGCTAGGCACTTGACGGTAGTAAGGGTAACTACACAATACTAGTCCTAATGCAAATGTGGTGGATGTATGTGGGAGTGTGTTTATTGTGACCAAATTATGCTGCGCACAAATAAACGAGCCAATTGGCATCATTCTGCATTTTGTGGGCTTTTCAGGAATTACCGTATAAGTGGTGCACGGCATACAACGCTTTCTTAATGTGACCAAGTTAATTAAAGAATGCTTAAAATGGATGTGGCCAACCTGACTTTCGGATACAGCTACTTCTCTTATAATGCATGGAAAACATAAAATAAAAGTCATTTAATAAAATTTAAAATAGAGCATCAGGATCGACTTAAATTCAAACTGTATTTGAATATAAATTTTTAAAAATAATATTTAAATAAATACTATTGGCTATTGGGCTATAGATATTTTTCATTATAATTTTGCACATAAATTCTCCGAAAAATCAAAAATTTATGTAAGTCTGGCTTTGAATTATCAAACCGAATAAAATATAATTTTCTGAATATAAATAATTCTTAGTATATATTCATATATGTATTGCTGATATTGCAGCGCATGGAATATTGCGGGGAAGGCCGAATGAATAATAAAAGTTGGGGCAGGAAAATCAGTTAAAACAATGTCGCAGCAGCAACGGAAGCTCAGCACCTGGCTGCCTTACTTTTAATCTTGCATGTGTATATGTGTGTTATGTGGGTTATCATGTATGTATGTATGTGTGAGTGTATAAGTGCAGCAGCGCTTAACTTATTAAACGCGCACACTCCGTTTTAATTACTCACACTGCTGTAGGAAAATACTTAAATACGCGCATACATGTGCGGAACTAATAGCGGACACACACACAGACACACGCACACAGTGGCTGTGGCTGACATGCAAGCATGCACAGTTAATGTGCACTTCCGTTTCCGCCGTAATGCCCTGCACCATAGTTATTTTTATAAGCCCAATCCATCCGCCCCCTTTGGCTGTAAGGTGCCACCCTCAGACCTCCAGCACAGGGGTTGTTGTTGTTGCAGTTTCTGCGGTATGTAATTGTTAATTTCAGCAGTGCCTGCCGCACTTTGAATGATGAATGTTCACGGACTGCTCGTCCATTGCAGAGGAGACCTCAGCAGAGCGTCATGGCACATTGACATCTGCCACGCTGTCAGTTTGATGTGCTGCGTTGCAAATTAACAAGAATTTAAGTGCGCGACCGCAGAGGGAAAAACTGCCAGCGTGGATAAACATTGACAGTCGCGGGCACAAAACGTGGGCCAAGTTTGGGGAAGGGAGGTCTGCGGCTTGGCTAAAAATGAAGTGCACCTTAAGCAAATTAAGCGTAAATCAGAACAACGACAGGAGCAGCAAGTCTACCATCTTAGCCGGCTGAGATTGAGGCAGCTGCCAAGGCTAAGAGCTAGCAACGTTTTATGTAATCATTTAAGAATTCAAAGAGACCAACAACAACGAATACAAATACAAATACATAGCTACATCGACTGACTGGCAGCGCGAACCGCTCTAAAACAAATTGAATTCCTAGACGACTAATTGCGGCCAACACTCAAAAGCCGCCTATCAATGTCCCTGGCACGTAATGTCCTTGGCAGGACAGCTGAGTTTGTATTGAACCTCCCCTCTCATTTAATTTCTAAAATTTCGATCTCGGTAATTGCTTCTTGAATTTCAATTCACATTCCGCTCTGTAATTGCTGAGTTGCGACGAGTTTACCCTGTCCAGGAGTTAAATTTTCTCAACATTATTCCCAAAGTGTCGCAGTCAATGGAAATTAATTCTTAAAAAAAATCTTTCTGAGTCAAATCGAGGGTATGCCCAATAAACAATTCAGACTCCATAAGCCTCTTATTTATTATTTGGTAATTTGTTAAATGATTTAAATTTAGGACAGAATCTTAATCAACTATGGGCCGCTATTAAATGACCATTTAAATTAAATGAAAGTCAAATTATCAAATTTGACATTAAATCAGTACAGTTAATTTCAAAACATCTCTCCAATAGTTATCAAAATAAATCAAAATCCAACTAACTCAATTTAAAACCATTAATTTAAAATTTTGATTGAAACATTGATTTTTAATTGACAAAACCAACATAAATTTAATTACATCTTCTGCATTCTTTATACTTTATTTTATATATATTTAAATAAGAAATACCAACTTTCGTTTTCTCAATAAATCATTAGCAATCCATGCGTAAATTCTAGGCGGGCTTCGAAGTTTGTTTACCCAGTGAATATGCGGGATATAACTGCGATTGGAAATTAAAATCTCCTCTTGATGAGGGTAAAATGACTGCAATAGAAAATCCGTTTCTTGGGCAAACTAATTTTCTATGCCACTTAGCTGAAGGGGCGAGTGGTTGAGTTTGATTTGGATGCCCCTTGCTACTTGCTTCCGGCGGTCGCCATTTTCAACTACATTCAATCAATTAATTATTGTTTTTTGCTGCCTTCGATCCTTTAAATGAATCACAAGTGACTCGTTACGCCCCGCCCTTCCCCGTGCCGCTATTACCCCTATGCCCACTGACCGCTGCGAAGGCAACAAACAACGCAAAATGGTCGCACACTTTACAATTAATTTGCCATTATGCGCGAGAGGCGTTGGTCGATGGGGTTGCTCTATGCCATTTTTAATCGATTTTCATTTGAGACTCGTTACGGCGGAGTACCGTTCGTCACTCACTTGACGCTTCAATTGGCCTCGTCCAAATGAGCAAGCAAACTCTGGACGCGACGTAATCGCGAGGCAGCCTAATTCGGCTAATAAGCTGCCCATTGCAACGGCTGTTGAACTTCCGGTTCTCTACTACCGACTGCCGACAACGAACTGCGGACTGCGGACTGCGGACTGCCAATTGCCGGCTGTCGGCGTGGCTAAGCCAAGGGCCACTTTGGTAATTATATGCCACAACAGTTGGCCGTTGATGCGTCTGCCTGCCCTGGGCATAAATTACTTATTTTACTCCCTTAATCTCCTCTCTAACCCGTTCCCTTGTCCATTCTTAACTTTGTTTCTTACTTTCCTCTATGCCTTTTATGCCGTTTGGCCGCGTCTGTGTAAGTTTATTTCTTCTTATTGGTTAATCATTTGCCATAAAGATTTTAATTTCCGCTTTTTAAAAGGATAGAAAACTCTGGTTTGTGACTAAGTTGTTGTTTACCTTTTGAATATTAACCAAAAATTAAACTCGACACTAATTGGCATGCTGTCAGTTAAGTAAAGGCTACTTGAGGCAAATCCTTAATTCCATAGATTTTTTTTTTATAATTTCTACCACATAACTTTCGTAACGTGAGAAATTGCATTATCTTCTGATAGATCGATTCCACGACAGCCCATAGAGTTATGAGTGCCAACAGCTTACAAATAGACTACAATCATTTGAACTTCAAGCTTAGAGTTGGCGTATTTGTAAGTTAGTTAGATAGTTAAAGAGTTTGTCAGTCTGTCAGTCTGTGGATTGTATAAATTGCAGCTACACACGCATTTCGACGCATGTACGTATAAAAGCCAACTGGGTATATAAGGTATTTAGGCCTGGTGAATGATTTAGTCAGTCAGTCGGTGAGACAGTCAGTTGAGCATCGATTGATAAGCCAACAGAGAGACTTAGCAGCCGCCATTAAAAATCACTCAATTATTTAGTAGTAAATAAAGAGAGAGAGAAAGACGGGAAGCGAGTCGAGCAATCAAAACAATTTGCTGAGTCATGTCGACAATAAAATGCTTTATATTTTGAGTACTGCACAGTAACAGATACAGATACAAATATAGAGATCGGGATATGTGGATTCAAATACAATAAGTATAATTTTAGTATCGCAATCAGAGTAAAGTTTGCTTTCGCAAATGGGACTAATTCCAAAGGTGTTCCAACAACAACAATAACAACATCTACAATTTGTGATTATTGATTTAGTTGAAAATCAAGTTGCTTACTCCCCTCGCAGGCATTGATAGTGATTGCCGCGGGTCGACACTTGCCGGGCATAACCTCAACAATAATGTAGCTTAAATTGTATATGTATGGAATAAATATATACATGTATTGTAGCTGTAATTAGTGGCAAATGCTTTTGATGATGACCTCGAATAAAAACATAAGCAAACAAAGTGCACGGCTTGCGCAATTGTCATATGAATTACTTACGCTCTTACTTGATATTTATTTTCGAGTGTATGTATTTATATATAGATGTATATATATTTATATGCAGATTATATTCCCCTTGAATCGCATTAATGTATCTCTCACTCTCACTCTTTACTCAATCAGTAGATACAAATGAATGACCTGCAAGTAGACTATGTGTATATCTAATTGCTGATACTACAGACTGAAGTGACTGCAACTAATAAGCATACTAACAAACACTCCATACACACACACATACGAGAGTGCACACACAGACACTGCCTAATGAGCGCCAGGCGATTGGTTAAGTACGAGTCGATAGCTTTGTGTGAGTGTGTGGCAGTGCGTGTGGACTTAAACACAATGGGCTAAATGCTATATATTTTATCTGTTACTCATTGAAAAGAAGATTTTAAAATACTTGCATGGAATTTTCTTAGCGATTTCATATATATATATATAAATTATATTCACATTCCACTATCTCTCTTGCTTATTTAATTTTGCAATATCTCTCTGCTGCACTGCCTATAATATAAAATCCGTTCTATCGAACCTGTTTTGCACCACTGTAATGTCTCTTAATAATGGCTAACAATCAACTGATTGCCTGCTATAGCCCATTGCCAAGGCATGTGTGTAGTTAATAACCCATAATTTGTTTTGGAAAAGTTGAGTATCGTGCCCTTTACAGACGACTATCAGCCATATGACTATATAGAGGGCATACTCCTACAGTTCCCCTTAATAGTGGCACTTTATAACACAACTCGACTGTTCGTATGTATTGACGTACACTACAAATACGAGTATATGGGTATATATGTGTCTGTAATTAATGATGAAAATAGCTAAGTATCACAAATATAACAATTAATGCCAGCAATATCTGATTGCTCGATTACCGGATTAACTACAAACGCATTAGTCGAGCTCAACATTTTGATAAAGCTTTAATAATTTAATAATCGCTTCATGTCAATTAAAAGGCCAACTTTATTTACGAGTTTAAGGGCGACTGTGTTGAACATTTCAGGTCAACAGGAGGTAAATTGGAGCTACAACGCCAACTCTGAGTCCAACTTTCAGCGCGAACACTCTATAATCTCTTGAATGGTCTGTTTATTGTATATACATAAGTGTGTATGTGTGTGTGTAAGTTTAAGAGTGTGCGTGTGTGTGTGCTTCTCTGCGCTCAATTTACCCTGACTCATGCACCATTAATTGGCCATTTTCATGGTTGCTGCAATATATAAGGACCAAACCGACGAAAAAGGGTCACTGCCATTTGGCCGAAAACCCGCTCGAAACCTTTGGCCAGCTTGTAGAACTGTTGCACCCTCCCTCGATGGCTGTGACCCCTCTCAACAACCAATTACACCTAAACAGCTTTAATTTAATTTAGCCACCCTATGTAGCGTCTGCCATCACCAATCCCCCCATTTCTGGCTACCCACTGTGACACGGGTGCAGGATACGGGGAAGGATCGGGGCCGAGAACAATGGCGCGGATGTAATGTTCGCATTATGCTCATTCACAAATTGTAAGCAGCCATTATGTTTCTCCATGTTGCTGCCCATGTGGCCCTCTCTCGTTCTTTCTCTCTCTCTCTCTCTGTCTCTCTCTCTCTCTGTCTCTCTCTCTTTCTGTTTGTGTTTTCAGCATTGTAATGCCTTGGACCTGGACCTGGTCCCGCCCCGAACATCGTGAGCCTGGGCCCCAGACGGACTCGTGTAAAATGTTTCCTTTGTTCAGGCCGCCTCTGAACGCTCTCATATGTCAAAATAATGGCGGCAACGGGCGGTCATTGTTGTTGCTGTTCTTGTTGGCCATGGACATGGTATAACATTACCTGGCCAACGAGTTTTTAAGTCAACAACATTCGAAAACAAGTGCAATGGAAATAACATCATAGTTTTAGCTCTGCTTCTGTTGGTATATTAGGTATTTATTCTTCAAGTTAATACGATAAGTTGCTATCATAACCTTAGTTTACTGAAATAAATGTCCAGATAGAAAGTGAATGAAATTGTCTTTGACGTCCTGTTGACAATCTAGTATATTAGGTATTTATTCTTCAAGTTAATACGATAAGTTGCTATCATAACCTTAGTTTACTGAAATAAATGTCCAGATAAAAAGTGAATGAAATTGTCTTTGACGTCCTGTTGACAATCTGATCATAAGTATTTTCTGTTAAATCTGTTCAAGTTTAATTTCAATTTTAATGGAAATTCATGTATAAATCATGTCGAAAAGGTCATTACCACAGAAATTACATGGCAATCAATGGGCCAGCCCTCAAATTGTGGTCAACAGCCAGTACAAGGCAAAAGAAACAAGCAACAAGTAAAAAGAACACAGGAGTTGGGATGCCAACAAGCAGCCACTGCCAAATTGCCGAAGATTAAATGCTCTTACTCAAATAAATGTAAATAAATTAATATTAATAACGAAATTAATCTTATCGCAAATCGTTGAAGTTAAAGTTATACCCCCAGATAGGGTATCTCCTTTGAGGGATAGTTTACTAGATGAATAACTACTTCATGATGCATTTATGTGGTCTAGATTAGTTGAGTTCCCAACTGAATATTGGGCTTGTGGCCATTTCAATCAAATACAAAGGGTTAAAGTTTAATTCCAAATGCTATGAATGAGGACAGAAACCAATACAAACTGCACTTTGTAATTGCTTTTGTGTGCTGTCATTAAGGACAGTTCATCTTCATATTTTATGTACATATCTGAAAGTTGCTCTACTTGTTTTCCTTGTAATAATCACAATATGACAATAATCTGTGAAATCTGAACGTCATCTTTATGCTAGAGTAAGTAATTGCTCGTCTATGCCGTAATCATAATCATATTACACAGTTAAGTGATAAACTTCAAATTTAAATTAGACTAATCTTTGAATTTTGACAGCTCTTGGAATAAAGATTACTGAAGCTTATTATGAAGTGCATTATTATAATTTGACAATATATAAGCAAAGCCTTCAATAAGATTGGCTCACTTTTAAAGGACTTAAATAGAAATAAATTATGACGAATTAGTTAAAGGAAGATAAATCTTAAAATTGAACATCTGTGCGAACAAAGCTTAACTATAAACATATACAGGGTATTTACTTGCCAAGTGAACTTAATTAAAATATATTTCTGAGGGGATTCCACGCCTGCCACTTAGTTAGCTAACCACAATTTGTTCCTTTTTGCGGATGCTCTTGATATTTTATTTGCTCTTGTTGGCATCGCTAACCGATTGTCGTTATTCAATTAAACCGCTGCCTGACTGACTTTTCAATCGAACAAATCACACACACTGAATGGGACCATAAATTCCACCGCTTTTCATGGCAGCTGGAAAATCCGCGTAATTTTCTGAATACTTTATTTATGCGTGGTTGGCGTGATTTATTTGCGAGTTTGTAGACCACAGAACAATACTTCAGTACTAAGTGCTCATTGTCTATACTCTTCCTGCTTCTGTCTCTACGAGTATATCCATCTACATATACATTTATATCATATAGATATGTATTTGTGGCGCTGGATTTGGCAAGCAACAAAATCAAAATAATAAAAGGCAAAGAATATGAAAAAATATAATTCATTGCAAATAAACCAAAAAACACAATTATTTAGTACGTCAAACGGCAATGACAGCAGTCAGAGATGGCGTTGCTGATGCTCCTCGTTTCCCACTCCCACTTCCACCAGAGGCGCCTCATCGCAACGATGACAACAAGTACAACAAACCAAATGTCAGTCAGCAGAGCCTCAGACACAGACTCAGATACAGATACAGACACAGATACAGACACTGGAACTGGAACTGAGACGCGCCTACAAAAGCGGCTGAAACTTTTGGGCTCTCCTTTTGCATAGTCTCTTTTGATACCCCACAATCAGAGATAGAAGGGTAGCTTGAAATTCAAATGTCTTGAGTAGAAATCTTATTTAAACTCCATACGAATTTTCAGGCATTCAGCTGAGAACACCGCTTCTTGGAAACAATAGACCCTTTAAGGAGTCCAAACATACGGTAGGGTATTTGCTGCCTAGCTATACAATATCTCCTAGTTGATCACACTCTACTTAAGCGCTCGTTCATGCTGATTTTTATTTTTTCACAGCAACAGCACAAATCTTCGCTTGGGGGATGTCCGACAGCTCAGGGGAAAGCCTCAGCCCAGTGGGTGAGGGGATTGAGACGGGTCGACATATTTTGTGCTAAATCTTCTTGTTCACACTAACGCGTTGCTGACAGTTTGCGTTTTTATTTTGTATTCTCTTTCACTTCTTCTTCTCTTTTAGCCGCAATTGTTTGTTCGAATGTTAGAGGCCTGAAGTTTTCGGGTAACACTCTCGAAATGCCCGCGACAAAGGCCTTTGTTATTGTTGTTGTACACTTCTTTCATCACAGATTTTTCAAATGTGTCTGTCAGTTCGTCTTTCAGTCAGTCCGTCAGTCAGCTTGTAAGTTGTGTGAAATATCTCACTAAATGGGCAAAACAAACACACTCTTCAAGGCAGTCACTTCAATGATTTCATGGTCAAACTTTGATTGTGTGCGTGTGTATGGGTGTGTGCTATGTTGTTATTGTTGAACACAGTTCATTCATGATTTTCGGCCTGAGATCTGGCAACTTCAATGCACGTTATCGAGCTCAGCTGCGGTTTGTGTCTTGTCTACAAAACTGGTTTTGGGATGCTGTGACGTTGTCACTGGGCTACTTCTGGTTAAGTCACAAGCACACACACACACAAACATACACACGCTGTGTGTGTTAATTTGGCAGTTTTTCAAGTGCTGACATTGACCCACTTATCGTTTGTCGACGTTGTCGGCATCATCTTCGCCTCATTCGCCGCTTGGCAACAACAATTCGACTGTTAAATGCGGTCAATAGCATTTTACAGCTCACAGTGAGCACACGCAAAAACACACAACTCACAGTCAGTCCACCCACATGGACCACCAACTGCATTTGCATTTAGTTTCGTTTATGCTGCAAGCTGTTGCCCATTTATTTAACGTCCGTTGCAAGTTCAAGCCCACAAATGACCATCAAATCCACATCCACTTACATTAGCGAGTTCGCCGAGTGGCTTTAATTTCCTACTGACCAACTAAATATTCATTATTTCATGGTATCGATTCAGTGTTGCGAAAATGGGATGAGACATTTGGTGCCACATTCCAAATGTAAAAATCTTTAATGTTTATTTTGATATAGGTCATCAATTAAGGCCAAATAAACACAATTCTGAAATCCAATTCGCTTTTAAATTTAGCATAATTTCTATATATATTTTGAAGACTTTAAGCACGAAGTTCTCACTTACTTTATTTCTGGCACACATTTCTTGTGTCAGTCGATTTGTGAAACATATATTTATTTGATGAAATTTTAAATTTGAAAAATTTAATTTAATTGCAAAATTCAAAATATAAAATGCCTTTTGATTTCGAGCCCCTCAGATTAATTTTCCCTTTATAATACCCATTATTTCGATTTCTTGAAAACCCTTCAAAGAATGCGTTTCAAAGGCCTATGTAAAACGTCGTGATTTGTGTTTACTTACATGGAACCCTTGGGCACTGTCATATTGAGGCCGTCCAGCACGATATTTGGATTCTTGCCGCCGCCATACATCTTATGGGCGCGCCTCACACAGACCGCCTGTTGGCGACGCGACGCCAGCGTCGAAGGCTGTGAAATGAAGAGCCGTCGACGGGCGGCCAAGTCTAAATCGCTGTTGGCTGTTGTTGCAGCTGCAACTGGCGCCGTTGGCGGCACTCCATCGGCTTCGGCGTCCATGTTATTTGGCTGTAAATGGTACAATATAAATACAAATGCACTGAGTACGTGTCTTTGAAAATTGAAAACAGAAAAATGAAAATAAAATTGGCAAACGTTTAGCTGCTGCTGCTGCAGCTGCTGTTGCTGTGCATTGACAAGGAAAGTAAATCGATATGTATATGTATTGTATATAATTTTGGCCTGACATGACCCACGCAGCAGTTTGCTTAAATGGAGTCACCTCCCAATACCCAATGCTGTCAATACGCGTCTAGCCCAGCAAAGTTCTAACGATTGCCATTCTCTTGTCACTTTTGTTGTTCAATTGTTGTTGTTGTTGTTACTATTTTATAGTGACTATTTTTGCCAGTGCTGCTGTTGCTAGTGGATAGTGCTACTGCAGTTGTTTCACAGTTGATTAAACCAATTTTTCTATATGGGAGCATGACCCGAGCTTGGCCATTGCAGTGAGCCCGTGATGGATATTGCTGTCATGTAGCGGCAGCTCAAAGTTGTTTTGGCTATTGCCAATTTTCGACTAGCAGCTAACTGAAATGAATGAAATTTCAAAATGGTCATCGACCCGCATTCGCTGACTGGCTGACTTGGATCTGACCTCCTGGTGGGTTAGTACCAATTCTGCCAAATGCTCTAACATTTCTTTTTATTTTTATTTTCATTTGCAAGTTGACATTCTGCTAATCGAAAATGCAGCAAATAATTTTCCAATTTCCACCAAAAGTTTTGCAATTATTTTTTTCCCTGAAGTACAAAAAACCCAAGCCCAAAAAAAGTGTAACACAAAAAAATGTGGCCTAAGCCCCGATTCATTTATTGATTTACTTCTCACTAACAATGGGCTGGCCAAATAAATAAAAATAAGCATAACAACGGCAAATAACTAACCCAAAGTAAACAACAACTGACATCTTGTGGTTCGAGGCTTGCTTCTATTTTGCTTTCGTTTTGGCTCGTTTTTTTAGGGTGGAGTGAGGCATGACGGGAGAGGTGGGGAAGGCGATGGCTGGGCCAGCAAGAAATAAACTTTCTTGATAAATGACTTCAATGTAATTAATTTCTGCTCAGCTCGCTTGCAGCGCTGGCAAAATTGTAAGCACGAGTAGTGGGACGGTGAAGTCGTGTACAGTTCTATCTGTCTCTCTCTCTCTCTCTCTCTCTCCTTGTGGCTTGCTACGGGTCGAAGCTGAGCTAGGGCCGGGGTTAAGGCTGTGTGGTGTCGCGGGGAACAGGGAAAGCTCATGAGCAATGGCCTGGCCAAATGCTGTCATTGCAAATGTTGAGCTGCTACTAGCATTACACTTTCTTTCTCTATCTATCACGAACTGTTCTTCTGTCTGCCAGTGTCTGGTTATACAAGCCAGGAGCTGGCCCGCAGCATTTCAATTAAGAAATATTGTTTAAACATATATGTAAGTAGCTGTCAGGGCAAACTATTGTTGTCTTCACATGAAGAGCTAAACAACTGGGAAGAAGAAAGCTTCAGAGTGTTGATTCCCTTTTCGAAATAATTAAATAATCACCTAGCATATATAAAAAATGTCATTTATTGCGTATACGTCATGTTGACAATAGTCAACTTAAAAGTTGTTTAACTAATTTCCTGAGTTTCTGATAAATCAATTTGCAGAGTACGTTTGCTTAATTTACGCAATAAACTTTACTCACAAAGGAATATTATGTAATTTGGTCATAAAAGATGATCCGCTGTCAAGTGAAAAAGTGGGCAATCTGACTGCGAAATTATAATTATTATTAACTGATGTTAATCAGAGCTGGTATATACATCAACTTGTCCCGAAAACAGTCACTGGCTAACCGCACAACATTGCGGTTACTTAAATATTATTTAATTGAATTTGCATGCAGCTCACACAGTGAACGCTGCGCCTCCACTGACCTCCCGCTAAGCCTTGTGGAGATGTCCACTGGCAAATGTTTCTAATTAAAACTTTATTTATCTTTGTTGGCTAGACCTTAGAACTAGCCATATTGCTTTTACTTGCGAGTATGTTGGTTTAAGGAAACTGGCAAAAAGGAACATCCTCCCCCACAGCAACCGCAAATTTAATCAAATATCTACAAAACTAAGTCCATCTATTGCTGGGAAATATATCTACCTTGACCAGATAACAAGCAAACAACAACAAGTACACATCTTTGAGTGCCTGCAAATTGCAAAAGCAACAAAAACTTGTGTGCAATAATTTTTCAAGCAGCAAAAGGTGTTAGCCAACTTCGAGTGTATCTAAACAGACAAAAGTATCTGTTATTATAATAAAGCAACAAACGGCACGTGAACAATCCAAAGGCCAATTTGTTCCTTTTTTTGGTTTCGGATAATCTTTTAAAGTTTCACGTGCCTCCACGTAGCTGTATCTGTAGACGCAACTGTATCTGTAACTGTATCGACAACACAGATTTGTTTTCGTTTTATGGCTTGAAGAGGGGATGTCGCTCTTACGGTTGCCAGAACAGTTGCCAACTTGACAGGGTAGTAGGAAGAAGAATGTAGGCTGGCAGGCGGGCAAAACGGAAATAAATAAAATCATACAAGCAATGCTAAGAGGATTGGGGTCGTGGCAGCAGCGCACATGCATGAAAAGTAAAATATGTTTATAAATAAAATACAAAACACACCCAAGCCAACACACAAAGTTTGAAGTTCAGCAACATAAAGAAGTGCAAATTGTTGCGTGCTGCGATTGTATCTATCGAATGTGAACACACAAAGGTATTTCCTGACAACAAATATAAACGACGCAATAATACGAACAAACAACAACTGTAACAACAACAACAAGAATAGAGTTTGTGCGACAAAGAGAGCTCGCAAGATTCTTTTTTCTTTCTTTTTTTTCGTAGGCGGCAAATAAAAAAAGTTATAAAATGAAATGATTATCTGGTGCCTGGCGTTTGTCTAGCCATTGAGATACACGAATAAAATTGCCGTCACAGATATCTGAGGGATGTCTATGAGCAAAAGTTGCGTCAGTTTCTGCGACAGGTAAATAAGTCTATAAACGGATGGAAAGAGTCTGTGGCATTGTTCATTACAATGCGGGTCACATATTTGTACAGCTCGTGGTTTACTGCATTTATATGATGTGACACATATATTTATAGCACAAATATTTTATGGATGAAGTAAATGTTTATCACTCACATAAACTTTAGTGCACATTGAAATGTTAATCATGACCTAATCGCCGCGAGAGTTCGCAAGCAGGAGTCGATTTCAAGCTGAGCAAAATTGATCTTTAATATTAATATTAAGTTATAAAATATTTATTTAATTTTTACATGTACATGGAAATGACAATACAAATTTTTCCATATTTAATTTAAATACATTTATTGAAATATTCTACGGGGCTTTTTAATCATTTTTGAGCAGTTCACACCATTTTGTTGCTATTTCTTTTCATCCCTGGCTCCTTCAATTGCTGGTTCAGTGGTCTAAATTGCAATTTTCTTACGAATCCATGGGCCATTAACCGCCTGGATGCATCATTTGATAGCTGTAGTAACTGTGCTGAGCTTGGTACTTGGCTATCAAACTAGGCAGTATTTAAGGCAATTTTGAAATGGGTCAATGCCTCTTCTAGGCACGCACATATTTAGTCGGTTCATTTACATATAAAAAGCATTTGATTTGCTGAGAACTAAAATCAGAGCCAGAACCAAGTTCTGCCTTCTTAAAGTCACTTTTCGCAGAAGCAATAAATATTTATATTTATTTTTGCGCATACAAAAAGCATTTCGAGCATTTGTCGTTAGCAAAAAAAATATATATATGTATATAAGAAATTTGTACAAAATTTTACGCTCAATAAATTTAACAACAAAAATTTGCCGGTCAACGGCAGAAAAAGCGCTCATGTGTTAGTAATATGCGACTTACACAAATACAAATACACTTACACGCACACACTTGCATATAAGATTTGCCATAATAGTTGGCAAATAATTTGCTCTCTCTCTCACCGACTATTTTGTCCATTTAATTGCAAATTTGTTGCAAATTATGATATAACGCATAAAAAAAAGGTTGCAAAATTTCAATCTTGCTTTTGTGTTTTCAAGCTGAGCATTTAATATTAGTTTGGAAAGCCAAGAAATTGTTATAGTTCACAATTATATACAGTGGTCATTGCTTTTCATGCTTATAAAACGGACTCTTAAAACACCCTCAAAATGGAGTCTCTCTTTAAGTAATATCAATCGAAAATTCGGCAAGCAAAATTCAAGTAGCAGCCGCAACATTTTGTAGGAAATTCATTGGGTTTCAGTATTCAACAGAAAAGCACACTCACAAATGAATACACATAGATCATTTGTTGGGGCCAGTTTGGGGTTTGGTGTTATGGGCTTGGGGTTTTGGCCTTCTGTGGGCTTGTCGATTGCCAAGACACATTTGTATTTAATGAAGCCTATTTTTTTTCTTTTGAGTGTGTATGTATGTAACCAACAAGTAAGTACCGCAATTATTACAATTCATTTGTTAGTAATAATCATCGAAGCCGGACGCAGATTTCTTTCAGTATGTTATACTACTGGGAAAGTTATTAAAGCATCAGGTATACAATTAAATAATAGCTTCGTATAATTATACATACGACTTAAGCCTGAAAATTGCTGAAATTGATCCTCGAACCTATTTATAATAAGGCACTTAGCTTAAATACCATATAAAGCCTTTTAAGACCACTTTCAAATCAGTTTAAAGAGCTGCAATACTTTGTAAGAGTGATAAAGAACTCTTACATAGATAAAACCATTTGTTAAGCCCGTAAGCGGCATACAAATAAATTCACAATCGTTTCCTATATGGCTGGGCATGAAAGGATAATTCACATTGCAATTCGTTGAGGGGGAAAATTTAAAGCACTGCGTTGTTTTGCCCACATTTTGCGCAGTAATATTGATTAAGCCATTTCAATGAAGCCAGGACACACAGTTGACCCCAGCCCCTACACACACACACATACATACATGCAGACATCCCCACCCATACATGCACATACATCCATGTGAACATATCGTTTTCATTACACGTAGCATACTTTTATGCGATTTGAGCTTTAGCGCAACATTGTTAACTCTCCGTGATATTTTCTGATTGCGCATAACACTAAAAGCTAACCAGAGTACACTCAGCGAAAAACTCGGTGCTCGAATGGGCCCAAGTGTATATTTAGAGTAGCCATATTAACTACTGAGGTAATTTGCATAGTTTTCTCATTTGTTTTGCCAATATGCTAATTAGACTGTCATAATACAATTAATCAATACTATTGCTGATAGTTTTTAGCCATGTACAATTTGCAATTCGTTGCACTATTCTGACAGTAATTCCTCTTACTCCCGACCCTCCTCTTTTGGCCTGACTCAGCGCATTTGTTGGTGGTGCCTGTTAATTGAAAATGGTGCGCTCAAATTTCTTGTTTGCAGCTACATAAGCAATCGTCATTACAATTCCAATTGGTCAACTGCAAAATGGCGTCAATGCAATCGATTTGACACATAATCACACTTGACCAAGAAAGCGAAACTTTTATGGCCTGGATAGTTTATTAAAATATAACAGATTTTATGACATGATTTGCAAATTACAAAAATAAATTAACTTTTAGTACAATAAAATAATGAAAGTTTCAGGTCATTGAAAACAAGATTTATGAAATGGTCAACCTTTAACAGACTTTATTTCTATATAATACTCAGGGATTCCCAACCAAAAAAGTGATATAATTTTCTCATGCCTTAAAGGAACTTTGAGTTGTTGCTGACATTTGACACACAATATTGAATTTACTATATTTATGTATTTTCAGTTAAGTATATACTTTCGAAAATACCCCCTGGCTTGTAATCCCGCACGTTGCAGTTAATTTGTTTTCGAGGTGTTTCTAGACTTTGATATTTGCTGTAGGCAAGCAACAAGTCAGAAGCCTTCAATGTCTTGACAAATCAGCAATCACAGCTTATAAAAGTTTAATTACTGCAGTAATGTTGTAGCACACACATAGAGAGACTTTGTTGCTATGCAACCTTTTAACTGAACTGTCATACATGAGCTGCAACTTTGCTCATTTGGTTAGTTTGTATTCTGTTTGAGTGATTTGGGTGCACTTTGAACTGATGAAATTAGCAACTGCTTGTCAATTATTATCAGCGTTATTCAACTGAAGATTTTCCATCTTATACAATTAGTTGCTGTATCTCAAAGTCTAGCTGACTTTGAACGTGGCACTCGAGAGAATCATTGTGACGTGCTCAAGGAATGTACATCCTCAAGATTGAGTGTGTGTGGCTAGACAAATAGTGAAATAATGCTAAAGCTCCACGGGGAAAAAACACTGACAGTTTTATTGCACTTAGTCACTTTTTCAATATCGAGAACCGGTTACGAATTCGAGCTGCTAATCAAGCTGCCTATATCCGAGCTGTCATAAATTGAGAAACAACAGAGGTCGAGTGCTTGCTATTTATCGAAGTATCTTAAAACCACTCGAATGACTCGATATTTGTTGCTTCATCTTGACAGTGAATCTTGTTAGTATATACATATATAAATATATATCTCTGTCTTCTCCGTGTTTACTCGACAAATCTGTGGAAACAATGACAACAACGCGACGTCAGCAATTTTGCAAGCTTTCGTATGCAAATGATTGCAGTTTGTCTATTACAAAATGACATGTAATTTATACGTATAATTGAAATGAAATGCAATTCCAATAAAGATTTACATCCGAGCAGACATTCTCCATCTCTCTCTCTCGCTCTTTTCCTCTCTTTCAGACAGTGAGGAATTTTATCAGTATATGTATATTGACTTCTGTATGCTGCCTGTGTGGAATTCAATCTCAAAGTCCAGTACGCAATGCATGACAAATTGGCTGAGGTCAGTTTAAGTTATAGGAAATGTAACTATAACCTATAGCTTAAAACTTGCACGACCACACACAAGACTAATAAACAACTAGCCAAACATAAAGAAACAGCCAAGAGCACATTACGTAGAAATGATCAAGACGAAGGCTTTTCTGAATCCCTGTGAAAGCTCTGTTCGAAGTGAAGCTTAACGAGATTACAGTTCTTATAATGATACTCAATTATTGGTAGTTAAATGCATTAAAAACAATAACCAGTTTCATTAACAGACCATTTTCAATGGGAATTGCAATAGTAACTTAATATTTTTTTACAATTGAACTTTGTTAGTAATTGATACTTGCCATATGAACTTTGTCCCTATAAAATACAAATTACTTGTTTTAATTACGAACTTGGGATGGATCGAGTATAGAAGGTATTGCTACACTAAATTTTCTGAGGTATGAAATCCGGTTTAAATTCAGTCCACAACCTTTTATATACTTATTATATTACTGATTATGAGCGTGAGCTGAATTTTACTAAAGCTAATATATTTTTAAAGGGTTTCCCTAAATCACTTTGAAAATCACGTCATTCCGTGATTTTTGAGCATCTCTAATAGCCAGCATGCTGCAGTTTTTCTCACACCCAGACAAAGCCCATTGAAATATTTATGTCTTTGCATATTTTACAGAGACATTTGCACTTGACAATAACAACAACAAGTACAAGAGACACTACAGCAGAGCATCCGAGCAGGAGCATGACAAGGATTAGCGGCAACAGAGGCAGACGCTGATGATGATGACGTTGACAATCACTGCAACAACCGTTGTAGAGAGGGAGATGGAGGAGCAACAGCCTCGAGACGCCGGCACCGTCATCAACAGCAAGAGGACATAAAGTGCATTGCGTCTGGTCGGGTGGAGCATGTTTCAGGTTACCCTTGGGAATTGGGTTGGGGTTGAGGTTGGGTTAGACGACTGACATGCTCATGGCAGCACAGATGCAAACACAGTCACAATGAAAGACAGAGGAATCGCAGCGAAAGTGTTGCTGTTATTTGTGTGACAAACGCAAGACACAGGCATATGTTACTTGGAGTCGGAGTCAGGGCAAGAGTTGAGAAGTCGCCTATGACACCGACAGTCACTTAGAAAAGCCAACACAACACAGCAGAGCACAAAAACAAACAAAGAAATCGAAATGCATACATTGAACTTTTGGTCTTCGTTTAAATCTATCAAGTATACGCCTCGTATCCCCCGCAACAAAAAAATCAATGCAAACGAAAGTCTTCAAGTAAAAGTCAGAAAAGAATTTCCCTACCCCACTCCTATTCCATGTCTGCCCAAAACTCAAGAGTATTTTGCCTTTATTTGCACATAAGCATAAAGAACGGGTCTGTTTGTGCGTGCGTCTGTGAGTGTGGAAGGATGTGCGAGTATTTGTTTGTTTGCGCTTTTGTGTGGGTGTGCAAATATTTAAAGGCCTTTATTGCTTTTTTAGCAGAGCATTGTTGCTAAAAGAAAACAAGACATACACCAATTTATATACACAAATTATAAGAATAATAAAGAGAAAAGCTAGGATTACAAAATTTATAAACGAAATTAGATTTTCTCAAGAGGTATTTTAATTATTTTTTTAAATTATTTATTTAAGAGTCCTCTTGCTTTTTCGGATATTGCATCTCAAAATTACACCTCTCTAGTAGTTTTCCCAAACATTCTGCTAACGCTTCTAGAAGTTTTCATCCTGCGATTAAATCCGTTTCATTACCAATTAAAAATGTAATACCTTTCAATTTCAATTATTTAAATCATTTAAATAAAGACTTTTGATATGACAAAGACAGATGATGAAATCAAGTTCAAACGGGAAATTTTCAATGGACTAAAACAACAAATAAATGAAAATTCCGTTGAATGCCAATTTAATAGTCAAAAGCCATTTTTGTTGACCGATAAAATATAATAAAATATATATTTATTTTCCGTTCTTCATAAATACGAGCATATAAGTACTTTATGGGCATGCGAGTATACTCGCAGTGACTACAACTGCAGCTGAGCATAACAAACGATTTTTGTGCAATGAACACAAATATTTGTTTACCGATTGTCTTTTGCAATTGACTGTCCCCTGAAATTGCGCACATATATTCACAAACATATGTAGATGCAGTTACAGATACCGTTATGAGCAGCCAACCGAAAAAGGTCATTTTCACATATATGTATGTGCTGGGCTTTCTCATAATTCATTTTCCATGGCCTGCGGCAGTTCGACATGCATTTAATTTATTTACCATATTATTGCTTTATTTGTTTATTAACAATAAATGTTGTAATTAACACTGTGCACCCTGACAAACAATACAATGATTTTCAGTTGCTGTTTATATGCATACCCACGCACACACATACACACAAGAGTTTTCCAAACAATTATTCACATTGAAATAGTCCAAACACATTTTCAAGGTTTCCACGCGCTGCACTTTCCAAAAATTTTCAATTGAATTTTTTTTAACAAAACCAAAAATAACAACAAAAAATAATTAAAATTTTGCCACTATTGCATTTTCAACAGTTTTACAGTTGAGCTGATTGCAATGAGAAGTGCTTCGGTTACGCTTGGCCGTCTCAGATTACGGCGTTCAGCTGTTTTGGCCAAAGTCTGTGTCTAGCTCTAGTCACGATGGCTCAGCACTTAGCAAGCTTTGCTTATGTTGCGCCTGGTGACTGATTTGTCTGGGTAAAACCCTCAAAATTGAAATGGAACTCAGACTGAGACTGAGACTGGCACTGGCTTTAAGCCGATTTCAGCCGCTTTTCTGGTCCATCTTGAAGACTTTAGTAAAAAAAAAATATGTCTTACGCGAGTTAGTGAAGTCAGTTCCTTACTGTAAGTATGAGTATCAGATCCATTTTATTTTTAAAAATTTCCTGTGTTTTTATTGAAATCACAGCGCAGATTCTGAATGCTGTAGGCCCCCTTCCAACTTCCCCAGTGTTCAAAAAAATTATAAAAAATTCAGACAACCTTTAAAAACGATATGCAAATAAGTGAGACGATAAAAAAGCGTTGCAACATCAAATGAAAATCGGCTACATATGCCTGTTTATATGCAAATATCACTTTTACATACGTATATATCCAAACATTTGGCAATTACTCGACTATGTTGTTGTTCTCCTTGTTGTAGCTTGGGGCGGGCTGCGTCAGTTGTTTGTCTATTTACAAATATAAATACCAGGCGAAAAGACGAACGAAGCCATATTTTTTATGTGTTGGAAATTTTCAATTTAAATTGTGATTCAATTTTGCACGCACCAATGCAAAAGTCGCGCCTGTATAAATTCTTTGCATATACTTATTGATATTGAGCATCAAGTGCAGATTTCAGTATTTCCGTTCGTTGTGTGTATATGTGTGCTTGCTTGTATATGTGTGTTAGATGCTGCCTAGGACTTGCCTCGTCCGCTATTTGTTATGCAAATTTATTTTCGATTACTTGTTACCAAAGATTTGCTTCAGATTATGCAAATGTGTCAAGCTTAAGATGTACGTAAGACACAGTCTGAAGAGGGGGTTGCAGGTACGGTTAGTCGAGAGGAGGGGATGAGGACTTATCTTTGCCTTACAAGTGGCTTATTACTGTTAGTGGTTGTTGTCGTCGAATAAATACAAAAACTTTGCATATTTTCATGAAGTTGTTGCCAAAAACACTTTTCTATTCTTAGGCATAAAAAATATGACTCGGAAAATGTATTTTCATATTCGCTGATTGTTTATCACTCAGGCTATTGATTTCGTCTTTTATTTTTCCATATCACACACACACATTCAAACAATCATACTTTTATTTCCATAATTTTGGGCTTAATATTATCATTGAAAGTTATTTAAATTGCATTTTCTTAATATTTATTCTGAGTCGCATAAGAAATTCGCGCAATATTCAATCATAACAAAGTTAATAGACCCCTGTACTATTTTAAGTACGGGGTCTAAAAAATTATATTCTTTAGAGATTTAAGCAATCCAAAAGATTTAAGAAAAATAACTCTCTTGAACTCGTAGATCTAGTTGGTAGTTGAATGAAGCATAAAAATTTACACAAATTTAATAACATTAAATGCTCTACGATAAATGTTAAATTTTTAGTAATGACAGTCAATCAAATTTAAACGGCATTGATTGATTATTTTATTTCCATTTTTTTCGAGCCTAATTTGTACTATTTGCGGATAGTTTCCATAAGAAGATTAACTGCCAGCTGATTATAGCACATTTCCGTTGCATAACCCTTTTTCTATAGCATATATCAGATATCAGAAAATCCCTTTAATATAACTATCATTTCCATCCAGAGTAAGCCCTCTCATTATGGCATTATAGCATTTTAAAATCGAATCAAATAAATAAATACCATTTATCATTGAATTATTTCATAAAGTACAGTTTGGCTTTGTCCTTTTATAAATTATTTTTTTCATGTTGTGTATTTTGTATTCGGTCGACTATTTTTATTGGCGGCAGCCTTTACGCGCTGTCATTTTGATAAATATATATAAAGGTGTGGTATTTTTAATTGAATAATTACACATACATATACATTTATATTTATTTAATTCGTGGAGTTTTTTTTAACTTGGTTCGTATTGCTTGTAAATTAATTGTCATTACAACGGCATCCGTTTGACTGCATATACTACAACAAATGGTTAAAATGTTGAATCGCCTTCACAAAACTCAATAAAAATCGTACACCGGCAAATGTGTTGACAGCCCGTGCAAATTGAAGTCAGTACAGAAAAAAATAATACAAAACATTTACAAATAAAAAGTGTAGAAAATAAATTAAAGAGGGTAAATAACGAAGATTTAATACTCTTTCATTTAGTTTCAAAGCTGTTTATTTATTCTTCTTATAGCACTTAAAGCAATAGGATTATTACTCAATAATATTCAATATATTAATAAAGAAATAACGATTTCAACCAAAAAAAAAAAAAAACACAATTAGAATAGAGAGAAATATATTTAAACAAAGCTGTGAGTACATGCTTATTTTAATCAGCAATATTTACATTTTAATGGGTCGCCACATGTCTAATAACAAAATGAGAATATCCTTTGCATGGAAATAATAAATGAATTTCATTCATGTCGTTTCTCTTTAATTGCACTTTATACCCCGAAACAAGCACCAAAATGTTAAATGAATTTCATTGCCAGTGGCACTTTCGAATAACGAGTGCATTCAAACATTAAACGAACTGGCATTAAATTCGTGTAGACTAATTCGAATTTTTGTATCCACAATTAGCAGCTGCCACTTGACGAAATTTATTTCAATTTTATTTCTGTTTCGTTTATTAGTTTTTAATTTTTAAACCAACTTTAGCAGATATTATTTGGCTTTGAGAAGCTCAGATTTCCCCCGAAGAAGCAATTGATATTCAATAAAGTGTTTGGGTAACAAGTATATAATTATATTTATTGAAATTTAAAAATTTTTTAAGGCTGACTTTTTTATTTTTATTGCATGTTGAACTCGGAGCAATAAAAGTTGAAATGTCGAACAATTCTTTAGCTTAATTCATTTATTTACTTATATATTTTTCCCCAAAATAATCCGCAAATAAATATGTAAATGATGCAATTACGTACTATCGATACAGTCGTATCGTGTAATCAACATAGTCTCGTATCAGAATGACTGTCAAAATGTTAAGTGCTATTTGCAGGCATCCGATTATGGTTCTTCAGTTCGTTAAAAGACCCTCAATGACAAAGATTCATTTGTAAGTAAAAACTTAAAATCGAAATTAATAGGCAACAGTCGAAAAAATATTTTTTGCTGATTTTGTTCGTTTTTATCGGGAATTATAGTGGTTAATGTTTTATTAAGTGACTCGGCTCGGTTGAAGTTATAAACATTTTTCTGCAATTCATGTGAAATAATTAAATGATGCGAACCAAGACGCCAAGACTTGACCAAGTCCAGCAGCAAAAGGACCACCAAATGGTTTCGGCCAATTTAGTCAGCTGAAATACACTTAACACACACACACTGTCGGACGTATAAATGCTGCATAAGCGTTGGGTAATTTATTAATTCAATAAGTCAGAAGTAATGCGACTATAACGGTATTTAATTATGCGTTCTTTAAATTTGACCCTTTTTTTGATTTAATTTAATTTTTCGAAATCGCATATACAAAAGGGCAAATAAGGCTTAAGGTAGAGCGAGCCAGGTTGAGTTTTGCGGTTTTAATTGCGCCAAGTAATGCGGTTGCCGCAATTGTTTCAGTTGTTGTTATGTTGTGTTGTTGTGAATGTAATTGTTATTGTTGTAGTTGCTATGGCAATAGTTGCTCTCATTGTTGCGGTTTTTGTGTGTTAACTAAAAGGTTAAGTGCCGTGTTTAAAGCAGCAAATTAAATCATTACGAATTTCTCGGGGACAAACAAAGACTCCGATATGTTAGCATGAACAGATCACTTTTAATTGAAGGACTGCCAATGACCTTACAATCAGTTCAGAAAGTCTTTAGCCAGCTGTAGTCCCCGAATACTCTTTTCCCGAAACTACAAAGGTATACTTGAACAATTTGGCAATTCATGCGAGAGCTGATGATCCGACAACAACCACACAGAAAGATCAGATACGTTTATTTCACAAGCAGTTGACCTATCACTGCTTCGTATATGAACATGTTAATTTTTGTTAAGGCTCTTTGTCAAATTTGCCCTCATGTTAAAAATTATATCATTATCTCAACTGCATTAAGTTAAACCTAATTCAAGCTTTAGATATACAATACCTATAATAAGTCACAATACTCTTCGCTGAGATATAATCGAGGTACTCACACAGACCTACAACAATAGCTGACTTATGCATAACAAAAGCGGTGGCAACAACAAGAAGCTATAACACTACAACCGGCTTAAGGCAAAATAGCTCAACGAAAAAAATACCCCGCATGAAATCGAAACCAGAGCGAAATGAATATGCAAAAAGTTCAAACACGTCTTGTTGTATAGTTCTAGCTCTATTAAAATATTCTTTGTTAATATGTGCTAATTTAAACCAAAACTTGGTTTATTAAGTATGTGGGAGTTCATATACCGAATTTAGAAGTTTCAGTTCTACTACATATTAAATACAGATAGCTGACGTGCTGAGTGAACATTTGTACAATACAAAGCATTTCGAAAGCTCTTTGAGTACAGGGTATAACAGCGGCAGCAACAGACTCAACAACAAAAAACAACTTAAGAAGCAGCAACCTCAACGCTCTTGGATGTCTTCGACTTCAGCTTGTGCTTCAGCTTCAGCTGAGTTTGCATTTTAAAGTCGTTGCTGTTGTTGACCTTGGGCTGCTTTAATCGAATTGGAGCAGGTCGTTGACGACGAAGCTGTGGTTGCCGGTGATGCTGTTATTGTAGCTTAAGCTGTTTTTGTTGTTGTTGTTGCCGCTGCTGCTGTGCATTTTGCATTATCATTTTGCGGTTAATATCATCCTTGAGATTGAGCTGCAATTTCGAAAGGCTTGGGCCCTTTTACAATTTTAATGAGGTTGGCGGTTTCTTACCTGAGTTCACAGTTCTTAAAGTTGCAACTGCTGGTTGTTGTTCCCCTTGGTGTTGCAGTTGCTGTTAAAGTTTTGCACACTTCCACATACACAAGGTGGAAACAAAATTTGTATGTATGTGCACAAAGTTGTGCGGAATCTTTGTTGTTGCTGGTGAATAACTTTGGCGTGTTTTATATTTTGCGTTTGCAAAGTCAACAAACGTAAAGAACACGTTTGCTTTTAGTTAACCTGTTTTGGCAATGCCCAAAGATTGCGATTGAGCAAAGATTGAGACAGTCACACACACACACACTCATACATATATACACTCACAGTGCGGTAAAGATACACTAATACATATCCAAAACTAGACAAACTGTGCGCATGCGAAATGTGAGCGCTGCTTTGTCGTTGTTGTTGTTGTTGTTGAAGTTGACGTTGTTGTTGTTGCTGCTGCTGTTGGTTTTTGGTTTGTATCTTTTACTCGCGCAATTAGCCAACAACTAAAGCAAAGATGTGGCACAACAGCAATTACACACAGATTTATACAATAATATAAGCCACAATTACTTAACCTAGCTCATTCACCAGTCACCAATTAACCGCGTTCTAATTGTGTACTTTCAATTCGATCGAATTTGCACCTGTTGATGATCGACGATTCAATTTGAATTGATTTCAAATAATTTTTGCCGCCTGCTTAGCAAGTTCTCTGTCTGTATTATGTTTTTAACTCGTTTTCGAGACTTGTCCGCGTGTTGTTGCCAGAGCCAGCAACGAATATCAACTGAAACTAAATATGCTGACTGTGCTGACAGATCGCCAGTTAGGCTAGAGCAACAGCGCAGTCGCTGTCGCCGTCGCAGTAAACGTCTAAATCGACGTCAACGTCAATAAAGTTGTCTAAACGGCCTGCGCAAAAGATCGCATTTTTAGTGGTTTACCTTCTGCGATGACTAAACAAGTGTGACGCTTGAATTCTCTGGGTTCGTAACACGGCTAAACAGCTGATTACACTCAACGAAAGAGCGACAGAGATAATATGAGAGAGAGCAGATCAGTTTTGTAGCTTTTAGCTTTCTGAAGAGCTTATTATGATCGCACTCAACGAAAGACCGTCAGGGAAAATAAGAGAGTGGGGAGATGTACAGCTTTTGAGCAGATCAGTTCTGTAGCTCTTAGCTTTCTAGTGAGTTTATGCTTAAGTTAAGTTTATGAAATGCTGGTTGACTTTGCTAATTGATTGTTGACAAGACTAATAGTGAACTGAGTTCACAAGAACGAATCCATTATAAATTAAAATAAAGCAATAAAGCACCTGTTTCCTTACAAGGATATTTCCATGTTCGTTCCTCTTGCTTTAATCTTTTGCAAGATAAACCTTGCATAACCAGGAGAGTGAGAATAGCTCTAGTCAATTCTAGGCCATTGTAGCTACATATAGAGTAAGTAGTACTGACAACACAGTTTGCCATTTATATTGCAGCTTTGGTCAGCTTTGTTTGGGCACTGGGCTGGGCATTGCCATTTCCTATTCCCATTTTTCCATGGCCAACTGCAACCCACTGAATGTATCATTGTCATTGTCAAGAGCTGGCAGTCTTTTCAGGAATGCCGTAATGCCAAGTTGCGCTATCTTGGCACCTACTTTGCCCATGCCAGGATAGGAATGGGACTACCTGGATGCTGGACACTTTACATGGCAATGGCAATGGCAACGACGCCTCGTTGCACAGTCACAATCATCTGACATGTGCATGTCTTTCGGATTCGGAGAAATGCTAAAATGAATTGCCGCTTTTGAAAAGATTTCTTGCAGATGCTTCTTTGACTGCCTGCGTCGCTGGAGTAACAAGTTTCAACGTGCATGTTTTCAACAATGTCGCCATTTCAGTTTCCGTTTCCGTTGCCATTGTCGTTTGACATCGCTTGGACGCGCTGAAGAGCTGGGAGCACCTCCCTGTAAAGATGCCATGCAAAGCATTAAGCCTGCAACAAGCCATCCTACATTGTTGCCACCTGCCTGCCTGGCAATGGGAATGTTGCTGATCAATTTTAACACACCAATACTCTCACACATGCCTACACCTTTGCAATTTGAGCTGCTTAAGTGTCTACAAAATATTTGTGCATCGTTTGAACCCAGATAAGTGCAACGAGGCGGCAAAAGCAACAACATTTCTCCATTCTCCTCTGAGAGATACATATATGTATGTGTATGACATAGCTGGCATTTTTGGCCCCGTCGAGATGTCGCTAATGAAGTGCAGAGCGTGCAGAGCGTGCAGACCGAGTGCTTTTGAGTAAATGATATGACAACAGAGCTGGAGGGTTATGCTATCCATAGCAATTCAATCATTCGATTTATTCGCTTTAAGAGCAAGTGGAAGACACTGGCGATGGCATTTATCTTGTGTTCATTTCATTTGCGGTTTGCTTTTGAGTGCAATTCCCAAAAATAAATTTTACCCAACGGTGCAATTTTCGTACTAACAAATTTATGTGCTCAACAATTGATTTTCCAGTTCAATTTCGGCTGCTTGCAGCACAGCTCTACGTGTCGGCCTGTGCATTCAACCAACCGCCAACTATTACCACAAGGTGCAAAAGGTAAAAATAATGCCCTCAAAAATGAAGAGACGTCGAATCGATGGCATGGCAAGCCAAGGAAAGGCTCCGCGGTCCGAACTGTGCGCCACTTCATAAAATATGAAATTAGATTTGCAAGTGCAGCAGCAACAACCAGGACAACGGAAGCTATAAAGGATGAGGATGAGGATGAGGATGTGCATACATATATAGAGCTTGTTGCGGATGAACGAAAAAAACCCGTCGACCTCGCCTAATGTGCAAGTGCTAGGCGAATAGGGCGAATTGTAAGTGGTGCTGGGAAATGGAGTCAAATAGTCATGCCAAAGTCAGACAAGCGACCGTCGACCGACGTTGACACAAATGGCTTGACATTCGATCAAAAGTTCGACGGAAACAGCGAGAAAATCAAGAGCTAAAAGCAGGTTTAGGTCTCTAAATGGGCCAGTCACTTAATTGGATTCCCTTCCAATAATAAATTATAGGAGTAAAAATATAAAATAAAATATATATAAACATAAATATTTTACTTAAATTGTACTAAAATTATGCAGATGATTAATTTTAATTTCTGCGGGATTTTACAGTTACTATACAATCTGAAAGGATACTAAATTTTCATCATTATTCAGACTTCTAAACCTTTTTTTGTAGCTTGCGCATAATATACTGTAATCGTACTTGCAGCATATGCTCTATAAAATCATGCCAGTCAATTTTATTTTTATGGCTAAGATCGAATTAGTTGTCGCTGTCGTCAATGCCGAACTTGTTCAATGAATCGTAGGGGAGGGCCAGAGCTAAAATTGAATACAGGATGGGGAAACGGGATGGCAGCAGGACCACGACACACAAATACAAAGCGCAATGCGCGGCTAATACCGCTTAATAGTTTTTACATTTTTTGCTTCGGTCTTTGGTCTTTGTCACTAGCTCTGGCCATGGCCAGAACCCGTTTCGTAGCCAGAGCAAGAGCCAGAGACATGCTGACTTAACTGATTCGATGCTCGTTCCGTTTCTCGCTTTTAAACCGAGCGAAATGTTCAATAGCTGGAAAATGTAAATCCTATTGAGTTGCTCGTTATTTTTTCTCTTTCTCTTTATATTTTTCTTTTTTTTTCTGTTTTATTTTTTCTGGCTCGTTTTGAAGTGCTACTAATGCAACAAAGGGCGTGGCTGTGGCTGTGGCTAGGTTCACCGCAGTTCACTCGGCAAATGTCTTCATCGGGTTTGATTTTCAATTTGATTGCATTTAAGCAAAGTCCTGGCATAAGCTGCGTGTACAAATCTGCAGCTGATTATCGATAAAAAATGTATTATTGTTCGCCTCGTCTATATTTAGTCGGATCTCATTGACTTATATTGACAATTTATGACATGATTTATTATTGCGGCTCCTATGTGGCTACGGCAAATGGCAACTGAGTGCCACAAACGCAATTTGCACGCTTATCACTATATATATGAATAATAACAAGGAAGCTAGAAAATCAACTTATTCGATTCAACCCATTCGATATTTTTATAGAGTATATATGAGTGCTTTAGTTAAGTTGGGCAAAATTACAGAGAACAATAATAAGTGTTTTGAAAGGCAAGACAATTCGAAATATAATTTCTGTTAATGAAATTTGTTTCTTCATAAAATTTCTATTATCTCATATTTACTTGAAGAGCATTACTATTTCTAGTGGATTGCTTATCACTGTTACTAGCTGGGCAGCCGCCATAAAGTTGACACCTCAGACAGCTACCTGCTCAGACCGTGCAAAGTAAACAGCAAGGACCACGACAACGACAATGACAACTTTGTCTGACAACAATCAATCAATATTTATGTCCTCAAGCGTTTAGCAGCTATCTGTCACACTTGCCCCTGTTTTCTCTCCCGAGTACGAGTGTCTATAGATACAAGACTAGTTGTATCTTGTTCTTACACAAGGCACAGCTGCGTTTGTTCTAGTGTGCGGTGTGACAACACTCTAATGATAATGACAAGCGCAATAATACTCAGAGCAACCTTTACAAAAGCAACCCCTCAAAATACCCATCTCAAGGAGCAGGAGGACGAGGAGAAGCAGGAGGTACTAACCCGTGGTAGCAGAACTTTAGCCATTTACACTACACAGATTTATGTTTATCCGCTCAAGTGCTCACGCTTCAGTTGTAGCTCCAGCTTCGCTGTTGATTGATGTCCTAGCCAAGTTAATTACGTGACTCGAAAAGTGGCCAACTATAAGAAGGACTCAAAAACTTTGCAGCTCGTTCTTAAGAGCCGCAATTAATTGATTTTTTTATTTTGTTTTTTGAAGAATGCCAAACACAGCACTTGACGAAGACAAACAGAAAGAGAGAGAAAGTGTGAGAGAGAGAAACCATAATAATGCGAGGTGCTACCAACATAATGATTATTATAATATTATTATTGCTGTTATTGTTGTTGGTGTTGTCAAGTTAGGCGTTGGCAGAGATTACTCATGAAATAAATCATCAGCGCCGCTTTGCGAGATGGGCTCGGCCAACACTTCACTTTAGTTGAAGTCCTCAGCTGAGATTTATTGTAAATAAGCATGATTATCATAGCATCACGTATACGCCATGGCAGCCTCGGCATCAGCACAGAAGGCAATGCCAGTTTACTTACAAAAGGCAGCCTAATCGGGCCCAGAAATAAGTTTGCTCTGTGCTGGCCAATAAACAGCATCTCTATATGCGAACCACGCGGCGTATACGCGATATGGAGCTCTCAGCCACTTTCCGTAGTCAAAAGACTCCACCCAACTGAATTGAACTAGAAATAAATTCAGCTGCCATCCAATTAGCCTGCATCCGAGCTAAGCTCAGCTAAACCCGCTTTCATTTCAGATTATAAATATATTTTTACAAAAGTAATTTTATTTGAGCAGAGACATTTTGACTGGCTGTCAAATGCTGCCGCAATCATTTAGATTGCTTTTCTTTCTAATTTGTAAATTTAAATGTTTAATTTAACAAGCTGGCTTAATTAAAACACGTAGTGTCACGTTGAGGCCACAAACAAACAGCTCTTCTCAAAATAATAAAGTTAAATAAAATAAAATAACATGGAATTGTTTAATTTGGAAAAGTCGCTTTCATTAGACGGTTTGCTGGGCGACGTTTGGCATGGCGAATCTCAAAGTTAAAACGTTTTAACCTTTTAAGCGCAACTCAAATGCGACTAAAGCTGCTGATTACGTATGGGAAGCGATGCAACTGAACAGGCTTGGTTAGCTAAAATAGGGACAGCAACTGGCAGTCGAGCGACTTATTCTCAGGGCATTCATATACATAGCATGAGATGCCAAGGACACGTTGCTGCTGCTGAGTCCTGAATCTGATGCTGATGTGTTTGCAACACATTGAGATTACGCGAGGCGAAAGAAGCCAAACAGACAGACAAACAGACAGACAAACAGACAGACAAACAGACAGATGAGCTGACACACAGACGAGCAGACAGACAGATAGACAATTGAAAATATACACGCCAAGATATGAGCTCTTGTACGATATGAGAGTGCGTCTCGTGCGAGTGTCTCAGATATGGCATGGTTATGCGACGTAGATACGCCAGATTCCATTCCTCAGTGATAACGCCAGCCAGCTAGCTATTCATTGCAATATTTGAACCAAATGAAAAAGATTGAGAAAAACCACAGACTAAACGATGCCAGTTTCGCACAATGGGAATGGGTAACAAGAGTTGAAATGGAATGTTATTAGGTTTTCCGACTTTAAACTAACTTGAAGTTAAAGGAGATTGTAATTGTAAATAACATATTTCCTGTTAGAAAGGAAAAGTATTAAGGTTTTAAGAATTCATTATATAATTTTTAAACTTAATAAATCAAAGCTTGATCAATATATACATAAATACACATTTATCATAAGAATTTGAATCTGAAGTTGGTTAGAGCATATTTCAAATAAAAAAAAATTGTACTTATAATTTGAAGTTATCTGCCAGCATAGACATACTCTTAAAATTTTCCAGGTATTCTGATATTTCTAAAGGACATTTTAATGAAGCTCACAAAAATATGAAAGTTAATTAACTTGAAGTGCACATAAATGTAGACGCTATCAATTTTGGTCTGTAAACTTGGTGATTCCTTTTTATTAGCATTTTTCAAGGGACTCATCACAGTTAATAAGGAGAAGAGCGCCAGCAAATGAGCTATTAAAGTTGTGTTTACAGTAGATGTGAGACTTAGCCGTATTGCTGTCAAATTACGGACATTATAAGCCTCATTTTCTTGGCATCATCCAGGCAAATGGCCTAGCAACGCCCCAAACTGCTCGTTAGTCAGGCCCACGACCACCACAACCACCACCAACACCAACACCAACAGCACCTCCACTACCACCACGAACATACTCTTGACCCACTGACTGACCTCAATGAACTTTACAGTGCCCTAGCAGAGCATCACATAAAAACTGTGCCACGCACTGTGGCCCAGCAAACTCCACTCAAACTTGACCCACTGTCGCTGCAATGTCTAGGGTCTAGGTTTTACCTGTTGCGAATACGTAACTACAATTTCTATACTCGGATGCCTTTGGGGCATGATAAATTGCAGTGTGGGGTGAGAGATGTCCTGTGCAAATGTTTTTCTTTGGCTCGAAATGACATTCATAATTTTTATTTACTTTTCTTTTGCGTATTTTTCTCTTTAATATCGCTCAACATTTTTGGTTTTGTCGCTGCTGTACCACTTTCGTGTACTTAATGAGATTTCTCGCAGACCTATTTGCAATTTGGTATGATGCAAATATGGTGGCAGGCGGCGTGAAAAAGTTGAAACCACAAAATATTTTGTATTGCGTGGGCCAAAACTCGGGGGAACCTAGTGGGTGAAGGGGAGAAGCAGCAGTCGGTGCCGTTGGGTTGGGGCCAGCTCAATTTGAAAGTTTTCCTTTACCCGTGCTGCAGTTAAACCTGGCAGCAACAAAAACTAATTACAATCTCAAGTTGTTTTTTCAACACTCAAAGCTGGCAGACAGCGACCCACCGAGCCACCGAAACACCGAGCGAGCAATCCACTCACCCACCAACCCACCGAACCACCTTGAACTTATCTCAGCGTCATACCCTTCTGAGTGGGCGTGGCAGAGTCGCTGCAGCTAGAAAAAAATTAAAATTATATTAAAAAAAAAAAGAAAATAAAAAGAGGGAAAAACGTAGCAACACAGTCTCAGAGCAAGTTTAATTTTAGTTTTTCCAACTATTTTCGTTGCCGCTTCGCATTGTTGTTTTTGCATTCATTTTGCACTTGGCACTTTGTGCGAAAATTTATTATTGTTGATGGCATTGCAGTCGCTCTTGCCACTGCCACTGCCCCAGTTTCAGCTTCAAGACGATACATTCCTCCTTTGCCTTGTGCTTTTCCTGTGATCCGTAAGCTGAAAGTGTTGTGCTCTTTGTTCAAATTGCACCTCTGTGATTATGGCCACTTGGTATTGTTGTCGTCTATTTAGCCATTTAATGTGCATCTCCTTGTGCCTACTTAGGGATCTCGGATGGCTCCTGGCTTGGTTTTTGCATTGCTTCTAATGATGTTACAACGAAATGCACTTGACAACACCTTGACATTATTCATTAGTGTTTGAATTGTCGCCAAAGGACTTGCTTATTGTGCACGCACCTAGCTTGGCCCAAATGGCTGTTAGTCTTTTGGGCCAGATTCACTCAATAGCTGCTTGCCTAATCTCTGTCATCAGGCTTGATAAGCGTTAGGAGTTAAACTGTCGGCCTCTCAGCTGGAGACCTGATAGTCCTGGTCGGAAAGTTTTGTTGCTGCTTCGTCATTATTCAAAATGTCAATGTCATTTTATTATTTTTTTTTTTGGCTCTGGATTTCGTCTCGTTTTTGGTGCTGAAGTCTCAACTCACTGCTATGACAGTTGCTGATTGTTTCCCCGTGCTGTGCCTAGTTATTTTCAGCTCCTTGGCTCTCTAGCACTTGCTGACAGTTTTTAAGTCCTCGGATTCGCATTGATAAACTGTCAACTGTCTCTGTTTAATATGTATTCTAACAATTTTTTTGAGATACATAAAATCAGCTGAAAATATATCATCTTATTTTTGGGGCTATTCTCAAAATTTTATTTATGTAAAATAATTCATTTCTTAGAACTCACACTTGTAGATTACAAAATGAAATATTGATTGAAAAAACGTTTGTAAATATATATTGTTGTAAAGAAATCTATATTTAAAAGAGTATTGAGCTTTGACTAACTAAATATTTGTAGGTCATGCAGGGTGCGGGGTATCTTTTATTCGCACTCACTTACTCCATTCTTTTTTAGCAAATTCCTTGTAGGCCATTTACATTGAAAATTTTCGCGCAGTTTATTTGCCAATAACCGCAAATGCCATCAATTTATTTAACAAATGGCAAACACTTTACAAATCAAACAACAATAACTAATAGACCTTTTGTTTGTATTATTTTGTGTGACCACTTATTGTTGCTGTTGTTATTGTTACTGTTGTGTCATGTTATTTAGTACAAATGGTTTTGGCCCTTATCTGTAGCACAGGCAGACAGCAGCGACTGAGATCCCAAATAGGCTTTATCTGCGGCCTAAACACAATCGCAAACAGAGTAGACAACAACAAGTATGGCCAACTAATGCACTCTTTACAATGCACGATTTATATAGTATGCATTATAATAACCGATTTGCGTGCTTAACGCATATAAGTCGAGCTTCCAACAATCTATTGTTGTTGCTGTTGTTGGGTATGTTCGTTCGTATAATGAAAAATATGGTTATCATTTATTAAGTCGTTAGCTTGTGCTGTCTTTCTGTGGCCCTTGCAGTTCTTGGCCCATTGTCGGAGCTTATGCGCCTCAAATTACTCAAATAAAAATCAACAAAGAAAATTAGCTAAATTGCTTGGAAAATAAACAGCATATTTCTGGTTACCATAGCTAAGTTAAATTACAAGTAAATCACTGAAAATAAGTATCAGCTTTAAAATTGATGTTTCTAGTAACAAATTTGGTTAGTTGTCCTGAATTGTTGTTATGAATTGTAACTGAATTCTTCACACAAATATAACTATCTAGAAAGGTGTGATGTCCGACAAAGGCATATCAATCACTTTAATTGAAGTCGAGCTGTTCCAGCACTTGTCAGTCAACTTGACTGCAAATCAAATTGAAAACAAGAACTCGAATTCACAGCTAATATTTTGACCAAAATGCAATTGCTGTTGAACCAGAGGGTCCAAAGTGGTGGCATGTGAATTCTACGTTGCAGTTGCAACTGCAATTGGCATGGCCGCCATGCTATTAACCGTTCAAATGTCCGACTGTCAATTGCGCAATGATATCAAACGACACGCGCCATACTGTGACCAGTATATACCCACACACACACACACACCCACACATACACACAATCACACGGACACATACATGAGAAAACAGTTAGACAGACATTAGACCACATGCAATGGATTGGAATTACGTGCAATGAGCGCGTTAAACGGCCCGTGATTTGGTCTTCTTACATGGCTAAACAGTCGGAAAATGACCCAAAAACCAATACAGATCTTTTATTTTAATGCTTAGATATCATGCTAAGCGTTTTCTATCGCATTTCATCTCCTCAATTAAAGATAGGGACAAAGAACTTTAGGAGTTTTTAACTTGCATAGAGTTTTATTTGGTCACTTTGTTATTTCTTTAAATATATCAATTAATTGCACAGATTATTGACTTGGTTTTGTCTTTTACTTCATGACAAAATTTGGTTAAATTCCGACTGCTATGTATACATAGAATAAATTCTGCCATAGTATTAAATTGTCGGCGTTCCTGGGACAAACTTTCTTTATTGTGTCGCTAAAACGCATCTAGTGACTACGGCTTGACTCGGCTTTCAAACACATACATATTTTCAAACTGTTACAAAAGTTCTTTAGTGTTGCAGTAAAATGGCGGAATTTTTTCTGTTTCGTTGTTATAGCATTACTCGTTTGTTTTTATGGTGTGCTAGGCCTCGATGACGTCAGCCGCATACCATTTAGGAAATGAGCCATAAAGTGGAGCTGAGCCCGTTAGCTGTCTCTCTGCTGCTTTGAAAATTGGCTCAGTCAACTGCACTTTAACCCAAGTATGCACTCAATTTGTGTAAGTATGTGGGTGTGTCTGTATCCCTGTGTGTTGTCCTTGCATGCATAAAGAGCCATTTAGTGTTGTTATGCTTATTATATGTGCATGCATACATACAAGTATAACTACAGGTCTACACAACTACACGGCAGACGGCGACTGTCAACTGCCGTCGTCGTTAGGCTCATTTTGAGCAGTCTGCCTAAGTGCCAAGTTGTCTGCACCGACACACACACACTCACATAAACAGTCAACACAACAACCTACACAACAACTTACAGCAACAGCAGCTGGGACAATTTCCATTTTTGTGTGCAGCTCATAAACCTTCAACTTTAGCAGCAGAACAGAGCAGCAGAACATAAGCAGATGTCTCGACATCTACACCTACGGCAGGACTCTTTTTATGTGAATTTATGTTTTTGATTAGTGCAGTCTCTGACTTATGCATGCATTTCAGCTTTGACTTTCATTCGTTCTGACTTTAATAAATTTAACGTAATTGCACCAAGAGACGACTTTCCTTTCAGAAGCTGTTCCAAGAAATATCTGAGCTTAAATCTAGGACAGATTGTGATTTACTATAAAAACAACTTATAAATTTATGAATATAATATTTGACGAAAATTATCGAAATTGTAATATATATATATCAATTGTATTATTATCTTTAGACTTAATAAAACATTTATAATATTAAACAAAAATCAACCATTTTAAGGCGAAATTTCTTTTCAAACTGTCCGTCTTAAGCTCAGTATTGTAATCCAAGTGGTAAGTTTATTCCCAGCTCCATCTTATTTATGTGCTCGTAAAATAGCGCGCCTACTGTGAGCTCGTTCCCAATTCCAAGCCGTCCTCAACACGCACTGATTTCACACTCACACACACACTCACGCACACCCGCAAACACACACAAACACAAGTGCAGATGTGTATGGTTTGCATGCGGGCTGTCACATTTACATATGCTGAGACTTATGTTCTATTCTGTTTTGTATTGTTCTGTTTTGTGTTGCTCGAGCTGTGAAAAGTATGCAATGAAAAATTAAATTTATGCAATTTACCTAATAGAAGTGTGCAATTGCAGTACATAAACTATTTCAAATTATTTGGCCAGTATTATTGATTGAAATCTTATAAAAATTCATACTCGTAATTTAAGGAATATATAATACAAAAACAAAATGTTTGTTTTCATTATTTAAAATGCCAAATTACGAACAACTGCAAATTCAATTGGCTTGGTTTTAAGTTCAAGTGCGAAACTCACAGTTAAATGAAATAAAGTTGTGATTTCTTAATGGAATAACCATTGGATATATGATTGAAGCTTAAACTTTTCAAACAAAAGTAATTTCTGTATATTCCGTTTCACTTCGGATTAAATTTATATTAAGCTTTGCAATGCAAGTCCCAGAGCTCCCACTTAAAATTTATTTATACGCTTCACACAACTTTAATAGCATTGAGTTTTCGTTTCCATTTCATGTGTTCATTTTTGTTTTCTTTTTCTCTTGCTTTTGCTTTACGTTTCGGTAGCACAATAAATAGTTTATTTAAGGATTGTTCTTTGGTGACGAATGACTGCCTCAGCGTTCGCTGATGCAGAAGCAAAAACAAAAGCAGCAGGAGAGCTATCAGTGTCACCAGAGAGTGGAGCAATCCAACAGACAGCAACATGCGTCGAAATGAAGAAATGAAATTTTCATTGTTTTTGTGCCTCTAGTGCTTGAAAAAGTGTCGCATTTTGATTACGTTTTTCCTTGCAATAAACAGCGTCTGAGCTTTTGGTCACGCTTGGGTGCCTAGGTAGCAGACTACGCCCCCTTCCCGTCACTACCTTCCAAGGCCAACCACTTTCCACTTGGCTCTTTTTGCTTTGAAGTGACGCCTGCTTTCGGTGGCTTTGCACTTACACCTCGCATTGTAGTTGGTATTTCTACGCCCACTGTCATGACCCAGGCTAGTGTCTGAACACCGCGGAGTCATCTTTAATTCATGATGTGAAATTTAGGACCATCAGCCCGCCTGCATTTTGACTCCCATTGCGATCCCCACAAGATTTAAAAGCATCTCATCCGGGTTGTGGCAAGATATGCGTTGTCCCACAAGGAAGAAGTGAAAACCATTTAGTTTAGGTCTTTCTTTGGTTTTAAGCCTCATATTAGATTAATACAGATGCTGTTTGCCTTGCTAAGCTTACAAAGTGCTTAATGTACCACTAAATTGAACGAATTATTTGAATTAGGTCTGCAAAACTGTTCAAAAGTGGTTGAATTTGACTCATTCGAAGTGAATCCTATATTATTGAATATTAAACAAAATTGCTGTTCAAGCCCATAAAGAGCTTTAATTACAGACAAGAAAGAAATCTGGTGTGCAGTTTCATATTCTCATTATAAAAACATTTCAAAAAGAATTCAATTTGGAATTTAGACAGTTCGAAGTTAAATTGGAACTCAGTACTCTTATACTCCGTTTAGTACTCCGTTTACTTTTAAAATCTTCCCCCTAACATAATCAGCCATCAAATTTTTTTCGGAAATTAAGTACGTAAGCAACACTCTGAGTTCACCTCAGTGTTTCTGAAAGGAAACCCAGTTCACAAGCCCTATACCCTTACACCTGCTACCTGTTAAAGCCATCAACTTTATAGCAGACCCTCGAAAAAACTGACAATGAGCTTGCATTGTTAACGCGGCAGCCATCAAGGTGTTCAAGCATCGTCGCTGACTCACACCGCATACAGAACGAGTATACTGCTCAGAGCTCAGAGCTCACAACCCACAGCTCGCAGTTCGCAGCTGGCAGGTCCTTGAACGCTTCAACACCGACTGCCACGGATCCTGCCACAGTTGCTGCCACACTGTTTCAGCAGCTGCAGCAGTAGCAGGAACAGCAACAGCAACAGCCTTGGCAGCTTAGTTTGCTTTTGGCTGCGGCAAACGAGTTGTAAATATTTATTTATACGCGCGCGCGGTTTATCCACGGCCACGTTAACGGACTGCCAGCACGAATCCGGAAAAGGGACCGACCCACAGCCAAACCTCCACCCAGACTCAATCTCAGTCTGAGTCCCTGTCCTAGTCAGATGGATGCCTGGTTGGAATTTTGATTTACATTTCAACGACTAACCAACTAGAGCTCCAGTACGGTAGTACGGTAACCAGTAGTCAGTTTCCTGGACTAGGATTTCGGGCTTTTATTTGTTCTCGTCAAATGTGGTACCCTTTGCGCTTGTTTTGTTTTTTTTTCCTGCATGGATTGGACATTCGACAGCCTATTTCGTCAGAGTGTTAGAGCTAAAGTCTCTGATTCTGGCTTATACCACAAGCGAGTCCGTCACGTCACCGCCAGCATTTTTATTTGGCTTTTGCGGTTAGTTTTTATTTGGTCCTTACTTTCTTTCCTGCCGTCAGCAAATTTGCCATGGCAGAAAGGTTGACGTTTCCAACAGTGCTCCTGAATTTTATTTTCCTTCCACTTTTTTGTACAGCTGTTGGCAACAGCAGCAGCAGCTGCAAAATCATCATCAGCCATCGGCAGCAGCAGCCGCGGCATTTTTTTCCATCAAAACATAATCTAAAAATCTAAACGAGCAAAAAAGCACACACCACATTTGCCTGATGCTCGTGTGCTAAATGTGTGACAAGTCGCGCACTTTTATTATAAACATTGACACATACAGCCTTCCACAGAGGTATTCACACACTCGTACAGTCTGTTGCTCAAGTTCAACAGACTTTTGTCCTTTTTGTATCGTCGCTTTTCAGTTCGCGCGCGTCATTCAAATGCAGTTTTACAGTTCGTTGAATGAAAACTTAAGCGGTTTCATACATATTGTGGTTGAAGCAACCACTTTACAGCCCACCTCACCTCACCTCACAACAAACCACCCATACCCCCACCTTCACCACCACCCCACACAACGGTGTCCAGATGTTTTGACTTCATGCGAGTCCATTTTTATATTGTGACAGCAATTTTCCATCATGCAGTTGCAGTTTTGGTCAGTTTGTCATCAAATAAACGCAGTTCTAAGCTAAATTCAGCACTTTTTGTTCACAATATGCAAAACCAGGCAACCATTTTGACTGGCACGCTTGTTATGCCTTTTATTTTATTTCCGCTTTTTCTGCAGTTTATTTTGGCGATTCCACTTCTACATTTTTTATGTATCCATTTTTGATCCCACCATCAACCATTTGCAGGTGCATTTTAATGGAAAATATACAACACCACAAAAATATTTAATTTAATTTTAATATTTTTTATCAGACTATGTGTGCATGCTATGTGTGAGTGCTCTATCAGCTTACTTTTTGACCTAAAATTCCCAATACTTTAATACCCTAGCGAAGGATTCCGAAATGTTATGAAACTTGTCACTCATAAGAAAATATATACAAATTTGAGACACAGAGAGAGAGAATGAGAAATAAAAGAGTGAAAGTGAGAGTATTTTTACATATACATGTATTATGTGTTACTGACTTTCTGACTATTATTATTTATAGCTTTTGAAACGTATGCACATATATGGTTTAAGTCGATCATGTCCTTAAGCTATCATAAACACAGTTACAGGGTAGGGAAAAATTAAAGCAATGATAACAAACTATAAAAGCCCGATTCATACTCTTTTAACAGATCTGTATTTTGTTAAAAATTTCTGTATTTTTTTGTATAATTTGTTGATATACTAATTTGTTTTCGATTTACATTAACTTGTCAAAATTTGTTGCCATTTGTCTTACTCAAACCGCGTCATGCTATGCTAATTTATAACTTGCCGACAGGTTCTATGTTGGACAGGGACCTCACATGACAACAAACGCTCAGCTATAAATCCATATTCAGCGAATTTCCGCCAAAAACCAAAAAAAAAAGAATAAGTTGAGAGAAGGTGATGGGAGGATACGGAGGTAAAAGAGTAAAAAATTGTGAACCATAGGAGCATAAAACTTGCATATACATAGTATGTATGTAATATGGAAACAGCCGTTTTTGTTGTCTGCCGGAAGTCGGAAACCATTTAATTTGCTCATGTGCAACTGCGCCGCATTCTGGGCCCAGGACTCGTGCGCCCTCCGTATCCTGTGGCAGGCTCTTTCGATGTCATTGTCGTTGTTGTTTTTACTGTTGCTGGCTCAGCTGACATGTTTTTCGGCAAATTTTTGGCCAACATTTAATTCGGGCAAACGAGTTAAGAGTAAAGTTGTGTTAAGTTTTCGTGAGCTCGCTGCAAAGAAAAACAAAAGCACTTACACACTTACACATCGAGACTCACAAGCACATAAGCACACACATATACACATACACACATAGAGAAACATTTAGTGGCATTGAAGGCAGAATTGGCAGGCTGGGGAGCCGAGTCTTGTGCCCCAAAAGCGGCAACATTTATTTATTTTGCTGCATCTACTCGTACCCTAAGGGTCTTGAGGACTTGACTCTCGTTGCTTCTATCTGTGTCTGTCCTTGTTCTGCCAGTCTGTCTGTCAGCCCTTTGCATACAAAGTCTTGAGCGCAGAATTTTAATTTGCAATTAAATGCAACCCACAAGCAGCAGCTTTGCATCAAAATGCGAAACAGGCAGCAAGGGCATGAAAGTAGAGGTATTGGGCATGAGGCATGGCACATGGCTTAAGGCATGAGGCATGAGAAACGGTTGGGTGGCAAGTAAGATGTATGGCAGGCGATTTAAAAAAGTAGCAGTAGCAATTGTAGATGCTTGAAGGCGGCAGCTAAAAGTAAAACATTTCGTTTAGTCTCAGTGAAATGTATGTACACCATGTACTTGTTACTCCTTTTCTATTCTGCTCCCTCACCTTTAGCAAGCCCTTCACTGATACTAAAGCTGCAACTTTACTATTTGCCAACGAATGCGAATACTTGAATTAAAACTTTGTAATTTCCCTTGTTTCATTTCATTTCGTTTACTTGAAATTCATTTCTTCAGTTTTGTTTTGTAGCCTCAATTTTCTCTCTCGCTTTCACTGTACCGCTCTACCGCATGCATTTTCTTGGCTCGTTCTTGTTCTATTGCTGCCAACACACACATAGACATACAACTGGCTACAACCAATGTGGTTGCCACTCATCCATCTCAGCTCGGCGCATCCTTTGCCATCCTCTTCTGTACTCTTGATCTGGTTCCCATTCTCTGACTCTCTGGTTTTTCTGGTCGCCAGGGACAACCGCTAAATGCAATGGAAAAAAGGGGGGCACTTTTGTGCAACTGCTCGACAGCATCCAAAAGTCGAGGTCGGGCACTAAACTTGCCATTCCAGTCAAAGTGCAATTTGTTGCAAGTTACCAGTAGCCAGTTGCCATCTACCCGCTGCATTGGATGACTTTAATTTGTTTACTAGCTTGCCGTTTGCTTTTTGCCTTTCGCCTTTTGCTTCACTATTGCCCAAGTTAGTAGTCAAAATTGAGCTGGAAGCATTCCCTCTCATATAAACCAAAGAATTTATCAAAATATTCGGGGTTCTTGAGTTCAAGTCGTCACATTGCTAGCACCAGCAGCTTCATTAACAGTATTTGCCATAAGCTCCTTAAATAAAATTAATTAATTGCGTGCTTTGAAGAGCTTGACACTTGTTCGTCTTAACACCTATACATTAACAAGTATTCACTTAATGTTCACTTTGCCAATGAATTGACTGAAATATTTAAATTTAATTAGCTCAAGGCTTAAACCAAAAGCGCATGTCAGGTCTTATGCACTCTCTCTCTCTCTCTCCCTCTCTCTCTGTTGTATTTATTGTTATATATATTTATACAAATATACAAATACAAATATATATATAAATACAATAAATATTAATCTCTGCATTTGTTATATTTGCATACAGTTCATTCTATTGTCCTTTCATCACACAGTCAAAGCTCTTGACACCGAACACATCATCGAGTAATCAAAGAGGAAACACAAACTTAAATTTTCATTAGCATTCAGAGTCACAGCTGACACACCAGTTATCTTTACACACACACTCAGTAATTCATAATCATATTATTTGTTGAGCTTAAAATCTGTCATTCTTCGAACTTTCAAATTTTCGACTGTGTCTTATTAATTGCTTAAATTAAATGCTTATAATTACAAGCTTATTTAATTTTATTTATACAAAATCAGTTTGTCTTTTGGCCTGCCAAATAGCCTTTTAATAAAGGCCATGGCAATTAAGTAGTTTTTGCTTTGCTCCAGTTAAAATGGATTAAAAAGATACAATAATAAAACTTTAACGACCTTTAACTACATCTTAACTTATTAAATTATATAAAAATCATAAAGAATTTATTCAAATATTATAAAGAAATTGCCCGTTCAAAAATATATAATAATTCCTCTTTTTCAAATTTCTAATTTCAAGATCCATGTAAATTCTAAAATTCCAAGAGTGCTGTCTGCAGCTCCTGCAGTCTCTGAGACTTATAACAGAGCCATATCAATGTGTTTATTTCCTGCTGTTTAATTTCCCAGATGCTTATGCTCAATTGCAGTTGCAGTTTGAGCTGCTTTATCTTGCTGCACGTGGCGTAAGCTGTTTGGGGGCGTGCTAGCCACATGGCCACAACGTTGGCATCTTGCTGTGCGTGCGACATGTGCAGCCCAGGGTTTGACATTAGCGCCAAAGTTAACATGTAACTGCCCAGGCGACTAGATCAGGCCAAATCCAAAAGCCGAAGCCAAAGAAGAAGCCAAGTGCAGACAGTCGGCGCTGCATGTGAGCTGACATGTGTCCCGGTCCCTGTCCCCTGGCCTATGTCCGTGCTCCATGCACAATCACAGCCACTTGGTCAGGGTCTGTGCCTTGGCTTGGGTCTGTGTGAGTGTGTTAGTTTGTACATGTGTGTGAGTTTGTGTCTGTTGTGTGTGTTTAAGTTGTATGTCTACATTTGCCGAGCCTGAGGCGCTTCAGTGCAAAACTAAGTAAATTTCAGCACAAATGAGCAGCAAGAGCCCACAGTTGAGCAGTAATAGTTAGCAGCAAATGGCATCAGCATCAACATAAGCATAATCATAATTAAATAACTTTTGTCACAATGCCAAGCATGCGTCAATGGTCATTTACGTATGTTACATACATACATATATGTATATATATGTATATGTGTTAGTAAGTCTGCACATAATTTGGTCAAATTTACGTACATCTAACCGGACTTTCATTAGGCATTTTAATGCCCGCATAGAAACTAAAAACCAAATAAGCACAGTCACATATACGGACTAGCTCACAGACACACAGGCACAGACATACATTAAAAATAAAAAAAAATAATAATAAAAAAAAGCCAAGCACAAATGTGCCAAAATAATCCGCTTAAATAAAATGGCAAGAGAAATTCTCAGAGTCGCACCCAAAATGAGTGCATCGAGCATCCTTTTGCAGTCCTTGTGCCAGTTTTTTCTCTAATACCCTGTGGCCATTAGGCGCGCAAAAATAGTATATGCAGTGCAATATACTCTATCTTAATCCATCTTAATAAAAATATATTTTAAGTGTCAACTAACATAACTGATGTCAGCAACTTATTTTATAGTGCTCTAAGCGTTCGGATAGGGTATCTGCTAGTCGCTCGTTCTCGCAGCGGCAAACTTATTTTTGTTGCATGTGTGCCAAAAGCCACTAAAATGGCAAAAGCAACAACAACATCAACAAGAATAACAAAGAGATCCAGCAAGAAATGCCAAAGCATAACCAAAAAATGGTAAATATTTTTTTGCCAGTTTTTTTTTGTTTTTGTTGTTGTTGCTTATATAAACTTAAACCAAGTTAGGGAAACTGGCAGTGCCTAATACAACAACAGCAACATCAAGAGCCACTAAAATAAATGCTGCATTTTGAGGAAAGAGCATCACATTCCACAAATGACTCAGAGCGGGTTTTGTGTTTGGGATGGAATGGCATCTAGCATTGACCCAGCTCCCAGGCCAGCCCCACCTGACACCTCAGTTTACCACAATCTTGTATATCTATTTGTGTGAGTGGGTTTGCATGTTTGTGTGTGTATTTGTTGGGTGATGGCTCATTGTCATAGCAGCCTTTAATTAAACAGATAAAATGACGGTCGGCACACAGACTTCTTACGTAGGACCACTTAATGTGAATGAGTAAGCTGAAACTGAAACCGAAAGGAATTGAGGGTTGAGTCTGTCAACAGGCAAACTATGAATATCTGTGCATATTGAATGCCATGTGATACGAAAGCCTTATAAAATCAACATGATTAATACGGACGTTGCCCTAAAGAATTCCATAATGCAGAAAAGTGTAAGGCATTGAATTCGTAATGTCATTATTCCAATTAAATTTCAATACATTGTACATTTCCCAATTATAGAAAATTACAAGCATCTATGTGAGTGTCTCACAGTTATAGGCAATAACTAATGATTGCCCCCAAATATAGTTAAAATTCTAAGGAAATAATTTAAAAATAATATCAAACAATCAATCAAAATCATTTTATTTTTCCTTTACCATTTATTAAAAACTTTTAAATCGAAAGAAACTCAAAGTATATAAGCCAAACATTTATTTCTACCTAAAACGGACATGTTCGTTTGAGCCTGCTTTTAAACCATTTCGAGCTTGATTAAGCTTACATCAAATGCTTATCAGGGCTTTACAAGCACTCATCAGGAGAGTGTTTTGTCCTTGGCAGAGGACCATTGAAACGCCGTCACATCGATTATTACGCAGCCGTCCAAAATTTGATGGCTCAATGAGTTTGTATAACGCCCGGCCTAAGTCCGTGTACCGTAATTGCCATCTTGGCCGCTGACTTAGTGGTATCATGTGAGTTGTGTGTGCTCTTTTATTATTTATAACGGACACACCTTCATCCACCATTCGACTCAAAGAAGTGGCAACTTAACTGAAACAGAAGCACTCTGTACTAATTAAGCAACGCAAAAGTCGCTGAGAAAAAAGGCAAACAGGTGTTTTTCCTGCCGTTTGATCTAAGTTGAGTTGTTATCATATTCACTGAACAAAATAATTGCCCAAAAGGTGTCGTTATCAACATGTTCTCGTATGAGCGATGTGTGAAACTTGGCACGATTGTAATTAGCCTAGTCTTAAGCGCTGAAGTCATTAGTAAAAGCTCACATTAAGCATACGCAGTGTGTCTTGCTTGACTTTGTACTTTAAGAATTATCAAAAACAAATGCTGCATTTAATATGCACAATTTTCAAATCCATTTAAAATTCACCCTGAGAATCACTCACTTTGACTGACATCCTCATCGCTCCGCATTTCCAGTGCGCGTCTATGTCGGTTTCAGTGTCCGTGTTGTTGTCAGTCAGTTTGCGTTGCTTGTTGTCTAATGATTAACCCGATGATTGAATATAATGCCTTTGAAAAGCAACGAACAAACTGAAAACAGCTAGAGAAAATGCAGCATAATAAAAATATACCGAGATCTGTTTGTTAGAAAAGAAGAACTTATACCCTGGAAAAGTCAGCTAGTGTTGGGAAGCTCAAATTGTACTGATGAAATGAATTCTTTGCACTGATTGTTTTAAATTGATTAATTATATGATATTACCCCATAATAAATTAAATATTTAAATAAGTTGCACTATGAAACGCAACGACTTTATAACTTTCAATAAAAAACCTTTACATAGTTATAAATTTTGCAAAGCTCTTCCAAATCACCATTAACCTATAACTACCCACTTCACGGCTTGAAAAATAACGAGTAGACAAACTTTGGTACGCTTCTAGGTAGCTGGCAGGCTAGCAGACTGGCCGACTGACAGACTCAAAGCTCATAATGATGTTGGCCAGGACTAGGACAAAGGCAACGCAACGAAGACAGCAGCAACATTAAATTTTTCAGCCAAATAGCAGTAGATAGACGGCTTATTGCTATTGTGGGCGTGTACACACAGCAAAAAGAGTGAGAAAAAAGCCAAAGAGCAGCCGGACCGAGAAGCAGGCGAAGGCGGAAAGAAATGCTTGGCACACAGACAAGGGAATTGGTGTAAATATGGCAAGTGGCTGGCAAAAATGTCGGCCTGGTCCATGAGATGGAGATGGAGATGGAGCCGGCAACCACAGTCGGTGCCAGAGCAGCGTTCAGTGCTCTGGCTAGACAGAGACTCAGAGGGGCATCCTTTTTATAGGCACTGTGGCTGCTGTGCGCTGCCAACTTTAGATATTTTCATTGAGTTTCCTGTGTACCTTCGAGCCGAGCCGAGTCGAGTGGAAGTATCAAAGTTAGTGAAGTAGCAGCGCCTACATTGCTTATGCCACTCAAATGCTTAACTATGCAAAATAAGTTGCATTTAAGATGCTCCATTATGCATGTTTATTCTATGTCGATGATAATGTTTGTTCTGCTGCCGTCGCTGCCGTTCTTAGATGAAACAATATTAGTGGCAAGCGGGAATGTCAGCCACGATATCAGCCAAGTTTAATGAAGTCTTAAGATGGCTTTACCTGCTGAGCATACGCCTCAGGGATCAAAGAGATGCCAATGACCTTAAAGCTGAAATTAACTGTTTACAATAAGAAAAGAAGGTGGTCAAATGGCCAATGAGAAAATATTATTTCTGGATAGCAAATGTATCTTATGATAAGGAAGTCTAAAAAATGTTGTATCGGAAATTGGCAATTTGTATATTTATCATTCGTTTCTAGCCAACTTTGAGCACTATGGAGGATTCGATGAGCTTTAAAATATGACATCTTTACGTCAGATATATCGAGCTGCGATTGAGAGTCGTTTTATGGCCCAATGCATATGACGCTAATAAAATGTCATTGAAATTCGTTGCACTCAACAACTTTTTAAAAAAGCTTTCAATCCCAGAGAGTTTATAGCCAAAGTTCTGCGAGTATGTGCATGCCATAATATGTAATTTGAAAGTGACAAGCTCAAGAATATATGTAAGATAAGTTTTCAAACGCAGCGACTAGAACTGGTCAATATGAATAGCAAACTCTTGTTAAGACTTTAAGTGGAACTAGTTCATTTAACACAAGTACACAGCTCTCATTTGGATTTATTTCTCCGCAATTAAACCTGACAATTAATGAAACGCAGTTGACAACCCATTCGACACCTGGTTGGCAACCAACGAGCTCGGAAAAGTTCATGCCCCAGTCTGTGAGGTGCATCTGATTTTCAAACGGGTTTCAGTGGTTTTCCTAGTTGAAAAATTTCATGAAAATGCTAAAACTTTTTATCATTATGCGATGAAAATTGTTTCTAATAGGTTGTTACAAAATTTACTATTAGATTTTGCAAAGTTGACCATTAGCTTTAGAGCTCCTTTGTCCGGGCCTGGTTAATTACGTATTTAAAATTAGAATATACTCTCAAACATCAATTGGTTAGGCTGAAGTGATCCGCATGATTTTTTTTGATCCATAGTCTTCTTAATAACACGTTTCCCTCTCATTAGAGGAGAATGTGTTGCATGCCACACTCAATCTCAGCATTTACCTGGGCGTCAACAACTTGAGAAGAGTCTTCCACGACAGACAGTCTTATGGGCACTTTGTCAGCGAGTGTTTAATGGGTATCCATTAGCATCTGGCCCCCGCTTGCTTGACAGATCTAAGGGTTACCATTGTATCCGTTGCTGACGTAACAAGAGCTGATTGACGACTCGCATTACGGTCGAAGCCAGTTAAGTGAACGACAAGCTGGAGCACACAGTGTGCATCGTCTGCAGTTGCCACATGCCACATGGTCACCGTGGAGCAGTTAATCATTGTTGATGAGAGCGAGAGCGTGTAAACAATGCCCGACCATTATAAGGCTGCCGGGCCACAGCTTCCAGTTACATATACTCGTACTGCAACAGCAGAGGCAACCGGAGTTTGCCTCTTGCCCTATTGGCGGTACAGCTAGGAGTACACAACTTTTCCACTTGGCAGACGCTGACCGCATACATCATCCGTACTATTTGCACAGCCATCGATTTTCGGTTAACGCCCACAGCCAGAAGCCACAGGACACAAGCAACACAGGCGACACAATATCGAAAATCGACAGTGAGTCGCGGTTAAGCGGTGCCCCGCTTTAGGGACGATAATGCCAATAACTGCACCTGCAATTTGGTAGAGAGACAAGCAAGTCGGCATTTACTTATATAAATACATTTAAATGTCCAATTGGAGGTAAACTACAAGTGACAACTGTGTGACCAGGTCAACTCCAACTGGATACTCTACGCGTACCTGGCCAAAAAGTTGCCTCCAACTTTGTAAGTCCGGTTGTCAAGAGTAATCTATATCTATAAACTGTTATCAAGTTGAATTCGCAATGGCTTACAGAGTTCATGAACCTGATTAATGACTTTGTGACTTAAAATGCAGCAAAGGGATTATCAGAGTTGAAACTAAGTATAACGTGAAGCACTTTGCTTCAAGGTAAAACCATTTTTCTGGCTCCCTTTATCTTCTTCCTCTCCTTGCTTCCTTTCGTCAATCGGCTGGTCCTCGAAGTGCCTTGAGTTTAACTATGTACGAAGCCGCAATATCCATCACTATTTCATGGTTGGCCTTTAGGGTTTAACTGTTTCCTTTAGTATGCAGTTGCCACATTCAGCGACTCGGCGATATGGCGATCCACCGATAGCACCACCCGTTCCCATTCAGCTGTGGAGCGTAAAAACCACTTGGACTGCATTGGACATTGTTTAAATTGCTGCGGTTCGCGTATGTTGAATTTTCGTCTCTTATTTATTTTTTCGCTTTATTTTCGTTGCTCTTTGCCCTCATTGTTGGTCTTTTTGCCCTTTATTGCCTTACGCGATGGGTTCGTATAAAGCATAACACATCCACCTCTCGCACAGGCAAATAGTGGGAGAGAGACAGAGTAAGTGAGAGAGCAAAAGAGAAAGAGATATTACAAAAAAGTTAATGTAATTGAATTCATTTATGGTTTTGTTTGTAGTTTACTTCGTTTTGTTTTGTTTTCTCCTTATTTTTTTTTGGTGGTTTTCACTTACGCGCGCAAAACTGCCAAGAATGTAGACTGTTTGTTAATAAATATTTCATTTATTTTAGGCCCATACTGAGCGCGTGCCAACTCGTTACCATTCTCGTTCCCCTTCCCTCCTACTCGCCCTCTATTGCCCAGAGCATGCTTTGTTTTTCGGCTTTTGTACTTTAATTAAAAATATGCACGAGCAAGGGCAAAATCTCATTGTTCTAGTGTCCCTTTTAGGCGAACTCGGCCCAAAGCACTCAACTAAATACAAAACTAGCGTCGATAGACCCATCCCTTTTCATACATTCTATGGCCTTTTTTGGCTTTAGTGCGCCAAGCCAGGCTAACGCTGAAAGCGCCTCCGTAGCTGGAAAAGAATATTGGGATATTAGTAAATATGCTTTCATATACTTATATACACGAAAGATTTATGCCCTGGCACAACCCTTCCTTACCCAAGCTCTGCCCATCTCCAGCCTCGTCTCCCTAAAGCATTCTGCATATTTCATAATAATCGCTACCGGTTATAAAACCTTCCACATAATCAAAGCCTGACACACCTTCACCTGAGTTTCATAGCCTTCAAGTTATCCCTTTTGTGCTGAAGAAACCCTATGCCACGTGGCTAATAAAATAATTGAAATTCTCTAAGCATATAAAGGCTGCTCTCCTTTATACATACTCGTACAAATTGGGATGCATTTGGGGCTGCCCAATAAATTTATCTGAATTAAGATTCATTGTTGCTCCTTGTTCACTCGAGTTGCTAAGATCCTTTGATGTTCAACATTTTTCAGACTCTTAGAAGTTCATTTGAATCTATTTTAGAATCTTCGAAATGGCTCATTTCAAATGCTATTGTCATTGCTGTTAATTGTTTCAGTTACACTTCAGGTGAAAGATGATTCAACAACACTTAATTCCAACTAAATGAGTGAAAAGTGATTGAATCACTGTTCCATAAGTAAGCCAAATTCGAAATTTTATCAAATTAGGCTTGACGGCAACTTAAGCAGCACGTTCAATCCATTTTAGTGGCATCCTTACTGATATTGGTGATTTTCAATTTCAATAATAAAATTTGTATTCCAATTTTATGGCAAGTTGAACAGCAGGCCCTATGTTGACTGTGTTTGATTCTCAGATATTGCTTGAAATATTTATTTGCCAACGCAGGGGAAGCTGATGGGATGAATATGTCTTTAAGTCATATTGTATATTCAAGCACTCGGACTGAAAATCTTGAGTCACATGCATTTTATGGACTCTGTTGTCCAAATCTGTTGTAAAAATTCTATATATTTGCATATGTGAAAATTGTAATTTGTATATGTGATTTCTCCCTGTGTCTTTAGGGACTTCAAGCATTGCTTCACTGCATTTTAAAATTTAAAGTTTTGTTTCCGGAATGAGTTTTGATTTTACATTGCACGTTAGGCAATGCCGATGAGTTTTGTGAAAATCGAATAGTTGAGATAGTAAATAAAGATTACGATGGTTTATTATAAGCGTAAAATATTTTTATACTTGTAGACATATCTGAGTATATTTAATGGAAGCTATTTAAGCCGCGTCAGATTAGAGTAATATATATATATATATGTATGCCCCAACACCTATCAGGATTGAAATCAAAATTCAAATTTCATTCAAATGCCAGCTGCAGCAACTTTTTCTGATTATTTTTTTTTTAAATCAATTTTTTTTAACTGATATGCAGTTTAGTGGGCTACATCAATTTAAACCAACATTCACCTCAATTTTATTTTTGGAATTGGTTACAAATTTCTGTGGTTGCTGATATAAGTCTGTCTGTGTATATATGCGCATAAATTAACCAGAATTGAATGTGGTCGGCAATTCAATAAATTTGGTGTCCCAGCAGCAGCTTTTCAGCCTTGATTCTCATTATTGAAACCAATAATCTGCCGTTGATATCGGTGGACAATGGGTTTATATTTCAGACGCCAGGATGCGAAATATTTTAACTAAACTTCTGTTAAGTGTATAAATTTATTGTCATTTTAAAGATGAAAATACTTAATGTCAAATGATCGATAGAAGACAAATTAAAAGTCATAGTCAGAGTAATTTCAGAATGAATAAAAACTAAAGATATTTATGGAATCTGTCGAGCACATTGCCTGCAGCAACTTTCTCTTTGAAATTATTATCAGATTGATAAACGCTTGAGAAGGCGTCGTAATTAGGACAATATTGTTATCTGGTAGCGTATTTATGTATAAATAGGTGAGCTCACAACACATGGCTACACATGACTGTAGCAGCTGTGCTCATACCTTCATACCTGCGTATTACTCACACTGACAGCACTTATCGCTGCCTTTGGATGGCACTTGCACGGCAAATAGAGCATCATTAATTTAAGTAAAATAGTCGCGACAGAGGCTTCTGTTTGCCTCGCATATGTTGTTGTCATTGTCCTTGTTGTTGTTGTAGATACTGCAGCAGCGTCTAAATGCAATCATTTTAGCCTGCACATTGCCGGGCTGCCCTTATAAATGTGCATCAGCTACACGGCGACAAGTAAAGAGCTTGAAAAATGACGCATCAAAGGACTACGGCGAAGACAACGCAGCGAAAGGCGACGAATGCCATTTTACATTACTGTCTTCAGTAGAATTCCATGACAAAAAGGGCAGTGTACCGTTCACACATACTAGAATACGATGTCAACTCAACAAAACCCATACCAAACCAAACCAAAACGAAGTCGACTGAGCAACGGAAATGTATTTAGTTTGGAGACACAGACGGAAATGCCCACGCCTGAGTGAATTTGATTTGCCGAATGACACAGAGCGTGTACACAAATGAAGGTTTATGATTTTCTCAAAAATCATGTAACCATACAAATAAATATATAAATTTCCAATAATCTCAGAAATAGATAAAACCATAAATAAATAAAGTATTATACATATTTCTTTACTGCATTATGTAAGATTGTATCTCGTCACAGCCAGCGGACGGAGCTAAGCAAATGAAAGCAAATTTGAAAGTATTCAACCTTTCTGCGGAAATACGAATAATGAATCATCTTGAACAGTTTGATGTGCGTGTGCACAGCATCAAAAACTATTTCAGATTATATTTTCTGTAAAATGAATTACCTTTCTAGTATACTCGTATAAATGTACGTTGTTTGCAAAGAAAACATATTCAATATTAAATGGAAATGACAGCTTGAGTAAATAAGGAAAATCAATCCAAGCATTCAATATAATTGATTAAAATATTCAGAAAATAATCAAAAATATATCTTGCTTTAAATTGTGAGAGTTTTTGTTGTTTAGAAACTTTAGCCTTCAAGCTGTTACCGTTTGAGCTCCCTTTTGGCATTCGCCAGTGAATCGGTCAGAACAATGAGTTAAGTAAATATCAGGTTAGATATGTATACTTCATTGTATTATGCGATTTTATATATTCAGATGAACTAGATCAATCTTTTTATTAATATTACAATGCCAATTTAATTTGGAAGATTACATCTCATATGAATATTCGTTTACCTATTGCAGTTATTAAGTTTAATACGTATTTTTTACTTAAAATCTAATTCCATTACGTTTTTGGAAACAGCTTACCACAATATTTGTGCAATGTAATTTCGAAATCCATTTTCGCAAAACAAAAAACTTATGCCAAAATTGCCTTCAAATACTTTTGCATTTGCCCATAAATGTACACTACATTTCATTTGAGCACAGTCCTTTATGTGCATGTACGAGAGCGCGACCGTGCGCTTAACCCACACAAATAGTTGGCTAATTTTGCCATATAAATGGAAAGAAAATACGCGACAGCCGCACTGCCAACAGTTGTCGTTTCTGCTTCTCCACACAATCACATTCGCAAACTCGTACATATAAAAGGAAGAAAAATTATGCCGAAAAATAAATTGAATTTATCAACCGTTGACGTTGGACTCAACTCACGATAAATCCTGTATGGAAAAAAAAAAAGTTTTTCATGTAATTTCCGATGAGCTTATGGCATCGTCACACCCAACTTCAACATCACGAGTGCATATTGAATAAAGCAATGCAGCAGCAAAGGCAAGCAGCTTTCATATTACGTATACGTAGATACTTAAGAAATATCATTTGTTACATATGGATGTGCTTCTAAAATTAACTAAATACTAAGAGCTATACTAGTAGAGAATATTAAATGCTCGACAATTTCATAGAGCTACCCAATTATTAAAATGAAGGCGATCTTAAGTAGAAGCTATTTGAATCATATTTGTAATAATTATCATAATATAAAGCTCTCAGATACATATGATACAAACATATAATTTCGCCAGCTGTTGGCGTACTTGAAATATATAACATACGCACACATTCGCATTTATTTGTTGCCTCGTTATATCAAAGAAAATAAACAATACAATTCAGGCTCACATTCGAGTAAATGTTGCCCTTGAGGAGCAGTTCTGCTTTAGCGGGCACAACGCCAAATTTATTTGTGTGTGAGTGTGTATCAAACTGATGACAATCAAATATACAAATTCAATTACAAATGTGGACACACACTCGCACTTGCACTCACACTCACGCCCAGCAAGTCATACAAATATCCAAGGCAAATAACATAGTGAGTCGAAGACCAAGCCCGAGTTCCAGACAACAAGACTGTGCAAATATTTTGCCAGCGACAGAAACAAAGACATACTACTATCACAAGCCATCAATGTGTCTGTGTAAGTGTGTGTATGTGTGCCCAAATTGAATTTGATTTATTGAAATTTGATATTTTCCGTGATACGAGCACTGCAAATAAAGCAAACATGAGCAGGGACAGGACAAGAGCCTGACGGACATAAGGAACAATCAGCATTGTCAGCGGGCAGAGGGTGAAGCCGAGGATAGTGGTTACAACTAAAGAGAAAGTCAGTAGCAAGCGGGACAGAGCACTTGGCACACATTTACCAAATTGTCATTTGTCTAACACAAAGCTCAGAAGAAAAGAAGTGTCAGAAAAATGTCAATACTGACCTGGAAAATAGTTAAACCTATTGACGTATGAAATGACAATTGGGAAATCCTAACATCTATATTTAAACCAAAATGTTTAAATTAAATCTGTACTGTCAATAAGTATAAGACAAATAAATAAGTAATACAATTTTATATTAATGTAAATAAAATGATTTATTTATGCAAGTCAATTTCAATACTTTAGGCTTCGTAGCTTAATACATAGACATGGACCTATGCCCAGTTGAGTCAAACGTCAGACAATAATAATTATTTAAGTTAATAATATACGAGTATATGTATTCATTAGAGGTCAAACAAATACAGATAGGAAATCGAAACGTTAGCAGACGAAAGTCAGTCGGAAGTGAGATAGAATGGTCTGCAACATGATGGCCAAGGGGGGTAATTGAGCGTGCTCTGAGACGTAAGTTAAGTTGACCCAGTTGGCGATGCGTTTGGCACGTAGAAGCTAAGGATATAGTCAAAGCCCTGCGTTCAAGTTGGCCAAATCAAATCGAATCAAGCAAATAAATTCGCTTACTGTTAGCCTGACAGCGAAAGACAGAGAACGCATAAAAGCGAGAGTGAGAGAGTGAAAGAGCGAGAGAGGGAAAAAGAGAGAAGGAAATAGAAGAGCAGGATTTGAGACAAACATGTGACGCCAGGCTGGCACTGACTGCACTCAAGCACAGCAGCTACAATATTTATTACTTTTGATTATGTTGAAAGTCAACTTTATCAATTTTACAGCAGTTAGCCAATAAACCACAACAGACAACGGACGGCAGGCAGACAGACAGACAGAAAGACAGAGAGACAGAAAGTGGGCTGGATAATTGGGTATTGGTCGAGCAACCGCAAGACACAACAAACATAAACAGGATGTTGTAGAATGAGGTGTATGCTGCATATAAATCCTAAATGGACAATGAATGTCAAGCGAAATAAATTAGAAATGACAATAAATGAGCAAGTGTCAGAGTCATTGGGGAATGGGGCATGAGGCATGCGGTATGAGGCATGTGCCACATAGCTGGAGGGGGAGGGTCAGTTCGGGCATCGACATTCAGTTCGATTTGGTTCACCGTTATGCTGACAGGCAACGACAAGACAAACAGACAACGTGTCACTTTAATTGGCAGTCAAGAAGTCAGATGAGCGATGGCTGCATAACATAACAACAGCAACCGCAACAACAGCAACAACAACAACATCAACAACAGCAAAATCGTCAACAATAACTGTAACAGAATAACAACAACAAACAAGAACAACAAGAACATTCCATGATGCAATTGCATCAGGACTTGCAGCCACCTGACAATGTTCTCTTAGGAACGACTGGACAATTGGTCGAACGAACAAACAGACAGGCGGACAGTTGGACAGCCAGAGATGGGGTAGCAACAATGCTGCTGAACTAATGCATATTTGTTGCATGCATGTCGAGGTTTTTGTTACTTTTGCTTCATAATTTATGCAATGATTTTTTGCTCTTACTTGCCTCATGGGTTAAAACAACACAAAGCACAAGCGACGCAATCATCTCAGTGCACAGTGCTCAGATATGTATTCTGCAATGTGTGTAAGTAAAATACTTAAAAGTTCAATGTGTAATTACTTTTATGACATAGCCTAAGATTTAATACACGTATCTATATTTTCTACTGTTTTCTTCCAAATCAAATGCATTGTAGACCACTGTGAATGCAATCAAAATGCATTCATTGCCTCTTGCAACCCTCACACTTTTGTATTTTTTGGCTCAAAAATGGCAGGAAAACAACACTCACAGCCAAACGCGTGCACACTCACAAATACACATACACACGCACACACTTACACTACACACAAATGTAGAGTTACTAAGCCAAAACACGTGTTGGCATACGCATGTTGGATGCTGCTCTGGTCACACTGCCTATGGCTGTTTAGATGCTTATTAGGCATTGGCCTAGACAAACGTTGGCCAATGCTAATGCTTTTGGCCATGGGCTTCACACATAGTCGTAGCACACAATTGTGCTTTCCAGTAAAATGTTTTCAATCTCAGAAACTTATTTCATCCGATGCTTACAGTGCCATCTAGAAATTAGTCGCTTTTGTTAGCCAATTCATTTGTCATAGCCTTACATGTGACACTGTCCCTGTTCCCTCAAAATTTGGTAAGTTTTGATACCTTTTATGTTGTAATTTTTGCAGTTGATACTGTTCAAGGACTGCAGCGAAAGCATTAACTACGCTGTCAACCAAATATAATATTAAATTTATTGGATCAATTTAAAAAATAAAAAAATTATTAGTAATAGCTCTTAAATTTAATTCAACTTTTAAGTTCTAGCATCAAAGATCAGACACCATTTGGTTCAGCTGATTGAGGGTTGAAGAACGTATAAAAATTCAATTTATCATCTTTGTTGCTTATTGTTTTTATTGCAATATAGTTATTGTTGCGTTGTGCTATTATTGAGCTTTCAGCTCCAGCAATAAATTTTGTATCTCTTGTTAACTAATTTTCTTGTCATTGACAAGTATTAATATCCCTATTCTCAGGTATATTTATTTAAGCTTTGACACTTTTGTGTTTACTTGATCAAAATTGATACTGTTCATGCAACAAAGTGCATTTAAGGTTCTTAAAATCTAATTTTATAGTTTGCCAGTCACTATCTTTTATAAATATTATTGACTTTATGTCACAGCAGAATAGTGAGAATTTATATGAATTTATTGTAACATCTTCACATATAATATCGATGACAGATAACTAGTTAAATTGTAGCAATTTTATTATTATTTATTTCTCAGTTGCACAACTGTGACGGATGAAAATCAAAGCAATTACGTTAAGCTACCATAAATAATTGTGTTGGTCCAATATCAAAGGCCAAATACCTGCATGTGCCAGGGCTGACATGACCACGCCCACTCATCGGACATGGGAAGTTGGCCCTTGGTGCTGGCCATATGCAATCGTGCAATATTTGGTGGCTGCTCGGTCACTTTATGACTGCACTGGGACCAATAATTTATGAATGAATTCATGAATGTCGAAGCTGGCTCTCGGCCCCGCCCCCGGATTTGTTTGAGTAGCTCCTTTTGCTTGTCTTGCGTGAAGCTCGACGAGTTGCAAATCGAAAACGTCAGCTTACATAACCTTATAGTATAGGAAGATGGTGAGTGCTGGGCATAAGCCTGAGGGACTGACAGTTGATGCTTACGAAAATTTTGTTTTTGATTATTTGGATGTTCATTAATTTGCAGGTCTCTCGTGTGTACTACAAGTTGCGAGTGTGTGTGGATGAACTGTGGTGGTAATGGGTCTGGACTCACTAGGAGTACCGGTTGATGACTTGACCGCAGAGGCTGCCATGACCGTGTCCACTTTGCATAGCGCAATCAACCCAAAGAGGTGCGAATTTGCTAAATTAGTAAAATAAATTAGATATGTATGGCAAATGAGCTGCAGATGACCGCAAACACACTGACAGCTTGAACTGCTGCCCCAAAATGGCAAAATGGCAGCATTCGTTGCTTCCTCCAGGGACAGACACCTAATTACAAAGCTTAAGTTATTATTAGTTTTGAAATTCATAGGCATGTGCATTCGTGTGTGTGTTTGAGCTATGAATTTTAATGAATTAATAAAATGAGCTTCACACCTGCACATATACATACAATTAGTTTTCGGCCATAATTCAAATATTAATTTAAGCATTTTGATACAATTAATGTTTCAAATTTTGCTTATTATGCCCCAGGTTAAATGTAATTATTGCTGTTTACACGTCGCAAGAGTTGTCTAAGTATGACTGAAATATGACCAGAAATTTGAATACATTTTCTAATAAAAATATTTTTTTAAATTTACCGACAAAAACCGATAAAAACTAAATAAAAAATTTAAAATTTACAAAAATTACACTAATAGAATACTCGATGTGATATCGAATGTTAACTAAATATTTTTCTTAGTTGAAAACGAAGACTTTGTTAGCTGGCTTACTTTTATTATTTTATTGAAAGTGTTTATGCTTAAACGCTAAATTATCGTAACTGGTACGTACGAAAATTCCAAATTTGCGCATTGTTCCAGTTATAGTTTGCATTTTTATATGCTTGACAAATCCAATTCAGTTCAGTTCAAAGCTTGTGTTTAACATGAGAATAGCATGTCATTGCATCAGTATCCAGTGAATGCATCCCAATAGCATCGATTCCATCTTCAATGGCTGCCAACTGGCATAAGGCTGCTCAATGAGTGTCAAATCCCGCTAAAAGCGCAAACACATACTTTGCGAATCGATGCCACATGACGTCCCAAAATGTGCAGCCAAAAAAGCCAAATTTATATATACATTTCAATGTATGTAGATACATACGAGTATGTACGAGTATCTGTGTACATGCCACTTGTATTGAGATACATTTGTGTGCTGGCTTGCGCTTGACTGAATTGGTTTCGTCATCGGCAACGTAACGTATACGCAATGTGCCATACTCTCCTGTAGAAAACCGTAAAATAAATCGCACGGCAAGGCGCACCATAATTTTGGTGCATAGAATGCTGCCGCTCGTCGACTGGGACTCCAGCTCAGGGTGTGGCATGTGCCACATCCCGTACATGCTCATCGGTAAATTATGCGTGGCTTTTAGCTGCTGCTGTTGCTCTTTCTCATGCTGCTTGGCTGCTGCTGCCGCTTCTGATATTTATTTGCTTTGATGCCATCAGCGAGAGCTGATTCTTTACTTGCAGCTGCACAAATGCAAAAATATATTTATTTAAATAGCGTTGCATGCAGCCTGTTTGCAAATGCTTTGCCATTTCAGCATGCCAAACAGACACATGTTAGCGGCACGTATGCGCCCCAGCGCTCAATCATATTGCCCCGGCAACATGCTGCCAATGCAGACACATTGAAGCTCAAAAAATATGTAAAGAAACAAATAAAAATTATGACAGCCAAGTGAAATGCAAATATTGGAGGAAGACAAGTTGGGAACGATAACTTACAAAATATTTGTACTCTAAAAATATTTTATAATCTGATTTTAAAGTAGCGAATTAAATTAAGTGATATTTCATAGAGCTGTTTAAGCCAGCTTTACCACTCAACGAGTCGAATTTATATATAAATATTTATTTATAGATTGAATCTGGGATAAATCCTGACATAAAGTTAATTACAAACTTGCTGAGAAAGTTATGAAGCCCGGAAAAAGATTTTCATAAAATATAGCTGGTCGTAAGCATTATTGCAAACATCATCGATAACAGAATCGATTACATTTACCACTTACTGCCCAGTGTCTGTCACACACACAATTTTTGTAGAATTTTTGTAATATTTGCAAGTATGTTGGAGCATTGCTGTCGCACAAAATGATAGACAAACAGGCGATGTGCTGACAAAGGATGTTCGCTCTGGACACGGACACGGACACGGACACGGACATGGACAAGGACATGTGGACGTGTGTAGAACAACTCGTTACTGTCAGCAGCTGCCAATGTAAACACAAGTGGCCAGCCGCAAAAGGAAAGCCAGTCCAGTAAATAGCTCAAAAGAAAATGACGGAAAAAGTGCTGTGAAAAGCGCAGCTTGCTGTAGGCGGGTCGAAGGGTCGGCGGGCAATGTTCAAAAGGCATTGCCGGCGATTGGCGCGGAAATCAATTGTTGTTTTGACAGCGACACGGAAATTGGTTTAATGAAGCAAAAATATATATAAGGCGAACTGACAAAGCTAACAAGCCAAAGGATGGCCAAGGCAACAACTAATTAGAGTGACGTCGAGAGATGGACGACGCCACCATCAATGCTGCTCCTCTTTCTTCTGCAGTCACTGCCTCCTTCATTCTCGCTGGATGCTGATGATCAAAAGGCTGTTTGATTTATGATGGCAAGCATAAAAATTAGCTGGCCGAGTACCGTAAGCGGGAAGAGAAATGTGGAGAAAAACTTTAACGTAAATGTGAAAGCTATGCGCAGAAAACGGTGAAACTCATTTTAAATGCCGGCAGAAAGCTTTTATAGAACCAGGTAAAAAGATAAAAGTATTTGTGCCAGAAAACAGTTTCTGCGAATTATTGAAAATTATATCTAATGAACAGTATTACGCAAGTCATAAATGAAATTTGATAATGGAGTGAAAGTTAAGCAAATTAAATTAGCTATAAAATCGTTGAAAATAATATGTAGATGAATTTGTTGATGCAAAGTTTTTTGGAACATCATTCTTGGGGACAAAGTTGCAAATGGCAAATGGAAAAGTGTGCTAAGTGCAATGACGCCCAAAACTGTGTTCATTACTTAAACTAATTACATTTTAAATTAACATTACTATGCTTGGCCAGTTAGACTGCGTCAAAGGTAGTAAAATGCCACATAAAAGACCTGCAAATGACGGCGGGGAAGTGAAGGTTAGTGGGAGGAGTAGGAAGGAAGTCACAATATCGTATGTATGCAGGACACGCAGCGGAAAATGTTCGTGGCAACGGGAGCGAATTTTAGTCAAGCGGCGACAGTCGAAATGTATTGAAGTCATTACGAATATGGCCACAAGACGAGGGTTAACGGCAGCACCAACCAGCCATTCATTCCGCCCAACCATTCAGTGGGGTAATGACAGAAATTATGTAATAAAAAGTTACAATTTACGATTGCTACTGCAGGTATGCAAGGTGTAGGGTGTAGTTAGCCACGTGACCCAAAGTGAGAAAGACAAAGTCAGAGTCAGAATCAAAGGCTGATACAAAAGCCGCAGTAGCTACAGGTACAAAGCAAGGGGACAAGGGAAGAGGATAAGGCAGGTGCAAGCAGGAGGGTGGCAACGTACAATGAACCGTCATAGATAAAAGACATAACAATGAAGCCAAGGCAGACGTGCGAGCCAGGTTGCTTGCTTGGATGGCAGGAACAGACAAGACACCACGAACATTTGCACCTGCCCGGCAAAATAAGTTATAAAACTAAGACAAAGGCAAATGGCAACAAAAAAATCAAGAAGAGACAAGAAAGGCAAAAGGAAAGCCAAAGACAAAAAAAATAACAAAATGGCAATAAATTCAAAACTAAAACAAGGCTCAAACCAAAAGAGACAGAGCCAAAGGCAAACTCACTAGCAGTCCAAGTGGTTGGCGGCGCAGTGAAGCGTATAAGTGGCACGACCAGACCATATGATAAACACAGTCGCAGCTCGAATTGGAGTCGAGTCGAGAATGGCAGCAGTTGGGTTGCCGCTTGCCACTCGTACTCGTGATAAAGGTATCATGCCAGGAGAAAGTTGCAGCGGACGAACGAGTACACACACAATGAGTTGTCCCTCGTTTCGATGTGGGTGGAATCCATAGTGCTGTTTTTGGTGGTGGTGTTGGTGGTGCTGGTGGTGCTGTCTGCGCGCTGTGGGGACTGTTTGTGTCTGCGAGGGCGAAACGTGATTGCAAATTGTAACCGCCAATGGGCCGTAAATTGAAACGTGACTAAGGCAGATAATAAAATGCATAAAATCAGAGTACTGACGGTCTAAACATGAGCGCAGACACGTGAAAAAAGGGGAACGAGTGGTTGCTTTGTACTCTATATTGTTGTTATTGTACTTTGTTCGTTTGCTTTTGTGCCAGCTTGTCTGGAATTTGTCATTTAACGGATGTGAGCTGACAGAGCATTGCTCTAAAATATATTCATATGGCAATTCCACAGATATGGAACATGCAACAAATTTGACAAAGCTTTATAACCCACAGGAAATGATAAGCCAGTCAGCAGCACATAAAGGAAATGTTGATTATCACCTCTAATCTGCATTCCGTTGCCGAATCAGTTTCACAAAGCTATATATAAAAAAGTATCATCTGAAATAAAGGTAAAAATGTTAGTAAAATATTTGGGGACTTCATCAAAAATACTTATTTACATTAATCTCGCACATTTAAAAAAATAAAAATTAAAATTGTGTGAAATAAATTTAGCATACGAAACCGCAGCTGTATAAACAAGTTTTTAATAACTTGGAGTAAAACCGATTGTAAATGAGGATTTTTAGAATTTATGTTAGTCATCATTAAACATGAATTAGAGATGTCTTATTTTCTGTTACAGCAAATGAGCAGAGAGCAGAAAGTTTTAATTAATTCCATAAAAAAATGCACAACCCGCAGGCAAACAAAGTAACATCAGACAGTTTGGACGAAAGAGTGAGAGATGCAAACAAAATGAGGGACCAAAAAAAATATAAAAAACCTACTGGATTATTGGCAGTTACGGAAAGTTCTTTGAATTGTGGCCATGTGTAAGGACAGAGGTTTGCTGGATGAGGTTTGAATTGGATGGGTACCGGGTGCACAAAGTTGCCGTTTTCGTTGTCGTTGTCAAAGTCGTTGTCATGCTAAATACTGCGGCATATTTAAACAGCAAAAACAACGGACAGCAAGCAAATGTAAGCAAAAAGTTGCAAAGCATACAGAGGCAAAGTACAGAAATGAAACGAAGAGAAAAAGGAATCGAGAGTAAGCCAAATGAATTGGCAAAGTACAAAAGGAGTTCTCCTTGCCTCAAGGGCCTAACAAAAGGACACTGCAGCCTGCGGTGGGCGACATTAAAATGTTAATGCCAGCAAATGCCAATAACAAGCAGATACTTAGTGCAACATTTTCGGGCTTTCAACGAATTTACATTGGGATGGGTTGCGGTGATCGGTTCGGATGGGTTCGATTGCCCGCAGCAATTTTCAAATTATTTGAAAATTTATAGCTACTATACTGGTAAGTTGTATGATGCTAACATATGCCGAAGCCTTCAGTAATTATCACTTAAAAGCAGAATGTTAAAATTTGTTTCATTTTACATTTTATTTATTTTTGCCAGCTCTAGGACTTAATTTTTGCTGCTTTCCTAAATAATTATATTTTTTTAATATTGGGACGCTAATTTAATTACATTATCGCAAAATGAAATTTTGGCTTTGTTCATATCCAGTGAATTATTTTTGAGCAGATTATAAAGGATTTTTGTTTGCGGCTTAAATTAATTAAAAAGTAGAGTGGGTTCGAAATCTGTTAAGAGTCCTCCAACATCAAAGATATGTATGATCACATTTAGAAGTATTATTAAGATAAAATTTAAATACGACTAAAAAGATCAAAAGATATTCTAAGGTGATCTGAAGTCCGAAATTCTATGCCTGAAATTGCCTTATGTGTCTACAGAGTTTAGAATTTGTCTTCGCTTAGAACTGGCGTTTCAGGGTTTCTTTATAGATTACTCACCCTCACAAAAGCGTCTTTGCCACAACAGTTTGTAGTCAACAAAATGCTGCAGTAAGCGGTTACTTGGTTACACGCCAAGCCGGAAACGCAAATTTGAACGAAATTAAAAGCTTAGTTCCAGGCGCAAATAACAACTACGAATACAATGGCTACGCAAGTGTGAGTCGGCGGAACAATGAAACCCACACAGATGGAGTAAGAGAGCAACAACAACAAAGTCAGGAACTAAGACGTTGGCAAAAACAGAATTGAAGATGGCGCACAGCGAAGCGTACAAAACAAATAAAGTAAATAAAAAACTTTATAAACATTTTAAGTGCAGTTGGCGCTCTCAACAGCGACGACAATGGTATATACCATGGAAATGGGTGCAATGAAATTGAAATCGCACATAGACAAATGCAATCAAAGTTACGCGGAAATCGGAAGCAGTCTAACAAAGCAAAACGGATGCGGAAATGCCAACTGCTGCGCGCGTGTCTAACTTGAGTCTTAGCAAACGCAGTCTGGTGAAAGTAAAATCCCCCTGGGGTCTGTTAATTGCCAATTTCAAATGCCATTTACTAATTGCAAATGCCAAAAGTCAGTTACGTTTGCCGCATTCAAATCAACACAAATTATATTAAAATTTCACCACAAAATTTCATATTTGTCAAACACAAACTTGTAAAGAGGGAGACTGAGAGTACGAGTATTTTTCAAAATGCAAACTATTTACTGCCTAGTTATTTACCAAATGTAAAAGGCAAACAAACAAGCATAAAGCCCCAGCATGAACTCACTTGACATTACGTATACGTAACGTCGACCGCCTGTGCACTTGAATCTGTGCACATTTTCCTTTTACTCTCTTGTCACAGTCACTTAACCTTTAAGAAAATCAAATGCCAAGCAAGTAATTTACTCGAAAATCGTGGTAAGGGGTGTTTGACATGAAAATGTGGGTACCATTCCCCCTATCCCCTTCTTCAGCTTTTAACCGAACTTTGCCTTGGGTGTGACAAATATTTTACGCAATTCTCGAGCCTGAAAAGCGACCTCACAGTCAGCCATTCACTTTTCCTCTGTCTTAAATTAAAATTAAATGTTAAAATATTTGCTCTCGATGAGCAGCACCGTATCAATGCGGCACCGGCTATATCAAAGTGTTGAATAGGGCTTTCAGCGGATACATCGATTGAAACAAACGCTGTCAGGGGGAACTACTAATGAAAGCCAAGGGCAGGCCATCTCCATTCCATCCACTTTACTCGACATTTAACCGATGATTGGATCACAGCGGGCCCTAGGCTCATCGTCCCCAAGAGGCACGGCACATATTGAGCACTGAAAGAGCAGAAAAAATCTAAATGAAGCTTCTAGAATATACATATTGAATTTTGGATACCCTACGAAAAAGAGATTATTATCTTTGATGTATTAATCAAATAAGAGTAGTTCACGTTATAGAAAGTATTTGACCTAGCTGATTTAAGTGCAAAATTAAAATTTAGTTTAATTTAAAAATTTTTATATTTATTTACTTGCATCTAAATATGGTTCGAATTTAAAAAAGATATAATTTGGTGTTAGAACCTAAACTATTTGGAAAATAGAGTCAGATATAATGCTTGAATGTTGGTGGAAAGATAGCAGATATGTTTTAAATATAGGCTCTTAGAAACGGATTCATCCCAAAATGTGAGAGTCTACGAAAATGTTTGCGTACAAACCTCATGATAAATGTGTTATTCACTTTCACAGAAAGTGAAAGGCAGTGGCAAATGAGTGTGAAAAATCGCCATTAAAATGGACACCCCTCTCAAGCGGTGGCTGGGGTAACATATTCAATAGCTTTTCAAAAGCATGCTTAACAAATGGTAACAACACCAACAACAGCGTCAATAGCAAAGAGCAGGCAGCATGAAAAAAAGGCTCGAGCAGCAATCACAAACACATTCACACACACGCACACACACACACATGCGCACATTGACACACACTCACAGTTATTTGCATGTCAAGTCGACAGAAGCTGTCCGTGCCAGCACTCCGTTGCCCGCCAGCATTAAAAACGACCATGAATAAATTTTAACATCGCCTGTGTGTTAAAGTATTTAATGCTTAAAGGCTCAGGGCTGAGCGACCAGCCGAATGCCTTAAGCCCTGCCACATGCCACATGCCGCATGCAACATGCTTGGCAGCAAGATTGTAAGCGTAAGCGTTACGCACATGTGACTCAAATAAATGCTTGAAGTGGATGAGCGACTCTTTCACTGACTCCGTCTACTCGTTTGGCCAGCATTGTCAGCGAGTCTCTTTCGCACAGTTTGCTCTCTTACTCTCTCTATTATAATCTCTGTCTCGTTCCCTCTCAGTGATTAAGCACATAATTGGATTCATTCCAGCGGATAGCCGCTTACAAGCAACATCAACACATGTAGCGGTTCTGGGTGCAAGCAACTTGAAAAGTTTCTTTCTTATTTGACAGAATATTTTAAGAAGTCGCCGCAAGGATTTGTGGTGCTTAGCGTTAATTGCCTTGTGGTTGTCAACAACCAAAGTATAAGATGTAGAAGAAGAAGAAGCAGCAGCAAATTAGGGTATCAAAGGTACGAGTAATTCTCTAAAATAAACACTTTCAGACCGAAGCTGAAACACTTTCTGATATATTGACTAATGAGGAAATATCTTAAATATTTAAGTTTACGATGGAGATACATCTATTTAAAAATGTAGCAATATTTTTCTAATACTCTCTGATATACAACATATATGATAGATTAGTTGATAAACTTAAAGTTGATTAACGTTCGACAAAAGCTTATTTTTATGACTCTCTCTTACTAGTATGGTACATCATGCTATTATGATACTCTTTTGCAAAATTAGTCTAACCATTGTTTTTCAACAGATCCGTATATGTCACCAACAGTGGTCAACTATTCCTCTTCGGGAAATGTTGTCATCGTACACCTCTGAACCAGATTTGAGTGGTCTGTTGCAAAGCCGGTCTGGGGCAGCTGTGAGGATTTGTTAGGCTTAACTAAATTCCTGATTGCGTGAAATATGAGGCGTCGTTCAGCAGCTGTCGCTGGGTATAATCGGCTATAATAAATGCGAGTAGGTTGACTTATTTTATAATGCTGACTGAATGCATTATAAATAATTCAATTCAGTTAATACAAAATCAATTTTTATAAATTCAAATGGGACCTGATACTGCTCCTGCCCATATGCGAGATATAAAAAATCATGATATGATTATAATAAACTCGATGTGTAGGTATGTGTGAATCTGTACATGCGAGTGTGTTTGCCTGTGTGTGTGTATTTGTGTGTGGGTGAGTACATTATACAATAAACATCATCATTAAATATAATTGCATGTTACAGTTACACAGTGCGTTAAAAGCTGCTGCCAGTTGGGGGCGTTGTGCGGTTATGCCCCACTTTGAGGCTGCCGGGGCGTGGCAGCGGCAGAACGGTTTTGCGAAAAACCGCGTTTGTTATGCAAACGCTCATTAAAATGTTTGCCGCCACGTTGCGCATACGCATAGTTGGCCAAAGCCATATGAAAGCCGTTTACTGGCGCGGCATTTACACTCAGTGACCTCCATGTGCCCGGACCCTTTATCGATGGCATTCGCTTTTAACATCTCAAAGTGTGTGACATTGACCATGTTTTTGATTTTGCATTGCTTTTGTTGCAATGAAATTTAAATTTAAATTAAATTTATTTATTTGACACGAAAGCTCATCTTTATCAATGCGAAAAGTATAAATACAGAGTTTAAATATACACTTTTGTTTTCCTTGATATATCGCAAAGTTTGCCACGTGACCTTCACCTGTTTTGTCATCACCGTTTTAAGTTCTTATAACGAAATATATGAACATACCTTTTTTACAAGAGTTGCGTGTCTTCTCATGTAGTAGTTGCTGTGTATCCTTTGGCGTAGAAAAGAGTTCAGTTGAGTTTGGTTGAGATGTTATATTCCTGCGACATGCTGAATATTTCAAGAATTTCTTAATTGTTAAAACAAGCGCTTACACACAAAAACACACACAACTAGCAGGGTCAGCAATTGTTTTTGTTGCTTCTACTTTTGCCATTTCAGTGGGTCGTCATTTAATAATTCAAGTTTGTTGCTGTTGCTATTGTAAGAAAACGTTTGACGGTTGTGTATGTGTGAGTATGTTTTCATTTTTACTTTTAAAAAACAATTTTCCAACAAACGACAATGGGAATGACGGCCAAGTTGGTCCAGTGTACATCTCGTGGCTGGCAGAAGCCCTGTCCAGTTGGCTATAGCACGGACACAGCATATGCCACAAAGTGGCCAACAACAAAAAAGCAGAAAGAAATCAGAAAAGAAAAGCGAACCAGTAGATGAAGCATAAGCAACAGAACGCAGCGCGAAAAACAACCCAAAAATATAATAAAAATAAATTGGACAATAAAATACAACAATTTATGGCGTACAACAATCCTTTTTGGTGGCACTTTACGGCGAACAGGGACTGCGTCTAGGTCCGACTTTGGGTGCCCGGGACTGTCACAGTGTCGCAATGTTGGGGGCTAGGTCATCTGGCGAGTTGGACACCAAAAGTCGAACGTGGAGGGACCAGGGACATGTCGGATAAGGCGGTAGCATTGCTTGCGGCAAAGGCGGTGCAAACGGGACACCAGTGGGCGTGGCATGACCAACAAATCGTCATTGGAAACTAAACGAAAATGTTTAGTATTTGTGCTTTTATTTTATTGCATTTCTTTTTTTCTGTTACCGCCGAAATTTTGGCTGCCTCCCTCATGCTCTTTTTATTTCGGTGCTCGTCAGGGTTGTGAAACGGGTTTTAGAAATGGTATTGAATCAAAACAAAATACCAACTAATATTTTTAATAAATTATTATACAAAAAATAAAATATTGGCTCAATTAAGTTAGAAAGATTTTAGGTTTTATTCTTATCTAGCTAAACGCAATTAAAGTAAAAAAAAACAAATATGACAATAGTAAATATCAATGAAATAAGTTACCTAAATTGAATAAAATAAATAATCTAGTTAGCTTATACCTTATTTTAAATTTTTATTTACATATAGATAAATACAATTGCTATAATTGTTGTTAAAATTATTTTATATAAAAATTTAACTACATTTAAATTGTTTTAACTTTTTAGCATAGTGCCATATTTATGAATTATCTTCCTTTGTTAATAAAAAGGTACTTTGATGCTCGAGGATTCTTGTAAGCTGTTTTGAACGACCTCAGTCTTCCAGAGTCCCCGATTTCTGTTAGTTTTGTGCTTGGCTTTAGTTTCGCTTTGATACAATTGTGCTTTTTATTGCTTTTGGCTAAATGATGGCCTCTCCCCGAGTGCTGGCAACAAATGCTTAACAAAAGTTGTTGCCAGATCCAGTTTAATTTCAGCTGCCAGCAAAATGATTTAGGAAAGACGCACAGATCAGGCAAACCAATTGCTGGCTCTGTCAAGGATATTGCTTCATATTAAAACTTTATTTTATTTAATTGAAATTTTATGTAAAACATACATTTCATTTGATGCATAGTTCTTTTCTTTTTTGTTCTACTCTTGTGTCGCTCGTGGCACCACACAAAAATGCGAAATGCCAAATATTTGCAAGTTTTATGAGCGTTTGAATTATATGGTTTTGGGGCATAGAAAAACAGCGGAATGGGTGATGTGGAGTATGGATAACAAATCTATGGTAAAGGGTAACGGGCAGAGCTGCTTGACCTTTGCACAAAATGAGATAAATTTCATGATTTTTCAATGCCTGAACTTTTAGCCACATAGCCACAGTCCACACATAAATTACACGGCAAGAGGTCCGCGGGCGATATCAGACGCTTTTTTATTGCAACCGAACTAGACTGGACTTTTTATCTTTATCTGGGCGAATAAAATGAAATGAAATAAAATGCTTGGTTTTTTCCAAAATGCATGCAGATAAGCACAACGTTGTTGCTGAATCGATTTATATATATATACCCTGTAATCAACGTGTAAATAGGTATATTCATGCGAGTTGTAGTAACACGACCTTATGCTTCAACATTTTCTTCTTACAGGATATTTCTTAGTGTAGCAGCAGGCTAATGTCGTAGAGATTTGCAGTCAAACTGATATTTTGCTTTGTTTTTAACAAATTGACAAGTGAACTCTGCTCACAGATCTGAGCTAACAGGATGGGACAGAGCGACAGACAGGCAAAAGAGTCGGAAAGTAAAAGCGCCAGCTGCAGGATGTGTATGTGCCATTGAAGTGTTTGGTGAGTGTGTGTTTCGAGTGCAATCCGCACGGCCAACAACAACGACAACAACAACCACGACAACAACAGCTACATCAACAGAAAAAACAATGTTATGGAGAATGAATTGAAGTTTCAGGAAGTAATTCAGTGATGATGGGTCTTGAGAAGTCTTCCTTATGCAAACTGACAACGACAACAAGCTTAACAAGAAGAAAATGTGATACCCTTGCAGAGCCCTGTATTCAATATTCGACAGATAATTTCTATGACAGCTACACAATATTATAGTTTTCCGATTTTAACCACCAGACTCTAGCAAATTTACAAACTGCGAGGTGTTTGTTACAGTATTTATAGGTGTCTTTAGACTTGCCAGAAAATAAAGAAAAATAACTGGGTCCAATGTAAGTCGGATAAAAGCACGCCCTTCATTTAATTTAGTCAATCAATAAACTTACCATCAAAAGCCAACTGCCATACTCAAAAAATTATTGTTTAATTTTTTTTTTGTATTTTTGTCTTTATTTCATTTTTTATTTTTCTCTCTGGCCATTTATGACATTTTCTCGTAATACACTTATGAATTTTCATTTATATCTTTTTTTTTTTGGTTATTATCCACAACGTTTTATGTTAAGTTTACTTTATGCCTGATACATAATCGTACAATGTTTGCTCTTTATCCATACAAATATTTACAAGTTATTACGCTGCTTCACTCCTATTTTAAATCATTTGGCTTTTTTAGAGTTCAGCTGTAATCATACATATATACTATTTAAATTTATGTTTATTATTATTTTATTCTTTTTTGAATTTTCTATAGGAGTACATTTTGTTTTATTAAATGTTACAATTATTTTTAGTAATATGATTTAATCAATAAATTTATTTTCCTTATGTGGCAAATTTTACAACTGCTTCAGCTTGGCTTCTGCTTTGCTGCAAATTCAGTAAAAATTACTTTAGATATTTGTGATTTTTATTTTGTTTTTATAGTTAACTATTTAGTTTTAATTTTGTTCAGTAATTATGTTGTGTTGTTGTTATGTAAACTTTTTTAGCTTTTAAATTATCGTAATTTATAATAATATTTTTAATATAATTTTTGATCACATGTGTTTTTTTGTCTCTCTTTTTATTTGTGTTTTAACTTCACCTTGTTTTACTCCTTTCAAGCTGTAAATATGTTTAGGTTTTCTCAAATTATGTTTGTTTATCTTTAAAAGAAAATAGTTTATAGGGGAACTTAAAGGAGGATATAAAAATGTCTTGTTCCTAACAATCAAAACAAGCATTGATTAAATTTTTAAAAACAATTTCTGGGAGTTTCAAAACGTAAGAAAAAGTCGGAACAATTAGCTTCGCAGTACCGAAGATCAATATATCCTTGCAGATTGTAGCCGTAGCAACTCTATGATATTGTAGTCCGATCCACCATTTGAGGCCCTCTGCAAGAGTATGAATATAGGAGTATATGTGTATGTATGTATATGCGAATGGGTATTTTTTTATGAATATGTTCGGTTCCATTCATGAATCTGTCATAAACATTTAAAATTTGATATTTTTATTATGGTTCAGCTTCTGTGTTTATTAGTATTTGTTTATCAATCATTTTTATTATGGTTTTTAATTGGTTTGTGAACTTAATTGCAACTTTTTCTTTGGCGGGCTGACATTGTTTTGATTTATTAAATATAGAATATTTAGTTGAACATTGATTAAAAGTTGAAACAAAAACTTTATACAAATTTGCAACTGATGCAGAACGTGCTTATGACGAATTGTCCATATTGAATATGTGCGCGTGAATACCTCTGGCTAATTAATTGTTTAATTTGAATTAACTAATTAAATGAAATATTCCGGTTTAGTTTGGTATGAAATTAAATTGCTGTACGTGTATGTAATCAAATAATACTTTATGTGTTTGTGAATAGTTAACGAAGGGCGCACAGTTTTATTTTGTTAATAATAGCAGAGCTCAGTAAGAATTTAATTTATCGTGCTTAACTTGTAACTAAACTCTTTATAATCCATTCAAATCAATTTCAAAAATATTTTCCAAATTTCAGACTTTAACTACTTGCACAATGTAATTCAAGTGAAACTGTCGAGGAGATTTATATTACTTTAGTTTTATAACTATATTTTTAGTACTACCATTTTCATAGAAAAAATACATAATGAAAAACTATTTATTCATTTATCTGGAACAGGACTTTACTCAACGATCGCACTTATCTTTCTTACTTTTTGTTTGTTTATTATTTCGAGGCTTGGGAACGATTCACTTTTTATATTATGTTGTTTGATTAGCCGACTTTTGACAATCTCTTTTTGATTCGACCTCTTTTCTTAAAGTTTGCTTTACTCCTTTCCTGTTTAACTATTTTATTTTCTTTTTTGCGGATCCTGCTGCCTTACTAAGTGCAAAAGATGTAAATAAATATAGCAATAATATTTACACAGTATTGGCTAAGCTATGGTGGCCTCAGTTTTGTAGATACTAAGAATGAATGAGAAGGATATGGTGGGTGTTTATCAGCGTGTGTTTGTGTGTGTGTGTATAACATTAGGCCCTATGCCACTTTGTATTTGTTTATGTACACTGCCAGCTGCGCACAATGTTGCCAGACAGCAGCTGTCACGTGGAGTCTGAGCGATAGAAAGTATGTGTATGCACTCATACATGTGTGTTTGTCTATGTGTGTGAGTGTGTGTATGTACAACAACATTGATGACACACATACCTATGCATATACACAAACACACGGTCAAAACAAATGTTTACATGTTAGAATGAAAAAACTTTGTCAATTAACCTAAAACAAGTTTTACTTTACAACACGGTTACTTGACATAATTTCTTGTCTTTTTATTGGCTCTTTTTGAGTGTAAGTGTGAGTGTGTGCGATGAGTGAGTTGATTTAATTTGTACATATGAAAAAATTATCACGTTCTTGGTCCTTGATAGCGACAGTAAGATCTGCCCATAATGTCCTCGGCTGGAATTGACTGATCAATTGGTTGAACTCTCAATAATTCCATTTGATCACGCACCTGAAATGATACAATATATAAAACAAAAGGATTGACTTAAAAGCATACCACATGTAAGAGGCGTATTCGTAAGCAATATATATATATATGACCCGGGCCAAGTGTGAGCCGAGAATAAATTAGCTTGGGCTACAGCTGAGAGACTTATATAATGAAAATTAATTTCATATGCGAGCACAACTTTTGTATAAACAATTCGAAAGTCTTAAGTTATTAGCTGGATAAAGTTTGGGCTGCATATTCAAATGGAATTGATGTTGATTTTGAGTTGAAATTTGAGTGTATTTGGCTTCGCGTTATTAATTACGTAAATATTCAGTATCTAGACGTAATAGATTTTAGATTTCCCAGAGGAAGTGCACCCATTAATCTAATGAAGTAACAAGTATTGCAACTAATAGAAATGGAATATCAAAAATCTGTTTATGACATATTTGAAATGTGTTTAAAAACGACTAGTGTTTCATCAAATATTATCTAATGATTTAAAGCTTTTAGTTAAAAATTCTCTTAGTGAATACTAAATAATTCTTTTAAGCATATGATTTATTTACAAGCTAACAATAATAATAGCTGATACTCATATTTTATGAATACGAGTACATTCATCCTTTTTTTATTTCTCACAATATTTTACTTTTGCTAACGGCTATCTCGACTCCTTTATGCTGCTAGCTACTTAAAAAGTAATAATATTCGTATTAAATTATTCATATGTAAGTTCTGTAGCGTGAAGGCATTCAAAAGCCTTATTGGCAACGCTTTGCAAAAAGGCATTCTAAGCCCACTTTTAGGCTCGTTCTAGCCGTTTTTGTTTGGCCAACTTAGTGTGTGTGCTTTGCACAAAGTTTAAAGAACATTTTATGCCGCGCAAAAACACAGAACGAGACGTACAATAAAACAAAATTTATGCAAAACACAAAACACAAAAAATTATTTGTTTTCAACACCAAACACCTTTTGAGGCCGCACAACTGCGAAGAGGGAAACGGTGAGAAACTAAGTGTGAGAGAGAGACATAGAGGGACACGGCAACAGGAGCAATGACGAGACGTGGGGGAGAGACTTTGTTGGGTGGCAGACAGGCAACGGCAGCTCACTCGGTCCATTTCCGGTGCTTTGTTTGCGATATAACAATCGAATTTACGACTTTTTTATGAGGCTTTATGTAAGCGCCCGCCTGCCACGTACAAAAAACAACAATAAAACGTCAGTGGGCCCAGTCATTGCACTCTTGGGCCACGCCCACCCGCTTTCACAAGTTCTTTTGTGGCTTTGCCTTTGGCATTGCTTTTCCGGCCTTTGAGCTGCAGAAATTAAAAGCACAGTCCACAGTTATATTTGAGTGAGAAAAGTTCAAAGCAAAAATGACTGTTAAAGAGCAGCGCCATTTTATGCCAACCAAATCAATTGTAAGAAGGTCAGTCCGAAGCGCAAACAAAGACTCATCCCACCCACACACCCACACACAATTCACACAAATACACACATACGCTCAGATGCTCAGAGGCCGGCAAAGGATATTTAAATGAATTTGTCTCGCACAAATTGCTGCCATTTGCCGGGGACTTTGCCCAATGCCGCCACTTGGGCTATGTGTCGTGCCAGATGCCTTTCCATGCTCGCATTAGATACTCGTATAAAAGGCTAAAATAAAAGATACATTTACACAAACACAAGCAGCCTCCATTCACATCCCGAATAGCCTGAATAGCCTGAACTGACGCAACGGCCTCTGCTTTTGTCTAGATAAAAACTGGCGTCAAGAAAATTATCATGTTCATGGCAATGGCTGCTGGTCCTGTAATATCCTCCTCTACATCCCTGCCATTTGTGGTTGTTGTTGTTGTTGCTCTGGAACGCATTGAAAAGGCGCCACAGCATGAACAGTGTGACATTCCCATGAGCAGCCTCAAATCTCTATTGCCCTAATTTCGCTTATTTTATACGACATACTTGTGTGTTAATGGTAGCCGCCGGGCGTTAGATTAAGTTTGCTGTACTTAGCGTTAAAGCAAGTCAATAATAAACAGTTTTAGAGGAAATTAGTATTTCATGTCTAAATTAAGTCTAATAATAATAATAAAAATGATAAAATGTGTTGTTTTGTGGTTTGTCTTTTTTTAAGACATCATTTTTATTTAAATACATTTGAAAAAAATTTATTCTAAAATTAAGATTTCAAAGTTCTAAATGAACAGCCGAATTAAATATAAAACATGACGAAAATTTGGAAAAATTATTCACTGGAACACCTTACATACTTAAGAGACTTCTACGGCCCAGTGCGTGTTTAGCATTAAAGGGCATTTAATGAGTATGTGTGTGCCGAAGAGATGAAAATCATCAAAATGGCCTTTTGCCTAATTTCTATGACTTGCTTAATTATCACAACGATAGCACCATCCACTCAGACTCGAGAGAGATTCTCCAGATGACCTACGGGGTCTTGACTCCCCCAAGAAGGAGCATTAAGGGTCTAATAATTAAACATTTGAACTGGTTTTGTGTACATTTAATTGTATTACAGTGATAATATACTTCATTTCAAAATAAGGGCAATAACCTCGACAAATGAGGCATGCATAAGAGTCGCTCTGATTTTTTATTAAGTCTCTAACTTGGGGCTGAGAGAAAACTATAGCAAAAAAAGAATAAGGCAGAACAATATGTAATAAAAGTACACTGGGCAAACATTTTTAATTACTTTTGCGGCGAAGTTAACCAAAATGAAAAGCGGCAGCAATGAGTATTACATTTCAAAAATACTTAATGAGCATTATGCCATATAATAAAGAGCAGTAAAAACTGATATGCAAATATATGTGTTTATATCTACAATAAGCCTGCATACCCTATGCCAACAATAAGGGCGAAATGGATCAACTACATAGTGAGTCAACCGACAATAAACTAAATAGTTGTTTAAGAAGTTACCTCCGTATCTGCAACTATGAGACTGTAATGGGTATCTCTCAGCCAAGCACATAGTAGTATAATAGTATTCTTTCTTGTATTTCTTTTGTTTTTTATTTAAGCGATGCTGAGTGCAAAATGCCATAAAAATAAAGCGATTTTAATCACTCGCCCAGTAAAGTAGGCAACAGTTTTTAAGGCCATATCCATTCGCATTCCCGTTTTCATTTCCATTCCCTTTCGCATTACTCACATTACTTAGTAAGCATGCATATACAAATGCGCATTGTAATCACACAGAGAGCCATTGTCGGTTGTACTTAGTTTGCTTTTTGTGTAATGCACATACAAAAAGTAAAGGCCAGGGCAAAACTAATTACAGTGTTGCAGGCAGATAAGGCGCCGGAGAGTCACAATTCGAGTCCGAGTTCGAGTTCGAGTCAGCGTCCGAGTCCGAGTGCGAGTCCGTGTCAGAGTCAGGGAACTAGAGAGAATATGATTAAAGTTGGCGAGCTCGAGACAAGCGCTAAATTAAAAATGCTGCGGCATCTCTTTTTGGTGAGGCGAAACTTATGGGAGTTTTTTTAATGAGGAAAAGCAATATAATGTGCGCCCTAACAGCAACGGTTCAAGGGGGCGAATGATTTATATTTGTTATTAAATCTTTAAATGACCATAGATGCTGAGCTATGAGCTGAGTCGGGACTGAGGTAAATGAGTTTCTTAACAAAAGCAATTTAAAAAGCAAAAATTACCAACTACTTCACAGAAACGATGTCTTTCCACTCGAAGTTTATGAGTCTCAATGAGCATAATTTATAACTAACTATATTCCATATAAAAACCAAATTCCAAATCGTTTTGTTGTTTCTTTGATCTTGGTTTGATCATTAAATTAAGTATTCGATAATTAAAGCTGAATTAAGACCTTTATCTACTTAAACACATAGTTAAGATAGTCCGACTGAAAGTTCCCTAAATTTCAGCTCTAAGCATTCCACTCAATTTGAAAGACCCTAAAGTACTCTTTTGGATCAGTACTGCACATGGAAATCCTTGGCTTTCCACAGTTGCCTAACAACAACGTTTAGCCAAGCACCCATTCGACTGCTAAACAAACCCACTTGGAATCTTTGAATGGTGCTACGCCATTGAGTGGCATTTGAAGTGAATAGAGTAACTTGCTCAAAGCATCTGCAGCAGCCGTACGAGTACAAAGCGTGGCAGGCGGGCAATGCGTATTGATTTAAATTGAATGCTGCTTGAGTGTATCCGAAGCAATCTCATCGCATGGTGTCAGCAGCAGCAGCAGAGTGACAGCAACAAGAACAGCAGAGGAACAAGCAGTATAGCAAACAGTGTGATCCTGGCCAGCAAAGCAGACAGCAAACAAGCTGGCCACATCCGCAAACAAACTGCACCAGCTTCTGTTGCAGGCTGTCGGGCTGTTGGTCATGCTCACGTATAAATATCGGAATAACCATTTGAAAATCCTTTTAAAATTATTTTACAACTTGCGTCTTTTCGACGCCAGAGAGTCCCAGAGTCATTCTAATAGTTCATGTCGTTTGGTTTTGGCCTGATTTTCTTTCCACCCGAAGTATGTGCAAATTCCATTGCAAAGCCACATTATTCTCTTTATCCGTTGAAAGGAATTTTCCAAGTGCAATAACAAGCAAGCCAGAGAATGCAGACAGCGAGTGCACGGCTACTTCTCGACTCCCTTTCGAGTTATCTTGGGGATGCTCCAGTGGCTCAACAAAATCGCCTCAACATGTTTTTTGTTTGCAGCTTGGGACTGAGAAATGTGCTTTTGTTTGGAGCTGTGACTAAGCCTTAATCTGCAGGTAGAATTCACCACTGCGAGCAGTCAGAACCATTCACATTCAGAAATGTTGCCAATGTGTGCACAATGAACAAAGGAATGCCACTGGAAAAATGTATATTTTACTCACCGCTTCGACTTCCTTGAATACGCGTATAAGATTGTTGCCAGCCAGCTTGGCAATATCCCCCTCTGACCATTTATCCGACTCGAGCAAAGTGGCAAACAGATGCGGATATTTGGAAACATCCTCCAAGCCTTTGGGCACACTGAAAAAGCGACGAAATCCACAGGAATAAACATGTGAGTATACTACGAATAATAGGTAAAAAGTGCCGAAAAATAAATACTTACAGATTAACGCCATCGTAGCCAGCGCCAATGCCCACATGATCAATGCCAGCCACCTCACGAATATGGTTTATATGAGCTGAAAGTAGGCAATGGAAATAAATTATAGTATTCTTACGTCTATAATTCAGTTTTCTTTTTATTTATACACCTACCTACAACATCGTGCAATGTGGCCTGTCCTGAGCAGCTGACAAAGTGCGGATAAAACGCAACCATAACGAGACCGCCGTTAATGGCCTGCAAAGTAGAAAACCTCATTAGATTAATGCCAAGTTAATTGGCTACCAGTTGGCCATGGTTTAAACGTATACGTACAATGCGCTGCAGGACATGATCTGGCACATTGCGGGAACTATTACATATGGCGTGCGCCGAGGAGTGCGAGAATATGAGGGGGGCACGGGATGCGGCCAGTGCATCCAGCATTGTTGGCACCGACACATGCGACAGATCAACAATCATTCCCAAGCGATTCATCTCCTTGACGACAAGCTAACCAAAAGTTAAAAAAATGCGCAAGGAAAGTGTATGTTTATAAAATATTAACAAATATTTATTTATTATTGTTTTCTTTTATTATTGATTAGTTTATTTACATTAATAACAAAATCTGTTGTATGCATATTTCACACAATTGATTGTTCCGTAAATAAAATATTTTATTTAAATCAATTTCGTCATTAGTCTTTTGTTATTTTAAAGTTTTATTTATATTTGACAGACTCAAATAGAATAAACCAATATGGCTCTCGACTTTGAATATTTTCATTAGCATTCACCAAAAAAATATATGCAATCAAAACATCAATAAATAAAATATATACAACACATTTTCTGTTCAGCACTGCGAAAAGATTTTCCTATAAAACTTCTGTTCTTCTTATCCCATCATAATGAGGGTCATATAATGTTCAACTACATATATATAAACTGAGTCAAAGGATTGTGTTGGCAAATTTCTAACACTAAAGATGTATAATCTAAACTTAAATTTTAAAAGTTCGATTCATATGTTCATTGTGAGGTGAGTAAGTATTTAAAAATTCATTATCGTTTTATTATAAAAGCGGATATGTCTTCTACTGCTTATGGAAATGTTAATGGTTTTCTTGATTTGTTCGGAAGGAGTTCTTCTCAATAAGTATGAAGACTAGACTAGATATAATATGTTACTTTAACTTACCTTGCCGAACTGTGAGAGTCCACCGATATGTGGATATTTGCCCGGTTCGTCAACTTTGCAGCAGTCGGCCCTGAAAAATACCCATGAATCTCCTAAAGCACTGACAAGCTCAAGTGTCACTCACCAGGGTGTGTTGCAGGTGTGTGTGAGTGTTAGATAACGAGCGCCCAGTTGATAGAACATCCGGAGTACGCTCAGACTGGTGCCAATCGCATGACCACCCTCGACTCCAATGAGGCTGGCTATTTTTCCAGTGCGATGGGTTTGCTCTATGCCCGCTGCGGTGGTCACCAGGGCCATGTGATGGGGATAAAGCTGCACGAGACGTCGAATCAAATCGATCTGCTCCAGTGTCAGCTGCACCGCATCCAGATGCTGTGACGAGCACGGCGCGTAAGCGGACCAAAATTGGGCTGAGACCATGCCCTCTTTGAGGCGTCGCAGGTCCGTGTGGCTCCAGGCGCTCGATGACCACGGAGCCAGTTCGCGGAGATCGCCGCCAAAGTGAAAGTCTTTTAGCTGATTCTTGAGAAACTTGCGTATATTCCAGGGCAAATCGTTGTGGCCATCGATCAGTGGCACCTCCTTTAGCACGTTGCGTACACGCTGCATGCGATAATCGAAATCGCCATTGCTGTTGCCGTTGTTGTTGTTGTTGCCGCTGCTGGCACTGCCGGTGGCAACAACTGTGCATTTCAATATGGGCAACACCAACACCGGGAAGTAGACAAGCGTCAAGAAGTTAAGGCTACAAAACTTTGGCAGCTTCCTCGATTTCATTGCCCCCAGGAGCTAGCAGCACAGCACAAGCCACGCAGCACTCACATTGATGATGTTCGTCGCTATAACTGAAAGTAAACAAATTACAATCGAAATCAAAATCAAAATTGGAGTATGAGCACGATTCCAGAGTGGAAATTGGAGAGTGGAAAGTGAATCACAATAGAAGTGGGAGTGCATCAAGAATATTGCATGTGCTTTCGGTTTGTTTGCTTAGACGCCCCTCGGCTGGATGTCGTGATTGAGCTATTGAAAGTAGTTGGCAAACAAATGCCATAAATATAACGCCCATGGACTTCTCGTTCGGTTTAGCCCATGCCAAACATAAATAAAACTTTTCATATTTATTTCCAAAGCTAACTTCGATATCGAATGCATAAAATGCACAGTAAAAATGCAAAAATTATTTATAGCAAACTTTTTGCTAACGGATCAGCTACAACAACAACAACAGCAGTAAAAAGGCCAACACCGAATTTAAATAGTTTTCACAGTGGGGCAAAAGTTCACACAGCGACACCAACTGAATGCCGGAAAGAGACAGCAAAACTACTTTCCATGCATTTTGGCGTTTTATTTTGGCTGCGACTTTATTGGGGCGACATAAAGTTTTACTTGAGTTGCAGGTGGATGAAATGTGAGCGGGGAAAAGGGACGAGAGGAGCTAAAATAAGATGAAAAAAAGAACGCTAAGTGTTGAAAAGAAACTGAAGTCAGATTTGGGCATTGGGCATGAGCTGCAAGTGGCATATGAGTAAGCCACAGTTGCTGACAACCCCTGCTGGCAGGGTATTGACCGTCTCTCTCCCTTTCTCGTCTGTGTGCGTGTTAGGGGCACTTTTACTGTTCAGGCAGCAAAAGCCATTTCATTTTGACAATTTTCTTTGCTAAACTCAAATTAAAGTTTCTTCCCAACAACAACAGAACTCAAGTCAACTTAGCTCAACTAAACTTAACTAAATAGTAGAAATAGTTTTTAATGCATAAGTCGGCTTCCTAGATATCTAAAGAGAACAACAAAATAAAATTCCAACTCAAGTATAGCATAGACAATAAATTTTATGTCTTCTTTGGCGACGAAACGGGTTTAACATTATAATTGCTGTATTGTCTGAATCAGAACTTATCGACGTGTAGCTTAAAGCGTATTGAAAGGTCATGAAGGTCGACTAGCGAATATCCTCTAAGAAAGTTTAATGATCTAGCCACTACAATTTTTGATGTAAATTCCAGTTTAAAGGAACGCGAGTCAAGACTTAAAGATTTTATAAAGGAACTTTAGTCTGGTTTGACAGGTTTTGGGAACAAATTAATTAAAATCCCGATGTGGCATTTCAACTGCCACCTTGGATCCGCCTTATTAATTACAATATGTTTTATTAGGTATATACATATATGTGTTGATATAAATACATTTTAGTTGCTACTATAAAAGCTAAAATTGTGTTAACAAACAAACATACTTATTTGTCAGTTCCGTTCATTAGTTCTATTGTCAATAGTCTTACGTTCGTTTCCTCTCACTGGTATTGTTTGCTTTCTTTTGAAATAATCTGAATTGTTGAATTGCAATAGCTGCCGAAAAATGCGTTGTGTTATTGTGGCATTGTGTCTAGTTGCCTATTTTCAAGATTTGCCATTTGCAACATTTTTTCGTGCAATAAACAATTTTTCATTTGCACAGACTTCATATGAGAACTGCTGGTATGCACTGCTTGTAGTGCATACAAATAGACAAAATAACAAAAAGCAAAGAGCGGAGAAGTTGAACAGGATGTGGATGAAAAAGTGGGTGAAGAGAGGGATGGTGAAGGACTCGAATTCGTATGTTGATTTTCATGGTCTGCTGCTTGGGAACAAAATGGAAACATTCCACTCTTCAAAGTTTGGAAGATATCTTATCTGCTCTGTTTGCTCTCCTTTATTTGCATTTTCTGGTGCCCATTTTGAAGTCATTTTTATGCTTAACAATTTTTGTGGTGCTCGACAAAATCTTTAATATTTCGCTTTAAAGAAATTTATGCAAAAAATTGGCAACGGCAACATCAACAACATTGACAAGGACAACGCGCATCAAATATTTCGTTAGGCGAAACGTGACACAAACGCAACGCACGAATTATTAATACAACAAAAACAACAATGAAAGCACGCTAAGGATAGAAATGAACGACTATTGGGTTAACAACAACAACAACATCGAAAATAACATTGAAAGCCAGACAAACAACAAGCGACTGCAAAATCGAAAACGTTTGACGCTTCGTTAAACATTTATGACAGTGACAGGAACCGAGAGCAAGGACGAAGGACCAGCATTTGGTCTTAATTAAATTGCCATACTGTTCATTTCTTTGTTAACAAATGCAAAAAGCTCAACAAAATGAATATTTCAATACAATCAAAAGCTTTAACAGTTAAAATATCAGAGAACAAAAGAAAATAAGTTTAATTCTTCTGATATTCTTCTTTATTTCATGTCTCCTTTAATATATGCTCAACAGTAATTGGACCTTAGTTTTGTGTTAAATAAATGATTTACAATTTTTAATAAAAACGAAAATTCCTTGTGCGAGATGTAAGATGATACGAGTTAATAACTCGTAGCTCTAAAATCAGATTTTAATTTAAAATAAAAAAATATAACAGTTAAAGTACTCTGAGAATTTAGAAAAAAGAAAATTTAGTTCATTGGTTTTTTCTTGAAAACTAAATTATTGTTTCATATGTTTTTATACATAGACAAGTTTTCAACTTTTTTCAAGTTTAAGACAACACTATGCCAAATTTCTTGTTTAAATCTTTGTAATTCAATTAAGGACTATATACTTTAGGGAAGATGCGAGTTTTGCGAATGCTCATATAACGCAAAATTGGTCGCCTGTCAGTTGGAAACTGGGCAGCACAAGCAAAAACACACACATACACGCAGACATAAGCACACACATGCACACTGGGAGTCAGACAAAATGGGCGCAAGGATAACTGCGTACAACATTGCGTATGCGCGTTGTCGTGCGGCGATAGAGGAAGTGGCTGGAACAAGGAAGGGGGACGAGTCGTACATTTATTGCAACATATAAAACATTATTTTGCATGGCCCCAGAAAGGAACGGCGCATAACCGACACATAAAAAAAGAAATAATAAAAAAAAAGTTGAGAGCGCGTTGGAAAATTGCAGCAAGGAAATGCGACGTCGTCCGCGTCGTTGTCGTAGTCGTTGACGTTGCTGAGACTCTGACTACTATTGCAGCAGTTGGTATTTTCATACAAAGTAGCAAGCAAATAAATAAAAATAATAAAAAATACTTTTCTTTCAACATTAGCGCAGCATTTAAGGAAGTGACTGGCGCTGCCAAACGAGAGTCGCCCAAAAGACTCCCCGACTGAGTCGGAGAAACATCCAGAGTCACCCGCTGGCTTGTGAGTTTGTCGTCCTTCATTTCCATTCCGGAGCCAGTAGAGGAAACGTGCCGTAAACTACGGCAGACAATCAAAATGCATTCATGTGCGCTTACTTAACGTTATTTATAATCAACCCGCTGTCTCCTCAGACCTGCAAGACCCCTATGTCTCCACCGTTTCCCTCTCCCTCTCTTGCTGTATTCATCTACCAGAGTAGCTGCTTCATTTTATTTGCCGTTCGCCATTCGTACTCAAATTCATTCATTGGCATTCATGCCATTCAATACGAATTGTAGCAAGCCATTACATTTACCCACAATTCCCACGCCTTGACTTTAGTCTGGCATTTACTCGGGCAGCACAATCCTGTGCCAGAGGCATGCCCCAAACACTGTGAATTTTTTAAGCCTGAATGCCTGGCAATAATAATAATAATAATAAGGCTAGGCGTGGCGTGGTCTGCCGAGTAACCAGAGGTACTTTAAGTAAAGCCATCTACCAGAATTCCAGCAATTTTCCATTTTAATGAGCATCATAAAATATTTAAGAATTATTACATGCCAATAGCTTATGCAGATCCAGTAGTCAGAACTGTAGTCAAAAATACTGCGATCGTTAATCTGCTAATATTAAATATGATAAAACAGAGTTTCAACACAAAGTGAACAATTCTTAAACAATCTTATACAATACGATTAGGAAGAATGTTCCCAGATTCGTAATGATAATAGGAAGGTCGATTGAACTAATGATCTATCTTAACATTTTCAAACTGAGCTAATAATAATTGTGTCCCAATTTTATAAATTAAGGAACAGACTAAAGCAATTAACTGAGACCCAAGGAGATATGTATAATGTCATCAAGTTGGCACGCTGAAATTATTATTATTCAACGCACTTATTTCCATAAGCCATTAATTCAAAGTTCCGTCCAATTTCAATTAGAACTCATGAGAAATGTGAGTGTAAGCATACGGTATAAATTAATTTAATGCAAGAGCAACAAAATGGCGCCGATTGTTGTTCGAAGTACAAAAAAATGCAGAAACTTATGAGGAAAAACTCATACAAAAGCACCTGATGTTGTGTTTTCATTTATATTTTTATTATATTTCCAGTTGTTTTTTTTTCTTTTTCTTTTTGTTGTGATTTTGATTATTTTGTGCTCTTTTCCTTTCATTTTTTGGCAGTAAAGAACTGAATCTGGACGCAGAACTGTGTGCAGGCACACATACTCGTATGGGACCGTAAATATATGGGCCGTACAAATACAATGACAAACAGTAACAACAAAAATAACAACATGAAGGGCCCTCAAGGCATGCGTGCGTAAGAATGAATTGAAATTATTTTACAACATTTTCATGTTTTCTGCTGTTGTTTGATTTGCCTTTGCTTTTGACTGCGGCTCTGTTTTTGTTTTTACTTTCGCCTTGGTTTTTGCTTTGGTGCTTTGTCCCCTTTTGTTTTCTTATTTCCATTGTCGTGCATAATTTATGCACGAGTTGAAATCAAATTGCAAAACCACTGCTAAAAGGTTTGAGTGTTTGCCCCAAAATGGCCCCAAATATGCTAGCCACAGAACTTGAAAATACGTATAACTTTGTCCATCACAAATAGTAAATATTAAATATCCTGAAGCAGCTCAACAATTGCATTAAGTTTAAAATTAAAAAAATCAAGAAAGCAAATCAATTGCTATCAGCTCGGTGGCTACATGCACTTTATTGTGATCACATATTCAAGTTTATTGAATTTATTTTGAAAACCCTAATTTGACATTTTCCTTTCGTATCCGAATGTTTTACAAAACACTCGTAAAATTAAAAATTCCAATTACATTTTTATCTTAACGATCGAGTACTTATACTCGAAAGTCATTACAAAACCGCAGAAGCTAACATTTAATTGTTATTAATTTATTTGTTAAACATGTATATTTTTTTTGTCATGACTAACTCCTGAATTTTAATTATAATTAATATAATTGTAAGTGTTTGGTTGTTATTAACATATTTTATTTTGTTTATTATTGAAGGATTTTTTTTTTATTTTCATTTCATTAATGGTAATTATTTGAAATAAATTTTATTATTATTAATTAATTAGTTAAATTTATTATTTTCTGGTAGTTGAAGCAAATTTTTTTTTTAATTAAATAAATTAGACTCATTTGTGTGATTTTCCCAATAACTTAGTTTTCGCCTATTGAACTTCTCTAATGTCAAGCGTGTCAGAAAATAAAAATAGAAAATGTCAAAGCTCAAGCACTGTCCAGATACTTGACCACCTTGAGCACCTGCTGGAAGCTAACAAGCGTTTATGAAATAAACAAATACAACAAAGGCGGCACAATAGACAGGACTTGCCTAACCTGGAGTGAGTGATGTGGAGAGAGAGAGAGGGAGAAAAAGTACGGGGATAAGCACAAAGTTCAAAGCAAATTGTTGCGGAAGGCAAAAATCAACATTATCATCAGCAGACAGGATGATACTCAAGCAGCAGCTATATTATACTCATTTCAAGAAATGCACACGAGTTGGCGGTATGAAGAAGGACCACATCATCCAGATACAAACACATATACACAAGCACACACTCACACAGTGCCATTAAATGGCATTGTCTGGATGTGGTATGTGTGGTGCTGGTTGGGTATTCGGGTGAAATTGGGTGACTTGACAACGCACAGCATTCGCATGTCGCCTGCTGCATATTAATGAAGTGGCTGCCAGTCGATCGCTGGGTTGAGCTGATGCTAGTAGCACTCATCAATTTCTCAATATTACGAATTTGGCTGCCAAAAATCTGCATATGAACCGCAAGGGTACACAATGTGGCATGTAACAATTTATATAGAAAATATGGTACGTATATATGTACGTAAATATAAATAGATTATATACAAGAAATACATTTGTCTGATAGAACTTATCGGGATTTGTGCTTACCAAAATTGTGCAAGCTATTTAACATGCTCTAAGCTCTTGCACTAATGCTTTTGTATATCTTAATTTTTCTAATTTTCCTTGTTTTAATAAATTTATTATTTTTTAATATTCATTTGTTTTGCACTTCACTTGTAATTCACATAATTTTCTTTCTTTAATTCTCACACGCCAGGAAAGTCGCGTTATTGTTGTCGCAGTCAATGCTCGAGGACAATGGCAGGCACGGCGTATACGTAACGTAATTTGCGCATTTATATGTATGCATGAGACGACGCAAGGCGAATGCAACACGTGTGGCTCCTGATAAAGCAGCGCGTTTGCAACCCAACCGAACCGGTCGACGCACGAATTTCAACTGAAACTGAAATGGCGAGAAAAGCGAAACAGGACTCGCCGCAGCTCTTGTTTTCCCCACGAAGTCGAGCGACGAACGAGCCAAATGACGAACAGAGCGTGTTGAGAGCAAGGACAACAGAGAGCGATACATTAGAAGATATGATGTGAAAGCAGATATAACTGTGGCTATTGCTATTGTGATTGTGGCTGCTGCATTAGATAAGAACATCCCATTCGAGTTCAACAGAAACTAACCAACTAATCACATCTAAAAGATTCTTCGACGAGCAGCAATTTATACTAGAATGAACATAAATAAACATCTTTAAGCCTAAAACCTTTAATTGTTACAAGTTAAATCATGCCTAGCAGACAAGCAGAGGCTAAAGCAAGGTAAAATATGCAAAGGGAGAGATAGAGAGAAAGTGAGAGAGCATGACTAAGGAAAAGAGGCCAACGCTGGGTAATATTCTCTTTGTGGCAACAAATTCTACTCAATATTTCCATAGGATATTGGGAATTTCTCGCTTCTTTTAGACAGCTGTCTTATTACATTGAGTCTTTTTGCATTGCAGTAGGTCAGGCATGTTTTCAAGTACATTGTTGTTATTCTAACGAAATAAATAGGAATTGGTAAATCTTTAAATAAAACGTCATATTTCATAAAAAGAAAGCAAATATTAAATTTTTAATGCTAAATGTCAAAATGACATTCCGCTTAAAAATACATATTTTAACGAAATTAATAAAATTCGAGTTCAGTTTAAATTAAGAGGCCAAGCCATAGCCAAAATTACATTCTAAAATGACATTGAAAATCTGTACAGTTTTATCAAAGTTATTATTGATCAAGTAAAAATTTACGCGTGAATTTTGTATTCACAACTAGGATTTTAGAATTTTTTTGGAAAACGATATATAATCGTAATTGGAGATATTATCTAATTATTTTAAATTGATTTTTAATCAACCCATTTTAATAACAATAAAAAAAGTGTAATAGTAATAATAATAATAAACTATAATAAATAAAATATGATTTGTTAAGTTTAAAATTAACAAATTAATCGTCTAAATTATTAATTATAATATATAATTTGAAGCATATAATGCCTGTCATGACTTCAAGCTTAAATAACATATTCAAAATATAACGGTATTTAGCATGCCGACCTTGTCAAGCAGTGCGAAGCGGGCAAAGCTTTCGCAACTGTTAAAGCTTAAAGCAATATTTGCACCAAACTTAAAAGCTAACCTATTACACCCACCGCAAGCTTTAAGATACCAAGAGCTTTTGGGATTTTGCAGTTAGGCACAACAGTGCAATCAATTTATCAACACTGAACGACCTCCAAACAACCTTTTGACGTTTCGCTTGCCTACATTTGGCCGTCTTTTACTTATTTCGCTTTGGAATTTCACGTCGACGTCGCAGTCGATAGCCGAAAATAAAAGCGTCGTCTATTTAACTCCAGTGCAGCAGCATCAGCAGAGCCAGCCGGTAGCCAGCAGAGCAGCGCAAAGCAAACACCCACACAGTTACATTTTCCAGATCGGTGAGTGCACAAGTGTGTGTTCGACAGTGTGTGAAAATAATACAATAATAATAAATAACCTACAACTTAATAAGAAAAAACGCAGTTCGTTATCTCGTAATAATATCAAGTGCACTGCACGTTTTTTATTCTCGTTTCAAGGTGGTTTCGTAATCGTCTTGCACTTGTTAAAGCCGACTAAAAGTTACAGAGCATTCTCTCTTAATGAGTGTGCATGTGTGTGTGTGTGTGTGTGTGTGTGTGAGACGGGAAATTTTCTAGCTATGAGTTTTTTATGAGTGCTTCAGAAACTTTTTGGTCTCCATTTGAAGTGCTTATCGTCGACTACATCGTTGACCTATGCTGCCAACCGATTAAAAATCCGATAAGAAACCTAAAACCTATCGGATGGCAAATATTATATATTGTAGTAGCCAGAATGCCGGCTTAACCGTCTACACCATGCAAAGCCCCCCTCTCCCACACTCATCTGCTCTCTCTATTGGCTTTCCATTTTCACTTTTGGGTTCATTTGGTTCTTGGCAACGTTTCAACTGCAATTTGCAGTTGTCGTCGTCGTCGACGTTGGTTTTTTTATTTATAAATAGTTGTCTCAAATGCTGAACTAAACAGAGTATATATATTTCTAATTAACTATATGCATGTTTTAATTAGCTTTCGTTTAGCTCTCAATTAAAAGTCGTCCCAGTTCTGAGATTGTTGACTTCATCGTCAATTGCTTTTTATTTCCTTCTCTGAGAAAGATTTAATTAACAATTGATTGCCAATGATAAAAGCGGAGAGAGATAGGCAGAAAGAGAGACAGAGAGAAAGAGAGAGAGAGAGAGAAAGAGCGATAGAGGGAGAGAGATAGAGAGAACATAAATATAAAATGTTAGCTTAATAGACGATAAGTAAATAAATTGTATCTGTTTTACTCTCGGGTGTGGTTGTCACACCAGCAGTTTATCTCTGCTAAGATTTGAGCTTTACCTAAGAGAGAGATCCATAGGGCAAAAGAGAAAGATAGTGAGACAGATAGACGGAGAGAGATATCTCGGTAGAGGCCCCTACACTTTAGGGGTGTCAATAAGGTAGTCATTTAAATGCACTCAAATGTACCTACATATGTATTCAACTTAAAGACGCAAAACAAGCTCGTGAATGAAACCAGTTCCTTTTTCCCCTCTTTCAATAAAGGGTTTTGTTCCTTTCAGGTAGCAAATAAATGTTCATTCTTGTTGAAAATTTAATGAACTTTAAGTTTTTTTATTCATATTTTCACTTTAGGCAAACGTAAAACGCAAACAAATTATATAGGAATTATGATTAAGCAATTTTAATTGTTTTTTATTTTATATTTTTTTTATAGTTTTTTATTTTTCCGATTATCGAGCATAATCTATAAATAGTTAGCGATTTCAAAAAATATTTTCATTATTATAGATAAGTGAGAAAGACAAAAGAAGAATTTATAGTTTGGTTCGAATTCTTGCGGAAAGAGAAAATACAAATTTACCTGAAAAGGGGAAAAAATATAATTTAAGAAAAAAAAACAATGAGTATCAGCTATTTCCTCACTCATTTTTTTAACTCTCACTGACTCATTCTTTATTTATTCTGTCAATGGCCCTCTTGACGACTATCTATGTATATACTTGAATCTTTTGACCTATTGCCATTGACTGGGGAGGCGGGACCTGATATTGAGACAACAACATCCTAAAAAAGTCTCATATTGATAACGTTTGTAAAGACTTTGGAATCGTATATTTTGTCTGTATGGGGGCTCGTTTATTTCTTGTTTTTATTCAATCGCTCAAGGTTTAACATTTTAACTGCTTGACAACAGGCTACATCGCAGTTCAGCGAAGTTTCCATGTTTTTCGAAAAATTACTATACATTTGTATTTTTTATCAACTTGTTTTTTAGCAGCAGCTCGTCACACACATCTGTACATATTTATACGCATGTGTCTATTTTATTTTTATATGTACATACATATGTATGTATGTATGCTCGAAAATACACACAACATATATATTCTCTTGATAGCAGCAGCAAAATAGTGTTGTTTTTGTTATATGTTGTTGTTGTCATGCGTCGCTTTGTGGGATTCGCTTTTATATTTATTTGTCGTATATTTTGGGCTACATTCAGTCTTCGATCGATTGCCGGCTCGTGTAGGTGTGTGTTAGCTAACTGAATCAATTTTTTATATAGTTCAATGAGATTTTTATACTTTCTTTCTTTTGTGTCAAATTCTAGTAAATTTTGTGCAGTTTATTAAATATAGTTATTTTTACTGAAGTAAACAAATGTTACTTATTTATATTACACTCTGTTATCAGTAGTGTTTCTTCTAATCAGTTGTTGGTATCGTCATTGTATATATGGACATACGTATACATATACATATATATTAATACTATATACTGCTGGTAGTGCGAGTTTTTCAATGTCAAACAAGTCAAGCAGCAGCGATGCAACGTTGTTGTATCTACAACTTTTCTCTACATATTGCTCGACTAAACCCCCTCTTTCCAATTATTTTACGCTCTCTCTCTCAGGTTGCCTCATATTCGCGCCACACGCGCTACATGAGTTTTTGTTGACTTAAACAATTTTGTATAACTGTTTCGTAAGCAACACATCACAATTTTCGCCTCGGGAACATTTGAGCACGAGCAGAGCAACCGCAGCATGTTGCTTGACCTTGTTCAATGTCACTGCGTGGAGCATGCGCCGCGTGTCGCACGTCACGCAGCAGGGCAGCTTCCATTGAAAGTGAAAGTGAACGTCACAAATGTGCCCTCTAAACCCCCGCCCACACTCTTCATATAACTGTAATATTTCGATGCCTACCAGTTTGATTACATCAGTCGACGAGGTTGTCATACGATTCGCACATCCGACTTGACTCAGTTGCTAGAAAAGCATTGACGAGGTTGGTTCACTCTTTGATCAGTTCCCATATTTCACTAATTAGAAACTTAGAGTTGTGAATAATGCACAAAGTGGTGTAACCAGTGAACTTTGCCCTAAACAAGCAAGTGAAAAAAACCTAACATTTTTAGTTGAAATGCAACGGTTCCATATTGAGTGAAAATTTCACCTTTATACAATAGTTATGAGAATGCGAAATAAAAAGAGCTTAGCAACATTTCGCTGGCAACATTAATGTGTATGCATATGTTAACGAAATGATGCCAGAGTATAGAGTTGCACGCTCTGTTTTGCTATTCAAACGTGCGCACTCTCTTTTCACTTCTCTCTCTTTCTAACTGGAAACAGCTGTGCATTTGACTAGCTTTCAAAATGTTAAGCCCTTATGATTGATAGATTTTGTTAAAATTTTTTTATTTACATATAATTAAGTTCAGTAATATTTATTTGTGTAGTTGCTTGAACAATTCCAAATCAGAATAAGATTTTTAGGAACAATATTAAAATTTCAGTAGTATCACTTTCTAGACTTTCCTTGGCTTATTTTTTTGATAATTAGGGCTTCGAAATTAATCGTTTAGTTAGGAACATTTTGTTGTTAACAAATTGTATTACATATTTTCTTGATTTTTAAATTGCAATTCCTACAACTATGCTAATTCAACACATTTTACCAAAATGGACACGTGTTTTACAGAACTATACGCGAATCTCAAACATGACCACATACTTCAACTATCCCAGCAAGGAGCTGCAGGAGGAGCTCAAGACCATCGCCCAGGCGATCGTTGCTCCCGGCAAGGGTATTCTCGCCGCCGATGAGTCCGTCTCGACCATGGGCAAGCGCCTAAAGGACATTGGCGTGGAGAATACCGATGAGAACCGTCGCGCCTACCGCCAGCTCCTGTTCACCACCGACGATAAGTTGGCTGAGAACATTTCGGGCGTGATCCTGTTCGACGAGACTCTGTACCAGAAGGCCGATGACGGTACTCCCTTCGTTCAGCTGCTGAAGAAGAAGGGCATCATTCCCGGCATTAAGGTCGATAAGGGTGTTGTGCCACTGTTCGGCTCTGAGGATGAGTCGACCACCCAGGGTCTGGATGACCTGGCTGCCCGTTGCGCCAAGTACAAGAAGGAGGGCTGTGATTTCGCCAAGTGGCGTTGCGTTCTGAAGATCGGCAAGAACACCCCCTCATACCAGTCCATTCTGGAGAACGCCAATGTGTTGGCCCGCTATGCATCCATCTGCCAGTCGGAACGCATTGTGCCAATTGTGGAGCCCGAGGTTCTGCCCGATGGCGATCACGATCTGGATCGTGCCCAGAAGGTCACTGAGACCGTTCTGGCTGCCGTCTACAAGGCCCTGAACGATCACCATGTCTACCTGGAGGGTACTCTGCTCAAGCCCAACATGGTGACTGCTGGTCAGTCAGCCAAGACGAAGAACACACCCGAGGAGATTGGCTTGGCCACCGTACAGGCCCTCCGTCGCACTGTGCCCGCTGCTGTTCCCGGTAAGAGAACCGTCACTTGTTATTTCTTATTCCTTATTCCTCAATCGTGCGATTACTAAGTATTTTAATATTTTTTAGGCGTCACCTTCCTGTCTGGTGGTCAGTCTGAGGAAGAGGCCACCGTCAACTTGAGCGCCATCAACAAAGTTCCTCTGGTCCGCCCATGGGCTCTGACCTTCTCGTATGGTCGTGCTCTGCAAGCCTCCGTGCTTCGCGCCTGGGGTGGCAAGAAGGAGAACATCGGTGCTGGCCAGAACGAGCTGCTCAAGCGTGCCAGGGTAAGTTGATAATGCCAGAAACCTATGGGATTTGGGTATAGCTTTAAAATGGGTTTTAAAACTAAGTCGTGTTGCTCTGGTCGCCAGGCTGGGTCTTAGTCCTCTCAGGTGCTTGCCTGCTTTCAGCAACTCTTAAAATAAATTTTAATTAAACCCAACATTACTAACTCTCCTCATTTATTACTTAACCCACTAATTCCCTCAGGCCAATGGCGAGGCCAGTGAGGGCTGCTATGAAGCAGGCTCTGTCAAAGGCGCTGCTGGTGATGCTGGCCTACATGTTGAAGATCATAAATATTAAAGCAAAATCACTCTAATATGAAAACTAAATTTTAAAATTATAACCTTATTTGGAAAAAATTTCAAGTAACTGAAAGCAAAAGTGGATTTTCCAAAGGTTCTTTATATTTGGAATGCGAGACGACGTTTATCTAACATATGTATTCTATAATTAATCGGAATACTTGTAACAAGAGAACAATTTGTAGACATGATTTCCAATGCACAAATGAATATTGAAAATACTAATCATTCCTTCTACTTCTTGCATTCTAACACCTTAAACAAACTTATGTCTTCATGCATTAATTCATTAATTCATTTAATTCGCATAGTTAATTCTTGAGTCTGTTTTTACTTACACCATTCTGCTTTTAAGTTAACCCTTATGCACGATTTTCTTTTATTAATCCCAACAAATTCCTGCTTCTTCCTTTTCTGTTTTATATATTTACCCACACCACACACAATCAGGCTAATAGCCAGGCTTGCCAAGGCAAATACGTGGCCGGTTCGATACCGTCGTTTGCAGCTAATACCAGTCTATTCGTTGCCGGGCACAAGTACTAAACAAATTCTTCAGCAAATGCAAGTGTAATAGCTTACTTAATGGCCAGCTGTCTTAACCCAATTGTCTAAAAATGTGTTGAGATCAGGCAACAAAACATTCCACAGAGAAACACATAGAAATGGAGATTTTGAAAGTTCTTTAAATTCTTTTATATTTTTTAAATTTTACCATTTAGATGTACAACTATATTTTTAAAAAATAAAAATTAAACAAAAAAAACTAAACAATTTAGTGTAATATAACAGTTTTAAAATGTATTACTGATGCGACTATTATCAGAACATTTTAAGAATTTATGTCTTTTTATTTTATTTTTTGAGAAGAGAATATAATTTTATATCATAGAGTATAGATTAATGTATGTATAATCAGTTATATATAGCTCTCATAGTAAGGGGAATGGCTGTGCAATCATAAACGGATTGCTTAACAGTTCCTGTAAAACTGTAAGTACAGGCCTTCATTTTATGGGGCCATTAATGTTTCAGCATGGATTAAAACCGGACATCAAAAGGTTCACATAATTGCCTGAATTACGAACAGGGTCAGGGGTCAGGGGTCAGGCAAAACTTTCACCTGTGGCACACAAAAGGAAAGACAAACTTTGTGCAGAGTTCGTCGCAGTTTCGCAGCGCAATTATCCATAATCGAATAAACTTTTTGCTTAAAAGACTTGTAAATTTAATTTACAAAAACTTTTACACATGTGGGTGTGTTTGCGAGCTGGAAAATTTCGCCGGAGAAAATGTGAGCCGCAGAGTGACCAGAGTGAGCAGAGCTCGAACTTTACAGTTCACTGAGCCTTGCCAGAAATCGCAGTAAAGTTTGAAAAATGAAACGTTAAGCACTTTTCTTGGGGGATAAGTTATTTATAAGAATTTGTTTCAAAGTTTTTTCTAGGGCCTTACGAATTTCCAATTTAATTTACACTTTTTCTCTCTATATTCTCCTATGCAGGCTAACGGTGAGGCCGCTGTGGGCAAATACGTTCCCGGCAGCGCTGGTGCCGGTTCCGGTTCCCTGTTCATTGCCAACCACGCCTACTAAGGCGACAGCAAAAGCAGATAATAAAAAGCTAGTTGCCGAAAATTCACCTTTCGGCAATTTTCATTATTAATTTTCTAAGTTACAAGCAAGCAGAAAGCTATTCAAAAGCGTGCAGAAAAAATACAAAAAAAAATAAAGAACCAGAAGAATTGTTGACAAGAAGAAAAAATATGTTTATGAGACGCAAATTTATTTTTAGTTGTAAGCACAAATATGTTGAAGTTATGCAAATTATATAAATATTATTAATATTATAATTATTATGAATTCATTTTCTTTGTTTAAAATGCACTTGTTTAAACATGTCGTAAATCGTAAATGGATAACAAACAACAACAACCAACAACATCATTGAACAATTAAAGTTTTAAACATTGAAATCGCATGTGTTTCTTACGGTTTTACTTATATTATATATTTTTCAACGTTTGTATACAAAAAAAACTATGAGAAAACGTTTTTTATAATTATTTTTATTACACTTTATATTTATGATTATGATTATAATTATAAGTGAACAAAATGACGCAAATAAACAACACACAATAATAATAAATAAACAAAATCCAAAGAATTATCAACTTTAGCAAGATGATATACATATACATACATTAAAATTGTTATTGCTAAAAGGCAGAAATTATTAACAAAACGATTATCAAATCAAATGAAAAATAATAATAATAATATTGTGGCTCCAAAACTGTAGTAGACAGCTTATTGTTATTGTTATTTAACCTTGTATGGATAGCCACTGAGATCTTCCTTCAATTTACCATTGAGATCAGGGAAATTCGAAGCAAGAAAACATCTAACCCCATATATACCTATTTATATTTATGATTCATATATTCATATGTGTTACTCAATTTTATTACTATATATTTCTGCATATCGTTGTTAATTGAACATTTTAGAAGCGGGCAAAGCAAATAATATTACATTTATAAGCAAAACATTATGATTTATAGAAAAGAACATACTTGAAAAACAAACCCGGAAAGAAAGGTTAAACTCATTTATTAAATCCTGAAATCCTGAAAGCGAAACGTACAATACCAACATGTAATAACAGCAACAACATGTTTCACTTAATATTAACCAAAATACAGAAAAACAAATGAACAACAAAATAAATATTGATATGACCTTGAACGAACACCATTCAATAAAGAAAACCTTGTAAAAGAGCAAACTATCGATAATTGTTTTAATTGTTGTCAATAACATAAATAAGAAATTTTACTAGTTCTGTTGCATATATCTAGGCGTGCACAACGATATTTACAGTTTGATGTAAAAAAAAACTTGATAAATAAAAACTTAACTGTACAGATTTCGAATTGTAATGGAACACGTTTGAAAAGTTGTTACCTGAGTTATTACCCTTGTGGGCCAACTGCGTTGATTGGTTACGAGAAATTTGTTCCATTGCATTATGTAACTCGCACCCAACAAGCACATGGGACCCAACGAAAAGAAGAAGCTAAGGCAGAAGTTGAACTAACTGCTAACTTTCTACAGAAGGTCGCCAGAAGATGCTATTAATACCAATAACAATGTGGCATTTCCGATTAGGTTCAACAATTGTTCCTTGCCCTTGTTTCCTGCCGTTCTTTTCCTAGAATTATTACGTTACCTTTTGTGCTCTCCCTAGTCGCAATCAAATTTGAAATTTCATTTTAATGAAATGTTTGCACATAACGAATGCTCGAGCTTCATTGAGTAACAGTTGCAGGCTCCATCCACACGAGTATCGAGTCTTTTGCCAATTGTTATAATATCTCAGTTGTGTAAATTGAGATAACCGACCTCAATGTTGATATTTGTATTGTTTTGCGTGCACTGGCTTTTGATTTACTCCACGATACGAGTAACATATGTACAGACAGTGAATGCTCTTCAATCACTTTAATAGAGTTCCAACAAACACAGATACAGTATATATGCAGATAGCTAAAAGTAGCCGTTTCTCGCTTTCGTATTTTATTTTGGAACGTTTCTCCTCGCTATTTCAATTAACAATTTCCTTCATTGAAAATGCAAATAAAAGCAGACAAAAGGCAGCGTAATCTGTGCAATGATCCGCATTTCAATGTTGCTGCCAGTTGTTGCTGCGGTCGCCGGGTCTGCAGCTGCATCGAGTACAAAGTTCTCTTAATCAGAATCAAATAAAATGCACAGTGAGACGGACAGACAGAGTCAGACACTCAAAGCCGCGACAAAGGCTACATCAATGTAGACATCCATATTTAATCATTCCACAGGGTCAGTTTGTATACCCTTAGATAGAGTTATTTTTGACAAGTCAGCTGAATTCTTTCTCTACTGTATCAGTATGGCAAAAAATTTATGATCATTGCCATTAACTATTTTTTTTGGCAAGAGTACATACTATTCGACACAGAAATTTATTTTGTTGTGGTTGTTTTATGACTTATTCTTGATTAACAGCATTGAAAAGAATTTTTGGATATTTATTGCATGTACATTAAATTATTAAATAGACTTTGTACTCGTAAGCTATTGTAATACGAGGGTGGGCTAAAAAGTAATTGACTAAAGTTGAAGTTGATGAAAATAAACTTATTTTCCACTGGTCTTCTAACTTTCTTATACCATCAAAATTGTCAGATTCTGGAAGACTGCAGGCATTCGGTTTAGAGACAGTTCATTCAAAAGTCTATTGTTAATTTCGACTATGCAGACTTTTCAGCCCACCCTAAAATTGAGTTATATCATCTGGATAGTGGCACTGTTCAACCAGGTCAATGAATTGTAGAAATTAAAACAATTTAATTAAAACAAGAGAACAAAGTTTCTACCTTTGTCAAAGCGCTGATTAGGATTGCGTACGTCACAAATACAAGTCGTAAATAATCTGGCAATTTCAATATCTAAAATAAATGTTGCTGTAGCCGTAGTACAAACCCTTTGACTTGTTGGGCTCTTTGACTCTGGGCCTTTTGGTATTTGACACCTGTGAGCCACTTTTGCTTAACTATCGCAATCACACAAAGTCACAAAGCGGGTTACTCGATTGCCTCCATTCGGTTGCAGGTTGCTGGTTGCTGGTTGCTGGTTACTGGCTGATAGACAACGTGAGGCAATGTCAACACTTCCGTTAGCATTGCCGGATGGACTGCAGGACACAGATTGTCCACAAAGTGGAATTAATTGTATTTGCATAGCATGTAAACATCAGCACGTTGCCGGATCCCCCCTTGCCATGGATACCTTTACTATTTCTACCATTTCTATCTAAGCTTCAGCCTCGGCACGCCTCAGTTGCTATTTGCCATCCGCTCTTTGGGAGGGCACAAAAGGCACGTCATTGTATCCTTTGGCTTCCTGTGGCGCGATTGTGATGCAGCAGGTATATTTTGAGCTGCCACGATGCTGATTACGCTTCAGTCTGAAACTTCTCCATCCCTCTCTCAAACGCACGCACTCACAGACACACACATAAAGTGCGCACAACAACATGTCATATGGCATCAAAGAGGAAGTGGAAGTAAAGTCGCTTCAAAATGTTACGACATCAACGTGTTGAGGCGGAAATTGACACGCCCTGACACACGGAGAACCCATGACATAAGCCTCAGTCAGAACTCAACGGTATTACTGAAACGTCCTGCAGTTGATTGAGTTTTGCATAATTTAGGCACTGCCACCGTGTGCACCGATTTGAGTCACAAATTGAGCGACCTGCAACCAAATCGATCGTAAATTATTTTATACCTTATCCCCCTCACAGAAACACGAAAGCTCATTACGTACTTATACAGTTACGTGACGGGACTGATTACGCTGACACATAAGACATTGCGTATACGAAAGACACTGCGACAATGCATCGCCATCTGTAACTGTAATTACATACAGCTTGTCCACATGTGTGTGTTTGTGAGTGTGTGTGCTCACAAGAAATTTCTAATTAGCAGCAAACGCCACTCTGGGGCCTAATAACAGAGCTGAATGCGTGACACCGTCGACACAGCGAAAATTGACAGCTGAGGGCATTCGACAGAGAGCTCTCGAATGCACTTAAACTGACCACAGAGCTCAGCATACCGCACAGTGTCCCAAGGCAATTCGAATAGCATTAATTGTGGCATGAATATGAATTGCAAACAACACAATGATACCGCACAATTATGACTATGCTTGAACAATCGTTCAAGAGATTCAACTTCACAACTATAAAGTGAAATTAGTGTTGGAAATAGATAGTACCATTGAAATGATATCGAAAATATTGTAATAAAATCCCCTATAATATCTATAATAATTTTTATATTTTAAATATTCACATAATTTAAATTAATATTAATTAAATTTTATTTTTTGTATAATTAAAGCATAAGTAATTTAAATTGGTATTTCTTTCAATTATATGTTAGCTAATGTTATGCTAATCTGCAAATTGTATTATTATTTAAAAATAATTTTCTCTTAAAAGCTGTCTAAGTCATTGTCAGTTGCAGATTCAATTTCCAAAATAAATTTGATGGCCTTAGGGGAAAGTGTTTACTTTCGAAATGCAATCTCTTTGTTCAGTGTGTAAGTAAAGTGCAAAGTCCTGGCAATCTTTGACTGTATCTGTGCATAGTGTAAGTTTATCAACTGTGTGTGTGTGTATGTGTGTGCTTTGCGAGTGCGTTGCTACTTTTTGGGTTGTTGGCAGTCCATGCCGTCGCCATGGCGGCCAATGTGAAGGCCGATCGATTGAGTTTGCATCTGTCTCCATCTCCATACTGCATTGGCAATTTATGTTCATTGAGCTGATGTTGATTTGTGCGCCGCGGCATGCTTTTTTAATGGAATATCATTTTATTTCGGGGCGTTTAGTGCAAAATTAAGACTTGTAGAACAAACCAATAGCCAATGCCTGACTGTCTAAATGGCTGGCTGACTAAATTCTTATATGGCCAACTGGCGTGCATTTGATTGCATTTTGAATTTTTCAACATTGGCCGTGTGCCAGAAACCAAAACCGGAAAGACATTAAAAAAAAAATCGTTTGCCTCTCCACTCGCATAGTTTGTGCAGTTTGCTTTCGGCGGCGCATGCTGCGTATGCGCAATGTGGTGTGCATTTAAAGCTTAATCTGTGGACAATGGTTGGAAATTAAACTGAAATGCCAATCATTGGTAATCGATGACAGGATACGTTATGTCATGTACTTAGCGCTCATTGAATTTAGAAAATGTATCAGGAATTGGAGTTGAATTCACTGCGTGCCAAACTAATCTAAAGTTCACTAAATATGATGCGGAGCAACAATCAAAGGCACTGACAGACAGGTAATTATAATGATGACGACGATGACAACGGTGCGTATGAGTGCTGTGAGATTAAGTGTGCAAAAATATAAGTTCCCTTTATGGACGACTGAGATAATGGAAATTAAGCAAATTCATTTAACTTATTTGTGAGCTTATACTGCCACAATTGACACCGTGTATAAATCGCAGTGTAAAAAAATAAGTTCGCTGTTGGCATTAATAAAAACACACAACACCCGCTGACAACAAACACGAAAATATCTCGTGAAAGTGAGATTTCAAGCTGAGCAGTGGAGAAGCTGAGCTGATGCTCATTATTGAGATACGAGTACTTGTACTTGACATGCAACGCCGTACCGTAAACGGAGCCGCAAAAATCAACAGCTGCAGTACAATTGAATGGAAATGGCATTTAGGTTCATTCACAGAACAAAAGCAATAACTAAAATGAATTCATGTCATGTTGGTAGAAACATGCGTTTTATGGAACTTTTTGTAGAACTTTCCAACGCCTTGACATTTTACGGGCTCATGCGATCAATTAAAATGCCTTTGAAATTGAATCTGAAGCTTCGTACAAGTCTTGCGTTTGACAATCAAGTGCAATTCACAACTGGAAATCAAAGCGTAAATTTGTGAAGCTGCTGGTAGGGGGAGTGTGGAAGGGGCAGGAACAGCTGTTACTTGGGAGAACTGGGTACACGTAATTATATGCACAAATGTTTTCTAATGAGCAATGGAATGAATGCCATTTAATTGCATCTGGCAAAGAAGACAAAGCTGAAGAAGCAATTTGTTCTCATGCAAATTTAATGGGGTTTACTTTTGATTTTGAAGTTTTTAATTAAATGAAACATGCAAAGCCCATTACTGGAATTTTAAAATAAGCAAAAGGTGAACTTACATTATGAAATCATGTTTGTAATCATTTAAGTAAATACATTCTAAAATCTCTTGCATTTAGTCATGTATTGTAAGTAATTGAATTTTTAAGTACCACTTGCTTTTACACTTTGCCTTAAGAAATAAATATAAATATTATCAAGAACATATATCTCAGTCACATAAATATATATGAAGGTTTAAGTGCTATGCTGTATTCTTCTATTATATTTCTGTATTCACCGCGTATCGCTAACAGGTCAAGCAAAACTCACGGTATAAAAGTTGCAGTGACTAACATAAAACAACAGAAAAATATCAAAAACAATTTTCCATAACAAACAGGACACGTTCACAAAAAGCTATTGAGTCGAGCAAATGAGTGGCGCAAAAAAGTGTGCTACGGATTTGTGACGGGATCAGGATTTAAGCCACAAGCACATCACCCACTGCGCTGAGATTTGACAATAATAACTGGAGCGACTACACCAACAACAACATGGCTAGCAGTTCAATGTCCTTGGTGTTAGAAAACGAAAACTTCGCGACGTTCTTGCTCGTTGTGCACGTGAAGCTGACAAATTATTTTGGCTAATAATTTCAGCTCTAAAATAAGCAGCTGTGAGGAAAAGCAGCAAGCTGGTGTGGAAAGGAAGCCACTGTATCAGAATTATCATGTACTTTTGCAATTAAAGTTTTAACAATGCCAAAAGGACAAAAGCAAACGACATTTAGATATTTCATTACTAATAAAGACCAAGAAGGAGGGAGAGAGTACAAAGCGCTCAGTTATCCATTGGCAAATGCATTTCCCTAGAACTGTTTGGCGAATTGGCTGCGGATTATAATTTGACTGAGAGCACTTGAAATGTGTCTTTGGCGTAGTTGATTCGAAAATTAATTTAAATTGTTTGCCGTTAGGATAAAACTTAAACTGAAAAAGGCAACAGGCGCTGACGTCAATAAAATGCGTAGTTTCAGAAAGCCTTACTTCATAGACAAATATTAAATAAGAGATTACGTTCCTTTGATTATGTTGTAACATGGTCTCGAGACTTCACTTGACTTTTGATATTGAAAACTTGACAGCGAGTCGAGAGCTTTAGATTGAGTGTTAGCCCATCAAACAGGCACTTCCCTAAATTACTTAGGTAAATTATAATTTAAAAAAATTAACTATAATGTAATATATGGTGTTACCCAAAGAAATTAGGAAACAAATAATTTATATACAGTTTCAGTTTGTCTACATTTTTAAAGCCCAGCCAATATTTGAAGAATAAGTGATCCCCAAGACTATTTGTTTATGTCGCCTTAAGAGGATTTGTGTATTCAAGCATTTCCTTATAAAATTCCATTACAATATTGAAATCACTCGTTTGTCAGCTCATGCAATGCCTCTCAGAATTTCAATTGAAATAAATGCAGCGACATTTGCGTAGACATGAAAAGAACTAAGTACACACTTAAGCTGGGTGCACTTTACACTGAACTCGTGATTGTGGGTCGTTGTGATAGTTCTACAGTTTTACTCTTTCACTATTCCACTGACTCGCTGTCCCGCCGTCATACCGTGCGTATGCTTAATACGCTGACGGAATCAGCAATGCGACACGTGAATGCGGTAACAATAACAAATGCAACAATTGCAATCGCATCATTTCCGTTACGCTTACGAGTAATGTACCGCTTTAGAAAAGACGACAAAAAAAATTTGAAAAAAACTCAACAAATTTCATTGCCATTGTCAATGGGGTTTACAGTTTGGGATGCACTGTTCATTGTTGTGATTTGCATTCGCCTTCAATCAAAGCTTTGAACTTTTATTTGAGTGGCCGACTAGCCGACTGACTGGCTGACTGATTCATATGCGCTGATTTAAATTTTACATTGTTCGTATAAAGTGCGAAAATTGTTAAAACGTCTCGACAATTGCACAAGCTTAAACAGCGTTGTCGTTGAACGATGCAATTAAAGCAGACAACGAGAATCAAAGTGAGTCGGAATTAAATTGAGAATCAGTATCAGACAGACATCGAATGAATTCCATTAAATTCCATTCCAAGCGGTAACTTAACAAATTCAAGAAAGTCGCGCGCTTCACATAGTCGCATATCAAACATGAGGGGAATTATTCTGAAGCTCAGAAATCTCGTTTCTTGAGTCTCATTTTATCAATTTCATATCTCATAGCTCAACCTATACACATTATTGTATTAACTGGAATGCATTTCTATTTCAAAAGCGGTTTATGAATAGAAAAGTATTGTTATCGACGGAGTATTGTCATTTTGCTGTTGCTGTGATTGCTGCTGTTACTGTTGTTGTTATTGCTACCGTTCTATGTCAACCGACTGACAATGTCCAAGTTTGCGGAATGTAGCACAATCTACCTGATGGCATTTCCCTGCCCCGGCTTTCAATGCCATCTTCTGCTAGGCAACATTTCCAGCTCACTTTCGCTCCTTGAAGTCTTCCATGTTCAAGTGCCTTTTTTCTGGGACAAGCGGAAATTGTTTAACTCGCAAATAAATTTTGTTATGAACAAACTTTTTCAACCCAAAATTGGGGGGGAAATTCGATAAACTTATGGCACACGTGGCCAATATATAAAAGTTCACTTTGCCCCAAACCCCTAACACAAAAGTAGCCTTAATAAAATTAGGTTTAATATTCAGCTATATTCGCTAATGAGCAAAAAATTTCCGCAAAATGTTAAACATACAGCTAAAGTTAAGTAAAGTTTTCTGTTGTTTACTGTGAAGCGATGGAAAGGCCTTTAACTCGAGTCGAAAATTATTTGGCTTATTAAATTAGTGACAATTTTATAAATAACTTTTTCTTCTTACAATACAAGTTATTTATCTAGACAACACATAAAAGCTAGTTAAATATATCGAATATTTTATCGTTTAGATACAAATGTCTATTTGATGGTTTCAGTTAATTAACTGATAGATATTTTATTATTAGATGCAATATATATTTGAATTGATAAACCGTTGTGCAATTGAAACCGTCTGTGCAGTTAAATAAAATACCATACAACAAGTATTAAATTAGCTCTCTATTCAATATATATATATTTATTTTTTTTTCTGTCTGCACAACTCTTCACTCTCATTCTCTAGACAACTTTCTACTTCGAATAACTTTATCTGAATCTATTCTACTTTATCATAATGCTAGCCTACATACCTACTCTTTGCTTTTATTTTGTTCACATTATGCAATTTGATTTTGACTTTCGAGCGTGTCTGAAATACTTCTCAATGACGTGACATTTTATGAATTTTTAATTGCCGGCCCGCATTCGGCCAATCGGTATGGAATCCATAGGCAATATCAAGAGCTGAGTAAAATTAATAATTCCGAACTGCACCAGTCTATTTATAGACAACACTTTAGCCAGATACGAGGAATCCCACGCTGCAGTTCTAGGTACGTCGAATGTCAATATCTGTCAAGGACACACAGGCAATGGCCCCAGTTGACAGTGCACGGAAATTAGTTTGTTCCAATTACTTTTCAATGAACACATTTCCTTTTGATTGCCCATATATACTACCTACCTATCGTAACTAGGTGAGCTTATACAAAGGTCATAAAGTTATGTCTCTCGTTGTTGTTTCTGTCTCTTTGGCTTGGCTAATTGAATTGTTGAAATTGACTTTGGGCCAATTTCGGGCTCAGTTTACAGCGTGCCTACCACAGGAGGCTGACTCAGCGCTATCAACTTGTCAATTGACTGTGCGAATTTCAGCTGCCAACAGCAACAGTCAGAATAAAAAACAACAACAAGATTGTATAAATATTGACGAATTGCGTGTACAACATGCATTTAATTAACAACTCTTTAGAGTGTTTTTTTTTCTTTTCTTTTCGTTTTTTAATATTTAAATTTATTTTGATTTTGTCACCATTAAAATACTTGTCTTGCATTTTGCATAACTTCTTGGTATTCTCCGTGTGCGTCATTGGCTTGGTACGGGTATATAGCACGCTTTGCACTTATGCAACTCCAATGCAAGCGACTTGGACTCTGAATTAATGCAGTAATTTTCCATACAGGGATTTCCAAGTCACTTCTTTTTTTTGTACTGTAACAACAAACCCTCTTTGTCTGCCGCTCTGACAACGCCCACAGCAATTGACGCTTTGACTGTTTGTCTTCCAAATTTGGATGGTTGCTCTACTGGCCACAGCGTCTGGCCGGGTTTCTGCGGCTTTGGCTTAGAGTCTTACTCGGCGTCTCCAGTTTTGATTTCAGCTTGTTTATTGTACTGGGCAAAAGCAAGAACATGACATCAGCTGGCAACGGCACCTACATAGCAAGTGGGTGTAAGGAACATTAGAAAGAAGAAAGCAGATATATTAATTGTTGCCACGCACCCTAAACCAAGAAGATGCTCTGTTTAAGTAAGTTTATAAACATTAAAATATATGTATTTGAAAAAATTTAAAACTAGATAATTTCTATAATATTACATATGTAAAAATGTTTTTTTTTCTATAATTTTAATAAGGGTATAAGTAATTCGACTTTATTGAAAACAAAGTTCATTGGCACACATAAAGCTGTTGATGTTGTTGTTTTTTGCTTTGATTTTTATTTTCACTATACCGCCGACTTGGCTAATAACCCATATAAAAACTAAGTCAAATTTGCCAAACAATATGTGACAAAGAACAAAACGACAGAAAAACAAACTAACTGAACTAACTCACTAGAAAAAATCAATAGTGTTTAACTGTGCGCTTAGGGGAATTGAGGAAAGTCAGAAGCTCTACAAATGTCAGAAATAAGAAGAAAAATCAAAGAGATCCGCTTTATTATGGATTCCATAAATAACGTTAGTTTCATTCCAGTCCACGAGCCACAAATGGTTTTTTCTTTTTCTTGGAATTTTAGCTAGTGAATGCACAATTCGATTTCTGAATGAGTTAACTAAATCGGCTAATTGCACTTTCTTGTTTTAATGGAACTTCAAATTAGTTTAAATGACGCCAGCGCAATGCACCGAACACAGTTCAAGCAATGAACGGAACTCAGTACTATTTAAAATGCCCTACTGACTGCATGACGAACTGATTGACACATGCAAATCAGCTGACGTTCTGCAGGGGCATAAATCACCAACAAAAAATATAGTAAGCAGTAGCAGCTTTATTAATTACCAACTTTATTAATGGCTGGATTCAGTTTATCGTCATCACCAGTCAGCATCAGAATCAACTAGCGCCTTTCTAAGCCCATACGTTCTTCCGGCCAGCTGTTTTTGATTTTGGCACAGCCATTCACTTGCGTTATTTATCACTTACTCGAAATTCTCGTGCTCGAGATGCAGCATTGCACCACATTGCGTATGCGCGATAAATAAAGCAATGCTAAAAGTAGTGTCACTGTCAGATAACAAAATTTAGAGGTCAGTCTCTCTTCCCCTGTTGGTGTCTATCTTTGTCTGCGCGTGGTGCAACAAAAATCACTTGCACCAACAAGGCATGTGTCTGACCCACAAATCTTGTTGCGTATGTATTAAGCATACGCCAACACGAGACAATGCGTGCCACTCTCTTAATTTATTTCATTGAGTTCTCTTTCTGAAATACGTGAGCTATTGTACTACCCAAATATTTTAAGACTACATTAAATGAATATTGACTCGATCTTGATTAAATGAACACAAAAAGTAGATTCTTCTAATTGGAAATAATATGGAAAATGCTCAAAGGCAAATATCCATTAAAATCAATTAATTGTACTTCGATTAATCAGTATACTTAGAAAGATCATCATCATCAATAAATTAATTTTCCCAGTTAGATTCGTTGATTTATCCACTGTGAAAAGCAATGGTAAGATCACCATAACAGCTGATCTTGTTATTGAAAATCATTATTTGATAGTTTGAATGAATGATTTGGCAAACACTTACCATAAAAATCAAAAAGCCTTTTGAATGATATGCATCATATGATTTTGATTCACCAACAAACGTAATTTTAATTCTTTTGGTGCTCGGAGAGTGCTTTGTTTCATTCTCACAATATTTTGTTTGATTTTTCTTTTTAGAATTCGGTGTAGCTCTGAAATAGCTAAGAAAGACGGGGTATATAATCCTTTTATACGACTTTAAAAGCTTTAAAATTCTTTCAGATTTGCCGAGTACTCGCAAATATCGAACAAGGGAGTGAATGATTTAATATTTATTATCAATATTAAGTTATGGCTGAGGCTATTCTTAACGATCAACAATATTTTAAGGGTTACCTTTTAGATGCCTAAAGGGTATAATTCAGCCGAGCACTCCCGGCTAGAAAGGTCTGACTTGTTTTGTTAATCGCTTGCTGAGCACCTTTAATGATATAAGCCGCGGGGGCTGCTGACTTTTCTCTCTGATCTGGTACTGACCAGCATTGTGTTCTACTCTGGCTGACAGACTGTCTAATTAAATTTGCTTTCGGTGCCGGAAAGTTCAGTGTTTTTTTTTACAGTTTCAGCAACGACATTTTGTAGCTGGCACTTTTTATGGGTCTGAGGCGTGCATTCAATGGAAAATTGGGCAAAACAAAGGCCAACCCAACCAGCAATTACACAGAACAAACGCAACTTAACTGAAGCTGAGCTGAATCAAGCATTAGCAGACAGCTGGGCATTGCCGAGGGCTATGACAAAGTCATCATTAGTAATTAATCGAGCAGTCAAGCAACCGGCCCCTTTCAAAAATATTTTCCCTGCCTATGTCACAGCTGCCAGCTGACAGAGTTTAAGTGGAACGTTCGCACCACTCCAGACTTAAATTCTAAATTCAATGGTCAACTCTGGAGTGGATAGACGCCAATGTGTCTAGCCATATTACTAAAAAGTAAAACTCAGAGCTAAATTTTGGATTTACAATAAACTAAAGTCGCAGCTTTTTATATTTCTATTGTTTTTTTTTAAATGTATTTTTAGCAGCCGTAAAACCGACCGCAATCCAATGAATCTAATTATATTTATTGTATATATTATATATAATTTTTTTCTTCTCCTTCGATTTCATAAATATTTATGCGCTCCTTCAATATATTTTATGCACACACATGTTCGACTTCGAGGGCTGCAAAACATAAATTGAGATGTAGATTCCATGAAAATGTTTATCGTTAGAAATCACAGAATCATTTATATTTACAGATGGACTATTAAAAAATAGGCAGCATGTTTTACAATATGTAAACACCTAAAATGATTTTAAAAAGTAGGAATCCTGCGGATCTCATCTATTTCTACAGAAATTAAATATATCTGCTTATAAGAAAAAACTTAGCTGAATGTATATCTTTAACAACCTACTAAGTCGTCAACTTAAAACTTGTTTTAAGGCGGACCAGCTTGAAGTTCAAACAAATCAATTTTAAAGGTCATAATTTCGTAACAAAACTTAATGCCGAACCTCGACAAAAAAAAAACCTATCCAAAACACATCAATGAGGTGTTAATAACTTTTCCTTTTTGTTGTATATCTAGCGCATATTATTTATAGAATCTTTAAAAATAAATATATTAATTTTGCTAATTAAATATAATTATAAATACATTTTCAGTAAAAGAATCTCATTTTCTAAAATTATTTCAATACATTGGGTTATAAATACAATGAACTGAGAGAGATCGTGTTCATAGTTTGTGTTAAAGTTTCAGCCCTGATTTAGTTAAGTGTTTCGACACAATCAACGAGATTCAGATATCACCAGATGGACCTGTTCACGTTAGATCGTGTGTTATAGCACTCATAAGCATGTTTCTGCTTATTGCGGTTTTAGCTTCAACGAAACACATTCAACAAATCAATACCAAATGTGCGCCCATTTATCGGTAGTTTGTGGTCGGTTTTTACCTTTTGTGCCTGTTATTATTATAATTTTTTTTGACTTAATTTATGCAACAAAATTTAAATTTTTTAATTACCAAAGTCCAAAAACAGCATATATGCTATTATTAAAAGAGCTCGTCTATCAAATACCCTAGAAAATAAATCATTGATTCTATCAAACAGAGTTACTTAAATAATGTCTGAATTCTTTATTGTTCTCTTAACAGGAAATTAAAATGTATACATACAGATATATCCAAGCAGCATACCTGCCATCGATACGAAGAAATACATTTTAATAAAATAGTTTAATAGCAAAATGGTGCGGTGGGTTGGTAAAGTAAACCACAAGCCACATAATTAGTACACAGTGTGTGTCATAAATAAACCAACAGACGAATAAACACATAAATAAAGCAAAATGCAAAATAAGACCATACTAAACAGGCGCACATTATTGTTTAGAAGTCAAAAAGCCATTTTATGATACCCGCCCATTGATTGCGCTATTTGTTCGACCGCTCCGTGTGACTCGTATGTGGAATGAAATCATTATGGCATTTATTATTGTTTGTACCCCAGACCGAGAAATCCCAACTGGGGAGCCCTGCACGCGCGGCATCTCATTTAGCATGCCAATCAGCTATCGCGCTTATTGACTATATACGTAGATACTTCAGACCCTACATATCCCATGCCCAGACGCAGCTCAACCTCAACTCAGTCCCAGATCAGCGACAGCAGATGCCAAAGGGAGGGGAGGGCGGACGTGCTGCAGTGGCAGCTTCAAGCGGAAGTGTTTTTTGCATCAGTTTGGCAATTCATTTGGCATTCTGCGCAACATTCGCGTGCCTCATCTCGCAGCTCTATTGTTCCGATGTTATTGTGGACAGACGCACGAATTTCGGCATGGAAATGCCTGAGCACAGGCACATCTTTTACAATTTTAATCCGACTTTCACAAAGCCTCAATGAATGCCAGGCAGACAGATATTAGTGAGTGCGGAAGTCGGGCTTGTGGCATTGCATCATGACACATCAAAAGTGGTCCATTGAAATAGCAAAAATCACTACATGTGCTGAGGAAATCCGAAAACATTTTAAATAAAATATTTGAGAATGCAAAACAACTCATATTTTAAAAGGGCCCAATACATGAATCGATTAATCATCTTTAAATAAATTTTAACAGTATTATTTTAATACAATTTTAATTTGTATTTATTAAACAATTATGCTTATTAATTGATTAATTGATAAAAATGTATATATTGACAAAAAAAAAAAACTACGCAAAATTATAACTAAGAAAATATCTAAAATAATTACTTTAGTTATGGAATGCCCTTTACATTTCTTCTGGCACGCTTAACGATCATTTAAAATGTAAGGCAAAGACATTCGTCAGACAAACTGAAGCTATGTAATTAAAATAAAAATAAATAAAACAGATAGTAAAGGCTTTGAAAAATTTAATAACTCTGTCGGTCAGAGTCTATTGTGGTCGAGGAGACGGTTTGTCGCCGGGTACCAGAGCCAGACGTGAACGCTGTTCAGCTTTACTAATGGAAATGCCAGTTGCAAGTAGTCAGGTCTGCCTCATCTGCCGTGTACTCTGGCGAGGTACAAAGTTCATAAAGAGCTTCAGCTGATGACTTCACGTACCATCTAGAGATGGCAAACGCGGGAAGCGTACACCTCGTTGAAGCCGCGCTGTCGACGTCGACGTCAAAGTCACTTTGAACCACTTGAAACGAGTGTCGAGCATTTGTGAATGGGCCAAGCAAATTGCATTTCCAGGTGCACTGAACTTTGCGAGTATTCGCTGTATGAAAAGTCTAGAGTGCAAAGCATTCATATACATACGTCTTGAATCTATTCATAGTCACCGGATGTTAGTCAAAGACCGTAATTCAAAGCCGTCACCGCCAAATTTATTTGAACTGAAAAGTTTATGTTGTGTGTGCAATTAAATGGTATTTTCCATGCTGGCTAAAAGCAAGACAATGTGTATAAAAAACACCAAATGCGTTCACCCACACAAAAGACACATCTCTGAAGTCGCTCAACTCTTTTGTCCAGGTCAACACCCAGCTCCGAGTTAGAGTCTGTTTGACCCTTTCAGTGCATTGTCGCCGGATACGAAGGGCATATTAGCCACTCTCTGTCTGTTTATTTGTTTTATCTTTATTTGCCCTCCAATTGCCAATTGTTTAAACTTTCCTGAAAGAAAACAAAAAAGTACGAAAAAACTCTGCCAAGCGATTTACAAGCGATTTAAATTTATTTACCAACCTTAAACGCCCTCAGCTTGTTTTCAGCTCTGTCGATCGATTTGTCACTTTAATGGCACGATTATTATCATTCACCTTAAGCTGAAACTGAAACTAATTTGGTACACCCCAAAAATGACGCCCACAACTGCCGTCTCAACTTTAATCTGTCTGCAAAGATGATAACCCAGCGATAAAGCAGTCAAATAATATAAAAAATATTAATTATGAATAGATTTAAAAGCGAACTACCTATAAGTTAACAACAAATAAATTTTATTCATTTTTGCAGACTTCGACTTAAGAGTTAATTATAAAAGCGATTATTGTTAAAGTCGTTGCCAATGATCTAATAACAGAAAAGATTAATTTTACAAAACTAAAAAATCATCAGCAGATGTTAAGAAAGTTGAAGAGTTCAATCGATGATTTTGAGTTAAGAAAAATGTAAATTATGTAAGGCTAAGCAACCTCCCTTAAGCTGAAAGTTGTCTTTATGATATATAATTTTTACATATTTTAAAAAACGGTATTTTCCACTATTCAGCTATTACTGTGGTCAGGGGTCACTTCAACTGCTCATTCTATGCAAAATTAATTTTCTACTGTATTTGGACTTCTGTTTGTTTTGGGTTTTTTCCCCAAAAAAAGAAGAAAACAAAAAGCAAAGCGCTCTCGGAAATAACCAGAAAACAGGCGGAAAATTTGATTATTTGTCTTATGCGCAACATAAACAAAAAACGCGGAGCCAAAATAATAGACCAAAAACAATTGGATAGTATGGAAAATATCCAAAATCGATGTTAAGCGAATAAGCATTTAAATACATAATTGCCAGTTAATTGTGCTCAAAGTGGAAGGGCAAAGACCACGCAAAGTAGCGCCAAAAGCCAACAATTTTATTAATTGCAAATCATTAATCAGTTTTTAAGTGTTTTCTTGTCTGAGTGCGGAAAATTTAACGTAATGGAATATATCTGACAGCTGCGGAAATATCTTTCAGCGCAGTTAATTTTCATGGGAGAGGGGGCAGTTGTCAAATGAATTTTTCATATTGAACACCCACTGATAACCACAGAGAGAACTACGGACACAAAGACATAACATATTATCGCTGTGGCACGTGTCGTTCGCTTAACCACAAAATGTTGCATGTTTTGCTGTTGCTGTAAATTCAATTGCGGACACATGACAATGCAATAAAATGTAAAAATTCTGCCTTTTTTGAGCGCAAAATGCAACCGCACGCAAACGTCAGAGCCCCCAAGTTGCACTCACAAATGACTGCTGCAGTGTTGCCCTGAGTCGACCTTGACTTTGCCACTGCCAATGGCCGACTTGGCTCTGACTCTCAACTATGGGCCGATTGCCTCATTCGATTTTATAACAGCACAGTGTGCGAAGTTGGTTTGTTGACTGCTTCGCTATTTGCTCGGTTTCTGTTGCTTTTGTTCGCGGTTTCAGTTTTGTGGACGCTCAGCTCAACTAAAGTGAGAAATGGTTAAGCCACAGTCGCTTGCATATCGATTGCCATGACGTCATTTGCATTTAAATCAAACCACGAGTCATGCAAGAAGAAAGCAGGTGAACACATTCACAATATCAGCTTGCATCACAACAAATTCTAGTTGCCCACAACTGTCCCTACCTCCATATCATGATCCATATGCTATTTCACAACAAAAATCCTCAATGCATGTCTGCAATCTGCTGCTCGGAAAGCGTTGTTGCATAATCTATGTCGTTTTTCATTTCGACACGCCCACCCACACTTGTTGACCCACTGGCAAGAGGCAGGTAAAATACTCCACTATATGATTTTTGCTTCAGTTGCATTCTGTCCAAAGGGATTTGCAGAAAGAAAGTGCTTTTCGCTTAGTGTTGCAATGAACTGTGACTGGCCATTCAAATCACGAGAAAACCGTGAATGGCATCGGCAGCTGTCTTAAAATTTGTTCACAATCATAAGTTTAGTTAAAGGAAAAATAAATTATATTCTTAAAAAGTTTCATATCAGCTTAAGTATGGTTTATAATAATGATTAATTCTAGATAAGGCTACCTCATAATCAACTACTATAAGGAATGAGTCCCATTTCTTTAGTTATGCTCAATGAGTTCGGGGATTTCTTTAGGGTTTTTTTTATGATAATCGTATGTTTAATATTAATCACAATGCTAGTAAGTACCTGGTGAAATCACGGCGAACAATCACTGTTATGCGATTATATTTCAGTCGCTTGGGCTCTAGGACGATGACGCCTGCCAGGCAAAGGCAAAAAATGCTGTGAAGCATGATGCAGTGGCAAAGGCAAATGTAAAAGCCTGGCACTTCATTGAGTAAATGTATGGGAGGGTGTGTGTAAATGTGTGTGGGTGTGTGTGGTGGTGTCGCTCGGTGGTTTCTGTGGCTGGTGGTTAACCCCAAAGTGTTGTCGTGCGCCTGCTGCACTCGGTGCTCTTCATTGCCACTTTGTTGGCTGCCGCTTGGCATCAACTGCAAAACTCTGTAATTTTCAGCAGCTGACGTGAGCAGAGCGCAAATAGTGCAACAACAACAACAAGTGTGGTCGTGTATGAGAATTCGGCTTGTTTAGTTTGTGCCCCTTGAGCCACATTTGGCCCCAGCTGTTTACAACGAATGCATATTTAAGCACAATTCTATCTGACTTTTGCCTTCCCTCATGCAACATTAACTAAACCATCCACCATTGAACTTCACTGTAGAGCAAATTTATATGCCTCCATTGCTCTAGCCATTTATTTGTCTTAACAAGGACTGAAGAATAAGCTCAGTCGAAAATAAGTTTCAGCACAAAATTACAATTTCATATGCAAAATATTGGTAACTTCTGAACTTCTATATCACAGCTATCTGTACAGAAAATAGACGACTAATAAAGATAGTAGATTTATAAGATCACCATAAAAAAATGTTCATTACATGCTTCCAGATGTATCAGTCTATTCTAGGCAATGAAAGCTTGTAATCTGACACGTATGCTATTAAGTTATTTATACAAAGTCATTTAAGCCCAAGTGTTTATACCTTAAGCCATTTTCAGGCAGTATCTTTATTTACTTAAAGCTGTGTTTAAACAGTATCAATTTGTTGTTTGCTCAGGCACACTTGAACATTGCAGTTATGAACATTTAATGTCATTTAAGTTCGTGTGAAGTTTCAGAACTTGCAGGCCGCTGTAAGCCGTATTTAAACAGTTTAGAAATGTTACTTATACGCCACATGTGCCACACGGCTAGAGCACGTTCTTCCTATGTTTTTTTGGGATAAGAGTTTAGCACACACACGCACATACAGATACACATACACATACAAAGGTACAGAGTAGTTTTTCTCTTATGTTTCTGCGCTCTCTGCGCTGGCAGTCGTCGTTGTGGCGCCCAAATGAAATAAAAATAAAAACTAAAAACAAAAAAAAATGGGAAAAAACAATAGAAAAAAGGCAAAACTGTCGAAAAAGTTATTTGCTACTTTGTATAAAGAAATGTTATTGTGTACAAGTATTTTCTTAACGGTTATAATAGGGTCTCTTATGGCGCCTGATGCTGACAAGTCATGAAGCTAACTCTGTAGTTGTCGTTGTCGATGTTGTTGTAGTTGTTGAGTCGGCTACGATGGGCACTGAGCTGTATAAATATTTGCTTAGCTGTGTGTGAGTGATGCCTGTTAAAGTTTCTCAACAAAATAAGTTCAACTCTGCTCGCTTTTGTGCAAACAAGCAAATCAAACAACAGTTTGAGAGCTACGGTTATGATATTTTCCTGCAAGAGCCAGCAGCAGGTTGTAAACTTTTTTCCATGTTGTGCCCGCCAATGACTATAAAAAATAAATATGAACAAAAAAATGTGGAAAACATGGCTTGGCCCTATCCAATGTTACGAAAAGCGCAGTCACCTGTAGGCAATAATCCCCAAGCTTCGAGTTGGGAAACCAATGAAAGCCAACTGCAAGCTGACGGCAAATTTGCCACAAATTCAATATTATTCTCAAAACGTTTTTTCAACTGTTTACCAATTTCACAAACCTCCCCTCCTGCTCTTTTTTGTGAGCCTCTCGTTAATAAATATTTAAACGGCAACACAACTTGGCGTATTGCAAATTTATAAAGATGCGGAAATAAATTATTTCTTTTCTGCTTTTACCTACACAAGTGTTTCAAAACCCCGCAATGGGGGTGTGATTCTACTCAACGCGTGTGAATGCGAATGCATCCACCAACAAAACGTGCATCCCACCGAGCAATCTCTGCACTTGCCCAATGCCAAGAGCCAAGTATTTATTTTGGCAGCAAAAATAACAAACGGCCAGATGGCGGGCAAATGCAAAAGTTGACAGCTGAACTGTCAATCACTATTAGAATAGTGAAAAACTAACATTTATATTGAAAAGCGAGTAGATGATCAAATAGGTATTGGCCAAATGATATTTTTGTAAATTTGTTTTATAATATTTATGATAAATAAAATTCTTGGATTTAATTTATGAAATTACCTAATTTCTATATGAGTTGATTCATCGCCTAATGACCTAATACCTCAAAGAGTCAAAATTAAAAACGTAAAATTGTAATCTCTCATAGTAAGGAAAATAATATATGTATTTGAAAATAATATTTATCTATGGCACTAAATAATTTACATGTTGTTTATTAGTGTGACAAGCAAAATAAATAAATATTTATTGTCCAAAATACTTAGGATGTCTTAGTCAAAATGAATTGCGCTTTAAAAAGATATAAATTTAGTTAATTCTTAAGAAAATATTGTTAGACTCTTGTTGTTTATTTACGTAGACATGCCCTGCTTACGAGTAGATGAACTATAAGAGGATCCGAACTATAAATAACTTGTTAAATTATATTTTCACATTGAAGTTATCTTTAAAGTTTTGTAAATCAATCCTAAAGCTGTTTATATAAAGCATCTTTAACGAAAATAATTTGTGTTTGATTCTTGGAATCACTTAGCGCATTTCTTCAGTTTTTGTACGGTATGGAAAATTGAATTCAATGTTTATGAGCTACCAACGGATGTTTCTACTTGAGCACGATCCGCCTCTTGACAGCGACACTTTCTACGAAATTGAGATAAAAACATTTGCTTGTCGTATAATAATAAATTTTATTTTTGCCGGTGTCTAAAATTGCAGCATATAACTTTTAGTTTTTGCTTTTACTTAATGTATTTATTTATCGCTTGCACATGCATGCATTTCAAGGTACTCGGTTGCACCTCCGGGAATTCCTGAAAGTACTAATAATAAATGACATGCAGATGCAAATAGATGAAAGAGTCAAGAGTGAACCACTTTATTGAAAAGTGTCAAAACATATTGCATTTTTCTTAAAATTCTGCTCAATTTGTCTTGGCAGACCTGTCGCACCGATAAGTATATTCTCAGTTGTTTGTAATACATACTTACTCGTATACACATCAAAGCTCAGCCCCTTTCCCAGCGCTGTCTGGTAAACAATTTAAGACCAGAGACTAAGATTCCACTTTTTGCTTACGCTGTGAAAATATTTGAAACGTGTCATGGAATATTCCAACATCTGAGCATCTGAACCATAGTCAGAAGCCCGGCAGGCAGCATCAACGCATCAAGCCATTAAAGCTTTAATATCCATATTCTAAGTCTGCACAAGTTTATATATTGTCGGGAAACTCAATAGATGCTATTTATTTCAATGCATACATATGCTTCTACTATGACGTCATGCCAGCAAATAACAGACAACTGAGAGTCAACTTGAAAGTCGCGATAAGACCCAGTCACCCAGTCAGGCAGGCAGTCAGCGAGTCAGATAGTCAGTAGGCATATTTATGAACCCAATTCTACTGCAAATCCGTAGAAAGATATAATTTTAAGCTGCGTGAGAATGTCACAGTTATCTGCAAAGGATGATGCCAAAAGTTGCGAAAACACCAAAAGTTACGTATACTTTAAATTTAAGTACGATTATTTTGCTAAAAATACTATTATCAAGTATGCTCGAATAGCAGATACCCTCTGCTTTAAGAGGAGAATAATCTTACTGATTTATTATCGCTAAACTATGATATATAAAATTTCTTAGAGCACCCAAATGCATAACTTTTACCGTAGAAATTCCATAAGTTAAGCTACACTTACTAGGCTTCTATTTGTTGTATTAATAGAGTATAATGGGCATAATACCGCATACTAAAAATAATAATAATAATGAAAAACAACATCAGCAGACTTTTGTTTACAAGCAAATATATTAAATCAAGCTGTTGTTAGATTTGCAGCAAGATAAGCAGGCCGACTATACTTGATAAGCCCCGTCATATATTTGCATATTACTCGCTAGTGAGCTAGTAGTACTACAACTAAGTATGAGTACTTACCCTCTAGTATAAGTACATTGAGCCTATCCACATCTGTTCCATGTTGAGCCAGGAACTTAGCTTTCAACTTGGCAACCAAAGTGAAATAGCAGTTTTTGGCACAGCTGTCGTAAATTTTTGTTTTAGCAGAATGAGGAAAACAAGGTAATTGTAATATGTATAGTGTAAACATACATAACATAGATATATCAATCTTCTGGTGGGTGTAGATAGCAGCCGAGGGAGGCAGTACAACAACCGACAGAATACCGAAGCTCAAGGCTTTTCCAGGTTTCAGTTACTGTGTATGTGACTACAGTCAAGTCAATGCACTCGGTTTTCAAGTTCAAATGCAAATTGAAAAAATCCAGAATTGGCTGTATTAGATTTATGATAATGATTACCACAGAGGTGTCTCATCAGTGATTTATGTCATACGATTCTATGCTGAACGCTTTGACAGCTGCAGAAAGTTCCATTTGGTTCATTGACACTCATCGAAACGCTCGTACAAGTATGAGTAGGCTGGCAAAACCAATAACAAATTTATCAATTGATCTACATACTCGATATATAGCATTCTATAGAAAATACTCGTATCAATGTGTCAGGTGTCAGCTACTGACTGCCAAACATCCTTGCCTCCAACTTTGACGCAGTTTTATCCTCGAGCTGCTCACATTTATTTCCTCGTGCCTAATCGACAAATTTGCTTAAGTTGACAGCATCTTGTCCACCCACACAACCTCCCCAAGAAGCTGTCGTTGCTGTATTTCCTTTACCTGACAGCCGAAATTTGCTCATTCATTCAGTTTCAAGCATTTGAATTAAATTTATTTATTTATTTCGTCAGCACAAAAGAAAAACAAAATCTGTGTCGCTGTGCCAACAAACAATTTTGTTCTAATGACTTTTGATATATGTCTATACGTACATACATATATCTATATATATAAATCTTTTGCTAGCCCAGTGAGTCAAAAATTGTTGACTACCTTTTTTTAAATTTTTGTTTAATTATGCAGCTATTCAAATTAGGTTTGGCTTTTAATAACATGGCTTATTTGATATTACGGAAGCAAGTTGACTTTAACGGCAATTTTGTGGTGGGTTCTGAAGATGCAAGAAAAATGAATTGATTTCATTAAGCTCGAGATTTGCTGTTAAATGTTAACTATAATTTAACAAATAATGTAATTCAAATATTTATGCAAATGTACACAATTTGCAATAATTTTTCCCAATGACTTGGGACAAGCTAACGGAGCTCACTATACCGGCTTAAATCTATATATATTTTTGTTTAAATAGCTGTATACCAGTATGACTTGCAGTGCTTTATTTTCATTACCGTCATATTTTATTGTTATCATTAAAAACACTTGTTGTTGTTTGAATATTGCATTCTAGAAAGGAACCCCAACTATTTACTATAAATATATAAGAGTAAAGGTGCAATAAAATGAGAATTGAGAACAGTTCGGTTTTGGGTGAATCACAGTGAATGTGAGTGAAAGGAACACCGCAAATGCCACAAAATCGAACAATTGGATGGATGTCAAGAAACAATGGCACCCCTCATTATGGCAAATTGGTATCGATGAAACACAAAAGAATAAGTCTAGTGCTGATGAGAAACTTCAATTTGGATGAACTTATTCAAAATTTGAACTCAACTAGCTGTAAACAACAGCATAGAGATTGTTTAGTGGGCACTGAAATATACACTGTCAATCTTCCATTTCTGATTTATACATAAGGTCAATAAGTTAGGCACATCCAATGATAAACAGAGAGCTCATCAAAATGCAGATTAAATCTATTTTTTTTTTTGTATATTCAACTCGAAATTCGGTTTTCAAGCATTTCTGCGCAACAATTGGCAAAAGTGACAATTTTTTTGATTTTTGTATTGTGTGTTTATACGAATACATACATACTTGAATTTTTTTGTGTTTGACATTTTTCACGCATAGTTGGATGCAGTGAATCATAAAATAAATAAAAACAGTAGCATACACGACAATGTGGGTTTCTGTATTGGTTTCTGCTTAAATTTCTGAAGCCGGTTACTGTGACCGTTTCGTTGAGTGACAGCTACGCATCCGCTGGAGCTGGGAACTGAGAACTGGGAAATGGAAGCAGAGCTTATAGGGTGCCTCTCTTTGAGGTGGCTTAGGTCATGTTGATGATTGTGAGCGATGTGAGTGTCGCAGAGCTGTCGCCCCATTGCAGTAAGATATCAAACTTGGGCGCCAAATGGTTGATAGGTGAGTCACCTGCAGGTAAGTAATAGGTAACAGTACTTGACATTTGTCAAATGATTAGTCACGCCTACTATCATTAACGCTACACACGCGTTGGCTACTTTATAAAACTCGAAATTAAATGCAAAACCATATTGCCAAACATTTACAAACGCCCATACGCCCCGTTGCCACCAAATATGATGTAGCATTGCCCGATCCGCAACTTGCTGAGTGATAAACTTCTAATAAGCAGGCAAACCCGTTGAAAGTGGCAGTTGTCTTGCGTGTGGTGGTGGTGGAACTCGTCACCACTCAGCACCACTTGAGTCTAAATGCGCCCGTCGTCTAGCGACCCCAGCCACCAGGCACCAGGCACCACCATTTGTGACAGACAAAGTTGTTATACAGTATTCATATTTCATTTTTTTTTATGGAAAAAGCGTTCATTAAGAGACGAACTGTAACCACTTTTTTTTGTCTCTTCATTGAACGCCAGCTGAATGAATCAATTAATATGGTCACGAATATGGAAAAGCACTCGCAACAGTAAATGAAATGTTGAACTTGTGCGCCCTAAAGTCAACACTCTCCTCAAGTGTTTGTTCGTGTTCTAGAGCTCTTGTTTTGGATGCGAGTCGGAGAGTTAAAATGAGTTTTGTCCCAGAGGTTTGATCGATGAATATGCGAGAACAAATCTAAAAAAAGATATTAGTATTTTACATTATATTTTATTGTTAGCATATTTTTCCCTAACCATATATCTTGTTGAACTAAAAGTTAGCTGTTATAACTCCGCAATGTTTAAGTACTATTTTTTCCCACGATTATCCTAAGTTTTCAATGCTTTGTACAAGGTATGGAGAGGGCAACTCTCTTTGTAATTGGTTTTTTGTCTATCTTCTCTAAATTTTCTTATCTATCTGATAGGAAATATGCAATATTTTATTTCCTCTTCTCCCTCATATGTTAAGTATATGTATGTAATGATTAAATTGCAGCATGTCATTTCTTGTGACTATTCGGATAAAAAAGTACTAGCTAAGACTTGTATGGATCTATTCTGTTCCTTTGAATCGATTAAATCAATTCCAACTATTCAAATAAAATTTCAATATGAGCTGTTGCAACTCTTGAATCGCACCTCCGAAACGCACAACATATGTATGTATCTTTTTTTATACAGATGTGAGTATCAACTTTGCGTGGGCAATCGCTGCGCAAACAAGTTTGGCTGCAACAAAAAAAAAAGTAAGTTCAGGCAATAAAAAGTCATAATAATTAATGGTTTTTAAGACACATATTCTTTTATTTAATTAGTTGTTGTTCTGTTGGAATAGTTTTTTTTTCACTTTTTTTTTGCATTTTGTATTTGTTTTTAATATTTAGCAGCATAACTAGAAAATACTTGAATAAATTGGTGTCTGTGGTTAGCTACCAATTGTAATTGTACTATAGTTAATTAGGTTGTGTTTCTTGTATTTTCTTTTCTTTCGCTCTTTGTTTGGTTTCTTTTCATATCGTTTCGGTTTCTGCATCTGCTTTTCTTTTACTTTATAAGCTAATTTGTCACATAGAATTTGTGTTTTGTTTTTTGGTTTACAATAATTGTATTTGTGGTTTGACAGTTGCATTAATTAGAAAAAATAATAGTGCTATTTATACATATATATACGGATATACATATGTATCGGTATGTAATATAATCTATTAATACATGTTTTATTTAGTTTTTAATGCTTTCCCTCTCTGACAGCTCAACATCACATAAATTGGTTTTTGTTTTGAAATTTTTGGGAACAGTTCTTGTTATTTTTTGTTGTTGTCTTCTACACACAAAGATATTTAATATAGTATATTTATAATATGCACATACATATAAATTTCTCATGTAAATATTTAGAAATATAAATTCGAGGTTTGTGTTTTTTTTGTGTTGCAAATTTATCATCATTTTACAAAAGGCTCTTCTAGTTATAAGCAAGTCGAATGGCAGCAAATAAAAAATTATAGAATAGAACTGAATTGAACTTAGGTATTATAAAGCTTTTGGTCTGAGTCGGCATATTGATACGGTACAGCACATGGCAATTCCGTTAACGCATCATTATAAATTGTTTCGTAATTCCTTGTGTTTAAATTAAAACTAATGAGGTATTTAGCTACACGCAATGACTAAAGTTCTAGACAGTACATGGACTTTAATTATAAACAAAAGTAAAATAAAGTTGTGCTCGTTGACCAACTGACAATCTTACAAGCTGATAAAATCAACATTGCACAGGTCGGCGGTAAAAGTTTTCAATATGAAAACTGCCGCTTGCAATGCCAAGAAATAGTTTGCATCGGTTTTCCTCCTCCTTAAAAACAGCACTAAGTGCCAGATTTAGAAGTTACAATCTATACAGTATATTATAATTCACATTTATATGCTTTGCACATTTACTTAATATAAAAATTATGAATTGAATGCTTAGCGTTGGGTTTTTAGCCAGAATGTTCTTGATTTTGTTGTTGTTTTTTGTTTGTTTATGTTTTTAGTTAAAGCTTGTCGTGTTTGATTAATAAATAGTTATATTAACTTAAATAATAATAAATTAAAAGATGTCGTGCTTTTTTTGTATGAGCGTGTGTCTGTGATTGTTTGTGTGCATGTGTTTGTTTGAGACTATCAAGCAATTGACGGTATTTTGTTTCATATATTTAGACAGTTCTTAGGTACTTGAAATTGGCTGCTTGGTTCCCGTTTACAGTATGATATTTGTTATTATTATTATTGACTTTATAAAATATGTTTTTAACATTTTGCTTCTTTTTTTTTCATTTTGCTTTAGTAGCGACTTGTACAGTGTTTTGAGTTCTTTGATTATTTGTTAGACAAAAGGTACATTTAGTTGCTGTTGCCTGTGTATTTTTCAACACATACAGTTGGACAAACACAGGCATATTACATATGTATGTATATTTGTGTTTTGTGAGAGTTTTCATCAAGTATATTTCATATATCTTACATATATTCTTTTTTAATTTTTGGCATGAGAAGCTTCTAGCACAGCATGTTTATAATAATTTTCTTCTGTTTTTCTTTTTTAATGGCTTATTTCTCTAAACTTAAGACATTACGAATACTGTTCTGCGAATTCTTCAGCAAGCAATAAACAATTAGTAGTTACTTAGCACTAGATTTGGGCTTTAGACCTCCGTTGGCGATGACTGAGAGCAGCTGGACTGCAGCTTCTTTGAGCCGCGAAAGAACATGTCAAATAGGCCACGTCGAGCCTGAAACTTGGGCGGCGATCCGGGAATGTGGATGTGCTCCACAATGGTGATGCCGCGCTGCAGCTTGGGGCGTGCGGTGCGCTGCGTTGGCGGTGGTGTCGCCTCCAGTGAGGGCACATCATCCGATTCCGCAGATCCCTTAGTGTGGCCACCAAAATTGATGATCGTGCTGCAGCTGCTGTTGGGGCGCAACGTCAATGTTGTGTGCACCGGCGTCGTCTGGCATTGACTGATGACAGAACTCTGCGGCGTGAGATATCGGCAACTGTTACTGCTGTACTGCGACAGCTTGCTGCTGTTGCGCTGCAGCTGAGCAGCATTGGCATTGGCATTGGCTACACCACAACCGCTGCCGTTGCCATTGGTCTTCATGCTGCTGCTGTGATGACGCTGCAACACGCTGGCCGCATCCAGGCCAAACAATCGCTTGACACCGCGTCGCACGCGCTTATTGCGGTAGGCGAAGATGAAGGGCGAGCTGAGATTGGCCAGAAGTATCATGAAGATGGCCAGCTGGGTGGAGCCGCTAAAGTTGGCAGCCGATAGGCGGGATTGCAGCAGCACCAAGAGTCCATAGGGTAGATAGGAGACCACAAACATCACCACCACCAAGATGCTAATACGAGCGGCACGCGACTCCTCGCGGTACTTGAACAACGAACTGGCGTTGCTCAGGCGATGACGCAGAGAACTCATGTAACTGAGGGCCTTGGGAGAGGCATGGATGGCAGGTATTTGCAACGCATGTCGGCCAGAGCTGAAGTGTGTATGCAGTTGTTGTTGCTGCTGCTGGGACGGCTGCAGTTGCAATTGCTGCTGCTGCAATTGCAGCTGTGAGCGCTGTTGCTGCTGTCGCTGTGCGTGCAACAAGTGCGGCGAATTGCACTCATCACTCAGTGAATCCTGCAACAACTCGGTGTACTTGTGCAGATTCGGCGAGCTGTGCACCTGACGAATACCCTGCAGACGATGCAACTCACGTAGATCCTGCGATGAGGTGCCCAGTAATGGCAGCTGCCTGGCCGAATAGTTGCGTTTAATCTCGCCACTGGCCGTTTGCAGGGTCAAGAGGATATTCTGATTGCGATCTGCCAACGCCTGCTCCGGCACGCTCATCAGCTGATGACCAACGGCCGTTCTGCTCTCGACATCGACATCTAAATCGGAGCCATCGTCGGAGATGGTCGGCAGCAGCACCTTGGCGGCGGAATCACGACGCATGCAGCTGGGCGAGCTGCGCGGTCCACGCTGATCGATTTGCATCTGTAGGCCACCAGTGACAGCGACAACGCCACCGCCATGAGAGCTGGCCGATGAAATGGAATGTCTGTGGACGCACAAGCTGTTCGAGAAGGGCGTCGCGGGCGTGGCCTGTGCATGGTTGGTCAGGTTGAGGGCACTCTGGAGCAGCGGAGAGGAGCCATTTTGTCGCATACGCAGACCATTGCCGCGTGCCTCGCTGAAGATGCGCCAGTACATGCCACAAACGAAGCCAAAGGGCAGAAGAATTATCACTATGAAGTAGATGCTCGCATAGACCACACCAAAGATGCTATTCGTGCTGCTGATGTTGAAGTATGTGGCAGCCAGACGTCTTTGTCGGCTGAACAGCGTATCTGCCTCAAAGTCGAGCACACGAAAGGCGGACAGTGCACCAAAAAGTATGCCCACAGCCCAGGTGAGGGTTATGAATATCCAAGTCTTCACACCCGAGATGCGACTGTGATAACGCAATGGATCTGTCACCGCACACCAGGTGTCACCCACCACAAGCAGCACCGCCAGGGCGCCCAGTGCGGCGGCCATATCGATGGACCAACAACGCAGCTGCACCGCCGGCAATTGAATGTTGCTGTGCACTGTCGGCACTGGCACACTCAGATTATCCTCGTGGGTTTCCGTTTCGGTGATGACAATGCCGCCATCGCCACGCTCATCGATGGTCAGTTTGCGGCAATAGGTCGCATTGCATTTGTAGATCGTCTCAATGGTGTCTCCATTGCTGTCGTTGCCACTGCTGCTGTCGTTGCTGCTGATGTTGCTGATGTTGCGGCGCACCACAATGCCGTCCTGCTCCACAAGTTGGCCATGACGACGAATGGTCAGCTGATGTTTGCCGGGCTTTGAATAGAACTCAATGCTATCGCCGGCAGCTGTTGCTCCCGTTGTCGTCTGTTCCGACAGACTCTTCACACCACTCAGGAATAATGTGGGTGCCAAAATGCAGCAGCCGATCAAATTGATGATCAGCAGATTGATCGTGAAGCGATTCGCTGTGGTGCGCAGTCCCGGCGTTATCCAGAATGCACACAGCGCCAGCAGATTGATGATGAACGAGATGAGCAGCAGAGCCAATATAAGAAAATCTATGGCCATTTCTTTATGCGCTTAACGGTTTCTCAATTGTTACTTCCCTTTCTTTATCGAATTGTCTTTGTTGTTGTTTGAGTTTTTGTTGTTGTTGTGCTTTTGTCACGCACATCACTTTACAGTTTCAGAGCCACTTTGATACGATCAACTCAAGTATTTGCTCTGTTGCTTTTGCTTTGGGTTTAGGTTTGTTTTATTTTTCTTATTTTGTTTTGGACACTCACGAAAAAATTTCACTTGGTTTACACGTTGCACAGTTGTGTTTTCATCTTTTTTATTTCTCTGCTTCTTAATAGCTTTTCCAATTTATTGAATTTTTTTTATATTTGGCTTGTTTCTTGCAAACGCTTACTAATTTCCGTGCGAAGCTCGTCGTCGATATTTGAACAAAAATTTCTAAAAAATTTCTTTTTCGTTTTTCACATGTAATAAAATAATACACGCCAATTTTGTGTTGAACAAAGTTTGTTATTTTTTCTTCTTTTTCTCTTGTTGTTTTCCGCGCGTCGATCGAGCACGAACTTCACTACGAAGCGTTTCAAGCACAACTGTCGTGTGCGCTTGCCGAAACGCCTCAAATTATATGAGAAAAAATATCGTGCCGAATGAGCTCTGAGCGGCAGCAACAGTTGTCGTAGTCGTTGAGCACTGTGAGAGCTAAGAGTGTGCTGAGCAACAATTGCTGCTGCTGCTACTGCTGCTGTTGGTATTGGTGTTAGTGTTGCTGCTGTGATTTGTAGTTCCCACGCTCCGCTCAATTAATATCGTAGCGACTTTGAATTTATGCTGCTGTTGCTTGTTGCTACTACACGCTACAATGTTGCTAGTTGCTCGATGCTCGTTTGCTTGTTGCCAGCCGGTATTTATCAGTTTAAGACTATGTCTGAGGCCGTTTGTTGCCGTTGACGCTGCCGCTGCTGTTGTCCTAGTTTTTTGTAAACTCACAAATTGTATAATCTTTTTGCAATTGCAATTTCATTGCGGCTTCACTTTTGTTGCGCTCCCATTACATCACAATCTTTTGCTGCCACTGGCTGCTTTTGCAGTTGCAGCCGCTACCGCTGCTGGCACATTTTCCAAGCCTCATTTTCATTTGGGTTCTGTACAACATCCAATGCAACGGCCACGCTCTATTTTCTATGCCATAAAAATGGCATTTTTACTAGGCGCAAGTAAACAATAACTGTTGCTTCTGTTGTTTCTGCTATTGTTGCTGTGGGCAATCAGATGATGAAATTCTCGGCCCAGCAACTGCAAGAGAGAAAGAGATAGAGTTAGACATTATAAGATAAGAGACTCCCTTGTGTTATTTTTATAGTAAAAAATGTTCACATATTCTACAGATTGTTTTCATTAAGAAAATAAAAAAATAAAAAAAATTAAAAATAAATATAAACTCGCATTGGAGCATGACACAGCATATAATACAATTGCTTCCCCCATTTAATATGTATGTTTTCGAGTGACTCAGAAATAAAGTCGATTTTGTAATAAGAATTTGCATGTGCTTTATAAGACCAAGCACGCTTCTGTCCAATGCTCCATAAACTGGAAAAGTATTTTCTTATCTGGGTATTACATATAATGACCAGCAAGAAGCTAACAAGTTGTCGATAAGGGATAAAACCCTAAATTTAATGACGTACAGCTGACTAATTCTATAGCCAAATCAAGTGGCTACACGAAAAAGTCACATGTAAGACTCAGTTAACTATCATTACCTACTAATTCTACTGCGCATCAACTTGATCAATCAAACAATCAGTTACTTTCGACATGACCACTCGGCGGAGTCACAACTTTTGTACTCTGCTCAGCGGGTGCATGAGCTCATCAGAGGTGCGTTCTATAGTCCGACCAGCTTAGTACTAATCTTATTTAACCGATTAGAGAACTCTCTTTATTTACGGGGAGCATTGAACACGCGACCGGAGGCTGTGAAATGTAAACAAATACAAGTTTCGTTTCGGTGTCGGCCAGCGCGCAGTTTACATGCCCTACTTTTGTCAACGAATCTATATATACATAAGTACTCGAATTTTACAAAAATTTAACACAAATGAAAGAAAAGAAATGTTTAAATATTTGGAGGGCTTAGGAATAAAGTAAAGTGCCTTAACTTTAACTTTATGTTAAATTAAGTTTAAAATTTCCAAAAGTATTTTGTATTTTCTTAACAAGTTAAACGTAGTCTTTCATAGTAAATCAGCACTTGAAAAATATGGAATCTAACCAAATGTTAAAAAATATTTAAATTACTTTTGCTTCTCTCTTTATAATATATTTGGATACATAAATTATATATCAATAAAAGAAAAATAATTTTTAAACTACATTGAATTAAATTTTTTGAAAACTTAATTGCCCTACAGAAAATAACCTGCACTTGCCAATAGAATTAAACTTCCATAAAAAAAATATGGAAAATGTTGGCTTATCACCAAGTGACTGTCTCCATATCGAGTAACGCCCCAATCAATTACACACACGAGCAACAAGTATCGATTGCTTGTGATCTTATTAAAATCTTAGAGACAATAATTGACTTAAGATCAACGAAATATTTGAGTTTTAATATGTTTTTCAAGTACTTAGACCAGTTGTCGATCACTTAGCGGCACTTTTAGGAGGTGTGATTTTAACGCTCGTTTTGTACACTCTGCCGCTCGGTTGTGTACGGGTAACAAATATTGACGCGAAAAGTGAATCAAGGCAAAGACGGACGCACTTACTTATGTACTATTTATATTTATAAGTCAGTATAATCAAATGTATTCGTATGTATATCTCTCTCTATCTTTAAGTGACTTTGCCTGAAATCTAAATTATTGTTCCTCATTTCTTATCAGCGGGGGCTAAACTTATGTAGCTCTATTGCCTCAATGTATTGACAGATAATACAACGGAACAAAGGCAAATTTCTCAAGCTCAAATCATGTTCATGGATTTATTATCAATGCCAAATGAACATATGTTTTACAGGTCAGATCGTGTATTTACTTCATTTACACTGCGAAGAGATTTTACGCATTGCATGACACAAAGTGACAATACAAAATAAGACGTTCGATCAAAGTACCGAAGCCGCGCAGTGGCAGAAAAATGCATAAAATATAAGGAAAAGTTTAAGCTAAAAAGTGTCTGAGTTGAGAATTTTTTTATTTGTCTGCCGAGGGCATAGTTCGTTTTTTTTCTGGAGAAACACCAACAGCTCCACCCCCCTCACCAGCCAATAGTGACTGTTGGGAGAGTGTAAACAAGTTAAAGAGAATGCGCTCATTTGCATGACTTGGCAAGAAACAGCAAGTCGAACACATTAAGATAAACATGTGGCGTGAGTAAACCTCTTGTTAGCGCCTCTCCTCATTCACTGCATCTGTCTAACAATGCGCATACGCAGTGTGGTGGCAAAAATAAAGGCATAATACTTATTCCAGACAGAGGCAAGCAAGCAAGTTTTAACCACAAAATATATAGCTTCGATTTAAAGCATGAGCCATACAATCAGCCAGCCGTCAAGAAAGAGAGGCACGGCTTTTAAATTTTTTGGCTGGGGGTTTACTCAGCACGTGAGACGCTTAATGAGGCGATCTAGATGGATCAATGTGAACCTGTTGTAAACAACTGATCAGACTGTGATTCCCAGCTTACAAAGAACTCAAACTATGGCTCACATACATTCAGATAAAAGCTTAAACAACAACAGTAACAACAAAGAGAAAAACCAAGCAGTCAACGTTCAATGTACAACCAAAGCAGGTTTTTTTGTGTGCTCTTTTGTTTTGTGGCAACCGCCTCTTAAAACGTGACGTCACTTTTGACGTTCGACATATCGAGCTTTAGCTATATTTAAATGTAAAGTTTTGCACTCACTTTTGGACCGACGCCCTGCAGTCAGTGCTGCCAATGGCCCGCTATCGTACTCGTACAAATTGAGGCACTTAAGCCTCATAAGTCCGTAAATAAATTTGATATAAATGATATTTAACCCATATTTGTTGCTGACGATAATTTGCTGTATATTCGCTTCCCAAAATGGGCGTGAAACTCCTTCTTCTTCTTCCTCTTTTTCTGTTGCTTTTTCTGTTACCAGGCCAATATTTACACACAATGAGCTGCACTCAAAGTCCCCCACCTAAAATGGGCAGGTAACCGTCAATAAGAAATATATAGGTATACTTTGTCTTCACTTTAGGCCATGTTACGTACGAGTGTCCTTGAGCTGGTAAAAGTACGAGTAATGGCCACAGTCACGATGACTTGAGTATACGGCCAACAGTTGATTGCAATATGATCTGCACTCTAGATCCCCCCATAAGCCTTCAATAATTGCAGAGTATTCGCAACTGAAATGCTCACCTACTTCTTATGCAGGTGGCATTGAAAAAATTCTGCTTAATTATCGACATGTGATTTGCATTTTTGTGATTACAAATTGCAAATTGTTCCAATAACTGTAAGGAAAACATTTGCACACCTACTTAACTATTTTATTAGGTTGTGTTAGATTGTTCTAAATAAAACGCTTATTGATTTCCTAAAATATATTTTACAATAGTAATAACCTAAGATACACGTTTTTTCCTTAGAAAAAAGCATGGAAGAAGATAAACTCTAATCTGATTTTCCTTCTTTAAATTCTTAGCTTTTATTGTGAGTATTATATTTCCAAATACAAATGACTTATTCACTACCTGAAAAACTTGTATTTCTTCCACTCGTAAATAAATATGTATCAATAAGTCTTTAATACATTTTGGACTTAAAGGATTATAGCCTATATTGTTACATAGTCGATAATGAAATGCGCGAATCGTGTGATATAAAATATTTGTTACACCTTTAACAAGGTCTCAGTGTGTCGCATTTCCTTAACGGATTGCTAATTGGTTTTACACGTTGTTATTTTCCAGTGACAAATATACGAGTTCATAAGACTTTTAGTCTAAGCCTTGGCTAATTGACAGCAACATCTGTACAGGTGCAAGGCACACACCTTAGCACAAGTCAGACGTATGTCAGACAGCATGACGAATGCCCCAATATATATATATACTACATACGTAAGCTATATGCTTATAAACATTAATGCGTTCAGTTCCGTTTAATCAGCTGTTCCAGTGACTATCATAAGATTGCGTTAGAGATGTGCAGTTGATGAGACGTATACTAATAATAATCACAATGTATAATGGTCAATCAAAAACTAAGCTGAGCTTAGCCAAATGCCATTAACATAAATCCAATTTAATTAACTCGGGACCTTCTTCGCCATCATCTGTCCGGCTAAAGTTTTTTTTTTCTATTAAATTGATATAAGCATGCGGTTCGCTCTCTTTATCCGCCTATAATTGAATAAAAGGCGGCTTTATCAAAAGCAATGGCAAAAAGGCAAATATTGGCGAAACTTTTTATCTGAGCTTAGGAACTTTGTCATCGTTAAAAAAAAAATATGACAAAAAAATAGAAATAATCGTAACCAGTTAACTTGTAGATACCCTTACACAGATATGTATAGCGCAGTTACAGATCTTAAATTATATATTCAATTGTTCTGAATTTTTTAGAATATTTGACATTAAATATTCATAATTTAATACAATCATATTAGCTTTATAGTTTTCAATAATAATTGTGTTTATTCTAAATTTACCTCTTCGCAAAAAATCTTTTATAATTAATAGATTCAGATCTTGTAACAGAGCAGAAACACATGACTACTTATCTCACAACTTCTGGTGTTTTTTACTAGGGTCATACGGTTGAACTCTTATTTATTAATTTAATAGGAACCTAGTACAGAATATTTCAGGTGAGAAAATTACCTATTTTAAATGATGAATGCATATCTTGTAACAGATCAAAAAAACATGACTACTTACATATCTCAAAGCTTCAGCTGGTCATAATAATGAATTCATGTATTTTCATACTAGGGTCGTACGGGCCAACTTTTATTTATTAATTTAATAGGAACCTAGTACAAAATATTCCAGCTAGGAAAATGGATATGTAAGACATTTACATCTTCGCAAAAACAACCGATTAAAACTGATGGGTTCAGATCTTGTAACAAAGCAGAAAAACATGACTATCTCACAACTTCAGTTGTTCATAATAAGGAATACATGTATGTTCATAATAGGTTAACTTTTATTTATTAATTTAATAGGAACCTAGTACAAAATATTTTACCCATGGAAATGGATGTGTAAGACAAATACAATTTAATTGTAGTTCAAGCAGCGAAAACATGGAAACTTACAAGGCTCTTTACATACAAAAATACATACTGTGGTGTCTGTGTGTGTGTAGTCTTTATAAATTTTATAGAAGTAAAAACTTTTCCATTAGCTCGTTAGCTCGCCAGCACGACAATAGCCAATACGAAAAAAAACAAAAAAAAGGAAAAAAGTAAAAACAATCACATTAGCATCGTCGCTAGGTTTGTTGTTGTTGTCGTCTGCCTGTCATCAGCTCACATTCATCGTCTGGCGGGTAGCTTAGTGACGTTTTTTCTTCCCTCCTATTGGCCAGTGGAAAAATATTGCAACAAAATGTAGCTAAATGTAAACATGAATCAAATATGCAAATGCTCGGTAATCGCTAAGCTGTTGTGACGCTTTGTCGTGATTACCGTTTTGCCTATTATTAACTTTTGTATACCCTGTAGACAACAGAATAAGGGTCGAAAAAGTTGGGTAAATGCGAAATGTGTATTAAAAGAAAAAAAACCGTAGACTTTAAAAGGTTTGAAAATATACTGCCTATTTACTATTACGCATATATTATAAGACAGTCCTCAATGGGGTATACGAGTTTCTTATACCTTATACATATTCGTAGTATTGGCTTGATATAAATTTTGTATATACTTAACTCTGCGTTTAGGTATGTTTTTATAGTTCCCAGTTGATAATTCTCAACTGTAACTTTCTTATTGGTGTTAAAATAGAGATGACACCGTGAAATTCTAAAGACACAATTCTCATCCCTTTGCATCAACCTTGTATATTTCTGATTAAAAATTCAATGCATGTCTGGAGTTTTCTTACATAACGTGTTCGAGGTTCATCTCTAGTTCAAAATGCCAAACGTTCAGTCGCGTGTGGTTAATTTGATATGGCGGTAGTTGATGTGATCAGAGATACAAAGTTATTTGCCAGACGAATTCTGCAATGTATATTATTATAGTTAGGTTTATATCGCACACGCTAGTGAGATCGAGAATGACTTGATCTATTACAAAATCTTCCAGCGTAACGGTTAAAATGCTTGAACAAATGCGACCTCGACATGGTCTGAGACTGGAACTTTATGAACTCGCCGAGGCGATACATAATCACAGTCGCCAACTCTGCCTATAATCAGTACTGAATTCAATATTCAAGATTGCAGTTAGTCTTGTAACTGAAAGAAGATGAATGCACAAAGAAAACAAAGAAGTTGAGACAGAAATGCATAGAACTTCAGAATCATCAACATTCGTATCAATACCAAGCTGTAGACATAGATGATATGCTGAACAAATACTTGAGAAACCAGAGCACTTCAGATACGGGGAGTTTCTATAAATTCCCTGAATTCTCGGAACATTCTGTAGACAGTTTATATTTCTTCCATAAATATTCAACTGTTATACTATACTCCTTAATATTTTACTGCAATTGAAAGTTTTGTTAAGCTGTGTGAAACTTGGTTTAGAAGCAAACTGTTTGCGATTGACCTACATCAGATGACCTTACTATCTGCTTGAATTTCCAAGTCATTAAACAGTTGTCCAATCAATTTCCTGACCCTCAACAGGCGATATTAGTTAACTTGCCTTGAAGTATCAATTACAAGTAGTGATGGTTTTACATTAGACTATAGCTGAGAGAATATTGCACCTGTTTATCACATGCAGAAGGACTAAAAGGAAAAGGGAATAATCAAATCATTTCTAACAGATATATCGATTAAGTTAATGCAATTAATAATGACAAGCTGTAAGCCGTGAGACAACTCGTTATGGCATCATAATTACATTAATAACATGTGTATGTATATCAAGACATGGGGTGCCATATTATAATGAGTTGTATTGCGATGGCTCTCAAATTAATGCAAATCGGGCGAATTTTGGCAAACGAGTTCAGTGCACTTCACTAAACCCATTGTCTGATTTCAATTTGGTTGCATCGAATTACCCGCCCGACAAAACTAAATACAAAATGACAGATGGTGCTACATGTTGAGGTCAAAGTGCTTGCCACAAACATGTGAGTGGCCATAGACAATAGATAAAGTGCTCGCGGCTATGGCAAAATATAAGCTGTATACTCTGTTGTGTATGATTTGATATCACTCAACAAAACTAGATATGGGTCAGGGGATAATTCCCTTCTCGGGTTCTTTCACTCCCAAATCAACAAGAGAGTCAAGCACATCAATTTCCCATCTTTTAACTGGACAATATAACATGCCCTCAGTTTCAGTTTTAGCTTCAGTCGTGACATTTGTCATCTCAAGTTAAAGGCCATTGGCCTTAAACATTTCCACATCGAAACGCTTTCACGCATATGGACATGCCCCCGATTGAATTTATCCTGCAAGGTCGGCGACTCTCACGCCATTCAATTGAAAAATTGTGCCTACGGCTGATTCTGTTCCGTTCTTTGTTTGTTTACTAGGCAATATCGAAATGAAAACAGAAATGCATTTATTTATAGCTGGAGACTTTGGCGTGCAGGCAAACTGACCTACATTGTGTTCCGTGTCTCCGTATCTCATCTTCAAGTATAGAACATGTTAAAATATTAACCGTAATATTCGAAAATATATTCGTGACCTTAGCCAAGAACTAGCTATAATTCTGTCTGATTTATGCTGATTGACAAGTTTACACTAAACGTAAAAGCACATTTCCGAAATATTTCATATACATTTTTCACTAATGTATCCAAATTAAAAAGTTATTGAACATTAATAATAAATTCCAATATCGAACGAACTGACAACTGTCCTTGTCTGTCTTACCAACGACTGTTCACCCTAGATAAGAACAGTTATGAGACTGGGCACGTGCCCGACGGTCACCGAATCGTTAAGGTATTCAAAATGTGATATATCACATATATCTTTTCGTACTTCCAGTTTGATTGATGTGCCTAGGCTTAAAGCGAACCGCCAACATAAGGAGAAATTTGATATTTGCATATAGGCCAAAAATGATTCATGCGGAATTCATTGGAATTTACAATTTTAACAATAATTATTTAGTATTTTTCAGTTAAGTTGAGTAAATAAAATGAAAGACATTTTAAAGATAAAAAGTTGATCAATTCAGCATATTCAGTTCTTAAATGTATTTAGAATTAAAATCGTTTCTAAATTTAACACTGAAAAATTTGTCAGATTATTAATTTTATTTTAGTTTAAGTTTTAGTTCAAAAATAACATCAGTTACTTTCGCTATGACGGAACACAGTTTAAAACATGGAATCTGAAATTAAAAATAGCTTCACCAAATCCCTGGACATATTCTCTCGAAATTTTTACCATCACTTGATCAACTTCAATCCCAACAGAAATCTAATATGCTCACCACTCTCTATACAAACTTGCGCTGGAATGTTGCGTATGGGTGTTGAGGATGGCTGTGAGACAGCCAAGGAAATGGACGAAGGACTCTGTTTCAGCTCCAGCCATGCCAAGGAAATAGCGAACGGGTTCAGTAATGTGTTAGGTTTCTATCAGCAATGCAGAGTATGGACAATGGCCAACAAATTGTACCTCATGAAGAACTATGAAGCACGCGAGAAATTCAATGAAACATTGACACAGAAGTTTCACTCGGCAGCAGAGAATATTGATTTCTCAACTGGCATAGCAGCTGCGAACACTATCAATAGCTGGGTTGAGTCCAGTACGAACATGTTAATAAGGAACATCGTTAGCCCTGATGCTTTGAGTAGGGACACCCGATTAGTGTTAATCAATGCCATTCACTTTAAAGGCGAATGGTCACTTAAATTTGACGAGAGTGAGACGCGCACTGAAGATTTCGTTTTGGAAAACTCAAACAAAGCAAAAATTTCAATGATGAATGCGAAAAAGAAATATTATTTTGCCGATTTACCAGAGCTGAATGCAAAAGCCTTGCGATTGGCTTATAAAGATACTGATTTGTTCATGTTGATCGTATTGCCAAATGGGTATGCGGGATTGAAGCAACTGGAAAAGAAGCTGCAGACAACATCGCTAGAGACTATAACATCTCAGCTGTCCTTATGTAAAGTGTTTGTAAAATTGCCCAAATTCAAAGCTGAATTCGAACAAGAACTTACTGCAGTCTTCAAGGAAATGGGCATCAATCGAATTTTCAATGGTCAAGCTGAATTTGGAAATATGTTGAAATCAAAAGAATTTATAGAAGTGTCAAAAATTTTACACAAGGCCTTCATTGAGGTCAATGAAGAGGGCACTGAAGCAGCTGCAGCAACAGCAATGGTTGTGGCAATGCGGAGCATGCGTCCTGAGAATGAACCACAAGTATTTCATGCTGATCATCCCTTTTATTTTACCATTTATCATGCGAACCATGGATGTCTGTTTGTGGGTAACTTTAAATCACCTGATGTCAGCAGTAATGATGGCAACGTTAAAGTAATTTGTAACTGCAAAAGGGAACTATGTGCCTAATAGGTACATATAATCCAAATAATTACTCAAGAGATTTACTTAAAGAACGCTAAATTCATTTTTAAAATATGGAAAATTAACTTTAAAATTAATACAAAAAAATATTATAAATATAGCTGACTTTCGAGCTTACTTTCTTCATTAATTTTCAAAAAGTACAATAATTAAGTAATAAAGATTCTGCACTTCTGCTGTCAATCTTTTGTCAACTTAAGCTGAATATCTTCTAGAAAAAATGACAAAACAACCAACTGTCTGGTTAATTTCCATAGTGATATGCAACTTTATTGTATAGCTAATTAAAGACGCACCCCTCATACCCCACATATCAAAATCAGATCCAACAATGCACGCGGTTGTTGACTGATAATAAATGTGGGACCCTTCGAGGCGCCAAACATGACAGTCAAATAACTTTCGATAATATCTAGTAGATATCAGATTCTGCCTACCCCATCAACAGAAATATTACTGATAAGCTGAGACCATAAGATAAGAGTCACAACATTTGTTGAAATATTTGCATTTTCACTGAGTCAGTTGTGCTACTATTATAGTTTTAGTGGCGTTACTGGTGGCTCTGCCCTTCACATGGCCAACTATGGCCTAGATTATTAGTCACTTATCTACACTATTTTCTTAATCAGAAGCAGCTACCAAGTTCTTATCATATGCTTCATCATCTTTATGGGAGTGTCTCAAGAGCTACTTAATAAATTAATTTCGTAATAATACGAAAATTCTTTGATCTTCACAATTGCAATTCGTAACTGACCTTTACTGAAACTGGACAATTTAATGGGCCGCTTAATTTTATTCGCCTAAATAATTAATATTGTTAAACTAATCGTTTCAGTTCTGACGGTCACAGCTGGCCATACACACGAACACATTGTTGGCTTAAAATACAATTTTATTTTCATTTTGAGTTTTTTGTTTATTGTTGCCCTTTTATGTTTGTTGTACTGTTTGTTGTTTAATACATCCACTCAAAAAGTTTTACCTGCCCTGTAAAACAATTCAGCAAACAACTTTTTGTTTTTTTAATTCACAGCTGCTAAATGTTATGTGAGTTTGAATGTATGTAAGTTGCAATTGCTGTGACCTCTTGGAGGTTTCCACCGCTATTTATAGCCAGAGTGGAACAAGAAAGAAAAACACCATGTTCAAGGTCATCAAGTGGCATTAATCTTTCATAAAAAGATATCAGTATTTTTAAAAGAAACAAGAAAGATAAACTCGACGAAAATGTAATACTCTTGCGCTGATTGACAATTGCAATCAAACTTAGATGATATTTAAAATATTGTGTAATATCGAGCTTGACTCGAAATCTTACAAATATAAATATCCTTTAAGTGATGAAATATTAGTAGGGGAAAATGGATGATTTACTTTCGTAACAATCTTTATTTATAAATATATTATGCTATGCACTGCCTGGGAATTTATTTAATTATTACAACATTTGAAATGGAGCGCTGATAACTTCAACACAAGGTAATAGCATGACTAAGTTTATAGAGTGACTTTCATATAGCAAACCTTTCATAATATTAATAATTTTTACAATAGAATGTACGCATGAATATTTATAGCGAATTAGCATTAAATTAACTGCAATTGATCCATGCATCATTACATATATTAACTATACTTCAATATCATTACAAGTTTTAAACTTTTTTTCAACAAATTTTTAGCGTTACAATGCACAACTAACTGAATGAACGTAAGAAACTTGTTGCAAGTCGTTGCAAAAGTTCAACTTTTATTCGTGAATGTCTTGTGGCTTTGTACTTGCAAACTTGTTGTAAGCGTTGATGTTGTGCTTGTTTTCGTTGTTGTACATGGTGTTCACTGAGTTTCTTGCCTGCATTGTTAATGACAAATAAAAAGTGTGACCACTTTGCACTTGGTTCTGTAATTATTTCCGTTACGGTACAAGATAAGCGTATTGACAAAAACGATTCAATGATTTGCAATCGATATTTATTTAAATTGTAGCTATAATTTAATGACTACAGTAAGCAAAAAAACTATTTTAATAAATGTATAAGAGACGAAGTTTAGACGTGCTAATAAAAATCAACTTTCTAAAATGGAAAAGTACCACAACAATATCAATTGCAAGAATGCTTATCAGGTTTTATTTTGGATTCTAAAAATCGAAAAATAATCTTTACTGTTATGACAGTCATACTCGTAGTTTCAATCGTCTATCATTTGAGTTGCATGACAAAATTATAATAGCCATCTCATAGAGTACAAGAAAACACTTGATGGCTGGAAAATTGTTGTCAGACTTTTTGCTATTGAGACGTACCAATTGGGCGTGTAATCGTGGTCGTTATTTTGTTCATAACCGAATTGCGCTTTCAAACTTGCCACTTAAGTTCATTGCACCGGGTTCTATGAGTTTGCCAAAGGCAAGTCGAGTCAGTCAGGGCTTTGAATTACAAACTGAATTTCAAACTATATATGTATGTATAATAATTACCTGCGGTCATAAAAAGCAATGGAGTAGAAAATTGCAAGGTTGCAGAAAAACCAAAATTTAGTATAACAAAAACTATAGTATTAGAAAAACTGTTAAAGAATTTTACTTCGACTTACGCTTACAGAAGCTAACAATGTTGTTTGTTTCACTTCACCTTTGACTCTTGACGTAGCCAACAATCAAGGGTTAAAAACCACCAACTAGGTGAACAATTAAACCTGACAAACTTACTCGAAATGCATATTCAAACAACTGCAATTATTATAATTGGTTTTATACAATAGATCCCATTCCGGATGTGTAAGCCGGGCAGTGAGAGTAAGAGTCTTAGCTGGCATCAATTCTATAGAACTATATATAATAACCGGTTGCGATATGTATTAATATAGCTTATATTGACTAAGTGGTCACAAGTGAGCAATACGGGGTTCATAATCAGTGAACTAAAAGTAAGCTCAATAAATAGGAGGAGGTGCTAAGTACTATAAGAGGATACAACGCCTTTTTTTACTGATTGATTGTAAATCACAAAATTTTCTGGGCTAGCAAATAGATTGTAAAATGTTGCAAAATAATCACAATTTGATTTACTGCACATTGTTTCTTCCTTTCAATAAAACAACAGATCATATACCAATTATTATAAACAAAAATTATAAACATATAATTGTATTTAATGGTAAAGAAATCTAAGACGGTTGTCAATCGGATTTCAAAGTATAACTTCAAATTACAAGCATAAAAATTGTTTTTCAACTGCGTCGTTTGCATCAACTGGAACGTGCCAAATGGTAATACAAGCGAATTAAATTTGTTTTTAATGAAAAAATGTTATTTAAAACAATTTATGTAACTTGTGCAATATCTTACAAAAGATTATTTATAAACTTTTTTTTTTTCATATCATACTCGTGTTTTTTTTTATTTTTGTGAAATTGAGAATTCAAAAAAAGTTAAACAAGTGTTTACAATTGAAAGTAACCACTCGCTATGCCGTGTGATAAAGTTAACACCTTTAAGCCGAAAAGGAAATCAACAAAATGATACACAGCGACAACAACAATAACAAATTTAAGAACGAGGCAAAAACACTAGCAGCGACGATTTGACAAAACACGAGTTCCGACGGACAAGTGAACTGACACTTGGACATTCGGGTTGCGGAAAATTTGAAAATCGATATGACATGAAGGAAAACAAGGGCAATCCGGCCGGCAAGTGTCAACGTCACAGACCACATGCCACAAGGCATCTAGCCACATGCCCCATTCACGTCAAACTGTGATGTATGAGGCCAACTTTGACTTTTTGGCTACCAACGTGAGAGAGAAATCGTCAACAATAATGACACACGAATGTAAGTAATTGCCAAACCTTTGACAAAGGCAGGGCAGATCGGGTCGTAGGTCAGGATACTGTTTGGGGGTTGATTCAGTCCGTAAAATAGGCCCCAAAACTCTCGACTGGCCATTATTCCAACTGATAACGTCATGAAATGACTTGCTGTTGAGAGTTTGATATCAGCTCAACACACAACAGCAACAAAAAAAATGCAGCAACAACAATAATAATAAAATTTAAAGCGTGAGCAACTTTTGTTTCTTTTATTTTTTCCTTTCGTTTACATTTGGCTTGTGGCCAAAAATGTGCGGCAGACTTTTTACTTTTTTCATTTCTGTTCTTTTGCCTAGAATGAAATTTATTTTTCTAATGAATGGACGTTTGTCAGTGTGTGTAAGTGCGCATTCACCTGTCTCTGAATGAATACTATACACATTGGCACTGCCAAGAAATACTGCTCTCACACAACGTGAGTTAATAACAGACTGGAAGCAGGAGGCGTACATGCGGCGTATGCGTAATGTATGGCAATATACGAGTTCGTGCAAACATATTTTTGAATGCGCTGCGAGTTTATTTATAAAAACTTATGTTGTTAAAGCCGTTCTAAAAATAGAAATGGACAGTTGGATGTGACGTCTAGATCATAAAATATTGCATTTCTACTTATTTATTTAATTTATGTTCAATGTAAGCATAGAAATAGTGTGCAGCTTAGTATGTTAAACTCAATATTTAAATTAAATAAGTCGAATGAGAAATGGTGAAATATTTCGGGGTCGCTGACAAAAGAAAGAATTTAATTTTGAATAAAAAATATTTTTGTTATGTTTTTAACGGTTTTTTATTTTAGAGCCAGTGTAATTAAATTATTGGTAAATTAAAAACGAGCAACTAATCGGTGACACAGTTTTTTACTTAAGCATTTCATATCTTAATATACGCAATTCCATATTGTATACACATCGATGACTATATAGTTCATTTTAGTCAGGCAAGTCTTGGCTGTCCATAAACCTATATATACACCAAATATTGCTCATAATTTGAATATCCTGTATCCATTTGCAATGTTTCAAAGAGTGTTGTGAAATTGTGGTTATGAATTCAGGAGATTCAAAAATGGAAGTTCAAAGGGCGGTATTATTTGCAAGAAAAATCTAAAATTCAATATACCCTAGATAAAGCAAAAACCCATCACGTAATTCTCACTGCTGGGTATTTAAGTATTATTTTCAACAATTCCAACACAGGGAATATTTTAGTCGAACCTTTTTTTCCCTTCCCTGCTTGTCTTAATAGTTAACGACTGTTTATCTAACAAACTCTTAACGCCATTTGCCAAGTGCCTTTACTCAGAGCTATCTGAGAACACCCTAAGTGTATATGTATGTTTCTGAGTATGTGTATGTGCCGCATGATTAGCTATTTCAAAAAGTTGACACTTAGCTGACGCATGAATTTGGATGTTGAGCACTAGACACAAGACAGTCTCATGCTTCGGGATGGGGAAAAGTATGAAAATAAGAATGGGATAAAGTCAACTATATGGACATTCGACGTATCTGCCATCACATTGTTCATCAACGAATGTTTACACAGCTGTGAGAAGCGATTGTGTATTGTTTGGAAAAAAATGGGCTAGCAGTTTTTGTTTCTGATTTAAAATCAATTAAAATGCAACAATTTTTCTATAAAAGCTATCACAACAGCTGGCGCCACAATTGCATTTCCCAGCAGCCACAATTTGGTATTTGATGATTTAGCTGTTTACTTGATTAGTCTCAGTTAAGTGGCTAAAGTTGAGCATTTTTGCCGCAGCATCGTATTTCGTGTTGCACTAAGCGAGAGCAAGATTTATGTGGCAGCTAACCATCAAAATTTATTGGTATAAAAATAAATATTTAACGCGCAAACATAATAAATAATAGCAGAAGAAGTGTTAAGTACTACACATACACATTTTTAATGTGAATAATACTTATAGTATTATTAGCTAGTCATAGCCATTTTCAATGTGCCGGATACGACGGCCACATTGGTGTTGTTGCCGATGTTGTTGCCTGGCTGGGTGTCTCACATTTCAAGTGGCTTCACTTTATGGCACCTCATGGCTATAGCATTAATATATCACCATAAAACAACATTGCTATAGTAAAGGCAACTCGACTAGCAGATACGCTGTTAAATCTAAAGCCTGATAACTGCATATTCAACACAATAATGTTTTAAGTTAAATAACTCGTGCTACATTAGCCAACATCTATATCCAGATACCCCTTACTTCATTATAATGCCTTCAGGGTAATACGAAGCTGGATATATTAGATACCAAACTTCGCGCAAAATGCAACAACAGCTGCAAGCATTTTTATGTTGAATGAGTTGCACTCCATAAAATGCGCAAATCGAGCACAAAATGCACGAGACATTACTAGACATTTAATGTTTGATAAAGAGATAACATCACATTATGTACATGATTGCCAGTCATTGGCCAAGACAATAAAATTGTAAAATTATTAGGTTTAAACTGATAGCTGATGAGACTCAATAATTATGACAGGAAGTGAGACGAGTTATAAATTCCAAAACATTTCAAATGTAGGTTAAACTTATCAACCAACTTATCTGCCGACTAGTATTTCCTGAGCCACTCAACATTGAAAACTTGAGACCAGCTAAGACCCTTCCCCTTACTAATTATTTTCAAGTTGACTTTGTTACATCCTATTGCAGCTTAAGAGCATTCATAAGCCTCTCAAGGGTAGCGAGATTTAAGAGCTACTTAGATAATTTCCATCTTAAACTACTTGAAATTCTAGTGGATTGTAATGTCAATTGTTGATAAGGAATTGCGGTAAGTTATAACCAAATTTGCAAGCGAGTGAGACAAATTGGATAACAATTTAATTGGAGAAACACTTTCCTATACTCCACAGTCAAGAGTACTTCTACACAAGTAACCACTTTCGAGTCAACTACATAATTCGTGCGTTGTTCCTTAAATCCAACTATATAAAAGAAACCAGCGAAATCTTAACCAACCTCTGTACACACAACCTCAATGAGCAGCGGAAATCTTAAGGCAAACTAAACTGAACTTAACTGCAACAATAACATCCATTATGGCTAGTGTAAGCGGATTGTTTAGCTATTTTAACAGAGAGACCACTCAGAACCATGCACACACTTAATAGTCAAAGCAAATAGTATATACCCCCAGCAATAGAATGAGGGCAATAAATAAACTGAAGTCATCAGTGGCATTTGAAAAGGCCGACAGAGAAATAATAATAATAAACAAAAAAGACATGAGAGCGTACAAATGGGACCGAATCAAAAGAATCGAAGCGACTCGAATTGTGCCCATCACTCTGTCAAATATTTATGAGTGCCTGCCGAAGGATGAGCACAACTAGATTATTACATAAATGTGCTAATCAAAAATTGTAATTCTGATTGGCCAACTCATTGCCCATTCTTCTTCTCTTTAGCAAAAATAAAACAATAAACTTTCTATTCTAGGAGTAAAACTCTTGAAATTGCTGTCAGGAGAATTTAATAAATTCTGTCAGAGCAAAATATCGATAGACACATACATTTGTGTTTATGTGGTTGTGCTTGCATACACGTGCCAACAAAATAACTATTATTTCCGGTGCAGACACACACACATGAAGAGAATTCAGACAAATATCTGATTGAAAATTTCATCAAGATATCAAGCGTAAAGGAAAAGGAAAGTTTGCTAGCAAGTTTCGAAAGTAAGATACACTCAATAAAGTAGTTAAGTAGAACTCAGTATAGTATAAATGACTATTTATGAATTTAGCTACAAATTTAGTTCAAGCTTCTTGGAACAATTAATTATAAGCACCAAGTGGAATTTATTTATCTATTATGCAATTATATATATGCAGCATCCTGAAAAATGTTATGTACGAATATTTATTTATTACTATTTATGTGTATAAGTAAGCCAAAGTGTGGCTATTAAGCTATGTTCAAATAGCTTCTGAAACAGTCTTAAAGTTTAATATGAGCAGCTAAAATTGTGTTCAAAAGGTATTAAAGCTCATCTTTAAAGCTGTATAAATTCTGGCAAAGAAGTGTATTACAACAATTCGACTATTAAATAACTAGGTTTTAGCACTGGGAATTGATTACAAAACATAGACCTAATCTTTTCCCCAGTTGTGTTGCAGACTCAGCCTGGATAACATTAGTTACCAGCTACAAGTTAACAACATTGTGGCATTGGCTTCTACATCAGCCTAGCAGGCAAAACTGCAAGCTAAGTAAGAAAAAGCAAACATTTTAATATCAAGATGAGAAAGGAAAATATATTAAGCATACGAAATGGCAATCGGCTTGTGATATTTTTCTTGCTGCTGCTGACTTATTAGCATTTTGTGGGGGAACTTAACTACAAGAGAATGTAAAAGTAAAGTATCACAATAAATAAATGCCACAAACAGTATAAATATAGTTTGGTTGAATAGAGTGAAACAGCCTTAAGCCTCAGAAATTTCTCAAGGCACAACACATAAATAACAATAACTTCTGTTTTTATAGTCGGACCACCACACATTCTACTTTTAGTATAGATATACTACTTGTGAGTTCATAGAGGTTAGGTAGGCAGTCTGTTCCCTCTTTGAGAATAAATAAAATATGCCGAGTAACAATGGCGCTCTTCGATGGCTGCCACATAAATCAATAAATATCAGTTTGGTCTGCCAAAAAGGGTTGACAGTAAGCCATTTTAAGAAGCGCTGCATTCAAAATGTCAAATACAGTCACTTTTCCTTAAGAATCTTAACATATTTTTTAAAATTTCGTATTTTTTAAGAATTGTATGATGAGAGGGAGAAACGGAAAATGAAGTGCCTCAACCTTTTTAGTGTGAAATATATAAAAAAAAATATTGAACACGAAATAAAAAAGAAATTTCCATATCAAACAAATTTAAATATTGATGTGAATATAATATATATATTTGTCTGTAGGGAAGGTAAGTTCGCTGACAAGGTTCCGGCGATTTAATGCACTAATGCCAACGGTCAAGGCCAAGTATTTTGAATGTTATTCGTTAATGATGGATAAAGGCGATATCCATTAGTTTTTCTCAAACTGTTTGTTCAATATTACGTAAACATTAATCGACTACAGAACTGCTCAACCCTTAGCCCTGTCAACTCAATAATTGTGATGGACTTGCAACTGCTCGTACTTTACGTACGTACATACGAATACAATGTGAGTCTGTAAGTATCAGCTACCCAAAGTGACAGGGTGGCTAAGAATAACGTTTTGAATAGCCACATTTAAGAGGATTTATGGGCCATGCATTAAGGTAATTTCAGTTGCCCTTTTTGGTTTAGCAGACTGGCATTTAAGAAGAGAGAGGGGATGTTCTACTGACTGACTGACTTTCTGTCTGTCTGCATCAACAGAAATCAATTGAAGCAAAGCCACGTCAGCGACAGTCAAAGTTCAAAAGTGCCACTCAACTATATTGAGGCATTTGCCCTCCCTGGATACCTCGACACCACGATTCTCAAAAATCCTCTTTCACTCTTACTCTAAAGCATTGCCAAAATATTTTCAGTGCCTGACACTTGATGGTTTCTCCTTTCCTGCGGTTGTGTATGTGCGTTGTGTGCGGAATGAAGATTGACAGCTTAATGTACTTTCGCTTACATCAAACCGCTGCTTTTGTTGACTAATTTCCCGACGGTGAAAAGACGAGGCCACGCCTTAATGTGGATTTAAGTGGCAACACGCAAATTTATCATCAAGTGCAACAATTAGCAAATTAAATAAGCTTTTTTTCAATTCAATGAACTTTAAATTGTTGAAACTTTTATTTTACGAAACATAAACAAATAAATGTTTCGATCTTTGCTTGTGACATTGAAAAGCAATTAGAAAATCTGTCGACTCGGTTGGCAATTAAGCTTTTATTCTTTAACTTTTGATCAGATTTTTTCGCAGTCATAAATGTGAATCAAATTGCATGACATATATTCTAATACACTTCATTTAAGGTTGTAAGTGTATTCATATATATGAAAATAAATAGCGAAGTCTGACCGACAACAAATCAAACAATATTGGAAATTTTGAGTTACGGATTGATTCATGTCAAAAACGATATCACAACGTGATAGTTAATTCGTAAATACAGCTAAACAAAAACACAATCAAAAATCCCAAACACAAGTCACGCATCTTAAAATTATATGGTTTATGATGTGCGAAACTGTGAATTGAGTTTAATTGTATCTTTATAAGTACATAAATGGCACAAGGGTGAAATTTTGCCGTATACAGAAAAATACGGATATCTCCCTCATATATAGATGTAAAATTATATGATAGTTCAAATTGTTTTTGACTCATTAGGCTTGTGTGTTTGATAATTGGTTCATGAAATAATAAAAAAATAACATATATAACATATATATATAAGAAAAATAATGTTAAAATATTATTAACATCTTAGAGTTGCTGGATTAAGGAGTTAGGTTGAAAACTTACTTAAGAAAAAGCAATTATTTAGTACCATAATAATATTAACAAATATTTAATCTCAGCTAGAATACCAAGAGCATTCTTTTGCCTTTGGCAGCAAAAAATATTTTTATAGACTCAAAACAAAAATACATATATGTAATAATAATATTTATTGGACGAAATTTTCAATGCAATACAAACGCAATAAAATTATTTGAGTGTCATGTAAAATTTGTGAAAAAAGCATCCCAACCAGTTTCTTTGTGATTTAATTTGCTAGTGTGTGTGTGTGTTAAAGGTGTTAATGGTTAACGACTTCAATAGCGAAATATGAGACAGAGAGACAAAGACACGCGAAGAAAAGAGAAAGATTCAGAGGGAGGACAGAGTGAGACAGATATTTTCTAAATACACGTGCTGAGTACGCGATCGATCAATGTGAGAGGAAGGAAAAGAAAAACAACACTCGCTGAACTGATGATAATGATATTGTGATATGACTGTATTTGGCTTTTATGATGCCATCGGATGCCACGTGGCACAAACTGAATTTAATACCCATTTTTTTGGCCATTAATCTTTATGGCCAAGCGATCAACCACAAGATGCTGTGAAGCGAAAGGATTAAATTACCAAGCACAGCTTGAGAGGCAAGCAAATATTGTGTAAAAGTGTTGCATGAGCGCCCTCTAAGTAGGTTAATGTCCTGACGTACTTTAACCTCTAACACACACAGTTTTAAATTCAACTGGGCTTAACTGGGTTAGTGGCACAAACCCCTTGAGCCTTTGACCCAATCAGCTACTTGCCAGCACAATACATTATTGCAAGGCTTCACTTTTATCTCGTCTCGTCTCGCCTCTCTCGTGCAACAGAAAATGGGTTAAAATTTGTATCTGCTATTGGCAGCTAAAACACCATGTGTACTGGTATTATTGATCATAAATTGAATCATGCAGTTTTTCGTACATATTGACCACAAAGCTAACATCAATCATACGATTCGCATGACGCGCATAGCAAACAGTAATGTATCCATGAAAATTTTATTTATTAACTACAGTGCAGCTGGCCCAAAGAGCTACTTGGCCTTAAAAGCATTTTAATAGAATTATAGTCAACGTACACAAATTTAAACTCCATTAATTGAATGGTTTATGCTCTGGCTAAAACGAAAATATTTAAAACATATTTTTTTATTTATCTTTTTTAAAAAACGTGAATGTTTTTCTGGAACAATTTTATTATTATTTTATTTATATTGCTTATCAAATTTAATAAATTTCTGATATTTGTAGTTATTTATGTAGTTATTACAAGAACTTTAAACAATAACACAAGCACACTCTTTTGAAGCCCACGTACAGCCAATTTTTTCGTTAAGCTAATTTATTTACTATTGAATTTCATTTTCATTAAGTTTTTCTGGGATTTCGATTTTACGGTTTGCCCTGTTTTATTATATTTACATGCGAGTACGAGCACGAACCTGTGTTATATGTATGTAAGTTTGAGTATCTGAAATGGAACTGAGAATACAAAACGTACGATACGCTTTTCGACTATTTGCCTTCTGATAAGTGGGAGAGAAGGGGTTGAGGTAGGTGAACACATATTTGCAATGATGCAGTTCATTAAACTCGTGCAAATAAATATATGTAAATATAATTAATACTTAATAATAGGATAAATTAAATGTTCATGTAATTTGCAACCATATTTGATGTTCATTCTTATGGATCGAGCCAAGAATTGCATTTAAGACGTACCCCTGGGGCCACCCTCGAGACCCTCAGTGTGTCGTGCATTGGCTTTTTAGAGATTTTGGGTTGAAGGACGCTTGAGTACAGCCCGTTCTGTTTTTCCTCAATTGTCAGCGCATTGACAAGCTGATGGCTGGTCAAACTGAGTTCAAGGTGGGAATTCGTGGCGGCGAGCAAGTCCAATAGTTGAGATGGGAAAACAGACCACTCAAACCAGACCAATAACTCGCAGTAAGTCAGTAAATATAATAATAATAAAATTTGAATGCTTACATAATTTTGTTTATCATAAGAAATGATTGCGTTCACCAGTAAATATCAATGACAGAAAATCGATGTGATTTTTATTATTGTTCTGCTGATAGATGGAAATACATCTTCTATATAGTATTCTAGAATACTCTGATTGTTTTGCCTTAATATCAATAATATGTACATATGTAAACAAACGAATACTAGATTTGAAATTTAGAAGAGCAAAGTTGTTATTTACTTTTCTTTTTTTTTTTTAATTTTGTCTTATGGGTTTCTCTTATAAAATATTATAAGTGCAAACAATATTAGACTTAAAATACCATCTGTGCGTTCAGCAGAAGACTATCACCATAGAAAGAGCTATATAAGAGCAATTTATTTCGCCTAGTTAAACTATTCTAATTTATTTTTCTTTATTAATAAGCAGCCATCAACTAGTGTCATTAGAGCAGTTTCCTTATTTATAATTATAGGACTCTACAAATTTGAACAGAATCCCACTATAAAACGCAAACAGTTTTCTTTTTAGCACAGTGAATTTGGTACAGTTAACTCAAAAGCTTTCTTTCGCAGTTCGCTGTTGTTCAAGGTGAAATCGGCTATTAGGCTAATGGCCCAATCACAAGTCCCACCAGTCAATAGCTTTCGGCACAGTCCCCTAATCCATATAAAGCCACGCGTCAAAGTTTGCGTACAATTTTCACACACAGTAATCAAATAGGGTTTCATTTTTATGTAAGCTGACATGTGATTGCGGGTGTTCAATCTTGCTGTTGTTATTCATTTAATCAATTTGAGCGATAAGTATTCAAAAAAAAATGCCAAGAAAACAGAGCTAGCGTCAGTAGCAAATGTTTATCCAGCCTTTTAACATACTTTCTCGTGTATAATTTTTACGCATATTGCTAAATTCTCTACGATTATTGTTGTTATGGCATTGCCGTGTTGTTGCTGTTACTGTTCGATATACGGCGGCATTTGCATTGTTTAATTTGTTACCAAAAATAAAACACGTCAATTTAATGTGCAAACAATTCGAAAGCCGCGAACACGACGCGTGCACAAAATATGGACCCATTTCTGGTTTTATATGAGAGGAAAATTGAGAGCAAGATAAGAGTGAAGTCAAAGCAAACCTATCCCTTGTATACCCTGCAAAATGTTGTTGTTATTTTTTTTCAATAAATTATAGTAGAATAAATTTATTGTAATTAAATTTTATCAATATTAAATTATTATGAGGAGCTGCATTCTGAGGATAACTCATAGTTCCTATAAATAAAGTAATGTTTTGTTTACATACCTTTTAATTTTTACTTTTGAATAACCGTCGAAACCTACCAATTACAGGGTATGCAATGTATAGCACAAGTTAATTTGCGGCGTAGTTAAAGAGCTTGTTGTTTTGTTGTGCATGAAATGATTTTCCAAATGATTGATTAAGCATGCACATTAAGCATACGCACAGTTGCACACACAGTGTTCCGGTTTGCATTGTATATGTATGCAAAGTGTTTGGCCCTAACTGTGCGCAATTGATTTCATTCGATTGGCCTTTTTTGGCAATGTTTGAGTGTATCAATATTAAAAAATTTAAATTGTAAATTTAAAAGTGAAACTGCCGACAGACTTCCATTGAGTTTTCCTCAATGTCAGATGCTGCACAGCCACAGTGACAAATGGCTTTTCAATGCTATTCTAAACTGACTTTCATGATATAAAATATCCTAGTGCTGGACAGCTCGTGGTTTATCATATTTGATTGCCTTAACAGCTCGTAGTCACCAGACAGAAGGCGGGTTCATGGCATTTATTTTTGTATTATATTCTGTTTTCTTGCCACGTGCAAAAATGTGACAAACAATTTTAATTTAAAAATTCTTAGCTCTGAGCAACAGCAGTCAGTGAAAAGCCAATCAAGTCCGGCCAACAATAGACGCAAGCTGACATCTTTGAAAGGGCTGACTTACTGGAAGCCGCATCAATGATGCGATTAGACTCTCAGCTTTCAACTTTTGCCATTGGCCACGCACTCAACTGAAACAAAGTTGCTAAAGTGTCCCCATCTTCGCTTCCGGCCAAGTAAATAGGAATGACAAATGCTCGCTCCCTTTCCCGCTGCCACTCGGTTCAAACAAAGAATGTAGCACAATTGAGTATCAATCATGCGCAAAATTGATTAGTTCAACTTTGAAAAGAGATGCGTTTCGGGGGCGCCGCAACTTGCAGCATGCAGTAACAACTTTTGCTGCGCTTTTAACGGGCTTCATTGTGATTAATGACTATTGCGCCAAGTAGCTGCAGTCAGCTTATGTTGTATTAAAATGAAAAGGTTAAAAGTCAACTCACGTGTCCTCTAAATGTCAAATATCCTCTATGGTCTCATTAGATTACGTAATACTCTTTATTAAGATGTATGTCTACCAATTATAAAACCATTTGTTTTTAAAATTAAAAAATAAAAATGAGAGAAAGCTTTGCTCTCATCTAAACCAATAAAAAGGTCAGAAGCCAACTTTCAAGTTAAACAGTTTACAAACTGTAAATCTAGTCACAAGGCACAAACTAATAGAGGCATCTTGGGGATTATTGAAGAAGTAATCATTACCATTTGGTTGCAACCATCAGAGCGAGAAAGAACTTAAGACTGATCGTGCCAGGCCAAATTGGTTAGCATACATTCGAGCGTCACTTGACACTGCTCACGTGTCTGCACTTTGACAATTCATTGAATTCACAGCAACTGAACCAGTTGGCAGCAACAACACAAGTCAGCAGCAACAATTCGTAGCCATTTCCGGCACGTCACATATTTTTGGAATGCTTCCTAAAGATGACAATTTTATTCCCGTGCTTGCAGCATTTTGTGGAAACATCTGCAGCTAAATGGCGCCGCAAGCGTCAAGTGTGCACATTCTCTGCGACTATTTATTTTCTGCTTTCGCACTCAATTTCAGTTGTTGCTGTGGCGGAAATGCACTTCAAAGTGCGCACGGATTTCCTGCTTGGCGTACTTCCCTCAATTGCACTTGAACAACAACTGCAAAACTCGAAGACGCACGTCTTGTTTAACGCACAAACGATTGCAAATGGCGAACTCGAATTGAGTGGCCATAATGGCAAAGGGGGAAACATTAGGAAGCAAAATATAGCCACATTTCCTGTCACGAGGAAAAACAGTAAATGAACACAATTATCAGCTGCATTGTGGATCTTTAATAAACGACAATTCCTAGATTTAAGCTGGCGCTTTTAGATTACGAGTAATCCAAGACGATGCCACAAAGACAGACATCAGGATATGTTAGTTTATGGCTTTGTTTACAGCATCGCTCTGAATGGCAGGGTGTGTCGTCTCCGTTGCGTAATTTATGATCCTGGCACCAAAAACCCATTGACATTTTCCCCAAGTTTGCGTCTGCAACTCACGCCCGCTTTGCTTCTCTAGATTGCGTTGCCAGTGGCAAGGGCGTTGTGTAAAATCACAACCTAAAAAAAAAAATTTTTCACATAAAAGTATGCATTAAAATTTTATATGTCACTCATACGCCACGTTGCACTCCATCCCAGCCACAAACACATTACGAACTGTTCTTTGCGTCTCTTACGAGATTGTGCAACAAGAGTAAGGGGAGCCGCACCGAGTTTTATTACCCATTTTTTTATAATTTGCGTGGAAAAAAAGAGAAACTACTAGGAAAATGTGTTTGCCAGCCACTTGACGGCAAATGCGCATATCAGAAAACTTTTTGTTAATTTAGTGGAAAATAGCATGTCGTTACGAGCATTTATCTTGAGTAAAGCAGATGCTGAAAAGCAAACAAGAAAGCGAAGGGGCTGGTGAATTGTTCGGAGCAGCACGTGCTATATAAACACTAAAAAATAATCACGCCCTCTCTTCTAATCGTTGTAAGTGTTGTGGCTGTGGATCATGGCTTAATGCCTCATCGGGATACACGAAGCTGACATGGGTCATGCCTTATATGAGCTTTATGAAGACAGCTATGACAGGTATTAGAGTAAGTCTAAGACAATAGACAAAAGAATAACTAAGATAGCAAAATAAAAAATAAAAATGGATAACACAGCAGTATAGCAAAGAAAATAAACTAAGAATAAAATAGCTCTAAAAATAAACAAATCAAACATAAATTTCCAAATGGTGAATAAATTATATATTCTTACATTCAAATATATTAATCAGCAGAATTGAAGCTAACTAAAAAGGAGCAGAGAAACAGCACAGTAATTAATTTGAGTCAAAGATGGGGGAAAAAATAATAAAACAGGAAAACTGATGCTATCCTTTCACATATACTATAGAAAATTCTTGATAAAACACAGATTCAACCTATTAAATAAATCAATAGCTAAGCATCAAATGAAAGTTTTATGTTAGTGTTAAGCCAATTAACCTGGCCGTAAGCTATTGTAGCATCTTTCAGCCCATTTTTTATGACGTGGTTTCGATTACCCTAGCTACTACGTGTTAATCTTCTTGCATTTGCTGGGTCTGTCTAGACAGACATTATTTTCTACATGTTTGGCTGGCAGAATGACTGTGTTAGCATGAAGCATAAGAAATGCTGCTGTACTCGCATAATATATTTATTACGGGGAATTGTTTGTAGTACTCGTAAGTCTTGAGCAGCCATTAATATGAGCCCTTACTGAGGTATTGGTTCTCATGTTGCTGTTTATGATTGAAGCTGGCATTACTCATTATGCATTTCATTTGTTTTCGTTTCACAGTACTCATACGCACAGTTGACGTCTCTTCACAAGCTGGCTGTCAATGTCAGGCTGTAGGCAAAGCTGATTAACGGGACACGCAAAAAGTTGCCACTATCAAACAAAACATGCCATTTTAACAAAAACAATACGCATTTGCGGTTGACTGTGTTGAAGCAGCTTTATACTGTTTATTTTCTAGTATAAACGTTTACATATGATTACGAGCAAGCAGCCTCTAAAAACCTGCAAACAAGCCACGCCTCTTTTACCCACATGCAACTGTAACGTTTCCCGACTGACGAACATACCCAGACCGCCTAATCCCGCTACACCTCGCCTCACCTTTGCCCTACACATGTTTTACCCTATTTTCATACATTTTCATTTTCAATTTTCTCATCATCGCACGTTTCGTGTTAAGATTAACACGTGAGCTGGAACAACCCGCTAAGTCAGTTGACGTATGTACCATAAAGTTTTTCGAATAAAAAGCCCTGTAAATATAATGTGCATATTTTCATGGCAGGCATCAATTTGCATATCAAGTGCTTCCAACCAATGCGAGCCGAGCACAAAAGGAATATTTAAGAATCATTGCCTTTTTAGGCAAGAACTTTAAATAATGCAAAAGACAATCAAGTATTACATTTTATTTTATTGCTTATCATCATATTCAAAAATATGTATTGCTGACTAACAAACTGAACAAGCTGGAGGGCAAATTGCAATGTAAATTTTTATGGAAATATGTGGAAATAAAATCAAAACTTTTTTTAACTGTTTATTGCCTTCTGAATAGATCTTTGTACTTATTTAAGAGAAATAAATAAAGTACTAAAACAATGCAATTGAAGATGAAACTGTGATTTAAATCTACTTGTGCTATTGGATAGGAAATTAAAGACCATGGAAAATTAAAAGAAAATTTTGAAAATACGAAGGAAGCAATCTTTCAGATGTCAATAACCAATGTAAGAAAGAACAATTTATATTATAAGAAATAAACAGAGCATTACTTAAGTTAAGTTACTTACATAAGGTAAGTTCACCTATTTAAGCCAAGAGACTACGGAGGTTATTCATATAAGTAGATTGTAATTACTATAAGTTTGACTTACAGCTGAAAGTAATTTTAGATCTTACTAAGGTATATTAAAGCTGCTTTCATTCAGTTACAAGAATTTTATAAAAATAAATTAACCTGTAGTGCCTTTGAGTTATCAACTTACTTGAAACCCCTTAATATTCATAAGGAAAACCATAAAGAACCATAAAAAGGCTGACTTGTAGCGGCCACACGAAAATTATGCTGCTTCGTGTTTAAACGCTTTAGGGCAATTAAGAAATGAAAAATAAATACCACATAATATGATTACAATTTTTTTTTTGATTTTCTGCTCATTTTATTTTACACACACACAAACAAACTTTTACAAACAAAGGGTCGAGGTGCCGCTGACTGACCAAAAAGTTGAGCAAAAGTCATAGCAGTGTACAAAAATATTTCCATAACAAAAAGTTAAAAAAATATAAAAATAAATCAACACAGTAAGAGTGCTTAACTGGCAGACACCCTGTATACTACTTAGATAAATTGCTAAACATTGTCATCATTTTCGTTAAAATGTATATTTTAATTTTTCAGCTTGTTCTTCCACTTTACAGGGTATTGTAATAATATTGCCCGCAGTCATGCAAACGTTTTGTCGACTAAGTTTTGGTTTTTAAAACATAACTCGAGTGCAGAGTTGGCCGAGTTAAGGCCAGCGGGACACTTTCCATGAAAAACTTTATTTATTTGCCATACAACAACAGAAACAAAAACAAGAACCCAGAGAAAACAGAAAAATTGAAATAACAGCAAATAAGTCAAGTTGAACTTCACAAGCTCCTAAGGAATTTCAGAGTACTCTTGCCAGCCGCAGGAAGCTTGTCCACTTTTGGTTTCATAATTCTATATTGCATAATTTCGGACACATTGTTGGCAAACGAATCAAATAACATGTTGTTGGTTTTGGTTCTGCCTTATTTTGAATACCATTGTGTTTTCTGCCACGCCCACTCCAACCACATGCCTTTGCCATGCATGTCAAGTACTTTATTTAAGCAATTATGCGTGGCCATAATTCTAAAATATATACTAAGTATACAAGTGGCTCTTTTGCACACTTTTGTTTGTTGACACATACATACATACACCCACACACAGCAAACACACTCATGAGTGTCAGTCTGTGATTGTTTCACAAGTGCTTGTGTTTGTTAAGAGTCCTCTAAAACGTTAGTGTTGGTATTCTAGCCATATTTATACTAATTTTAGCCGACAAAGATTTGTTTCAAATTTTTTTGATTTACAAATACATATATGCTTATATTCATACTTATCATTGGCAATAACAGGGAGCAAAAGACAAAGTTCAAAATATTTTCAAACAATTACAGCTATTATTTACACAATCTTCTAAGCACCTGTCAGCACTGGCTCTGCTCAGACGCAACCGTAAAAAACTGCAGCATTCCAAGAAGAGAGAAAAATAAAGGAAAAACCTTTGCCACCGACAAAATGTGTTGCTGTTCTGTGGTTTGGTGGTTAGCACTATGGCACTGTCACCGCCGCTGGTCCGTTCTAGCTACACTAACTGCTCTCAAAATAAGAGAGAAAAAAAAGTCCTTCAGGGTTCCTTTTGTGTTGTTCCTCGACGTAGTTGTCGCTGCTGTTATCTTCGTACAGGGACAAAGGCATGTGCTTGTAGTGTGACAGTGGCATATTTTGTTTTAGTGGCAGTTTATTTAAACTAAAAAAAATAAAAGAAAACCATTACCAGCTGTCGGTTACCACTAGAACGGGCATTTCACCTTCGCAAAAAATTATTCTATGGAAAATGGAAAAAAGCAGACGGCAGAAACGAATTAAAGAGCTAGACTGCTTAACTTTAAAGGCCAAATAATTCTTGTGTGGAATGAGAGACGTGCACGCGCCAAAAGCAAATCCCAGTTTTCCTATTCAAATGCCGGTCATTATCATGGGGCATGCAATGGAAGCAACCTCAAGACGAATAAACAACAACAACAATAGCAACAGTAAGAAGAAGGAGTTGAGCTGAGCTGATAAACCAGCAAGTGTTCAAATGCAATTTGGCTTGGCATTGAGCACGCGTCGTGAGTCGCCTGCAAGCTTGCAGATAATTGCATTTAGACGCCATTCTCATCGTCTTCCCGCCCACCCCTGGTGCCCACCATTTCCCCCCAACCGCACGTTGCTCGCCTTGAGCTCTACAAACTGTGCACACTCCGCACTTAATCAAATTGAGCACTTGGCAAATGTCACTGAACCTTGAAAGTGAGTGGGGAAAATTGAGGGGTGACAGTGTATTATTTGCCACAGTTGTGCACAGTTGTGGCATTAGGTTCAAGAACAACACAAACAAATAAACTTGACGATTGCCAGGACATTCGCCTGGTCAACTCAAGTACAAACCCAAACAAGAATACACAATAAAAATTTAAAATACATGAAACAAGAACGGCAACATCACGTACAATTGTCAGTGGCAAACTAGTTTAGTGTCTAGCCAATTGGTTTGCTCCAGGTGCCAAAAGCATCTAATTGCAACAAATGCTTAAAAGGAGTGTCCGCACAGCTGCCGTGTCACGCTCTGAAAATTTACATTTCCTACTGGCCAGAGCATAAAATAATTTGTTTAATTCCATTAGTTGTCCGAACTACGTGCTTGGCATTAAAATGCGAAAGCCAGCGCACAGCGTGGCATGTGGCATGTGGCATCACTGCAACATTTGTGCCAATTAGAAGGCGCCTTGTCCTGCTCCATGGGGCGTCTTATCAACACCAGACGGAACGGAATGTTTTGTATCAAGCTGCGTAAATCAAATGTTTTGTTTTTCTTGTCCTTTCCATGTTTTTCTTTTTTTCTCTCATTTTTCAAGTTTACTTCTATTTTTTAGTTCACTTTGCTATGGCGCAGTTCCTTCTTGATAACAATATTTATGTACAAGCTGTTATATATGTATACAATAATATATACATATAAATGTGCATATATCAAATGAATTTTTAATGCACTTTGACCTTGCACTTTGAGTGCGCTGCGTTGGCCAACTTGTCAACTTGGAGACACTCTCTGAGGGTCAGTCAGCCAGCCAGCATTGGGTGTGTGTTAACTATTAAAGTCCACCGCGACGAGTTTAATATAGGAAGAAAAAAAAATGCGCATACGCATTGTTGTACGTACCAGGGTCAGATCACAGGTGTTGACAGCTTCCATTGATTAGCTTAACCTTTAGTCTGATAAATGTAGTTATTGCTATTTTTATATTTTCTTCTTTTGCTTTATCTACATTTTTCCTAAGACTCAGTGTGGGTTTTTTTACATATTGTTATGCTTAAGACAAAATTATTGGAACCAATTTGAATAGCTTGGCCGACATGAGCTTCTAATTTTAGACATTCAAATTTTCAGCAGTTTCGCTTAAATAATATCGAAAATATACATTTATGTTCTTATTCAGATTTCAATGTGATTATACAAATTTAGCTATAATTTTGCTAAAATAATATAATTTTGCTAGTATCGATTTACTATATAAATAATTCAGGGTCCCTTTTAATCACTTAATAAAGCTTTGGGAAAATGCACTTTTAGTTTTCTGCGAAAACTAAAATCGTCCATACCAATTTTGATATTGGCAGCTATAAAAGTTGAATTAATTTACTACAATTCGTTTAATAATTAAGTAAAATTCTAGCATTGGCTAAACGAATCCATTTCACTTAATAATTAATTAAAATCCTAGCCTTGGCTATAGCAATCATATTTTATTTTCAAATTTGCATATTAAAATTTGTAATTCATGCATTTAGATATTGGCTTACTTTGGTATTCAAATGGTGACGTGTAATTTCAATTAGCTGGATAACAGGCAAAGTGAAAGCAAATGAAAATTAAGTTGCATATTTCCAGGCGCTGCTCCACTGACTGAGGAATAAGAATTTTTATGATGGTGGGTGGACCAACTATTTAGCGTTAGAGGGCAGTGACAATGCGCCACATGCAACAGCGTGTTGCAACACACTTCCTGGCCATTATATGGGCGTTGCTTTGCCAAGTTAGGTATATAAATGCAACTTCTATACACCATCATTTTTTAAAAGCTCGTACATGGCACGTTATATGAATAATAGCAGAGCGCGGCTGACAAGCCCCGCTTTCCAGCCACATTTCCCGGACGTGGTATGTGTGCTAACTATAAAAAATTGCTTACTCGAAGTCATGACCAGGTCACATACTCGTATTGTCTGTGGGTGTGTGTGTGTGTGTCTGTTGTTTCTGCACATTTTATCAGTTTTCACTTTTGACGTCTGTCGTGGTAACATTTTTCTTTCCCTCAATCGATTTTCCACTAGTTAAGCCGCCGCCATTTTTAATAGCTTTCATTACTTGCGCTTGTCTTATCCCGGGCACCTGCCCTATTCTGCGACTATGAGCTGTGCGAGTTGATTAACAGTCGCGACGTTATCCCTTGGGCAAATTCTTTACGCCACCTCGACTTTCATTTATCATGAATTTAATTATGAAAGCTGTGCGCGATGTGCATCATTTTTATTAATTATAAAATATATACATGTACAAGTCTGTTCAAGTACAACAACATATTTTGGGTAATTTTTGGCAATGGCAAGACCGCCTTACTGCCTTACTCCCGACTAATTCAATAAAGGATTAGATGCAAAACTACCACTAGGGTTAGCTGACAAGCTATGACTCTTTGTGTCATCTTTAATATCTAACCTTTGGGTGCAGATAATTTAAAATAATTGCTTTGGCTTTGTCATGAATATGGAAAAAAGGATGAGATTGAAACAGACATTTTAAGGCATTCAATGAACAATAATCACAATTTGGAAATCGACAGTTTAATTTGAGTACATTTAAAAACTTAAGGTCAGCGAAATGAGAAAAGGACAGAAAATAGTACGAGTACTTTCGATCTGCCCTCGTACATAGAGCCTTTTACCGCCAAAACCACTTTCTATTAAAATTTTTTAAAACCATTTGCCAAGCAAAATTCAACGCATTACGTATACGCCGCATGTAACAAAAAACCTTTTCTTGGACTATTAAAAGAGCAGGTAGACCGCACGCACATTACCAACTTAACCGACACATGTATTCTGGCCAGAATTAGGCTAAGAAGTACCAATGGCACATGCAACTAATAGCTGCCTGGCTTACTGACTTAACTGACTGGCTGTCTAGATGGAGCAAAAGGCATTCATCATTAAATATTTACACTTTAATAAATGTGTGAGTGCATTCAGGTTGTTTAATATTTTACGATGATTCAGACTTTGTAGACACTCAAAGAAGACAAAGCTGGGGCAACACAAAGCGTAAACGAACGCAAGCTTTAAAAAAAAAAGGTAAAACGTTGATTGTAGAGCGTGAAAAGCCATGCAAGCATGAAAATCGCTTGCATCGAACTCACAACCTGTTTTTTAAATTTTTCCATTTGCTCGCCATTGGCTTTCCTTTATATTTTATTTTGCCAAATGATTATTTTTTGGCCATTACACATAAAGACGAGGAAAATATGTCCTAAATGTCAAGTAATTCGCTGAAGCATTCTTAAAAGTACCCAAAGGTATGCGTAATTATTGTGTCCAGCAAGTATAAAAATATAATCCAAATTGACATGGGTTTCGGTGAAGCAATCTGTACATTTCGTAGGTTGTCTTGACAAATTAAAGTTGTAAGTTCATTGAACCACAAATACACAGAAAATGTCAACTGAAATTCTGAAAACTGAAGAAATTAGTAAATCCGTAAGGGTGAGAATATTTATACAAAGTACTCCAAATTTGTATATACTCATGAGATTATAATTGCATCAAATAAATTTTAAATTAAAGACTATAGAAAAAATAACAGAGTTAAATAACAAAATTAATTGAAAGCTTAATTATTTAGAATAACCTCATATTTTACATTTCAGTAATATATGCATAATTTAATGGAAAAAATATTTACTATTTATGTATAAATCTGATCGGATAAAATTATATAGGATTAATTAATGGAACACTTAAAATTCATAAATTCCTAATAGCTTCAAGCCCCTAAGTTGAAAATCAATTTTTTTTTGTAATAAAGCAAATCAAATGTACGGTTAGATTTAGAACAACAATGCGATTAAACTTTTCTAAATGTCATTTTCTCACAACAAATTAAATTTTAAGTGTTTTTCCCTTTACAACCAAATGCATATGATATTAATATTTAAAGATCAAATGAGTCAAATTGAATTACTAATGACTGGCACGAGATGTGAAAACCATTTTGATAAATGCATATGAATTAGTGGGTATTTGATCTACTAAATGCCTACAATCATTAAACACATTATACGAGTAAGTTCCATTTGCTTTTACATAAATTTCGCTTTCGCTCGTTCAACAATTTAACAATTATAATGTGGCCATTGCAATTCATTAGACTGTCGCAATTATATTCATAGGCCGTAAAAGACCAAAATATGTTTGGAAAAATTCCAGCAATAACAGTATCTGATATAGTTGAGACTTTAAGATACCCTGTATACAAGATACGAAATTCTGCTATGAAATTGCCAATCTATATTGTTGAAATATACGCTTATAAAGTGTAAATATATATATTTTTACAGAAATTCAGATGTTTTAAATACAAAAACGCAGCTTCCAGTTTTTAAAAATGCCTTTGAATAATTTTTATAGCACAGGGCATGTGAACTGAGCATTTGCTGTGTATGTTTAAATAAACAGACTCAACATTTTGCTGTAAGTATACATAAAGCCATGTATGTTATATATATGTTCATCCATGTAAGTATATGTATTGTCACATGTACTAATTAATATATACTCATACAAGCCACAAAACACAACACAAGAGCCGCCATCGGGGCGGCATAGTGGATGAGAGACACACACAATGCGTCAAATGTTGCGTATACGTAATATACAATTAAACACACATTGTGGCAGGACTGGGTCGAAAGCCAAATTCACAGTAAAGTAGCAACAACTGCTGTGAGCGAGTATGTGTAAGTTGGGCAGTACCATGAGGCTTTGTCTTTTTTGGTGTTATCCTTTCATTGACTTGTAATATAAGGGGAGGCGTTCGTTCGTGCGTTCGCCTAATTGAATGTAAGCAAACCAATATAAAGCACACTAAAAGGCAACATTAAGCAGCGGGACCAACACGTCCCATTGGCAAATTACCGCTGCGCATTGCCTACACAAACCTGGCATTAGCCCAACCCTGCTAAACCTCAACTTAACCTTAAACATACCTCCCTGCCATTCGAATGACTCGCAAGACGCTGTTGCTGTGAAATTGCGCAATAAAATTGCATTGTCTTTATTTTTAGTTTCCCTTTCATACCATGGCATATAATGTTAATGTTTGACTTTCCCACACACACACACAAATACAACCACAAGGAGACATTCAGTCAGGAGAAAGTTAAATTAAAATTTCATGGCTACCCACTTTCAGTTCAAACCCCATCGACTTCCATTACTCGTCCAAGACACTGCAGTGCTAATCAAATCAGCAACCACCCGGATTCTAGGAGGCTACGTCTGTAACTTCGCAAATCGTTACGTGCAATTTACCGTAGTCTCGAGCTTATCGTAAGGTGATACAGAAGCGTTGATTGCAAACTTATTTAAAAGCTTCAATTACATGATGACTAGACTTCACTTAACGGAATTCTTCTTACGGCTTATAAAGTAGTTTATTAAATATATGCTAGTTATTATAAGTTGTATGAGAATAGATAGACCTTCCTTGGAAATTAAAAAATCAATATAGCTAAAGTAATAAGTTGTTGATTTTTTTAAATTTATTTAATCAGGTGATAGAGATAAAAGTAAAATATGAAAATGTAATATGTCAATCATATGCCAATTAAATGAAGTAATTCATTTAAAAGTTTTTAACACCACGAATCTATATAGAGTTATAAATATATTTAAACAATTTTTAATTAACCCAAAAACACAACAAATTTTAAAAATTTAAAACTTTCCTTGGTCTTATCAAGTAAAAGAACTTTTACCACAGTTAGAAACAGATTTTTTGTTAATTACTAACCAGACCGACAAAACTTTTTGACCGCAAATTAGGCTTATCGTTTGTAAAAGTCACACAATTGAATTGAACGACATTTACGAATGAAACGAGATCAAAGCAAGAGTGAAAGAAAATAAATCTATATTATAATTAATATTCAAATCCAACTCACTTTATTAAGGTTCAGCGCCAAACACAAATACGAATCGTAAATCAATTAAAATTTCACTAATGGAACGCGTGACAATATTTGACAAAACGTTGTGTTAATTATGTAGTTTAAATGACACTTAAAATGTAATGCATTTTATATTATTATTAATTTGTTGTTATTTTTGTTCGTTGAATGTTACGTTTATATATTTATCAAAATATTTTTTTGGTAAAAGCGAAAAGAGTTTAGTCGCCCTTTGTCGATAATATGCAAATGACCCAACAAGTCGGCAGCGACTGATTCGAAAGTGCGGCAAGTGAAACTTTAAAACTTGAGCGCACCGAGTGTTGCAACAAACGTCGGAAACGAACACGAGTCGAGCAGCGATACGAGAATGAACGATGACGACAGGACGACACGGACCTGCCACCTGCATGGACCTGAACCTGCGCCTGCCGCTGCGTCTGCTGCGAGCTGCGTTCGTTGTGAAACTGTTTTTGTTTCTTTTCTTTCCATTTCACTTGCCTCTCGTTCGCAGCAGCAACTGACTTCCTGCGCACAAGTTCGAGTTGGATCTCGTTTAACTCGATTCGGTGCGGTTCGAGGGGGTCTGGGGGTGGTAAACACAACATGCATGCGGTTGTTACTTTGACAACGCTCATTGAAACATGGCTAAAATGACGTAAGTCCTTGTGGTACCCCCAGTTGCCACTTGTTGTTGTTGTTATTGGGGTAAAAACTTGCCTAACTTTAATACTTTATTAGCTAAGTTTTGGACATTGCTAGCAAACTGTTTGAGTTCATGAAACTAGTCAAACACTTGTCTAACTTTACACTTTTACCCATATTCTATTTTATTCTGCTTTTCCTATACATAATTCAATATAAATTATTTACACGTGGCTCTACTCAAAATTCCAATGAATGGCTTTCAGCCGAACCAATCGAACCAAACACAACACAAAAACAGATTCGAACCGTGCGTCCTTTTGCGACAATTTTTGCCTACTTCGAGAGAACATGTTTGAAGTCGGAAATGCGTTTTGTGGTTAGCCGCAACATTTTCGCCGGCTTGCGGAGTGTAACCAACTCATTCCAACTTCAGTTGGGTAACCAAAGACCGTGGTCTTAATTAAGACTGTTTCCACGATTTAACTAGAAACTGTGCAATTAATAAACTTCGATTTGTGGAGTAAATCTATGAAATTCTAAAGTTCACTCATTACCGCTTTTTTGGGGCAGGTATATCAAAATTCATAAGTTATAAGTATGAGGTCAGTGGAATTGAGATAAGCAGCATCCTAAACAGACACTTCTTTCAAAGGTTTCGATTACAATTTGCCTGATTTCAATAAAAAAGATGTTAAGAGCTCTCTAACTATGAGTCAGAGTCTGTATGAGTTGGGTCAAGCACCTCTCAGATGTAGACTTGTATGCGATATCAGGTTGCAACGCAACCAGTCAAGTTATTAACCTCGCTCCTTAAATTAAAAAAAAAGAAGCTGTGCTAAGAGCTAACTTCTAACTCCTAACTCTCAAAATTGGAACACCCATAAATGTGAAACCTCTTAAAGTGATAACGAAATTTTAGAGCTGAGATCACTGCTTCAGTCTACAAAGTAATTCAAGATCAAAGGAAGATTATTACACTGATCAATGGACAACAAATATATGAGCGCTGCTTCCGATCGAAATGACAAGTTTTTTCTTAGCTTCCTGACAACCGGCAGGAAGAATCAATTATACATTGAGCTGCATCTCCTGTATCGGTGATCGAGAGCAACAGATGGGACCTAGTTGAGATCACTAACCATCTCAGGTTACCCAGACAGCACCTCAGCACCTCTGCATCTTTTTTTTTCAAAAGCTAAAGAGACTTACGGACTGCGGGGTTGCGGAGCTGGCAGGTGTTCTCTCTGGACAGGACTAAAAAGTAACCAAAAGAATAACAAATATATACTGGGAAACAATGTGCGAGATAAACCAATTGAATTACTTTTAAACTGGTGTCTGCAGAAAAAATTGTATTTATAGTTTATTTTTCGTTTCAACAATCGTAATCGTATATTGCCGTAGAAGGAAGTTCTTGGCAACTGAAACAAACGCAAATTGTGTTTACAACGTTCGCAACTTGTACAAATTAAGACGCGATTTGTATGCCAAGTGCAGAGGGGAACTTATAAAGTAATTTTAACACTAGAAACACCACAATTCCTATTACTGCTCTATCTATATTTTTATTATTCTCAGTTTTGTTTAACAGATACTGGTTAAACATATGAGCTGTAAATATAAATCAATTATACTTAGGTAAATTTTCTAAATCTTTAGTAACATTTTAAGATAGGTTAAAATACTATTTAACGTAATAACTTAAATTTTAACTAAACTTTTGGAAATAGACTTAAATGTAGCTCTGCTCTTAGCTCTCGTTCATTGGTTCCCAGTTTATAATAATTTTAATCAGAATTCGCTGCTTTATTTGGTGCCTTTTTATACAAATCAGTCGAAAATTTAGCTTACTACTATCACTATAGAAATTGATGATTTGGTGATTTCGTTTTCTAAAATTTTCCTGATCATGGTCCTTCCAGTGTTAAACTATCCGCATTTGGCCAAAATAGGCAAATAGGCTACGTGCCACTAAGCCAAAAATCAAAAGCGATCTGCGCACGCGTTCCCTCCTCATTTGGGATGCGCTGCAGACACGCTGTGACGCCGAATTTATGATATTTATGTGACTGAATTGTGGTGAAGTACCAACTGATGTTAAGCTGGGCGTGCGAACCACGTTGGGAATGGCAATTGTGGGGCAATGTATGCGAATGTAAGACGAATTATGATTAACAAATAAAACTGCGTGTATTGGCTGCCAATTAGGCTGCACTGAGTGGTTGTCAACGGGTGCCAGGTGTCTACCGTTGGGTGCTTACGTGCGCCTTGGTCCGTCAGCCATGCCGGAAGATCAGCTATGTTAACCTCAACCATACGGCTAAATCGGAGTTGTTGACGCGGGTGTCAGGAAGTTTTTTTTGGTTTTTCTTTAGCATTTGTAATTCTTGTTGTTGTTGTTTTCGAGTTCAGCGACCAGTTTTTGCACTTGAAACCCAAATTGCGCAATTCCCAAAATAACTGCGCACACATCTCGGACGGAATACAGCTCAATTTTCTGGGGGATGTTGTTATTTTTGGGGTTGCTGCTTGATGACAAGTAAAAGTACCGCTACACGCACACAACAAGTGCGCAAGTGGGGCGTCGCAACCCAACCCCATGATGTCATCTCAGTAGCAGATGCGTCGTATTAACTGTTTCAAGTTGTGTGCCAGAAATATCCAGCCGAATTGATCTTTAAACACGCGCTCCAAATGATGTACGCTACTGGAATGCCGACGTCAATCGGCTTGGCACACGAATAATAAAAATAAGTTAAGACTTATTAAAGACTCTGTTAAAATAAGCATTCAACTTGCTACCAACAAAGCTTTAGAGAAATACAAAAAAAAAGTTACAAGCCAAAAACATGTTTTTTGCATATGATACAAAAATAATTCTCAACTTTCAACACCTAATGGGCTAATCACGCCATTTGTTGATACAATTTTTAGTACTTGGCAAAATATACCCTGTAGCCAGCTAACAATTATAAATGGCCTACACAGAAAAAAAAATCTTTCTAAATCAAGTTATTGATTTTATTATGAATTTTTTTATGGAAAAACCAACCATCCAGATTTTTTATTTAATTTTTCCACTGCATTCAAAATGAATGACATAACTATTTACACAATAAAAAGTATCCGTTGAAAATATTGATATGCAATGAATATGAAATTAAAAGCATGGAAACGCAATATTATATGGTACTAGTAAGTCAGTTGACTGCAATGAATTTGACTAGAAGCACCATGATAACTCCCTATTTGACGTTTGTACTGTTGTTGAACTGGGCATTGGCCTTCGGCAGCAGATTGTATAGATTCAATATAAACACAAGGACAGATCCATTTAATCGACAATGGGAGCCGAAGTCCGAGCATGATTTGGGAGGTTGGCTGGTGAGGATCGTGAATGGAAACGGACATTTTGCCTGTTGTGGAGCGTACGTATCGCCACTTATCGTCATTACATCTGCTAATTGTATGGAGCCGTATCGGAATAATCTCAATGGTGCCTGGGCTGAAAGCATTGCCATGCTAACGGATGAGGACAATTTCTCATTAATTGAAACCGTTTATACGCCCAACGATTTCGAAGATCGTCAAAACTTTATGGATATTGCTGTGGTTAGACTGAAGAGCCCCATTAAAGGTAAAATGACGGAGTTTATTAAGCTTTGCGATGTGAATATCACCGATAAGATGAATATGACGTCCTTCGGCTGGGGCTACAGCAGTTTCTCATTAGAAGTGCCCTCCACAAATCCTAGGAATTTCACAGTTCCCGTACAAAATATCAAAAATTGCAAGAAATGGGGAATACGTAATCATGTTAAGATTTCTGAAACTGCATTTTGTGTCTCACATCCCAAAGAGGATCGCCGCAAATGTGTTTACGATCCTGGCTGTCCATTGATATGGAACAATCAACTATGTGGCATCGTATCAATAGGTTCAACTTGTGTCGATCCAAGCAAGCCTGGCATTTATACAAATATTAACCAGGTGAAGAAATTTATCTTGGGACTCCAAGCTAAAATTAAATGGCGCTTACTGAACTAAATCATAAACTATACACATGTATGAAAATAATTTAAAAATATTATTAAAAAAATGATAAGAATCAAAAGACAAATTAAGTCTTTCCATGTTCCTCAAATAAATTCTGTTTTATTAATTAAAACTCTTTGTCATTAGAAACCTTGCGCCCAAACTATAACTTATTTATTTTATTTATTTATTATTAAGTTTTCAAAGAGTAGTGTGCAAAAAGTACAGACTATATACATATATTGTCCTTATAATACCAAATCCAATCGGAGTATCACAAAAGATCTGGCAAGCAATATTCTAAAAAGCGAATCTAATACGAATAAGCTTCGCCTTTTGTACAGCTGGCATTTGACATGAGACAAATGATTTTCAGTACAGTTATAGATACGAAGTAGACGAAATGGGGAAAAAATTGCTGATATATTTACTATTGGTAATCTGGATGCCATCAGCATGGAACAGAGTATATCGTGATTCAATCACAAAAAGAGTGAAAGTTTCATCGCGTCAGTGGGGCGGACTTGAATCCAATACGGGATCGAATATGGGAGGTTGGCTGATACAGATCACAAATGCCGATGGAGGGTTTGCCTGCTGTGGTGCTTACTTTACGCCACTTTTGATTATCACATCAGCCAATTGTATGGAACCCTTTCGATGGAATCTTGCCGGTGCGACTGCAGATGGCACCGCTTTAACAGATGAAGAGATTGATAATTATGCCCCAATAGAAATTGTATATGTTCCAGATGAATTTGTAGCTGGCGAGACAAACATGGATATAGCTCTGGTTAAGTTGCAGAAACCCATTAAGGGCAAATTGACAGAGTTTATCAAACTTTGCACTACTGTTCCCGATATCGGCGTCTTCTATAACTCATACGCCTGGGGTTACAGCAGCTATGTTGTACAGCAACCATCATCAAATCCAAGAACTTCGGTTGTGCCCTTCGAAAGCAGGGAAGAGTGTGAAAAAAAATTCAAGGCAGGATTTCTGTCGCCTACAGTTCTGTGCGTTACCCTACCTAAGGATCGCCATGATTGTCTATATGACGGCGGTTCTCCGTTAACTTATAAGAATGAACTCTGCGGTGTCGCATCCATTGGTTCCACTTGCCAGAACACCTCAACACCAGGCGTCTTTACGAGCATACACGAAGTCAAAGAGTACTTATTAAAAATTGAAAAGGGTGTTAAATCTGGTACCTTGTTACGTCAAAAGCGACATATACGTGAAAATTCAATACAAAGAGAGAAAAATAATGCAATATAATAATGCTAAACTAAACTTATAAATGCCTAAAAATTCGATCATATACACTAAAAATATGACAATCTCTTGACGTTTGAATCTTATCTATCACTTCTTTTTTAAAATCGCTAGAATTATGCTCTATTAGGTTATGGTCTGGTCTAGGGGAATGTGTTCTTATTATTTTGAAAACGTCTGTATATTTAAAGGGGTCGAAGATGTCTCCTTACGTCTGTTGCGCTTTTGGCAAACTTTACAGACCCTTTGTAGATTTTAAGTACAGCGTCTAAAAAGCTGTTTTAGTAATTACCATTTAGTACATGTAAAGCCGCCGGCGGTAAGAACTGTGAAGACTTTAGATGCAGTTGGTGCAGATCGAGTTTCCTCCAGTTGGTAACACCAAGGGTTGATAGGACTTCAGTCACTTGGCCCTTATCATTTGACATCTACCAAGAAAAACATATTATTCGGAAAGTTAATCAACTAGTTAAATAATGGCACGCACTTACCGGTTTGTTTGTCAAAGAATCACTGTTTTGAAGTGAATTTAATTTTACCATTCTATGTTCGCTATTTCAAATTGAAATTCAGCTCAATTACATATGTTTGGCAACTCTTCTTTTTTTATCGACTAGTCGAACGACCGCCACATAATCATCACAATAGCAGTATCGATACTTATACGTTTACATGTTAGCTCAGCTGTTTCACACATCGATACATTTTCATTTAATCTGGCTGTTGCCGAGTTAAAGTTAAATTGGTTTCCATATAGTAAGATAAGTGTACAATTTTAAATTAAATTCTTATTGTTTTTATTATCAACATTAGCATTATTAATGCTGGGATTGAACAAAAGTTCAACAAATGTTAAGCTATCGACTCTGTTATGTTAAAGAACACACACAGACACACTCACACAGAGAAGTAAAAATAATTAAGTCAGCCGCAGAATCGTACATTCCTGGGCATAGAAAGAGATAAAACCAACTTTGCAGAGAAGATCCCGAGCCTCCCACATAAGACCATGGCACAATTGAAAAAGCTCCACATGGCCGGCAGGGTGGAGGACCTGGAGGAGTTCACCGCAATTCCAGATACACGCCACAAGAGCTTGAAAATGTAAGGCGAGACACGACAAGCTCAGCTGCTGTCTGTGCCCGCATTTGTGTACAATTAATGCTGATCTCAACTAAATATGATTTGCTTGCAGGCTACTAAACACCGCACGAAAACTGTTGATGACCGCTGAAGATTACCGACTTGGCGGAGATCAGGAGTTGGCTTACATCAGCTACGTGAAGTATTTCAATATGTTCTCCATCATACGCAAGAAATCCGACTATGCACAAAACAAGGGGATGGTGCGAGAAGTGCTCGGCGACTCGGATGCAAATCGTCGTATTATGGACACGCTGGAGCAGCTTAGCGACTCGTTAAGCGAACGCTATAAGGCACAGGTGCCGGTCAACGCGAACACAAATGCCGCCTTATTTAGCCCGCCAACAAAACCAATTGACGATAAAAGCAGTTCATTAACGGCTTCTGAGGTATACGCCACTCTAGGTATTATTAGCTGCGAGGCATTGTTCCAGCGAATGCAACAGAAATCCGTGCTCGTCATGGACTGTCGCAGCAGCTCCGATTACGAGAGATCCCATTTGACCTATTTTTGTGCATTTAATGTGCCCGAGGAGCTGATAACGACGGGGTAAGTCCAAGGATGACTCGCTCTTCAGAATTTAAAATCATTCGAAGCATTTAATCTTCCAGCATGTCAGCGGGCAGATTGCAGGCACGTCTGAGCAGCAGCGCTAAGGCTTCGTGGGCATCGCGGTCCGTCAAAGAGTCAGTGGTGCTAATGGACTGGAGCAGCAAGGATGCGCAGCCGGCAGACACCGCACCTATAGCCACATTGCTGGATATATTAAAAAATGTACGTAAATAATTTTCCGTTCTTCCTAAATATGCAGATTTTAATTCACGGACAATGTATTTTCAGTGGGATCCGGATGTGACTTATCGTGCCCCAATACAAATACTGGATGGCGGTTATCAGCACTTTATAATGATGTATCCAACGCATTGCACCAATCCCAGTGTGGAACGGCCACAGCAGAACAACAACGTCATTGACACGATTGATGACATTGAATATCCATCCATCAGTGATATTACCATGAAAGAGGACATCCTAAATGCCGACGATTTCAAGGACAAGCAGCGACCCAGCATTAATCGCGCCAACAAACCGACCACATTGCGTATCTACGAGCCAACCCAACTAAACCACCAGATGCAGGAGCAATTCAATCCCATTAATGAAATAATGCGTCACCAGGCAGAACTGCTTGAGCGGGCCCATTATAATGATATGCTCTTAGATAATGCATCTAAAAAATGGCGGCGTCTACACGCCGAGGGCGCAACACTGACCGCCGGGGACCAGGAGTTGAACTACAACCTACTTCAGCTGGAAAGTAAAGCCGAGGATTATGTGAGTGTGTAGCTCCGATAATCGTAATCAATGATAGCTTATGAATGCGGTTTCTATTTCCTTTCAGAAAATTGAAAATTCCCGACTGCGCGATAAACTAAATCGTTACAAGGAACAACAACCGCAGGAGGAGCTACAATATGATGACGAGACTACCAAGCACATTGAGTCCAAGATCGAGGAGCGCCAGAGGCTTGACGATCAACATGAACGCGAACGCCTCGAACGTGAGCGTCAACTGGCCATTGCGCGCGAAGCAAAGCGGCACTACAAGCCTCCACCTGAGCCAGTAGCGCCACCAGCAGCAAAAACCGGCGAGGAATCACAGCCTAGTCCCATCAATGGGAGACAGGAGTCGGTTGCCTTGGACCAGCCGGCAATTAGCTCTCGTCCTCTGTACGATCGGGCCACGAAGCCAAGAGATGAAAGGGCAATTGCTTTGGAGACAACAGAGTCACGAGTCCGAGATTTTTCGCCTGTTATTGGTCAAAATGTGGTGAGTGGTCGATTAGGTCTATAAATAGCATTGTGCAAATCAATATCAGTGGGGTAAACACGTCACGTTTTGTGGGCGTAAGTTGCAAATTTGTTTGCCATAACAAGGTTCAGTCGCGCACTGTCCGAACTCAAATCATGTTTGAGCTAAAGCAACGTACAATTTTTCAAGTTCAGTGCATCAAATGGCACAAATGCCAATGACTTGTGTTCCGGGCATCAAACTTCAACTGCCGCCGACTTATAACATATATACCTCCATCTTTCCAATCAAGCGTGTAATTTCCCAAAAGCGATTAATTATATATTAAGCATTTCAACTTAATTCGCACGAAATTATTTTGCAGCGCCGTGGTCTAACTGGGCTGAAAAATCTGGGCAATACATGTTATATGAACAGTATACTGCAGTGCCTAAGTAATACGCCTCAATTAATGGAGTTTTGTGTATCGAACAAATATAAAAACTTTATAAGTCGCCAGAACAAAACCAATGGACAGATAATAGAGGAGGTTGCCGCACTCATGAAGGTACTATGGAATGGTCAATACAAGTGTGTGGCCAGCCGAGATTTGCGCGTAAGTAATGACATTTAGTATTGGTAAAATTGTATAACAATTTCAATTACTTGATAATGGATGTTACAGTACGTTGTCGGCCAATATCAAAAGATATTTAGTGGAGTAGATCAACAAGACTCGCATGAATTTCTCACAATACTAATGGATTGGCTGCATTCCGATTTGCAAACATTAAAAGTGCCGCCTAAGCAGGAGATCAAGAGAGCCTCAGAGAAGGCCTGGCTAGAGTTTACCAAGTCACAGGAGAGCCTCATTTTGCATTTATTTTATGGACAAATTAAGAGCACTGTGAAGTGTGTTACCTGCAGTATGGAGTCGGCTACATATGAGTGCTTCTCGAATCTCAGTTTGGAACTGCCGCCCAATTCAAATTTCTGCCATTTAAATCAATGCATGGACATGTACTTTAGTGGTGAGAAAATTCACGGTTGGAATTGTCCCACTTGCAAAACGAAACGTGATGCAATTAAGAAATTGGACATTTCCAAGCTGCCTCCAGTGTTAGTAGTGCATCTAAAACGGTATGAAAATAAGCTCAATCCTCAATATTCTCTTATTAATCTTGCTTTCTTTTCCTATTTCAGCTTCTACGCGGATCCTTCTAATACAGGTGCCTACATTAAGAAACAAAACTATCTGCAGTTTCCATTGGAAAACCTAGATATGAAGCCGTATATTGCACGTGCCGAATCGCGTACCCAGACACCTAAAACATATAAATTGTACGCGGTATCAAATCACTACGGCACTATGGAAGGTGGCCACTATACGGCATTTTGCAAGAGCGATAGCTACGGGCGGTGGTATAAATTTGATGACCAAGTGGTTTCGACGCTGGATTCGTCGAATGTTGTTTCAAGCGCAGCGTATATATTATTTTATACTTGGCTGCCGCCTGTGGATCTTTCAGATTAATAGTTTTAAATCAAACTATGAAATTCTTATTTTTTTTTCGCTCTTTACATTGTTTTTATTTTACTCGACTTAAATTCATCAAAATTCCTACGCATTTACGAATATGTTACTCTTAAGCTCTAGTCGCTTCACCAATTTACTGAAAGCTGTTGCCTATTTGAGTTAATGCTTGTTTGTTGTTCAGTTTTGGACGTGTATGTAACATAACCTTAAACAGAGAAACATTACCTTTACCAGTTAGTTTATGGGTATATGTATTAAAGTGGAAAGTAGAACTCAAGTCGTTGAGCTATTTGAACGTGTTAAATATGTGAAAACTTAAGTGCATTACAAGTATAACGGGAGAGCGAAGTAATATAGTTTATTATATTTTACACGCATATTTTAAAACCAAATAAACGAAATACAATTTCTACATCAACCGATTGAATCAGTTTTACTCGTTTTAAAATTGCCCGCTGGAAAATCGTATTAATCATCGATTGTAAACTGAGCAATCGCACTTACATATATTTTATAGAACCTATCGATAAGGTATCGTCCCTAAACTAAATATTGTTAATTAATTAAATAAAGAACAAATCACTAAACCAATAAAATTCTAAAGTTTATTTTAAAATTAATTTGGTGTACCTAGCCCTTCGTGTGGCGAAGTTAGGTAAAAAATTTAGAAAAAATTAACAAAAATTTAAGTAAAATATAAAAAAATTCTAGCTCCAAATTAAAAAAACGACCACTTCACTCTTTTTCTAAAAGGAGTGAAATGTGTTTTTTTTTGCAGGGTTGCACCTTGTTTTTTTAGTTGGCAACCATTGCCAGGGCTGCCACCTTGTTTTTTTTGTATTTGGCAACCGTGGCCAGGGCTGCCACCTTGTTTTTTTTTATTTGGCGATTGTTTTTACACGTATACAATGTCGGGTGTTTGAGTCAATAATTTTAGTTGTATAAGCGAAAAGTTTAAATACGCGAGCCTAAGGAAAACAAACCACAGCCATGAACATACCTGAACAAAGCCGTTTCGCGATCTACGCCTTGGGCATATTTTTCACATACTTCTTGTACGGAATCGTCCAGGAGAAGCTGACGCGCGGCCGGTATGGGGATCAGGTGCAGCCCGATGGCAATGTGGGCGAACGGTTTACCTACACTCTGGCACTTGTGTGGGTGCAGTGCTTCTGTAATTATCTATTTGCCAAAGGTGAGTTGGCAGCTGGTCTGTGTCAGTACCGGCTTCTAAATACAGTTGATCAAGCTATTGTTTTGACGAAATAAACAAGAAGTAATAGCCACTTGTTTGCTTCAGGTATGCTTGCGGTAAAACCGCAAAAGGAGGATACTACACACACGGGCTATTATGCGACCAGCTCGCTGACTTATCTCTTGGCCATGGTCTCAACGAATATGGCTCTGCGATGGGTGCCTTATCCAACCGCCGTTGTTGGAAAATCCGCCAAGCCCATTCCAGTGATGCTACTGGGAGTGCTGATTGGACGCAAGTCGTATAGCTGGACGCGATATGCCTGCGTACTCACCATTGTGCTTGGAGTTATTCTGTTCATGTTCAAGGAGAATAAGGTGTCGAATTTACCCGCTGAGACGACAGGACTTGGTGAGCTACTGCTCTTTTTGAGCTTAACCATGGATGGCTTGACTGGTGCTATACAGGAGCGTATGCGTGCCGCCAGTGCACCGTCCGGACAGCAAATGATGCTGTCCATGAACTACTGGAGCACGTTAATGCTTGGAGCTGCCATGATTGTAACAGGTGAATTACCATACTTAATGTGTAATTAAATATCTAATAAGAGTATTGTTTTATCCTAGGCGAAGGAATGGCTTTTGTACAGTTTGCTATTCGGCATTCGGAGGTTTGGTTACATCTGTCCATGATTGCGCTCTGCGGTGCTTTAGGGCAGCTCTTCATCTTCCTCATGGTGGCGAGCTTTGGACCTTTGGCCTGCTCTGTGGTCACCACCACACGGAAGTTCTTTACAGTCCTTTGCTCCGTGCTACTTTTCGGAAACGTGCTGATTGCTCGTCAGTGGCTCGGCGCTTTGTTAGTCTTCGCAGCGCTCTTTACAGACATGATATATGGTAAGAAGCAGCATTCGGCAGCGAATAAGAAACCGCCCGGCGAAGGCAAACTGAAGGAGGAACAAAAGAAACTAACTTCATAGAATTTAATACAATAGACTTTCCTTCACATTTGTAAATGCAATACAAATTATCTATAGCTTAATTTAGTTTGCGCTGTAAGTCGTACAAAAGCGTACTTTTATAATTTTATAAACTACATTTTATTCGATTTTGATCTGAAAACTATTTTAATTATAGCATAGTCTTAGATTAGACAACATAAAATTGATTTTTGATTTAAAACTGACTCGCATGTTGCCTTTAAAATAAGATTGTGGCGTCACAGCTGACTGGTGCACGTCACCCTTAGCGTGGGGAAGTTTGGTATAACTAAAATATAACAAAAATTCCTGTGCAAATTTCAAAATTTTAGCTTCGAAACTAAGCAAAACCCCCATTTAACTAATTTTTTTTAAACGATTTAAATATGGATAGTGAGTTATCCGTATGGGCTGATGTTGCCACCGTGTTTTGGGAGCCAAGGTTGCCACACGGTTGCAAGAGGTGTGTTTTGAAGATATCGATATGTATTCAATGTTTGCTGAGCACTTAAAAATTAGTTGGAAATGTTTTTTAAAGCATGTCCAGTGGCTTATATGTTAAAGAAATTGTTGTTTAACATATTTCTCTTAATATTTTGAAATTCTTACCTTGCAATATTTTAGATGGTCTTAAATATCAGGATTGTTTAATTTCTTTTGTATATAAAACCATTCGATAATGGCCTACCAATGGTTCGATGGTTTCTAGGTTTAGCTAGAGATATTTTTTTATTTTATTATAATTATATTGAAAGAATAAAATGACTTTGTGAAAATATCGAAAGTAACGGCAATTTTTGCACGAAATCCTGAACGCTCTCTGTTAAATAACATATAGCTAAATGTTAAGTCTTGTTGCTTATGCGTGTGCGTGTTTGTGTATGTCAGCGAATTGTCCGCTATGCACAGTTAGTTGCCTTAAACACTCGAGGCTTCGATTTTTATTATTTTTGACACAGTGTTTAAATTTAAATTGTGGGCTAAACCATAATTTTGTGTTCGTCAGTAGCAGGAACGCGCGTGGCAACTGCACAAAAAGGATTTGAGATTAATTTACACCACTCAAAACAAACGAATTGCATACTAAGTGTAGAACTTATAAATTATAAGGCAATTCAACTACAAAAATGAGTGTCAAATGTGGTGAATAAGTGTTTAAAAGTGTTGTGATTCAAAGCAGTGCAAGTACTACACATTTTCAACAATACAATAATTATATTTTCTTATTCGGTAAGTTGTTGTTGTTGCTGTTGCCAGCTGTTTGTTTGTGTGTACTACAAGGGTCGCCGAAACCGTGCGTGCATGTGTATGTGTGTGTGTTTTTCGGTGAGAGATTAATTTTAGCAGCAAAATAAATGGAAAGTGATTGGCACAAGCGATAACATTCAGCAGCGTTATTTAAAAATAATCATTTGTTTTTTGACGATTTTCTTTTTTTTATGCTGGATGTGAAACACATTCTGCCAAAGCAATGACAGAATTGGCACCCTCACAACACTGACACACACGCACACACACACACTCATGCGGAGAATCACACGTGAGTGACAGTTGCGTTCTCTCGCTCTCTCTCTTGTTAAGCCAATATGGTGGTTGTTACCGTTAACATTTTGCCGGTTGCCATTGTTATTATGTCTGACGTAAATGTATTCTAGCCGTTTCCCAAACATTTCTGTTTTGCATTATGTAAATTATTAATTCCTAACTACCTATGCCTAGTACAAATTTTTGTTGAACTGATTTATGCTTAGGCGTTTCCGCCTGTTATTCATAGATAGCAAAAAACGCATTTGTTGGTCTTATCAGGCAGCAATAAAAAATATATATGTACATTCATATGAATTAAAAAGCAAAACAAAGAATTGTTCTCGTCACTCACACACACATTCGTATGCTTGTACATATGTTTTTCACACTGATAATAATGAATATATAAAAAGCAGAGAATAAACAGTAATTAGCAACGCCAATCGCTCGATTTTTGCTTAAAACAAAAATTTGTCTGGCGAGCCGCTAACGTAAATCAAGGAAATTAAACTTTGTCTATGAACAATAATCTTTAAAGCATCCAAGTTGTCGTCGATTTTTATGGTTTAACTGAGAACAATAGCCACTTTTAACATTTACAGAACTGATAACACAGTGAAAGCTGCCTAAAGTGAGCAACTGCTAAAACGTAAAATATGTCTAAAGTAGCTGTATTAAAAATAGAATTGCTTTTGACTAATTTGACATTAATTTTGGTCAGATTTGTATAAATTGTTATGATTTATGTATGTACACAAAATCCTTTACAAACATAATTTAAATACACATACTGTTTATCTGCACATTTGGCTTTCACTGTATATATATAATGAAAATTGTGGGGCATTTAGATATCGAGCGGTTGTTTTTCTATTTATAAATACTAGTCTATTTTTCATATTTCACTTTTTGTGTGCCCAAATGTCTGTCTGCTTTGGTTTGTGCATTTCATTGAGCGTTCTTTTATTATAACCGTCCACTTTCTTTGGCATCATCGCTTCCCATTTTCACTGCTCACCCACACCAATGATGTCATCGAGTCGGTCACATGTTTGGACGTACGCCCAAAAAACAAATCCGTTTTGTGAACGCAGATTTTCCTTTAGTTGAAAATTCTGGTGGCGAAAATTGAATTGAACACCTTCTTAAATTGGACTTTTGATTGTCTTATTAAATAATGGAAATCATCGTGTATGCATCTGCAATATATCATATATTCTGTTGTAGATGCTTTAGCATTTTGTTTATTCTCACAATTTCCTGTTTTAAGGTATTCGAGTAAGTAAGTACATTAAGCTAATGTATTTCGAATAGCTTATAATAATAAGCAAAAAATTAAGAAACTATGAATTGAATGTAATACTTTGAAGGCGGAGTATGATACAAGACGAACTTTTTAAAAGATCGTCTTTTTGTGTGATGTCTGAAGCAAAACTATTAATTAAAGATAATTATTTATTACTTATTGAAATTCGTCATACCCTCTTAATTAGGGCAATTTAACTTGCACTTATTTTAAGAAAATGATTAATGCAATAATAACTTTAATAATCACAAGTTTTTTTCTTGCAATTGCATGTGGGTAAAACGGTATAAGAAAGTTGTGTAAATCGTTCTTGCACCCTTTTTACCCCATTTTAGAAGTTACAGAAATTAATTTTGTTATCAAAATATGTTTAGTCATAACCCGTCTTATAAAAGCGCTGCACGATTTCTCACAATTCAGTTCATAACTCTTGCGAGATGCATAAAGAAGTGAGTTTACTTTTGCTCCTAGTACTTGGTAAATATATAAATAATTTATTTGAAGGAAACGCAATTTAATCCTTTGTAGAGTTTTCTGGTCAAGTGTTCGGCGAGTGTAGTTTTAACAATGGATATATTCAGAAGTCATTGGGTACCTTCACCACGTACGATGTCCATGGAAAATCACAACTACTGAGATTCAGTTCTGTTCCTGAAGGTACAATTCTGAATCTCCACTGTATAGGAGATGATGGTAAAATAGTAACCCATTATATTGGGTGTCGGAGGGGCAGCCTTAAGCCTAAAGATCCATTAAGTTGCAAAGAGACAATCGAAGCCAAAGTTCATTTGTCAGAATGCCCGGCAAACCTTTACCGTATTGGAATTGAAATTCAAAATGAATTCTTCGAATTGTACCGCACCTGCTACGATAAAGAGAATGTTCGATCAATCTTCTCGGAGGCTACAATCTATTGGAAACCAATCCGTGAGTGAGATCTTAAGAAAATAATTGTGAAGTGAGCTTATTGAATTTTCTTTATTAGATCCTAAATTAGAAGAACGACCCTCATTTGCAACTGATGGACTTATCACATCAGCACAGGCCGCCTCCTTTCTAACCAGAAATATTTATACCACCTTTGGTAATATTTATGGCAAAAATCAGAATTATATTAATAAAAACAAGGACGGAGTTATTGAGGTAGTGATTAATCGTGGCCATCTAACCGCCTCGAGTGACATGCTTTTCTCTGATCAAATGACCAGCACCTTTAAGTATGCGAATGTTGTACCTCAGTTCGAGAGCATCAATAGCGGCAATTGGTTACAAATTGAGCACTGGATTGGCAATAATATACCTGAGAAATCTATGGTGCACGTTCGGACTGGGGCTTTTGGTGTTCTAAGTCTTTTGGATTTTAAACCGAAACGTAGCCTACAGCCAGCCTATCTTATTCCCGATAAAAGGCAGAATCCTGTCCCTAAGTGGATGTACAAAATAGTGCGAGATGCGAATAATCGCCTGCTTCATGTATTTCTAACATATAATAACATTTTTAACCCAAAAAAGCCACTGGCCCATGAATGCTGCAAAACAGTTGCGTGCCCTCTAAAGCTGGAAGATTCCGCAACACTCGGCTTCAGTTATTGCTGTGATCCCGAAAAATTTGTTAAATGTGTACCAAGAAAATAATATTCAAAATCAATATCATATCATACCTGGAAAGTAAAGAGAGCTCTTAAAGACTTTGTCTTTAATAACAATATAAATCATATTTGTGCTATCTCATAATAATTTTAAAACGACTGAAAGCATTTATCTTTGACGCTGGGCAATACGAGTATATGTAATAAATGCAATTAAAAAAATGTTCTTCTGATTTATTTGGAACTTTTCATTACCATCACAGAAAGCTAAAATTCTGGTCACGTGCTTTTTATTTTTGCTACTGTTTTAAGTTCTCTTTCTGTCAACATTTTGTGAAAAAAATGAGCATACGCCGCATATAGCGAGAAAAACAGCTGGCAGACATTCTGATATTGTTGTTGTTTTAAAAGCTTTTAAAAGTTTTCGGTTTTGTTTTGTGGCAGCATCAACACAGCACATCAACAATAATAATAGCTCTACCCCTCTTTTTCATTCTCTGCCTTGCTCTCTCTGTCTCTTTGGCAGGAATATAGACTTATTACAAATTACATATGTTTGCTCACGCTCACGCTTACTCTCTCACGAGATAGAGAGAGAGCGACAAAGTCTATGGCAAGTGAATGACGCACTCTCCCTCTCTCGTTGGATGCCAATGCATTGCATTGTTTTTGTACATTTGTTTCAATTTCACAAGTAAATGAACCCTAACTATGGCACGCTTTTGTCCACTCGCTCTCATTTCATCGTTATTTGTCTGTCTATCACTCTTTTCTCTCTCTTTTTTGAGACTTTCGCCCTCTCTCTCTCCACTCTCTCTGCTTTGCCAATTAGTGCTCGAAGTTGCGACCTGTGTCGCCTGCATTTCGTTTGTGACTCGTTTCGTTTTCGTTGTCGCCTTAGCTTCGGTTTATTTTGGTGCTGCATTTCTTTTTGGCCGCATTTTCGGCTTTTTCGATGTTGTTGTTATTATTACTGGCCATGTCAATTGCAGTGTGCAGCTGCTCAGTTGCATAAAACAACATCGCGAAATCGCATTTGAAATTCGCTTGCGACTGCCTCAATTTTCAAACATATTTAATTCAAAGTTTATTCATAACAATTAAAACAATGAAAACAATAACAACAAATTTCATTCATTTATTTGTTGCTGTGTACAAATTTAAAGTAAACTATATAAATAAATTATAATTGATGTGTTTAATTCATTTGTTTGTTTGTGCGTGTTATGCAAACGTTTCGAATTGAAAATGAAACGAATTCGAATTTGTCTCGAAAGTGAACAACAACAACTATAACAACAAAAAGAGAAAGACGAAGAAAACAACGCCATAAAACGCGTAAAGATGGCGAAAAGTGCTTAAAGTAAAACGTAAAAATTTTTGTTTATTATTTATATAAACAAAAAATCAGAGTGCTAAAAATAATTACCAGAAACATCGAATAATTTTACTTATGTCGAATTAATTATGTTTAATTTAATGCTACTTATGTATGTATAAATTAGAATAACGCAGATATACAACATAAATGTTCTTAATGCCAACTATATAATTCTGTCATACGAAAAATCACATAAAAAGCTTCGATTAGAGGCTGCAATAATTAATTAAATTAGGTAATTAAAACAATTACTGAGATGTGCAACGCCCTGTTGGCCTTGAAAATAATTATGATACCTTTGAGTACAGGGTATCTTATGGCCTTAACTGCTGCAAACTGTCAATCAATTATTCATTCATCTAATAATGAATGGTTTTTGCAATGATTCACAATAATATTTCTGGTTGACAAAAACTTTAAATTTTCTTAAAATCATTCTATTCCATTTTATTGTCAATCATTTCACAAGCTCGAGTAAAAGTTATGACATATTAGTCACTAACTAAATGAAGCCTCACACAATGTGGACAACATTAAAATAAATATTTATAATTCCATAATAAATTCATGCAATGACGCAGCAAAATCATTTCCACCTAAATTTTTTCTTAATTAAATTTCTCACGAAATTTAAATTGTTTGAAACGTTTCGAGGAAAGGGAAATATGTAATAGAATAGTGAGTAAATGAAAACTGGTCTTTAGTTTTGTAGTAATTCGAAGTTTAAATACCCTACCATAAAACATTAAATTTCCCTTGCGGTCAACAATTTTTTGAATAATTTAGATGTTACTGAGACAACATTTTAGTTTAATTCGGAGATTCACTTTCGATGTTATTAAATTTTTAGATTTAATTTCGATTTTAAAAAGGGCTCTTATAACAATGTATGTAGTTTGCTATGAAATGTTCACTTGATTACCACATCCTTTGTATTCTGCTAGTTACATGTTCATACCCTAGGAATTACTCGTAGTAAATAAATATTACACATACGTCGCATTGTCTGCCGGCAGAACTAATTTGCTTTCATTCTCATTCTCTCTCGCTTACTCCTCTCACACATCAAGCGGTCTATTACTCTCATGGGACAGTTGTATAACACACACACCTACTTGGACTTTACATCAAATTTTCCTTTAGTCATTCTTCATTTTCCGATAATGGGTATACGTGTTAAAATTGCAGCATACTTTGTGGCGCGAAAGAAATTTTACTCGGTTCCTCTTTTGCCTCCTTTTACCCTCCTTTGAGGCACTTGTTTGGTCAGCATTGCATGCAGCATGGCCATAACTACAAACTGAAGTTGACCTATCGATTTTAGCTCACACTCTTTCCCTCTCTTTTGCTTGCAGTAGTAGTAGACCATCAGTGAACTTAAAATAGAAAATGCACAGCGGCGCTGGAGGAGCCGCTGCCAGCGGAGGGGATTATGAGGAGGTGACCGCCGCTCGACGCGGTCGCTTTCGGGTCACATCATCGACGCCGGCGGGTCCGCCAGAGACGACGCTGGGACGCTTTCGTCTTATACCCACATGTAAGCTGTGAATTTCCGAACGACTTTTACTATCTTGCCAATTGATTTTCCGTTTTTTTTTTCTGTGTTAACAGCTAATTACGGCGCCATTTCGCCCATTCTGCAGCGCGGCAGATTCGCCGTCATCCCGGAAGAGCCACAGGCGGGCTCCCCGGCACTGAACACTCCGCCCCCTGGTGGGCAGTCGGAGAGACGTTCACCGTCACCGGAATGGGATTTTGACATTGAGCAGGTGAGCAACCAGCCATATGGATTCCCCATTTTAATCTCAACACAAAATATGCCGTCATGCCAGACGCATTTAAGTGGGGGGTAAGATTTGCCAATGTCGTCATTGCAATGCGCCATTTTTATTGATTCGACTGGGCTGACATTGTTTTCATGGAGTTGGCTTCAGCATGCGACTCCACGGGCGGCGCCAAATGGCGTGCCATTACACAAGTAACAACAACACAAAATCCAGTTTATTAGAAGCATTTTAACAGGCGCAAAAATTGTTTGACTCATGTTTCGAAAAAAAAACGACAAAACAAACGTTTTTCTATTTTGAATTTGCCGCCACTTTTGCTATTTGGCCTAAAAGCTCACTGCTATGTGACTTGTGCACACATCTGGCAGCACACAAGGCTGCCAGATGACCACTGCGCACTGTTTGATGAAGGCACTACACGTTCAATCAAACTAAAATATTAATAATACTGTCAATAAGGTCTGTTAATATTTATTGTTATAAACGCTAAAATGCCTTTATAATGAAGATTATCATTAAGAATTTTGAGGTTTATTATGTTCTTCTGTAAAAGGTGATCACTGTAAATTTGCAACCAATATGTTTGTTTACTTTTACCGTTGGGCATATATCTTTTATACATTTCTTTAAATTATCATAATGTAAATACTTGTCCTAGTATATTTTAAGGTATGAACAGCGCTAGATTTTGTTGCTTGTCGCAGCTGGTCACACTGGGCACAAAAACAATTTAGTACCAACAAAGTTTTGTCGTGTTGAGGTGTTTTTCTTCATTGTCGTTTTATTTTGTTACAAACGTTACATTTTTATCGGTCCCACCGCTCAGTCGTTTTACTGTTTGTGCTCTAACAATTAGCAGCATCAAGTTAAATGCAGTACAAAAGCAGCAATTGTGCGTAAATCTAATAAATCTGTGGCCACATCAGAGCTGCTGGCAACGCGCGCGCGCCAACGCTGCCTGTTAGTTTACATGTGTACTTGTGTATTTTTGTGTGTGTGTGCGTGTGTTTACCTGTTGCGCCTTTTTGGCAAATAAAAAGAAAAAAAAAACAAAAAAACACGCTACAAAGCCAAAAAATGTTTGTTAAAGTTGTAGCAAAGTGAAAAGCCAATTGCACTTCGTGTAAATATTCTGTGATAAAGCTTTTAATTGTGTGTTCGTGCATTACTGCGCCGACGTCGACGTCGTTGTTAACGTTGCTGTTGACTGCGCAAAGAAATGATTACCAAACAAATGCAATTATAACAACAATCACTTAAGGCTGCTGCTATTTAGCGTAATGCGCAAAACGATTAGAAAATTACTCAACAAAAAAAATAAATAAATACAATTACGTGTATTAAGAAAAATCAATAAGTGGGAGGCACCAGCTGAATTGCTGCGTGCTCTGATCAGCTGTTATACGCATACAGCAAAAGCAACAACAACAACAAAAACAACTAATGGAAATTTCCCATAGCAGCGAGTCTTCTCTGTTGTAATACAACTGCACTGTGAAATTAATTGTGTCTGTCATGCAGGCATCAGGCAAATTTCCTCTCTCTCTCTTACTCTCACTCACGCTCTCTTTGCATTGTGTTTTTGTTGTTTTTGCTGATCAGTTTCTTATGTGTGTTCCAATTGGAAGGTCCAAAGTGGAAGTGCGTGCGTCTGCATAAAATTGATTGTTGTTCCTGCTTTGTTGTTGGTGCGTGTGTGATTTATTTGGTTGTCGAACAAAATAGCTGATAATTGTTAACAACAATTGCAGCAACAACAAAAAGCCACAGCTAGTGACATTAATAAAATGCTGTTTTCTATACATTAATCTAATCAGACGTCAACACTTCAAGTGTTGCAAAAAAAAGGCAACAACAACAACCACAAAAGCCAAAGAAATGAAAGAAAACACAATAATAATTTAAATTTAATCTTTATATAGTTTAACAACAAATTTGTGCTTTTATTTCAGTGTAATCTTAAATTGTTTACAAAACTTCGTCAAGTGTTTACTATATACATACATGTCAGCGTGTGTGTGAGTGTATGTTTGTCTTTGTATGCCAACCGAGCCACACAATTCAATTAAGTTGTATTCAACATACATATGAGAAAGTAATTGTTATATTAAAAATCAAAGAAAAATAAACCAATACATAATCAAAATTTCCAGTTAGTGATTAATCTCAGGTTTGTTTCCATTTCATTTCTTCAGTTTGCAAATGAATAATTTCTTTAATTATATGTATTTTTGTCATACTTTCATTGTGTTGATATGAGGACGCGAGTTCCTTTTTGTTACGATTGCTTAACTTAATTTTAAGATACTTACTCCGTAACCTTTCAAAAATGATATTCTAGCGAAGAGAGAGGATAGAAAAAAACGAGCTGCAGTTGCTTGTTAAAGCGCCCTCACCCTAAATTTCTTAACTTATCAGCTTTATTTTTTATCAGTGAGCATTATAAAGTATCATTTTTTTACCTATTATTTATCCAGACTTCTGTGTTACGTTCAGTTCTCAGATTCTCTGTTTGTCAGATTCTTCGTTTTTTCATTGTGCAAACCAGATTTTAAATGCTTTATGGAAATTTAAAATGTTTACATTTAACGTTTTCGCATTCGGCACGAGTTGGGTGCGCCAATTACCGTTAAATAGAAATATATATGTATATATATTTACTATATATACACTCATACATACATTTGTTTGGGTGTATATAGATCGTATATTTTAGTCACATGTTTATACAAAACCCCACGAACCGGCACGAACTGCCAATCTGATCAGATTTGTCGATCCCAAAGTGCTCGGAAAGAGTGACCCTCAATTATATTTTAGGTTGCTTTTGATTTTTTTTGTTTCTCCAATTCTGTGTTGTTTTTGTTTATTCGAACAATTAGTAGGCCATAAATTGCAATTGAAATCATGAAAAAACATCAACAGCAATTTCCTTACAAAATTATTAATGTTAAATTTTTTATTTATAATCACAAAAAGAAAAACATTTTTCATATTTTTTTATTTTCGTTTGCATATAAAAAATAAGACTGATCGACTAGAAGTTACCCCTCTTCCCAACACAAACTTTAACTAATATGCAGGGTATAAATAAAGATGTGCCATATAAAGTTATAAAGAAATTCAGTTTTGTTTGTCAGGCATTCCTCCATAATTTCGAAACTATTCATGTACTGCACTTAAGTTCAATTTGAGGCCCCTTTTAAACTTTTGTTGATCTTCTTGTTTTTGCTTTTTTTTGGATTTCGCGTCGGAAAGTTGAATGAACCTCTTTTTCGACATCTTTGCTTACCTCGTAAATCAATACTTTTGCTGTAAATATTTCGTTTAGCATGTGCAAAGTATTTGTAAGTTGCGGCAAAGCCGCAAATTATGTTTCAGTTGATTTATTTGTATACCCTGTACACATTGAGAAAAGGCTGGCAAGCTGGCTAAGCTAAACCAATCTAAATATCATTGACAAAAAGACATACATTAAATTATACATTCTTTTTGTAGGGTACCTCGTAGTCGAGCAGTCTCGGCAGTATCTGCTTTTGTTTAAGAACTTGCGTCACAATGTGACTAAACGTGTTCAAAGGCAAACAATTTGTACACGGTATTGCCAACAGTTTTGATTTGTAGCATTGCCAACAGCCAACATACTTGACATTACCGCTGTGTGCCTCCCTCTATTACACCCATTACTTTTGCTTATATGAAACACGCGACATTGCCAGCGCATTGTATGATTAAAGCATAGTCATATGAGAATATCGCTTGTGATCCTTTCAGATTAGACATTAAAGACAAACTTTCGATATTATTATAACTCGATAATTACTGTTAACTGCTTTATTTTACAAAACATTGACACTTAGAAGTAAATATAGTAGGACTGGAGAAAAAACTTCAACAAATTGAGTAATATGAACCATCAAACTCTGATGGACACCTGGCTCCACAACGAGCTGTTCATGTGCTCCAAGGACTGCATTTTGGCATTGAGACTACCGAGTTGTGCATAGACCCCATCGAGTCTTTGCTCAAAATGCTGAACAACGGACTTGAGTTCTTGTCGCAGTTTTTCCACCTCATTTGGCTCGACAAGCTGAGAGTACTCGATGCTCGCCGAGGAGGCCGATGATAAGACCCCCTCTTGTTTCACAATCGGCGACATTTGCTCTGGCTCGGGTAGGCGATACATGCAGGCAATGCCGCTGATGTACTCGCCGGGAAAGTCAGCATTGAAATTATCCACGGTGTAGCTAATACTATGCTCCAAAATGAGCATATCCATCACCATCCTTAAATTAAAGCAGTTCCAGTTGTTCGCATGAATGTAAAAGTGTGTTAGCTGTGTCAACTGCTCAAAATCCTGTGGATAGTTTGAAAGAGAATTTCTGATATTAAGACTGATCCAAAATTAAAACAAAAGAAAGTAATAAAAATACATCTAGAGCGCCAAAACCACCATTAAAACCCTGGTCCGTTTCAAATACATGAGCAAAATAGTACGCTCGGCGTATATTTTGCTTTTGCGTCTGTATGGCGCCATTCGAAAATGTATTTTTATATACAATATTTGGAAAAACTTGCCTGTGGATCAATTTCGCTTATATTATTGGCCGATACATTGAGTTTTCTTAACTGTGGCATGCCACGCAGTGCTTCCAGTGGCAACTGCCGCAAGCCCGTATTACTCAAGTCTAATCGCTCCAGTTCCGGCGTCTGCCAATCGTTTGGCAGATCGCCCAGTTGTGGGTTATCGGCAACATTAAGATGACGTAGACGTGGCACGTGCGAAAGTGTTGCAAGTTGCTGCAAGGAATTGTTGCGCAACACCAAATGCTGCAGTGCCTCCGACGTTGAGAAATACAATTCCTGCAGGTGATTATTATCCAGATCAACATTCGTGACAGCACCAAATAGATTGACACGGCTCAACGAGCAGTTCCTTGCCAGCAAATGTCCAGCATTGAGGCTAAGAAGAAGCACCTCCAACCCTTGATTGTGGGACACGTCCACGAGCAGCAGATGAGGCGCTGAACGGAACGCGTATTCGCCCAGCTGTTGCAGCTGATTCGAGTGGAGTATCACAGTCTGGAGGCGGGAATTGTGTGACAACAGCTCGCTGCTGATAAAGCGCAATTTATTCTCAGCTAGTATTAGTTCCTGCAGTCCGTTTAGTTCCTCGAAAAGTCGTTCGGGCAGCAGATCCAACTGATTATTACTGAGATCGAGATGACGCAATTGCCGCAATCCCTTGAACGCATCCGGATGCAAGCTGCTCAGTTTGTTATTGTTGAGAAACATGTATTCAAGCTCGCTCGCATAGGAAAAGCTACTCTCGCCCAGCTCTGCGATTTCGTTATCAGAGAGCAATAGAATTTTCAACTTATTCGCAGCGAGAAAGCATTCCCAGCTGACGTGTCGCATGTTGCAATGACGCATGTCCAGCTCGCTCAGCTGGGGCAGTTCGTAGAACAAGTGCAGGGGAAAATTCACAAATGTCGAGTTTTCCATTATCATCGAGGAAAGGCGTTGCTCCTCGCTCAGTTCATAAGTAGCACCATCTGCTGCTATGCGCACCTGTGTGACCAACTCAAAGAATGCCATCTCCTCCGGACGATCAAAGTTGAAGCCGCTACAGCGACTGATCACATCAATTTTGGTCCGCTCGAATTTGCAATTTTCCTGCAAACTTTCGATATTCACCAATCGTTTTTTACTACTGCGCTCTGTTGTTATCTCTGTGATTGCCATAGTTGACATATCCTCATCCATTATCTCTCCATCCTCGTTTTCCGTTCTGCTTTCGACATTCGAAGCTACGAGCAGTATCCCGATGAATAGATGGACGGCGGCCCGGGCTCTCATGGCGTATGCGTGTTTCTGATTACGCGTTTCACTGGCAACTGAAAATGCGATCACCATCGATGAGCAGCGCCAGCTTCACATGCGAGCAAATTATTTCCATAGTTGTTGTTGTCCACATTCTCATCAGTTCTATATAATCATTTGTTCTATTCATGGTGTTTTGATTTTGCAAAAAAAAGGCAAAAATAAATTGAAATAACACAAATTGCTACAAAAATAAATCGAACCCGTCATAGTCAAGTACCAATTGCAATACTCTTTTTCTGCTGCAGAGCTACTTTGAGACAATTTTTAGATTAGCAAAGCTAAAGACCGACTTTGTGCTTCAGACTTTTATTGAGAACAAACTGTAAATTGAACCTCGAATTATATTATTGTAATTACTTTTTTGATAAATTCATATATTATAAACCTCCTACATAAGTTATCCAATATGCTCGTACAATATTCTTGCCTTTGTTTTGTTATTAGCAATAAGTGGGCAGCATGTGGCTGTGGATTTTCTTTGTTTGTAACACTCATTTATGGGATTTTTCTTTGAAATAATGCAATTTTTACAATATTTTATTGTCAGATATTCGCTGAATTGACAAAACAGTTGAGGAACAGCAGTTATTCACCTCTTCTTTTCCCATTAGAATTTTACACCCAAATATTTAGAGATATATTTAAAATTATACTTTATTTCATAAGATTTATTCAATCCGACTTTATGACATATTTCATATGCCATTTTTAATGTAGGGCATAAATCTGTGGAAAAATATAGGAAAAGCTATATTATTCTGATTACATATAGAGGCGCTTTGAAGTTATACATATACTGTTTTATTTTATTTTTTGTGGTAATCATTTTGACGTATCTATTATAATTTTGTTGTTCAGTTGTTGCTAGCTAATTGAAGCCGCACATCCGCACTGACTCGAGATACCTTTAACACGGCTATTTATATAATTCAAATGAAATATTTGCACTGTTTGTGTGACATTGTTAATAAATATTTCCCTTCCTCCAGTTTTCATTGCTCTTAGTCAGCTTTTCATATGCAAATGAAAAAGCTGCCAAAACTCTGTTGTTGCTGGTCAACAACTCCGAGTAATACAGTAAACCCAAAAAATATTATCGTTGACTTTTATAATACGCAACGCTGTCGGCTTATCAGAGTCACAGCTCTCGTATAGTTTAGTTATAGAATTGTGTACTCTGGCATGTACTCTCCACATGTGTTTACCTTGGGCTTTGTTAGAGAAATAAATAATATTTCGCTGATAGCGCTGATTTTCCACCAGACAGCGGGACGATCAGAGAAACGACTTTGAAAGTGCTTGAGTAAATATTTGCTTAGGAGGGAGAGTATATATAGTGTGTGTGTCAAAGTTAGGTAGAATAATGTCCTCGAATTTAAAACTATCTAATCGGAACTAGTTCGAAACATTTGAACGAGTTAAAGGTAGTGATCTAAGTCATTCAATATGATAAGTTTTAGAACGACAACCTTGACAGAATTGTTCAGTTTAGTTTGTTGTTTTTAAAAGGTATTTTAATATTTTAAGATAAATAAGCAATTAAATGAAAGGCTGGCAAAAAAATACTGTGACACTTTAGCGCTTAAATATAAAATAAGAAACACACAACATTACATAGAACTTGACGAATATTTAATATCCTTTCTTAAATATTTAATAACTAGAGTGTTTACATACATACATATATCCGATAACAATATAAGTACGTTTATAAATTTTGTAAAACGTTCGAAGTTTTGCTTTTCATATCATAACTTAACAACAATCTTTATAATCGCTATAAGGCTAGGAAATCCCATTATAAAAAACCGTCTACAATAAAAAATTTTTTTTCAATTGCGTATGAAAAAAAGAGTCATAAAGATATTGATATTGTACTATAAAAGTATGTTTATTAATTAGTTTAAATCTCTATAAATATATTTTTTTATTAATTTATTTGTAGAGAACTGGCAATGCGACTCGTTCAAAATATTATCATTAAAAAATATCACGCCTTGTTTGCATATGTAAATATTGTTAACGAATGTATGTACATACATATATTCTTTATTTATAAATGTATACGTATGTGTGCAGCAGTTTGGCATTTGTTCAACAAGTTATGAGCGACAGTTAGCCAAATTTAAAGCGTCTTGGCCCTCCTTACATCAGCCATAAGTGGTTGTTATTGTATAAGGCTACAGGTGCTATAAACGAAGAAAATTTTCCATCGAATAGAAATTTGTTGGCATTAAAACACTAATTAATAAAAAGATATTATAATATCTATACAAGAAGTAAACAAATAAATAAGAATTATTATGGATTTGAGAAACACGCTCGACCTGCTTTTTTAGTTTAGTTCAGTACAATCAATTTGGGGCTTAACAGTGCTTAACAAAAGTTAAACAAACCTCACTAAAAGCAAAGTAAATTGCAATTAATTTGTATGCAAACAAATAATATTTCGGTGGCCGTATCGAATTAACTTTTGACAACCGTTTCTGGCCAAAGCGATAAGCACAACGAACAAAGAAACAACTAAAATATCATACAATTTGCATTTAAAAAAAGTAAAAATAAAACTATACATTTGTTATTATCGATCGATCTATTTATTGGCAATTACTGGTCACATTTTTGAATTGCATTGTTTGTAGTTGTACTTATGCATGCTCACATATAGATAAGATATAGATATAGCGACTGATGCGATTGGCGCTGTTTGCCCTTTCGTTGAATCGTCAATTGAAACGGCATGACTTCGTTTAGCGATAAATTTTCGTCGTCGTTCTTTCAATTCAATTTGCCGTCAATTACTTTGCATACCAGCACAAGCCTCTCTTTCTTCGCTCCAACCGCTATACAGAACCCACTCTCTTTAATATAACTGCTGCTCATTCGGGACTTTGTGCTCATATTGTTGTCAGTATTCGCAGTGAAAATTGTTTGTTGTGTTTAATTTAAATCAAATTTTCCTCAATAGTTTTGCTGTGCAAACAAATGTCTATAGAGCGTATGACAAACAATAAGTCAGTCAGTTTGTCATCTCCATGCCCAACAATCGAATGTGACGTTTTATAGCGCCTTCATATATGGAGATATTATGTATTTTATTGACTTCACCGCTAAAATTATCGTCATGTGGCAAAAACCAATTTGGAATATATTGTAATTGCGTTTCAATAAGGACAGACAATTTCGAAATGGCTTTACTAACATTAAAACATATGCGATTACTATAGTAAGTCCATAAACAATTCACTAAGGTATTGATTCCACAAATGAATAAATATTCCGTAATTATTTCTATCGATAGTATTGTCAACTAATCAAGAAAACTATTAAAGCTATCAGTATGCAGAAGAATATTTATTTAATGCTTTAAAACTAAAAATAGTTACTGAAAAAATGTTAATAGTAAATTTTTGAAAAAAAAAACTTTAATCTTCTAGCAGAAAGTCTTATCAATGAAAAACAAGTCCGTTTAAATTGCAATTACGATAGAAAAGCTACAACAAACATAACTATCGTCTTATCAGCAACAGTAGTCATGCTGACCAGTGAACTTGGCCCACATACTTATAGAACACACACATACATACCCACTCCCGAGTTGAATACATCTTCGAACTGTATGATACTCATATCTAACAGCTGATATTTATACGTACCAGTTGCCTAACAGCTCCATAATATTATTGGATCCATGCTCCGGGAACTGTGCTCAGAACGTGCTTATCGCTGCGGTCTATGTCAAAATTATACAGAACAGAAACTTGGCGAATATTCATTGGGCATATATATAAAATATATTTTTATTGGCATTTCGCTTTTTGAAAACAGGCGGCCGGTTTTTTTTTTTTGAGGTTCCAACTTGTGACATAAGACAAAGTAAACTTAATGAGAACGAAACTTAAACACACTATTCACTAAACTGTTATGTTACTAAACTGTACCTTTCATAATTAGATTGATCGAAAGTCAAGTTACATATATGTCATTGAAATAAAATGGCGGTGCTATGGAGTATTCTGTCTAGTATTATCTATCAATAAATTCATGAGCAATATTTTTAATATTAAGCGTAACAAGCTTGCTTATAAATTGGCTATACTCATCTGTCGATTGTCCTATATAATTAGAATACCAGTTCTTGCTTTGAAGATCGAGATTCAGTCTTTGATAGATGCCGATTGATCCGAATGTTGTTTGCTTTAAAAAGGCTGATCTAACCAGTGACACATTTCAGTTGCGGAAACATTAGTCTAGTGTTGAGATGTCATCAGTGTGTTATTATTTGTATCTGCTATGGATGATGCTGTTGCTGATGAGGCTTAACAGCTGTGAGGCTGGCCCTAAGCAAGTGTCAGTGTATAGTCTCGAATGTAATGAGAATCTGTGCGCAGAATTGAACTATCCGCTCGACTCGCAAGTGGCATATTTTAAAAGTGAAATCACTAAGCAAATGGGCAATTATACGACTTTAGTGTTACACAATTCCCAGTTGACTCATTTGCCCTTAAATGTGTTTAAAACACTAAAACAATTGGAGAACTTTGATGTTTATGGCTGTGAAGTGCAACATGTGTCACGAGAATGCTTTCAGGCATCGACAAACCTTAAAAAATTACAGTTGGGTGGCAATTTAATAAGAAATCTCGATGGGGATACCTTCGCATTGGCCACACAACTTGAGGAATTGGGTTTATCCGACAATGAAATTGAACAATTGCCTCCCAAATTGTTTTCTGGCCTGAGGAAGCTCAGGAGACTTTCGCTGCAAGGTAATCGACTGCACAATTTACCTGTGGATACATTTACTCAGTTGAAACATTTACGTCATCTCAACTTGGACTACAATCAGTTGACTAAGTTGCCTGCCGGCGTGTGTGACAATCAACAAGAGTTAGAGGAATTCTCAGCACGTGGCAATCATCTGCAGCAAGTTGCTGACAATGCCTTTTCAACAGTGCAACGTCTGATTCTCTCCGACAATCCACAACTTCACACACTGCATCTTACGGGAAATGTACGACAACTTCAGGTTAACAATTGTGAATTAAAGAGTCTAAAACTTGATCATCCCCAGCTGCTGGAGCAATTACTGCTTAGTAACTGCAAACTACGCAGCTTGGACTTTCTTCGTAATGCCAATAATCTACTTGAACTAGATCTATCGGGCCTGGAGGAAGTTCCAGTATTGCCAAACCCCTGGCCAGCCAAACAACTAGAACGTCTAAGCATCTCTCGAAATAAAGTTGACGATTGGCCTGAAAAAATGATATCACAGATATCTAAACTCAAATATCTGGATATTTTACAAGATAATGAGCGTGAGATCTTCGTTAAAGATGTGGATAATGATGAACATATAGATGAAAACGATTGGATGTGTGATGACAATCAAGGATGCCCAACCGTGGAGGTGGCTGAAGCGGATGAGTTGCTGTGGACTGGAGATGGCTTCGAAAAGATATCATAGATAAACTTTTTTGAGAAATAAATAATGTTGATAAAAATCTGTTTATACTACATCTGTTTCATGGTTGATCAGTTGATCTGTTAACTGTGCTAACGATCTCCTAGCTACAAGTACAGTTACTGTCAACGTTCATTGCTTATTATTATTAGTGTCATGAGAACGCACAGATATTGTCTGGGCTTTGTGATCACCGACCGATCATTGGCTATCATTGGCTATCATTGGAGATGCTTGTCAAGCGCATCGATCTAAGCCTAAACCAGTTAGACTACTCGAGTAAACAGCTGATAAGCTTGCCACGTTTATTCTGTGGTTATTTTATTAGCGCGTGCTTAAACTACAAGTGTTTTCAACTACCCATTAACAACAACAACAACGATCCGTATCACCTAGAAACGCTCCCGGTTCTCGACTTTAGGATTGGACAGATTGAGGCCTGGTATAGGTACATTTTGATGTGCAACGGTCCTTTCCTTTTCGATTGGCGTTAAATTTTCCACCTTATTCTGATCCTTGATAATCTTCGGCGGCACGGTAATGTCCAAACTATCCGATTTCTGGTAGAATAGATATGCAGTCGACATTAGACCCACCAGCGAGAGCGTGATGAGAGTCCAGCGCAGGCCCGAGTTAAATTTCAGACCACTTTAACGAAAAACAAATTACGTTAATTCTCTCGCTGAATGTGTAAATCGAAAGAACTTACAGAAACAGCGTGTATTTGACCATATTGGTGTAGGTTTTGTTCAACTGAACGCCCTCCTCTATCCAAAATAAGGGCATAATGAGTTTTCGCAGATGCTTTAACGGTTCGATACCCTCGACAGGCTCCACGTCCAGATTAAATTGCAGCCGTTTGGCTGCCTGAAAGGGTGTGCCCGACATCTGTCAAGGGAAAATAAAGGAGATCGAAACAGAACATAAAAAAAAGTAATTGTATGACGTTGGTCAATGCTCCCAACTGACCAGTTCGAAGTCTATATAGACAGCATGATCCTTTTCATTTGGATTTAAGCCATCCACGTCCTCCACGAGTTTCTGATCACCTTTGTAGAAATGCGGCATAGATGCCATCAGTGGGGCCCCTACACACGGATTCAGATTCATAGTGCCCTTGGGCGGACATGTATTCAAGTCCTCAGGATCATCACAGAAACAATGAAGTTTCTCATCCAATCGCACATCGCCAAGATCTAGGGTATATTTCATTGCTGGCATGCCATGATACGAGGTCTTGCGTTGATAAACGGCACCCAGAGATCGACAAATGTCCGGTGTGAATGCCCACAGGCCATCCTCACGTTTCAGACCCGGTGGAAAGACCGTCGAATCGGTGCCAATAAAACGATTGCATTCATCGCCCGGCCATACGTCCATTTCCGGTTCATCGGCGAACTTTACGACCTTGCCCAGTTTCTTATTGTTCTTGACGCCTCGACAGACCGTAAATCGGCCTGCATCCGAATGGTTTGCCTGCGAGATAATGCACGATTTAGTAAACTTAGAACAACTAAACTAAATATGAGTAAAAAGAGAAAAATTTACTAAATAAAATAACTTTTCTTTCAACTTTATATTTTGTAATTAAATTAGATTCAATGTATCGCTTACCTGACCCAGAAACGAGAACAGAAAGTGTGTCTGGTTGACTTGTTTGGCCTGTTTAACCTCGCCTGTGTAGAATACCGTGCACAGTGCTTTGGCAGCGAACTCCTCCGAGGAGCAGTCGACAATGATGCCACGGAAAAATAAATCCATAAACTTGGCTGTTAAAAAAGCTTTACCATTTGGAAAGACAATCGTTAACGCCTTGGCTATAAGCTCCATCATTGCTGCACGTTCACGTTGTACAGTTATTCCGGCAGACTGTCAAATTAAATTCAAAAGCAAGTAAAATGAGTGCAGGGTATTGAGGGAAATACACCTAATCCAATCTCAGTCCCATTTTCCGAGTCCGAATCAGAGTCTGACTCGGTCTCCATCTCTGACAGGCCTGACGAGTCAGTTCTAGTCTTATGATAAATGGCTGGCTAAATGCATCTCATTTACTATTCACAAAGGCAAATGGACTCGGGTAAACCGGGGGTAAAAAAAAAACGGATAAATTCTAAGTACGACGTGTGATTGGTTTATTTCTTAACGTTTTATCGTCGTTTTTGCAACTACTGTCTAAATTGAGTTTGTTTTTTTTTTACAACGATAGATTAAGTTTGACTCACTGGGAAACTTAAGTTAAGTGATTTGCATAATTTACAAGGCTTTTGTAGTCTAACAATAGATTACGGGGTCTTCTAAGTAATTTTTATTTTTTTATTCATTGTAGGCATTGTCATGAAATATTATGTCTTAGCTTGTAGGTTTCATCTATAAAAAATGATGTGTTCTATAACAAATTGAATTTCCAATGAACAATTAATTTTCATTAAACTGAAAGATTGTAAAGAAAATTTTAAATTAGCTTGAAAGTTTATGAGAGAACTTATATTTTAAATATCCATATTAAAACTATGTATATTGGAAATAAATGAATAGTTCAAATTATAACAAGCTAGAACGCTTAAGAACCCAAAAAGGGATACAGTACTTTTGTATTTTAAAATAAATTATTTCCAAAATTATTTTTTAAATATCTTTAATTTCTATAAGGAGTCGTAATCCCATCCTTCTGTCTGTCACTTTTTTAACTACGTACCTGTATGATTGGATGCGGAAAGTTGATTATTTCCTCGCCGGTCAGAGGACTTGAAGCTTTCTCATTGAAGATGAAAGTGTTCCGCATGTTAAAGCTAACCGTATCCTCAACGACATCATCCACCAAATCATATTTATCTTTCCACTCGCTGAGGGCAAATGAAATGTTAGGTAACAACGTCAAGTTTTATAGATATTTCAGATAAATTCATATTACGCACTCGAAGACAAACGGTCCAATCTCCTGCACCCGCGGCTTACCGCCCTGTTGCACCTCATCGGGATTGGTTACATTAAAAACATAAATGTAGAAATGCAAAGGAAAAGGCGTGGCGGACCAAAGATCGCGTATATCCGTGCCCGGCTTAAGCGTGACTTGCTGTGAATTGTTTTTGATAAGAGTTTAAGCTCCAGCAACTGGAAGATCTTACAAACACACCTTTGATATCATAAATTTAAGAATGTTGGGAAATAGAACCCATCCGAAAATAATACCGAATATTAAAGTACCAGCGGATCCAATTAGCAATTTCATGCGATGCACCTGCATTTTGATGACTAGCTTAAAGATTACTGTAGCTGAAGAATAATCTTTGTAGATTCGAACTCAGTTACCGCACTACTAAAAACCGATTTGTATCGTCCAACGTCCGGCAGAGGTCTGAAGTCTGTTTGGAAGGTTTACGTGCTAAATTCACTCTCAACGCATATAGCAAATGTCGTTATAAGCCGCCGTCTCCTCCCACCAATTTAATTACATTTTTATATGCTTGGCATTGCAAAACAATTGGAGAATCAAATTCATTTTATATACGGAACATGTGAGAATATTGCAAGCTGCCTCATGTCTACACCCATCCCACATACCCCATCGAACCCTGATAGTACTTCAGAACAATCGGAGAAAAAAGCATGTGAGAATAGTACAGGCTGTGCTTTCAGTTCCCTCGAGAAACGGGTAAGACGGCTCTATTCTAAAATGATCGACTAGAAGATACCTGCAGCATCTTTCCTCAACTTTGATGATATACAACTTTTTCTTTAGGAAATCTTTTGTAATATTAATCTTTACCATTTTCAAATTTAATATTTTTAACAAATATATTATATAGAGAATTTGTTGAAGACGAAAGTATAAATATTGTTCATAGATATTCCTATTTAAAAACAAAATGTTTCTTAATAAAAAAATGATACTATTATTTTAGTTATAGACTTCTTTCGATTACAAACTGCTCTTATTAATATATGTAGCAATAATATATATTAAAAAGAAAAAACTAATAATCTACAGGGAATTTCTCAGTCGAATAATGCCATTTATTGCATATGTTTGATTGTTGAGTTTAAAACACGTGGCGTAAAGGTTTCAAAAAGACGATATTTGGTTCGTGATTGGTCGGTTCTTGATTCTATGGCCAGCTCAGCTGGTCCAACTGGCGTTACGAGAAATATATATGCATTAAAACAGCTTAGAGATGCAGATTGATCAATAAATGTGCAAATGTTCTTACTATCGAAAACCAGTTGAATGAACTGCGCATCAGTGAACGATTATCAATAAAGTCGAAACAACACTTTATGAATATAAGTTGCAATATTTGGCAACGTCAGTAACAATAATGTTAACACTAATGACATTGTGCCAAAAGCGGCAACTAGTAGACAATAATCGAGATTCATTCGAGTGTAACGAGCGCTATTATTATCTATAGGGTGTACGATTATTTTATATATGTTTATAAACTATTTGATGGGCTGTCACCTTGTAATGCCCCAATGCGTAAAGATTCCATGACTTTACACATGCCACTTACACTTTACAAGGACAAGGTTAAGATACGGACATAATCAAATATAAACCTTTTGCCATTTTGAAATTGCGACACCTGCAAAGGATTCCATCATTATAACACTTAGACTTGATCCAACACCTACATTTGTGTATTCAATTGCGTTTTGAATTTTATATTTATACTTTGCGTCATTTGAAATGAGTTTAGAATAGTAGAGAGTCCTTAAGTCGTATTTAGACAGACTATGAATCAATAAAAAAAACCTTAACTTTTCTTTTATTTTGCGGCTTTAATGGAGAAAATTGATAACCTCAGAAATTTGCAGACTTTAGACTGCAGACCTTGTCTGTCATTCCCCGGAGCATTGAAGAATGGTGAAAGAACAGGGAGGGAAAACGGTAGACGTAAAATTGTCGCCTGTCGACATAAACAGAAAAACAGCAATCGAAACTGCATAAACTGCATTGAAATAAAAAGCAGAAAACGAAACTTAAATAATGGCAAAAACCAAACACGTGAGTCTGAAGTCGATGCTATTCAAATTAAGTATTGAACAATTGAGCAACTGAGGGACGCATAAGTTATAAAGTGACACAGAAAATCGAGTTGAGTAAAAAACACAGCAATATTTAAATAAATACATATTCGCAAATTCGCTTGACAACAGACCCGGAGTAAATAATGCCAAGTCTCAGCCAGACAGCCGGCCTCTAAATTCATTCAGTTTTCTGCTGAGCTAATGACTATTTACAGTAGATTATTGGGGGAACTGAGCAACAGTCACTGGTATTTCATATACGACTCGCACATTGAGTATTTTAAGATATTGTTTAATATAAATATTGTTAGTAAACAAGTTAGTTCTTATAATACTCGTATCATACAATTTTCAGTTATCTTTTGGGTTGTCTATTTATTAATTAATTATTAATTCTATGTCATTGTAGTCAGTAAAAAAATCTCCGAGATTTTTTAGATGCACCTATGTTTTCATATAGGTTTTACAGAATTTTAAAATTTTAATAAAAGGTTATAATTGCCTGTAATTGTTCCTAAAATTTAATTTCCATAAATGCATTCGATGCAAGATTTCATCAATTTCAGAGCTAACAGTTGTTCCTTTTTAATTATACTTCTAGTTCATTTTTGAGGCTTACTTACTAAAAAATAACTTCATATTATGTTTACTTAAAATCATGAGCTTGCAATCTTCTATGCATTCGCCTACACTTGAGCTTTAGCTGCGGATCTCGGCCAGATGTCGGTTCTTTTATGCCAATTAGCGATCATCTAGCGAATTCCACGATCTCCGCCCACTAATTTCAGCACTGCAACGTTAATTTCTATATTAATTTATGACAAAACAAAGACAACTCTTTGTTACCAGTATCTTTGATTTATACGAGATAGAGACAAAACGCTTCTGGCTAAAACACTATGGCTTCCTTCTCTCGGCCCCAACTTTGTTGTTGGAATTAATTGGTTGATTTTTCGTGGCATATATCGTGTGACAGACATTAATTGATTATTTCCACTCGTGGCACAATCAATGCGCCAGAATCTGATATCAATTCAAGTGTATCACGTGTGTGTTTGTGTTTCCCATTGCTTCAGTTGCATAAGCCTTGTATCTTACATCATTTAATAGAATTTTCGACCCACACCCAAGAAGATTATTTATATCGTACTTATGTAAGCTAGTCAATGCCAACCACAGTTGACTTTCTCATGTGTAATCCATTATTATTTACATGTCTTCCTAATTTAACCAGCAACAATTTATTACTTATAGTAATCAAGCCAATTGCGAATGCTTTCTAAGCCTCTGTAACATATAGTTTGTTTTTCATTAAATGAATACTATACTAAATTATTTCAGTTGCTCGAGTGTCATTTACATATTTCAATATTTTGTTTATTTATAAATATTTTTTCACAATTAGAGAATTGTTTTAATTACGTGACTGCAATTTGTCAGTCGCTTAATCTTTTAAAATTTATAGAATTTGTATTATTATGCATAGCCTTTAGATCAAGTTAAAATTGTTAGGAAAACAATATTAAGGAAACTCAGAAAGGTCATAGAACACGTACAGCTTTTCATAATATTCAATTAATGACATTTATTTAGTTGAATTTGGTCATGAATGTTCACCTTTTTTTAAACATATTAAAAACTAGTCTCAATATATACACCTCAAGACTTTAATATATTTTGAAACTATTATCCAACGGTTAACAATTGGGCTTAAATCAATATTCTCAATGGGCAATATTCTCAATCTCAACGCAGTTTTCGTGCATTTCAAGCATTTCTTAATATTTAATTCTGTAGATGTAAAATCTGTATGACAGCTATGGTATATAGTTGTTGAATTTGGCGAAAATATGGTATTGATTTTTCTTTATAATTTTTTTTGTAAACCAAAGAATAATTACACCTCTTAAGTTGTAACTATTTAATTGCATTCTCAGAATGCACGACTTCATCTTAAATGCCGCACATTATATTGAGCCAAGTTTAGTTGAGTTAAACTGAGACGCCAGTTTGTCTAGCCTAGAGTCTCATGCCCGGAATTTGTTCGTATATACGAGCATGAGACTGTAAAAGATACTCGTCATTGATTAATAGGTACAACTCAAACAACATGACGTTCGATTTGCCAGCCATTATTTGTGGTTGTTGCAATTCTTAATAGCTTATAATTAAAAGACAGCAGCAGCTGTCGGGAATATTGCACAGAAATGCTAGCACATAAATGAATATACTTATATATCTATATAGTTGCAATTGAACAATTGAGTTACAGAGTTGTATTTAGAGTACCCCTGTTTATGTGTGCGTGTATAATTAATGTCAGAAAAGTATCTGACGCATAGACGTGCTGCCATTTTAAAAGTTATGTTTTAATTATTCATTTAACTTGGCCTGACTCACTCCGCCTTCCCGCGTGACTGCAGAAACTCTATTGAAAACCGCAAACTTGAGCACTGTTTTACCCCTCGCACCATGATAGGCGTATATACGAGAACCATACTCATTTGTATCTAATTGCTATTAATTGCTGGGTGTATCATTTGCAAATATTTTCCTCAATTGCGGTTTGCTTTTAAGCTATACGAAATACAACGCCTCTGCGGTCATAAACTGTCGGTCATAAGCTATGCATCTACAGGTAGATATGTAGCTTTGTATGTACATATGAAATGCACATTTATTAATTTTAAATTAAATTAGTTTTTTACCTCGATATTTCATCCATCATTAGAATTAATAAAGCAAACTGTGGAAAATATCTTAAATTGTAAATGGTAATAGATCACAGAGACGCATAACAAATAATCAAGTTAAAAAGTTTTCTAAAACTATTGAATTCATTATTTTGGTTAAGCTTCAGTTAAATAAATGCAAACCAAAGTAAATTTTATTGTTTATTTTAACTGTTAATTATCCTTATCATAATGTATTATGATCAATTTTTTTTTAGGAAGCTCTCTATCAATAAGCACGAATATTCTTTTACTGCCAAGTTCTGACTCATTTTTATTTTGGTAGGGGTGTGTTTGAAGATTTTGTATGTGTGTGTGTTAGTTTGGAGAATGTGCGTGGTTGCCATATGTTTGCATTTTCATTTCACTTCATTGTTTTCTTATGGCGTTTGTTTGGCTTTTTGTACCCTTTAAGTTAGCTACAAAGGGTATACCGCAGATAGACAGATAGATATACAAATCCGGCGAGATTGATTTATATAGACGAGTGCCAAATAAGAACAACAGGGTCAATATTAATGTTGCTTATAAAGATTGATCGGCTAAGTCTACAGTTTTTATACAATGAAGTAGATTATTTATAAAATGCAGATTTTATTATCATCTATAAAAAGCTGTTCTTATAATTTTCTTGATTCACAATTTTCTCCGTAGCAGATTAATTTTTGGGTATATGTTGGGTATATGCTAGTCGATCACAATATCTCATAACAAACAATTTTTTTTGTTTTTTTGACGACGCGTAAATAATTAAATTAGCTTTGTTAGCGCTTTGTTTTGTTCTTTCTGCTTATACACAAATATACAATCAATTTTGGCGTCATATTTTTTAGTTTTATGTATTTGCCGTTGCTGCTTCTGTTTTGGATAAATGATGACAGCTCGGTTCGGCCAGTTCGAAAATACAAAATACAGAAAGAGAATTTGCTATTTTCTAAATGCTTTTCAGCGTTGTTTGTCGACCTTCACCTCGTGCTACAAATTTTTTCTGGCTGTTTATGTTTTTGGAATTCCGATTTCTATGGCAGCTACATAAGTATCTGAAGACTGACAACATGTTAATGTTGCTTACTTTGTGGTTTGTTTGCTCAGACGTGAGAGACGCTTAAGGCTATTTTGACTGAAATACTTGACGTTTCGTACAAGTGTTTATTTAAATTTTCGCTAGGTTTATCTGTTTCGCAGTTGAACATGAGATGTTTTTGTTAAGTTATTTAAATACTTACTAAATCCGACTCTTTGCTGAGAACTCTTCATTCTGCGCTCTCTCTATCTTTCTCTCTCTGCTCGCTCATATCAACACAAACGAAAGCTGCAGGCTACATAACTCAGTTCAACTGAACTGCCTAAGAAAATGGCAACAAAAAAAAAACATGAAATTCCTTTGCAGGTTCCAAATATAGATCCAATGTCGCTCCCTAGAGGATCAGTTGCATAACAAAGAGGAGAACTGAGAACACCATAAGAGCTCCAATATTCATCAGGAACAATAGAAAGGAAAAGGAACAATTAAGGAGCCATCCAAATAGCAAAACTGCAAATGGCCACAAACTGTGACTACATTGAGGATAATGTGAAACAGCAGCAAATCACAAAGTCGGGAGCAGCAGCTGCTGGCACAGCAACAGCAGCAACAACAACAACAACCAGAACGAGCGACGGCTCCAATGAGTCATCATCATCGATGAATGAGCACGAGGAGAAGCAGGATGGCAGGGGGAAGGAAAAGGAAATGGGACGGGAACGAGAGCGGGAACAAATGCAGATGCTGTGCCGCAACAATCAAATGGATAGCTTTGAGTGTGCCTTTGAGTCCACCATGGATGATCTGGAGCAGGCGGGTGCTGATGGCTACGAATCCGATTCGGAGGCAAGTGCCAATGGTCAGGCCACCGGCAACTCTTCGGCCTCCAGTCTGAGCCAGCTGGCGGGGATCGGAGGACTGCAGTACGGCCAGCAGTTGACACCGCAAATGGAGATGCAACTGCAATCGCTGCCGCGTGTCAACTCCTTTGACTTCCAGAGCAGCAGTGGAAGCAGCAGCGACGATGAGAACGATGATGATGCCGATGACGGCGGCGAGGATATGGGCGTGGTGGGGGCACTCAATTTGAGCGCCAAGTTTACCAAAGCCAGCGATGCACGTTACGATCTCTACCATCAACGGCCAACTTATCTGTTGCCGCCGTTTATCGAGCGACGCCGTCTGTCCCAGTGCAAGGAGGAGGATGATGAGGATGATGGCGATAAGTCGCCACCTGTGAGCGGTGGTTCCGGTGAGGCGCCTCGATTTGAGCGCGTGTCGAAGGCACCGCCGCGTCCGCCGACGCCACAGGATGCGGCATCCAAGGAGAAATTTAAGGATTTGGAGCGCCTGCGTCAACAATTTATGCACAAAATCGACAGAATTAATACGCGTAACATTGAGGAGCAGTACACATCGCTGCCACCGCCGCCGCCGCCACCACCGCCTCCCATACCGGCGACAATATTGCCCAAGGCCCTCAAGGAGCTGCTCCAGTCGAGCGAACCCGCAACGCCGCCAGCTGCGCCCAAGCAACCAGCTGCTGTAGCCGTCCCTGAGCAGCTAAAGCAGCCGGTAACGGAAGCGGGATCAGCAGCAGCTTCAGCGATTACTCCATTGCAGCTGCCTCATGCCGCGGATCCGCCGATCATAGTCAAGGGCAAGTTTACGGTGTCACGAGCCCAGGAGACGCCCGAGCTGCGCATGGAGGCACAACAGCTGCGGCAGCTGAGGCCAAGCGACAATGCACAAACAATCAGCTTCCCCTCCAGCTTTGGCGGCTACTCCTCGGTGCAGGGACTGTTCTCGCAGCGATATGGCAGCCATCGTTTCCCTGTCGCAGCACCACATCTCTCCAAACAGTTCTTTGACTCATCCCTGGTCGAGATACGTGCACCATCCCAGAGCAATGTCTCGCTCAATGCCAACAGCCAGGACCAAAGTCTCAATTGTGATATCAACTGCAGCAGCAGCTTAGCCAACAAGCCGCGCACGCCCAGTGAACGTGAACTGGACGAGATTTGGATACGTCGTTCCCCAGCGTTGCCCCTTCATATGGATGCTGGCCGCGATGCTGCATCACCAACTCCTCCAACCGTGCGATCCGTTTCATTGGGCGGCGTCTCCACAATGCCACGCCTCCTCCAGCGCAATGAGAGCAGCCATTCGGCAACGAGTCCATCACGACAATTGACCGCCTCCGGTTCCGTTTCCGTATCCGTATCTGAAGACGTAAGTTTTGAAATGAATATGGTTTATACAGTTTTTGAGATTGGTATCGTCAAGAACCTGAATATTCACATCGTAATAAATATCGGACATATTCCATTGATTATAATCAATAGGTATTTATCTGATCGATATTAATGAAGTCAATTTCAAAATATAATTATTTAATCGTCTTCAAAAGATTTTGGAAAAGCGAGTTAAATTTTTAACAAAACAACAGAAACTGTCATATTGTTACTCAATTTGCAAAAAAAAAAAACAAAATGTTAAGCCATTCCAAATGTTTTTTTTTGTTCAATTTGATTTTACATGTTTACTAAAACAATATTAGTAAATGTATATTGAAGTCGCAATGAATACCCTGTTTATTTTTTTAACTGATAAATTTCTAAGCTGTTTTCAGAATACGTTTTATCACCCAATTGAGACTCTTATTGTTATTCTTGGACTGATCTAATTAAGATCGTGTACAAGTTGGGATATACCCGGATTTCTTTTTCACCAACTGAACTATAGTGACGCACTTTGTCAATATTTTATCGAAGAGCGAAACGTACCTGATAAGAGTAGCACAAAAATCTCGTAAATTAAATTAACAGCTCATGTAAAAAAACGAAATACAAAAAACACTTTAGAGAATTTCAAAAGTGTCGTCAACTCATTAAAAAGAGACCGACCAATGATTTGATTATTATCATTAAATTCACACATCGTCAACTGACGTCATTTCTGCAATTAGAATTTCGCGATAATTCAAGAAATTGAAGAAATGAATCTCTGCTGTTGAAAAAAGTAAAGTCATGAGCAAACAACGTGTAGAAATAAATTTAAAAAAAAATTTAAGGAATGTATTTAAGAGTTATATTCTGGCTCCGATTCTATGGACAAATATTAATATATACGATTACATTTTAATTGCTTTCTTTTGCGTTTCTTTGGGGTTTACTTTCATTATCATCTTGAAATTGCGGAATCTTCCACTCAATGCGCACTGCCTGAATCAGCAAACTCGAGTATTTTAACGAGCTTTGTCTGGCATTTTCCCCTAAGCGTATTTTTTTGTAAGTACTCTTTCAGAACGTGTACTACAACCGTGTAATTAAGCCTGTAATATACAGATAAAATACTATAAAAATAATAAATTTTAGTTCTGTTACTGCACATATTAGATAGTGAACAGTTTACAGGGTATTAACAGTTCGTGTCCGTTCTACAATATGCTATTTATATCATTCCCCAAAAATATGTGGCTTTGTTTTCATGTGTGTTTTCTTTGCTGCCGTTTATTTGGCCCCGAAATGTAAACAGAATGTTGGGCAAAGGGAAAATACGAGTATGCATTACCTTTGTGTACTCGCATATAAATATGTATTTGACCGTATATGATATGGGGGTGTTACTGTTTTTGGACTTATCGTTTTGGCGTGTGCAATTCGTGTACTATCGTGTGTTGACTTCGGGGAGGGACCAACCTTATCAACTGACAAATGACACAATTTGTCAACAACACACTTTATATTTATTTTTTCACGAAACCTGAACAATCGCGATATAAACACAATCAACAGTATCACATGTACTTGGATGTATAATATCGAGTTCATAGAGAATATTTCCATATACTGTTCTATTTACATAGGCTGTTGTTTCTATATCTATGACCATATGAGTGTCTGTGTCTGGGCAAACAATTACGTCAATGGAGCACTCACCACACCCAATTATAGATAGATATTTACCTGGATGCACATATCGGATACATATGTATAACTAAACACTATGTGTATTTTTATGTACTCGCAGTTGTTTTCCCTGCAATGCAAATCACTTAAATACTCTATCATCTCACGTCACTTCTCTCTCTCTACCGATGGCTCTCGTATTAATCGGTGCAAATATTGAACAGCTGATGCCAAACACTCCTCCGTCCCAAGTTCCATTTCCGCGATACACAAACAACGGCAAGAAGAGCTTCTGGTTTTTGTTTTCATACTCTATCTGTAATGTGGGGGATTATACAGTTTCTAGAGAGCCTATATTAGCCGTGGAATTAAAGATGATTAAATGATTAGATGCTGAAAAGCAAAGATGGAGAAATAATTAGCTAAATAATATATTTAAACTTGAAAGATTTTACATTGTATAACCAGATGAAATTATACTTATTTAAATACTTTTAAATTTGGCGAGAAATACACTTAGAATGAACTAGTCATTCAGTAATTTTCTGACTTTAATTTTCATCTCATTTCAATGAAATATTCAATAAATTTTAAAGAGTATTCATACATCGATGAATCTAGTTATACATTTTTCCATTTGTTGTTGTTTGCTCTCTCGCCTCGCCCATTTAACCCACTTTGCACATTGGAATCAACGGAATCATCGAAATACTCGATTACTTTTAATGCGTCCATTAATTCGACGCTGTTGTTAGCTCATCGCACCACAGCAACAATTGGATATTGACAGCCCCCGGGGCACGTGACTTGGCATTCCGGCAAAGTGCAAAAAATAGTTGAAAAAACAAAATTAATTTGTTGACCTGTTGACTGTGAAACTGCCGTCGCACAATTTTTGCTAAAAATAGATCCGAAAATTCAAATACAGGTGTCTGCAGATCAAACGAAGCCTTGAGCTGTTTGTGAAAGTTGCCGGAAAGGTCTTGTAATTAAAATGGGTAACTCATTAGTTTGATTGTTGGGCGGCCTACTGTATTCCATTAAAAATAAAATTAATTTTCGGCAGCTGGGGATATGAAAATGGAGTTACAAACTTAGTAAAGATTTTGTAGCTTGTGATTAAAATCGCTTCATTTTTGTAACGATTAAAATTTCTTAAAATAGTTATTGTAAAATTTATTTAAAAGTTTTGAAAAATTTTTAATCGATGCAATTTTTAGAATGCTTGAAAGGTTTTTAATGGTTTCTATTTGATTTATAAATTATAATTTTTAAATCAGTAATATTTCGAGTGTTCCATAATAAAGCCTTTTTCTTTAAATAACGAGATAGTTTCTGTGGTTTCCCCTTACAGTTTACACTGGTAAGCTTTTGTTTGTTATTCGTTGGCAGCTTAGTCAGCTGAGCCCATTGACATCATAACTGTAACTTGATCTCGCTATCTCGGTGCCAAAACTGAGCTCACTGTTATCTTCAACTAGCTTCTTCTCTTTTTCTCAGCACTGCTTGTCTTAGCCAATACACAAACCTCTAATAAACTCACCACTTGTACACAGCCAGTTTCGAAACCTCTCTCCCACTGTAAGATTTTTGCGTAATCCATAAATAAATTGATTAAATTCGATTAAAGGTCGCCGCAGGAATCGCCGAGTGGCCGTTCAATTAATAAAACACATTCGATACTTAATATGTTGGTGCTCTTGTTGTTTTTGTTTTTGTTATACTTGTTGCGCCATTGCAAATTGCGTTTTGTGTTGATACTACGTTGTGGCTGTTGGGTGTGTGGTAGTTTGATGGTTCTGGATCACAAATTGTATTTGTAGACAATTCGGCATAATTGCAGGACACTACAGAGCACAAACAGGCAGGATAATAACTGTAGGTTGTCCTTCTACTTCTACTTCTCATTATTTGCCTGTGCCTAATGCCGCCTCAGTTCAGTTTGTCTTGGGCAGCGCTGCCAGAAACATGCAGGAAGCTCAAGATCAGAATATTATTACCGATTCGAATTTAAATTCAATTTCTAAACCGAATCGAACTCATAAACGACATGTACGCTTTCAGGAACAAGATGGATTACCACGTGCGATCGGCTCCCGACCCTCAAGCGCTCCGGCGGAGCCCAACGCCAAGGCGGCCAAGAAGGCCTACAAGAAGATGGAAAAGGAACAACGGTAAGTACATAGACAACAAGTAATTGCCTAATTAGTTAACTGACTCTATTTCCCTTCTCCTCAGACGTCAGGAGAAGGAACAGACGCGTCGCGAGAAGGAGGCCCGCAAAATGGAAAGGGAAACGGCGCGTCGGATTGAGCGCGAGGCGGCTAAGCTGGAGAAGCTAAATCGACACAGCGAGAAGATCTCACGTAGCACAGAGCGCATGGTGGGCAGTGGTGGATCGCGTTCCGGATCGCTGGAACGACGACGCAGCGGCGAGGATTCACCTGTGCTCAATCAGTCGACGGTACATGGAATTGCGTCACCGAATCGCCGGCCCACAATCTTTGATGTGTTTAGACCGCGCGCCAAATCGGATGCCAAGAGGCATAAGGATAAACATCTGTTGGATCCATCGTCAGCGGATAGTAGCGCCACCAGCAGTACATATTCCGTGTCCGGGGCAACGCCAGCAGCGACAACATCAGCAGCAGCATCAGCAACAGCAGCATCAACAACAGCAACGACATCAACAACGCCTGGCAGTGCAGCAAGTGGCGCTGGCGGCATCATGAATTCCATGAAAGTGGCCATGCAACATTTTGGCCATCGACAGCATCCCGCCGTAACGATAACCAATGCTGACGGCACCGTCTCCGCCAAGAACAAGTACAAAGATGGTAGCGCTCATTTGCATCAGGGCAGCGATGCGCAGGTACGACATGTCACTCCCCTCCCATAATATTCCCCCACTAATCTCTATTTTATATCCAACAGTATTACCACACGGTTACTGCAGTGCGACCGCATGCAAATGCCAATCAGCGATCGCCGATGACCAAAGTTATGGATTTGTTTCGTCATCGTTCCAATTCGGCGGTCAGCGAAGCGGACAAACGCAAAGCGGTAAGTGTCTCGGCTAAGTTAACATAAGTATATAGTGTGATGAATTTAGCGTGCACACAAACCAACAGTCAATGCTAGTTAACAGTGCGCTGCTAACTAACAGTTCGAGTCAACTGTTAAGTGTCATTTTAAAAGTACGCGCCAAAATTTTAGAATTAAAATGTGTAAGCTTTAACTTGGATTGAAATAAGATCTATTTAAATAAATTAGTGAAGAGATACAGAGATACAACCGTCGTAAACTTGATGATTTTTATAATCTTATTACTGCTTTACAGTCAAATTTACGATCACAAATTTACGATCATTATTACATTAATCATTATCAATATTTGAGTATATAGTGGATTATTTGTTGCTTTATCGGACGAAAAAGCCAAACAGTCTGGAAAACGTAGCAAATTGTCAGATTATCAGCAATTTTAGAGCGTCATTTGTAATCGACATTCGTCTGACAAAATCATTATAAATAAAGTCATGATCAATTTTGATTTGATAAGCGAAAAAGACCTAAAGCGCTTTGATTGATAAGGCTGATAATTTCACAATTGCGCAATCAAAAGCGCTTATCAATGCGAATAACAACAAGAGAAACAATTGAACAATCAAGCAATAATAACAAAACCGAACAAATTCGTGTTCGCATTTATCATACAGAACATGCCAAATCATTGTGATCAAAACTTTATTAAATCCTTTAAAGAGCGAGAGAGAGTGACAAAGCTCAGCAATAAGTTCGACAACAGGTGATCGCGTTAACAGCTGGGCGACAGCGTCGCTCTTTTCAAATCAAAAGCTCATATCAGTCCGACTTTCTCTCTTTTGAGGCTCTCACTTGTCTGACAGTTTTTGGGCTTTGCGGAAAAGCGCCACACATACAAACAGAGACACACGCACACAAACCAAGATACACAAGCTACGTACATATGTGCATATTACATATACGTCGGCGTTTTCGTTGTCGTCGTTGATGGCGTCGCCGTCATTTCAATTTTGCTGTTTTCTTCTTTCGCACGCTGCGTTGTGTGTGTTTTATTTTCAATTGCATTTCCAATTGGACGGCAGCTGATAGAGCCGACGCGCGCGTCTTTCTCATCCAAATTGATAAACAAACAACAACACCAACATTTACAAAATAAACAAAAATTAAAAAAAATTTTTAATTTATTTAAAGAAAAAATTAATAACAAAAAAAATAATACCATTTTCAATATTAATAAATTCCAAACGAGAACAGCGCGAGTTTGTGATTTGGTCAACAAATAGAAATTCAACAAGTAACAAAGTTAATTTATGGCTTTGTTTTGTGTTTGAACGCAAATTAAAGTGCTTAATATTCAAAATTTTAAAATGAAAATCAAATGAAACAGTTAAATAAAAATAATAAATAACTTTGCAATAACTCAATGTATCAATATAAAATATATATATGTACCAATTCAATTACCTTATTTAAAAAAACTTGAAAATGATTTACTGATCAAAAAGTGTCAAAACATATTATTATGCTCAGTCCAAATTGCAATTCTGTGTTCTTTTTAAAAAAAAATTGAATTTATACGCTAATTGTGGCTATTTAGATCAATTATTTTTGTTCAAATTTGTATCTTTTCCGCGTGTGCGCATTTTAATTTTATTTGCATATTTATTATAATAATTTGTAATTTTCAAGTTCATTGACGGCGTCCACAACCCACGCGAAATGCTTGAATATATAAAATTGTGCTTCTAATCTGCAGTTCTATTTGTTTAATTGAAAATTGTAAGCACTTGAAGCGGCGCATGGAAATGAACTAAACCCAAAAAACAAAAATCTGTCAGCAAAACAAATGGGAAACATGTGATGTGTCACCTTTAAGTGTGTGTGCGTTGTGTGTGTGTATATTAGTTGTTGTTCCCCACTTATTATCATACATATTTGTGAAATTTGTTAAATATTTTGTTTTGTTTTTTATTTTCATTTTTTTGGTTTGTTAAGATTCTGAGCTATTTTCTTAGTTGCTAATTTGTCAAGTGTCTAACTGGGCTCATAAACTGTTTGTATTTCTTCTACGCGGTTTTATAATCACTTTATTGAATCAGTTCGCTCACTTCCACAATCCATATCAATAATTACCAAGCTCTGAACGAATTCGTTTATTTATTATTATGCTATTTTTAATAAATTTCCACTATTCAAGTGTGTAAGCTTTTAGATTGATTGATTTATTAATCAGAAAATCTCAGATTCTTCCTGAATTGCTGAAGGCCTTAAAATGCTGCCATTTTGTGATAATTTAATTAGCCAACTTTATGATAAATCCAGACGTCATAATCAGTAACTTAAATCCAATATGCGCTTCACCTGATATATTTTGATTATAGTCTTACTCTCAAAAAAAATTTATTTTAGTCGTTTTCGTAAGCGTTAAAACGTAAGCGTTTAAATAAAATTTTTGCCATTGTTATCTATTATATTTTAGTATTTATATATGAAGGATCGCTTTTCTCATGTATTTCCACTTAATTATCTTGTTGAGGGGCAAAATGTCTGTCAAAATAGTTCGACACACTTTGAAGATACGCTGCTGTTTGGAAAGATCCCCAAAAGAAAATCTAAGGAAACTGACAAGCTCAATGAACTTGGGACCTTCTAAAGTATGAAGAACTATTTCAAGTATTTCAGTTTTTTCCACATACGCAAATCGTTATCAATTTAGAGTTTTTATCTTTCGGCAAATAGAAAGAAATTTAATTTAGAGGCCCAAAAACTGATAAGATACGGCCAGTAAATACTAAAGAAAAAATAAGAAATATGTAGAGAAACTCATTCTCTGACTATGTTTATATTTACCAGACTTGAGTCAAATTTGATTGTAATTCAAATAAAATAAATGGGTTCTTTAGAGGGTTAGCACCTTGCGCTGATCGATTGACTAGAAATAATGCTCATTATAAATTAGTATTTAATATTGACAAGTCGGTACAATGTCATTATTTGACCATCTTTCCACTATTATCTACGTAAATAAATCAAAGCTGTTTATACGATCAGTAGTAAATTATAATAATTTGTTGAAAGATACCACTAAGGAAAGAACAAATAGAAATACCCTGCAAACCATTCAGGTTCAGGAAGGGGAGAGTAAAAGCTGCTCTTAACAAAAAATCTTTTTAGTTGTAAAGGAAGTGAAATTGTTGCCCAAAAACATTCTCATCACTTTTTTTGGGCATAGAAAATAATTGTTGTTTGCTAAGATTTCTTTGTTTTCTTTGTAGTTGGCTTGTTAATTAATCATTTGTCAGTTTGTTGCTGTAGCTGTTGCCACAGTTCTGAGCACGTCTAAGTTGTAACGATGTTCTATATATGAGTATGAGGAGAATTCGGAATCTGTTCACAGATTTATTTCTTTATTTTTATTGCACACGTTTAAAGGTCAACCACTTGACGATGTTTTCTCTCTACTCAGCCACATATAATATTTGTTTTATTGATATACCCTCTAGTAGGTTAAAGGATAGATGTGTGTTGTCTTCATATAAGCCATACGATTTATTTAAATTGCATTGGAAAATTAAAAGTTATTTAGAACAACAATTTTCGACAGAACAATAAAGAGAGCTGAAGAATCTCAGAGCCTGATGCAGGGTATTTTTTAGTTGGTCAGCGTGCTCTCTTGTTGATTTCCATGTAGGCTTCATATGGTATTAAATATAATAATAAAATCGGAATTGACGCAACTTTTAATGTTTGTTTTGAGCTCAGCTGTTAAGCAAAAGTTTTTAGATTTTTGTAATTGCCAATTACGAAATCCCGCAGGGATTGAACAACCAATTGAGAGGATTTAAATGAAAATCTCTAAAATTTATTTCTGTCCCATCCATCTGTTGAACTCATCTGATTGACGTTGAAAGCTCATTAATTAAGCTTACAACTTTCAATATTCGGTTGATATAAACTTTACCAACATTCTGACAGGTTCAACAGTTGTCTAATTAGCGTAAATTACAATTGTTTAGTTTTGCATTGTTGTTCTTGGTATTTTGTCTTCTTCTTACATTTCTTTTATTTAGATATTATTTTCTTTTATACACTTTCCGTCAAAAACGTTGCACAAATATTGACAAGAATAACACAGTATAAACCAAAGACTGTCGCTTGACTAGTTCGCTGGGCAAATATAAAACAGACAGACAGCCTCACGGAACAAAATAAGAAATAAACAAAAAATATATAAGGAAAATACAAAAATAGAAGAGGAAACTAAATAAAAACAATGCCCAAGTGGACAAATAGTTTAAGCTTAAAAATACCAAATCGTTTCTCTTGATTTTGTTTATTAAACTTATTTACAAAACTTTTAATTCTTGCTTAATTCTCGAATGCTTCCTCTCACAAATAGTGAATGTATCTTGTCAAAGGGTAAAATCAGCAATTCAACTACAGTTGAACAACAACTTGAGTTCAATTTCATGTACGGTTTTATTCCTATCTATCTCTATCTATCTGTTATTTAAATTGTTTAAGCTTGACTTAAACTTTCAGTTACTATTTACACTTGACCTCTCTTCGTGGTGTAGTAATTCTTATTAACTGGTTAATGACTGCTTATGAACTATGATTTATTGATTTCGCTCTTCCCTTTGATATCATAACAGAAAGCTTTCAATAACAGAAATCTGCTAGCTTAACAGATCTGTTTTCCCTTTCTGCCTTTCGCTTAATGATAATTTCCGACTGTCTCTTTGAATTGTAGTTTATTGGGTCGAGAAGAGATTTTCTACCTTTCAATAGATTTTTTTCTTTTCTTAAATTTTTTTTTGTCAATATCAATTATGTGAACCACACCACATAACAAACCGTGCCACGCCCATTGAGTGTACATCCGCCCACTTAGCGTTGATGCGTCACATTGACTTCAGCTACTCTTCAGTTTGTTCTTGTTTTGCTCTCTCAATTATAAGCTAGCGAGAGGGTCAAGGATTAATTTGTGGGCCGCTTTGACCCAAACAATGCAACAATATACATATGTATGTATGAGTTGTCTATATGTGTTTATATTTTTTCTGTGACTTTAACGTGTCTCTATCTGCTCCACTTGAGCGTTGATGTAAATTGCCCCAAACAAAGACGATGACATTTTCATGGTCAGGGCGACGGATTTTGTATTTTTTATTGCACACCTTGTTGCAATTATTTCATTTACTCTTTGCATCCTCGAATATACAGCAACAACAAAAAACGAGAATAATATGCTCGTGCAATTAACAATAATATACATTAATTTTTTGATAGCCTGAACACAGAAGTTTACATTTGCAATTTAATTCAGGTACGAAAATCAATTAAACATATAAAACTTAAAAATATCAGGTGCTAAATGAGCAACAACAATATAAGTGCAAAAAATACAATAATAAATTGAAAACGAAATAAGACGATAACAGCGACAGCTGTTTCAGTTGCTGGCGCCATCTAACGCTCGAGAACAATAACAGTGGAGCTGCTGTTAATCGTACAGTACAATGTAAAGCATTTTGACTGAACTTCAAAACAATCAAACGGCTGTGCTTACTTTAATACTTATACTTAATAATACATTAGGAAAACTAAATAATAATTAAAACAAACAATGTCTGCGGTGAAGCGTTGGCTTTATCGCCACACCCACTCAACGAATTCATCAAGCAGCAGCACACCGCCCACATCCCCGACAGCAAAAACACAACGCGGTCGCAGCCATTCGCTGGATGTGCAGGCGCTGCAAAACTCCGGTCTACGCACCATGTTAGCGAATGCAAATGTAAGCAAATTAGTAAAAAAAATTCATGTTAAACTAATTAAATTTCTAGTAAAACCCCAAAAGTCGCGTTCAAAAGGAAATTTATCTCCCAGCACTCACCATAAGGGTTAATAATAATAGCATGCTGTTAGACAAGTTATGGTTTGTGTGCTCGCTAAGTATTTTACAGTGTGCTGTTAGTTCAACTAACAGTGCGCGGGCTATTTAAATAACAATTTAAAATTAATAAAGAATAAATGTAATTAATTGATAAATAATTGTTCTTTTATTTTTAGCGTGTTGCGGCGCATCAGCAACAGTTGGCTGTGCAAAGTAAGTATTCAATTTATTTTATTTTTATTTTTTTAATATCCAAGAAGTCTAACAGCAAGTGCCAGATACATGCTAATTACGTGTTAAATAAACATTTTTAATCAACTTGCAGCAATTTATATTATTATTCTGTTTAAATTTCGTATTAAAACGCGACTTATGCAAATCATGAAAACCAAATTAACCTTGACTTTGAAAATTAAAACAACCTACGTATATAAAGCAAACAGCGCAAAGTAAAACAAACAAACAAACAACGAAAATACGCAAAAGACGAATGCTGCTAAATATAATGACTAAACGATGTGTAAAACCTGAAGTTTTAATACCCGTGGAGAGGGAGCGGCAAGGAAAGGGGGTTAAAGTATCCAAAGGTGGCCCATGCGCTGGTTAACAACAGATAAACAGTTTTTATGTTCTGCTTATTTGTCATGCATTTTACATATGTAAATGCGAACTGGGTAAATAATTGAGTTTTTGTTTTGCAGTTTGGTTTTTTTTTTAGCTCAGCTTTGACAAAATTATAGAAGTCATTAGCTTAAAAATGGTGCGAAGCTGTTGATTTATTGGAAATTTTCAGTTTCCTTTGGTAATGTGCACATTTCATGGGTAGGGGAGGGGTGCTGAGAATTCAAGGGGAGAACGAATAGTTATAAACCAAAATAAATATTTTTAAATTTGACAATATTTCTATTCAATTTTTTTTTATTTTTAGTTTATTTTTTTTAATTTTAAAGCTGTAAAGCTGTCGTGCTCGCTATTCTAAAAATTCCCATAAGTTGAGATTGTTGTGCAGCTGTCACTCATAACAATTACGAGCGCCAAGTCGCAATCGCGTAAACAACATTTTGATGAATTAAAAACAACTCATACACACTCAGAGGGAAAGAGACGCAGTAGTAGACCCCTTTTTGAAGTTATTGTGAATAGCTATAATTGCGATAACAGCATAAAAGAGATCAACATCGAATCGCAAGCGACTCCCACACACTATCTACAACATAATAATGGCCAGTGTGTGATAGAGAGCGAGAATGACATAGACTCACGAAGACATGCATACATGACACCGACCCGCACTCAAAGAGAGCGAGTGCGTTCAGAACAAACTGTTGCTGCATTTCGGGTCTTCACGTGCTACCCTTTGACTGACCTTGAAACTATATTTTTTTTCCGTTTAGCGAAGTTGAAACTTGATTATGTACAGAATGCATTGATTGATGCTCCTGTTTAAAATGGTGGTGCTTGAATTTTCAATGCCATGCAAGAATAACAAAAACAAACGAGCACCTGGTCTGTTGCACGCGCTAAAAAATACTGTTTTTGTTTTTGCGTTTGCTCTCACTCTCGCTCTTACTCGATCTCCCTCTTGGTTTCGAAGTCCGACCAAGCTTTGTTTTTTGACGTGCACTTTTTTACTTTTTGAGTCTTTGCTTTTGTATGTTTGTTTGTTATTATTCGTCGCCGGCTTAATATCAAGTGTCTGGACATGACGTAATCTTGAAACATGTAGTGAGCAGATAATTTAGAGGGGAAAGGGGTGATGAGAGGCGCGTCTCGTACGTGTATGGGTGAGTGTGTATTTGTAAGTAACTCTCGCAAATTGTTGACTTAAAAAAGCAATTGCAAAAATACATAATTCGCAGCCCACGACAATTAACCGACATTGATTTTGAAGGCAACTAGACGATTTTGACGCCAAAGATGTAGTTGTAAATATTTATACAAATACGTGTATGTGTGGGTATGAGCTGTTGTTGGTTAGTATTGTCATATTCCATTCATAATGGAAAGTCTGTTAAGCCGCCCACGAGAGAGCATGAGATTGAGAACGACAGTGAGAGCAACCACAGCGGCAGAGCATAGGCAATGTTAAGGGCGCTGTTTGGCCACCACCACCTAGAGAATATTGCTGGTGCTGCCTACGTGACGCAGCGCACACAAACAAGAACAGTATTAAAATCGCACAATTGTAATTATAAATTACAGTGAATGCAAAGCAGCTATGGAATGGATATTGTAAGCAAAAAAAGCTTAATTAAATGCTGACTACAATACTTGTAAATATGCACACATTCACTCATACGTCCATCATGACCACACCTACAAACACTGTTTTCCTACTCTGGAAAGTGCGTAAAAACAGTCCACTGTTAATTAACAGTAGATGTGTAAAGCAAATAGAGAAGGCTGCAGCGTGCAGTCAGTTAACATCAAAGGTCATTTAAGTTCATAACAGAGCAGAACTAAAGCCAAATTTAAGTATAAACTACGAAAAATAGGTAAAAACACGATTAACAGCAACGCGACCACGCCTACTTTGCCAGTCTTATCTAACAGTGCTCTGTTTGCTTATTACACATTAAATCGTCTACCGTTTCTCGGCTTTCTACATTCGCTTTGCTCGCTTGATTTTTGTTGTGCTCACCTTTTTCTGGTGTTACACATACCCATGCACACATACTCTGGCATGTGCCTTGCCGGTTTAGCAGCACACACAACTAAGAAGAGATACGGTTTCTACTATTATATATGTACGTATTTATACATACGCGTTATATATACTTATACTCTCTACACATATACGCGCTCGTATTCATATCGGACTGGGTTGGCCACATGGCGGCTACGTTGTCGCATTTCAGTTAAATTTAAAGCGCCGGCCGCGACAGACGTTAACAGCGCCACGTGATTTGAGCATTAATGAAATTAATTGAAAACTCCGAGACAGTTTGGAACAAACGTTGAAGAATTTACTCATACCCCAAAAGGTTTAGCACATCATTCATTAATCAAAACCGAAAGCACATAATAATATAAAAATATTTTAAATAATAATTAGCAAAATATTTTTTGTTTAAAACTAAGAAAACGTTTAAAGTACAAACTGGATTTTCTAAAGCGGTTTTTGAACAAACACAAAAAATACATTTTCATTTTTAGCTATAAATATGCATGAGCGAGCATATTAATCTGGCATTTTATTGTTAATAAACAAAGTAAAAAAATACATACATATAATAATAATAAATATTTGAGTGCGTGAAGTGGAAAATTCATAAAATATTTTATGGAAAGTTTGTGAAAAGTGCTGCAGAAGTGAAAATCCCATAAAATAATAAATAATTCATAATATAAATTTCGATAACAATAAACATTGAGAGCCACCGCAATTGCGCAAGTCTTAAAATAAACAAAATGTAATTTTGTTAATTATTGCTTTAAAATGCACACACAAAAATTCGCTTAACATTTGCTTTGAAAATCGAGTCAAGTCGCCGAGAGCATGTGATAAAATTTTTATAAAAATAAAATCCACATTTTGCGCCAACACCCGGCAAAAAATCTGTTATTTGTGTTGTTGCGCCCCCCACTTATTTTCGTTTTATTATCGCTTATACATATAATTAGACAATGAAAAAAAGAATAGACAAAAATTGATTTGATTTATAACATTTTTTCAACATTTGTGACGCAAATTTTTTATTTTGATGTGACCCAAGATCGTGCGAGAGAGATATTTTATAATATGTATGTACATATGTAGGAATCTCACTTATGATGATGGCAAGTGTATCACTCGGCTTGCAAGCGTAATGTGCAGTTTTATTTATAGCATTTCCTGAGTGATTTCGAAAAACCAGGGTTCATTGTATACTGTCATTAAAAGAAGTCATTGTAATTAAATACAAGTAATTACTATTTTATTAAAGAACTTTGATTTATAATAAGTGATCCAAAGTTATCTTGAAAAATTTTTTTATAATAATCAAGGTTTTGTATTAAAAATAACATATTTGTTTTAAATTGCATCAGAACTTATCATATCATATCAAGTCGTTCATCGTCAGTTAAAAACGCACTGAGACTTAAGAATACTTATGTAATCCTTTATGTAACATATCACATCTCTTTCACAACCCATTCAAATACATTGCAAATTCTTTGTCAACTGTAGCTAATAATCTGTAAATCTCGCGCCGATAAGCCCCTTCCATAGTTGTTTGCCCATCTACAGAATATACTGGGGTCTATCGTGGGGTGCAGTGATAATCACACAACTATAAATAATAAATGGAATCCCGCATAGGCTGCTGCTGATATAGTTTACACGTTATTACAATCATCGGTTTTATAAATACTAAACATATTGCGCCATTTCATAGGGACACATGTCTGGCAATTGAAATTTGCTTGGAATAGGTCAGTTCTAGCATGTTGAACAACTACAACATCACACCCCAGTGAATCTATAAACAATATGAGCATGAGATTGGAGCGCCGCTATTAGTTTCACTTTTGTTATTTAGAAGGCATTTTTTACGCTGATTGAAAAAGATTTCATGTGCAAATTTATTGTGTAAATATCGTTGAACATTCCCAGAATATATTAATTGTAATTAAATTTTCAAGATTATGTCATTTAAAATTTATGCTCACAGATCGGACTGTCGGCAATTGTTCATGTTTTTTTGTGCTACAAAACAACAACATAATTCATGAATTGCCCAAGCTGATTTGCCCATACAATAACAAAAACCAGTGTGAGTGCTAAAGGCGATAACGCTTGACTATAAGATACCCCTGATCCTAAATGTTGCCGACTCCTGTCTATCTTCTGACATTTTTATACCATTCTATATCCAATTTACCCAGGGTCACCGAATAAAGGGTATAAGATCAACAGCTTCACAGCTTGAATAATTTTGTAGAAGAAGCCGAAAAACGGAAAAGAGAAAACAGCAATAACAAAAACACGTCAAAGAAATTGCGCAGCGCAAAAATTTTTCTATTGCTCGGCATTTCGTTTTGGTCGTTTGCTTTATTTTCGTTTTCTTTTGGGCTGGTTACGTTACGTTTTGGACCGGCAATATAAGAACAAAAAAAAGAACAGCAAAACAACAGCCTTTGGCAATCTGTGCAACGGCAACAACAGAAAATAATCGCCGGCTGGAGGTAAATATTTTGTTTGCGACGCAAAAAAAATCTCCCCAAGAATATGTGCTCAACATTTTAGTGTGTGTGTGTGTGCTTGTGTTCAAGTCAGGGCATAGGAAAGGTAGGGATTACGCAATGCGCAGCATACATATGTACATATGTATCGTCTTCATACATACATGAATATATATGCATCACAAGTGAGCTTATCAGTCATGCAAAAGTGATTGTAACAAGACGGCAAACCTCCAATGTTGTGGAGAATATTCGAATTGATGGTGCGAGCCAGGAATCCCTAAAATATTGTTTCAAAGTACTATTTAAAAGCTATTAAATTCTTTCTTCCATGCTTTTCATAATTACTTTTGATAACAGTTTATAGAAATTTAATCACACTTTCTTACTACATCCTTGTATGCAACATCGTCTCAAATTTTTTTTATAGCTTTTCTATGCATGTCACAATTTTAATGGATATTTGTATAGTATAGTATGTACTCCAGATTTCAGAATAATATAGCCAGTAGTCTATATGACCTTGACGCGTTCTATTTTAGCGGCGTGACTCTTGTTGCATGCAACTATTTATTATTTGCCGAAATTATTTACGATTTGACATTATTTAAGCACTTGTGTTGCATAAATCTCCGCTAAATTATAGTTTTAAACTGCGTAAAAACACAGATAAACATATATATACGAATAGATACAAATACTATTAGATACATAGGGGAAAACCTGTTACAACCAGGTTTTCAACCTTTTTATTTCTAGTAGTTTGGTGTCAGTTGTGACAGTGAAAAACGTCTATTGATAAGGTTCGTTAAACCTTCCATTCGAAAGCTTTTTTTTTAGAATTTTACTCAGCTGCACTTGAAACTATGTTATGTTTATCTAGTAGTATCTGTAGATTCCAGTTTTGGAATTAACAAAAATGTATTCAACACGCTTCTTAATCATCAATCAAATTCATTTGGAGAAACATTTGACGTTGCATTTCAATTGTAATTTTTCGATCGTCGATTCTTGATTGTCGGATTGTAGTTTCAAAAGATTAGAAACAAAACTCGCAGCTTGTTTATTTGTCTCTGGGGTCGACTGAGAATTGGGTCAAGTGAAGGAACTTACTAAAAACGGCGATTAAATTTCTGTTCAATTATAGTATTTCGAACAACATAAATTTTGTTCATATTTGTTGTTGCTGTTTGTATTGTTGTTAATAATCTTGTTACCAAGATGATTGCATTAATTGCAACAAGCTTCATTGTTGTTGCTAACTGCATAAACTTACTACAGTACAAACAGGGCTTCCAATTTGCTTAATTCGAGCTGAGAATTGGCAAGGGCAAGATAACTGAGACTGGAACTAAAACAGCTCGCGAAGATATAAGAGAACTGAACACGAAGATAGTGAGGGGGGTGCACAAGATAATGATTAAGCGTGAATTTATTAAAATTTTACAATTAAAGTATATAAATAAATTGGAAATAATGTCTTTGGAAAATCGATCATTTAATTTAGAACTGATAAAATTCAAGATATCGAGTAATTGGTCTAAAACTCAACCATAAAAGGCAAATGAGTTTAGAGCTTCAAACGGAACTTGAATGATAAATGGCATTATATCATACTTAGTTAGTAATTGACTCCTCTTCTTGTCAATCTGACTAAAAATTACCCACATATTTACATATTTTCATACATATGTTTTTTTTAGTTCTTTGTTTCATTCTTTAACCATCGCACGACACAAGCTAAAATACTGGCGGTCTCCCGTGGCTTCTTTTGATTTCTCTTTTATTCGGTCTTTAGGTTCTTGACGAGCTTTTGCCACTGTCTTTCTCACTCTGCGTTGTCGGTCTACGTCAGTTTCAGCCTGACCACGCCCAATTAAAAGTCGTAAACAACACATACGAACGACTAAGAAAAGTCGAATGTCCTTGAGCTGTTTTGGCCTTTTGCAACTTAATCCTGTATCATGTGACAACCTCGGATGCCATCTGAAACTTTGCCAGCGATTAAACGAACAATATGCCAGCATACGAGTACAACAGCAACAAGAACAATAACGACCATGGCAAGAGCCATAAAAGTGTTGGCAGGAGGGAGAAGTGAGGGACATACAACGAGAATCATCACATAAAGTAAATCAGCTAACAAATTCTTTTTCTTTCATTTTTATATTATTTTTGCAAATTTGCCAACGCCGCCAGACGATAATAAACGTTATATACTACATATATTACAAGATTGCAATTTCAAAGGATGATTTTAAGACCTCTTTGAGATAAAATTGATTCCTCTAAAAAGCCAAAGGTGGACCTAAGAAATTTAAAAAAAATTATTTAACTGCAATTTTTAGGTAACAGATATAACTTAGGGAATAAAATAATTTTTCAAAAGCAAAGACTTTTTATTTTTTTGTATACTCAAGAATTCTATTCAAATTGATCTTACAGATGAATGATTATAAATATTGGGACAAACCTAAATTCGTTTCATATTATATGTAGATATTCTAGATAGACAAGGGTATATCCTGAAAGTTTGGGTTATCGCCATCTTTTTGATTGAACGTGTGAACGTGACTTTAGTCAGTTCTCAACTAATCGCCCCATAATTTCAATACAAAATCAAACCAAAATAAAATATATACACTTGATGTGCACTTTGCAAATTTCGACACGCAGTCAAATGATACGGTTTCTCTGATTATATATATTTTTTTATTTTTTAAAATGGGCATATATATGGAATAAAAAGGAAGCAACAGAGCAAAGCAAACACACCCACGTACGGAGGCGTTAATTAGCATGCACGATTTGATATGTCTAATGGGATCAAATAGCTCTTAACCTTGAACACCACTAACCTAATGCTGGTATGTATGTACATACATATGTATAACTATAGAAAAGGGAATCAAATCGAGTAGCTTTTGACTCACTGTCCGCACAGTGGAAACAGTTGGGGTTGGTCAACACAGAATTTTCTGCTCCAATTTACGACGCATTTGAATAGGTAAACAAGAACGAATGAGGCAAAGTCCGGGAGAGCAGAGCAGCTAACGGCGATTGCCAATTCTATTGTAAATATGAATGTGTACTCATATGTATGTACATACATACATACATGTGTATGTATGAGTTGATAATAAGTGCTCGTATTTGCTCGGACGAGTGTCGGGTCATAAATTTGCTCAGAGCCACTTGTTGGTCTAATATTATATGAGTGTACCTATACAGATTGTAGTATTCTATTTGTATACCATATATCCTATATTTCCAGATGCAACGCCACGTGCGCCTGTTGCTATTGTTGTTGCTGTTGTTTTCTGATAACAACAGCATTAATAATACTTAGAGCCTAGTAATGTTGACTTTATTTGTTTGTTCATCGTCAAGCAAATAAATTCTATACTTGCCTACAAGTTTTACATACTCGTATAACGACAACAACAACAATAAGAACAACGACATCAAATTAATTAACATAGCGTCAGAACTTAGAAAAAATCTGAAGGGAGTGGGCCACTTAAAACCGGAAAGCGCAATTGATCGATGTTACTTTTTTTTGTTGAATAATTGAACAATTTTTTGTTGACGATTTGTTATGTGAAAGTTGGTGAATTAACTCGAAACTAAAATTTAGTTAGACTTAAACGATTTTTTTTATTACTATTTGCAAAGTATGTAACTTCATAGTTCTCAGCCTTTTAACAGAAGTCTAAGTGACTGCAGTCAACCTGAAAAAAACAATCCCAAGTAATAATAACTTGTATCTATAAAAGTTGCAGCTATAAAACTTTTGCTGTAGTTAATTTAGACAGTTGATTCAGCACCTTGAAATGTTAAACTTGTATTTTATTCTTTTAAATATATTTGACCCATTTCTTCTTTTATTTATAGATTTTTCTAGCATTCAAATACGCCTTCTATTCGAATGCTTAATCTTCTTTTATCCTTACTGTCTGCCTGCAGGACATGTCACCATCATTATACTCATGACGGTTGCTCTGTCGCTTTCACTTGACATTTTTATAATGAGTTTCTGTAAAGAATGTATTGACTTTTTTCCAACTGCAGCTGGCTATTGTTTGTTTCTAATGAATATGTTGACAGCGTTCTTGAAATGAAAAAGGCACAAAAATAAATATAAATAGAAAATTGTCTGTTTAGTAATTTGCTAATAGCTTATGCCTGCTACTATCTTTATTATGCATATATTTTTTATCATTTCTTTGTTGCGATTGCAATCCCAAGTTCAATCACTGTCAGACACGCCCCAGGCAAATGGAAACTCGTCAAATCTAATTAGTATCTTAATAGTTAATTTCGGCTCCAAACTAACTGCAAAATACTTAGGGACCAGCCTCTCATTTACAATGATGTCCATTGACGTCAATGCCGAGCAGTTAGAATATTAATATTAAATTAGACATGTTAAGGAAAATGCGTGTCCCTATAATCATGTCCTTATGTGCATTCTTAATAGTTATTTGTAACGAGGTATCACTGCTTTAACACTCAAAATTAAAGTCAACGCACCATGTTGGCCAATATTTTCAACTTTATATATTTTTATAAACTTTAAAGTGGCATATACTCGTGTGCGCATTCCGCTCCAATGGACTTTGCTTATATAAGCATTATTTGGAATGTAATCGAAATACGTAAAAGAAGAGACACACACAAATTGTCTGCTTCTTCTTAATATTCTTAACTCGTGTATTTTTTGATAAATCGTTTGCTGAAATCAGCAGGTTGCCAATATTTGTGGGTTTCGGGTGCAAATATAAAATAGAAACGGCACATGAATCGAATTTATTATGACGCCGTTAATAAAGTTATAGACATAGATAGAAACAGATATAGATATAGATGTCAAATTTGTCGTTATTTGAAGTCGTGCCCCTTTTTGTTAGTTTTTTTTAAAGTCACAACAGCAAATTTAAAGTCAGATGTCAGATCCATTAGACGTGTAAACATAAAGTGAACCCATTAATTGAATTGATACCAAACGTGGCGCTCACTTGTCGCCCTGAGGAAGCTAAACTCAAGTGAGTTGAGTAGCCAATTACCACAGTATCGAGTATTTACAGAGAGACAACCGAACGCAACCGGCTCATTTTCAATGCAAATGCTGCCGGTACGACTGCTAATGCAAATATATACTATAGTCTTAGCGGTTATATAAAACGGGGAACGTGTGTAGTGAAGCTCTTTTTAGATTTTTTTTTTTTTTTTTTTGAATAATCATCCATTGGAGGTCTCAAAGGTCCCCGTCTTTTGTGCTTTTGGTTTTCCGGAAGTACTTTGTGAAATTCACTAATGAATCATGCAATGAGTTATCCACAGGGAAAAGTGGTGCGTGTCTATGCTAAGTTCGCTAAAACCACTGGGAATTCTATCTACATTTGTACATATTTATTGATTTATATTGTTTATCTTGTAAGCCTTAAACCCCATTGCACTTAACAGAAATGAACGGCTGATATCAATATCCATTATGAAGCACTGCTTAAAATTTCAAGTTTAATGATATTATTTGCCTGATTTGCATTTTTCTTAAAGCTGATATAACAGTAATTTATTTAAAAAAAAAAACTCTACTTTTATTAATTTACAATCACTGGTTACAACTTAGCAACACATTGTAGACAAGCCTATTGTCCCTTATTTGGCTTACTGTCTAATTATTAAGTTTGTATACCAGTTTCATCGTATATAATTTGTATATCATAAAACACAGTATAAAAATGTCAATAAATTGTTTTGCGTTAATAGTTATTTTTATAACATTTTACAAACAAAGTTGGCACTAAATGTTGAAAAAACCCACTTGCCCATTACCCTACGGGTGGTAATGACTTTTGTATAACAGTTTTATGTCTCAGATGATCAATAATCGTGCCCAACGTAAACATTACGAATTGGCAACAGTTCAAACTGCACAACAACAAAAGAACCATTAAAATTATTGCATAAAAATCTTCAATGACTTTTCAATGCATTTTTAGCGAATCTGCCTGAAGGTTTCTTTCTTTTGTTCTACTGTCGCCCCGCATAACTCTCGACTAATTAACGAAATTCACAAATACGCAAAAAAGTCTGTCCGTTCGACATTTCTGTTGTCGCTTCCGGCCGCATTTGTGCATTTTGTCTAATTGCACGCTTCCAACGATGCGGAAACAGCAACAGAAAGTGAGAGAAACATAGAGCGAAAGAGAGAGAGAGTGAGTGTGTGTGGGAATATATAGGGAGAAAGGGGTCGAGATGGGGAGACAAAAACACTCGCCCACAACTAGTAGCATATTAAACTGACAGACTTACTTAATATATCATTAACGAATACATTTCAAGTTTGTAATGACAGCTTTATGGGCTTGTACTTTTAGTCGGAGCCTTTTGTCTATAGATGCTCGAGGATAACCCTCGCACTCGGACCAAGGTCAATGCCACTTATACTAAAAATTAAGTGTGTAGAAAATTCAAAGTCTGTTGTGATGGTTGAACGTTACGTGTATTTGTGTGGGCCTTTCTTAAGAATAGGCGGAGTCAGTTAGATGGTAAAGGTCAGCGACTTGTATTAAATTTCACAAGTAGATATATATTTATATCATTATAGAGATTTTTAAAATTGCCGAATATCGATTTCTTTAATATTCAAGTTACACTCAGGTGATAATTTCAGTTATTGAACTTCACTTGTGCTTCACACAAACACAATAAGAGTTATCGCATTTCTGAAATTTTGTGCTGCGCCATCGAACTCAGAATGTTCAGCTATTTGTTTTCAACTCGTCAATAATAATAACAAAATATGTACGTATCTATGTATGTAAAGATATGCGAAAGAGAAGTTAGAAGTCAGCGTAATTGGAGTGGTCGTTTATCATAAGAAACTAACACGATTTGCGCACCTAAACAAGTTTTTTGGACTCGTTTAGTACTTTTAGCCAAGTTCCCGACTGCCGGGCGAATGTTTAATGCATGACGTAGGGTCGAAAACTAACCGAATCCCCAACTAAATATGAAATATTTGCTTACATATCCAATTCCCAATCACGTTCAAGGTGAATGCTGGCTACTTAAACTACAAACTGCCAGATAAGCGGCATTTTAATGGTTTCGTATTTGCGGGCAAAAATATCCAGAAAATCAAACAAAAACAATGCTCAAACTTGCTTACCACTGAATCTTTCATAGATAGTATAATTCAAGAGGTAAACATAAAGTACGTAAACACATTTAACTGTTATTTATAGATTGTGTGCCCCAATCATTTTGTTGATAAGTTGAGCCCAAATAATAACAAGAAATACCTTTCTTAGCCCCTCCATATCGTCATTTGTTGGAGTCTGATTTAGTGATTATGTCTAGTGGGGGTCTGACATAAAGACTGCGCCTTGATAAGCTTATCAGCTACGGCATACAATAATTTGGTATTTTCAAGCAGCGCCCCGATGATAACTTGTGACAAGTTTTAAATATTTCACAAACTTGACCTAAATGCGCAGTTTGATTTCCATTCCGTTTTCAGGCAGGCCATAATCATATCAGTCAATATACTACATATATGATTATATATGTACATACCCTGTATATATATTCCCGCTTATGTATTTTCACTTTCATATGCGCATGCGCCGTCTGTGGATGCTACTCTTTCAGAAATTTCACTTTCATTTGATTCCTCTTGGAGCAGGTCACGTTCATGTCGTTGGCATACTTTGTGCAGTCTATCCAAAGGCTTCCCAAAGAAATGATTTAATGCTCCTCGTTTCCATTACTCGCTGTTAATGTTGTTCCGAGTGTTTTGATTGCAAAGTGCATGGGAAATTGGTGTTCAATTGCAATACGCTTGCCCGCATTCTCTGCCAAGGTCATTTGTCTAATGAAGAGCTTTCCATTATGCTGATGGGATGGTACTACAACTGTAACCAGCACCACCCATCCCAAAAACATCGTTCCACTGTTAGCAGTTAACAGCGAGCTGTTAATAGACAACAGCATCATCGCTCAACACACTTACAAACGAGTACGGGGCACACGTACGTGAGACTTTTACTCTCCCACGCGCAGGCTCTCTTTTGCTCTTGCTGATTATGCTCTCTGTCACTTGTTTACACATTGCACGTGCATATTTGTCTTCCTTTTGCTTTCATTCTCAGTCTGCGCTGGCATTTTTAGGCAAACGGTTGTGTTTGTGTGCTCTAGTACGTGTGTCTCAATATTTCGCATTAATTTACACAAATTTTGATTACGTTTATAGACGAACCATTGGTGGGGTTGCTTAGGTGAAGGTGCAACTTAACCTCAATTGAACTTAAGCTCGATTGCGCAAACATTTTATCAGCTTGTGAGCGTCGTAGTTTCATATCGTGGTTCAGCATTTCTTTTAAATTTATTATTTATCAATGTTTCACCTCTTATTCCTTCTTTCGCTCTTTCTATCGGCTGATTAGTGGCAATTTGATATTATAAATAGAACTTGCCTTCTGGAGTTGTTTCTGTTCTCTCTCTCTCGCTCACTGCTTGTTTTTTACATTAGCGATAAAGTTTATTTAAATCCAACCAAAGCATGTACATACATTCTTATAAGGAAGCTATCAGCTTTTTACAATAAATAACTGTTTGACATGTTTGCATACTTACATTTATTATTGCATTATTCAATCATTTAATTGCCCAATCGGGACTTTGAGCAGTGCCTTTGAGCCTAGACCAATGGAGTAGCAATGTGTGCAGGCGACAAAGTCTGTCACAATTGACATCGTACCGAACATGCACAGGTGACAAAATTGTCACAAGCTGGGAAACATGTGTAAATAAAAGTAAAATACACACGTATGCATATGCTTCAGAATCAGGTGACCAAAATGTCATAAGCAATATCATACGCATTTGATTTGTTTCTTGTGTACCTAGAGAATTTACAGCAGAGCGCGACCGCATCAATAACAACAACTACAACAGCAGAGCAGCTGCAGTAGCAATAACAAAATAATAAAATAAAATGCAATAATGACATATAAGCTGCTCGCGCATTGACACTTGGCCATGTGGGTGGTGAACTTATTCAAGTGTAAATTGCGCGCAGTCGCTCCGCTCGTCAATGACGTTGACTTTATTCCCTCTGTTAAATCATTTAACAGTATATGCAAATGTTAGTTCTAGCTGTGAGTTTTCCAAGCGGTTCAATAAACAGAATTTATGAATGTTAAGATCTTTTACAAATAATGACAAGAAAATGTGTTTAAGAATACATGCAAGTATTTAATAACAACGCGACAAACAAAAAAACAAAACACACGCACAGGCACAGGCGTTTATGCTGACGTCGACGGTTACGTTGCCGCCGACGGCGACGTCGTCTGCAGCTTTGACTTAATTTAAGTGCATTCAACTTGCAAGCGACTACAACGACGATTTTCAAAGCGATAGAGAGTAAAAGCACAAAGCTTTGACAAGTGCAAGTGCAAGCGACAATAACAAAATAAGAAATACAACTACAACGACAACAACAACAACAATATCAACTGATATGCTTTTCGTTTACAGTGCAAGGATTATGTGACTTTTGCAAAGAGAAACCCCATAGAAAGGGAAAGAAAGAGACAAAGATTGTGACAGTGCAAATACAAATACAAATAAAAATACAATATACATAAGTAAATATAAACATTGACAAACGCGGTAGCTGCAATTGACAACAACAACAAACAACACTTGTTTTACACTGCGCTATAAAAGTGTAACAACAACGGCGTCGCAATGCACGGAATTTCTCATCTCTATCGGCAACATGCCGTTGAGAAGCAACTGAGCGGCGGAGGCAACAGCACCGATAGCTGGTCCCAACATAACAACGGAAGAAATGTCTATGGCTACGGCAGCAATGAACCATCCTCGCTGCAAAGCCATCACCTGTACAGTGTGGACTCGTCGAGCAGCTCCAGCAGCAACTCGAACAACTCGGCCATGGGCGGAGTGTCGGGCGGTTCGTATGCCCAATGGCAGACCGACCGACACTCACAGCCACAGGCTGTGCCGGATGCCCTTAAATCTCTAGCCAATCATCACTACAACAACTCGCCAACACATCAGACCCATGGGGGACAGAGTGCCACGAGCTGTGGGCCACGAAACTCCTATGACAGCTGTTATACGAACGGATCTGGCATCAGTGGTAGCCTTAAGCGCACACCATCCTCAAAGCGCAGTTTCCTTGAACGATCTCACAGTCCGGCTATCTATGGCGTAAGCAGCGGAACTATCAATTTAGCCAGTTGCACATGACCCTGTTTACACTACAGCATTCGTTAACACGAATTTACATTAGATCACAATCATCCATACCCATCAAATGTCATCCCTAGGATTGGCATGGATTATAAATTAAGTCTGAAGATCATTCACTCAATTAATTACATAGCCAATCATGTTCCATCTTTATAAATCTATGTGTTATCCATTAGTGAAAAGATTTTGGTTTTAGTTTAATTAGTTGTGAATGAATCCGTTTCTGTAGTGCTGTAGTGTTTACAAGGGTTCTATTCAACCGGTCACCAAATGAATCGCACCTAACCACCCCAATTCCTTACAGAGCATGCGTCGCGGCGCTCCCGACTTTGGTTCGCCGCCTCCGCAACCTTCGGGTGGATTTTTTCCACACGATCTTGACGACATCTCTGAGAGTCAGACGGATCATCAGTATTTTACGCATACAGGCGCCAGCGGACAGCAGCGTGGGAGCGAGCGACCCACCGCCATATCCATATTTAATAGGGTAACTGCCGCTGCAACCTCACTGGATGATTATAGCGTCGGAGAATCGCGTCAGTCAGTGAATAGCACTGACAGCGGATGTATTCCGGTTCCTGGAGGCGGTCCATTTGTTCGTCAGCGTTTTGATAACGCATCTTTTGCCAAGAGTCTCAGTGTTGATGAATCTGTGCAGGAGGCTGGACAGGGTCACGGTCAATCGCCACATAAGGATGGACACAAGCACAAGCATCATCATCATCACCACCATCACTCGATTCAGGAGATGTTGAAGCATTTCGGAAAGAAGATACACGTCTGGCCACGAAAACATCATGATGCTCAGAGTGTCTGCACCTCGCCACAAAATGATCCGCAAGAGAATTTCCGTACACGTTCCAAGAGTTTGGACGTGAACACGCTCAGCCGACCAAATCGCATTTTGGATGATTGCGGTGCCACCTATAGGATCTATGATCGCATTGTTAAAGAAGGTAAAATGCGTTGTTGAATCTGGTACTTGCTGTGCTTTTTCTTATAAGATAGGGTTTTTCTATCCTTATTTCTCAACACTTCTAAATGATAATTTTTATTAAATCTGTGACTATACTCTACTTTGCTAGGTGCACATATGCGTCGTGCTTCAGCGGATTTGGAGAAAAGACGCGCTTCAGTTGGTGCTGCTGGTCGAAGCTTTCGCGGGGATGGAACCCTTGATCCACATCATGCAGCTATTCTATTCAGAGACTCCAGAGGGGTAAGTACATATACAATCATATGAATTATTTAGTTTTTTAAAACAACTTGAATTAGTAGAAGTATAGTTAAAGTACTATTTAAGATAGCGTACACTAAATTCATCCCTCAGTCTTCTCATTTAAAAGCTTCTTGAAATTTTCTCCTACCTCCCTCCATGTTTGGTCTTTAAAATTATTACTTAGAAAAAAAAACCCTGACTATAAAAAAGGTATTGTTAAAGTATTTAATATAGCGTACACTAAAGTAATCCATCAGTTGTCTGCTTTAGAAACTTCTGAGAATTTTATTCTACCCCATAAGTTTGGCCTTCAGTCGAGCTCGCTTTTACCACTGACATTAGCATTGGCATTGATAAATGATTATAAGCAGCTTGCACTTGTGTCTGTATATCTTTCTTTTCCTGCCATCTCATTCCGCTTTAACTATATAATATGTTAGCATAATTTCTCTTCAATGCCAACTGCGTGCTTAGCTTTCTTGTACTTGTTGCCTGACCTAAGCTTTTTTTTAAGCAGCTTACTGTTTTCGTTTTTTTTCTTGCCGCCCAAGAGTATGCAGCACGTTTTTCATTTGTATGTTATAAATGCTTTAAAAGTACAACAGCTGTTAATCTGCTATTTTATATTTTGTTTTGCAACTAACGATTGTTGTGGTTTTCCTTGGTTAATTGAATTAGTCACACAGTTCATATGAAAAAGGTGATAGCTGATAACTCGCCAATTGTTTTTTATTGTCATCAACCTTACCATTATCTATGAGCACTTTGTTGTTGTACGCTATGTTGGCGTAATCGCAAGGTCAACTTAATTGGCTAAATTGTTCTTACAATGTTGTTTACAATTTTTTCACACTCGGCAATATGGTCATTAAGGCGGAACTGGTTTTTATCATTACTATTAAATACTATGTTCATTTTACTACTACTGTTACTACTGCATACATACATACTACATATGTATGTACTTACTAAGTACAATACTTTAAGCTCATGTCAAGAATTGTTGTTGCTCCTCTCTCACTCGCAACTGTTGTCTTACATTCCTGACGTCAGCTGCGGTGAAAGCCCCTCAGATATTCATATGTATGTATGTACATACATATGTGTGGATGTATGAATTAATGTGTTCTTGCTGATGACGATTAATTAGCACGTATATTTCACATAATCTATATTTCATTGCCTAATGCTCAAACAATTTCAATTTAGAAATTACTCTGTTTCGGGTACTCGAAATTCAATAGAGGCCTCTACAATCTATGGCATAGTTTGTTTTGTTTATCAGCCCCCTAAGTAAATTTTCAAAGAAGCTTTCCACTGCGAGTGTTTTTTCCATTCTGACTGCTCTCTGTAATGGCGCTGTTAGCAGTCGCCCACAGCTTATCCTACATGTACTTGTGGGTGAGTAACCATTGAGCACCACTCTCTCTCTCTCTCTCCATCTCTCTCTCTCATTGTTGGCTCTCGCACAATATTTTTTTATGAAGAAGCTTCAAGAATGCGAACAGCGAACGCACTGTTTTGGATACACTTGCATAAGAAGAGTATGATGTGTGTACTTGCGGTAGTGCGATCGAGTACGTTTGGGTATAAAAGATTTGTCTAATTATAATTAAATCAACTCACACATTGAGTTATACTTGCATTATCTATTTATACTCGTATGCAACGCCATGAAAACTTTTTACCTAGAGTGTTTGAACTTCGATACGCCATAGATTATTGGACTCTCTTTCCCGTGTGTTTGCTTAAGCTTTAGCACTCACAACGCACACACATGTGACGATCATATGGCGGCAACGCTCAACAAACTGTTAACCAGTTTACGTTTACATTTGGGAGCGCGCAGACGTGCCCGGAACAGAAGCTAAAACACAAGCAGAGACCAGAGAATATCAAACACAAAAGGCAACGGGCGATTGCAAATTTTTCAACATCTACGCATTGTTCATTACAAGGCAGTGTTTATCAGTGCATGCGTGTGTATGTGTCTGTGTCTGTGAGTGTGGCTGTATTTCTATATATACCACATATTTAAGTGGCCGAATATATATAGTAACTACATATACATACATATATATTATTAAGCGCGTGCGTATTTGTGTTTGCACATGTATCGTCGTCGCTATTCCGCCTTCGAGACGAGCGCGCCGCGCATTGGTGTTCTGCCCTCAGCAGCAGCGGCCGCAGCAGCAGTGACGGCTGCGTCAGGTGTGTCAGAGCAGACGGCTTCTGCTAAATTACCACATGGCAACAATAACAAATTAAGCGTGCGCTTTGACCCAAATCTACCCGATAATGACAGCAATAACAACAAACAGAACAAAAGCGGAAAGAAGAGCGCCAACAAAAGTGAGAGGCACAGTGAAAACATTAGCTATGACAGCTTACATGCGAAAATTGCACGTAAAGCGCGCTCTCTCAGCAATTCGCCGCTCAACAGAAAAAAGGGCTTCAGTCATCTGCCTACGCTGATGTCAAATAACGGGCCCACGGCCAGTGTCAACTATCAGCTGCTGAATAGCGCGAATCTCTCGGATTTTGTAGACGGTCAACACCATTCGCAGCACGTAAGCAGACGCGATGACAGCATCAGCTCCAGCAACAATAGCACAAGCAAAACCAAAACCAAAAAAGATAGTAGCAAAAGATTGTCAGCAACTTTAACTGCTGCTATGCCGGCAGTGCTGCTGCGTCGCAAGGCAACAACAAATAGTAATACTAGTCAGCAGCAACAACAACAACAACAGCAACAGCAACAACAGCGCAATAATAATAGCAACAGCATTGCAAATGGTTTCGTACCGGGCAAACGTCTATCAGCGGGTCATTCACCGGTAACAAGCGCCATTGAACTGGGCACGACTGGTCAACTGCAGCAGTCGCTTGTCTATCAGCGACGCAGCAGCAGCCAAAACGCCCACGACTCCCCCCGCCATTCGTCACCGGGCCCGGTGCATCAGTGTCTTTTGTTGCGACGACGCAGCGACTACAGCGTTGAGCAGATCGAGCAATGGAAGCGTCAACAGCAGCAGCTGCAACAACTGCACGCTGGTCGGAAAATTAGCGTAAGTCGAAAGAATGTGTGAGTGATACTCAGAGAGAGAGAGAGAGAGAGAGAGTCAGAAAGAGAGAGCTTTTAGCTTTTGCTTAGTTGTATTTCATCTTGCATCAGTGTTGCACATTTGGCATTTGGATACATCTGTCTTTTTAAAAAAAAATGTTTCGAACGGAATAAATATTAAAACAATCAATTCTAAAATTGATTAATTGCCAATTTAAGAAATTATTTATCCCATATTCTGTCCTCTTTTTTTCATATTATACTTTCAATTTTCTTTGATTAAGAAACGCTTAGTTGGCATCACTGTATTGCATTTACCTTATTTTGCCAGACAGATTTTTTGCACTTATTGTTGGTTCATTTGCCCTGACGTCTGTCCCATTTGGTCATTTTCAGCTGATACTGTGAGTGGATGAGAGCCAGTTGAAGAGAGAGCAATAAGCTTTTTTCCAGTGTATCAGAGTAATTGTTTACTGAGATTGCAATTTTTCAATTGTCTATTTGTGACTGCCACTTGTTCCACAATTGCACATTTCAATGCTAATTTCGAAACTACTATGTTCTATACTACATATGTATGTACATATGTATATGCATATATTTATGTGAATAGGCAAGAAAGAGAGAGAGACACAAATATTTCATTGAAGTTTGCATTACGATTACGCTTCTTGTATGTAAGTACGTAAATACAAACGTGCTTGTATATATTTACATACATACATATACGAACATGCACATATTAGCTAAATTCTACTTGATATGGAAACGTGACAATCATTGCTTGACCTAAATCTACGTATAAAACACATTTTAGGTTTCAAGTGGACCTTGTAAATGTTACAGGAGAGACTTTGGAGTGTAATTTTACGATATTTGTTAATGTACTTAGTAGTTAGTTTTTTTTAACTTTTCTATCTTATTTGTTTGTACTTCTATGTAACTTTATAAGCAAATAAGTGCTTCGATTGTAACTGTAAATATCACATTTTATTAACGGAGATTATATTTACTACAACGTTATTTCCTTACGTAACGTAAGTCCTAAAATCTATTTTAAGTCTTAGATACGCTTGACTTAAGTCACGGTTATTAATATACATATATATTTATCTTTTATTTATTCTTTCTCATTTCAGTTACCTGTTGCCGATCCTTTCCTCGAGAAAGTCAATTTGTCTGATTTCGGTAAGTAAATATTATTCCCAGGGGGCGTTCCGAAAAACAAATGCGAATAAATTTCAAATAAATTAGCAGCCACCATTTTGGCAGCTTGTCAAGAGGGTGACACTTATTTTTTCTGGGTGTAGAGGCACACGACGATTTAGGATCTATTTAGAAACCTCAGAATGTACTATACACAGATGTCGCCATTTAATTTAATCAAATTTATATATTTGAGGGATTAAGAATAGAGAATTTGCGTAGGCGCCCGGTGACAAGAAAATTGTATATGTTGTCAAAAAAACGCTCTTCCCATCCTTTTTTCTTTTCTTTTCTCTCTCGTTCACTCTCTACTCGCATACTGCGGATAACGTTCATTAATGACGCGTAACTTGATGACATATGTCGATATAAAACACACCTCCCAGTTTTGATTTCTTTGAGGCTAATTATAAGTTCTAAGCACAACCGAAATTATCAAAATTTTTAATCTTTTACTCTCTCTCTCTCTCTGTGTTTCACTCTCTATTCCTGTTGGCTTTTTCAATTGCATTTAGTTGCCAAAATGAGGCATTTCATGAACATCATTAGCGTCATATTCAATATGATAGTTTTCCTGATCGGCCGATCTTCAGGTTTCGCTGTTTTCAGATGTTTATTTCGGCAGCCGAGAAACGAGTAATTTAGAAATTGATTTCATATACGACTACGCGTTTCTCTCATTCTACATATATTCTATATATTTTTTGTTGTGTTTTATTTGTTTTGCGCTTTGGCGAAAAACTTTTCGTTTTCCGACCGAGTGAGAATGCAGAGAATACAAAAACAGAAACAGACTAGAGGATCAGTTTATGATAAAATCTCGAAACGTTTAGACGGGCGACAAACAAAATAGAAATAAAAGCGCCGCGACAGCCAAATAATAGATTTTCTCCCTTCCCAAAAGAATCGAGTTTGCAACGATAAGAGTATCCGTATCTCGGACAATCCAAAGTGCAGTTGAAGGTCTACTTCGTCCCCACGGTCTTACGCCTTCCAAATCGAAGACATTAGTCATTGGTGAAATATTCAAAGAACAAAAGAACAAAAAAAGAATCACTTAAACGAATACGAATATTCGTCCACTAAATACATACATACATATATTCTTTCGAGGCGCCGCGACGCCAAATTGCAACAAACCACAATTAAAATTGTTTTTCAATTGTTCGAAAAACTAAAAGCAAATACAACAAATACAACAGCAACAACAACTGAAGCATAATGAAAGAAAAAGCTCAAAGCATTTTAATTAACTTGTGCACAACAACAACAAAAAAAACGCAAACAATAACACCTAAGATATAGATATATACACACATAGATATTGGTTGTGTGTATGGGGACCTTCACCTTTTTTCAATCTGCTTCTTTATTGTTTTTTTTTTATTATTTATCTGACCGATTAAAGTCTTGGCTCAAACTTTTGCTCTGGCAACAACTTTAAGGGCAGTACACAACTTTTTGAAAATCAAAACAATTGTTTTTTTTTGTGTTTTTATTATCATAGCTATATATAAAAACGTGCTATTTTAAATATTTATTTTAGCCTTCACTTTTTTATTCTCCTTTACTTTTTTCTTGGCACCTTTAACAACGCGGACAGCGTATTATTTGTTTAAAAAATGTGTAGGAGCTGAGATTATGAAGAAGAAAGTCAAAAATATTTGTACATATGAATTTTTAATCTCATGTGGAATATTTAAAATTACTAAGGAATGGATTAAATAAATAATGATAGCGATAGAAACCCTAAAATCAAAGTTACTTAATTACTCAATTAACAAATATGTTGAATACTTCCAACTTTGAAATTCCTTTTAGTTTTTCCAAACTCTTGTAGCCATAAATAAAAATATCGCTTAGGACTGTATATTCAACGAACGTATAAATTCTGAGGTCTGTTGAACGCGTGTCTGTGGGAACTAATTAATTTCTTGGCACGAATATTTAGCTAATCGTAGAGTCTCAGACAATGCAAAATTATTGTGTGTTATGCATTTATCAATAGTTGACAGATGATGAGGGCATATAATACTGGGTGTAACTTGGCAAGCATTTGATTAACACCCTTTCCTTACCGCCTCAGTATTAATTGGATTTCATAGTACGTCGCCTTTCTCTATAATTCTCAGCTACCCAAGTTTGCTTGCTTGGGGTAATTGCGGTACAGCAATATTTTGATTATATTTATGGCTGAATGAATTTTTAAACTATTTTTGTTTCGTCTATCTATTTGTTTGGCTCTAGCCTATTCTCGCCACACACTTTTATTTCTACGCTAAATTTATGTTAATTAAAATGTCTAATGTAATTTATTGAAACCCAGAAAAGCGCGCGTCAAAAAAAGAAAAGAAAAGAACAATTTATGACAAAATGTTGCTGTGGTTTTTGTTGATTTTTTGATTGTTCTCAATTGAAAAACAAACTGAATAACAAACAGATAAAACAAACATTTAGTTAGTGCACTTGCCATTTGGTTGTCTCCTTGTAACAGTGAGAAGCGCTACTGTTAGCGTCGCTGTTAAGCCACTGTTATGTCGCTGTTAGCCTTGATACTGGCTTAATTAGTTGTTCAATTAGCGGTGTTAAATAGAATATCGAGTGTGCGCCAGTTAATTGACAACATAAACTGAGAATTGGAGTGACAGAGCCAATGGTGAAACGCAGTGGCTGATTCAAACATTCCCCCGACTTCCCCAATCCGATCCGATCCGAAGCAAACCAGTCGGCAAAATCAATCGCATGTTACAACTGCACTTCTATTCAAATCATGCGGGCCGCTTGGTGCTCGGCGGCAGCGGTCGACCCACCGATGTGCTCTACTATCCATTGGAGAGCATCAAGGAGTTTGAGCAAATCTCAGAGGCATGGAAGCGTCTACTTGCCCAGTTGCTCAATAAAGGTGCCGGGCCCGGTATATATCTCTATCTGTTTCCATTCCCATTCTTATTCCCATTGAGAAATGCCTGATGATCGAAAATTAAAAATATATATATTTTTTTTAATTTCTTTTTGCAGAGGAAGACGACTCACAGATCTTTGTGAAGTTCTTTCGTTTTCACAAGTGTTATGATCTGATACCCACCTCCGCAAAACTGGTCGTATTTGACACACAACTGCTGGTGAAGAAAGCCTTCTATGCATTGGTCTATAACGGTGTCCGTGCCGCGCCCCTGTGGGACTCGGAGAAGCAACAGTTCGTGGGCATGCTAACCATTACGGACTTTATCAAGATCTTGCAAATGTATTATAAATCACCCAATGCTTCGATGGAACAGCTGGAGGAGCACAAACTGGACACGTGGCGCAGTTAGTATATTCTATACAATTCAAATTCAATATTAAAATATTCATTGTGAACTTCTTGCTGCTTTTAGGCGTGCTACATAACCAGGTGATGCCATTGGTTAGCATCGGTCCAGACGCTTCCCTCTACGATGCCATCAAAATTCTCATACACAGCCGCATTCATCGACTGCCGGTTATCGATCCAGCGACTGGCAATGTCCTGTACATATTGACACATAAACGCATACTGAGGTTCCTGTTTTTATATGTGAGTACACACATCAAACCAAAGAATAAGGGATTTTGATTAATAACTTTATATAAATTTCGATCAGATTAATGAATTACCAAAGCCCGCATATATGCAAAAGAGTTTGCGCGACCTGAAGATCGGCACCTACGACAACATTGAGACAGCCGACGAGACCACAAGCATTATCACAGCGCTCAAAAAGTTTGTGGAGCGTCGCGTCTCGGCGCTGCCCCTAGTAGATGGAGAGGGGCGACTCGTTGACATATATGCCAAGTTTGATGTGATTGTAAGTAACCTTGAAAGTAAGACAAATGTGGATAGAGAATAACACCTGGCTTTATTCTTATTTACAGAATCTCGCCGCTGAGAAGACCTACAACGATCTCGATGTCTCGCTGCGCAAGGCGAACGAGCATCGCAACGAGTGGTTCGAGGGTGTGCAAAAGTGCAATTTGGACGAATCGCTGTACACGATTATGGAGCGGATTGTGCGTGCCGAGGTGCATCGTTTGGTTGTTATCGATGAGCACCGAAAGGTCATTGGCATCATTTCGCTATCGGATATATTGCTTTATCTGGTGCTGCGGCCAAGTGGCGAGGGCGTCGGTGGCTCTGAGAGTTCGCTGCGTGCCTCTGATCCTGTGCTGTTGCGCAAAGTGGCTGAGATAGAGGCTGAAGCGCCGCCACGCAGCCCATCGGCTGCCAGCTCCGGCAATCGTAGCCTTATCGAGGACATACCCGAGGAGGAAACAACAGTCACGGGAGTGCCAGCGCCATCTTCAAAGGGTGATGCTGATAGTGATAACAATAAATCCGCCAGTGAAGACAAAGCCAATAACAATCAGCACGAGCTGACGCCCAATGGTGATAGCAATAACAGTCCAACCGAAGTGTCCTTTGCCGATGAGGCGCAAGAGAATGCCGTCGACCAGGTCGCGCGCAGTAATTGTGATGACGATGATGATGATGCTGATCAGGATCAGGATCAGAACGAGGAACTGGAGCGCAAAAAGGCAACCGCTGTCGAAATTACCACGACGGCGCGAACGGAAGATGAAGATGGTGGTCTGAACAGCGCCGTTTCAGCTGCCTCGGCACTTGGCCAGACGCTGGCCACGCCCACGGCGCGAGAGATGGCGCTGGTTAGTGAATAAATATTTAATTTAAATAAACAAGAAACAAACCCAAATACAGAATAAAGAAAAACAAAAATTTAATCATAATGAGAGAAAGAAACAAACAAACAACAATAATAATAAATAAAATAAAACAAAATCTTAAAGAAAGGGAAAATTCTATTTGAATATTATTAGTTGTTAGGCGCAAAAGTTATTATTATATACGATTACAACTATGAAATATTATTATGATTATGTATTTTACAAAGCAACTAAAAACACACAACATACACACACCTGTTAACAACAAATGTTTATATATATTATATTTAAAAAACAAAATCAACAAATTACATTAGCATGTCTTTAAATTTTAAATTATGTAATTGATTATTATATAATAGTATAGTACAAGTCAAAAACAAAGTCGTTTCTATTTGTTATCTCTGACTTTAGGAATATTGATGATTCAAAGTGCAAGGCTGTACGAGAAGGGCTTCAGAGGAGTAAAATCTCTGAATTTTATTCACTATTTCGAAAATTAGTTGCATTTCCTGTGGCTTCGGGGATAGGAGTAATGATTTATTTACAAGTCCAAAAACACTTAATTCTTGAATAACTACCGATATTTTTTGTATGTGTACGCGACAATCACAGAAGGAGAGTTAATTTCGAATTTGGCGCATAATATTGTAATATCGATATTTTAGTGGAAGTGCAAGTGGAAGTATCGCATGATATCGCTTCGTATTAAGCAAGATTTGTTATCGGTATCGATATCTTATCAATAATTCTGCTTGCACGTGCATATTCAAAGAATATTAAATTTGTATATGTGCAAAGGAACAAAATGAATCATTTCGAAATTCGCGAAGTGAGCGGCAAGGGGCGGGCGATAATAGCAACCAAAAATTTTGCAGTCGATGAAATTATCTTTGAGGAGGAACCATTTGTGTCCCATCAGTTCTCGTGGAATGCAGCCTATGGATATGTGGCCTGTGATCATTGTATGCGACCGGTAAGTACAAATGTAAGTGGGAAATCAGTTGCTCATCCTAACTTAAATTTAGCTAGAAACATTGGTGGAGAACGTGCGACGTCTTGCCAATAACAATGCGGTTGCGGTGCCGCTTGTGGAACATGATCCCACAGCTGTTTGGGTACCACAGTTCACGCAGTGTGCACGTTGCAAGGTGCGCTACTGCTCGGAGGACTGCTTAGTGGAGGCACAAAAAAGATATCATCGTGTGTCCTGCATGGGCGCCTTTCGCGCCGACGATACGCATCCCATCAATGCGCTCAATGAGATATGGAAGAAGATGCATTACCCTCCGGAGACGGGCACAATAATGCTAATTGTGCGCTTGATGGCCATATACCAACAGAGCAACAATAAGTCAGAATTTCTGGAGCAACTCCAATCGTTTCAAGCGTTGATTGTGAATCGTGAACAGAAAATATACCACAAGATGTTGGGAGAGAACTTTGAGCAGCAAATGGAGCAATTGTTTACGGCTTTTTGCAACGCCTTCAAGAGCGATGAATTTTCCATGGCAAGTGCTGTCCAATCTCACGTCTCATACAGCGTTAAGAAGTTCCTATGTCTTACAGTTCACCACACCGGATGCATTCAAGACACTGATGGGCATATTGGGCACCAATAGTCAGGGGATTGCCACCAGCGTGTTGGCCCAGTGGGTTACCAAAGTATCTGATTTGCCGCTACCTGATTCAGAAAAAGAACAACTGGACACCGTAATCGACGAGCTTTACGCAAAAGTTGGAGAATGTAAGAAGCCTACTTTTGTATTGAAACTGAGTTTTTTATGACTCTCATCCGTTCCACAGTTGCTGGAGAATTTCTGAACAACGAGGGCTCCGGCTTGTACATTCTACAAAGTAAAATCAATCACAGCTGTGTACCGAATGCTCAGTCCACGTTCCCTTACTCCAACGACATAGTCGTACTCAAGGCTGTGGCGCCCATCCAGCAAGGCGATGAGATCTGCATCTCCTATCTGGACGAGTGCCAACTAGAGCGAAGTCGCCATTCACGGCATAAAACATTGCGCGAAAATTACATTTTTGTTTGCCAGTGTTCGAAGTGCAAAGCACAAGAATGCGATCCCGATGTTACCAGCGACGAGGAAGAGGATGATGAAGAAATGGACGACTGCGATGATGACGATATGCAATAAACTAAATAAGCTTTTACTTTATTCGTTATGTTAATTGTTTACCCTTTACTGTGGGTAATAATGTATAGGTGGAAGATGTAAATGCGCAGTTTTCCAATTATTTAAAGTGATGAGTCTAATGGGAAGCAAGCAAGTGACGCCCATGTCGAATGAAATAACTGACATTCTTTGTTTACCTCATTCAAATATATTTGTATAACATATTAACATACTTTAACTATATGTAGTTTACAAATGGCTAACGAAACCCTGTTAGGCGCTGCCTTCGCCAGCAGCAACAGGCGTCAAGTTGATTAGATTATTGCTACTCTCCGCCAATTCGGCTATGGAAACTCGACCACGCTGCTTAATGAACTTTGCCACGGCTGCCAGTTCAGCTTCTGAGATGTATATGAACTTGCCGCGGTCATCAATGACACCAGTTATTGTGCCATTGGATTGAAGCTCCTGAATGCGTTCGATTGCTTGCTGCGTCTTAAGCTTGAAAGCTGTTGCCAAATCTTCCAGTAGAACAACCTTGTTGTCCTTGATGTACTGAATGAAGTCGGCCAACAGATTCTCTTTCTCGTCGGCATCACCCTCTTCGTAGCCTTCTTCCTCAATGCTGAACGCAGCTTTCATTTTTAGATACTCTTCGTGCTCCTTGCGCTCGCGCTCTTCCTTGGCCAATCGTTCTGCCTCTGCTATCTTGCGCTCAACTTCCGCTTCGAGCTCATCATGATGCTTGCGTTCCGCTTCTTCCTGGGCCTCTTTTACCTTTCGCTGCTCGCGTTCGTGCAGTTCTTGTTCACGCTGCAGGCGTTTCTGCTCCTTAGCCTCCATTTTGGCTCGTTTTTTTGCACCCATCTTCTCGTCCAGTACTGCGCCCTGTGGCACGCGCTGAGCATTCTCGTCGCCAGCAACGGCGTCGTCGTCGTCCGAATCTGCTGGGAGGGCAACTGCCGCGGGAGCTGCAGCCGGCGCATTTTGATTCTGGCGTAAGCGATTGCGCTGATTGCGGGCTATTTGAGCACGTCGAGGCACTCCCTCCTGAGCACGCTGTGGGACGCCACGTTGAGGTTGTGCAGCTGCCTTTGTTTCTATTTGGAAGTTGTGTTGCAAGTCAACGTAAACTGTATGTTGCGATTGACTTCAATCAATGTCTTACCAGTCTTGGAATTTTTGTTCTGCAAGAAGTAAAGTGTGAGCAGAATAACCAGCAGGGCCGTGGCAATGCCTATAAGTAATATCAGGTCCATTATTTACTTAATATTTCACTATTCAGGTGTGCCAAAAAGTTAAACGTCAACAAATCTCACAGCTGTTGTGGTCAGCGTTGCCAGCTCCACAAAGTTATTGTTTGTTTTTGCGTATGTGTATGTCTGCCAGGTGGCAGCTCCCGCAGCTGTCAAATGAGAAATTGTCAATGTAGCTACTTTGCCTTTTTCTCATGACGTGTCGGCGAGCTTAGTTTTTATAATACAAATAATCAAAGCTCAAGTGCTATTTGTTAAAAAATGTGTAACCAAATCATCTGCCTGGCGTTGGTGCTATGCGCCCTACATAGCGCCTGCGGCCTTTACTTTCACATATCGGAAACGGAGCGCAAATGCTTCATTGAGGAGGTGCCCGACGAGACTACTGTGATTGGTAAGTTAAGGAGTCTCGAGACGTTTACGGCGAGAATTAACCCACTTGTCTCTTGCAGTCAATTATAAGGTAGAGCTGTATGATCCCCGTTCTAATGGCTTCATGCCATCCTCGCCCGGCATCGGCATGCATGTTGAAGTGCGCGACAGCGACGACAAAGTGATTCTATCTCGCGTCTACAGCTCACAAGGACGCATTTCATTTACATCGCACACTCCCGGTGAGCATGTGATCTGCATGTACTCGAATAGCACTGCGTGGTTCAATGGCGCACAGCTGCGCGTCCATCTGGATATTCAGGTCGGCGAGCACGCCATCGACTATGCCAATGTGGCACAAAAAGAAAAGTTAACAGAGCTGCAGATGCGTGTACTTCAGCTGCTCGGTCAAGTCGAACAGATTACCAAGGAACAAAACTATCAGCGCTATCGCGAGGAGCGTTTCCGCCACACTAGTGAAAGCACCAATTCCCGTGTCTTATGGTGGTCACTGGCCCAGACTGTGGTCCTGGTGTGCATGGGCTTCTGGCAGATGCGTCATCTGAAGAGCTTCTTCGAGGCCAAAAAGCTGGTGTGAGCCAAGGTTGCAGCTTCTAGCAATAGCTGTTGCTTGTTGGCCTTCTTCAACTTGTTCTACACGCAACCAAATTGCGAACGCGAATTTCATCGATGTATCATCCAGATGCGTGTTTAGTTCTAATTTTCTAGTTGGTTTCGATTGACGCGCTAAATATTTGTCTGCCTAATTTAATAAAAATCCATTGTAAAATACATGTATGTATATGTGAACGCACATTGTTGTTGCTGTTGCAGCTGCAGCATCTTTATCACCGGTCCATTGCAGTCCCGTGACTTAATTTCCCTGACTAAGCGCGACTTTGTCTTATCAGCATGCTGGCCAAGCACATGACAGTCATGCAGCGAGATAACCTGCCGCATTCAATTTGTGGCTCCAAGATGCATTTGCTTTGTTGTCGCTTTTATCGCGATGTTTGCTCTTGAGCGAGCGTCGTCACCGTCGCCGGCTCTTGGGCCAGACAGCTAGTAGCTTCAGTGCCGCGATGCACAACGGACGTTGGCGTGGGTGAGCGCTTGTCAGAGACTAGCAACAATAAAGCATATTGTGAGATACAAAACCACAGTCGACCCATAAAAGCCACAAGGCAAACGAGTCGGACACAACGCTGGTAACTTGATCTCTCTCAAAAGACAACAACAGAGATACAAGTTGCTCGCTTACATTGAACTGCGCGGTTAGAGCACTTGAAATATGTTTCGCGCTACGGAAATTGGCAGTGAAGAAAGTGAGTTTCGGTTTTATTTGTTCAAGATAAACGAGATATAAAGATAGCTCATTTATCTGCCTAATCTCTCTGTTGACATAGCCTTGCCTGCTCTCGCGGAACTCACGCAGGCATCGGCATCGACTGATGCCGGAGAAACGGCACAGCTGAGGAAACCCCGCAGCTCCCTGCCCAACTATGGATTCGCCCCCGTGCCCAACATACGCATCGAGTACAAGTATCCACGTGCCGTCTTCTTCATACTGGCCACCAAGTTCTTTGAGGCATTTGCGGCGAATGGCATGCGTAGTAAGTAAAAACTCAAGATGCTGACCCACTTAAGACTAGAATAACGCTGTTATTCCCTAGGCACGCAGTTAGCTTACAGTAATCTCTCATTGTACTGTCGAAAAATTCAAGATGTTACGCTTATCAGTTAGTAGAAACACAACGACCGGTCTTATTGATAACTTAGATCTAAGATCATAAGGTCTGGTCTGGAATTTATGGTATTTAAATAGGCAAGTTGGAGTCTGATAGACTTACAAGCAGCTTGCTTGTTATTTTCGAAAATATCAAAAAAAAACTTCACGAAATTTCATGTTCGATGTGTTCTCCTGTCATTGCTCAAGCAAAAACACTTTTCAAATTCATTTCTATGAATATTTGCTAAATATACCTTCCTTTTAAAAGTAAGAAGTAACAAGGCTATATAAATAGCCTTAATTTTTTAAGTTAAGTTAAAATGTTAAGAAAATCACTTTAAACCTTATTACGTTCTCAAACAAGTTGTGTTGAAAATACATTTCAATTTTAGTAGATAAAGGTACAGGATATGCAAAAAAAACGCATCTTCTTGTCATTAGAAAGTTAAAGATCCTTTAATTTCAGAAATATTTTTATTAAATTAGTAAAACTACGTTAACTAATGGTTAACTTAGTGCAATCTGAGAGTATAGGTTTTTCATTACTTTTATTTTTCTCATAGCTATATTGGTTCTTTTTTTACGCGATGATCTTCAGTTTTCGGAAAGCTTTTCAACGATTATCCTGCACATTTTCAACTTCTTTGGTCAGTTCTGTCCGATAATTGGCGCCGTGCTGGCGGATAGTTATATGGGCAATGTTCGTACCATCTCTGGATTTTGTTTTCTCTACGGATTCGGGTGGCTGCTCCTGACAATGACATCGGTACCATCTGTGGGCATGCCAGTGATTGCATTGTAAGTGGGACTACCAAGGATTATTATAGGTGAACTTTATTCAAACTGTTTCCGTAGTTTGCTGGTATCGATATCCTTCATAGCTGTGGGCAACGGATCCGTCCGAGCGTGCATCACATCGCTGGGCGCACTGCAGTTCAAGTTGCCGGAACAAGCGGTTTACTTATCTGAGTATTTCTCCATATATTACTTTGTTTACTATTTTGGAATATTCGTGAGTAAAATTATTCCTCCGTTGGTGCGAGCGAACACTCAGTGCTTCGACAAGACAACATGCTATCCAGCTGTCTTTGGCACATTGGGTAGCTCCTTCATGATGGCCTGGTGTAAGTTAAGCATGTCCCTCAATAAGTTCTTAGTCTTAGTTCTGATTACTTATATTGCAGTCATCTTTCTTATCGGCAAATACTTCTACAAGCCGGAGAAAATATCCGGCGATAACATACTCTTCAAATTCTGTGGCTGCATCAAGTCGGCCCTCCTGGGCAAGTGGCGACGTCGGAAGACCAACAAGAGATACACTTACTGGCTGCACAATGCCATCGGTCCCTATGATCTAGACTTTGTGAACGATGTATCCAAAGTGCTGCGCGTAAGTTAAATGAATTGATCAGCTATCACACTCATAGTAACATATACCATCCTAAGTACGGAAATCTTTGTCCGAATGCAAATGGAAACTATGAATGCCAATGCCAATTTCAATATCTTTCCAGATTAGCAAGCTCTTCATTCCACTGCCCTTCTACTTTGCACTGCTCGCTCAGCAGGACTCCAGCTGGACGTTTCAGGCGACCATGATGAATACTACAGTGCTGGGTGTCACCATACAACCGGATCAGGCAAAAGCCGTTGGACCGATCCTTCTATTCATACTCATTCCACTCTGGCAATATATAGCCGCTCCACTCCTGCGCAGGCTGTTCAACTGGGAACTGCAGCCGCTGCACAGCGTCACCATTGGCGGCATTTGCTCAGCTGGCGCCTTTTTCTGTGCTGGCGCCCTGCAGGATCGAATTATGGTTAGTCCACAAAGGGTATCTAAAATTGATTTATACGCACGCTTCTCTTCTTTCGATAGGAATCGCCTGCTTATAGCATCAACATTGGCTGGCAAATTCCACAGTTTCTGCTGCTCATGCTGGGCGAATTGTTGCTCTCGATTCCAGGACTACAGTTTGCCTTCACGCAGGCCCCATCCTCGATGAAATCGGTGGTTACAGCCGCCTGGTTTCTGAATAATGCCTTTGGTAACCTGATTGTGGTTCTAATCACACAACTTGATGTGCTCAGCTCCCAAAAGGCCGAGTATTTCTTTTATGCAGTTCTGATGCTGGTATGCATCATTATATTCGCTCTGCTGGCCTTTGACTATGCGCTTCAGGATCGCAAAAGATACTTTCAAGCGAGGGACTTGGTTGTGCTCCTTCCCAATGACCTGGACGATGTGCCCACTTCCAGCGGACGGAGCGACAGTGTCTAGTTATATCACTAGTTCACCGGTTCAGCAATGGCTATCAAAGTGTTTCCAATTCAACATTCTCTCAAAACTGAGAATAGTTCAATGTTATTGCAAGTAAAAGCATGCTAAATTAGTAACTAATCCACATATATTATTTCTTGTGCTTAAGTTATTCGTAAGTACTATCAAAAGTAAAGACAAAGTAACTGATAAATTAAGAATTGACCGTACAATACAATGAGAAGTTAAAAGTTCTGTAATTATACTTGTAATTTCTGGGCTTACACAAACGCACAGTGACTAAAAGAAAAACGGAATAAAAGGTAAAATTAAAATCATTCGAGAATCTTGAACATGTATTGCAATTCCAAATTGGTATCGTCAGGCAGATCGGTGCAATGTACGGCATTTAGCACCTTGGAGACGCCAAACTTGGAGCGCAACGTATGAGGCCGCAATAGTTTGGCAATTTCCGGATCCATAGGCCCGCAAAAGCTGCGAAACTCTTCATATGAGTTCTTATTCGGGTCCTCACAGACAATCTCCAGGCACATGCAGACGCCGCTGGCCAGCTGAGCCACCATGGGTATAAACTCGGGCAAGATGCCCCGATAGACCTCGTAGAACTCCTCGCAGTTGACACGGGCCATGAGCAGCATGCGCATTGCTTCTATTTTGAAACCAGAAGTTAATATTTCGTTTAAGATCTGTCCCAGATAACCATCTTTGATGCAGTGCGGCTTAATGATGGCCAGTGTGCTGTTCTTGAATCGACAATCTTTGATGATGCTGTGTCGCTCCTCAAAAAAAAACTTCAAATCATTGGGCACCTTCTCCTCCTTCTCCGGGCAATAGAAACCGTAGCGAACTTCCTCACGCTCAAACAACTGCTGCATGCTGCTCGACAATTCGATGGTCGTTGAGGCATTCTCCGTATTATATTTGGAGCAGGCTGATATTATCTCAGCCACATTGTCGCCAATTAGCTCCAAGCTAATGGCCGGTCCAGCCAGTAGCTCGTTCATCAGCACGCTAAGCCCAATGGATACGAAGTTGGTAAGGAGTGGTAGGATTGGTTTCGGAATACTCACGATGTGTGCACGTCGTCATCCTGCTTGCTCGACAAAAACTGGGTCACTGTCTTTGGTGTGAACTGAACCATTAATGCATTGTTTATATTGATCTTGTTGTCAATCAGTGTAGTGAGAAATTCACCCAGATTCTTTGGCCACATGCTGCTCTTCAGCAATACAAATGCTCTGTGTGTGCGGGATAATATAAAATTAGGAATTAATTAACCAGTCTAGAATCAAAAAACACTATTTCTCTCACCGCTTACGATATTTAGCCAAAGTGTTGCGCGTTATTTCGTCGGCATAGTCGACTATATCGAATTGTCGTCCAAAAACATTGATCTTGGAGCCCACAAAGAAATCGCGTCGAGTCAATTCGGGGATTTTGGTGCGACGTAAAAAAGTCTTTTTGCTGCGCTGATCAAACTACATTTCGAGGCGACATTAATTCAATTCAATTCGTTAATTCAATTCTGAACTTACCACTTCGACGGCGCCATCGCTTAAATGGAATGTCAATAGATAAGTGTGTGTAATTCCCGCCTCGACATGAAACCATTCGGCTACAAATGCAAGTCTGCCAGTATTTGTGGGCTGCGTCTGTGCTCTCATTTTTTCAATTTTATTTTAATCTCTCCTTAAATTGTGTATTTTTGTTTGTGCTATTGGCAGCTTTTGAATGATTTCTAGTACTTTGCATATTTTGTTTGGGGAAAAAAATTTAAAAGCCTGCTTCTTCTTTGCCGCGTTGCCCAAGCAACTGTCCATTAGAGTTGCCAGATGTTTTAATCGAAATAATACGTCATTCAAATTTGTAATTACGCTTTTGGTATTCATATTTACGTGGGGTGGTTGATAAGTAATTGAATTAAGTGTTAACATGCAGTGTTGGATCATTTTACTGAAATTAATTATCTCAGAAACAAATACCAAATTTGAATATCTTATACCATCTATGTACCTATTAATGGCCCCCTTTGTCAATGCATATTAGCTAAAAAAATGTAAAAAAATATTTCGAGGTTTTGTTTTTATTTTAATTTCCTTTATTTACAGGAAACAAAAAATTAATAAATTGCAAATGAAACTTCGCAATGAATTGGTTGTAGCTCTCTTCCTGTTGTTGTTGTTGTCTCGAAAATCCAGCGAAAAATGTATGCATCTCTAGTTCCTTTTGTTGTTTTCGCTAACATTGCGCATTTTCAGCTCAAGTTAATTGGTTTTTGGAATAGTGTTTATGAACGCATGAGTCTGTGTATGTGTGTGTGCATATGGGGGGTTTATGTGTGGTGTGACTTAACTGTATAAGGGTCTTGGCTAACGCTACGACTCTAGTACTCCAAAAATGCCCAGAAAACTAGCTGCCTAAGCAGCTGGCTTCTTTTTTTTGTCACCCTCCCCTCCCTCGTCATCATCCTCATCGTTTTGCGACAGGCTGGGGATGTTATCATCAGAGTCGTCATCTTCGTCTACATTGAAATCATCGAACTTGTTGTTCCAATCTCCGCCGGGGCTATCAAGCAAGTTGCCGAACATGTTATTGTCCTTGGGATCTGCTTTGACAATTTAATTGTTAATCGCTGTATGGTAATTAAATCTACAATTCAAATGCTTACCTTCTTCTTCGTCAGACTCGTCGCGCCACTTGGCGAAGTTGGCTTTGAGGAAATGCAATTTGGTTTTATCCGTGGTCAGTGTAGGCCAATAGGGTCCACTCTCTTTCTTGGGTATTGTGAATTCAAGGCAACGTCCAATATTCTTGCTAGTCACTTTTTCCGGATCAACCGAATGCAAAAAGTTCAATGTGACTTCGTATTTCTTCGAGGCATCCAGCGCATTCACACCTTTGAAAGTGAAGCTGTTGTCTGTCACTCTGCAATGCAAAAACTACAAAGTAAAAGCAATTCTATTTTTCGTTGACCCAGTAGATCTTACTTCTGTTCAATGTCCTTGCATTCCACATCGATGATTACGTATACCAAGTCGTTGCGCTGAGCCCACGAAACGGGTGGCGGAATAGAACTGAAATGAAAAGAGATACGAACGAATTTTTTAGATAAACAAACAAATCTGAAGCGCGGCTTGGAAACGAAGTCTTATTACTACGAGTCATATTAAGATGGTTCGAAGCGGTGGAGTATGGTATCATAGCAACAAAGGCATCGTTGTTTCCAGAACATGTTCGAAAGGTCAAGCCAATGCGAAAATGTTTGATATGCATGGAATGAAAGTCCATGCTGTGAAAATTTGACCGTGGGGCAACTCTTTATACAAATTTAGCGCCAACCTTAACATAACCTCAAATGTCAGTGACTTTTTGATGGCACCGAGAACTGTCCAAAAATACAACAATGTAGTTGCGCATAGGACACGCCCACCGTAAGAACCGGGAGCAACACACTCTAACACACTATGGCGCAATGCAATTATCACCAACTAAGCACTTTGTGCGGCGGCCTTTGTAAAAAATAGACGCCGTCGATGACCCACAGCGAAAAGCACGCGTCGCACAAAGAAGCCACAAAAAGAAGTCGCCGACAGCTGAGCCAACAATTATTTAAGAGTTCTAACTAGCGTTAACAGTGCACTTACCCTGCTGCCGACATTTTATTGTTGATACGTTGACTATATATCAATTACTCAGGCCGCGATCACTGATTGCAAGTCTATTTTCAGCAGAAAATGCGATTTTCAGCCGTTTTGTCGGACACAAAATGAGAATGACTGCTTAGTAACTCACACACAGTGTTCGAGAACGTTCGAACGAGCTACTGACAGTTTATGCATTGCACAACACTGACGATAAAATTTTCACATGCACTAGCTGTCGATTATATTCATTCGATACATTTATGTTCTGCTGTCCAACACTAGCAGCTCTGTCATCTGTGTGAAAAAAAGTAAGAGCAAGAGCTAAAAAGTGAGTCGAAGCTGTTACTTAACCAAATTTTAGCATAAATTAAAGATTGTTTAATTGTTTTGTATTTCGGTAGCCATGTTGCGCACTACAGCCGGTAAACTCGCCTCCGCCATGCGCGGCACCGTGGGTTTCACATCCTCGCGTGTCGTCGCCGTGCGTTGCTTGCACGGCACCGAGGAATCAGCCGAGGAGTTCGATAAGCGTTATGAGAAATACTTTGCTCGCGAGGGCATCGACGGATGGGAGGTCCGCAAGGGCATGAACGATTTGCTCGGTATGGATTTGGTGCCCAGCCCAAAGGTGATCGAGTCTGGTCTGCGTGCTTGCCGTCGCGTGAACGACATTGCCCTGGCTATCAGGTGGCTGGAGGGCTGCAAGGACAAGTGTGGTGACCAGAAGGCTACCCTTTATCCCTACTTGTTGGAGAAGATCACACCAACCCTAAAGGAGCTGGGTGTGCCAACCATTGAGGAGCTGGGCTACGACAAGCCCGAATTGGCTCTGAAGTCCGTATTCGATATCTAAAGCGTTTACTTTTCCTTTAGTTTAATTAACACACACATACAAGAAACACATACAAAGAAATCCAATGTACTTGGTGCGGATGAAGATGTTATTGGATTGCAAATAAAAGGAGATTGGAGTAAGGCTACTACAAAAAATTTCCTAAATTGTCCCCATTTTGTTTGTTGGTTATGTAACGGCAGTGCGCGCAGGTTATGCTTCTGCATACACGTTCAAGCTTGCATGACACTCAATTATCCGTTGCTAGACACTCATATGAAATTCAAACAAATTCCTTTATTGAAGTTACAAACAAATGCAAAGGTACGTAATTAACAAACCCTAGTTCCAGCTCTTGAGCAGCTCAGCTGCTTTGTTCAGATTTTCCTGCTTTTTGATGAAGCAGTAACGCACAAAGTCCTCGCCCAAGTGCTTATTGGGCTCGCTGTAAAAGGCGCTGGGCGGTATGCCCTGCAAGCCCATGTTCTTTGTCATCCACTTGGTGAATTTGTAGTCTCGGTATTTATCTGGCTCCGATTCCAGATTTAGTTTTGCCGCCAGCGGCGTCCAATCAGCTAACATGAAATAACCACCTTCTGGTATTGTGGGGCGCATGCCTGCTTCTCTTAGGAATTTGGCCATGAAATCCCTTTTTGGCTTTAGTTCTCGCGGCAAGCTGAGAAAGTAGCTCTCCGGGCTACTGAGGCGTGCGAGTTCCACTTCAAAGCTTCTGGCGACACCCTCCTGAATTGGCGTCGGGCAGGTATACACAGAATTCTGATGAACCATTTGTAAATTTGTAATCAGCTGATGCGGTCCGTAGGCCCATCCGATTTTCCAGCCTGTTACAGAAAAGGTTTTGCCCGCCGAACCAATGGTGATGGTCCGCTCCCACATACCAGGTAAGGTGCAAATCCGAACGTGCTCCACACCATCGAAAACGAGCCACTCGTAGACCTCGTCCGACACACAGAGCACATTCCACTTTCGGCACAAGTCGGCAATAAGTTCCAGCTCTTTTCGATTGAAGACCTTACCGGTTGGATTATGTGGAGTGTTCAGAATAATCATTTTCGTTTTCTCATTGAACATCTTCTCCAGTTCAGCCTCGTCCAACACCCAGTCGGCGGAGCTGATGGGACCTTCCTTCTCGCTCTATGGAAATGAAACTTTTATCTAACAGTTAATGTAGCGAATTATTTTTTGTTTGTTTACCAATTTCAAGGGAATAAAGCGCGGTACACCGTTTGCCATTTTAACCATAGGCTCATAACAGTCGAAGAAAGGTTCAATAATGATGACCTCATCACCATTATCCACATGCCCCATTATGGTGGAGTAGAGTGCCTCATAGGCACCAGATGTAACCAGTATATCGTTCAGCGGATTCACCTCACGCCCAACGAGGCCGCTATAGAGTTTGGATAGAGCCTGCACCAATCGAACATGACCCTACAAAGAAAGAGATAACCCTTTAGTGCATTAGATCGATAAAATCCTCTATTTCACCCTGATCACTTACATTGCCTCTGGTGTACTGATGCAAAAGAGGATTCGCATCCTTGGCTATGTCCGCTAGCGAGTTGGTCACATATTTGGGAGCAGCATCATCAGGAAATCCTTGGCCCAGATTCAATGGCTTGTATTGCATGGCCAGTGCAATATATTCATTCCATACGCTGGGTGCACTACCTTGTAGGCGTTTTGGCAAATCAAACTTATCCATGCCCTTCGTACTGAATGCTGCGATCAGCGCTCGATTATATTGATGCTGTTCCCGGTGACTCGGGGAGTTTAATAAGCAACAAAAGCGAGTTAAGGAATTCACACGGCGACAGGTTTTCAGCATCTAAAATGAGACGAGACGAGTTAAGTTAACGATTATGAATTAGTTTATAAACACGCGTACCATGCGTGTGTTTGTGTTGGTGTGTGTTATCACAAATGTATAAATGCAATCGGTTTCTTTGAGAATCGGTATTAATTTCTGAAATTCTTCTGGAAATTAACAGCTGAGTGACGTTGCATAATTGAAACTATTGAAATAATACCGAGAAGGAAAAGGTGAGACAAAAACACAATTTGTTTATGCGCTCACGAATACATATGTATGGACGTACTAAATAAAAACACAAGTGTTACTCTCATTAGCACTGCTCTCTTGAAACTGTGGAACGACTTAACTCATTCCCCGCTTTTATTCATTTGTGGTGGCTGATAAAGCAAAGCCGAACTATGCGGTTAGGGAATATAGTCCCAAATTATCAAATAAAATAAAGCTTACCACAAAAACATTAATTCCATGCCAACCCACATCTTCGCATATTGCCATTCACAATGGTCAATCAGCTGTTGCTTGCAAAGTGTTGGCTAACGCCTTTCAGCGCAACAATTTCGCGCTGTTTAAAAATAATAATGCGAGTCTGAGAAATACTAAAATTACACTGTGCTCTTTGGAAAAAGAGACTACATTTGGCGAATACGTTACTTGAAATTGAAACTGAAAAATAATTAAAACACACAATTAGTGGGCCTAGTAAGCGAAATACATATATTAAAAGAATGAATAAGGTCAATTGTAGAACGTCGTGCGACCATTCAAAGGAATTCCAGCTCAGTTCAAAAGTTAGTGAAGACGGAATGCTTCCGACGTTATAGTTCAGATTACAAGCCATCTTTATCCATATTATCACCCTCTTTTTCATAGTCATCGTCAGCATCATTATTATCTGAATTATTCCCAAAAATACTAAATAAGCCGTAATTTACGAAATGCATATGATATTGTATTCATATATTAGTACATATTTTGTAATTGACCAGTGTTTCCTGGTCACAATTTAATGAAATATTTTTCAAAAACTAAACACACAAATGAATTTTCAGGGTTTATTTATAAAAACTGTGTTAAATACATAAAATTAAAATGAAATTAATTAAGTAGTAAAATTGACAAATGATTAATAGTATTTGTAAGTGTTTGAACGTAAGTGTATTTATGCATGTATTTAAGTAAGTACGTTATATGTTATACAGGGTGAAGTTTTCATATGCATCAATATTCGTTTGCTTGTTTTATTTGCAGAGTTTTAACAAATTAAAGCTACTAAACTTAAATCACAGATAACACTAACGTGTTTGTTACAATATATGTATATGTATGTAAGTATGTTTTTTTCGTATTTGTAAGTAATTGGGATCTCGAAATCATAGAACGTATAACAAGATTGACTTAATGCTACTTAGAAAATCGCTAACATTATTGCTGTATTTGTTGTTGGTATGCAATCAGCTTTGCCACATTTGTGTTTTAATTTCTTAAATGCAACAATTCCCTTAATTACTATCAAACAATAATTATTTAAGAGTGTGTTTATGTATGTCAGTAAGTAGATTTAGTTGAAACAATTCTTCAAATGATATGCGCTTGTTGATTTCTTTCTCCTTATTGTTCCTTGTGAATGGCACACATTTTGCGCTATGCGAATGGCAAAAACGAAACTGATTTTAGCTCTGCTTCTCTTTTTGATATAGACGTGGTACATGTACATACTGTTGTATGTGTGCGACTTAAACATGCACCTCCGGACAATCTTCGTCCTTGATTGATGTGTATTGCACCTTCTTGGCCACATTATCAAATACCGGAGTTATCATGAACTTTAACTTGTCGCGACTAACATAAACGAGGGCGATCAAAAGTCCGAGCAGGATCATGCTGAGCACTATAAGTAGAAAGATGAGTGTGGCCGTGTGTCTACTAATGTGTGGTTGCAACTGCCCGTATAACTGTTCGTCTTCAGCAATATTCAGGAATGAGGCGGCTGCCTCCATCTCCGCTGCGCATTCTCCCATATCCAGCTGCAGGATGTGGGCTGGCGCCGGATCGACGTGTTGCAATCCATGGAAGCACATCAGACTGTCCTGGTTGCGGACACTTACGCGCGTTGCCTGCAGCCACGTGCGGAATGGTGATATCTTGCAGTCGCATACAAATGGATTCAAATTGAAGTCCACGATCAGATTGATGGTACGATTCTCTCGATCCTGCAGTTCGTTCAGGACACGCATGTCGCTGGGCTTGACAAACTCGAACTTATTACGCTCCAGATCGAGGAAGCGAAGATTGTTCAGACAACGCACCTCAAAGTTAATGTCCCTTAGCAGATTATCGCCCAAATGTAAGTCCCGAAGTGCGGGCAAATCACAAAACACATTGCGATCCTTAAAGTGCGTTATCTCGTTCTGTTCCAAATGGAGCTTCTGCAGTTTCACCAGCTGGCTGTTCACGAAGATGTCATGCAGGTCCTCGCTCAGCTGCGGCGAGCTGTGGTCCTCAAAGGCGTCGGTCAGATGGAGGCTCTGCAGGTTGACAAAGTTGGAGAAGACTCGCGGATGATGATGATTGACTTCGTCATCGTTGCGAGAAATACTCAAGTTGTTGTGGTTCAATATGAGTCGCTCCACTCGCGGCACATGATGATAGCTCTTGCCTCGGATTTCCCGTATGTGGTTGCTGCTCATGTCCACGATCTTTAGCTGCTTATAGTCGTTTATGCTGCCAAATACGTTCCATGGCAGTTCGGTTATGAAATTACCCGTGAATATGAGTATTTCCACCTGCTCGGGCATGTGTTCCAGCACGCTGGTGTTGTTCAATCCCGCATTCGTGCAATTCACCATATATTGAATCGTTCCCTCATACATCTGCTTGCCACAGGAACATACCGCCGGGAAGTACGGTCCACAGCTGGACGAACTCTTCTCCGCGTTGCCCAGCGACAGCGCTGCGCTAATGGCTAGCAATGCCACGAGCAGCATTTGTGGCTGCTGCTGCGGTTTGTTGCCCATCTCACTGATGGTTGCAGCTCCGACTGTGACTGGGGGTGGGCCTGGGCCTGGCCTGATGCTGGTGCTACAGCTCCGACTCGGGTGTGACTGCAATTAATAGGAGAGTAGAATGTTTTATTAGTTGTGAATGCATTTAAAACTAACCCAAAGCCAGTAAGGCCACAATATGCAGCTGGCTGCCTGCCATCCACTCGTGAAAGCAAATTTATGCTCCCCAACTTGCAGATTTATGAGTTTATGAAAGGCTAAGCATTGCTGAACAGCAAGCGCACACACCTCAACCGCAGCATGTTCATCTCGACTCCACTTTAATGTTGGTATCGTCTCTTTACCCCCCGCGACCAATCAACGGCATCCACGGCGTATGGGTAATTTTTGTTTAGTGCCAAAGTTTTTTTTTTATGTGCTAGCCACAATAAGCGCCAAAAGGGCACTCAAGCGAGCTGACCAGGTATCCACATAAATTTATGCCCCCGGCCGCACACTCTCCACCTCGGCTGCCATCTACTAAATATGTACATCTGAGCAGAGTTCGACCGCAGGTAGCAGTGAACCTTATTATTTGTCGGCTTTTATTGCTATTTGTTTAGAATCGACTTGGTCATACCACTTGGAAAGGCTAAGAAACAAGTTCAAAGTTGAGGGGATCTTAAAGATTATGCTTACTTTAAGCAGACGCAAAAGAAAATGCAGAAATACTTAAAAGGTTTGAACAGTTTTTTTCCTAAAGAACAAATTCAATTGAAGATTTTTAATATTGCTTGAAACCGTAATGCTTATAAATTTTACTATTGTTCATTAGTTTCAGCAAGTCTTTGGGCCCTAGACCTTTTTATTTCACCATCTCGCTTCCAAGTAATACCAAGTTTATGTTTCTGACGTGTGCCTGCTATAAACCAGCCAACTATAAAGCTGAAATCTTCTTCTCTTGCCCATTGATTACCACGTTTTGTGGCCGCTGCTGTGTGTGCTCAATTAGTCAATGAATTTTGATGCCTGTTGCCTGATGCCTGATGCCTTGCTCCTGTTTCTCGCTGTCATTGTTGTTGTTTGTGATCTGTGTCCTGCTGTGGCCAAGGCTCATCCAATGCTAATGAGCGCATCGAATATCTGTTGCTAAATTGAAGGCTAACGGTAATGTGATGGCCTCCAGCTTTCGACACACTTTTCAATTGATGCAAATGGCAAATATGTTGCCAAAGGTCGAAGCCATTTCCAAGTATTGGCCCTGGCCAATTGACACTTTAATATGACACAGGGCAAAGAAATGTGGAAGGATGAAACGTGTGTCAATGACGTTAACCAACATTGTGCTGGACACACAAGCGGCTGCCTTTTCTGGTTTCTTTTTAAGCTCTTCTGCACTTTTCACACTATGTGCACCTGCAGTTTGTGCTTGTTGTTGTTGTTGCTGTTGTTGTTGAGAAACAAGCAAAGCATAAACGCCATTTTATGCCCAAAACAAAGCAACAACAGAAAGAGCAAAACATTTTTGTTAAGCCAAACAAAATGGCGGACGGCGGCGCACTTGAACTCAAACTCAACGTTTATTTTACGCTTGCGAGTGTGTGTGTGTGTGTGTCACTTCCTGTTTGGCTGCCTAACATGCCAAAGCATTAAGAGTAACACCCACACACACTCAAACGCTCACACACATGCTGATGCACAAACTTAAAATTTAACTCGCTTGTGCTTACTTTTTATTCGCTTTGCAGTGTATGCGCGAGTGTGTTAACTGTTGCAATAATATTTCACTTCCACTCATCCCACTCTATTGTTTTGTGGCCCCAATCCACCGTCTTCCTAAAAAAAACAATAAGGCTCTGGTGTACAAATGTTTTCCTTTCTTTACCTACTACGTCGGTTTTTTATATTTTTTATTATGTATGCGAATATTCTCTAGTGTGCAAAAGTCGTTTAAACAATTAGTTTGTTTGGTACATTGTTTTTCTGTCTATTTATCATGGACAAACTTTCTAAATTCCATATAATAAAATAACTTGTTTGTTTCCTATTTTCTTTGTTTCTCAACTAATAGTAAAATAATAAAATTTTATAATCCATACCAAATGCGCCAGGGTATTTTGGTTTCGACAAAGTAAAACGGTTCCTTCGGCCTGTGTTTGTTTTGTATTGTTTTTTTGGGCTCCAATTTATGCATGCGCGTAAAATAATAATAATAACAAACGCGAGCGTAATAATATAACTGAGTTTTGTATTTTGCATTCGCATTTCGTTCCTTTTTTATACACTGTTTTTAATTCGTTAGTCGTAAAGTGGCGGGCACTTTACAGTTGCATTTGCAAAGCGACGTCTGAAATGGAATTGGAGTGTGAAGTGTGGAAAATGGGGAATGGAATTGAGACTTGCAGATGGTATGAAGGAAAAGGCAAATACGAAACGGAACACGGTTAATGAAAGGTGGGTACTCAATTTGTTACACGCGATGTGAGATTTTTTTTTTTTTGCATATGTAAGTGAGTGTATGTGTGCGGTCTAATTAGAGCATAAACGTAGAGTGCTTAAAGCGTTGGCTGTAGAGGGAAAACATTTGTAGATAAGGCACAAACAGATTGCATCATTAAGCAGTGGCAGCTGGTGTGGTTACATTTCATCGCATTACAGGAATGCAATTAATTCTTAGCAATTTGTAGAGAATGTGCTTATGAAATATCTTTATAGAAACATATATTTCCATTCTTTCAAAACCTCACTTGACACAATTTCACTGAGAGTTACTGAAGCGAGCGCGTTTTTGACTGATTTCGTTGCCTACTTTTGGGCATTCACTGCTCAGAGGCCAAGTCACGCCTGTCGTCGTTGCTGAAAGTGTTGCATATTGCATTAAAGTAATTTAGTTAGCAAGTGTTGCTGAGAAAATCTGATTTGGCAACATCGCCAGCATCGCGTTGCCAACTGCATTACGGAAATGGGAGAAATAGGGAAATGCTAATGCGGCCAACAAGCGTTTAATGTCTTGGCACTGCAGTCATTAAACAAAAAAGTTTAAAAGCTTTTTGGCCCGAAAAGAATGAACTGGAGTTGAAGTGGCTGCAGTGCAATATCAAAGTGGCAAATAGCAAGTGGCAAGAAGAAAAGTGGCAAAGTGGTAACTAACTGTTGTTGGCTAACCATAAATTATGCGGTTGTGGGATTTCGTACTCTACTTATGACTCTGTTTAAAATTGGCAACGCGTGTGAAAGTGTGGAATGTTTGCCTTTGTCTCGTTTTGGGTCGATGAATTCATTGCACGTGTAAGGCAAAAAACCCGGCAACACTTTTGCTAGTTGCTTCAGAATAAATGCAATAAGGACAGCTCTTTTGATATGCAATTAAGTGCGACTGCACTCGCTGAGCCTCTCGAAACTCAATTAGTAAAGTTGCTGTAACCTAAGGGACACGTACAGGATGCTCTCCCAGTGTGAACAGCTTGGAGGCGTGTCTGAGCCCGCGGTACTGGCCACAATACCAAATTGGTCCACGTTGGCTTAATAATTTCATTATGACTGCACCGCGTGAAGCAAAAATTACGAGACAACGCGCAGCGAGTTCTCCGAGTCCGTTGTCTGGTGTCCGGTGTTAAGTGCTGCCTCACGAAGTTGAGGGCGTGGTCCGGCTACCGACCATAGCTTCGTCCGTTTAGACTAATTAGCAGACTGCTAATTGCACTTGAATGGAGGAGTAAAAGTAACTGGTAGAAACTGGCAGTCGGACACTGGGACTTCCAAGTGCTTTTGGGAATACTTTTCTTTTTGTGTGTCTGCGAAGTTTTTGCACGCAAGTCGCGCACGGAAGTTTTGAATAATTATCTGACGTGCTGTGTGTGTGTGTGCGTGTCTGTGTGTGGCTTGTGGCCTCATGAAAGGGACAGAAGCTTGTAGTTTATGATGTGGTAAAATACGTGGCTACAAAATTTGGGGCGGAATTAACGAGCTAGAGACTGTGGATGCAATGTGGATTGCAAATTTAAGTTTGCATTATGTTGTTAACATTAAGAAATGTATATCATTTATATGCTAGATATATTTCAAGTGATCAGAGTAAGACAATCTGTCAAAAGTGAAAGCAAAGTGAGGTTTTCGAACAGATTTGTTAAGTCGTTTGGCAGCCACAAACTTCAGCAATACAATCGAAAATCAAGCGCTTTTATATCGTGTTCAATCATTGAATGTACGTGCAACGTATTGAGCCATAAAAATACTCCTTTTTACTATTCCTTTTCTAAATGCTAAGCATTGAGCGAAGTGCAATTTAAGTGCACAAGGTGTCTGCACCTGATTCCCGATCTCCAATGCCTGCCAATCATCTGCCTACCTGACTACCACCTGTCGTCCAATTGACCAACTGTCCAATGGCCCACCAATCCCATTTGGCAATGAAATGAAGCCCCTCACGCTTTTAAATCGTAAATCGAATTCAAATTGGTAATTGGAATAAAGCGCAACAACGAATCTCACACCAACTCCCATACAGCTGGCAATATTCCTATAGATTCACATATCCAGACCAAAATAAAACACGTTGTAACATTCTCTGCATACATATGTATGCATGTGTGTGCTACGAGTGGCAATGCACGTGTTGCCCATCAAGTAAAAAAAAATGCGAAAATGAACCGCCATTCGCAATCCGTTTTTGAACACCATTTATAGCTGAAGCCGGCAGACAGCTGTCAGCTCGGATCCATGACGAGTTTTCCCAGACTCCAAAGCGATGCGAGGTTTGCTGTCAAAAATGTGTTGCTGGCGATGGTGGATGAGGGGCAAAGAAGTGTGTGTTGGGCGGGGAATAGCGACAGTTGTGGGCGACAATTTCAACTGCTTGGCATGACCAAACAACGTTCCCAGATCGAAACAAAACACGCAAACATGCATTTGCATTGCATCTGACTCGCTTGCACCAGCAACAGCTCTCTCTTTCTCTCTCTTCCCATCCCTCTTACTGTCGCTCTGACTCGGTTGTTGTTTTGAAAATTTATGCCTGGAACGTGACCAACACGCGCGACACTTACAAATTGCATTAAAAGTGACCGCGATGAATTAAAAACTCGCGCCATGAATTCGCTTTAGGGGGAGTTGAGTAGCATTTAGCTCTCTGAATATTGTATTATTTTTTGTTTGTTTTGTTTTTGTTGCTCTCTTGGTTTGCCCGGCAATGTTTTCGCTTGCATATTCTCAGGCGGCCGTACCCTGGGGAAAGAGCTTCTAAATGAAATTGAAAATCCAAAAACTTTTGTAAGGCTCGTAGACTGCGCAAAACCTCCAATAAAGTTGAATAAAAACTATTTGGATTGAAATTGGCTGCAAGCTTTCATATATATATAAAGATGTTCAAAGTAAATTGAAGAGGAGATTTGCCGAGTTTCTGCCCTAATTATTCTAATTACTTCAGAATTTTGCTCAAGCAATTTATAACATTTTTATTGATTCTGATTGAAATTATCTTTGCAAGTAGAAGTATTTTAACATGCAAATTCTATATTTATAATGTCTCCGTCTGTGTCTAAGTCAATAAGAGCAATATTGATTATTTCGCATTTCATTGGCCGTTACTTTGAATTGTTGTTGCTGTGGGCGAAAAACACTTTAAAATGAATTTCCCATTGAGCTCCAATTCAAATTGCAACACTTTCAATAAAACAGCACAAACCCTGTCTAACTTGTAAACCTTTTATCGGCTCTCTAACAGCTTCACATCTGTTGTGGCTTCTAATGGAAACTTTGTACTCTTTTCATTCTTTTATTTTTTCATTTCCTTTTTGCCTAAAAATCCACTAGGAATGTATAAACAGTTTTGGCGTTTTTTTCCCTATATTCTTTGTTTCTTTTTGCTGCGTTACGATGGGGTCGGCACTCAAATACAATATTTTCGATTTCATCGTTGACAGGAAATGGGTTTTTGTGTTTCGGCTGCCCAACCTTGGGCGGCAATTTGCCCGCTATAAAAACTCTGAATGAATGAATTTTTAATAAATGCCAGTACGAAAAAAGCGTGTAAGAGAGTCAGGCAAAGGAACTTTTACATGGGGATCTAAGTTTTTTTTTCTCTTTATATTCACTTGGCATATTTTGAATTTGAAATTTTGTGCAGTAGCTCGAGTTTCACTTCTAGCTACTGAGTTTGCTTTTTAGCTCGCTGCTGATAAAACGAAAAGTAAAAAAAATATGAAAAGTACAAAACTCGCCGCTTGTTTGAGAAATGTAAAACTGCCAAATGCTTTTTATGCTGGTGCTTTCGGCTTTTGACTCTCAGCTGTTTGTTTCCAATTAGAGAGTCTACCACGGGGCGTATGATAATTGGATAGCCATGTATGCCCCGTCTATGTCCCCGTCTTCTACCCCGGTGCAGTCAGAGTAGCCCATCCAAGGTTCTTTTGACTGTTTACTGTACGCCTTTTCTCCTTGTCCAACAGATAAATGGACAGCACCCGTGAGGCCGGCAATGGTGAATCCGCTGTAGAGGCAGTGGAAAGTCAACAACAACGACAAGAAAGCATAACTATAAGTAGAGCAAGAAGTGCAGGCAGAGGCTACAAAGGCGCGTCCACAGTTGACAAGTGGCTCCACGAAGGAAGCGAGTGAAAATGAAGGATGGAAACATCAAAATACCTTGTAAAATATAAAATATTGATCTATTTAAAAGTAAACAAGTTTTAAGTCTTACATCTCAAGATTTTATTGAAATTTTCAGCATAGTACTTAGATCAATACAAAACTAGAAATTGATGAATGAAATGACAGTTTTAATATTCCCGTTAGACTTTATCTTCTTTAGGGTATCTCGAAGCTAAAGCATACCTTTGAGCACCACTGCAATAAGATAGCAAAGTGTGGGAGAGTGAGGGTGAGCTATAAATAGTAGCAGACGCCTTGGGAACGTCGTCGTCTGACAGTTGCTAAAACTATGCCAACGGCACTTAAAGGTTAAAGCAGAGCATCGGGTGGGTCAATGGGGGCCAAACGAGGGGGCAGAGGACACAGCTATATGCTAGACAGGGGAAATTTACTGGGGGTCAGTGTGGCAGTCGGTTAGTCAATGGTCGGCGCAACAGTTGATTGCCCACTTGTTTTGGTTTTTGGGTCCAACGTGGAGAAACAGAATGACAACCGCGACGACACGCCAACTGCACACGAACAAAAAGGCCAACGCTCTTTTGTTTTATTGTTGCTGATATTGTAGCTGCACAAATGTTTTTAGTTGCTAGCACAATTGTTGCGCCTTTTATTAGTGCGTGTCTGTTGCACGTTGCGTATACGTAATGGGAAAAATTGTTGATGCTTCAGGAATTGGTTGATTTAGTGCAGTTTCAATTTCCATTTTTTGTATTAAATAAAGAAACTGTCTAATTAATATTTTCATAGAATTTACAAATCAAAATACATAAATGTACTTAAATTAGTCAAAGAAATGCATAAGTCGGAATACTACAAATATTTCTGTGCCGCAGCATAAACAATTTCGCCATTGTCGCGCTCTTTAAGCACGCCATCCGGCGGAATTATTAATATTTAACCCTCTTAACAATGCTGACAAATTCTTACAATTAGAGCAGGCGCCACTTTTAACAGTTGCCACTGCCTCGTGCCACACTTTGCAAATATTTGGCGCAATTTTTCATATTAAATGACAGGCAACGGCATTTCAGGGCAAACGGACAACAGAAGGTCGTCCGGAAGTGGCACAAATAAAAATTGCAGTCGAGGCTGTAAAAACGGCGCTCAACTTGCGCCAACTGTGATCAATCTTCATTGTTGGGCTAGTCGCCAGCGGGAAGGATGGTGGGTAGGTGGGTACATGGAAAGGGGCAAGGAGATGAGGGGATATGCAGATGTAAAGTCAGTTGCAGCATATTTTCGACACTGCAGGCAGCGGAGCTCAAGCATGACTCGCCCTCAGGCGCTCGCATGTCCTTGTCAGAGGAAGCAAACAAGCAACAAGGAACCATTTTGCTCTCCCTTCATTCCATATAACCAACATCCAGTCTAAAGCGAAGGCAAATGCAAGAAGAACAAGAAGAAGAGTACAAAGGAAAAGAGAAATGGCAATCAAGCGAAAATAGGAAAATTGCAAAATATTTGCAATTGTCGCCATAGTCGAAATACACACATCCAAAGGAAAAAAAACAAGAGAGAATTGTCCCTACCAATTGCATATGGATACCCTGTACACATTTGAACGAAGAGGTTTCAGGAGGAAGAGTATTACCATTGAGAGTATATAAAATTATTATTTAAAAAAAAAAAACATAAAGCCTATCACCTGTTACAGAAAAGGACTTATCTGTATTAAGCCCTTGCTATCCATTATCATAACTACAGGGTAAAGAAATAAAAAAGGCAATTGGCGAAATGAATGAAGATGAAGTGGCAGCCGGCATAACGACGTAGACATCAATATGGACATGGACGTGGACATGGTTAAGCTCAGGCTGTTGGATTACTTTGCCAGTTTGCCAGTTAGGATGTTTGCCAGGACTGGTCGCAGGATTAATTGGCCACCGAAGGCGCTATCTAAAACTAGTTGTTTGTCAAAAAACTGGAAACGGCTATAGGCTACAGGGCATCTACCCTTACGACCAGAGATAATGGAGGTCACATCCAAATAATAATTACTTTACTGCAGTTGCATCTTGTAACTTTGAACTCTATGCAGATTCGAAGATTAGTTTTGAAGTTTCTGCTTTTCTCTTTGTATCTCCTCCTGCCGCTAACTTATTTCGTTTACCTTTGGGGGTAATGCCATAAACGCCTGTTCGTTGTATGCCACTTCTTTGTCGTCTCTCGTTGCTTTACACTCTTTACACGCCATCTCGTTACTGGTTACTCGTTGCGCTCCCCAAATGACTTTGGAAAATCTTTTTCATTTCTTTATGGGCTTTGTGCACTCATTTTTTTGTTTTGCAGCTTGCCGTTTGCTTCGAGTATTTGCAGTCATTTGTATTACTTTTGTTCGTTTTGTTGTTGTTTTTGTCATTATTCTATGAGTTGGCATTGCATTTGTGCATTGGATTTCCAGCGGGCGGAGTAGAAGAATTCCTCGTCGAGGTCTCTCATTGTAAATTGCTTTTGTTTCACAAGTGTTGGGGCTTGAAAAAGTGTGAAGGTTTCGGAGGGCAGGGGAAGGGATAGAGGTGTTAATGCAGGTGAGTGAGCAACGAATAGTTTCTTCATCTTCTATTTTTTTGTCATTTACCAACATCAATATTGCGGCAAAAATGAAAAATTCTCTTGGTCTGTGGCTGAGGTGGAACTTGCCATTTTGTTGAAAAGTTCTGCACTTAAGCTAATGAGACTTCCCAGTGGAAAGTTTAGTTTTGTCAGCTTAGGTAATGGCAAAGTTTTTAATTGATTTCTGATAAGATAATATTCATTTCATTCAGCTCAATCCGCTCAAAGCCGTCTATCTATGTATCTGTCTATCTATCATTATTCTAAGCCCCTTTGGGACTGTTCCATTCTATTTAACAAAGAACTTCAACTTTAAAGCTGTAGAACAAAAGCTCTCAATCGAAATCGAGATAGAAAGGGGAAACAAAAAGGAAGACAGATTAACATTAAGTTTACTGTTATTTGAATGCACTGGCAACTCAGCAAGCTCATTGGCAACTGCTTGTTGGACTTTAAATACTCTTGCCAGCAACTAACTAACTGTTATGTTGAAAGTCTTCGAGCAATGCCAACGGAAAGGGAAACCAATTCTGAGAAATCCATAAAAACTAACATTAATGCCTTAATTTTGAGCTTAGCAGCGAAAGTTGTAAGCGTAAAATGGCAAATATAAGACGGATATAAAGAAAGAGAGATAGTGAGAAAGAGAGGGGTGGCCATCAGGCAACTCTTGAGAAAAGAAAAGAGAAAAAATATATAAAATCTTGCACAGAAAGTTTTCGCACGATTTTAACGCATTGCAAAGCGATGCTTAAGCCATAAAAGTGCTTTCTTGGGAAAGGGCAAAGGGAAACGAGGAGAGGGTACCTGAAAGGTCACAAGGGAACCAACGCCAACTGCAATTTGCCTAGAGGTGGGAGGGTTGAAGCTGAGGGACTGTAAGCAAAAAATTGGCAGTAGACCTGCGGAATGATAAAAATTTTTAGCGCGACAAGTTTGCTTTTTCAATTTGATGTAAAGCAGACTCGGGGGTTGGGAGGGCGGTCGAGAGGCATTAAGGGATGACAGTTAAGCGGGGACTAGTCGGGAGTTATGTGCAACTTGTGCCTTGAACGGGTAGCGCGGATGCAGCTACAACGAAAATTGAAAATTGCTTGAATTGCAGTGTTCGCTCAAGACGGCAACTGATGAAGGGTCGCAGAGGGGGCTTAAAGCGAAGTAGTCGTGCCGGGATGCATGGAGGGGTTTGATGACTGAATTCACAGAGGCACTTGGCGGACGACAGAAAGATAAACAGACAGACAAGCGGACAAACAGCTGCGGAGAATGCCTTGCCTTGCAGGCAGGCAACGCGGCGTATGAGCAACTTTCCACTCAAGTGCTACAACTTGCAATTTTATGTTTGTTATGACATATTCCCAACTTGCCATACTCCCTTCCCCCATACCACACTCCGTAATCCGCTTGCGCTCAGTTCAGTTCAGGCTGAATGTTTGCGTAATTAAATCATTGAGACTCTGACTTTGCTTTATTTGTGTGCAATGTGGGTGAAGGCTGAGCCTCAGAACTGAGGACAAACTGAAGATGCCTGTAAGCCAGATTGAAGTAATGAGCAGATTCCTTCACCAATCTCACAGTCAGCGAACACTTCGCGACCACAAAACGTAATTGGAATTGAGGATGTGGAAACCAAACAGTGCAACTGACTTTGAGCTGCAGTTTTCCATTTATTTTTTTTTTATTTTTCTGTATCTGTATCTGTTCTTTTCACTTCAGTTTGAATTTGTGCGGAATCGTAAGTGGTGCACGCCGTTGACATGATTGCGTAAATCCCAGGAGACTGGGTAATTGAGAATGAGCGTATTCAGAAGGAAATTGCCGCATTTATAGGCAATATATTAAATTAAATTCGAAACATACGTGTAAACTTTTTCATTTAACTCGTAAAACCAAAGAAATTGCTAGGATTTTAGAAGTAAGTGTGATTTTAAAAGGAAGTCTTTCTTAGCTTATAATAAGTATCAAATACCCCCGATGAATTCTTTCGTAAAACTAATATGTTTTCAAAGATATAAACATAATGTTTAACTCACCTTTAAAATACGAAATGACAGCTAAGTGCGTTGTATAGAATATATTCACTTGATAGTAACGGCTGTCGGGGCATGCGCATGAGAAAATAAATAAAAATTATATAAATTTACATACTTGTTTTTTTATTAATTATTATTAATATTATAATATTTAATTTTTATTATTATGATTTAATTATTAAGTTTGTCTGCACATTTATCATTTCTAATTTGATTTCTGTCCACAATCCATAAATTATTTAAAAGTTTGATACAATTACAGTCCTCAAGTTATTTGCATTTTTAATTTATTTTAAACATCTTTTGGTTTGACTTGTATATTTATCTCTTCAGCTGTCAACTGTCTAATCTCTAGGGGGCATCTCCCTGTCTAAAACCCGTCCTCTACACTAATCAAGGCAAATGAAACTTTTCCCATTTAATGCTTATAGTTATTGTTGCTGCTGTCACATAAAAAAGTTTTGTAAAAAAAAACTGTGATAAATATCCAAACTGACCTACGATCTAAAGGCCAGCAACATTTGTCCAGTTAAAGTTATCTTAGCTCGAGGGTTCTTTTAGGGCAAACAAATAATATGCTGCAGATGGAATCAACTTGGACTTATCTTGGCCAGACAACAATGTAAAGAAATTGCACACAGAAATAGAAATAAAAGAGAGGAAGACACTTGCAATTGATAAGCAGCTGAGGAGAAAGACGAAGAAGAAAGAAACGAAAGGATATAGTACATGTACAAGCTGTGGCAAGCATTAGATATGTGCAAAGTGAGCACTAACAGGAATAAAAGGAAAAATGCATCAATGCACTCGCAACTTGGTTAATATTACAGTAGTAATAGAAAAACTGTAAATGGTAATATATAAAGATAAATATTCATATGAACACGTGAACATTTTGAAAAAAAAAGGTTTGAAATTTTGTTTCGTTGTTGGCGAGCATCCTGCCCTACTTTTCATATTGTGCAAATATTTATGTAAACAAGCAAAATGCATTATGTGCCCAGTGCTGTCTTTATTATATTTCGGAAAGGCACACAACAAATGGCCAAAGTTGCACGAGGAGCTGGCAGCAGGCACCAGGCAGCTAACAGCAGGCACCAGGCAACTAGGAACAAGGATACAGGATACCGGAAACAGACAAGCAGGCAGCCTGAAGCAACAGCTCTCCAATTGAGAGTCAAAACAAACGAGCTGCAGTGCACAGAACTCCCCCAAACCTTCTGCTCCCATCCATTGTTCTTAGACATAAAGTTTCGGCTTTCGGCACGTTTGCCATTTTGCATATGCTTTCATATTCTCATATAGTCTGGGGCTTCTTAGCCTTTGACTTGCCAGCAGTTTGGCAGCATGTTTGCCATAGTCTCAGTGCATGTGTGTCTGTCTCTGTGTGTATGTGTGTGCAACCGGAAACGGAAATGAAGCACAAAAGTTTCATAGCATAAGCTGGCCTTGGTCATAGCCGTAATAGTTAACTACGCACACACAATGTTTCTGTGTGTAAGAGTTCTAGCTGCCGTTTTCTCCTTTTAGTTGTTGGAGTTTATTTTTTGTTTTCATTTCTTTTTCGTTCTCTCTCCTCTGCTGCTATTATTTTAAATTATTTTATGACCTGCACTGACCATGATTTACTTATGAAAGCCAAGTCATAATTCATGGTCGGAACTAATTGTCTGAAAATTTTTCGAAATGCTGCAGCTTAATTGAAATGCGAGCACAGCAACAGCAAGCAGCAGCTATTAGTCCTCCGCTCAACATGTTTGCTTCCTGTTTGCGAAGGCGTCTTTAAATTAAGTGCTTTGCCAAAGTGCTGCCACATTGCGCATACGTCACTTTGACTGGCAGCATACTTGTTGTTCCCTTGTTGTTGTGCTTTGACCATTTGACGTTCTAACTGGCCAACAGATTTATGAATGCACGAGCCAGCGAATAAGGGACAGAGTTGTGAATAAAGTTGCTCTCAACATTTCTGACAAAGATTTAGAGAGGTGCAGTCAAGTTCAAGTCGAGTTGTCTTGAGATACATCCGGTTTATTTGAGCAGTGCACAACTCACCGTGATTTCATTCTTGCACTCTATTGATTTTTTTATTTTAAGCGGTATAAGTTTCAAGTGTGACACATTGTTTATATGAGTAGCTATTCCACAAGAATAAAAACTTAACGATAATGTACCGTCAGATTTTCCCAAGATTTCCTCTTATGAAGTCTGTACATTAACTAGTTTGAGAACTATAGGTAGACATTAAGTTACAATGGCTTTTGTGCATTCGCTTGTGTGTGTGTTTCTTGTCTTTCTCTCCTAGTATCTAATCCAATTGCTCTACACTTTGCACATTTTATACTCTCATTTAATTTCTCTCTCTTTCTATCAGCTTACCAACACTTTGCTTTTCACTTTTTATCTTGTTGGTAAACGTTTTAAGGCAGTTATTCAATGACTTTAATCAGTTTCTGATTAGGTGCTAATGAATTAATCCTCTAGACGCCTAAGAGTATGCTACACTTTTTTTGTTACGTTCTCTTGTTTCTATTTGCTTCTGGTTTGATTTTTATCTTTTAATAGCAAAATATGCGAACAAAGTGATTTTCTTCACTTCGATATATTGTTGCTTCAGCCTGGCAACAATAAATCGTGCTCATCTTTAAGATGTTGCTGTTATTGTTGTTGTTGTTGTTGCTAGCCGGTCAGGTCCGTCTTTTGTTATAGTTTGCATGTGGCTTGTGGGTTGGCTATTTCTGAAATGCTGCCATTGCTGCGCATATGTCTTTTGCATTATCTATTGTTGTTCTCGCCAGCATTGTTACGTTCAGTTTTATGCTGGATTTAGGTCTGGTTTTGTCCCTTCCCTCCCTTTTGTCTGACATACTACATAGTCTACTCGTATACACGTTGTAGGTTTTAAATCATTTTCGTACCAATTTCATCAAGAGCTTTAGCTTTTTAATCAAACCATTGAAATATTGCAAGGCTTGTCCAAGCGAAGACAAGAAATTGAATTTTAGAGTACGTCTATGTCTATAGCAAAGACCAGTCTACTCACATCCCTTATTCATAGTTTATTAATTTAAATTGCTGGCTCAGTATTCACTTTCGATAGCCCGATAAAGTACAAAGAGTGTGGCTATCTTTCAATTAAGTCATTTTGTCCGGACAACGTCACAAAATTTAACACATGACTGAGTGACAAGAATTTGTCTGCAGTTCTTGCTTTTGTTGCTGCCGCTGCTGTTATAACATTCTGGCCATGCCCACTGCATGTTAAATTGTTAACAATAACAGCTGTCGAACATGATGAATTAGTGTGCCTGACAGTTAGTTAGCAGCTCTCCTCTCAAAAAGTCAACTATTCTTTTTGGCTTAGTTCAGTTGTATAACTTAATTTTCTACACAACCCACAAAACTCTGTGGAACTATACCCCTTCCCCTAACACTCTTTTACCACACCCTTTAGCCGTCAGAAGCTGATGTCGCGTTAATTTGCAGCCAGCTGCCAAATGTCAAAATGTCAAGTGAACAAAATTTCGCATCATGAGAAATGCATGTCAGGGCGTTGCCGCGAACCGATTTGTCTCTGTATCTGTGTGTATCTGTCTCTTTCTGATTGTGAGTGTGTGTGTGAGAGAGAGTGTAACCGAAACCCCAGCCAAGTGACTGGCATCCTCCCAGCACTTCTCTGCCACCGCCAAGTTGGTAGCCTGTCTGAAATAGTTATCGGGCTTTCCCCTCAACACTCACCATGCCCCATCAGCATAATGATAATACCCATTATTAGCAGTTGCAAGCATTTGAATTTGCATTTCCCTACCACACTGTGCTACAAGAGAAACAGTTATAGTAGTACTATCTGTAGAGGACAGTGACAAGCGATAAACACATCTTTAAAATTGGAAAAATAAGGAAAGTATAAATTTAAGTTTTAATTATTCTGAGGAGCAATTTTTCTTATAAAATCAGTGTGATACAAATTATAATTATTTGGAGACTTCTATATTCCAAACCTCAATCTGTTTATTCAGTTTGGTTTTCAAGCTCATAAAATAATTTCAATAATTAAATTTCAGCTTCTATAAAATCTTACAGAAGAAATGTTCGCCCTTGATTTGTCTTTATTGCAATGTGTCATTATTATTAAAAAGTAAATTACACAATAAAGGTTATATTTCTTTATTAAAATGTAAAAGCTCAATGACCCAATCAAATCTTAATTCACACAGATTTCTCCTTCATTTTCATTTGTTTACTTAAATTTGTTTGCTAGTGTTTGATTTGCCACCAGCATGCTCTGTATGAGGTTAACTACAGTAGCAGATTCTCAGTCCCCACGCCCTTGATTTATGCACGCATTATAACCAATTACATGAACCGTTGGTAGTGTTGGGTGGAAAGGGGGAAAGTGCCACAGGCAGTTACAACTTGGAGTCAAATACCGACTTCGTGTGTGGGATACATTTGGAGGCGCTAATTGAATCAGCGGCTGTTCAGTTTCTCTCTTGATCCCTTGGGGTTGCGGTCGTGATTTGATTATTAGATTTGCCCCGCAAAAGCTGTGGCTAAAGATTCTAACCTGAAGGTGCACAATCCCATTGCTTGTGCACAATTTCAATAGATCAATAAAGGTTGAGTGCAGGTTGTTCAGTTAGATGCAGTGAGGTCCGGCAAATTCAAATGCCGTTGGCCTGCACTTAATACTGAGCTACTTACTTTAGTTAAGCCTTGATTGTAATTAAATTTCAAGTGCCAGCAGCAGGATTACCTGATGAAGGGCCTGGTTGGGCGGCGGGCCGGAAGCTGACAAAGTGGTAACCCTCTGAGTTAGTTAATAGAACCAAAGCTCCATGAAATTGTTCATCATAAGATTTGATGCCTGCTGCCGATGAAAGCCTAAGCCAAAGTCACAAATTAGCTGTGGCATAAGCTGTCGCAACCTGACCTGGCTCCCCCAGGTAATTGCCTTGGTTTGCATTGCCAATAAACCACATTATGGATTGTAATGGGAAATGTAATGTTCGCCTTAAGCACTAGTAAATGCCAAGAGCTGCAGTTGATGTAAATTTACTTTCCAATGGCTTCTTACAATCACATCAATCAATGTCAAGAAAATTGAAAATATCTCGAACAACACATACGATATTGAATGGAATAAATGCAAGATTTATTTACTCACAGCTCGTAAATGAGAATGAAGCAAAATAAACGTAAGAATTGAGTCAAGCTTAAGTTGAGAGAAATGACTGAGAGCTCTTATATTGAAGTTGAATTCTCAATGATTTTAAGTTAAAGGAAAACAAGAAGAACAGCCAGGTGAAGTTAATCAGTCCTTGAAGAAATGTAATTTCATATTACCTACTAAGTGTCGTCGACGAATAAAAATGTATATGAAATTTATGAGACTTAGCTGTTCTATTTGAAGAAATGAAAAAAACTAGGATACAGAGTCGCCTAGAAAATGTATTGAATTCTATTCCCTAGATGATTCTCAAAATGTCAAAGCTTCCCTTCAAATCCTTACACGCAATCGTACAACCCCAAGAGATTGAGAACTTCTGTTGGCAGCTTAATTAATTTCTTATGCTTTGTAACAGCGATTTTAACTTTTTCTTGACTTGGCAATGACGGTGACTGAATTCCTTAATGACTGCCAGGGGAGGCTGAGCGGAGGGTTAAAGGTTGGTGGAATAATCAACGCATTCATTGAAAAATGCATTTATTGCAACGCGACATTTCCGTCATGACGGTGACTGCGACTGCGACTGTTGCCCTGAAATGAAAATGGGAACGAGATACGTGGGCGTCCCTCCGTTTGCTGCTGTTCACTCCCACTCTCCTTCTGTTATTCTGTCCCTCTCTGTTACTCTTTACTCTTCCCTCGTTGTGGTTCGGCATTTCTCTTTAGCGCCTTGGGCCTTCTCGCGATGCGTCGTGCTGTGTTCTGTTCACTTGTTTCGTATGCGTGATTTATGTCACATGGAATGCAAATACATGGGTAAACATGCAAAACATTTCACAGACCATGATATGTACATATGTATGCCCACACACATTTTAAGATACATACATACATATGTATATATAGACATACTTACGTACATATGTACCTATGCGGAGTTTAGCGATTGTCTGCCTTCTTCTCCTGCCATATGCTAAGCTGTTCTAATACAAAGACCAAGGCAGAAACGTTCTTTAAATAATCCACAGGCGGATGGAGACCGGGCTATGGTTGACGGTCTGCAAAATGTCGGCGATTGGGAGAAAATAGTTTCTTAACTGTTACATGAAAGTACGACATTTGAATGTATTATATTTATAATAAGAAACGATTTGTATTTTGCTTTCATAATTTTTTATAAAGTGTTACGTATACTCTGTTATACCATAAATTATACTACGGTTGGAGTAGAGTAGACACAAAATTCGATTAGGAATTTGGTTATATTTAGGGCCATGCAGGTTTCTTAAAAAGTAGCATTGACTGTCAATTAATTTGACAGGACTCGTTAACGAATTTAATCGATTGCCCATGTCACATGTTCAACGCTCAGTATTTTAAATAGCTTTAATCTAGTGATCAAGAATCCTTGACTACGAGATACTCCGTATTTAGCTCTGAGATACAATGGCCTGAACTCGCGCTGTAAAAGGTTTCACAACGTTTAAAAAACTTTCACCCAGAAAAAGTCACGTCAACTATAGCCTGCTCCTTTTCTTTAATAAATTAATATTCAATTAGGTAAATCATATTTATTCGAAATAATTAGTTAAATTTAATACATTAATAAAGTATATGCGATAAGTTATGTGATAGTCATGAAAACAATTACCAGGTTAAAGATACATGCAAATACATATATGTACATATATTTGTTATTTTCATTAACTAAGTGAAAGCTTTTGCAATTTATAGTAAATCATTTTAATAACAAAATAGATCATGATAGCAACATTTACTCCTATTTACAAATTTAACTAATTGCTGTAAACTGTAGTCATAAATCACATCTTAGGAACAAATTACTTGTATGAATAATATCGTAATTGCTTTCAAATAGAATATATTCTGTGGTAATTTCGCTTTGAAACACTACCCACAAATTGACAACTCAAACTTGAGAATATTGAATGGATGTGGTAACATTTGTTTGCGTCCTTTGAGGATTCGTGACATACATAGTTCATACTTGAAGAGACTAAAGCATGGAATTCCTTATTTAAATATGCCTATAGGCAAGTGAGAATATCAATGATTAATAGTAAAATACATTTATTGTCCATTTTGGCAGTTGTCAAACAGCTCTGAGGCAGCGTGAACAGATTGTGAATGCAATTCAAATATTTACCTTTAATTTACTTATAGAGTGACCAAATGACCCAATGCCTGACTGAATCTGACTAACTGAGTGACTGACTGACCTGACTGATTGATTAATTGATTGCATGTTTTATTTGCATTTCACCTATGGCACATTTGTCGCTATTTGTTGCTAATTATCCAATGCACCTCTGCATTTTCTCGGATGGAAAATGCGATTTCAATAATTTTCCGAAACTTGCAGAAAATGTTAGTTTAATCTTCATTTTATCATTTGTTGGTCATTAGTGCGAATGGGTGTGTGAGGGTCTGCGTGTTTGTGTGTGTGTGTGTCTGTGTGTGTGTGTGTCGGCATTTTCCACAGCACTGATAACAATCTACTTGCATGTAGCTTTCCACTTCACCCCCCGCTGCTCTACTTGCGCTTCACTCGCTGCTATCTTTGAATGGGGAAAAATACACGAAAGTCAAACACTTCGAAATAAAAACGCTGAGGTGGCCCAGCACAAAGTAAACGGCGTGTAAAACGCCGGCACAGATATAGCCAGATATATAATGCTCACACACGTTGCTGTTGTACTTGTTGCTGTTGCAGTTGTTGCTGTTGTAGTTGTTGGTGTTGTTGTGGCTGCCCCATTGCTTTGTGGTGATGGTAGAAGAAATGCAGCATAAAGCAAATCGTGTCAATGACATTTGGTGACATACGCCGCTAAAGAAACATACAAAACATTCACTAACACACACTCATTCACACACATACTCACACACGCAATTACAGAGCACAAGATGTGGTTAAAGAAGGGGTGGGGAGGGGAAGTGGGGACTTGTCTTGTCTAGAGCCAGCCAAGAAAGATGCTCGACTACTTGGGCTAGAAAAAATCCAATACAGATAGCAGAAAATTGCTGTGAAACAAGCTGCACAACAAAAGCAACAACAACGGGTTTTCCTTTGTCTGTACACCAAAGTGGGCGTAGACTGGCAGGGGAGGGGTGAAGGTAGTGTCACACCGACAATTTACCGCTATACTTTGTAGGCGCCTATTATTAGAAACGATTTTTTTTCTTTTTTTTTTGGGTCATTATGTTGATGCTGATGGTAACTGCGAGGGGGCATCGATTCCAAGTTTGATTGAGGTGAGTTAAGTAGCTGAGATGTGGATACAAATTCGTGGCATCGAAAGTTTTTCATCTGCTTTCTTGTTATTCCTTTGGCTTGTAATTTGATTGGGGATAATCTTAAAAGATTCTTTTTGTCAATTGGTGAGTCAAATTGTTTTCTTTTTGTTTCTTTTTGTGGCAGTGGAAGATTGTAAATATCCAAAATCGGTGATTGAAAGTGGTGACCGGTGTACAACAGTTTGTTATACATAACTGCTATTTAAGCGATTTAAGACTATATATTCAGAGCTGATATAAATGTTGCATGTTATACACAATGTTTTAATTTTTAGTACAAATACTTGAACATTATATATTCCCACAAAGCTAATTAGTAGTTACTCCTCGACTTCATTCCACATATTCAATCCAGAATAATTAGCTCTAGTGCCAACTAACTGTTGTTTAAATTATTTTGCGCTACTAATTTTAGTTCATTTTATTTGCAATTTGTTGATTTTAGTTCGATTTATTTGCTAGTTCAATTATCTGCCCAACATATTATTTGTTTGCTTTTAAATTCACATATCAATTTCAATTCTTTTTTTCCCTGCGTTTTGTTCAGTTCGTCCCTGTTTGTTTTTTTTTTAACGCCGATTTATTTCATGGTAGTTTTTGGTGGCCATTTAGCTGACCGCAGCGGGTTTTTTGCACCTCCCAAAAATTCGTAAATTTAAAGTTAAAAATCCATGAAAATCATCACAAAAATAAACGAAAAATTTAAATGATCAAAGAAATTACAATGTAAAATGTTTTTGCAGTTTGTGTGGCTTTTTGTCAGCCAGCGGAAATTGTAATTTAAAACTTTTCGACACCGACATGGAATTCATATATGCTTTTGTTCCTATTGTTCTGTTGGGCTGACATATAAATGTATTTAATTTCATTAATAAAAATGGCTTTCACATTTTCAACTCTATTTAAATGAAATGCTAACTGTCATCAAATAAATGTAAAGTTATCGTTAATCAACATTTGATTATATTGGATTCAAAACATTGTGAAATATACTCTAGGAAACTATTCAAAGGGTATCATATTACTGATGAACGAAAAAAGCAAATCAAATCAATATACCCAATGTGATTTCATACGGGGTATCATAATATGAGAGCTTGATGACAGCTTATGGCTTATTTAAGAGCTATTTAATATATATATGCATGCAATGGTCATATGAAGTATACGCAACGTGGACAACCAAAGCTGAGTGCTTTAATGGTGTGACTTTGATATGAGACCTACATACTATTTGACAATTGTTCACACAATTACCAATATCATTTGTCACACATGTCCAAGAAGAAAACCTATGAATCCAGAGGCTGTAAATGGAGTGGAGTTTTTCCGAATGTCTTCTGGAAAACTTACAAGAAACAGCCGCGCTTAGGAGACGTGACAGTTGACAAAGTCTAAATGAATATTTAAAGGGAAACATAAAACAGCGAAAAACTTATCCTTTTAGTCTTTTACTTTAACAAACCTTAAGTTAGTAAAAGTTGCAAACTAATTTTTACTTAGCACTGTCTTCGGAAATTTGTTGAGTGCAATAAAAAATAAACAAAGAATATTGTTGAAGTATGCAAAGTTTTAAATGTATACTACTTCAATTTTATAGCAGCTGGAACAGCTAACCACTTTATGGGTTGAAAGAGAGTGATAAACTTGGTTGGCAACAAACTGAAGTAAATATTAACAAAGTCACTTAAATTTTGTTTGCGGCTGACTCACGGTGCGTATACGTTATACTCATCGTATCTGGCATTTTGCATCTTTTTATGGCACATATTATTTATTTGCATATTGCCCCTTGCAGTTTATCTCTTTATTACAACAGAAATGCAGTCTGTTTTCTCATATTATTTGCAATAATTTACATTTGCATATTCCAACTGCAATGCTGCTCCACGCAAACCAAGAAGAAAGTGAAGGGAAAGCAGTACATTTAAAGGAAAAAATTTAAGCTACCATTACAGTGTACTGTTGGAATACCGGAGTTAAATAATACGTTGGCTGCAAAATGGAAGGATGCAAGGGTGCTAAAATTACGATTCATAAATTACTGCGTTCTTGCGTTTACCTCATGAACAAATCGTATTTAAGTAGGTATGCATAAGTAAGAAGAGCGAAGCATAGTTATATAAACAGTGCTTAAATGGGCAGAAGATTGAGTTTTGCATAATAATTGGTTGTTGCGAGTCGAGGGAAAATAATAATGTCTTGATAAAAAAACCCTAGCTCCCACTAAACAATTCATGCAATTTAATGTTCGCCCATTTGTAAAGCTTACTTTAAACTTGAAAAGTTTTGACGCAGTTTAGAATTATTCGTAATTATATGTTCCCGATTATATGTGTTTTTTGTATTGTATTTCTTCGGTAATTATCTAATTTAAGCAATAAAGGTAGGAGGTAAGGTGTGAATTAGTTTAATAAAATTAATTATATTCATTTCAATCATAGAAGTCATACATATTTTATATGAAAAGTAAAATCAGATCTGCATGCCTTTTCCATCCCGATTGTACAGATACTCATTTAAAATTACCCATGCACACCTAGTGTTTATCTCATTAGTTTGAATAATATTCACATCTATTGATTTGAGCTCAATTATTTGATATACAAAAGCGTAATTAGAGTTCTAATCAGATTGCAGAGAGTCTTTTGCCTCGGTGCCCAATAGACTGTGGTTATTCTCATACATCATCCAACTATGTGACTCAACCGTGACCTCTATGGCATATAGACAGCGCTTTTACCCTAAACCGTCTGCAATAACATTCACTACCCTTTAGCCAAATGTATACACGAACAGTTGCTGGTAGCAAAATGGGCTCGAACTCCGCATGGTGCATGCATAATTAATTAGTGTACAAATGCATGATTATAATTACGAGCAGCAACTAACGGCTGTTCGGTTGCCCCTAAACCAAAGTCAAACCAAAAACGGGCAACAACAGCGATAATAATAACAACAGCAACAACAATGTCATCAAAATTCAAAAGAATTGGCAATTTGTGCGTGATGTGACATTCGCGTTGCCAACCAATGCGGCAATTTGTGTTTTCTACGTGCGTGTTATATAAACTCAACCACAACAACAACAAAAGCAAAATTAGTCACAACAACAAGGAATGAGTAATGTTAATTAGCTGCATGGAGCAGAAACTGCAACATTTTGTTAACATTTGAAAATGCGAACAACAGCAAAACGGTTGTTGGGGGAGTTCACGGAACAATCGACATTGATGGGAGCTCCAGAGCACTTCTCCTCTCTTCCGCTTCGTATAAATCCTACCCCCTTAGCTAGGTCCTGCAGTGTCGCAACTAGATTACTGAATAATTGAGTGCTGCGTATAATGAAATTCGTATTCAAAATTCGTCGTCAGTCAACGTCATCGCCGGTTCATTCTGAGCTAACCTCCCCCCCTCTCTACCCCTCTACCCCTTGTGCGCCACCAAATGGGGGCAGGGTAGGGCATTGAATGACTAAATGTTTGCGCCTCGTGATTCGAGTGGAGGCCCCAAAAACGGAAACGGGGAATGTTGGATACTGGGCCCAGTTAAGCCCTCTATAAGTACGTGTATAGCACGCTCTATGTGTGCGTGTGTGCTTGTGTCTGTATTTGTTTTTGTGTAGCCGACTTGCATACATAATACGCAGAGTGCCAAGCCTCGAGCCCAACCTCATACTCCTCTCACCCCTCATGCCACCTGTGCGGCCATCGCTTGACTGCCGTCGGGTCACAACATCATTCAACGCTTTTATAGCCATTCAACTTGACGCATCCGTTTTAGCCAACTTTTTTGGCATTCGCTTGTCCATAGACGAGAGTTGTTGTAGACGTTTTTGGGCGGAACTTGAAAACTTCTAAACACAATTTTAATAACATTGCTTACGATAGTCGAGATTATGTTTTTCATTTAATCATATTTTCGAGTAAATTGTATTTTTAAGTATAGATATAGATAGGAAACGAAAAATATGTTAACGATCATTTAAACTTCTTACAACTTTGCTCATAAATTCCAATTGGTTTTATTTATTTAAAGTCAATTAAAATAAAAATTCTTCCGCTTTATTTCATTGAGCAACCCTCGCAAAGGGTTTGCGTGGCGGCATAACCTATTTTGCAACAACTTCATTTCACTAGCTGGCTTCATTATACGAACATGGCCTCTCCGTATTACCAAGTTTATGTCACTTTTCTCTGCTCAGAGTTTGTTTGGCTTGCTCCAGTTGTTGTTGTTGTTAATTCTCTTATTATTATTATTGCTGTTGTTGTTCTTGTTGTTTTAGCTGGCGTGTCGTTTCGCTTGGTTCATATAAATTGTTTTGGGATTTTGTCGCACAATTTTGGTGCTACCTCCAGTTGCCGCCCATCCTGGATGCACCCCTCTCTTCTCTCTTCAGCCATTTGGTCGTCCTGCACCGATGCGTCGGTTTCCGGCAACTCGGGCTGGCTCATTATTGTCGACAGTTCGTTACAGTTCTTTGTTTAATGACATCATTTCGTATGAAAAATCGTAGCTGCATATAACATGCGGGACGGTGTGGGACATTGTGGATGGAGTGGGGATTTCGGGGAGTTACGGGTGTTTTACAAAGCCTTGCCGAAATTATAAAGCTGAGAGTCAGGCTAAAAAAATGATTAATGTCAGTACGAAGTATTATCATCATGCACGTATTATAACGCATACCGTATCCATGTAGCCCCCTATAGACGCAATCTTTCTTATGAAATTTGACATAATGAGAACGGAAACACGAAAAAGAATAAAGTAATATTACTCGTTCTGTTGCCAAGCTCATAAAGTTCGTAATTTACTTTTGCACTATAAATGGGCGCTTAGGTCACGCTCACGCTGAAGAGAAAGTGAGTGAGATGACAAAGAGATGACAGGAAATGAGGTTGAAAAAAAGCCTTTCATTTAAAAAAGTTGAACAAAGATACAGATAAAAGAGAAAGAGGACAGAGAATAAGTCAAACTTATCAGGAATAAAAATTAAATGAGAGGAAGGTATGAAAAGTGACTTTAGAAGATAGTCTAGAACTTAAGAAGCTGAACTACAAGAAAGATAAACAAGTGTAAGATAATAGAGAAAAAAGATAACTAAATATTAATATGAATAGGGGCTACATTTGTTAGATTGGAATATCTGTGAGGATAGAGAACAAATTCTATTAAGCACAATTTCTTTGGCAACAACTGGTAGGACTTATACTCGTTAAACTATTTATAAGAAAATGAATAAGTGCTCATATGCTGTCCAAGAAGGATGTGCTAAAAAGATCTTCTTGAGTCTCAACTGTGTCATTTAACCAATGCATAAAGTTAATTTTGTCAAGTCTGCAGAATACGTGCACCTTTAATTAAGTACTGAAAAGAGCGAGGGAAGAATTTACGATCCGAATATAACACAGAATTTCGTGTCCGCAGAGTGCAAACACTTACGGCACATAAAATGGTTAGAGTGGGTGGTAATTAAAAGTGTCCTTAAAGTGCAAATTAAACAGCATGTAAATTAAATTAATTGGCAAAGTTTAATTTTTTATTGCCTGGCAACTCGGCCCGATGAGACTGCGATGCGGCTAATACAAAAAGGAGGAGTAATTAAATTTTTGGAGCACAAATCTTTGCACAATCTCGGTGAAAAGATTTCCTCACTTTTGCGATGAAATTGTGTGAGTGTTACTGTGTATCAGTGTGTGTTTTTGACTGTGGTTGCTCATGTAAAATTTAAGCGATATGTTCGTGTCTAAAGCTTTTTCTTTGTTCTCTAATATGGCGGCGACTGTCGAGCAAAACCGCAACTGGTTAACAGTTTAATTTAAATGTCAGAAACCTGCCAGCAATGTATATGTGTGCATTTGTGTGTGTGTGTTTGTTTGTGTCTAATTATCCTGCAAACGGCAATAATTTCAAATGTACAAACAAAATGGCGTGTGAAACACTTGGCGTATGCGTAATAATTGTCAGGCTTGCATAAGGACCGAACTGAACTGTTGCCCTAGCCTCTGGATTATCCGAGCAGCTAAAACGAGTCCGCAGCGTGCAATTAAAAATGATGTTTATGCTTGCAAAATGTAAATTTAAATTATCGAAGAGTCATTTTATGCAATAACGTCGAAAGGATATATTTAAATATAAATGGCTGCCAAGCTGGGAGAAGAACAGGGTTGTCAAAGTGTGTTACAGTTAATTGAGTGCCTGACAGTGTTGTACCCTTAACTAGTTGTAAAAATTAACTTTTGATGATTGATTTTCTTGTCATTTGACCATAATCTGTAAAAAATTGCTTGAAAATTAAATGCTCTGCATTTTTCAGTGGCAACTTTTAAAATCGAAGTTTCACGTAATTCAATTCTGAATAATCTGAATCTGAAGACATTAATTTTTACTGAAGCAACGTTTACTGATTGCTATATATGTTCATATGAAAATATAAATGGAAATATGAGCAAATACCGTATGTAATAAAATAAAAAGTATGTATGATGATTTAAATCCAATCATTTAAAACCAAAATGCATTTACCATACAAATTTTAAGGGCACTTCAACATTGGTCAGTCGGCACTTCGAGTTGTGATTGTTTTTCCTTTAATTCTTTTTTTTAAATTTTCCCGAAGCTGACATGAAAAACGACTGAGCCAGTGTTGTTGCAGCTATTGTTGCGGCTGTGTTCATTCCGAGTTGTATTTGCAGAGTGACTGGGCATATGGCAACCCAATGTGCATTTATTATATTATATGAGCACTCGAGGGCGTGGCAGATGCACGAGCATCGACAGAGCAACAAGAAAAAAGTTGAAACAAAAACAGAAACTTCAACTGAAACCGAAACCCGAATCGAAAATGAGTATATTTTTAAGTAGCAACAACAGGATGGGAATATGGAGAGTATTAAGCTGTTTTATTGACAAAAATATGTTTAAGTTTATGTTATATGTTATGTTTCTAAAAAAAATTTTGTTTTTTAAATATTGTTAATTACAAGTAATATAACATTCGTTTTAAAATAATATTATTATGCACTTAGATCATGTGATTTTTCAAAGAGCATCCGCCGTTCGTTTACTTTTTTTAGTTTCTTTGTTATGTGCTCTGCTTAGTAAATACTCCTTTTCGACACGTTTGGCCATATCGAGTGGCTCAGACGGCCACTAAAAAAATGCTGTAGAACAAGTTTATAAATATTGTGAGCCTGCGTTAAAAGACATGGATAGGGGGAGAGGAGAGGAAGAAGGTAGAAATGCGTGGCTTATGTCGAGCATGGGAATGGAATTGTTTGCAGATTCATTCTGGTGACCATGTTCGCAGGCACTTAATAAGTGTTTGCCATGCTGTTGTTTCTGTTTCTGCTGCAGACAGAAGAGCTCATATTTGAAAAGTTCTGCTCTGGTCTGTTCTGTTATGAATCTGCTGTAGAAAGTTGCCTTATTAAAAGTCAAAATAGATTGCAACGGATTTGGTGTTCGGATTTTATGTTTTTGTCATCACGTCAACAGCACGAAATACAGCGAAAAGTTTTATATCAAAAACTCAAAATTGAATTTGAGCCGCGAACCGCAACGCTAACGGCAATAAAAACACAAGACTAATAAGCTACCCCAGGCTGAGCTAAGATGAAATCCTCGGGGGTGTAGAGAGTGGTACAGACAATGCCTAAAGACCAGACCGTTTATTTCAGATGGTGTTGGGATGATTCCGAAAGTTTCGGTCTGCTCATGTGTGTATGTGTGTGTGAATATTTTGGTGGCTGTGTTGGCAGTTATAAATTGCGTTACGTATACGCAATGTGGTTAAGCGAACAAAATGCTCGCTCATGAAAAAGCCTCCGTATACATATTCAAGCATACAAATTATATAATAGCGAAGTAAATTTGGCGAGACATTCAATAATTTCTGGAAAGCATCGAATGAGAAGCAGGCAACAGAGAGGCTGTAACGAATTTTTAAATTTAAAAAAATTCACAAAAATTCCTTAAATAATGTAATGTTAAACAAGGATTGCGAATTCATAAATATTAGAAGCAAACAGATTGATAAAAGCAGAACTTTATACACACGAAAAGATTGTATAATATTAGTCTAATAATTGTCTTAAAATTCGGCAAGAGTCCTTAACAATGTGCCAAGCTTATTTATTAATATTATTATTAGAACATGTTAATTCATGGATCAAAGCCCTATTACGACCAAGGAAAGCAAGACTATAATCCATAACTATGTTATCATTAAAATTAATCTATACACGCCCAAGAGCCCGAGCCAATTGAGGCTCAACAAGCCGCTCCATCTGCCAGAATGTCTCAAACGGATTCCCATGGCCAGTTTTGAAATATGTTTGTGGCCAAGAGGCAGCAATCAAGAAAGCAGAGGGTGAAAAGCAAAAGGCCAAAAGTAAATTTGAAGATCTTAAGAGCTATAAACGCATTGATGCATGAACATGAATTGGCCTGCTATTATGGCTCTTTGAAATTGACCCGGCCAACACCAAACTAAATTACACAATTAATAAGTTCAGCTCGCCGCATAATAACCGCAACGCTTAAGACCAAAACATGCAATTAGGGACCTGTCCGAAAAGGGAAGCCGGAAAGAGATAACTGTGCGCATGAGAAAACCGAATCGTTGGTCTCCCTGCTCCCCTCTCACTGTTGGGCAAGACGCCAGCAGTCCCCGTCTCGTACTGTTCGATTCGAGCAGTTGAAAATTAATCAGGCGAAAATAATGCAGCCAGCGATGAGGCAGCGGAATGCGATAAAAAACGTAAATTTTTAATGTACAGCTCTCATATAAACACACTTAAAATAAGAGACCAATGGAGAGAAACAACAACGATAGGCAAAAGGACTGCAGAAAAGGATGTCAGTAACCCCTGCGGGTAGCAAGCGCAATAAATGTATTCCAGTGACCACGGTCAAGACAACGAATGGTTAATACAAAATGAAAGGAAGCTACCAATGAAATTGAGAATTGAGAACGAGATGAGAATGCTCTTCCCACTCAGATAAATTGTTCAAAAGTTATCTTTCTGCTCGATGATTCAGTTAACACTTGAAATTTAAGAACCGCAAACAAACTTAAAGAACTCAGAATACCATTAATATCCATTTTTCAATAAGGATTTGCATTTGCCTGAAACGCAACACAATTATATGCAAACATTATCCTAAGATAATCGACTCAACTATTTATTCAGAGCATAATCGTAAGCCGATTTAACAACTTGAAAATTTGAATATCTTTTAGATTAAAGATGTTTTCCATTATTTATTGCCTGTAAGTGGCAATAAATTTCATTTCATATCTATGAAATTTTCCGGCTCAGGTGAATTCGAATCGTATCTGATGATACAGCAAACTCAACACTACTCCTGCTTGAGAACTGCAGTTGTAGCATGACAAAGTTGGCATGCCCGCTCTCAATATATCTGGCTGTTGGAGTCACAATGAGACAGCAGCCGGCGGAGGAGGAGGCAAGGACAACAAGCATAAAGCTCATAACTGAGATTATGGAGGAGCAGCAGCTGCCACACAATGGCCATGGCCCGAAAGGAAAACACATGTGTGTGTGTGTGTGTGTATGTTGTATAGTGGGTGGTGTTCAGCATGATTCGAATAAGGATACTCTATATTGCTTTGGAACAACGCACATGAACAACACTCAATGGGCCAAGTTAGCTAGCTGACTATGGCTTGGTCCAAAGTACTCTGTGGGTGGAGCCAAGGCATCGAGAGTGGATAGCAAAGTGCTTGAGCTTCTTATCGAGACCTGCGGGGGAGCAGATGTTTTTTTGGTACGGACCACATAAACTCCTATTTCTGCGTTTGGCGCTTTTTTCTTTTTATTTTGGCTCTTTACAGCCAAAGCTTTGTAAACATTTTCCAGCATCGACTTAAAGTTCTCACAATGCTAACACTTCAACGCAGCCTCAGAACCACCGAGTGCTCATTAGATTTGTGCAAATATTTACGCTGCATCGACAGGCATAATCTGCCTCTTCTTCTGTCTCTGTCCCGCCGCTGCCCCTTCCCTTGCTACTCCCCTTTTCAGCAGCAGTTTCTCTAATGACGCCCACAAAAATGTAATTTCATTTCTTGTGCAATTTTTCATTTCGCGTTCAACGCTCAAATAAATAAGAAATGATTTTTTACGAGTTTTGGTTGTATGTGTGTATACTTTTTATTTTTGTTATTGACTTTTGGGTTTGTTTTATGGCAACAGCAGAGTGTGGGTGGATGGTTGGTTGCTTTGGTTCTGGACCACGTTAAAGCAAATAAATCGCTCAAGTTGGAAAAACAGCTTTCAATGGAGCATGGAACGAAGCGAGGTCCGGAAGTACTCAAATATGTTTGCCATTAGGTGGAAGGTACTTGAGAAGAAAAAGAAGAAGAAGCTGTCCAAGATATTGACGAGGCAACTAGACTGTTGAAGGGAGAGGCAGATAAGCGTAAGGGAATGTAATGTAAAGTGCAAAAGTATGTGGTGAGTTGCAAGTTGCAATCTGGATATAGTGAGCACCTAATATAGTGAACGGCTAGAAATAGTGAGCATCTAAATTTTATATAATTTTACACAATTTAAAAATTACTTCTTTAGATCCAAACATAATTGTAGTTACAATTTAAATGCAGGCCAACGGTCAAATAATTCAATGCCAAAATAATATATTTGCAAACTCGGAATGAGAAATAAATATGATATTTGTTCATTTTAAATTTATGTTGAAAGAATTGCCAACAATTATAATTATTAAGAATAAAAAAATTAAACTAATTTATTTATAGCAACAAGAGATCGAAAATGTTAGGCCACATAAATGTTTGATTGGTAATAAATTTAAAACTAGTTTTGTATTCTATTAAGCCTTGGGACTGGTTTTTTTTAATAGAGTGTAAAAACTTCACTTTTAGATCACATCTACTTTAAATTAATTCCTTAGAGAGACTGCAGTTATCATATTAGTTATCCATTAAATGTTAATCCACGCATTTTAAATTCTCAATTTGAAATACTTAAATTTTATTGGACAATTTCATCAATGCACAATGGCAACAATTTGAACAAGGCCCACTAATAATTGCTATAAATATAACTACCCCGATCTATGCCTCAGGTTATGCTGCTAATAAAAGCCGCACACACATGCAAACATAGAGACATGCATTTGCCATTGGCAATCAGCTGGCATATTGCAGCCTCGCATGGCAGGTAATCAAATGTTAAATGTGCAGCTCTCCAAATACAACCGCCCGTAGAAATGCAGCATCGTCGCAGCATTTCAAGGATAACTAAAACAAGGGAAATGCTATCAATGTTTCAAACAAGAAAAACTCCAACTATCTATAGAATACACACGGCCAAAAACTCACACAAAAAACTCCAACAAAATGGCAAGTGCCACACCGTTTCGTTTTGTTGGCTCTGCAACTTTTTACTGACAAATTTTATTTAAAAGTCATATCGATCTGCAATTAAATGCAACCAAATATTGAAGAAGTGAAAAGAGACAGCAATCTGAAAGCAGTCTGGAATCAGGTGGAAATCAGGTAGACTAGCATTTTGAGTACCTTAGCTTAAGCCCGTTTCGGTTGCAGCTCTTATTGTTGCTGTTCTTGTTAGTTTGGTTACCTTCAGGTAAGGCCAAAAGTTCAATACCGAAATAGCTAGCTAGGAAATTACTTTGGACAAGTCGATTTAAGGGAGAGATAGAGAGAAAGAGCAAATGTCTAATGATGTACGGCCATGTATGTATGTGACTGTGTTTGTGTGTGTGTGTGCCAAAGTAAAACTTTAATGAATAATGGGCCTGCAGTTGCAAAAGTGGCGGTGGTAACAAGGGGAAGAAACAGGCTCGGAGTCACCACCAAGTTGTGGACCAAGCAAAAGTTTAAAGTTAAGTTAGATAAATAGTATTGATATAAATTTATAAAATTAAAAAGGGTTTTGTATATTACTTACAGTATTAGAACAGTAACAATGACAGTAACAATTTACACAATAAAAATAAAATTTTAAGATAAATATAAGATAATAATAAAAAGTATAATTGAGATTAAAGTTTAAAGTGTATTTTTGGTCAAGCATTAGCAGGACAATTTCCAGCAATTGGAATAGCGGCATCAAACACGCTTCAATGAATCAATAAAGTTATTTCCCCATTCCAGTAAGACCAGAATATCAAATTGCCGTCTAAATTGCTACAATTATGTCTAATTAAATGTAAATTTTGAAGCTCTTGCGATTGTCGAGCCCACTCGACTTCTCGACTAACAAGTCAACAGTGTAGCATTGACCTTACCCAAGCCACTGTCAAGTCCGTCCCTGTCCCTGTCCCTGGTTCTGCCCCTGCCACGCCCACCACACATTATATAATAAGACGCCATTGGCCTCTGGCGCCTCCATATAGCTGACAGCTGTAATCCTCCTGCTTATTTCTCCATTCTCTTCCTGCCTGCCTCAATTTCCCTCCAATGTCCATGCTGTAATTTACAAAATAAGCCGCAGACAGGCAGCAACAATACAGTAGAGAAGGTACTCTCTGTTAAAGTTATCCGACTTTATTATACCCATGTGGCAATGACCAACTCTAAGGAATATTTAACTATCTAAACACATTAAAAGTAATTGGTAATAGTTAAATTTATTCCTATCTTTTTTCGCGTGATATTTTCATTACAGAATTGACATATAAATATTTAATTTATTTCAATTTACACATACTCGTAGAAATCTATCTTGATTCAAATAATTCAGAGATAAAATTTCATGAAGTTTTCTTATCTATTTGATATACTCCTTGAGTGAAATACTTGAGGGGTATAATTGAAAAAGCAAGAAAATTACCATACGCTGTCATCAGATGCAGACACTTTCTGCCCACACCTGACGTCACAACAACATTGACGACAAACAGCGGCTGGTTTTGCTTCTGGCCACTTGTGGCGTGCCTCACAGTCAAATTGCAGCTAGACATTAAACTCTAGCAGTCGCTCCCTCTCAAGATTTGCTACAGTTTTTTGTTCTTTCAAGGATTTCTCTAAAACTCACCTCTTCGACACGCGCGCCAATTAAGTTGCAGTTACTTTTATTGTTGTTGCTGTTGCTGTGCTGAATTTCATTGCTGTTAGCTGCAAGATACGACACCAAAAAGCAGCCACGAGTCATGAAATAATTTCGTTTAAAACTCAATTATTATTTTTATTTATTCACGCTGCGCCACGACAAAGATAAAAACAAACATAAAAAATTGAGGAACAGCCACAAAAATAATGGGAAAATATGAGCTGCCGCCATTTACATTGTATCTGTAAGATACAAAATGATTAAATGCCAGGTAATTGATATTTTATGCAAATTTGTTGCCCAAGCTCCGGGAGAAGTTTTTCAATATTAATTTATTTAAATTAAATTTCCCTTCTGCTCTGCAATTCATTAATATTTACTTAGTATTTCGGTAACAGCAACGCCCAGAGTGCAATGATTCATTAAGGTTGACTTCTAGATATTGTATCATTTTGCACAAGAATATTTGCGGCCTAAAGTCAGTGCTGAGCTTTACTCACCGGGGAACTTGTATTCATATGTACGTAAAGAAAAATATCTCTTTCCAGTCGGTTGTCTGCTGTCTGTTATCTCTGTCTTTCATTCATGTATTCGTGCAAGTGACTGCCTTTGTTGCACGTACCCCTTTGCCACATTTTCTCCTTTCTGAGAATTGTGCTCCCAAAATGCTATGCAAAATGTGCAGTCTCTACTTTTCATTTGCTCGCCTGCAATTTGGTTGAGGCTCTTTTCAAAGCATAAAATTTGACAACTGTTGGCGAATGTATCTAGAAATAAGAGATATGCGCTACTCTTCTTGGCTGTTCGAGTTAACTAAGTCTGTTTGTCCAAATAAAAAGATGAATACACTTGTATTCAAATATCTGTAGCTTATTATTATGATAATTAAATTCGTCAAAAGCTTCGAAACATTGTCTGTGTAAGCTGCCCTAATCCTGTGATCCTAGCTTTCTGTAAATTCGAAAAGACCTCAACTTCTGTGATACATTTTTGATGTACACAAATACTTTAGATAACCACATTGAATTCCCTAGAAACAGAAGCCACAAGTCTAACAAATACTCATAAATATTTTCAAACCAAGTCTTTATTTACATTTCAATCTGCATCTTTTTGGTAGCTACACGGAAATTTCTAAAGTTAGAGAAGGAGAGAGACATAGAGAGAGGGAAAGGGAAGCCAAAGCCAACAACTGAGATACGTTAATGGTACAGTGTCATTTATAGCAGAACTCACCTGGATAACTTGTTCAAAGAGTTTATGTATTAATTTATGAAAATATTTTAGTACATCATCTAAAGAGAAATAATTAAAGAAAACATTTTACTGGAATCGAAAATGTTCGTTTGTTTTTCCCATTGACTTTTCTATTAATGAAAGTTGGCTGTCTAATGCCGGATCAAGCCAACAGGGAATTTATTTTATTTGTCTTGTCTTGGCCCAAATTATTTCAATTTGTCCAAAATACTACATCTAATGAAATTCCATGCAATTAAGAAATGCCGTGCTCTGGGGAAAATAAAGAGCAATAAAATTTATCGAGCTGTCAGAGACTCTGTGACTGTGACACTGATTGAAAATATAAACTATCAGAGGCAGCCAGAGGCAGTTCGAGATGCGATGCTATAAAATGAGATGAGATGGGACGAGACGAGGTGAGTTGAGTGATGGCCTTGCATGTTAATAGCATTTTTGCACACACATATACAATAAATTATGCAAAGCTCTGTACCACAGCGTACATCAAAATGTATTTCAAATATTTGGCTGGCGAAAGTGTTGAATATTTGCCGAGATCCTCAGGCATAGCCAGTGTGCTTGAGGATATATGAGTATGTGCAAGGATGAGCCTGAGTAGGAGCATAAAATATTTTGCAACGACAAAGTTTGCACTTGTTGTTGCTCTTATCTAACGTTAGCCAAACAAAACTATGTATAAGCCAACATTATTTTTTAAATTTTATTTTGTCGCACATTAAGTTGAGTTTGTTCGAGTAGTGTATATAAGTTGACACACGATATATTTGTCCATTAAAACAGAGTTTGTTGGTCACAGCACACAAACTTTCCATTTATACTGTGCAAAAGTAAATGAATGGATCAGTTAAGCTTGACTATTAAAGTTGCTTAAATGGGACACGAAGTCCTCGGATAACGAGACTCAAATATTTAGGGAAACAGGCTATGAAATTCTATAATCTAACATATACATATGTAAATAAATCGCAATAACTGGAAATCAGTAAACTTAGGTAATTAAATTGACATCGTCTTAAGTTCGCCCCAAGACCTCGATTATCTGAGCACATTTCTATGAATTGTTTTAATATTATATATGTATATATTATATAGTTTCGTTATTGTAACAGATATTAGTAAGCTTTGATAGATACTCGCAAATCTTTAAATGTGAATTTAATCTTGAAATCATTCTCTCCTCTCAGCACAATCGACGTTGAATAAAAACATTAAAAGCACATTAGGTATGTTCAAACGACTACAAACTAAAACGAGTTGAAATGTCTGTCAGTTCGTAAAATGACAACTGATAACAGGGAACGAAGCAACTATGTATTCGAATTGCATCAGATAAGGAATGTGTTTTTTTTTGCCATGTACTCGTATGCACTGTAATTACTCATAAAATAAGTATCATCATTCTACATCTTTTCTTTGCTTGTATAGAAGTTTTTCTATTCATTGGGCTGATAAATAATCCGTATGCAACAAAGTAAGGTAGATTAAATGAAAATGTACATAAGAAAAAAGTTCAAGCTAAATTTCAATTAGTGAGTACACCAGAAAAACACGACAAAATCAAGAAACAAAAAATAAACTACTGCTTAAATCTGAGCTTTTGCCAACTCGAACTCTGGGCCTAAACTCGACTCGGCTAAAAGTTGACAATTAAAAAGTTTGGTAGTGCAATTTTGTTCTCATTGCTGTTGTTGCTTTATTTGTTGTTGCTCTTCTTGCTGTCTGGCTTTCTAAATGAGTATTTTTGTTGTCAACAAAAAAAAGCGCAGACAAAGTTCTCCCAAAACTCTAAAACTGGGCAAATTAGTTTTGGTTTTAATTTTGCATGATTTAAATTATTTCTCTTGCTTTGTCCTTTAGCAACTTCTCCTTTTGAAACAGATACAGATATACCATGTGTTTGACTAGTTAGCAAATTAAAATTCTTTCAACAAGTTGTCGCTAAATAGTCAGAATGAGAGGAACAGAGTAAGTGAGAGAAGAGAGAGAGAGAGAGAGAGAGAGAGAGAGAGAGAGAGAGAGAGAGAGAGAAACCGAGAGTCAGTTCTTCAATAAAATTAAAGTTACATTTCATGTACTGTGTCGAAGCTGAAGCTGAAGCCAGTTTTGTATCACAAGGCGCAGGCAACGAAGACGTGTGGGCGACTCTGGCGGCGGCGACGACGACGACGACAACGCCAGACGGACGGACGGACAAAGCCAACAGTTCTCATATACAAAGCAATACATATAGACTTACCGCACTGGGCGCTGCGACTGCGCTGCTTGCAGCGTTGACAAAACTGGTTTTTTTGTTGTCTTTGCTGCTGGTTCGACTGCTCGCTTCTTCTTGCTTGTGTGAGTATTGGTCGAATGAGGAGTAAGCACTTTTTTCAATACCTTTTCCAGCCGTTGCGAAATACACTCGTTAGAGTTATTGTTGTTGTTGTTGTTAAACCATATGCTACTTGCAATTAATTAAGCCCAACAATTGGCCAGCAAACAAAAGAAATCAACGCAACACACGGCAAACACGATACACAAATGCAAATAGAGGCATAACACACAAATATGCACACATACGTTCATACACATACATCCATATGCGTATCTATGTATGTTTAGCCTGTGTGCTTCACTTGTCGCTGTACGCGCCTCTCTCCCGCGTAGGCGGCAAAACGTGCGTAGTTGTTAGGCAGAGGGGAGCAGAGGGGAACAAGCTGGGGTCAAGCAAGTAAACGCGCGACGCTGATGAAACAACGAAGACGACGGCAAATAAGAATGTTTATGCGAATGCGAATGCAAGACAAAGATGCGCTGACGTCCGCACAGCACAAAGTTTATAAACAAACTGAGTTTCGATTGTTGGCATTGGCGACTCCGGCGGCGGCGGCGTCAGCGTCTGCGTCGACGTCGGCGTCTACGCCATTGTTGCCGGCAGCCAACGCCAACCAAGTTGCGTTTGAACTTTGGACGAGAACTTGTTTGCTTTTGGTGTGTGTGTGTGAGTGGGTGGCTTGTGGAGCCGACAAGCGGCACAGTGGGGCAAGACCAGTTGCTAGTATTGTTTCAAATTACGTTATTCTTTAACTGTAGCTACAATTATCTTATAAATCATTAAAAAAAATTACTATAATTATTGTTTTAAATATCAACATTTTTGAAATTTAACTTTTCACTCACTAACCACGGTCGTCGAACTTTAATGACAACTCTCGCTTGTTCGCTTGCAACATGTTCAAGTTCGATGCCCTGCATTAGCGATGTTACATTTATATGTTGCTAAAGACGCGACCAGCAGAAACAACAACTTGGGCGACATATTCTACAGTCAAATAGGGTGTATTGGTATTTTAAAGCTGAAGAAAATAGCGGTGATTTCTTATTAATTACTACATATATGTACATATGTAGATGTCATTTTGACGACTGCTCCTGATTTTGAAAAATCGTACTAATATACCTTAAACTCACATATTTCAAAAATTATATGCTTATCAAAGAGTATCTAATAGTCGTTGTGAATTTTCACCTTCTCTCTCTCTGTGGCGTCTTGCTTTTAGCAGAGAAGCTGCCGTTTTCGCTTTAGCATTTTTGTTATTTCTCTTTTGCTTCGTTTTTTTTTATGTATTTTGATTTTGTGTTAATTTCTTGTGCTGCCGGCTGTCACAAAGCAACGTCGCTGTCGCCACTGGCGTCGCTGCTGTCGCAAAGTCAATTTTAAGGTTTATTTGAATTTCATTTTTTTTTTAGTTTTTCCTCTGCGTAGATCTTTCTTTTTTTATCATTTTTTCCATTTATTTTGTCGCCTTGTTGCTGCCGCTGCTGCTGCCTGGCAATATTTATGTTATTTTTAGTGTTGTATGTAAATTTGTGCTGCATCTACGCTGCGGCGCGTCGCCTGGGTATTATGCTAATGAGGCAGCTTTTATGCCAGGCCAGATCTGGGAGCGGACTGTACTAAATTCATTCAATTGCCCGTTGTGAGTGTTGCCTGTTGCGCAAACTAATAACAATTTAATTTTCAATCGAATTATGCGGACTTTGATAAGCAAACACACACACACACACACACAACCAGACGCACGCATAAGAAATTACATATTGACAGAACTCATATTTTAGGGCTATTGAATCAAATTCGCATAGAGCGATTTTCATCTGCCAACGAGCCAAACATGACAGATTTCCACCTTCATCATCACACAGTGAAATACAATACAAGCTCTGAAATATTTGACATTGCAAATTACGCATACGCAATGTGCGCCGCTGGAAAATACATTTCTCTGGCATATCGATAACATAATTAGAAAATCGCTCAAAGCATTTGGCATCTTTAAAGCTGCTGTCCACGTCCTTTGTCAGGTTTACAATTTAAGCCACCGCCCCACAATCAACAAAGATAACCACAGCTAACGAAACCAGTCAAAGGATGCAGCAACCAGGATACAAGAGAGAGGAGTCGACGACGCCGTTAATGATGCTGCGAGTGCTACACATGTGTGACTATTGTAAATTGCACGCAACTGAAGGTGAACCTGAAGCTGAATTTGGAGCAGGCACCGAATGCACTCATGCAGATTGATTGGCCACAGACATTTACCAATGACAGCATCAGGAAAAAACTTTTAATCGTAACTACATGTTCGCCTGGCAAGTCATGTCGGGAGTTGGATGAGCCTAGAATGTAAGAGCTTTACTCTTACTTCCAGTTAACAGACTGATGAGTATTTGGCTCTGGTGTTGTCTGCCACAGTGGCCAAATTGGCCACAGAGTCCAGAGCCTCTTGTGAAGCTTAGTTATCTGGTTCCTGTGTATCTATTAGTCTATTGGCCGCTTAGGCTTCCGTCTGGCTAAGTATTGGCCAGTATGACTGTTAACCAAAGTCTGAAAAGCTGATTAGAGTTGTAATTTCAAATACAGGTCAAGCATGAAACTAAGTTAACGCCTTATATCAGAGTTTTAGCCATATACTAAAATTCGAGTAGCTTTGTCTATTACAAGGTACTTACCTTCTTTTACTATGAGCTAGAAAGAATGACTTATATAACAGATACCCAAATATTTTTTCATAAAACGGAACATTTTTCCGTCTTAGTGTTAACCTTTAACATAAATAAAACTGCTTTATAAACTTTATAAATCGAGAAATTGATTGACAATTATATAGTCAAAGATAATTTTCATTTAATAATCAATTTGTTAATTACTATCCATTAAATAATAATTTATTATAGTAAGCTGCTGTAATAAGTATTACATATACTTATTTTGTTTCCTTTTTTTGATTATACGCCCCGTTAACTGCAAAATTTGGGACCATTGTTTACTCACTTAAATTGTAAACATCGAAACATGGGTATATGTAAATGTTGTAGTTGTAGTTGTTGATGTCGAACTCTGGGCTAATTAGTCTACTAGTCTGGCCGTTGATAAAGTCATCCTAAATTTGGCGACATCACGACGCCGGTTTATGTGAGGATCCTGCATATTGGCGTGATTTATGAAGCGACTGCGATAAACACAAAATATATTTAAAACTATTACATACTCTGTGCTAATGAGGTCTGAGGTTGGCAGTGCAGCGTAGTGCAGTGCAGTAAGTCCAACTACTCGTAAATCCATTGAAAATTTGCTCTGAAACATAAAAACCGCTTAACCAGGAGTCACAGCTGCTTCTGTGTGTGTGGGTTTGGTTTGTATGTGTGCGAGTGTGTGAAAAAAACTCTGTCCGCTAATGACTAAAGCGGATTTCGCTCACTCTGTTGGCATTTAATTTTTTTTCAATCATAAATTTAAATAAGCCGCTGCCCGGTTAAAAAGGGCAAAAACAAAATGTCGAGAATCTGCAAAAGGCGTTGGGGTATCCCTTTTTATTTTTTTTTGTGTTTTCGCCTAATGCGACGATATAAAATTTAATTTTGCATAATTAATGTCGCACTACAGGCGAAACATGGCCAAAAGAAAATTCAATAATATGATTTAGGCCCCTCGAGCGCAAAAACAACAACAACAGCAGCTACAACAATCAAGCCGAAGGCGAAAGGGTAACATTCCTAAAAAGGAAGCCGTTTATGTGTATTTGTTTGGGTCTCAAAGTCCCATGCATGACTGACTTTTCGTAACCCTTTTTCCTTTTTGACCAGGCCAAAGGTTGAGTCAAAGCAAAATAGCCTGAAATACAAAAAAAAAAATATTAAATGAAAATAAAAGTAATTTAAATCTACGGCAAGTTTGTTACGACGACGTGAACTTAAATCAAAAGGACAACAAATCAATGATCGAAACATACACTTTGGGGATAAATTAAGGCGAAAAGATTTATATTCTAAGCTTTAAAGTACATATACATTATTCAGAATAATTGAATTTAATTTATAAGCAATTGACGATTTTACTCTACTGCCCTGAAATATAAGTTACTAATTGAAAATAAAGGAATCTAAATAAAAAGAAACAATAAAATAAAAACTTTTATAAAAGACTAACAGCCATATATTTTTAAAGTCTCATAACATAATAAAAACGAAAATATATACGATATAGTTAAATGTCCAAACGTTATCTCAGACAAATGTAGTTCAACTTTTGAAGTGTATCTGCCTATCTAGTAATGCACAATTTGAGCGTAAACTTATCACGTACCATGTCAGGACATTAAAAAGAGTTTAATCAGCACGCGTCAGGCACAAGGATGAGGTTTTTAACGCTATTCGTATAGGTGTGCATCTGTGTGTGTATGTGTTGGTGTGTGTTTGAATCGGGCAGAGTGTGGTCATACGTCCAGTCAACTATCGCCGCTTTGGACTCCAGAGCCCAGCAGCAACACCACCCACTTGCCAAACCATGTGCCTTGTTTATTTGTATTGGCTGTGGCGATGGATTTATGGGCTAAATCGTTCAACGAGCGCTTTAAATGCCTGTAGTGTGCGTGCGTGCGAGCTTGTGTGTGTGGCTCACAAAAATGCCAAAAGCACGCGCATTTCCTAAGCCACCCACACACACTCGCGCACACATGCCACCTTTCGTTTTGACATTTGCGTTGGGTTCGCTTGCCACGTGTCGTATACGCAATTTTTGACTCCTAACGCCTTTTTCGACGTTCGCTTTGACCATGTGCCCAACTAATGATTTTCATTTTAGTTTTTATTAAAGTTGTTCTTGTCGTTGCTTCTTTGGTTGTTATTGTTGTTATTGTTTTGTTGGCAATATTACGCAAGAGTTTTCAATGCTTTTTCAAGCAGAAATCTTAACTATTGCTTTTTGCTTGGCATTGCTGTTGTTGTTGTTGCTGTTGTCATTTTTCATAACTTGACCTTTTTGGCCAACGTTTGTGTCGTAAAAATTGTTTGTTATTGTTACGCTTTTATGACCAAAAATGGCCGCACGTACACGATAACAACGGCATCGGCAGCAACAACAACCACTAAAGCGGACAACAGCAACAATTTCTTCTAATACATTCTATAACCAATATAAATGTCATTTATGTTCTGGACAGTTTTGCAACGACTACAAAGGCTGTGCAGGGGTCATGGGGTTAGAACTAAAAACTGTCATGGTCAGCGATACAAAAATAGCAAGCGAAAAAAAAAGAAAAAGAAGAATAGAATGCTGCCAGCAGGAAAACTAACATACTAGAATGGTGGCAAACACATGTGCACTTGACACAGCCAACACACAGCAGGAGAGTGAGTGGAGAGTGAGGGAGGGGAGGGGTGTAAGTTGGATCTCTGTTTTGAGTGAGAGTGCGATAAGCACCACAAATGAAAGCAATAGCACCACTTAGTGGCACTTGAGGATATGCAAAAGCGTCAAGCACTTCCGGTTTATCGTGCTGTCGGTGTGTGATTGTGTTTGTGTTTGCCTGCCTGCCTGTGTGTGTGTGTCTGAATTGTTGGTAAAGGGAAAAGGATCTGAAGCAATGTTGGGATTGTGTTTTTGAAATGCGACTGATTGTGAGTTATTTAAAGTGCACTAGATTAGGGAAAGAGTACAAGTAGAAGTTATGTCAAGTATTTGCCAGAACTCTTTCAATTGAGTTTGTCTTACATAAATATGGGATTTGTCAAGCCTTTGAAATAACTAAACATGAAATATGAGCAACATAAGTGTTTGGCTTGTGTATTCATAAATAAGAGGTAAATATCTAGTGACGAAAACATTTTCATGCCCCAATATGTGTCTCGAACGATATTAAGTCTTTTATATAAACTATACCTAAAGAAAAGGTTGGAATTTCTTAATAAGGTTCACATTTAAACATCTAAGATTTTTGAACGCTCTGATAAAAAGAAACAAAGAGGCCACCCTAAGATGTATGCACATTTGTTAGTTAACACTATTCCTTTCAATCGGTATATAGCTCGATCTGATCGGACAGTCGTAGCAAATTTTGTATTCTTGCCGTATATATTGCTAGTCGCCTTTCGCAGCCTTCGTGATGCTAATGTCACTAGCGTGAACTGCCGTCCACAGTGATTTAACTAAATCTATAGCCATTCTTCGATAATTTTGATTTGTATTAAGTTCAATTTCTGCTCACTCTCTCACACAAAAACACTTACATAAATACACCTGTATATATATATGTACTACTTACATACATCTTATTTAAAATGTTCAATCTGTTTTATGTTTCCAGTCTCAGCTTGACGTTTCCGAACGCCTGCAATATAATAAACGCAGAAGGCATCACTTTAAAATGGCGTCATGCTGTTTATGCCCTGTTCAAGAGTTGACAAAGGGTATCTTAGTTTGATGTGTAAGAATGAGAAGAAACATTTTTACACAATAACTCGTATTTATCTGTGTTTGTATTTCAGGTATGTATGAATGTCATCCTTAACATAAAGTTTCAAATACTGTAGAGCGTATTCTATCTATCTATCTATCAAGATTTGACAAATCCATTCAAATTAAAAGAATACTATTTAAATACTATAAATAAGGGAACATTTTCCAGTTTTTGGCATATAACTTAAAGAAACTACCCGAAATTTAGTGCAAAACTACTTTTTTGCCCCAATTTTATCACCTGGAGTCAATTTAAAGAATAAATTTAAGTTTTAAAATTTTTGAAAATTTTCAGAAAATGTAAAGGGGTTACTATGTAAAATTTCCGAAAAAAATGAATTTTTCAAAATCATCTAATTTTGATACCAAATCAATATTTGTATAATAAAATGGTAAAAAAAAACATCCCTTTTGAAAATCTATCAAGATTTGACAATCCACTCAAATTAAAAGAATACTATGTAAATACTATAAATAAGGGAACATTTTCCAGTTTTTTTCATAAATCTTAAAAAAACTAACCGAAATTTAGCGCAAAAGTACTTTTTATACCCTGTGCCCATTAAAAATGGTCAGAAAGGGTATAATGGTCTTGTGAAATGTATGTAACAGGCAGAAGGAATCATCTCCGACCCTATAAAGTATATATATATTTTTGTTCAGTATCACCAGCCGAGTCGATTGTCCGTCCGTCTGGTTGAGTCAAAGGATCTCAGAGACTATAAGAGCTAGAGATTTCAAGCTTGGTATGTAGGTTCCTGGATACCGCGCAGATCAAGTTTTGTTTTTAAATTTGGATCGGACCACTCGAAAATAAAAACTTTTTAGTTGTTTGAGCTTTCTCAACCATACTGTCAGAATATGCATTTGGGATGGTATTCACTATATAATATAGCTGCCATAGGAACGATCGGTAGCCCCCTTTGTTTGAGTATGTATTTAGGATATTATTGTTAAATTAACACAATATGCCTATAAATAGCAACCACTCAAAATTAAAAGAATCAGAAAGCCTAAGTTATTTGATTTCACTGAACAAATTATTTTAAAGCCTCGATTGTCAATATATTCGCGGAGAAGGATTACCGGATATTTTCTGTGTATTTACAGGGTAACTTTTTTGTTTAGCAATCTGTCTATTATGACATCAACTTGTTAGGGTAACGCTTGAGCTTCTTATAAAAAACTCAAGCCGCACTGCTGATGTTCTTATGATTGCATTAGCTGCCGCTGTCGCTAATTTGGAATCAAAGTGGAATGGGACTACGGTGTGATGGAGAAGGTGGAGCTGAGAAAAAGGGTAAGAGATAAGGCCCGATTGTGCGTTGTGTGTGTGTGTTTGTGAGTGTGAGTGCGGCGCTTCGACTGATGTTATACATATGTTGTTTTTACCAACTGAATTTCTTGTTATATTTTTTATTATTATTGTTATTATTATTATAATATGAATTGTTGTATATACTTACAATATTTATTATTATGCATGTCGTGCCCTGTCGCCAAAAAGGAAAAGCCATATTTTAACCCTTTGTATTGTTGGTGGTGCGTTGGCGGGAAGGGCGCGTAGCTTGTTTGGCTTTGCATTTAATGTGTCGTAAATATTGAAGAGATATTTTTCGTTTCTTTTTTTTTAATGACATTTTTGTAAGCAAACGGAACTTTTGCTAGAAATTTTGGAACATTTTCCAGGTTTTATATATATACTTGAAACATATCATATAAATACAAAGAACTATCAATTAATAAGAGAAAAAATAAAATGTGGCCAACACATAAATTTGTTCAACACACGAGTTTTTCCATAATCTCTTTATTGCTTCTTTTTGGTGTGCTGTCAGATTTTTGATGCCGCATTTTTTGTTGCTTTTTCTTTTTGCATTCTTTTCGGTTTGTACTTTATTGTTTTTTTCTTTTCATTTTCATATTTTCTGTACAGTATTTTGATTTATTTTTAGTGTCAACTAAACTGGCATGCAAAATATTGCGCTATTAAAAGGTTTTTATCTCTGCGATATAAAGGATGAATAAACACAATTTATTGACAGACTTGTTGAAAGTCTGAAGCTGACATAGAGTCAACTCGTAATGCTGTCAACGTTCTGATGTACAAAGTTAAATAAAATGGTTTGTACCTCTGCAGAAAATAATTGGACTGGCTTTTATTTCATTGTACATTAACGCGTGCAAAAGACGATAGTCCATCTCAAAGTCATGGAACATGTCAGACGAATTAAAAAAATTTGACAATGCTAAGCTTTCTTAACTTTTTAAAATAAGCAGTCAGTAGCTGGAAATATTCTTGAAATAATCTTGAATTATATTTTCCTATAATATATATGTGTATATATTTAAATGATAAATCGAAACGTTTTTTAATTCTGCAAAAAAAATTTTTAACAGGAATATCTTTATATATAAATCTTATATAGTATAATATCATAAAAATGCACACTTATTATTAAATATAATCTTAGCTATATTTCTTACACATTATTTTAAACAGTTTTCAAACATTTGAAAGCAATGACCAATCACTTTAATTTGAGTAATAGTGACTCTCAAACTGTAGACATGCTTTTAGCTGAGACACTTTGCCAGTCGCAACGGCTCGCAAGCTGCGCGCATGATTGAGCTTTGTTTAATTGTTTCACAACTACAATATATGTATATATTTTTAATAAGACTATATGTGCAACAGTTTAAAGTAACAAACACTAAGATTAAAATATAAATAGATTATTATAAATAAATACCTTTTTAAAGCATTAAAAATTAATATTTAATTTGAGTATAAATTTAAATTAACTGCTTTTTTATTTTATGCATCTATCTACCGATTTGAAATTTGAAATTCAAACATCGCAGAGACGCGGCTGCACTCTGCCTAATGTGTCAGTATTTATAGCAGCCACCCCAATTGACAGTTGCTGCAACAGTTGTTTCCCACATTTTGGCGCCAAAAATAGCTGCAAGCGTAAACAAACTTCAACCTTCAATCGTAAAAGTTCTCAAAAACACGGCCAAAGCTCTCTCTTTCGCTTTGTTGCTCTTTCCCTCGCGAAGTATTTGTTTGAGTCGTTTACAGCTAGCGCGAATGTGGGTCACACGTTGCGTATGAGTGATATTTTTACGGCTGACATTGTCGGACAGTCAGTTGTGCGCGAGACGCGTGCGATGAGCAACCGTTATCGTCCTTACGTCGCCAGTCGCTATCATTGTCGCTGGCCAAGAAAATACGGAGCGCGCGCTTTTCTTTTATCGAAATTCCGGTTTGCCAGCCTCAAATCAATACCCTAAATGAAAGGAAACTGAAGTAAAAGGGTCGCCAGCAATTGGGCCGTTGGTTTTTACCTTTTGCAGATTTCGTTGGGTTTTGTTTCGTGTAACGTCTTGTGGCCACCTTTTATTACTCAAGTGGCAACAACAACAGGGACTGAAAAACTGTAAGCGAAATTTGCAAGTCAACATTAAAAATGTAGTAGATGTAAGTGGAGACGGGTAAAGTGAGAAGTCCTTTGGTTATCGCTTAACTTGCTGTTTATTGCTGTTGTCAGGATCATGTTTCTGTGCTTGTCTGTCCATGGTTTCTTTTTACTCTGAAAATTGTGAGAAATACACATACGCAACGTTGACAGTGCACAAGTGACGCGACGCTTTGAAGTGTCGCAGCCAAACAACTCACACACACACACACACACAAAGATATGTCCCTGACAGCAAAAGTAGACAGACAAACAGCCAAACAGACTGACATTCAAACAGATAGTAAGACAGACAGACAGTCGGGCAGTCAGACCCAGTGAAACTAACAGTGGATTCACACATTTATGACGAGCCTGTTGAAGGATACAAACATTCTGCCTTTTGCACTTGACGCCAAGGATAATTAAGGTGTAACCACATTCAGGGGCCACAACAGGCCTATCAAGAGAGGGCGTGGTGTACTTTTGTGTGGCAGTTATTGTTATTACTGTTGTGGTTGATCACGTACGCCGCTTTTTTCGGCATGATAAATGTACACACCGCTTACAGAGATGACCTCTGACAGACGTCTCTTTTGGGAGGGTAAATCTTGTAGCAAATTTACATTTGCACTTTTACAATACATTGCAAACAAATACTGCATACCAAAAGCAAATGATAATAAGATGCAGTGTCTAGTTTATCGATAGTATATACACTTTACATTTGCAGTTTACATAAAGAGTTATTAGTTTTTCCGTTCTCATACAAATTTAACTAGTTTGATTTTGATAGAACTAAAAAAATATATAACTGAATTTGTAAACTACTATATAGATAAATATATATATATATAAATATATTATTTCAAAAGCTAAATTTTTTTAATTATGAAACAAATCTTAAAATTTAACTAACATCCGCAACCGATTTGAAAGCTTTAATACGATTCTTAAGAAGGTAGGTTAAGGCTCCCTATGAAATGAGTACACCCTATAGGGTATATTGTAGTCAGTCACTTTAAATATGCAACTGCTTAATTGTTTCCCTTAGCCGCTACAAACGAATTTCGTTTGCGTTTCCTTTTGTTTTTTCTGAGAATTATTTTTATTTTTTTGGTTGTGTCCCATCTAACCTTACCTTGCCTAACCTTGCCACAATGTTTGTGGTAATTTTATTGGACTTGCCAGGATACAACTTCTGTATAATTCATAAGCAAACATTCCAATTGTGCATTTAGTAGGTTTTTCTTTGTGTTTTTGTGCTTTTGTTTTGTGTTGGCGTCCGGCAGGACGGCTGATTGAGACGATAATAATATCCATTAATAGCTTCCGTCCCGCCGCTCGACTTTTCACGACTCTTACATAGTTGACTGAACGAGGAGGAAAATATCGGATTTGTGTCTGGAATTGTGTGTTGAATATACGCGGCTTATTTGTTAGCTAATTTAATAGCCTTCATGTAGAACAGCATAAGTGTCTGAATCAGGTTCAGGTTCACATTCATGTTCAGGCTGAGGCTCAACTTTCATTTCTTGCTTACTTTATATGTATCCCTGCGGCCATTTTATGGACACATCATCAGGAAATGAGTACATGCTGTGGCAGACTCCAATTTTCCTATGCATTTCCGGTGTAGAAGCTTCACTTTAATTGGCGACGGCTTTAAGGATTTAAGCACTTCTGTGGAAGACTGTAAATAACTTTGTTTAAATATTGCATGTGAATTGTATATGCAAATTAAATTGAGAGTTGGCAAGCCGAATGAACCCTTTAGGTTCTATTGACTGTGATTCAGTTTTAGTACACCTTCTGTGCCACTGATTATGTCATGTGGCAATAAGTTGAAATTAGTTTTCTTGCATTCATAAAACATTATTGATCATTTACAATTGCCAGTTGGTTGTATCACTAATTGAGTTTTGCGAGTGTGTTGCTTTTATGAAGGAGTGTTGCCTTACGCAACTCTGAAATGCAAATAAAGCAACAGGAGAAGCCATTGGCATGACAGATTGCCAATCATCTATTCAATATGTGTGCAGCTAATGCACTTGATTTACTCAATTTCACTTCATTTATGGCTCTTATGCAATCAAGGCACAACTGTAGAGCTTCAAAGTTGTCCTCTTTCCCCTACTGCTTGAGTTCAACTTCAAGTGCTGACAATTTGTTACTTTTACGCTACGATTCGAATCGCTTTGGTTTACTGAACGCCCATAAATCAATGTCGACGGCAACAGCAACGTCACGTCATTTATACAAGAACAAATAATAAAGAAAATAAGAAAAAATTACAAAAAAAAAAGAAACAACAAACAAAATAGTACACTGTGGATGTCTTACAGGACAATTCCAACTTGTTTACTTGTCTGACGTTGCCGTCGGCTTCCATTCAACCTTATAACCCCAATTGATGTTGCAAGTTCTTGTGGCACAACTCTCGACGTGACAGCGTGTAAAAGCGTTTAGTTCTCATTCGACAATCAATAAGCAAACATCAAAGGAATATAAATATGCATGACTTCAATTAAAGGCACTGATTAAATCACCAGGCTTTATTACGCATACGACCCGTGTGCAAAGTAATAACTAAAAACTAAATCAAGACAAGTCAAATCAAATATTTATAGAGCAATTAAATCCTAACACATACTCCAAAAACGAATATTAAATATGGACGCGTGATTTGGGAGTGAATTTTAAATATCGCTGAGAGTATATGGAATATAAATGAGTGGATATGTAAAATAAATGAAAGATTAAGCTAAAGGTAAAAAGAAGCGATTGAATCATAAAAATGTTTGTATGGAGATAAACTTAATCAGCATATGCTTAAAATCATCATCATCAATAAAAATATGATGATAAAAATATAAACGTTATTGCCATCTCTAATTGCCGTGGAGTGATTTTAATGCCGCTGGCCCTATGCGTATCCTGTGTAAGCACACGGTAAATGCTTGGCAATTTTTAAATTTCCCAGAAGCAGAATTTTATGCAGGCATTTGCCAGGCATCGCCTGCAGCACCAGCAGCAACAAGAAAGGCAGTAACAATAACTACAGCAACAGCAACAGTGAGTGTCCTTCAAAAGCATTCGTTAACGTCCTTTGCCAAGCCCTCCTGCGGGCAAACAATGTGCTCTAGAGCGTGGAAAAGTGTGTACATATGTGTGTGTGGGTGTTGAAGGCCACATTAAAGTTGGCCCAGGTGTAGTTTGTTTGCGTTTGATTTGCGCTTTTTGTGGCGCTTCTCAATTTACCTTTTAATCTGCTGGCGGCATTAAAAATGCATATGCCTCGATTATTACTCATACGTCACATGTTCCACACCCATTTGTTATTTATGAAAAAACATGTTGGGCTTTAGCTTAATCCTGCACAGCTTATTGAAGTCTGTGACTTTAATGCTTTTGCTAAATTGCTCAACCTTCCTGCCAATGATATCAATTGGCAATGTCTTCTTGTCGCAAAATGACAGCTACAAATACTGGCAGTTAACAATTAGCAATTAATTCATGTCCTGCGTACGTAATTAGCTGTTATACAATAGTGCACTGTACAACAAAATAATTTTACTCGGACTGATCTCACTTATTTCTAAAGTAAGACAATAAAGTTGAATGCAACTTTGAGCTTTATTTACCATTTCTGAATATTTTTAAAACAGCGATTATTGTTTTTATAAATTAGTCAAAAGGTTCATAAAATCTTTAAAAAAAATTTCAAATAAGCTCGAGAATTTAGTTTACAGGAGTTGCCCATAGTTTGTATCAAAATAATAATTTTAGTAGATAGATAGAAACATATGTTATAATCAAAAAAATTTAATGTTTTTTTTAATATTGCGCAATTTTTTTCAGCTTTCAATAAATATTAATTAATTATTTTAATTAAAATTAATTATAATTTCCTATCATCAATTCCATGTTCAAGTTTCTATGTTGTGTAGTGTAGCTCAGGCTACTTCGACAAATGGCTGCACGGCGCCAAAGAATCTACAGCTGATTCACGTAGAACCGCATTGCCTGGCTGCTGTGCGGGAGCTTTTGCTCAAAGCCCAAAAGCTTTCACTCAAAGTCCAAAATCTTCTATTCGCTGCCGCTCAGAGTTTCCGTTCAGTTTTCAAAACGCCGTCGACGACGCAAAGTCGACAAACGCGTCGTGCTATCAGTAGAAAATTAAATTTAAATTCTGTAAAGCAAAAATAACAAAAACCAAAGTTTTTTAGAATTTACCAAGTGTTGTTTCTGGGTGCGTAACATGATTTTTTTTCTACTTGTTGTATCTGATTGGTGCGTAATCAGAAACCGGTTTTCTAACCAAAACAAAACGAACAAATAATGAAAAAAAAATCATTTCAAAAATGAACCGCAGACCAAACATTAAATGCGAATTGTTTACTTGTTCTGTTCGTATTTTCTTAAAACTAATGAAATATATAACATGATAAAAATATACAAATTGTATTCCATAATGCCAACTTTTTATATACTCGGGCCTCTAACATATGTATATGTTTGCCATATATATGAATTTTAGATATTCGCATATTTTTGTGAGTGTGCGTGAATGCTTGTGAATTTCAAATGATTTGGACGTGCACAGTTATAAATACAATTATAGATATGCAGATTGTATACACAGACGCTTGTATGTAAATAATTTATTAAAAATTCCAATTGAAAAAGGTCACCTATTAAATGATTTTTGATTATTTCTATAGACCCAGAAGGCTAAGCAATAAAAATGTAGAAGACGGCAGCAATTCTATAGAGTATTGTAAATATGTATAATTGATTTGCTTCAACAGCTGAGAAGTTTGTCTGCAAATTTTGCACTCTCTGAATTCATGTTAATTGAAATATAGCGAGAAAATATATATGAGAAAATGTGTGCAAGTTTTGTTTCCAGTGAAAAAACCTCACCGCTTTGTGTATAAATAAACCAATAATTTATAAAATAGTTTCTAAGCACTAGAAATAAAATTAATCATTTTTATTATTATAATCAAATCATGTTTTAGGAATTTAGTTATGTGACTCAAAAACATTAAGTTGCGATGTCGTATCCATACCCCTATTTGAACACTTTTTCTTTAACATTACTATTTATTGCTCATGTTTAATTGCGCCTATTTAAATGTTTTGTTTATTTTTCACAATTTTCATTTTTAGCGCACAGAAAACACAAGCAGCTGAAACAGCAAACAAACAACAATCAAACACTGAGACGAATAACATCAACAATAAAAGATGAGGTGATGCAACAATTAAAAATATTTTATTCTGTTTATTATTTTTATTATTTACACTATTAAAACTAAGCACATGGCCACCGGGTCGCCTCTGTACCATATAGAAATAGCACATAAAAACTACAACGACATCAATCAGCCGACTACGTCATTCTATAAAAACGCAGAACAAATAAGTACGAAAATCAGAGAGGCAGAGCAAAAATAGAGAGAGATTGAGAAAGACATGGAGAAACAAAAATTCATATGAGAATATAGCAGTTAAGTGAGTTCAAGTTCTTGGCTTAGCAATGAGATGCCAATTAATGGTAGACAGCATAAAAGTTATGTCAGACTTGTTCTCTCCCCACTCTTTCTCTCGTTTACTGTGCTTCTCATTCTCACTTTGTTGTTTGTTTTCATTGTCTGACACTGGTAATCAACAGGTGCTCAGAGACCTAGTTAAATTCCCGCAATCCCAGAGAGTATTTTCTATGACAAATGGCCCTAGCACTTGAGCATATTCATAAATATACGGAAATTAGCATAGCTACTTTGACGACGCCTAGCGACCGATTGAAAAACAACCTAATCCACCTTCTGATTCCCTTTTGCTGAACTCATTATTATACCCTTAAGACAAAAGCTCACTTCAACTGTATGGAATAACAATGAAAAGTTGATACAATAGCAGAAAAGTTGTTCTAGAAACGTTTAAGTCAGGGGATGAGTGGCTCTATACAAAAATAACTCACTCAAAACCGACGACTGTGGAGGCGTGGCAGCTGAAATATAAGCGGGATAGAAATTAAAGCATGAACAAAACACTATTTTAAAGAAAAGATAACAGAAGGCGATGATGAAGGCAATGACGATGTAAACAATTTGTAAATTTACCCAAGAGCCTTAAATTTTAGATGAGCATAAAAGAGGCGGGTCACTTGGCAAATTATAACACAGCGAAAATATTATACACTTCGTTTACTATTGACTTAAATAAACTTAACAAATATAAACTTTCATAGAATCAAGAAATTCAGTAATGATATAGAAATACATATTACTAGTTTCAGTTTGCTTGAATCATTTCGACTCAACCAGTCATTCTAATCAGCAATATTTGAACTATATAAACCCTCATTCCCTTCCTAAATTTATCACAAAATATACACGAACTCCGCAAGGGTATAAAAAAAACATACAGAACAACAATGTAAATATGCTCGATGAAACTGAATTATAGATGTTAACATGCTTTGAGCTCAACAGGTGTCTGTTGTTGTTGCTACTTGTAAGAACCCGAAAGTATGTCAATTTAGCTGGCCCACGCGACGTATGAGTAATAGGTAAAGCATATAAAAGAAATTGTTCGTTGGGTAAACATAAAAATGGCGAAAAGTGAATATAAATGCAAATCACGCCGGCAAAGTTTACTGCACAGTCTATAAAACTTAGAGGCATCTTACGAATATTGCAAACGTAGCAAAGTGACATCATCGACCCACAGAATGCCGGGCCGAGCCAAGCCAAGACTCTCAATGCTAATGAATCAGCTGCCGTATACGCAATGTAGCAAAATAATCGACGCTAAAAATTATAATAAACATGTTTTATTTTACTTTTATTTTTGTAGTGATAATAACTCATTGGGTTCGAGTGTGCCGTTGGCTGACTTTGTTGTGCCACCGGATACAGACGAGGAAGGGCCAATTGTGCCACTCGCAGAACTACCCAAAATGAGCGATGTGCCACCAACAACACCCACGTCGACGGCAACAACACCAACGACAACACCAACAACGGCTAATGGAACCACAGCTGTGCCTAAGTCCCGCACCACCGATGATAGCAGCATCTTCTCGGTCTTCTATTCGGTGGGCAAAAAGATAGCCATTGTGGGCTCGATTTATCTGGTCGGCTATATGGGCTGGTCTGTAGCCTGGCTCATAGCGCCGGTTATTTTGTCCGTGGCCCGCGATCAGATGGCAAAGACATCGGAGAAGAAGCGCGACATTGCCAAGGCCTCGGCTCTGGCCTCCGAGAAGGATGTGATACTGGCCCGCATCGATGAGCTGCCCGCCTGGGTATATTTTCCGGATGTGGAGCGTGCCGAGTGGTTGAATAAAGTAGGCAACCTTCAGTCAAATTTTGGGATACACTTTATAGATTTCATCCCTTATAGATTTTGAAACAAGTTTGGCCCAATGCTAACCACTTTGCTCGCACCTTGGTCAAGGAGACAATCGAGCCAAATGTGGCCCTGGCTTTATCGCAATACAAGATGAACGGCTTTCGCTTCGATCGTATTATTTTGGGTACTATTCCACCGAGGATTGGAGGTGTTAAGATCTACGATAAGAACGTTGATCGCAACGAGATCATAATGGACTTGGATTTGTTCTATGCCAGCGACTGCGATATTAACTTCTATCTGGGTGGCATGAAGGGCGGCATTAAGGATTTCCAGATCCATGGCTGGGTTCGGGTTGTGATGAAGCCACTGATACGTTCCATGCCGCTGGTGGGCGGCCTCCAGATCTTTTTCCTGAACAATCCCAATATTGACTTCAATCTGGTGGGTGTAATTGACTTTATGGACATGCCTGGCCTGTCCGATCTGTTGCGTCGCATCATTGTGGAACAGATTGGCAATGTGATGGTGTTGCCCAACAAGTTGCCCATTTCGCTCAGCGAGGAAGTCTCCGCTGTGTCTCTGAAAATGCCCGAGCCAGAGGTGAGTCGAATACTTCCATTTAAGAGAACTTCAATTGAAGTTGATGAATCTTCCTTTACAGGGTCTGTTGCGCATTCATGTTGTGGAGGCCAAGAATCTGATGAAGAAGGACATCAGTGTACTGGGCAAGGGCAAGTCTGATCCATATGCCATTATCAATGTGGGCGCCCAGGAGTTTAGGACACAGATAATTGACAACAATGTTAATCCCAAGTGGGACTATTGGTGCGAGGTGCGTAAGCTCATTGCTACGAAACTTCAGACACGGCGTTTGCTTTTTTGTAGTCTGTTGTTGCCGTTGCCAATCGATTGCTGCATGCTACAAAACACGAACACACACACAAAACTATACATTTATGTTTATGCCGTAGAGTTTGTCTTTTTCTTTATCTTTTCATTTCATTTTGATTTCCATGCATATTTCTTGACATTATGTACTCGTATTTTGTTTGTGCGTCTCGCGCGCCTTCAATTAGGCGCCAGTTTTTATTGAAATGGGCCAATGGGTCGACCTTCAATTGATGGATTCCGATGATTCCAAAAAAGACGAAAGCCTCGGCAGGTAAGCTATTTCCTTATACCTACATATCATCTTGAGGATATTCTTAAACACGATGAATTACAATCCTACCCAAAGTTCCTTTACTCCCCCGCCGTATGTGAGTAATACTCGTATATGTTTTGGGTAATTTTTGTACTAAAGGTGATACGTTTGAATGCTTGCTTGCATGCTCAGATCTGACTCCATATAGGATTATTTGATCTACACTGTTTTCTATCAATCTATGCTCTCTTTTACTCTATTTGTATCTCACTCTCTCTTTCTCTCTTTCACGACACACACTTGGTCTTCTAGGCGAGTATTTTTACCACCATTAACCACTTGGTTGGTTTTTCATTGTGGGACTATGACCAAAGTATGCCAGGCGTTCAGGCCGATGATCTATTGGGCAGGTTGTATTGCAGCATGAAACTGCAGTCTTCTTTAACTTCCATTACTTTTCTGCATTTTGAGTTCTTGTTATGTTCAATCTGTTTCCAAGTTGCGTCTCCTAGCTAACCAACTACTTACTAAAAATAACTGAAACTATCAGTTAGTTTAAGTAACTGGGGTTTGATTTGTCAATAGGGATTTGATAGGTTTCAAACAAAACTAATAAGGATCATAAGTTTTGTCAAGTTCATACATGATCTTAGTTTCATTTTGTCAACAAATTTGTTGAGAGATTAAATTAAATTAAATTTATTGAAATAAATTAAAGTGATGTTTAAGTTAATTAAAAATAGATGCAATTTTTTTTAAATAAATTTATTTATTAAAAATTTAGTTTACCAATTAATAAGAATTTATGTTGATATCTAAAAATCAAATGTTTGGCCGCCGAATGTACCAAACATTTTGTTTGGTTATTTTCAAAAGAATTTCCATCAAAATATCCAGAGATTTACACAACTCAGCGGGTCAGACTTACTTTTGAAATGAAATATAAAATATCATAAATATCAACGGATATAGTAGTAATTTTTCTTTAGAATTTTCGATTACTGTGGTAAAGTTTTAATTTCGTATAATATTTATTATGCCCCTATCTAATTAGGTTATTGCACTAGTAAGGTTCGCTACTTCGGAAAATCGCGAATCAAGTAAATTAGTCACAGCTAAGGGCTCGATATTAAATATAAATATTGAATTAAAAACGCTTTTGTTCCAATCGCCACTCTTAAAACAAAAAACTGACCTCCAAAAAAACACAAACTAATTAATACGTATTATTAACTTTGTTGCATGCCGAGACTCACACAAACACATGCAATACACTCACAAGCAGCTGGAGCACCCTGTACAGAACACTGCATGCTACGTATGTAGTGTAGATTGTGTAGAACCGAATAATAGTACCTATAGTTTAACTGTAAATACAATTCATTCCGTAGACTAGCCAAAGCCCGTCTTGCAAACTAACAGTATTAATATAATGTCTTCCATATTGCCATATTATTGTTGCCTGAATGGAGAAGGCTGTGGTTGAGGTCTCACAACGCGCCATACTGGTGCTTAGACTCTTTGATTGGGACCGAACAAGTGACGACGAGTCACTCGGCAGGTTAGGCAATCCAATCGATAACGCATGAGTATTCGATAAACACAAATAAAACGAAACTTTATCTACTCAAACCCGATCTCTTCAAAAGTTCACAAGCTACTTAAGCTTCCCGAAACTCCACTTTTGGCCAGAAACCCGCTTAAGACACTTAACAATACTTTTTTCTTATAATTAACATGATCTTTTCCTAGTACTAATAGGTATTTTTATAACCCTTAGAGCCTCAATTGATATATCCAGTGTGATCAAGAAGGGTGTTCTCGACACTGTAAGTAATTTGTTAACTGAAACCTCTCCCTTTACCGAGTAATGTGTATTTTTCACAGTGGCTAACGCTGGAGGAGGCCAAGCACGGCGATCTGCATCTGCGCCTGCAATGGTATAAGCTGACCGCCGATCCCAACGATCTGCAGCAGATCCTATTGGAAACTCAACTGCTGCGTGTGACAACAATGAGCTCCGCTATCCTCAGCGTTTTCGTTGACTCCGCTAGGCATTTGAAGGTTAGTACCCAATTGTTCCCTGTATAATTCAGGAAACGTGACGATTATCATTTAAACAAAAAAATGATTTGTTAATTATTGTTATACAAATTATTTATTTTGATCAATTTAATGAAACTAAAACTGCAAGATGTTCCCTTACTTACAGTATTTACAAGGTATTCTTTTAATTTGAATGGATTTGTCAAATCTTGATAGATTTTCAAAAGGGATCTGTTTTTGACCATTTTATTATACTAATATTGATTTGGTATCAAAATTGGATGATTTTGAAAAATTCATTTTTTTCGAAAATTTTCAAAAGTTTTAAATCTTAAATTTATTTTTTAAATCGACTCTAGGTGATAAAATTAGGGTAAAAAAGTATTTTTGCACTAAATTTCGGTTAGTTTCTTTAAGTTTTATGCCAAAAACTGCAAAATGTTCCCTTATTTAATAGTGATCCGTTTTTAACAGAATATTGTAATTTATTTGTTAGTTACGCGCAATCCCTGGTCCAATTATAATTTAATTACAATTTGCAGCAAGCCCGTGCCAACTCCAAGCCCGATCCGTATCTGGTGTGCAGCGTTAACAAGCAGAAGAAGCAAACTGCAATGATACTTCGCGATGATTCGCCTGTGTGGGAGCAGGGATTCACCTTCCTGGTCACGAATCCGGATAACGAGTGTCTGAACGTTAAGATCTATGACCAGAAAACGGGCAATGACATCGGCCAATACACTTATCCCCTCAGCACTCTTCTCAAGCAATTTAACATGGAAGTCATTCAGCAGCCCTTCCAGCTGCAAAAGTCTGGACCGGAATCGAAGCTATATATGTCGCTATCTCTGCGCATTTTGAAGGCTGGTGAGATTGATACGGAATCTGATAACCTGGAGCAAGTGGCTGCCCTGGGACGCAGCAGTTCTGTAAAGACGCCCGATGCCACTGTTGCGGCATTTCAAGCAGTCAAGGTCAGTATACAGTCAAGTCCTTTCTATCTTCTTTAATCTTACCCCAAATTCCCCTTTGCAGGATACACACGCGAACAGCAAACGCCTCTCCGCAGAGTCACCCATTACCGAAGAGGAACCTGTTAAAGCAGCTGCGGTTATTCCAGCATCCGCATCACTGGAGAAACCGATCAGCGAGGTGGTCAGCACTGTGCTGACACATCGGATGCCCGAAACGACATCGTCGGCAGGGGAACACGGTCTGGGACGCATTCAGCTCTCCATAATTTACTCGGCCCAACGTCAGAAGCTCGACGTGACAATTCACAAAATCATGCATATTCCTTTGCGTGATCCCAGCAACATACCAGATCCTTATGTTAAACTGTATTTGCTACCTGGTCGCAGCAAGGAGTCGAAGCGCAAAACGACCACCATCAAGGACAATTGCAATCCGACTTACGATGCGACCTTTGAATACCTGATTTCTATTGCCGAACTGAGGCACACGGAGCTCGAGGTTACGGTCTGCACGCACAAGGGTTTTCTGTCCAGCGGCAGTCCCATCATTGGCATGGTGAGTAGCAGGCAAAAATTAACCCCTAGGCGGGGTCATGACTACCTGAGCGCTGCACCCATTGCGTTGTAATTCCCAAGTTGTAATTCGCCATGAGTACAATATAAATAGCAGAAATCGGTTCGTAGTCTTCGTTCTTGCTTCGGCAGAACATATACTAAAATTGGAACGATACAGAGAAGATTAGCATGGCCCCTGCGCAAGGATGACACGCAAAATCGTGAAGCGTTCCACATTTTTTTGACATCATTTACAACATTCTCAATTTGTTACAGCGAAAGATTTCTTTGGATGACAGTGATATTACAACAGCCTCTGGATTGAAATGCTGGTTCGATCTACAGCCAGAGATTAAGCACGAGTGAAGCCAAGAAGTGGGAAATGTGGAACCTCTAATCTCCAAACAGCACAATCAACTGAAAACTTGACACTTTTTTACAAGCTGCACTCAATTTGTTTGTATTTGTTATGTGTAAAAATCGTATTTATTCTATAATTTACATTAAGAAACAATGGTTGGTCTTTTAGTCGTGCCTCTAAATCTTAACTCTCGATTATAGTCAAATAAAGCGAACAATTTGAATTTTCAACTTTATATGTACATATACAGAATTAAACGTTTTATTTTCATTATCCCAACAATGGTTGTCACTGAATGAAAATATTTCATGCCAGGTTTTTGGAGAAAAATGTAAAATTTTCGAATTTCTGTCAGACTAAGGTTAAGGTCTCACGTTAGAAAGGATATTTATTCCTAAACGTATGAAATTTAAACATGTACCAGTTTTTGGCAAAAATGTACCAAGCGTAGCCCTCGGTGCCTACAACCAATTTCGTACAATTGCATGTACATAAACCAACTGACATATGAAACACAGATGGCGCTTTAAATTTTTAACCTTTTCACAGACGCCCTTATAATTCCCAAGTTGATTTTCTGGGGAAGCTCTGTTTAAATACTAGAAATTTCAACTTACATTCGTTCTTGCTTCGGCAGAACATATACTAAAATTGGAACGATACAGAGAAGATTAGCATGGCCCCTGCGCAAGGATGACACGCAAAATCGTGAAGCGTTCCACATTTTTTTGCAGGAATCGCAATCCCCTGCCACCACAGTTTATTTAATTAACTTAAACTCGTTAAAAATTATTTTAGCAATAGAATTAAAAAACACCTGCATGAGAGCACACAACTGAAAGCTGACTGCTACAAGAGTTTGCTCAATGCTTTGCGCCCACATTCAAATATAATTTAATTGATAATTAAGACAAGAGACAATCAAATTTTTATTTGTATATGTATGTATATTTAAATTTAATTGGAGTTTGAATTGTTGTCATTTAAATTAATTAGCTATCTTTAAACACTTAAATAAACGCGCGTGCATTATTCATTTTCATATTTATACTTTTTTAATCTGTATAATTGTTTGTGTATAATCGTTAATATTATATTAATTACTCGTATTTCGAATTAAAATCACTCAAAAAATGTGCTGCTCTTTTGATTTTACGATCGATTTGATATCGCTTAAATTCTAGAATAAACGACGACGACACACAGTACACGACATTTATAGCTAATAATTGTAATAAAAGTCTAATAAGGAGCAGAAGTTTTAGGAGTAGACCAACAAATACAACGGCGACAAAGAGATCAAAATGCTGTTCATATTTGGAAAGCGGCCACCGTCACAACTCGTATGTAATATTATTCATATGATCGCGTGTTTTTCGAGCCTTAAACGGTGCCGCAAAATGCTCATAGTCATATGCGGTGTCCCCATTGTAGGAGGAACACCGACGTAATCGATGGTGTTGAACAAATGAGCTACTATACGGTGCCTGGTTGCCATGTCCGGCGCCAAAGCAACGCATTGCTGCACAGAGCAGCGTACACCAGCGCCACGACGAGAAGGTATAAAACCGACGAGTGTTGCATCCATTGTTGCTTTTATTGGAGAGCAAGTGCTGACGACTGTGATGCAAATACGGATTGTAATTGGATCGAAAGCTGCTGTCGCTGCTGTGCCCGCTGTCGTCGCTACTGCTGCCGCTCCGGCGCAAACCCAAACGAAACAGATTGCCATTGTTGTGCGCCGCATTGGCAAAGTCCTCAAAATCCAAATGCGATTCATATTCAAAGTCACGATCAATCGAAACGGCGGGCGTTATGATCATAAATTGACTATATTTACGGCTCTGGCGATTCTGGTGATTCTGACGCTGGTTATTGCCACGTTGATTTGCAATTGAATTGAGCAGCGTTTGATTTGTGTCCACCGATGAGTAGCTATTGCTGTTCGATATCGGTGACATATCATTGTTGTTGTTATTGTTGCTGTTAATATTTCCGTTGATGTTATTATTATTATTATAGCTATGGTTGTTGTCATTGTGCGTAAAGACGCCCGCTGGTGTTGGCTGTGTTGTGGTCACCACAGGCGACGATTGCTGCGGCTGATAATGTTGATACTGCAACTGCAGCGGCAGATGATGCTGATGCTGATGATGTTGCCGCTGTTGTTGCTGGCTCGCTTTGGCGTGCTTATGCCGCCGCTTGGCAACTGGAGCTGTGGCTGTGACTGTGGCTGGAACTTGAACTGGAACTGGAGCTATAGCTGGCGCTGGAGCTGAGGTCTGTTGTGGTTGCGGTGCTGGCGATGTTGTTGTAGGCGTCGAGCCAACCGAGGGCATCCATCATCTTGTTTCCTCGGCGCCGCTGTTACTGTCATCGGGCTTGACGATTTGGTAGGTTATCAAGTACTCTGGATAAGACTGCAAATAGCAAAAAAACAACATTATCAGAAATATTTAATCAAAATCAATTTTAAGGACCTCTACCTGTTCACCCCGATAGACAACATATTCAGCAAAGTGCAGCCCACCTGCCGATGGACGGCCGATGACTGAGTGATGTCCTGGTGGTGCATGCGCCATCTTCATGGCGCTATACTGCAAAAACGATTTGCCCAGCGCCACGCGGCACAACAGCAATTGTCTGCGAAAGAAGAGGGTAAATTACTTATATATTTATATTGCTTGCAGTATATTTTACCTGGGGCAAACATAGCAGGACTTATCCTTATGCGATGGACAGCCAATGCCGCCGCCAATGCCATACACATACTGATTGCTCTTGGAGCTGTGCTCCGCAAAGTAAATTCCCGCACCGAACATGCCACCAATGTAGGCGTGGCGTTCATCAAATCCGCGCTGCACAATCGCATTGATAAATGGGCTGCCATGGAAGAGCATACGCTCATTTGACTGCAAATAATTCTCTTCGGCAATTTCCTGACGGCGATGAGCATATCGCTCCCACAATTTACGATTCTGTACTTTTTGTACCTGCAAATGGACGACCATTAGAATAATATTAAATTATTATTAAATTATCACTTACCCGCACTACGTTGTAGCGTGTAAAGTAGCCTCCGGCCTGGCCATTGTCACGATGCTCACGTATTGTGGCCTGCATTTCCTCCTCGACGGCGACAAACTCCTTGTCATCCTGCAGTAGATCGACCAGCAGCGTGCACAGATTCACATTGCTGCCAATGCCTGAAAATTGCATTAGTGTAAATATTAATGTAAAGTATTATTATTATTAAAACAAAACAAAACGAATAAAACGATAAACTTTAAGGTTTTGACCTTAAATTAAATAAACAATTTCATAAAATACATAGGATTATTGTTAATTAAAGATTGAAGACTCACCGGTTGTTGCACGCAGCTGGGCAATGCCCTTGAGTATCTTGTGTCGAAAGCCGTAAGCGGACACGCCCACCTGCTTGAGATCATCATGACCCATCTCGGCCAATATGTCGAGTGTGATCTGCTCACGCTCAAAGAGCTCTATCAAGTGATGCAGCTGCTGGCTGCTAAGAAAACCGGACACATTTGTAATGGACTCCGGATCGGATAGCAGCTCCTCGCTGCCAGTGTTCTCAGCGCCATGTGCCTCCGCGCCTTGTGCGGGACTGATGCGGGTGGCGCAGCTGTTCAGTGGCAACGGCACCGGCACACTTAACGTCATGGAAGCACCCGATGGCAGCAGCACTGTCTCCGTGGTTGGCGACAACATTGCGGCTGATGCCGCTGCAGCTGCTGCTGCTGTCGATGAGCATGTTGCAGCCGCATTTGCCGTGCTACAGCTCGCATCTGGTGCAGGAGAGTTGCCACTTAAGGACTGTGTCGAAGATCTAAGCGCCTGTTGGCTGAGCGATGTGGCCATTGCGTCCTGTAGCAGGCACTTCACATCATCCGCGGTGGCTAACTCAATAGGTGTCTGACCCTCCTGGTTCTTCATATACGCATCCGCACCATGGGCCAGCAGCAGAGAACACAGCTGGGTGCGTCCCTTCTGGGCGGCCTCATGTAAGGGAGTGAAGCCCCATTTGTCGGTTGCATTGACCACTGTCTTGTGCTTGATCAGCAGCGCGGCAATGTCTAAATGACCATAGGAGCTAGCATTGTGCAGTGGTATGAGTCCACCTTTATCCTGGGCGTTGACATCGGCGCCATTTTCCAGCAAATACTCAGCACACTCAAAGTTATTATAGCCGGCGGCCAAATGCAACGGCGTCGAGTTGCGTCCATTTAAATCGCGACAGTTGATCGTTTCCGGTGTCACCAGGCGTTGCACCCGCGCCAAGTTGCCCTTTTTGGCCGCATCTAGCAGAGCGGATGGACCCCGCAGTAGTTCGGCGACATCATGATCTGAGTCTTTGACAAGATCAGCTGGCGTCGCACCATCGCGATTTTTCTTCATTGGATCAGCTCCATGCTTCAGCAGCAGCTTACAAATGTCATACTTTCCCTTGGCTGCGGCCTCGTGCAGCGGCGTAAATTTCCACAGATCGGAAACATTTACATTGGCACCGTGCTTGACGAGGAGTTCGGTTACCTCGTAGTGGCCATACGAGCAGGCATTATGCAACGGCACCAGGCCACCCTTATCTGCGGCATATACCTCAGCTCCGTGTTCCAATAGAAATTGCACGACAGGCACCCGATTGAAGCCGGCAGCAAAGTGCAACGGCGTCGAGTGACGTCCATCCAGATCCCGACAATTGACTGTATGCGGATTGTTAAGCACAATGCGACGAACTGCATCCAAATCACCAGCCTTCGCTGCCTCCAGCAAATGTGTCTCGCTGTCTGGCGGATTCTTGAGAAGCTTCAGCACATTATCCGATGCCAGCTGTGCTGCAGTTAAGCCCTCCAGCGAGATAATATTGCTGTCCACCGCATAGGAGAGTAATAATCTCACCGCTTGCTCATCCCGCGCACAACGATGTAGCGCAGTCTGGCCAAGACTATCCAATGCATTCACCTTGGCGCCCTGTTTAAGCAGAGCCTCCATGGCGTCATAGTGCAGCAGCTCGGCGGCCAAATGGAGCGGCGTCAGGAAGGCCTTGTTCTTCTCATTGAGGAGAGCTCCCTTGCGTGTCAGCAGCTCCACCAGCTGCTTACGTTTGGCATCCTGGCAGACCACGGCCAGATGGAGAGGCGTATCACCCGTATAAGGATGTACAAAGTTAACTATTTCGGCACAGACGAGTTTCTTCACACGCGACAGGTCGCCCTTTCGACAAGCGTCCATCAGGCAATGTCCCTTGTATTCAACTGAAAAAATCAAGGATCATTTAATAATCATTTTTGAAATGTACACTTACTATTATAATTAGACAATGCCATAATAAAATTTCCATTTAAATGAAGAAAGTATAATAAAATTCAGAGATCGTAACGAAAATATAATATGTAATATAAATATAATTTATAATTTTTATTTAGTGTTGCATTTTTTTAAATAAAAACTATCTTTAATTATAAGGATAATTTTCTCTTGAAACAATTGTCTACTCACAGGCAATGCGTTCACGCAGCTCGCGCGTTGGTGCCGCGTCGATGGCCGACTTGTTGTGGCAGTTGAGGAGCGTGGGATCTGCGCCGCGACTGAGCAGCAGGCTACACACCTCGACTCGACTCTTGGAGGCAGCCTCGTGCAGCGGCGTGAAGGCCCACAGATCATTGGCATTGACGTTGGCGCCGGCCTGAATCAGCAGTTTGGTGACATCGAAGTGGCCATAGGAGCAAGCGTTATGGAGCGGCACTAGGCCGCCTTTGTCCTTGGCATGCACATCAGCTCCATTGGCTAGCAGTATTTCAACGATGCCAATGCGGTTGTAGCCCGCGGCTAAATGCAATGGAGTCGAGCGGCGTCCGTCGCTGGCATGACAATTGACATTGAGGGGTGTGAGAAGCGCAAGCAAACGATCCTCGGCTCCTGAACGGGCGGCTTCCAGTAGCTCGTCCTTGCGGTACTCGCCAGTTAGCACCGGACGTGTCGCATCATCCGCCAACTCCAGAGGCGTCTTCTGTTCCGAGTTGCGAATGGTGTGATTCGCGCCATGCTGCAGCAGTGCCAGACAAACATCCACCTTGCCCTTGCTGGCCGCCTCGTGGAGTGGCGTATAATTCCAGTTGTCGGTGGTATTCGGACTGGCTCCGGCCTTAAGGAGCAGACGCACCACCTCCGCATGACCAAACGAGCAGCAGTTGTGCAGAGGATGTAGGCCACCCTCATCGCAGGCCTGGATGGAGGCGCCGCTGTTTAACAGAAACTCAACCACCTCCCGCCGTCCATAGCCTTAGTAGAGGAGAGGGGAAAATTAAGAAAAGTGTTAGTGTTAGCCTCATTGCTAATAATGACATGGCAGCAAGCCCTAAAAGTGGCTCTCATGGTTAGTTGTCAATTCTGTCTGTTTCTTTGCCAGCTTGTTCGGTAGAAGGGTGAGATGGGCTTTGGTATTTGGGGAAACCTTCAATGCTTTGGGGGCTAACATAAATTTCCGGCAGTCGGCACCTTGCAGCATTTTATTGGTTCTAATAACAGTCGTCTGACCTTGTTGGCATCATTAATCTTAGTCAATGTTATTGTTTAAGCAACGAAACCAAACAATCTTTCAGATAGAACAATAACAACAGTTTAGGAAAGCTGTCAACACACTCCTGACATATTTATTATCACTTCCTATTTTATCTACTTAACATCTTTCTAATCTGAATAGGTGCTGGGTCAAATAGGAACATTTAAATTTACTTATATATTCATTCATAAATATAAAATAGAAAACACAAAAAAATGGCTTAAAAAATTTATAAATATCACCCATTTTTATATTTAAACTATTATTGTATATTAGTTTAATATTGAATAATTGAAGAAAATAATTATATATTAATAATTAAGGTATTTTATTATATAATTTTAAAGGCACAACCAAATCAAGAAAAATGTACCGAAATTTATTTTTTTTAATTTACTTATTTATTAAATTAATGTAATTATCCACAACCCAATTTAATTTATGATACAATAAAATAATTACAATTAACTAAAATAATATCAAAAGTGATTAATGATTAAATTCAATCAAGTTTGCTTTTCCAAATTTCAAAATTTCTTTCGTTACCTTCAAATTCATTTAAAAACTCTATAATTAATTACTAAAAACTTAAAAATATATTCTTCAATTATGTTTGAATAAAGAATTGGGGAGCAGCTGAATATAATTGAGAACCGTATCGAAGTTGGCTTTATGAACTCTTCCCTGAAGACTTTTTGCGAAATCAATGCAAACATTTTTGTAGTTTGCCGTTCACTTTTTGTTAAACAATTACGAAAGTTGCGTGAAAATTAATAGAATGGAAAATATATGTTATAAACTACTTGTTGAGCAATTGAATGTGCAATTCATATAATAGTCTATTTTTGTTAAAAATTGTTATAGCAACAAAGCAAAAAAATCTTGGTTAATAAACGTACTAAAAAAGTAATAATAATGCTGAAGGTTAATTAGTTCAACCGTTGTTAATAGTGTTTTACATGTGCTTGCCCAGATATGTATAATGTCTAACTGAGACCTTAGACTGTATCGGGGTGATGTGTGCTGGTAATATTTATCAAGTTTCTTATCGTTGAGATAAATAAGAAAGCTGGGCAAGTAACTGATAACTGAATGGATATTTATTGAAACGTGCTGAAAGGTGAAGGGAAGGAGGGGAGTCAGGTGCTAGCAACAAGGTGAAAACTCAGTCAATAACAACAATAGCAATAGCAAAAGCAGACCTCTTGGAGATCTCACTTTTTTTCAGAACGTGACAAAAGACGACAAAATGGATGGCAAACCAGTTTAGAGAGACAGTAAAAAACAGAGAAAAAAATCACAAGAAAACAACAAAAACTGCGCATGAATCATAGACGACAAAAAAGCCACAGCAAATTGATATGCAAAGGGCGTGAAAACTCCGGTTGCCCCCAGTCAAAAGCAGTCAAAAGGTATTTTTTAATTAGATAAGGAGTTGGGGGAGTGCTCAGCGTTGGCAGTTGGGCGTGACAGTCGCGACTCAAAGCAAAAAGTGAAATTTGTAATTGAACTTTATTTGGGGCTGTCGAAAAGTTTTGTTGCTTCTTTTCATGTTTATGGAAAAGTGCAGACAAGGCCAATACGAAAAAAAGATGCAAAATATTGTTGTCAAAGACGTCAGCAGGATGCAAACGCAGCAGTCAGTCCTCCCCCCACCCCATCGTCATCCTTCATCTACATAGACGCTGACCAGGGTGAATTTTCAAAATAGAAAACATGCTGGAAATGCAACACATAGTCGAGGGTCGCGGGTTCCGGAAACAAACCAAGTAGAAAAGTAGGTCAACTCTCGACGCCATCATTCGAACGAGTGTCCGACCGAGTGGCGAGTGGGGCGACCCTCGTGGCGACTGCTGACTCCTACCCAGCCCAGCCCAGCTCAGTCTCACAGCTAAGCAACAATGACGCTCGTCACACACCCAGCGGTAAGTAGATCAAGGCCAGAACTAGTGGCAGCAAACGAATGCATACAACTGTGTATCTATGTGAGTGGGTGAGGGGGGACGCAGAATGGGTTGCAAGCGAGTCCTTCAACCTTTGTAAGACACACACACATACACAGGCTGACTAATCATCATCGTTGAGAATGGGTATTGGAATAATGATATGATATACTATTTATGTATGTACATATGTACATATGTGACTTACCCGCTGCAAAATGCAATGGAGTCGATTTGCGCCCTGCTGTGTCGCGCGCATTAACCGTTTGTGGCGTTATCAGCTTTTTCACTTTGGCTATTTCACCTGTTTTACAGGCCTCGAAGAGCTCACGCAACGGATCGTTGGCCATGACCGTATCGAGATTAACATTTAGTATAGCGCGACTGCGACTGGTCATTGTGATAGTTGTTGTTAATATTGATGCTGCTACTGAGCTTGCTGCTGTTTCTTTTGGTGTAGATGTTACCTCCTCCTCCTTTGCCTTTGTACTGCTCAACTTTTTGGATTCGTTTTGTTTACACGCACGCACACAGACAACAGCAACGACTGAGGAGCAGCTGGCGCCGCGCCCCAAAAATCGACCACGAAATATGCGTTATATATCTGCACCTAAACAGATGCTAATCTAACTTAGACTAACTCGAGTTCATGTTTATGCAGCTGTGAAACATTCGCTGGCCATTTTTGCTGCTCCACACTCACTCACTCGCACGCACGCACACAGGCACATTAACACAGGCGATGTGGAAACACTTGGCCTAGGAAGCAACAATTGCTGGAGTTGCCCCGCAGCCAACTCAGATACACAAAACTTGGCTTATTGTTAAGCGCACAAATATAATGCACTAAAATCAATATAAATGTGTGAAAACTTTTTTTCTTAAGAGCTAGCTGCTGCTGCTGCTGCTGCGCTACTTGCAGTTGCAGTGTTGCCAATTTAGCTGTTTCCCCGCTAGATCTGGCGGGTTGCAGTTGGCAAATGCGGAATTAATTGTAAAATATCGGCTAGCGGGAATTATAGCTATTTTTCACTGGCCTAAGCCTTTTTATCGCTGCCATGGTCGAGTGCAGAGGTGGAAAGAGACTTTAGTCAAATGATCAATGTCAAAACTAAACTTCGAAATAGAATGGCCGTTCAAACATTACTCTCAATTTCACACACAAGGTATTTTATCTGTTCAACTCATATTTTATAATAGCAGTATGCTTAACAAATATAGGGACCAATCAGACCTACATAGGTTCAGCTGCAGAAGACAATACGTTTGTCGAACTTCAGAAGTTTTTAAAAATACTGGATTAAATCAATAAAAATATTGTTTCACTACTCTAGCGTTGTTTTTTTAGTTACTAACTAAATTTTCTTGCTATTTCTAGCTGTTTTCAAAGGCTTGTTTAGCTTTTGTAAGACCCAAAGAGTAGGCAACACTGACGTAATTATCTTTTTCTCCGCTATGTTTTTTTATTTGTGTTGCGCCATCTTTTCCAACGGTAAAAATAGCATGGTTGCCATCCGCGAAAAACAAGGTGGCACCCCTGGGAACTGTTGCCAATTGAAAAACAAGGTGGCAGCCCTGCAAAAAAACATTTTACTACTTTTAGAATTTTTTAAATTCTACCGTAATTTTTGTTAAATTTTTCTCGATTTTTTAACATTTTTTAGAATAGAAGGGTGGAGTGCACCAAATGAATTTTTAAATAAACTTTAGAATTTTTGAAAATTTGGAATTTTATTGGTTAAGTGATTTGTTCTTTATTTAATTAACTATTTAAATCTAAAAAAATTAAATAGAATCGTTCAGTCTTTTTTATTGACCCTTTTTAAGTATATTTTGGAGCTAACATTTTAAAATTTTGCTTAAGTTATTATATCGCAACATCCACAAAAACGCATTCCATTTCTTTTATTTAATTTATAATTTAAATGGTTTAATTAACTATCAAAGATTGTGGCGGCCAATAACTATCGATAATAAATAGAATCACCGTCCCTGGTATTGATATTAGTACAGCCCTGCCGTGGGTATCGAGTACAAGTGCAAGCCAACAACAATGCGCGCATTGTGCATTTGTTTTTTGCTTTAAAAAGCCATAAATAATACAGGTTGCACGGGCAATATTATAAAAATATGCTTTGAATGCACACGTACAAGTGAATAAAATTGTGCGCGTCGAAACGGTAGTATTAATAAGCGAAGCAAACAAAAAGTGAATCAGAACACGAATGCACACACACTTACGCGACACACATGAAAATACTGGCACACACGTACATACACCTGCAACCCGCCGCACCCGCGCGCCCTGAAACCAGAAATAAGTGCAAGTAAAGCAGCAACAACGGCCACAAACAATCAGCAGCAGCAGTTGGGAAGAGCTGCAACAAAGCAGAAAGAAAGGGAACAAAGCGCGACAACGACAGCAACGAGAACGACAACGAAAGGCAAAAGTGGAAGTGCAGCTCCACCCCCATTTTGGTGTTGCAGTGGCAGTGGCAGCAACAATAACGACAACAGCAGTCTCGCCATGGCGCAGCTCTAACAACGAAAACAACACAACAACAACAACAACCGCACGCTTCGGTGCCCTCGCGACAGCAATTTAGGCTTCGACATCGTTACGCTGCGTTTGAATCATTAGCCTCCAATTTAGTAGTAGCAATTTTCTGGCAACGGCAGTAACAGCACCAAGAAGCAAATCGAATTCGTAATAATTAAATCATTTGCTTGTTCTTCTGGCAAAAATGGAACTTAAAGTTTGGGTGGAGGGCATACAGCGTATTGTGTGCGGTGTAACTGTACATACAACCTGCCAGGTGCGTATATATTGATTTTTAACGCCTTGAAGTATTTATTTATGTGATATGTGTGTGTTTATTGCAGGATGTGGTGTTTGCCTTGGCCCATGCAACGGGCAAGGTGGGCCGCTTTACGCTAATCGAACGTTGGCGTAATAATGAACGACACTTGGCTCCCAACGAAAATCCCATGAAGCTGCTACTTAAATGGGGCGAGTATGCAAATGATGTGCAGTTTATATTACAGCGTTCCGAGAACAAACAGCAGGCAGCGCTACAACAGCAACAACAATCACAGCAGCCGCAGCCACAACAACAGCAGCAGCAACAGATCAACAACAAGTATGCTGTCATGACAACGAAAAAGCCACTTGGTCCCAGCAACAACAATAATAATGAGAGCAAATTGCCGCCTCCTACATTGCAGAAGCAAAAGTCCAGCGTGGAGCTAAGCTATCGCACAAAGGAGCTAAAGAAAAGTTTTGGGTGCGTACAAGCAACCAACTAATTATTTTAATTGTTGTAAAAATACGTAATTAATTTCTTTTAGCGGGTACGATGCCAAACAGTTTGATAATATTGGCATAGTCAAAGGTATTCCTCAGCAACATCAGCAGCTGCAGCAGCAGCCGCCGTCAAGCAAAGCGGCTCCGCTGGTGCCCAAGCATGAGAAATCTCTATCGAATCCATTGGACATGAGTAGTAGCAGCAGTGCCGTCTGCAATGCGACTACCTTAAATGACTACAACGATTTTTACAACAACAACAACAATGGCAACATCAACAGCAGTGGCAACAACAATAGCAATAACAATCAGCACATCTACAGTCAGCTGAGCAAGTCGAGCAGTGAACTGCGTCGCGCCAGTCCAAACGAACTATGCTACAACAATAATACTAGCAACAACAACAGCAATAGCAATAGCAGCAATGAGCATTTATGCGACATTTATGCCAATAGTAACATAAGCAACAATAACAATAACATCAACTCTCCAGAGTTATACAAGCAAACACCAACAATTTCATCAAATGGAGCCCTGGTGCCGCCCCCGTATCGCGATCCACCTCCGCCACGTAACAGTCCCATGTGCCAGACACAACGCTTGCCACCTAGCAGCAATGCTGAGACAATATCAAATGCATCCTCTTTAACGAATCCATTCCTCAGTGACTACGAACAAAATAACATTAACAACAACAACAATAGCGCCAACAACAGCGTTAATCAGTGCATGGATGAGGGCGAAAGCATGTTCCAGGCGACGCAATATAATGATCTATTGCAGTTAATCAAGTTTCAGCGCGAGAAAATCACAGCACAGCAATTGGAGCTGCAAAAGGTAAAATAAATTAAATTTTACAGACAAATGTTAATTACTAATATTAATTATTTGCAGTTTGATACGGAAATCGTTTACCTTGAGAGTAGGGAGCGAGATCATGCACATGAATTGGAAGCCATATCACGTGAAATATCCAAGGCGGATCAAGTCTTTCGTCAAGGCAGCGAGCAGTTGCAAACACTGCAATATGTCGAAGAGGAAAACGAACTGGTTAAACAGCAGGAGAAAACACTCAAGTCGGAAATCGCACTGTTGCGATCAAAGCTAGCCAATTGTGAAACGGAACTGCTTCAGTGCAAGAACAAAATGAGATTGCTGATGGACGACATCGAGCTGGAGCAACAACAACAGAGTAACAGGTGAACTTGAAATCCATTGTATATTATTGATTGTAAAAACAATTCCATTGTGTTACTAACAGACAAACTGTGGAGAGGGATTTTCTGATGGAAATGGAACGCATTCAAAGCGATATCGACCAGGCGCTGCACAATACGGACTCATCCAACAAAACGGCCGATAATCTAAAGAAGGAGCTAGTCATGATTGAGCATGCTATTGCGGAAAAAAAGCGTCAAGTGGAGCAACTTGTCAACGAAATGAAGGAAGTGAATCTGCAAAGTCTTACCGTAACTACCACAGAAGAAATTAAACATTTGTTAGAAGGACCCAATAAACAGGGCAGCAGTCGCCGCATCATTGGCTCACCGCGCCAGCTGGAAACGGCAGTGCCAACTAGCAAAAATCCACATGGCGTTTGGGTTTAAACGAATCATAAAAAAGCAACGAAGTATTTTTTTAAATAAAAATTAAACTCTAACAACAAACTTGGGGAACAAAGATGAGGAAATGATTTACATATCTTGTATGCAAAGAGCAGCATAATCGAAATCGCGAATTGATATGTACTTACAAATATCTCATAGTTTTAAAAGACACAACGACACTCGAATGCATATTTTATTCTTCCAAAATACCTAATGGATCTCTCAAGCAATGTTTATTGTTACAAATTTATATACCCCCACACACATTCCACTTTTAATAGTAAACTAGTGCACAAATTATTTTAGATTTTATATTTATCACTTGACTAGTTGAATTTTGATGTCATAGTTATCAAATCTAAACCACAAATGCATTCCACAAATTTTCTAATAACATCTATGTACTTACATTGTGTGCTATATCAATTGATTTTATCTTAAATATGCATAGTTATTATAACATATTTTTTTGTTACTAGTCTATAAAATATTTTCTATCATCATTCACAATGCGCCATTAGTTGTTAAATGAACGTAAATTGTTGCAATAATTGAATATTATATAAAACTATAAACGCCTTTTTATATATTTAAGTTGTGCTGTTAGTGATTATTTTCCAAACTTCATAATAATTATGATAACATACTTTTTGGATAGCAATAATTAATAATTAGATCTATTATATTAAATGATCTTATAACTATTGTACTTAGCACTTTAAGCAGCTTTAGCAATCAAATTTATCAGTGCTTTGTTAAAAATATTTCAAATGTTTTAAATGTGTTTAGAAAACACTAAACAATAGAGTTCAATTGCAAACAATGTTAAACAGTTAGTTCTTATGCATATTTTGTAGCTTTTATTGCATTATGCAGCAACACGAAAGAAAGTCGCTTCTTAATAATATTTTAATATTCAATAATTAAGCAAAGCATAGCAAACATATTGTTGCTTATGGCTAAGCAACAGCAATATATATATATATTATTGATATATACGATAACTATTTAATTAACTAAAAGAAACATTTTTAGAACAAATTCTAATTGCATTATTATCTATTAGCTAATAAACCATACTTTTTTATGTTTTTTCTCTGAAAATAAAAATGTTTGTCGACTTTTTAAACTAAAATAATCTAAGAATTCCTATAACAATCTGTGGCATGGTCCCGAACTCTGTTGCCAAAGTTCTTACCACAACTCGTACAAATGCGCCGCGACGGTCAGCCAAGGCCGAACAAGACACGAAGCACGGACTTCGGTGCAGCAGTCAAACCAAATCAGCAACAATTGTTCTTGTCAGTTTCAGTTGGCCGCCGTGCACGGACTTGTTTAGTCCTGTCTTGACTTGTCTTCTCTTCTATTGTCAGTCTGCTACATTTCAACGCGTTTTCACCGAGTTGCGCGCGCGTTTAGTGTGCGTTTTAAAACGTTCTTAAAGATTGCATGTCCTACTTTTGTGGGCACTGACAATATTTACCGCACAATTGACTTGTTGTTTAAGGGTCTCGGTTTTTGGCCTTGTTCTTGGCCCCTATCGCGTTGACACAATCTGTAAATGTGCGTTTGCCTTGGTCAAGAGCATTCAAGTGCCGAAAGCAAGCAGAGAATAAGAAAATTCCAACAACAAGCCAAACAAAAAAAATATTACTTTTTTACGACACTTTTTCACACCAAATGCTGTCCTATTGTGATGATTGAGATAATGAGCCACTGTTTTGGAATAAATTCCACAGAATGTGTGCCGTCGACGACCTTTTACGGAAATTATAATACGTCTGTGCGCTCCGAGTCTTGCGCTTATTGATAAGACTGTAACATTTATTTGTGTTCTTGTGACAATTACGTAAATTTAATCAACCAACTTTAAAAGCCTTAAACAGACACTTTATAAGGACTAACGCCAGCGATGTTTAAATCAAAAGATTCATTAGTTATGTCATTTTCAAATGATTGGAATTCTATAGCTACAAATTGAAGTGCTAAATTTAAAGCTATCTGATTTTTTTATTACTTCTTTTTTCAAAAAGGAAACAATACATGAATCAAACTCAAAATTAAGGCTTGAAGCTCGCTTTTTTTTATTAAAAATGTGTATTTACATACATCTTAGTCAAATCTTTGTATATTTTTATAGCATTATCAGTTGTTGCTATTGTCATCATAAAGCCATCAAAATTAGCTCAATGAAGTGTCAAACTTAAGCTAAAACTCAATAAGTCAGCGCATTGTGAGTCTGTGGGCGTGGCCAAGCCTCCGCTGGGAGAAAACTGTCCAAATAATGAACTCCGCCCAGTAGCTGCCCCTACTGAGGCAGTTAACTAATTAAACACCACCAATACAAACAAGACTCCGCCGATAAGGATAAGATAAATTTAAGACAACATTAGGAAAAATGGTCTATGGACGCAGCATTGCCGTGGGCATCTGCCTGATGGCCATTATAGTACTCTACTCAGCTGTGGTCTTCTATCTAAGTCTAGGTAAGTTAAATGAATAACTATATCAGTCCGAAAAATTTTAGCAAATGGTCCCTATGGTTTTTTAATCAAGTATTTTAGAATGAGTTCCACAGAAACTTTTACACCCAAAACTTTAACATATTTTCTTTCATTGGTTGGAATAAAAAACGGATCAATGCATAAATATAAAAAAAATTCCATCGAGAACTTTCTGCGCTTTAACGGCAGTTTAAATAATCGAATCCATTAATTAAATTCCTGACCTTAAACTTTGAACAACTTTTTCAAAATTTAAAATGAAATCAAATTGCAAACAGCAAGCGCTCATAAATCGATGCTTTCAAAAGTATTTGAAAGTAATTTCTTCTATAATCCGATAAAAAAAAGTGACCATAAAAATATACAAACTTTGTCTGGGGAACAAAACAATTTGCACATTTATTTCGCTTGCTGGCTGTTTCTCGCTATATTTTGTTTTATGAGCACCAAATTTTCGTCATGCTTTTTTTGCATCTATATTTTGCTTTGTATGTCTATCGCCAATTTGCCTATTGATTTGCCATCGTGCGTGAAAAAGAAAAGAACGCAAAATAAATACTTGATGAATGCCATTTTTAGGCTTAACGCGGCGTATGACGTATTTGTACCATATGTAATAAACACGTGCATATGTTTTATCATCAATGCAACAAGAAATGTATATAAAAGTATACCATAATCCTTGGCTTTAAGCTTAAGCCCACAAAGAGAATAGGGGGCAGCAGGCTAAACAAATTGAAATTGAAAATGATGATGAAAAGTGTTTGTGATGCAGAGCTTGTGAATTTGGCCAAGGAACAGGTTCAAGTAGGCGTCTGACCATTGGGCTAAAACTATTCCTAATGACGCAATCTGCTGGCAAGTTAACCAAGGTACTTTGTTGTCACATCAAAACAGTTGATGACTTATCATAAATATGATAAAGTGCCAAACAAATGGCCAAGTTCTTGCAAAAAAAAAAAAATAGAAACTATTAAGAATTGTATTCTGCAGGACCTTAGAGAGACCGTTCCTTAGAAATGCTAATTGATGTACTAGCTTTGTCATGTTTTTGAATCGAATTGAATTTCTTGAATTGGAAATAGATACATAAATAAGTATGTTCGAGTATATTGAGAACAAAAGCGATTCAGCCAAATAAAAGCAATCAAAAGTTTTGCGCACATTAATTTTAATTGATTTGCTCTTTTCACTGTATTAGAATTCTATTGAACTCCTTCTTGCTTATTGAAATGGAAAAAGAAAAAAAGAAAGACTCAAACAGTTCTAGTTCCGCTCAATGCTGAGATTACTCATACGCCATGTGGTTGACAAATTTTCTACTTTGGCTAATGTGGCGTACGAGCAATAAAAAGCTTTTGGTTTTAAGCAAATAAAATGCAACACTTTATTCTGGTATTGATGTCATGTTGTTGTTGTTGTTGCATCTGCTTCAGCAACTCCTGCGATATTAATTATTTTCTACGCATTTTCAAGGACCTTGCCCCACGGGCAGCTTTGCCTGCAACAATGGCATTCAGTGCGTGCCGCAGCGGCAAATGTGCGACAAGAACCTCGACTGCACGGATGGCAGTGATGAAAATCCGGTCGAGTGTGGCAATCTCTATGGCAGCAAGGAGCTTGCCGATAAAATTGTGCGTAATGCGATTGAGAAAAAGAAGCAACAACAACAGCAGCAGAAGCAGCAAAATCAACGCCTAATGGTGGTGGGGGGGTCAAATGTCAGCACCGGGGATTTGTCATCACCAGCGGGTAGCAGAAACCAAAGCACGCCCATACCGTGTGGCAAGTATTGACCATAACAGTTGCGAAAACATTGACTATTATTTGTTTCCCATCCATCCAGCTATCACCACATATCCTCGCGGCCAGTGCCAGTGTGCTGGCGGCACAATGCTCTACTGTGGCAAGTTCGCCAGGCTGCGTCGCATGCCACGCATCAGCGCCGAGGTAACTAGTCTATTTATCATCAGAAACAATCTGACATTACGAGAAAATCTTTTTACAAATATGACGCTACTGCAAAAGCTGTAAGTTATATGATAAGTTCCATATCCATCAGGCTCTCATCTCCATTCCAAATCATAGCACGCTCAAGTACAACAACATATCACGTGTGCCACCAGGCAGCTTTAGCGGCTTGCCGCATCTGGAACGGCTTGAGCTTAGCCACAACAATTTTAGCCAGTTGCCACATGGCATCTTTAAGGATTTGCATGGTCTGCAGTGGCTATTCCTGGTCAAAAACCAACTCCGCTACTTTCCAATGGAGCATTTGGCTTTAATGCACAAACTGGATTGGCTCATACTCAGCCACAATCGTCTGACGCTGCGGAACGAGCAGCTGTCCAAGGGTCCAGAGCTTCGTGAAATGTAAGTAAAGTTTTTCTTGGTCTCCACCCCTTTTTTTTGTGATCGGGCAGAACGTCCCTGCTATTTGTAAGATAAAAAAAAAAAAGGACCTCTGCCCAGGGCCCATCCCAGGTTATGGGTTGTGTACTCATTTCACTTGATGTATTCAAGCGTAAAATGCTTTACAGTGTCTGTGTCTGTCGCTTCGTCTGTCTGAGACACTGGCTGGACCCTCTCGGTTCGGTTCAGTTCGGTCCGGTTCAACTCGGTTTGGGGGCGACTATCAAGTGCAGTGTGGCATGTGTTGGACACATAAACGGCAAGGTGGAGGGGCAACAGTTATCCCCATTACGATGTGCAATGGATGGCATAATAACAATTTGGAGCTACAAGCATTTAAAACGTTTACAAAGTTGCAAAAAAAAACGAAATAGGAAACTTCATGCTAAACAAAGAAATAAAATTAATTAATTTACAACTAAAGCATAGGATAAAACTGTCAAAATAAAAAACAACGTTAAACAAATCAAATATTATACAAACACAATCTATAAAACATTTAAACTAAGCTTCCATATAAATAAAGCGATTTATTGCCTGGCAGCCTCTAACTAAGCATCTTACTAAGAAACCAAATAAGCAGCCTTCAAATACAGGCAATGGGCTTAGTACAGGATATGCAGCAACCATATCCTGAAAGTTTGTATCAGAAGGCCACATATAGTTTTATCTAAAGTCCCCTTACAATGGGACTAATTTGCTCGAGCTTGAACAATAAATTGAAGAGATAATCACTTTTTATACCCTGTGCCCATTGAAAATGGCCAAAAAGGGTACAATGGTTTTGTGAAATGTATGTAACAGGCAGAAGAAATTATCTCCGACCCTATAAAGTATATATATTCTTGATCAGTATCAACAGCTGAGTCGATTGTCCGTCCGTCTGGTTGAGTCAAAGGATCTCAGAGACTATAAGAGCTAGAGATTTCAAACTTTGTATGTAGGCTCCTGGATACCGGGCGCAGATCAGGTTTGTTTTAAAATTGGGATCCGTATCATAACATATAGCTGCCATAGGAACGATCCGTCGAAAATTAAGATTTTAGCTGAAAAACGTTTTTGTTGGTTGAGATATCTCAACCAAACTGACAGAAAATGCATTCGGGATGGTATCATACATTCTGACTAAATTTTGTTAAGAACGGATCACTATATTATATAGCTGCCATAGGAACGCTCAGTCGAAAATGAAGATTTAGGTTGAAATCTGTTGTTGTTTTTAAAGATAACTCAACCAAACTCACAGATTGGGAATTTGGAATTTGGCTTAAATCTTTCGGTTCACTAGATCATACAGATGTATGACGAACAATTAGTCGAAAATCTAATGCCACGTCAGCTAACTTTCGGAGTGCCTAACGGCGTGCAAATACATACGTATGCGGCTATGCGGCAATTTTGATAACAAATCAATATTTGTATAATAAAATGGTCAAAAAAACATACCTTTTGAAAATCTATCAAGATTTGACAAATCCATTCAAATTAAAAGAATACCATGTAAATACTATAAATAAGGGAACATTTTGCAGTTTTCGACATAAATCTTAAGAAAACTATCCGAAATTTAGTGCAAACGTACTTTTTTACTCAAATTTTATCACCTGGAGTCGATTTAAAGAATAAATTTTAGATTTAAAATTTTTAAAAATTTTCGAAAAATGTAAAGGGGTTACTATGTAAAATTTCCGAAAAAAATTAATTATTCAAAAGCATCCAATTTTGATAACAAATCAATATTTGTATAAAAAAATGGTCAAAAAAACATCGCTTTTGAAAATCTATCAAGATTTGACAAATCTATTCAAATTAAAAGAATACCATGTACTATAAATAAGGGAACATTTTAGTTTAGTGAACATTTAGTGAAAAAGTACTTTTTATACCCTGTGCCCATTGAAAATGGTCAAAAAGTCGAGCACACTCGACTGTAGCCGCACCTCCTCGCGAGCGACAAAACTAAACATATTATTATAAAAATATATTTGTCCAAAATTAGATTAATTATTAACAATTTCAAAGAGTATACTTGCATCGTTGTAACATAGTTAACCTTTTCTCTTAGTTTTGATTATTCTCATTGTTGTTCTCATTGCTACACTTTATTTAACAGCTATTTGGATCACAATAGAATCGAATACATTGGCGAGAAAACTTTTGCGCAATTGGATAATTTAGAGTTGCTGTAAGTAAAACAAGGCACCCTACCTATTACTCTAACCCGTAATGCTATGTTTTGCTTTTATACTCACGCCCCTTAAATTTTGTCATTTCGCTTTGTGTTGTTGTTATTATACATGTATTTTATTTTTATTTTAAATGATATTGCCTCCCCTTAACTCTGGGCGTAAAGTGTCGAAAAGTCTATTGAAATATGTTGTACTTAGGTTTTATGGTGCGTATGCGTAATTTTTACTCTTGACTGCATTTTGCTTTCGTTTTCAGCTGCGCTATCATTTGCGCTCCTACAAAGATTTATATGGGTTACATTTGCTTCAATCCCAGTGGCATTGTCAGCAAAAAACAAAACGAGAAGAACTTCAAACAAATTGCGCATACGCACAGTTGACACGATACCAACGGCAGCATTCCCCTCTTAAAATGATATTGAATTCGACACCTAGACGCTTGAATTTATGCGCCAATAAGCATAAATTTGACTTTCAATTGTTTACACATAACATATGCTAAGCAAATATTTAAACGTAAATCGAGCCATGCAAATTGCGTGAGGGGCGTGTGTGTGTGAGTGTAGATTTTCGCATATATGTGTGTGGCAATTTGAAAACATTTATCAGGCATCTTCGTCTGCACGACGCACATAACCATTAATTTATGCATCAATAGCTGACAAAATAAGTCAATGGGTCGTCTGGACACCCGTTGGTAAGTGAAAATAAATCAACATCCCAAATTGCCGCACGTAAATATATTTTCTAGGACACCCCCAAGCCAAAAGCCTAAGCCGTTTAGATGACACGCTGCGTATACGCAATATTTTGCTAGTTTATCTATGCGAGCAGTTTGATTGAACAATAGATCAAGTCTGCATAATGATGAACTAGTCTCTTCTTCACACTAAATTATTTAAATTAAGAAATTTATTATTTAAATAATTTTAAGTTTCCAGGAATTTTTTAATTTTCTTTCTAAATGTATGTAAAAGTGTTTAACCATTTCATTATTTTTTAAACGAATATATAGAATGGCTTTTTATCTATTTTAATTCTCAGCGACCTGCAGAATAATCTTATCACACACATACATGTACGAGCCTTTGCTAATCTTACGTCTATATTGGATATGTGAGTATATAAGACTACTATATATGAAACTGATACTAATGTTGATTCATGGCGCACGCTTTTAAACATATTGTTCTAATTTATGTTTTTGATAAATAAACTCGGCACTAGAAATGTATCTCGGGATATCAGGATACATAGTTTCAACAATTTAAATATTAAATAATAATAGGATAATAGAATAATATTCATTAATTTTCTTGCAACGCCAATATTAAAACAACCGATTATATCTTTAAGAAGGTAACTATAAACTACATCTTTAAATTTTTTATTTAACGATCACAGCCACGCCTACTTATTTCTCTCATTTATTACTTAAATTATTGGCTGAGCCTTTACGACTGGCTCATATAAAAAGGATGCGATAACTGAAAACAAAAATAAACAAAAAAATAAGTAATACAATCTGTAAAAGGAGAAACCCCTCAGCGGCTCATAAAAATGTTGATGGCTTTAATGTCGACAAGAAACAGAAGTAGCACGTGGCGTATGCTTAATATACAGTAGCGGACAAAGAAATCCGGACACTTTGTTTTGGCCTGCATGCGTAAACTTTGAATCGGCGTGAGCGTTGTAAAATAGCTTATATCGGTTTGAAACTTTTTTTATTGTATATTTTATTTATTTTACTTTAATAAGCCGGTGAAATTTTTTCTCTAAAAACTCTCTGTGAAAAAAGATAAACTAAATAGTGAACTGTGTCGAAAATGAGTGGTCAGCGTAGCGTAGCCAAATAGGCTTTACAAACAAGCAAGATTTTATTTTTTTTTTTAGAAGTTAGTTAGAATTTTTGGTAAATTATTTTTATTTAGTATGTTATTTAATACACTTAAATTATAACTTTTAATATTTTGTTAGTCCTCCATTATTTTTTATGACCGATTTTATGCGAGTCGGTATTGAATCAACCAAATTTTGTATTGTTTCAATGGTAATGTCCTTGTGTCACACATTTTCCACAATCCAATCCAGCTCTTTTAACGTTTTGGGTATCTCCTTCGTTATTTTAATCTTTAAAACATGCCAGAGATATTCAATTGAATTTAAATCCGGACTATTGCCTGGCCAGTCCAACGTAGGTATGCCTACCTTCTTTAAATAACTAATTACCTAAAAAAGAAAAAAAATCATTGAAATTTTAAAGCTTAGTAATATATTATACAATAGTTAGACAATGTAAAAAAAATATGACTTACCGATTTTGCACGATGGCAAGGAGCAGAGACGTCCTGAAAAATTAAATCATCGGAATACGAAAGGTGCTCCTCAATTGATGGTATGAGATGTGTGTCCAAAATTGGTTGATGATTTTCTGCGTTTACAGTTCCACCAATGAGGACCAGATCACCAACTCCATAGTAGAAAAAACAGCCACAGACCTTACGGGATCCTCCTTGCCTAACAGTTCGTTTTAGGTACTCGTTCTTAAGCCGCTCACCGACTTTACGGCGTTCGTAGGACATCCCATCTGAACCCAATAGGTTTATTTTGGATTCATCAGAAAATATGACCTTTCTCCAATCATTTAAGGTCCAAGACTCGTGGGTTTTAGCCCATTGTAGCCTTTTTTGACGCATTTTTAAGGTTAAGACCGGTTTTTTTTGCAGGTCGACGAGCATTAAGTCCTTCCTCTACGAGGTGTCTTCGCAAAGTCCTTGTGATAATGTTGACTCCTCCAGACTGGACAAATTCGGTCCTTACGTCTTCAGCGGTTTTGAACCAATTTTCCATTTTTAAGCGCTTCAATATTCGATTTTTCTTGTTGGTCGTCTTCTTCTTCCTCCCTGCGCCAGGGTTTCTCTTTAGGCTGTCGGCTTTGTCATAATTGTTAAGAAATTGACCTATCGAAGATTTGCTGAATCCAACTTTAGCAGTTATAGCACGGAAACTCAAGTTTTCTGACCGTAGAGCCAATACGGCTCCTTTATGGAAATCAGTCATTTGAGCCATTGTTCACTATTTAATTTTTTTTCACTTATCGGAAAACTTCAAGATAAAAAACCTTACCACTTAATAAAAGCTAAATGACACACGATTACAACTAAAAAAGTTTCAAGTCGATCGAATGATTAATGCACCGTTCACGGCGCTTCAAAGTTCGAAAATACAAGCGCAAATCAGGTGTCCGGATTTCTTTGTCCGCTACTGTAGATGAGATTCTAATTTGACTCTTTGAAATGATAAATAGTTTACGATTATCTAAAAAGTTTACACTTTAATACTCTCTGGTACAAATATAAGTATCTTAAAGCTTGGGCCAAGGAAAAACAGCACAATTTATGGATTTGATTTCTTTAGCATGTCGTTATATATTGGTATCTGGTCTATGCTTGCACATAAATACATATATCAATATCATATTTAATAAAGAACGACGCTGACGAAGAAGTCTGGTATCAGGCTGTGGCATTCATAAATTGTCCATCTCATACACAAAGATACATACACAAACGCACAACATGGTGTAGTTGCTGTTGTTCCTCTTGTTGTCACTTGACCAAAATTGCCATACAAAATATTTAAGCAAATGTATTTGCTGCATTTGTAGCTTTTGGGACGCCGTCGGCCCCTTTGACTTTTGCCATGGGAAATTGACGCCTTTAGGCAACAACAACAACAGCAAATAAACAAACAGTATTATGGGCAAATAAAAATGCAAATAAATTTGTATTTTATGTGAAAACAATTTCGACAAAGCAGTGCCTGGTTTGCCATTGCTGATGGACAACATGAATCCAGCTTGGTTTTGTGTGTGTTGGCCTGATCCTGTTACTGTTGCTAACTCTGCTCCTGCTGCTGACTTGGAGCTCATAATGAAGGAGTTTATTGAAATTGGCGCTGCCTTCGGTCTTTGGTCATTATTATCCCTAAAGTCATTGTTGGCTGTAAGTAAAATCCTTTGAGTCACAACGCAACGAAGTTGATGATGTTCTAGCTCCCCAGGCAAAGGCACACCCAGTCAGTCTGTCTGTGTGTGTGTCTGTGTATGTGTGTGTGTGGGTGTTTGCATGCAAATAATGCGCTTGCAAGCGTGCTGTGAATTTTTGAGCAGCAAGCAGCGTCGAGTTCATAAAACAAATGTGACTTTTATGGTACAACGTTTTGTATCTTTCAGTTACGCAGCTTAATACCACTCACATGGCTGTATCTGGTGTGTGTATGTGTGTGTTCCTTATCATGCTGCTCACATTTTTGCTGACTTGTTGTTCACGTACTTATTTGACCAGCCTCTGTTCCATACTTAGTTGGGACATCAAAAATCGCAGCACTAATTTGATTTCTGTTCCAAAAACGCACTGACAGCTCATTTTGAGAATGGTTGCTACTTTATATACAGGGTGCTCTGGCTGTACGTGAATTCAATTGAATGACGTTAATTGCAGCAAATGATTGTAATCCCCGCGTAAACATGGCGCACGCGAGGACATTGCTCGAAAGGATTCAACAGCGGAACGTGCCATTTCCACTGATTGCCTAATACCAGCATTTAATTGTGTAAAATGGGAAGAATTTGAGCCAACTCGTCGACACTATAATGTTTGTAAAGGTAAAAAGAGCATATCAGAGATATCAATTTTTGAATTTGAGGTAAACAAGATTGAGAAGTAAGAGCATTTATAATTTTAAATTGTATTAATAATTCGCTATTAATTATTATAATTTCATCTTAACATTTGGTGATGACATAAACCACTACTTAGTATTTAGTGACGATGAAAGAATATAATTAGTAATAGTCGAATTCCCATCTAATAATTAAGAAATAGTGGAAAACTTAAAAATTTTAGGGTAGTTAAATTATCTCCACTACCGTTAATAATATAGTAGTTTTTTTTTGAATTTAAAACATTTATTAGAAAAGTTCGCTAATACAAGTTCTTAAATCTGCTCTGCTTTCTACTAATGTACAAGTTTCAATTGTTAATTTTCAGCCAAATATATATATTAACATAGAGTACAGGCTTAGTTTAAGTTTGTGCTAAAAAATATTATTTTAAAAACAATACAGATGAGCTGTAGAGTATTTACTCAGTTGGCTTGGTTTTCATTTTGAAATCTGTTTGTGACATTGCACTAAAACAACTATGCGCAAATATATTTGACATGGTCTTAATTGCCCATTAACCGTTACATTCCCCTCTCATATTCTGCAGTGTTTGCATAAGCGAGGGCGAGTTTGGTGGCGAGGGCGATGGCGGAAACTTGGGTGGGAGTAGAGGCGTTGACGCTTTACAGACACATTACATTGCCTACTTTCGTGCGCAGACAACCACAGAGCGAGTTGAATCATTGTATGACACGTGTGGTCGTGTGTGTCGGGACAATGGGTATTACTGGCTACTTAATGGGAGTACTTAAGCATTTTGGGGCTTCTGGCAGCAACTTGTTGCTGCTATGGCCAGAGAAAATATGTTAATTGTCGTCTGAAATTGTCAAATGCCCAACAGCTGGTGGGCCTTTTGTACACAGTTATTAACTAGAGTATTTATGCCATGAACAACCGCATGAAGCCGGTCTTTGTTGGAATTAAATTCTTGCAATTTACATAAAATTCATTGATAAGCCTCATTTCGGAATTAGGTGGGGTCAAAAGGGTGTGCATGGAAGGGGTAAGTGTAAGGGGTGTCCAAGATTTGGGACATATCAAAAAGCAATTTATGCTTTAAGTAAAACATTTACTTTACGGTTAAGCTACTCCCTCTAGAACACATTGCAACTTTATAGCTGTCCAGCAATTACCAGCTCGAGCCGGAATGGGAACAGTGATGGGCAAGAGATGGGGCGTGGCGTATTGTCTTTGTGCGGCAAGCTATAAAACCAAACTGTTTTCAGTTGACGCTGGCATTGATTGACCAGACAAGTGCAACGAATGGAGCTAAACAGCATCAACATCAGCTGCTGCACTTCACATTCTAATAGAGATGGAGGGCGAAGACATGGATGGTGGCGGATGATGATAGCGAGAAGGATGCAGGGGACATGGCTGGAGCCAAGGATGACTTTCCCCCAACCCAGATGTCTGCACGCTGTCATGAATGATGCGCTTTTTCCTGTGACCGACCAACTTACATACCATAGTCTCTCGCCTTTGAATCATCCCCCTTTTCCCATCCCCCACTGATGCAAACTACATCTGTGTACGGGATGCGCTCCAGTGATTTATATTATGCTCACAGCTATTAAATAAGAATTTTCGTTATTATGTCTGACATTGTTGAGGAGTGTGCTTTTATTGTGCGACTTTTAAGGCATGCGATTAGCACTAGAAACGACTTTTTAAAGCTATTCGCCACACATAAGTTTATATTTAAGTGCACATATGTATGTATTCGTAATGTGGCTGTTGAAAGCGTCGCCTTGGGTTTCTTTTATCAGCACAAAACGTAGCCCCATTATTTGGGGCTTATGCGGCGTATGCGCAATCTTAAACACTGCTCTGTACTGTATACTCGTACACGTAATCATGCATTTTGTTTTACAGCCGCCTCATTGGCAATCCCATTAAGGAATTATCTGGCAAAACATTTCTGTATAACAAACATCTCGACGCGCTGTAAGTAAAAAAGGTAGCAAATAGGGCAAGGCTCGTTCATTTGGGGTTAAAAGTTAACTTAAATTTATTGTTATGTTATGAAATATGTCCTGTCCTTGGAGTTGGTTGTTTATTTAAATGTTCACTTTAATTAAAAGCAGATTAAGTTTAGATTTAGAGCTTTAATACAGTTTCCTTGGGAAGCTTCCTTTTCATTTTGCAATGTCAAAGAAAATGTTACTTAAATTTAACTTGAACACTTTAATTTGATATAAAGAGAAGAACTACTCTGGCCACATTTTTTATCTATCAGTCTTAAATCTATATTTAATATCTGATTTATTTATTATAAAAGTAAAAAAAATTAAATAAAATACTAAAAGCTGTAGTGTAGAATGACGGAAACCATTTTTAAATGATATCTTTAACGCTGAAGATTCCCAAATGAGACTTACCTTTTTAATTTCGGCTTATAAAATATTTAAAATTTGAATTCTGAACAGCTCCCTGGCTCACATGCCTCTGTCCATAGACCACAATCTGCTGGAGTCGCTGAACATATCTTTCTTGAACCTGACCGGAATACCATTTGATCGTATTGACTTTAATGCCCTCAATGAGATAAAAAAGCTGCAGTATCTAGTCTTCGATAGTTTCTACTACTGCTCAATGACGCCGCAGGTGATGTTCTGCAGCCCTAAGACGGATGGAGTTAGCTCATTGGAGGATCTTCTCAGCAAGCCCTCGCTAAGATACTCAACCTGGTTTATGGCCACACTTTCCATACTTGGCAATATGATGGTGCTGTGGGGTCGTTTCATCTACCGCGATGAGAATGTGGCTGTTACAATGGTGATTAGGAATCTGGCATTAGCTGACTTACTGATGGGCGTCTACTTGGCCATCATAGGCATACAGGACTTTCGCTACCGGCATGAGTATCACAAGTGAGTATGACATTTGCCAATTTTATCATATACATATGTACATATATATTAATATATATATGTATGTATATAAACTATCATCGTTGTAGAGTCGCACATGAATGGACCAACTCGTGGCAATGCATTGCAACTGGCACGCTGGCGGTTAGCTCCTCGGAGGTGTCCATGCTGATACTGGCCTTCATGTCGCTGGAACGATTCCTGCTCATAGCGGATCCCTTTCGTGGCCATCGTAGCATTAGCATACGCATCATTTTCCTCTCGCTCCTCTGTATTTGGCTGACCGGCTTTGGCTTGGCCGTGACCCCAGTCCTCCTCTGGAAGTCGACCACAAAATTCTATGGCAAGAATTCCGGAACCTGTTTTCCACTGCACATCCACGAGGCTTACTCGCTGGGTTGGCAGTACTCGGCAATTGTGTTTTTGGGCATAAATTTGCTTCTGCTGATAATGATTGCCCTGTTGTATACGGCGCTGCTCATCTCCATCTGGCGGACACGAAGTGCCACGCCCCTCTCGCTGCTGGACTGCGAGTTTGCGGTGCGTTTTTTCTTCATTGTGCTAACCGATGTGTTGTGCTGGGCACCCATCATTGCCATGAAGATTTGGGTATTCTTCCAATACACTATATCGAACGATATTTATGCCTGGCTAGTCGTCTTCATTCTCCCCCTCAACTCGGCTGTCAATCCGATGCTCTACACCTTTACCACACCCAAGTATCGCAATCAAATTCTGCTGCGCGGCTGGAAAAAGATAACGTCTCGGAAACGCACTGATACCGGACATGGTAATGTCGCCACCACCACAACGGGCACCGCCACGGGCTCCTCTCAGCAGCCAGATGACTCTACCACCACATCAGCCATCAAGTCTTGGCCATTGGCTATGACCATGAGCCACTGAGCAATGCGTTCCGCTTATCAAAACTGTACGCCATGGTCAACAAAATGTTTGGCCAATTAAATTATTATGTCTATACTCTATCCATATATTTGGATAAATATATATATGTATGTATGTATGTCTATATGTGCATCCAAGTCATTGTTAACCAACCCAACAAAAGCGTGAAATACATTCAATGTGATATTTGTAACATATTTGTCTCAAATTATTAATTGCTTATGGCAGAAAAAAAAATTAAGCATTTAACATAAACTATAATTACACTGTGTCTATTTTATTGGGTGATGGAGTTCAGCTGTTATCAATTAAAACCGTTGCGTGTATGTAAATATAGCTAACACTGACTGTTAAGTCAGAAATTAAGAGTAAATACACCAATATAAGCACATCTTTTGTCTGTACACATCCGTGTATTATGTATTTAAATTATTAATTTATTTAAACATAATATTAATTAATTTTTTAATTATTTAAGTTAACATCTTATAACATTTTATATATTTATAACGAGGGATTGAAGCCGTAACTCTAAACATTTATTAAACGGTTGAAGTTGGTAACCGTAACTAAAACCGTCCCCGAAACAAAACTTTTATTATTCAAACTGAAATAACCGTTTAGTAACCGATTCATGGATAACGGTTAGATTCGGAGCAATTAAGCATTAAATGCAATTAATTTGTTTAATTGAAATTATTATTTAAATAGTAATCCTCATTAAATAGTTCATCTTTTTTAAAATCAAAGAATTTTTGCATTTGGTATTTTATGTAAACCGAAATCAGCCACGTATTTCGAATTTATAACATAAAAAAAGCCGGTAACCGCTAAGAATCCGTTATTCAAAGTTTTTGCATAACCGATAACCGAAAATCTGAAGTTTGAGATCTTGTTTATAACATATTTCTAACATTGTAACAAAACTTTAACCAACGAAAAACGAAACATTTTATAAAATGTTAACTACTCGTATTTTTTGTTTTTTCTTAAACTACATATAACAAAACCATTTCTTTGCGCTTACACTTGTAGTATAGCAACACTCATTTTTCTTAATATAAAATCCAAGATTACATTAATTAACTTTCTTCTCTTCTACGGGGAGTGAAAGAAGTATCTCATCGATTCTTAAATAATAGTCTATAAGGTGGATGCATCAGCGTACCATAAAATTTAAATCATATGTCATTAGCTTGTCCACTCACTTAGTGTTCCACATCAATCTTAGCCAGAACTCGCTTTGAGCGCATTATATGAAATTTGCGCATGGTCTCCAGCTGCTCGAGTGTCAATTGCAAGTTGTGCTTGCGTTGTGCGTGCAGGCGAAGTCTGCAAGGTAAATTAAGGAGATAGAGATCAGATAGAAGTGTTCATGATTCGATTATATAATACGAGGACAACTAACTTGTATCGAGCTGGAAATCCCTGCTGACAGACATTACACTCGAAAGGCATCTCGGTGTGAGTGCACTCGTGATTACGGAGCGCCGATGAAGACGTGAAGAGCTTGCCGCAACTGGGAAACTCACAGAAAAAGCGAGAGCTGCTGTGCTGCACCTGCTGATGGATATTAAGATGGGAACGTTGTGCGAATTTGCGTTCGCATTGTTCGCAGTTAAATGGAAAATGCCCAATGTGATATCGCATGTGAACTTCGAGAGCTTTGGCTATGGCAAACACCTTGCCACATATGCTGCAGGCACTGCCCGATTTGTTGTGCTTCGCGTCTACGTGCACCTTGAGTGCCTGCTTGGTAAGATAGATGCGATCACAGGAGTTGCAATGAAACTGTGGTCGATCCGACAGATGAATCAGATGGTGCTTCTGCATATGCGAATGATTGCGAAACAGTTTACTGCAAAACTGGCAGCTAAATTTTCCCGAATTTCGCAGGCGTGGTACAACATCGTTGACACTGACATAGCCGACCTTTGGAGATGATTCCGCTTCACTAACTGATTGATCTGCTAGAAGTTCCGCTGTCTCCGCTTCGCTTTGGGGCTCATCCACAGTTTCTAGCTGCATAAAATTCTTATCTTTAACCAGCAAGCGTTCCTCATTGGCTATTTCCGTATTGGTTAGCTTTTTTTCAATATCCTCTTCCTTCTGATTGACATCTTCTATTAGCGAATTAATAATGCTTCTCATGTTTTTCAGTTGCTGGTTTGTCCGATTTACTTTTTTATAGAATTCATATGCCCACTGGAGTTCAACGCCACAATGCTTACAAAGGGTGTTTGGCTCCATTTCCCCGCATTCCCGGAAGTTTTTCTTTGTACATAATTTATAACAATCGTAATACGTTAACTGTGCATCTTCGTCATATATGACATTCATGTCCAGCATCTGCACACGGTGGGGCTCTTCAAGACAAACACGGCAACAGCTGCGCAAGTTTTGAAAAAGAGCTTCAGCGATTGGCACAGCCATAACTGGGCTTACAGTTGCAAGCCAGTGTTGGCAGTTGAGCTATTTCCCCGCTTATTAAATGTCATATAGCGGCTAGCGGAAATTATAGCTATTTTTCAAATTAGAGAACTTTTCGATAACACTTTTAGAAAAGGAGTGAAGTGGTCGTTTTTCTTTTAATTTGGAGCTTGAATTTTTTAAGCTTAATTTTTATTAAATTTATCTCGATTTTTCTCGATTTTTAAACATTTTTTATAGAATTTTTTACCTAACTCGCCACACGAAGGGTGGGGTGCACCTAATGAATTTTAAAATAAACTTTATAATTTTAGAAAATTTTGTTGGATCAGTGATTTGTTCTTTATTTAATTAATTATTTAAATTTACAAAAAAAATAATAAATAAACTAGAGAGCTTTTCGATAACACTGTTCGATTACAATCGTTTTTTTTTAACAAATAATTCTGCTTGAGTTGGGTTCACACTGGCACCGGCTTGTACTATCGACAATCGAAATTGCGACAATCAACAATTTAAATCCCGTGTCGGTCCGTCCAGTCGGCAAAAATAATAATAATGGAAATCAAGCAAATCTCGACTGCAGCACCAGAATTGCTGCATCCAGAAGACGCGGAGTACATTTGGCTGCCAATTTTGGTTCTCGTGGCAGTGGTCGTTCTCGCTGGACTGGTAAGTTACTTTTTCTTATCTGTGTTGATATTTGTACAACTGCATTTCCTGCATACGCATGTATTTACATATGTAAATATTAAACCTTAGGTGTACGCCATGTCACGAATCCGTTGTCCCCACAATTGTTTTCACTTCAAACGCAGAAATGCGACGCGTAATGGCTATTCCAATGTCGATGAGGAAGATTCAGATGTATCCATGGCCGGAGCTGATGATGTTGGGGAGCGAAATCCCATCACATATCTTCTCGATGCACGCCTGCACATATCTCCCGTTAGTATCACAGCTCTTGTTTATATATTTTACATACTTATATGTTTATATATATATTTTATTTTGATACCAGCAGCGACAGGCAAATCGACAATCGAGCAACTTACAAACAGATGATGTCGCCTTACGTGCTTGATATAAACGAATCTTTCAAGAGAAAAGACTTGGGCCGGGTTCACACTGCGTCACTGACCATTGAAAGGCATCAAATCCCGGTAGTCCCGGATGCAGCACAGAGACACTGCGACAGTAAGCTGTGACAGTCCTAGACGCACTGTGAACCCAGCATAATAATCACTAGAATACAAATCTAATTAACATTACGTACACTTTCATTTTATTGTCTACGTTTTGATATCAGCTTAAATAATTTCAATTTTAGCTGGCCTCAGACTTTTGTACATTAATTAAAATTACATGCCTAATTTGCCGTTAGTTATCTGCATTTGCAGCGCCTAAGAGGCGCGTTGTCAGGTCATAAAATCCAAAGAAGAACGCCCCGCCCAGCGTGATCCAGAGAACGCGTGGCACAAAGCCGGCAAACAAACTGAAAAATGTATTAATAATTTGTATGGGCAACACAATAAAGTCAAATATTTATCTAATAGTTTACCCGCTTATTCCACGTTCCACGTAAATGCCGTGTAAAATACTCGGCACGTTACGACGGCGTGTCAAGCTGTCTCGTTCCGCTAGCATTATACGTGTCTTGACCACATCCAACGGCGTTGTCAGTCCAGCCGAAATTCCACCAGCAACTGCACCACAAAGAGCAACCGATAGGGGCGTCGACTCGTAGCCTGTCATAGGCGTCCATTGTCGCTTAAAGTATTCCCACAAGGGAAACTGTATTAAGCTAAAGGGAATCTCACGCATGATTGTCGAACCAAATCCGCGATAAAGTCCGCGTCTCAAACCTTCAGTTCGATAGGCGCGCAACAGAATTTGCAGCGCCGTCTGGTGTTGCTTGTGTCCCAAAAGAGTTTGCGAACGTTGCTTGGCTAGTTCCACAGGTACGCGGATGAGGCAGGCAAGCTGATTGGAATAAAAGTTAAATTAAATTAGTATTGATTTCAAAATATATATGTTTATCATTAATTATTATTAATATCTCTGGCTAAGTCGTTGCTGCTTACCACTTCCGCTGCAGACGCTGCAGCCATGTGAACATATGGAGAGTCTTTGGTATTGCTTGCTGAGCTGAGCAGCTGCTTGCCGCACTCGTAGGCACAAAAGAACAACGCTGCTGTCGGTGCGCTGCCAGCAGCCGCTGGCGCCAGACCTTTGTAGATGCCCCGAAAGCCGCCGGCGCGCCAGAAACCTAATTCACTTTGCAGGCGCGTCTTGACCGTATCGATGGGGAATAGTGCAATGTCCACAACAACTCCAGCAACGCCGCCAGCCTTCAAAAAATACATTCATAAAAACATGTTTACTATAAATATAAATAAAGTACTTACGACAAGCGCATGCAGAAATTTTAATTTTACTATTGGCTCCTGCATTTCGATTTGCAATGGAAAACGGGCAGGCGATAGTTCTGCTGCCATTTGATAGTTTTCTTTTAATAATAAATCTTTTGTGTTATGCCCACATGCTGCTGCACATTTGTTTTTATTTAAAAACAAACCTCCCAATACGAAGGCGGTTGTTAGCGTAACAGCAACTGAAAGTCAAATGCAGCACACCGAAAGTTGTATACCCTTTGTTACCTATACCTATTAAATAACATGTGTCGCTTACAAGTTTGCAAAACAGCATATGTAGATTTTGATAAATATTTGTTACTCTTAACCATTAAGTAATTTAATTGTACAATAAAGTAAAGTGAAGTACAATAATATAAAAACTACGGTTTGACCGCGCTATATTTCTCTACAGTGAGTGCTAGCAAGTTCTTGACGTTTCGATAGTACCAGCCCTGCCAACTCTACATTTAAACGGCTCTTTTATATAGGTTATCGGAAGACTTATCGATTCGCAAACATATGATTTTGTCTTTGTGGGTGGCTTATAAAATAAAAGGTTGAAACATTTTGCAGGCAGCAAATAAGGCAGATAAATCGCAACTGTAAACATGGCTCTACGATTGACACAACGCTTGCTGCAGACCCAGGCGCCGTTCCTGACACGCGTAAGTTTTTGGCAAGCTAAAGTCCCCAAAGTGGTTAATGGAGCGGATGCAACAGCAAATTACATAATTGTGTTTCCTTGTGGAGAAGCCACAACCACTTGTTTATAATATATTTGATCTGTACATTTCAGGGTTATCCCATGCTCGTGACCAAAGAGAAGTCTGAGGATGTGGCTCACACCAAATCGGCACTGCAAAAGAAACTAACGGTATTTTTTTGAGGTTATACTCCTTTACAAGCATATACTCACTTTTCTGGCTGTTCCAGGGAACCAGGATCTCGGCTCAGTACGGCGGTCGGCATGCAGTTACTATGCTGCCTGGAGGTGGCATTGGCCCAGAATTAATGACCTATGTGCGTGAGATCTTTCAGTATTGTGGAGCGCCAATTGACTTCGAGGTAATCGACATTGATCCATCCACCGAGGGCAACGATGATTTGGAGTACGCGATCACCTCAATCAAGCGCAATGGCGTCGCGCTCAAGGGCAACATTGAAACGAAATCGCAAAGCCTGGACGAAATGTCCCGCAATGTGGCCATTCGCAATGAGCTGGATCTCTACGTAAACGTGGTGCACTGCAAGTCGTATCCGGGTATTCCAGCACGCCACAAGGACATTGACATTGTGCTCATTCGCCAGAACACGGATGGTGAGTATGCCATGTTGGAGCATGAGTCTGTGCGCGGTGTCGTCGAGAGCATGAAGGTGGTAACTGTTGAGAATGCCGAGCGTGTGGCTCGCTATGCTTTCGAGTATGCGCGTCAGAATAATCGCAAGCGTGTCACCACCATACACAAGGCAAACATCATGAAGTTGTCGGATGGCCTGTTCCTGGACGTGGCCAATCGTGTACACAAGGAATATCCAGAGGTGGAGCACAACAACATGATCATTGACAATACGTGCATGCAAGCCGTTTCGAATCCCCATCAATTTGATGTGATGAACATGACCAATTTGTATGGCACTATCGTTTCGAACGTTCTTTGCGGTCTAATGGGCGGAGCTGGCCTCATCTCTGGACGCAATTATGGCGATCACGTGAGCTCACAGCTAACTTAAATATTTTGTAAGTTGTACAGAATTATGAAATATGTTTGTAGTACGCCGTATTTGAGCCCGGCACCCGTAACACTGGCACTGCCATTGCCGGCAAGAACATTGCCAATCCGGTGGCCATGATAAACGCCAGCATCGATATGTTGAATCATCTGGGCCACACCGAGCATGCTCAAGTCATCTATGATGCTACCTACCAGACCCTTGTCAATGATGCCATACGCACGCCAGGTAATGTATAAGTTTCACTCTTAGTCGAAATGTTACTTCATTGTGTTTATAATCCTTTTAGATGTGGGCGGCAATCACTCCAGCACCGATGTAGTTGAAAACATACTGAAGATCTTGAGTACCAAACGTGTGAATTGGTAAACTGATTAACTTGTATTCAAAGCTAAGCCTACTTGTTTTTAGAACGTCCCTTTTTATAAGTGCTGTTTTTAGTCTTATTGAAAATATGTATAATTTATTCGCTTGTCCTACTTACTTCACCTGCTGCTGTTATCTGCTCGTCTATTTGTACTATTTTAAGTTTCATGCTCTTTTGTAATATTTATGGTTTTCACTTCAAGTTGAGCCAAACTGTAAGTGTTTTATACGATTCTTTACTACTAGTTGCCGTTATAACCGAACTATTGCTAACCAGTCACAAAACAACAACCACACAGATTACACATGTTACTAACTTTTAAAAATATGTTTTGCTTTTAGTTGAATTTGTATTTATCTGTATTAAGTTGTAGTATTCCCGTAGTGCACACAGATACAAACACCTACACAACCACAACACCCACACGTATGTAGCTGCGACTACTTTTGTATTTCTCTTGAATGTATAACAACTTATCTATGTTCAAATCTAACCGAAATGTTTACATCTATTTTTCTACTCCCCGAATCCATGCTTAACCGTTCCACAGGCCACATGGGAAATATTTCTGCCAGGTTTAGGCACCTTTGTACATCCGAAAAGCAAGCAAAGTTAAACTTAACTTAACAAAAAGAAAGAAAAATCCATAAAATTATATTAACTCACAACTAAGCCAATCAGAGTCAACTGTTATAATACGGCCTTTGTTTACCCCAAGCCAATGCATACTTTGTTCTATTGTGATGTCAAAATACAATTAAAATCAATCAGTTTATTTATATAATGGTCAAAATTATGCGCTGCTTTACCAAAAAATTCCCCCTGCCCCGGCTAAGTGTTATGTGTTCTGTACACCTCCGATGTCCCAACTATTACAACACAGGTAAAATGAACTCGAATATTATTTGAAATTTACATTAAAAATACTTTATCCATATTATATTAATTGATTCATCTTATGTATTCTATTTCACAGATATTCTCGAACCGATGCTCTTCAATGTTTTTAACATTTGACCTACTTCTGACTCCTCTATTTCCTAGCCCAATAGATATTTATAACTCCTAAGTAAAAAACTCATTCGATAAATCAGTAATAAGTTCAACAGTTTCTTTAATTTAAGAATGGTCAACAGTGAAGCCATAAACTACATAAATTGTAAATTGATAGCCAAAACGATTGTAAAAGATTAAAAGTAAATTCAAACAAAATGTATTATTCTGTTCGAATATTTATTATTAAAATTAAAAATTAACCCATGCCTACTCATTACTTGCCAATTTCTACAAGAAATCGTTTTTTCTTTCACTTTTGGAGCGTTACAAAAATAAATAACAAAGGACTCTTATGTACTTGAGCTGGTTTTTAAAAAGTATTAATTTATTTAGTTTTCAGGTTTAAAGTATAGTATATTCAATACTCTGCATCGGATAATGGCAATGTGCAATAATAGCAATAGTATTTTGAGTTCAAGTAATATTCGAAAAATTTACCATTTTCAAAAAGATAATTTAGTGCACTATAGATTTGATACAAATGTACACATTTAATACAGATCGACGCATACATTTGGAAAGGTAGCTGTGCTTAGAGCTCAAATACACTCAGCACATTATTTTTCGGCTCCTATGGTTTACAAGGTGTAAATTTAAACAACTTCCCTTGTTCCCTTAAAATAAGAAATACATTTCAATTACCCGTCAATTGTTTTTATCAGAATTAATGTTTTTTTATTTAACCTTAAAAAAACGGCGACATACAAATCAAGAGACCTCCACAGGCAGCTGCTGTTTAGAAACGCAGCTTCTGGAAGAACCACTTGTTCTTGCCCTCCTTGTACACCGACTCGAACTTGACGCGGGTCTGGAAACGGTGGGTCTTGCGCTTAACGGGATCCTTCAGATCCTTGGGCGACAGTTTCTCGAAGCTGATGTCGTGCGCTGTGTAACGGGTTGGCATCAGATGATTGTAGTTCAAGCTCTTGAGGAAAGGCTTGACCTTGGACTTCTTCTTTAGCTTGTTCTTGCCCATCTTCTTGGTCACCTTGCGTGGGTATCTGTCGATGCCGGCAACGAGCGCATGACCGAAGGGTTTCTCCGGGGTGCCATCGTCGGAGGTCTTGACGATGATGGCTTTACGGCCAGCGTAACGTCCACTAAGGACGATTACGATCTTGCCCTGTTTCATAATTTTCCTCATGTTGGCGGCTAGACATAGAGAGTGACCAGTTTATTGTTGTTGACAGCGAGTGACGTTGGCGTGCATGTAAATAAATGTAAGAAATACAGAAAATTAGCACACAGTTTTTTAACAGTTCTTCATTCGTATGTATAGCACTTTAACAATTTGTCCGCCAATTACTGCACTTTAATTTGAATTGAATATATTGAGTTTGATTATTTTTTGATTTGTTTGGATGTTTTCACAATCAGTTGGAGTGTCAGAAGTTCCTTATTGTTTTGCAATATTTGTGAATGTGCAAGGGTTACACAATTCTCATTTAATTTACGTTCGAATTAATTGGCGTTGTTTTGTTTAAACACTATAGTTTTACGATTTTATTTTAGTTACGATAAATACGCGAACTTACAGGTCTGTTCGCTGACCGGAAAAGAAAGAAAAGGCTGACAGCTAATCTGACAGATTGACAGCACGGGCGTTGCCACTTAGTTTCATTTATTTTAAGGCGAACAGTCTGGCATGCGAATCCAAAATGAAGCACGTTCGCATCACTCAACAGTTGATGAACAGTAGAGTGTTGAGCGACTGCATACGCCATCTATTAATCAATCAATAAACCATGGTTGGCGCGGAATTTAAATGTGAGTTTGTATATTGTTCATTTAGCAATATTTGAGCAATAACGTATTTTCTAATACAACCAAATTTAATAATTCTTAATTTAAAATTATTTTTTAAATATATTCTTTAGTGACAATTACTAAATTTAAAACTAGTTTATCCCAGCGAAGTTATTTATTTATATTTCCAAGTGAAGTTCTCGAAAATTAAACATTTTTATTTTAAATATGGCGAAAACGAAGATAATAAGAAAATTATTATTAAAACGATGTATTTAAAAACTGAAAAAATAATTGTGTATAATTAGAATCAATAGTTTCCGTATGGATGGTTAAGCAATTGCCTTACTTCCGGTTAATAAGCAAAATGCAAACTTCATCCAAGTTATTTGTAATATTGTAACGGCCGCCTGAAAAAACAGTTCAAAGTGATCGATTATCCAGTTTTTTTTTATATGTAAGACTAAAAGAATATTTTTACCCTTTTTAATTTCCACTAAGTCGCCTGTATTCATAGTGAACTGCTCGGTGAGCTTTCCATTTTCTTTGGATTCTTCACTGTTAACTTCAATTTTAAACTGGCCATAAAGGGCAACAAATTGCTGTGTAACATAAAATAAAAAAAGACAAATCATTAAGCAGAAAAGAAGATAAAGTAAAGAATACGCACCAGTTTGTACTTCGCTCGATTAAAGCCGCGAACTTGCCGGGGTTTGAAGCGCATGTATCCCACAGAGCATGAGTTATTCTCACCGCTATAGAATGCATAGTCAATACCATTGAGATTCGAGAACTGCAGGTTTGTCGCTCTTGCTGCAACCAACAAAGAATGTTAAAGAATTTTGTATAACTGAGTTGGACATACGGTAACGTACATATAACCAGGGAGTCATTCTCCTCTTCGGCATTGCAGCCCTCGGTGTAGATAGTGCCATCCTCAACATCTCGCAGCCAGTTCATCAGCGGAAATGAGTGATCCTGTGGCTGATTCAATGATTGAGGTGCAGGATTAAATTCAGGCGTTGATTCAATTTCGTTCTCATTATAGTTTGTTGGTAATTTTGAGAGTGGCATTGGTTCAGGCTCTGGATCATTTTCTGATTCTGGAGGAATTTTTCTTTTTTTCTTTTGCTTTTTGGGGGGATCATCCGGTGCTGACATGGTCTCCACAATCTTGACCTTTTTTTTGCGTCCACGCTTCTTAAGCTCAGTTTTCTTTTCAATTGGCTGCTCTATGATGTGCTCGTCTGGCTGCTCCTTCAACTGCTCTGGTGGTTGCTCCTCCGGCTGCTCGGGGGGTTGCTCGTCCGGCTGCTCTGGAGGTTGTTCCTCCGGCTGCTCCTCCAATTGCTCGGCAATGCTGCTCAGTGCAGTTATGCCCGATATTTGAATCTGGTTGGACTCTGAGTTTTCCACTTCCTGATCATTTTGCTGTTCACGCTTACGCTTACCAGATGTAATGGTGCTATTGCTAAGAACAGCATTGCGTGGCGTACTGCTGGATAATGGTGGTCTGTGTATTAATAAGTCGGTGCTGTTCGCACCCGACTGTTTCTTCGGTTTGCTTGCTGAGGGCATGAACGACTTTTCATATGCCTTGCGCATAAAGGCGAACGGATCGCTTTGAGTGTGCACCCAGGTGTTGCGGAGTGGCACCTGACCGCGTCTTGATTTACGAACACCAGCTATGGGACGTGGTGAAATATTAGATTTTTAATGAATATTTCTTTCTTTACCTGCGTGTTTTACTTACTTGTGTTCGAATCGGATACAGAATCATTTTCTGCTTCCGGTGCTATCGTTTCGTTAGTCAGCATAATGCGGAGATTCTGCAGTTCCCTCTTTGACTTGTTCATCTTCGGAGCTCGTTTTGAACGCGGCGCAGGTGCCATCGGCTTTTTGAAAACATCATCTGCAGCCGGCGTTTCTTCCTCCTGCTTTGCAGCTTTCTCCGGCAACTTTTTCTTTTGGCTCCTTGGCTGGCTCTTACTAATTTCCTGCGGAGTGACTTTGCTGGTGCTTGGTAGCTCATTCAAAATGGTCTCCACTAGTAGTGACGGCAGTGCGGACGTTTCCATTGGTGATGGTTCTTCTATATGCGAACTAATCTGAGCCGCATCGTTGTTGAACTGTATGTCAATGCGATGCAGTTGCTCATTATCCTCGACATTTGTCCGCACTGCATCAATGTACTGCACTGGTGGATCTGCCAATGCAGTTAATCCAGGCTCCCTAATTTCAATCGTGTGTTGCTTTGACTTGGACTTGGACAACTGAATAGGTGACGGCGGATTTGTCAATGAAATCAAATCTATGTCAACAGCTGTCAACAGTTCCTGTTGCTTAGACAGCTCTTCAACTCCAATGGGCTCCACCTGTATAGACCTCGGGAGTCGAACACTTAACTGTTTAAGCTCAGTGGATTTGGATAATCGCAGCTGTGGCGTCGCATCTGTCAATACAGGCACATCCTGCTCAACAACTGCCATCTGCTCCTGCTGTCTGGGCTTGGACCGACGAAACTGTGCCGGCGGATCTGCCAATAGCGTTTCATCCGGCTCAACTTCCAACTGCATGGTCTTGGACCAACGAAACTGATCCGGTGGCTCAGGTAATGCAGACACATCCGGCTCCATTCTAGCCAACTGATCCTGTTGCTTGGACAGACCAGCTCCAATAGGATCCTCTTGAATTGACTTGGACTGCCGAAACTGTTTTGGTGGATCAGCCAATAAATTCATGTCAGGCTCCTGCTGCCTTGACTTGGACTGGCGAAACTGTACCGGCGGTGTGCAGACCGCTATTAATTCATCCTCGCTCTGCATTTATAATTTATTGTAACGGATAATTTGGATAATTAGAATTCGATCTTACCATAGTTGGTTCACGACGTCTGGGGCGTCCTCTCCGATTCTTTGGTGTCTTCTGTTGATGCACAGAACGTTGCTCATGCCTTAGGCTATCTCGAAAGTCATCCGGCGGAGGCGCTGGCGATGGCGCTACTGTCGAAGTGGACATGGATTTTTTCTCGAGTCGTGACATTTCTCTATGTCTAAGACGTGAACGACGCTGTTGCTGCATTGGAGAAGCTTGGTGCCGCAGAGAATCATCCCTAAAGCACACTGGTGGTGCTGCTGGTGACGGATTGGAAATTGTTTCTTCCTCGGTAGCTGATACTGGCGACATTGTACGAGGAGATGCTGTTGGCAACGGCGCCTTTGCCATTAAATGATTGGGACTGGGCTTCTCCAGATTTCGACGAATTATTTCCCACTCTATGCGTTCCTCAATGACCTGCCGCTCTCTTTCTTCTTTTAGTTCTTGTCGATGTCCGTTCAGAGGATGCACCTTATCCCGCGAATTGCGTTTACGTAAATCGAGAATCTCATAGTTGCTCATGCGCGCCAGCTCCTGGGCAAATTCTTCACCATTAATAGGCGGTCTCGATGGCTTATTGAGCACCGTCTGACGCGCTGTCCGTTTACGAACACGATGTGAATCCTTTGAGCGTGAATAATGTAGATCCAGAAGCTGGTTGGGACTTTTAACACGTTGCTTACGATTGCGCAAGCGACGCTGCCGCGTTGTGTTGCCACCTGGAGGTGCCAAATTTAGTGGTGCAGAGCTGGACTCCCGCTGATCATCGCTGTCATCATCGGTCATAATATCAGCCACATTTTGTACGAAGCGCGGACTGCAGGATGTTTGAATACTACGACTGGCAACTGTTGCGACTGGAGCAGTTGATGTTCCTGATTTGTTTGTTTCATCTTGTTTTATGTACTTAGGATGGACGCATGAGATTGGTACGACCACAAATGGAGTGGCAACTGGGCTGCTTGTTAAAGTCTGCAACACTTGCTGCATCACCGGCTGCGATTCAGGCACTGTGATTTCCGGTTCCCTCAGAGATTGGGACAATACACGTGGAGGAGTATCAGGTGCTAGTATCTCCTGTTGAGCTACTGGCCTCAGCGAAGTGTTACAGCGAGATCTCGAAGGAGACAAATGTGATATCCGCTGCTGCAGGGCATTTCTCTTATTTTTGTTTGACGGTGAGAGAAGGAGCTGTCCTGGCTCGGGGCCCATTTCCACGATGTAAGTGCGTTGCTTCACTTCGTTATGTTGTGATGATGATGACGAGGCAAGCGATCGCTGTGATACTGTTGCTGAGGCAAGGGATCGATGTGATGTTGATAAAAGAGGCATGCCATTTTCGTTTTGATCCTGCAATGGCAAGCTCTTAGCTGCTGGAGCTTCGGATGTTGCTGCTGTTGCCTGTTTTTCCCCTTGCTTAGCCGATGCTGGAGTACTGCTAATCCCAGGTAGCTGCAATGGTATTGTACTTTAATAACTTGTAATGCTCAAAATAAACCAACACAACTTACGAAATTTAAAGTACTTGATGTTGTATTACTTATCTCTTTAGCTGTTCCTCGAGGCTATAAGAATTTTATGTTGTAATTAAAATTTAATTGATCACATCGCATATCTGGTACTTACAGAGCTCGATGAGGCATCGTTGAATTCCCTAAGCAGATCTCGTCGTCCAAGGCTACGGGAGCGCCTCTGTATGGCCACGCGACGAAGGCGGTCGGAGCCAGGCACACTCCCTCCGCCGCTGCGCCGCAGCGACCTACGCGGTGAGTTGGTAGGCGATACAGCTGGCTGTATATCTTCACGTATAGGTGAAGACGGTGCATCTACTGAAGGCTGTTGTATCGCTCTCAGAGAATGTACTTCATTTTCTACAGTAGAATTTTTAGTGGCTGCTGTTTGGGGCTGCTCCTCAGCCGCGTCTTTAGGCTGCGGCTTTGGGGGTAATTTGACCAGATCGACATCAATATCAAATGCGACATCAAATCCACCTAGGACAAACGGATTGTTGCTCTGTGGCTTCGAAGTGGTCTTTAGCTTTAGAAAAGCAGCCAATCGATCTCCGTAGGATTCGCTGCCATTTAAAATGTCCTCCAGCTCGCGCATTGTATTATCACTTACTTTGGCCCTGTAAAAAATGCTGTTTTCTACCTGACTCTATATTTTACTCATTTTTACTCACATTTTATTGCAGCTCTTATTTAAAATGCAGTTCTTAATTCGATTACGACTTTTTGCAGCTTTTATTTATTAAAGAAAGGCGTATTATTTATTCATTTCATTTAAGCAAGAGCAAGAAAATGATGCGCGCCGCTTGACAGCGTCGTTGTGCAACACTACACAACGCCTTATGATCTTAAATTTCGATAGGAATGCGAAATATATCGATAAGAATTTACTTGTCAGCGATTCTGTACCCAGGAAATTGGAAATAGTTATTTAAAGATTTTTAAAGAAAATATCACAGATTCATTTTATAAAAATTCAAAACTACCTTGATTTGAAATGTAGAACGAACTTTTACACAATGTTAGTAGCGAACTATCGTCTGCATGAAAGATCTGCGATGCGTGTTCGCTATACGGAACAGTTGAGCAACTGCTGAGTGCTTGAATAAAAAGTTTTGATAACAAATATAATTTTAATTTAATCAAATTTTTACAAAAAGACTACATACTAATCATTACAATTGGTGTTCTATTACTTTTGTTCCTTGTAATAGCAAAAGGTTTTCAGTTCTAAGTTTTCTTTTGTATTATTTTAAAAGTATCGCGTCTATTGATGACATAGCTGAGCGCAGCGGCAACGGTTGTAACGCCCGTTAGGTACCAAAGTCCGTGAAGGGCCGGGTGATCTGTGGAGGAGGAGGAAATACAAAATTTGCAGCGTGCAAAATTTATCATATCTACCAATATAGTTCCATATGGGTGCGCCTAGGCTGATGCCAATTGTTGCCAGTTGCACGCCCGTGTTGATTTTGCTGATTAGCGTCGGTTCTAATTGGGCAGTTACATGGGTGGCATCAAAGTACCGCGAAAATGTTTTCTGCAAACCCAAATATTAATCAAATTATTAGTGCTTTGCTATTGCAAAGAAATTTCAACTGACCGGATGTGGAAGACTAATGTAGCGTATGACAAAACCAGCGCCAATTAAGAATACATCACGGAAAACAACAACACCAGTCAGCCACATTGGCAGCAGTTCGCTGTAACACAATGAAATAACTAACGACCCCATAAGTAGTTTGTCAGCCATGGGATCTAGAAAGGAACCAGCCTTACTGGCCTGTGATGGCCAACGACGAGCAATCTGGCCATCTAACTAAAAAAGCAAAATTTATATAAATAGAGAAAAGCAGCCATTGACTACTGTATAGTACATCAGTTACTAACCAAATCTGTAATGCCGGCTACGACAAGCAAACTCATGCCTAGTGTAAAGTCGCCTTGCACAATAACGTACCCAATGTATGGCGAGAGTATGGCTCGGCTAATGGTCAACATATTTGGTATTGTCATTATGTTCTCACGTTCCTCACGTATCTCAACGATCTTCTCGCGTACACGTTCCTGCACCTTATGCCTCGCCTCGCGAATGTCATCAACCAGGAAGTTTTTGCGCTCAATAAAATCTGCACGTTGCTTGTCTATAACGTTTTGCAATAGGTCTCTTCCCTGAAGAGTACGCAGATGCAATGATTGCTTCTTATCATCTGCATACAATCGCAGTCGTGCCACATCCCAATTACGACGTTGATTAATATCCAGGAAGGAGATGCGTATGAAGCCTGTAGCGGCGGCATATCGATTGAGACAGTTAACAAAACTGCTGCCGCCTACGCCCAGCACGTGTTTCAGTGTTGTTGCGGCTCCATGGTGCAGGCCACCGGCGCTCAGTTGGCGATGCATTTGTCGAAAAACGATGGCGGGCAGCATTTTACAGCACAGTCACAAGCACTCAGATCAGTATTCAGCAAACTTCAAGTACTTGCCACTGTTTGTTTACGCACTGCCAATAAACAAATTGAATTTATTTTTGTCATTTTGAGTGGCCTTGATCAGGTGGTTATTGACACCCCTAGTCATTTCGTTGTTGTTATCATACATACCATTTGTTGTCCGCTAGCTGCTTTAGTGATTGGGCAGTACAAACACAGATTGTGTGTACTCCGTCTAGTCTTTAATTACATGAATTATAATTTATACAATAATTTAAAGTCGAATGTTGTATTTATTACACAAGTTAGTCGCGAGAAGTTGCCACCTTTTTTAACAAATGCTGCCAGATGGGTTTCCCATGACACAGTGGCAACCACGTAGCTCATATGTCGTCTGGCGATTGGCGCGCAATTTTAAAATTTGAAATATAGTAATTATGTAAATTTTGGCCTCGTAAAGTGTCATGCTTTATTTTGTTTATATATGCTACTTATTAAGTCATTTGCTTTTAATAATATAGCAGTAATTAAAGTCAGGCAAAGCAAGGTCGACAAACTTACAAATTTAAAGTATATTTCATTAATAAGCCAGTCAGCCTTCCCCGCAAGGACAACGCGGCTGGCCGCAAGTTGTCTGCACTTGCCAGTCATTAAATTGGATTAAATTTAATTATGCGCTCAGTTGCCAAAAGAAGCCCAAGAATGCCACCTTGGATATGCAAATTAATGCGCGATAAATGTTTATTATATTAATAAACTTTGCCAGCTGGTCGACTATGGTCATAGCCATATTCTTATCAACACAGTCTCAGCTAATGAATTAAAGGAAAGTAGTACGAGTATATAAAATAAAATTAGTTTGTTGCTAGGCATCTGCTTATTTCATTAAATACCTTCAAGTTTTTATTTGAATCAACTAATTTAGGCAGTTAAATACTATTCCCAAAAATAAATAAATTAAAGAACACTCAGGCATATGTTGAAAAAAGTTTGTTAAGTGTAATTCAGTACAACAAACAGTGAGAAAAAGCAGAAAGCATAAATAATACTGCGCAGTGCACATTTGCTCAATTAAAAATCAGAGCGCGTCGCTGGATGACGTCCATTAAATATTAACACAATATGGCATTGCCGTTGGCACCGCTGTCGCTGGCGGCGCTACTTCCGAAGGCGGCATGTTAAGTTCATAATTACGACAAGGACAAGGCGACAAAAGTAGCATGCCAAAGAAATTGTCCGCCTTGAGCGTGCACAATGTCCTCCGCTCTCTCCAGCTCTGTCCTTCCCTCATCTTTCTTTGTATCTACTTCTCCATCAGCATTAAAAATAAAGTGCAGTAGCAAAAACAGCGTCAGCAACAACAACAATTACAATGTCATGGCATGTCGCCATCATTTTGTATGGACAAAAGCAAGTTAATTTTTGACGTCCTGTGATTCCTGCCACTGCCACTAAGTGGCTCCATGCAATCAGCACAATTTTTATCAGAAGTGATAGTTCTAAAGAAGAAAAGAGCAAATGTGTCAGAGGCTACGGTGTTAATACTATTACATTCAGTTGGTATCGAAATATATTCATTTATTTATGTCTAAGTACAATAAATTATAAGAAATGTGAATGGTTAGAGTTGTAGAGTTGTAAGAGGTAATTGAATTTTATCACAAACAACAACAAATAACAGAAATAATATTGCAATTAAATTGTGTCTTTAGTCTGTCCGAATTATATGGTTGTCCGATTTAGCTGCTATAATTATATACACTTATAATTATTGTATTATTCTTGGAGCTGAGTAAGTGTATTTAGGCTACGCCTTTGCATGAATAAATTTGTACTTTGATTGGTTTTCTTTATTTTTTTAAATACATAATTAAATTTTTTGTATATGCCTCATTGCGCTTGATTAATCAAAAGCACTTTTCCGCCTTTTCGGAAGGCCAGCGCCACCTGCCGACTGAGATGTCAAAAATGTCAGCGGCAGTAAAAATGGCGGCCATTTTGCGTGGAAACCGGACATAACAAGCCTCTTTCTTTCTCTTTTACACTGCATACGAATTTTCTGTAAGTGTGAGTGGGTGTGTGTGCTGCTAATTAACTGTTTTACATTAAGTGGCCATAAAGACAGAGCCTGCTGCACATTTTAGTCTATTTTAATGTGGCCGCACAAATGGCAGCCGTGATCGGCTTGGACAATGAGCAAAAGCTGGATTTGGAGCAGCGAATGAGCATCAGGAAACATTGGCCATTAGCTGCTGGTAGTATATTGAAGACTGGGACTTAAATGATTTACGAACGTTTTAAAGACCGACCATAAAAGCCATAGCCATAGCCATAGCTGTTTTGTATTTAATTAAATTAAATACTTTACTTGGTCTTTGCTGCTCTGCTGAATGTTTAATGCGGTCTGCATAAATTTGTGGCAAACTCATTTGCTGTAAATTATTTGCGGCCATTTCAGACTTCTGGGTCAAATGACTCTAGCATAAGCTAACTGGAAATTGGTCCAGTAAATGCCACATAAGCACAGTCTGTAGAGCTGACCAACAACTATTGGCTCAAGATTTATGAGGCTAACCATTGTCTTTTAGCCTCGAAGTAAATCAAAATCCAAACAAAATTACTAGTTCAATTTTGTGGCATTTGGTAAAAGTTTTCCAGTAAAGCAAAATATTTCAGCAGGTGTGCCATCCGTTCAACCGTTGTCAGCCCATGTCCACAAATCACAAACCAATGACGGCTAATTAGAGTGAAAAATAACAGCAGCGCCGCAAGTGTAACAATGACTTTTGCACAAAGAATTCTCAACTATTTCAAGCTGTGATCCTTCTGCTGCTCCTGCTCCTGCTCCTCTTCATGCGGCTTCACTTCTGCTCACTTTTGTTCTAAGTTATCAAGCGCAAGTGGCGGCAAACTTTTAGCCCATGATGTTGTACTTTTGTACCCTTGTGGACCGGGGGGACAATTTAAAAGAAGATTAAACCGCAGCTGCCTTGGTCGCCATGTGCGCTTCAGTTCCCCCTACAGCGGCCTCCATAACAGTGGCAACATCAAAAGGCGCCATCGCAAAACTTTGCAGCCGCTCCAGGGACACGAAGGACTGGCGATTTTCAGGCGACACTTGTCGAAAGTTGCGCGTAATTACGACTATGTGCGGGCACAGTTTGTGAGCGGGGTTCAACTAAATAGAACTGGTCGAGGAGTCGAGTTTGGCTAGCTGTCAAAGCGACACCAAGCTGCGGGCCTTGGTTTAGTTTATATGTATATTGGATACCCTTCTCTCAAGTTTATTAGGTACATCAATACTCTATACTGAACAATGAATACGAATAATCTAAAAGAAATATAAAATACTCTTAGAAGTATTTGATTTTGACACAGGCCTCAACTTTACTCAACACTCCAAGGATGCCTGTCTAATTTTATATTACTTATTATAGAATAAACATTGTGTGTTTTACCTCAAACCAAATAAATTATTTATATATTTGAGGCGAATCTATTTTTAAAACTGAAATGAATAGTTATAATGATAGAGAAGCTCTTACAAAATTCTCCCAAATAGATAACTTTTTAAACGAACCCGAGACAATAATAAAAGTGTCCTCACACAAACTTTGTTGGGCTTTGCTCTGATTTTTAGTCTCGTATTGTTTGGTTGACTGCTTGACGTGTCGGCTTCGGTCTGTGGACTTTTTTTTTTAGAGCAATTTTACCACTAGAGAAAATATTTTTTCAATTGTTAAGAATTTCCATATACTGAACGCTGTATTAATGTGTTGTTAATATAATGAAGGCACATTTAAATAGCGGTTCACTTGAGTAAACATCGAATGAAAGTGAAATGATAGACAATGATGCTGAGGCTTGAGGTGGCGGTAGCCATCAATCAAAAACGAAAGCCGAAAGCGTATAGGAACTATAATAAAATCATTAGACTGGTAATCCCCAAACGTTTGCTTCCGAAATCAAAATAAAATCATCAGGCTGGAATGATGATGAATGGTTTAGTTAGGCCGTTTGGGCGCCCACAAGATCTCTTTGGTCATGACAAAATCTTTTGCGCTCGCCAATCTCTTTTTAATAAACAAAATATACACCCACTCACGCACATACTGAAGAAGGGCAACTACAATATATGGGCCAAATGATTGTGTTGACCATGGTCCACTAGCCAACACTCAACAGCCACTGGGAGCAGTGGCAACAGCAACAAATACAACAAACAACAACTGAGATGGCCCCACGGCATCATTATCAGACAAAACAACTTGCATTGCGAACTGGAATGGATTTTTTTCTTCCTCTTAGTCGTTTTATTTATTTATTTTTTTTGGCTGGCTGGCAAGAAAAATGAAAATGTTTAACGGGAAAAATAAAATACTCACGTTTCTCTCCCAGGCGAACGTGATTCAATTTGTTTTGTTGGTTAGAAAACTAAAATAGCAAAAAGAATATAAGTAAAGCCAGCAAAGCAAAGCAGAATAGAGCAAAGTAAAGCACAACAAGCCAAGCCAAGCCAAAGCAAAGCAAAGCAAAGCGAAGCGAAAGCATGCCGAAAAGGAAAAATTATAGCAATGGAATGGCTGCAAAAACATTAAATGTAGACCGTCTCCGTCATTTGGCCAGTCGCTTGCCTCAAATGCTAAAATTCCCTCAATCCACCCTCCTGCTGTTCAGACGTTCAGTCGAATGAGCCTTAACGCTAAGATCATGGCGCCTGGTTTGGCTGCTGGCTGATAAAACTATGAATGAGAACAACTGCAGTGCAAAAATGCTTCCCAAAAGTAGGCTACTAAATTGCGCGCCAGCAAAGCAGATGGGTTGATTAACTTGTTGGAGAATTGCATAAGACATTTTTTCAGAAATATTCAAAATAAAATTATTAAATATCAATCGAAGTAAAATGGTTGCATAAGTAATAAAATAAATTCCGTACATTTAAAAAACTATTACTCTAAATATTGAAATGTCCACTTTAATATAAGAAAATTGGACGAGTCTCGAGCCATATTATAGGTAAGACTTAAAATCGTTTTCAAGGGTAATACTTTATTTATCATAGAGAAATATGTCTATATAAGCCTTAATCATTGTTGTCAGTACTTTTGTTTCAACTCTCGCGTAAAAAATTGATGTTAAGTATATGTGGGCAGTAAACTCTGCCACTCACTCACACAACCGCACGTGTAATGTGGCAAGCCCATGGTGCACACTGGGAAGGTCATTTTAAATTAGTTTTTGGTTTTTATTTTTTGTTTCTTAGCAACGTAATCCGCTCATACGACTACATTATTTTTTATTTTGTTATTGTTGCGTTGGCGACTGTTGAGGCATTGGGATTTTTGTTAGTTTCCAGCTATGTTTATCCAGGGAATCGTTGTATCTTCCCCCCTCTCTCTCTATGACATTATTTCTTATGCGTTGAGTGTTGTTGTTATGACAATTACGTAACACATCTGCGTCACATAAGCGAACCGAGAACTAAGCGTATACGCAATACTAAAGTAGTCTCAACTCATGCTGCTCTCAACTGGCCACACTCAAGCCAGAACAGCTTACTCATGCCAGATTCGATTTCCATTTCGGCCACTCTGGATGACATGCCAATATGTATATTTAGTAGTATTCGTACTTGGGAAAGGTTGAAGGGTCCACGTGCTAGAGTGCCTGACAATATCAACAGCTTCATTTTGGGCAAGAGCAAGACAAAGTGCGAAAACTAATGGCTGTTGAGTCAGAGTCTCATCCGGTTGTTGGCAATTGTTGGGCATGTCACAAAAAGTAATAATAAAATAACATCGGCAAAGTGCGTAACACACTTTGGCCACCTGTCAGTCTTTTCGCAATCGCAGTGTGACCAGAGTTATAAGGACAATTTATAATATTGGAGAATTGGAATTTTTGTATTGTAATAATCCAAACAATATATTTATTCATAATTTTATTTTTTTGAATATTTCTGAATTTGTAAGTATTTCTTAGATTTGTAATCACACTATTTTCATGATGCCCACGCTCAAGTGCCTGCAATAGAAATCTTTTAATAATTTGCCCAAAAGTCATTTTGCCATTTTAAGGACACGTTCCTCCCCCCTACCCATGGCACCGAATCGCGGGCTGCACAATGTCAGCAGCAGACGGTGGCTATATCGTCTGAGCTGTTTCTTTATTGGAATTGTCGTAAAAGTCGATAACAGAGCCAACAGCTGGAGCAGTGCGCTGTTGGGTGCAGGTCACAAGCAATTTAATGTCAATTTTGGTATTAAACGTGCTGTCCGGCAATTCACCTGCTGTTCCGCCTGTCAGACGCAGAAGAAAGAGAGAGAGAGCGGTAGAAAAGGAGGGAGTGAGACCATAGGTGACTGGCTTACTGTTTGCCCAGATGCCACACACACACACGCTCGTATACACTTAGCCATATATGGAGTGTACTATTGTCGAGCCTGCTGTAGATTCACTTGTATCAGATTTGGTCCAATAACTTTTGCAAATTAATGTTGACATTGACCGCTGGCAGTTGATTAAATGTAATTAATTTCTCTAGAAGCGCACGTGTTGATTACTTGTTAGCTATGTGGATATGCGAATTATGTAAATATATTTACACGTTTGTTAGTGCATTTAGCATTTAATTAGTTTTTAGTGCAATTGCAACCCTTCAAAGTATGCAACATTATTTTATGAAGTGGCTGCAAGTGGCAAAAGCAACATAACTGCTTACAAGCATTTGCTCTTGTTGCACTTATTGTTGCTGTTGTTGCTGGCCTTAGCTGCTGTACAGCGTGTTACGCATACATGCTTATATGCTCACACACACCCACACACACACAGTGACAACTGCAAGCTGCTGCGAAACGAAACAAACTTTTACTTTTATAACTGGGAAAAAAATAAAGAAAATTGAGACCGCTGCGCTTGGCTTTCAGTCTGGCGTTGTCGTTCCAAGTTGAAAATTTGCAAGCAAGTCGAAAGACGAAACGATATTATAGTATATGTGGGTGTGTGTAAATATGCATGGTTGTGAGGTTAAGTTTGGGCCAGCTCGGCGTAAATGAGAAATAAGAAAATAAAAGCACAGTGTAAGCTTGATGCTCTTTCGAAAGATATATTACCAGCTTACAACACAAATCCGAAGCATCTTCTATTTTTTAATTTAATTTAAAAAAAAAATCAATAATCATAATTGATAGGAATAAACTTGAGACTCGGAATGGGAAGATGATTAAATGATACCCTGAGTTTTTAAATCTTTTTCAGCTTATAAAAGTAATGAAATATTTATGGTAACAAAAGCTAGAGTATATGAAATTGCAAACTTTTGAAAAACAACATATAAAAGTGGAATTTAAAAGTCACATGCAGAGAACAGAAGTAGTGGGAAAAAAGATATTAATATAGATGAGAGACGAAGAGAGTAAGAGAAAGCGCGAACGACACTCGACAGTTTGCATCAAGGCCAATACTCTGTGTGTGTCAAACAGACACACACATACAGACATACACGCACTCACATACACATGCTTTTACGCGTTGGCATGCATGTGTTTGTTAAGTCAGTTGCCGCCATTTTGTAGCCATTTTTTCATGTCACAGACGAAACGCACAAAGTGCTCTCCGCTTGCCCCTGGAACGAAGCCTCGATTTAGTTGCCTTTGGGCTGATGAATTTTCTGCACGCTTTGCTGTTGTCTGCAAACTTATTTTATACAGTGTGTGTGAAAATGAAAAACTCGTCACTTGATTAGAAAATATATGTACATAGATGCTGATGTGATGTGAAGTGTTTTTGCCGAATACGTCCAAAACAGTAATTAAGCAAATTGACAACATGCTCTTAAATGAGTATGCGAATTTGGTTTTAAACTCACACAAACGGGCTTAACGTCTTGACTTCTCTTGGCCTGACTTGATTAACCTGGTTGGCCCAGAACCTGGGCGGTGGTGGCTTTCAGCCGTAATTACATTAACAATTCCAAAAACATTTGCAGGCATGTGCCGCATGGTGGCCAAAACTCGTGTAATGTCACTCACTGCTGGGCATTCGATGTGGCACGAAACGTATCCATTATTCAGAATGTGGTGCAAACAACTCGACCGACAAGCCAACAGCGTGGCTACGTGTAAGACGCAGCAGGACTTTCCACCTACTCAACCTTTCACACACACACACACACACACACACACACTAATCCACTCATTCACACACCCACACACACACAAACAAACACGCTAGCCATCATGTGGCCTCAGCATATTTGGCGTTTGAACTTGCATAACCTTGTATGCAAGGGCCATGCAGCTACTATGGAAATTTCAGCTAAATTATTGCTAGTTCTAGCATCTATTTTTAAATTGTTTAGATGTATTTATATCCGCTTATTAAAAATATAAATATAAGTCGTTGAAATGTAAGTAGCAGGGAGAAGTAAGCAGATTTATCAGCGTCCTTTTTTTATTTCAATTTGTTGTCTTTTATTTTATCCAAGATTATCTATATTCATCGTTGAAAATACTGCCAACAGTGCAAGCAACTAGCTTCGGGCTCAACACTTAAAAAAAAGAACAAGCCGCAAAGAAACGAGAACTTGTATAAGAGCATTGAATGGACCACACAAATATGGCCCATGAAGAGGACATCGATAGGTTGGCCAGGGGTCAGTGAAAAGACGCTTGGTTATTCACTAATTAGGATGTGTCTAGTTAGTTCATCTAATCGACCAAAATGGCAGCTTGCTGCCGTCGGGTACAGGCAGAACGAGCTTCACTGCACAATGCAAATTTCATGATGTTATGACAGAGATGACGTTTAGCCGATTATAGACGTTAACAGCGGTGCATAGTGCTATAAAGTTTAAGGACTAATTTGGAATTAATTATGAAACCGAGATCAAAATTAATTTAATTTTACTTACAACTTCCAGTTTAGTACAATTGAAATGTTAATTAATAATGATTAAAAAATCTATGCAATGTCTTATATCATATATCTAAAATTAATTGTATTTGCATTACAATCTGTTGGGTTACCTTCAAATATATCTGTAACCTATTTAAATATTGTGATCGAGATGAAAGTCAGCTGCTTTCTATTTAGTTACCTATTCAATATACATATTACGTATTTAATTTTTTTTCTTGGTTGAATAAGAGATTTTAAATCATAAAATTTTCCTATGCGAGTACAAATTGTTTCGATACCTGCCAGTAACCTTTTTAACCAATGCTATTTTCATAACTCGGTCAATCTTTGAGGCCTTGAAAAATGATATAAATGGCTGCCTTTCAACTTTTCAACTGTCAGTTAACTTGTTATCGCTGAGTGCTCATCACTAAACTGTGTGCATTCCAAATGCCTCGGGCATGTACCATGTTGCTTGCCTCATAAGTCACACAGAGTTGCAAACGTGGAGCGCAGAGCTGAATCACACACACAGCCATTGCCACATTCTTTGCCACAGTCACAGAAGTGGCAGATGTTTTGCCTCATTGGCAAGTGGGCAATGTGGTGGGTGGGAGACAGCATTCAACTTGCCTTGTTGTTGTGCCTGGCCTGTGGCAGGAAAACGACCAAAATGTATGTTGTTCCGGCTGAATTGCAGATTTAGTCAGATGAGTCAAGCCACAGTACACACGTGTGCCTTGTATATCACTGCAATCCAGCGATGGTTGCATGCCACAGCAGTCTCCTCGCATCCTTCCGTCCATTCCATGCTAAACTTAAACAGTTAAGCAGCCTATAGGAAATTATCACAGTCAGTTTATGTGACGAAATTGATATAATTGTAAACGCTTAACGAATTGAGACTAAGCGGCTTATGCTTATGCTCATGCGTATGCTTAACTTGTCGATGACAGTCGACTGTCGTTTGGAAAATACAATAAACAAAAGTTATGTTGCTAGCTTTCAGGCGCGACACATAAATTATAACAACAAAGGCACTGAAAGGCATAAAAAGTGGAATTTATTCGCCATTTGGGCACAAAAATCGCTGCGTTTGACTTTTACCCGGAGGCTTCCTGATAATTTGCGTCCATAAATTAACCAAAGTTTGCCTGCACACCACACACACATACACACACATACTCACACCCGCACACACACAGATAACCTGCATATATGCGTGAGGTCAAATATGGCCAGTATTCAATGGCCAGCGAATTGGCTTCCGATTGGTTGCTCCGAGGCCACACGGGTAAAATTAAAAATACCGTACTGTATGTGTGTGTGTGTGTGTGTCCATTCCAAAATTGCTTTGTGTGTTATGGTCATTAGTGAGTGCGGGTTCAGTTTCAGTTCTAACTCCCGCTTTTCCTACTATACAATCTGTTAATTTCGGCCTCCAATGTGCGAACTTTGCCATGGTTATTGATAGCTGCCCCTGAATATAGTCCAACGTTGTCTGCCTTACGAAATGATGTGCCCTCATGTGAAATAATTGGCGCAGTTGTCCAATGGCGTTTAATAATTCATGTCTCTGTGTGTGGCGATGCCAAGAGTCCTGTTCGTATTGCTCTTGGTGTTGCTGTTGAGGCTATTAAGTTGTGGACTCAATTGCGAGGCCGGATTAACGAGGATGACTGTTGCTGCTTCCTTGATTCCAAATTCTCTGGAAAATCACAAAGTATGACTCAGCTCTTTAATATCCCAAGGCTAATTCAATCACTAATGGCGGTGTTTATTCCCTATTCCTGCCTCAGTATTTATATAACATGTAATATGTACATGTACATGCATAAAATATCTTCAATTGTCAAAAATATAGGCTCAATGCTAAGCAATCAGACTATCTCCGACCAAGTCTGCAAATTAGGAGGAATTTAAATTAAATTCCTTATTTTTCTTAGCAAAGTGATTGCATTTCTCTATTTCTGATGTCTTCTGGTGCCAATCTGCAAAGTCATTCAAAGATCGATTCAGCAGTAGTTTTTTAATTTTAAAATTTACTTTATTATCGAATAGACTTTATTTTACAATATTTGCATTAATATTAATAATAATTAATTAATTAGTTGCTGACATGTACCATTTCTTTGTTAGCTAATTATTTAAAAAGTCATTACACAAATGCGAAAATTGTTAAATAATGTTAACATGTTTCTCATTTCCCTTTAATCTGTAAATTTTTTCTGTTTTAGTTTTGAAATAAATTAAAAGACAAACTTTTAAATACGATTAGACAATAAAAACTAAATAAATGAGAAATATTTCAAGGATTTAAAATAATTTAAAATTAATTGCAAAATAAACATATGATTTCTATTTAACTGATCACAGCATATTGTTCTAAATACGCAAAGAGAACGAGCGAAAAATCGTAAAAATAATTTCAAACAAATGCTTAAATAAGGTTTTGTTTTCTTTGTTGAATATATTCGACCTTTTGTGTATTTTCATTGTTTCTTCTTTCTCCAGAAATTTATGTACATGTAAAATTTACATTTAATATTTACTAAATTTGTTCTAAATATTTTTGCTAAATACATTTTTTATTCTTACTTTAATTCCATTTTCAAATTTTTTTAGTTAATAACAAAAGATATCTAAATTAATACGATACGTATTCATATTTTAAAATATTATTACATAATGTGTAATACAAATTTAAATTTTGTTTCCTTCAAAGCTTTTTTTGTTAACAAATTATTTTGAACATTTTCATTTCATTTCATTTTTTTTTTTACATATTTATATTATTTAGTTAAAGCGAATGGTTGAATGTCGAATATGAAAGTGTCCTTGTGGCTCGCTCCCTGCGTGTATATGTGAGTGTGTATGAGTATGAGTATGCGTATGTGGTTGTGGTTGTGAGTGTACATACAAATGTGTGTGTGTTTATCTTGACGATATACATAAGTTGATCTCAAAAGGTTTCGTCCTGCAGCAAAAGTTGCGTATTAGTTTGTGGGTGTACGTTAATATGGGCGTGTTTTATATGTTTTGTGTGTTTTGTGTGAAATTTAAATACAATTTTAAACTAGGCAACAAATTAAATTTGTTGAGTATTTTCTTTCCCCATGATAATATTTAATTGTTGTGGTTCTACTTGTAGTTCTCTTAGTTGTTGTGATTGAATTTACTTTCTGTTGTGGTTACCATATTGTTAAATTTCTTGTTATGGTCGTTGTTGTAGTTGTTGCTGTCTTTTTTTGGCATGCTTCTTTCTACTTGCTAAACAAAAGTTTTACTCTTTGTTTCTTTGAGTAAGGTGCCTTAAACTTAAAGGACTTGATAATAGGAGTTTTCTTCTTGTTGGTGTCTTAGCTACTGCTGATAAACCGCAGAATGTTTGGATATGTCTCATTATATGGCTTACTTTAGCTCTCAATTCACACACACTCTGTGCCTTCAAAGCGCAGCGGCTCCTGTGAAAAGAGAAAACATAGGTTTACAAAAATAACTTTAATTTAATTTATTTTATTATTAAATCTAATATGTTCTGTTTGTAAATTGGTCTTGAAATAAGCTAATAACTAAAAATTAACATAAATGTAATGAAATAATGTTATCGGTTACTAAGTATACATATATAATTCCATGAATGTGTACAGGATACGTCCTGCAGCTCTATTGCAAAATATTCTGTGTTTTAAATTATAATCAGAATCATTAAATCTTTCAATAAAAACAATGAACAAATTGCTGTCATTCTTATATATTCCATTAGTTTGCCTATTTTCAATGTAAATTTGTGTATCCGTCAGCCACATTGAAAATCTGGCTTAATCATATTTTGCTTAAATTGGCATAATTATTTGGTTGTTGTTTTTGCTCTTCTGCTTTTTTTTGGTGCAGTGAAAAATTAAACGCTCTAATTAAAAATAGCAGCAGGCAGTGCAAAATGCAAAATTCAATTTAATTTAAATATTTTAGGAAATTGTTTATTGGCAGCTGCCCCCAAAACGGGGACATTCTGAAGCTTCATTGACGCTTTTTAATTGGCCCTTTTGTTTAATTGGCCAAATGATATGAGCGTTTTGATTGCATTGCATTACATCGACACAGCAATTAGCAAGGCATTGCCCTGATGGCACCCATGTCCCACTAGAGTTTTCAACAAAATTACCTATAGAATATTTATAATGATTATAAATTGGTAATAAATAAAATCGTAAAACAATAAAATCGCAATTAAATTATTTACTCGGTATAATAATATCGACCAATTTAAATAGCATAATTTATTATGCACGACCACAACTTACCTTCTATTCGCTAATTTATACAATTCTAGCTTTGGTTTCGATCGCTCGCAGCGTGGAAGTTGATAAACAAGTTACGATAAAATTCTGCTGAGTCATGAAGTTACATATACATATGTATATGCAAAGGCTTAAGATATACACAAACATTAACATAGTCTTAACTTATTATTCTTGAGCATTTGAAAATATTTAGGATTTTTAATACTTAGTTTGCCTGCATTGATTTCTGAATAAAAATGGATTATTGCAAAGGTATAAGAATACCAAAACTAGGAATTAGCATGTTATAAGTTTTGAAAATCTTTGTCAGATGATTTTCTACTTGCAGGAAATCTTTTTCATCACAAGTATTTCTTATTCTGAACAGCCTCTGTAGTGATATAAGATATATTATCTACTGAACACCTAACTCAATATACTGCATTTTAGCAAATAAACTACAAATGTCAAACTTTGTATAATCGTACTTCATTATCTCAGAAGATTAAGCCATCAATATCTGCAGCTTAATATGAAATAAGTAAGAAAGATATGCAGATAATCCAATGTGAGATCATAAAGATGGTACTCAACAAAGTATCAACGAACTTGAATGATTAACTAATTACAAAATTAAAAATAAGTTTGACACTTATATCTGTTTTAATTTAGTTACTTTTAAATATTTAAACATATATTTATATAATCGTACATAAAGAATGTCACATCTTGTTGACGATTTGATAATTAAACCTCATGGCTCTTGGCTCGGTAAATACATAAGCACTCACACATATACTTATCTGCTATTGGTAAAACATTTATAAGATCCTTGTTCTACTATCTGATAATAATACTTAAATACGTAGTTTTAAATATGATACATTTTATCGTGGGTTTTGTTCAATGTGAGAATAAACACTCGGATATACAAACATAGTTCAGCATGGGAACAGAACTCTCCCATCTTGGACTCAACTTACTTACATATATGTAGCACTTAGCCCTACACCAAATTATCTATCTTAGTCTATAAAAACTGACTACATAAATAACCATCTATATACAACATTTAATTATAAGATCTAGCTTGGGCTTAGACTGCAGCTTAAAATCGTACATAACTAAAATCGTTTGGATTTGTAGCTGACGTCACTATTGACCCGCTTACCTCTTCGTCCAATACCGGTGCAAATCTACTGTTTGTAGTGATGGACGCATTTTTCTCCAAGCTGAACGTATCCTCCGTAGTCTTATTGTACGTGGGATTCACAAAGTTCATTGAATTTCCCCGTTTGGGGTATCTCTTGATGAACACATAGCATGCCTGCAAATAAATATAGTAACAAATTGTTTGTTTAGTTGCCCTATTCAGAAACCCGCAACTAATTCATTTACTTACACCTGCGAGAACTATTAATGCAACAACGGGTCCAACGATAACCATTACTGTTATCATCCCTGAGCTATGATTTTGTGTCTGTGCTGGTTCCGAGCTGTTGTCATCTTTCTTTGTTGCATTTCCCGGGGATCCATTGTCTGCTGTTCAAGCAAAAACAAAATGGAATACTTTTACAGAGTTGTAATTAAAATGTTTGCAGAAAACCAAAACCCAACATGAAATAAGAGTTTTATAAGTACGAGAAAACGAAAGACAGATGTATTGTCATTATGTTTAAAGTAACAAATTACTGAAAGAAAGCACCAAAAAAAAGAGCAAGTATTTTATTCAGTGGGGTAAGCATAGAAGTATAAAGGGGATGTTTATCTAGTTATTATTTAATTAATTATAAATTTTAAATATTTTCATTTTCGTCTTTGGAATTCATTGTGGGAAATAGGCAGTTGATGTGCTTCCTTTGCTGTCAATTCAGATTTAAAAAGTGGAAGCTCAATCAAATGTTCACTAGAATTTTTAAGGGATTCCCTAGCTTTCATTTGTATTATGATCTGCCTGAAGCATAATTAAAATATTTCATTATTTTTAGAACTATGGAAAAGTCGACGACATCCCGTGGCGAATGTTTCCGTCCCTAATTCCCGCCCCTGTCCCTGTCCTTGTCTGTGTCCTGTGTGTTTCGGCTGCCGTTAGGATGTCAACTTTTTGTGTCACGCTTTTTGGTTTTATTTTTTTTATTTGGTGACGTTGTCTGCGTTCCTGCGTGGCAGGAAGTTGTAGGATTTTTCCGCTGTCAACATAATTCGTTTTCATATTTTCCGTTTAGAATTTGTTCAAAAGTTAAGCACAGGACGCGTTCGTCTGGCAAAGGATGTGCCGCATTTAACAGCATTGCACGAACTGTCGCCTCTTGTTCTACTTATTGTTTTCGCTGTTATACTTCAACTTTTTCGTCTTTGTCTTCTGTTTATTATTATACTTATTGTTTTTTTTGTAAATATTAATTTTTGGTCTACGGCATGTCGTAATTTCCATGAACTGAACGGATCAACTTGAGAATGTGCCGCATATGGCAACAGCAGCAAACGGAATTATCATTAAAAGTTGGCAGTGGCAACAGCTGCACAGCATCGATTGTCAGTGGTAAAAAGAGAGAGAGGGGAGATTGGTAGGGAGCAGCAGGGAAAGAGGCGATGCTGGAGTTTTTGGCAATTTATTTGCGGCATTAACAGACAGTCAAGTGGCAAAAGAAAAGCAGTTGAAAAGCTCTACGCATATTTGGCACATTAATTGCATGCCGTGCGTGCGTATGTGTGTGTGGGTGTGAGTGTGTATGTGTGTGCGTTACAAAATAAGCCTCTTTTAAATGATGTAAGGAGCAGGGGCCAGACATCTTTCCTATCACTTAAAGGCCTTTCGCAGGAAGACTGCTAAAAAGGTTCTGCCTTCATGTTGGCAACTTGAGAGTGTTCCACAAACAGATATCGCTGAATATCAAATCAGTTTGCTTTCTTATTTTTAAATAGAAAACTAATTAGACTGAAGTGTGTTGTTAAATCTGCTTACAGCTTGTTTAAAACATTTTTACAATCTAACAAAAATTAGGTAGAAAAGTGAAATAACGACGTACTTTTTTTTATAATTAAATAGAGTACGGCTCCCTTTCTACTTTTTCTCTGATTCTCTCTCCTTAATGACTCGCTTTCTCTCTTTCTCTGTCTCTGTTTCTCTTTGTTTGTTTCTATGTCTAAATGTCTAAAATCTTAAAGCTCCATACTGAAGCAATCTGATATTCTGAACAGTTAAATAAATTTTTAGAGCACACTGTAGCCCGTCGGTTGCGTGCGTTGTGTGCTATATTTTATGTACTGCCATAAATGTCATATATTATTGTGGAGCCCTAATCTATAGCGAATGCAATTTGCCTGCTCCCAGGCACAAAGTAATGTCTCCCCATTTTTGTTTGCGTCTTTGCTGTTTATAATCCTGCTCATGTGTTTTATTTGTGTTTTTATACCCGTGCCCATTGAAAATGGTCAAAAGGGTATAATGGATTTGTGCAATGTATGTAACAGGCAGAAGGAAGCATCTCCGACCCTATAAAGTATATATATTCTTGATCAGCATCAATAGCCGAGTCGATTGAGCCATGTCCGTCTGTCTGTCCGTCTGTCCGAGTGTTTGAGCCAAAGGATCTCATAAACTATAAAAGCTAGAGACTTCAAATTTGGTATGAGGATTGCTGGATAGCGGGCGCAGATCAAGTTTGTTTTAAATTTTAGATGCCACGCCTCTTTCGCCCGCCAATCGCAAAAAACGATTATCAGACGCGTTCTTTAATATAAACACTTCTTATTAAACAGGAAGATAAGAAGTAAGCCAATTTAATGACCCTGAAAGTTTCGAGGCGATTGACTATTTAATAGAGAAGATATTTCGAATTTGCTTTTAATTCACATAAATCAAAATCATAGACATAGGCAAGTGCGAGCGAGATAGCATATGCACATTTGTTTGCGCAAAAACATAACAGTGAGCACGTGTACGAAGAGTGCGAACGCAAATACGAGCGATAGGCAAAGTTATCGATATTTGGCTACAATTTCTATCCTATTTTAATATATTAACATGGTTTAAGTTAATACATATTTAAGATAGTGTTAAAATATATGTATGTAGATATTAGTATGCATTGCAAAAAGCGATATGTATAAATGCCACTTTATAATTTTGCACCTCGACACCTCGACGACAGATCGTTTTACAACACTGAAATCTCTGAATTTATAATAATTATTATGTTTAATAATAAGCTAGTAAGCTCGCACATATGTTCAATAGGTTTTCAATTATTATCATTGTATTCAAATGCTTAACAAATTCTGCAAAAAGAATCACAAATCTTAAAGCATAGCACTTAAATTTAAATTTCGCGCGCAATGCAGCAGCCTTAAACAGCTGATTTCGATGATTAAGAAGAGTGGGAGAGATTATTTGGTGTTGCCGGACTTTAGCAAGCTGAGTAAATTTTAGACAATGGCTACTCTTGGCATGAACAACATCGATTTCAGCGACTACGATTACGATTACGAATTACGATTTACTATTTTAATTAAATTAAATACAATTTATTCAATCGGACCACAATATCATATTGCTGTCATAAGAAAGATCAGTCGAAAATAAACTTTTTGGTTGTTTGAAAGATCTCGACCAAACTAATAGGTAAAAATTGGGTTGAAATCGGACCACTATATCATATAGCTGCCATAGGAACGATCAGTCCAAAATCAAGTTTTAGTATGATAAACTTTTTTGTTGTTTGAGGTATCTCAACCAAACTAACAGAATACGCATTTGGGATGGTATTCTACATCCTGAACAAATTTGGTTTAAATCTGATATCAATAGCGTAGTAACGAATTATCATAGTAACGAATTTTAAGATAAAGTACGAAAATTATTGTTGTTTTTAGAGATAAGTCAACCAAACTCACAGATTGAGAATTTGTAATTTGGTATAAATCGGTTCACTAGATCACATATGTAGATGTAATACGAACAATTAGCGAAAAAGTTAATGCCGCATCATCACACCTTCGGCATGCCTAACGTAGCGCACCTACGTATGACCTATCGGAGAGCTAGGGCACAGGGTATTATACAGTCGAGCACACTCGACTGTAGCCGGCGCCCACTTGTTTTTTTAAAGAGAGCCAGGAAATGTTGTCGGTGGCATACCAGGTGTAAGACCCCTCTAACGAATGTGCCATAAAAATTCGCGACATGGTCTTCCTCGCTATTCTCATTCATTTCGTTCAATTCCCGCAGACTGAGGGGATCGCAAATGAAATAAAAGCGCATAAAATGCTTTAAGTAGCCGACGGCGATGTCACCTTTTTTGTGACCAGATTAGATAAACAAAGTTGAAAACTTTTGTCGGATATATACTCGTATAGAAAAATTGTGTCTGGCATTGTGGCATGTGGTATGTGGCATGCGGCATGCGGCATGCGGCATGTTGCCATCAACGTTGCTATTTAATGCCACACAATATGCAGTAAAGTGCCAGACAATGGAGAAATGGCGCTCAGCTGACCAACTGCAGCCGACAGAAAGTCATAAAATTGGCAAACAACTCGGAAACAGCTGCTCTCCCAGTCCCTCCCCCCGCAAGAGTCTAGTTTATGTGTTGGCTATTAAAAATGCAATCGTTACTTCGAAGGCTCAAAGTTTATGGAGGTACCAGCTCTGTCTGTCTCTACGCTTGTGTCTCTCATTCTCTCTCGTTCTCTCATTTTGTCTGTTTGTCTCTGGCGTATTTGCAAAACTTTGCCTGCGCTTAATTAAGCAATTTGAAGTGTGGCGAGGGGGGCAATCGACACAGGAAGGGATGGAAATGGGGATGGGGAAAGGCGCTGGCAGAGCTTGGCAAGGCCATAGAAAAAGTAGCACAAACCGCTAATTGAAATTGCAGTTATGGCGTATTCCCGTTGCCGGCTTGGTCATCTAATTGAAATAGTCCTTAACTAGTTTATAGTTATTTACTTGTCCCTCGCCCACAGTCCAGCTGCCGGGTCATCTTCTCAACGGTCGCGGGTCGGAACTGCGCAAACTTATGCCCAAGCACTCAGCTCATAGTTCTCTCTTCATCATCCTCATCACCGTCATCGTCATCAGAGTCCTTAGCGAGTCCGTCATTTTCTTAGAAATGTATTGCAGTCGAGTTGCTTTCTTGGATCAGTTTGTTGGTCAGTCGGTCGGTCGGTCGACTAGAATGTGGCAATGTAACGGTATTTGCTTGAGCCACTTAACGTTTTCTTATTTTATATTCATTCCTTTTATTCTTTTACTTTTAAATTGACGTAATTAGACGCATTTGTGTGGCCGCTCACAGCTAAGCTTTTCAAAGTTTTTGATTTGGGTAGGCATAGAAACGGTCTAAGATTGTCAGGGGTCAGCTCAAGTCGGGTTAGTGGACATTAACTGTGGTCAAACGACTGTTTGTGGACCAATCAAGAAAAATACACTTCAAGGAGAGCTTTCCAGTTATCAAAGTTATTAAAGCTCTATCATTGAGTTTGTTTTAAAGGAGAAGTATTTGTAATTTAAAACAAGAAAAATAAAGTGTTATGGAAGCAGAAATGTTAAATTTAAATTAGTATCTTATTAAATTGAGTTGTTAATTATATTTAAAAACTTTATATTGGCCGACTCTTTGTTAGTTGTAGCTACAAAAATATATACATAAATATCACTTATTAAACCAATTGAAAGTGATACCAATGTTTAATAAATAATGATGTTTGAATGTCTTTTCCGGGAAAAGCTAACAAGAGAATTTAGCATTTGTGTGGGCGTTTCTATGGAAAACTTAAGAACCTTATTTGTTCACTTGCAACTGATTTTAGTATACCCTCATTATCGAAGGACGATGTATTTATTTACTTCCCAGAAGCGTTGTTCAGGCTACGTTAAAAAAATTATAACTTAATGTTGCTACTCAGTTAGTACAAATAATGAGAATAGAGTATTAAAGGGATCCAAAACCCACTCGCCAATCATTGTTGAGGTATTTTGCATATTTGTGGGCGTAACATATTTTGAAACAGACACTGTAGGGCAATAACGTGCTGCACTAGGTGCTGACAGCGCCAATTTTCGAGCTGATAGATGTGACTGAATGTGCGGCTCATGCGGATGATGAATTTCGGGTTAAACTATTTGCTATTTGCCCCGCACTACGCAACATCTCCCGTCCCCTTTAGCCCACATATGCTCTTGGCCATGTCGTTTTGTATACAATTTAATTTCATGGCGATTTGTTGACGACGACGCTTGTCGCTTGTTGCTGATATATCAGCTCGTCTGTTTGTCTGTTCTTCTGCTCGGCAGCTGCCTCTGTGGCTGTCAGCCGTTCATCATCCGCATCCACATCCACATCCGTATCAGCATTGTCATCGCTTCTGACAGAGTTGCGCACGAATTGCATGCAGCAGAATAGCGAGGGGGTAAGTGTCATAGGGTTGTCGCTTAAACCAAGAATATTGTGGGTTGTAGCTGTTGCCATTGTAGCCATTAAACATGTCAGTAGCGCATCCTTTTCGTGGTTTTTCGTGTTCCCCCCTCTACAATTCTCATCACATCCTCCTCTGTGTTTATATCTCACGTGGAAGCCCACAAAATCGTCGTGTGTGTGAGTGTTCGTGCTTTGAGTGATTATGTCGATATCATTGATGTTGATTTATGATGATGACATGTGCGCGTTGTCTGCATGTGTAAGAAATTGGCGTGACAAATGGCAGACAAAATTAAAAGACAGGAGCCGCAGCTCAGGTGGAACAACATTTACATATATGCATGTAGATATGTATGAGAGAGTCTGTGTGTTTGGACATAACGACATGACAGTTAGTTATGATATGGTTAGATTAACGTTAAGTGCACATAAACTAAATAGATTACGAGTAAGGCAAATATAATCTAAGGCAAATATAATATGAACGATCTATCAGTTATAAGAATTACTTCTGGTTGAAGAAGGATATGTCAATGTAACCTACAAGGGTGTTTCAATTCTTAAGTAAGTCAGTTGTGGTCCTCATTTAATAATTTGAAAACAAATTTTTGATTTATAATCTCCGAATGTTTGGAAAAATTATCGACAGAGATTTTTCTTATATATATCATCTTATCACCGAATATTTGGGAATTATTTACAAGCCCAAATCTGATTGATCGAATAAAACCAACACCAAAGCAAGAGAAGAGCCAACACCCATGTAAAATATCGAAATCAAAAATATTCCATACCAGGCACTGCACTGGGTGCATCTAGAGGTGGTTTCGTGGGTTTTACAGTTGTGGGCGCTGGTTGTATTTTATGCTGTACTGGGCGTATACTTATTATTTTATCTGATTGGAACAGCAAATGTTTTAATAAAAATAAATAATAAAACAAATTAAATAAATAAAATAATAAAGATAACCAATAAGCAGACTCCATAAATAAAGCCAAATGCAACGTCAGGACATGCTATAGTCACTGCACTTGCATTGATTGCATTTAAGTCCTGCCCCCTTAATTTAAAGAGTGCATAAGAAAACTACTTACGATCCTCGACGCACATGAGACCATCGGCCATCAGCTTGAGACCCGTGGGACAAGCGCAGGAGATGCGCGGACTGCGCTCGTTGATACGCGGCGCGGGCAGACAGAGATGCGAGCAGTGGCCATTGACTGATTGACAGTGATTGATACCATCTGGCTGACGATAGGGATGATACACGTGCACGACCATGGGATGCTGCAGCTGTGAAGGATGCAGAGATGAGGACATAATTAATAAGATATGAAAAAATATTAAATACAAGGAGTGAATTGTGGAACTCACCATGTGAACCGCTGTGATGGGCTCCACACCTTCGCCGGTGAACTTGTTGGCCTTGAAGACTGTCTGCTTCTCCCAGTCGGACCAGTAGATGTAGTCTTCGAAGGTGCTGATCGAGAAGGGATGACGCAGATACTCCGTGGAGTAGAGTATCTGTCTGCGCTGGGAGCCGTCGTAGTTGGCCGAGGAGATGACGTTCAGCTTGCCGTCGACCCAGTAGATGCGCTTCAGCACCAGGTCCAGGGTGATGCCATTGGGCCATTTGATGTCGTAGTTGATGATCGTGGTGCGGTGGGAGCCGTCCATCCCAGCGCGTTCGATGCGGGGCGAGGCACCCCAGTCGGACCAGTACATCCATCCGTCGATGGGGTCGAGGGCGATGGAGCGCGGAATGTCGAGGGCATCCTCGATCAGCACCTTGCCCATGTTGCCATCGAAGTTGGTCAGCTCGATGGTGCACTTGTGCGTGTCCGTGTAGTACACGTGGTTGTAGATCCAGTCCACAGCCAGGCCATCGGAAGTGACCGACGATTGCTTCAGCACGACCGTCTTGTCGTTGCCCTCGTCGATGGGCGCCTTGTAGATGCTCTGTGTGGTCACGTCGCTCCAGAAGATCATGCCTGTGCGAAAGACAAAGTCCAAAGCCGTCGCCGACTTGGTGCTGTTCACAATCGACGTCATCTCCATGTGATCGAGGGCGATCTTGCGTATGTCGTGTCGACGGGCCAGCAGGAGAGAGGCGTGTCCCTCGGTGGCCTTGCATCTCGTGTGATTGCGCGGATCCCGCATGTAGCCCGCCTCGCACTCGCACTTGAATCCGCCGATCTCATTCACGCACAGCTGGGAACAGACGCCGGGCTCCTCGCACTCGTTGATGTCCACACAGGTGTGGCCATCGGAGGCCAGCTTGTATCCCTCGTGGCACTCGCAGACGTAGCCGACCAGGTGATCCACGCACCGATGCATGCAGTTGCCGTTCTTGGAGGCGCACTCGTTCACCTCACACTTGCCCGCGGGCTCGTCCTCGCCGTCGGGACAGTCCTTGTGCTTGTCACAGACCTTGGACAGCGGAATGCACTGGCCAGCTCCACAGTCGAACTGGCTGTGCGAGTTGCAGCTCTGGGACTGGGCTGCCAATCTACAGTCGCGTTCATCGCTGCCATCCGCACAATCCGACTCTCCATTGCAGGCGAGATGGCCGGCAATGCAGCTGCGATCGCGGCACTGGAACTGATCCGGTCTGCAGGTGATATTCTTGCAGTTGGAGGAGAGCTCATCGTCGCCGTCGGGGCAATCGCGATCGCCGTCACAGAGCCAGGATTGGTGTACGCAAGTGATGCGATCCTTGCACTGATACTCTTGCCGCGTGCAGGATGTTGTAGTATGACTCGGTGTTGGGCAATCCTGAAAAAAATTAACAAAATAGACTACACTTAAGAGGGGTTGCTAAGGAACGACGGCACATGGAAGAGTCAATGAAATTGCCTGTCTACGGTGCGTACTTTATTTTAAATGCATTTATGCACCGCCCGTCAAAAGGATGCTTGCAAGGAAGTTTACTTCAAATATGCCATAAAGTAACAGCAGCAACAACAACAAGTTGGCGCGTTGCTAAGTGGCAGGCACTATGCTGGCAAGTAAGCCATGCACTGACACACTCACACACACCCCAACACACACACAAATACACAACATATACTCATTGTTTGTCTGTTGCTGCCCAGCCCTCGCACTATGGCGAATTTTTAATTTTTTTAAAATTTATTTAATAACTCAAGAATTCTAGTTTTTTGGGGGTCTTAAATTATAATTAAATTATTATTAAAACGAATAATTATTATTATTATACGAAAATTATCATTAGGAAGTGAAGATAAAAGCCATGAACTCATTTTTCTACAATTTTCATAGCGTTTAAATTTGCTCGTTTTACTTTAATAAAATAAACACACAGTAAAAACCACTCTGAATGGACAACTAAAGCAATTCCTTATTAATTATTCTCTTCTAATCTCTAAAACTTGGACTTCTGTTAACTTAACAGTGACACACTCTGATATCATTTCTGGTACGTAACATTTTCAGTTAAGGTTTTTTGGTGTTGCTGTTATAGATAAGTTAATGTAACTAAACAAAATGGATTTAAAAAGTAGACAAAGTTCCCATAGTTCATTGCTTTCATATCTTTTTTGTAGCATAGTTTTCGGGCTGCGAGCAAAATTTTTCACATTTTCTTAACGGTTTTCTTTTTCATTTTGGTAAACAGTTTCAGTGCTGCTGATGCTCCTTACTGCTCCCATGTCTGACAACAAAAGCTGGGCGTCACACACATAAATGTTTATGGCAGCAGTTGCCAACGTCGACGTCGACGTCGTCAGTTTTGAATAATGCGCGCGTGTTGCATAATTTATGCTTTCCTAGCATGCACATAAAACCATATATTTTTGAGCGAGGGTAGTACGAAAAACTTAGTCAAGTGACTTTGCAAGAATTGCAAACTTTAGCTTAAAATAAGTTTTTCGAATATTTTTTTCATGCAAATTTAATACTAAAGCCAAAGTAAAACTCGTACTTACACGCTCATCGCTGCCATCGGGACAATCGGGATCGGAATCGCAAACCCAATTCTTCATTATGCAGGCGCCATTGGAGCAGGTGAAGCTATCCCTTGGACACTCGACTTTGGGGCAGTTTCGCTCATCGCTGCCGTCGCCGCAGTCGTCGTCGTGATCGCAGACCCAACGCTTCTGTATGCAGCGTTCATTGCCGCAGGTGAATTCATCCGAGCGGCAGGTGGTATCTAAATATGTGCGTTCAAAAGTGAAATAGTTTGTTAGAGACAAGGTATGTTGATTGAGTGTGTGTGTGTGTGTGTGAGTAAGAGTGTGAGGAGGATTTGCTGACGTTGTATACAAGTACGTGAGTGTATGAGTGTTTATCTAAGTATGAGCCGTGGTTAACTATTGTAGATTGTTAGGTAAACAACAGGCATGGCATAAACCAGAACACAAAAAGCAGCACAAAAACCTGAAATATGCGAGACATAACTCAACAAAACCAACACCATTATAAAAATTTCCAGCAAACAAAGCGAGCAGCAAAAGCGAAGCGCCAAGGGATGAAAGCCAACAGAGATTTGTTGCTACAACAACAATAGCAATAACTACTATAACTACAACAGATATGTGAGTTTTTGTGTATGTGTGTGTGCGTAAATATTTGTGCTTTATTGTTTGTGTAATGTTTAGGTAAGTATTACACAATACTTGCAGCAATGTGTAGCATACTTATGGGATACAAGTTGTAACACAACACAAGAACACACATGGAGAGTTAAAGCATAAATAACTAGAAAAGCTACTGTTACAACTACTGTTACGAGTACAATTTAGATTAGATTTTGATGTCTTACTGCACGATGCTTCATCGCTACCATCCCTGCAATCCTTGCTCTGATCACACATCCAGGCAAGTGGAATACATTCGCCATCGCCGCTCTTGCAGGCGAACTCATCTGACGAGCAAGCTTTACTCTCTGCAATACACAAAATAGTCATTCCAATAAGGGTTAATTATGATGCCAATTGAATGCCAATTAATATACGTAGTTAATTAATAAGAAAGAATCTGAAATATAAATGTATGTAAAATAATTCCAGATTTTCTGAAATATAGTTCTAAATAACTTTAAATATAATGAATGTAGACACCGATGAATTCATTATCTAATATAATATAAGAATATAAATTATATCTAGAAAAGCTCTGATTACAGACTGAACATTCGCTCGAAATATATTTAAATCTATTTTAAATTTGCTTAGACATTTGCCAGAGATAATTATCTCAAAATTGTCCAACCATGGGACCACATTTTTCCATGCAAAGTTTTGAAAATTAATTTAAAGCCCTCGACACGTTTAAACCTGTGAAATGCATTTTCCTCAATCGGAGACATTTGAGCGTATAATTTAAATTGATGGTGTTCTTTTGAAATAAGATGATAAATAAATGCGAAGTGAATATCAATACGAAGGGAATATATTACATATAAAATTTTAATTAGTACATTATTCGCTGCAGATGTCGAAAAATCAAAACAACTATCAAAAATTGCCATCAGACATATATCTGCGTTAATTATACTTCAAACATATATACATACATATGTCGAGTAGCTATTAACGGCCTGGCTAATGGTGCTGCTTAGTTAAATCTTTGATTACTGCAACATTTGGAGCTCACTTGAAGGCGTTTCATTTGACGCCTTCAAGCATGCAACAAAATTTACTCGTCTTCTTCTCGCATTGTAATTAAGTTTATAAGAAGAAGGTTGAGAAACAGCATTAGGAATTGAAGTCGAAGTCCAATTGGGCCGCACATGCCTGGCAAGTAATAAACATAGTTGTCGTGCCAACACTAAGCACTCACACACACGCACACACAGACATGGAAAAGCAAAAAGCAGAACAACCATCTGAAAATAAATATATAGGGCAACTCTCAAACTGCAAATGCTGCTTGGGGCTAAACGGGCGGAATTTTATCTAGGCAGTAATTAAGACATTATCAGCCAACACTCCATAAAGTTAAAACGCACACATGCGTACGCATTAAAGCAATTATCACACACAGTCAACCACAGCAGCGAACACACACACTTACCCACACACAGGCAAACACTAATGGTACGCAGTCTTGCTGCCTGAAACTTTCATTGAAGTTATGCCAGGCGCCTATTTAGAGAGCGAGCGACGGACGTTAAACAAAGCTGACAACACACACGCAACACACATACACACACACATGCACGACACACCCACGCCTATTGCTGTGTGCATAAAAACGCTTGTGTTTAACCCTTAATGCGTGTTATATATATTTTTTTATTTACTTTGGCTTTTGTTGCGCGGCAAATGATTGTTAGGCCATTGTTTGAGTCGTGGCCATGCTTGATTTTGCCTGATAAGATTATGTAATTCGTGCTCTGTGTGTATACTCTGTCTGCCACAGGCAATACAGGCGCATAACACCAGTATCACATATTTAAATATGCCTTTTGGCGCGCAGCTCGTTTTCCTTCCCCAGCCATTATTTTCGTGCACCTATGCGCAAAAATGTTTAGCATTTCATTCCTATTTACTGTGAGCAGCTTAAGCATCGTTGCAAATAAATTAATTTATTATTATTCTACGCTTTTGTTGCTTGAAATTTTGCATGTACGACACGTCGTATGCGTGATATGACTTAAATTACAATTTACGTACGAAAAAAGAAGTTGAGTCAAATATTTAATACTAAAAATATTTATACTGTTAAGTAGGAAAAAAGTCTCATTAAACCAAAAATTATTAAAATTTACCATGCCATAAATATTTATTATATTATATATACATTTCTAAATAATAATATTGTAATTATAATTAAATTCCAATATTTATAAATTTTATGCGTTATTTTACACCAAATTTATTGTAGCCTAATTTCCATAAATAAAATTGATGGCAGATTAAAAAAGTTAATTGTGCGTTATTTCGCAAATATTGCGTATACTCAACGTTTTTATGACTTCACAAAATTTATTATGCTGCCTGGCTAGAACCAATCAGCTGACCGTTTGCTAGTGCTTCTCTACGCTTTGCTTCTATTTTTTTTTACTAGTTTTCTGGCCTCATAAAAGTGGACAAGCTGTTAGCCATTGTTGGGCTTCAGCATCGTGTAAGCAAAATCAATTTGTTGGCTACAAAGAATGGCTCAAAACGGCTATACAAGCAAACGCACTGCCACTTACATACACACATACACATACATATGTATGTATGACAGTCACACATAAGTTTTGTACTGTATTCAAAAGCATTTGCTTGTTATCTAGCATCTTTTGTTGTCGCTACTGTGGAAGATGTGGAAAAGAAGGCTGAAATTTGATTTTAATTTTATTTAAAATGCTTTTAGTATACGTGACAACGGTGTAGATAGTCAAGAGAAATGGTTAAGAAGGTCACACATCTTCGAAAGACATCAAAGGCAATAAAGTTTGATGCTTTTGTAAAACAAAAATTGTTATTGTATTCGTAAACAAAATATGCTTAAGACATAGCAATCAACAAGAGTTAAACAAATTTAATATTAGTTTTTTCTTTTCACTTAATTGCAAATTCTGATAAATACTTGGATATTTTTTTGATAAATTTACAGAAATAAACATTTATATATAGGCTAGAAAGTATTTTGCGCTTATTTCTCAACCAATATTGTCGCACGTTAAACTTCAATTGTGCATAAAAGCCATAAAATGTCACACGAGTTCAATGGCGAGTAGGGATCCTGTGCATGTTGTAAATGTACAAATTTCGAGCCGTGTCCCGCCAGTCGTTTGGCAAGAAAATAAACCACAGGCTCAATTTGCGCGCACTTTTTGATTACCAGTTTTTATTTCGTCGTCCTGCTGATGAGTTACGAGTGGATAACATCATAAAAATCTCATCATCTCTGCATCTTTTTTCTTTAATTTTTTCAATTACAGCAAAAAAATGAAAAATGAATAAAAAATAAAAGAAAATTTGATGTGGCATATAGTTAGCCAAATGTGAAACAGACTATAAACAGCCAAATAATTTTTGCTCGAAATAATTTGCAACAGCTCCCAAAGAAGTACTAAATCTGGTAAGTATTCTATGGTGAAGGACAGTCGACTGGCAAATACCCTGTCAACGGGTGTAAAGGCAACTGAGCTGCCTCTTATAGCTTGTGATGTGATTTGCATAAGCAAATTACACGGTTTATAGTCAAATTATTGTTTATAGGGTATTATGTAAAGCGAAAGTAGAGATAGGCAAGTAACAGCTTGCGGGAGGGTGGGCTAATGCATAAATACAAATTAGTTCCGCTCTTGGCGGCATTTTTGATGCTCACAACGCGATATTGTGCTGAGTCTGGTGACGTTAATTTATGGACAATGCTGCCAACTTTTAGGCGCACCCAAGCCATAAAGTCGGAGATAGATGGATGTTGGACGGAGAGGGTGGGAGGTAGGAACATGATTATTCCCGGCATGCATTGAAATAAATATCATGCTTTAAATGCGAATTTATGAATCCCATTGTCAGTAGATGTCCCTCTTCAACTCAGCTCATTTCTTTGTATTTAATTTTTGTTTTTGTTTTTTTTTTGGTGACAGCGAAATTCCTCTGAGTTAGTAAGTAGTCCAAATTTGTAACTATAACATTTGCTTACTACAATCGATTTCATCGGAGCCATCGCGACAGTCGGGCGCGCCATCACAGGTCCAAGAGTGTGGAATACACTGCTCACGATTCTTGCAAGCAAACATATTTAAGCTGCTGCAAACGCCCTCTGTTTGATTCAAGCTTAAAAATGAGCATCCAATCGCATTTTTCTGTATGAATAAGGAATACTTACTGCACAGCCCTGGGGCTTCATCGGAGCCATCGGCACAGTCGCTCTCGCGATCACAACGCCATCTATTTGGAATGCAATTGCCATTATTACAGCGGAACTGGTCGGTGCCACAAGTTGATTCTGTGATAAAATAAAATAAAGTAAAATTAAAGTAAATATTTGAAATCTTAGCCTCAGAAATGGAATTCAATTTTGCATAGCTTGCGGGGGCATAAACTAAGTATGTGACAGAAAAACGAAAATCAAAGTAGAATACGAATAGATGATACCCTGCCTACACTTTTTCCTTAAAAAATTAAGATCTTCAAAGACTTCAGACTGATATTTCTTTGCCAAAATACTATCGAGTATATAATTAATAGAAAAAATTTAAATTAAATTAATATAAATCTTATAAAAATTAGTTGCTTGCATCTTATGTCTGTCGTCTGCATTTACAGGGTATGGAAATACTGATAATGGCGGCTACTAAAAATATAAGAAAATTGCCACTGAAAATCGACGTTTTATGCTTCAATAGTTTTCTGTGTCAAAAATAAATGTGATTTTTATGTCGTGGGCTGTGTTGAAGCTTCCGGCTACAAAAACTTGGTACTTCTGTGTGAATTGTGGGAGGGCCTCTCTTTCTCCCGTTCTATCTTTTACCATATCTCTTTCTCTCTCTCTCTCTCTCTCACTTGCTTTTGTTTTACATGCCATCATAGCAAAATAGTTAATTTTTTCTCCATTTTATGACCATTTTATTTTTATGACTTTGCTCGTTTCGCAAAACGAGATTTACTTGTATGGCTTTTGAAATATCTAAAGGTTTAAACTTAATATGAGTTTTGGACCAGAGCAACTATCAATTTGTTGTGAAATCTGGCATGGAAATGATAGAAATGCAATTAAAATATGAAAGTAAATTATTTGTATAGGCTTTTTCAAAATTTGTAACAAGGATTACTTGAACTATATTGTGGCAAGTTATGAGAAAAACTATGTAAATTTATTAGAATAAATTGTATCTAGACAAGAGTGGAATAAGATAAATGCTTTATTGGTAAGCATTGAATTTATTTGTGAATTACTTTGAATTGCAGCTACTGCTAAGAGCTGACATTTTCATTACGATGGAGGCATTTGGACCGTTCCTTATTATTATTATTTACTATTTTTTCGTTTAATTATCACAGCATATAAAGATCCCGGTAACCTTGCATTAATATTTGTCAGATAGCTCAGTTTTCTAACGACATAATATCCATTAGCTTAGGTGATATTAGAGCCAGAACTTGTCTAAAAGGGAAATAAAGTTGCCATTGTGATAACTTGTTGAAAGCTTTACAAGATAAATTCGTCAACTTTCCGGTTAGAGACATTGCTAGAAACTAACTTGCTCGACTATTATTTTTGTAGTTTTCCCGTACTTCCCCGTGGCAATTTTGGCATCTTAATGCATATTTTCTTAAAAGCAAGGTGTCTTCCTCATCTACATTTGCTGCACCTCAGAATGTTGCAACTTTTAACATAGAAGCTGCACTCAATTTAATGCGTAACTCAAATGAATGCATCGTCGACTGACATTCCCTTTAAGTCGCAATGGTTTTGGCAACAACTTGGGAGTCAGTCAACTTTCGGCTGCCACAACTGCCACGGCTGCTGTGCGGCAAGTTGCTGCGTCTAGTCCTCCCAGACACGGCTGAGCCACAGCCATGAACTTAATGCAAAGTTTTATATGTGTTTCTTTGCCCCCTCAGCAGCTCACCTCATACCACAGTTACGGATGCCTCTATCGCCGCACTGCGAAAAATGCGCATCACGTTTTGCGTTTGGGGAATCGAAATGCTCCAAATGTTTCGTATTTACCTAGCAGCGGCATTTAGCGCCGATATTAAACAGGAGTGATTCACTAGCCAGGAGCTATGAGCTAGACTATATTCATCCGTATACCAAAAGCTGGTCTAGCTTTAATATATGGCCATTTCCCAGCTCAGAAGGAGTCGAAGTTGAAGCAGAAGCATTGAAATTAAAAGAATTTTTGGATCAAATATAACACTGTTTAACTGTATTGCAGAAAGTCAGTGGGTGTCTTTAGGATGAAATCTATATCGCCAATTATTATTGTGCATTGCAAATGTATGACACTGAGGAGCTTTTACAAAAGTTGAAAATTAGCATTTCCAAAATTTGAAGGTGAGGAGTTTTTAGATATGAGAGTCAACTGTATTGGAAAGCTCCGTTCTTTTCTCATTAAATACTTAAACAAATAGTACCGTGTAGTGAATGAGAAATGGAATATCCAATTAACGACAGCTAAATATTTCTCTCTCTCCCTCTTTTTATAAAGTTGTAAACAGTGAAATATTGAAATTGGGTGTAACAGACTTATACATACAGACGTATGCGTGTGGCAAGTGTACTGATCAAAATTTCTTTTTTAAACGAATCTTTTAGATTTTATAAGAATTAAAGTTTTGTTTTTTTTTTGTAATTTCTTTGCAATGTATCGTACTTTAAAAATACTTAATCTAATGAAATGTATGGTACTCGACGCGCCAGCCTGTTGAGTACAGCATATCTGCTAGTTTATCACTCTCCATTCGTTTTTCTGCATAATTATTTATTTATGACTTAATAGGCTGACAGCTAAGGCCTCAAAATGTCACAATGCCAAAATAGCATTCTGTGAGTCGTTCAATGCATAGACAAACAGTTATTTTCTCAGTCTCTCTTACTTTCTCTCTCTCTCTTTATGTCTCTCGCTCGCTTTCATTCTGTTTACATTTGCGGCGTTTCTTTTGCTTAAACAAAGCTCATAAATTTGTTCTTGTTGTTTGTGCAACATTTTTGCTACGCATATTTATTATGTGTCTCTTTTTGCGGTTTGTGAGCGTAGCTAAAAGCATGCTACACATTTCATTTCCCTTGCCCCATGGCGCACTTGCCACGCCCCATCCACACACCCCACGCAAATCACAGCCACAGCAGCTCTCAGGTGCAAACTTCATTATTTACAGTCTGACGCGTCGCGACGACGACGACAACAACAGCAGCAACGTGGATTATGTGACACTTGAGCGTAGACAAGGAGCAGAGTGGCATTAGGGGCAGCAACCTTTTAATTCGGACAACAACAACAACAAAAGCGGTACGAACAAGAACAAGAGCTGGCATGCCACCTCATGAATTTTATGCAATTCATTTCATTGCGCGCTCCTCGTTGTCATTTGGCTGCCACCTCTTGTGTGATAATGAATTGCACTTTGCACCTGTGCAATGTTAGAGGTGCTTAGAGATGTTCAAGGTGCTTATCATTTGGATGTGATTTGCCAAAGTGCATTGTACGACGGGTTATCACTGCAGCTGTAAGTCAGCCGCATCAAGGCTGATACCAATTCGAAAGAACAACCAAAAACTTGTCGACAACAGGCGGAAAGTCAAACAATAAAAAAAGTTTCACACATGCCATAAGTTTGTCACAATGCAGCTAAACTACCTCTCTGTCTATCTCTGTCGCACAGTAAATCGCGCTCTCTCTATCTTCATTCTCTATCTCCTTTTAGTGCAGGCACTCCTGGGCTCATTTACAGGGCCGGCTCAAAAGGAAAAAAGTTATCTGCTTGCTCAAGTGTCTACAGGCAGGAAAAACTTTTTGCGGTCATCCATCGATTTAGCGCATTAAAACTTTTCTGGTATTTGACATTTTCCATTTTCTATTTGCCGTTTGCCATTTGTAACGCTTTGTGTCGCCTTTTCTTCGTCCTTAAGCTGATAACAATTGCATTTAAAGAAATACACATAGATAAATGAAAAGAATCCAAAATTACACACAAACATGGGAAGAATACCTTACAAAAATTAGTGTATAATTACTATAGCAATTAGTGAATTAATAAATTTTAAACCGAATGAATTTTTTCAAAAAATTTAAAATAATTTGCAAAGTTTTCCTGCGCTTTTCTCAATGATCCATTCGATTTCTTTAACTTTAAACATAGACGGATGAACAAATCAGAAGGGTTTTCCAGTCCGTTACTTGTCTTGACTCAAATTCAATGTTATTTTTGGGACTTGCTGTGCTTTTTTGGGACATTAAAATAAGAAATGTTCATCCAATGAATTCGCTCACTTTTCTTTGTACCGGTCAACTAATGAAGTTTGCTGATTGTTGTTGTTACTGTTGTTGGGGCAAACATAAATTGAATTGTTCGTTTCATTTAAAAAGCGGAAAAAGGAAGCAAACGTGAAATAATTTCACTTTTTCTCCCTTTCGCACTTATCTGCTTTTGCTTTCATCTCGCCTTCTCGTCTCAATAAATAAATGAAAAAAATTGTGCGGCAGTTAGGAAGATTTTCCTTTTCAATGTTTACAATTGTTTTTTTCTCGCTATCTCTTTTTTTCCTTTCTAAGCACAGCGTGCTGTCCTCTCAGTAAATACATAAAAAAGTAAGAGAGAAAAGTAAAAAAGGACCAGGCAAACATCACCCGCTTGTTGTTTATAGCACCTTTTTCACTTTATTGGAGTTGTGGGCTCTGCTTTGTCTTTTGCTTCAAGTATTTCAATAAAAAAAGGAAGCGGAAGTGGAGAGGATGTATTCGACCAATGAAGCATCATAAATCATTTGAAGAGTTGCCCTCTAATGAGACAAACTTTTTACATATGCTGGTTTATTTATTTTTTTTTTGGAAAAGGAAACTTTAATAAGGTTGACGGGGGCTGGTGGGCAACTGTTGAATGGACAAAACAAATGGTCAGCCATTGGCAACACAAGTCCGTTAAAATTGCATTTTAAATGCCAGGCAATTTATATGTTAAATAAAGCTGCGTAGCAAGTGGAAGGAGTGCAAATTGAATTGAGCTGAAAGCCGAGCTGATGGCTGAGCTGAGGAAAATGTTATCGTTGTTGTTTTAAAGTCGGGCACTTTAATAATTCTGGCGATTTTCGAGTGAATCGATAAACTAGAATATAGCATGACAGGCGAACTCTATTGGAGATGTGGTGATATTGCTCTATTTGCGGGGGGGGGGGGGGGGGGGGGGTACAGGACAAACTGATAAAAAAAAACAGACATATCTGGAAGCCACAGCTTACCACATTTACTGACGTTCAGACCTTCCACTGAGGCAGCGCCGGCTGCTCAAAAGTGAGCCATGCATAATTTATGGCTTATAAGGCAGCGCCGGGCCAAGGATATGTGACTAAATTTATCTAAGGTTTGCAGTCAACGTTCAGACATATATGAATTTCTCTTCTTTTTTTTTTTGGATTTTTTCTTTTTTAGATTTTTATACATTACATACTGCAAGTAGCTGTTGTAGTCTGCTAAAGCTTATCAGCTGTCTTTTCTTCTTCTTCCTTTTCAGTTTTTTATAAATTTTGCAAATGTGGTGCATGAATATTTATGCGCTTGATATTGAACGGACTCATACCGTATATACTCTATAAACATATATATTGGGCACTTATAGCACATGTGTGAAAGCTGTTTAAAAGTCGAACAGCGTATTGCGACGGCTTTTGTCGTTGCCGCCATCGTTGTCGTTGTCGCTGTCTTTGGCTGTTTACGCGGCGTATACGCAACGTGGCAGGCACTTAACGCAGCTTGAATCTTACTGCTGCTTCTAATGGTCGCCCCCGTTTAGTTGTCCATAAGTTATTTATTTCTATACAGACTCTTGCTTTGGCAGTTGACATTATTTCTATTTTATATTTATTTTCTTTCTCTTTTTTGTTGTGCCACGCCCAAGCACAAAAGATAAAAGGCAAAACGAATGGCATTGAGCAGTCAATAACAGTAAATTGAACTACACTTAAAGCAGTTCATGTGTTGTCTCTTGTTACCAATATGACTTGAAATGAGTTTGGCATTCCCCTATCTAATCTTAATAGGACTAAATGGACTTCAAGTTGAACAAAAAAGGAGAAAAAACATTTCTTGAAACATCCAAGTCATTTCTCTCTCAAGAGCTTGAAGGGATACAACCTGAGGAACGTAGACTTAAGAACCCTTAAGTTAACTGTAAGCTTTCATTAAACAGCATAACAGAAAACTTAAGACTAACATTTTACTTTGTGCCTTTATTCAAAAATTAAAACATAACAAAGCTTTTTGACACCCTGCAATTTGGCGAGTGCTCACCAGCCTTTGAAAGGTGTTTATCATATATGATTTTGGTTTTGCTGATAGGACAGCACTAAATACATATTCTCATACCATTATTAATGAGCTTTCCAAATGTCCTTAAGGCATGTTGTTGTTGGACCTGCTGTAATAATCCGCAGATGAGCAGAAGCTGGCAAACCGGGAAGCTGCGTATTAGTCCCATGTTGGTAACTAGCCTGTAAATTTACGCAGGCCAACGTTAAATTATATTATATTTTATTACGGCCTAAGTGCGTGTTTGAATTATTCAATTATATTGTTTAATTTTTTTTTTGTTTGTGTACATTTTTTAAATGGCGTTGTTTATCAGCTTGTAATATGACAGTAAATTACTGCTAAAAAGAAGTGAACATTTTTTTTTTTATAAATTATTATGGGTATTCACTTAGGTAAAAGTACATTAATGTAACACATCTTTTTTATTTGGATAAGTTTATAAATGTATGAATTTACAATAATATTTATTGTATTTTAAATTTATACACTTAATGTTTACATTATAAATTATTCATACATAATTTAGGCTTTTTTTCTCGATTCGATATTTATTTCAATAAAGAACTTGTAGAATTTGTATAGTGGATTCTAGGGCACATTTCAAACTATCTTATTTTTGTTTTATTATAAATTTTGTATTTATATCACTTTTGATGCCAATAGTTTTTATTGGTTTTTTTTCATGACGCATAAATTAAACATTATAAAGCTGATATTTTTTTTTAATTTATTATATTAAATTCTGCGCCCGTTTCTGTTTAGTTCCAATTAAGCCAAATAAGAGTTATTACACTCACACACTGTACATTTGCATTGTTTTTTTCTAAATTATAAAGTTTAACTGTTAATTGTGATAACGTAATGCGCTTTATCGCATAAGTCCTTCGCAACGATTAAGTCCTTCGAATGTAATTCGAGTAAACATAAAAGTCTCATCCAATTGCCGAGGAGGCGTTTTGTGTCAAGTTCATGTAATTCAACACCAAAAATCAAATACAATATCAAATGCAGCTGTAAGGCAAAATCAAATCAAATGAAAAATTCATGTCTTTCTTATTTTTTTATTCACAGTTAAGAGCAGCTTATAAGAGAAAAAGACAAACTCAGTGCGATGTGACGCGCAGGAGCGCAAAAGTCAATCGGAAAAAGCAGAGGAAAACGGAAAAAACATACGCTGTAAAAGCTTCCGTTTGTGAGTTTTCTGTTGTTTTTGGTTAAAGTTGGCGCCAATGCCAAAAACACACACCGTAGAACAACAACCAATATTTCTAAATTTTATTTAATTTTTAATCATTTTATAAATTTTTTAAAATAAGTAATTTAATTCATTTTTTTTTTTATTTGAAGGTATCCAAGGTCGTAAGCTCGCCTTACTTAAAAAAAGTTGTTAATGTACGAAGGTTTTCGCCGCCTCGGGCTTTGCTCCTGTTTGAATGTTTATTTGATATTTTGACAATCGTCCTGTTGCACACACACGTCCGTTTAAATTAAAAGTTCGATGCCAACTGAATTTTGAGTGCGATGCGGCGAGTCTTAAAAATACAAAACGGAGGCAGCATCCGAAAGCATTCACCAACAGCCATTCCAGCATCATAATCGAGCTTGCACTCAAACTGATAAGAGTTCGCACTCACGAATGTTACACTCACATCCTCTCTCACACGCGCTAGACAAGTTTGAGTGAATAAAGCTATGAGTGAGTTTGGCCTGTGCTTGAAATTACTCATACGAAACGTAGTACATGAGATATTGTTTAGTTCAGCTTATCAGCTGAAATCTACGGATGCATAATCATTTCTCTGTCATTTGACAATAACAAATACCTACATCCCTAGTACTTCATAACTGACTGACACCACACTAATAATAAATTAATTAAAACATATTTACGTTTGCTACTGCTGGCCAATTTGCTTGAGACGCAGTAATTCAAATTCCGAACTGATAAGTTGCCAGATGACGCAGCAGCGGGATTTTCAACTTAATTGAACGTTATGTACTTTGTACCAGTTAACAATAAAAAATTTCCTGCAGAATGCTGCAAAAATGTTAATAATGATTAATTTAGACCAACAAATATATTCTGAAATAGAATCAAGCAGATTTCCATTAATAATTGTTGTGCTAAGTTAAGTATAATTTAATACACGACATTTTTTTATTTGTGTTTTCCAGTATGATTAAGTCGGTAATAATCCTCGTATAGATAAATGTATTTAAACTTCCAAAATATAAATATTAAATGAAATGCTCATATACATATAAGTGTATAATATGTAAATTGATGTATTGTATCTTATTAATATAGGATGTTTTTTATGTATGTCAAGTTTAAACCGCTTTCTATTTACTTCGCAGTGTTTTTGAATTTTGTTTTGTTTGAGTCGCAGTTGCTATTTATGAGATAAGTCTGAGAGTGAATATAAATTGTTACTTGTTGAATTTTTCTATCAGCAAAACTATAGTTGACCTCGCGACTTCCTTTGAATTAGCTACTGACTATAGACTGCGATTTCTTAATAATTCGTGATTTGATTCGATAAGTAATATAAAATGTATATCCCCGGAATTCATTGAAAACATAAACTATTTCTTGTAAAATTAAAATTACATTTCTGTTGTGTATATCTAAATGCAAATCCGTAGCAAAAATATATTTTAAGACGTAGAGTCTAGCAAAAGAAAAATTTCTCATAAAAAACCATGCCCACTCAAGTAATGAAATTGACTGCGGGAAGTTGTTGTTTTACCATTAAAATTCAATCTCTTTTTATATTGTCCAGATAAGTTTAAAATGAGAGATATTTTAGATAAAAATACCTTGTAGCTAGCTAATTAAGACCTTGGATAAACATACCTAAATATTTCAGACATAAGCGGCTCACGAATTTGATCACAAATCCTTTCATTTTATCTCAACCATCATAGTTAATTGATGCAAGAATATTAGTTCCATCTCTGTTCTTGCAGTTCTGTAATCATACTAAGCCCAGTCAGTCAAACTGCACTTAAGCGACAATCAAACAAGTTCGCTTGCATTTCTAATCCATATAGTTTTTGTTGTTAAGCTCGTTTGCAATGAGAGCTTTGAGCATGATGCAATGGCTTAGTTAGATTGCGCTTGACTTGCTTTAAACACTCGCTAAATAAGACTCAGCTCGTGTTTAGCTACTCCAAGTGCTCTTGGCCACATTTTTTAAGCTCTTGCACTGGCAGCTCAAGCTCAATGTTGTTTATGTGCAACGTTTGTAATTACATTCTGAGCGCTTAGTTAGCTCAACTTAAGAAAACAAACACACTGAATTGTAAGCTAGAACAGTTAACGTGTTATTTGAAAAAGAAAATTTAGAAATACTTAAGATAATTTTGAATAGCTTTGACTTGCACTTTAAAATTTTAGAGTTTAGATTCTTGAGCTAAATTCCTAACTGGGAGTACATTTTATTTATTTCATAATGTGTATTCATTCAATAGATAGAAGAAGTATGCTCAATATTTGGGACCCGAACTGTAGAATGGGCCTTATAAGTGTTAGCCCCAAAAGTAGGCAACCGAATTTTCAAACTGTTTTCGGCTTGTTCGTTCAGTATAAACTTAAATTAAATGCAGGGGCTAATAAAATATACTCCTACTAAAAGTTAAGTGAAAATAAATTCGACAGGGCAGTCGGCATTTCCAGAGGCCCTAACATGACACTAAATAAACAGCCAGTTGTTACTTACCCAACAACGAAGCCAAACAAATAGCGAAACAACAAGACCAAAACAAAAGCAAACATACCCACACACATACAGTGCGCGAGAGCGAAATAGAGAAAGAGAAAAAGAGAGAGAAACGTATATATATATGAAGCAACTAAGTAAATGGTTAGTTCTGTGACATTTTCTAAATTGAAAAACTACAAATGACTGACAACAGATTAGAGTGAGTGAGTGAGCACACGTAGCACAGGGAAAAACAGCTGCGTCCATTCATTCAACCCCAATTCCAAGACCAATACTCCAAATCCGGTACTCCTTGACTTTGGTTAGGCGTCAGCAGACCATACATACAAACACACACACACTAGTGACATCGACAAAAGCTTTATTCAAGAGCTGTTGGTACAGATTCAACATTTTTTTAAAGGCCCGAAAAGAAACCTTTACATCAAGTGCTTGAAGTTGGGGATTTGAAAAAAACTCATTTGTAAAAAGAGGCAACAATTGAAGTGGCAACTTGTAAGAAAGACCTCAAAGAGTTGAATTGAGGAGGAGAGGCGAAGCGAGAGATTTCACAGAAAACCCAACTTTTGAGCTGAGTGTTTGATAAACTATTGTTACTTTTGTCGTTCCCCAGTTACTCACCTATAAACTTGCACTGCTCCTGTAGCTCATCACTGTGATCCTTGCAATCGGCATCACCGTCACAGACATAGCGTATGGGAATGCATTCACCGCTGGAGCAATGAAACTGCTTCTCCTCACAGTAATGTGGCAGTGTTTGGGCTACAAAGAAATCAAAGGATACAAAAATCAAATGCATATTAATTAATTATGTTAAAATTCTGCGGTTATTTTGTGAGCCCAAGACTATAATTAAACAACAAACAGGCCTAATAAAATTCATAACTAGCATTTAAGTTGAAAACTTTGGGTCGTTAATAAACTGAACCGCACAATGGAGCATTAAAGTCGCAAAAGGGGACCGTGTGTAAGAGAGAGAGAGAGACGAGAATGAGTTTCCTTCTTGCCAACGCGATGGCGGCGTTGACAAGCCTTAAGCCCTTTTTAAGGCTATGGCAAAACTGACGATAAACAAAAACTTGTAAATAATAAAGTGTATGGGTGAGTGTTTTTGTATGAAAGGATAAACCGCAAACGAAATATGCGACAAGGTCGCTGCTATAAACAAAAGGGCCAACATTTTTGAAATTAATAAGCAAAATTTCTAGCGTGTTTTAAAGGGCATCTCAGTGTGAATGTATGGGTGCAAATGGGGATGTGTCACTGAGTTTTCCAAAAGGGACCCATCAATCGTTTATGGTATTTGCTAAGGGCTTACTGACTAACTCACTTGTAAATAAAATGGCATCAGACGCATTTCCGCTTAGCTTTAAAATGGCTCTCGATTGAGCGGATCTCGCAAGAGGTTCAAGAGGTGTACCTGTTTGTGTATGTGTGTGTATAAGCGTATGATACGACTTCTCAATTAGCTTTAACTTGTACGAGTGTGTGCGTGTGCATATGTTTGAGCCAGTTCAAAGTTTTGCTAGAATGCTACGATTAGGCTGAGAGTTTCCAGAACCGAGTCAATCCGTGTCCCATTTGTCGTTTAATTGTGCGCATTTAACACAAATTGACAATTGCTTAGCAGCACTGAAGACACACAAGCACGAGATCATCGCACGCACTCACGTACATATACACATTTAATTACAATTGCAGACATGACACGCATTTCTATGGCCACACACACAAACTTACAGAAGCAACCAAGCACTTCATTATCGTGGGAATTTCTTGGTATGAAAGTGCAAGATTAATTTTATTTAACTTAAAATATTTTTGCTTTTAAAATTTAATTTTGTGCAATTTGTTTATGCGCTTGAAATATATATGAAAAGTTGTAATCAGATTTGTTCAAAAACTTTTTTTAAATTGAAATTTCTGAGCCAATTTTAATTTTTGAAATGTTTTACAGATTCTGAGTTCATACATTCAACAAACTCGTGCAAATGCTACAAAGGAATTATTTTTATCATGCATTCTTCTTGAAAAGAAGTAACCAGTAAAAAAGGGTAGTATAAGCTTTTGAGAATGTTTGTAACACATTTTAAACTATTGTAAAATCGTGGAGCTATTTAATATTATAGGTTGGTTTGTATCGCGGCTAAAGAGTATTTACCAAGTAATCACTTCTAATTAAAGCATTTTTCTTGCACAAAAAATGCGATTAAATTTGTTATGAAAAGAGTTTTCAATTTTTTATTGCTTGGATTGCAATTTATGAAAACGTATTTGCAGTTGCCGTTGCTTTTGTTGTCGTTGTTGTGCGAATCTCTATGCGAGTGCCACACAATTTGCATTTTAAGTGAGTCGTTTAGATGCTTAATTGAAATTCCGCTACAATATCGAGATGCAAATTAAAGATAGAAATTTGTGTCACGTCTAACGAAAGATATTATATTTATAACAAAGTACCTTAAATTGGGTAATCGAGATACTTGTAACCTTATTGTTGTTCGTCTATCATATGGTTCATTAAAATGGGGGAAATAATTAAATTGTTAAATATACCAACAGTTCTCAGTCGAACTCTGGGAAACTACAAGCAAATTTGCTGCTCCAAGCATAGTATCAAATACTTTAATGTAAAATGATGATAAAGTGAAATTGTTAAAGTTTTAGTATTTTTTGGATTAAAATTGTTACATTTGTTACAATTGTAATTATACTAAAATTCTGTACTATAGATATTTCATGCTCGACAAATAAACTTAAATCTTTAATCTGCAAAAGTTTGAGTTGTGAACATAATTTGCATTGGTTTATTTAATTCATTTTGCACTGGATGTCAAGCTTAATTAGTGTAAAGGAAACAAAATGAACTATGCATAATCCTATGCATATTTATTTAATGTTACAGACAAAATGGTTTATTTGCTTAATTGAAAACAAGCTTTGATTATTTTTGTGACATTCGATTGTATTTAAAAATTTTTGTAATTGGATTTAAAATAAAAGTATTTGGTTTTTTGTCAGCTACGAATGCCAGTCACAGTACTTCCTAAGCTGTTTATTTAATTTAGGCACAGATAGTGTGATTACTGAATTTATGACTTCTAACTCTTGACTAATTGCCGGAAAATACGAACTATTTGAGCATGAGCATTAAAATATCCATAATATAGCGGCAGAGTAAATTTAAGAAATCTCTTGTATAATTTCAATTTGACAACAATTTAAATCATTTAATTTAAGATTGTTACTTATAGTTTCAATGGCAGTTCAATATCGTCAGTGTCGTGGCCTTGAAACCACTAAAACTTTAATTTATCAAACCATGGAATAACCTTCCACTTGCCTTGTCCTCTCTCGACTCGTGTCAGTTGAATAAATTAAATTACAGGAGCAATTATTTAACGTAACTTACAGAAACCACAACAAACACAAAGAAGAGAAGAGACCACAGCACTGGCAATAGCCACCAATTTGATTGACAGAATATCTGATCAGCAGCAGCATCAGAGGCGTTGTCGGTATTGGCCAATTAAATGCGTGTTACTGGGTTCATTGAACAGTTTTGCTGCCTCACAAAGCTCAGAAATCAATCACTGGCCCCCAGGGCGGATCTCAGCTGGTAGATGGTCCAACGATTCTCATGAAAATTCGCACCATTAATTCAATGATAGCGTTGTGAAATGGAGCGGAGTGGTGCGGAGCGAGAATGGGTCAGACCAATACGTTGGAATGGTTAGCGCAAAAAGGGCGAAATAATAATCAGAAATCAGCGCAAAAGTCAATCATTGGTCAAATCAATATAAATGCTTTATTAATAGATGTCGATAGCAGTTTCTTCGGTTTTGATTTCATCACACATTTCCTAAATATATGAGTGTCATCGGAATTTCGACAATTACCTGACCAATTTACTCATTATTTTTGATAAAATTCGGAACAACTCATGAACTTTGCACCAATCAGCAGTTCAAAAATATGATAAGCTTTCATTATTATTAAATAATTTTTTTTGGGCGTACACAATTATCAACTTTTTTTTATTGTTCCCAATGATAACCTTAAAGATAGCTGTAATTATCAGTTCTATGTTCCTGATGATGTGCCTGATTATTTTAACCAAGGTTAAACTTATAGTTGTTATCGAATTCGCGTTGATTGCGATTAGTTTTTTGAATCAGCAGACGGTTTACCTACAATATAGACGCTACGAGCTACTTTATCAAATAAAAATAGTTCTATATGACTAGTTACAATTGCAGGAACAGAATTATTGTTAGGGGTATTCCCGCAAATTTAACTTGTTTATTCTAAAAATTGTCTAAGATTCAAATGATGATATGACATATTTTATACTTTCTATATTTTTCACTATTTCCAAGTTCCATACTTAATTTTATTAATGAAAAATGCAATTAGTTTGGATAAGTGCATTTACATGTCTAGACTCTAGACAATTCAATTCAAAATATTCGCAATTAATTAATATTATTTATTTAGCAAATGACGATTGAATTAACGAAAACAGATAAATAATGATATTAAAATAGAAAAATTAAATACAATAAAGTAGAAAAACATTTCACACTAAATTTTTCAAATGATTTTAAACTTTTTATTTTTTATCAGCTATCAGTTAATTACTTAAGTTTTGTGTGTGCTTTTCGAGATAAAACTTTGTCTGCAATTACGATAAACAAAATAAACTTGAATTGTATAATTCTCGTAATCGCATGTAGATTGCACATTATAATACTTTTTTTTTTAAGCTGGCTACTCTGTAATTATTCATAACTTGCGGTTCAACGTGGGGACAAGTAATTTAAGAGTAAATTTTTAAAACTCGTATCGACATTTCAGTATTTTAGCTGCTCTTAAGTTTCGTCTCTCACGATAGTTCAGCGTATGTGTAATTAGCGGCGACGCTTGGTTAAAAAAAAAACGTGAAAGAGCGTTATAAAAGAGAGTAGAGAGTGATCGACTAGTAGATACTTGCTAGTCATGCTTCACGTTAAAAATAGTTAGTGAATAGCCCAAACAGAGTTTTAGATATCTTTTCTGCATTTTACATACATTTGCAAGAAATCATTATACCCGTTTTCTAAGCATTTACAAGGGTATAAAAAAGTGGCCTGATCGGTGTCGTCATACTAACAACAATAAACACAGTAATAACAAACAGGCAAATAAACAGTTGCTCACATGTTTCTTGCCTGTTTTGGCTTGGCCAAATGAATGAATCAGGCAATCATTTATTCATCACTTATCTTATTTGTGAATGATGATCGAAATGTTCGAGTACAATATTCATGAGTTAATTTCAATCATCAAAACAATACTACGTCACAAATAAGCAATTCAAGTGAATTCTAATTGAATGCTGAATCACGCTTTGCATACAACTAGAGTATTCTTATAAATTCACTGTACATTATACATACAGTGGGAATGTTGAATTTGTTGACATTTTTTTAGCATACAATACATATAGATCATGTTGCTAAGTCATGCACATGTTTAAATCACTTGCCAAAAATCACGCCACCCATTTTTGTAAACGCGGCCAACGAAAAACATGGCGTATGCGTAATATTCATGTGAGTACTAATGTATTCACACATGTGCTTTTAGTAAATGAGCTTAAAATTAGATTCCTAATTAAGAGAAAGTGCTCAATTACAACAAATGTTAATTGAAATTCTTCTAATCTTGTTTGATACTCTATATGTTTAGTGAAGAAGGTATATAGGATTGAGAAACTAAATAGGTAAGAAGGAATAATTGTGTGAAGTTTCTGCCCCTAATTTCTCGATTGTATGCTCCCTTATTATTAATATTAATGAGTTATCTTGTAGTCAAGAACTATTGACTGCATCGTTCGCATTTGGTTTAATTTGAATTTTTATGATTGCGAAATAAATATACTCGTACAAAATTTCGTCATTATAGAGATATCAGGACATTTCGACATACATAGTTTTAGATAAGATAAAAACTAATTTTTGATAATATTGTGTTTAGATTTGATACAACATAGTAAGCGAAGATGTATAATACTATAAGCAATAGAAGACCCAAACAAAACAAAATTAAAATTACTTGTTTCATTTATAAATAAGAAAAGAGCGGTCTATATTGAGCCCTTGAGCCGATTGTTGCTAGTTATGAGAGGCTAAATATGTCATAGACTTGTTAAGAGTTACAGCTGAGTTTCAGTCTAAGTGCGAGTCTGAGTATGTGTGAATGACTGTGGTAATACTCGAAAACAAAGTGCTCAAACAAGTGCAAGTTGCTGCTTTGTTGGTTCACTTTTTTGGCTTCATCACTGAAAGTTGATTTAGGCTGTAACCAGTTTGTTTACTCAACATTATACATAAGTTAAAATACTTTTGAAATTAAGTCAAAACGGAAATAATGCAGCCGATGACATGCGGCCAAGTACGAGTACAGTCACTCAGGACAAGTTTTCTGATCAGAATCCGACGCACGTGCAAATTTCTAGCATAATTAGCCAAGTTAATTACAAAAGTCTGGACGATGATGAGTTCCGGCCCCTTTGGATCTCCTGCTACTGGCCATGACAAATTTTATGACGCTCAGCTCCAGCCAAAACTTGTTTAATTTCGATTTTAAAATAAATCAACGTTGCCTCGAGGTTGCCTCCTTCTTCTTGTCCTGCTATTGCTCCTGCTACTGCAACTTCATTTTTGTTTTTGAATCTGAATCTGACATTCATTAGGCTGTTATGAACGTGCCGAGAACGTCGATTACTATTGCGACTGTGTTCCAAATTCAAGAGAGATACCAAAAAAAAGCAGTTGACAATTTTTATTTGGCAATTAGTTGGCGAAGAGCTGCTTTCATCTGCCACATGCTCTCCATTACGGGGAGGCTTAAATTTTGTTTCTTTTCAGTGTAACTGTCATTCATTGTGAGCAAAATAATTACGAACAATATTTCAGACTATCTTCGATCTAATTTGGAATCTATCGAATAAGCTGACAATTGACGCAGATGACATTTGGCCTTATTACCTTTCAGTTGTCTATTTTTAGGCCCCTTCATTAGCCAACTGTCGAGTTTACGTTGCATTACGCCTTCTAATCATTTGTACAAGCTCCGACTATAAGTTGTTATTAGTTTAATTTTATACAAAATTTATCTTTAGCATGAACTATAAAATATTTCGTTAATAAACTAAAATTTTGTCTTAACCTTTTGCATTTTGCAATTTCGATTGGTTTTGCTTTACTCTTGACATTCGTTTTGACCTTTTTTTAAACTAAGGTTTTAGTTTTTGACGAGTTGAAGGTGTTGTGTTTTTTTCCGTTCAGCGAATATGAATAAAAAAGTGAAAACCCATTAAGTGAGTGTTTGGCAAGTGAATTAAGACCAAGTTATTCATTAGCTTAAACGTCTTGATATATCAATTGGCATAGCTATAACTGCTTATTTAATTAGCCCAGTTAGCAGATTAAGTAGTCTTAAGTAAGTTTTATGAATTTTCTAGCCAAATTTGGTAAACCAATGATTCTTCGTAAATAGTATTCATAATATCAAATATACTTGATAGCATTGTAAACAATGGCATATGTACATATATGATGATATATCATATTTCTGCCTTGAAAATTTCATAACAGTTGCATAATAAACACAGAAGTTGTACGAGGTTGTATTAAATTTCAAAGGTAGAAGTAGCCAAAGCATCAGATGATAAAGTGAACTAAAAGCTGTAATTTCTATTAGTTCAGCAAGTAAATTTTTTCGACAAAACAGAAATTTACATACTACAAAATTCTGAAACTGAATGAATCTCAATTTTTAATTCTATTTAACTAAAACCATTAACAACTGTAGGTTTTATTATTTTCAGACCCAGTACTCTTAACAAAGGAAAGGTTTCTAATAAAACTTTGACTTTTATTTTCTTCACGTGGAACTTTTTTGCTGTCTATTCGCCACACACTAACAACACTATGCATAAATCGAGCAGAGAGCAACAACTTAACTGAAACTCAAAAAAAAAACATGAAAAATCGGAAACTTCAGCACAAAAAGAAACCGAAACACTTGTTGCTCTCCGAAGTGGTCGCAGCCGCCGAGGTCTTCGCTCTTCGCTCTTTGAGACCAGATGCCGGCCGGCAGAAGAGGAAGCACAAAATGGAAACAGAACAGGCAAAACATGAAGATCATTCGACTGCCGCTGCGGAAAGTAAAAGGCAAAGAAATGTGATGTTGTGGAATGTGTTTACCAATGTTTGCCAGCCGCATCGCCAGTTACTCCGAAAACCGAAACTTGCATAAATAATATATGAGTTGATTAGAGTTGGAATTGGAGTCGTTGGTGGCATGATCAACAGAAATGGGAAACTCAACACGCAACCGATTTTGTTGTTGTGTACAGACGTCAATTTAAGCCAAGCTTAAAGCACAGTTAAGACTTAATGTAGTGTAGTTAATTGCACTACTACAACAATGCCCTTACATTTGACTATTTTGAGAGATTAACCAATTAATAATGCGAGTAGAATAATACGACTACTTACATATATCCAAAGGCGTATTAATCTTTCCAGACACATTTAGGAACGCAAAGTCCATGTTAAGATTGATGCTTTTGCTGTTGAAAAATGCCGAGCCAATAGAGTTACTCGAACTGCTGCCCGAACTTATGCTATTGGCTGCGGCAGGTGTGAAACTCTTCAGTTTATCCAACTGCGGTCCCAGCGTTGTCGATCTAATTTTCTCCATCAATGCTGATCCGCTCAAATTTGAAATTATTAAGCTGGCACTGGGCGCCGAAGTGGTCACATTCACGGCAGCGGCATTACAAAATTTACTAATGCTCAATATGCACGTTATAAAGATGAGGTGAAACGAGGATGTGAAGCTGAAGCTGATCAGTTGCTGGACACGGCTCTGATAGTTGGAGCTGCTGCTGAAAAAGACACTCACTTTGGGCAACTGTTGATTCTGGCTGTTGTTGTTGTTGTTGCTGTTACTACTGTTGTTATTGTTGTTGGTTGTGTTCAGTTGTGATGTTGTTGTTGCAGTTGGTATTGTTGTTGTGTTTGAGGCTGAACTGCAGACTACGGACGACGCATCCATTTTATGTTGTGTGGATTTAAATTTATGTTGATTTTATTTACAAACTTTAATTTAGAATACTGCAAGAAATAGAAATTATCCCTGTTATTTCACTTTTTTTTAAGCACAACATATTTATTTTTAGTTCTTTCACATGCAATTCTCAGTACTTTCATGTTATTCAATATTAAATAATAGCATATTGTCTATCCCGAGCAGCGATGTCAACGTCAGCGTCAGCTGTTTAAGCGCCAACAAAAGGCAACAAAAAGAATTGAAGAACTGGCCTAAGAGATACCCTGTGATGAAGCCTTGCACGTATTTGCACACACACACTTACACAAGAACTTTAAAAACATACACACACAAATTGGTATTGCTTCCGGGTCTAGATGACGCCAATGTTGTTTCTCCGAACTTAAAGTCTCTATTTCCAATTTTAGTAAGTTTGAGTTGTTGTTTCTGTGCACAGGGTATCACACGTTTGAAAACAGAGAGGCAAAAGAAACAAATTATCGTAAAAGACAGAACAGCTCTTGAAATATGTGTATATTTCGGCAATTGTATCGTATAGAGGATGACCACAAAACAAAATGAAAAGAGAGTGCAAAAAAGCATGAGAAACAAGCGAAACAGCAGCGATAAAAAATAAAGAAATATCATACGATGTGCAGAATATCAAGAAAAAGAAAAAAGACATACGTATGTAAATATGCTGCGCCACAGCATGCTGAATTAAAACATACCCTGCACTTTTAATGATTTTCGAAATTGAAATGCCTTATTTATGCTAGATAGCAATTTTATTCTAGTCGGAAGTTTTTAGAATTTGAACAAAATGTAGGAAAGTGTTATATGTATACCTCGTTTGTTTTGCAGGGTATACTAAATAGTGGCGCATTGCAAGTGCAAATTTATAAGGGTGTCAAGTTGGTCAAACGCCAGCGGCGGTCAACTTGAACGGTTACTCGTTTATAATTTGTTTTTTTTTTTTGAAGTGTCACGCTGATTGGATTTTAAATGAATAGATCGCATTTATAAATACAATATCAAAGACTCCGATAGATAATTTAACGTGTTATCAAATATGTTATTGGCGCTATTGTCACTCAAACTAAAGAATCATATGATTGTTTAACTTCCCATTTGTATTTTTCAATGGTTTGTGCATACGTTTACCAAAAATTGTATTCGAATATAGTTCTAATTTTAGTGTGGAGAGATTAAATAAAAACTTGCGACGTTGACAAACACAATTTCGGCAAAGTCAGCATAAAATGCAAGCGACCTCGAACTACACGTGTTGCGATTATATGTACAAATATCGGATGTATGTATATGACGTACAATTATAAATTATCGCGGAGCTTATCTAAATATTTTCATACATTTTCAATTAACACTTAATATTTCGTATACCCCGTTTTTTTCTCGTCTTGGGTACTGAAATATTTCTTATTGGTCTTTGGAAAACTAATATGCGAAGTCTGCGTAACGGCTCTTAATATGCTTAACCACACGACTGCGCCCAAAGCACGACGAATAACGACTAGCCAGCCAATGCCAGACAAAAGCCGAATGGAGCTCGTTTCCCAAAACTCGCCGGCGAACGAACGATCGCCACGACTACACAATAGTGACGTATAACGTACAGCTACCTGAAGTTTTATCGTGTCGTGCGTAAGCTCGAATGATGAAAAGAGAGAGAGCAAATATTTGAAAAAGAGTGTGTGTATAATCAGCGTGAGCGAGCGATCGCTAAGAGCAACAGGTGGTTGTTATAAGTGTTCATCTCTTTGGTTATTTTCTCTTAACTGCCCAGTAGGAGCTTCGATAAATTCCGCTTTCCGTTATGTGTTCTTTGATAACAGACTGCATCTATAAAAAATGAATTGAAGTTTCATCGAAATTCGAACAGTACATTTCCAGCTGGGTAACACAGCAATTTGGGAGGCTTGTTCAGCGTTAGCTTGGAATAACAATTACTCTAACATAGTAAACATTTATTTATTCTTGACCTAGGTCAGAGACCATGACATGTATATGATAATTGATGTGGTCCACAAAGTGTTAATAGAATGGGACTTAGCTTCGGTAATAATATAACATATAGACAAAAGACAAATTGCATAAGTACCTTATTTCCAAATTGTACCCATATTGTGAGATTGTCAAGTTCTTTACTTCAATATTTACACATGAATTAATTTAATAACTTACATATGTGGAGGAACAAAGCGACTTTTCTTTCAGCATTAAAAAGCTATTTGTTTGTTAATTAAATTTAGTTGTACTGTCACATAACATAGCTGTGGAAATGCTCTTATGAAGAACCTCAACAGTTCACCTATGTATGTATTGTTGTTAAATGTATTCCAAGACTTTTAAGCAGTTTATATTTTTCGTTTATTCGTGGATTTGCATACTGAATAATTCGTCTGCTTCTTTTGCACTATTTGGCGGAATGCAAAACACTCGATACTTAAGTATTTGCAATTGACGTAATGGTGTCGTTTTCAAAGTAAGCAACACTGTAGCAACACTATAGTATTATAATTATATAGATATCAGCTTAAATACATAGTGAGAAAAAACTTATTTTCATAGATTGGTTTGAAATTAATAAAAAGTACTTACCAAATCAATTTTACCATTTAAACAAATTGCATTCTACACATATATATATCTTCGTTTATTCAATCATCTTTACTCGGAAACATATGTACACACTTAATAATATCATGTAATATTATTCATAATAATATAATAATAATAAACGATTTGCACATTAAACAGAAATAAATTTGTCAACTCTTCTATAATTATTAGGGGCATAATAGTTAAATATTTGTGTTTTTTTGTTGTTGTTTAAAATTAAGTAATGCACACTTACAGCTATATACAGTTTGGAACTATTTGAATTATCATTAGAGCTTTCATTGATTCAGTTTAGTACAGTTGAGTTTAGCTTTAATTTTGTTTAGTTTTAATTATAAGTTAGAACTCTGCGACATATTTGTACAGCAATCCTTTAAGGATTTTCTCCCTCTCCCTTCGAAGTGAATGGCTGTTTAAATAATTTTAAAATAATTTACACATACGATTTGCTCAGTCTTTAGGCTTGTCTGCTGCGGGTTTATCATTGGTTCTGTCCAGGCTGTCCAGGATTAACTCAGATCGAAGAACCCAAAAGCTCTAATATGACGATATGCCTATGACAGGTGAGTACTATAAAAATAAATGGAATGAGTTTCAGTTGAGAATGATATGGATTAAGAGAATAATTTGTAAAAGGCTATACCTCCTCATCCATTACGCTGGTGTGATCATAGATACGCGACGGCAGATTCTTACGTAGACTGAAGTGATCCTCTGTGGTTGTCTTGCGATAAATGGGATTCTCAAAGTTCATGGAATTGATGCGACGCTTGCTGCAGTATCGATAGCCAACGAACAGGAGCTGTTCCCATAAGGAAATAACTCATTAATATATATTTACATGTCTTTCAAAGCCATATCTAACTTACCACCGATAAGATAACTGCACATCCACTGAGACTGGCAATCACTACAAGAGCTATAAAACCCGAGTCTGGCTGAGGACTGGGCGCTGTGGTTTGATCGATGTGTGTTTGGTTCTTCACTGGACGATGGTCGGCTACTGTGTGAATTGAATGGGAGATTGTTGGAAATTTAGTCGAATTCTCATGTAAATCAAATAAGCAACTCGAAGGGACAACAGGCAACAGAGACAAAAAACAAACATCAAAACAAGAACAAAGAATACATAATGCGACTGGCATAAAAATCACAGCAATAAAAAAGCGCAAAATAAAAGAAGAAAACAATAAGAATTGTGTATAATATACGAGCTAAATCCCACGCAAACTTGGCACAGCCCATTTGGGAGGGACTCGGATGTTGCTGCTTTTCCTCCTCCTCCTCTTTTTGTCCCGTACAAAAGAATTTTCAATCAAATCGTTCAAAGTGCGCATTTAGGCGCAAATAAACACTTAAACGCGCTCGCGCCTTTGATGGGCTAAACTTTTATGCCACCAAGGGATGAAGATCTAAAGATGGCGCTGCTGCTACCCCTCCAGTGTTAAAGTGAGGCAAGGGGTGGCGTCACAGCGGGAACTCAAATGGCATAGGATGCGTAATGAGATCGTTAACGCAACGCGTTTAATGGATTCTGATTCAGATTCAAATTCAAAGACTCGAGTCGGAACTTGTTCAACGCTTAAATCAAATCAAACGGCAAAAGCCATCAACATTATCTTGCAATTCACATTAAAGAGCCAAGAATCCAGCCAAGAATCAACCGTAAAAACAGCGCAATTTTAGCCTCACACTTAGCGGTTAGCTGGGTGGCTTGGGTTCTTGTGGTTGGGTGGTGGGTGGTTGTCTGCCTGGTATCAGTTGCAACGTTCGCCCATTTGCTGCCTACTTGTGGCTGCCACTGCACTGCAAGTGGCTCTCGATGGCGTTTATGAAACTGTCAAGCATGGATGGGCTGAGGCTGGCTTTGATGATGATTAATGCGAGCCATGACAAAGCAAATGTTATGCCTGAGTGTGGAAAATGAAGTGCTTGGCTTGGAAAATACTCTACACTCTCTCATCATCGCACAATCAGCAACCAACACCTCTCTCTCTCTCTCTTTCACTAACCGATAAAACATATAAAACATGTAAGAAAGCTTTTGTCGATAGTGCTCCACTGCGAGACATCCTGAGTCAGGCATAAAAATACTCATTACATGTGCTAAGTCTTAAAACGATTGCATTAAAATTTATATTGTATTTTTTTGTAGTAGTTGATTTTTAGTTTAAAAATAAACTCGATTTCCCAACACTTATAAGAAGTCTCTTTGTCAGACCCTCAAACAGATATGCCGATATTAAGCAGCTTATGCACCAAGAATATATGTAAACTTTCTTGCGTCTTCACCAACTTAATGTACCTTTTAGCACAGGGTATAAAAATACTCAAGGAGAATGGAGCTGCCGAGTGTGGCATTCGCTGAAAAATGATGTAATTAATTTGCTTGCTTTAAGTTCGAGCTTTAACTTTAAATACAAACTAATGGCATACTGAAACTGAGAAGTGCGTCAACAGAATAGAGTTGACAAACTCTTAAAAGCAATTTCAGAGAATAGACAACGCGAAAGTGGGTTGACACACTCATAAACATACAACTATCAGCGTTGTCAAGGACTAAGCTAAATATATATGCAAGAAGATTGTTGCATTACTGTCATAGGGTTGCCTCACTCATGAAAGAAAGACACACTTAATAAGATGGACAAGTTTTATAAATATACATATAGTTATACAGACAAACAGACAGATTACAAACATAAAGGAACACAAAAGACACAGATTAGAGTTGCCAGGCATACCAAATTTATGGTGTGGCAAAATTGAGCTTAATGTGCTTGTCTGTTGCCTTTCAGTTTTCACAGACTTTTCATTATAGTTCGCAAGTCGCAGGTGCGGCTTCGATTTAGTCTTAAATCTTTGGACACGCGGAGGTTTGGTAATAACTTTGTAACGGGCTGGATGCATCACATGCAGGGAAAAGGGTTAAAAGTTAGTTGAAAAAAGAAAAGCGTTATTCTCCAAGGCATGCAAAGTAAAATTCTATAAAATTTAATCAACACTTTAAAGCTACTTACGATCCTCGACGCACATGAGACCATCGGCCATCAGCTTGAGACCCGTGGGACAAGCGCAGGAGATGCGCGGACTGCGCTCGTTGATACGCGGCGCGGGCAGACAGAGATGCGAGCAGTGGCCATTGACTGATTGACAGTGATTGATACCATCTGGCTGACGATAGGGATGATACACGTGCACGACCATGGGATGCTGCAGCTGTGAAGGATGCAGAGATGAGGACATAATTAATAAGATATGAAAAAATATTAAATACAAGGAGTGAATTGTGGAACTCACCATGTGAACCGCTGTGATGGGCTCCACACCTTCGCCGGTGAACTTGTTGGCCTTGAAGACTGTCTGCTTCTCCCAGTCGGACCAGTAGATGTAGTCTTCGAAGGTGCTGATCGAGAAGGGATGACGCAGATACTCCGTGGAGTAGAGTATCTGTCTGCGCTGGGAGCCGTCGTAGTTGGCCGAGGAGATGACGTTCAGCTTGCCGTCGACCCAGTAGATGCGCTTCAGCACCAGGTCCAGGGTGATGCCATTGGGCCACTTGATGTCGTAGTTGATGATCGTGGTGCGGTGGGAGCCGTCCATCCCAGCGCGTTCGATGCGGGGCGAGGCACCCCAGTCGGACCAGTACATCCATCCGTCGATGGGGTCGAGGGCGATGGAGCGCGGAATGTCGAGGGCATCCTCGATCAGCACCTTGCCCATGTTGCCATCGAAGTTGGTCAGCTCGATGGTGCACTTGTGCGTGTCCGTGTAGTACACGTGGTTGTAGATCCAGTCCACAGCCAGGCCATCGGAAGTGACCGACGATTGCTTCAGCACGACCGTCTTGTCGTTGCCCTCGTCGATGGGCGCCTTGTAGATGCTCTGTGTGGTCACGTCGCTCCAGAAGATCATGCCTGTGCGAAAGACAAAGTCCAAAGCCGTCGCCGACTTGGTGCTGTTCACAATCGACGTCATCTCCATGTGATCGAGGGCGATCTTGCGTATGTCGTGTCGACGGGCCAGCAGGAGAGAGGCGTGTCCCTCGGTGGCCTTGCATCTCGTGTGATTGCGCGGATCCCGCATGTAGCCCGCCTCGCACTCGCACTTGAATCCGCCGATCTCATTCACGCACAGCTGGGAACAGACGCCGGGCTCCTCGCACTCGTTGATGTCCACACAGGTGTGGCCATCGGAGGCCAGCTTGTATCCCTCGTGGCACTCGCAGACGTAGCCGACCAGGTGATCCACGCACCGATGCATGCAGTTGCCGTTCTTGGAGGCGCACTCGTTCACCTCACACTTGCCCGCGGGCTCGTCCTCGCCGTCGGGACAGTCCTTGTGCTTGTCACAGACCTTGGACAGCGGAATGCACTGGCCAGCTCCACAGTCGAACTGGCTGTGCGAGTTGCAGCTCTGGGACTGGGCTGCCAATCTACAGTCGCGTTCATCGCTGCCATCCGCACAATCCGACTCTCCATTGCAGGCGAGATGGCCGGCAATGCAGCTGCGATCGCGGCACTGGAACTGATCCGGTCTGCAGGTGATATTCTTGCAGTTCGAGGAGAACTCATCGTCGCCGTCGGGGCAATCTCGATCGCCGTCGCAGAGCCAGCTGTGGTGCAGGCAGGTGATGCGATCCTTGCACTGATACTCATGGGGCAGGCAGGGGGTCATCAGTTTTGTGGCATTGGCACAGGCCTGTGGAGAGGAGCAGAAAAACGATGCAGGGCGATTGACAAAAGTTTGTTGGGGCTGTGTTGTTAGAAGTTTGGCGAAAAGTTTTCATTGCATACTTTTAGTTGCTTACACACGAAATTATGTTCGAGTCACACAGTCCCGCCTCTGGCCAAGCGACGCCCACTTGGGCCAGGCCAAAATGCAATTTTATGCGTACTATGCGTTGACAACAAAAGCTGCCAAAGCTGGCAGCGTTGAGTTATGCGCAACTTGGCTGTAATTTATATGCTTGTCGCCTTTCTCCTACACACAGACAAAAACTTGGATTCATGTGGCACAAAGACCAAAGGGGTGAGGAGGCACAGCTGGGGCGGCAACTACAAACATTTCGCCACTTCGCCCACGACAAAATTTGAATTTATGTGAATGCCAGACATTCAGCGTGCAACAGTGTGTGGCAAGCGACTGCACGGCACGGCACTTACCCGTTCATCGGAGGCATCTGGGCAATCCGGATCACCGTCGCAGACCCAACGCTTGGCAATGCAGGCGCCATTGGAGCAGGTGTGCTCCGCAACTTCATCGCACGGCACCACGGGGCAGTCGCGCTCATCGGTGCCGTCGCCGCAGTCGTTGTCGTGATCGCAGACCCAGCGCTTCTGTATGCAGCGCCCGTTGCCGCAGGTGAACTCATCGGAGCGGCAGGTTTGGTCTACGGAACGAATGCAGGACAAAGGATTAGCACACAAATAGAAAATCTTGTTACAATGGCGACATAAACCAAAAGAAAATTAAGCACAAAGCGGACAGTTGATGAATGGACCTGGCCAGTGAGTTAGCAAAAACGAAATAATAGTCAGAATTTCTACGAGCATGGCATTGACTGATAAAAATGAAAATGAATTTCTTGTTAAAGTCTAGATAAATTAAAGTGACACAAAAATAGTTAATAAAATGTTATAAATACTTATTTAAATTTAATTATGAGACCTAACTTTAAACAAAAATCAGTTAACTTTAATATCTTGATGATTGTAATTAAATTGATTTTATAATCTATTAAATAGTGTTTCTAATATGGAATATTATTTAAATAGCTTTTAACGAATATTTTATTGAACAAATACAAATAAATATCCAATTCATATTATTTAACAAATTATATTATTGTAGTAAAGTAAAAAGCATTCCACTGCAAAAACCGTTGATAAATGAACTGACAAGCATTAAAAAATAAATTAATAATGTCAAATAAACTTATTTTAAGTTGAGTAAATAAATGGCAAAATAAAATATATTTGCTATTTGATTTATTTTGGCATAATGTTTAAATACACATATCGCTAATTTACTACAATAGCAGTCATAGCACTCTTTAAAAAAGGACGAGTTGATGATGGAGAAATATGGCTTGGGTCCTCTTATGTACAGAATAAATTTCGGTAATGATCACTTTTTGTTGGTTGTGCATCAGGAAAGTATGTAATTTGGATTTGCTTTTAAGTTAAATAAATTAATGTCATAATATTTGTACAAGTTGTTTAAATAAAGGCTATTTTAAAAAATTAAACAAATACAATATTTGTGAAATTGTTGTTAGCTCCGTGCTCTATTTGCAATCTCACGAGCTAGCATTTAATATTCTTCAATACATTATTGGCATACAAACAAAATATGTAAACTGTTTTGTATTTTAATGAAAGCGTAAATAGCATGCCGCTTGGGGCAAATACTAATGGTGTTTGATTGGCGTTTAAGTGATATAAAAGCAAAAGTTTGGAAAACAAAATAATTGACTTTGGTAAATATTATAGTAAATAAATACTTGATAAGGACTCAAACTAGCAATTGTGCTACATGAACGGAAAAAGAAAAGGGTAAGTGACCTATTAATATATCCCACTCAAAGGAGATTTTAAATTGAAATTCTAGAAATTCAAATTAATTATAACTACAAATCAATAGATATTAAAAATCGTTGGGATGTGCTTACTGCAGGCATGCTCATCGGAGCCATCACTGCAATCCTTGCTCTGATCGCACATCCAGGCCAAAGGAACGCATTCACCTTCGCCACTTTTGCAACTATACTCTTCCGGCGAACAGGTGCGTGCCTCTATGATTTAAATGGAAGGGAAGACATAAGACAAAATCGAGTTGAGTTGAGTTGAGTGAGGGTAAAATGCAGCTAATAAATTTCATTGGCGATATTAAATACATTTCTTTTCCGCTGCCTCAAATAAGCTGGAAGAGCAGTAACGGCTGCCCCTTAATGCTGGTTTTTTGTTTGTTTGTTTGTTTGTGGCCAGAATGCCATTACATAATCCTATCGAACAGCCAACAACCAAGGCCAAGGGTTGTTGTTAGTATGCGAGATAGCGTAAATGTGTGTGTGGGTATGTTAGTGTGTGCACGAGGGTGGCGTGTATTCTGTGTGTGTGTGAGTGAGCATTATGGGCTAAGCACTTTATGAGCTGTTGCCAGGCGTTGTCGGGCAGCCAACGCTGCGTATGCGTGTTATGTCATGAATATGTGTGCCCCCATTGTGTGTGTATGATAGTGGGGGTATGCATGTATATGTGTTTATTGTTAGCTTTTATATACACTTGAATGCAACGTTGCTCCTCAACGACTTGATTAAACTGTATGGGAATATGGGACACATATGAGCGTACTTTTCAAATTATGCGCAACACTTTATTAAATGCAAGTGGAAAGTGAGTTATGAGTACCGACAGGGCAAAGAGTGATAGAGAGATGGAAAGAAAATGCTTATTGTAGTTGTGGCTTTTGTTGTTGTTGCTTACTACAATGCGTTTCATCGGATTTATCACGGCAGTCATTGCTGCCATCGCACAGCCAATTTCGGGGTATGCACTGGTCAACGGTCTTGCATTTGAACTCATTGTTGGGACAGGCATTCACTGTGTATCGACAATACAATACAATACAATTCAATACGGTATACTCATATATTAATTTTTAATTCAAAAGTATGCATGAAATCGCTTGATTATTCATGTTTGACTTACTGCATAGTGTGCTCATCTCGTCGGAGCCATCGGCACAATCATTCTCCTGGTCACAGCGCCATTTATTCGGTATGCAATTGCCATTCGAGCAGCGGAAATGGTCTGATGAGCAAGTGGCCTCTGCAAAGAGCAAAACAGTCCAAACCAAACATGTTAAATCGAGTGTCCTTTTGTCTTTATGCTTATATGTCGGGTTGCTTGTTGTGTGTGCTTGTGGTTGCCTTTGAACTTTGCCCTGTACCCGTATCAAAAACAAAACCCAACAAAGCCAACCCGTTTCTACTTATACGCATATGTAACTCTGTTTGTTAGTGTGTTTTAGTTACAGACACTTGAGCACGTGCTGTGCAAAGTATACGCAACAAAAAACAGAAAAAGAAAAGACATAAGCTCGTCAACAAAACGTTGCATCGCGTAGGCGCTGAAATCCATTTTCAATGCCACCCAAAGGACAAAATATACTTCGGTTTCTAAAACAAATTTATTTATTTATATTTGAAGCAAGTTAAATAAAAGTAACAAACATGGATCCAACCTCTTACTAAATTGTTCAAATTGAAAATGAAATACCTATTTAAAAGTATAGCAATAAACCTAAATAAATTTTGCATTATACCTGACCTGTTATTAGACAAGAAGAGAATTAAATATTATTTACATTGATTCAATTATAAATATTTTTTTTTTATTTCCATATTTAAAAATCAAAAAGAAACTTTGAAGAAATTTTTTGATTTGATTCATTTGTTTTTTGAACTGTGATTTACGGTCCCTTATAACAGCAATAGCGTTGTTTATGAATATCAAACAAAATATATACACTTCCAATTCCGCTTCACCTGTTCAATTTTGGCGCCTTTTATCCCCTTAACATTTTGGTTACAATTTTGTGACTTAACTGCTTGGCTTTAGCCCACGCAAATCCGCGACCCATTCATAAAAATAAACATAAAAATAAAACATATAGATGAAACAAGCATTACTCTTAATCAATTTAAATTCGACGCAGACGAGCTGAAGGCTCAAGTTGCCATATCAATAACATTTAATATGATTACTTTTCTAAACTTTTTATGGGGCGCAACTCTCCGGTCGAATGCCTGGCGAATGTCCTGGCACAGTTTGCGCATTTTGTCGCTTCAGCCAAATGAAATGTAGCAAGAAAATCGGAAAATCGAAAAACTTGTGTTCTACGAAAAACGAAAACGAAGCAAAACAGCAACCCATATTTGTAAATAAAAAAGGAAAACAAATATAAATGCAAGCTCCCAAAATATTGAACAATAAAAAATGGTCACATGTGCAGCAAAAACTTGGAAATGTTCAGTTCCATACTCTTCATGAGAGGTAATTCAGAATTTTGCGCCAGTTATGTAACGTTGAAATTATTAGCTTTTAAAAAAGAACTCATATAAAAATTGAAATTCTGTTCCCAAAAGGAGGCGCAAATTTAAGCGAATAGTGTATTCAAGCTTCGGCGTTTAAAATTATTTTGATTGCCTATTTACATTTCTTATTTGCAGTTTTTGTTGCCATTCGATTCCATGTAAGTCGATATTTTTTTATGTAGTTTGTAAGTTCACACTTTGTGATTGCTAATATATATTGCTCATGTATATGCATATTAAATGTGTGTAAACTGGGTCCACTGGACAAATGGCTGCTCTTTTAAATATTTATACAAATAAGAGAAGAAGCATAATTTTTTGGGCATTATTTTGTCTTTGATGTCACTTCAGGCGGCAATTAAAAATCAATTTAAATATATTATTCCTGACAAAAAGTAGTAAAAAAGTAAGTGCTGCAATTCAAATGAATTTACACATGTTGCACTTGCAACTACTGTTGAAATTCAAATTGATGAAACTGTGCGACAAATTGCCATCTGCATTCCAGCATAATTTTTTATATTTTGCTAACTAAGTTTAAACGGCTTTTCAGTTGATTAAAAAACTTTGGCCCTTCACAGAAGCGTCTGGCAATTTGTATGCAAATGTCAAGCGGCGTGTGCTCTGTTCTGTTTTGTTGCATGCCACATGGCACCCTGTTGCAGTCAGCAAACACTAGTAACTCGGCAAGCAAGTGCGTGCCTGTTATCCTGCCACATCATGATTGAGATTTTGTCATATTTAATTCAACTTTAAAGGTGTTCTCAGAAAAGTTTACAACTTGTTATAGATACAAAAGAGTGTTTGGCTTAAATAATACAATATGATTTTTAACAGAAGTTTCGTTTTATTAGAAAAACATTAAATTTAAGCTGCATCTGTATTTCATTGGTTTCAATTATTTACAAATATTCAACTACCTACTTACAAATGTGTAAAGATTCATTTCTGGAACACAAAACCTTTTCCCTATTTAATATTCATTAAAATTGTGCACGAGTCAATAGGTAAGCATACGCTAAATATTTTGGTAAAATTAATCCGCGAGAAAATTTCAAAAAGGCAAAACAGAAACTCTCGCAAAAATTCAAAATTGTGCTGCAGTAAAATTAATACTAAATAAAATGAAATGTATATTTGTATTGAGAATTATGCATAATATTATAATATTGAATAATTTAAGTATTCATACCATTTTCGGGCACAATTGCGCCCAAACTGTGGCTTTGTTTGTGCAGCAAACTTGTCACAAATAGTAAGCACCAAATGTGGCCCATATTGAAGTGATTTATTTATGTCTTTAAGTTATTTAATCGTTGAATCTATGAATGCATTTTGACTTAATGATTTATACAATACAACACTGTCACTTGATATGCCATCGAAATACGTCCAATCAAATCGCTTTAGGCCAATTGCCTTGTTGTCAGCTCAATTGCGACGCCTTTGTGCCATATTTGAGTCAGCCAAGTTGCACAAATTGATTGCATAATTTCCGTTTGCAAGTTCATTATGCTCAACAATAACAACAACAACAACTGACAAAAGTCAACGAATTGAATCTATATGTTTCCAAAGGTCAAACATTGGCCGGAGTTATAAGTGCCACATAAATGACTGTCAGACGACAAAATTTAGCAATTTTGTGGGAAATTGAGGAAACACATTTAATGTGGGCTACAAAACTAAATGATAAATGATAAGTGTAACGACAAAATACAGCCGACAGTCTATCTGAATTCTAAATAGGCCGTAGTCAGGTTGGCCAAGCCCACAAACTGTCACAGATGGACATTGCCGATTAGCCTCACATCGGCGGCGACTTTTCCACAAAAAGTAGAAAGGGACCACAAAAAAAAAGATGAAATGAAAATAAAAATGAAAAGAGCACACAAATTTCCATAGTCTGTTCATATCTTAAAGGCACACGGCAAGCTTTTATGGGCCTGACACTGGCATTTGATCAAAACACTTTGCATAACTTCAAAGGACTTCGACTCGTAGACAACGTGTATCAGTAAATCTCTGGCAGTCAGCATTTCGACGACATATTAATATCACTTTGCTAAGGCAATTTATTAAATTCCTCCTGGAATAGTGCTTCATAAAACTCTTCCGCTTGGCACTTATTTCGCCTTGCGCTTTCTTACTTTTCACACTGTTTTTTTTTATTTTTTTCGCTTCTGTTTTTTATTCTTCGATTTTCCTATATGTAATTGGTTCAACTAATGTTTCACTTTTTCACTCAACGCGTTTACGGATTACTCCGTCCGTTAGCTTGAAAAGTTCGCCGACAACTGAGTTTACAGCTGCGGAGCGCCAATCCTTAAAAACAATTGCCAAAACTTGCTTTGCAGCATCTCTCGAATCTCAGTCGGAGCTTTCACTCAACAGCAACCAGCTGCGTGTCGAGCGCAACATGAACCAACATTTTGAGTGAATTTTATGTCTCGTTCTGAGTCTATTTCTGAGCGTTTTTGTGAGTGTTATTGCTAGATGCTGAAGGTATTGGGGGTGTAGCAGGGGTTGGTTGAGCATCATTGACAACATTTTCTTGTAGAAGAAAATAATTGAGTAACACATGCTTGAGAATTACTTATCAAGTTGCATTTAACATGATTTGTATTTAAACATTTAGAATCTCATTAAAATTTATAAGCTTATTTTTGCAATTTCAACTTAAGATAAATGAATTTCACACAAACTTGTAGAGCATATTTAATTTGCATGAATAAAATAAATCTATGATATTAAATATCAAAGAAATATGTAAATATCGTTTTGTTTTTATAGATAAGGAGTACTAATGAAATTATTCAATACAAAAATTTGTATTTTTTTCTTAAAATTTTAAAATAAATTTTATTAGCTTTTTTATTTTATTGTATGTATTTAAGAAAATATTTTTAGGTAGTTTATTAGTTGCATTTTAAAAGTATTAACTATTTTATAATTTAACTCGTACGCTTTGCTAAATCAAAAGTCAATTCTCATAATTAATTAAATATTATATTAAATTCACATTAACCTTTTCTCTGTGCTATTTCCCTTTGGCGCATTCAAGTTCATTTTTTTTTAAATTTATTTTTCCTTCTGTAGAATATCTCATTACACTTATTAGTTAATATAAAATTCACCTGCAACTTTTTTGCCAAGTTCTACTGTAGGTTTCTTGCGTCCTCTGAGGGCTTATTATCAATTTCACTGCTTGTTATTTGCCCTTCAGTGAAATTATATAACAATTTCGTTATGCAGTATCAGCAGATCCAACAGTAGCGACTGCATTGTGCTCTTCTTTATTTTATCTCCTTTATTATAATTATTTTATTCTTTTTTTTTTGGTGGCTGGCACTAAAATATTGTGATAAAATAGCTCAGACGACCTCACATAGTTTCCTTTTATGTCGAATAGCGACGCAAAAGTCTCGTGCGACGAATTCGCGCTGATGATAAATTGCTGATGCAACAACGTTGCATGCCACAGTCAGCGAAATTGCGTTGCATTTGCAGTTTGCGTCGATGTTTAGCGACTTAATGAGCGCACTGCCATGGCACAGATTTGGTCAGCAGTCAGACCAACTTCACACATCCCCGCCCGCAGCCTCAACCCCAGTCCCAGGCCGAGAAACCCCCACGCCCCGGTCTGGACCGTGCAACATTCGAGCGTAAATGTAGCAAACTAGTTTCGCATTTTGATTGATTCAGAAAATCGGCAGCTAACGAAGCATCACTCAATGTGATGGACGCCACTGTAAAGTGTGCATTTAGCATTGCCCCCTAAAAGTATGCAACACGAAATCGTAACGAAAACTTACCGCGAAATTTGCACTCAGTAACCTGCTCGTCGCTGTGATCTTTGCAGTCCGCATCACCATCGCAAACGAACCTGATGGGAATACAGTCGCCGTTTTGACATTGAAATTGCTTTTCATCGCACTTCGGATACAGGGATTGAGCTGTGAAGTACAGATGAGATGAAACAAATGATTAAAGCTAATTATGTTTCTGTTGTTGCTGTTTGTTGATGTAACTGCTGTTGCTGCTGCTCATCTTAAGCTGCTAAAAGTTTTCTCATTAAAAAAAGCGAAAAACGAAACTGAAAAGCGAACCGAAAAACAAGCCGACAAAGTGCCATTTGTAGGTGGCCCAAGAGCCCAAATTGATTAGGGCTTAAAACTTCAAAACAATCAAGAGCAGATACACACGACCACATACGCACACACACACATATGGGGGGAACTTGTGTGTGGCTGCTCAAATCATTTGCATACAATACAAACATAATGGGAGGCAGATCCCATTCTCGTCATGGGGTTTTAATCAACAAAAATGCCTTGAAATAAGACACACACAAACAAAATGGCGCTGAATGCCGCAAAACTTTGATGGTGCCACCCAAAAGAGCTTCACAATTTTGCCGAGCTTCCGTTTCAAGTTGCGTTTGCTTCTAGGCGTCTGGCCCTACGTATTTACAGCGTATCGCACATAAAGATGTATGCAAATTATAATAGAAATAAAACAGGGACCCAAAAAATGTCAACAACTCTTGATACATAATAGAAAATGTGACAAGTGAAAAAGTTATGGATTGCCAATGTCCTGGGTAAACAGGTTCAGACAAACACACAGTCATATATCCTTATGCACACACACACGTACACAGAGGGAATAACATTTGAGAAGGGTTTCCTGGTCAACACTGTCGCTGCATTTGACAGCTATGCCAGGGCCAATTTTAAAAAAGCGTTTCGTTTAATCAAAACTTTTACATAAATAATTTACGCAAGCCCATTTAGCATTTTGTAATTGTTGCAATTGAAATTGAAACAGCAAAACGCTGTTGTGTTTCGAGAAAGAATTCATAAAATGCCGTCAATCAATAAGGTCAAATCAATTGTTCGATGTCGCCATGCTGTCTGAGAATTATTTTCAATTATGAATGATAGCAGCACATAATCAGTATACATTTTAAATATATTTAGCAAATTCATCCATATTGATAAATGTATACAGTATAAGCTAATATACACAAATTGTACAAACAGTTTGAGCATATACTCATACTAAAAATGGGGACATTTTTAATCAAGTGATTTTTAGGAAATAAATTAAAAATTAATTTTGTAAATTTAGAGAATTTTGTAAATTTAGCCCTAATTAAATATGTTCTTGTTTCCTTCATAAAACTTATAATTTTAAAACAAAGCGAAATGATCAAAATCAGGTTATTTAATGCCTCTACTCAGTCTGCCGGCAAATATGGTGTTAAGATAAAAAAAGTATATTTTACAAATTAAATTTGATCGAAAAGCCTGAGTAAAAACTCGTTAAAGGCCGAAACTGGTTGGCCTAATAGCTGTCTGAATTTGCATCGGTGCATTTGATGGATGACACTAAAACCAACTTTTGTCGTTTATTTTCATAACATTTATTATTAATGTTTTTAATTGAATTACGTGTATTATTACACATAAGTTGTATAAACTACTTCTTATTACGTTTAATATTATTCAAGCAAATAAAACAACATTCACGTTCATTTTTCAGATATAATAACTGATATGCCCAGATCTGATAAGAGACTACCACGACACGCCATAACGCCAGACGGTCAAGATAAGCAAAGCCCTGAGTTGGCTAAGAAATTATCGCCAAGAGAACTTACCAAATAAATCTCGAAAGTGTGATACGAATACCGTTTTAATAATAAGTACAACTTATGCTAAATGAGATTAGCATTCGAAATGCTGGGAAAATTTGATAAACAGCCCTTCGAGGTGCTAATTAATATTAACCAAAAAACATATTGTGGATCTAAAAAGCACTGCTTATCACATTCGAGTGATGCTCGTAAAGTCAAGTTCAAAGTCAATTTCAATTAAATAATTTTAAAATTTTTGATACCATAAAGTTGATATTGATGTGGGGTGATCAAAGCGATGTGCGCTCAATTGTAGGCGGCCCCGCCCCATTGAATGTATGTTAACGAATCAATGGGTAGTTATGAATAATTGCTGTTGATTTTCTTGTTGTTGTTATTGTAGTTGATTTACTAGTTTTCGCACAACAACAAATCAATTAAAGGCGACAGCGTCATTTGCTTTCTTTATATAAGCGAAACATTAAGAGGACCGTCAACACGCCCACTATTTAAAAACATTGCTGCTGTTGTTGTTGTTGTTTTCGATGTTGATGTTGGCACAAAACTAGTTGAATATACTAGAAAAATCTGTTGGCAGCAGAAACAAATTAAAACCGAAATGAAACGGCATAAAATTCAAATGAGCCAACAAATTAAATAAAATAACAACAAGGCGTGCTCGACAAAGACCTACCCTGTAGGCATAAGTCCATATCCACAAATGTCATGAGACTTGCACTGATTTCTGTAACATTAAATACATTTCCTGATTCATTACTAAGTCTATCTACTTAGACTTTTACGTTAATTATCTTACCATAATGAGATATTGAGAGAGGAAACTTAATGATACAATAACAGTTTATAGTTAACTAATGAACTGTGCTTCTGAGTAATTTATTTGTTAGTGCTTCAAGGTCTTAAATTCGTATTAAAGATTTCTACAATACTAAAAAAAATATTTTAATTATGTAAATCATTAATATGCATTGTTTTACCCAATGAGCTTTGCACTGAGTACAGGGTAACATAAACACATAAAAAATAGAGAGAGATTGATTTTTGCTTCGGCGACCTTGCTCCGAGCTACATATAAAACATACATACGCTAATTTATATGACGGGTATTTATCTGACTGTAAATAATTTGTTGTAACAAATAAAAAGTATTCGAAATCAAAAAGAACAGGTTATAAATCATTTCAGCATGTAAAGCGTATAGTGAAAATGTGAAAAATGAAAATGTGCTGAAAACTTGATTGTTAGGTATAAAAAATTTGTACGAAAATAACAAAAAAGGGGCTCGCCTGCTTTGAACTTAAACGTTTCTTTTCCTTTCATATTTTTTGGCTTTTGAATTTAGCTTTTTGTTAGACTTTAATAAGCTGCAGTGTCGAAATACAGTTCATAGACACTGTGTGATCCATTTAGATCAAGAAGCTATGTTCTATGGACTACGTCAATGGTATTTTTGGTATCAACCCACGTATATTTTGACTCGAAAAGTCAAAATGCATGTCAAGAATTTTATTTACGTTCTTTTAAGTGCTTGATCAAAGTCCAAAATGCAAAGAACAAAGTACAAATTTGAACTCTTGTTTTTTAACATGTTCTAGGATATAAATATCATTAAATTCTTTATAAAATAAAAAAAATCTTTGATTCTGTTTTTACACAGCTTAAAGTACATGAATATATACTAGAGTAAATAGTTTGCAAATGGCTAAGAAATTTAAAGGTATTTAAAAAAGGAATATGTTACATTTGTAAATTAATTAAGCCATAAATAATATTTACAATATCGAGTTGTACTGATAGAATTTTTTATATTTGTTTCCATCTATCTAACAAAGTTGTCCATGTACAACGCATTTAATCCTTCCTCCACAAGTTTAAATCAAGTTTAAAATACGTTTTACGAAGACCACGCGACCTTCTGGCAAATTGAAGTGATTGAATAAAAATATTCAATCGCTAAATCCCTGCGAAAATGTAATAAAAACAAATCATAAAAGTGGGCAACGATAAGATAATCTCAAAACAGTAAATCGCAAACGAGCAGGTGGACTGATTTGAAGAAATTTACGACTCGGAAATACCCCCAAAGGTAATAGACAAATGTCGTTAGCGAAGTGAAGTCCTTATCAATCACAAGACAGATACATAAACAAATCAAAATGAAATGCAAACTCCGGAAATCAAAAAAACAGTTTGCCAAAATAAAAGTTGCAAATGAAATTGTAGTCAAAAGCCAAGGTTGAACAAATTGAGGTTCAAATGGACTTTAAATATGCATACTAGACTTATATATTTCCATGACGTTAGTAGCTTTAACTGTAATATATAATAAGTAATTCATAAGCCAGTTCATCGGGGGGTTAACAGCAAGAGCAACAAGTGCAGCTGCTGCTGTTGCACCTTGTTGGAAGTCTAAAATTAGCGCAGTCTGGCTAAAAACAAACTCCTCACATTCCTTACCCACTCTCATTCATTTCCACCCTCTCTTCATCTCAACAGCTCCCCTTCTCTTTCAATTTGTTAGCCAGTTTCTCACCTATATCCAGTGGAGTGCCGATCTTGCCAGATACATTGAGGAACTTGAAGCCCATGTTGAGGATGCTTTTGCCATCGAGTAGTTTTGTCAATATGGCGCCACTTGCTGGCAGCATTTGTTCATTGATTGTTGTTGTTGTCAAAGGCGTTGCTGTGGGCGTGGCAGTGCAACATTTGCTGAGCGTTAGCATTAATGTGAGCAGCAGCAGATTTGCATTGGCGCAAACGCAACTGATCAGCTGTTGAGCACGGTTGTTGTTGTTGTTGCAGCCAGTTGTTGTATTGATTTTTGTTGTTGTAGTTGTTGTTGCAGTTGTGCTATCACTTACAGTGGTCGTAGAGCGTAACTCTATGGCCATGGTATGAACTTTGTCTAGTTCTTTTTTTAATTTCAGTTTACTTTGTGGTTTTTTTCTCTTTCTGTCTGTCTCCCTGTTTGTTGGTTTGCTTGGTTTCACTGCACTATGACAATGCATATGCATTAATAGTATCTACATACGCATATGTTTGTAGTTTCTCACCAAACTATGGAATAGAAAGTCAATCGATCAATAATCAAGCAGGAAGCATTGAATCTGCTTGCATTATCTAATCAGTCTGACGGCATCTGCGCTCTTAAAAAAAAAAACACCGCTAGAAAAATCGCGACGACAACATTGAAAATGTTTGCCAAAATAAACACACGCACGCACGCATACATATGCACATATATACATACATACGACTAAAAGCGCGCACAGAAAACGCGTCGAGTGGCCGAAAAGCCGAATAATCAAATAAAATGCAACAAAAATAAACGCAAACTGGTTAAAAATCATACGATCTACGCACACATTGAAACAAACGACGACGACGAAAAATTGGAAACAACAACAAGAAAGAAACAAGGTGAAAAGCAAAGCAAATACATAAACACCAAATTTTTGTGTTGACGTAGCAGATATTCAAATTGGAGGAGAGGAATCAAAAGAATCGCGACATTTTTCATTCTGTTCAAATGGTAGCAGCTATTTTCAATTCATTTTATCTTTATCGCATTTTAATTAATTAATTATCTATTATTTTCGGCACGCGTTTTCAGCATAGTGATAAAAAACAATAAAAACAAACACTTTGATTGTCTTATCAAAACTTTTGCGCGATTTCAAGGCGCGCGCGTCTGACAATTTTCATTTGGCACGTGCTGTGCACGTTGTTGTTGTTGCTATATTTACACTTAAAGACTTTGTGGATTCTATTTGCATTTAGTTTCTATTGCTTTTGCGTATTCAGAATGGTCACAAAAAACGCTGCCGCCTCGTACAACGCGCGTTTTTTAACTGAATTCTTCTTGAGAATTCGCCAGCACTTTTAAGCGAATTGTCATCCAACAATAGCTGCCCTGCCCCTCTTCCATCTTTTTCTCTTACCTCACCCAGCAATCAACACGTTCGATCGTCTGAGCGAGCTGCGCATGCTGTTCATTCAGAAGGTGCTCAATTTTAAAATTTTGCACAATTTGCAAGGCGACTGGCTTATCAAAGCCCCACCGAACCGAACCGAACTGAACTGAACTGAACAGAATTGAACGGAACTCAATGAAAAGAGAACATACGATAATTGTCGCTATCTCTGCACATGGCACATTCTGGTTGTCTCTCTTTAACGATGCTCATGTTTGCTCTTTACAGATGACATTTTATCACAGCTCTTAAGCAAGGTGAGTTTACGGCAAAGGTGAAGGTGAAATGACATAAGCTAATTCCCATAGAGAAGCTGGTAGATAATATCAGATCAAATAGTAAGTTCAGTTCAGTAAGTGCTAAAAGCATAAACAATGTTGAAGCCAAGATATGATAAAAACTTATTAGCAACTGCAAGTGACGCAGTTTATGAGAGCTTATCAATTTATGAATGAAGTGCTGAAAAAGTTGAATGAAAGGATTAAGTTATGATAAAAACTCAAATAGGATGAATTTTTATGAGAGTAGAATATGAAGATCGTAAGCAAATCAACGCAAAAGGATTTAAATCAATTTAAATAAATAATCGAAAAAGAGAATTAAAAATGTAATCAATTTGATAAATTTATCAAACTAGAGATAAACTACAATTTACGTTATGATATTTAAAATTGTTTAAGCAATTAACAAAACTAAAATTTTGTTCTCATATACTGAATTGTTTAATTGTTTTATCCTTTATGAGTGAAGTGCCTCAAGTCAATACCCGAAATGATCACCTTATCTGTTTGTCTTTATACCAACCTTGAGCACAACAAAACACTACAAAAATTAATTTTAGCACAAGAAAATCACTTAAATGCATTGCAAACGATAAGCAAAAATTAAAATAGTAGGTATATCTATATATTTATATAGAAAATTTATCAAACGCGTTTTGCCGTTTATCAGTTTGCAAAAATAATATTAATTAAGCAAAACACTCTTCAAGCGGATAAGTGATAATGCTTGAGCTATATAAACATATATCGGGATATGTATATATAGCGACTCTACTTCTTGAATTCCCGTAGCTAATTGCAAAGAAAGGTGCCTAGGTGCGATCTCCAGCAACGACCGACGCGAACTGAAGCGTAGCCAAAATATTAGCATTGAAAGTCGCCTTCAAATGGGGCAATTGATTGAAAAGGCGAAAAGTATTAACTGAAATGTGACGTCTGACGTGTGATAAGAGGCAAAACTGGCTAAAAAGTGGCTGGCTATGGATAACTGCAGACAATGGGAGACACAGCACAGACAGTGTACCGATTATTATCATAATAATCGTCATCGACATCGACATCGACCACCGCCCATCGTCATCTGCATTTGTCGCGGCCACTTGAAAGCCATAATTTATGATTTATGTGTGTAAATCACTTTTCAAGTTGAACCACTGCAACGGAGTGTGTTTGCTGATGACAGACGCACATCTCCCTCTCCCTGCCATCTCTTTCCCATCTCAAACATTGTTTAGTTTTCAATTTGCGGCCGTTTCTAATTGCAGGCGTTAAAAATCGCTTGCGTTTATATTAATGACAACGACGCCCTTTTTGATCTCCCTTCCCCAGGTACTTTACTTAACTGCAGTTTATCGCTGCGGACGTGTGTTCAAGTTGAAGTCTCACCCCATAGATACCGTTAGTCGAGTGGGCTTGTCTTTGACAGACATTGAGGGTTATCGGCCAACAAATGACATCTATCTATGGTCAGATTGATAAACATCGCCACGCAGATAGCCAATAATAAGACAGGGCCTAAAACTATTCAAGAATCCCACAATGTAGATAATCACAACAAGTTCAATAACATGGACATGAATCAACCGGATGCTAACTGTAGGGCTTTCACCTGATTAAGTTACTTGAGTGATTGATAATGAACTTGGGATCCACACAATATCAAGTTGAACTCGTCAAAGCTTTAAAAACAAAGCAGTTTGAGATTTTTGCTTATTTTATGTATATATTTATGATCACTTTGAAAAATTATCACAAGATCATAATATTTTATGTATTGATAATTATTTATTGATATCCGAGTTGGTAATGTTATATTATCGATTATAATTTTTGATCAAGGTTTATTTTAAGTTAATATTTTAAATAGCACAGATTTTGTATTTTTTTTAAATTTATTTTTATTATAATACTAAGAATACTTTATATTTAAATATTCACTTTATTATTTTTTTTTTGTTTTACACCTCCCACAAGAACAACATAACAAGGTGCCACGATCCGCAATGTAAGACTGACGGTATAGAGGGACAAATAACCGTTGTACGTAGGAAAAAAACGTGTGACGGACACAAGCGAAATGTAAACAGCGAATGAATGAGTGAAGCGCCGGCCAAGAAGTAACGGTAAATTTCACATGTGCCAAATGACAATAGAAAAGCAGACAACGCAGTCGCCGCTGGCGTCGCAGTCGCAGCAATAGCAGCAGCGGCGCATTAACAGTTGTGGATGCTGCCGTTAACAGCGGCTGTTAACAGCTGTAACAGTGAACATTTGCGCAGCGTCAACGTAGACGTCGACGTTGGCGTCAGCGATATCGCTCATAAACGTCATTCAATGGTTCTATCTAACTACAGTAATAAGGCAGCAACTGTATGTATAAGTGTGCAAGTGTTTGCGTTTGTGTATGCGTGTGCATGTGTGTTTACTGAAGCGTTGCTAAATATGAAAACATAAAAATTAATGTTATATTTATAGTGTGGCAGCCAAAACTGTACCAGGAGGCGGTCGGTGCTGCGGTTGCTGCAGGGCAGCAGCACAGACGTCGCGTCGGCAGAAGGAGGTAAACAGAAGGAGAAAGAGGAAGCTCAAACTGGAGTTGGGGGATTGAAGATGAAGACGAAATTGTGCTCCAAGTGCTGGTATTTGCTCTGCCCGCCGGCGCTGACGGCTGCTGCTCATATGTAGTATTTGCTATTGTAGTTGTGTGGTTGTGGCAAGTGGCTAGCAAGGGATTGTGGGGCAGCCAAAGGAGGTTTAGTTTAGCCCAAGCCTTGCCTGCATTTCAATAAGCAGCACAAAATATTTTCTGCTATAAATCGGCCAGAATGTAACGCGGCTGGCCACATCGCCAATTGTGCACAAAAGCAGCAGCAGCAACAACAACAACTCAACTGTCGTCTGTGGCATGCTGTGTGTTGTGCCCCAAGTGTTCCACATGCCACAGCCACATACCTCGCATGCCTCGCCGACATCTCCCCCCACTACCAATGGGGAGTCCCGTTCCGTCCCGTCCCGCCGACTGCGGCCAATGCGGCGTATGATGAATTTGTGCAAAGGCTTTTCGCAGTTGAACTCTTTTTGCCACAAGTGTGCGCCGCTTATAAGCTAAATTCAACTGATTTGATTGGTTGTATTCGTTTTAGGTATAAATGAATGTAAGATTCACAACTTTCTAAAGATTTTAAAATATTTAAGCCTAAACTCTTAGTTAAGGTATTTCTTATTCGTATATCCCCACAATTTGCTTAATTTACTTAGATTTTGTCGAATTCTAGTACATATACATTATAATAAATGGTAAATTGACTTGTGTCATCACACAATAAACACAATACGCCGTCGGCTTAAGAACAGTCCATTAATCAGCATATTGTGCCTCGAAGCCCGGAGCAATGGTATGAAATATTGAAACACGAAATGACGCCCAGTGTCAGCCTCAGCCCCCGCCTTCTCCCACTACCTTAAGGAGCAGCAATCATTTAGTTCGCGACTGTTTGCCGCCTTCTGAGCAATGCGGTGTCAACACTTCGGGCCAATCAGCTAGTCGCTGAAGTCTGGAAATGGCCCTAATCTTTCTTCTTCCTGGGAGTGGCTGTACCTTAAGTCTAAGCAGCGTTTACCACCCATTACCGGTTTATGCTTGTAAGCCTACTCCCTATCTCACTCCTAGTCTTTCTTCTTGTTGATGACCCCTCAAAATACGAAGCGCTGATTGCAGTGTTGTCAATTGAGCGACTTCCGCTCTCTGCTTCCGCTGCTTCTGGAGTCGATTGGGTTTCCTACGTGTGCCTGAGCATCATTCCTTCACATCAACTTTAAAGTGAAAGCAAAGAGTTGACCAACACATGGAACTAGCCACAAACTGGTCGAGAACTGCCCTCATACGAGTATTACCAGCCAAATAATCATACGCCGCATTGTTCCAGGCCTCCACTTCCAGGATAAGAGAGGGGGAGATGGGCAGGTGAAGAGGCGGTGAATCTGTTATGTGTTGTGGATATTTGAATGTGCCGTCAACATCATCCACGTCTGAAAAGGAAAACGTTGCATATCAAAAATGAGGCTGAGAACTTTAAACTGCGGGTCTTTTGCTGCTCCACAGAGGAGCACAGTTCCCTTCTCCTCCCTCTTCCCTTCCTCCCACCCGCTTCTTCTCTCTCCTCTTGTCATGTGTCCGCAGATAGCAAACCAGGGATGAAGTGAGGCATGAGTATGCCTGGTCGGCAGGTTGGATTCTGGAATGGTTGTATGGTAGGTTGGCTGCCTCAGTTTCAGCCTCTTCGGGTTCGCTTTGGGTTTGCAGTGCAGAATTTACCGCTAAGCATTTGCCAACAGCGCCAACTGCACAAAGGGCATGACAAACAGACGGAGACTCCGACTCTGAATGTGAATGTGACTGTGATGCTGGCCGGGATCATGGGGGTCATTGTAATCATAACGGTAATGTTGACGTTGCTAGTCCTAGTGCAGGAGAGAGAGAGAGAGAGAGAGGCAGGAGAGAGAGAACGAGAGAGGAAGGGACTGAGAGAACGCATTTTAAAAACCAAAATTAAACGCACAAAAAGAGATGCTGAAAGGCGCCAAATTAGTCAAATGTTGTTATGGACAATACAGGGTGTCTCTCTTATTGCCCACCATTTCGAACATCAAGTAATTTCTTTGGCTGCGATTCCGATTCCTTCTTCCCTTTAATTTCTCTTCGAAGCCAAATCCAACCCAACAATTTTGGCAGACAAACAAAGCAAAAGCAATTGACTGAAGTTGCTGCTGCTGCTGCTGCCGCTGCTGTCGGTCCATCTAAGAAGCTGCGACGTCGACTGCGCTGCAGCGTCGCTGCCTGGTTCCTGGTCTCTGCTGTGGGCTGACGGACAAATGGAAACCCAAAGTGAGCAACTAAACAGCTCGCGACAGTTTTTATGATTTTTCGTTTCGTGTCTTGTTTTGTTTCCTTTTGTTTGCTTTGCAATTATTTCCCCTGTGGAGAGGGGCAAATATTCGTAGCTGGGACCTTTTACTAGGGTTGCTGTTAACGGAGACTCTTCCCCTTCCACATTCCACGCTTCACTGAGCCGCATTAGTTACGAGCATTATCATCCACACGGACGAACGTCTTCCACATCGCGTGGAGTGTGCGCATCTTCAACGGGGACTGCCTTCCAAGGACGAATGAACTCTTAGCCTCACACTTGCAAGTCGAAAGTTAGACAAACAACTGACAGTCCCAGGCGACAGGCGACAATCGACAGTCGAGCAACTTATCACTTTCCACCTAATTGATATCAGTTTCAGTTTCAGTTGCAAAAACTTTGCTCTTCCCATCCCTTCCATTCCCTTTCCACTCCCTCTTGCCAGCCACTCTTGTTCTATGCTGCTGAAGTGCAGGCAATGTAAATCCGCTTAAAGCAGAGTGAACTCATAAATTATTGATTTGATTATGTCACCCGTCCTTTCGGGCAGCAGCTGTTGGCCAAAAAGAATTTGCCTCGCGAACGCCCATTCACACTCAAGTATTTATAAAGGATCAACAAGCGATTACGTCCTGCTGGCACTCAATTGCCAGAAATGTTTCGACCAAGCGAAAAGTGCTGACGGATTAGTTGACATATCAACAGTCATCAGATGTATCTGTGTATTTCAGTATCTATAGCTATTGCTGAATCTCTATCTGAATCTGTACCTCGAATCTGTGGCTTTTGAATGCATTATAAATGACGACGGTCCGAACTGGCCATCATTTGCTTTATTGGCCATTTGCATGCAGAGCGAGGCTAACCTAGGGCTATTTATAGCCATCGAATTGAGCAACCTTTGGATCTGAAATCTTGTTACCTGATACCTGCCACATGCCAAATGTTTGCCATTTTGAATGTCTGTTTCTGTACGTAACCTTTTCATACTTCTACCTTTTGTTGTTGTCTCTTTGGCGATTTTGCTCGTTGATTTGGCCAGCTTGGTTGCCATTTGTGTGCCTGCTACGTCATCGTCGGGAAAATGCTGTGGCACGTGTTTTCACTTGTAGATTTCCATCTGATTTGTTGACTCTTCTCTTGTTCTGCTCTTCTCTGTCTCTCTTTCCCTACCCAGTTCCTTCCCTTTCTGTGCAAACTATAATAATAATTAAAGCGGTCGCCTGTGCATATTTTCGAGTTATCTTGAGCAGCTGAGACAGAGCTCAAGGTTTAGCTTCAGCTCTTGGCCACGCCCCGGAGACGTGTTAATCATTTGGCCTTGGTGCACGTTTCGTCCTGGTTTGCCACGGGTCGTTTGTTGACCTCCCTTGTCCCCTCGCAACCCCTCGCACCCCCTAGCAACTTGTGACATTTGTAGACACATTTGTTGGGCGTCCCACACCCAATTACCTTTTGGCTTTTATTTATTTGTTTGCCTTTTGTTGACAGCAATTTAAACGCTTCAATGGACTCCGGCCCTGGTGGAGTGCAAAAGGGTTTGTTCGCTTCTCTGCAAATAAGTTTCACCTCGTAAATTAATTTCACTCGCCCAAAAACACAGCGCGGATACAAATTACGAGTACTATGAATGTGCGGAACTGGAGAGGTTATATACTGTCGCTCCGTTCTGTCTGTCAATTTGTCGGACTGTCTGTTCTAGACACTCGGAGATAACCAGCTCCTCTAAGGCCAAAGGTCAGCTACACTATAAAGGTGGACTTTGGATTTGGTCCAATAACAAATAAACTACTAATAAATTAAATGGCCACAAATTAAAACCAGAATTATATTCCAATGTAAATTGATTGCTTAATTTCTCCCCCTTTCCGCAGTCTATAAATTTCGAATGCTTTTTGCTTTAGTTTTTTTTTCTGCATTTGTTGATAATATTTATTTGTCCAATGCCAAACTAATTTCCATTCGCGTATTGCAAAAAAGTGCAATAATTTAATGGCATTACATTTCGGGCAACTTAACAAGTCGTTGATTCTGTGAGTGTGTTTGTGTCTGTAATCCCTTTGATTTATTATTGTACTTATTTCGAAACGTTTACATTCCACTTTTAACATCTCTATCGGAAAAAATAAATATTTAATGCGTGGAATTTTCTCTAATTAAATCAGAAGTAATTTAATACTCGTACTTCACGTTAACTATAACCACAGTTTTGTGTAAATAACATAACTCTAAATTCATCGCAATTTTTACATTAAAATAGATCCGCTCTCTCTCTCACGCTCTTCCTCTATTTTTTTCTCTATTTTATGAAACATGAAGAATTTTTTGCATGATAATGCTTAAAAGATCAAGTGCTTATTGATCCCTTCAGTCTATAAGACTTTGATGAAAAAGAATTGCTCATTTCCTAAAATGATCGCTGGATTCTTAAATCTAAAATTAGCCACTCTACCCACTATTAATAGACATTAAAAAACGTACCTTAGAAAGGTATTTGGTTAATGCCAAATTCACGCAGACAAGAGCATTTAATTGCTATAGGGAAAACTAGGAGTTGTATAATGAGCATTACAAATTGATATTTTGATTGTTTGTGGTCAGGCATGGAAGCCTTTGTCGCATTTCAAAGTGAATGCGAGCGTAAATTTAGTGAATATTCGTATACCTATGAGTGTACTCGTATGCAAGGGAACGGATATCGTTTATCTTTCTCGATTGTGTTGTCTCCCCAGGCGACTGGGAAAGCTCGATTTAGGCAGCAGCCACTTTGCCAAAAGCTGATTTATGCCTCGCTGCTTGCATGATTTTCCATAGGCCATATGCCACATGCCACATGCCACATGCCGGCATACCACGCACAACAACAGAACCTTTTCCGGATGATATCCTGCTGCCTTTTGCTGCTGCTTTTGCTGTAGATATTGCTCCTTCTCATTGTTTGTTGCTTTCGGATCCCCGTTGCGCCTTATCGCGTCAGAAGGACATGTGATTCAATTTGCTTCGATTAGAAATTCCAATTGCAAGAAAGACAGAGAGAGAAAGGAGATAGACAGATAGAGAGAGAGAGAGAGTTAGGGCATATTTGTCTGCCTGTCGTGCCTGACAGATTTATAGAAGGCAACTGAAGAGTCGTCGAAAATTAAAATGGCAGCTGCTCATCAAGTTCCGCCTCAGACAGTGGCAGCAGCTGTATGTGGTCGGTCGCTCGCTTGTGTCTGTCGCATGTGGCAAGACTTTCTACCATTTCTTATTTGTATATTAGGCAACGATGCTTTTTGCCACTAACAAACTGCCAACTGTTTGATATCCGGTGCGACGCCGGTGCCAAGTTTGTCGACTAGACGACGACACGCGCGGATCCAGAACCCATAGCTATATAGCTATAGCTATTGGCTAAAGTCAGGCCCAGTTCCAGTTTCTGCTCCAGACCCGCAACTGTCACGTTTGCCTGTCAACTTTATTGGCCCTGCCGCTGTTGCCATTCGACTGTCAATCTTCGCCACGTTCGTACATACGAGTGTGGCCCAAAAGTTTTGGCCAACATACATACATGTATTTTACTTTTGTCATAGCATATGGCCGTACGTGCATCCATTTCCCAATCCTCTGTCAATCAATTTGGCGTTGGTCCTAACGCGGCATTTTTCCTACATTTTCCTCGCATGTCCTTTTCAGATTTATCCCTCCGTTCAGGGCACGCAAGGCCGTTAAACGTTCGCTGGACAATTGAAAAATTAACAGTATTTATTTATGGTGAACAAAGCCCGAGTCCAAGCCCAAGCCAACGGCCATTCCCATTCCTATGCTCAGACCCATCCCCCATATCCAGTGGTCCCTGTGCGTGCCGCGCGTGCAAAATGCCCTCAATCCAGAACATTTTTTTTTAATTGCCGCGGAAATTGCGAGTGGAATTGACGTTATGAAAGCCATTTCAAGGCAGCCAATGGGCAAATTTGTTACACTAAGGGCGAATAAATAAATGCAAATATCAGAGGTACAGTAAAAAAAAAAAACAAATGAAAATCAATGCAGATATTACGGCACATTAAAGATATAGAGAAAAACGGTAGAGTAGAAAAATCGAAAAAGAAAACCCATTGGAAAATGTAAATGTGCAGTTGGTCATTTATTTAATTTTTCGCACGATTTCAGCATTTCCTCCGTTGACAAAGACAGCTGAACCTGCAGGACCTCAAGGACCTCAGCTAGATAGAAACATCGGTTAAGTGACCGCAAAGACAGAAAAGGACTGAGAAGAGTGTGGGGAGGGGACTGCTAAAGTCCTATGCAAATAAAGCAGATGAGAGTTGGACAGGGATGGGGCAAGGCACTTAAGGGGTGTCAAATACTCACACACACACCTCAGACCCAGATATGCACATATAAATGCAAATAAAAACATGAGCTGAATTTACTTTGAAGCGAATTCTCTTAAAGGTGCAACAAATGGGGTCAAATGAAATTATCCCCCCTCCACCTATCAGCGTTACACTTATGTAACTGTTACAACCAGCACTCACACACTCTCAAATATACATATATGTGTATAAGTATATGCAAATTTCCATATGAAAGAAACGTATTGAATTTCAAAGCAGAATTGCAAAGGAATTTGCCAAAAACCTAAAGTGACAACTGAGCGAATGTCAAATAATTGGAAAGTGAGTGCGATGTGTGGATTCGATTACAGTTAACAGCACTAGCAGCTGTTGCACTCACTGTTAACGATACTGTTACTGCCACTGCTAATGTTACTGCTTCTGATACATTCCACAGGGGAAATATGTAATTGCAAAGCAAACAAAAGGAAACAAAACAAAACCAAACAAAACACGAAACGTAAAATCATAAAAACTGTCGCGAGCTGTTTAGTTGCTCACTTTGGGCTTCCATTTGTACATCAGCCCACAGCAGAGACCAGGAACCAGGCAGCGACGCTGCAGCGCAGTCGACGTCGCAGCTTCTTAGATGGACCGACAGCAGCGGCAGCAGCAGCAGCAGCAACTTCAGTCAATTGCTTTTGCTTTGTTTGTCTGCCAAAATTGTTGGGTTGGATTTGGCTTCGAAGAGAAATTAAAGGGAAGAAGGAATCGGAATCGCAGCCAAAGAAATTACTTGATGTTCGAAATGGTGGGCAATAAGAGAGACACCCTGTATTGTCCATAACAACATTTGACTAATTTGGCGCCTTTCAGCATCTCTTTTTGTGCGTTTAATTTTGGTTTTTAAAATGCGTTCTCTCAGTCCCTTCCTCTCTCGTTCTCTCTCTCCTGCCTCTCTCTCTCTCTCTCTCTCCTGCACTAGGACTAGCAACGTCAACATTACCGTTATGATTACAATGACCCCCATGATCCCGGCCAGCATCACAGTCGCAGTCACATTCGGAGTCGGAGTCTCCGTCTGTTTGTCATGCCCTTTGTGCAGTTGGCGCTGTTGGCAAATGCTTAGCGGTAAATTCTGCACTGCAAACCCAAAGCGAACCCGAAGAGGCTGAAACTGAGGCAGCCAACCTACCATACAACCATTCCAGAACCCAACCTGCCGACCAGGCATACTTATGCCTCACTTCATCCCTGGTTTGCTATCTGCGGACACATGACAAGAGGAGAGAGAAGAAGCGGGTGGGAGGAAGGGAAGAGGGAGGAGAAGGGAACTGTGCTCCTCTGTGGAGCAGCAAAAGACCCGCAGTTTAAAGTTCTCAGCCTCATTTTTGATATGCAACGTTTTCCTTTTCAGACGTGGATGATGTTGACGGCACATTCAAATATCCACAACACATAACAGATTCACCGCCTCTTCACCTGCCCATCTCCCCCTCTCTTATCCTGGAAGTGGAGGCCTGGAACAATGCGGCGTATGATTATTTGGCTGGTAATACTCGTATGAGGGCAGTTCTCGACCAGTTTGTGGTTAGTTCCATGTACTGGTCAACTCTTTGCTTTCACTTTAAAGTTGATGTGAAGGAATGATGCTCAGGCACACGTAGGAAACCCAATCGACTCCAGAAGCAGCGGAAGCAGAGAGCGGAAGTCGCTCAATTGACAACACTGCAATCAGCGTTTCGTATTTTGAGGGGTCATCAAGTATAAGCCGGTATTGGGAAGAAAATGCTGCCTAGACTTGAGCGAAATCCACTCTTAGGAAGTAGAAATGAGATACTTCCATTCGCACTCCATGCCATTACATCGTCCTGGTGATTGGCCAGAAGTGTTGACATTGCATTTTGCAACTGACTTGGTCGAGATAAACATGTTTCTTTGTTTTTAACATTTTTTAAGTCACATTTTGGCCCTGTTGTTGGCCACAATTTTGATTAATGGTCGAAGCTTAAAGCGTCATGAAAAAAGAAGCCGGCGGCGACTTTTTTATTTGGCAATTATGTTGTTTAGAGTTCGCACAGATTTCACACCTCGAACATTTTTCATGGAGTGAAATGGCACACTCCATGGACATTGGGCAGACAGAGTGATTTCATGTTTCGCGGCTTGTCGGTGACATGAAGCGTCATTAATTCTACTCATCCGCCTTCCCAGTGGTCGAATCTCAACTGCCGCTGTCATTTTTCAACCATTTCTCGGCATTTTTTGACATTTGACAAGTGTTTCCGACTGCGGCAAAAAGGTGGATAAAGGTGCAGTCAGCCCCTGGGCTATGGCTTCCCAAAAAAGGTCCTCTATCAATCTGTCTTTTGCTTTTCCTTTTTCACTTCCGATAATTTTTATGCAGATAGCGGCATTTAAGAAAATACCGCTTGTTAACAAAATGCCGAATTTTCTATACGCTTTGAATAAGATATTTTTGTATGGTAAAAAAGTATAATTTAATTCCTACTTGGGTAAATTATTAATATGCTAGTGACAGACTAATGCAACTACGACCTTATAAATTATTTTTGTGATTGAATATTACATTAACAGTAGAGTAGATTAAGCCCTGTCCATTGGTCCGACTCTATAAGAGCTTCAATTTAAGAGACTAATAGCTTAAGACTCCAGAGTTTATAGTCAATTATGGATGCCACCATGCCACCATCCACGTCACGGCAGGGCAGGGTATTCCTTAGTATAGCACTATCGAGTCGGGCAACTTAACTTGATATTTCCACAGGCAAGCCTAGAAAACTATATATATACTCTATAGTATTCCTTTGCAACACTTGCCTTATCTGGTATCAGTAACCCCTGCGATTGTCGTGCTAATGGCATCGCTGGGAGTTAGTCCAAGCAATTAAACTGAGAATTGCCTGATTAAATGAAGCGTTAAACTTGATTTTAAATCAATACCTAAAATAATCGTGCATAAGTATTGTATGTATTTAATGAAATGCAATAAAATAAGAAGAGCAAGTCACGTGCACGGCTTATGCGGGCTTCTTGGAACACGAGTTCCTGACCATAAGCCACTGGGTGCCATCAGTTGGCAGGGGGCTGCTGATGAGCGGCGATAGCCAGGTCCAAAATATACGTCTGCCCAGCACCATTCTCCAATTGGCCCAGAAGCCCAGATCGTAGCTGCTGTCCTGAAAGGCGTACATGCAACTGCCCCGGCTGACCATATAGAGTTGAATGCCCAGTTGTGAGGCCGCAAAGACCATGCTGAAGATACACAGCTTGAGGATTGCCCCATTGATGATCAACCAGTTGGGATCTGTCTTTAGTGCGTCCAGGTACTGGACGGGATCGAAACCTTCGAATCGGGTTAGAAATATGATGGGATCGCTGAAAATGGGTAGACGGACTTTGAATATATAGATGAAGTTGTAGAAGAAGGCGATCATGTTGCCCAGAGTGAGATTGACGAGCAGGGCAATGAAGTACCGTTGATTGGCATGGCCAATACAGTTGGCTGTAATGTTGCAGTGATGATCCCGCTTCAGCACGCAAGTGTTGCACAATCGACAGTGCCACGTCCGCGGCGGCACCAACATCTGGCAATGGGTGCACAAATGCCAAAGATGCGCCTCGGATGCAATTGGCTGTTGTCTCTCCTTTGCCACGGTCAAAAAGCTCGTGTCCGTGCGCCAGCAATATATCATATTGCCAAGAATATTGTGAAGAAAGTACAGGGCCAGAAAACAATTCAGTTTGTAGAATTTTCCATGGGTATCACACATTTCTGGTAATATATAGAGCATCTCGTACCACACATAGAATCCCACAACAAGTAGCAATAAGGCTGCCGATATTGGATGCAGCAAATAGATGATTTTCAGCCGATGGTGTTGCATGCAACGCAATATGAATGCCTCTGTCACAATGCAGGCTTGACGCAACATTCGAAGAAACAATACATGAAATTTAACCATGTTTTCTTATAAACAAATGTGAGTATTTACTTGTGTATTTGATTTGAAAATCTGACTAGATTCTAAGGGTCGATTTGATACGATTTCATTTATATTTATTGATAATCGCATCAGGCAGTTAAACAGAAACTAATCCAAATTAAATTTGTGTTTCCTCATTTGGAAATGAAAAGCTGCATATCATCACATTAGGTGTACTTCATTAGAATTATCGCTAGATTACATTATAAAATCTATGAAAACTTTATAAGAGGCTATAGTGCTATAGTCACCAAAAAAAATTAAAAAAAGGATAAGTTAAACATCAGCTATTTTCAATCCTTTTTCGTTGAAAAATTTATATTTTTGCAATATTTAACAGATTGGAAATGCTTTTCAAAAGTTGGCAACACGGATATCAGCTCTCGATTTATTTTTTATGTTAAGATGAAACTACGAGCTTATTAAAAGCAAAATCTTAAATTCTAACAAATTTTCCAACATTTATAAATATTCTTCTCATTATTTAAACAACATTCTAAAGGCAAATCTCATGTCGGATTTATAAATAGATGAACCACATTAAAAACAATGAACCGAAGAACATAATATGCATATGCAAATGCTTTATCCGTAGAAATGGCAGCTGCCAGTTTATTATGGTTCTGAGTATTCTGCTTTAAAATTAAAAAGTGGAAAGTCTGGGTAGACTAATTGAGTTTGGTCGACTAAAAGATACGATGTAGTCATAGAAAATGAATTGGGGAAGAGCTGGTTTCTGACTACAGAGTATAATGAAATGTGCAGCTTGATGTTTGTTTTCAAATATAAACAAAAACAGATGCCAGACTCACACTCTGAGCCCAGTTAGAGACTCGGAGTACAGAAGAGTCAAACGGGGCAGTGTGAGAGCTGACACCGATGCCAACACACAAAAGTTGTCTATTTCGAATAAATTGTTAGGAAATATTAAGACGAACTAAGTATGCAAAATGTATAGCACACGGGTTTCCATTTGACTTTTCATCCCCATAATATTTTCCCCCTGTAGAAGCTCAGATGGTTGTGGACTTTACCTGCGTTTTTCGCTTTTGCATAAAGTTTATATTTGTAGTGGGCAGCGAGGGGTGTGGTGGGGACTCGGAAAGCTGCTGGTTGCCCACTTGATGCGTAATGTGTTTGTACGTTATTTGCACACACCGGAAGCAAGCAAATAGCCATATTAGATTTGCACCTCGCGCGTTGTTTTGCTCTTTCCGGCGTTCAAGTGGAGAAACTGAGTTGAAAAGTCGCATTGAACGCAATGTTTGTCCACCTGTGGCATTACTTGGAATTCTTTGGGTTGACTTTTTCCTTCTGCCACTTGCAAGTCATTAGCATTCACTTGAACGCGAGTTCCAACTGCCATTTTGGCCAACTTCTCGCATAATTGCAGCATTTTCTGCTAATTTAAGCAAATTCCGTCGACTTTGTCTTTGTTTGATATCATTAGACAGCGAAATGTGAAACGAAAACTGAAAGTTTTACAAGTACTCTCCAGTCTTATCAGAAAGTACTGCGAATCTCAGTGTATCTCGTTTCCAAGTAATTACCTGGTGAATTTTGCCGCCTGGGGGGAAAACTTCTCCTCATGTACTCGTAATTCAGTTTGAAAAATGTTTAAAATTGGATATCAGACCAGCAAAAATGTGTAACAGGCGCCTTTTCTGCTTGAGCGGCATTTAAATTAATAACAAAAAACCAGCAGAAATTTGCTTTTGAGCAGTATTAGACTTGAATATACCCTATAGATTAGTTCAGGATGTGAGATAATTGCCTATATGTGCAATTCACTTTAAGAATATTTTTGTCGACTACAGATACTCTGTGGTTATCTAAACAGACAGTTGTAGACTATGTTTTGGATGCTGAAACAATTTCTTCTCGCGTTTCGACACAAGTTTCTTTTAAATTGATAACTGATTATTGAATGAATTCATTAAATGCTTCACACCATGTTTAAGGCTAAAGTCTTTTGGAGTAGACCCAGTTGATAAACTTATATTCTCTCTTATCTTTTTTTCTCTTCTTCAGATTTTGAATTTCATAAAACCTTCTCGAACATATTCCTGATTTGCAGGATATGGGAGCACTCATAACACGTGTCTTCATTTGTCTGCCAGTTTCTGTTATTATTATTATATTATTTCTGGTTCAGCTACTTGAGACTGTCGGGTGCTCGGAACGTTGGCAATTCGAGTGCAGGTAATGATGTAGGTAGATGCGGCTTAAAGCATATTTATATTTTTAAATTTATTTTACCATTTATTTAAGCTTGCGGCAGTCATTAATTGCTGGCAAAAGGCAACACCCCGAAGCCTGGCAGAGTAGAAGCAGCTGCATTCAACATTTATATGAACCTACAAATGCTCGGCACCTGTTTCTCGATTTATTGTGCTCGACATTTTCAATGAACCATCAAACGGCAATTGAAAGCTGCTCATTGCACGTCGGCAACGTTGCGAATGAGCGATTTTCTGTAACAAAACATCTGACGTTGCTTCCATTGCGAGCAAGTATTTTGGGCATGCCAAGCATTTGCCACTTGCCAAACCAAATCCGAAACTTACCTCCTCTACCAAACACATACGATTTCCTCACTTTCCATTTTGTTCTTCTTCTTTTGCTGGGTGCGACATATTTTTCTCGATTCGCGGCATATTCATATTGAAGGTGTGTGTTTGTGTCACAATCTCCATCGTTTCCAATTTTTTTTTATATTTTTGATAAATTTTTCATTTTGTTTGTTCGTGTATTGCTGCTTCGACATATGTTTGACATTTGCATGAGTTGAGTGCCTCGATGGAATAGGATTGGGTGGCGGAGAGAGGGGATGGAGTTGACTGCAGTTGATTGATACCCTTAAATATAAAGTGTATTTTAGGTTTACAAGTGGGTATATTTAATTTAATAATCATATTAAGCTGACAGTTCTCAGGAGCTCAGCAATTGAATGAAATCTGATCTGAAATCACTTTTCAATATTTAAATAGGATATTTTCGTTGTTTGACTTCCGATTAATATGATTAATTTCGACAACTTAGATGTCAAAACTCGAATGAAAAATCTGCAATTTTAAATGGATAATGTCTTTTAAAGCCTGAAAGAGCATTCATTTATCGCTGATACATATAAAAATTCTTTATTCCAAATTCAATTGGTTTTTTCGAGAGCAAAACATTTAAATGTCGCACTATTTCATTGTGATGTAAGTGTGTGCGAGTGTCAGTGTATATGTGTGCTAAATTCTAGTAGTCACTGTACGGATGCTTGGGCGGGTCGTCGGCGCAAGGTTTTTGTGTTTTTCATTAAATTCATAGATTTATTGCAAAAGTTTCTTGATTACTTTTTTTTGGGTGCCAATGCTGGGGCATATTTAACATGCCTCTGACGTTGGCCAGGCTCAATTGCTGATTGAGCTTGGTCCATGGTGCAGCTGGGCAGAAAAGTTCAAATCGAAAATGGAAAAAGGAAAGTGGCAAGTGGCAAGTGGAAAGCTTACAAAGGCGTCCCAACTATTTACCGGTCGCGGGTCGCATAGTTGCCAACTAAAAAGCAATTAAAAACTAATTACAGTAGCCTCCACATAAGCAGCAACAACTGCAGCAGCGACACAGAGAGTGAATTGAGGTGAGTTAAGTTGAGGTGTGATGTGGTGTGGTGAGGCGAATAGAAAGCACGCAAAAATGCGCAAAGCATTTAATAAAAATTTAAAACTTAATTCAGTAAATACCTGGCGAGGACAACATCAACAACAACTACGCCAGGTGGGTGACAACGCGGATAATTAGAGCAAAAGGTAAGATATAAAAGTACGCCCAAGACAGAGATAAAGGAGTGGGAGTGCTGGGCTGCTGTAGGGAGGGATTGGGCGTCCTGGTTGACTTTGTTCTAGTGTCGGCAGCCAACGTCGCGTATGAGCAATTAGTAGTTAATTGTGAAGTTACCCGAGGCGATGGCAGGAAATGGAAGTTGCTACGTTGCAGCACTTGTGACATTGACGATGCTGCGGATGAGAATGCGGATAGCTTGTGAAGCTAATGGTGGTTGTGGGTGGTGTTAGTGGTTGTGGGTGGTGTTGGTGCTGGTGCTGGTTTTGCTGCCAGCGGATGCCAATGCCGTGTAATTAAGTAGCAATTTTTGCTACTGCAGCAGAATTTTCAGTAGTTAGCGATACGTGTGTGGGTGTTATTTGTGTGTGTAGGTGCTGGTGTTGCTTTACGTGGGTGTGTGTGTGTGCATTTGATAAATTATCGCAACTAATTAGCGTATCAATAGCATTACAAAAGCGCACATCAGCCGGATCAATAGATACGGGAGGGCAAAGAGCTAATGAATTACACAGATTAGTTAAAAAAATATTTAGAAAAGCGTATGGAATGAAAGGTCACGCATACAAAGTGTGGATAAAATAACACTAAAGATTTGCACAGATAGGTGTTGGAGTAATACTGGATAGTATTTATTTAAATGTGATCATTTATATATTTAGGTGGAATTATATTTTAAATATGCATATTTATTTTTGTATGACTAAAAACTCGTTAAATTTGAATTAAGTTAGTGCTATAATATTAATACTAATCACATAGAATTTCGATAATCCGCTAATAGCAAAAATGCATACTGTTCAAACTAAAGCAACAGAGCTGAGTGGTTACCTATTTTTAAAAAACAAATTTATATGAATTGAATAGAAAGTAAGTGTAAAATTTGAAATTTGTAGTTTCATATTTTTAATTTGGTGTGCTGTATATGCGAGCTTTAATCGAATAGAAAAAAGCAACTTAAAAAATATCTATTTTAGCGAAAAGGAAAAATAACTTCTGAGATAATTTGACTTTTGCCTATGACCAGGATTATGAAAGATGTTTCTTGAACAACGTTTGCCAAGTGGTAATTAACAATCATCCGGTGAAAATATATATTCAATTGTTAAATGTCAATTAAAAGGCTATCGAATGGATTTAAGACCGAAAAGCGCTTTGGTACAATGCCGGTTCGACTTTGTAGCCACTTAAACAATGCTCAGCTAATTGAAACTGAGAGCCCAGCTAAAGCTGAAAAGCCATAGGAAGATTACAACAACAACACCGAATATATCAACAAAAACAGCAACAACAACAACAACAACTGTAATCAACAGAATCATCGGAGACGAGAGACAAGTAAGCAAAGACGATTAAAAGACCAACTAACCGAAAAATGAACAATGCCAAATAAAAATAAAAATCAAACACGCAAAATGGAAAAACAAATGGCGAAGCTTTCGGCCAATCGCCCCCTCTAACCAGCTCTGTCTTTTGGCCCCCGCTCTACGATTGTCCCGCTATGGCCCAAGCCACTTATGAAAGTAAGTAAGATGAAGCGCCCGGCACTAAGCAAAGAACAACAAAGGGAAGAGCACTAGAAAAAAGAAAATAAAGAAGGGGAAAGAAACGAAATAAAGAAGCGTTGACAAAAATCAAACAATAAAAATGCTGTTCAATAAAAACGTAGGAAAAATAGAAGGCGAGAGATAAGCAAAGAGCGAGGAATCCGTTGAGCAGAGCAAACAGAGTAATGCCAAATGATGAAAACAAAGCTAAAATGGAAAGTGTGTGAGCCAAAATGAAGTGACGACGAAAAAAAGGGCAGAAAGAAAATGTGCGAGGTAATATTAAGGACACTGGGCCTCCGTTCGCTTCAAGAGCAAGACGAAAGCTAAAAATATCGTATCCTTTGAGAGGCGGGCAAGGAGTGTTGGCAAAGGCAAAAGCAAATCAAGTGCGAGCCCTTGACTCAATGGCCACTCAATGCGACAAACTTTGCTTCAATTCAAAACTCAACTCAGCTTTTGAGTCCAGGCGACCGAATATTAGAGTGAGAAAGAGGGTGGACGGAGAGAGAGTGTAATGAGAGACAGCTCAATTTAGCTCAGCATCCCTTTCGAGTGCTGAGCACGCAAGCTCGTGGCAAAGCTTTTGTGCAGCTCTCTCTGAGCGTAATCTGACAACGGCTGAGAGAGCGCAAAGTGCGACCTGTGCTCTTTGGGTTTCTCGCTCTTAATTGTTTCTGTTGCATTTGCGAATTTCCTTGGTTCAAGCCAAATAAGTAATTGCTTATGAGACTGCAAATGTACTTAAAGATAAACACACGATATTCCAGCTTTTGAGAAAATTAAAGCTTTAAATGCAAAAAAGTACCCAATTTAGAAGCATTTGTGTTTTCGGAAGTACACTGGGCTCAGTACTCTAAGCTTTAAAGACACGGAAAAATGTTTAAAAGCTGATTTTAAGATAGTTTATAGGATATTAGAAAATTAGCTTAAATGGTGAACAATTTAAATATACTTATCTATTCGATTTAGGACTTATTTTAAAATTCAGTTTAGCAGACCAAAGTTAATTGTATTTGGATTATAAGTGATATACCTAAAGTCAACACGATTACTACTTTTTATTTATTTTATTACTCTGAATAGTACGCTATAAAGTTTTCTATGGCACTTTTACTGAAAAGTCTTATTTGCAACTATTAATATTTCATTAAGCACGCAGCTAAAATAAGCTTTTCATTTCCAACCAGCACTTCCTTAGAGCAACGATTGTTTGATTAAATTGAAATGCATTTGATTAGAGTAACTAAATCAGATTATGTTTCAATTGATTTCCAAGTGCCACTTGATTGACAAACAAACACACTTTGACACTCGTTTCATACTCGCTAGAGCAGTAATAAGTGATCAATAAGCCATAAAATGGGTTTTATCCAACGCGCATTTTATGCCACGCCCATGGACCTGACTCTTAATGCAATTCCTTTCGCGCCACATGAAAATGTCTCGACAATTTTCTCTCTCTTTATCTCTGTGTCAACTAATCCGTTTTAATTTTCTGCCGCGTTCTTTGAACTTTGCAGCTATTGAACGTTGCTTCACACATACTAAAACACAACACTTGCCTATCACACACACACACTCTCTTGCAAACACTTAAGCACACACATACTTAGACAGTTGAACTGCTTGAGAGCGCCTAAAAGAATGCTTTGTTTGCTTTTCATTAAATGTCAGCGAGGTCTCTGCCTTCATCTCCCTGCGGGCAGCTGCAGCTTGATTATTCTTTTGCTTTTGTTTAGTCGTTCCTCCTGTCGTTGCTTTTGTCTATTTCAGTTTTATTCTTGCTGCAAGTATGAAATTGTCTTGCTCTGGTCATGTCATTGACGCCTCAAAATGTCTGCCAGAGGGCAGAGGTCTTTGCATTGTTTGGCTTTTGAACTGTTGTCCAAGTTTGTCCGTCATGTTGTAAGTCTTGCGACGTCTTCGGGAATTAATTAAAATGAAAATATCTGTTTTCAATTAGAACTTAATGCGAGCATTATGTGCGTAAATAACTTAGCAGAGAGCAACAGCTAATTATACCATATTGCTGTCAAAGTGGGTGTGGCAGCATCAAGTGCCAAGTGGAAAGTGGCAAGATTAGAAAGTTTTGGCAACGTTCAACGGTCGATAGATTTATCGATTGTTGAGCCCGCACTTAATGAAATCATTTAGCTAATGTTAAGGCTCGCACGCAACACTCTTAGCCAATATCAAGTGTACGCCATGTGGAACATCTCATTGACTTGTGGCAACAGAAACATACACAATTCTACACACAAAAACATGTACTCGTATACTAACTTCCACACTTAAGCGAAATGAAAATGTTTAGTCAACTGTAGCTGACCTCACTGGGCGCTGGCGACAGCTCTCTGGCAGCTTGCCCTTTGCCTCGATGCAATCACGGCCACAGCAACACCAACAGCAACGACAACAGCAAAAACAGCAGCAATAGTAAAAATGAAAACTCTTGTAGCTGCTATTTTTAGTGCAGCCAGAGAATCTCTGCACTGTGCTCATGGAAATTTCATAGACGAGCTATGAGAGGTTGGACCAGGTCGGCACTTCATACTAGGAGCTTAGCTTTCGACTTGTCTAACTGCCGTAATTACTCACACTTGACCGACGCATCGGCTTGATAACCTGGCCAATAGTGCTGGCCAGATAAATTGCATTTTTAGCAGCTTGACTGCCATTCGACCGCATACTCCTAAGACTGTCCTGAATGAAGGATAGAAGTACTGTACACTTTTAGTCGCTCGTTTATAATGATTTAATCAAGGTTATTGTTCGAACCTTGATTATATTAAACCAATCAAATATTATTCTTTTATATTAATTGTTTTCTTTCACTTTTAAAGCCAATTAAAAATTTAAATTATATATAAAAAGGAATTTTGTTTAAGATATTGATATTTTTATTATATTTGCGTGTTTCTAAATCAAGTTCAAATAAGATAACAGACAGCAACATATAAAGGAAGAGATATATTTGATAATTTTACACGGAATATTCCTTAGTTAAAACAATAAAGTTAGATAAAGTGGTACATGCATATAAATTCAAAGCTTTTAAATAAATAAGAATTTAATTTTGTAAATACCCTGTGAACAATAGAAGACAAAAGTGGGGAATATACTAATTTTGCAGATTATTTATCTGTCTACCCGTTTCTCTTATTTTTTATTTTGCAATTTCTTACTCAAGATTTTTTGAGCTACCTTAGACAATTATTATCTGAGTTTTGTTATTTCGAGTGTTCACATAATCTAGTCTATAAATAATTCGCGGACAGTTTTACTGTTAGCCCATTGATTAAGTGTCGACCTATTGTTGTTGGGCAGGTCGACTGAATATATATAGCGACCATGGGGCGGTAACTCTCAATGCTTGACCTATAAAAGTACAACTTTGACACAGGTTATTAAGTAAATGTAACTGGCACAGCTTGCCAACACACTCACACACATAAACAATACTTTATTTACACTGTAATGGCATATAAAATGGCTGCCTTTGGCAATTTAATGTGTGTGTGTGTGTTTGTGTGTTCGTTGCTTTTTTGGTTTATTTGCCCGTTGTTTAATTTCTATGCTTTTATTTTGCCACATTTCTCTGTTGCATTTCTAGCAAGCTGGCCAGCTGGCGGTTGAGTGGGTGGGTGTGACACGCCCCTTATTCTATTCGTTACTCTTGTTGCTTATTTATTTTCGTAATAACAATAAATAACATTTTTCTTCGGTTTTTGCTCCTAGACTTCGTGTATGTGTGAGTGTATTTGTGTGTGTGTGTGTGTGTGTGCTCATTTGGTGAGTTGTTTTATGCGCCTGTCACTTGTTTGTGGCTTTTTGACATTATTTGGATTAAGAATATAAATCTTGGCCATGACTCAGCGATTCCAATGAACTTTTTTAATATTTTTACTCGACTTGTTAGCAAAATTTCTTGTTGGCCTGCAAATTGTCGGTTTTCCCTTATTAAGATTAACTGTTGCAGCTATAAGATATTTGGCCAAAACGGACAGAAAGACAGAAAACAATTTAATTAAAAATACGAAAATATCATTTAATATATAAACAAGCAACAAGATAAACAAAATTGCAATCGTTTTGAAAACCCAATTTTGCCCTGTAGCTCTATTTTATTTACAAGAATCCTTCTTAGTTATATTTTCTACCTGTCTGGCTTATTTATTTCTGTCATTTACCAATTTATTTCAACAATAAAAACCACAAGCGATTCTATTAAAATTTCAATGAGAGAAAAGGCTAAAAATGAATGTGTCAGTTAGAATTCGTCAGGTACGAGTAGAAGAGAATATTACTTAAAGGCAAAGTGAAGCCTCAATATGTCAATAGTCTAAATTGGATGCATGCTTTAGTTTGTGTGTGTATAGTTGCTATTATGTGTATGACTCGAGGACCCACGTGCATTGGGTAAAAGAAGGCGGAGCAGCGCATACTCGTAAACATAGCTGACAGACAATAAAATGTTGGGCTGCCTCGTGAGTAACTTTTAACGCGCGACACCTTTGTTGCACTGTGGATCTAGACCCAGAGGTGCTGCCCAGGTGAATGTATGGGGGTTGGGGTAATGGTGAGGAAAGCAGCTTATACAAACTTATGCATACATGCATATATTACCTATATGTGTACATAGACACAGCAAGCAAAAGCATTAAGCTTAGTTGCGATTTGCAAAATGTTATGGCTGCGAAAGGCCTCTCTCTCTTTTACCGTCTCTCCCTCTCTTACTCTCTCACCGAATTGTTCCCCACCTTTAGGAGCATAAGCCAGACAATACGAAATGCTGCACAATTTAGCCTAATGGCGTTACGACTTAAGCTGCAATTTCAATGCATTCAACAGCTTGCCGACGACTCCTCCTCCTCCATCTCCCCAGCCAGCAATTTTGTTAATTTTCCAACTGCTTTGCGCGCATTTCGCGCACGCCAAAGTTTTAATTAAGCTAAAGTCAAAAGACCGTTAGCGTGTGTGCACAACACCAACAGCAACACCAACACATATACGCACACACACACACGCACAACCACTTATACATACATACGCACAGCTGGCAGAAACACGTCAGAAAATTTTTCTATTCATTTCATGCTCCCAGTTGGCTTTTCATTCATTCAAAATGCCAAACAATTCAAAAAATGTGTTACTATTTTCATCTGACTCCCTTTTTCCCCTTTATCACTTTTCCTTTCTCTTTCTCTCTCTCTCTTTTCTAATGTAGCTCTGCCTGTTTTTCTCTCGGTTAGCTGTATCAAAAGGCATGTTGGCTAAATATGTTGCGCTTTTGTTTGCCCGCTGAATGTGTTGCGGAATTATTTTCCACGCTTTACTCTGTTAATAATTCAAAAGGGCAGCTGCCGCTGCCACAGCTACAAGGACTCTAAATGCCTGTGGCTTGGCTGCCAGACTGGAGCATCTTTTATGTTTTATTAGCTTGTCTAATTGAAATATGCACGTTATGTGCCTTTCTAAGCAATATTCACTTCATTAGCGCATGCTAAAACGCAGACAGATAAGAAATGTACTCTGGCCATATTCCAATCCTATAAGGCCGCTTTTCTTGACCAAACATATAATCCAGTCCTGACTCTGTTTCTATAACTAGTTCCTTAAAATCAGTATATAACCTTTATTGTTATATTTAAATTATGAAAATTATGGAATTTACAAAACGTATACAAAAATTTTTGTGATTTTAACTTAAATCTATGACGTCTGATATAAATATTTGATTATTAAATTCTCGAAAAGCTCTGTTTTGTCTATAAAATAGTATTTTTTTTAATTGTCTGTCAAACCATCAGATTATTTTCTTGCACGTCAAGCTGTCCTTAACATCAACAATATTTACAAAATATAATTAGTAAGTATAAGCCCATCCATAAAATAAAATAATGCTAGAAATCTAGTCAAGCTTCCAACTCTAGGCCAATTGTAAGACAATTGCTGGTACAGTCATCTGTTGCTCATAGCTCAGTGGCTCGAGTTGAAGTCCCTCATTGGACATGGCCGAATCGATGCTGTTGCTGACGGTACTTGGCTTAGATGGAGTTGACTCACGCTTGGCGGCACATTGATAGACATAATTGGCCAGGGTCACCACGGGAGATGCGGCTCTCTGGGTTGTTGCATTGCCATTGAGCTGGGATGTTGCCTCATCGCTGTCAGTTGGCAGCCTCAGAGTTGTCGGTCGATTGCAGCTGCCAGTGTCAGCCAGTGGGCCAGTGGAATACCGCGTCTGCCACATGTGGCGTGCACTGCTCCTCGATGCCATCTCCGTTTCGCCCTCCGGTATCTCCCTTAGGCAATGGGCGCCTTTGGCAAATACTGATGAATGTCAGATTGAGCTAACTTGGCCCTGTCTACTCGAATTGTGCTCCACTTACCCAAGCAATTGCTGATCACCCACCAAATGCACAGCATCAGTTTTAGTTTACGATTTTCTTTCAGTTTCATCTTGAGCTCGATTTATTTAAACTATTTCTTCAAGTTCGTGAGCTTTTTGAGTACTCGTAAATGTTGTCTGAATATTTCAAAGGCTACTTTCATTTTATTTTTCTTCTTGCCCAAAAGTTTTCTTCAGATCAAATTTGTTGCAAGTTTTGTCAAAACAACAACTTGCAACACTTGTGAATTTTATTTTCTTGTTGTTGTCAAGCAAGCTGAACTAAATCCATTTGAATTGACGCATTGACAATTGTTTTACCAATTTCATTCCACTTGTTTTTCGACAGTTGTCCATTATCCATGGCACGAGTGTCGCAAGTTTGCCAACGACTCTTCAATGATTAGTATACCCTATAAAGGGACGCATTCACTTTATCAGAAAGATATGGCACTTGCAAAGGAACTGATACGTAACGCATCGGGGAAAGCCAACAACTTCTGTGGTAAATTGCAATAAATATAGCATAATTTTCTGGGTAGATTTAAGTTTTAAGGTATCCCTAAAAGTATGCTTTAAAATTGATTCCCATTTGAATAATGAAATCAATAATAAATTGTCTTCCATATTTAACAAGAAAGTGTATTTCGAGTTTAACATTTGAATTTGTCATTGGGGTTTTGTTTATTTTTGTTGTGTTGTTAGTCAACCGTTTTGACAAGTGCTCCCTGCAATGTTGCTATTGTTGCAGCTGACTGGCATTTGGCTTAAAGTTCGTCTTGGGTTTACTTTAGTTTCTGTTTGCCCTTTTTTCATGTTGGCAACATCTTTCAGCATTTGCTACTTTGCATACTCGTAGCCAGCTAGTTTATCAAAACAATTTCAAGTTGAAGTGCGGCTGCAAAAACAATGCGTTCAGGGCATCGATTTTCTAAAGTGAATGAAGGCTGCAGGGCAAGGAGACGGAAGACAGGGCGCTGCGGGGGAAAGGAAAACAACTCAATGCATGGCACTTAAGCAGCTCAAACAACAACAACGACAACGACAACAATGTTGTGTCAGTCAAATGGAATTCAGTTGAAGGTGCAGAAACTTCCATGACAGCAGAATGCAATTTGTGTGTAAAGGAAAGTTTATGCAGCATTTACTTGCCACCGTTTGTTAGTATTCGCATGTAGTACGTATTTGCGCAATCAGTCAAAGGTACTAGTTCAAAAAGACGCTATCACCAATATGCCAAGCAGCTTAACAACTATTTGTAGTACTTACTTACACACTCTCGTAAGAAACTGGTCTTATTCATATTTCATATTATTCATAAATTCATAACAAACCTTAACTTGCAAGGCAATGCATTAGCTAATGCATTAAAATATATATTAAAGGCTATTCTAATTAGGCATTGGCAACTGAAGCAACACTGACTTTAAATTACACTGGAATACGTGTGGATGTCCGCGAGGGTGGTTCAAGAATTACATACGTCCAAGTAAAAAATATAATTAAAGGGTAACGAATTAGAATTAGAAAATGCTGAAAGAAGTAGTCAGTCAATGTAGTCCCGAAATAATATCCAATCTCCAGCTTCATATTCAGTGTTATTTTTGCACAGCTGAACTTCTACTTTAACCGACAAACTTATGGGGAATATATAATAAGGATATACCAGGACATGAATTTGATCGAATATTAATATTATCAGACCATTTCGTGATACTAGCTTTAATGCCTTTTGCAAGGGTATTAAAATACATAAAATAATGAAATCGATTATGATTAAATGTTTAACAAATATTTTTTGTTATCATTGCTTATTTAGAATATATATACATACTTTTAGCTTAATATTGGTCTAATAAATTAAAAAAGTGTATATACTTAAATACTATTCATTTTTAAATAAATTAATCATAAATCATGAATGAACCAGATGTTAAATATTTGAAAGTTGATTCAAGTACTCGTAGTTAAATCAAAATGAGTGAATTTAAATGTTTCAGAACTTTTGTGACTACCCTCGCGCTCATCCCAGTGCTAGAATATATCTCGACTCTAGTTGACTTATCGAGCATCCAGCTCATGCCGTAACGGAAGCAACTCTGGCAAACGCTTGGCACGTGCATTTCGTATGATAAATGTAGTCAGTGTCGTTGTCGTTGTCGCTGTCGTTGTTGATGTTGTTGTTGCTGTTGTTGGTGCTGTTGGTGTCGTTGTCATTGTCGTTGTCGCCTTTGCAGCACTCGCAGTTGCGTTTGCTGATTATGCACCGCTGCTTATGCCACAGTCGGCGGCGCAGTCGTTGCATTTGCAGTTACCGTTGCTGAAGCTGCCTCAGTTAGTTATGCCACAGCGCAATGTGGATGCCAAAATCTTGCCTCGACTTCCTTTTCGCCTAGGTATATGTATCTTTTTATTGCACTCGCGTGCTCAAAAATAAACCACGAAATGTGTGCTGGCAGTGGGAGAAAAAAAACAGAGAAAGAAAGAGACAAGAGAAATATAGGGAGATGGGAGGTATAGAGTTGAAACGGTAGTCAGTCTCCTACTCTTCGCCTAGTTTGTATGCGGCGTCAGGTTTCATTGTGTGTTAAATTTACGCTGACATGCGCTAACTAGCTCTATGTTTGTATCTGTGTGTGTGTGTGGGTCTGCATGTGTGTGTGTGGCACGTTGCCGTTGTAACTTGAAACTTAAATGCGCACGTGACGCTGCCTGCGTTGCTTTATTGCATGCACGGGCGAAAATTAACAAAGTTCCATTTCCATTTTTTACCTCAACCTCAAGCTAGTCTGTGACACAGTTTCTAGCTTGACAGAATATGCATTAAGATGTTTAAGAAACGCCGCAGGGTAACATTACGAATACGCCGCATTGAACGAAAACCGTAATCAGCACAGCAGAGCTCAACACGAATCAATCGAAGGCTTTTGGCTGTCAAGGACAATGCCTCAAATGCAGACAACTTCAAATCGAAAATTTGCGCATATCGAATAAAAAAAAAAAAAGAGAGAATAAAACTTGATGATGATAAAAATGCAGCAAAAAATGTTGGCTGGTGCCAAAATCATCGCGTCAACATTGGAATTATAATCAGAAAACTGCGCGCACACAGAAATTGAAAGTCAACAGCAGGACGAGTAAAAGCAAACGGAGGAGAAGGAGGAGCAAGGATATCGAAATCAAATCACAGCATCCTCAAATGCATTTAAATCTGTTTGCATTGCATTCCTTTAGGTAAGGTTCCCGCAGCAGTCACTGCTGTTGTTGGCACTCCTTTGGCTTCTGCCTCATGTCTCCTGTCTCCGGACTCATGTCTCCTGTCTCCTACTGTCATGTCGTACTTCTCGCCTCGCTGCACTTTGCGTGCGTCTTGGCATGTGTCTCTTAATTTTTCAGCTTCTCTCCCCCTAGAGCCTCTCTGTCAAGTTGTCGCTGTTGTCATTGCAGTTGTTTGCATGTCTGCATAGGGAAATTGATTTTTATCGCCTTGAGACATGCGTTTGACTGGCATACGCTGCATTTTAGTTTGTACTTTAGACTTGTTGTTGTTGTTCTGTTTGTTGTTGTCATAAAAGTGTCAAAACTTTTTGAATATCGACTGGGCTGATAAACAATCCAAGCTTAAGCTTTGACTTTAAGCTTTCGCAAAGTATTTAGTTATTGTTACATTCTTATTTACATAATTTGTTTACATTGTTAATCTATTCAAACCTCGCTCATGTAAATTAATAAGGCCACTTTATTTGGGCTGTAATTAAATAATTATTTCCGTACTAAGTGCTGCAATTTACATACCCAGTAAACAACAGCTCAGAAAAGCTGGGTCTCATAATGTCGTAAAATAGATAATCACTGAAGTTATATAGTACTCCCTAGCTCATTATTATTATAAAAAATATTTTATTTTGTTGAGTATTTTATTTTCTTGACATTTACACCAATCTGTTAACAGCTCTTTGGCATTTTGTATGCCTCGAGGGATTTTATTGCATTGAAAATTAATAAAGCGCAGATCCCGAGCCGCGTTTCAGTTAACACTCTTGTTGATATATAAATAACATAAATATTAATACTTCACACATTTGCCATTTAATGAACAGAAATGGATGAAACCACCACAAAAACAAAAATAGCATGTAAAATGTACAATAAATTTCTGCAGTTGGACAACATACCCAAATTAATAATGAATATGTTGCAGAAATATATCAATTGTTGCACTCAATTGTTGTTTAACAAAAACAATAAAAAAAACTCAAACAAAACGAGTACATTTTAAATGGAACGCTTTATTTTATTTACATAGCATTAATTATTTACAATAATTATTCATTAATTTGCAACAAACGCATAAATAATTGCATGCACATTTAACAATCATGTCACTGCAGCTGCCTTCAATATATCGTAGGTATATATTACGTATACGCCACATGCGTCAGGAAATTTTTAAATTAGCTCTTAAAAGCATCCCAAATTTGTAAACTAAAGCGAACTTACCCAACGGCTCAATTTTTTATAATTAAACAACACAACTGTTTTAACGTGCACATGAGACTTTGCCACAACTACAACCTTCTGCCTTTAACTTCCCCCTCGCAACCCTTTTAATTGAACACTTTTAATTTATGCATAATAAAAACTGATTTACCGCTCGAAAGAAAAGTCGAAAAAAGTTAAACTTTAGCTTTGGTGCTTTTTATGACTGACCCAAAAAATGATGAACCATAAAAGCGCACAAGGTATCTGTGTGTACGTGAAAGTATAAAGCATAGAGCACCAGACGAAAGCTAAGGTGAAGTTTGAGAGCGTGGCGCAACTTTTGGATTTTAGTACCGGCCGTTTGGTCTATTTTATAGTATTTAAGTGGCCATGAATTTCCCATCCAGTGAACAGCACCACAGGCAGAAGCAGAAGCAGACACAGCAGGCGTGCTGGAGTCAGAACAGGAGCAGCAGTTTCAGTTGAACCTCTGGCCAGGACGCACAGGCTGCCAGAAACATGTGCAGGTGGCACTTGATAGCGGCACTTCCCCAACTGCTTGCTGGGTATCTAAGGTGAAGCGCCACGTGCCCCACACAAACTGTTGCTCTTGTTGTTGTTGCTGTTGTTGTGGTTGCTGTTGTTGTTGTTGTTGAGTTGTAGTGGCGTGGACGTTGCGGTCAGTTTTGGCTTGCTTTTCAATTGGATAGTTTTGCTTACCACCTGCAGGTTAGAACTGATATTAGAAGCACCAAACATCCGACAGAGAGTTTGTATAAAATTTGTTCAGCTTGCAAATAAGTAAGCTTTTAGTTGCTTTAAGTGCAACTGCTAATTGGCTATAGTTCAGGAATTTATAACAGGAAACATTTATTTATATGAAGAATATGGATACCAATAATGGTGTTCAATGCTCATTATAAAGTAGATTTATGTACTTTCCTACTCTCTGTATTTATAAATAAATTGATTGGGTTCTTCCAATAATTTTTGTAATAAAACTCAAAGCTTATTTTTTAATGGAAATTGTAAAATCCATTTATAAAGTTGTATTGCTTATTTGCTTGATTCTATAAATTTTCATGTATACATTTCAGTATATAGATAAAAGTGTTTCTGATATTTATGCAAAAGTGAAAGTGTTCCTAAAATCTCAGAAGTTTAATTTCTTTATTCATCTTGTGGATCAAGTTACAACATCCACATTGAAATCGATTGAATTTTCATCAAATTTGCTAAATTGGAGGACTAGAAACACCTTCGCCATTTTCCCTTTCAATGGCAGGTACAATAATGTTTGTACCAATTTTCAATCCCTCAAATGAAACATATATTGAGCAGATAAAGCATATAATTATGTTGACATCAGCACAGAGTTTGTTCTGTTCGCTCAAGTGCCTAATTTTTCATTTGATTACAAATGATACGAAAGAAGTGCACAACAATGCATGTCCTTAGACGGAAAGAGCTGGAGCTGGGAAATGGTTATCTGGAATTGTAGTACGAGCAGAAAGCTGCCTCGAGTAGCCTGTGTAGCCATTTTGCATCGCATTTCGAGTCTGACAAGTGCTGTGAAATGACGAAGATGCATGACTGGCAACAAAGAGAAGAGATGGAGATGGTGTTGGAAATGGGAGGCATGTTGCAGTGACAACAAGTCGAGAGGAATTGTAACTGAAAGATTGTCACACATACACAGACATAGCTCATCATGTATGCAAGTGCAGCTGCTGCTGCTGTGTGAGTGTGTGTATCTGTGTGTGTGTGAGAGAGAAAGAGAGAGTTTATGTGGCCTGGCGGTGACTCTTCTTTGTATACTTTGCTGGCATCCTGGGCAGCGTCATCTGCTAGTTTTGGGATTTTCACATTTGCTTGTTACACTGCGCTCGACGTTGATGTGACATGCAACACATTAGTCTAATGAAATTTCTCTCTGTGTTTTTTTTTCTTTTTGAGCCAACGTCAAACTGTTTGCGCCATGCCAATCTTTGTGGTTGCCCTTGTCAGCTGCTGGTGCTGATCCTTGGTTAGGCTAATATTATCAATTTAATAAGCGTTTGAGCATCAACCTAACCATTATCTGCTTTCATTATATTTGTCTTGTCTACCGCATGGCTCATTAAAATGTGTTACCTACTTTTTGGTTGCCCTGGCAAACATTCAACTTTAATTGCGTCCATAAATTTTTCGTATACTCTAATTTAGGTATGAAGTATGCACAGTTTTGTGTTAGGTTGAATCATTTTTTTGTTGATTCTTTATTTTAAAAGAATCGATATAAAAACATGACAAAGTAGAATTTGGGCAGATTTATTGATCCATTACAAATAAAAGAGTGATAACTGTTTAGGAATCAATACAATATTTTGGTGATATTAATTTCTAAATGCAGTTTTAGTTCATGCTTTGCTGTTTGATAGAGTATTAGCTATTCGATGTGCCTGACAAGAATGCCGTTTGTTCTAGTTGGGCTTCAATTGGCAGCCACGTGCCGACAGCTGCTTGTGAGCTTAGCTGGCCACCAAACGCGCGATGTTGGGAAATAATTTCGCTTTTGAATGGCTTTGTAATTAAAACGCGGGCAAAGTAAACTGGCAAGAGACAGGTAGATTTCAGAGAAAGAGAGAGGCGGCTGTCCCGACGTAACTCAGAGCAAGTTGCGACTGATACTTTAAAGATTTAGTCGCAATTTGGCTTGAAGTGTTTAGATGAGATTCGATTGACTAACTGTCAGGAGAAAAGCTAAATGACTCACTGTCTGACTGGCTGATGAACTGCAGCTGTCACCAAGAGTTTTCACAATTTCTTCATGTTCTCAGCTCGACTCAATTTCTAAATAACTTGTGCACTTCCTCCGTGATTCTTTCTGTTGTCAATTGCTATCGCCCCGAGCTCGTCTCCAGAGCTCTGTTCAAGCAATTTGGTTTTGTATTATGTAAAGGAAATACTGTCACTGGAATGGCCTTACCTGGCATTTGGTTTTCTTTTGCTGTTGCCATTCCCTTGGCCCATAAATCAACTCAAGTGCCTACGCCCCAGCTGATTTATTTTTACCTCGGCAAGAAGTTGCTAAGCGAGGAAGGAAGAAAGAAAGAGAGAGATTGAGAGTTGGGGGTCGGACGTAAGGGCAGCATTTGCCTAAAATATTTAACTGGCACTTGTGCACAACAATTCCAGTTTCCATTCGTTGTCGTTGTCTTCCTACCATCTCTCCCAGCCCCCCTTTGTATTTTTGTACTTTTATTAAATTCTCAAGTGGCATTCGAAAGGAGAATTTTCACTGCTCATGGTGTGTTTTCTTTGCTATTTTCCAGCCAAAAAGTTTCTTTGTCAATTTCTCGTATAATGCACAATAATAATACCGAAAAAGTTAAAGAAGAATACACAGCTCTCGAGTTGAACTTGAATTCCGAGAGGTTACACGAGGGAAGCAGCAGCAGAAGCAGCAGCAACAACAACAATTTGTGGCAAGTGATTACCTTAGGCATTCTGCGGCTCGCAAATTGCGCAGAGCTCAAGGGGATACTATGGTCTCTCTTATGTTGATGATTCTCATGTTGTTGTTTCTGTTGTGCTTTCTATTATTTGATGTAGCTAGGACCAGACACCGAAGCCTTCTGGAAGATCACCATCAGCATCAACATCTCCCACAGGCGAACAGAAAAATTTAATTTTTAATTTCGTTTCGCATAGTAAAAATGTTATCACACACCGAGGCAAAGACTGAGGATGCGGATCCTACAGATATCCACAACAATCAACGGGAATGGGCATTTAACAGGCATCTACTTACTTGAATTTTTAAATACAATTTTCTTCAATATCTTATTCACAGTTATTACGAGCGATAGACAGCAAACCTTGGTCATGAATATAAATTATGCTATATTATTTCAAATGTCTGGTTAGATCAATAGAGTCACTTTTATTTTGGTACAGACCTTCCTTAAAGAGTAAGTAATAGCCACAAGTCTCAGAGAAAGATTCAAAATTTGATACCATAATCGGTAATCAATTTTAGAAAGATATTTTAACTTTTTATAAACCAAGTCATCAAAACAAATGAAATACTTAGAAATATAAGACTAAATAAAGCAATACTTTCAAAAGGTGATTAAAAATTAACTTAAATTTTATTCTTCGTATTTAATTTAAATATAAATTTAATAATTCAAATTATCATAAAGAAGAATAAAAACTTTTTGATGCTGGGCTCACAAAGTTGATAGTTTTCTCCAAAATATTTTTTGAAAATTTCTGGCGATATGTTAAAAAACTATTCGAATGAACGTGTCGCCTGTGGCAACAACAAGAGCGGCACTAGAAGTGATTATAAACTCAGAAAATACTGAACCAACACTTAAATGCCTGTGTTACAACAAATGCAAAGGGGATCAACAGTAACTGAAATTCAATTCAATAGCTGGGTTTTGGTAGTAGCGGTAATTAGAGCATGTAGAACATCCAGTGTTTGTGTTTGTTTAAACAATAACAGGGATAGGTGAACTAATTACAAAAGTGTGCGCGGTGTTCGGTCGCATAAATAAACCGACATGTGTAAGGGAATGCCACAACAACAACAACAAGGGAAAACACACACAGCATAATGCTAATGAGATTTTGATAAAAATTCGAGCTGAAGTGTGATAGAAGGAAACTAATGACAGCTGCAAATTGTTGACACTTTTGCATGATTATAAGGCGCTTTTTTGACAGCCAGAGTGTGAAATCGAAACCGGAAAGAGAAGGGCAAAAAAAAAGAGAGAGGCAGGGGGAATCGAGTGTACAAAAGTCAGTTGACAAAGTGCATAATTTATGATGGTTGCATGCAAATGCGCTTAACTAAGAGCGACACCTGACAGCTTGTTGATTGAATGCCTTTGCCAGACATGCACACAGATTCCCATGATGCCATTAGCATGAGTAGAAACCGAAACAATTTTAGCCAAATTTTAGACTAAATAAATATCTTGGCTTTGAGTATAAAGTTTTCATCCGCCTGAATATTACTTTGCGAAATTGTTGCAGCTACTTTGCAAAATAACATAAATTTCTGCTTTATACATGTATATGTAAGTAAGCATAAAGAGAGAGGGAGAGATATTCTTTAATCTTTTGCCTCACAAACGCTTTGCTAGTTAAATGCGTTTTCCCTGGCAACAACTGCCACTGACTGACACAATTCATTTTTTTTTTGCTTCTGCTGTTGCTGCAGCTGCCAACTGTTGTTAGCCAAGTTGCATGAACTGTGCTCGCTTTGGTGCTTGTCTTGGCTCAAAGCCTTGGCTGCTTGCAGTTCCTCCAGGGCTCAGCGCATTGAAATAAATCTGAGCCGAGTTCAGTTTAGTGCAAACTTTGGCAAGTAATCGTAGTCGGTGGCATGCGGAATGCGGCATGTGGCCTGAGTTTCATCTTCCCCAGCTACAGGCTGGAACAAAGTGCTATTTACCTTTTCTTTTCGTTGTTCATGTAGAGTGAGAGTGCTAATGTCTTGAGACAGGTCCTCTGGATTGTTTAACTGAATTTTCTGACACATTCTCACTCCGTAAATCCCATCAAAGCGAAAGGCTCTGTAAGTTGATAAATGTTTGTTTTGCATAATTAAACAAGTGACAAGTTATTGCTTACATGGTCCAATTGGCTTAATAGATTAACTGCATTAAATTACTTAGAGCAGTACACTTTTAGTAATAATAGTTTAATGTTCCCTTGTATATTTTAAATACAAAAGCTTTTATTGATTATTAATAATGAAAGTCTGATTTGTTATTAAAAAAATGTATAAATCTCGCAATATTTTTAAAAAAGTATTCTAGTCAGTCGCTATTTATTAGTTACTAAGTACAAATGTTTTATTTTTCAAAATCATTTTAAATGTTTTTATTTTCAATTAAATGAATATTAATTCCATATTTATAAAATTTGTTTTGAATTATTGTAAATTAATTCAGTCTAGTAATCATTTATACATAAACATTCACTTTAGCCAACTTATTTTTGGTCCAAATTATTTCAATTCAATAAAATATCAAAAGAACTTAAACGACAATCGACTGATCTAACTAATATTTGGTTTTGATTGCCTTAACGCTAGTTATCCATCAATATTAATGCTGTATTATAGCCTTTAATCAGGCTAATAGCAGCGACAACAATATGCACAATAACAACAAACTCTACTATCATTAACATCAGCAACAATAACAGCAAGAACAATAATTAATCTGGGGGTAATGTAATAACCGCCATTAAACTAAACAAACAGAATTCACAGTTCGACATTTCCCATTTGGCATTTACCGTTACGCATAAATTTCGATATGCCCGGCAACAGTTAACACACCCATCGCACCACCCCTTTTAATCAACAGCCTGGCCATGTTTGCGATCCCTACCGTGTCGTGGGAGTTGTGCTCTGTAAATAATATAGTCGGCCAGTTGTTAAATGATATGAAATTAATGCGCAAATATCAACGAAATAACAATGATGAGACGAGGGACATGACGATTTTCCCATTGAACAGGCCAGGTGTAATTTTAATGACATAAGTCCACAGTGAGTCTATTTATGATTGCTGTGCGTATACTTAATTTCAATAAGCATTGTTCTCAATATTCTATGATACATCCACTTTCTATCGCTCTCACTATCTCTCTCTCTTTTTCTCTCTTTCTCACACGCACAGTTAAGCATGTATTCCATCTTGACTCTGGCCAGATTCCAGACAAATTTGATTCTTCGCCTTTGAATTTTATGAGTTTGCTGTCACGCCCACAAGGCCAAACAATTGGCGCCAGTTTGCTTGAATTTCATCGTAACTCGTATATAAGTATGCCACAATTTGAGGCAACAGTAAACACAACAACAGCAACAACAACAAAAACTACAAACATTCACAGTTTGGGTTTCATTTTTCGTCCAAAATTTTTATTGTCCAGCAAAAAGCGAGAAAATACGCATGAAATTAGATTTGCTTCATCGAATTGATTTCATTTGTTTTGATTTGTTTCCGAAATACGCAAATTGGATACGAAACCAAAACCCAATAGCCACACTCTAACACACACTCACGTACACACATACCCACAAATACTCATACAAACATAATGGGAGTATTGCCATTGCTGAAATGAATACATTTTGGTCAAACTGTCGAGATTCAAGCATTGTCGTTGTCGTTCCTGTTCTCGGAGTGCGGGACGAGACGAGGGGCGTTGCGGTTTATGTTGATACTGTTGACTGACTAGGAGGCAATACCCCAAAATATCACCCACTAAACCCAACCAAAATCACCCAGAAACCCACTCACAATTTAGCCTGGCCTGACTTTTAGTAGTTTTTGTAGTTGAAGTTTGTTTAAGTGCTACTGCTGCTTCAGATTTAGATTCAGCCTCAGTTTCAGCTTCAGCTTCAACTTCTGCTTTTGCTGCTGGCAATTGAGCGATCAACACTTGGCAACTGTGTTGGCATTAAAGTGTCAGCAAATATTTTTGGGGCATGTGAGATTTAGTGATTTAGGCCGCATGCGGCTTAATGTGCCACGCGTTAAGCCATCTCTGGCCAAAACAAAACTTGTCTCTCAATCAAATGGAAAATCCAAACATTTTCAACAAACCGGCAAACCCTTTTTTGGTTCTATGTCCACGGATTAACAGATCACAGGCTCAAATGACCCAAGCAGTCCTCAAGGGTTTCTTTCCATGCTTTACAATAAGTGCTCCCAAGAGCATTCGGGTCCTTCGTCCTGCGTCAAGACATTCAACCCATTTTCCCTCTTCGCTGTTGATAACCCAATTAATAGCTTTCAAAATTTATTTATTGTAATTTTTATGCGCCAAATTTTATGCCCTTAAAAAAAAATAGCAAAACAAATAAAATAAAAACTTTAAAATCCAAATATTTATGTTTCTTACACAATAAAAGCAAACAAACCCAAAACTAATCATTATTGAAAGCGTGTGCTAAAAACTTTTAAGTCATTTGCCCCAATACCATTCCCACAAGCTGGCAAAAAGTCAGTCAAAACTTATAATGAAACAGCGTTGGTCAAACTGTTTTATTGTCCTTTTGCGTCATCTTATTCTGGTAACGTTTAAGCCTCTCAAAGGATTTTGTGCAATGTGTTCGTTGTCAGGGCTACATATTTCTGTAAATACGACCAACGAAGCGGGGCGCAGAGTGGGAATGAAAAAATATAGATGGCACGAAAAAGAGAGGAAGGGAAAGGGAAAACGTGTGGATGTGTTTATGTGATACACATCGCAGGCGATAGTATTGATTGTACCGAAGAATTGTCGAAAGAATCAAATGGAAACATAAAAGCTAGTAAAAGAGTACGTCTCATAAGAGGGAAAGTAGCGGGAGTATCCTACTTCTGCGAGTATTAGCAAAAGGAGTACTCCGGTATTTATTATAAGAAATTACATAGAAAATAAAATGGAACTTGACGTTTGCTATTGTTGCTGATGTTGTGGCTTCTGGTGTGTCCTGTGACGTTTCCTTTTGGCCATGCTGCGTCTCTCCCTGTTTGCCTTTTGACGCGCCTCTGCAGCGGCACAAACCGCTTTGTAGGCTGATCTCTTGATGCTCTCGAGATCCTTGCGAGCTGCTGTCAGCAGTCGCTTGAGGGAATCGATTCGATGCTGTGCTGTCTCTATAAGCTGAGCCTTTTCAGCCAGCTGCTGTTGGGCGCCGGCGGCAGCGTTTTTCGCATTGCCAAGATTCTCGTGGGCAATCTTGACGATGTTCTGCAGGGCGTGGAGCAACTGCTGCGCCTGCTTGGCTGACTGGCAGGCGGCATTGAGACTGTTCTGGCTGTTCACTACGGAGGCACTCTCCTGCTGCAAAGCAGTCTCCGACTCGCACAGCTCCGACTCCAGCTGATCCACCATCTGTTGCTTGCCGGAGAGTGCCGCCTCGGCCGCCTTGGCTGCCGTGTATGCCTTGTCCGCCAGCTGCAGCTTCACCTGGTGAGCCACCTCGGCCGCCGCACATTGCTGCGTGCCATATGCCTGTTCCGCTTCCTGGGCGGCCTTTTGGGCTATGTTTGTGGCGGTTTGTTTGGCGCTGTTGCGATCCAACATTTCGCAGTTGCCTCTTCCTCCGCCTACTGCTCCTCCGCCTCCGACTGGATTGGCATCAGAGCTGCAGCCGTCGTCTCCAGGGTCATCCGACTGATCCATTGCGCCCAAGTGCGAATGGTGATGCCGCAGCATTCCCGGGTTAAGCTGATGGACTGCCGCTGCCGCGATTGTGATGTGCTGGAGTAGTAAGAGGGCCAGGAGTAACGGGTTGAATGCCTGAGTTAGCTGGGCAATGCGCATAATTACGTGAGCCTTCAAACTTTCTGCAAGTTTTCCAGTTTTCCTTTCCAGTTGCCGCTCGAACATTTTTACATTTCAAGTAGTTTGCTAAGTCAACTTACAGAGTGGAAAATAAAAATACAAATGCTGCTCGAGTAGGCGAGCAAGAACAACGAGGGCGAAGCTGGCTTCACTCGGCGCATAACTTTTCCAAGCAATTTAACGGTAACATTTTGAAAAGCGGAAACTCGTGAGTCTTGAGATCCACATGATACCCTAAGAAACGCTTAAAGCACTACAAGAGCAGGAAATTCGCAACTAAATCTGAAAATATTTCCAGATTGTGCACTGAAGTGCCGACAATTGAAAAGGGTATTTAAATTCAGCTAAAGGCTCGTTTTTCTTTTCAAGTAAATCGCATACGTCGAGTAGTCAAACTTCACTGCCAATTAAAAACTGATTTTATATACACAGCTTATTCGTTTCATACAGTTTTGTGATGGCGAAGTTTTCTGTTCCGGAGCGAAAACTATTAAGAATTTTTACTGCAATAACAATCGGGATTATTGGGCTCAGTTTTGTGTGATTAAATACTGGAAATGCATTTCTGCTTCGTTTTCTACTTTCAAAAATTCATAAACGTTATATCGGTATTCATATCAATTAGTTAGTATATGTAGTTATACCCATTGAAAAAATATCATATCGCATTATATAATAATCCCGCTCACATGTACACCATAAACAAACTTAGTTTGGTTTTCTTTTTAGTCAAAACTAATTGGGCTATCAAAGCGACTGCTGTTTCGGCTGGCCTCAACTGTTGACCAAATCCTTAACCCTTGATAAGCTTTTGGGCTTTATCCAAATGGCCAAGCTGGTACATTCACAAAGACCCCAGACGATTGTTTTGGGGTCGTTTGTGCGTTGATCTGCTAATCCCAGAAGGGTAGTCCCTTTCGTCCCACGTTGATGCACGCTAAGAACTTGGATTTGACATATGAGTGAATTGCAAGTCTCGTGCATTTTGAAGCCATAAATGCTTTACGGAAAATACTACGGTTTAAAGACAAAAAGGTAGTAAAGTAAATATGCTTTACTATCATTTAAAAAGAGCTTTTTGAGGTATTCCAAAATATTTAAGTGGAGTTGAATTACTGGCAAAATGGACACTTGACAGCTGCAACTGGAAGCAATTTCGACTGCTCGGCTCTTGTCCTTGCCCCCAAACGGCAACGACCAAACTTATTTGATTACAATACTGGTTGCTGCAGCCTTGTGGCATTTGCACATTTATCCTGCAGAGAGGGAGGGAGAGAGTCCATTCACGTCACTTGCATGCGCCTTTTTGCGTGGCCCAGTACATGTGCAGAAGTGTCCCAAATGACACTCCCGAGTGGGTGTGGGCCTTCGTCCGGATGTGGCAAAAACCACAAAAATCGTACACGTTATCGATGCGAATGAACATTTTGGTGAATGCAGCTACCAACTACAATTTTGGCACAGAGACGAACTGGAAATGCTCTTCAAGAGAACTCTAACACTTGATGAAAAAAATTAAATTTTTTATTTTATTTCTTTTTAGTTTATACTATTTTTACAGCAAATTTATTGTATATATGATATGCATAAATGAATAAATTATAGACTAAGATCTGGCTTTAGGGGAAGGAGAAAAACTAAATTATTTGCTTATATTAATTTCAAATGTTATGATACCTTGACCCTTTATCAATACCACAGTGCCACAAGCATCAACAACAAGAACAATGCGCAGCCACACACAAATTCAATTTCCTCTGCAGTCAGTGGACCATCGAATGGCATCTGTCGTCATCCCGAAGCAGAGCCAGAGTCAGAGCTGTGACCAGGATATCAGGCACATGAACTAACAGCTATGTCCATGAGTCTGTCTCTACCAATTCTGCTTTCCTCTCACTCTCTCTCCCTCTGGAGAATATATTATATTTATGCCATTGCAAGTGCTTATTGATGTTGCATCTGAAATTGAAATCTGCCATTTTTTTGTGTTGCTCCTGTCACTCGGATCGTTTACACTTGAAGGTGCATCGATTTCTGTGCCAATGTTTTGTGAACTTTCAATTAAGCAAAGCTGGCATTTTGTGAACTGCTGTCATTGGGGACAGAAATTTGTAGTGTAATATGCAAAAATGTTCGGATATTCCGCAAAAGGAGATACAGGTAGAAACTTATTAAGCAGTAGGAGGTACACAGTTGAGTGCCAGTGTGCCTCGAGTCAAATTTAATTTTAATGCATAAGTAAATTGAATTTAAGCAATAGGAAAATTGCCCGTATGCCACAAAGGTGCATTGCTCCAGCTCAGGTGACTCAGGTGACTGTCACGCCCAACAGGAGGAGAATGCTTCGAGTGCTTGCTTGTGTGCTGAAAAGACTCTGAAGCAAATTTCTCAAAGCAACCGACCACAAAAACCGAAACAGAAAATTTACGCAAATATGAGATATATAAGAGAAAAGGGAAAATTCGAGCTGATGACAACGTGGGTAAGGATGACTATGAAGTTGTTTTTACTCTTGGTTGATGTTTAGCTTGTGCCTTATACTGAAACTGGAAACTTAAATATTTGGTAGCTTGGAACTTTAATTTTAACTATTGCATTGTGTGTAAGAATTCAAATCAATTTATATTTTATTTTTGGCTTTTCCTTCCAAATTTACTTCTGCGTAATCATATAAACGAACTCCTCATAGTTGATAAGACCATCGCCATCAAAGTCTGCTTCGCGTATCATATCGTCAATCTCCTCATCGGTTAGCTTTTCGCCCAGATTTGTCATGACGAATCTTAGTTCGGCTGGCGATATGAAACCATCCTCATCCTTGTCAAAGATCTTGAATGCCTCACGGAGCTCCTCATCGGCGTCACCCTCGTGCGATTGCTTGGACATTAGATTGCAAAATTCATTGAAATCAATTTCACCATCACCGTTAATATCGATCTCGTTGACCAGATCCCTCAGCTCTGCCTCTGTCGGATTCTGGCCCAACGATTTCATCAAATTTCCCAACTCGCGAGTGCTTATCATCCCAGTGCCAGTCTTGTCGAAAAGAGCAAAAGCCTCTTTATATTCGGCGATTTGCTCCTCAGTTAGATCTTGGACCATGATTGTACTTTCTCGTGAGAAATGTAAAGGATTTACGTATGTTTGTTTTAAGGCCTTTTCTATATTATGAGTTTTTACTGACTGAAGTCTGATATTGTTGTTATTTGAATCCACATTTGAAATTTAAAACTGTCAAATTTTCGTCGCCTGCTCTATCGTTCACTCATCATGGCGACAAAGTCCCTATAGATGATGTTGCCCTCCGTATTGGAATTGGCATCCAGTATGATCTGATCAATATCATCCTCTTCCATCGCATCTCCCATTGTCGTCATGATGTGCCTGAATTCATTTTCGTGTATATATCCATGGTCCTCCCTATCGAAGACTCTGAATGCCAATATAACTTCATCTTCGGGCGTCATGTCCTTGTAACGCACTGACATTAGATGCAGAAAGTCGCTGAGATACAATTCATCCGAGCTGTTGGGATCATATTCATTGTAATATTCCTGTAGCTCATGTTCCGGTGGATTATGGGCAACGGCATGCATTAAATCCTTTAACTGCTTCATAGAAATGTATCCTTGGTTTGTAGTATCAAACAACAAAAACGCTTCCTTTAAATCCTGTTCCTGTTCTGCGGTCAAGGTATGCTCCCGTATTATGCGCTCCTCCGGCGGGGGCGTGGCAAAATCAAAATCCATATCCATTTTGCACAATGCTTAAAACCAAGCCTCACTATAATTCACTTTAAATTTGGGAAAACACGAAGACTACAACAAAAAATTTTCTTTTGCTTATACAGTAGAGTTGATAGCATAAAGCCTACTTAGAAGATCAAAATGAGTAAGTCTAACTAATTCGAGAGAATTGTCCCTATCTTCAGAAATCTCTGTGGTCACATGCTTCAGACTCTAACTCGATACTCAGTCATAAGCTATACACAGAATTGCTTACAATGGCTTGCACTAGAGCAACATTTGTGTTATGTGGTTGAGCAGGTGAGAAGGTCATCTAAATGAGCTTCTCATTAGCAGCCGTTCCAATTATGGATTGTGGAATCTGCATTTCTATATGCTGTTGTTCTTAGTGTGTGGGAATTTGCCAGCTGCAACCATTGTCAGTTATAGTCAGAAATTATGTAAATTATGCAATTTGCTCATGCACGTTAAGCTTAAAAGCAATATTAGAAACAAGAAAAACAACAACAATTCTAATTCCATTGAATGCCACAATAGACGGCACGTAATTGAAAACAACCAAATATCTCCAAGAAAAACAAATGTCCAAAACGAAACGATTTTAATTAAAATTTTAATTACGAAAGCAGCTGAGCTCGGCTCTGGTATTTCAAATAAAATTCGGAGCAAAAAAAATAGTTCCTGGGGCTGTTAAAAGCACAGCCTTTTACCTAAAGAACACATTTTTTTTTAATTTTTACCAACCTTTAATTTGGTCTTAAGTATGGATGAAAATTGAAATGAATTAAGTTGAATTTAATATACACAATCGTTTGTACATAATTACACTTATGTCTTTAGATATCTCTAAGCTCTCTAAGCTTTGAATTTATGATAATAATATTAACAATGTTGCCATTGAATTAAATAAGAATATATCACTCGGTCACAAATGCTGTTGGCTGCTGTCATTCCGGATCAGTCATTGTCAGTACACAAAAAATTTGCCTCCTTTACAAAACAATTTGAATGAGCTCAATTGTGACCACCATTTTGAGGAGGACACTGGGGCTAGTAGCACTCAACTCAAATAGATCTCAGAGTGTGGCTCTGGTATGAGCATATTCTGCATTTTAAGGAAGCCTTCGCCTTGGGGTGTTAGCACTGCAACTGCAACAAAAGGCACATGAGCTTGGCCTATGTGTTGCCTTGATTTGATTGCCCATCTTCCTGTTTCGCACAACTGCCAATTTTCATTAAAATGTGGAAGCAGAGTGGAAGCTAACAAGAATAAAACTCTGTACTCACACACAGTCCTAAGTTTTTGCTGTTGATATAAGAAACCCAGACACAGAGCACCTTTAGACTAAGTCTTCAGGTAAACATTCAATTCGCTTGCCAGCGCACTTGAAACAAGTCTCACCTGCCTTCACTTTCAATCTCAATGACTCTCTGTTTGCAACTCTTTGAGTACGTGGGCTAAGGAGAAAGCATTTTGAAAAACAAACAGTGAAAGGATATAGAACCCTTCGTATTTTTCCTTGAAGTGCTCAGGCAAATATGTAAACAGGCTAGACAGGGTTAAAGCTACCAGCGTGTCCGGCTAAAAATAAAATTACGACGAATAAAAGAAGGTATCTTTTCCTTAGTTCTTTAAGCTGTATTTATCTCAATTTCCAGCTTAAAAATATGTATATATTTTTTTCCAATGTCTTCTTCTTTTACAGACTAGCTTGAGTTACCATGCTGAAATCTAGATTATCTGTCTTAGAGAATTCAAATAAGTTCATATACCGTTTCAAAATATGAAATCAGACTTAATAATTTAATCAATCTAGTAATCAAAAAAGTGAATAAACTGAGACTTTAATCTATATATTTTTTTCCTTAAATACCTTATTATAAATATTTGCATTGAATTAATCAATTATATATGTAACATATTAATTAAATAGTTAAATTTTAGTAATGTCAATGAAAGCTGTTGTTCGACTAATTATTTATTATGGAATTCTCAATTACCTTGCTTCTCTTTCTGGAAATTCTGAGCTTTGCTCAACACAAAAACTCATAAATTTTGTTGACTTTGTGTTAAAGTCCTTTTGGTCATGTTAGTTTCTTGTTTGTTTGTGACACAAATTGCATTTGTGGATGACAACAAAAGCTTTGGTCAGGCCAACAAAATGATTAAATTACTCATACGCCCCATGCACGGTAATGTGGGCGGCTGATGGGCGGGCCAGTGGGCGGCGACAACAAGGGGATAACTTTTGTGGAGTTATTGTTATTGTCCTAGTTTTTGTTGTCTGGCATTTAGTTAATTAAGTTTTACAGCAGCTCGACAACGGCGCCTGCTACGCCCAGTAAACAACACTCACCATTCCCCCTCGTCCGCCAACCATTTAATTAGTTTTTAATTATTTTGCAGTTTTTTTTTTTTTTTTGCTATTGAATACTTTACAAACTGGACTGGCGAGCATAGAGTTGGGAACGAGTATTTGTTTTGAGTTTAGTTAATTTTATTTGTATTTGCTTGAACCGCCCTCAGTCCAAACGACTTTCGTTCATTCCCAGGCCCACCGCTAAAGCTTTGTTCATTTAGCACATTATTTCTACACGCTTTGTTTTACTGCAATTGCTACCCTCTCATCTTCCTCTCCCTTGCCACTGTGGGCTGGTAAAGTTTTATGTAAGCCCATTTGCTTAATAGGTCAGAGTCCAACTCGTAGCTTGTGTGGTGTAATTAAGTTTTGTTTCAAATTAATAAAATTTAAGCAGGCCGCAAATAGCAAATAATTTGCCAAACATTTCTCAAAAACTTTCTGGTAAAATGCCTTTGACTGTCGTCAGCTCTGATTGAAATAGCCAAGCAAATATTGCACTTTTCTGCATATTTAACGTATCTGAGAGAATTTCCAGCAACTATAGCTGAAACAAAGAGAGGCTGAGAATGAGGAGGGGAAAAGCGCTTGTTCAAATATTTACACACTACGTTGGCAGTGCCATAAACCACCGCAAAACAATAAAATTCGCAATAAACCAAATGGAAAGCGGCACCAGTATTGGAAGTGAAGAATTGCTGCCGGCTCATGTGAAATGCAACGCAATACCAAACAAAACAAGAGCAGCAGCAACAGTAACTGAAAAAGCAACATCAAGAACAAAGCAACAAAATAATAACAAAAAATGCAAGGATATGCTGGAAACTTTGGGCTTACCAAACAATTTTACACCCTAAAATAATCAAATCATTAATTATTTGCATGATTCATATTGAACAACTCATCCAAACATTGATTTACTTGACTGAAAAAAAAGTAGAGAGAATTTAGATTAAGAAATAAGCTTAAGTTGCCTAACTTAGTCATAATTCTGATATACCTTCTGAAGAAAGGGCGGAGCAAAGCGAAACAGAACGAAACGTTTTTCATAACTTAAATTGCACAATGCACAAAGTGCGACTAACTGGAAAATCAACACAAAAGGCAATACAACAATAGCAAAAACAATAACAAGGCTAGAGTTAACTTTAGTCAGACCAACAAATAAAAGTTACGACGACACAGGGTCAAGACAAAGCAATTAGTATAATACCACAGTTATTTCGCCCTGAAAGTCATAGTCAAACTCATACCGGATTGTTTCTTTATTACGCTAAAATGTTCTTTAAAGATCTCCATAGTTTAATGACAAACCAAAAAGGCTTAGCTTAAACATTGACATCTTTTTGAGTCGGTTTCGTCTTTGACACAGAATCTCTAGTCACTGTTTTATTAAGATTACACTTCTCAAGCTCTGCTTGGTCTTCAATGCATTCAACATAATCAATCACATTCGTATCACTTGGTGGATCAACAGTTTCAGTTCAATTTCATTCATTAAATTCTCACAGTTATAGGGGTTTTCTTTTACCTGCATTTACCTGGTGGCAAGCCACCAGCAGCACAACTGGCAGCAACAGCTCCAACTGATGGCTGCCCATGGTTATTCGGCAAGCAACTAACTCACTTAAATCCCAGTATGAAGATGCAACTTTGATTCCAATGATTTGTTTCAGATTTGCTGACAATGAGATACGATACGATTGAGAGACCTTCTCGTATTTTCAATTTTGAGAATTCCCCACAGAAAGTATAGCATACTTCCTGCGCAGGCTAAAATCAAAAAATCTTTATATTTATGCATCATTCCATAACTCAGACCTCTAATATCTATAATTATGCAATATTTTCAACATAATTAATATAATTATATGAGGTTATTTACAATTTATCTTTCAATTCATATTTTGCTTATACTTTAGCTCTATTACAGAGTCTATTAGCCTCTGGCATTTGTGTGAAACTCACTTTGTTGCCAAGACACTTTCATAATCAGCTATCAAACATTCTTGGCAACAAAAGTTGGTCTTGCTTTTGATCATCCACGTCGAATGTCTATCAAAAAATAAGCCATGGCAACGTAGTATTCTCAGATTTACCTTTGAAGAAGGCTTTGCTTGCAATTCTATTGTTGTTAGCTATGCTATAGTCCTCGTCCTTATCCTCACTTGGCCATTCAATTTATTGCCTGTCCAAAGCCAATTCGGATTCGGATTGAAAGAGGCGGAACGGCTAGCGGTCAATTCTATTGATAGACGGCTGGTAACTTAAGGAAGCCTTGACTTAAATTTCATTTCGCTTAGCAACTGTTCTTTTGAATCGTTTAGGGCAAATTGTTTTCCTACTGCGAAAATTAAAGCCATAAAATGCAACTCTGGTGAACAAGTGCAGGAAGTTGTTAGTTGACAAAATTCTCAAAAGCGGCAGCAACATTCAGCTTGCAATTGAAGTGCCTGTTGTCGTTGCTGTTGTTAGGGCAACTGTTGCTGTTGTTCCTGTTGTTGTCGTGTGCTCGACGCCGTGTGCAATTATCACCTAGAGCTATACGTATAAACAGTCAGGCAAAAACAACACTGCACAACAAGAACAACATTATGTGCTCAAAATGTAAATGTCATTTATGGGCCGAGCAACAGCAGCAACATGGTGGCAACAACAACAGCAACTACAACTACAACTGCCTGCAAGTGTTGCACATTTGAAAAATGTGCTCCAAGTGAAGTGCTACGAGAGAGCCCAGAGAACTCTGGAAAGCCATTGCCAAAGCAGGCGATGCTACGAGTACTCGTAGTTGCTCATTGCTGCGTATGAATAAATGTTGGGTGCACAATCGAGAGCCGTAAATTCCAAGCAGTCACCAGGTGATATAGGTGTGAAAAAAACACAAAACGCCAGCAAAGAACAAAACTAGATGGGAATGAGGTTGAGAACAATGCCTGGCCCAAGGCACCCAGTCTAATTGGAATAATAAAATGTCATAAAAGGAAAAAGCATTGAGACTGGCCGGTTCAAGTTATGCGGAAAATGTGATAGATGTGCAGGTGGAGAAGATGAAGAGGCAAAGTGCAAGTTAAGAGGATTTGCTGATTGGTTACTTATAGGTATGCAAGGGACAAAATGCTGACATAGTTTCGAAACAACGTTCAATTAAGTGTACGTTACAATCAATTGCGTCCAAAGACAATTGAAAATATTCGTAGGTTAACAATTGACGATGAATTCTAATTGAAGTTTAATTAGTCTTTTAATTGGAAGTAAAAGTATCTGAGGGTGTTCACTTACTTCATTTTTTCAAGCTTTTTTTTTTAAATATCATTTAAACTGTATTTGTAAAAGCAATTTTAACATACTTTAATACATTTCAATGTATCTGATAAAAAAAAATTGTTATACTCAGTGACAGTTCGTCGAGTGCTTTCTTTTTTATGTGTCAAGAGACCAAAGCAATTGGCAAGCGAGAAATCAGCTCCTTGCAGTCCCCATATATCAGCTGTCGATGGAATTCAATGCTTTGGAGAAACCTTCAATAAAATTAGTTTCATTTCGAGCAAATGGCATGACAGTCAAACCATCCGACCCACATAACAAACAGCGCTTTAAGCTCAGTTATCTGCCTTTCCATGTAACCACAGCATTTCTCATCAGCTTTTTTTTCCTATTTAATTTTCCCTCGCTTCTCTCTCGTGCGTTGCGTTTGATGGCTGGCTGGCTTCTCTTTTGATCTTTGCTGAGGTCTGATAAATGATAAGGTTCCTGGCCCTACCCACAGATAACAAAAAAAAAAACGCGCCAAAGTGTAGAAAATTGCGCCGCAGGTGTGGCCATCAGCCCGCATCAAACTCTAAAGAGAGAAATTGCTCTGCCACAAGTCGACTGCAGAAGGACAGGGGAGATCAGAAAGTTCTGCTGATTTCATCTTAAAGCATTCAACAAATCATACAATTGAGAGACACTTCAATTAGCAACTAAATATGACATGCTGTGAACTGAATGATTGACAACAACATTGGCCACTGCCTTTTAATCAATCTTTCCCTCGCTTCGTGTTTATCAGTATGTCTCCCTCATTCCACAGCCTCTTTGAGCTTTCAATAACGGTCATGAACAATATTTATATTTATATGCAAAAAGTGCAGGCTCCGCGAAAATTTCATTTAAATCGATCATACGCACGGTTCGCCCACTTGGCCTCCGTGCTTACACAATTCTCCTGGCACCACTGCCTGTCTGTCAATATTGTCTGTTTTACTCTCATATATTTTATTGCGTTTATTGTGAGCAACCATGCACACACACTCACACACTGATTCGCAAATGCACAATTTAATTTATGCCAAACCAATAAAAAATATGTACATATTCGTTTACGTGCATGTAGAGAGTATCCACTAAAGAGCATCGATTTAACACTTTGCTAGTATATAAATACTTGAGATTTTAAATGAGGAAATTAAAAGTTTTTCAACTTTTTTACACAGAAAATTGTAATGAATTTCAAAATTTGTCGTATTTTTCCTAATTGAAAACAATCCAATACTACAGCTTAAAGTAGACATTCCGCTCATATTATGGTATAATTTTTTCCAAACGAATTCTCAGATTAAAAATTAAAGAGCTGGTATACAAAAACTTTAAGAAGGGGCAAAGCGGGATTTTCTTCTTTTTTGGTCATTTTATTGTCTACTTGCAGAGCAGCACACGGGCAATATGACAATGATTTTGGTAGCGGAGTCGTCTCCTGGTTTCTTCTTTGCCCTGGCTACATATTTGCATTGTCTTTTTTATTTCTCAGCAACTGCAGAATCGCCCTTGTAACGTGGTACCATTGTTGTGGCTGGTTTAATTTGGATTTTTTCATAGTTGGTTTTGGTTGTAGGAGGATGGATTCGATGACAATGTTGCGATAAAATTGCAACTCGAAATTTTTTTCAATTGAGTTGTCAGTTTTTTGCCGTAAAATGTTGGAATGTTATGTTGCCATTGAACATATTAAAGTGTGCAGAAAAATATTCAAATTCCTGAAAAGATTCTAAAGAATTCAATAAAAAAACACCAAGCAATTTGAGCTAAATTACCGCTAACTGACATATGTGACCAGCATTGCTGGTTAACCAAAGGGTTTATCTGTATGAATATTGTGCTAATTTCATTTTCATAAGTACGCATAAACGCTCTCGTATATTAAAATACTAATTAAGTTGTAATATGTGAACGATTTGAACAATGATTAAGCTTAATTTATTCATATATTAATTGCAAATTATTTGACATAATTATAAACCTGACCCAGCTGCTGAAGTGAATTGTTGTGTGTCAGCTCAATTGGCTATTGAATCTTCCCATTTACATGGACACATTCGTAAGTATAATTAGTGCGTTGGATGTCAGATGTCAGCAGCCAGTAGGAACTTGTTTGCTACCACATTCAAGCAATTGAACATCAAAGCTTTTGCAAATCCCCTGTCCGTTGGCCAAAGGCAGCTGTCAAGGGCTATAAAACTGAAAATCGACAACGAAATTGCTAGTTTTTTCTATTAAAAAACTTGACAAATCGGACAGGCAAAAAAAACCATTGAGCTAACATAAATTCAAGACGAGGACAACATAAGCCAAAGTGGCCCAGTTGTGGGTAACTTTCCCACCACAAACACTTCTTACGACATCATTTTCCATTAAATAGATAAGGTCGTATGGGTAAAGGGCGTCGTTGTCTTGTTTACTTCGGACGTTGGCTATAAATAAGTTAGTAAGCTGTAGTAGACTGACCAACAACAGTGCTAGCTGCCTCTATCTTGGCCAAATTGCAGGCAAGTGGCAGCTAGAGGCGTCAACTAATCAACCGCAACCACAGAGAATGGAAGAGTTGCAGTTGCAGTTTCGGTGGAGCTAATTGGACACCAAAGATACCTTCGATATTTTCATTTAGAGTCTGTAGACGGGTATTGTCAATTTAATGTGTATGAATGAGCTCGCGACGTATACTCAATATTCGCTTAGGGTGTCCCAAAAACTTGCTAAAAGCATCTGAAAGTAGCTAACCAAATGAAGTTAATTAGATTGCGTCAAGCAATTTGCAAGCATCAAGACATTGACAGACAGCACTGGCAAGGACATCGCTAGTCAGACACCAGCTTAGGTAAATTTGAAGGAGGAGGAGAAGGAGTTGGAAGGCAGCCAGCTTTCATCAATGGCAGTCGGCAAGTTGTAGTTGCAAATTTGATTAGCTGCTAATTAATCTCATTAATTGAGACGAGTCAAAGTTAGTTGGCAAAACTGACGACAGGTCTCCCTGAGTGTGTGTGTGGGTGAACGGAAATTGTCTGAAATTGGCAGGCAGAAAGCAACATTCAACATCCTGTCTGTATCCCTAATGTACTTCAGTTGGTGCAAATGTGCAAATTTCGTGCTTTAAAATGTATCTATTTATTTATTAATACTTTCGTTTTTTTGGACAATTTTATTGCTCAACCGCAAAGCTAACACAACGCCACTACATGCTGATGTATCAAGTTTTCAAGCTGACGCTGCCCTAATGTCTGCGGTTTGGTTTTGTGGCAAACAATTGAAGCCTGCACAGATAAAAAGTGTATATGCTCGTACATATCAAAAAGGAGGTACAAATACGAAATTTTAGCTACAAATTGCACAACCAAAAATTGTTATCCACAGAGCGCACAAATTGCAGGCAAGTCTAAAAGGAAATGAAATGAAGGAAACACACGATAAAAAATTGTGCTTAAAATTCACAAAATGAAAACCACAGTTGTAGTGATGTGTGTGTGTGTGTGTGTGTGTGTGTGTGTGTGTGTGTGTGTGTGTGTGTGTGTGTGTGTGTGTGTGTGTGTGTGTGTGTGTGTGTGTGTGTGTGTGTGTGTGTGTGTGTGTGTGTGTGTGTGTGTGTGTGTGTGTGTGTGTGTGTGTGTGTGTGTGTGTGTGTGTGTGTGTGTGTGTGTGTGTGTGTGTGTGTGTGTGTGTGTGTGTGTGTGTGTGTGTGTGTGTGTGTGTGTGTGTGTGTGTGTGTGTGTGTGTGTGTGTGTGTGTGTGTGTGTGTGTGTGTGTGTGTGTGTGTGTGTGTGTGTGTGTGTGTGTTTGTGTGTTTGTGTGTTTGTGTGTTTGTGTGTTTGTGTGTTTAAGAACAAGCTGGAGAACTGTAAGCAAATATGCAAAAGCTGTGAGTTTGTATTCAATTTAGCAAAGGGCCACATGACGAAGCCAAGAGGATGAGCGGGCGACAGGTCGATTACGGTTGCTTCTTTTCCTACAGCACCTTCTGTTCCTCCAGCTCCAGTGGCTACTCCCTCTGATGCTACTATTGCAATTGCTGGCCCTCTTCCTGCTGCCGGACAGGCATTAAACAGGCAACGTATCCAAAACTAGACAACATACAGCAACTGACCAGCCATTGAACTGACACAGCGCATTTGAAAATTGATCACCGGAACATCCGTGCGCTGACCGGAAATGCGCAAATGCAATTCCAACTGTATTTCATGGCGCGTTTTCTATCCCACTCTCTCTCTCTCTGACTCTTTCAATACATTTGTGAGTGTGTGAGTGTCTGTCGCATATGAATGACGGTTTTGCATTCAACGATTGTTAGATACTTGAAACGCATGCTGTAAAGTTCTTAACGGAAGACTCTTTAAATTCCATTCAGTGTTATTAATTAAATAGACTTTAAGCTTCAGAATGTGAACAAATGAGATTAAAATTTCCAAAAATGCTATCTTAAAGCGAATGAAAATATTGAGATTTAATTTAATTCAGAACAAATAAATGCAAAGCAGGACAACTTTTCGTATAGAGAATGCTTTAAACCAGTCACTTTTCCTACTATACTATTCAAGAATCGTATGGTTTAATGTCTGGTATAAGTTAAGCAAAAGAAAATAAGTTTCTAAGCTATTCTAAAAAGAATCCCAAAATAATATTAACATATAAACACATGTAATTTCATAGATACTTTTTACTTATGAAATTCAATACTGGATTATAATATATTCAATCAAGTTGAAAACCATGGTTATGCTCCCAGGTATATCAACGAAGATTTAATATTTTTGAATATTTCTTAAACTATTCACAAGTTAAGCCACCATTACTTTAGCTTTCTTCTGCACATTGTAATATGTAGTAAGAGCTTGAGCATGAATTCCAACTGCGACTGGTTGTAACTTTTAATAAAATCAGGCAACATAAAATGCCAAAAGTTTTGCCTCCCAGCGGCGAGTTTATAAACTAAAAGCGAAAAAAAGAATTAATTTACACACAGCATGAAAGGATTGTGGACACTCTGGGGAGAGGTAGTGTTGCCAAATGACGCCAAACTATGAAAACTAATTTAACTAGTTAAAAGGACGTGCGAGATGCAGAGTGCGAAAAACAAAAGGAAACACATTGCATAATGCAAAACTTGTGTTGACACGATATCTAGGCGCCACTTTACCACAGCCGTCCTTTCCTTTCTTTTTACCACATTGAACCTCTTCTCACTTCGCATACCTGGCCGACTAGGGATAGTGGATTACAGGGCGAATGCATTACATAGACACAGAGTTACCGTTCACATTGCTTTGACGAAGTGACAAACTTCGCACGTTGCACAAAAGACGCAGGCAAAACTTGTGCAGATTGCTAAAAGCCATGCCCTCCGTCCCCCTCTCTTCTCCTTTCATGGCCCCTGAGTGATAACCCTCAGTCTCGACTTGGACTACGGCTGCGGCTGCATTTTTATGTGTAACACTAACCCGGTACTTAGTGAAAAGTGAAAAACCAGTGTTACAATGTTGAGCTCTTAAAGGTAAGTTGTTGCGCCAGAGACAAAAGTTGTTTGCAAATGAACAACAACAACAAGAACAAAGTTGACTGGAGCTGAAGAGATTGGGACACTGGGGAACAGTGCACTGTGAACTGGGAACTGGCATCGTCAGCCAAACAAAATGTGTCAAGTAAGTGCAATGCTTCAGCTCAAATTTATGCAAAGTGCGGCAGTTTGGCAACGAGAGGGAACCGTTAGCATTCCAAATGTATTGTAATTTAAATGGAGTTGCGCAAATTCTCGAGCACTGGCTGGAACTATATTGAAACCTGAAATGAAAAGAAAACTGGTGCATTGAATGGATGAGTAAATCAGGTCACAACGATGATGAGTTGCCTTTTAGTTTTATTTTATTTTGTTATTTATTAATACTTATATTTGTATTCTGTCATATATTTATATTTATTCAGCATTGCTAATATACCCTCTATTGAAGAGTGAACATACTGTCATTTACATACCTCGAAGTTTGGCAAAGTTAATCAGAATATTTTTTGGCTCGACAAACTTTTAATAGGGGCGAATATACCGCTTTTTCATCAATAATAGCAGCAACAACTAAGCGAGTTTTCAGCTTATTCATACTTAAATTACATTTACTAAAGACGCAATTTAACAAGCAATTCTAAGAAAGAATCCCCAGTCTGGGAGGAATACATTTATTTAAAGAATTACAAAAATTTAATTTTTGTTAACTGCGAGAATAAAGATTTAAATGAAGTAGGTATATAAAATACTGAGAATGATAAAATCTAAAAACTCTTTTTACCATAAACTTGCAATTCATATTAATGAACAAGGGCTATATATAGAAAGAACATCAAAGTCCATTGTAACCTTTCGCAGGACTCTCGCTTTGAAAGTAGAAAGCGCTAGTTACTTGGGCCACTCAGACGCCAAACAACTGACACGTTGACTGACGTTCTAAGCGGTGGAGCTGAGGAAACTGTTTCCCGCTACAGGATCTGTAGCTGAGAGATAGTATGCGGCATATCAGAGCTGGGGAGCAGCAGGAGCGTCTTGAATGACACACGGATTCTTTGTGTGCGTGATCCGCTGGCCCAACGTTTGTTTGATGTAATCGCAGCTGAGTGGTGCAAAAGGAATAGGGAAATCTCTCATACTGACAGGAAATGGGCACCACCAGCAACATCAATTGGTTGGCTGGGGTGCTTGTCAAGTGACGATGTTGATGGGATTGGATTGGGTGGGGTCGTGAATCTGAGTAAGGACTCTTGTAGCCGTTGTCACTCCAACGGGGGCAATTGACTGTAAGTAGCTTGGAACTACTGCAGTCTGCTGGGTATTAGGATTAGAAGTGTTTATGCAAATGCGGACAACTTTGAGTGATTGCTCGGCGGGCGCTTGAAAGCCAGCAGACTTGGTTCGACAGTGAGCAACGTGAGATGCTCCTGAAGCCTGCAACCATTTAAATCTGAATGAAAATTGCTTCTAAATCGACCAAACGTGTCGTGTAAACAATTTTCGGGTGGTTGCGAATACGTGACCTGCACTTAAAAAATAATAAGAATTAAAAAATATACAACTGGTCTCTCTCTCTCTCTCACACGCACACATACTTTCACACCTTCGCATTGTGTCACTTCGAACGCAATGTCAGGCAATTTCCCGAATTTATTTGCGGCTATCCAATCTGGTCGTCATTGCAATAAATTTCTCACACATTTTTAAGTGACTTTGGTTGACGCTGCTGAATGTCATTACTGGTGGCATTTTTCGGCTCATTTTTCTTGTTGCATGCAACATTTTCAACGTTCCTCCACTTAATAATGTTTGTTTGCGGATCAATTATGTATTGTTAATAAGACAAAATTGATTAAAATTGTCTTATCTGCTTAATACATTACTAAATTGTTAAATTGATGGAATTTGTCAGGGTAACTGGTTGGGTCTAAATTGTGTGTTTGTGTACAAATCAGAATGAAAGCAAAGACTTGACACAATTCCCTTTCACTTTGGCAATCTTTTACGCAAACATCCATCCGAAGACTTGAAGGCATCTGATGGTAAAAACCCGAACGAGCCGCAACAATGAAAGTCCTTGGCAAAAGTATTTTACTTTCATACCGCAGCTGCTGCCGCAAGAGCCGAGTCGAGTTGAGTCGAGTCGATTCAAGACGAGTCCTTGCCTAAGTCTGTGCCCGACCTACCGATTTCGAGTAAGTAATTGCTGCAGATCTCCCTGCCACTTGCCACATGCCACACTGGCTACGGCCTGCTACGTTTGCTTAATTGTCTGCAGTTTGCTTTTCTGCTGTATTTTTTCTTTGCATCAAGTTTAGTTGAGCCTTAAAGCAAATCAATTAAACTGAAGCCACAAGTACATGCAATACAGCAAAAGGCAGTTGCGAGAAACTCAACAAAATATTGACTATTTATTTTATATCAAAAAAGAGCATAAATATATTTTCGAATCCCTATATAATTTATTGTCCATCAATTAGACAATTTTGCTGCAATAAATCATTCCACAAATTCCAGTCTCATTTGTTTTGAGTTTTCCATTAGGCTGTTAAATTTCTTACACGATAAATACATAAGTAATTGTATATACTGAGCCTGCAGCTAACCACAGGCAGTCAGACGGGCAGTCAGTCAATTGGATAGTTTGGCCAATCACGGGCAGCTGCTACTGCTGCTTTTGCTGATTAATTTATGCCAATATGCAATTTTCACACCAACGGGCAACTGCAATGACAGCTCAAGCGCATAATTGCATGGGTTTTGCTTATTTATGATACCGGCTGTGCCCTGAGGAGGATGGGTGAGGTTTGGGGCATAACAGCAAGCTTAACAGCAACGTTATGGAAAATGCCTTTAGAGTGCCGAGAGCGAGGTCATAAATCGAGTCTGGCTGTCAGTTGGCAAATAAGTTGCATAATTTTCATTAAAAGTCATAAGATATATGAAATCTGTAACAGTAAGTGCTTTTCATTAATTGCAAGCCGTTGCAAAAAAGTGATAAAACATTATTTTCAGGGCAATGTAGCGATAAAAGGAAAATAATCCCAAAGACTTTTAGGGAATTTCAAGAAATTGGAGAATTCAGCCACTCTGGGTAAACTACAAATTTATGTAAATTGCCTGAAAATGTTAAGCATTGAAGTTGCCTTCAACCTGAACGCTCTTTCTCCCTCTCTTTTGACTCTCTCTGTCTGTCTGTTTGTCCTTACCTTTCAGCTTATCGTCTTGCTCACGGTTAGTCTATGCACGTGTGCGCTTTATGGCCCAAAAACTAAAACGGCCTCTATGTATGTATGCCACGTGTAGCAGCTGGCATTTTGATTAAGTCAACAAGAACAAAAAAAATATAGGAAAAATGGAAAAACAAAAGCATAGCATACATTTGAGAGCTGTTATATTACGTATACGACGCTTGAGCCGACTGTCGACTGTCAAATAAAAATCAAAACAAGTCGGACATTGAAGTGAACTAAAAGAAGAAATAAAAATAAAAATAATACGCCCGTCAACCGCAAAATACAACAGGTGTGAGCACACACGACGGTTAAATACTCATCCACAAGACTCTCTCTCAAAGCAATCAAATTTAAGTTAAACGTATATTTTGATAAATAATTGATTTGACTGACTGAGTCAAAATCATTCTTATGCCCTTGTATTTACAAGTACCTTCGAATTACTAAATAAAAATATCTCTCCGTTCGTAATGGGGTAAAGAGCAAAAGATAATTTGCCAAGTACTTTAAGACAGAGGCCAATCAACGTCAGGCGGTTTCAATCGCCGTCAGTCATAAGTTTGATTGACGCATGATGGATTGCCGGGATTGCACAAATATTCTAGAAATGCGCCAATCAGCTAAAACTCAATGTTGACTCACTTAAGACAGTCTGCAATTCCACTAAACCGAATTTTGCTTTTGATCTTCTCTTAAAGAGCCATTAAGCTTACGCCATTTACGAATTTCTCTGACAAATTATGTTTAAAGGCCAAGTTAACCGGGATCCTTTGTGGTTGTCATATCTCCATCTTCCATTTCTGACTTCAAGCAAACTGTATACATTTATTTGAATTATTCGCATGGGCTTGTTTATGCATAAACCTTTTTTCTTGGCCGCTTCAGCTGACATGCTTTCAACACGAAACTCTTTTTTCGTTCTTCTTTCTTTGGTCGTGACATAATAAATAATTGTGGATATTTTGTTGCGTAATTTATGCAGGTTGAAAACGCGTTAAGGGGGTGGTAAAAAGTAAGATTTTCTTTCGGGTCTGGAAATTCAGGAGTTGAAAAACGAACTCAAACTGATTTTGCTGTCCATGGACAACTGGACTTGACCTTGCCAATATGTAGGCTGACCGGATGGCCGACTGATTGTCCTGCTGTCTCCGCCATAAATTGTCTTTAGCGGGCGAGAGTCTCTGTTTCGTTCTCGTTGGTATGCATATTAGCGCAGTTTAACTCGTATTTATAACACCTATTGGCTAATGATCAAAACGTGCCACATATACTCGTACATGCACGTAGCCCTGGCTCTGATTTTGGCCATGGCCAACAATTTTCGGTAACATGAATATGCGAAAACACGAAGCAAACACATTAATTAAATTTTGCGCTGAGACCAAGGCAAATTCAAAAGGCGCAACCCTCCAAAAAATACCTAACTCTTATTTACGGCACCCAAGAAAAGCGCATGTGGGCCAACTCAGGTTGTGGTGGGGGGAAGGGCATGGGTCGCCTAAAGAAAATCATGTTTCGTGCCGCACATTACAAGCGCTTTCAGTTTCAGAACATGTGTGGGCCAGTGCTTTCCGACATTTGATTAAGAATTATGCATGAAATGCTGACAGAAAGTACGAGCAAGAAAGAGAGAGAGAGAAAGACAGCTGCCCATTAAAGATGAGCGAAAAAGCAAAAACCAAAGCCGGTGCCTGCATTATTTATCAACCGCAAGAAGCAAATAATAAAGCCTTATAAAAATACCAAGCAAAATGCCGTCAGCCTAACAATATAGCGGATATTACAAACAAAAGATAATAATATAATGAGCAGAAAGGCGAACTGAACTGGATTCAATTAAGGGCGATAAGCAGTTGCCATTAAATATTAAAGTGCTAATGGAAATGGAATTTAATGAAAAAGACTCTTGGCCAAGTCAAAACCCAAACGAAACTAAACAGGGCGGAGGCGTTTCCCAAGCAACGGGCCAGACAGACGGCAGAACACTTAAAGTAAAGTACATAACGGAAGTAAAATATCAATAACAACAGGAAGAGGAAGAGCAATAAGCTGCCTTTGTTTTTCTGTCTCCCTCAAAAAATGAAAACTACTTGCCACTTGTTTACCTTAACTAATTCTATACACATGGCGTCTTAGCCATATGCTATATTTGTTTTATCTGCATATCTGCCACCTGCTAAGGTGTTCTCTGGAATTTGAGGGTGGTAAACTTTCATGCACATTGCTTTTGGCCATATTGGCTGCCCAGCTCTGAAACACGGCTTAAAGTCCCTCGACTCAAAAGATATTATACCGTATTTTCATATTTGTTTTTTCTGTTTAATTTTAATTTATTTAATTTTGTCACAAAGGTAGCTTGTGGTGCATAAAATTATGATATATTATGAGCCGCCAAACCCCTCCTAAACCTCATCCTCTCTCTTCACTCCATTCGCCAGACTGAGTTGAGGATTGTCGCACTTGCCCTTGGGAGCCGTATTGTGGTTAATACTCGCATGTCGACCAAATATTTGGGCTAATTTCACGCATTTCTAATTCAATATTATGCGGTATTATGCCTTGCGGTTAGATTGACTTACATTTTGAGGTTATGTTAGCTTGTGCTTTAAGGTTATGTTGTGCATACTTTGAGGCTAGGCCTGCACAAACCTTTGAAATAATAGTTTCGTGATTAGGTTTTAACTTTATATATGGCTGTCAATTCAGCTTATAATCATTTAGCCTAAGCTTTTCGGTTAATGGGTTGACCATTCGTGGTTGTATTATTTACTATTTGAGGTTACATTATTTATTATATTCATTAAACAATTAGAAAAGTTACGTCTATTGAGTTTTAGCCATGAGAGTTAAATTATTTGAGTTTATCATAAATGAACAATAGATTACTTGTAATTATAAGTATTGTTTCAAATTGAGTTCTAATATAGTTTTGTAGGTTACGAATGCAAGGTAAAATAAAGCAGTGGAAATTTGCATTTCTACCAGTATTTCCAGCATTCCATTAAATATCACATATGTAGTATTTACATTTACATCTATAAAGTTTGCTCTATTAGATATGCATTGCTTTTACTTTACACATTTTGCAGTTGATCTATTTTGGGAAAAATCAAAACCAAAGCCGCAGCCAAATAAAACCACACAAAATTCAAATCAGCTGAATATTGTCCTAGTTATGGAGTTGAGAGCTGTGAGTTTTTATCTCGTAAACCAGATGTTAAATACGACATGTAATTGCTGTGCACTAGTTTTTGGAAATGGCAGGTGTTGAGCATCGAAAATAATTTTGAAATTATATGAAATGCATCGAGCATTAAATGGCCGCCTGAGGGCGCACTCAAATTATCCAGGGGCTGCTACCCCTATTGTCATGGCATTTCAATGAGGAATGAGGCATTCCTTTTTTCTTTTTCCCTTTTTGGGGCGTATTTCGGGGCAATGCTTTATTTATGTCATGAATAAATGCAAATTTGCCAACATCGTCGCAGATTTGGCGTTAGGATAACGACAGGCAAGTCGCCGGCAACGCGTGTCCTTTGCATAATAATAACTTGTAAAATGTCATGTAGTGTGTGGACCTGGTGTGTAAAAAGTGTCGACCCGTCCTTCGCCGTGTCGTTTGCTCTGCTTGGCTTAAAGGTTCCGGTCGTGTGCGAAATTAGCATTTAATACTTGCGAGTATGTGCCATAAGGCCAAGTGCATTAAAATTGCTAATACGCTAGCGTTTCTGTTATTTATGAAGAATGGAAATGTCTAAAATATAAAATATATAAAAATCTACAAGCTTCGCAAATGCAAGGATTCCACTTTGTCAGTCACAGCATTAGCACACAAATTAAATTGTGAAAAAGTAATAAGAATCAGGAGAGAATTGTTACATTCAAGCTGACGATGCTTAAATACCCTTCCATAAATATGTACGAAGGAAATTAATACTATGTTATATGTTTGTCACAGCTTAACCTAATCAAAATCGTAATCAAACTTAAAAATCAGCTTATTACACTAATAAGCTGTATATTAGTAATGTCAATGCTCTACTTTAGGGTAAACGGAGCAAGGGTAAAATAAGCAACACTTAATGAGTTTTTCCGGTATCTGTTTGCATTACCCACCCTGAATCCAATGTTTAATGCATCTTGATTAGCTGCATGCATTTTTAATTCTGTTAATTGAGCGGAAATGCAAAAAAAAAAACAAATTATTTGCTTATTCTGTCGAAGGCTGCAATGTCAATATTAGCTGAAAGGACAGTTATAAATCTAGTTTCATCGGTTGCAACAGCGCTATTGACATTTACCATAAGAAATGTACAGAGTTTGGCATTGAGCTGAAGGTCCATTCCACTAACAGCGAACGCAGGAAATAGGACAACACATTAATCTGAATTAAATCTGCTTAATTTAAGCAGACGCGATAAAGGACAAAATCAGATACATGAGAAAGCTTAACGTCATCATTTCTGATTACGTATACGTCACGCTTTCGGGCTTAATTCAGTTCAATTGCTCAGCATTACAACTTCGTGTCCATGTTACGTATACTTGATGTGAATGCAAGAATTTAGGTACTTCTTACTCGTAGACTACGAATTCCGACTCAGCAGCTACTGAAATTGTTTCATTCCTAGCTGCGAGTATTTTCTAACTATATACAAAGTAGTATCCATTCTACCCACAACACTGTGCAGCTAAGATCCGAATATATTTTTTTCATTCGAATATTTTATGTTCTAGGTAATATGCTGCTTTAAAACTGAATGAAATGCTTCAACTACTTGGCTTGAGTTTTCAAAAACTTTGTTCACAAGTGTAATTAACACCTGGTTGGCTACAGTTGCGAATCTTTCAGTTGTTGGAACCAAAGCTACGCGTGGAATGTGATGAATGCCTTTTTTCGGAGCAACCCAAACTCTCAGTGCGCATTGCGCGTGTTGTCTGTTTTGTTTCACAAATTGCATATAATGGCAGTTTGTTTCTCCCCACTTACTCACACACACACACACATAAAGATAAAGATAGATTGTGCAATGGCAAGCGGTTTTGTCAGCTGAGAAGGAAGTTGGAAAAGGAAGATGGCAGGGCAGACACTTCTACGCCATATTCGTGCCAACAGTCAGAATACGTATAAAGAGTGAGATGGAGTCAGATAAAAGCCATTTGAAAACTATTACGCCCATGAGATTCATTCAAGTAGTGCGGCATTTATAACTGAAATGTGGCTGCCTAAGAGAAGGCAGAGGCGCAGTCCAAGGTTCAACAGTGAAAATAATCAGTGTTGAGCAATGCCAGAAAAGGATTACCCATGAGTTAGGTGTAAAAGGGGTAAACGACTGAGGGACACTCGAGCAATATCCAATTAAATATGCACTTCTCAGAAAAAGTTTCGCTTGTTGAGCTATGTGCAACGCTTTAACAAATATTTCGCATCACTGGCAGAGAGTTTGGCAGAGGGCACCACAAAAATGGCAAACACAAAATGGCGTACTCAATGCTTCCCTTTTTATTAGAATGTGTCCATGGAGACATGGGCGCCTGGTATTGTCTGGCTCGGGTTTTTACTTCGCATCCCCATCAGCGTCCGTATCTGTATCTGTATCGCAGTGTGTGTAGTTTGTTACACATTTCTTAGCACGTACTTATCTCTAGACCAACAGCAGTAACAACAATAACAACAACAGCACAAGTAGCAACTTGAACAGCAACACTTGAAACAACAATAAAAAGCTTGAGTAACTACAAAAACAACAAAAGAGCAGAATATAACCAGCTCCCAGCATTGCCATAAAACTTGAGAATCCTGTGGGAAAGGAAGTCATTGCACGGCCTCACAAAAGAGCTATGCCTACAATTGGGAAACATCTGAAAGCTGGCAATGTTTCACGTATATAATACGAGTATATTGCATTAAAAGGGAATCCGGCAATTCCAAAACAAGATATAATATTTAAATTTATCTTCGTAAGTTGGTATTAGACTAAGATTAGATTAAACAAAAAAACAAAGTGATATCGAGCTAACCAGAACTAATGATTTTGTCGGTAACCTAATTCGATTTTTAGAAATTTATATACAAAATATTAATAAATAATTTTCTAAATAATATTACACAACTCAATTTCTCAAATGTGCTTACATAAGGACCCCAACTTGTGATATTAATTAATTTAATCATTGAAAAATATTATTATCTTCGAAATCATTAGTTCACTATAGTATAGAGCTTCTCTTCAGCTTCAAGTTTACAATTTACAAATTTCTTTGCATGTATCTGAAAGTCTGATGTGAGCCAGAAGCTGCAGCTGCCTCACTTTTTTTTTTGTTGGTTACCACGTAAACAGTAAAAGGAAATTAGCAACTAATTAATTTTCTTATTAAAACAGGCCAAATAGCCGATGGCAACTTTTGGCATTCCCCTTGTCTCTCTCTCACTTTCACTCACTCTATCTACCTCAAACTCATACACTGGAAACTTTAAAGTGCTTTGCGTTTTGGTCAGGAATATTGGTTGGCTTCAATTGCACAAATACATTGCTTTATTTGCACGATCTACAAATTTATTTATTCATGTTTTTCTGGTTATTTTCGAAGCGTTTTCAGAGTTCAGAGAGGGAGCCCCGAAACCATCTGCGCTGCCAACTAATGCAGAAATTTATTGTGACTTTTGGCACTGCCGGCAACAGCTGCTGCACATTATGTGCGACTATGCTGGCAACTTTAAACCTCCAACCCCCGAACCCCTATAGAGTGCCATACCCAAACCCAACCTGATCCCTGTTTGGGACCCATGCCACACGAGGGCTCGCCGCAAAAAGACCGAAAAGAAAAAACACCAGACACACACATGTGTGTCTCCTGCTCAGTTTTATCTGGTACGCTGCACGCGGTACATTTGCATAGTTCGTGCAACAGCAGCAACGGCAAACAGAGGCAACTCAGTTTTTAGTTTTATTTCATTTTATTAATGTGAAAAATGTAATTTCAAGCACTTCCTACTGTTTGTAGTCCCTCCTAAGGGAACCCAGCGGGGACAAGATAGTGACACTCAAAAAAATTGGCAAGTGGAAAATTACAAACACCTCTCGAGTTTGCAAAGCTGAAAAAATATTTTGAAAGCATGCTTTGAAATTCAATAAAAATGGGCGTTAGAAGGCCAAAGCAAAAACCAAATATATTAAGCTAAGCACAAATTTAAATCCGATTTTAATTATAAAAATTGTTTAAATTGCGATACAATAAAAGTATTGTCTTCCATTAGAGGATATAAAAACATCAAAAAATTTATTTTTCCTGTATTCACCTAACCTAGTTTTGTAACTAGAGATTTTACAATCAAGAGAACAAACCGATTAACTGAATATTTCACAAAACAATTTAAGGTGACAAAGACAAATTTAAAAAAAAAAATATTGAGATGTTTCGATATTTTCAATTATTTTAATAAAATTATGTGCAATGTATTCGGAGAACGTAAAAGGAAAACAGACAATTTGTCAACCCATTTTGCTTTGCAGACATTAGACAACATATCGATTACAAATTGATGTTTATTGCATGTCTGATAAGTCAAGTAAGTAAGGTTAAATGCAATAAATAAATGTGCCGGAGTGTTGGAGCATTTGACTTGGTTAACTTCATTTGCATTTGTCACGCTCGTTAGGAGTTTCTTAATTCCCATTAGTCGACCGTAATTCGATATGTTATGGCAGCCACGTGACTTGAAAGTTCTTGTTCTCGCACTTATGCCATTCCAGAAAAGCTGAAGATGAGGCAATGGCAGCATCCAACAGCACCAACAACATTCGAGAGTTGAAGTGGAAACGGATGCTTACGAGCTTACAACGAGCAAACTTTCCCACTTGGAAAATTGTATATTCTTTAAACTAATGCACACACAGCTGCTTTTTTTAGATGCGCTCTGAGAAAACTCATAAATAGAATAGAAATACGGAATGAAAACTTGGCCAACTTTTAGTTTTACTTGGCAACAGGCACTACATAAATACTATAGGATAAATTACTTAAGACCAACTCCTTTAGGTTATCCACTCTTAAGTACTCTTATAATAGAAATCCATTCACAGGCATGCCTCAGCTTTTCCACAAGCATTTATTTCAAATCAATAAAAATATTGATGAAATTGAAGATGATAGGATTTCATAAGCTGCAAGAGGTTGGAAATTATTTCAATTCGGTTTTGTGCAGAATATGTACAGTTTATAGTTAGCAGAAATATTAAATAATTAAGCTAAGTTTTAAGATTCACCTGAGTTTGCAGAAATGAGAGAATGGATTTTAATTGAAATGGAATAAGAGTCGCAGCAACAAATAAGTCGATTGAGCTCCTCAAGTATTGAGGAGCTTGCAAGTATTGAATTAAATGACAATTCAATAAAAAAATTAAATGAGAGAGAGATTGAGAATTCAACAACAAACATAATTGGAAATATAGAGAAGAGAAATTTACAGGATTGCATCATGAACTTCGTTTTAAGTAGTGCAAATGAATTTACAAAAGCTCCAATCAAGTACCTATAAGCTGATTCTCTCACATAAATAAGAGTATCATAGATTCGTTCACCCAAGACTATCAGCTGCTTAATACAGTTTCTTTCAAACTTGGCTATGTGGCATGCGGCTTTTTGCCTTATTATAATTATTATTGTGTGGCGTAGCTACTTTTGTGTTTGCAAAGGAAGTGGCAGTGGCAATGACTGTGTGGCAGCCACAGAAACGGCACTTTTCATAATCTTTTGCTTTTTATGGTCGTGCGGTGGCAAACAACACAAAAGTCGGAAGCCAAAATTCAAATGAATAGTAAATTCGAAGCAGTCAGAGGAGGACGAAGCGGAGAAGAGAAGGCTGCTACGGAAACAGCTGTTTCCGTAACACCAACTTTTGACCTCAGCCTCCATCTGCCCCAAACTGACTTTAACCCTTGCTCAAAAAACGCGTTCAGCGAAATTATTATTACATTTTATGCGAATTCAACGAGTTTTGTGTGTGGTCCGCCAACAATTCACTGGTCAGCGGAAAAGGGGTGTTGGTAAGGGGAATGGGAGTTGGAAGGGAAAGCGAAAGCCCATTTGCATCCCTCGCATATATGCAGCGGTGTCGGTGCCTTTAGTCTCAGTGTTTGGCTAGGTAATTTCCGCTTCTCAGTTGGCTTAATTAAAACCAACAAACAAAAAAATATCCGCATAAATGTTCCCTGAATCAATTTGGACAGAACACCGTCTGCTCATAGAAGAAGATTGTAGAGAGTGCAAACATGGCTCAGTTCAAATCATCTACTTAAATCGACGACTGCCCATCAACAAATTCGATCTTTAGCGCAATCATATCTACAATATTGGAAGGCTTAGTATGACAAAGATGGTAAAGGGTATCCTCTAGTTGGGCCGAGTGTTGACTAGGTTGTTCCTCTGCATGTCCTTTCCATGGTAGTGACGGAAGTTAATAATTTCGCAAGTTACGCTCGGCTTTAATTAAAACCAAACTCTATAACGACGCTTCTCGCGATGCTTCTTCAGCGCAAAATTAATGAACGGCGGCGCTAAAAAAAATTTCGGAACAATCTGGCAATGCCGGACAACAATTCTGGCTAATTCTGTATGCGGCGCACACAAATCTTGTCATTATTAACCCAAAAACGGGAACTGTGGAAAATAGGTCCGCTCTTTGCTCGTTTGATTTGCTCCATTAATTTCGAGTGGTTTGGTGAGTCTGCCCGTTGGTCTCTCGACTCGACTGTCGGTCCATTTGTCCTTTTGGAGCCTTTCGAAGTTGTTGGTGCCGTCGGCTGGTCATTAAACTTCTGTGACAAGCGCTTTGGCGGAGCTGTTTGCTTGTTGATTTGTGGGACGCTTTTCTGGATGATTAAGTCATCCATCAGGCACAGCATCAGGAGCAAAAGGAGCAGCCGCAAGAGTTAAAAACTGCGCGGCGTTTCTTTTTTTTTAATGATGCGCAGCGTTGCGGCCGGCCGCATTTACAAAATAATTAGAGGCCTGCGCTGCTATTGCCCCTATGGGTATTTCAGCCCCACCCTCCCCCTTCCTTAACATGCATCAACTAAAGCCATTTGCAATTAAAAAGTTTATCTGTCTGCTTTTTGTCTCGTAGAAATTCGACATTGTCATCATTCCGCAATTTTGGCAGCTATGCGACATGCGGCGTATGCGTAATATGGCAATGATGGGACATTTTACCAATACACACATACGTGTGATAACTTTTGGGCCATAAACATACACTTTTTAGTGAATTTGGCATATTTGAGAAGAACAGCTGTATGTAAGCATTAGATACATACATATATATTATATTGACATAAGAGTGTATGAATTCTATTTCGAAGATTAAGGTGAAGGGCAGCTGTTGCTGGGCAACACTTTACTGAAGTGTGCAGTGCACTTGTGCAGCACTAAAGGTTATTCTTAAGTAGTTTTGTGACAACTTAAACATACTCCTTATTGCAAATAAGAGATAGTTTTAAAATATAGCTTATCATTAAAAAACATACAAAAAAATCGACAACACGATTTCCGGAAGCGATTTCCAAGCACTGTTCCTCGTAGTTCATTTGCAGAATGAAGTTAAGTTAATTATGAAGAGAGTTGATTCTATCTCAAATTTTCGTAATTAATATAACAAAATTAGGACATTGCTTTCTCATCATAAAAGTAATTAATAGTTTTGGATGAAATTAAATTGTGAAATTGAAAATAGGGGAGTTATTATAAAAATTCAATTTTTGGGACAGCTTTGCAAGTGTGAAAATTTGTGAATATTCGTGGAAGAATCGTGCCTACAGCGCGATTGTCAGCCAAAAAGTTAAATAAGAAGAAAAATGTTGCACGGAAAAAAGGATTATGGCACGTACACGTACCACACGGCTTCCGGCGTTGCTCGACAATCGCTGGCACTGCTAGGCAAGGCGTGGCACTGTGTACGGATGTGTAAGTGTGTGTGTGCATGTGAGTGAGTGTTAGCTGGTATTAATTTCTGTCTGCTTGTTGATTCCCCAGCACATTCTTGTTGTTGTCGTTGTCTTGGACGTGTTTGCAGCAGTTTGTTGTGTTGTTTGTTCATTTGTATCTGTTAGTCGCCTTGTTGTTTCGTGTATGTGAGTCTGTATGCGTCGTTGTCCTGTTTTCATTATTAATACGCTGCCTCCTTTTGTCTGCAACACTTTTGCACTTTTTGTTTGTCATCTTTGCAAAGTTCTCGTTTCGTTTTGGTGTTGCTGACACAAATTATTCTTGTTGACACATAAAAATTGTTAACCCTTTTTTTTGTCAGTTGCAGAATGAAAAATGACAATAGATGATAAAATGCGCTAAGTTTTTCTTGTTGTTTTCACAGAGTGTGTTGGACATTTGGCAAATTCGAGTATTTTTTGCGCGACATTGATGTATTTGGGTCGAATTGTGCTGCAATTTTCCCAACAGCTGGCGGAATGAATAAATATTTTGCCAGCAGTGTTAAAGTTTTTGCCACGCCCTCTGTTATTATGCAATTAACGCGTTATAATTGCAATTTAATTGTTGTTTGAAATTGGCAATAAATTTGACATTATTTAGTTGCTCCACGTTTTTCCGACAATTTTCAAAAAAACTTTTTTCCGCAATTTTCCTCTAATACCGCCGCCGCCTCATTGCCTCATTTGGCTAATAGAGTTTTCAGCGCTAATGAAGCATAGTTGGAGATTGGCAGCAGCTTCAATTAGCCTAGCGCACCCTTTGTACTGCTCCCATTCCCCCAACTCCCCTTGTTGGCCATTAAAACTAATGGCAGTTGGCTGCACCAAACGCCCGAGAGCAAATGCCCAAAACCGACCAGTCGAGCAGTCGGATATATCATTTGACCAACAAGCCAAATAGCCAAAAACCCAACAAAAAAAATATATATATATGGGTGTGTGTATAAAATAGAAGGAAAAAGAGAAAAGTTGTTGGCTCGCATGTTGGTAAAACCTGCGGTCACAAAAGAGCTGTAAATTAAAATTTACTCAACATGAAATTGAAGAGCCACAGCGCTGCATGGTGCTCAGTTCAGAACTTAACCATTTTTTACATACTTTTTATACCCTATACCCAGTTAAAATTGACTTAAAATGGATATAACATACACAAAAGTAAAAAATATATGTATTTTTTCGAAATAAATATCAAGAAGTAGGTCAGATTTGAAAAAGATCTCCTAAAGCCATAAAACCATGTATTCTATAACATAATAATATATTAACAGGGTATCTCGTTGTCATTTACCGTTGAACACTTTTACTTTTTCTGTTGCAGTTGCTTTGCCATTTCCGGCTGATACCCGGGAGGCGGCGTGATCAGTGGGTCGAGGCGGAGGCTGGCGCTTTCAATGTTGCACTCAAAGGCGCTGCAACGAATACTGAAATGCATATGAGTGTGGACTGAAAAACTGAATGGCAAATCGTATGACCTGGTACATATTTGGAAAGTATAAGCTGATATTTAAGTAGGGAACAAATATATGTATACTCATACATATGTCATATTTTAAAAGCATATGAAAACATTGAAAACACTGTGAAAAAATCCATTCCTGATGAAAATACAATTCCTTACTATTCTATATAAAACAGTAATATTTACAATTAAATATCACAACCCATTTAATGTATAAATAAACAATCTGAATATTCACCAACAGTGTTATTCAATTCAATTCATTGAAAACTACTAGAACCCAACTAAACATCCAAACTGGTTCTTCTAAAATATCCTGTAAAATAAAAATGTTTCATCAGTATTTTTTATTATCTACATATATTTTACAATTATTAAAAACTTAAAGGTTGCCCTATATTTTAGTGCTACATATTAAAGACGGGTTTTAAATAGAAAATTGTGTTTAGAGAGTAGCAAAACAGATTGATTGCAAATATTCGACGTTTCGATTTAGTTGGCTCAGAGAATACAAATTCCCGGCATCTCATTAGAAACCGCATTGCACTCACCCCAAACTATTCGCATAGCTCATCTGGAATTCGTGGCAGTCCGGCAACCTGTTTGGGCGTCCTTCACTGCTGGCGATTGGATTGGAGCCGTTGCTTTTATATGCATTTCGACTGCTGTTCGTTCGTTTGCAGCTCGTTCTCCTTTTATATTTTTATTTCACTTTTGGGCTGGTTGTGTTTGTGGCTGCTGCCCAACGGGCTCGTATTTTACGTGGTTAAAGTTTTACGCTACGCCAGACTGACAGGCAAAGGCAAAGCAGATTCACCCGGCACCACTCTTACCCTCCCTCCCCCTCCCACTGCCGTCCGGCCGCATGGCACGCGCACGGATTAAGCGCCCAAAATGCTGCAGTGTTTGCGTGGTTTGGAGCAGATAAAAAAATAAAATATACATAAAAAAGTACCCATAAAAATAGAGAAATTAGGAAACCAATGCGATAGCATTTTGTTTCAATCAGTTATCTCGCAGATATTTTTTTTCTTGCCACAATTTGCCGTTAAACGGCAATTTCCGCAACGATTATTCAATGCCGAAAAGTTACACAAAGTAGAAAAAATAGTTAATAAATATACAAAAAATAAATAAATGTATAATATTTCAAAAATGCTACCAAAAGCAATTAAACGAGTGCCACGGCTTTAGCTAAAACTGTAACTAGATGAGGAGATACCCTGTATCGTGGTATGAAGAGTATAAAATTACATAATAGTCTCTGTATAAACTCACATTTTCAAACAATATCATCAAAGAAGAAAACTCGGGCCATAATTACAATATGAGTAAGATTAGCTTAATATATTTGTATATTATTAATGAATTATATTATACATACTTATTAGACGATCTTATAATTGACGTCGATCTGTCATTTGCTTTTCCACTAAATTAATATACCATTCTTTACCCATTTTAACAGGATACAGTGTATAAACAGGCTCCACTGTTACCCATCTGCCACGCCCATGCTGCACTGGTGGTTTTTTAAGAATTTTGTTTTTATAGCAAATATTTATGTACATTGTCAGTCAACTTGACTGCAGTTTATTTATCAAAGGCACTGTCAGCTGTCGGCTGCCACGCCCAGACGCCCACAGCGGATTAGAGGGATTTATCGCGTACAGCAAAATAAATAGTTTCAACACAGTACATTCACCCCCTGCTAATGCTATGTAAGCCGTATTAGCAAGTGTAAAATATACGGAAAAATTCGAAAATGACTAAATATTTTCATAGTTGACGAATTATCACAGTATTTAGGAGGTGTTAAATGGACAAATATGCGATAAATAAGTAACAAATTAATCGCATCGACTTTTATTTTTAATATTCCAATAAAACGAGGAATTTAAATAATAGTTAATCTGGGAGTTTAAGTCGAGTCATTTGTTATTTTGATAGAGTTATTTAACTTTACTTAGCATACTAAATAAGCTTCTGCCTTATAGAGCTCAGTAATGTTGAATTTACATACCCCATTGCTCACAGTTTAGCCGTTGCAGCCCAACCTTTTCCATATGTGGAGCTAAAGGGTTTGCAAATGCAATTTGCAATTTGTTGGCCTCCCTCAATACAACTGACGAATGTCGACGTACACGGATGACATGTTGCGAGTTAATTGAATTGTTGTTTTATTTCAGTTCGATTTGTTTGGCCCATTAAAGCTACAACTGCTGACATAAACTGCGTATTGGTTATTGATTTCCCTCCGGCTGAACTGCCCTCATAGGACCCCACACAGGAACTCATATTCATATATTTCACAATACATTCAAAGATCTTATTCTGGCCGATTTAAGAGCTGCCCAAACTTCAAGGACCATAGCAGCTAATTTGACAAAAAAAAATTGACAGAAATAGCTAAAATAAGTTAATAAAAGTTCTGAATAAAAGCCTTAAATGTTCTTCTTATCTTTTACCGAATGCTTCTTCCTTGATATCACAATTCGAATGAACTGAACTTCGATAACAACATCAGTTTAGCAATTACAAAATGACTATAAAAACACTGGTTGGCCGAAAAGGTAAAAATAGAGCTAAACTACGAATACTTTCTTCATACTTTATAAATACTTACATTTTTCACAAGGTTAAGCTGTACCAATCTTTTTCCAAATGTTAATGTATACTCAAAACTGACACTGCTTACATTAGCAGACAACAATCTAAAATTGATATATCATGAACCCACTACTTAATTTGTCAATACTGAACGTAACAGAGCACTAAAAGGTTATACATCGTTTATTACAAGTATAAATCGTGAGTTGACTTACATTACTTGATATTCTTGCAGTTTTCCAATTGGTTTATACATAATATGCCAAGTGCCAGGCGTTCGTTGGCTTCTTAATGCTTAAAATAGGTTTTCATAATACGCAACGATCGAGCGTTGACTTTTTTAAGTGCGTTGATTAAACAAAATGTGCATTCCGTAACATGCAATAAGACTGAGCAGTTATGATATGTAATGCGAATACATAATATTAACTTAATGCTGAATCTCGTGACTGCAGCACGGCTGCTCATCTTCGTAATCACTTGAGGAGTCCTCCTCATCGATGGCGATGGAGGTGTCCCCAACGTATTTTGGGGTCGGTTCTCCTTTAGTCCGCAGGGGCGCAGCGCCCATTTCTCCAACGTGTCCCACGTACTCATCCTCATCAGAGTCGCTGTCGTAGAGATTCTCCTGACCGCCTAAGTCAATGAGCACGCGTCGCAGGTAGCGCAGCTCATCTTGGGCACGTGACACCTTGCGTTCCAGCGCTTTCATTTGTGCCTGCGGAATAAGTGGACATCCGACGACGTTTAATATTTCCATCAGCGGATCTATTGGTAGCGCTTCCATTTGCACCAGTTGCGCTAGTATTTCATGCAGCTTCGGCAAGACACCATTCTCGTTGAGATATTTTGTGTATTTTTCTTCTTCTGCCGACATTCTGTAAATTGTTCGAGTGCAAACTGCAGAAAACGTGCAACTTAGTCAAAGAGAATCGAGCATCACATGATCAATGAAATAACTGTAAATTCCTAAGAGTACTGTAACGCCCCAATTGCCATTATTTAGTACTACAAACAAGCAGTGGTGTCAAAACTAACTAAATCAGTGTTGGCCAGCGGATCAATGGAGCTAAAACTTACAGGCGCAAAATTCAATTAACCATTTGAACTTTTAAACTATTGTAAATTATATAACATTAAAATATCATTTTATGAAATGTTGTGTGCTTGCGAACCCTGTGGGGATAGAAGTTGATAGATTGAATTCTAAATCAAAAATTAGAATTTCGGCAAAAACTACAAAAATTCGTATGAAATTTCTTAAATTATAGCATAAAAAAAAGTCCTTTATATGTGGTTTGATGATTGCCACACGTTTTCTGGGTACCAAGGCTGCCACATCGTTATAGACAGCAGTAATTAAATGAATACAAAGAACGAAACATCTGAGCGACTGAACGATATGAACGTTCGCTTCCTGTAGTTCGCAGTTCAATCGAACTAATTAGGAACGATTTGACAAACAAACTCCAGCGCTAAATTTTGCATGTGAAATTTTTGCAAAGAGGATTAAATTGAAATTTGAAAAACTGTTGAAGTAACTACAAAATTTACGATTAACAAAAGAACAACATATTTGCAATGTCCTTTTCGTTTGGCACACCAACAACGAACGCCGGCCTGGGCGGAGCGGCCGCGGCGCCAGCAACAGGCGCCTTCAGTTTTGGCGCGCGACCGGCGACAAGCGCACCGCCGCCAGCATTCGGAGCTGCAACGGCCACCTCGAGTCTCGCCGGTGCAGCCAGTGCTATGGTCGGCGGAGCAGCAACCAATTTTAGTTTTGCTCCAGGTCAAGTTGGCGCGGCGCCCACGCTCAGCTTTGGTTCGCCGGCGACTTCTGCAGTCGCTCCTACGGGTGCAGGACTCTCGCTACCTGCTTTTGGCAGCTCCACAGCTGCGCCAGCTTTTGGAGCACCCGCAGCAGCACCAGCATTTGGTGTACCGTCAGCCACGTCTGCTTTTGGGGCGACAGCGACGCCAGCATTTGGCACAACGGCTGCTGCGGCACCGGCTTTTGGTGCTCCCGCAGCGGCGCCTGCTTTTGGCGCTCCGGCGACATCTTCCGCTTTCGGAGCACCCGCTGCAGCTCCTGCCTTTGGAGCTGCGGCAGCTACGTCTGCTTTTGGGGCTCCCATGGCGGCGCCCACGTTTGGAACAACAGCGGCTACACCGAACTTTGGTGCCCCGACAACTGCTTCCGGCTTTGGCACAGCAACTGCCACCGTGGCCCCTACTTTTAGTTTTTCGACTCCCGCCACGAGTGCACCGACAACGGCACCTCCGGCGTTTGGGTCGACAGCAATGCCATCATCGCTGGGATCTGGCATGGGCACGTTTGCCTTTAACAAACCGCAAGCTACAACGGCGGCCAGCTTGAACTTTAATACGACGACGACAACGGCCACAGCGCAGCCTTTTAACGCAAGTCTCCGTCTTGGTGGGAACGCATTAGCTCCAGCCAACACAGGAGGCGGCGGCATCTTCGGCAAGCCACTGACAACAGGCGCCCAACCGTCTGCAGCTCCGCCCACCTTTGTTGGCCTTGGCGGCATCGATGTGAGTGCCACGCAACCCAAACTGGGTGACAACAAGCAGGATGGCATAAAGGTGAGTACCTGCATCATAATTATCAACTTTATCGTGTTAACGTTTCTCACTCGTTTAAAAAGATCAAGGAAACGCAGGTGCCTGACGAAATCGTCAAGACCGTTGATGCACTCAAGAGCCACATCAAGCAGCAAAAGACCATCTCCTCGGACATTGGACGCACCTCGACATCAAAACTGAGCAATGTAAGTCACGAGATCACAAATCTACGCTGGGTGCTGCAGAACGTGGCCAATTCGGTGGATGCCAACAATCGACAGATTAAGCAGCTGCGCAGTGAAACGGCCAAGGCAATACAATCCTTGGAGATGGCACAGCGGACACAGGACACGCCGGCTGGACTTCAGTTTGAGAATAGTGCACCCTTCCAGTACTTTCAGTGTCTGGTGGCCAAATATGAGGAGGATCTGATATCGTTTCGCCAGCAAATCGCGCTCACCGAGAGCCACATGCATGCATTGGCCAATCCCCAAAGTATTTCGCCAGATGACCTGAAACGCGGCTTCCGCCAGCTCAATGAATCGTTCATCTCGCTGGCTGGGCGTCTCCATGAGCTGCATCAGCGTGTGGAGGAGCAAAAGGAGCACTTTTTAAATCTTCGTCGCTATCGACTGCGAGATGCCACCAACGTGTTTGCCAGCATCGACAATCCGCCCGTGCAGCTAAACGAGCCGCAACGCATCAGCAGTGGCCCGACTCCCTTCTCCAACATCTCGGCGATCAACACGCTGAACAAAAGCTTCGCCGCCGTTACGGCGTCAACGACTAACAATGCAGCTGCATCCAAATCGGACAGATGGTAGTCCCGGATTTTACCAGGGTAGTTCTTTTAATTGTTATGGAAATGAATTGTCAATAAAGTTATTATACAATCGATGAATCTCTATTCCTCTGTCCACAAAAGAGCAATAAGTATTTATATAGAATATAGAATAGAATATATTTCAACCCAATTGACATCAACAAATGGAGCTTTGAATGAGGTCTACTTCTTGACCACCTGAATGACATCCTCGTCGGCCATCACATGGGCGATACCCACACGCTGTGGCGAGTATTTCGTTGACGTGCCCCAAACCAGGGCGTATTTAAACTGCGCGGCCAGAGTTCGATGGATGGCATGACACACGTGCTCCACGCTGACGCCCTGTGCGAAGAAAGGGGATTATTTTAAGATTTGATCAAAGATGATTTGCAGATTTACTTGCCTTTCTCAAAATGAGGCCGTCGTCAAAGTCGGGTGGTGCACCGGGCTTCTTGGTGTACACCCTGATCAGCTGAAGGGCTTCCCAGAGCGCCTCCAGCATGTAATCCAGATTCAGCTTCATGTTGCAGCTGACCACAATGGAGTGTGGCTGTCGTGCCAGCCGATCCACCTCCTCAATGGCGATTTGATCAATCTTATTATACACATACAAGCAAGGCAGATAGACGCGATTGGCCGTGACCACGTCAATGAATTCATCCTCTGTACAGTCTTCACGGAACAAAACCTCCGCATTAAAGATCTTGAACGAGTGCAAAATCATTTGCACCATTTTCTCGCTGCAGCGCGTGAGAGCGCAGGTTGAGTTAAAGCTCAGACCGCCTCCCTTTTTCTGTTTAAAGTAAATGTTCGGTTTACGTTTGTTCAGACGGATGCCCACCGATTCCAGCTCCCGCTCAAGCAGCTCGCGATGTACATTCGGCTTGGTCGCGTCCAGCATCATCAGCACCAAATCGGCGGTGCGTGCAACGGCAATAACCTGGCGACCACGTCCCTTGCCCTGCGCAGCACCCTCAATAATACCCGGTAGATCGAGCAGTTGTATGTTGGCTCCTTGGTACTCAATCACGCCGGGAATGCACGTCAGCGTGGTGAACTCGTAGTTGGCTGGTAATATAGGAAAGGTAAGAAATGCAACTGCGACATGGTAACAAATTCCAGAACTTACCCGCCTCCGATTCAGTTTTAGTCAATGTGGACAACATTGTGGACTTGCCCACACTGGGGAATCCAATGAGGGCAACACGCGCATCGCCGCTTTTTAGTACATCGAAGCCTTCGCCCTTCTCGCCCTTTTTCGACGGCTCCAGCAACTGCGAGCGGTACTTGGCAAGCTTTGCCTTTAGCAGGCCCAAATGGTATTCAGTGGCTGCAAAAGTAAATTGCTAGTGAATTCTAACCCTAAATTCCGATGCTATTCTTTGCCAGCAATGCGAATATCGACGCCGTGTTGTCTGCGCCGGTTTCTTCAGTCAACCAATGCAAAGCAGCTCACCTTTGTTCTTTTGTGTGCGTGCGATTTCACGCTCGATCTCAGCAATCTTGTCTAGAATGCCCATGCTGATGTTTGTATGTTTGCTGGGCGCAGCATTAAGTTATTAACAACAATATTTTTGGGAAGCTATTTCGTTCTTGTTGTTGTTTTAAAATTTAATCGAATACATCGATTTTTGAATAATTCGATTATAAATCGTTTTAAATTAATTTGCGTCGAATCGATTTGAGATTGCAGCACCGATAACTATCGGCAGTTGCTAGGTCCCTTTATTTCGCAGCGCGATTATTAAATGTGATTTTTTTTATTTGTAATTTAATACTAATACAATAAAGTAGAACTTCAAAAAAACATAAAAATTATAAATGATCTAAAATAGTACAACTCATTTTAAAGAGTTTTTGGTGCACGACAATTTCAAAAAATCTGCTAAATATAAGAAAAATTTGCCTTAAATTTCCAAAATTTTAGTACAAAATTAAGCAAAATACCGAAAAATCACTCAATTTTTAAAAACGAATTAAATATGGCCTGATGGTTGCCACCGTGGTTTGGGGGCCAAGGTTGCCACCTTGTTTTTTTTCCAAACTTATTTTTATTTGTTTTGCGCTTTTTTTTTTATAAATAAATAAACTAATGAGTCCCGTTCCGTTTAGTTCGAAGACACACCTGAGTTGTAGTCGCGCGTCTACGTGCCATTATTTCGGTGTGGCTTAAACACAAAATTCTTTTAGCCTGGTTATTGAAAAATAATAGTCAAAATGGGCGACGAAACAATTGAACAAAGCTTAGAGAAGTACTTAACTCGTGAGCATAGCCTGGAGGAGGAGTCTATTTTAGGGCCTTTTCAACAACCGCATGCTCATGTACATACAAAGGTTTAAGATTTAATATTTAATTGTAGTTAAAAATTCATAAAATATACACAAATACACATGTAAATACTGTTACAATTACAAGAAACAGCCACACACAAATGACGATCGATTAATTACAATAGGTGAATAGAGCGGAGAGAGAGGAGGATAGACTTAGTTTTTAATTGGCATAAAAGCCATTACCATCGTTGCCCATAAACTCAGTCCAACGTTGTGCATCAATGTGATCCAACTCCGAGCACACCTCGCCCGGCTGTAGCGAGCGACAGGTGCATGTTATTCCAATGCGTGTTATAATCAATTGCGATTCGTATTTGGGCAGCGCGGGATCCGCGTCAACGAGACGCTCACTCAGGCACTGCTTGAGGAATTGTTTGCGCAGCACGCGTAAGTTGTCGGCGGTGTAACCTGCAATACAAGAAGTACCAATCATTAATCAACCATCCCGAATTTGTATACTAATTCTACGGACTTTTGTAGGCGCTTATTTTCTCCTCGACGCAGCTGAGATCCTGCGCCGAGAACAACGGTGGATACGCCTCAGATTCACGTATGTTAAGCACGAAGGCAAAGTCCAGCGACGAACTCGCGTTGCTCAGCGCCTTGAGCAGCACGCCAGTTGACGAAATGGAAGCCAAGTACCATTCAGCAGGAGGGGCAAACTCTGGCGGCACTGAAGCATCCTCGCCAGCATTGTTATCCGTTGTGGAAGTACTGCTGCTGCTGCTGTCTGGGGCGGCACGTTCGTCTCGACGCTGTCGCTTGCGTCTGCGGTACTGGATACTCTTACTGGAACTGGTTACCGCTGCCGCAGCAGCAGCTGCATCTGCGGCCTGCTCTTGCGCCTCATTGTCCAGCTCGAGATCCCACAAGCTTAGAGGCGATTGTGCGGACAGTGGCTGACTTGTTGTAGTGGATGTGCTGCTCGAATCCAGTGTTTCACTGCGCACATCACGATTGTTGCCACTGGGATATTTACTGCGCAAATGTATGGGACGATCATTTTGATCCGAGACCTGAGGCAACTCATCGTTGTAGACCAGCTCGTACTCCTCTGGCAACCGCATGGGATTCGTATTCTCCACCGGCAGCTGCATTGGCCCGTAGTCCTTCTGTTGAGTCTGATAATTAAGTATTTAATAATCTAGCATTTAATGCAACTTACAAATTCCTTAAAGGGTTCTTTGATGTAGCCACCGGCAAAAGTGGGCAGTTCATTATCAGAGTCTGATTCCGGCAAGAGCACCGGCAACGGATGCTTGTGATGCTTCAAGTGCTTGACTGATCCTGGCTGCTCATCGGCAGCATCAGCGCCCACCACTTGCCTAAGCAGCTGCTCCCGATTAGCGAGCAGCTTCTTGAGTAGCTTGGGATGCTTCAACGGCGACTGTTTGCCCGTTGGAGCCGGTCGTTGTGTGCGGTTTAGCTGTACCTCCAAGTCGTCTGTACTAAACAGAACTGCACCCGGCGGCTCGATATGCCGGGCAATGGCGTAGAGCTTCAGTACTGTGGATTCGTTATAGCGCAGGCGGCAGGTGTCTGCGCGAGCCTGGAGAATGATGTCACTGTCCGGCACGAACTCATAGGCATCCCGGGCATTGGGCTTATTGCGGCACTGCAGCTGCCAGTGGAGGTAGAAATCACCGCCAAAGCTCTGTGAAATGGACACACCACCCAGGAGACTACTGGCACCGCCTGCATCTGTCATCATCGCATTGAGCAGGGGCTGACCCGTGCGTCCATCCAGGATCGTTGTCTGCGAATAATAGTAGACGGGAAAACCAGGCCCAGTGTTATACTTAACCATGAAGTCGGTGACGTTGTCGCGATTAAAATGACCCGGCACAATGGCGCTGACGCACTCGCTGGCCGGGAATGTATAGTTCCACAGCATACTATAGTTGTGTCCATCGAAGGCATAGACGCTGCTATTAAAGGCCGCGACGACCACATCAGAGATGCCATCGCCATTGAGGTCACTCAGCACAGCTGGCACCATCAGACCCGATCTCTGCTGTTGATGCAATGGCGTGAAGTGCTTCTCGCTGGTGTGTGCCATGAGCGAGAGCAGACGCAGACTGTAAATGCCACCGGGAGTATTTTGGCCACCCGTTATCATCAAGAGCAACTCGGTGCCGTCGGATTGAGTCAGCAGCTGAATGGGAACAAACATCTCCTCACGATGGGGCGTCGGTATGCTTCGGATCACTTTGCCCGTCTTGCCCGATATGAGCTTAATGTGACCAGCCTTGGACTCCTCACGCTCCTCGAGATGAGCAGCTATCAGTTCGGGCACCTCATCGCCATCCAAATCGCGCAGCACATTGATCGTATAGAGATCCATGACAATGGGCGAGTTCGTTTCAACTTCTAGTTCGTGGAAAGTCCAGATAACCTGACCGGTGCGTCCGTTAATGGCAAAGATCATCTGCGGATAGAAATAGCATTGGTAGCACAAACTGTCGAGGATTTGCTGATTCTTTAACTTACGCCCAGTCGACCGGCAGCCAAGCAGTCCATGCCACCATCGAGATCGATATCTGCATTGCAGTGCAAGGAAAATACATTCGCCACGCTCCACGACTGCCAGAGTATGGTACCATCCCGTCCATTAAGCGCCACAACGCCCCCTTCACAGGGCACATCGTCGCCCTGCTGGGCGGACTTGCAGCGTGGCAGCGGAATGCCCTCGTAGTGGATGTTGTCGTCGACGCCATAGCCGAAAATGACATCCTTGATGCCATCGCCATTGAGATCCGCCGCACGCAATGGACTCTCGCTGTTCATCCTGGCCAGACTGCGTGTCCACAGCCTCTGTACGCTGATCTGTGTGCAGGGCACAAATTCGCTGCCCATTGAGCTGCCGTAACTTATACTGGCCGTAGTCAATGGCCCCAACTGAGGTCCCCGGCTCCACCAATGGTGTAGGTTCTGTATTGGCGACGGGAACAATGTCAGCATTAATGCAGCCAAACTGAGCAGTGCACAGAGCACGGTGAGAGCAGCCAAGACATAGCAGAAGGACTCCCAGCACCTGCAGCAGCGTCGACGCTTGTGCTGTTTCATGATGGGCGTGGAGTTGCTTCCCGAGCCGGAACTGTGCTTGCGACGTGGCGCCATCAAGGGACGCTTAAGGCCTTGTTCTTCACTGCGCTGTAGTTGGAAAGGAAACATGCGATAAGGATATTGAGTTTCGAAATTCAGCTTCGCTTTTATTTCGCCTACTGATTGGTATTTGTTTTGAGCTATTATGTTTCAAATACATCTCTTATCATCATCGATTTGTGAAAAAACTAAATGCTAATTAATTTACTGAGCCTACCTCTACCATATGTTTAAATCTTGAACAGAATGCGAATGGTAGATTAAAAGATTTAAAACTATTTATTTATTTTCAAAAGAAACCAAAAATAAATAGTTATCATTTGGAAAATATTTTATTACATTATTGTTATTCAATAACTTTTTATGTAGTTCTGTTTAATTTCAAAATTAATTTTCCTCCCTTTGATGTCTATTTTAAGTAATATTCTTTTTTGAATTCAGTGACTCACCTTGGCAGATCTGGCGTCCTTGATGAACACCTCATCGTCGACATCATCGCTTATGTCCTCATCAATCGAAGAGTCCCGTATGGCGATGCGCTTGGATGGCACATATGGTCGCAGTTTGATCATCTTGGGCCGCAGCCTCCAAGCTGTCTGCGTCCAGTGCCTGAGTCTTTATGCCAAGCGCCGCCTTAAAACGGTGTTTGTGCGTATTCTTATTAATTTACAGCACTTTCTTAATGCATTTTCCAGAATTGTGATTATTTTCTGTGTGTTTGCAGCAGAACGAAATGCAGTTAAACGATGCGCGTCTTCTGTCTGTGTAAAAATCAATAAAGACGTCACGACGCTGCGCTCAGCTGGCCGATAGATACGAGCATGCGCAGTGCTCACATCCCTCGTCCCGCCCGATCCCATCCCGTCGTGGCCATGCGTCGAAAGCAACCACCAGCTTATCAGAACCGCACACGTGTTGGGGCTAACGGCGGCTACAGGTTTGTTTATCAACAATAGCGACAATGACGTCTCCACCTGAGCGGCAATCCTCTCTTTCTCTCTGGCAACTGTTGCTCGAAGTGGATGTCGCCTTCATGCTCCGAGTCCCTCATATGATAGGGACCATTACCGCAGCGCAGAAACTCCCTTATTAACCATTTCGAAGGCAGTTCAATGGCCTCACTTGGCGCTTTTATGAATGAACCGACCGCAGGATGGAGAGTATGAAGTTTCGGCTTAGGGGTTGCTTCTTGCTTCAATGCTGCAACTTTCCATTCTGCCGACTTCCGCAATGTGCTGGAAATGTGGGTCATCACACGGCTTGTTTATGTCGACGCATGTTTCTCAAATGACTTTTGTGTGTGGCGCGCTTATTAATTTTTCAATAGATTTGTATCTGCCTCACGCAGCAGATACTTAGAGATTGCAGGACCTAGTTAACGTTCTTATTAACAGTTCTATTAGTACTCGTATTACCTTAAATGGCACCGTGTTGGCCATTCCCAAAGTTGTGGTTTTGCTTTCACGACCTTCGTTTATTTTAAAAACCTTCGCTTGACGTCACACAATCTTTTCAGTTGCAAAGAGACAAAGAGACATATTTTAAATGTAAAATCATAATTTATTTTATAGAATTTCACTGACTTAATGCTTGTCAAAAGCCCGTTCAACAACAATTGCTACAAAAATTGCAACTATTCAAGTTAAAAACACGCCAAACCTTTACATTTCGGTTGGGGAATGCAACCAAATGTTCCCCATCGCCGTCGCCGTCTGCTGCCATCAGCAGAATTTTAAGAGCACCACTTAGAGGGGTGGGGGGTGGTTTACTTGAATTCGGTTGAAAAGCGTGTGCACTAAAGTACTGCCAAGCAAGTACTTAGGTCAGGTCCAAAAGCAGCGCCAAGCTCGACTGCATTCGAATAAACTATAGAAAAATCAGCGGCTTTTTATAGCAATGCTGGGAGTGAGGGTTCTACAAGGCTGAGGGGTAGGTTGGATTCATTGAATCTACGGCAAGTTACTTAAGTGTGTTATTATCGCATCAGAGATAATTTAATAACGACGTTGATGACGAGTTGTTGTTGTTGGTGTTGCTGTAGTTGTTGCTGTTGTTGTTGCGGCAACGGAAGGCCAAAGGATGTGTTGCTGAAGTGTTGCGGCAAAGGCGTTGAGTGCTTGCAGCTTGTAGCCGTGGCCAAAAGACCGCATCCCAGGCAGCACTGAAAAGGATGAGGAATCGAATGTATGTACACATGTGTATACCACACATACATACAATTGATATACATACATACATATGTATGTAAGCATACAGCTCAAGATGCTTCAAGGTTACATTGAGCCTAACCTCCTCCCAGGTGGCGACATGGAGGATTGCTTTTAATTATAGCATCAGTGGAAAATATGTTTTACTTAAGAAAGCGTATTTTGGTAACTCAATTGATAAAACATAGTTGTTTAGTTTAGGCTATCCGCCTGATATATAGGCTAAGCTAAGTGGACATAACTCGGCGCATTTTTGAACTGTAGTTTCTCTCATTTAAGACTATATTAAAACATCTTTAAAAAAATTTTTGATTAACACCTTCTGAAAAGAGTTTAAAAAATAATTCATTGAAAATGCTTAGCATATTAATATGCTAGTATAGAATCTGATTCGAGCTCTGATTTAATTGTCGATATGACACAATATTAAAAACAACGTATTTATTTATTTGATTTATTAAGATATTTATATGATTCATGTATTTATCCTAGCGCTACAATTATAATCCTTATGCGTTACTGCGCTAGTCACGAAACAACAATATCGATTTTAATATTAAAAGTTGTATTATTAATATTTATGAACTTGAATTCTATTTTTTGATTACTTGTGCCATTTTTTTTAGATAGTGTGATTTTCTTCCAGAGCTTACAAGTTTTGGTCAAAGACTAACAACTTTCTTATTTTATTATACAGAATATCTAAACTCTAAAGTGGTTTTATCTCAAAGACTACTTATACTTATAATATTTATTTGTGTCCACCTGTTTACTCTAAAATACACATAGATTATCTACGGAATCAGTGAATTAACATAAGATTGATTGTCATTAGTAGCCATTTAGCATTTTCGCTTATCCTTTTTGCACTGATATCAAGTGCAACAAAATGTTGGTGCATTGTTGCTGCTGCGACAAGCCGACCCTTGGGAGACACTTCAGAAGTTGTTAGCTTGTTAGTCGCTTCGAAACAAGCCAATTGATTGGAAAAACTAAAGAAACGTTTTCGGATTTCCACAGAATTTCGTTTCACTTGGGGCTGCCAATGGCAATCAATAGGCGAATGCGGCAGAGCTGACATCTGGCTAAAGGGCTGAAGAATAAAGGGATGCTTTGGATGGGGCAAAATAGGAGAACCCTGGCTTATTATTACACTTTCAATTGCAATTACAATGACAACGATGACGACAGAGCCCGAACAGATTATGTAGAAAGGCAATGCCAAAGTACTTGACGAAATTATGTTAAGTGACTGTGTGCAAGAACAAACAGACAGCGACTATGAACTATATAACTATATAAATATGTAAGTAAGTGTATGTATATGCATACTCACACACATACATACATATATGCATATACTGAGCCTTCCCAGCTGACTGTATTAAAGACTATTTCCTAGATTCTCCATGGATATATTGTAAGGCCTTTCACTTTTATATAGTCGCAAAGGTTTTCAGCGACTCAACCACATTGTCTCAATAGCACCACACACCCACACACATGCATATATTCACACAGACACACTCAGTGCTGTCAATGTATCTTATATTCCGCATCCTGCGCCTTTCGTTGATGAATTTCTTCATCGTTTGGCTCGCCTGGCAACGTTTTAAATTCAAATTCCTTCGCTCTAACCGTCAGTTGTCAGCGAAGCTTCGAACAGCACAGACGTTCAAATCGGCCAAAAACCCAAATTTAAACCAATTCTAACTCAAATTAAAAGTGTTGCCAATTTATTAAATTTAAAACTATTACTAATATACAATTACATAGCGTAAAAATATTAAATAAACAATCAAACAAATGCTCTAAATATAATTATTTGCAAGATGTTGTTGTTATCAGTGTCTAGCTGATGTTACATAATCATTCTAAAGATCTAAAAACCTGTGAAATTGCCTGCAACTGCTGTTACCATTTTTTCTTACCACACAAATGTAAAATATTATTAAAATGCAATTACGACTTGAATAATTTTCATAATCATTATCATATAATTAGGAAGTTTACGTTCACTACATTTCAATCTCATATTTTCCTCTTCACGAATCTTTTGCAAAATTTGCCTACTCATCTTTTTATAAGAAATTCAAGATAGCTCCGCAGAAGTATTAATATAAATTATGTTCTTTTACATTTAATCGAATGCTTTTTTTTAATTATTATCAAATAATACATATTTTCAGTCGAAAGTATTTTTCGTATTTTATTATGTGTCAATTAAATTATTACTAAATCAATCAAGCTTGGTGTCCTTAAAATTTTTAATTATATCAACAAAAATAATACCTTATATATAAATTATAAAAGTCAAAGCTCGGATGTTTTTATACGTATGTACAAGTGTTAGGTTCCAGGATCCTGAAAGTGATTTTCGCTTTACTTTAAGCATAGAAAAATAAAACTTAGCTTCAAAATTAGTTTTTCCTATTTTTATTGCTTGATAGAATTTAACTAGCATTATTTTATTGCTAGTTATTAAACTATTGCTAGTTTACCAACAGCAATTTTTTTAGGAATATAATACTGCATAATACTGTCTAGGGAATATTTTTCCAAGCTTGACTTAAAGCTCAAATCGACTTTAATGAGTTATTAAATAATTATTGCATTGGCAAAACTTGGCCTAAATAACGAATTAAGAATATATAGGTGCTGCTGCAGGCAATGACGTCTTTTGAATAAGTACCCAACCATGTATTGTCCTTGTCTAATGCGGCCGTTGCATAGTTGTGCCTCCAATCTCGCCGTGTCGCGCTCTATGAGGCACATTTGCTGTGGCATTGCCATCCCAACGGCATCAGCATCAGCGGCATCGAAGGCGCACAAAAGGCGCATGAGCCACTTAAAGCTGCGGCGCCCCCTAAAACGTTTCCCCGCCCCCGCACCATGTAGGGCATTCCTCGAGTGGCTTTAATTGTGAATTAAGTCGGTATTGTGGCCTCCACGTGTAGACAGAATGGAAAAGAGAGTGGGAAATAGCTAGGTACTGGGTAGACCTAGATAGGGTTGTGCCAGGGTTGTCAATGCCGAGGCTATTGTGCAGGAAGTGTGGCTAGCTGTCCCCGTCATTGTCCTTTGTTTCACATTTTATTTACATCGTTAGGCAATATAATTGTTGCTATTTTCATAAAATTTTCCCCTTCAACTAACCCCCAGCAAAGTTCTCGATGCATTGTCAATGCCAGTGACACCGTTCGAGAGTTTTGCTTTGATCCCCCAGCAAGGTCATGTCACGGCCAAAAATCGTACTACTTAAAGATCCTCATGAAGCCTTTCTTACCTGCAGAGTACAAGGGAGACGGAGAGGGTTAAAGATACTTCAAGTCACAGCCATGGTCGCACAAATAATCCTGCTAGTCATTTGCTGCATTTGCCTCAAACACTATGCCAAGGGTGAATTTCAGTAAGTATACCTCAAGGTACTCTAGGGGATCCCCATTCAATGCATTATTCCCCTCGATAACCAATCAGACAAAGTCTGGCTATAACCGATATTCTGCCCGAGGACATAAAGCGTTATGATAAAATGCGACCACCCAAAAAGGAGGGACAACCCACAATTGTTTATTTTCATGTAACAGTCATGGGCTTAGATTCCATCGATGAAAACTCTATGACCTATGTCGCTGATGTGTTCTTCGCCCAGACATGGAAGGATCATCGGCTCCGCCTGCCCGAGAACATGACCCAGGAGTATCGATTGCTTGAGGTTGATTGGCTGAAGAATATGTGGCGACCCGATTCCTTCTTTAAGAACGCCAAATCGGTAACATTCCAAACGATGACTATACCCAATCACTATATGTGGCTCTACAAGGATAAAACCATACTCTATATGGTAAAGCTAACCCTGAAGCTATCCTGCATCATGAACTTTGCAATTTATCCACACGATACACAGGAGTGTAAACTGCAAATGGAGAGCTGTAAGTACAAACCTAATATATATCTATATTTATGAAAATCGCCTTACTCTATTAATTGCTCTAAAACTTACAGACATGTTCTGCTGTTGAAATCAATTTTACTTTAAATACAATAGAAGCAACATAACTATATAAACCTCTTCAAATTCAGTAAAATTTGTTGTTAATTTTTTAACAAAATTTGTTATATTTCAACTATTTAAGGCCAATTTAGATTAATTTTTTGATTGTACTCTAAAGCTAAAATTTCTTTTAAATTTGAGTTTCTGTTTTAAGGCTCTCCCCTCACGTGCTTCTGAACTCCATTTCCTTTGAGTAATTTGAATATTTTCCCGCAAAACAAAACAAAAAAATGTTCTTTTGTAATAATTTTTTAACTCAGTCTTATTTTTGTCTTCTTCTCGGTTCAATGCTAACTTTATAAAAATCGCAACAATTTGTTTAGTATCACATACTACAGATGATCTGATCTTTCAATGGGATCCCACCACGCCGCTCGTGGTCGACGAGAACATTGAGTTGCCCCAAGTGGCGCTGATTCGCAACGAGACCGCGGACTGCACACAGGTCTATTCGACGGGCAATTTCACCTGTTTGGAAGTGGTATTCACACTGAAACGTCGCCTGGTCTATTATGTATTCAACACTTATATTCCAACCTGCATGATTGTGATCATGTCATGGGTTTCGTTCTGGATCAAACCGGAGGCGGCGCCAGCGCGTGTTACACTGGGCGTGACCTCACTTCTGACTCTGTCCACGCAGCACGCCAAGTCGCAGTCCTCACTGCCGCCCGTCTCCTATTTAAAGGCCGTTGATGCATTCATGTCCGTCTGCACGGTGTTTGTTTTCATGGCATTGATGGAGTATTGCCTGATCAATATTGTGCTTAGCGATACGCCCATACCTAAGCCGATGGCGTATCCGCCCAAGCCAGTGGCCGGTGAGGCGGGCAAGAAAGAGGCAGAGGCGGGATCGGCATCGGGGCCACCACCCGGTGGCAGCAATGCCACAGCCAATAAACAACCGACAATGCTGCCTCTGGCGGACGAGAAGATTGAGAAAATTGAAAAGATTTTCGATGAAATGACCAAAAACAAGCGAGTGAGTATTTAAACTAGTTAATGTGTTAACGTTTAAAATTCTTAGTTAGTGTATGTGTGTTTCAATAACCCCTGTCTACAAGGTTTTTATTGAAAATCCGATTCTATCTATGTTAAGTATATGATTTTTTACTTTTTTCCTCAGATTGTAACCACTACGCGTCGTGTGGTACGTCCACCACTAGATGCCGACGGTCCCTGGATACCTCGTCAGGAGTCGCGCATTATATTGACCCCAACCATAGCGCCACCGCCACCTCCTCCGCCAGCCCCGGAACCGGAGCTACCTAAGCCGAGGCTAACGCCCGCCCAGGAGCGTCTCAAACGCGCCATTTACATCGATCGATCATCGCGAGTGCTCTTTCCCGCGCTCTTTGCCAGCCTCAATTGCATCTATTGGATTGTGTTCTACGAGTATCTGTAAGATACGACAGCTCTCCGCTGGCTCTCATGTAAATATGGGTATCTTCCGTTAGTTTCTCCCTCGACTCTCTCTCAATGTCGTGCAACTTTAGCAACTGTTAATTGTTCGCAATATTTAGAAAAATATTTATCATCTCTTAAGTCAATAAATTTTAAACTAAAAGAGCAAAAGAAAATTGTAACAAATTGTTGCATATACTTATATCTCTAATGAATGAATGAATAATTTAAATGCGAGTATATGAATTAAATTCCTAAATGATTAATGTTTAAATTTCAGTGGCATTATACTTGTAGTCTTATTCTAAATGATACTTTAATGTCTTAAAACGCTTTTAATTGTAAATAAAGTAAATTAATAAAACATAATTGTGATTATATGATACAGTTTTGGAGGCACTGCTTAAAGCTTGTGAAAAGTATCGACAGTACAAGCTAAACAGAAAGCTTGTGGCTCTTGCAAAGCTCTCTTAAGTGCCTAAAGCGCTTGCGCAGTTCGTAAAACATAAATCTAAATAAAAAGGCGTCAAATTCAAAACAAGAGCAAAACAATAAATCCCATACAAGTTCGTATCCAAAGAAAGGCGGACAGACGGACAATCATACACATTTATGTGCGAATAAATTTATTCATTACTATTATGTTCGTATAATTTTCTCAGCCATTAGGCAAACCCATGCATATCTCATATCAACACTTTTTCACATTTGACTAGTAAATTTGTTTGTTACATGTTATTATTATGGTTTTATTACTTTTGTTTCTTTTCGTTTTAAAGGTGTCAACAGTTGGTAAACAATGGTGGGCAAAAAAAGTAAACTAAAAGGTAAAAGGAGGTAACAAAGATTTCTAACTTTTGCAGTTGTCAAACAGCTTGGGCCAGGTTCGCATGATACCCAATTAATTATGTTGGTCACACGCTCCACACTTTTGCTTTTCACGGTCGTTAGTGACGCCAAACACAAGACCCCCAAATGAGCTTACAGATGGGCTAGAAAAGCAAGCGAGAGGCTGGGGGTAACCAATCCATAGATCATTGATTCATTCAAGGCATTAAAAAAGAAAGGTGTAGCAAATCTAAAGCTCACAACAATAATGTTAAAAAAGTAAGTTTGTGCCTTCAGTCTATTTTTTGTCATGATCTAGATTTTGATAGAAAAGATTTGATATAAAGATGTGTATTTATTTAAAAAAAAAAAGCCTCAAGGATTTCGGCAGAAAAATTTTAATATTTGGTTTCTCCCCGTCTTGTTTGAAACACTATTAGACCATTATAGTTTATAACTCTTGAGCTAAGACCTTTGTTTTGCTTTGCTCAAAAACGTTGTCTTAATAATCAATTTTGCATTTTAAGTAGGCCAAAAAGAGTTGTGGGGAAACCACGTAAAGTGTATGAATCATCGAAAACAGCATTGACTGTTACTCGATAGGCTATAGCAATCCAACAGCAGCGACATCATATATAAATAAACCGAGTAACAGAAAAACCAACGAAGGTTGCGCAAAATTTGGCTGGGGATTACCTGAGCGTTGACTTAGAGTGAGCTAAAATGCTATGTGGGTGTGGATGTCGTATGATTACACGGGCAAACAAGACATGGGGTCATTGAGGTTTGTTTTGAAGGTGTACGGAATTATATAGGAAGGGTATATAGCTAGCGCATATACAAGTAGTGTAAGGGTAATTGATATAATGAATGTAGAAAAAGCAGAAAAAATAGAGATAGTTAAAGTACAAATGAGTAGGAGTAATAAAATTAAAATTAAATGAAAACCATTATTATTAATTACAGAAATTGAACATTTAAAGCTCAGCGTGCTCTACAAAGCGATCCATTAAGACCAAAAAGAAGCATAACGCTTAAAGAAAGTAAAGACCCAGTAAGTTTCATCGGTTGATGTTTTTTTTGTGCACTACCTTCGCGGTCTTAAGTCCCAACTCTTTTACACAAAGCAAAACGAAAGCACCCCAAACTCAAACCCAAAGCTGCCAGACGCCTCCGACTTTGTCTCAGAGTCTCCGACTGCGACCGCGGCTGCGACTTCAAGTCGTAAATTGTGTTGACTGTTGTTGCTTTTGTTGTTTTTGTCTGTTGTGTCGTTTTGTCTTTTGCATTTTCAGTTTCAATTTCAGTCGAACTCGGGCAGCAACGGCACACGGAAGCAGCTGCGGCGCAGGCGCAAAAGCGACAAGCAAAAAAATAAAATCCATTAAAAGTTGTTAATACCAAATGCATTGAATTCGAACGTAATATCTACAACAATTATCAGCATAAAATTTGTTGCTACTTCCAGTGAAATCGGAAATGCTTATTGAATTTTCTGCGAATACGTAATTCGTGCTGATTTCGCAACTCTCTTAAGCAAATATAAATAAACAGATAAATAAGCAAATAAATATTACAACATTTAATCAACGAGCCTCGCGCAACAATTAGCAGCTCATAAACATTATCAACTGGGGAAAAAATACAAATAATTATAAAAGCGAACAAGTTTTTTTATATTAAATATTTTTTATAACGCGGCGCTTAACACTTTCATTTTCATTGGTCTTCGGTCAACGTCGTGACGTTTCGTTAAATTGGTCGTCTTCTTCGTCGGCATCTTCGTTAAGTTGTGTTGAATAATAATAAGTAAATTCGATTCATTACAAATATAAAAATTTATATTGCAAATGTTTTGTTTTTTGTGAGTTGCATAAAATTTGTTGTTGCTCGGATTGAAAATGCATTTGAGTGCATATATGTTGTGCCTAGGTTCGTATTTGAAAATTCACATATCATTGAATAAACATACTATTTTGAAATCATTTTGTAATATTTGTATGTAAATATGTGTGTGCCACTGTGGTTATTATTGTTAATTTGTGCTAATGTGCAGATGATCCAAATTTTTGGATTTTTGTCACCCAAGCAAAACAAAAGACTTAGGCAACGAACTTTAAAATGTTGAATGTGAGAAATGTTTAATGGCTAAAAATAAGACAAGTGATGATTAAGATTATAACAACATTTTAGTTTTTTATACAGTGCAATCGCTTATCATTAAGTTTATGGCCTTATAATATTATAATACATATATAGTTGAGCGACTTCTTTGTTGTAAAAGAGAAACCCTAAATTCAAGATCAAACTATCTCTGTCTTTCTTAAAATTTAATGAGCCTAATAAAATGCGCATCCAACATAAAACGTGACTAAGTCTGCAACTTTCTTTGGGCAACAGTAAAACTAACAACAGCAACTGTTGCAAAAATCTTCCGCCAAGTGACGTCACAAACCAAAACCAGTTGCCCAAAATGCAAATTGTCATATGACCAAGGCCAATCAAATTGTAGCTGGCCGAGCAGCTGTCCAGCTACTATATAACTCGATGATACACAGGCTTAGCCGCACTTGCATACACTTACTCTCGCCATACGTGTTTGTTAGTGTCATTTCGGAATTACGGCAACGTCGCGACGCGTCGGCATATCCATAGATATTATGCAATTGCTTTAACTCAAAAATGTGGCCGCTGTCAATGCTCGCTGCATAAATTCAAACTTTAGCGAATTGTTTTTTTTTTCTTTTACTCTCTGTTGCTATTGCGGTTGTTGTTGTAGTTGCTCACGATGTCTAAGATTTAATAATATATTTATCTGTTGCTTCGGAAGATAATGCAGCTTTTCTTGTAGTTTTATTGTCGCAGCAAGCGGACGTTGCCCAATTGAAAATTTCCAGCCGCGCTGACAATTTAGTTTCCCCAGCCGGTTAGCCGGGATTTTCACTTTCGTTGGCAAAAAACAGCTGGCGAACTGCCTAAATTATTTGTTTGTGTGCTAAGGATTTAGTTTTAAATTTGCAGTTGTAGATTTGGTAATAAACTCCACAAAAAGGAATTTAATACAAAAAAAAATAGAAGGACCATTTGATTCGGATACGATTTACGACTGTAAATTATGTTCTTGCTGGTTGTTAATTGAGTGAATTATTAACATTTAATGTAAAGAGTTTATATTGAAGATGACAGTTTCATAACTATATTAATAGATTTTTGATTATAATTGGAAAATTATTTAGTTTTCCGTTTAAATAAATATTCACTTTAAATGACACAATATTTGGCAAATTTTTGAACGAAAAAATAATTACTTAACCATTGGATAAGTAATATTTTTAAATGATTTTAAGTAAAATCAAAAATGATTTATTTTGATAAAAACTGATATAAGTACTTTAAAGAAATTATCGATTTTAAATTTGTGTTAAATCAAGTTCTTATTTATTTTCTGTATTATTAATATTATGAAACTTTTAGTGCAATTTTGTAATTTTCATATAAATTGAACGGAAATAATTTACAATTGCCACAGACTTTTAATTTTTCTGGAAGAATCCTTAGTTTATTTTAATATTTTCTTATTTAATATTTTATATAAGTTTGGATGCTTGTACTTTTTGAAAGTGACAAAAAGTATGGCACAAACAAGCGGCCAATTGTGCACCTATGCGAAGTGTGCTGAGCGCTGCTACCAATGAGGGGCATTCACTTTTCATAAGAAACCATTTCTATATATGCGGTCCAAAAGGCTTTTTTGTATAATTGGCCAATATTTCATTGTGTAGAGAAAAATAAAAAAAAATACAAAAATGACTTCAAAAGCATTACCAATGGTATGGGCAATTTTATTCCCAAGTGAAAGTGACAAAGTTGCAGTGCACACCTCGAAAAATGTTAATGAGCCACCGAGCGGAGCATAAGAAAATAAAAACAAAACTGAAAAACAAAAATACGAGTCCAACTGTAACAGCTTAACCCAAATTGTGTTGCGAGACAATCAATTTTAATGCGAGGAGAAATCTTAAATCGACCTTGAGCTTCACTCTCTGAATGCAGAATAAGTTGGAAGATTCCTCTGTAACTCCTAAAGCGAGGAGCCAAAGCGAATAATTGCAAGTCATTCGCATTGGTTACGAACTCAGATTATGTCACAGCAAACTAAATAAACATTAAACGCTTCAGTTGCGGATATGCATGGACAGTAAGCACAGGGGGCGGAGTGAAGAGAGCGAAGAGAGTGGAAATAGATAGACGCACTATCAACATACTTTCTCATTTATAATTTTTTGAAAACTTTTTACCTACAGATGTGTGTAATGGCAATTTGTAACATTACTCAACCCCAAAGAGCTTTGCTTGCATAATTTAAAGTTAGACTTGACTTAGGTTAGTTCACTTCCAATTTTTCACAAATGGGATAAAATTTCCAAATAAGTTCGATTCAAAATGTTTTCTACTTATTTTTGTTAACTTTCAAAAATAAATGCTTGAGCAATGACAGCTGAAACGGAATCCATGATTTGAAAGCGACAATTCGTTATATTTATTGAATGTATCTTTATTGTAATACTAATTGCATTTTTTTTTTACTCCTTAGTACTTGGAGCTGGCATCTTAGTGCAAGGCCAAGTAAACGCGGAGGACGATGATCAGCCGCAGCATTTGACCAATGACGGTAAGTGGATTAATCTGCCTTTAAGCTTAAACGGGGATTCATGACTTTAACTATTAAGGCAGCGTCTTTCTTTCAGCCGCATCTGCACGATGCTCGCCTGGGTCGACAGCTGATGGAGGACTCAGAGTCCAACTCAGCCAGCAGTGGTAGCAGCAGCAGCAGCCACAGTAATGATGATGAAGAGGATGATATTGAAGGTTCCAGTGAGTACTATGACAGCGATGAGGAGCCAAGTGAAGGCAGCAGCGATAACAGTAGCAATGAGTCGTTGCCACGCTTGCTCTCGCCGTCGACATTTCATCGCATCTCGGAGACGCTGGGCGCCCTCAATACGGTGGGACACATGCTGGTGGACATGACGCGAGGTGGTCAGGAGTCCAAGACGGAGAATGCCAGCAGCAACAGCAACAGTAGCGAAGACATTCCAACGGCTGGCTCCACAACCACAGAGCTGAGCACCACGTCAACCTCCATGTTTTTGGGCAGGGCAGAACCGCTGCCTGGCATCTCTGGTAAGATTCTGGACAGCCCAACAACACTATCAGCCAACAGTTTGCTGCCAGCGGGTAAGCCAGCTAATCTGAGTGTCATACCAGTGGCCACAAGGCGCATTGGCCAGGAGGAGCCGCATGGCAAGCCCATGTTTGTGGAGAACAAGGAGGCAAAGCAGCAGAAAAAGAAACGCAAGAAGAACAAGAACAAACAAAAGGTGAAAAAGCCCAACGAGGAGCTGACACTGCCAACGTCACAGTCCCAGTCCCAGCAGAAAATCAAAATACCAACCACACCGCGCACCACAACTACCACCACCAGCACCACCACTAGCACCAGCAGCAGTGGCACCACACTTAGTTCAACCTCACTGCGACCACTCGATCAACTGGCGTTGGCTAGCGAAGATACCGGTACGGCGAAGGATGTGGAAAACTATTGCAAGACGCCCAGTGGGCGACCTGGGCGCTGTGAGGATCTCAGTAGCTGTCCAGCGCTGCTCCTCAATCTGAGCAGCCTGCGGGAGTCACTCTGTTTCAAGAGTCTCTTTGTGCCCGGCGTTTGTTGTCCTCTGTCTGCTGCCGCCTCGGAGAGCTCCACAGTGCTGACCACACAACGTCCACTGAAGCTGACCACGAAGCCGCCCAGCAAAACCACCACACCGGCCACAACCACCAGGCGCACCACTCTGCGACCCACTGTACGACCCAGTTCCAGGCCCACCTCCGGTCTGGTGCTCATACCGCAAAAGAAGCCATCGACCACAACAACTACAACCACTGAATTGCCATTGGAGCCAGAGGATCTGGATGAGATCGCCAACAATATTGTGGATCCAGACGAGTGCGGACAGCAGGAATATTCAACCGGTCGCATTGTCGGCGGCGTTGAGGCGCCCAATGGTCAATGGCCCTGGATGGCGGCCATCTTCCTGCATGGCCCAAAGCGTACCGAGTTCTGGTGTGGCGGTTCATTAATTGGCTCCAAGTATATTCTAACTGCGGCCCATTGTACGCGCGACTCCAGACAAAAACCGTGAGTAAAAATCACTTCAGATTTAAAGTTTATATTTTATTTTTTAAATAAAATATTAATTTATAACAGTTAGTTTTACTCTGATTAAATTAGTTCATAGATAACTATTACTTTTGATTTTCATTTTTCAAAATAATATAAGAAATCAAGAGTGATATTTTGAGATAAGTGACATTAAGATAAATTGTTACCATTATCAATTTCAGATTTGCCGCGCGACAGTTTACAGTGCGTCTGGGCGATATTGATCTGTCCACGGACGCAGAGCCTTCGGATCCTGTAACCTTTGCCGTCAAGGAGGTGCGCACCCATGAACGGTGAGTGCCTTTATCTAAATTGTTACCAGTTCAGCAAGTTAATGTTTTAATTCTCTTTAGATTTTCGCGGATTGGCTTTTATAATGACATTGCAATTCTTGTGCTAGATAAGCCGGTGCGTAAGTCAAAGTATGTTATACCCGTTTGTCTGCCACGAGGAGGAAGAATGCCACCAAAGGAGCGTCTGCCTGGACGCCGTGCCACAGTCGTTGGCTGGGGCACCACTTACTATGGCGGCAAGGAGTCTACGAGTCAACGGCAGGCGGAGCTGCCCATCTGGCGCAATGAGGACTGTGATCGCAGCTACTTCCAGCCCATCAATGAGAATTTCATCTGTGCCGGCTACTCGGATGGAGGCGTCGACGCATGTCAGGTAGGATTAGCTCGCTATCTTTTAAGATACGTCCAATTAAAAAAATTTCTTTCGACTTTAAAGGGCGACTCTGGTGGTCCATTGATGATGCGCTATGACTCGCACTGGGTGCAACTGGGCGTTGTTTCCTTTGGAAACAAGTGCGGGGAGCCTGGATATCCCGGCGTCTATACTCGCGTGACGGAGTACCTCGATTGGATACGCGATCACACGCTGGACTAAGCGACATCTTAGGTGTAACTGTAGCTAGGTTTATGTACACGCTAGTCTATGTACGTTTAATGTTCACTCTCTCCCTAATTCTCGCTCTCACTGTTTATATTTATTAATACCTAAACATATTCCAATCCAACTGTTTACCATATTAGTTGTGTTTAGCATTTGTTATGTAATTTATTTAATCTTAAACGAAAATAAACACCTTTACGAAATTGAGTGTGAAAAACGATAAAAGTCCGTAACTGAAAAAGGAAAACAAGTAGAAAAGCGTTAATCGCGAGTGCCCAACTACGGAATACCCTGCGCCGATGCCCATAGATACCCTTACAATCACTTAACATTATACTTACTGCGCTCACATACAAATAAACGTGCATATATTCAAAAAGTTCTATAAATGTTGACACAGGGTATACAGATATTCGTTAATACTATCAAGGCATGGATAAACGCTTTACTAATATACTTACTATCGTTCCAGAGAACTGTTTTAGCTTTAAAGCAACTAGTTGCTTTGAAAACACAGTCGAAGATGGTTTGGAATCTACATTTATTAATAATTGTTTCGATATTCAACTGTAAAAACGGAAATAGGTTTATCTTCTTATATTAAATCACATTTTTTCTAGCGCATGTCAGATCACTTCGCATCTGTTCGATGGAGTGTGCTAAGATACGATGCGACAAGCGTATTCAATGTCCTGCTCATTGTCTTGGAACGGGAGATTTCTGTTGCACAGCCATTGGCTGGACATAATGTTAAATATTTCGATCAAATCTTTTGATTGCTTTCTGTTTAGTTATATCATCAATCTTGAATACTTGCTTTGGGAAGAGACAACTTTGAATGTTGCACTGCTTGAAAGCAATGGCAAGCAGTGCGTATTTAAGCAGTGCATAGGCGCAAAAAATAAAATCATAAACAATCAATTGGTGGAATTATTTGTTATGATACATAAATAAACATTGACAAATTTGGGCGAAAGACGAAAAGAGAGAAGGCAGGGCCGATGTTGGTGGTAGTTCATTGCGGTTTTTATTTTCACTTTCAGTTTTCGAAAAGTTCTCACAGCTGACGGACGCAGTGTTTGGGCTTTGCCGGCGTCGCAACGCGCGTTTTTTTCTTCAAAGTGAATCGTTCAATTTCCCGCCAATAAAAACCATGTAATAAGCTTATGCAAATATTATTATACGGCCGTACATTAACTTAGTTTCAGTACAATAATTTAGTGTTCTTTTATTTCATTATGTTTGGTAATATTTCTGTAATTACCGCTGTGCGTACAAATAAAGCTTTTCACATTTTGTTAAGAAACAGAAAGCTTTCAGTGCGGTGCAATGCTCAATAAACGCGTGGTGTAAGAGAGACACATTCGTAAAAGCTCTATACGAAGTAGCATGGTAAAGGTCAGAGGGGCAGTGCATATTTGAATAACATTATTTTAATCATTTTATGAATGAAAGCATATTATTTTTATTTTGTTGGTGTACAATTTTCTGGTATTTTATTTAAATTATTTTTTTTTTTGGGCTTCTGCATTTTGACAACAGCTGATACTTTTGCACAGAAAACACGACTTGTTTGAGCTTTTAAAGCTTTATTAATATGTAAACAATAGCTATGTTAAACTAAAGCTTAAAAGAGCTTTATGTTAACGCAGAGTGTGGATTTGTACTTTAAATGTAGCTCATGTTGTTTAAGCTTTTCATACAATTGAAGAGAGACAAAATATATTTGTTGTAATACTGAACATTGTTACGTTCTTAGGCCTTTAAACACCAGCCCTTTTTAAAAACCTGGACTATATTGTTTGGTTTTTAAAGATGCAAAAATAATTTTATTTTAAAATAAAATTTATAATTTTAAAAAGAATATGTTCCCGCCCGGGTTCGAACCGGGGACCTTGTGCGTGTGAAGCACACGTGATAACCGCTACACTACGGAAACCGTTGTGTACTGATCGTTTTAAAGTAAGACAAGATCAAAAGCATGCACAAACTTTGATTGTTAGTACAATTCATTAACACTCAAACAAAAAAATATTGAAAATATTTTTAAATTATATTCGCTATTTATAACAAAAAAGTCATGTTATAAAAATTTTAAAAATAAAAAAGAATCGAGATTTGTTCCCGCCCGGGTTCGAACCGGGGACCTTGTGCGTGTGAAGCACACGTGATAACCGCTACACTACGGAAACAACTTGAGGTCCGTCGGTCTAAAGACAGTCTATAGACCCCAGCAAGTCAACACATTTCAATCCCATAAATTAGTTCAGTTTGTCAAGTTTCCCCGTGACCCGCACACTGTTAATTGGCGTCTGACCAACAACGCCGCCCACATTCAATTGCTTCACAATTGGCGGGGACTCGAAGCATTCGAGGCATTCAGCGCAGAGCGCTGGGAAGCTGAGAAATGTCTGACTGGCCTGGCTATCTGGAAATATGCACACAGATTACCAAGCCAAGTCGAGTTGAGTGGAGTCTTCGAGGAGGGCCACCTTTAAATAAATTTGCCCACGCTGATCCTTAATTAAAATTCCTATTGTCTATTCTATGTCCTGCATAGATTTCGTTTTATCCTCATGGTCCCTGGCTCTGCTTCTTCTCCTGCTCCTGCTGCTAACACACAATTAATATGCAGCACCAGAACGATTCGTAGTAACTGCTCGCACTTGTTATAATTACGCATTTAAATTGGCACAAAAGGTTGAACCATACAACTGAATGGATATAGGCAACTGGGCTGGCCAAAGCTGAGCTGAGCCGAACTGAGCTGAACTGAACTCGCTCTCTGGGCTACTCTTCTTCTGTCTGTGTGGGCTGGCCCCATAAATTTGGGTCAATGGGAAAAACGTCAGAATTGAGTAATTACAACATAATTTTCAATTTTGCAGTTTACGTTGTAAATTAATTTGCGGTCGACATTTGCCAAACTGGCAGCGCATTATGCCTGGTCTGACGTCGCCACTTTCTCCCCCCTGGAATCACATCTCCCCATTTACAGAATCGCCTATGCTGATGAAGCGGTACGGAGAGCACAATTGTGACTAGGTGGGGCACTTGGCTTGGCTGGGTTGGCTTGGTTTGGGATTTGATTTGGTTGGGGGGCTTCACAACAATTATAGCAACAATTAAGGGGCAGTTGAGCGTTTATTGTATTTGTGTGGGTGATGACGATGTTGGGGCAAAGGGAGAGGGGGAACAACGAATAGCGGATTGCGGGTGCTCGTTTGTTGTGCATAATTAATTTGCAGTTATTTTGCACGTTCGCATGTATTTTTTTTTCCTTTCTGCTTTGGCCACCAAATCCAAAGGGAGGTTCTCTGACAAGAACTGTTTACGATTTTACAGTTGAGCGAATTTTAATTGAAAAAAACTAAAAGACAAGCCAGTGTCAACGACACATGCGAAGAAGCAATGGCCAGGAGGGAAGTAGGTGAATACTAGTGGAAGAGGAGAGGGGATGGGTGGGAAGGAGAGGTGGCAGCTCCCAACAGCTGCGACAAGAATCATGTGGGTGGCTTATGTAGGATGCAATAAAAAATTGACCCGAAAATGTGTAACAAATGCTGTGACATATTTTCGCAACGTTACCCTAATACCCGTTTCGATACCCGCTGCCAATGATCCTGAAAAGAACATGTGAACAACAGTCGCAAGGGGTGTTTCCAATGGGTTCGCTTTGTAGTTAGGGTGGCTCTGGAATACGGAGTACGGCGGGACGAAGCGGGGACTCATTCGACTAGCGACTGGAGACTGAGGGCTGTGCTTGTGTGGCATATATGAGTATAGTGAAAATCGGTTTCGGGCAACATTTGTTTTGGGCTACAGCACAAAAATGTGCAGAAATGAATATGCCAAAAAAAAGCAGAAAAGTAAAAGAATAAACTAAAACAAAACGAATGGCCAAAAAAAAAATAAGAAAGGCAAATGGCAAAAATCTGTAACTGTAACTGCAACATGGCATGAACTTAATCTGCTGCCGATTGTTTTTGTTGCCAAGGGTTTGTTGCTCACATGGAAGCTACTTTTGTGAGGAAAGGCGGAGTCGAGGGGAGGGTGGCGGGCAACGGGAGGAGACGCGCGACCAGCGCCAATCCAAACCAAATACGCCACATTTTCAATATTGCGGCAACAATTTTCATCGTTGTTTGTATTTGCCAGCGTTGTAATAATGAAAGCAACGATTGGGGCGTGTTCCTGTTCCCCCCTTTCCATGCAACTTATCCCTCCCTCCCTCAATCCCACTCTTTGCCATCGCTTTGTATAGGTTTCGGTTTGCGAAAAGGAAGAATTGCGGGCAGCGGATTGCGGATTGCGGGTAACGGGTAATACGGCAGCTCCAGGGATTGGGTGTGATGTGGGGGCCACTCTCTGCCCTGGTGTTCATTTAATTGAAAACATGGCAGTGGCACTTAAAGTGAAACCGAAAACAGATGGAAACGAAAACATGCAATAATTGCTTCGACGCGACGGCCCTTAAATCGACTTGAGAATCGAGTTCAACGGGCAATGCTCGTAAGCAGCAGATAGAGTTCCTTCATTACACACACACTCACGCACATAGATGCCAAAGTGCGCAGCTAATGAATTCTTTATTGAGCTAAATATTAACTTAATTATTTAACTATTTCAGATAAATTTTGAAACTAAATTGATATCTTCAAGCTAAATCAATAGATCACTTTGCAAAGCTATCAAAGGTTCTGAGCTAAAATCTTTCTATATTTATATCAATTTAAATGTGATACAAGTGCGACGGAGACTACTTAGGGCTGTTGATGATGGTGTGATGTGTAACGCGATATTTTCGCTTGCTACTGTTGGTGGCGCCATTTCTTTGTGCCACAGCCGCCGCCTACACAGCGACCTTTCCAATTGTGAACCGATTCTCCCCTTCTGCAGCACAGACATTGTTATCTTTGGCCATACATATATATGTATGTATATGTACATATAAACGTATATGTATAGCCCGTTTGTAAACAAACAGTGTACAAGGATACACAAGGCCAGGGCAGTGGACATGCCAAACAGACGAAGCCCTCCAATCTCACCCGTGCCATGTCGGACCACATGGCCAAGTGGGCGGCTTGGATTGTGGACTGGACAAACAGGACGAGCAACGCCAATTGCAACTGAGCTCGTTTAAACGCATGCCATCCGTTGTTGCGTTATGGGAAACGGAGTCAAAGAGAGCCAGCCGAGGGGCTGTGTACCCTCTCCCTCCCTCCCTCCTGCCTCCACCCTCTTTCCATAATGCTACCCTTCACCATGGCTATGACTATGGCTATGGATGTGGCAGTAGCAGCAACACAAAACCAATAAGTCAAAAGACCAAAAAGGCTTAAAGGACTATAAAAAGCAAAAGGCAACAAGAAGAAACTCAGCACAAAATTACAACGGTTGCAAAGAAAAAAATCTAAGGATAGAAAGAGAAATAAGCAGATTGAAAAACTTTTTTCAAGTTGTCGAAGCATTAATGCTCTCATTATAATGGAAAATTGATAAGTAAAAGTATTTTAACTACTTAATTATAAAGTTTAGAATACTGGAACATATAATATATGTAATGCAATTCTTTAACTACTTTAAGAGTCAGTTATGACAAAACTAGATAAAATTCAAATTGTACATTATTTATAACTAAATTAATCTGAATTGATACTGTTAATAATATTCTTTAAATAAGAAAGTCTAGGTGTAAACCATGGGGGCTTTGTTGAACCAGACGCAGGAATAAATTTGGGAATACACATGTCTAAAAATGCATTTAGGGTCAGATAAAAAGTATTAAGGACAGTATTAATATCAGCTGATTTTTCTATAAATGACCAGTCGGTTGCAGGAATAAGTTCATTGAGCAATGAGTAATTTCCTTTGCGAAAACAATGGCGTGGTGATTGCTGAGATAAAAGAGGCAGGTTAGAAGAATTTGATATAGAAATTGAAATTTGTATAGTAGGATGATGTAAGTCTTCAGGCACTGATAGTGGGAATGACTAGAGACGGCAGAATTTCCGAAGTCGTTTACGAATACTAAGCTATCAAAGCTTTTAAAATATACATTTATATTTCAACTAATTTTGTTTACATCTTTCTGATATAATTCCAATCCCAAACTGGCATGTGAAAATATTTTTCCACCTATAATGAATTTCTATAGATTTAGAAACTAATGATCTTGATATCTACAAAATCACAGCTCATGTTCCCTTCATGGAAAATGTGACTATATATGACTTTCTTCATTACATTACCAATAATTCTAGAAATGCCTACAAAATGTATTCTCAGCAATTCACATTTTGTTTATAATTAACGATTCAGTTCAGTACTGTTCAATGGTAATTTTATATCTCAATAAGAAACTTGCTCAAAAATAACAATATTTTCAAATTGGTTCACAAATTGGTTCAAAAATTGGTTCTCTCATTCGTCGTAGGCTGATAGAATCATTAACGACTTATTTCATTCGATTGTCATAAAACTCAGTGAAAGGGTATCGATATCGGCAACAATAGAACACAGAACACAGAACAACACGTGTTGTTGTTGACTGTTTTGTGCTGTGATTGCCGTATAGGAGTCAAGATCTACGAGCTGTCCGAGCAGCCTTCGAACGACCCATTTGTGCCAAGTGTGTGACAATAAAATGTTTACTGATAGCAACAACAACATAAAAGCGGAGAGCAACAACAACATCAACGACTAGAGGCCGGGCAACCGCTCGTGCAATTGAATGTGGCACAAACTGCTCGCCGGATGGCTACCAATGTATCTGTATCTGTAAGAGTTGGTGTGTGAGCGTATGTTAGTGTGGGTGGGTAGTTGGGTTACATTACTGGGCTGCTCTGTCATCTATTAAAAAAGGTTGCCAAAGCAAACTAAATGGCAAGCAAAAAGCAAAGTCGAGCGACTATTATAAATAATAAATGCTGACTGGTCAGCCAGAGAACCTTCCTTTCCCATGGCCAGTCTACCCCAGTTGACTGAACTACTTCTTAAACCTCTAACTGAATCCCAAGCAGTAGCTGTAGCTCTGGCTTTGGCTGCGGCTGCAGCCCAAGGCGCAACTTTTGGCACCGGCAGAGCAAAAACAATTTGCTCTGGCACTTTTTTTCCAGCTCACGCGCCCTTGGCTCATAAATCTCAACCAAGAGTGAAATAAAGCTAAACGTACCGGGCAGATAGAGAGCGAGTCGACCAGGCTTGGGATTGGGTATTGGAGAATGGAGGATTGGAAGATGGGAGATTGGGGTCTGGGCCTAGGCACCTGGCAAATTGATTTGTTGGTTTATTTGGTGTGCCGGAGCACTCTCTGGGCGACGTAAATTCAGCCGACGCCTGTTTGTGTCATAAAATACGACGATGACGGGATGTTATATGAAGTGTCCTGGCCGAAATGACATTACGATGAAGTGTCGGCAGGCTGTAGGCATTCGGCTTGGCTATAAAGCAATTTACAATTGCCGTGGCCGTGCACTTGATCGATTCAATTGGATGGCCAGCCGCTTAATGCCTTTAATTTAAATCAATCAATCAATCAATCTAGCAATCTAACAGTAGCTGCCACCAGTTAGCTACCCCCTCTTATTGTTATTTTATTTTTTTCTCTTTTTTTTTTTGGACTATTTAAGTTTGGGTTCGTTTATCTAGTAGCCTTTATTTTTATTTGGAGCTTGCAGCTTTGTCCTGGCTTAGTTTGAATTGATTGGGAGCCTTAAGTTTGGCCCTGACCCACAGCCAGACTGGCTAAGGCCGCTTGCTTATTTTGGTTTCGATTTTAGGCAGCTTACGCAGTCAGGCTTTTGTCTTTAGCTAAGCTACTTAATTTATTTGACCCTATTCATGTGTCCATGCAAGCAATTTTAAAGCGGATCTGAATTGAAATCAAATTGGATGCTGCTGAATTCAGACGCCCACTGAGAAAAAGGTGAAATAGTACATGACCTGTTTTTAGTGTTGACCATTTTCATGTCTATATGTGTATCTTTAAAGGCTTGAACCCTTATTGTAGTTCTTAGTTTGTAAATATTTAAATTAAGACCCATTTTCCATGGGCTACATCTCATGATTGCTGTTTATTTCATTTGTGTTCTCAAAATCAAATACAATTTCATTTTATTCATTTATTAATTGATAACTCAATTTGTTATTAAAATATAGTATGCAAAAATTATTAATAGTAAATTAGAGAAATGCAGGTGAAATCGTTTATAAGGCAAAAAGAACGAAATTCGCAAAAACTTCTGTAAAAATCTATTTTAATGTCATAGTCTAATTGATACGTAGAATACAATCTGATGTTGCAAAGAAATGATACTGAGTTGTAAATAGTTCTCAGAATGCTCTTGTAACCGCAAATACACCCTTGTGCAGTAACCTCTAGCTAAATTGATACCGAGAACTTTCAGACTGTAAATGGTCGATGCTGAGGTGAAGTGGATTCACTGGAAAATCCTATATTGCACATCGCACCTGGATGATATTCGCAGAACTCTTTTACAATTGTGGAAACCTTAATGATGTTTATTCGCAAAACTCTTAAGGTTGATGAATCTGAAGTGAATTTGATACGCAGAACACTCTATTATTTGCATGACCTGCATCTATGCAACGTCACTCGTTTGCCGTTTGCCATTTGCCATTTGCCTGCAATCTTTCAATAATTCATGACGCAATCAATAACGTAAACTAACAACACGTGCCCTAACAACACATTGCCAGATGGGAGGTACTAAGCAAGCAGAGAGAGAGAGAGGGGCAAGAGGATAGTTACCATTCTTAACCGTATGCTGCTGCTGACTGGCATTTCGTTTACATTTAGCTACGATTCGTTTCACCTGCATATTTTGCCAATAAATTGCCCCAGCATGGCGACCTGTTTTTTTGTCTTTTTTTATTCCATTCGCTCCTTGCGCCAGCCTTATCCTAACTGCAATCGATGTGCCGCAACGCTATCAAAATGTCAAAGTTCAATGTGCAATTTAAATGCAACACTCTGCAATTGGATTGCCTTTGCCGCGACTGAGAAAAAATGCAAACAATTTGTATTTAAATGCACTGCAATTTGTGCTGCATACGATTGGAGGGAGTACGAAAAGGTAAGAGGTGAGCCTAGCCAGGTACGCAGCATTGCCCGGGGATGATTTTAATTGGCAAATAAAAATGCGCACTCAACGAAAATTTATGCATATAAATGCCAAATGCGAGCATTTCAAATTGAAATTTATTGTGAAAAATCAACGCAGCGCCAAAACGAAATCTATAGATTTGCAAATAGACTGCAAACTAGCACACACATACACGCACACAAACCCACCCTCGCATACACACACTCGCACTCTGAAAGAGCAGGAAACATCGATTATTCAAAACATCCGCAATTTCAAGCGCTTATCAACAATAGCGCCATCTAGCGCCAACCATGCGCAGTTTGTCAAAATCATATCGAGTTTGGATGCCATTTTTTCTCTCTCTACCTTTCCCTATTTTCTCTTTGCTTTCGTTTTTCGATGTCGCACAGTGTATTGAGGCTTAGTGTCTATTGTCGCACACTCACACACTTCCATACACACACACACATACTACTGCTTCATTCATATGCATGACGATGTGTCCATTTTTGTGGCTTGTCATTAATGCATAAAAAATGCTAATGGGGCCAACGTTTATAGCGTCGCTTTGCCAAAAAAAGGTGCAAACTGTTGCTGTTGTTGTATTTTGGCAAATGCTTGTCGTAATGCTTTTTAAATGAAGTTGTGCGCCATTTGCCATTTGAAGTTTTTGGACTGTTTGTTTGCATCGTTTGCACTGATGGCCAACACACACACACACACACACACACACATTCCCCAAAAACCGACTGGTTTTGTGGCAAGACGGGGGGAATAATCTTCAATGGCAGATTAGTATAAGCATTTTGCTACTGCCCCTTGTAATGCTAAAGGATTTTATGGGTAATTCTCAGTGAATGACACTCCAGAGCTCTCTTGCCTTTTACTATAGTCTCTGGAATAATGCCAGACGTGTGACAGTTAAGCAAATGTCTATTATAGTCAATTGTTTTTATATTTCAACACAAAAGTTTAGAGAAAATGAAAGTCAATGGAGATTAGCAGAGAGAGAAAGTAAAACAGACAGAGAGTGAATAAAAAAGAGACAGGAAGAGATTGAAAACATTAATAATATTATTTGCAAGTCTTCGAAATGATAGATTCATCTTATATGTTTTTATGTATATACATATGTACATACATTATTGATGCAGCAAAATCGAGAATAAAATTTATTATGAATTTAAATTTAGATTTAGAAATCACTTCTTAAATAACTTTTTTTTTTGATTCGGCAGTTCACTTTCGTGTTAATTGCTCCTCTACTCATAGCTGTTCATAGAAATTTCAATTGCTATTATTTCTAATTACATTTGAATGCCAAATGGCGTTTGTTAAATTGAATTATTTATTAATTTGTATTTACAACAAACAAATGTTTTTTTTAATCAGGTGATTTCGTGTAAATAAAACACGTCATTTCGTTATATGAGGTTCTAAAACTCATACACAATAATTTGTTGCTCACTTAATCGGGAGAACGTTTTAATGTCGTGTTGACGTGTCCCGCTTCAATTTCCAAAGGGATACCGAATAAAAAGTATGCTATCAAATGGGGCAATATTCAATTTACCTTTGTGGCACTTGCGACACATTCCTTTTGGGGTACATTTTGATCTGCTAGCCCGCCGCTGACCCAAAGTCAGTTATCTGTATCGTGGATCTGTACCATGGTGTCTGCCGGGTTTATTATGTGTATGTATGTGTGTGTGTGTGAATTGGTGTGAGTGTATGTGTGTGTGTTTGCATAACCCAACACTTTGGAGTTATCTGTGCGTCAGCATCAGCGACGCGCAACGCGAACATTTTTCAAAGCAACCCAGCAAGACCAATAATATCCGAGGATGGCAAACACAGGACTATGGTCCAGAACCAGGGCTCAGCTTGTGCACTCGGTTTTTGCCCATATTCGCGCCCAATCCTTGCCGGTGGCCAAAGCGTGAATCATCGAGCTTATTTCATGGAGTTTACTTTCCGATTTTATACCCTGGGAATTCATGCACCAAAGGGGTACTTAAGGCTTTATAAAAGCACTCGCCAAAAAAAATTATTTAGAAATAGAATAAAAAATAAATAAGATTTAAAAAAAAGTTGATAATCTGAAGATATTTAATTGATTAAATATTTGTTAATAATTTTCTAAAAAGAGGGTGTCTTGTAGCACAGCACTCTTGACTAGTGCCTTTTTCACTTGTCTTTCTCTTACGCTCTGCAAGCTTCGCTGCGTTGAGCACGAGGTCACGAGGCTAAAGGTAAAGGGTAGAGGTGTCATGCGGCGCGGAATAGAGCCAGAAAAGGGGGTAAAAGAAGAAGGGACCAGAGCTGCTGCTATCCCCGTCAAAATGGCAATTTATCATTTTGTATTTAAGCGTGCGGCAGGTACACAAATGAAACGAAACGAAACCAAATAAAATGATATGAAATGAAACCAAATGAAATGAAATGAAATGAAGGGAAATGAAAGCGGCATGTGCGCCACGTATTTTTAGATACTTACAAGTGATAAAAGGCCAGCACGCATCTGGCACACACACATGCAGGGGCAGAGGCACAGACACATGACTGACTGAATGACTGACAAACTGAGGTACCGTCTGACACCTACTGCAAGCAGGCACTGTTAATGGCAGACCACAAGGAAAGTGGAACGTAAACGTAGCAAAAGCCAAAAGGCAGCTGCTGACGTGGTATTTCTCACTCTTCTCTCTTTTCCTCTTACCTGCTCTCTCTCTCTCCCTCTCTTTCCCACTCTTGTTCTTTGCGTATCCATCAATGTCTGCCCCATGTCGTCCTGCTCCTCTGTCAGCTCTGCTGCTGCTGCTGACGTGCCTGCATTAAGCAAGCTCCAAAGAACACAACTGCAAAAAAAAAACACAGAAAAAAAAAGAATTGAAAGCCTTTTCTGGGTGGGTTTGGGTTTTGGTTCTGGCCTAACAGAAGCTGCTAAATTTTTTGGCAATTCAATTGATGGCTGGCTTCGTTACCAGTCAACCCGCGCTGCCTCTCTCTCTCTCGCCCTTTTTACAATCCCTGCTCCGTATCGCAAAATTGAGCCTCGACCTCGAGGCGTTTGCTTTTAAATGCGCCGCGCCACTTAGCTCCTGTTTCGTGCTCTGCTTCTCTCTGCTCTATCCTTGTGCACTGTGATGGCGGCATTGGTGCTTGGGTTGCGTGGTTTATTAGCTGATCCCACCCAGCTTGACAAGCCACTTTTGACGCCCGACCCTGCTCCAAACAACAGGAAGTCTTAGGCGGTAATTTACTTTTCAGGGCGCTACTGGAAAATTATGCAAGGCCTTGCCTTCATCTTACCTCACCTTCATCTGCTCCATCTTATCTCATCTACCTTCTCCTCCTCCTCCTCTCGCTGTGCTCCTCAGTTGAGTATTGTTGGGAGCTTAAAGTTCTTGGGACAGCCTCGATGAGGAGGCACTAAAATTCTTCAAAAGATTCGTTGCACTGATTACTGGTTAAGAGGCAACCGAAGCTACCTTCCATCACAAAGACTAAGAGACCTTGACTGTATTCCTGAACCTTATTGGAACGGTTTAACTAGATTGTAACTATTAGAACAAAAATAATATTTAATTTAATTTTTGTGTAAATTTACATGCAGTTTACTTCTCTTGTTTTATAAAATTTAAATAATATTCACATTTCGATTAATGGCAGCCGTTTCTAGAAAATGCCGCAATAAACAATTTGGTTTTGTTTTCCAAAAATTGAATAAAGTATCGTATGTCATACTATTTCACATATGTACAATTTTACATCATATAAGGCTTTGAAAAACTTTTCATGGAAAAGTGTCCGGATCTAAAACTTCAGCTATACTACGGTATACGAATATCCTAAAGTTTTCAACTCATTAAAAAAAAACCCTAAAAGAAGTAAAACAGTTTATAAACTTGACATTAATTAATAACTTAAAAGAATCGTTAATTGTCTTTACTTGTAACTTATTTGAACCAGTTCAAAATTACGGAAATATATATATCGCCTGTCTAATTGTCGTAAGTTCTGTTAATAATTCGATAAAACTTCTTTATTTGCCTTACCTTACCGTACCTTAGTCTACTTTTACAAATAGTTTAAATGTAATTTATTTTATGATCACTAAAAAAGTTATTAAAAGCTGAAAAGCAGCTGCAAATTCTACTGTTCGATGCTAAGGATCCCGACAGCAGTTGATTTCTTTTGGTCAAGTATTTTCCAGTACTTTTCATAAAGTCTTGTCTTGGGCATAAATAAAATGATTTCATTTTTGTGACGATACAGAAACCCGCGTAATATTTTGCACCTGTGTATGACGTCGATTGACAAGTCAAGTTTAAAAGATTCGACCTCACCTCTGACCCGTCCCTCTCATCAGGAACAGACAATTTAGACACGTGCGGGCTTCATTATATGCCAAATTGTCAAAGTTTCTGCAACATGATGCCGACAACGAGGGAAATGGGAATGGGGAATGGTGCTTTCACTTTTATGATGCTTTTTATTTAGTCAATGACTTTGACGTCGACAACTTTAATCGAAAACAATTGAGCCCCCACACACACATACCCAACTAAAAGCCAAGCAAAATAAAAAAGTGTAAGGCAAGTCCGTAGCTCTCGTTGTTAAGGTTGGTAAGGTGTGCGCTTGCGTTTTGTTTAATGCCGCGTAAATTGTTTCGCAGCAAAAGTTTTGCGCATTTCGCGTTATCCTCCATTTACATATTAACCCAAAGGGCCCTTGGGAGTTGGCAGTTGGAAGTTGGTAGTTGGTAGCAGGGTCTTGCCGCCGATTCCAAAAATAGTTTTCAATTAGTGTTTGGCATATAAAGCGAAGCGGCGCCTGAGAGTCATGCCCAAACCTTCTTCAACGCCCCCTCCTTTACCTTGGGGAGTTGTACTTAAGTTTATTTGGCCAAAACTTTTACCGAGTTAAACGAAATTATGCGCATTTTTATTATTGTATGGCCACAGCAGCGGCAGATATTTACAGACAACACACATACGCCCCATAGACCCAGGGCCGGTCAAATTGTTTGTTGTTTTGCTACATTTTTGTTTATTTGTGGCAAAAATTTTAGTGAATTAAAGAACAAGTGTTGAGAGTGAAACTAATTTAAAAGCTAACTCGTAACTTCCTCGCAATAATCATTTATGGTTTTATGTCCTGCCCTTTTGTGAATTGTTTGTGCTGATTCATGCGGGCCGCAAATGGATGGAGGCTGCAAAGGATGTTGAAGATGGAGTCAGTGTTGGAGTCGGAGTCGGAGTCGGAGGCGGTGGCCAAAGCATAAATCAAGACCCCAACTGGTTCTTATGCCCGGCTTGGCACATTTGTTGTTGTGCTATATTTTTATTTTATTAGTCCTTTTTACCTATGAACCGGTTGCAGTTGCCTCTCCGTTCTGCTGCCTGCCGCAACATATTGTGCATAAATCTTTAATATTAAGTAAACATACATATAAATTTAAATTTATTGCTCAATGCGCATTAGTTCTTATATGTCGGAGTCATGTGAACAACCAAGAAAAAAAAACAACGACAAAAGCAACGCTCGGATTAGAGCCTGTGGTTGAGTTAGGACTTTAAGTTAAATGGAAATCTATGGCGTTGAGGCTTACATTAGTTACAGCTAGGAGTCAGCCAGCTATTCAACATTAAAAAGGAAGAGGAGACCGAAAAAAGGCAGAACACAAATTAAGGATTCGCTCAGAAGCAGATTATCATAGTCACATTTTTAATCGAAATGTTGATTAAGGATCTTTTTTACTATATGTGTCTATCAAACAGAATGTCAAGCTAAGGTCTTTATAGGCTAGAACGTCTCTGAGTAAAATATCAACCGAGCAGAAACTGTTTAATTTCGAATTGTCTATTGAAGACCAAATCGAAATTGTGGGCAATATGAAGAAATAGTTGAAAGCCCGTCAACATGCCAACAATTGGCCTTGTTAGTCAGCGTGAGCTCAAGAACTTGATTTCACCTCGACAGGAGGTAGTAGAAAATGGAGAAAGAGTGGGAGTTAACTCAGTGGGACCCACTCCAAATCCAAATCCAGTCAGACCAGAGAAAATCAGGCCAACAACACGTACTAGTTTGTATGTGTGTGAGTGTTGATGAGTGTGTGTGTATGTGTACGAGTGTGTTCGCGCACAACTGTACTTTTGACGCTCTTAAAACCGCCTTCACTCACATATCGCGACGCGGTTCAAAATAAACGACAATCAGCTCCATCAAAAATGCAGCGAAGTATTTGCCCGCATTTTTCGTGGTGGTTGCTGGTTACATTGGAGTTGAAACTTTGCTGCAGCATTTAGTATTTAGCAAAGGTATTCTCACCAAACAAACAAACAAACAACAAAAGCAACAACAAAAGGCTTACACAATGCGCACTTTTGGTTAGGAAAAATGCTGCCAGGTAATCGCAATGGGCGCAGCCACAAAAGCCGTTCGGTTCGCTGACTGCCAATTTGGTTGACTGGTTGTGGGTGGGGCGTGAAATGAAAGAAATGAAATAAACCACAAGATGACGTCGTCTCCATGACAATAGGTTGACGTAGTGCGGGCGGTAAGAGCGGTGCTTTGTTTATTCGATAAATCTAGTATCACAAGGCAGGCGACCATCGAAACGAGCTACCGAATGTGGCTCAGTAACTGGCGGTCGTTCAAGCTGAGCGGGTAAGCCGGGAGACTGCTAGCCCCAAAGACACTCCTCCAAGTTGTGTTGTTGGGGGATTTAATATTTACTGGGTGTTGGCTCACTTACGTGTGTGGTGCGATTGTATAGTATGCCAGCCTCATACGGTTATTATTGATGGTTTCACTTTAACTTGCAGTTGGCTTTGCTGCGGGCTTCATTAAGTGGCAAACTCGGAGACGACCGAGCCCTCGGAGCGAAGTTGTTTGTTTGAAGAACGTTGGCAACGTTGTCGCCGTTATGGATTCACCAACACCGCCAATTGTCATCGACGATTCGAACGGTTCAGCAATGGATGCCTGTTTCACGGCATTCGACAAGGATGGGTGCGTATAACAAAACGTCACAAAATTCAGCTAAATAAATGGAAAATGACTAAAGAAGGGAAACAATTAAAAATTTATTTATTATATGGCAAATTAATTAAATGAATAAATGCATATTTAAAATGTTTACTCGCATATTTAAAAAATGCATAAAATTTTGCATTTGATTATATTTGTAACTAATTATTTAAGGGCACATACAAAGATCGAAAAATTTTTATTCTATGAAAATTATAGCGAGTATATTATGAGTTGATCTGGTGTTTTGTTTCGATAGCCACAGAATAAATCAATTACTAAATAATATATTTATGTAAATTGGCATAATGTTAAAGTTGCAAGAAAAAACAATATATCGGGAATAATAAATAAACAAAAATTAAGTGAATGAACAGCGTCAATGGATCGGTAAACAAATTTACTGCAAATACTTGAATAAATTATTAATGAAACGTGACATAAAAAGCTGCATTAATTTAAAAGAAATCTTAGTTAATTTATAAATTCCATGTGCAAAGTTGAAAGAAGAGAAAAAAAGCAGAGCATTGCATAAATTAATTCTAATTGACATTTCAACGGTTTTATGGGGCCATTCATTTAAAGCGCAAATCAATAAACGTAATCGCATTAATTTTACCTTAATTAAACGAATTGAAAGCAGCTGCTGGGGTGGCACTCTCGAAAAGTATGCTATAAATAAATAAATTTTTATTCATTTGGCAAAGGCAAGTTAAAGCTCTGCTCTCCAAATGGCAACAGCGACAGGACAAACAACCCCCTGGCAACTGGCTCAACTTTACATCTCACCTTCCCACCTCACCTTCCCTCCCTGATCCTCTACCCACTGAGTCTCAGCCTCTCTTTCCCTATCTAATTCACAAACTAACTTTATTTGCTGTCTCTGCCTTCCGTTTATTTTCATGCCTGATTCACCTTTGTCCCCGCTTTGCCCAACCGCCTCGTACTGCTCCGTTTGTAGCGATGACCGTCTGAATCTGGATGAGTTTACTCTAATCTGCCGTGCGCTATTCCGCAATGACAAGGGCCACATCTACGATGTACCACACGAACGCCTCGAGCAAATATTCGCCGTCTTTGATACAAACGGCGATGGGTTCATCGATAGGGAGGAGTTTAAATTTTGTTGGAATCAATGGATAAAAACGGTAAGCAGAGCATCATCTACACTCCACATACGCTCCAATCTCTACTTATTACTTATACATATACATATGTGAGTGTGTGTGTGTATGTGTGACTGTCTACATCGCCCAGGTCTTGTCTGGGTTCAGCTTTAGCCATCATCCACCATTATGAAGCGGTGTATTTTGTGTGCGTGCGCGTGTGCGTGTATGTGTGTTTGTGTGTGTGTGTGTGTGTGTGTATGTGTGTGTGTGTGTGTGCGTGTGCGAGTGTGTTTGGCAAGGTTCTCGTCACTCAGTGATTCATATCTGGGGACTCATAAAATCATAAAATGTGATAATAAAATATTTGTCAACGTTTTACCCACGCGGAAGCTGAGCCATAAACCCAAAAGTACACCGATTCACACACACACATACACACTGAGATAGAGTAAGAAAGGGACAGACACACATAAAGCAGGGGCCACCGCACACAAATTCGCAGTCATTCGCAGACAGCGTTTGCAATCAAAGTGGCCGAGTCCCGGATTGTGTGTGTAATTCAATCCTGATCAGTCCTTGTTGGACGGTAAAATGTCGCTTACAGCAAATGTCGCACGTCGCACAGCGCGAGGTTTGTCAGTCTGCATATGGGGATTGCTTTCATCATCGTTTCCCTTCTGTCTCCTGTCTCCAAACTCCCTCTTTCCTTCCTCGCCTCAGCTATCGCCATCGCCATCGTCATCGTCATCGTCATCGTCATCATCGCACTGCCCTGTCACGAAGCGGCTGCTGCGGCAGAGTCAGCGTATGCAAATGTGATAATCTGATTCTCTGAATGTCACACAAACACACAGACACTCTCACTAGCTCACACACCAAAAGCAGAGCCTCTCCGCACGTAAAGTGATAAAAACGCGTGACAAATAAAATGCCACAGAAAGCGAACGGAGCTGCATTCATTTGGCAACTTCCCGATCTGCCTTCTCCTTCCCCTCTACCATCATCACATTTCCAGCATATTAAAATAAAAATTTTTCGAATAATTTTATTGTGCGAGTAGTCGACGAGTCCAATGCTAGCCGACTTCATCTACTGCGGATTGAGCTGGGCAACATTGTTGCCGCAGTCACTGTCATAAAATTGCGTACGTGATGTTGCTTTGGCCTTTAAAGCTACTTGAAAGTTTATACTGTTCTCAAATTAACATAACTTTCATGTAAATCAAAATACTACAAAATCAAAAATAAGAAAATTTAAGAATCAACAAAAGTTAAATTCACTTACAATGCGAATACAGTCTGCAATCTAAAAAAGTTAAAAACCAAAAAACAAACTTTTTCGTTTTGTGGTAATTTTGTAGGTTAATGTATTTTTAATATAAATTTGAGCATAATTTGAATTTAAGCAGATGTCCACTTTATATACAAATGAGCTGAATACTTTGGAATGAAACTTTTAGAAAATTAATGAGAACTCTGCAACAAATGTGAAAATTCGTTGAAATTCCCAAATCGAGCTCAACATTTAATTCACAAATATTTTCTTTTCAATATACTTACAAATTTTCCCTTGTAAGCATTTTTACAAAAATGTGTTGAGCCCACTGAATCGATAAAAGATAAGACTTTTAACTTACGCTTTACAAAAGTTTCTTGAATTTGTGCACAGAGATTTCTTTAAATTCCACAAGCCAATGCTTATGTTAAAGTTTCGCCAATGGAAAATATTTATGTATGTATGTGTCGTGTAATTTGTGCCCCAAGCGTATAACGTATACGCATGGTAGGTCGCTCGCATTGTCTGCCTGACTGTCTGTTGAACAGTGCCTTGTTTGTCACGCGACAAATTATTTCACAAAAATAATTTAATTTTTGATATGCCAATTAAACGATGATGATTCTCGCCTTTCCCCTTCCATATTCCAGCAGTGAGCCCTGCCAAATTGTGTAATATTGCATAAAAATTTATTAACGTATAAAAAATCTTCCGGCAGCTGATATCATAATAAAGGGAACACTTAAAAATGGCAGACCCGGTGAGTCCCCTGATTTCTCCCTACCTCACCCCTCGTCACAGATCTACATATATCTTTCGGCTTGCCAAAAAAAAAAAAACAAAAATAAAGAGCAAAAAAAAATAAAAATAAAAATGCGCCTCATAAAATTGACTTTTGTTTGTATTTCCGCATGAATTGCATAAATGGTAATTTTGCAGTTTAATGTTTGCGTGAAGAGCAAGGGAGACAAATAAAGAAAAATAACAAATGAAATTTGCATAATAAACAAATCAAATGATGGACGAACTGGGAACGAAACTTGCGTTTCGTTTAGAATTAACTAAACGCATAAATAGAACATTTAACGCTGTAAATCATTTGCATTGCTCGCTAAATATTTTTGCGGTGTGAGTGTGAGTGTGAGTGTGAATACATGTGTATGTGTATATATCTCTGCCTGTGTGTGTGTTATGTCCATCTGGTTGTAAAGTATTTTTTGTTGGGTTGCACGAAACTAAACCGATTGAAGTGGCAGGAAACGGAAATAAAGGCAAATTTATGGAAATAACGTGACTGGTCGCGCGTTGTAAAAACAATCAATAGAAAAGTACATGCAACAAGGGTTACAGGAATAGAGGTCAGAGAGGCAAAGGGCGAGTAGCTGTTACCTAATTTTATAGGCATAATTCAAAGTGACGCGTTTACATTTTGATGCTTTTATTGTGTATTTGCATTTTGTGCTATTTGTAAAATGTGTAATTTTTGTGCTTAAATGTGCAACTGCATAAAAGGTATACCAAACACAGGATTGGGAGTTAGAGAATAAGTCCTGCTGTGTCCTCAAGCGTAAAATGCTGCGGTTTTGACAAGCAGCCAAAACAATGTATTTGATGAGGGACCAAGTGCAGGAAAATTATCTTTTAGTAAAGTCTTAAGTCGAAATCGGAGGTATAAGTATTCAGCTTATACTGTGGTCTCTATTTAAAGAAGAACATTTATACATACCATACATAGTATGAATAATTGACGAAGAAAAGTTTAACAAACTTCTTCAACTTTGTAAGGAAGAACTTCAAGTACATAATTATAATTGGTAAAGAGAAGAGGCTTGTCCTTACTTCAAGAATTTCTCAAAGCAAAACATCAGATATATATGTACATACAGTTGCTTACATAACTGAATAAATAAATATTACACAACACTAAAATACACAAGTCGATTAGACATTTTTTCTCAAAATACTGTCAAGCTTATTTTCTCGAAAAGTACTGCAACGCTGAGGATCGCGTAGAAGGGCATCTATTGGCAGCTTAAATTTACATGTCGTATACTTTTGAGGGTTTTCATTACCAATCTTTCATTCCCTTAAACAGTTTTATCTTCATTTAATACATTTATTGTTGTTGCCACCTGCTCTTAGCCAACGGACTGACAGTCGTAAATTTCCATTGCCATTGCCATGCCCGGTGCTGAGACTAGGTTATATACGATATATGTACGAGTAAGTGCGTGCTGGCATATTAAGCGAGCCGTAATATATCATAAAAGGCGCGTCATCATATAGTTCATTGAACCCCCATCCACAAGGCGACTCAAAAATCTTCTTTCCAACAGCTTTAAGTGTCTTACAATGTCTACCGTTAATCTTGAGCGTACTTACTTATACACACACACACACACACACACACACACACTCAGTTGGATAGGTGCGGTGTGGTGCTGAGTGGTGTGGGGTGGCTGAGGTGGTTCCGTGGTGCAGCATCGTTTATAATGTCTTCATTTATGGCCCAATGTGCCACGGGTTTTTGTGCTCAGTTACGCACCGACACCGAAAAACACGGCCAGCTGTAGGAGGAGGAGGTACACAGAAACACAGCCGCACAGTGAGTGCCAAAAGTCGCCCTACGACTTGTCTGCTCATCGAGCGGAAAATAATATCTTGCTATAAATTTCGGTTCCATTTTTCTGACGCTGTCGCGTGTCCAGGGCGCTTAATTTTTTTCGTCTTCCTTTTTTGCAGGTTCTTCCTCTCCTTACTTTCTCGGAATTCCCAATCCGCAATACTGCTTACCGCTCACCATCGCGTCCTCAGCTGATGAAAGTTTAACGACCAAAGTTGACACGCTGCGGCGATTATTTAGAAAGTTAATGACTTATAACATACAAGAGAAAAAACGAGAGTAAGAGAGACAATGAGAGAAAGATAGATAGAATTGGAGCGTGAGAGTAAGAAAACTGTTAGATTGACAGAGTGAGATGAGAGAGGAATAACAGTTGATATAACGTTGGAAAACTGTTGGCAGTTTTTGTTTAATTGGATTGGGCAGTTGTCAGACTTGAAAAATGTTTTTCCAATGGAAAAAGCTTTGCTGCATTAGGCTTCATTAAATCAAACAAAACGAGAGACCATTAGAGGGGGAAGTGCTCTGAGAGAGTGCGGAAAAGATAGCTCAAGAAAATAGGTAAAAGCAAGAAAATAAATCTATGTTATATCATATTTAGCTAAGGAAGTTTTCAACTATAAAATAAATAGAATTGGCTTTATAAAGAGTCGAAATAGTATTTTATGTCTCTGGACTCAATACTCAAAAATATACTTTTTAAATTATTTTGTTTTTAACTGATCGGTTTATAGAACATAATACGGTACGTAAATAATAAAGTTAGTGCAACAAATTGCATTTTATTTCGATTCATCTACCTAGTCTAATTTTCTCTTTCAAAAGATGCCAAAATCGTGAAAAATCATAAAAGTATCACGCAGATTAGCAGCTGAAATCAAGAAGTTCTCTGTGTTATCAGCATATGTCGTGGTACTTGCATCTGTATAAATTTATCGTAAGCCGCTTATCTGTACATGATATGGAATTGATTTTTCGATAAGTGTGTATTATTGGTTTGGTGTAAAGTCGCGGGGAGTTTAAAAACTTATTTATGGTTAGTTGTGCATTACTCCGCTAGGCATGTTGGGTTGGCCAAAAATTTCTGGTCCCAGTCAGCCGCATAAATTGTATAATGTAATTTTCGAGCAACTGACACGCCCCCGCCTCCGCCTCCGCCCCTCGTTCGCAAAACCAGCAACTGTCAACGGCAATGTGTGTTTTGGGTCTGTCTGACTGTATGAGGAGTGTGCCAAAAAATAAATGTACATGAGTATGAGTGAGACGAAGGAGTGTCTGCCAAATAGCAGGCGGGCCCAGACTCGGGCTCAGGACCAGTAGGAGGCCCAGAACTGCCAGAGCCGCCAACTTATGCAACAATTTCAAAAAGGAAATTGCTTTAGCACCTGCCCCACACATCCGCACCCGCACACCCCTCACATATAGGCCTCTACATCTGAGTGTGTGAGTGCTGTGAGGTAGTATGTTTGTGTGTGTGGGTGTGCCAGGGCACGTTTCCCTTTTGGCACATACTTCAATATCACGTTGAATTTCATTCGATTCGTGCGCCTTTGCTCTCGGTTAGCTGCCTGGATCCTTGGTCCTCGGTTCTCGGTCCTTGTCGACGTCACCATTTGCCGTCCTCATTCGTTTAGCTTGGCAACTTTTTTGGCACACACGGCGCACACTTTGACAGTTTGTCTGCGGCTCCAAAAACTGCTCGGGATGAGCTCCAGGAGCAGGAGAAGGAGCAAGAGGAGAGCAACTTTAGTATCCAACTAAAGGCAACCCAAAAACGTTGGCGCTTTGGGTTTTACGGATTTTGAAATTTATTCGGCACTGAAATTGACTCGAAATGTCGTATGCCACAGTCGGCAGACTAAAGTTTCCCTTACAATCATGTGTGTGTGTATGTTTGTGTGTGTGGCAATAGAGTAAGTGTGTGAGTGAGAGAACTAGTGTAAGCGAGAGCCAAGTTATTTCTAAAACTTGTTCCTTTTGTAAGCTTGACAGAATCGGGTTGAAGTGTAATTTGAATTTAAGATTTTCTGTGGTAACCACAAGGTGCCTTGTCTTGCCGCACCCTTGCTTGACTCTCATCCTCTCCTCTCTTCTCCATCTCCTCCCTTTCCTCATCCATGACAATGGCATTTCGGGTGTCGCTGTGTCTGTGGGACCAACTCGCAACGCTCAATAATTAATTTAGCCGTAACATATTTGCCAGCCAAATGAGTGAGCCAGGATTGCTGCTCTGGTCGCTTGGCTCGTTGTAAGTTTCTCTTTAAGTTGAGAGCTTTTCTCGGCAATTGCCAGGCACTTTAATCAAACATTCATAGTTTCAACTTTAAATTAAATTGATGAAGGTGTTGCAGAGGGTGGCTAAAACAATAAGTGTTTGGGTCAAGGGTCAGTTGTTTGCATTAGCTGTTGGATTCAATGCAGCCGGTGAATGAGGTGCGTGTTAATTTGCCAACTTCAGTAAACTAAAGGTAGAGGGTGTAGTTGGGTTGGGGGCAGAATATGAGGGATGGGGCAGCGGCACAATTGGTCCATAATTGGATGCGGCTGTGATTTCTTGCGGTAAGTCTGTGGTACAAAATTTGTGGTACAAAATGAGTGTAGGAGGACGAATTGAATTTAAAGTTTTTAAAGTTCACAAACTAAACATTGTAAAATTAATTGTTGAAATATGCTTGTCGAAATTGATTAGAGGAATTTAATTAATATTTATTATTGAGGGAAACTTAATCGAATACTTCTGTGTAATAGTTTTAAGGGAGTGTAGCCCTTGGACGAGTAATGTCCATGCTAAGCTCCGTATAAGCTACGTGTGATATATATTTCAAGAGCATGACAACTCCTCGCACAAATTGATACATTAACTACCTTTATCCGGCCATTATCCCTAAGTATGCTCTAACCGAAAACTATGCTCAGAATGCGTTGTCCCATGCTCGGCATGCAAATGTAAATCACTTCCGCAACTATGCGGCTCCACTGCACCACCGTAGCAGTAGGAGAAGCAGCAGAAGCTGCACTAATGCTATAACCACTGCCACTGCCAAAGGGCGATAAATCATCAACTGCTTAAACGTTGTCTGCCACCCACAACAACAACAACAAAAACAACCAACCTAACTGCCTCCTCTGCCCCCCTTAAGCTCCTCTCCCCACTGCTTCATTTGCCTGCCACCTGCTGCAGCTTCTGCAACTCACGTTGGCCGCTTTAAAGCATTTAGCCAGGATGACATATTTTAAACGCTCTGCCAACAGTTGCAACGGCAACACAAATCAAAGCAGCTAACTACAATAACAACAACAACCATGACTATCAGTTGCTAGAGATGGCACTTGCATTTCATCACGATTTCATATTCAATATTTCTCGTTATGCATGGAAATGGATCAGAAAATCTTTAATAGTCTAGAGATATTTGAGACCTGATTACCTTAGTATCGAAATAGTATAAACTATGAACATGAACTATTCAAATTCTTCTAATATATTTTAATATTTAAAGTTTGTAGTATGTGTACACAAAAAAAGTTACGTAATATTTAAAAAGAAATTAATATTTAAAATGTTGTATTTTTTGTTGTAGTCTTAAAAGTCAATAGTACATCTAAAATTTTTGGCAGAATTTATATAACGATTTAAAGAATTTTAGAAATAAAATTGTGACTAATAGGCATAATTATACTTTATTTTATATTTTTAAAATCGAATTCCTATGCTTTGTGAAGGGTGTTTCGTGACAAATTTGATTGGTGTTGAGCGTGACACGTAACCATCTCTAGTTTGGTTGCATGCAACGTGCTGATGCTAATGTGCCGCTGCTACTGCTGTTCCTACTCCTGTCTCTGATCCTGTCTCCGTCACCGTCTATGTTTGCGCATAGATCATAATCATTCATAATCAGCGTGCACATAAATAACAAATTAAAAGCGCTTCACTAATTTTAAATATGCTCGAACATAATCAGCTTAGACGACGGCGACGATGGCAACACTGTCGAGTCTGTTGTTGATGATGACGATGCTCGTGTTATTGTGGATGATAATGATGATGTTGATGATGATGATGTTTACTAGGTTCTCGTGCCTGACAGTCAAGATAGCAATGGCATCCTAACGAGCTCTTTGCTCTCATGTGTGTGCGGAGGGTTTTCGAGAGGTTTTATTTTTTGACTGGCTTTTACTTCATTTAAAACGCATTTATAATGGGCGGCAAAGAAGAAAAAAATAAAGAAATATGAAGAAGAAAACTCATCAACACACACTCTCACAACACACAGACTAATGCACATGTATACAAATTTTCTTTGAGCTTTTCATGTTTGTGCTTATGTACTTTTGGCTGACGTCTTTTGTGGCGTCTGCTTCACTTACTTTTGGCCATACAATTTTCTTACAATTTTCGTGAGCTGCTCGTGTTACCATATCTCTCTGCCTCCCCGTCGTTTTTCTCTCGCTCTCTCTGTATTTGCTCCTTCTAATACACATACTCTGTCTTTAATTTTTTTCTCGTTCACTTTCTTGGCAGATTGTGCGACCGGTGAACGCGTTTCTCATTGTTGATGTACAAAATGATTTTATAAGTGGTTCCTTGGATATAAGTAATTGCAGTGCACAGCAACAAGGACACGAGGTGAGTCCGACGGAGTCGACTGACGAAAACTGGAGCTGGCAGCTGCTGGTGGCTGCGAGTCGGGAGTTGTGGCCACAGACAGGGCAGCAGCTAAGCTTAAACAGGTGGGAAGGGGACACAAGGGAAGGGAGGAAACTGACAGGTATACGGCATGCGGCGACGGAAAGACATAAAAAGTAACAAGAAATGAAAATGGAGGCAGCGAAGCGGAGCCAAAGTCATTGCCGCCGACGATGAAGACGACGAACAAGATACTGTATCTGTATCTGTAGCTGTAGCTATAGCTCTGCCCATTTTCTGTATCTGTAAGTCTGAGTCGGAATGTGTGTGTGTGCAGAGTCGGAAGCGGATATGCTTTACTTAAGTCGCATCCGCGCTGCGACACACGCCGGATGTCATCGTCAGCGGCAGAGGCAGCCGCTCTCAGAACGTATCAGAGCCTCGACATCGTCATCGTCATTGGCATTGGCATCCCCATCGCCATTGGCATCGCCATCGCCATCTCCATCGCTTGCCATCTGCCACAATTGTGTGGCCCTTTTGCCCCGTTTCTCCTGCGTCGTTGTCTGTGGTGCACTTGTTGGCCGGCACTTGCTACACTTGGAACATGAAAATTTGTCAAAATTAATAACACACACTTCCGTCGTCGCTTTATGGACTCAACTTGCCGACTGCCACCTCCTGCATTCCTTCACCCCTTATTACACCAAGGTTAACATTTGCAATTTAATCCAATCAACGCACACCTTCCGCTCTCCTCACAGATACTGGAGCCCATTAACAAGCTGCTCGATACGGTGGACTTTGATGCGGTATTTTACTCGCTGGATTGGCATCCGAGCGATCATGTTTCCTTCATCGATAATGTCAAAATGCGAGCCATGGACGAGGCATCAGCGGTGGGTAAAAATACACAGACATCTGTATATAACGGGGAAAAGTATTTCTCTGCTCACTGTCGACTGAGTAATAATTCCGAAAGTTACTCCTGCAAACGAGTTCTAAACTGGAAGTAGAAAAAACATTTTAAACGTAGAAAATAATTTTGTTCCGAAATAAAATTGCAAGCTTAAACTGTGTGCTGGGTCTAAAAAAGATACGTTTTTATATTCTACTATTCAATTTTTTGTTTGTTTGAAAATATTTGTAAACTTTTAACAATCTTGGACTCAGTTCTTGATGAAGCTAGAATTTGTTTGTTATATAATGTCATAGGCTTAAAATATCAGGGAAAAACTGGAAATCAATTGAAAACAAAAATTAATTTTTTTAATAGTCCTTGTCGCATAGCCCGGACTGGATGGTTAAACCCTTTCATTGCGGCTTAATTGTAATTGTAGTTCGGCTAAGTTTTCTCTAGTTAAATTTTTTATCTGTGTTAATTCGATGGAGCATCATGAATAATTTAATAACTAAATATTAAAACTTAATGTTCCGACCTACTTTCATTTTCATAGCTGCACACAAATAATGAATAGATGATTGTACTTACATCTGTGTGTGGAAAATTCTTAAGATAATAACTAATGACTTGAATTAAATTGAATTCCTTAGCTTGATGCCGATTCGGCGAAGGTCTTCGATACGGTCATCTTTGCCGGGCCACCACCGATGAAGCAGCGTCTGTGGCCTCGTCACTGTGTGCAGGACTCGTGGGGTGCAGAGCTGCACAAGGATCTGAAGGTGGTGGATCATGGCATTAAGGTGTATAAGGGCACCAATCCCGAGGTGGATTCGTATTCCGTATTCTGGGACAACAAAAAGTTGTCTGATACCACGCTAAATGCACAGCTAAAGATGAAGGGCGCCACGGACATTTACGTTTGTGGACTGGCATATGATGTCTGTGTGGGTGCAACGGCTGTGGATGCCCTATCCGCTGGATATCGCACCATCTTGATAGACGATTGTTGCCGCGGCACCGACGTCCATGACATTGAGCACACCAAGGAGAAAGTCGTAACTAGCGATGGGGTTGTAGTTCACACTAATGAGGTTAGTTAATTAAGATTTGAATACATTTTGATTTACTCAGTAACTAAACTTTGACAGGTCAAGGCCATGGCCGAGGGACGCGATCGACGACCGGAGTTGGGCTATAAACTGGCCATGGAGCTGAAGAGTCCTGATTCGGTGCTGTCACAGCGCAACGGCTTCAGGCCCTCCTATTAAGGCCGAAATACATCACAAATACGCAAAACACACAGAGCTAAACAATGACACAAGGAATACAAGAAATGACCTTTAGCTATCGTAGTTAATTTTTAGTGCGTTCTCATTACAAACACAAGTACCAAGTGCCTTGCAAATGTACTCATAGTTGAGCTAGCTTTTGCTAAAATACAATATAAATTATAAAGAACAAAAATTGATGAGAGAGATTCAGTCACGTTTCTACCAAGGACCATTTGAATTTTTTGTAAAACATACTTAAAACAATCTTAAACATTTATGTCTATTGACAGAAATCAGCTTAAGTATTACAGATATTGCGTAGAAGTCCCTTTACTTGGCACCTGGATTACAATTACAAGTTTCAATCAAGCAATCAGCAAATGTTGTATACTGCACCTGTTTCCACAACAAATAAAAACAGCCACAACTGTGTAGAGAACTCTGGATAATAATAAAATCTCAAAAATCAAGATGTGCTTCAATGACATATACTTAAAGAAATGCTTATGAATATTAAATAAATGAATAAAATATTAAGTTATTTTCCTTGAAAATTAACCATTTATTTAAAATTTTTAATCGATCGTTGAGCCTCTTATCCAATACCAGGATTGTTCCATGCTATATTTTTGCTTTTAAAACGTCGAATGCATTGTGGGCTTTTTCCCAATAGACTCTTCAAATATGGCCAATTGAAAAGAACAAACTTCAAAACAAACCAAATAAATGTCCTGCAACACTCACACATACAATACATAGATTCACACTCATGTACGTATAGTTGGTGGATAAAGTGTGCACAGACTGTTAAACGTTTTTTTACCGACTCGCCTTGAATGTTGGACAACAACAACAAAAAGAAGAACAACAAAAAAAAGAGCGACCACTAGTGAAACAATCCATGCAACGTTTAAAGAAACTTTCAACTTTCTATTTATGTATATGCTTGTGTGTGTGTGTGCTTGTGTATGTTGTTGCCCGAGTTTTCCATGTTCACTCTATTTTATTTTTCTAGTTTCCAGTTTTTACCGCTTTTCTGCTTTTGCTCTGGCGAGTGACTAAAACAAACTTTAAATTTATTAACAAACTGGAGAAAGTAACCAAAGCAACTGGCCAGTGGGCTGAGGGCGGAGAGAGACATGGGGGCGTGTCGTTGAATCTGCATTGTGGCCAGTGTAAACTGTAAACTCTAAACTGCTATTTTTCACATTTCAGCATATTTTCTTTCATTTATTTTTTTTTGTTCTGTTGCCTGTGCATTTTCCATTTAGCAAATGCAAAGGGAGAACTCACTACTTTCAACTCCGAGCTTTGTTCTGAGCTGTTGAGGTTTATGGTAAGTACTCCTAACATGTGCTGGAAATGGACTGGACTGCAAGGCACAACTGTGGTTGCTCTGTGGTTGCTCTGCTCCATCTGTGCTCCAGTTCTGGACTCTTACTCTGGCTTATGGCTATTTTCTAGCCCAAGTCTCAAATCGTTCACCTTTCAAGCGGGGCATAGACAATGCCTTGAACTCGGACTCGGACTGTAAATGCTAAATGTGTTTGCCCAGAGATTTGTGCAGACTTTGTTGTCATACTGACGACATTATCCTGGGAGTGTGGAGTGTGGAGTGCAGTGCCTATGTGGGGCAGGGGCGGTGGGCGGGGCATCTCGGTGAGGCACTAAGCAAAACCTTCGCGTCGCCTGTCAGCGGCAGCTGGGAAAACCCGAAAAATCGCTGATGAAAATTGCTTGCAAGTGGTTTCAGTTTCTGCCCGCCTGCCATGTAATGGTCGCTCGTTTTGGTTGTAAAACTTTTGGATTATTGTCAGCCATACACATTCTTTCACACACACTTACACACCCACCCACACACACACACACTCGCAATGTGTCTGGCTATGTGCCAAGCGGCAGCAGCATGCGAAAAGTTTAGCCCCGGACATGGACTTGAACGTGGACGTGGACGTGGACATGGAAGGCGCGTTAGCTCCTGCACTTAACACAAAATTTTCGCATATTTTTCTCGACTTTCTCTCTCTCTCTGCCCCTTTGCACCCCGTCTCCCTCTCTATCTCTTAGCTGCTACGTAGGCGTCGCCACGTTGCCCATGGCCTGAAACTGATTTCGTCGACTGCAGTTTGGAGTTGTGTGTCTACACCCACACACGCACGCAATCACCCACGCACACAAAGATGACATACAAATAGTGTGTGTGTGTGTGTGCGTGTGTATTTGGAGGGGTCGTTAGAACAGCTGCTGTTGCTTTGCTTTGCTTTGCCGGCGGCTGCTTGACTTCCAGCTTGTAACTGGGCGCTAAGCTCATTGTTTGCGGTTTGCACTGCATTTCGTTGAAGGCGGCAGATGAGGGGAACGAAAAGCGCAAGGGAGGAAAAGTCGGTGATGAGGGGCGGGAGGCTTGGGTAAGTCCTGGCAAATGATGGTGAACTGCCTAGGGCAGGTATTACAACTGATAACCCCGTGACGGAATTTACACTGTAAATACCATGGAGAGCATCTGCAAAGTAATTAGGTGTTAATGCAGTTCAACGGACCCAAAATCCCTTTCACTGTTAGAGTAAACTTCAGGTACAATCAACTATTCAATAAGACAGTAAGTTTCAGTTATTTATTGATCAGCTATAGAATTTAATTTAATTTCTAAGGTTGATCAATTTTTAAATAGCTTTATAATTAATTTTAGTACATTTTCCTACTCATTTAGACAGGCCTTTGTGCTGTGTTTTTTGGGATAAATTTGTCTACAAAGGGTCAACAACCTATAAATAATTCTGAATATATGTATGTATATATAAGTGCTCGACTCAGAGTTACCCTGCAGCTAAGATGTATTTTCTTTCAATCCAAGAACAATGTCGATTAAGCAGATGTTATTCGTTCATTATAAGTTTTAAGCTGTATATAGTAATAATTAATTTTCACAGCTATTTCGCAGTTTATTTACCAAAGAAAATTGTTGTTGATTTTGCGACAAGTCAAGAGAGTGCAACTTTGAAACTGTAATTGCAGCTGCTGTGCGACAATAACAACATTAACACCAACAACAAACAAGCAACGAACGCTGTTTCCTTCACTGGAAAATAACTAGAAATTGAAAAGGGAAGCGAAGCAAACCTTATTGAAATTTTAATTTCTATATTAGCAGCAGACAGTGGGTGGAACTTCGTGGCAGCTTATTCAAAACGTCACGCTAAATTTTGCAGCTGATTAGATCGCCGTCATGGCCAAAAGTTTTTAATTATGAATTTGAAAAACGGATTATAATTAAATTTTACTCGCTTGGCAGGTAGCAAAAACAGCAAAAGAGTCTTAAACAAGCTGACGTTGATTGCAATTGTTGTTGTTGTTGATATTGTTGCTGTTGTTGATGGTTTTTCATAATCAATTTGGCAACAAATTTGCAGCGTTTGTGGGTCACAACTTTTCTGTGACTCGGCGTATGCGTAATATGTATACGCCTATACACTTTGCCCACTGGGTACTAGGGTATTATTAATAATAGCCATTGTACATAACAGGCAGATGGGAAAATCTACGACTATTTGAAGTATAATAAGTATATAATGTATATAGTTGATAAGAAAATAACATATAGCATTAATCCATATGTACTCTATACAAATCTTAAACAGGGTATTTTGTAATCGACTGCTCTGGATTAAAGTTTAAATACGTGTTTTTTTGGGCTTATTATGTGGCTGTTGCGAAAACGCAGCAGGAAGTGTTGCCAAGTTCCTGCTACTAACGCTGTATCTATCTATCTCTCTCCATATCTCTATGCCTCGGTCTCTCCGTCTCGCTGTGTATGTTAATTTTAATGCAGTCAAATGAGTTTGTTCTGGTAGCACGCATGATATGAAGTTTTTGGGCTTAGCTGCGAGTACAGCCCGCAGCCCTCTTCCCCTTCAGCCCGTCACTGATATGAGCATTTGTGCAGCAAATGATTATGAGGTTTTCATATTTCAAATGTGAGTCATCTAGCTGCTCTTTGATGTGTGCTTTTCACCCTATTTCTCTGTAGCGTGTGTGTGTGTGTGTATGTGAGTGTGCATGTGTGGTAATAAAATGCTTTACTGATTTGCAAAGTTTTGTCATTAAGCACACTTGCCGCTTATCCAGGCGACGACAAGACATCCATACTGACATCCCGTCCGGCGTCTCTTCTGCCCGTTTTGCTTAGAATTTTGCTAGTTTAGAATATCGCAAATATTTGCCAACGTCTTTAGTTTATTTTGTTGTTCCAGCAATGGCAACGTCAAATTTGTCGACAGTTTTATTTCGAATCCAATAAAACACTTTCTGAACATTTATTGCAAAGCCGATAATGTTATTTCAATTAAATGCCATCTACTTATGTTTAGATTTTAGCTTAGACTATATTGATTGAATGTTTAATTAGCCTGCAAACACTATGACTAGCTACATAAAATCGGACATGAATTTTGCTTAATGAAATTAAGTAAAGGTTGTATCAAGGAATTTAAAAAGAGCGCTCGTTACGTCATTGAGTGTGCGCTTTTAAAAAAAAAACTGGACCATTGTTGGCTCAATGAAGCAACAATCTAAGCTTAAGACGCAGCTGTGTTCCGTACGTTATCATTATTCAATGGAGAGCCGCTTGCCAGCTTTGCTTGCTTTCGGCTTTTCCTGCTTTATCCACGCTGCCATCATAAGCCATAAAATGGCGCATAAATAGCGTAAAGTGTGCGTGCTTGTGTTTCAATCGTCTAAATAAGTTTGGCCCTCACTCAAAAATTGCCCTCAGTGGCACCCATAAATAGGCAACAAATCGCACCCTGGGGCCACATGCGTCGTATACGTGATATTTTTTAATTACATTACACAAGAACAAAAACCTCGCTTTGTGCATGTTAAAAAAATCTCTTTTAATTGTTCCCCCTTCTCTTCAGGAGACTAAACAAAACTAACTAAAGAAATTGCTGTGAGGAATATGAGAATGAATAGCAAAATGAGAATTTAATTAATGCTCACTGCGAGTGGCCGAATTCGAGCAGACAAAGCAAATCTGAACCCAAATGAAGCAGAGATAAATTGAGCCAAAGCAAACTGAGAAGGCGTCGCAAAAGGAAAATATGAGAAAATTCCAAACAAATTTGGCCAAATATTTCCTGGTTGCAGCAAAAGTTTTTCCACTGAGCAGTGCGGGAAAGGTGGGATACAGGAAAACAGAGGGCTGCATAGTCGTATATGAGAGTCGAACATGCCGCTTAAGTGTCGCAGTGGAATCATTAGCCAAAGCGCCAAAATATGTTACCAAGACTTTTTGGGGGCAAACTTTTTGGTTTGTCGCTAATCAAAAACAAATATGTAAATGTTGAATGCTGAATGCTAAATGCTAAATGTTAAATGTTAGATGGCAAACGGGAACTGGGATCTTGGATCTGGGATCTGGAAGCTAGGTTCTGGCAAATGAGTTCAAGGGTCAACCCGCACTATTCAATTTAATGCCAAGCTGAAATTTTGTGGCAATTTAAGCGAAAATGAAATGAAATTAGCGACGCTGTGGCAGCTGCTCCGCTGTGGCTTGTTTCGGGAGACAAATGAAATGGCATTTAAAATGTCAACACGACCACAAAACATAGTGTGCAAACTGGTCGAAAAAGGTGTACAGTCGCAGTCAGTGTATGTGTGTGCGGGTGTGGGTGAATGTGTGTAAGTATATGTGAGTGCTGGCAGTACAGACAACTTTTGCGGTTACACAAAGTAGACCGAAGCGAGAGGGTCGAGGCTAAGGTTGAGGTTACGGGCAGAGTTGAAGCTTAAATGCTTGACCACGAAAAGGCCATTAGAAAATGGTTAACGTATGTGTGTCTGTATGTGTGTGTGTGTGTTTGTCTCGTGTGTTAGCTTCTACGTTTAGTCACAAAGGCTGCTGCTGCGACAGTTCAAATTAAGCAAAGCGAATCCCAAAAAAGAATTATTCTGGCGACAACCTTTTCCAAATGCAACCGCAAAACGTTTGCCAGCACGTGTAAACTTTTTGAAGCTTCCACTGTATGAGTGTCAGCTTATGTGTATGTGATTGAGTCTGTGTGAGTGAAAATGTCTGTATCAATCACAGTGCTGATCAGCTTTCCAGATAGTAATTATTATTTAGCCAGACTGAGACTACGGATCAGAGTGTAAAACACAGAAAAGAAAAACTACTTTAAAATTGTAATGTATTATTCATTATTTTTTTTTTTATTTGAATTTTATTTTTCCCAGTGCTACAAGCTAACGCTTATTATTTAAGGTACTAGTCACTATAACAAGCTTACGATTTTAAATATTATTAACATTAAATAATCCACAATTATTAAGTTTAGTTTTAATTTTAACATTGATTCAGATTTAAGATTACAGTTTTAATTATTTTAATGATCTAACATTTTTAATTATATTATTACGATACATGAGCATTTTTTTTATTTTTTTTATTTTTATATGTTTTATTTTAATATTATTATTTTTTTAAATTCACATTATTAGTATTAAATGTATTATCTTGAGATTGCGCACATCATTAACTAGTATATATAATAATTAATTCAAATAAATACAGCCCATTATAAAAATAAATAATTATATAGTTTTATAAAGAGCAGAGTGAAGTAGCTTTCCATGCATTTAACATAAAATGAATTAAGAACTGTGATTACGATCAAGAATGACACCGCAAATCACGCTACACTGCCCAGTTTCAACGCTATAAGCACACACATAGGGAAAGAGAAAGAGATAGGGAAATAATGAGATAATGTATGCAGTGCATAGGTTTGCTTGTGTGTGTGTGTATGTGTTTGCGGTGGTATTTGTGTAATCTTTGTCGCATTGCCGTGAAATGTGCAATAAAGCCTCATGACTTTGGCTTTGGGCTTTTACGCTTCGTGTTAAGAGTTGGCAACACACACACACACACACACACACACATACCTTATACCAACAATGGCCATGACCGTCCGCAGAGGCAAACAAAGCAGTGCCTCTACCAACATAATGATGACGCTGATGATGATGATAATGATGATGGCCAGCAAGTAAGTAGCAGCAGCGGCGGCAACAATGTGCAGCAATTAAATGTCAAACAGGCGCTTTTGATGGACGCTTAAAATCACTGCGACTGTCAGTTGATGTTGCCTCGTGTTGACCAAGCGGCAAAGTGCAGAACCAGGTAGCAGTTAGCAGTCACGGAACGGTCAAAACCACAAACACACACACACACATAGACTCAGAGTCATGCTTTACAGATATGTAGCGTTTAAAATGTACACCCATAAACAAAAGTGCAAACAAAGCCATAAACAAGCTAAAAGAACCGAGAACCATCCGATTTCCCCCGGTCTGTTTGATCAGACTGGCAACCTGGTTGCAGGACATGCTGATGTCGTTGTTTTTGTCGTTGTTAGTTTTGCCTGCTGCATTGTGGCAACAAACATAAAGCGCTGCCAACAGCAATAACAACAGCAACAGCAACAAGCAACAGAATTCGCCATTCAATGCTCAGAAGAGGCTTCATTCCGGTCGCCGGCGTTCGGTTTGTTAGCTTTGCTTTGTGTCCTGGCTTTTATGGGAGTCGCTGTCGTTGTGGCAAGCAGGCAGCAGGCCTTGCTGTCAGCATTTTTCTGCGCTTTGTTTTTAATACATGTACGTGGCGCATCATTTATTATTTTTGCCACATCTCCCAGCATCAGTAGCATCAGCAGCAGTGACTACGTTGCGTATACGCAATGTGACGCATGCTGTGTGTGGCACGGTCGGATGGAGGAGGATGGCCCAGGAGGGTCCATGTCACGCACATGCTCGTATTAGAAGGTAAGCATGCGTCTGCCACACGTTGCATAAACATTTGGACATTCAACCGGCTATGGCCAATGTAGGCGGTGGGCGTGGCCAGCCATGGTCATGCGTGTGTGCCTCGGATTGGGAACTAAATTAAATTTTTACATCAACATTTGCGCTTCATTAGAGGTAAGGGCCTAAGCTTTACGTTACGCCCACAAACAATGCTCCAAATGTTGCTTCAATGTTGAGAGGCCACTCGAGTGGTCGCCTGTGGGACACACACACACATACGAGCACGCACATACATAAGCATAGATAAATGAGTTGAGTGTTATGGTGGGAAATGGCAGTCGAGCCCAGTAAATTACCCCAGTCGAGGTGTTGTAAAGGGATGAGCTGTCCTTGACGATAACCAGAAGTATTATCCACATATATATATATATCCCTTCATGTATTTGTATATTACATTTATTTGCAGACACACATTTACCCACACCCTCAACAGCAACAAATAGTAGAAAATATGTAGTTGCAGAGACAGTTAATTAGATATTAGACAGGGCGTAAGCCTTTAGCTCATTTAAAGCAATTTTTTATTAAATTCAGCCTTTTATCGAGAAAATTATTCTTATATATAAGAATATTTCACTTGTTCCTTATAATAGATGCAAATCTCAACGTTTTGGTTGATAACTATTTATATGGTGAACAACGCTTAATTTGAACCAATTTTCTTTCACATTAATTACTTAAGAGGTGAACTCCTGGTTTTAATTAGGTTTCGTTTTCGCGAGCTCATTGTTTTAACAATACCTGAACCTAAGAAAACTACTTAACTTAGTGTAATTTTCAGCAATCGATATAAATTACTGTCTGTCTGTCAAATATTGAATAGAATGATTAAAGAATTACTTAAATTGCAGTACCAACTTAGCAACGGTCATTGTGAAGTTTTGGCTTTTATTAGACATGTACAACCAATAACTGATAGCTTCGCTTCCATCTGCAGCTGCAGCCAAACAATTTTCGCACCAAAATTGAAAAAAAGCAATGGCAAAAGCAAGAATTCTAAAGGGAAGTAGATGAAACCGCTGCAACTTTTAAGCAGCTCGCAGCAGCAGCAGCAACTGACAGCTGGCACCAACTTATAACTTAGGGGGCTGGAATGGGGAAGGATGCAGAAGGAAGTAGGGCAAGGAGAGGATCAGACTGTGCATATGACTAGAGCTGGCTGGCGACGTGGTTTGCGCTGTCTGTGCCCTTAAGGCAGCTGCTTTACTAAGAAAAATAAAAAAAAATACACACACACACCCTCAACGAGTAGAAGCACAGCCAAAAAGATACAAAACTTGCAAAACGAGCAGCAAAAAAAAAATGAGAAAATAATCATAAAAAAGAGAGAAAGAAAAGTTTCAGTTACGTGCTGTTGCTTTTAATTGAATTTTTTTGCAGCTCTGCTGCTAACTGGTCGCTGCGGTGAACCGATGCTCGGCCAGCACATCCGCATCCGTCTAGCGCATCCGACGCCGCGTCTCATTCAGGGGCCAACAACAACGGTAACAACAGCAACAATAGCAACAACAACAACAGGACGGCAGCAGCTTCGTCTTGTGTCCGAGCTCTACACTGACTGGAGGCCGTTTTCTTGTTATTTTGAAAGCGCCAAGTCGCAAGTCCTTAAGCGGTTTATTTTGCCTCGCACTGATTTGCAGCTTGCAAGGTGTCCTGCCAGTTTTAATATCCCCCTGTTTTTATATATATTTTCAAGCTGCAACTTTTTAATTAAGAAGTTTCCATTTAATGCTGCCATAGACGACTGCTGCACTTTCTCCCCGGCATTATAATAATTCACTTACTCATTCACTTTGGCTCAGTTAAGCAGTTGTTTTCTTTTTTTTCCAAGAGATGGTCAGTTTGGATCTTAGCTTTCAATATTTAAAATAAGCCCGACTTTGGGATACCCGTTACAGAATTTAGATGAATAAATAAATTAATCATATCTCTGATTATTTTAGTAAAAAGTGGTTAAACTTGATCTGCATGGGGTTCATAAAAGACAATGTGCCAAATATGACGCTATACTTTAAATGCTTTTCAACGAATACAGTATACCCTTATGCTTTTTATATAACGGGTATAAAAATAGCTTATTTGTTTTAATTTTAATTTATTCTTTTTTTTATGTCTTAAAGTTTGTTAACTAAGATCTTAACCATACATACTTAAATAAATTGGTCTAATAACTTAAAGTTGATTGTATTAAATCTTAAATGCATTAGCAATGTTTGGCAACAGCTGAGCAACAGAATGCTTTCTTCCGAGTGCTAAGCATCGACCCCATTTGCTGCACTGCACTTCTGTATACACACATTCAATGGGGAGAGGTTTTTGGGTCAAATGACGGCACTGAAATCAGGTCAACACCAGGCAGAGGCTGAGCACAAAGTTCACGAGTTTTGGGCGCAGTAAAAACAGCAACTCACTGGGTAATGCTTACAAACACATACTTATACATAGATTAATGTATATAAATTCTGCTGCTTTTTGTAGGCTAAATTGTAGGCGGGTTTCACCTCGACTAGGGTCTTGGTCATTAATAGCTGCGTCTTTGTTTTTCCTTCCTTAAGGTCGAGGGCCGCCCGCTAGTCGCAAGGTTTATTTGAATTTTTTGTGTTTTTGACATTTTGAAATTGTTGCTGTGTTGGGAAATTGTAAATTCGCATTATGCGGCTACCAGTGTGTAAACGAGATAGAGAGAAAGATGCAGGGAGGGGAGAGGGAGAGAAAGCAAGCTCTTAACTAGATTGGGACTGCGGAGAAAAAGTGACTGGCATTTGTTTTCCATATATTGATTGCTTTTTAATGGATTTTTCGTGGACTTAAGGTGGCTCTCCCGCTTTCTCTCTCTCTAGGTCTCTCTCTGAATTTCTCATTTTCTCTGTATAGGAGTATGCGTGTGTGCGTCGTCTGTGGTCCTCGTATTAATTTTATTTACATGGTTAAATGGTTCAATTGTTTGACTGTTGATTTAGTGCTGGAATTTCAGACAGCAAAATTAATTGTTTGATTTGTGGCGGCCATTTCGTCTCATAGCAGAGTTACAGCTCAGCTCAGTTCAGTTCGGCACAGTAGCTTTAATGTAGGTCAGCTGCGTGGACTTTGGTGATTTACAGTTTTATTTGCACAGTTTATAAATAAAACTGACATGTGATGTGATTGCTTTTGGCAGATGTCATTCAATTGTGAGTTTCCCAGAATCTGTTCTTTTCTTTAAATTTCTCAAGCGATATGCATTTGTTTAGTCAGCTATTCAGTCAGTCAGTCAGTCTGTCAATCAATCAGTTGTGCCTGTCAATCAGCAGGTAACTAACTGTAGTCTGTGGCATGTCGTAATACAAAACAATAACACAACAAAAACATACATGTACAGACAAGTGTAACCCAAGTAAAAATACTCACCACGCTTTGCTCTTTAGGGGCAGCAACTCTTTTTATACAGCTGTCTGTTGATGTTACTGCTGTTGTTGTTGTTGTGTTGGTTACTGCCAGAGACTTTCTCTGTCTCTTTTTCTCTCTTTTGGCTAGAGAGCGGGCCAGAGGCTCTCACGCAACGCATAGACATGGCAACAGCCAGCTTTCATCTTTTTTTTAGCACACGCGCCTGACTTGCTGTTCCTGCTGCTGTTGCCCCTCCTCTCTGCCAACCATCGTGTTGGTCGCCTGTCGACTGTCAAATCAATTTGTCAGAAATCACTGACAGCTGCTTACAGCCAAAACACACAAACATGGCCAGTCCGTGGCAGAGCCAGGCTCAGACCCGCAGCAGCCTCTGAAGAGTTGTCATGGCATACCCACAAGAAAAATCCAAAAAGAAATCACAAAACAAAACAAAATACAAAAATATAACCAAAAAAAAAAAAAAAAACCCAAAACAAAACAACATCGAAATGTAGCAGTGGCAGCAGAAGCAAAAATTGCCCTGGAGTGTAAATTATTGCGCATATTTCAATTTCTTTTTCAAATTGCTTTGCAGATTGCCGCCATTTGAAAATTGTCTAAGGCATATCAAGCACTTTCGACATTTACAACTCATTTCTGTGAAATCTCTACGCAAAAGTTTTCAAGTTCGAACTGACAGACAAGCGTCTTTTGTTTGCATGCCCCACACACACACAATCACACATATACTGATACCCACAGGATCAACAAACGGGCACAACGCTGTGCGCTGCCAGGCGTATACGTAATTTCGCAGACAATGGCAGGCAAAATAAAAACGGAGAAATTCAGAAAAGAATATATAAGAAAAGGTCTTTGACTGAGCCTCTTTAATGCCCTAGCCGAATCGAGGAACATAATATTCCATGCAATCTGCTGTACAGTTTTTTATAAGGGTAATTATAACCAGCAGCATATGAAATGCGATTTAACAGACATACCATTTGTTTTTATAATTAAAAAAGCTGTTGTTTTTTTCTTTTCTTCTTTTTACAAAATTAATGCACAGCAGTCAAAGTGTTGTCATAACAAAAGTCGTTGTTTAATTGTAAATTTAAATATTTCCTTTTAAATTTTCAGCTTTAAGCTTGGCTGACGACTTTTAATACAACTTTAATAAATATATTCCTTACAAAATGAAACAATGTATGTTTATTTATAAGTAATATTTGAACAATACATTAAATGAAGTGTATTAAATATATTGCTTAAATATTTTTGAATATACCTTGTGTGCATTTTTTTTTTAAGAATTTTACTTCTGTTTATTATTTAAAATTGAATACCACAATAAAAAAAAAGGATACTATTTAAAAATTAAAGTTACTCTGTTAAGCGACATACTAATATAGCCTTTTATCATTTGGCAAATAGAGTATTAAACCGTCGAACAAAGACTAACGTGTTGTGATTCTGGTTCTTTACTATTTTGGCCATGGCAGCAGCGGCAGAATAACGACAATGACAATAACAAGAGCAACAACAATAGCTGCAAATACAACAATAACGAAAGCAACAAAAAATGTTTGCTACTGTTGCTTTTTATTTATTTTTCGTTTGTAATCTCTACCCCTTTTCCTTGTATTGCTGCTGGTGATGGTGTTCTTCTTGTTATTGTTGTTGCTGTTTCTGCTGTTGCTGCTGTGGTGTTTTCTGTTTGACCAACTACAACATACAAGCTCATAAATAAGTAGGCAAAGGCCTGGCCCCAGCTCGTCCCCAGTTTGGGTTCACCCCTCAGTCAACAGCCCAGTGAGTGCCACGCCCAGAGGCTGGCCATCTTTGCTTTTGGCTGAAAATGAAAAATGGATTTCTGTGTCAGTTGGTTTCCATAATTTCAGCTCGTTTCAGGCTTTGGCTTCAGCCCAGTTCGCACTCGTCCGTTCGCACAGTCCGGCGCTTTGATGCGCATTCATCATTTGGCTTTCAGTGTAATTTTTTTTTTCATCTGTTTTTGCTTTTGTTGGTTGACTCGGCTTGACTCATTCTTCGCTATTTGTTTGCCATGTCGTCCTGTTTATTTAATTAATTATTTTTAAAGGTTTGCGCCTTTCTTTGCATTTAATTAATTTATCAAAAGTGCAAATACAAATTATTTTTAGCCAAGGGACCTCGATGTCGCGCCGCGACTCTTGGCTAATATTCTTTTTTACATAAATATTTAATAAAACAAACTTTCAAAATTAGCCCATGTCCCGCTCGCAGACCCCTCTTATACGGTCAGCCCAGCCTAAGTGGGGTTAAGCTGCGCAGAGGGTTAAGGCAACGCCAAAGTTCTGACAGACAAAGTTTTTATTTCTTTCTTTTTGACATTTTTGTGTATGTATGTCCAAATTGTATATATCCCTATTGATGTATATATCTTTCTATGTGTAGGTGTATTTGTTGTTGCCGTTGTTGTCCAACGTTTATAGGTCTAATAACTCCCCGGGATGCTGTAATCCTTTGGGCCACGTTGCTAGCCTGTTTGCCGCTCCTGTTGCGGCCTAATGGACATGGCAAGTCACGTAAATGACGCTGATGATAATGTTGATGCCGCTGATGATGATGATTATGCCATCTACGTGTTCATTGCTGTCACAACGGGCTCAAACTTTTTGCCCTTATCTTTATTTGTACTTTTTTTCTGTTGCTTCGGCAACCGTCCAGCACTGCGTATGCGTAATATTCAATGAGTAGTTGGCAACAGCAGTTGAAACTCGGTGTCTGGTTGCATTAAATATTAATTTGTGCAACGTTTGTGCCAACGTCAATCCCATGTGGTACCCCTCGTCAAATTTCTGCCTTCTGTGCCTTCTGCATACATATGAGCACACTCCCATTTGCCAAATTGCCAAAAACGGAAATTAGTTACAGAAGTTATAATTAAATTCCTTCGAGTAATGGACAGGACACAGAAGCTGCATGTTCCAAATTTTGTATGTGTGTGTCTTGTGTGTGTCTTTGTGGCTATACCCGTTTGTAAGGCTGTGTGTGCAACAAACTGTGCATGTAAATAGGATGTGTTACTGCGTCCGGCCATCGACAATGGCGTCGCCATAGACAACACTTGACTGCGCAGGAGACAAGGGCCATTTTGAAAGGCCCACCCGAAACAGTAGAGCCAGAGTCTTAATTAGAAACAATTTGAGGCTGACTGATTGCCGGTGGCATACATGAGTGTGTTCGAGTGTGACTACAACACTCTCAGAGTTAAAAGATATATACCTGTGTTGTGTTGGCTTTTAGTCAATAGCAATCAAACATTTTATGATTGAAAGGCAACGTTTAAGGTACTCCCACTTTCATTGATATCTTCATTTGTCGTCTTGTCGTCAATAAATCTTTAATCATACTTTGAACTCTCTATAATTAAGCGGATATAGAAGTATCGGCGTCTTTCATTAAAAGTTCAGACATATATGTGAACAACTCAACTTTTATTGAGTCAGATATAATAATTATAGTAGTGTGTTTCACAAATCTGTAGAGATCTAGACCAGTAAGAAGACATTCAATCAATTTAAGTTTTACATCATTTATCGTAATCGCCGTTAATGTATGCATTAAATATAAAATAAATAAATTAAATGTAATAAATCGATTATATACTCATTTAAGATGAATGGAAGGACTCACCTGCCAAATGATATTAAGGCCACAGGCATACCCTCCACTTTTCACACATGCTCAACTTCATATAAATTTATACATACACACATCCACACATATATTTGATCTATTCGGCTCGACGCCCTCTTCAAGTTGCGTGCTTCGATTATTGTAATTGATTTGCACAATTGAATGACAGGCGAGGACGCGCATAAATCACACACATCCAACACATGTGCATCAATTATTGAATCCTGTCGACATTGCTGTGCATCCAAAAAATAAATAATAAAATCCTCCAAAACAAAACGAGAGCGGTCGACAAGAGACAAGAGACAAAGACCGTGTCAGCCACAGAAGTTTTATTGTTTAGCAAATGCCGCAATCGAATGCCTCGCAGCTGATTACAACACTCGTTTGCGATTCGCGCATCGTTGCCGATCAATTATGGAAATGGGCACGGCTACATATTCAATAATAAAGAGCCAACAACAAAAACAATAACAACAATAACGACAAAGCCGCACGCATGCCACAGCATTTATGAAAAGCGCTCACATTTTGCAAATTACGCATACGCAATGTGCACCAATCCACAACAAATTAAAAAACAAAATAATACAGCATACGAAGCTTATGTGAATACACATAAATAGGTATACATATGTGTAGGTAAAAGCTTGAGCACAGTTCTCCAATTATCAACTTAACTCCAAAAATATCAACTATTGTTAAATTGTTTCAAGTTAACAAATTTTTCGGTATTCTTTAAAAGTATTTCAATCTTTATACAACGAATTTCCCATATTAAATTTGTTCAGCAGTTCGAATACTAAATAAGAATATGAATAAGAATACTAAAATTCTTCGATTCGTATTAAGTGTACACCTTTTCGTTTAAAGTAAATTAACATAAGCAATTAACTATTGGAATCACGATTAATAGCTTCAAAATATCTGACTATGTATTGGTATTAATAATTTTAGATATTACATGGTAAATTGTTCAATATTTCATTTGTTCTCACTCATTAATGTGATTTTATTGATGAACTTAACCATTCAAGAGCTGCATAATATTTTAGCTATTGTACCTTTTCTTGGGTCCATTACCCATTTATATATATTTATTTATTTAACTGAAAGTCATTTAGCGACAATTACTAACGCATTCAATTGTAATCAGCCGCCTCTTGGCGATCGACTCCCCAGAGTAAAGAGCGTCAATTACTTGAAGTTTTTGTGTTTATTACCCATGGGAAGATGCCCGCAGCTGCTACAAGTCAAATAAAACATATTACAAATGCCTCAACCACTCCAGATTCTACTATTGATCCCACTCCTTCGCTACCAAGATAGCATCCCTGTCTGGCGCTATTATTCAGACTTAAGCGCCTCGAGATGTGCCAGCAATCTGACAAATTTCGCACAAATTATGCGGCGACCACAAATGATGACGATGACGACAACTAGGACGACGTCGATACCTCTTGTTCCTCTTTTGCTCTTCAACTGTCTCCTCTTCCTCTACATCTGCCTCTGCTTCTCGGCCAACAAAAGGCGACGAAATTATTATTGCATTAAGTGGAATTATTAAATTTCATCGGCAGCCGCAACGGAAACGAAACAAAACGAATCGAAACGACGCGACGGCTCAGCACAAATAAAAATAAATAAATCTAATCAAAAATAAGCACACAAATAAAATCCTCAAATGATAAAAATAAAGATAACAACAAAGCAAAATAAATCAATAAAAAGAGACAATGAGACAAAATGTGCTACCAATCGTAATCCTGAATCCCAGTTCCAGTTTCAGTTCCAGCTGTGGGCTCAGACTCAGATTCAGCTCCAGTTTCAGTTTCAGTGACAGTTCTGCGGATCGGGCAAACTTTTCGGCGCGCCACTCAAATCAACATAAAGTTTGATATATTGTGCCGCATTGGCAGAGCCCTGTCCTGCCATGTCCTGCGTTGATTTAATGGTCACAACCCCTAAGGGTGCGGGGTATAGAGATGATGGCTTAGAGCGGTGGGTGGTGGGGAGGGGTCATGTAGCAGCAACACTACCACTACTTATTACGGCCGCTGCTTGTCGCCATTGTTGTCAATTTGGTCGTGTCTTTGACAGCGGGGCCTGCTGGCATGCCTCGAGAGGTTGAGGCAGAGGAAGAGACAGAGACAGAGACAGAGAATGCGAAAGAGAGAGGCTGCGTCTGTTTTTCAAGTGGAGGAGGGTGGTCGGGTTGGTGGGGTGTATTGAGGCTAGAGGGCATTCAAATTGTAGTCGCATCATCTTTATGGGTATTGTGATTTCGGAATTAATTGCTGCCGCTGTGACCCACAATCGGGCGCGTTCCCGCTAGTTGGCGCCACAGTGCTTAAAAGGATTTGTACATATTTGACCCTGCAACAGTTTTGACCGCTTCGGGTTGAATGGAAGTGAGATGTGGAACGTGTGGCGGCTTCTCCTTCATCTTCTTCGGTTACTTGATTGCCCTCAGAAGAATGCAATGCGAATAAATTCAGTTTTATGTGAGCCGGAGACCCAAATAGCGTTCAATATTCAGTCGCTGCCTTGGAGCTGTGTCTCTTCCCCTCTCCCTTTCTCTCTCTCTCTCTCTCTCTTTCTCTCTCTTTTTCTCTCTAGTTCACTTTTATGACAGATCATTAAAATTTCTCATTCTTTTATTCTTGTTTTTTGCGAGGGGTTTAAGTGTAAGTAGCCTGTTTGTCTTATATTTATGGCGCTTGTTTTGGTAACTGGCTGTTGCTGCTGTGTCAAAGGGTGCATTAATATTGAACTTTATTGTCTCTCTGGGTCAGTAACGCAGGCTCAATAAGGTTGAATGCCGCAGCTAAAGTGTAAATAGCCAATGTGGCCCAAAGTGCTTACGAAGGTCAACAGAATCTGTTTTGTGTAGCAGCATTAATCTGATTACGACGAAAAAGGAGACGGAACTGGATTTTTCGAATAAGTAAGAGTTTTTAGCTATCGTTATTATAACGATAGTTTAAGATAATTTTTGCTAATTATTTTTATATCGCATTGCTATTTATGGGGTAATTTGTTCAGAACAAATTAAACTGAAAGAAGAATAAAATACGCAATTTCATATTTATTTCTTTTCCCGGGTTTTTAAAAGTTTATCGGCTTAATTTGAAATGCTTAATGTGAATTGTAAGCGAAATTATAATTTGAAGTCTATCAGTGTTATCGGTTAGTTTCAGTTGTAAATGTCAGAGGTACTTAGAAAGTACAAGGAACTCAATTTGTTTGTCCGGGCGTTTATTTCAGCTTTTTAGAATTCTAATGACGTCTTGGCCTATTTGTGGTGGTGGCTGCCATTCAGCAAACTGGACTTCTTAGAAATTCCTGTTAATGCACCTGACAAACTCACTTTAATGTATGTCAAACCTCAGTACTTTGGAAACAAGAACAAAACAACAATAAACAGCGGCCTCTTTTTGACATTTGAGTGACATTATTTGTGTCAACAATAAAACGCTCACAAACCATGTCAGCCAGTCAGGCTGAGTTTGAGACAGAGAGATAGAGAGAGGGAGAGCTAGTATTTAGAAGTAGAGAAAAGTTACGCACTAGAAACCGAAACGGAATCAGAAACAGAAACAGAACCTGACGAGGACAGTATACAATTTAAAATTCAATAAAACTTCAATCAGCGTTCTTAAATGTGTATGTATGTGTAGGTGTGTGTGTATTGATGTTACGTGTGTACACACTGGCACTCCCAGCAACGGCAGCGCCCAGCAATTTAAACAAATTGAAAGCAAGCGCAAATAAAAAACAGTTTGTTGCCACTTTTCACATCAATTACGCACTTCAGCCAAAATAGACGACGACGACGACGACGATGGCGACGATGGTAGCGATGACGACGACGAAGACGTAGAAAAACGAAGCAGCTGGCTCTGTTGTTGTTGTTCTTGTTGTTGGCTCGTAAGGAGACGAGACGACGAGAGATGTTCTCGTTGGCGGCTGCTTCTAGCACAAAAATAACACTTGAAACTAAACGCGCATTCAGGCGACGACGTCGTTGCCGGCATCGCTGTTGTTGTTGTTGCTTTTGTTGTTGCTGAACGTGCCACACCCCGACATACTGACAACAACAATTTTCGCCTGCGTACACGGCGTTTTTTATGTGCCAACTGGCAGCCCTTGGGTTCTACCTACAACTGCCGCCTGCCTCCATTTCCACAGCCTTCACCATGTCCGCTCGAGACCCAAACCCTCACAATTTGAATACGTGTGCGTTGCTCTCTGTGTGCTTTGTATGTGTGTTTGTGTTTGCCTATGTTTTCGTTTGCGAAAAGCGAAAGTAAATGTTTGAAAATCGTAAGGAAGGAAAAATCAAGTAAGCATCAAAAAGAAAAATAAAAAAAGCAGAAGCGAAAAAAAGTATATTTATCTTTGCCGAAGATAATATGCCCTTGATGGGGAAGTCTATTAAAATGATTGAGCATTTACCGAATACCACGATGGAAATTAATGACTGCACATTAACCAAAGATAAGATTATGCACAATAAAAATAGATTTTGTTTTTGTTTATCATTTTCAAATATTTCGCCATTATCAATTATTTCGAAAAATATTATTTTATACCAGAGTTCACTTTCGTGATAATTTTGTATAAATATAATTAAAGCTGGTAAATTTTGCACTTTTTCATTACCACTATTTTAAAATGATAGAGAGTTCAATAAAACAGAATTGCAAAGGGAACAACAACATTTCGAAGCTGCTCTGAAGTTAATTTTCTCAGCACGTTAAATATAATAGAAAGTATTAATCTAATATTACTAACGCATTCTAAAATAGAATTGATTGTAAAATATAAGTCTAGAAGTCACTTGTTGATCATTATAAAATTAAAAATCGGTCATTGAGAACGATAAAAACATTTCGCTAATATAAGCAACAAGACATAATCTCGATAAAAGTAAATGAACAGAGCTGCTTTGTTGTCACTTACGTTGACATATTGCCAACTTCAAGTCAAGCTGACAGTACCCTTTTTTTAAGAGTATAGACAAAAAGGAAACAAAAATTCCAACTCGGTTTTTATTGCGCGTGATAACAAGCGGGGAGTTGTAGATTGGGAGTGGGAAGTGGAAATGGAAAAGGTGCTGGAAATAAGGACTAGGGAACTGAGAGTGGATAGTCGATGGCACTGTTTGCTATGGGCTGCTGGCCTTCACAGCACTGTTTGATGTTATTATAGATGACGATGATGGCGATGACGACAGCAAACTGCTAACTCGATGATGATTTTTGGCCTTCTTGCCGCTGCTGCCGTTGCTGCTGAGAACTGCCAATCAGAGCCGGAGGCGGCAAATGTCTTGTTCTTTGCTATGCTTCAGGTTGTCAAGACTGCCTCAAGTACAAGCACGAGTATATTCTGTGTGTCTGTATGTGTGTTTTACCGTGTGTGTGTGTGAGTGTGTGTGTGAGTGTGTGTGTGAGTGTGTGTGTGTATGTATGTACTGTGTCGGTCATTACTCTGTTGCATAGCCATTGCTATTGACAATAATGCTAGGTAACTTAAGTTGACGCTGTATATTTCAGCTCTTAGATCTCACCAAGTCTTTGAGTATTATCCGTTTTGTTTTCCATTAATATAAATCAAACGAATTACTAGATAAATGTATATTCTTTAATTAATTATTAATGTAAAGACCATTTAATTAACAATTGTTTTTATGGATCTTAGTTTTGTTAAGTATACGACAAATTGACCCTTTTAACGGCCTTTTTATAGCTATATTTTGGTGGCTGTTGCTTGGTTTTTTTCCTGCATTTGTTTGACTCTTCTGCTTTAATAAAAATGTATATAATTGAAAATAAATACAGATAATTGTAAATGAGAAGCCATTTAGTTTGCATTCGTTTTTATCGAGCTAAAGCTTGTTAAGTATACGGCAAGTTGGAGTACACATTTGAACGGCCTTCATTTATTTAGTAATATTTTAGGTTTTCTACCTGCTTCTGTTTGGCTGCTCTGCTTTGTTGTGGCGTAGTGTTGGCTTTAGCTGTGGCACTGAACAATATGCAATAATAACAATTTACATATTCATGAGCCGCTTACGCACACAAACACGCCGAGAGCTGGCAATAGCAGCAACGACAGTGGCAGTAGCGACAACAAAATCGACAACAGCAAGCAGCAGAGGCAGCAGCTTGCATAAAGAGCAGCCTCCGCTTAAAAGAATAAAAAGAAACGAACTCCCTTTAGAGGACAATCACTAACCTGAACCCTGACCCCTGCCCCTTCTCATTGCCAATCCTATTCCCAAGCCCAATCCAATCCCAATAACGAACCCACTGCTCTTTTACAATCTGATACGAAGCAGCCCTTTTGTTAACAGCGCGAGTAACAGTAGATGACCAAATATTTATACTATATGGGCGAAGCTCATTTATTTATGTTCATATTTTTATTATATTTATTTTAGGCTTGTCTTTTGTTAGCTTCGTTTGACTTGAAAGTTGTTTTCAACGTGTCTTACAATATTTGATATTGATTGAGATTGAAGGAAGCTACACTCGAAAGTAAGTGTGAACATAAGAAAATCGTGGCTTGTTTTATTTATAGTTGTCAACATGAGTTACCAGCCGAGCTCCTTGGGGAGTTTCTGGGTCAGCGCCGATGGCTATGAATTGCAAATGAAAGGCAATTCTCAAAATAGCCGTAGTTATGCGAATTTTGAGGCTGTGCTGCCGATGGTTGCTATAGTTGCTCTTAGCTTTTGCTCCTTAGCAATCTTAGCAGAACCTACCACAAAAATAAATCAAAACAAAGCAGCGACATCGACGAGGACCACGACGACGGCGACGCCAACGGTGACTGAGGCGTTGTACAAGGCGAAAACGAAGAAAAGCACCCGAAGATGATTTCTCTGTTGCTGCTGCTACTAAGTCGTTTCTGTGTTGTTGTTGCTGCTGTCGGTTATTTTGCTTTACAGCATCCACATAACGACAGCGTCGGCGCTGGCATCGATTTTCGCTCTCTGGCAGCGACGCGTCGCGTCGCTCGCCTCTTTGGACTCTGGACTAAGAGCGGCACTGCCTCAGTCAGTCAGGTGCAGACAGTTGACGTGTACGGTTTGTGAAGCGGAAACGCGCTAATCGTTTCGAAGCCCAATAGAGAAATTGAGTTGCCTGCAAAACAGAAAGAACAACCACGCCAACGACAACGACCACACATCATTGCTAACAAATATACAACAAGAAGAGTGCACAAAGCGAATTATTATAAAAATGTGAAATACAAACAAAGCGTCAGCAAAAACATATATGTGCATATATAATAAAAAGCAGCAACAGCAACAACAATTGCAATAACAACACGTCGTTGACCACGTCAAAAGTCTCGCGCGCGTGGCTCAGTGTGAGTGTGCCCGAGTGTGTGAGCGTGTGCCTGTGCGTGAGTGTGTACGGCAGTGAGTGTGTATGTGTGTGTGAGTGCTGCATGTCACATATCAGCGGAAAAAGAAATAAGGTTCTGTGGAAAAACTCGCAGCGCAGCAGCAGCAAAGAATTTTGTTAAACATCAGAAGGCAAAACCAACAGCAGCAGCGACAGCGACAGCGACGCCAGCAGAAGGTAGGGCAAAGCATTATATTTACAGTAAGAGCGGAGAACAACGCCAGCAGCATACTCACCACACCCTGATCCTGCAGGAGACGTATCAGCAGCAGCGGCAGCAGCCGCAGCAACAGCAGAAGCAGCAACAGAAGCCGCGGCAGCAACAGCAACAACAACGGGCAGAAGCTGCGCAAAGAGCAGTTATTGCTCTCTGGCCTTTGTACTCTCGCAGTTGATTGTTCTCTCACTCTCACGCTATCTCTCTCTTAGATGCTTCACGTGGAGTCTGTGCAAAGCAGTTGGCATCCATCGAATCAAAGTTACAAAAGTTTTGGTCCAGTTGTGTTTTGTAATTTTTCGTAGCATACTTTTATGCTGCCAGCGCAGCGTTTTTCTTCTTTTGCTTTTTTCTTTGCTTTCCAGGCTTTGATTTCCTCAGCATTTTCTTAGCTCTGCTTGTACTGCTGCTGCTGTTCATCTTGTTGTTGTTATTGCGATTATTGTCCCAGTGTGCGTATGTGTGTGTGTCTGTGTGTTAATTGTTTGGCCAATTTTTGAACGCTGCCGCTGGGCGAAAGCGTCACGAAAATTGACACAATGTGTAAACAAAACTTAACAATAACGTGAAATGAAATTGAATTTTGGATCAAGCTGCTCGCTCTGACCTTGTGCAGAGCCAGAGATAACGATAACGGCTGAATCCGAGCACAATTAGAGCAAATTCAAGCATTGCCCATCTTGATGGCAAGCCAATAAAAATGTAGGATACTGTGTCAGTTGCACACACACACACACACCCATACTAAGACATTGGCATGCCCTGTGCGATATGTGGACGTGTAAATGACCGGAAACTGTGCTCAAGTGCTCCACTTTCTCCTCCTCGCCCAACAATAGGAAGAACTGCCTCATAGACCCATAGCCAAATGCGAGATGAGGCTACTTGCCAGAAGTCGTTCTCAGTTCTCCTTTGACTCTTCTTTTATTTAGTTGTTTCTTTTTTGCTTTTTTGTTGCCTTACTGGGAAGCACTTCAATTGTCAAATTGTTCTTGTTTATTGTTGCAATAGTTTTGTTGATGGACAGGTTTGCCATTTAGTCTCAGTCGTAGTCTCAGTTGCCGCGTCTTGTTGGTCCCTTAGTCCTTGTTCCTAGGTCCTCGGTCTTGGTCCTAGTCTCCTTTCACTTGCTTTTAAAGTGATTTTCGCAGACGTAGTCGCTTTTTATGGCGTTTGTCGTTGTCGTTGACGTTGACGTCTCGCACAAGCAAAACAAAACAATCAACACGGAAGTCTTTTTTCGTTGTTTGCTTGTTGTTATTTTTTTCTTCTTTTCTTTGTTGTTGTTCTCCGCGCGTGTGTGTGAAATATCTCTGTGTGTGTGTGTGTGTGTGTAAATCATCGTGGCCTAGTGCGCTGCTTGAGGTTGACGTGAGCGGGCTTTTGTATTTCCACCGTTGCGAGTTTTATGCACAAGTTGATTGTGAAGTGTTTTAGCTTTAGCGAGTTGACATTTAAGTTTTTCACTTGGTCCCAGAGTTTCCACAAGGAGTCAGCAAGCAAGCAAGCAACTGACAAGCCAACAGCAAACTTTGTGGCTACATTTTATAGTTGACAAACGAGGATTTCGCAAAAAAAGTGCCTTTTAAATTATTCAAAATGTCAATCGAATTCAAACAGGTTCAGCTTTTAAACTGTTTAAAAGTCATGTGACACATGTTTTTTGTGAAATACAAAATATGGACGTACTCGAATACGTTTAAAATTTATAAATAAAATGTTTCGCTGAAAGTCTTACAATATTATCGTGTCTTGTGTTATTTAAAATTATTTATTAGTACACAAATAAATATCAAACCTAGCATACTTCTTGGGACGGTTTCGTATATAATCCTTTGGTTTTTTTTTCATTCTTAAGCTTGTTTTTACATCTTTCGAATTGATTTTTAAATGGAATGCGAAAAGTATCAGCTTAACGTTCCTCCAAAGAATTTTTCAATTGCCAAATAATTAGGTTCAAAGTCACCACTCTCGTTGTTATCCTGATGCTGATAATGTTTATTAGCACAATATTTTCCAATAAAATCTAAGTAAAAGCCACAGCTGCCACTTTAAACGAAACTCTGACGCTCGTGCATTAATTTAAACAATTAAATACTGAAAGCGAATCAAGAGCTGACAAAATGGCTTGACAGAATCACTTAAAAATTAAAATGCACTTGGAATCGACAAGTGGTATAAATAACATTGCGCATCAAAGTAAATTAAAAGAAGAAAGCACACTGCCTCTCTTTGTTGGTATACATATACATATATATTTAAGCATGTATGTATTTATATATATGTATATATATTTATATAGAGAAAATGGAAACAACAAGTGAATCCAATGGGAGCAACAAAAAGCTTTTTGTAAACGGTACTGTTGAAAATGTTGAGATACTTCAGGAGTGCCAGATTCAGCTGTAGATACTCAACTCATGTACGAGTATAAGTTAAATATACGTATAGAAACGAGATACTTAGCATTGGGCAAGACAAAGAAAAAAGGCAATTATAGAAATACAGACGAGCAGCAACAAATAATAAAAGCAAGTTGCCATAGACAATCACATCAACAAGAACAACAACAACGACGACAACAATTCCACGACAAGTATCTGCAAAAGTTCTGCAACGTTTTTCGCATATTAAACACAGTTGAAGTTGCCGACGTCAACGTCGCTAGCAACTGCGACTGCGACGCCAGCGGCGACTGCGACAGCGAGCAGCAGCTTCGCGGCAGCCTCATTATTTATTTGATTGCCCGCACAGCCAATGCTCAAATTACCCCCAGGGAAAGTGGGCGAAATAACGACTGAGTGGCATCCCCCTCTTTCCCTTTTTCTTCTCTTTCCATCTGAGAGTTGTGGGAAAGCAACAAAGAAGAATCAGAATAGTCGGAGAGCCAATGGCATAAATGTAATTAATAAGCCAAATTAATGCAAACAATAATACAAATTCATTTTCATGCACAAATGAAACTAAATTACAACAACGTGAGCTAGCAACAATAATTTGAAAAATTAACTTAATAAAGCATCAACTGAATCTTAACTAGTCTTACGGGTATACTAGTATTAATTATTCCTAAATTTTTAATTTTAAAGCTCTTCTAAAAATCTCAGAAGTCTTAAGGTCTGAAAAATGTTTACATATGTTTAATATGCATCATGTTGTTGGTCTAATATGTTACAAACTTGTTGAGAATCGTAACTAGGCCCTGGCATGGAAGAGAATAATAAAAGTTTACTAATAGGCACAGGGCAAGCATACAAAAACACAAACACATCGACAACTGAACAGTTCGTTGAGCAGAAAAACGAGGAAATCTACTTAATCACGTTTAATTAAGGTGAGTTTTTAAGTAGCCGTGTGTGTATTAGTGCTTTATGTATGCATGTATGTATGTATGTGCTTGTAGATACAGTTTTTTTGCGAATTGCTTTTATTGCATTTATGCAGAGGCAAAGACACAAAGAGCTCACCAGGTAATCGCAGCTTGGCCCCCCATAAACCAAACAGCTTCCATGTGCACATAAATGCAAATTAGGGTTAAATGTTGATGATTACTGTGCATGTGAGTGTGTGTGTCTGTTTATGGGTGTGTCAATGTATTAGTGGGCGCACCATAGCGGATTATAATAATAAGCAAGTGCTTAGCATAAATGGATTTATTGGCTGCACATTCATCAAGAGTCAAATGTTGGCACTTAGTTTGCATTAGTCGGTTAGTTGGGCATTCCTGAAGGCCCACACCCATACAGCTGGATTGTTGATGTTTGTTGGTCAGCTGACCAATCTTGTGAAACGGCTCATCGGCTCTTTTGTGAAAGCAAAAGGTCGACAAATGTTTCTTTCTTGCAATAACGCTTGTTCTCTGCCTCCTTAAGATTATGTCCATTTTCAGTTCTTGATTGGCGATAAAAAAGTAACACTAACATAGTTTTGATTTTGTCATTTAATACAACAAATTATCTTTGCATAATTTTCGAAATTTGTTAAGTTCAATAAGGGTAATTACTTCTTTTTAAGATTTGTGCACTTATCGAGTGCGGCTATTATTGGAGATTGCTCAATTTTTGTTGTGCTGCGAAATGTCAGAAAAACTATAATGGTTTCCATAGGGTGAGATTCATAAAAAAATTATCGCTTGCATTGTGAAAACGCTAGCTGCAAAATTCATTTTATTGACCAATTTGCTGAAGACTCGTTTATCAAGAGAATTGTCAAATTGGTAAATATTTATAGAGCTCTACTATGAACACATGGTAAAAAAAATTTGTACAAATTAATTGTTATGCTATAGATTGAAAAACAAGCATTTCCGTTTCGATCCAATTAATAGATGCCAGAAACTGACTTGATTTTTATTATCCGATGAAAGACAATCATTAAGCATAACACAATATTTATTTTAATTACTTGGTATATACGCATGCGAATTAAAGCTTAGGAATTTTAAAAAAGGAAAAAGATTGCCAAACCCACTTCAGTAATAAAAATCTTCTGCTAATTTTTTGCTATGAACTGTAGATCAATGCAGTAATTTTCAGATGTTGTGTCATCGCTCTTTGTCTTGTCAACGGTAAGAGCTCTGAAATAGCACAGAGGGAATTTCTCAACACATTTGGTTAATTGAAAAATCATGATGGTCCTCGTCATTAGCAAAAGCTTCGAGACTTATGTCGTTCCACAGCTGTCACCCACATTTTCCGCTCCTTCCATTTATGTAATCGATGCATGTCAAACAGCAAACAACAACTGAACGGCGTGTATATGTTACATGTGTGCTGAAAAACGAAACGAGAAGCACACCGAAACGAAGCAAACTGATAAAAGAGAGCAAAAAGAGGGGACGAGCAGAGAAGAGTAGAGAAGAGGAGAGGAGAGAAGAGATAAACTAAAGCGGGACACAAAAACCTATCAAGTTGTAAGCTCGTTGATTTCAATTTGTGAATGTGAAATGCAGTCGCATTTGCATATTGCACATTCGCCATGTGGCCCAGACTCAGACCCAAGCACGTACTTACAACAAAAGTGAAATAGAAATGGCAAAAAAATTTATTTTCTAATTAAGCGCCAGCAGAAATTAAAAGCATAAAATGGCAGACAACATGCAATCCTATGTACATATATATGTTACTATGTATGTTGTGTTTTTGTCTTTTGGGGGCTTATCCTCTTTTATAAAATTCATGCTCTGTAGACGACGTTTGGTTTTTATTGTATAAACAAAATGCTAGGGTTTTAGTTTTGGTTTTGCCTTTGCCTTTGTCGTTGGCTAAAAAGTACATAAATTTAAAATAAGTCACGTTTCCGGTATTGTCTTCCCTTCCCCAACCCTTCACATACACACTGTTTCTCTCTCTTTCTCACATATAAATATATCGCCTAAAAATGTGCTTTGTTGTGGCGTCTGCGGGCAGCGAAATATATAAAAATAGTCAAACTAAGCAGCGGACTATAGAAAACAAAATGCCAAAATGAATGTTAAATAAATGCGAGCAAAACAGAATGGTTGATGTGAAAGTTACGAGACATCGGCCAAGGGGGATGCTGTGGGGTATTCAAAAAGTTTTTGATTTATAAAGTTGTACGGTTCAAATTGTACGGGAGAACTTTTATATTTTTAGCGTACCTTTTAAGCTGATTTGCAGATTATAATCAGCAAGCAACAACTGTGCGTTGCACCAGCCATGTGCGCGACGGAAGGAATCCAAGTCTAGCCCAACCATAATATACTACTTAAATGTTCTTCTTTCTTAAAAATTATCAGATGTAGTTTATTAGATTTAGAAACATTTTGTTTAAAATATGTTTGGACTTTTTAACGCAAATTTAATAAAAACGTTCAATGATTGTTGTTAATGGGTAATACCAATTAAATGAACATATTAAGTGGGCTGCTTCCAAATTTCCGCGAAGTGTGCATACCCCATAAGCCCTAGCAATTAACTTATTTATATGTACCTACACCTGGCCATTCACCCCCTAGCAACAGCTACAGCAATACGTAGAACGATAGCAGACAACTGACAGCTTATTTTTATTCACCTCAATTTTACTCTCCCATTTCACAGAGTTTATTATGCTGCATATACTGGTGCTGATGTTGCTGCTACTGCTGCTTTCCACTATCCCTCTTATCATTGTGCGGATTTATTATACATACTTTATGTGCATATTTTCATACCCTGGCCGATGCAAAGAGAGTGAGAGACAAGCCAAGTTGTGATAGCCATGTCCGACAATCCATCTCTATGACCCTCACAAAGCAAACTAGTTTCTCAGTTGTAAAGATAACCCAAATACAATCTCTTTCCATGATACCGTCGGTCAGTCAGAGCACAGAGTCCAAATAAATGAAAGTTTATTAACTTGTCTGCAAGGGTATTTAGTAGGCGACACTTTGAAGACAGTAAAAAATATCTCGTAGTTTATAGCATTTGCTGCTCGCCATTTGCTTTGCATTTTTACGACTCCAATTTGTCGTCTATTTGTTGCTGTTTGCCTGTCTGAAGTTTAATTAAATAAGTTTTAAGCGGATTTTACTGAAAGCCGTGCAGGCATCTGGAATCTGGCAACAGGCAACTGGCAGCAGTTGCTGCCCCTGCTCCTATACCACATGGTGTATGTGTTATGCTTAATTGAAATATGCAAACGGTGACAACGTCCAGTGATTTTTGAATAACAAATGGGGCTATTTCAAAGGGTAAATAGAGGTGTTGCAATTTGATTGCATCTCTAAGCGAGATTTGCATTTATAATGCGAATTCATAAAAGGGTTATGAGCTGAGAACGGCAAGCTTAGCATAATTTGACCAGCAGTCGGATTAGTTTATACTGTAAATAAATATTTAAACTTGGCTTAAATTATGTGGCAATACTTTCTCTATTTGCATAAAGAATTGCAGCATCCAAAGAACGGATATTATTTTATATATTATTTTTAACTTTTCAAAGCTACAGTTGTTGTACTTGGTTTCTGTTTCTGCACTCTAAAAACACCTTTATCTCAGGGGCTTTTAGAACAAGGCACATGGAAATTTTGTATGCAAATGTCTGTGTGTCATATGCAGAAATTTTTGGGTAACTTGCAGCCACAAAATAATAATTATTTTATTAAATTTAGAAAGTTTGACCAACTTTGGTGATATATTTTACACGTTGTTCATTGAGCTTCGCAATAAAATGACCATTTATTGACCACTTCATAGTCATTGAGTCGTCAAGTATATTCTGATTAATGCAGTGAGGCCATTTACATTTCCTGGCAGTCTGTGGCAGCACTTGCCTGGCTGCCTTCTTTCTTTATTTTTTATTTTTTGCCTTTGTGCGTTGCCTACCTTTAAGCGTTGCACGTGACGTTGGCGTTTTCAAGTACACCTACACATACATACATACATACATACATACATAGCAATCGGAGGAGTTGTACGCACGTAGAAATGTAATTTCATGGCACACAAGTTTTTAATTAAATTTCATGGCAGACGATGCAGCCGAGGCCGAGTCAGAGGCAGCCTTTTAACATGCAATCAACAAACCACTCTGGCATGCATATAGGGCAGTTATACAAGTGCCATGTTATATATATATGACTATAAGTTTATGTATGTTTATATATGTATATAATATACTTACAAATGGCACACAAAACTGCAGCCTTAATGCTTTTTTCAAGTGCCAGTCAAGGGGGAGGAGGACCAGCAACACGAGCAACGGAAGCAGTCGGCAAGGCAGCCATTTTGCAGTCAGGCAACGATCCACATCCGCAACCGGACAAGCCAATGGCTTCAGCTACCTTTCCCCCTCTCTTTCTCTCTGTCTCTCACTATCTCTTTCAGCAACACTCGCACTCTGTCTTGAAATTCTCCAGCGGCAATCATCGTCACATAATTTTATTAAGCTCTTAGCCAGAAAGCGTCCATAAACCCGAACAGGTCTTGAGTTGCCAGCGTCCGTTGGTTGCGGTTCGTTGCCTGCTGCAACATGTTGTTTAATAACATTGGAGTGGTCCATTCCACTTTGCCGTAATGTTTGTAACGTTAGTGTCGACCTACTTCATAGATATTCCTCCCCTTAATGATCAAACCATATGTTGATTGCTACAACAACATTTTTAAGTACACGTTGTAGAAGGGACAGAGTTGTTTCAAAAGAATCAATTTGTGGAACTTGCGCATTTTACTTTTAATATATAACTACAAATATATTTTGTATGACTTCGGAAAATACTTGCAAACAGTCAAGCACTTAAATTTAGCTAAATTTTTTTTAAATTTTTTTGAAATTTCGTTAAAACTGTAAAAATACCTTTGAGGTATTTATAGAATTTCTATGAAACGCATTTATTTTTGTTTAATTTCATTTTTGATATTTCTCTACAATCAAGCTATAAATATATTACATTAGTTGTGAATTGTCTGTGAGTCTATGAAAATACCTTTGAGTTATTTATAGAATTTTTATTAAAAGCATTTATATTTGTTTAGTTTAATATTTGATTTTTCTCTGCACTCCAGATATAAATATACTATGACATTCGTAAGAGTATTTTCCCTGCGATTAAGTGAGGTCCCATACTGTGACTTTAATTATGCACTGTGGTGATTGTCAGTTGACTTTCAAGCTTACTGCCGGTCAGCTAAATTGCATTTAAGACACCCATTAGATCATCTCATTGCCCCGAGGACGCTGCAGATGGTACGAACAAAGGGGGGAGGGAGTGAGGTTCCATCTCAGATATTTATTTCATTAGCCGACGTGCTTGCTTGTATTTGCTAGTAAATCAAACAAAAATGCCTGTCAAGCTGCTTGCCAAAGACACTTTGACTTTGTTTATGGTAAACAGACAAGCGATGTGGCCTCCGGGTCTGCTGTGTCTTGGCGAGGGCGGGGACATTGGAGTGGGTGTAGGTGTGGGCGTGGCACATACACACAAACACACTTACATTCTCTGAAACGCATACACGTGATCAGATACACACATATATACATATTGCCAATGCATTTCGCTTCTGGCCCTGTGTTTGTATTTTGTTGGTTGTAGTTCTTAGACAGACGACAGCCGCTGTCTGTACGGTCTGTCCCCCTGTCTGTTTGTGGTGCTCACACACACACACACACATACACACACATGCATGCTGGCATTGCTGAGCTTAGCGGGCGGTGCGAGTAGAGGTGCGGTTGCTGAGGCGCAACAAGTTATGCAGCCGCAATTAGTTGGCTCGTCCCTCCGCAAAATTTCTTGGCACTAATGCCAAAACCCAAGCCACACAGGCGATGACAACAAGAACAACACCAGAAATAGCAACATCAATGACAACAACAACAACGTAGAAACTCTTGAAATCGGCGAAGCTGTCGGCAAATTTGTGTTTGTTTGCTACGGCATACGCGGCGTATGCATTATGCAATTTGATGGAGGCCACTGGCAAACACATTGGAATTGAATATCTATAGATTTTGCATAGCTGTCATGGGTAATTTGAGATTGTTAAGGCTTTAAATGCCAAATCATGCTTAGGACATTTATTACTATTGTTTCCAAATTACGAAATTAATTGAATAATTTGAGAGTATTTACACTGATACAGATAATTTTCTTTTCTCTGCATTTCCCTGTGCTGAGCTGTTAAATATTTATAATCATTAGAGATGACCTTTGGAAGTAGACAAATCGTTGTGTGGCAACATTTGATTGCATTCATTATGCAAATGCATTAATGTGTGTATAGCACATTTTATAATATATAATATATCCATATGTATACATATAATATGGAAATTTCTTCTTTTTTGTAGCTATATTTTGTTTGTGCGTCCAGCAAATTTATGTGCCAATTAACAACACTCTCTGGACACACTCTCGACTCAAAATATTCATTAAATTTCCCATTGTTTGCCAACAGATTTTTGTGGCTTATCGCAAGTGCAATGTGTCTTCAGTTTCTGTGTAAAGTCTCTTGTGTAAATTTAGAAATTTATAGTTATTTAAAAATGCAAGGACAGACAGACGCATTCACGCTCACACAGTCGTGCAAGTGAAGCGTATATGTGTGTGCATTGTGTGGCACTTTTGTAGCCAAATATGAATAAATTATCGGGCCATTGTTTGCTGCTTGAAACGTAACCAAATTGCCACTGCCCAGCTAGGAGAGAAGTTTTTGCAAAGACTTGGCCATAAGCAATACGGATACGAATAAGTACACACACATGCAAAGAAGGTCTGAGGACTAGTACCAACAGTAGAACTAGGAAAAGGGCATTGTCTTAGCCCCCTTTCAGACTCCTCCCCTCTGGTTAAATGTGCCAGCCTCCCAACCCTTACAGATGCTGTTGACATGGCTTTTGTCATTTTCTGGTTACGGGCAAGCGAACAAAGGCAAAGCTCGAAAGGAAGCATTCGCCTACGAGTGAGGGTTATAAAGGGAGTGAGTTGGGAAGAGAATTGGTAGGGAGAGGGAAAGAGGCAGCTGCACGTGGACACGGGACGTGAGAAAACTTTGACTACAGTTGGCGCCGTGTTGTTTATGTTGTATCAAATTTAAAGCACAGATAGTGGGAGTATAGAGGGGAAGAGACAGGAATAAAGAGAATGAGAGATGGTAAAGCTTTTGTACTTTGATTCAAATTCTTAATTGAACCAAATTTTACCAAAAGCCATTTATATATCTTACGTATAAATTCACTTTAGAAATTAGTGATTCAGTTTATATGTATTATTTTTATTAAACGTACTCACGTTTTGTGAATCAATTAACTGAGGGCCACGTTAAAATGATGCGAAACAACTTGAAGACAAACTTCGGCTCTTCAATTGGGCCAACACTTGTGCCATTTTCGTAGTACATTCGCAGTAGAAAAAGTTTTTGAAAGCAAATGCAGCATTTCAATTAAGTAACATGGCAGGCAGCTCTGAAGATTGAGCGCTCCTTCGGGAGCAGCAGGGAAAGTTTCTGTTTCAGCTTCAGCTCGAGCTACAGGAAAATGCTTCAAATGGATGAGCATGTCGGAATCCCGGGTTCGACATCGACATTTGTGCAATGCCCCAAGTTAGTTGCTCAACAAAGTTGAACAGTTGAGCAGCTAGCCAAATAGCTGGCATTGCTCATACGCCCCCGTGGCCATGTCGAGGCCAAAAGGTGGCGCATAAAACTGCTCAAGCAAAATGGGCAAATCGTTAACGTTGAGCCAACTCTCACTCAATATACGGATTTTACGGGAATGTCTTGCTATTGCCAACCAAAAAACTGACTGAACTGACTGACTGAGGCACTTGACTGGACGACAGTCAGTGGGGTCGGGGTCGGGATCGGGGTCTCATCGCATCACATTTCGGTTTCATTTTCAATTGACACTTTTGCAACTGCACTCGCAGACTGGCCAAATCGAGCGCCGTGTAGGGCATTGTGACGTCTCCTTTTGGCCAAGTCAAGTCAAGTCAGCCATGTCCATGGCACGTTTGTTTTATGGCGCAGTAGCAGTTGCTTATTGCTTTCTTTTTGCTTCAATGTGGCAACGTGTACGGTTACCACTTTGTTTACTCGCCAACTTTGAGCGCGTCTCGCTTGTTGCAATTTTGCAGTCATCGTCGTCGCAAATTGAAATCGTTGCAACTTTGCTGGATTTATGCTGTGGCAGGCCAGAGCAACAGCTACACTTATTGTGCTTCCACTGAAAAATGATGGAGCGGAAGGGGCTGCTGCTTGCACTTCCGCTAATTAATTGGCATAGGAAATTAATATCAACTTAAATGTATTTAGCCTTGATTAATGAATAATTGATGGACAGCTGCACTAACTGACAATCTGACAAACCGTCAGACTAACGGACTGAGTGACGCAATGACAGACTGACTGACGAACTGGTTGGAAGACTGGCAGTTGTGGTGACTCATAAGCAAACTTCAGTTCACCTCAGCAAATGGACAAAAAGTTGACATTTTTAGCTTCATTAATCATTTAAGCGGGTCGCACAGGTTGACAAGGCAAAAGCACAGCACGGAAAAAAAATAAGGGGAGAAAAATACCAGGAAGTGGCAGGGGGCAGCAAGCCTCCGTAATATTAATTACACAATTGGAATTAAATCCCGGCAGCTGACTAAATAAGCAAGTCAATATCAGGCAATATAAATACAAATAAACATAAACAAAAAATGAATATCGCATTATTAATTTCACTTTCCTGGAAAAAGAATCCGTATATTGAAGTGAAAGCAAATAATAGTTTATGTCTCTGTGTACGCCAACTTCGGCTCTATTTTTTTAAACCCTGTGCCTATTGAAAATAGGGACGGATCGATCACTCGAAAATTAAGATTTAGTTTGAAATTTGTTGTTGTTTTTAGAGATAACTTAACCAAACTCACAGATTGGGAATTTCGAATTTGGTTTAATTCTTTCGGTTCACTAGATCAAATTTGTATAATAAAATTTCCAAAAAAAACATCCCTTTTGAAAATCTATCAAGATTTGACAAATCCATTTAAATTGAAAGAATACCATGAAAATAAGGCAACATTTTGGTTTAAATTTGTTGTTGTTTTTAGAGATAACTCAACCAAACTCATAGATTGGAAATTGGAATTTGGTTAAAATCTTTCGGTACACTAGATCATATAGATGTATGACGAACAATTATTTGAAATTCTAATGCCGCATCAGAAAACCTTCGAAACCTTCTATCATCCCAATCATTTCTTATAGTTGAACCAAATTTTAAAAATTTTGTTTGTTATCTAATAAGTTAAGTTGAAATGCTAGCACCACAAGTTAATCAAAAAATTAATCGTGTTTCAGATCTTAAATTTTTTCAAATCTTAAAATATGTTTCTTAACTGTGAACAGCGAAAGTTAAAGCATTAGCAGCACACGTATTTATTAGACTCATTGTGGCCTATTCATAGTAAAAGCTAATATTAAAACTTTTTGCTTTGAATCGGTGTTTGTATTATTTTCTAATGGTAGAACAAAAACTTTTAGCTATTACAAGCATCGCGATTAGATTGTCTACAACGAATTGCACTTTTCCATCGCCGTTAACCAACCACATAGTAACCTCTATGTAAACCATCTCCCCACAATTTTAGTCAATTATTTGCTTTGCTCGCAGGCTGGTCGGAGCTTATCGTGGCAGCCATTAAATGGCCGCAAAGCGTTAGAATATGTGATTTATCTACGGACAGTCTGTAATGTATTTATACACAGTATACAATACAGTATATTGTATATTGATGTAGGTGCGTGTGCATTTTTAACACGCACTGTGGCAATTTAAGCCAATAAGAGAAGCGAGACCAGGTCCGAAGGACTTGCTGAATAGCGAGTGACTGCTTATCGCACTTATCACGCGACGCATTTGCTCTTGGTTTGTGGAGAATGTGTATAATTTGTATCGCCTGACGCTTGGCATAAAGCTGGTTTAGTTTATTGACCCTCAACTAGGTAAAGTAACAGGCTGGCAATTTGTTAGCAGCTTCGATGTGTTCACCCAGCGTTATAGCCATACATTTTAGCCAATCTACTGGGTTTTTTCTCTGGAGCAACATTTTCAAGCGAGCTAATTTTGAGTTAAGGTTGAGTTGAGATTCGCTTCTAAAAATAGAACGCATACGCCCTCCGCCTATGACATGCGCCATGATAGATGATTTTGCTCTTTGGGTCTAATAATAGCAATGCGACCCTAAAGGCTTCTTTGCCCGAAGCAAATCTCTCTTCTCTCACTCTCTCTGTTCCTTTCGCTCTAGTCATTCCTTTGTAGCGCCATTTTCATTAAAAGTTTCCACTGGATGCGAGCAATATATTGACATTTCGATTAATTAAGAGCCTGAAAGCATCAGCTATGCAAGCTTTGACCTTTGGCTGAATAATGTTTTAACCATGGTTGACATTTGCGAGATGGGGCTACAAAATTTGTAAACACACACATAAAGGATTTTATCAATATTTCGAGTAGTATACATTTAAGAGGCGAACCTAAAAGTGTATTGCATATATTTTAGCTCAGTTGCTTTGCATATCTTCTTAGACACATCTCGTTAATAGGCGCTCCACTTTGACCTTTGCTTTTGGACACTTACGTTTTGCTTCTGAAACAACACGGAGATTCAGCCAATGTTTCATGGTGCGGCAAATTTTAAATTTTTATCAAATGGCTGCAAATATAAATAAATGTTAAAGTTAAGTCTCTGGCTGAGGTGGGCTTTATGCAAATCCCCGCGCCACAAAGTGTCGCACATACACACACATACTCACATGCATGAAACTCTCGCACAATGTTTAAACGGCAAAATGCTACTAAGCCCACTTACTTACAATTTAGCAAAAAACAAAAAAAAACAAGCGAAACCGAGAGAATAATAAAAAAAAAACAACAAACTGCGAAAACGAAAGTGTACAAAAATTTTGCATACATAAAACGAGGAGAGAAGCGTGGGAAGAAAAAAATGAATCCAGCTTTATGGCACGCATACAAATACAGTTGCATACTCACACACACAAACACATACGCGCGCAGACACATACATAATACTTGACTTTATTCCATTGCTTGCAGCGCAAGTGTCTCAATAGTGTGCGTAAGCGAACGTCTGCTTATGTGTGTGAGAGTGTGAGTGTGTGTGTGTGTGTGTGTGTGTGTGTGGACTACTTTCTCGCCGTTATACAAGCGGGCGGCACAAAATCCAATCAACATAACGAGCTACAAAAGTCGCTGAGCGGCATAAAATGAAAAAAATTATATGTACATATACACATATATTCAGAGATAAGCTGTGTGTGTGTGTGTCGAAATTGCATACACAGCATGCTCAACACGCTCAGCACGCTATTTGGCAGAGAACACTGCGCGAAATCAAGTTGGCGGGGTGACTGACGCCTTAAGCCAAGTCGAGCGCCATAAGCCCAAGACACCGAACCGGAAAAGGGTTAGACCAAGCAGAATGGAATGGTATTCCGTATTTGAGAAATCATTGCTCGTCCGGGCCTAAGGACCTAAGCTTAAAATGTATGCACTTCATTCCTTTGAAATCGTTGTGATCGCCAGCATCTATAATCGTACATGGCAAGCGAAAATGCTTAGCCTTAACCAAGTCCATCTGGTCTTAACAATTATGCTCAGAGACTGGGCCCACATTCAAAAATTATCATAAGAACAGACTTGCATATAATTTCTTAAAATTCATGACAACACGAAATCAAGGACAGTGAACAAGTAATAAGTAAATTATTATCCTAATAAAAGCTGAATCTTATATTTTGTATAATTTTTAAGCTTCTAAAAAAAAAATGAAAAATAGAAAACAATTTTGAAATAAAAAAAAGTGGTAGAACAAAATTATTGTTGATATATAATTAATATTATATAATAATACATATAGTTAAATTAGTTTAGACAAAATTTTATTTACAAATAATTTTGGCAAACCAGCTGCGTTGCATGAATTCCAACTCTGCCCATTAATATTCTCCACAGAGCCTTTCGTACGGGCGTTCATTCAACTTATAGTCAGAAACAACATCAAAAACAACAACAAAAATAGAAAAAACACACACATACACAAATGGCCTGAAACTGAGACTGAGACTTCGAGCTCTGGCCAAAAGGCCGAGAGCTAGACAAAAGTGTTGAAAAATTGTGCGCAGCTCAAAAGTGTGTCGACTTGGCAACAGCAACAAAAGCAACAACATCAACTGCAGTAGCAACAACAGACAAATGAAATAAAAGTAAACCCATTTACACCACAGCCAGTAGAAGGATGCGCAAACGAACTGCGGTGGGCGGATGGTGTGGATTGAGCTGTGGGGGGAGGTGGTGTGGTATGAGGTGCTGCGGTGGTGCCGACTGCATGGCAGGCTGCAAATGTGGGGCATTTGGCAGTTGCAGTTGCAGACGCTTTTGCAGTTGCAATTGCAATTGCAGTCGCATTGTTAACTTTCTTTGACAGCGGGCCAAAAACGAAGACCGCCTATGGTTGCTCTCGGCCTCTCTGTGCGTGTGTGTCTGTATCTGTGGGTATGTGTATGTATGTGTGAGCTGTTGCTGTATCTGTTGTTGGTTCAGTATCAGCTGCAAAACAGTCAACAATGCTGACGTGGACTGGCCAGGGCACATGCAGGCAAATCAACAACAATGACAAGACAATGCTCAACGCCAGCAGCGGTTTCAACAACAACAGCAACAACAATAACAGCAGTAGCACCAAAAGCAACAGCAACTTTGTTTATTTATGGCACGAAATTGCGGGCACAGCAGCAAATTAACACAGCACGATTCCTGGCCAGCCTGTTGCCATTCTCATTCCCATTCCCAGTTCTCATATGGTTAAATTGATTATTTGGTTGCACACACACACACACACAAACACACACACACACACACACACACACACACACACACACACACACACACACACATTCACACATGAACATTTCACAGTTCGGTCATGACCATTAGCAACACCCAACACACAAATACAATTGTTGTGCCTGCCTTGTATCCTGTTGTCCTGCTGTCCTGTTGTTCTGCTGCTGGCCATTGCAACTGATATGCATAAAAGCCGTATTCAAGGCTGGGCGTGTCAGCCACAAGCACTTATCGGCATTCACAGCACGTTTTCGTCGATATCGACGTCGACGTCAGCAGCATCGTCAGCAGAATTCACAGCAGCGTCGACGTCGCCCACTGAAGTGCACAAAAATGCTTATAAAGGATTAATTCAATTGCAATATTCAGTTTTGCACGGTCCCCTTGTCTGTCCCTGCATCTGCCCATTGTCATTCCGATACGACGAAAGTCGCTTCCCATTGCCAGCCATCAGCATTGTTTTAATTGTCCTGACCATAATGATTTTTATGGCCTTAACGGCCGATGTTCCAATAGTGTTTTAAACAACCTTTCTAGGTAGTAGGACAGCAGTTACCGATAAGCACTCGCAATTATGTTTCCTATTTAATGTTCTTTTGAACAACTTTAGGAATCGTTGAGGATAAAAACGAGATAAGAAGCATTATAAGCATTCTGAGTCATTCTCATTTTAACCGCTTTCGGGAATCGTTTGATTTTCTATAGTATTTAGAGAATTTACTGAAAATTAATAAATATGTCTCACTTCTCAACAACTTTCTAGCTATTTAATAATTTCATATTTTCACAACTTTCGGAGCCAGCGTGTACAGTAAATAATTCTAAAACTATTTTAAGTATATATCCTTGATACATCATATTCTTGATTATATTACCTCGGACTTATTTGATCAGTCGTGCGCTTTCATTAATGGCTTAGGGCATGGCAGCAATAAATTGGTCATATTACTTTTGAAATTTAATCGGTATCATAGCATTCATTTGGCATTTATAAGCTCAAGCCCTTTAAGGTGTCGGAATATCCAATATCTAGTTTTAATTGAATTTATGGCTTAAAATTACGACAACGATTTGCACAGATTCAGTTGCGATGTTTTGGACACTTTGCAAGTGTCATTTTAATTGACCTAATTTAATATTAAATTTATCTTTTCATGCCAAATACAAGGTGGGATTTGGTGGCATTGGTGTTGCATTTCAGAGCTATGTTAACATATTTCAATCAAGATGTGCTAAATCGATTCAATTTAATATTGTTATAGATCACTTCTTACATTGCAGACAGACAAATCACAGTTGAAGCAGTGGAAGAAGAGACTTGGGTACACTCTTGGGACAGCAGTTCCTAAACTTACAATAATTGAACAGCTTGTGCCTCGCCATGGGCACCGGACACTATTTCTGGGCGATTTTCTACTTCACCAGCCTGTGCAGCGCGTCACTGTAAGTACATTAAGATGTTTCCTTACTGCCATATACTCGTACAGTAGTTGCAAAAAGTATGCCACGTATTATTGTATTATTTTTCCAACATATCTTGAATTACTTCACATGACACTCGAGTGAGTGGCGCTTTAAAAGGCGATTTGCATACAATTGCCGTTAATTTTGCGGGGCGTTGAATGGTGGCCACGCCCACAACGCCCACTATTTGTTGCTCAAAAAGGCACATACATAAGTACTCGAATACAGAGTGTCTGTCGTATTCGTACATAATATTTGAAGTAGTCCTGTAGTCAGCTGTAGTTTTGCTTTTGCGTTTGTTGCGTTGTTTTTTCAGCTTCGCCACATTCCCTTTCCTCTCATTTTAACATACTTGTAATCATTTCCATAACATGTTTTTATGCATTTTAACATTTTCACTTCACAACATCATTAAAATGTAATTAATTTTCATGTAATTTTTGTCGGAGCATAAATTTTGGAATTATTTACGCTCAAGCCGGGGACAGGGCCAACAGCAATTGTGGCTTTGCCTGGGCTTCTGATATGTGCGACAGTGTATAATGAAGATGTCTTCACAGTTCACACACCCAAATATACTCTATCCAATTTGTACAAAAGGCAAAATTTAATAAAAACTAAGACTCTCAAAAATTTAAAACTTCCATAAAATCTCTTGCTGTAAATTTATGCAAGCACTTTTCTTTTCGTATTTCAATTCTTGCTTATAAAAAAGAACACACTAAATAAATGTAAAGAAAAGAAAAATATGATCAGAAAGTTGAATTTATTCTAAACTACTTCCAACATTTTCCTATACACAAAAAAGAAAAATTAAAACTCCAAAATTAAAATTATACGTGCGTACCTATCCATATCCTGATTTCAGAGCAAATAATGCCAAAATAAATTTCCGAGAAAAGGAGAAAAAAGTCTTAGATCAAATTTTAGGTGCAGGCAAATACGATGCCAGAATTCGACCATCCGGAATAAATGGCACAGGTGAGCATTATTTATATTTTTTATAATATATTTATATCTAATTATTGAAATACTTATAACTAATATTCCTATATAAAACTAAACTTTTCCAACTTTAGTTTTGTTTTGAAGCTTGTGTTCTTAGCATTTCGTTTGATTGTTAATTTCATTGGACAAAATCATAAAAAAAATATGAATATTCTATAACATCAATTGGTAATACACTCGAAAACATAATCTTAATCTATATTTGTAAGTCTCTGTATAAGTAAAAAAAAAAAAAACAAACACATCTAAATTAGCTTAGGCAGAGAAGCATCTGAACTTGCTTAGTTGGTTAGTTAGATCAGCAAATAAGTTACATAATTGAAAATTTATGTTAACTGACAATTTAAAACCAAACTCTATGCCAGATGGTCCCGCCATAGTCAGAATCAATCTATTCGTACGCAGTATTATGACGATTAGTGATATTAAAATGGTAAGTTCCTCACAACAGATTGAGCCCCACACACACTCAATACGTACTCTAATGAACTGCATTCGCAAATGCTTTGGCCTAAACATCCAAAATTCGATAGACCCAGAACCGACCCCTTGCCCCCTTGCCCCCTTGCCTCCGCCAGTTGCTCGCCCTCTCTCTCTTTCTCTCATTATATGAACAGCACCCCATATTTAAGACATGCATAAGATACACAATAAACTTAACCCCCGGTCTTTCCAAAATGTTTTTGGTAGTGTGCAGTTACTTACATACATATAATACCAACTACTTAACTATCTAACCTATGCTATTTACTATGCTCATACATATACGTATGTACTACATCAACTACACAAAAATTCGAAAAGAAACTAAAAATTTTACACTTTGTTTGTTTGTTTGTTTGTTTTTGTGTTATAGTTGAGTTACAATCTTTCACAGCCTTTTAGCTCCACTCCTCAATCTCTGTCTCTCTATCTCTTTTTATCCTGTCTCATCCAATCTATAACTATATTTCAACATATCTAACTTTGTTGCTGTTTTTATGGCTATTGAAATTTGCGTCTTTCGTTTGTTTCATGTTTCCTTTTGAAAGCAAAGCCAATTTTATGGCAAATGTATTTGTAAACTCTTCTGTATTATCTTTCAGTTTGGTTTTACGCAAATTTTAGAGACATTCGGTCGTTCGTTGCATTTTCCACAGTCGCTCTTTAGTTCTTTGTGTTTTCGGTTTTCAGTTACTGGGAAACATGTTTCAACTTTCTATATAGACAAAAGCATTTATACTATATGCTTAAACTTTAATATGTACTCATATATCAACTATTACTACTCGCAATTTTAGCTGTCAGTGTTTGTGTTTTGAATTCAATTTTATTAATCTTGATTTGTAATACATTATCTTTCACAAACATTCACACACACACAGTCACAACAGTGCAGTTAGTGCAGAAAACCTTTAGAGGATTAAGCAGCTGTGCCAGCAAATCGATAAAGCATCCATTTCAACGAAATTTCACGCATAAAACCTTCTTTTGCAGTTGAAGCAAAACTGTTGCCTACTTTTGGGAGCAGAGCACAAATCAATTTTGATGTGCTGGTAACAGGGCCTGTCACTTACACACATACACGCACACGCAAACACAGACACACACAAGTAAATATGTATCTGAGTATTAGTAATTCGTATAAAATTGATTGAACGTGAATGGCTGGATATTCGTTCAGCATCCTCATAAATCAAGCGTTTTATACAAAGAACACATCAACATGAGAGTACTTATAACAAAGCTTTGCAAGTGACTCGATATTAAATATTAAAGCATATGTTTTCCATGTAACTATGAAAACAACGTACATTCATTATTTTGTTTCACATTTAATGTGAGTTTCAGGTAATGTTCATCCGCACAATTATTGACAAAAACTTCGTGTTTTATATAAAAAGTAAATATTATTTTGGGTGTGCTCATATACATATATTCCACTCTCAATGTATGCGCGTGTGGCTGTTTTTCTACCACTTTTCACACTCCACTCTCTCTTTCCCCATCGCATTTATGAATCATAATTTGATTTCCATTTTAATAATAATCCAGCTTTGATTTAATTTACAAATAACTTTTTTATGTATTATTTTCTCCCTCCCTCACAGTGTGTGTGTGTGTGTGTGCGTTAATTAAGTCCGTTGACTTTACCCGCAAAACCATCCATTACAAATGAAATGTATAAAATCGACCTACACTCGGCCACAGCATAATCAATTGCAAAAGTGAATATTAAAAAAAATAAACGAAAATATATAAACAATAAAATGTCCATCAATTATCAGAAGTAAACAGCATACTCTTCTTATTTTCACACATAATATTTATTAAGCTTTATTATTTATTTTTATGTACTTACTAGCTTCTAATAATAATACACGACTTTAGCTTAACACAAATACATTTTACGTATGTATATATATCATCTTATCTATAGCTTAGGCTTATAAATGCAAAGTCAAAAGGATATCCTAGATTAGCTCTGTAAGAAAGCATACTTGTTCTAAGAATAAGCAAACCATAGAAATCAACTACAATTTTATTACAGAATAATAAAATTCGCTTTAAGCATAAGGCGAAATGGGACTATTCACAAGTAGCTGGATTACGAGTGTCTGGTATCTGGGTAGAATTTGGTCTTTTTAAGTATTTTATGTACTAAGTTTTAGTGCGAATTGAGATGAATATGCTGACGCCGTAGCAAGTCATTTTTTTGGCCAGCTGTTAAATTTGTTTATTACTATGCACATTGTACAAAACGGTCTATCTATATATATTATCCTTCAGATGGTCCCGCCGTTGTGCGCGTCAACATATTCGTTAGAAGTATATCGAAAATCGATGATGTAACCATGGTAAGTGCGCGCAACAAAAACTTCAAAAAACCTCCACCCTAACCCCACCATAACCTCAACCAAAAAAAAATATTAATAAAAAAAAGAATAGAAAAAATGATAGATAGATAACAGATAAAACCAGAAACTCTTAGCCTCTGCTTAGAGCATTTATACATATGTGTGTATATACGTGTGGCTTGTGCCAACGCAATTCAAACCATATGAGTGAACTTCCAATGAACTTCAAAATAGTCGCAATATTCTTTTGCCCCCATCTCAATTTCTCAGTCTCTTTCTCCCGAAATCTCCCTCTCTCTCTCTCTCTCTCTCTCTCTCTCTTTTTGCTAGTCTCTGATTTATGTGAGGGTGTTTCTTTGTGAGAAGTACGAGTAACTTATGTATCGGCTGTTATTTCGATGTCTAATCTATGACCAACCGTTGACCAACAAAAACCACACTACTTTGCCCATACAAAAACCATATGAATATTAATGACAATACTTATACTATATCGGATATTGGTATTTAATACATGCGTTTAATTGTTTGACTATCGATGTGTTTTAATTTTTCATTAAATCATTTATTGTTTAAAAGTAAACAAAATAATTTGTTTATCAAAATTATTAAAATATCAATAATTTTTAATAAAGTAATTGGCTTAGTGATTGATTAAGCATTATAATTGGACTTGTTAATATATTATTTAAGTTTCAATTTGCATTTGATAACTAGTTTTAGTTTTTTTTATCGTTTGCCTAACCAAAAATGTAAAATAATAACTTTGTTTCGTAGCAAAATTAACAAAACTTTAAGAAAATGTCTTTTTTGGATCTCTGTCCTTTACAACACTCTGTCTTTCTCAATCACTTACTCTTTCTCTCTAACTCTCTCTTAATTTTGCCCAAAGTCGCATAGTTTAATTTATAACTCTCTGTAACTATCTGTCTCTCTCCTTCTCTTACTGTCACTGTCGCTCTCATATACTTATCTCGCTTTAATAAATTATCAATTATAAATCTCTCTCTCAGTGTTAATTATGCCAATATACATAAATTAACTTATTATCTCATATCAAATTATTACTAATTGCGATGATGACTGCTGGCCGACAGATATTTCAGTATAGCCAAAATAAATATTTTAAACGTTAAATGATGGCATACCTTTTAACATACAGTTTTATTGTTTGAAAATTTCAATTATCATAAACAATTTGTTCAATAACTTCATTTCATTAATGGTAACCTGCATACTTATTAACAACAACAATCACAATAATGATTGCTTATCACAAATGAATATGTGATCAAAATGTGTTATTTAATTTTCGTGTGCGTTGTACATGTGTTGGTTGATTATGTAACCTTTGTACTCCCTTAATTTAATCCACAGTCTTTCAGTTGCCCAAAAAAATAATTATTCAATTCAATTAAATTCGTTTTTTTGTTTTATACATTAAAGAAAGAGTTATTATATTTACATTAAATAATAACAGCAACAGGAATATTTTTAGATGTACAATTTTGATCTTCAAGCTAATCAAAATGTGTGACTTGCAATTTATTTTATGGTTTTTTATTTTTTAATTGCGGAAAATTGCAACCTTCATGAGATCCATGCAGACATTTCTCTGTACGAACTTGAATTAGTCTTTTATAAATTCAATTCAATTGTGATTTTTTCATTACTGTAATTTTATATTTCTGATTTCGAAGTTGACATATATATCATGCACATATAAATTCATAAAGTTAAATACAAAGCCACAACTCAATTTAATCTATTCGTTAAATTAAGACTAAGATAAGCGTTAATAATTTAAGTAAATCTCGATGATCGAAATATATAATAAGTATAAAGAAGAAAAACAGATTATGAAATGCTCCTCGATTCTGATATGAACATTTTTTAGCGAATTTAGCAACACTAGTCAAGGTCAACATGTTTCTGCGCTCCATTTCGAAAATTGATGATTACAAAATGGTGAGTTTCGGCTCCGGTGGAACAAACATCACCCTACACGAATCTTGAAATGAATATCAATATGAATATAAATATAACTATGAATACGAAGTAGAACAACCCCAAGCGCTTTAAAATCATTGCTCTTAATATTTATAAACACATGTATGTATAATTAAACTTTGTACATGTATGTGTATCTGAGTGTCTGTGATTCTACGTATGTATATGCGTGTATGCGTTCTTGTGTGATTGTGTGTATAAATTAAAAAAATTAATACAAAAGCTTCGCTTTTTTTAATACTAAATAAGATGTACTCTTATGTAAATTGCATATGAAATTTGTATATTTCTGACAATAATCTATGTATAATAATCAAATATGTCATAAATAAAGTAAAATTTTAACATATATTAAACGTGTTTCACACATAAATATTATTTTAAATTCATTTTTACCAAATATAACACTCTCAAATATTTCTTGCAAGTTTATAAAATACAACTAATGTACACAAATTTCTTACTAAGTATTTGTATAAATATCAAAAAAACAAGAAATAAGCAATAAATGTGAGAGATTTGTGTAGAAATATTTTTTTTTGTGCAACTATGTGTACATTTTACAGTTTATGTAAAAATTGAATTTAATTTTTTTTTATTGCGTAAATTTTTTCTGTATACACTTCGCTTTCGGTTCAAATATTTACTTCCATTAGTTTACTTCAAAATAAAAATCGCAGCATAAATCAAGTTTCTATAGGCCTGATCATCACAATCGAATATATATAGAGATTAAGATAGTTTTAAACTTAAAGTCTACTGTAGCAGAAGTAAGCTCTCTTAGTTTATGAAAACCTTGTAATTAGTAATTAAGTCAGAAAAAAAAGTAAAAAAAAAAAAATAAGCACAACCATTACCAGCCACAAGATCATTAGTTCAGTTTAGTTTGCCTCATCTTATTATGAAATTTCACCGACTTTAATGATTTAACATTAAAGTCTTTAAGCTGCCGGGCTTATCACATCATTCACAATTATGAAAGGGATATTTAAACAAATAAAGAAAAATCTAAGAAAATCAACTACTCGTATAATAATAAAATGCTTACCACACATAGAACAATATCAACGAGCTTCGAATACAATCAAACATATATATTATATATTTATTAATGAAAATGTGAAAACTAACTGTAAGTACAAACAAATAGCTAAAAACATTTTTACTTAGTACACGTATGTGTGTGTTCATGGGTCCCCCATTTGTCAGCCCATATTTCCGTTGGAATAACATAATAAAAAACAAACACCAATAACAAATTTCAAATGTCCCTGAACACTTGACAACAACAGATAAAAAATACTAAATAAAAACAGCAGCGACAGCTGTTCCTACATAAAAAACTGGCATCAATTTATATACTCTTTGTCATGCCATAAATAAAAACCAATTATTTGTTATAATTTTTCAAATTTATTTTATTTCACTTTGCAAAAAGTTGGACAAAATATCAAATGGAAAAAATGGAAAATTGCGATCATAATTTAAACTCAGATAGTTTCCGGCCTTATAACAAAAGCTTGCCAGGCTAATAGGATTTAATTAATCAATTAAAAGTTTCCTTTCGTGCTTCATTTTCCCTTTCGTTGAATGGTTTAATATCCAATCTTTCATTTGATATACACACTGTACTGCTAGTATATAGCATGCATTTAAAATTAATTGTGATGATTAAGCATGTTAATTGTGGAGATTTTTAAGGTTTGTTTAAATACTTTTAGAGCCTTTTAACAATATTTCATGGCTGACTGCAGAGTGCTTGTAAGGCAAGCCCTTACAATTTTCACGTACATTTAGGACTACATTATTATATAAATACTGCAAATAAAAACATAGAAATATTAGCGCTCCAATTATCGAATTTTTCAAAAAGATTTCGAATTCATAAAAGTGTTTATGTACATTAAAGAAGCTCTTTGAATCAATAATGAAATAATTTTTTAACGTTTCAAAATGTTCTGCATGATTTGTATCTTCAGTTATATTTAAGTAAATTCGAAAACTAATATATATTAATAATTATAAACATCTAACTAGTTACTGTTTAAGGCTTATTTAACTATTCGTTTATTAAGTGTTCTATTTCTGCTTTGCTTGTCGCTATTCAATAGTTGTTGCTCTGTCAATGTCCTTTGCCATTTCTTTTTATACATTTGTGGCACGTTTCGCGCTGTTTTTGCTTACTGCCTGATTTGTATTTTGTATGCAAGACGTTGCAATGCTGAACAATGCATAGAATGTTGATGCTCGTTGGTGTGTTGCATGCTCAGCATCAGGAGCATATTGCATATTGCATTTTGAATTGAATATGATATACCTTTAAGCATGTACCATATGCCTGACATTAACACCCTACAAACATCAAGCTATACCAAATATCAAGAGAGAATTGGCAACTAGCAGATATATTCAATATATTCTGATAAGGCAAACTCTTTAAAACAAATTACTCCTTAATAACAATTAATACTCAAAAAATAACAAAAACTAGCAGATATATTCAATATATTCTGATAAGGCAAACTCTTTAAAACAAATTACTCCTTAATAACAATTAATACTCAAAAAATAACAAAAACGTTCGCCAAGCCTCGCAATGCCTTGCTCGCTCTCTTTTTTCTACTTACAACTTACTAATCAATACCGTGCCACAAACAAACAGTCTATATGTAAAGCTAAAGATCCTAACCTCCACCCCCATGCAAATGCAATTTGCAAGCAATCCAATTGATAAGCCCAACCACTAAAAATATATATATAAAAACACACAGTCTAAAAATGCTACAGAAGTTCCCTTATAATTCGACAAAAGCGAAATTTGCATTGTAGTTCATATTGAATTGCATAGAAATTGAGGATGAAGTTGAATTTGAATATGAGCAATGAAAGAACACATGTCTTCCCATACTAACCGAGCTCTCCTCTTCCGCATTCTCTCCATCAACCACAATGATGACAAATCGCAGGAATACAGCGTCCAGCTGACATTCCGAGAACAGTGGACGGATGAACGCCTCAAGTTCGATGACATACAGGGTGAGTACTCGTGGAAATATCTATTGGAAATAGTGTGGTTAAGCTAACCTATTTCTACCTCTGCAGGGCGTTTGAAATATCTCACATTGACGGAGGCTAATCGTGTCTGGATGCCGGACTTGTTCTTCTCCAACGAGAAGGAGGGACACTTTCACAACATCATTATGCCAAATGTGTATATACGAATCTTTCCCAATGGTTCCGTGCTCTACAGTATACGTATCTCATTGACATTGGCCTGTCCAATGAATCTCAAACTGTATCCATTGGATAGACAAATCTGCTCACTTCGCATGGCCAGCTGTAAGTCCATACTCAATATATGATTATTAGAGCAGTTTTCATTGATTTATTGAAATTGATAGATGGCTGGACGACCAACGATTTGGTGTTCCTTTGGAAGGAGGGTGATCCAGTGCAAGTGGTGAAGAACTTACACCTACCTCGCTTCACATTGGAGAAGTTTTTGACTGATTACTGTAACAGTAAAACCAACACGGGTACGTTTTGCGTGTGTACACACTTGTGTTGATTGTGTTGAGCTGTCTCTCTCTCTAATTCTATCTATATATGTATTTATCTCTATCTATATTTTTTACTAACTTTTTGAATGCTCAACTCATTATACTATTCTATATAATCGTAGCAAACTTTTGTTGTCCTTATTGGTATATTTGCTGATTGTTTTTCATTTAAACCAAGTTGATTTTTTTTTTTAACAACAGTTTGATAAGCGGTGCATGCGGCATTCAATCAGATTCTATATATAGTTCATTTTAAATATAGTGTTTAGCTGAAATATATAATAAACTCCAGCGTAAGCACTTCATAAACAAAACCCACACACACACAATATCATCATATACACTCCCACACACGTGTAATGATGCCGTTTACACATGAACATCGCGTTGGGCCGTTATCAATACCCGAATCGCATAAATCCAACTTTTTACGATGTAATTCACACACACACACACACTCCTACACATCCATCCACACAGTGATAGATACAGAGTCACCACAGAGCTCACCATCTCATCCAGCCACCCAGAAGCATTTTAGTGCAGTTTGGCATACTCGAACAGTGAAGCTTACCTTGCCGAGTTGAGTTGAGTCGAGTTTTTATGAGCACTTTGAAATCAGTTCGCGCTTTAAGTAAATATTTACCTTGGCTACCAAGCACTACTTATCTGAGCTGACGACGACTGCGACAGGCAAATGCGAAACGGTAAATGCAAGGAAAATGGCAAAGGCGCACGGAAAGTAAATTAATCGAGGAAATTGTTTGCGACGTAGTTGCACAAAGGACATCGTCAATGTTGATACGAGTTTATGTATGTCTATATAGTATATATACCTTTATCAATAGATATATGTGTACTTGTAGCTGATGGCGTCAAGATGAGGCAAGCAAATATGCAAAGTTTTTCAGAAACTTGGGCAAATTGTGAGTCAGCATCTTAGGTGGATAATTTATACCCAGAGGTCTTGTGTTTGGCTTCCAATATGTTTGAAATATCTCTTAGAAATAACTTATGCCACAGTTTAGCTATTAACCCAATTAACTTTTGTTACTTAAACCTGTTTGAATTGTTATATAAACCTTAACCGAACCGAACTGAAAAGGTCCAAGCTTATTTGGACCAGATTTATTATCAAGTCTTTAACTTCAATTTCCTTAAGTTTTTATAAATTATAGCGACCACCAAATCATCAAAGTCCTACCCAAATATTAGGCACTTAAGTAGGGCTCATAAACAATCAGTCAACCAATTTGTATTTATATCATTCATATAATCATTTTGCTTAGCGCATTCCAGCATTAAGCAGTTGCATGAGCCTGTTTGTCAAATTCCCTTCAATATTCAATAAACAAATTCAAGTCATATAAAGATATATTATTCATAACATACCTTTTGACCCTTTTAGTCGTTGCGTAGTTGTTGCATTTAGTTCACCTTGAACTTAGTTGCTCACATAAAATTGATTAATTTTATATCTTTTATGAGCGATTAATGGAGAATCTGGGCGATACTTAAGAGATAATACGAAAAACTTAAGTCATTAAAAATGCTGTACGAGCATGGGAAATGCAAGCAGAGTACAAACCTATCGATGTCATCGAGTACGTAGCGCCTTAGCCGGGCTAAAACCAAAGCGGCCACATAGAGATACATGCCACATGTGATGGCGAATAAGAAACGATATAATAACCAGTACCAAGTACACAGTAAGAGGCGGCCCAGAGGGCCAGGCAAATAAACCACACGCAGCAGCTAAATACAAACATGAAAGGAGCAGAAAATTTAATGAGCAAACTGAATGAATATATCAAATGAAAATACAAATTAAAACGAAAACGAAAATGAAAATGAAAATATGAGAATGTAAAATAACAAACAACTTTGTCTTGAAGAGTATGGAACGCACTGCCAACAAATTAACGGAAATGAAGCACAAGCAGGGGGCGTGGGCAATCATGTGGGGGCGCTTATAGCGGAAGCTGATATAACATCAACAGGAGCAACAACAACAACAACGAGTACAGCAATAACAACAAAAACAATAGCACACAAAGCCTACGAACTTCATTTCCGTTAAGAATTTTGTTGCAAAAGTCAGAAAATTGAATTGATGTTGATCCATTTTGCCTATGATGCCATTTTATAATTTTCAACTCTCCTTCTAAGTGTCTCTCTATCTGTTATTCTCTTTTTCTTTTATTTTGTGTAAATACATTTCTTCTATGTCTTACCCAACCCCCTCCCCGTTACTCTATGCATATTATTATTTGAAGCCATACCTATTTCCTGTACATAAGATTTTAAAAAAATCTAAAATTTAAAATTTATAATTTTCATGCATTGTTTTTATCTACCAAAATTGTAAAAGCAAAAAAAATAAACATTATTTTTCGTTTATTGGATGACAATTTTTTATGTACTTATTAAAATATTGGAAATGTGTGTGTGCTCTTCAGTGTCTAACTCATTTTTTCTAAAACAAGCTGTCTGTATATACGCATATATGTATGTGTGTGTATGCGACTCTTTGCGCGCCTGTGTGTGTATGCGTGTATGTGTGAATTGATTAAATTGAAAATTGAAAAACGCCTCTTTCGAGTACATATCCTCCCGTTCATTTTGAGTTTGACACAATTTATATACCTTGTATACTCATAGGTGAATACAGTTGCCTCAAAGTCGATCTACTATTCAAGCGAGAATTCTCATATTACTTAATACAAATTTATATACCATGCTGTATGTTGGTCATTGTCTCATGGGTATCATTCTGGCTGGATCAAGGCGCAGTACCAGCGCGGGTATCGTTAGGTAAGTGCTACTAAATATGCCTCCAACTTCCAGCTAAAAACAACAAACCTCAGCTGAACTCATTTCTCTCTTAAAAGACGCGTCTTTGTGGTAATTTTCGAAAACATGATTTTAATAATAATAATAATAATTGCCTCTTACTCAATAGTTAATTAAGTAATATGAATTGTATATAAGTTGATAATTACATTATGGAATCGAATAATTTCAGGTGTTACCACATTGCTCACAATGGCCACACAAACATCGGGCATCAACGCCTCACTGCCTCCAGTTTCCTATACAAAGGCAATTGATGTATGGACCGGCGTCTGTTTGACGTTTGTCTTTGGGGCACTACTCGAATTTGCTCTGGTGAACTATGCCTCCCGCTCAGGTTCGAATAAAGCTAGTAATTGAGATTTGATATGCTTCTTAACAAACTTATAAATGTATTAATCGATGGTGTTTATCTATTTTTACTACTGTTCCTTTTTTATAAAACTTATTTTTGTATCGATAACAACGATAAATACGTGCGTGTTTGTAACGTATTCTGTGTATATATACCTAACATAACATATTTGTATACGACGACTGACTTCTACAACAAATGTCTATAAAAAAACGGACTGTCACACAAATGGCTAAACGCACACAGAAAAAAGAATTCACTCACTGACAAAGGCAAAAGATACAGCTACAGATACACACACACAGCTAGGCGAGCTACTCTACACCTTCGGCGTGGCACACAATATTTGGGCAAAATACAAGATGATTTTTGGTCTATGAATACTAACCAATTTTTAGTAATACGATTACGATAAAGCCCAACGATTTTAGCTGTAGCTAGTAGCATTTATTTATCTATCATTTCTCTTTTCTTTTCGTTTTCACTCATATACAGGTGTGTTCCACAAATCTCTACAGATTTCAGTGTCAATTGCTTTTGAAAACAACAGATCAAAATGTCGGTGATCCTGAAATATGACAGATTTAATTAATCAGTCATTGTTTCGTAGTCTGAGCAATCAGCTTTAAACTATTTATTGACCTATTTTAAAAAATATATAATGTTAATTTTTCTATTTATATATAAAATATCAATTGAATTAAATATGATAAACAAAATGAAAAGATCTTTTAAAGCAACTGAGAATAGATTTTTGACCACCGACAATTTGTGTTTTGTGTTGCTTTTGGGTTGTTAGAGATTGGTAGAGCACGCTTGATAGATATTGTATCTCCGAAATAATTTCTACGTATATATTTCTACTAATCCATGTTATTTATTTCGTTTTACTCTCTTATTTCATTGTGCCCTCACACTCATCGACTTCACACACCAATAAACACATACGCAAACCCAACCAAACCACAAAACAACAAAACAACGCGTTTGAAAAAAAAAAACAAAAACAAAATAACAAATTGGACCAATGATTCAACAAATATATCGACAAATTTTCCATTTGGTTTAATTTATCATTATATTATCTATTTTCTTTGCCGATGTCTATGCTTGTACATAAAATGAACATTTGTTAAATTTCTGTGTTTAACACATAACACTTTTTTGTTAAAAAAAAAACGTAAAAAAACCTCAACTGAAACTCTACCCAAAACTCATGCACTCAATTCAAAATTTTTAATTTGGAAAATACTTTAAACGGTTTAATGTTTCTGTATGTGTGACTATCTATCTCTGTCTCTCTTTCTTTCTCTCACTCGCTGTCTCTGTCGCTATCTAACTGTATAACTGTATAAATATGTGATATGCATCTAAACTAAACAAATTTGAAAACTTTACTGTAAACTACATCAAAAACAAAACAATTGCAATGTCTATCGACTATCAAAATTGTTGTGGAACAAATAAATTCTTGTCAAAAATCTTCTACCACATGCAACATATACGGATCGGGCCGCAGACATGCATAAGGAGAATATGAAAAAGAAACGTCGCGATTTGGAGCAGGCCAGTTTAGATGCCGCTTCAGATCTGCTCGATACAGATAGCAATGCAACATTTGCAATGGTACTTACCTTTCAATTATCTAAATATTTTTACACTTACCCAGAATAGATCCAACTACTTTCGGAAGAGTAGACTGTAATTAGATGATGAATAAAAACGTATCTAGAAATAATATACAATTTTAATACAAAGGTTAGACTTCCTATTTGAAAAGAATCTCAGTCATTATCAATAACAACTATTACCGGATTGCCGTTGATTTGATCCTTGCAGATTTTCCGTTTAGCAATTCAATTATATTCGTGGAAAACCTGATAGATCAATTGTCACCCTTTATCAAAATGATATATAGTGTAGAATGCTGCCTCATAAAATTTTCGTTCCCCTTACATAGATACATATGTATTATTATTTAAAAAGTAATAAAATCGTTCGAATATAGATGTCAGAAAAGAAGAGGACTCAATGTGAAGTTTTTGCTAGTTGAAAATAAAAGTCTTGCTAATATAGTTAAAAACAAGATATTTATAGAATTCTTAACACTTTAACGAATATTGAGTATCCTACGTAAAAAGTCATAAGAAACACAAACTCTATCTTTTTATTACCAACTCAAATTGGCTATTGCAAAATGTTTATGATAAAACTATTAAAACAACTATTTCCTTTTATATTTGCCTCTTTTTATTATAACAAAAAAAACACATACACACACACAAATGCACACACCCACATACACACACACGTTGAACAAAAACAAACGTTAAATCGAATAACTTTTTTTCAAACGTGCAAAACCACAAAAAACTAACCAAAATCAAACCACATATAAACCAACTAAATCTCAACCTGATACACATCCAACATTCAACTCGAACTCAAACTCAAACTCCAACTCGAAAACCATCAACCAAACATCGCTGCTGCTGGCACTCAACCAACCATTGATTCAACCGACCGGAATTAAATGAAAAATTGCAACGAAATTAAATGAAATTACGCACATACCATTGCCATCGCCATCGCCATTTCCATCGACATTGCCATTTTTCATTGCAATTTTGTAATCGCGCCGCGGTTCGGTTGCTGTCTATCCCTCTACCCCTCATTGCATCAACTACAATCAAAATTCCATCTCAAACGGCATCGCAATATTCACGTGGTGGCGGTCTTCAGAAGCCGCTGGTGCGTCATCCCGGCGATCCGCTGGCTCTGGAGAAGCTGCGACAATGCGAGGTGCATATGCAGCCACCGAAACGTCCAAGCTGCTGTAAGACTTGGCTATCCAAGTTCCCCACCAGGTAACAAACAGTGCCACGTCATTTGGCCTTAGTATTCAATTTAGTTGTTAATTGTAGTAGTTGATGGATTTCCTTTTTGATGTTGTGAATATGTATATCTCTGACTCTCTCTATCTATATCTAAACTAAACTAAACTCTTGTTGACTTTTTTGCCACTAACTAACAGTAATTGAAATCCTTTAATTGGATCTCTTACTCGTACACTTATTTGTACTTGTTATTAAAGACAACCCGAATCAGTTGCCACTGCTTTGCTGCTTGCCATCGTTTTTGCTCGCTGTCTTTTGTTTCAAATGCTTGCCAAATGATTTGCATCTGGCCCGAATGTCCAGTCAAGTAAACGTAAAAATTTCATTTAATTATTGCTTTCCGCTATTTACACTGTGCAACAAATTCAAAAGAAAATACGTTTAAAGAACTCACATATATAATTTCCAGTCTCAAAGTCTTTTTATAAACAGTTCTTTGATTTAAATAATTAATAAGTCCCACAATGAAAGTAATTAAGTACGACATAACAGAGCACACTCTTAGATGATTCGATTAATTCTATTTCAATAAAAATGTCATTTACATCTATTATAAATTGAATAGATAATGAGTCTCGAAACAAGTATATTTGAGAATTTGTTTAAAAAATGTTGCAACAGTTCTAAATTTACAGTGAAAGGTTCTTTTATGTACTTTGCTTTCTGTTGATTTGTTTGTTTTAAAAATTTTTTTCGTTGTAGTCTTTGATAAATGCCAATCCTTTTAGTACCGAATCGCATCCCAAGTCCATACTACCCTCTAGCTAACCAACTTGCCTTTGTTCTTTGTAGAATTTCAATCCGTAAATTTCACTTTCTTTTAATTTTCTCGCACATAGCTGATATCCGTATAATTTAAAACAAACAAAAAGAAAAGAAAACCAAAGTAAAATTGTTAAAAGGCCACACAGAAAAACAAAGCAAATCACAAATCAAAAAGCCAATCTCTAGATGATCAATTAATTTTTTTCGTACTTAAATATTTATCCAAGACAATGTTCTAGATCGAAGAGAATCGATGTTATATCACGGATCACTTTCCCGCTGGTCTTTGCGCTCTTCAATCTGGTCTACTGGAGCACATATCTCTTCAGGGAGGAGGATGATGAGTAAATGCCGTTACCTATTTACAAATTACTTTACATATATAAAAAAAAAAAATGTTGGCACTACGACACCAAAGAATGTACTAACCTATTCTCTTTCATTTCTACTTTCATTTCCGACTTCGATCTTTATTTAAAAATTGTGTTTCCGATTCGATTTGTTGGCTTGATTTACGCATATGATTTTTGATACCATTCATTTGACTCCAAAAAGGACCTTCTAAAGCGCGTCTCTGATATCCAAAGGCTATGTAGAATCCAACATGAAATTAACAACATGCGTTAGCAGACCCATACATATGTATAAATACATACATACATGCGAGTATGTATTTTGTATATTGATGCAGTTAGCGCTTTGCTTGATCAAACGGGGCTACAAGGCGTCAAGGCATTTGCACTATATAAAACTGGTTAATAGACAAAACAAAAAATATTAACTAACTGTAAGTTAAATTGATCAAGAATGACTGCATAGTAGATAACAACAATTTCAAAACAAAGAGCCTAATACAAAGAAATATGCTGTATTTTAAAATGCTAGTAATTATCAAGGCGATTTTATAGCGATACGAAAGCGCTTGCTCGTTCTATTTGTTTTAAATTCTCCAACTTGTTATAATATTAATAAAATTAAATTTATTCTTTTAGAATTTAATCAAGACAAGTTCTGTTCAATTAGTTAAATTTTCAAAACGAACTAGCATTAATTTGTACTTAAAATTTGATAAGTTAGTTGTAAAAAGTCGCAGATACTATACGACGTTTGTAAATATGTCATACAATAAGTTTTAAGCCAAACTAGTTTATATACAATTCGAATTCTAAAATGACAAAGAAAAGGGTGTAGATAAATTTAAGTTTAGTCGTACTAATTAAGCAACAAAAACAGCAACAACAACAACAAACTAATAAATCCTAGGCAAATTCAATTATGTTCACAATCGCATTAAAAAATAAAACTAAAAACAGAACATGCTTTGATGTTTTGTTAATTGAATTCACATTTAAAGTACACACAGCACACGACAAAGCGAGTTTTCTAATTTGTATACCCTTGCAGAGATATATTGATTTGATTAAAGAAATGGATGCAAAAATTAAACTCAATTCAGACCTGATCTGAATTTAAGAATTATGCAAGGGTATACAGGCTTTAAGGCACTGAAGATATCTCTTCTCTCCTGCTTGTTTTATCTTAAATAATAATATTTGTTACAATTCGGTTAAGGCACAGAAAATTGTATTAATTACTTAACTGGAACTGGTGGGTATTGCAAGTTTTTCGTATTGACATGCCTAGTGTATATTTTATGCTTGTTTTCAATTTTAGTAAATTCAATTAATGGCAAATTTAATTCATGTAGTTATTAGATACATTTTATTGAATATTTTACGGAAAAAAAAGCCTTTGCGATCATTCGTTTTACAATTTTACCATACTTTATTTTATAATTAGTAATATATATAAATAGAATAACGTTATATTCAATTATTTATGACAATGTGGCATAAGAAGAAAGTCAAGTTAAAACTATGAATAAGTTTTAAGCTTGTGCTTCTCATGTTGCGGCCAAGCTACGTAGTTGTTTTCTTTAAGTACTTGTAGTTTTATAATAATGAACAAAAAACCTTAAACCAATTAACAGACAATACAAATAGAATTTCATTCACTAATCCACAACTAAATAATAATATTAAAAAGCAGTGAATCACAGCCATAACAATTAGTTGAATCCTTTTATGCTTTTGTTATTAAGTGCCTTTATGTATGAGGAGTGAGTCCTGCAGTTAACAACAGTTGATTGTCTGCCCTGCCAACCCCATTACTACAGCTCGAAATACCTTTTTAGCCGTTTTCGACTTTTTACTCGTAATAAAAATGCCAAATTCACATCTAAGCATATGCCGACTCGACTCTCGGTATTGATCAACAACTAAAAACTGAATTCTACATAGCAAAATCGCAGTATAACCAATTAACAAAAGACAAACAAAACAAATTTAAAAATTCTTAAAATAATAAAGAAAAATGCAACCATTATTTTGTAGTTATACCATTAATAATTATTTTGTTTAACTTCAGCTTGTTTCTACTTTTTATACTTTATCCAATTTATTCAATATTATTCAATAATATGCTTTAACTCATATTTTTGCTATTATTTTAAAAATACAAAAATAATAAAGGTAAGATAAATATACTAATTAAAAATAAAGAAAAACAAATCAAAATCAATGATAACACGCACCCACATAATTATTGTCAATAAGAAAACCTCAAATGGAAAGGAAATAAATGTTGTAAAATTCGTGCCAAGCAAAAAAAAAACCAAATGATAAATTACGAGTGTGTACTCGTAATTAAATAGAAATTGGGCGCAAAACTAGGTGTATTATATAAAGCTATAGCTATTGAGCATACAGGGTTTTAAATGTGAGCAAATAAGTGGCAGTTGTCTGGGCGATCAATGAAGGCCTCGTAGCAGTCATATATTGGGTATGTTGTTTGATATGTGTTAATTAATGTTGATTGTAAACGTATCTACGTATCTACCAAATGGAGCACTACAAGAAAAGAAAAAAACAAGTAGTTTAGGACACCATAAATAAAAATGAAAGAAGCAAAAGTAAATGCGAAGCAGCGATGAGCGGTAGTCTCAATAAGTTTGCCCATTGCTCAGTTCATCACAAAATATCTTAGAACTAGATCAATACTTGGCATAGGTTGTGTACTGCCTTCAGTTGCCGTTTGTTCGTCAATTTGGTCAATTATCATTTAGGCAGAAAGTTGTTTAGCAGCATCAGTCCAGAATCGTTTTCAGTGTAAATAGTTTATAAATGAAATATGAAATATATAAATGTCATACGTATCTCATACGGTAATTAGGTAAAAGTGCACAACTTCTAGATACGTTCCAAAAAGACTTGCAAGTTTTAAGTAAATGAACAAACAGAAATTACACATTTAAAATTTAACATTAAACGTGAAAATGTAGCACATAAGTTAACATATGTGTAGTTAGTTTAAGGCACTGCAACCACAACAACAAAACATGAGTGTTACATAACACGTTCAGATAGAATAGTCAAAGCATTACTAATATTAATACTATCTACTAAATGTCAACACCAAACCCTAATAAATTTTGCATTCACATTCACATTCACTTACACTTACACCCACTATTTACTCACACACTCACACAGTCACACTAAATTTATTCTAACGAAAAATTAACTTGCACAAATTGAGATGACGAAATAAAAACTCAAATAAATAGATAAAAATGGGAAAATAAATTTATAAATCATAACACATATCTCCAAGCTAAAGGGGCCTCAATTCTGCTCATTCCTAAAAATCAAAACTTCAATTATCATTTCTTCTAGAGAACATATATTGAAATGTATATAAAGATCATCAAACACTGCAAATCCCCTTACTTTATAGAGTTAAGTGGACTCACACACACACATACATACACACTCACACAACCGACAACAAAATAATTATTAAATTAGCTGAGAACAAATTAAATCATCACAAAATAAAAAAATACAATCGGATCATGCGTTAAAAATGTGAAACTTATACAAAGAAAATACAATTTGCTGTAGTGCAACCATTGGGTTGGGAAAATAAATCCAGAGATAACGCCAACTAAAAACAACATGAAAATAAAAAACGGCAAACATTTTTATGCATAAGTGAAATTTAGTAAAACAAATATACAAAATAGTTGAGATAATTGTTGTATCGCCATCCCCAAAAAAAAAACCAAATAAAAATCAAATGTGTAAAACCCCAGAAAAAAAATGTTTGTGAAATGTTTATAATTGAAAATGAAACAAAAAAAGCGAAAAGAACGAAATATAAGAAAGATACTCAACCTGGCATGTTTAAATAAAAAACCCAAATTTAAAATGTAATTTGTTAACAACTGAATTTCTTATTTAAAGGATGGGGACAACTCTAACATTAATAACAGCTTGTCTTTAAAATGAATGAATTTTCGTTAACAGAAAACGACTGCTTACGCGGCAAAAGCCTAGCAAGCAGTCATGCGAATATAGCAATCAGCTATTTTAAGCATGCTGATAAAGTGTTTACACAGGTTACTTTATTTTTAAACAGCAACATTGAATGTTAGTTAACAGAAAATAACTGCTTACTTAGAATGAGTCACAAGCAGTGCACACATTTGTAGCAATGAGCTATTGTGAGCACTATCATAAACATGTGATAAACAGTTTACACAGATTACTCTATATTTGACCGATAAATAGCGGCCTCCCACAGTACAGCTGACACCAAAAATGCTGTGTCATGCAACACCGAATAAAGATAGTAACAGTTAAAGGGGGAGGGGTCGAAGAATAGCAGACACTTTAGCCTAACAAATTGCCGACTAATTTTCGGTATACCCATAGATAGTATCGATAATCAGGGGCACGATCGCGTGTCTCATGCATCGGCTTGCATTGGGGTTAATCACGTCAAAAGCAGCAGGAAGTAGTGTCAGTTGTGCTGACCTTTAAATAGAAATCGAACGCCAACGAGATGCATCAGATGCAGTAGAATGTTGGACTTGAATGGAAACCCGACGACAAGCTACAATCCCGAGCATAAAATCTGGTCCGGGGCCAGTGAACAGAGTTTCTACAACGATGACCTGACTATTGGTCAGATCATCTTTAGACAGCTTCAATGTGAGCCCCAGCGAATCTTTCAGATTTCGCATAGCGAGAACACAAGCTTGACCCGTTTCCAGATGCTCCAGAATGCCGTCAAGGTAAGCATTTACCTGCGACAACAGGGACTTAGCCAGGAGTCAGATATTGTGGGTATCCTGGCGAGGAACACGACCCATCTGGCCGCTTTGGCCTATGGCTGTATGTTCAATGGAACTCCCTTTCATGCCGTTAATCCCAACGTGGAGGAACATACGATATGCAATCTATTCGGTATAACCAAGCCAAGAATTATTTGTTGCGATGTCCAGGACTACGATAAGATATCGAATATAGCGAGCACACAGGGACCAACGATTTTAACAATCAATGGAAGTATCACAGGTGCTGCAAGAATTCTTGACATACTACAGACAACAACATTGGAAGAGAATTACAAACCCGAATGCTTTAAAAAGGGCAAAGATCGGACATTGGCCATACTCTGCTCCTCTGGCACGACGGGTACGCCAAAAGCAGTTACCATTTCGAATAGCCGTAAGATATTTGAAGCTCACAGGTAGGACACTGCTAGCCATTACATTCAATTCAATCCAATCACTTACATTTAATATTCATCAGCTATCTCTGTCCAGATGACGTACAATATGCTCCCAGCACGCTGGACTGGCTGACGGGTCTGATCACTCTCGTAACGGCAGGTGTTTATGGCACTGTGCGTCTCATTTCCATGGAAACCTTTAGCCCCACTCTCTTTTTAGCAATGTGTGAAGAGCAGAGCATAAGCTGGGCCGTACTGGCCGCCTCTCACATTGCCATGTTGGCCAATTACCCGACCGTTAATGCCATGCAGTTACGCAGTCTGCGGCATCTTCTTTTTGCCGGAGGACACACCCTGGTGGCAACCCTGCAGAAGATGCAGTCCTACCTGCAGGGAGTGGGAATCCTTCGGAATGCCTATGGCATGACGGAGCTGGGAACCTGCATCTCCTGTAATTACAGCACCCACACAAAGCCCAAGTCGGTGGGTCGCCTCATGGCCAACGTTCGCATGCGGGTGGTTGGCGACACCGGGAGGTCCTTGGGACCCAATGAGCTGGGAGAGCTCTACTGTCAGAATGGACAGCACTGGAGTGGCTACTATGGAAATGCCAAAGCCACAAAGGAGATGCAGGACTCGGAGGGTTGGTTTCACACCGGTGATCTGGGCTACTTCGATGAGGACAACTATCTTCACATCGTGGAGCGAAAGAAGGATATGCTCAAATATCTGGGCATGATGTACTATCCTCACGAAATCGAGGAAGTGATCGCCCAAATGCCTCAAGTAGCCGAAGTTTGTGTCTTTGGCATTTGGAACGAGACCGAAGGCGATGCCGCAGCTGCCTCAGTGGTCCCTAAACCGGGAAGTCATCTCGATGCCCCTCAAGTTCTGAACTTTGTGGCTCAACACACGAATGCCAACTACAAGAAGCTGCATGGAGGCGCTCAGATTGTGCCGCATTTGGCCAAAAGCGCCAATGGCAAGGTAAATCGACAAGCCGAAAAGGCCAACTATTTAATGGCCGCTAAACAACTGAACACAGCTGATTCATAAGGGCTTTCCCTACAAATAATTACACTCGTTACCCCCAGACACCTTCATCACGTTATCTCATCAGAGAACTCGTGAATGTCCCCAAAAAAGTTACACATCATGTAATCACATTATCTTCTTGAGAGATAAGCATGGAAAATATGCTCTGTTTGATAATATTTCTCGACGAAAAAAATATAATAAAGCTGACTTGGACATTTAACAGTAGCAACTGCACTATCAACTAAAACAAACACAGTGTCAGATGATCTTCAAAAGCAACGAAGAATTTCATCAGTTCTAGATTTGCTTACAGTTACTTATTGGCTATCAATATAATTAATTCTGAAAATTACACATAAATTACGCCTAAATATAATTATCGAACAATATTAATTATAGGCATCCCAATACTGTTAAGTAATATGTAAGTCAACTTACGGTTAAATACATTAATTACGTTTATCATGAATTTATTAATGGGTTATGTTGCAAATTATATAATTATTATATATTGTATAATTTAATTTATATTATTTAATATTGGATACTCGCTAGAAACTCAATGTGAATTGCATGCAAAATTATATCTCTCTCAGATTGTAAACAAGTTTGTAAATAAGCGGAGAGCAAACAATATGTTTTTACATTATCTGAGGCTCGTAAGTACGTTACGTTAAGAGTATAAAAGCCAACGGAATTGATTGTGATTCAGCACTTGTTAGAAGTAAGTTGATGCATTCAGAATGGGTTTCAAGCCGGAATACACCTACGATGCGGAAGAGAAGATTTGGTGTGGCATGCCAGATCGAGAATACTTCTCATCGGATCAATCTATTGGTGAAATTATTTTCCGCGAGATGCAGCGTCATCCAAAACTCACGGCTCAAGTAAGAAATCCACAAGAGTTCTCATCAGATTGATCAGATTTATTTCCTACAGATTTCAGCCACTGAAAACACCTTATTAACCCGTAAGGAGCTTCATTTAAACTCGATGCGTGTGGCAAGCTTCATGAGGAGATTGGGCTTGGTCCAGTCGGACATCGTGGGAATCATGGCGCGAAATACGACGCATATATTCGCCGTGGTCTACGCCTGCTTCTTCAATGGCATCGCCTTCCACTCACTCAACATCAGCTACGAGCAGTCAACCACTGAGAAGCTCTTCAATATTACGAAACCACGTCTCATTTTCTGTGACGGCGAGGAATACGAAAGAGTCAAATCAGCGACTGCCAATTTAAATGTTATGATCGTCACAATGCGAAATCACCACAAGGACTCCATAAGTATTGACAAAGTGCTTTGCACACCTGTCGAAGATGACTTTAAGCCGTCCCGCCTGGAGCAAGGCATGGATCAGACTCTGGCCATACTCTGTTCCTCAGGCACAACTGGTACGCCTAAGGCCGTGACCATTACAAACAGTCACAAGATCTTAAATACCAGCAAGTAAGTCAGAGTATCTAAACGAATCCTCACAATTCATAAAATTATCTTTACAGTCATTTGACAGTCGATGATGTACAGTATACTCACAGCAACCTGGACTGGGTGACAGGACTACTGACTACGGTTACTTCCGGTGTGTTCAGCACCACTAGGATAATCGCCGACAATCCGTTTGATCCAGTGCGTCTTTTAGGTATTATTGAACAGTATAAAATCACATGGATTATTCAGGCTCCCTCCCACATGGCAATGATGGCCAATTGTAAGGAGTTCGAGCATACCAATTTGAACAGTATCCAGACTTATTTATACGGAGGAGGTCGCTGCTCAGTCGAAGTTCAACATCGTATTAGGAGTCGTCTAAAATCGGACTGCATGTACATGGCTTACGGATTTACGGAAGTGGGAACTATGGTTTCTATGAACAGGAACTTTGATGAGAAACCCAATTCGGTTGGTCGTTTAGCTGAGGGTTTTAAACTGAAGATTCTTAACGATGAACTCGAGAGCCTAGGACCCAACGAGGTGGGAGAGATTTGTGTTTACAGTGGTCAATATTGGGCAGGATATTATGGAAACCCGGATGAATCACAGAAAATGCGCGACTCTGATCTGTGGTTTCACACTGGGGACTTGGGATACATGGACGATGATGGTTTTCTCTTCATAGTTGAACGTAAAAAGGATATGCTTAAGTACCAGAGCATCATGTATTACCCGAGCGATATCGAGGAAATCATTTCCAAGATGCCTGAAGTTTCTGAGGTCTGTGTCTTTGGCGTCTGGAATCAATACAACGGCGATGAAGCAGCCGCTGCTGTAGTCAAGAAAGTCGGCTCTCAAATTAAGGCTCAGGATGTAGTTGACTATGTGGAAAGACACACTAAAGCAAATTACAAACAATTGCACGGCGGTGCTATAATTGTCGACGATTTAATTCGCAGCGCTAATGGCAAAACAAATCGACACGCTACAAAGACGTATTTCCTCGACATAAAGGATAGAAACTAAAGCATTAATTTAAAATCCAGTAATGAAATAATTTGACATAAAAAAAATGGTCACTGTTATAAAACTTACTCAGAAATGAACAAGCTCTGTAAGATTATATAAAAATAAAAAGTAAATATAACATTAATATGACACGCCGATATAACATTAACATTTCAGAACTAATTTAAAAATTCGCATAGGACGGTACCCGGTACTCTAGTATCGATCTGCTAAGATAATTTCATTAAATTTAAACAACAAACGCCCCAGCACTAGAGTGGATACGACTACTAAATATCAACTATCAAAACTACAATCTAGATGTAAAACTAGAACGGTTAGTTTTTTCTGGAAATTTAAATTAGGCATTTCGTATCTGGTTACCCCTATTAAATTAGTTGTTATTGTGATTTTCAATGTGCTTAGTAAATGCTTAACAATATACCCAAAATAATACTTATCTTTAAAGTCCAAACTTTTACTTTTTGCAAGCGACTCAAAGTTAATTAAATTATCTCTTCAGAGAATTTGTGAATGTTACACAGTTACATAGTATGTAAACACTACAATGTACATAGGTATTTTTAAAAGATAAGCCTGGACATTTTTGCATTGCTTGTAAAGATAATAAACATCGGCCAAATACATATAATAAAAATGACTTGGACTTTTAACTGATAAATTTGCAGCGTCAACTTAAATAAATGCGATGTCGTATGATCTTCAAGTATAAAATAGAATTTCATTTCTTCACCGTGTGATTAGAAGTATATTTTTGTATTACATACAAAATAGACATATTCAAGTCTCCGCAATTTTGATATTGGTTCGAAGCTGTAGAGAAATGAGTTAAAAAAGTGAACAGGTATTGAGCTATTAGAATTCAGACCAGTTTAATACATAAAATATACTAAAGACTCACAATTAGGTATACATAGTTTGTGAAATCTACTCAATTGACATTCACGTGAGACGCGCTTAACCCCACAATTTGTTTAAAAATTGGCAAGTCATTATGAACCCGATCTGAATCGCATGCCAAATGATAGCGCTCTCAGATTAAGTAAATATATGAATAAACAAGTTTGTAACTAAAATGGAAGTACAGAAAACAATGTTTACGTATTTACGTTATCTTAGGTTCCTAAGTATGATAGGCTGCGGGTATAAAAGCCAACGGAATTGATTGTGATTCAGCACTTGTTAGAAGTAAGTTGATGCATTCAGAATGGGTTTCAAGCCGGAATACACCTACGATGCGGAAGAGAAGATTTGGTGTGGCATGCCAGATCGAGAATACTTCTCATCGGATCAATCTATTGGTGAAATTATTTTCCGCGAGATGCAGCGTCATCCAAAACTCACGGCTCAAGTAAGAAATCCACAAGAGTTCTCATCAGATTGATCAGATTTATTTCCTACAGATTTCAGCCACTGAAAACACCGTATTAACCCGTAAGGAGCTTCATTTAAACTCGATGCGTGTGGCAAGCTTCATGAGGAGATTGGGCTTGGTCCAGTCGGACATCGTGGGAATCATGGCGCGAAATACGACGCATATATTCGCCGTGGTCTACGCCTGCTTCTTCAACGGCATCGCCTTCCACTCACTCAACATCAGCTACGAGCAGTCAACCACTGAGAAGCTCTTCAATATTACGAAACCACGTCTCATTTTCTGTGACGGCGAGGAATACGAAAGAGTCAAATCAGCGACTGCCAATTTAAATGTTATGATCGTCACAATGCGAAATCACCACAAGGACTCCATAAGTATTGACAAAGTGCTTTGCACACCTGCCGAAGATGACTTTAAGCCGTCCCGCCTGGAACAGGGCATAGATCAGACTCTGGCCATACTCTGTTCATCAGGCACAACTGGTACGCCCAAGGCCGTGACAATTACAAACAGTCGAAAGATCTTTAGCACCAGCAAGTAAGACAAGTAAACATGAGTATCTAAACAAGCACTCACACTTTTTACAATTATGCTTACAGTCAGTTAACAGTCGATGATGTTCAGTATACTCACAGCACCCTGGACTGGGTGACAGGCCTCATGACTACGATCACTTCGGGAGTGTACAGTACTACACGAATTATCGCCGACAATCCGTTTGATCCAGTGGTTTTCTTACGTGTCATTGAACAATATAAGGTCACATGGCTGTTGCAGGCTCCCTCCCACATGGCGATGATAGTCAATTGTAAGGAATTCGAGCAAGCCAATTTGCATAGCATCCGTTACTATTTGTTTGGCGGAGGTCGTTGCTCCCTAGAAGTCCAGAATCGTATAAGGAATAGTCTGCTTTCCGACTCCTTGAACATGGTGTATGCCTTTACTGAAGTGGGTCCTGTTACCATGAACTGGAACTTTGATGAGAAACCCAACTCGACTGGCCGTTTGTTGAATGGTATCAAATTAAAGATACTTAGCGAAGAGCTCGAGAACCTTGGGCCGAATGAGGTGGGCGATGTTTGTGTTTTCAATGGTCAATATTGGGCAGGATATTATGCAAACCCGGAGGAGACGCAGAAAATGCACGACTCGGATCTTTGGTTTCACAGTGGCGACTTGGGATATATGGATAACGATGGCTTTCTCTACTTAGTGGACCGAAAAAAGGATATGCTCAAGTACCAGGGCATGATGTATTACCCGAGTGATATCGAGGAAATCATTTCCAAGATGCCAGACGTTGCCGAGGTCTGTGTCTTTGGCATCTGGAATGAAATTAACGGCGACGAAGCAGCCGCCTCTGTAGTCAAGAAAGTCGGCACTCAAATAAAGGATCAGGATGTAGTTGACTATGTGGAAAGACACACTGAAGCAAAGTACAAGCAATTGCACGGCGGTGCCTTAATTGTCGACGATTTAGTTCGCAGCCCTAATGGAAAAACAAACCGACAAGCTACAAAGGCGTATTTCCTCAACATTATCGATAGCGTTAATTAATTCGAAATTCAGTTAATAAAAAACATTCTCTTTAATATTCCTCTTGATTGTCACTCTATTAAACACACCTAATGTGCTCCTTCTGATTAAGGCATATTTGTACGAGGCATATATGTATGTACGAGATATGTCATATATGACATTTGAAATTTAACAGTCGTACTCGTATACCATTAAAATTGTATTGCCTTGTATTGCTGCCATTAAAGTGTAGCGGCAATCAGTGGAACTAAAATTTAGAGCTTAACAAAACATACTATGGAAACTGCTCTAGATGATTTTGGGCAAGCAGTTAACATAATACAGTTGGCTCTAAGAAATTAGAACCACTCACCATATGCTTAAATTCCCAGATTTCTAGACATTTTTATACTCTATACCGAGAGTATAATGAGTTTGTGCAAATGTACGTAACAGTGATGTGCTCCAGTTTAACTAGCTTCTATCAACTGTAAGTTTTTTTAATAGACTACAAAACTAAAATAGAGTCGGAAGAAAGTCTTTCAACATCCCAATTATTTCTATGTCAGGTAAACACAATAACATTTCTTTAATTTTACGTGTGTGTCGCCAAAGATCTCAAGCGGCATTAAATGGAACTATAAGTACACACTGCTTGAAAAAAGTATTTATGTGCACTGCTTATATGCACTGCTTAAAGTTTCCGTAACAATTAGCAAAATGTCGTGTTGATCAATGCCAACAAAATCGTTAAATATTATAACAGATAAATGCTTTCAATATTTGTAACGGTTTCTAATAATTTATATTTTATATTTATAACGAAATTCGAGTCAAGGCCATCATTCAATTAACGGCTTTTGCTATCAGCTGGACAATCTAGTACAGCTTTGGTTTACGCTTATCACAAATGTTGCTTATCTATAGAGCTTTCGGCTTGGATGTGTGATAGGTGACGTTTGCTTACCGTTTGGAAGGGTAACGGTTAACAGATAAGCGCCCTGCCGAACTGTTGGCCACGCACCAGTCGCCAGTTGCTGAACAACTTGCGCGACGCTTGGACCTGTCGAACCCGAAGACCCTTATCAGTTGCCAACATGGAAGGCGGAACCACCACACAGTTCGATAAATATACAAAAATATGGAGTGGACCGAGGCCGGCGCATTTCTTTGACGCCGACTGTTCAATTGGCAAAATTCTCTTTGCCTTTATGCGCAATCATCCGGCCAGCTTATGCCAGGTAGAGTTATCAATATGGATTATCGAAACTTCAGCAAAATTACTTTATTAATTATTTGATTGCAGATTTCCGATACGGAGGGCACCGCACTTACCAATGGCGAGGCAATCAGCTTTGCCATCCGCATTGCACAGCATTTGAAGGCCCTGGGTCTGAGGCAGGATGATGTGGTCGGCATAGCCGGGAATAACACAACCTATTTGATGCCCTTGGTGCTCGGTTGCCTGCTCAATGGCACGCCTTTTCATGCGGTCAGCCCTTGGCATGATGAGGCCACATTCAAGCATTTGTTTTGCATAACTCGACCGAGGCTTATCTTCTGTGATGGCTCGGTCTACGAGAGACTCGGCGTTGTTGCCAAAATGCTCAAGGCTCCGGTCTACACTCTCAAGGATCATCGCCTGCAGCTGCCGCGCATCGAAGATCTCCTGGAGCCCACCAAAAGTGAGCTGTATTATGTGTGAGTAGACATCTTTCATCCTATGGAAGCAGTCGTCGTCTTAATGTCCTACATTCTCTTAAAAGCCGTAGCATACTGCAATGTTTTTTTTTTATTCATAAGCTTCTGTTGTTAAAACTTTTTTAATTTGAAGAAGCCATCTAAATTTATTTATTATTTATAAATAACTTTCTAACACATGTATTTAATTTCCCTGCATGCTACTAAAACCACTGCTCTTAACTAGTTTATACTAATGTGCTTTTAGTCTTATTGGAATTTTGGGTACCCCAGGATATCAAAACTTAAAAATATAAAATTAAATTTAGTGTAATTTTAATAGTTATATTTTTTTTTTTTAAATATCTCTGAGAATATTAAATAACTAGCTAAATAAAACGAATCCATTTCTTTGCAGACCTGAACCACTGATGCTGGGCGGTGATCAGACAGTCGCTATACTCTGCACCTCCGGCACCACGGGTCTTCCCAAGACCGTTTGCATCTCGAACTCCGCTTGCCTCTTCGATTTCGGGTATGTAAACAACTCATTCTAGATAGATGAAACTTTTTAAAGATTTACTTGGTCATCCGCAGCTTTGTTACTGGCCAAGATGTGTTGCTTTCATTCAGCACAATTGACTGGTCGCCGGGACTGTTTAACATGCTCTTCAGCTGCTGCCATGGCTCGACCCGTGTTGTCAGTGACCGCGCCTATACGCCGGAATATATGCTCCAGCTGATCGAGAGGTACAAGGTCACGCTGTTGACCTTGGCACCCCAGCAGGTTGCGTCGCTGTTGAAGGCGCCTACTCTCAGCCCGAGCAGATTGAACAGCGTGCGATTCATTAGCATTGGCGGCGGCAACTGCTATGTGGCCAATCTTCTCAAACTGCAGGAGTATCTGTTGAAGGGTCAAATGTCCTATGGCTATGCATTGACTGAATGTGGAGGGGTGGCGGCAAATATGGGCGTGGCAAAGCCCTCATCAGTGGGACGGATTGTGCCGGGCGTGAAAGTGAAAATACTGGACGATGCCGGACGCAGTTTGGGCCATGGCGAAACGGGTGAGATTTTGGTGCACAATGGCAAAGTGTGGAATGGCTACTATGGCAATCCAAATGAATCGAAGCACATGCAGGACTATCAAGGCTGGTTCCACACCGGCGACATGGGCTATTTCGACAACGAGAACTTCCTGCACATTGTCGAGCGCAAAAGAGACATGCTCCGCTTCCACGGCGCCCAGTACTGTCCCTACGAGCTGGAGCAGGTCATTGCCGAGCTGCCCGATGTCATCGAAGCCTGCGTCTTTGGCCTGTGGAACGAGGTCGACGGTGATCCCGCCGCCGCCGCGGTGGTCAAGATTCCCGGCAGTCGCCTCACCGAAATGGACATTGTCGAGTATGTGGCCAAGCGTCTGGTGGTTACCCACAAACAGCTCCATTGCGGCGTCTTCTTTCTCCCCGAGCTTCCCAAAACTGGCAGCGGCAAAGTCCTACGGCAACAGGCACGTGACCAGGCACTTGGCAAAAAGTGGTCCGACTACCGCAATGGACATGCCCGCTAACCATTGCTATTTAGACTTAAGTTCTTACTATTAGGCATTTAGTTATTTAGATGACTCACACATTCCAGTATTCACAAATTGATTTAATGATTGTTATTGTGGTTGTTGTACTGCCAAAACAAGAAAGAAATAATGAAACGAATCGGAAATCGAGCCAAAGTTGTTTTAGATAGTCGAAAGTACTCATTTTGGCTTTGTTTTTGGCATTATCGAGCGCTTATCTAAAAGAAATGATTAGCTGTGAGCATATATGTGGAACGAGGGCGGCTTGAGAATTTTGTCAAAACATGGAAATAGTCTTAAGTCTTTCGGTTTACACGCCAATTTTATTAAATATTAAAGATAAAGATATCAGTTATTGTAAATTATCTATACCGACTTCCACGAGGAATGTCTTATTTTTCATAATATTAACCCATCTTTAACTTTGCATTTAAATTTTATGATTCTGAGACAAACATTTTTTTCGAAAATTGTAAAATTTTGCATTTTTCGAAAATTTTCAAAAATTTTTAATCTTACATTTATTCTTTTAATCGACTCTAGGTGATAAAATTAGGGGAAAAAAGTACTTTTAAACTTATTTTCACTTTATTTTCGTTAAAATCTTAACGATTAATTTTGGTTGGAATTATTTCGGTTTTTGAGTTTCGGTATAATAAAAATGTTTTATTTCGGATACGATTACCTTTTATTACAAATAATACTTGAAATGTTATGTATTAAAACATTTATCTTAAATTTACAATTACGCTCTACACGGCAACAACAGTTGCGATTCAACAGTTGCGATTCCAATTTATATTCATTCAAGGTATCTTTAAGTCGAGCAAAGTGTCTTTTTTAACAAGTAATTAATGTCATAAGTCATAAGCTACTAATGAACCGATCAAGCCACCCTATATTCAACATCTAAATACTTCGCTCTAATTACTAGCCGCATTCCAGTTCGATAACCCTAAAACCAATGGCTGGAAAGGGGACGCAAAACTACTCGTATGTAATGTATGTGTTTGATTGACAGCTAAGCCAAGTTGCACTTTGTACGTGATCTTGTCAGCATTGCAATTGGATACATTGCGGGATCTGCCTTTTCTCCTGCCGAGTGAATCATGGGCATCGCTTGGGTTTGGGTGCAATGCCCAATAATAAACTCCAAATGTTTGGTAGCTGTGGCACTTAGGACTAAAAAGAAAAGAATTTATTCCATTTTGGGCTGCAGCACGATCGCAAAGATCGTTGCATTGATAATGATCTCTTAAGCTGATTGACAGCCAAGAGCATTCGTTGTTGCTGTTTTCAATGTCAAGTTCAGTGAAATACGATCTTGTCAAATGTATGATATGTATATTTTTGGAGCATTAAGACAAATTTGTCATTGATGATGCCCCCTTTTCTTATACTGATGATGAGGGTGATGATCGTGGTATGCGGCAAACCATCTCAGGCATATCAAATATGCAGGAAGTGCAAGTCGTAGCCAATTGCATTAGTCTCGGGACGCCAGCAATGGAGCGAGATCAACAGCAACATTTCAAAGCTGCCTGGCGCCAACTTGGTTAACTTGGCTGAAACCTGGCCTGATCCGATCTTGATCAGCGCGCGACAGCGACTCTAATTGTCATGCAAATACCAATTATCATTTGTCAGTAATAATGTGTCCATGGGTAATTAAATGCCTACGCTATGTTTTCTTTGAATGATTTCTGATCGCTGATCACAGATCGTATATCTCATTTTCCGTATCTCAGATCTGAAATCTATTCTGTAACCGCACTGATTAATTCATTAGCAACTGTCGACCAGTTTGTCAGTCGTACAGTCGTTATTAATTGCCTAGAAAATACTTTTTGTTATTCATATAAAATAAAAAATAAAAAAATTGATGTTGTTTTCGCTATTTACGAATACTTAAGCCTTATTTATGCCAGTCAGAGTTGCTTGTTGTTGTTTGAAGGATTGTTTAATTAGTTTTAACATTTACTTATGTCAAAGCAAAAGACCCCCCGCCCAGCTGTTGACTACCCCTTTCTCGGATTGCATTCAAAGCCACTTAACAGCTGCCAGACTAAACCTAAACTATGCACAAGAAAAATCTTATTAAGTCATCTAATGCAGCGTCTCATTATAGAAAGTGCATGCCAGTGAATAACAAAGGAAACAGGGCACAAGTAACGACAGTAAAATACCCTATAACCGGCTTAAATCTTTTCGCTACAAACATATAAATAAACTCTGTCAATCATAGAGTTTCAACTCATTAATGTTAGTTTCAAATTTGTTTAAATAATGGCAAATATTTACAACAAAATTCTTACACAGTGTAATAAATGTTTGAGGTCCACCTTTTTCCATATAACTGTTCTCATTGGCCTAAACATTTATGCTTATGTTGATTGGAAAAGATATTTGCGGGCATTGGAAAAAGGTTTTAAAGGTAAGTAAAATTAAAGTATGTAATTTAATACTAGTCAAATATAGACTATTTCATAGGCACAGACTTTACTGAAATGAGAAGTGAATTTAAACGAAGATAATCTAAAAGAATGTTATTTTTATGTTATATGATCAAAAATGTATAATAATTTATTATTAACATATAAATTGATGTATATACTTTGAAACCCGTAGAACACATAGTTTACAAGGCATCGATGTACCAGAAAATGGCAAGTCAATTTTCAAAAAGTCAGTATACCTCACAATACCCTGCAATACTTTGTGACATATTGCCATCGACATGGGAGCAGCGTTCAAACGCCGAGAACACAATTTATGGCGCTTAAATTGCAGTCATGCGCATGAGCGTCAATTGCTAACAAGATCAACGTCTGGTCACCCCCTCCCCCATTCCTCCCTCCTGACACTGTCCCCCTTGAACCAAACGATAAGCTGGAACCCCTTTGGAGCATATACGACTAATGCGACTGCGGCTTTGGACGGATGTTTGGTGTCAAAACACGAGCAGACGATGGCCTCATCTTCAGCCTTTTCCCTAGAATTTCTGATGGAATACGGCCGGCTGGTCAGGGATCCTTTAGTCAGAGACCCAAGTATGGTTATGGGTGTGGGAATAGGTACGGGTAGCGAGTTGGTTTAATTTATGTTAGCGACGTGTTTCCCACTCAATCGATCGTGTCGGGCTATAAAAATAGAGTCGAAAACTCGTTGCTCGAACTGCTGTTGCTGTTGCTTTTATCAATTTGTGTTAATTTCTAAGCACGAATCGGCCAGCATAGATCATAAAATGCAACCCTCGGCCATGGTCAATGGTACGGTAAGGAAACAAGAGCACCAACTAAAAAATTTACATAATTACTCGTTCCGCTGGCGTTGCTTTTATGAGAGCCGAACGAACGTGTCAAAATGAAAAGTGTTGCATGATTAGCGCGTAAATAACGCAGTTGAAGCATAAATCTCAGATGCGAGTAGAGTGGAGTGGAGCGGAGTCGACTCCAACGGCTGTGGCAAGATAATCAAATAAATGTAGCGATTAATAAAGATGAAGATGCTAGAAGACACCAGAGACAGAGAAGGAGAAAAAGAGATGGATCCAATGAAGATCGATTGGGCTGCTGATGGGCAACAACACAGGAACAAAGGCGGGAACTTCAACTGGATGCAGTGGCTCTTGTCTGGAGTGGCCAGCTGTTTTGGTTCGACTGGCGCCTACAGCGAAAGAGCGAGCGCAAATTTCTACCGAGGCCGACGCCGCCCGTTGTGGGAGGTGTGAAATATGGAGAGAGGCGGCAGCAGCTTAAGCATCATCATCAGCACCATCAGCGGCAGCGGCTGTGTTAACGTTGGCAACATGTTGCTGCCTGCCACATGGATGTGTATGGCCAGCGGGCCAACATGACACATTGCTGTAGCATAACTTGGTCAATAATAAGCGACAACAGCAACAACTGTGGACAAGTGATATGCGGATGCCTTGTGGCCAAGATGAAACCGGCTAGCTTGTTGCTCATATCGCAGATTGTGCGATAGACACAATTCTTTACACGTCGCCCGCAGGCCCCCAAAAACAAAAACCAAAACAAAAAACTTGTTAAAAGCAAAATGTTGTTAGCCAAACTGCAATCACTTGGCTCTTATGAAGTATTTTAGCGGTCTCATATTACCGTTGCACTCGCAGTACCAGTCTGACTCCGTACCCAACACTCGGGTCAAGGTCTAACCCAATAAACATGATGCCAACTTTCATTGAGAACACACGAATGCCACAGAAGAATTCTCTCCCTTTTTGTGTGGCATCTTCTGTTGCATGCGACACACAAATTAGTTTTCCATGTTCTCTTGTCAATTGTATCGCCAGTTGGACCCATTGTGTGTGCCCACCTCCACTTCTACTTTTGAACTCCAAATGATTGCACCTTATCAACTATCAACCGCCACCGCACACGTAATTTTCAATCGATTTTGGCTAAAACAAATACTAATTGTTTATTCTACCTTTACTCCTTTTGCTTTTCTACTCTTCTATCCTGCTCCTTCTCCTCTTTTAATTGCTTGGGAATATGGGTGGGCCTTAGTCTAAAACTGTGCGGCCTGCTGATAAGCCAATGAAAAAGTTGGCTATCAGCAATGGTTAATTGGGCCAACGGCGCTTAAAATATATATACTAAATTTATTTTAGGTTGCTAAAGAAAGGTTTTATACAATAGTAAATATATTAAGTCTTTAAGCTTGCCACTTAATATTTAACAAGACGACCCAAAACAGAATTCCATTAATATGGATATTATTTAAAAGTCTACGAAAAATGGTTCTTGCAATCTGTGTTAAAATTTTTAATACATTGTGGAATAAAGCATATAATATAATACTGGTTGCATTCCCATAAACATGCAACATATGCGTGTTGCAATGTTTTTACTAGTTCAAGTTCAAAGACCTCAGAAACAAGATCAAGAACTATTGGCCGCCTCGGAGACCTGCCTGTCTGTCTGCCGGGCTGCCTGGCTGTCGAGCTGTCCGGTCGTCTGGCTAATACAAACACTTTTACTCGCTTATCGCAATGCCCATAAATAAAGCTCGCGTCTATTAACGTTGTCATTAATTTTCCTATTTGGAAAATATGCAAATTAAACACTGATTAATTGCAGCAAAGAAAAAGTGAATCGTTTTCGATATCTATGCAATGTTGCGGCAAGTTACGACTTCAATTTTATGCCGCTCGATCTTCAGGTGTTTCCGTAGTGTAGCGGTTATCACGTGTGCTTCACACGCACAAGGTCCCCGGTTCGAACCCGGGCGGAAACAAGTCATTTTTTTACTTTATTTTTTTTTTGCTCATATTCTCTTTTTTTAAGTCAGAGATGCCAAAGAGCATACGTGTACACATGTAAATATTTTGCATGGCTAATAATCAAGTTCATGCGCGAGGAGCCAGTTTCACGCAAACTCAATGTTGCAGTCTCAACAACATCAACTCAGACACATAACTAGGCTCATGTATGTACATACATACGTATGTAAGGCTGCACATTTTATACGTTTTTAATGAGCCTCCTTTACGATCATTAAGGTGTGTTATATTTATAAACATTCAACTCTCGGCACGCACCGATTTCCACTGTTTAACGACCTGACAATGTCAGCCCCTGCATGACTACCCAGTCCTGACACTTTTATGATTCTCATTTATTTAACCATGTGTGCCTTTTATTGTGCAGCGCTCTTTCAACGCATGCCACCCATAGAGGAAGCGAAGTGTTGTATGGAATCCTTTGGAATTGTAGAAAGTAGCATTAAATTTTAATAGATTTCGTTGATGGATGTACAAGAAACATTGAAATGAACAATCTATACAAGTACCTCCATAGTATATAAAGATGCAATTATATGTGAAGGAACTGCAATGCATTTATCTACAAATGGAAATACATACAATTGTGTGCATCATCTACTCGAAATAATTTCACATATTCAAGCCAAATACTTACCCTACTAAAAGTGAATGTCGTTTGGTAAATCCTGTCATGCAGGTTTCCGTAGTGTAGTGGTTATCACGTGTGCTTCACACGCACAAGGTCCCCGGTTCGAACCCGGGCGGGAACATTCCTTTTATATTTTATTTATTACATTTTATTTTATTTTTTTTATTTTATTTATCTACAATGGTATTAAGAACACGGTAACCTCAGTGGCTTTCTGTTTGTATTGAACACAGTTTTAATTTTGGATTAGTATTAGCGTAGAGAAATACACAGCAAAATTCTTCTAGTATTATATATTAAAAGCTAAAATAAAGCTTCAATGCTAAAAGCTTTTTCCAGGGACGTCGGAGGGTTCATTCAATGTACATATACTGGAAAATCACTTAAGATGCAGCTAAGCACAATGGTCGTCACAAGGGGATGTAGCTCAGATGGTAGAGCGCTCGCTTAGCATGTGAGAGGTACGGGGATCGATGCCCCGCATCTCCAAATGATTTTTTTATATTTATATTTTTAATATTTTATAAGTACTCTCGTAATAGTTGAATGGCTTTTGATTGACAAGCTGTCTAACAAATTGTGTGATTTGTGCGCTGGAAGTGTCAATTTATTTAGTAAAGATGCAAATAATGCTGGCTAAGTTGTAACTCAATTTAACTGCAACTTTCACACGCTTCTTCTTCTCTTCTATGTTATGCAATCGGGTTTTATGCTTCTGCATTAGCTTGTTTCTTCCCGGCTGTGCACCCATTGGTCAAAGCAGGAAACATATATGGAGCTGGGGCAGAAGTCGCCGCAGCTAATCCAATTAAGCATATTCATCATACTCATGCAAATGCAGGCCATGAACTAGAAATGCAAGTAAAACAGGCGAGAGAAGGGGTAAGAAGGCATTGAGTGGGTTGGCTACATTGAAAACTTCTGAAATTTCCGTCATGTTGCGTTAATTGAAATCTATTTAAATCAAATTAACTTTAATTTCGACATTTTATAAATGAATTACCAACAACACTATTTTAGATGTTTTACTACATTTTTATAAAACCTAAAATATAAGCTAAAGCATCGACTTGATATATGAATGGGTTAGTATTTCATCCAAAAATGTCCAGAGAATAGTTATAGTGTATAACTAATGCGAAAGGATGTTGATTTAGTAAAATTTGTATGATAGGTTTATCAATCAATCTGAATTTTTCAATTAATCAGTTGCTTTTGTGCCAATGTGAAGATATCTAATCTTTAATATTTACTTATGTTCCCTTTCTACCAATTGACAATTGCAATGGCTTTGACAATGGCATTCAGAAAGACTAACAAGCAGCTGCTATTGGGTGCTAATCGTAAGTGTTTACGCTATAATTACTTATTGCTTGTGATTCAGTCGAAACGGTGTATTCTTTATACGTCACGTAGACAGCGGAAACACCTATGCACTATAGTAGACATCAGTTTTTGTTCTACTTAAATGGATAGAAATCTGTGCAAAACGAAAACAAAACTGCACAATCAAATAAGGTATCAAAATCAATCGATTGCGGGGCTTTTCTGGATTGTATTAGAATAGAGTGATCTTATTAATATTTGCCGAAGAAGGAACTACTCTAATAAAACTAATTATACTAAAAATAATTTAATCAATAGATAAAAACTATGGTAATTATGGTAACTAAGGTAGCTAATAATTGATTCGAATACTTTTCATTGAAGCTATTTGTATATTTATCTTCCGTTTCAAGAGTTAAGATTTGTTTTTAATGCATGTTTTCACTCACAAGGTATAAACGAAATGACATCGTAAAAAATTAAAGTAGAAAGGGCTTCCGATATGGAAGTTCGCTTGATTCCAAATCTTAAATACTAATTTGGCTCAACCTAACAGTATATCTAATCAAAAGGTCGTCTCGCAGCTCGGGTAGAATGTGATTATAACCGTTACAAATCAGATCTATGGATCTACCGTAAACAAACATTTACCAACACAGACAAAAGCTCAATGAGCTTCGCGGCAATTTTCCAATTAGAAATGGTGGCAATGGACGCCGATAATCAGCTGACGCGATTGTCGCAAAAGTGAAAGGTAAACAAAAACAACGACAACATCGTTGACAACAACGACGACGATGACGACTCAGGCGAATCTCTTTCAGACTTCCACTTACTTCTAATCAGATGTCACAATTAAAAACTAAGAGAACTGATATCAGCAAATAACAGATAGCAGATAGAGAGAAGAGAGAGCGACAGACAAGGTGTAGGGGAGATCAAGCGCCGTCATTATGATCTCAGATTCGCTGATAAGCGTCAACAAAATTTCGGGCGAACACGAGATACGAACGGGAAGTGCGCGTGCCGAGCAATGTGATTTGGGACGTCATCACGCTTGTACTCTATGTTTTATGTATGTAGATATTCGAGTATGCTATTTTATGCTGAATTGGAATTTGTGTGCTTGTTAAAAATGAGAGAAAGAGTATTTTCATTTGGTAAAAATGCATGAACTAGTCAAGTGCAGGCAACTCCGAACCAGTCTTACTGTATGCCTGTTCAAATGTTTTGATGTCCAAGACATTCAAGTTTGGTATTCTAATTCCCGCATAGTTTACGCAGATCAAGTTTTTTCAATTATGGCAAATCTTTGACAACGATGCTACGATGCTCTACGCCGCCTAAAAATTTCAATATGATCGGATAAGAAACACAGAAGAAGAACTCATACCCGTCACAGGGTATATCGTAGTTGAGCACTCTCTACTCAACTAATGTGATCGCGTCCACATCAAAAGTTCAGTTCAATTGCTTGTTTGTTGCCAAGTGGGGACAGAGCTTTTATGCGTCTGCTGTTTAGTTTGGCTTTTACCTCGTATTTCGTCTATTCATGCGAAAATTTCAGCACTGTTGAATGAATGAATGTGAATGTGGGAACTTGAGCGAGCAGCTACTGCAACAACAACAGCAACGACAGTCGTCACAATTTCGCCATTTCAAGGCCTACGTGACTTGTCTCACACATGGAAATGGGTCGGGTCCCGGGTGCAGAGTCTTTTCAGTTCTCGCTCGGCCGAGCGACTTTTGTTTGGAGCGCTCTCAAACGTTTCCCGCTCTCTGTGGGTATGTGTTAGTCAGGCGTAATTTGAGCGTAAATTATTATTCCACTGTTATCTATTTTATTATTGTCATATTCTACTCACGCTGCGTATGCGTAACATTCTCAACTATGAACACACAACATGATCTTAACACTTTCTACTAATCCGACTAAATGATTTTTGACAGCTGCCATTAGAGGGAGGGATTAACGTGTGTTTGCTCTCCGCTGATAATAAAACTGATAAAGCTCAGCTGTAGGTTATAAATGCCAATCATCCGGCCAACAATCACCTGGGCGCCCAAATTCTGGGTAAGTGTGCCACACCGATAAATCAGGCAAGGACAACAAACATAGCGAGGCGCAGCAAGTAGCCAAAATGTGCATTATAGGGGAGGATTATGATGCACAATTAAAAGTAAATTTTTAAGAACTCGATTCGACCTACGAAAAATCAACAAACAGATCGCCCACCGCCCGTTGATCTCGTTTATACAAAGCGTCGACGTCGCTCTTTGGGGTGTCGAGCGATTTACTAGGGCAGGCAAGAAAATAAATCGCATAAATTTTTAGCAAATTAAGTGGTTTGGGAAAGGAATGAAATTTATTCATACGCGTATATGTAGACCGTTTAAGAAACCATCGAAAAAGAGCAAAAATAAGTAAGCACTCATTAATATTTTTAGAATGTTTTAAGCATAGTATAATTTATTTCCATTTCATTTATATATTTTCTTTCATAGTCTTCAGTCTAAAATAATCGAACATCTTTAATCTAAACAATGTATGATGTAGGGCTATTATGTCTTAAAACTAAAGTTAATGTATATTTTTAATTATGTACAATTATAAAACTTATTGCTATAAGATCAGGAACTATAGCTTGTGCGGATCGGTGGTGGTCCACTTGTATACTGAGCTCACAGGGCGATGCTTCTCTGTATCCAGAGCATACTCAGCAGATGAATTATCAACAATTTGAGGCTGTAAGTGCACAGAACAAAATTAGGAAATAGTTCGGGGAAGAAGGAAGTGGAGTTTAGTCTAGATATTGGGCATTAAAAACGTGTTGCATTCCGGAAAACCATGCCAAAATAAATATATTAATAAAATTTTGATGCTCGCATTTTGGAACGTGCCAGGTGAATTTTTAAACTTTTAATTTCAAAACCATGCAAATTAAAAAAATATATAAATGAAAATAAATAAAAATAACCAATTAGAATGGTTCAACTACTTTAAATGCTACTTTTCCTTACCAAAAATTAACACTTTTATATATTTTATCCACTTAGTTGCAAAGACAGATTTCTTTTAATTAATTTTTTGTAAATTATTATTTATTTTTTAGTTGTAGTATTTTACTTTTCATGCTGTTTTTTCCGCATATTTGTAAAACTAACATATTTAATGAATAAAATTAAAGTTACAAGTGGTTAGTCTACAACTTAAAATGGGAATTTATAAATATGCGTATATTATTTAAGTAAAATTTATAATAAATAAATAGTCTAAATTATATTTATATCAAATAATTTCACACACATTTCGTTTTGTATAAACTAAGATAAGTTACAGGTTAGTCTATGGTAAAGTGTAAATTAAAATACAATTTTTGATTTGTGAGTTTTTTTTCTCTTTCAGTATGCTTCGTATAATTTTAATTTTTTCCTTTACTTTATATCGTTTGTCGTTGGCTTCATTGTTTCGTTTATGGCTTTAAATATTATTCTTTATTTTTCCGTTGAAAAACAATTGCATTTAAAATAGGTGTAGAACTTAAACTACGCACTGAGAGGCAGCGAGGCTCGACTTCGACAATACCACAAACAAACATTTGAATCATCTTTCGAATTTTTAAAATAAGTACATATTTACACAACATGCGAACTATTCGAATTGTCACATCTTTCACTTACATAGACTCTTGTTCATATTGTTAATTACATAATCAAACAACAATTAATATAAGGAAAACATATTTGATTCTTATTATTTGTCTTGCAAGTTTTTCGTTTTGCTTTTCTTGAGTTTTGAGTTCGAGTGGTCGTATTTTTGAGTATTTTATTCATGTTATCAGTTTAAGGATTTAGCAGAGACTCAAGTATTTAAAACAAGTATAAATAATAATTAATTGATAACTTAAATATTTGGCTAGGACAATTATTTGATCGTTATAATAATAATAGTTATAGTTATATAATGTGAATGAAACGTACGATGATCGATGCCAATTGGTTGCTAAGGAAGAGGTCTTAAAAATACTCGAGACTCCGTTGTAATACATTTGATTTGATATTCTTCTTTTAAATAGGTTGCATTGATTAGGCAGACACGCGATTTATCGTCATATGTATATTGATATATATATTAATTGTGTGCTGTATCGAAAATACTCTTTTGAACCACAGTCGTTGGTATAGTACATGATATATGTATATAGGTATAAATAAATGGGATGTACATGTGGTACATACATATGTGTTCTTGTGCAGCATAATGCCTGTATATATTTGTGTGTGTGTTTGTGTGTGTGTGTGCGAATATGTGATGTGTATGTGTGTTTGGAAACTTGCAAATTACAATATCGCATACTCAAGCCAAACTTTATTCAAGATCTTCCTGAATTTCTTAGACATAATTAAGAATCTGGTAGAGTGGGCTTACAAATGAGGCCCATAGATATTTGAAATTGCATTTAAATGCTTTGAAACTGCTTTGAGGTAAACAAAATGTATTAATTGATCATCTTTCCACACTTTGTACGTTTTTTACTTTGTCAAAACCAAAAATATAATAAATACCAAAATATTAAAAAATAATTTTGAAAAAATTCGCAAATTACGTATTAATGAAATCAACACAACAACCAAAATAAAATTATGTAAGTGTACAAATTTTCGCAACGGTACAAAATGTGAGAAAATCGAATGTAAAAAGTTAATGCCAATTAGATAAATCATTTTCCAATAGTAGAAGTGTAAATAATTTTGAAAAAAGAAGAAATTACAATTGAATGTGTTAGGATAGTTTTGGGCAAACTCACAAATCAAGTTGATCGTAGTAGAGGGAATCGTCGCCGGCACCGCTGCGTGCATGCCCCTCCAACGTTGCATCCTCATAGCTGCTGGCATCCTCCTGTGAATCGGGTTCGTGCTCAGACTCCTCCTCGTCCTCGTCGAGCTCCTCCTCGCCGCTTGTCATGGGCATGCGGACATTGCGCTCCACACGATCGCTCGTCTCGCTCAGCGCCAGTGCGGGCATTGGAGAGCTGCTCTCCCAGATGTTGTCGCCTGGCGTTGCCAAGCTGCTGGCCATTGTGGTTGTAGATGTGGTTCTTGTTGTTCTTGCTGTTGTCGTTGAACTGATGGAGTCGAGTAATCGCTGCTGCTGCCTCTTCATACCATTGCGTTTGTTGTTATTGTTGTTGTTGCCACCGCCACGCTGCTTCTTGCCACCCGCATTTGGACGTTGCTTGCCCGCTTTCGGTGGTTTCTTCTTACCGCCCTGGTTGCCATCCATTGGGCCCCTGGGCTTCGGTAATGCACCTTTGGCTGCTCCTGACGCGGCTGCCACAGCGCTAGCACCACCATGACGCTTAGCTCCAACCACGCCGGCTGCACCTGGCTTCTTGCCACAATTCGGTGGTGCCGCACCCGTTGCAGCCGCCAGATCACGCAGCTCCTTGCAACGCTGCGCTTTGGGGCCACGCTTCCGCAGAGCCCCGGGTCCGGCTCCAAGTCCGGGTCGCTTCTGACAGTTGTGGGACTCTTCGTTCTCATGTGGTCGGCACTTGCGCAGTTTCTTTCGCTTCGGTTTATGCGGCTGCTGACTGCTAATGTTACTGCTACTGCTAATGCTACTGTTAATGTTACTACTAATGTTACTGTTACTGTTACTGCTAGTGCTAATATGGCCGCTGACGCTTTGACTAATGTTACTAATACTAATCAGGCTGCTGGCGCTGGCCGCAGGCACAGGAACGTTACTGCTACTATTACTACTACTGCTACTTGGACTGTTACTGCTACTGTTACTGCTACTGCTACTGCTGCTGCACTTTGGGCGCGCCTTGAAGTGGGCCGCATCGATGAGGTCGATCAACGGCTTGCCGGTATCACAGAGTTGGCGCACGCCATGCTTCACGCGATTGGCCCCAAAGCTCTTGGCTATCAGCTGCTCCACACGCTGCTGCGGCACCGTCTCGGTGATCGCATTCGTGTACTTCGAGAGATTGCCCAACGGTCTGGAGGCCGGAATTTGCGTGCGACGCGGTGCGCCATGGCGATTGAGTGCCAAATACAAGACTCGCCTCGCATTCGAGTTGTATGTGGAGGAGTAGGTGTTGTAGTTGTGCAGCTCCATGTTCTCGTTGAAGACACAGTCGTCGGTGAAGTCTTTCTGTAACAGTTGAGAACTATAATTAAATTATTTGGCTAGAAGAAAGTCAATAAAAGTCAATATAGAAAGCTTGTCTTATATTTATATCTGTATTCCATTTTCGATTGATCTTACATCACCAACTCTTAAAAAATAACAAAATTGTTGTCATTCCTATGATAGCTATATAATATTGTAGTCTAATTTTCTAATACATTTTGTTGATGTCAAGAATTAAGCAAAATCCGCTAAGGTACTATATAATTTGTAAAAAAAAAAAGAAAAGTCACATGCTGGTTAAAGTATTTTGTTAGAAGAATTCTTATACCAAGTCATAGAGATGACAAACATTCTTACGGTTGCATTGATGGTTTCTCATATGCATAACAAACAACTTGGGTAACTTTAGCAAGGAGGAACCCTCAAGCCCCTTAAAGGTGTTTAACAAAAACTAAAGGCTCCGAGCTACCTACTGTTCGATTTGGCAGTCGTCGGTTTCCCTTTTCATCTATAAGAACTCTGAATCAGTTAGATAAATGTGCTCATTATCACAGGATGTGCTCGGTATCGGCGTTGCGATCGATAGACGCCGGCACCCTCGACCCTTGGCATTGACCCAGGCCCAGATTTGGGACCCTGTCCATAAAGTAGCCTTCTTTATGAATACCAGATGACAGCCACACAAAAGGACAACAAACAAGTCGCAAGAATCTGTCGAGTCTTTGGTCTATGGGTTGGATATTCGTAGTAATGTAAATGAGCTACAAAGGATTTGTATCTGTTGATGTTGTGATGTGTCTGGCCTTTAGATTGGCCGCATCGCTTTGTTCGCGTTCATCTGATCAAATTCAATTAACAACATTGAATTAATTCGCTTGTCAGGCAATTAAAATTGTTTCCCCTGACAATGTGAAAGTCAAAGCAAACTGCAAACTGAAAACTGCATTGGGAACTCGACTTCCATGGGGAAATGTCGCCGCTTAAATTTAGAAATTAATCAACCAAATGGCGCGCCGACTGACGCTACACCAATTTGATATGAAATGAGCCATCAAATGGCCAAAAAGGGGAGATGGGATAAGTCTGAGCATAGACTACAAAATATGGTTAAAATGTTGACGCCATTTCAAAGTACAACGAGATCTTGCTCTCGAGCCCAGACAAATTTGTGACATGTGTGACAATACAATGTGGCACGGAGTCGTGTGCCACATCGTCTCGACACACGACTCACGACGTCTGCATCTTTTATGATTTTCCTAGCATTTTCCGCTATTTTTAGTCGAATAGGCGACAGCTCAAGTGAAAATTGCAGTCCAAGAGAGGAAATGAAGTTGTAGTTAGATAGCTGTAAATGCATTCGGCTGACGACTATCAAAGCCATTAGCAGGTCGCAGGTCGCAGGTTCCAGGTCTGAGTTCTTATCAAGTGGCGCCAGGCGGAAAGGGTCAACGTTTAGGCCAGGTTAACATACCTACACCTACAACAAATGCAAAGGCAACGGACCACTTAGAATCAAAAGATGAGAGTTTTTTTGTGCAGCCTTTAAGCTGTGACGCGTTCCACATTCTTTTGGGTTCGATTTTGGAGGCATTATCATCTGAACAGGACAATAACAATGATAATGATAATGATGCAACATATTCATTGGCTTTAGCCATGACTGGCCATTAATTGATCACCACGTGCTCCGCGGGCGGTCTCCCTTTTTACGTTTGCTTTCTGCTTTTCTTCATGTTTGGGTTTGAAATGCAATGGGCGAATTATGCAAATTAATAACCACATTTATATACTTATGGCTATAACATTTGAATTGGCCAACACCGTTCGACGAGACGAGAGACGTGACTCAGACATCGTGTGGTTCTAAGCAAATTTATGAATTGGCAAACGTTTTTGGATTTCAATTAGCTGCATCATTAGGCAACTAATCAAATCAGCTGCCCAACGGTCACAAGATCGCGTCGTATTTGGCATTTTGGCACACAGCGAAATGCAAAGCTATAAAATCAAAAAACATCACATGTAAAGGAAAATCTATATTAAAACGGTTGAGAACACAGATTTAAAATGGAATAATACATATATGTTAAAACAAACTAAATTTAGACGCGACCATGCCAAATTCTAGGCAGATCACGTGTATTCCGAGCTTTTTTCAACTAGGTACAATATAAAAATTATAAAGTAATTTTAAAATTTTATAAATATTTGAAAAGGTCGTAAGTTTTTCGAAGCATTCTTTATGTTCTGAAACATTTGTTATTTGTAAACTTTTGTTTATATTTATAATAAAATTGTTTCATACTCCAATTAAATTGTTAAAGTAACAATTTGTTGTGCTTTTTCCGTTTTCCTTAAAACCAAACTCGAATTGAATCCGAGTATATTCAATGTCTACTATAATTGAAGCGGAAATTCTTTGAAATTTATAGTGCAGTCGAGTTCAGATTCTTCCGCTATGGTTGATGGTCGCCAAAATAAACAAAAGCCGCCCACTTGACCAACTTTGAGAAATGCCTGCAATGCGCTTTGCGGCGCCTTCAAAGGGCCGCGTCTGTTACAAAGTTGCCGCTGTTGAAGCGCATCAATCAGCACAGCGGCAGAAAGTGCAAAACTATCTGCATCAGTATCTGTATTTGTATCTGTATCTGGCAGATACTAAACACAAGCACTCGCCTGGCCTGACAGAATTGGCACAAATGCGTCTATTTCGGATGTGCATGCGAAAAGGTCAAAGTGCTCCGTCGGCGACAAGCTGCCACCCAGCGGAGAGAAAAAACCAATGCCGGGCATCCGCTGAGGCGCAACCAAAATGAAAAGTGCAGCCAGCCCTGGCGCCATTCGAAGGCGGTGAGAAATGCGACGCCAATGATCATGAGGATTAGGATGAGCATGCCGCGGGGAGTCGAGGAGTTGCGGCAAAAAGTGTCACATTCATTATCGACAGGACATGCGACCGTCCTCACTTGGCACTTGACGGTACACTAAACCGAATTGAAGAGAAGGAAAAAAGGACAAGGGTTGGCCCAAGGATACTCATATCTTTGTGTGCGTGTGCTTGTTGCTCTTGTTCCAGAAGGGCTTTGTTTTTGTTCACTTCAGTCGGCGCACTTAATTTTGTTATTTATTGCGTTGCGTTTTGGAATTTGTTGAGGTGCACCTCAATCATTTAACGGCCTTTTGTTTGTTTGTGTTTGACTCATTGCTTTGTTATGGCTATAATCGAAATTTGCCGCTCCAGTAAAAGATAATGCCACAGAATTGAAATTGAACGAACAATTTGAAAAGCGCTTCACGCAATACATCAAAATTTCGACGAGAGCCAATGGGCAAAATGTCACCACGTGCAGATCGTAGATACTATAGACGCGTTCTCTGATACTTATAAGTATTTAGGTTACAGGGTTGCTTACTTACCGAGGCATAGACTGCGCCACAGGCATCCATGCAGAGATACAAACATGTGGCCACACTTTGTATCTTAATGCGTCCCACATCCACAGTTGAGCGCTGCAGAATGGCTGCAAGCAGAGTGAAAGAGAAATGAAAGCAGACATATTAATTAATTATCAATCAATTTCCAGCTGTGCCTTAAAAGAAATCAAAATCTGACCACAAAAGCCCCCTTGATTAACCGAATCAGAATCCGAACCAAAGTCGGTGTCGGTGTCTGTGTCAGCATGTCAGGATGTCAGTGGATTGCCCAAAGCGCAATCTCAGTCCAGTTCCAGCCCAGCTCTGTAAGCTGTTAATTACCTGTCTGACACTCCTGATTTCCAAAAAATGCAATACTGCCAAATGAAATGACTCTCATGGTCGAAGGTATAGTTTATAGTCTCGACCAGAGGCTAGTTAAACATAATAGCCATAGATTTCTGCACATAAAAAGCTATTACGAATAGTAAAAAACTACATTTAATCAACTAGATTAATACGCCCTCTTGTCGAGCTGGGAAACCGAACCCGCGTTATTCTTTTCCCACTTAATCATAGATCTCCGAGAGCGACTGCTGTGCAAATTTGTCACCTGTACGTATATTGAATGTGAGGTTATAAATGGAGTATTTTGAGGTTAATTGAAATTGCGGCGCACACACACTTGAGATTTTAGTGAATTTTCAAGTTCAGTGTCGTCGTCGTCGTCTGCAGGCACTTTGTAGTATTATTAAAGGTCAAACCACTTGTGTGGCCCGGGAACCGACCGAACGCCCCCCCGCCCGCTTGTCAATTCCCAGTCTACCCAGCTGTTGTTGTTGTTGTTTTTGTTGTGCTGTTAATGTTGCCTGGATAAAGTGTGTCAGCACTTTGTTGCCACGCACACTCGTTCAATGAACCTTCTGCACTTTTTCCATAATAAACAATCATTTTTATAAATACTGCAGCTTGTTATGAGCCGATTGAAATCTTTGCAGCTGCCGCGGAGATCATCAAAGCACCCACAAAAAATAAAAAGAACATTATTAGAGGGAGTTAATGCCGGAACAGACTTTTGATTTTAAATTTTGCCTCATGCCAACCCATTGAGTGGCCACTTGACTGATGGATAAACTGATTTTTGACGCCAAATTCGAAGTGTGTGTTTTGTTTACTTAATAGTAATGTAAAATTATGAATAACAAGCAGGGCGGCAATTGGTTTGCCTGGCAACAAGCAGATGGCGCTATCAAAATGTAAGTGGCTACAAGTCGAGAGGTACGACTGAGAGTTACCTGGCATTTTAGTTATTCATTAACTAAAAAAAACAATTTAAAATTGAATTAGGAAAAATAAGATTCAGAGATTATTTATAAGCAAAAAAAAAATATTATATGAGATTTTGAAATTAATAACTGAAAATATTAATCAGAAGAGTTGAAAAATATTTACGGCTAATTTTTCGTATTAACCCATATTTTATGATGCCAACTTTTATCAATATGTTGGCCCATCATGAGCTGTGACAAGTGGAAACCGAAACGAATAAAAACCTATTGTGTTTAACTTAGATGAAGGGCGTCAACTTTTGCAATTTGTTGTAACTTAAAGTGACTGGAAAAGTGTGTAAAACTGTCGCCTATGACAAGAGTTCCCTCAGGGTTTTCAAGCAGCTCTGAAACTGTGTCAAAGATAAGCTGACGCCACGGCGGCGCAAAAAAGTATAATAAAAATGCTGTCAATAGTTACGCGATTTACAATCTCTCTGCCTATTCATAAAATGTATCTGTATCCGCATCTGCATTTGTATCTGAATCTGTATCTGCAGTGAAGTTAAACAAACGGCAGCAATAACAACAACTGTATAGAGCCAAGAGGCATATTTGAATGCACTTCGTGGTTTATTTACAGCACACACGGAAATTATAAAGTTGCCGCCAAAACCACAATCAGATAAAAGTAAAATTTAGTCTATCCTTGCACTTAAATAGGCTTAGATTTATAATTTCCCTTCCATAATTCATTACTTCGATTTCATGCAATTTCTTTCCGACATTTTAGTGATTAGCCCTTTAAAAAAAAAAACAAAAGCAACAACTAAACAAATGACATTCTAAGCGTTTCAGTTCATTTGTTAAAATCTTGAGCGTGAGAGAGAAAGAGGGCGGTGGCAAGGGGCGGGGTAGCTGCTAGTAGCAAGTGACAGCCTTTCACTTTGTGTCCAAATGGCGCTTTTGGTGTTGCATTTCACTTGGGTCGCGTTTGTCAGTGACTTTTCTTTGGGGCTCATTTAAAAAGCGATTTGTTTAGCTCGAGTTAAAATTAGTAATTTTTCTTGTTTTTTATCTTTTTGGATACATATGTATATATCGATGTGTGTGGGTCGTCGAACGAATTGCTCTAAATTAATATTAATACATACACATTTATTCTGTTGTTAAGTTCTACAGGCTTCGCCACTATTGCTGCGCTAAATTTAGTACCAAACAAAAACAACAACACAAAGCAAATCTTATTTGACTGCTGGCAAGAGTGATAAAGAGAGGGAGACCGTCACACATACGTATACGCACAGGCATAGCCGCTCGCGCTCTTTCTGCTTGTAATGGAACTTTGTGCACACTGCTTGCATGGGGCGCCGTGGCTTAGTTGGTTAAAGCGCCTGTCTAGTAAACAGGAGATCGTGAGTTCGAATCTCGCCGGGGCCTAGCGAATAATTGAAAATTTGCTCGTATAATCATTTTTATTTCTTTTTTTTAATTATGTGGCACACTGTAAAGTAATTTTAATTATGTTTGAAATAATATAAATTTATTAAATATTTGAATATATTTACATAAACAACTTTTTTAATATATTGATATAAAATTCAGTTTCAATAAATTAAAACTTTATTACACTTGACAAAATTTACCTAATCATATCCCAACGCGGAACAAACAACTAACTTAAGCCTTTCGCTCTTTGGGGGTGTGGAATAAATAAACAATAACAATTGAAATGATCATTAATGGAACAATAAATGAGTTGGCAGCTCACAAATTGATCAGCAGTTCATTGAACTAACTGTGAAATTTTACAATTAGTACAGGAAGCGCACACAAAATAAAACCGAATCCAAATCTAAATCTGCAGTTTAATTTATTGATATCAGATATTCAAGTCACGCATATGAGCTGCTTTAAATTGGCCACATATTAAGCACGTAGACCGAAGAAATGCAACGATAAAGCAAAACCAACAAAGGCACGCACTGAAAATAATTAAAATGTTAAAAAATATTGCTGTCAAAATGAAGAGAAGTTCTAAAGGTGTTCGATTGAGTTATGTGATAATTGAAATGTTTGCGTGTCTCTTCCCTTACCTTACCCTTTTCGTATCTGAACTCCTCCTCTGTTAATCACCGTTAAAGGTGGACTTGTGCCTATATTTATGCTAATGAGGCCTTAATTTGGAGAGTTTTGTCGCTTAGCCGACAGACGGTAATGATCAAATTTATGATCGAGCCTCCAATAAAACTTGATACAAATTTTCAAAACCCAACAACACAAATATAAAGACGAGTATGAGCATAAAAGTCAACTTATAAAAAAACATATTTAAATATATGAATGTAAAATGAATTTCTTTAAATTTTTAATTATATTTGACAAAAAAGAATTTATGAACACCTTGTGGTTATTTAACATGATAAGGGAATATCACAATGGATATCTCACTACTGTGTCACGCCGATTTTATGATCGGGTTGTCTATTTTTTTTTTCATATAATTTATGAACGTGGGTTGCCTATTTTGACAATTTAATGGCATTCACAGAGTCGGGCATATCAATCAAGTGAATTGTGTCTTTTAGATAGAAAATTCAGTGCCACAGATGTCGCACAGACGACCGAAATCGAACTGTCACAGTTAAGGTCGAAATGCTGCAGCAATTAAATACTAATTAATGCTTGATTATTGACTTGTCTCCTGAGACCGATAAATCTTGAACTTATTTAACAGAACTCGCAACTGTGGACGGTTTGATAAGCTACTTATATGTACGTATTCGTTTATCTTAATCTAATAGCAAGACGCAGTAAAAAACGTTTATGACCATTTTATGAAAGTAAAAACTTTTTATGCAAATGAGGCTATGGGAAAGCCCGAAATGTTGTCTCACCCTGCAAAAGAGATTTTATGGCTGAGTGCAACAGTTTCTGCAAAAGTATCTGAAGCTATTGAAAATAATCGCTTCAGTGCGAAAACGCAATTTACAGTTGGCTACCTTCCTTACCCTCGTATATGTAATTATTGTTATCATGTTTTTGGGCATCCTTTGCACAGATTTGCCAATAATCGAATTGCGTGTGTTTTTTATTTTCTGTCTTGAGGGTTGGCAGCGGATTTCCGGGTATATTCGCCAATATCCGAAATAAATATAAATTACAAACACGTTTGACAGCTGACAGTTAGGGGTTGCAATAGATTGGCATACTCGTAGTTTTGTCAGCCAATAAACGCCCACAAAACTGTGCATATGGGCAAATGATATTTTCCAAAATTATTAAAATGCATACATATGTGTAAGTTTCGAGATGTTTCGGATCTATTGTGATGATTATGTTCGAACACATTGATGGGATTTGTCACTCACATTCCATACAGCCCCAGCTGAGAAGACTTCTGTCTATGAGTATCTAAAGCTATTTATCTCTAACTCTTAGTAGCTTTCACTGTTGTACCCTAATTTATGGGACGTGCCCTCTACCCCAGCCCAGCTACCGTTTAAAAGAACAACAATATCTCGCGTACCATCTATGGGAATAACGAACAAGAGATCCGAACTGCTTAAACAAAAGCCCAAATCTCTGGTCCAATTCATTAATGAAAAATGAACTTAGATATTGAGAGTGCCTTGATTTGATTAAATTAGACTAATAATGTGTAAAGTATGGACACTCACTCCAACTACAAAACCACTCTGAGTGGCCCACCAAAGGAGCTGCCCTAAGCAGCTTTTGGTAAAAGTGGACAGTGAAAGTTTTGGGGAAATGCTGGGGTTCTTCATTTAAATACAAATAAATAAAGAAATGTGCAACATGTTGTTCTTACAAATTAATACAAGCGTTAAGCAACTAACAAATATGAAAATGTTATTAAGCCCAAAAAAAGGGTCGATACGATTTGTAGATGTTGTAAAAATATAAAACAACATGGAAAAAATATGTTAAATAATGTCCAAAAATTTTAAAGAAGATGTTAAAAACTGTAAAACAAAATAAAACAGAAAACTTTGGAAACGCATTTCGAAAACATGCCACGCCCCGTGTGACGCTGCCGCCCAGAGTGCTTCAATGACAGGCCAATTTTAAGATGCCCGCTGAGCACTCTGCTGCCAGCGTCGACGTCGTCGTTGACGTCAGCATCGACGTCGGCATCGGCGTCTGCATCTATGTCTGCAGGAATGTCAGCAGCGTTGTCAACGGTTGCGGTCAGCGCACAAGTTTTGGTTTTCCGCATTTTCTTGTACAAGTAACACGGCAACCAGTTGGAGTGGAAATGAAATATGTAGATGAGTCTTTAATTAATTTGAGACACGACACGACAAGTGGCGTCGTCTGTGGTTGCGTCTGTGGCAGCCCCGGCGACTGCCTCCTGCCGTTTTAGCTGTAGAGCTTTTTAGGCCAAGAATGAACACAGGTAGACGCCGAGAGAGACAGACAGAACGTTGCAATGGCCAGGCTTAGGTTCAGCTCTAGTTCTCCAGAACAGAGCTGCGCGATGGCAGGTGTTGACTCATTTGGTTGACTGTCCATTAGAGGCTGTAATCGGATTTAAATGCACCCATTGATCATATCACTATCAGTTGCCCATAATGGCATCAGTCGGAGAAACAAGTGCCTCCGTAACACTATCTCAATATTATAATTGTAAATATGAAGTATCGGCTAAAAGAATTTTTTAAATATACTTAAAACATAAAACCATTTTGTAATTTTATTTCCGGCAAAATTCATTGAAAAAGAAGTGTCTTGCTTGAGCAATGTCAGCAGAATAGAGGAACTAAAATTGAAAATGACATTTTATTCTCTTTATTGTAGATGTCCGACGATTACTATTATGTGACAGACCTTTGATATATGTATACCTCAAATAAAGATGAATGCTCCTATAGCGAACATATATCATTGATAGTTGTCAACACAAATCCACAACATATCGTAAATCACAAGATTTTCAATCCCATCCAATAACAAATTTATTTATTTTATCTACACAGTGAGCAAATGAGTTCAGTATCCACAATGCTAAGTCAATTTGTCAGTGGTTTTTCAAATAAAATCAGCTACTGATCTTGTCCATTTCCAGGAATCGCATTCATGATTTTTGCCTTCTGTCCGACACGTCGGTCTGTGCCATTCTGGGCAAACAACAAACCACAAGCAACATCTCATTGATCATTCGCTTAACCCATATATATTACAAATACGGAACTTGGATCTGCAGCGGCTGATGACAGTCCTAGACAATCTGCCCGCATACAAGAATTGTATCTGTTGACAACGAAAAACAGCATCATACAATTTTAAAAGCTGCACGTCTGCAAATGCTAAAAATGTTTTATGGATTCTATGTAGCAACTATTTCTGAATATTGTTTTTTCTTCTTTTTTGATACATAAAAAATGTCGTCTAACCAGACATTGGAACAGCGCTGACAGGCAGAGTGGAAGTGGAATTGGAAGGGGGAATGGGACTGGGACTGGGACTTGGACCAGGCCAAGACTGGGTATCTACCAAATGGCAATTGACAGCTTTGGCTTTGACAGCGATGCGTGCAGAACATGCGGCTTATAACAGTTTATTTTGGCCGCTGTCCCCATGTCATACCATGTAATTAAAAGATATTTATTCATATACATATATTCAAGCCACGAAACTTGTAGATTGCATATAAATCAAACACTTGACAAATTGCTTATTGATTTGTGACAATTTCTGTTGGCAAATTAATTGACGGGGCCTATTAGGCAGCAATTAGGCGACTTGGCCAGCTTTATAGATAGCAAAACCAGCTACACTGAGGCAGAGTTGTCTACAAAGTGCATAGGAACGGAAACAGATTGCTTATCGCTTAAAATGCTTGATTGTTGATTATTTTCATACTTACAGCATTAATATGTCACATAGATAGTAAAGTCATCTGCTCCAACTGATAATACTCCCGTAGAGGGAGAGAAGATCAACTTAATGCCATTTGCAAATATTTAGCACTAAGTGGGAGACTGAAGAAGCTGCAACAAACTGTTGTTATCACGATTCCCATGCTAGGCTAACGGGTTGAATTACAAGATACGAGGGCTATCTTAGAAGTATCTGAACTAGTTAGAAGGAAGAAAGGTAGGAAGTGTTTCTCTCAAAATTCAGTGCACACTCTGATTCTTCTTTCCTTAAGTTGGTTGAGGAAGTATTTCAAAAGCCTTTTCCAATAATTGAAGTCTGAATTAAAATTTTCCCATCAGATTAGCACTACTATTAAAATGACACTCTAAGTGGAATAAACGTAAAATATGTCGATTCTTGTATTTGACCGATGATCTCATCTCAGTCTACTTTACCCAGTATAAGTAAATGATCTTTAAGTTCTTATAATATATTGAAGAAAGTCAAAAGGAAGTTCTTCCCATTTCCATTCCTATTTCCAGTCTCAATTCGACCAGACAGCTGCTAATAGCTCCCCGGGTGCCCCACAATCAGTCGCTCATTCGGTGGCCTATTTGGTCGCTTCATATAAATTCGAGTTGCAGTCAAAGTTCAAAGCATTGTCATTTGTGATGCGAGTGTTGCATTGCCGCTTTGCGGCTCATTTGCGTCTGTTTGACATGATTTAGCCATGTCATGGGATTGCGTTAGGCTTGAAATAGAATTTGGCATTGGCGTTGCGAGATGTCTGTCTGTTGCCAGCTTTCCCGAACTGACACACATATTATACGCTTGCCTCCAAAGACTATATGTAAATCATCCAAAAAGAATGGAGAAATACTTGGAAACTGGAGCGCAACGAATTGTGGTTGTTGTTATTGTGCGAACAGGCAAATTGTCGCCTGCCAGAAACGCCGACAGCGTCAAGGGGCAGATATATTTTTATCTGTCAACCCAAAAGACATATGACATGTTTCCTCTCTCCTTTCACCCCAGTCTATAACAGACATGAAGGCAAATATTTCAATTAGTTAAAGTTGAATTGTTGTACGCAAAGTGTTGTTAACAGCAGATAATGCTTCCCCAAATGTTGACGCTTACAGATACAAATGCAGATACAATAGCTACAACAGCTTACAGATACATTTGCAAAAATGTATGCGCTCCATTTGATAGCAAGTGTATTTGTCTATGTGTGTGTGAATGTAATCCAACTTGTGCTATCTATGTATCTGTATCTTGTCGATACAATATCGCGCTGTTGCAGCTGTGAACGTGAGCGTAAATAGCGCAAAGCGAGCTTAGTTGCATTTGCAATTAATTCACAGCAAACAGCAAATGTTGCAAATAAATTAGCAAACCAACAAAAACCACAACAACAATTTATTTGTGTGTATGTGTGTGTGTGTAATTGTAATTGTAATTGTAACGAAAATGTATCTGCAAAGCGCACTGCAATTCAAGCCGAAGCGAAAAATAAAAATGAAAAGTGCAACGATATCGCTTAACGACAACAAATTCAACTGCAACGTCAGCAATTTGTGTTGTTGTTGTCAATAGTCGGTGGTTGTTGCTCATGTTGTTGTTGTTGTTATTGCGCGCACACGTCATAATTATCGGCGCAAATGAGTGTCGGGCCGAACAGCTCAGCTAAAATACAGATAGAAGCACACGCTCTACCTACTGTAGATACATTTACAGATACACTCACAGCTACAGATACAAATACATTTCGTAGTATACGTATTGGCCAAGCACAATGCAAAATATATTGACTTAGGTCAGTGGCTCATTGAACGCAAATGCAAATTGTTGTTGTTGGTAATTCACACTTCACACTACAGCAAAAGCGAACGAGTGAGCTTGTCTGTGCTTGTGTGAGTGTGAGTGTGTGTGCGTGTATCTGCAAGATACAAAACTGCAAGTAGCTTAACTAAATGTGATAAACAAACTTCTCGCCCGCCATACGAGCACCTAAAATATAAAACAAATACAAACTCTAAAGTGTTACCACACGAGATAATGATACAAAAACAGCTATTGATATATTTACAAGAAGATATGCAGATACAGATACAATATTGTAGTATATAAATCGATGAGGTAACTTTGGCCAGTTTGTATCTTAAGTGCCCTCACCCAAGGTCTATGCCAATGACCATTTCAGATTGAATTACAATCTCCCGTATAGGAAAACTATCAAATTACTCAATCTCGATCCGATTGAAACATTTATTAGCTTGGGCAGCAGTTAATATTATTATATCTCTTGATCGTTGTCAGTCTTCATAAGAACTGGGTGATCATAAATTTAGAACAAGAATTTCCAGGGAATCCAAAATAATTTTTGATAGTGCGCATTAAATTGTGAATTAATTGAGTTATCATAAAACTCAAAAAACAAAATTCCCATTAAATCTAAAGACTATAATAACGACATAAGAAATCTTTCAATGCGTGTAGACAACACTCATTAAAAACTTGCAACAGATAATAAAGATATAAATATAAATATATTCGATATCACAGTCTGTTTTCCAATGCAAACGGAAAGTGAAAGTGATTATCTAAAACAACTTTTAAAATAAAAATAAATAAATGCACATAAAAATTGTTAAGCAAAACTAAATAAAGAAAATCTAATAATTTACAATCGCTGATAATGGCCCTAATAGTATCGTATCTACGAGTATCGTAAGTATCTATCTATCTTTCACTTTATTGTCGCCGCCATGCATCATAAATGAGAAAATTGTAGCTTTCATCGCGGCCATCTGTAACTTTTTCGTTTCGGAAATTCAACAACAAAAAAATACTTCTTTCAGATGGTACTATATATGGAACTTCAGCCACAATATTATTGGGATGAGAAATTCTTTACGATGTGTTAAACTATTATTATGGAAATTCTCACTTCTTCATTTTTTTCCTCTTTGTGGTTGTTGAGGAGATTTTCGTGTTGCTTTAGGGTTTATTATTATTTAAATGTTTGCATTAATTGACCTCATAATGCGGCATGAAATTGTATTGCACTTGAAGCCAAGAGCCGAACAACGATTTGCACGCTTGAATTGATCGAATGAGTGCTTCACTGGATGAATATTGTTTCTCCAATATTGCGTCTCTGGCATCGGGGATTCACTTTTTTCTCTCTCTCTCTCTCTAAAAGTTGTGGGAACATTTGAATTAAGAGAAAATTTATAAAAAGGAGGTTAATATGCTCTAATATACTCGTATATTAAACTAATCAGTTCAGAACTATCAATACATTTAATTGATGATTATATATTAATCTGATGTTACCCGTCGTTGCTCACGTTTTTGTATATATTTCTGATCTAGAGTCATGTGTTTGCCACATGAGTGCCGATTTACATGTATTTATTATTATAAATATCGTTGAAAGAATTCTAGAAAATATTCCAATAGTTTAGCAATCGTTAATAAGTTTTCAATTTGGAGAATTGGAAATAATTAACTTAATTGACTTTCACAAATATAACCTTGAATTGAAGATTCCCTTTCAGAGGGTATTCATGTTGAAAGTGAAATACTTAGATAATAATAATTGTATAATTGTCTCCAATTGAATGGTAGTTTCCGCAACTGATCTGTCGATTGTGTAATTTATTGGAGTACTCGTGCTAGTTGTCAATTGCATTGTCCGCTGTTTGAGGGACCACCTGTGAGACACAATTCGAACATACAGTTGGCAGTTGGCCATTGGCTATTTGTCGCTGCCACCTTTTGTTTAGGCCCACAATAAAAGCCCCCATTTGGAAAACGTTTAACAATGCTTGATGTCTGTCTGGTCTGTTTGGTCTGGTCTGGTGTTGTCTGGCGCAATGCCAGACTGCCTCTGTGACTGTCCAGGGCAACGTTTGTCAAGCTCGTAGGCAACATGCAACACTTGCCACCGATCCGAGTTTGTATGTACGTGCTATATATGGATAACTGCACTTTTGGTGGCCACGTTATGTTCACACTTTAGCCGGTCGGAGCAGCGTGTGCGGCTGTTATTGAGATCGTTTATCGATTGACAGTTAATTGTGATTTATGCAAATTATAGCTCGACACCTTTGCCAAGGCAAAAAGCGAGGCATGGCATTGCAGCTGAGACTATGTGGCATGAATGAACATTTTCTTGGACTTTCTTCTGTTTACTAGCTCAGTGGCATGTTGCATGCCACATGTTGATATTGTTGTTTGGCCGACTGTTTATTGATTTTGAAAATAAGTCGAGTCAGGAGAAAGGAATGAACCCACACACGAACAATTCGCAACAATAATTCGATTGTTTTCATTTCTATTATTATTTTCTTTGGAAAATTATTCTTGCACCCCATAAAAACTACACAGACCTCAGTCAATCTTGGGCCTCTGGCCGGCAACAACGGAGTAGCACGGACAGGCATTAATCACATGCCAAAATCCCGCATTGCTAGCTGAAGCCAGCTGAAGTAGTTCTGTTCTGATTTCTTTTTTGCATTTCCATTTCATTCGTTCATTTTGCTTTTATTGTTATTTATAGTTTTTGCGAGCAGACGCCGAAATGAAAACAACCAAACACCGTCGAGAGGCCAAAACATGCGTCAATAACCCCATTTCAAATTGATGTGTTGACTACACGCGAAATCCTTTTGCAATCATTGATGTTGATGCTGCTGTTGATGATATTCGCATTCATAATTTAATGGGATGTCTGTATTCAGATTGAGTGTGAATGGGGCAATAAGAGTACGAGTAGCCAAAGCAGGTTGTTCTCTCGTACGGACCACATCTGATAGATGGGCTGTAACTCAGCCTTATCTGAGCAGCTATCTAACCACTTTTCTACCTACTTCAGTCTGGGTAATGTCTTATAATGTTTATGCGTGCTGCGATAACTTTAAAGAGAGGAACTAGAGAACATATTTTATTATTGCCAAACACATTTTTAAGGTACATACATATATTCAAAAAATTTATAATTGTCCCATCAAAACTTGATCAAACAATTTAAACATATCTGATCCCTTTGATACACCTTATGCAAATCAATTATAATAATTGTGTCTGGGAAAACAATTTCAGGTCCATTTCCAATACAAATTTCATATGCTTACAGTTTTGGCATAAACAAAAGCCAAACCGGAAGACGGCGGTAATAAATGTGGTACTTGAGATCCGTTGCAGTTTGCTTTTTATGATGAGTGATAATCCAAGTGCGCCACTTAATTATAGCCTAGATACAAAAGTATCTATAAGTAATATGTACGTACATACTTAATCCCCATGCAGCGGCTTCTGAGCGCAGCCTCTGTCTTCGTAATTGTCGTTGTCGTTGTAGTTTTCCCACTCAAGTGCATTTTTATGATCGCTCATTAAATTTATGACATTTAATTTGTCGTTGTGCCGTTGTTCGTGCCGCATTGATAAGCGTTCAATCCAATCCGAATCTGAGCCTCAATCCCACACACACGCTGCACACATGTACTTAGAGTCAAGTACTTGCAGCTTGTTAGCTTTTAGGAATTTTCTTGCATATTTCTGTGGCAGCCACAACGATTTATGTGTACAGGGTGTTACAGCTTGTTCCGACATTTAAGCTATGTCTTATGGCTGTGAAAAGCGTGTGAACAATTCGATTTGTATTTTTAATTACCTAATTGCCCAAGAGCTTAGCGCATGGTCAATCTAGAGTGACCCTTTCCCCTCGCATGGGATTGATAGTGTCAATGGGACACATCGTCTATCATTTAATCAAATTCTTCCTTTTTTTAACTGAAATGATTAAGATATTTTTAAAAAAGAGAAAGAAGAGGTAAAGCAGATTTCCGAATACAAATACAAATTACAAAGGAGAGAGATTTCACTTTTCAAAATTTGTAACTAACAAACTGAACAAACAAACTTTAATACAAATATGTCATTTAGGGTGTACGTTATTCGTTTCTTTACACTTAACCGCAAAACTGCATGCAATTAATGCTTATCAGTATATAGTGTAATCACATCTGAGTACAAATATACGAGTGTTACTTAGAAGTGAACTTTCCTGCGAATACAATTGCTCCATTGACCGACATCGACTTCGAGCATGACTTTTAACGGACTGACATAGCCAATGGGAATCCTTGCCAAAACACGTACCACAATCAGCTAATTGGATGAGCTTTTTATTGTCGCTTCGTAGCTTTCATTAGCATTTCGCATTTCAGGGCGCACCCAGAAGTTCGACTGATCTTTAATGGCTACTACGTGTAGCAGTTTTATTTTATTTTGCTTATTTATTTTATTTATTTTCTTCTTTTTGTATTTCTTTTTATTGTAATTAATGTGATCCGTCGTGACCTTAACAGTGTGTTGTCAAGCTGATTAAAAAGTGTTGAAAACAAGTTGTAAATGCACGCAAATGAAACGGAAAACGAAAAACGGCACAAAAGATCCTGAAGAGGCTCATTGGAACGTTTTGTCATTTTAATGGACGGATACTCGATTGGGCTTTCGGCGTATGTCAGCCTAATTAAAGTGAACATGTGCCAAGATCAACGTCGATGGCGCCGCCAGGCCGTGTATCTGACAGATACTCGATTACGAATCCACATGCGAATGCAAATGTGAATTGAATTTTGTTTTTCACTTTTATGAGCTACTGAAAATTAATTTATGCCATATTCGTACATATGACTTGTTTCAGACTTAATTGCGTTTTAAAAAGCTGACAAATTGCCTCCACTTGTTTTTCCCTTTTCCCCGCTTTCCATACAGAAAATTATGCGGTTATGGCATGCGATTTATGCGAAACATGCGAATTTCGATTGTAGCCGATTTATTAATCCGAAAAATGGCATTGAACTCTTCTTAGCATGGCCAATGGGTGTATTTTCCACTCAGAGATATACATTTATTAAATCTAATCTCGAAGTAAACGTGCGTTGACAGCATACTTAACCGTGCTTCAGATACAGATACAGATTCATCTGAGTCATGTCGCCTCGTTTTGAGGACTTCCACATCGTTTATGCAGCCCCACCTATTTGGCATACTAATGTAATGTAATGACTGCAGTGAGGGGAGCGAAGGAGGAGGGTTTTGTTTTAAAGTGTAGGACGTCGAGTCGTGAGTGGCTCATAACAGTGAAAGAACTTGAGCTTGATGAGTCGCTGCTACCCAAAAATAATGTCAACGATTTGCATGTAAATTGCACGAAAGTTCCACAGAGCCATGAGGAAGTTGTGCTAACAGGGCCGTTAAACTTGGCCCAGCCATGTCTGGGTGGCTCCACTGACAGTCAAAGTGCAAATATGTGGCCCCCACCAAGCAAGTAACGCCTCCACATTACTCAAACTCACGCCCAAACGATATACAATTCAATTCAGAAAAACATCTCGAATGCCCTTTTGACCGCAACCTAATGAAGCTGAGCTGAGCTGAAGCTGAAGCTGCAATCTGAAGATACTTCTTTGAGCTGCTGCCATTTCATTCTTCTACTATATAGTTGAGCTAAATTTAGCGGCTAGTTGGTTGCAGCCAATGCCGCCCACGATAAATCAAAGTTAATCAGATCTAGTTTCGATTGGGTTTTTATGGCCGCTTTGCAGTCGCAACAGCGCGAACCGCATTGCCATTGCCATTTAAATTAGCTGCCGGGTTATTTATCGCATTGTTGCGGCTCGCAGGTTTCGTTTAGCGCCAGGATGCCAACTGGACAGACAATCCGGACATGGACAGACGGAGCAATGACGGCTCAGACACAAAGGCCCAGACTCCTCCGACAGATACGCGCTACGGCAGCTGCCGGCAGTCTCCAGTTGTACGAGTATCTTTTGGCTTGAACTTGTATCCTACCAACTGACTAGCCGATAATTACGCATATTTTGTTGCCTGTTTTGATGGCGCTCTTTATTTTTATTCATTTGGCATGCCCTTACCCTCTGTGGGTATTATAATCAAGTCAGGCCGTTGGAAAGAATTAAATAAAGCTGCTGAGTGTGGGAGTTTTGTAAGAAATATTCAAGAGATTAGAATATTTGCTTGATTTTTTAAGTCTTTCCTGACTGACATAACAAGTAGTGTTTTTATTATCCAAGCACATCAGATGCTTAACAAGAAAGGGATTTTTAAAAGTCAAAATAAAAAAAGGGACTATTTCAAAATTCAATTTTCTCAGTTTAGTATTGTATATAGATTTAATTAGATAAAATAAAATAAAAATTCTAATTACATGCAATGATTCTATTTTATTGTCTTTTCATTGTTTTAAAAGCGATAAGGCAAATTTCTAGATTAATACGAGTATGTTTATCATATAAAAGATACTTTGCCAATCAAAATAAACGTTTGCAATTAAAGTCGAATTCAAAAAGCTAATCAAGAGCAAAAGAGGTTCGGGGTGTTAATAATAGATCGAATTGCAGTGTTTTTTTTATAAGTTGAATTTCCTTGATGTGAGTGGCCATCGGTTGAGGTTTTTAGTAGCTGTTAAATGGCATGGACACAGTCGGTGGTCTGGTCTGTCGAATCTAGTGCTTGGTTTGTTTTTAACACCCAGTTCGAGGCGATGGACCGTTCCGTTGCTAGTCCGTGAAGTCAAATGGGTTTCAGTTTACACACACACACACACACACACACACACACACATACTCTGCTGTGTTCTTGCCCACATATTTACCCAGTTGAGTTGAGTTGAGATTCAACTGGATGGCGTTGTCGTCGCCTGGTTAAGGCGCTTATTTATTTGCCGATGGCAGAGGAGAAAGAATGTATCGTATCGCAATTATAAATCAGTTTAAGTCGCTCGTGGAGCCCCTGACATTAAGCAATGAAACCTTTGAGCTTTGTTTAGCTTTGTCAAGTGGGCTGTCTGACTGTCGCACTGTCTTCCAGTCTGACAGTCAATCCAGGGTCGGCTTTCCACGCTCCGTGTCGCACCTTTGTTTGCACAATGCCTGCCTGATTGCCAAACATTGGCCAATGAATGAGCAACTGAATGATTGCCGGCAGCTTGCGCCAACAAGCCATCAGTATCTATCAGCTTAGATCTCAACAGCAGAACTCCCAGATCTCACAGATCTTAGATATCTGTCTGTGTTTGCTAATAACTCAACAGCTAATCAGCGCACTGGTTGAGGTTGGAGGGGGTTGAGGCAGGAGCTTGGGGCACAGCGTGTAGTCCGCAATTAAACGAGCAGAATTGTATCTTTGTATCTTTTTATCTGGCAACTGCATCAGCGAAAAAACAAACAGCGTTACCCGAGTGTAATTGCCAAGCACATGCAGAGTTTCGCTTTGCCATGTGCATTAGACAAATCAATTAATTTCTTCTTTCTCAATCTCCTGCTATTTTCCATTTGGTTTCAAGCCTTGGGTGGGTCAAAGAAAAAAGACCCAAACACATCTAATGATTGTTGTCACAAAAGTTATGTGAATTTGAATAGATTCACACCTGAGCAGACTTTAAATGGCGATATCTTTTACATTTTTCAATAAGATCCTATCTCAAAATACTTCGCTTTTAATCTTCAAATATCGTTGCTGATTGAACAAGTTTCAATGTTGTGGTGTGTTGGCAATTGAACAATAACATTTATTGATCTTGTCGCTGTCACCGACTCTGGGTCAGTTTGTCAATCTGTGAGCCAATCAAGATGAGTTAGTGAGTGTGTTAGCAGTGTGTGTTCAATCAATACGAGTTGGAGTTGAAGATGGAACTGGAATTGGAATTGGAACTTGATTTGGATTCCCCTTGCCTTAGTAACTTAGTGGCAATCAGGCGGTCAAATCAGCGCCAACTGATAGGCAATTGCCTATGAGTTCTGGTTGCTCCATAAATTCTGTGATCATTATGCAAAATGCCAGGCACAGGGTCATTAACTGGGCGGGCGCGTTGACTTCTTGCACTCGTCCAACGGTCCGGTCAAATTCATAAATCAGCTGCCCAACTCGAACTCCAACTACAATTCCAGCCATCCAGTCTCTTGGCAATTGATCAGGAATGCACTCGCAGCTTTTAAGATAGATCGCTGCGCCATGCTCTTAGATAAATTGATGATATGGGCGGACACAGCTGGTACCAGATCCCATTGACTAATAGTGTTAGATTCGCACATTGCCGATAAGCGTTTTGTTTCTAGTCGAGCCAAAAAAAACTAGCTCGCCAATTGTCATCAATTATATTGATTAATTGCCTTTCAGTTTCTAAAAACCAGCCAAAATAGTTGTATTAAGACTTAGGTAAATGGCATAGAAATGGCTAACCCATTCAATTTTATAATTGCCATAAAAAAGGCCTAGCTAAATGTGTCAACTCTTATCGGTTATTACACTTTGGCTTTTGATAAGAATCAGCCCCATTGAAAAAAAACAATCAGCTGACTACTTCCGTTAAATTCTGAAGACATAAGCTTTAAGACAAGTCATGTGAATGCACAAAGCCTACGTTTTTGATAGAGAACTTCAGGTTGAAGAGAAAGTATTTTTAAAATGAATTTTCTGTTTTGAAGAACTTAATTTTAAATAATAAGAAATCCTCAACAGTTAATGCGTTATTATTGCACAACGAATGACAAATTTTGTAATTTGAATACACGAAAACGCGCGCGATTTTAAACGCCTCAAAATTGGCTGTCAATGCGTTGATTTGGTAGAATTGTTTGGTTGTCACTTGTGCCAATTTGTGTAGAGCATAAATACACACACATATATGTGTGTAAGTACACAACATAGACAAATAAATATATTGTTCCTTGGCACTGCTTTCTAGCGAGTTTTGTGTGCTGCGGTTTTGGCGTGTTTATTCAATTAGCGTTTTTCTTTTTTTGTTGTCGCTGTTTTTGTTGTCGCTGTTTTTGTTGTGGACTGTTTGCCGGCTGTGATGCCTTTGAACTGAGCAACAACAGCAATAACAAGAACAACAAGAAGTAGAAGAAGAGCAAGAGCAACATCAATGTGGACGCAGTAGACATAATTGTGGGCCATTTATCATGGCCAGTTGGCAAGGCGGAGACAACGCACTGACAACTCAATGAGCAAAGTGAGCAACGTGCTACGCAATCAGCTCGAATTAACACACCTAGGGCACGTAGAAACAAGCCACAGACTCAGACTCAGACACAGACTCAGTCTAAAGTCGAGCCACCTGCCGCTGGGCCAAGTTCAGGTCTTGGCCCTGTTTGCCATTTAAATGCAGACAAAGTAATTGTGCAGCGCGCGCTGATTAAAATGGATTTTATAAATTATGCAGCGAAACTTGGCGGCGCGATTAAAATCGCCTAGAGTCGGAGTCGCGTTGGCGGCGCGGCACGGCGCTAACAAAGCTGCAACAGCAGTTATTGCAACGCGTTGCCAGTTGGCTAATAGAAAGATTTATCACCCGAATGGCGACTTGCAGGCCGCGATTTCCAGTTCACCGATAAAAACGCGCCAAATGCTTTTTATATCCTTTTTTCCAGCGATTTCAATTTTCATTTCATTTGCACGGCGCGTCAATTCTCTTGACTCTAGACATTATTTATGCCCAGTTCCCGAATCCCGATTCAATTCTTGCTTTGTCTTCTGCTTTGGCTTTTCCTTTTTAATTTATCGCATTTAAATTGCAATTTCTTGTTCGGCAACTGGAAGCGCTGCCAACAATCTTTGCTGGCCACACCGTACCAGCCTTTTTTTCACACCTAAACTGTAACACTGTTTGATTTTTTTTTTTGTTTCTTAAAGTGCTTTTCTATTAGCATGTAGCAGCCCACATATCCGACTCGGAGTCAAGTCTTTCTCATCTTTATATATATTTGATTTGTGCTCAACGTGATCGAGAGATCACATGGAAGTATTGCGATTCAAGCAGATAACGGTTACTTCACATGAATATTCCCTGCTGATTCCAAGAAACTGAAAATATTGGCAAAACTCGCTTCAAGCTCAGACTATAACTGGAGTAGATTTAACTGAACCTTTGTGAATGAAAAAAAAAACTTTTATTGAATTGCACCCGATTTATAGAAATAAATTTTGACTAAAAGAGAAAGATGGGTTGATTAGTTGGACAACCCATCGATAAGAAGTGCTAATTATAATAAATACCTTAATTTTTGGGCCAGGTTTTTTAAAAGCCTTTTCAATATTATAAAAAATAAAATATATTAAAATACCATAAACATTTGAATACATTAAAAATTCCATTTGAATATCGTTAAGACCTATTTAAATACACATATCTCTAATGGCATTGACATGTAAATTGCGCATACGCCGTGTGCGTCATAATCAACTATTCACAATAGTGGCCAAACAAATCGTGAAACTTCTCTCTTAAAAATAGAGAGAAGTGACAACTGATACCAACTAAATATTGGCCTAGAGCGACCAACTACCAATAACATAAAGATGTCAAGAGCGATTGCCAAAAGAAAGCGGAGAGTGATTTTCAATTGGTTTTTACAAAATGTTCAATTAAGATGAATTAATTTCTGTAATGCATTGACTTACATATAAATTAAGCGAGAGCGAAAGACCGCCCAGACATTGATCATTGGTATCTGGCTCTCTCAATCCAAAAGGCATTTGTCTTCATTAGCCTTGCCAGATACAAATCAATCTGCCAAATCAAAATGTAATCAAAGTGAGTTTCGAGAGGTGGAGACAAATGTAAATATCGAATGGTCGGCTGATGTAATGCCATAGATAGGCATTCATTTCTTTGCCAACTGTGTGGCAATGGTGTGGAAAGCCGTCCCCAGACAACAGCAACAGTAACAACAACAACAGAAACAACAACAACAGTAACACGCACATTAACGACAGCGACAAGTGCTGATAGGCAAATCAACAGGTTCAACAGGCGCCGCCTGAAAGCACACTGGAAAAACTGGTACCCAGGCGCTCAGACTCAATCAAAATAAAATCGAATCGCTATTGAAATGGAATGGAATGAATTGAAAGCGGGTGCAGGCATGTGGATGGATGGATGGGAGAGGGGGAATATCTCTCATTGAATTGCATTTAATTGAATTTAATCAAAACACCGTTAGGCAGGTGAGCCAGATTAAAGAGATCAGTATCAGTATCTCTCCATGCTTGTCAGCTTGTCTGAGAATTTCTAAGCAATTAAAAAAACTTCGACCACGGAATGGAAGAGACCTGTAAGCAGACATCGCTGATTGATGTTCCATTTTCAACGCCTGTTGAGCGAAAATCCTCGCAAGATGTTCATGCAAATGCAACCAATCGATTATGTTCATATGCTGATCCCCAGACAACCAGAGTCTGTGTTCCGAGTGTATCTGTATCTGAAGTGTCGTCGGGAACGAGCTACAGGGATATAGATCTGAAATTGGGCAGCTGCTGCTCAGACACCCACTGTGTGGAGTTGGAGTACATTGGGCCGCTAATACTTTAATTGAGGGAGGCCTCTAAGTACATCACTTTAGATGTAACTCAAAAAGTGCAGCTGCCATTGCCGAGAACACCCACGGTCCAGGAACTATGTTCAGATATAAATAGAGTGCAGGTTGTGCATGTAAATGATTCGAGTTAAGCACTCGATGATTATGCATTCTTAAGATTCAAATATATCACTTAAATTCACTCTTTAATTTCAGTTTCATGCAGGCATTTTATGCTGCGCGTGCCTGTGTCAAACAGCGTTGATGGTCGATTAGTATGGGATTGTAACAGTGTTGACTTTATATGTAGAGCACACTCGACTGTAGCCGAAAATTTCCACGGGGGTAGGTGAGTGAAGCGAGCAGGGGCATTCCTTTTGAAAATCCATCAAGATTTGTCGAATCTATTCAAATCGTAAGAGTACCATGTACTATGTACGTACAGAGACAATTTTGCAGTTTTTAGCTTAGATTTTAAAGAAAAAAAGTGGAAATTTGCTCAAAACTACTTTTTTACCCTAATTTTATCACCTAGAGTCAATAAAAAGCATAAATTTTAAATTTAAAATTTTTGAAAATTTTCCAAAAATGTTAAGGGGTAACTATGTAAATATCGACAATTTTCGAGAAAAAAAATGTTTGTCTCAGAATCAAAAAATTTTAAATGCAAACTAAAAGTAGGGCTAATATTATGAAAAATAAGACATTCCTCATGGAAATCGGGTGAGTTTTATTAAAGTTGTGCTCTTTGAAAATCCAAAAAGTCAATATTTTTCATATATACATAGATAATTTTCAATAATTGACACTTTTTTATTCTTTGAGCTTTCTCAACCAATTTTTCTATTGACAGAATCGTACTCTTTTTTATTTAAGTTACTTAATAAAATCCAATAAATATTTAAAAATTAAACGCAAATTTTAAAAATTGTTAGTCTGTCAAAACAATTACTTGTTCTATAAAAAATATTTATAGACTTTTTGAGTGATTCGAATTATATTTCAGCGCTTTAATTTACAGAATCTTATATATATTTTATATTATTAGTTCTTCTAGATGGACATAAAAAAATTATTCATTGTTTGACAACATGGTATTGATAAACAATTTGATTACAATAACTGTCACGTATTAATTGAAGACTACAGATTATAGCCACAAATATAATTATCTCAGCTTTTCATAGTTCACCTGGTCGTCTTTCGTCTAGATCTGCGTGTGTGGGCGTGATCAGTAGTCGAAAAAACTGTCACAGCTGTCAGAGTCGGTTGCAAAAGGTTATTAGCATAGAGCACCCCGCTGAGATGAGAAGACAAAACAACGGACGGACAGACAGACAATTCGAACTCCCGTGACATTTGTCAACAATCTGTCAGAATGAAATGCGCAACTCGGGGGCGCCAACTTGGCCTGGGTCATAAATTTAATGCCTACTATTGGCCAAACAATGGCAGTTGCGCCGCTGGCCAATATGAAATGGCCATATTTACTGAGCCAAATGATATGCGATATCAGACAATCGCAACACAGCACCACCGCAGTGGTCAATTATTGGTGCACGAATTCAGTGGGAGCTGCATCTCGTGGTTTTTGTTTATGAGTATGTTTATTATACGAATTTGTTAAATTTTATTATTATTTTGTGTAATATCAAATTGTGGCATTCACAAAAAGCCTGGCCCACAAAACTGGGTCATACGCTTCAGAGAACCTAAAGCCAAATGAAGTAATCGAAACAAGTTGCACAAATTGCTGCCAAAGAAGAAAGGCAACAACAACAGCAACAACAACGACAACTGCCACTGCCACTGCAAGTACAACAAGTTAACAAGTTGTTTGGCCCCAGGGCCCCACTTTCAATTGTCGCACAGCAGGATGGAGCAAACAATGTTCGGAGAAGAATCTCCGTCTGGGTCTGTCCAACTACAAAAAACACAGACAGCCAGCCAGCAATTTGATGCGACTAAATTGGACCTCTTCGAATTGATTGTCTCCTGTCCACGTGGGTGGGCCGGCTTTTCCCTTTTCTTTTCTTTTCTTCATTGCCCGAAACTACTTTTGAAAGTTTATTGACTTGCCTTTAGTACTCTGACAAGGAATTTTAGTTTACTTTAATGAATAAATATTCTAGAAATATCAAATTTAATTCTTTGAAAATATTTTTATTGATCAAATATTTTGACATTTTAAATTGTGTGCAAAGTTTCAGAAATACCGAAAATGAATGTTGCAGTTCCTTTGAGTTGTTGTAGACTTGTAGATTCAAGAAGTTCTCTCTAAAGACACAAATTGAAAATTATTTCCCACGCGGAGAATCTTTTTGATCTTCCCGTCATACGAAAGAGCATTTCAATTTTGGCATCTTGCAGAATAACGGATTTTATGGCTTGTTAGTGGGTCAGTGGTTGTGTGAGTCTGGGTCTGGGTTCATCAACTGATCATTATGCAATTGGCCGAGTCATAAAAGTGAAGAAGTGGCCATAATATCGAGCTGTTGTGCAGTTTATCGGCTCTTCAATTAAAGATGTTTGCCCCGCCAATTGGATGGCTAGACAAGTGTGGCCAGTTCGCCTACACATGGACTTCTATACTCGAATCGGTTGGCGTCTGTGTTTAGCCAGTGTAAATAATGAAAAGGCCGCATTTGGTGTTTGGCAAATTAGCGAGATCGTTAAAAAGCATAGCATGGCCATAGGGCGGGACAGAGAGCAGTTCGATATGTCAGTCATGGGTTTTCCAATGGACACCACTCACATACATATGTACGTACATATACACAGAAATGCCATTGAAAACAAACATGTTGAGAGTGGAACGTTGAAGTTGCAATCAAGTGCAGCAGGCACTCAATTTGCCTCCTTCTGGGGCAGGCTGGCTGGCAGGCATCTTCTTGGCTCATAAAATGCCACCGCCACGGAAGCATTTTGCCGCTGTCTGGCGAAAGTGTTTGATCTTAATGGACCGGGATCATCTCCACTCGTAGTCCATAAAGACTCTGAGTTAGAGGAGTGTGCAAATTAGTCTGGTTAGTCGTTCATTGTGGTGGTGGCATTTAAAAGCCGCACTTTTAAGCATCCCATAAAAAGTGTTAATTAATATGCGATCTATGAATGGAATGGCTAAAAACGTTAATTAAATGCGGAATTTTGGCAATGCGGAAATCTGAGTCTTGGGAACCCCATTAATCTAATTTTTATATTTTTAGATTAAATATTAAAATCTATATATTCTCAATTATGGAAATTGGTGTTAAACAATGCATTGCAGGCAGCGATTGCCACATTGCGGCGAGCTATCTTCTTCGATCTGCCGTAGGAAATAAATTCTTGATTATCTACGACAATGGTCATGGTTGTCCTCCGCTTGAGATATATTTCGATCCTGGTCGCATTATGGCCAACACACTGGCTGGCGGCATTGTCTCCCAATTAGCTGGCAATACATAGCACACGGAAGCTGACTGAGAGTTGTGAGCCAATTGAGACATATCGTGGCCATCTCGCTACCATTCCTCAAATAGCTTATAAATGGCAAATGAGGCCAAATTAAATATAGTCATATCCTTGTCCGAAGTTTCGCCATCTGATGATAACAGTTGGGAAATGATACAATCACGCATTGCCAATTCGTATACCAACTTCTTGACCTCCTTTTTAGAGTGACCCTTGGCCGTGTATGGTTTTGAATTCACATTGACATTGGCAACAAAATTACCATCGGAGTTAAGTTCAATATTAAATTCACTAATATTAAGACCCTTGAATTGTTGAAGTACCTTGAGCGCATCCTTCGGCAATATTAGTTTGGCCAATTGTGAATGTTCTGTGCAAACAGAACAGAACAGAACAGAACAAATAGTTATATTAACTATGTTAATATTTATATACCCAATTGCTTCTTGAGCTTGAAAAAAATATTTTTCAATGCTGATTTCGAGTCGGCAACCTTTTTCTTTGGCTCATCCATATACAAATTTAAGTTTCTTTGCATTATATTTGGCTCCGATTGCCAGGATCCGGCTATAAACTGGTTGTAGTAAGCACAATTCATGTTAAATTGATTATAATTAAATTATTTTAAAAGAATTGCTTTGACAGCGCAGCTTTTTGAAAAAGATTGGCAGTTCTGATTTGAGTAGCACTTCAATGTATCGATACTTAAGCCAAACTGAAGTCTATACTATATACTTTTATTGGACTTAACAATTTTGTGTGTGGAATTATTTGTGCAAATGTTTGCGCAAATTAACGCCTCAAGTTCAGAATTTATGTGTGTTTAGCTAGCTTCCCACTCCAACATTCAGCATACCGCTGCAAGTTCAAGCACCCATAATGGCCAGAGTTGCCAGACTGTTGTCAGCTCAATCAGCAAGCTATTCATACTTCCTCATTGCAGAGCAAATGTATGACGAAAAAATGGCCATTGGAGGAGAATCCAATGTGGCAACTAATTGAAACTCATTGTTCATTTTGACGCGCATCAATTGTTTCCCCCTGGCTTCCCTCTGCCTTGGCATATAGCATTCCTAGTTCCTAGTCTAGTCGAGCAAGCAATTGACACTTTTCCAATTGCACCTCGGAGCTGAGAGAGGCAGCCCGCACACCTTTCATATGGTTGCGTTTTGCGGCGGGCGTCAATTAGTTTAAATAATGCTGCCGAGGCAACGGCTCGGCTTCGAGTCAATGGCCCAGCCATGCACAGAAAGCAAGAGAGAGATAGATAGAGAGAGATAGATAGAGAGGGAGATATCAGCGGCAGTCTCGTCTCGTTGCGTCTAGACTCGTCTTGTCGCACGTTGCACACGCATGCCATTAGAATTTTGTATACACTGCACAACATCAGCACGCACAAGGGGTAATGCGAACGACATCTCGTGTGTGTCATCACCTCAATTGGGTACACTTCCTACTTGTAAGATACAAATGTATCTGCAAGATATTATGTATGTATGTACACACGTATGCCAAAGGAGAACCCGCAGAGCGGCATTTGCCATTAGGCAGGCAACGCTTGTAACTTTGTCGATTGCGGACTTTTCACTTTTCCAACGGAAGTCATTTGGCCGCTTGAGGTAATTTTCTTTAACTCTTTTCCCCCCAATACTCGTATCGCTGTCTCACTCATCCACTGCATCTTTCTTTTAAGTTGTGTGTCTTATCAACGCAAATTGCACGCACTTAACCCGCTTACAGTAGCCGTATGTGGAGCGGGTTTTCCATCTAGACTACAAAATGCCGCCTGGCGGCCCCGGAGCGATGGATGTTTGGATGTTTATTGCCTGTGGCATGCGGTGCGACGCATATTAAGAGTAGCTGGTGTCCTACGCCTTATGCATGCCAAATACTAGAAAACCTCAACCCAAAATACATTTTTTTGACCCAGTGCTAAAAGATTGCAAAGGGTGTATTCAGTTTGAAAAAGAAAAAGGATGTTGTCTCGTCGATACAGCAAACTTGGTCAGGTTCCAGTACATAATATCCCTTTCGCCCTCTCAATAATTACGATATTTGTAACATTTAAATTGTAATTTTTTATTTATTCTATTCTATTTTGTAACACTTCTGTATTCAATTTAGTTTTGATTTTTTACAGAGTCACTCTCAGAGTCGAGTTTGCCCACTAGTTTTTTTTCGCTTTTTTCTGCCTCTCTCAGTGTAGATTAGCGCGCCAATTTGTCGATTGCCGTAAACTTGAGCTATTAAGTGCGAACATATCTATGCGTAAACTGCACTGCAATGAGGTGGATTGAATTGGCGGATGGATTAGGTGGGTACTCGTATACTCATAAAGAGTTAGAGCTAGTAGAGCTATAGCTAGTGGTCTATGTAGCTGGGTGGCTGTGTATGGTCCGGCTTTCATTTTAAACCGGATTCAAAGTGCGCGCTGTAATTTAAATTTGTTATTTTGTGCGCGTGTGCGGCAGTTGCTGTAGTTGTTGTCGTGAGACGGTCATTAATATATCATTTACAAGCCGGCGAATTGTCACTAATAAATTGTTTAGACTTGCGCGAAATACGAGAGAAATAAGTAAGTAATTCCCATCAAGGCGGCAGCAACCACTCAAAAACCCTGCCACCGTGTGGGTTACTCAAGGAAATACAAATTGAAATAGTCAAGGTGGCTTACCATCAGAAGGCTATCTTAGAGAGGTAATTAACTTGGACAACTATCGCAGCTGTAACTGTAATAAAGATCGCATTGATATGGCATCGACAAATTAACTTCGACATTTCTGTATCTCTGTAACATTCTGACACAAAGTTGAAAAGCTTAATTTATTACAGTAGCTTTATTTATTACTCTTGTGGTCATTGGCCGAACTTTGAAATCTTTTAGGTTCCCCAAAAAGTTGTTCAATATATGATAATCGAATATCTTCACAACACATAATGCAATAATTTGCTTGTTGAATCAACATTTGTACCAACTGCTCAGATCGCCTGTGAATTCATTTTTTATCTTTATAATAAACTGTAAGACATTGGGTCAAAACATCTATTTATTTTTATAAATAAAATAAAAATTGAGTGTATCTTGAGCTATTCCCGGAAGATGAATTCCACTGGAGGAATCTCGCAATCACGACCCACCCAAACAGAAATTGTAGTGCAGAGTCGTATAACCAAGCTCCCTACACCTTTCCAACATCGCTTTTCAAACAAAAAATCACTAAATAAACACTTTCTATACATACACAAGACAGCACAACACAACACAACACAAGATACTCAGATACTTACACACACCATTTACAGCATTTACTTCATTTTTCTTTCTCAGTTTTCGTTTCGTTTCATTCGCATACCAACGCGATAATTTTTACCCCCAACAGAATTGCCTATACGAGTAATACTCCCCATACCAGCACGTTCATGGTCATTTGAGTCGTAAATCTCAGTGGTCGAGACACGCGTCTCCCACCAGAAAAAAAAGGAAAAGAAAAATTTAAATTAAAAGAAGAAAACTGAAACTATTGGAAATTTGGGTTAGCCAACAAGGTGAGGGGAAAAATGGCAAGCAAATCGGACAACATCAGAGAGTACGATCTGGCAGCAACAAGTGGTAAACAGCCAAAACATGACCACCTACAAGTCTTAGTCCGGAAAATATCTATTTCACAGAAAATAACTGGATCAATTTATTAAGCCAATTCGCGTTGCTCAGCTAAAAGCTGTTCACGTTTTTCAGCTTGCAGCTTTTGGTAATTGAATGCCGACTGCAACGTGTTTTGAAATGCTTTCAAATTATGTGATTAATTTACATGTCAATTGGACCAGTGATGCCGTCGCTAAAATGCCAAATTAATAAAAAAAAAGGAAAAAACAAATCATAGAAACATGCAAATGTTTAAGTAATTTGCTTATGCTATCGGCTCTGCCGATAAGCCAGGCTAACAGTTATTACTCAGCCTTTTTGGCGTGCGCCTAATATATGACTAATTGCTTAATTCTCCAAACTGTATACACCTCGACTTACCATTTCTCATGCACTGGCGCCTCATATTTCCCCACATATACACACACTTATTTTTATACAATAAATTTCATATCAGACAGCAAGTGCAATCACATTATCGTTCATATTGCCACATACGGCTACAATGTGTGACGAAAAGTGTGTCAAACGATCGTATGTGGGTCCCTATAAGTAGTGTCTGGGATTATAAATTAATTGCACTCTAATTGGCAATCGTGTGTGCTATCGTAAATCTAAAAGAAACTAGAACGAAGTCATATTTCTCATCACAGTTCACCAAATCGTCGTGTATATACCTTGTAGATAAGACGGGCCACTAGAGATCAGAAAACTAAAGGGTCTCAAAGTAAGTACTCTTAGATTTACTTTGAATTAATAGAAAGTGAAATGTGTCTGTCAATATGATATTTATTATTTAAGACACAATTCTGTTGGTTGCAAAGGTTAAATAAAAGAAAAATAAAGATCGGCAAAACTATCTAATTAAAAATTACCCATACGCCACGAAGCACAATCAGCCTTCGCTTAAACTTGAGTAAAACACAAAACTTATTTAGCATGTTTTTAAGCACTTTTAATGTGTATACAATAAATTTATTGCATTTTATATAACTCTTCATGTAGTTGGTTTCTGTGTCAATGTTTTTGCCACTGGGCAGCGGTCAACTTTTGACTGGCTGCTGGTTTTGTGGACGGGGTGAAAATGAATTGCTCGTAGAAATGCTTGTAAAACAACGCCACTAACAACAACAATAACAACAACAACAGTAATAAGGAGAAAAAAACAGCAGCCAGCAGCATGGTAAAAACTGCGTGCAAAATATCATTAATCATGATAATTTATATAGGCTGGCCAACTTCATAAATATTACGAACCAGCCTGTCTGGCCAGGTCTGTCTTACAAATTTTTACGAACTTTACGCATAATTTAACATTCTTGTCACTGATTTTTTTTTTGGGTATTTTTTGAGTGCTGTTAAGAAACCGCAAGCGTCACTCGGCCATAAAAAAGACAACGACAGAAAAATTGTGGGTGAAGTTGGCCAAGTTAGCCAACGGCCTAGACCTTTTATATAATAAATAAAGCAAACACTTGAGCAATTTCTAAGCGTACAGTTCATTGCCACCAAACTATAAATAGAGGCGGAAATATTTTGCAGAGATTCAAAGAGAACGTCGACGTTGACGTTGACGCCAACTATAAATCCATTTGACATATTGCGTTGTCCGTTCAGTTGCCATATACACTACATAATCTTATCTAAAACAAAACACTTTCACGGTGTTTTCTGTTTCTGTTGCTGTTTCCATGTTGTGTGGAACGAACGCCGCATAAATCAAGATACAAGATACACGCTCACTCTGGTGAGCCGACTCGCTGACAATAGCACGTCAAGTGGTGCTGCACCACCCACGTAAGGTGAACCATACGGCGATGGTGATGCCACTGCCAGACTCATTAGAGTCTATCCAAAATGTGTGTGAAACTATCTTCATTTTCTGAAAATTTCCAAATAAATTTACAGAGGTGTGGTACAACTGTATCTAGATACATTTGTATCTCTGTGACGTAGCCGCTCGAAATTGCTGTAAAAATAAATTTATGGTATTATGTGCTGAAAATGATACACATACATATTTGAGGATCGTAATAGCTGGCCATTTAGAAATGCCACGATGAGATCTTGTGTTGAAATTCTTTGCCTCCAAATGATTACAATATTAATCATGATTTTGCTCTTGTTAAAGATTAACGCCGTTTCTGCAATTTCCCTATGAGTTTGAGTTTATAAATACTTAAAGTATTGTTAAAAAATCGAATTTGTTGCTCTGGAATGTCTTAGCCAGCTTTGAAGTTCAGCAGATTTGGAACGTTCTTTCAGCTAAAGCATACATATATTTAACTTATAGTGCCAGCAGGCGGTTAAATCATAAAAATAAAATCATCATTGATTGAGAATTAGGTTGAGAATGAGAACAATGCAGACATTTGTTTGCCTTACAATTTGACATTTATGTTTATAGTCAAACTTGCTTAAGAGAAGCCTCTTTGATGAGCCTAAATAAATTGTAGAAATATCTAGTAAATGAGTATTTATATTTAAGTCTGTTCATATCTGTTAAAAGCAATTAACAGACAAGCCAAAAGTCGAATGACAGTGAAAGTAACTCAAGTCCGTTGGCGGCAATTCAAATCGATGCAAGTTGCAAGTGGAAGCATCAGCATCAGCAGCAACTTCATCAACTCGCTGAAGACGTGCCGTAAATTAAGTTATCAAAAAATCTGTCGGAAGCTTTTAGCATCTACTGGCCAAAAGAAAACAGCTCCAGCTTACAGCCAGTGTACTTCAGTCAACATCACACCTCGCACCACCACGCACTAAATCAGTCGCATAATTGCACGTGCCCGACGGTGCTCAGAGCCCGAACTGACGGGACTGGACTGGGCTGGACTGGACTGGCCGACAAGTACGCGTATAGTCATATATCATTATGAAAATATGCACGCCCCGAAAACAAAAAGGGTTTGAGGTCAGGTAAGAGGTACAAGGATCCGGTCCATTTTGGCAGTCACCGTTAGTCTCTTGAGCAATTTGCAACTGCATCTTGAGGTCTTTGTGTCTTTGGCATTTGGAGGTCAACTACTTGATGAACTTGCGGAAAATTCGACAATTTTCTACTGTTTGGACAGAAGCAATCTCAACAATTGTCATTGTCTGCTAAAGCCTTTTTCAGCGCAGACTTTCAAAAAAGTTGTGGGATAAATGCGACAGTCATGATAATAACCCACCATTAGGTCTTATCTACTGTTAAAACTGTTGATAATTTGATTGCTTTAGTAGTCGACAGAAGTCTTAAGCGATCTCGCTTTTATTTTGTTGCACTTGACGCAATTTTAGGCACATAAAGAACTCACGAGTTCGCCACAATAAAGCCAGAAATAGGTTTGTTTGCTTGTGGTAGAAAGTAGCCAAGTGGGCAAGTGGTTGGGTGGGTGTATGGTCTGCCATCTATGTTAGATATTGGGCACTGGCCACTTGTTGTGGCTGCCATAAAAATCATTGAAGGCGCCTTATAAAAGCTTTTTCGGATTGCTGCACCTTTGTAGGGCCGGTGTAAATCTTATCGCACCCGGTTCGCATTATCGCGTGAGGAAGGCGAATGAAATCAAATTAACACCTGACCAATAACAACACAAAAAGTAAGCTTATAAAATTTGTTCAACACAACATGAGAAAATCTCCACTATTTATCTCTATGCGGCATCGAGAACTCTGATGTCTCAATGACGCGATGGGTTTGCGCGATAACGAAGGCGCGGTTAAAAACGCGCGCAAACCGGCCGCAAACCGCCTGTCGCTTGCCGTTTACCGTGTTGTACAACAAGTTTTCGGATTGCCGCTTGTCGCGTTGTTATCAGCATTGCAAATTGCCGCAGCAAATTCGGAAGAAGAAAATACAAAAAGGTGAATGAAAATCAAGTTGTAAATTAATTTTGGCAAGCGCTTTTTTGCCGTTGCCTTCTTATCGCTGATTGCTGTTGACCAGGTTATGCAAATGGCCAGCAGCTGATTTTGGCTCTGACTCATGGCAGCCCAGCTAATCAGGTCGCTTAGTTCATTAAAACAAGATTTATGCCAGCATACACATACAAACACACACACACTAAGCACAACATAAATTTATATGGCAAATAATACAATAGATTCTTCTCCTGGGCGCCCTCAGCAGCAACAACAACAGCATCAGCAACAACAACAACAGCAACGCCAGCAGATTGCCAAATCAAGTGTCTGACTTAATGATGCTCAACATAAACAGCTCGCTACAAATATTTTTGTTAAATTTTTCGTCGATTTTTTCTCTATTTTTTTTTTAGCTTTTCTGGTATCTTTTCTATTTTTTTTTTTCTTGGCAGCCCCCTCTATAGATTCTTGGGGTGTCCTACGCAGCTTTTGCGTTGAAACATACACATTTTATGAGAACTTTCAACTTGTGGGCGCTGCGTGAGTGGGCGTGTATGCGTATGCTACATATTGCTGCTGTTGCTGATATATATCAAATATTACGTATGAGAGGAGAACACACATTAGTTTATTTGATTGTTTATGTCTTTAAGATTGAAAAACTAAACAACATTTTTCGGTGTTTCATCGCAATGGCATATTAAACAACGGGGTGTCAGCTTTGAAGTTCATCTGCGAGCTGTACATAAGGTCAAAGTTACAATTCACAGTATTTGACTCTGAAGAAACTGCAATTGTTGTTAATGTTAAGAGCAACATATTCTTGGATTTACTTAAGATACATAATTAAAACACAATTGACTATGATGAAAAGCTTACGCATAATTTCCTTTTCTTTTTATGATTAACTAGAATCTATGTTTTTGTGAGTGCTGAATTGAACTTAATAAAAGCTTCCCTCTGTCTTCTGACAACCTTTAGTGGCATCCCATTTATAAGTAAATCCAAACTACTTATAAATGGGATGCCACTAAAGGTTGTCAGAAGACAGAGGGAAGCTTTTATTAAGTTCAATTCAACACTCACAAAAACATAGATTCCAGTTAATCATAGTTATGTAAATCAATAGTTATATTTAAAAGAGGGTATTCATTTATAAAGGGGTACTCACCGTATTCACTCTGCTCGGTCTGTGTGCCATTAACAGTGCCATCTGGCAGCAGTTGTAGAAAACGATTCTTTATATATAATTGTATCTTGCGGGATGGTCCAGCTAAATGGGAGATTGTAGAGCGTTCATTACGATCCAAATTGTTGTTATTGTTGTTGTTGTTGATAATGTTGGGATGGTTGTTACTGCTATTTACGTTTCGATTATTTCTAAAGTTATTCAGTCTTTTCGATTTCGAACCAATGAAATTGCTGTTACTATTGCTGTTACCATTAACAGTAGCTGGCGACTGTTGCTGTTGATGTTGCTGCTGCTGCTGCTCGTGATGCAATTGCTGATGATGCAGATGTTGCTGCTGATGTCGTATGCTGCGCTCTGTGCGCGAGAGTATCGCAAAATGCTCACGATGCGCCACTGAGAAGCTAAATCCCAAAGCATCCTGCTCATCGGCAATTGTTGCTGGCGTTGTGCTGCTGCTGCTGTCAGGATTGGGTGTTGTTGTTGTGGTATTTATTGTTATTATGGCAGTTAATTGATTTGTGTTTGTGGTTAACGTTCGCATGTTAAATTCAGCACTAATACTTTGATTTTGATTTAAACTATTTTCACTCTCCATCTTGTTCAGCACTAGAGGACTACTACGACTATGATCACTTTGTATAGAACTATTACTATCAATTAGATTACTTATATAGCTGTTGTTATTGTAAATGTTGTTGCTATAAGAGCTATTGCTAATATTTGTATTTGTATTTGCTTGTATATTGTTTATTGATTGGTCCGACATCGTCGTTAGCGCTGGCATGGCAAACACCAGACCCGGCCAGGCTATGATAAACGAGAGGAGGGCGCCCAGCAGCGCCAGGGCCCTCCAATCCAAACGCTGGTTTATTCGCATGAAAGATTACAACTGCAGTTTCACAAGAGTTTTCAAGCTGTTGCTGCTGCTTCTTTATTGTTTTTGAAAATTGTTGCTATTGCTGCCGCTTTCCTTATTGCTGCAGTTTATTGATACTCTTTTTGCTTTTTTTGGGCTCTGCCCCCTCAGTTTTGTCAGATGTTTCTGTTGCTGTTGCTGCGCTTCTGCCACGCCCTTAACTGTCGTTGAAACATATGAACGCCCCGTTTTAAAAAAAATATTCGTTTTACTTTCGTTTCGTTGTTTATTTTCTTGTTTTACTTTTCTTGGTTTCTTTTATGAGTCTCTGTTCCAGTTGAAAATTCGCCGCTTGCTGGCAGGAAATTAGGTTATCATATCGTAGACTTGCTCAACACTTTTCAATTTCAAATGCTTTTTTTGTTGTTGCTGTTGCGGATCTTCATCTTCGTCTTCCCCGCTGATATTGCATCTTATCAACTTTAATAACTTCTTTGTCATGTTAGAGCAGTTAACAGAAGTTTACGGAACTGCGAGTCAAACAAGGTTATTGTTGTTAACAATGTTGATGATCTTGTTGCCGTTGAATGTTCAGGTTTGTCGTTACAAAATCAACATGTTTCAGTATCACGGCTGTAAAGACAAGAGAAGAGTTAAAGTATTTAGTAATAATTTAACATAATAGCAATAATTAAACAGTAACATTTAAAATTACGACTTGATATCTCTTTATGAGATTACTATGTATCTAACAAAATTATTTGACATTTCTTACATATTTTCTGCATTTTTCTTTTATTATTATAAGTTATTGTATGTTCGAATTGACTTTGAAAATTCCAACGGCAACATTTGAGATTAACCGAATTGTATATAAATTCTTCAGTCCAAACGTTTTTATGCGTAATTTTGACATTTAATTAGTGTATATCTATATATATTAAGCGACTGTCGTCGGCGTCGACCAAGTGGCACAGTTTATTTTTGGCGTCGAGTATCAGCAGCGAAATACACGAGCTGAGATACAATTGTATCTATGGGCGCGTCAAAGTGATCAGCTGGTTACATAAATACGACTTAACGCTAAAAGGGAGCCAGCAGAGACAGTTATGCAAAAAACTCGGTGAAAACATCGAAATTGACTTTCCCCCATCCCAATGGAAAGAGTGCACAAATTGGCCAACTAAGCAAGAAAAACATAGGATAAAAACACAAAAAAAAAAAAAAAAAAATGCAACTCACAAAAATAGTAGCCAAGCAAGGGAAAAACTCGAAGACACTCACCGACTGGCAAATTGTTTAAAAATAAATGTGGCAACAAAAACAATTCGCGCATAAAACTGTGTCGAATTTGAAAATAATCACGCACTAACTGCAGCAGCAGCAGCAACATTAACATCAACATCAGCAGCGACAGCGACAGCGACACCGACACTGGCGGCAAGTGTATCTATGAGATACATGATCAGGAAGTGGCGCAGGGCGTACAACGGGGCGGCTGAGTGACGCTTGTCGTTGCACTTAGGCACTATACAGCTTGTAGGCAAACTTTTTGGCACGTGTTCAGATGCCTACGCAGCAGCAGCGGCAACGGCAGCAGCAGCAATAGATGCAACTGCAGCAGCAGCAGAGGCAGAAAACAGTAGCAGCATTTTTTATGCAACATTTAAGTGCTCCCCGTTTTTAATTACTATAAACAACAACAATTCAATTACCGACTCGACAACAAAATAAATAATAAACAACCCATTGGTTGCACGTTGCACGTTGCACGTTATAATGTCCATCTGTCTGTCTATCCGGTTGACTGTATGCTGTGGGCCGAATTTCGAGCATCAAAATGGTAATTGCTTTCTGCTGCGACGACGCGACGTTGAACTGCAGATAATCAGCACACTCATATCACACATACACACTTACTCACACACAAGCACACACACTTGTGGACTCCTCCACACACACCTCCCGCGCCACTTATGCAATGTACAAAGGCGTTGAAATTCAAATTTGTCGTCTTGCCACGCGCGCGATTAAAAACGCACATAAAACGCAAACAGTTACGACCGCTCAAAGTTGTCGAAAAGAAGAAAAAACAAAAACGGCATTTACATACCACAGAAGATACATACATATGTAAGTACATGTGTGTTTTAAAGCCAGGGCTGGACAGTTTGTTCTTAAGTCAACCAGTTCTCAAATCAAGTTTTAAATTTAATCCGACTATTTAGTCAAAATATTAAATTTTCATAATTTAGTGTCTATGCTGTAATTTCCAAAAAGTACAAAAACAATTTATTGTAGGCTTAAAGGAAGTGAAAAAAAATTTATGGAAAACAATTCGAAAAACAAAATATTATTTTGTATATAATTAAAGCAAAGTTCGAGCTAATACCTGGTTTAGAAATTTTTGATTTATTCGAAATTTAGATTTATGGTTTAAACTTTAAGACATCGAAATTAAACTGCTGAACTTAAGTGCGACTTCAATTCAATTTTGTTGGCATACCAGCGAACTTGTAAATAAATAAATAAAAGAAAAAGTAAGAAAACGTTATGGGCATTTAAAATATGCATAACCCATTGGCATTGCCAACTTACTGGACTTTTATGCCTTTCACCCAAAACAGCTGCCAAAAAAGAAGGCCCACAAGCCAGGCAGGCTGAATGTGTGCCAAGTCAGAGATTCATTCTTGTTGTTGTTGCTGTTTATGATACTAGTTGGTAGAATTTATGTTAAATTCTGTAAGGGCATCAAAAGCCCCGACCGCAGTGTCCACAGCCACAACCACAACAACAATAAAGAAACAACATAAAAAATACAAGAAAACAACAAAAATTGCCTAAAGAAAAATATTTAAGGGACAAGCGACACATGTGCCAAGTTATAAAAATAACCAAAAATAGCTAAATATGTGGATTGTATAAAAAATTACACCTAGACATCGGCCATAACAGACAAATGAAATGTATCTTTTCACGATCGACGCCTCCGAACTCCGCACTCGGAGTCTGTCGTCTGTCATTCATAAGCCCAGAGCCGCATAACCAACAAATTATGAAGAACATATAAAATAATGAAACAAAATTATAATGCCCTATATAATGTGGCGTATCATTCGTTATCGATACGAGAGGCAGGAACTGCCAACTTGTGCAGGGCAAGTTAATAACTATTATGGTTGCAACAATGACAGGGCTGACTGAGTTGCCCAATTTCAATTCAGAAAGCGAAAGTTTCTCCTCTTTTTGATAAGCCAATCTTATCGCTGGCATTTATTGCCCACTTAATACACTATTCTTCCCTATTCTTAACTTCACCGCAATTTATGTAAGACATGACCGACGACACTCCCATTGGCAGTTCACATAACCCAAAGTCTTAGTACAACTTGGGCGGCATCTTTTATCAGATTATTGTGCAAATAAAATGATGATTTAAATTGAAGCCAACAATAAAAATTTCCATAAAAAACGGAAGAACAAAAATGTGGCGGTTGTTTTTTACTTGTACATAATATGAAAAGAAAAAACAAAAACTTTCTATAATTGATTATAATTTTCCAAATGTGTCAAATCATGGCAAATCAAGTTGAGAATAACGTCAACCTCTTGAAATGTTTGAGCTAATGTAAAACATAATTTCACTTTATAAATGTCTCAGGTATTTTTAAATTTGCACCTATTTTCACTCGAGATTTTAAAGGCTTTTTCGCTAGATTTTCGAATGGATTTTCGAGTGCGGCGAGTTCGTTTAATAAATTAAGCAAATTCATCTTGTCGCTTGCTTGACGACAAGTTGCTACAGTCACTGACAGAGCAAACATACACATACAAATGTAAAGAGAGGATTCAGAGTGTATGCGACGCGCATGTACCCTGTAATAGTCAAAAGCTGCTCTCAATTCCGGCAAATGTAAATAGTTTGAATTGTTATTTTCCAAATGGTTTGAGGAAGGTTTTTCAATTTGTAATGTACCCCTTAAGGGTATCCAAAAAGTAAAAGTGGGAAGTTAATATACATAACTAAATAAACTGATGCATCTGCATCACTTTTCATAAAATTACGTAGTATACAGCCATATGGGTGATCAATCGTCGCTTCGGTCAGCTGAGTTTTGTCAAACTGTGCTTAGACCTAGTCATTGAACTGTGTGTGCCTCCCAAGACTGATTATCACGCGGCTTTTTTGTGTGTTCTACCGTGCCAAATTTATGCTCTTGAAATGGATTTGACATTTACTATTGTTTAGTATTGTCGTCGGTTTTTTTTGGGTATGAGTTTCGTTGACAGATAGAGGCATACGGGTAGAGTTAATTTGGGAAAGTATCGTTGGCGGATCGCAAACTGGTCGGCAGTAAATCTGATCAAACAGCGCAACTTAATTAGTTCATGTCCAACGCTTTGGGGCATCCGTCCATCGTTCAGTCCGTCCGTTTTGTTGGGGCGGCAGTACGGCGTTCACTTCCCCCAACCGGTAGTTTGGGGGGCTCGCTCTTGGACATTTATCACCTCAACAAAATTTGCAATTTAAATTTCAAATCGTAGCCTTTTGTTTTTGTTTTAGCTTTTGATTAACTCTGAATGTGCTTTTATATGCAAATTCGAGCGTAGCTCATGCCTAGTTTAACCAGATAACAAAAAAATGTGAAACGAATTTAGTACAACAGCTGAATACTGACTTAATATTATCTATTAATATAAATATGCGTGGATATTAGCATAAAATAAATATATATATACTCGTATAAATAACAATGACTGAAAGCCAGCTTGAATTGACGCATGAAAGTTACGCATTATTGTTGTTTTCAATTTTTTATTTTTTTTATTGCATGCTAATGTGTTTTAGTTTCTTTGTTATTCTCGTCTTCCTCTCATTTAGTATCATTAAATAATTTTATTTTATTTTTATTTTGTATGAAATAACTTAATAAATGAGTGGCAAGCAAAACAAGTTCCGCTACTTTTTATTTATTGGAATTTTAAATCAGTTTTTACTCAACATTACAGATTGCTTAGATTGTTGACAACTTATAATCGCAATCTCTATAAGTTATACTCTCCACTCCATCTCACACTTTTATATACTATTTTCTGAGATATTGCCTCAGCTTACCGCAATTTCAATTTGGTAATGCAACTTGGCCCATCGATATAACCACAAAACCACTTACATTATGCTTTATGTGCAAATTATTCATTATTTTCTTGGTTGTTTTTGTTATTTTTACTACTGTGGTTTCTGTAGATATTTGTACTCCTAGTTAGATTTATTTCATTTGGGACTACTGTGAGCGAGGTAATAAAAATAAATTGCCTAAACAACTTAAACCCGCGCAAGAAAACAATCAAATTTTTGTTGTACGAATTTTGGGTAATATTTTTTTAATTCTTCTACCAATTCGTCCAATTCAATGCCAAACATTTCACATATAATAAGCATCCCAAGTGAATTAATTTTTCTAGTGTCATGCAGTTTATTAGGTAAAAGTCACAAGATTGAATGGGAAATATTATTATACTTGTAGATATGTACTTATATATAAAAGGTAAGAAGTGCTTAGAATGTGATTGATGCGCGGCGGCATTTGCTGACAGCGACAGCAACTGACTATAGATAAATGTATATTTGAATGCAAACAACAAGATACTAAGATGCATTTGCTTATGGATATTGTCGCTGAAAATGCTGCCAAGAAAAATAAATACACATATAGACAGGAGGAGATAGATAGAGAGATAGAGATATAGAAAGAGAAAGAGATATCTTGAAGGAGCTCTGCTTATGTTCAGTCTCACGGCAATTGTTGATTTCAATGCTGCGTTTTGTCATTAATGGCCCCAACCCCAATCTCAACCCCAACCGCAAGCTAAAACTCACGTGTTTACAAAACAATTAATTTTCTTTAGAAAAACAAGAAATGCAGGTGCAAGAAGAAGAGGAGCAAAAATGAAAAAGATACCGAAACATAACTCAAACAAAGGCAAACACAAACGGCATTTACCTTAAAAATGCACTAATCGATGTGCACTTCATTTGTATAGAAACAAAAACAACAACAACAGCAACAACAATAAGAGCATAAAATACTTGAGCGCATACTGTCAGATACAAAATGTACTTACTTGCCAACAGTATGAGTGCAAGTATTGAGAAAGCATCGGAATAGAAAGAAGAACTGAGAAGAAAAGAAAAGTGCAGGGCGCTTTTTGTGTAATCGACTTGAACCGGAAGCAATCGGGCCACCGCAATCCTCTCAAGACTCAGCTATTTTAAATATTTAGTGCACGAGACAGGCGAGGGCAAAGCCGCAATCATAGGCCCAGTCCCAGGCAAGTGAGTGGCACAATGATCACATGCGTTGCTCTGGTTGCTAACTACAAAGCAAATATCACTACTGTTTGAGATATTGACAAGTGTATCTGAAGAATACATTTTCAAATTGCGCGTGCAGTTCAAGCTTATATGTGTTGAGCTCTCACTAATAGTAACTACAAAAGGCAAAGTATCTCTAAGCTGTCAGCAAAAGTAATTCAACAATAATTTATTGTAAAATGCATTAAAAGTTAAGAAAATAAACTCCCACACGTTTTCTTTTTTATCACATTTACTATAGTCTAATTAAAAGACACACATTTACCCGCGAAAATTTATATGAAAATCAAAGACAACACGACGTATTAGTAATTTTAAAAAGCCAACAACAACAATAATAATTACGTCTAGGATATTTTTAAAGTGCGTCAAACAACCAACGACAAAAAGCGACAGAAATGCGTGACAATTTTCTACATTTTCTGTTTTTATCTATTTTTCGGTTTTGGTTTTTTGGTATGTTTTTTTTCGAAGAGTACCTATAAGTTGGTTGTTAAAATGTGCGTGTGTGTGTGTCACTAGCCAAATGTGTGCCGCACATTATGTGGTCTAGTGTTCACGGTTCGGTAATAAAAAAGGAGAAACAAAAACAAAACAAATGTACTGCATTTTTTGCAGCGTTTTGTGGCAGTTTCTTGCCACACTTCTGCTAACATGGCCGACAGTTTTGCGCCACATTCAGCCAAAGTACTTTACACTATTCACGCATGGCCATAAAACATTGCCAGCGATAAGCATTATCTGCCATTTGTTTCCCCCTTCTCCTATCACTATAATTCCATTTCTTCGCCATCGATGGTATATTACTTGGTTGTATTTCAAACTGGACGGCAGTTTTATTTTTGCATAGAATTCCAGGCCAATCAATCAAACATAAAGAGTACACGAAATTTGTCAAAGTACAGATGAGTGTTACCCAACGAATTTTAAAAAAAGTGTACTACATTCTAAATACATGACGAATTAAAAATACTCTTTCTAAAAACTAAGTGGATATTAGGGGTTTATCGGAATGTGTTACATATTACATTAGGAAATTATACGACCCTCTGGTAAGGTATTTAATAGTAAATTCGTATATAAATTATATTAGATAATTGTGCAACTTTTTTGATAACAGACAAAAAACAAGCGCCTCTCTGGGGTCCAATGAAGTTTTTACAGCCAAATGGAGTTCGGATATTTTAAAACTAATTAAATACAATTTAATACATTTTAGTGCAGCTACAACAATATTTTATTTATTTATTTATGTATTTTGTTTATTTTGGCCTTCTAAGCCGTTTGCCTCTGATATATTTCTATATTTGTGCAAATGTAACATTTAAATTGTTTTAGAACAAATACGAGAATACTAGAAATTCCACAAAATGTATCTAAGGAAATTTCTTAAATTCGAAACTGAACTAATTTGCGATCTCTCATAGCGAGGCGTCATGTGATTAGCAGTTATTGAACCCAACGCAGCTTGACGTAACAATAACGCAAATTTGCTTGAGTCGCTAATACAGATACATTTCTCGTAGTATTTAAGCTTAGATAACTAGCCCTCATACGCTTCTAGCCTGTTAGATAATAGCAGCCCGCAAAATAATAAAAAAAAAATTAAATTGAAAGGTTTGCAACAAAAAACAGAAAATGCGATTAGAAATTGTGTGCGTGAGATACGCATGCCGGTACACAAATTTACCCTCACTTAAACAGATTCAGATACAGTTGGATGGGAATGCTTTTAAGAAAGAGAGAACTATAAATAAGTGAAGAGAGCTGAGCTATTTAATTTATATAAATTTCGCTTTCCTTGTCGCATTATTTTTTTTATTTTTTGCAAGAAATACAAAAAATTAAGTAAATGTGTTTTATTAGATCTCCTTAATGCGTTTATCTTAAAGTGGATTAAGCGGAAAATTACTTAGTATCACAATGACTTGTTGTCTTTGATAATGCAAACAAATTAGCGTATTTAATGGCAATCGCTTATAAAGAAGTGCAAAGAAAAGAAAAAGTATGATTAGAACCTGTCGTGTTCTCTCATTGTTTTAGTGCTTGTTTTCGTGTTTTGATGTTTTCTATAAAAGTTAAAATCTAATCAAATAGAAATTAATTTATTATAATTAACGGTAAGCAAATTGAAAATTTGACTGACCTACTTCACTCCAATATTATTATTTTTTAATTTTTTTAGCGGCAGAAAGAGCATTCAATCATCCACTAAGCCACAAAAGACCAACGATTTTTCTCTTTTTAGCTTAAGGTTGATTTTAATATTGCGGAAGAATTTTTTCCAATATATTTGTTAAAAACTGTATTTTTGTCTTTGTTTTTTAAAGAAAGAAACATTTAAATACACTTATTACTCGGCTGGCTGCCAAATTCAAAGCATTTCAATTTGTTGAAATGCCAAGATTTTGGTAGTAAAAAATCACATATGAACGTATATTTCATTTGCAATAATCCAAGTGATCTTTTTAGAAAAACCATTCACTAATACTGTTTTTAAATAAAGCGAAATTGCAAATCAATGCCAAAAATAAAAATAATTTACGTCCAATCACATAAAAACATTTTGTCTGAACAATAGATTAAGCACAAAAAATATTTCGCTTTTTACAAACGAAAGAGAAAACATCAAACTTATGTAACGACACTTTTCTTGAGTTTTCTTTTACATTTAATTAATTTTTACGCACCTTATCAATATTCTTTTTGTTATTAATATCAGTTGCACCTTTATAAATTTTCACAAATTTTGAACAGCAAAAATTAATATTTTCTTTGCTTGCTCTTTCAACACAACACTAACTTTTTCTCTTTTCTTTTTCCCGAGTATTTGTTGTAATTTATTTTGAAGTTTTTTAGTTGTATTTTCAAATTTTTCAATAGGGCTAGCTCAGCTCAAAAGATTTTCTTCATTAATTTGGTAATTAATGAAATGTTAATAAATTGTGTAAAAATCTTTTGGCTGGCCAGATTGCGCTATTTCGGATGTTGCCAAACATCCTCATTAGTGAGCTTTTTTTTGTAAATATTTTTTGTTGTTCAAATAGCGCTAAATTTTTTAAATGGCTTCAACACGGTATTTTGGCTTTTAAATTCAAACCACTTTTATTATTTGTATTTTTAATTTGGGCACAAAATTCGGAATTGTAAAGAGCTGCGATAAGAGCGACGTTAGCGGCATCAAAATGATTTCAAAAATGAAGACGATCATTGACCGGCGAGGTCTGCTTTTAAGATTCTTTCTGTATTTATTATATTTAGTTGTTGTTTAATGTTAGCATCAATTCACAAGGTTTCGTGGGTGAAAACTATTTGAAAAAAACCGGAACAACGATTTCAAATCACGATCGACGCACGTCCTAAATATGTTTATATCTCTCTTCTGTTTGGTTTTTTGCTACCAACAAACAACACGAACGTATCGAAACGAATCGAAAAAGAAAAACAGTTCGATTTCGAAAATGAAAATTCTGCCGACGGCGCAATCAGCGGACCCTCCGCTCAGCGTGTGTTGTCAAATCGTTTGCCAGCCAGTGACTAAAATAAAATTTCATTCAAACGTACTACGCGAAGCACCCGCTCGGCTCTGCTCAGCCGCTGCTTCGTATTCGTGTCGTGCCCTCTTCGTTTTTTTTTTTTCTTCTGCTGTGAGTTAGTGCTAGACGATATTCGGCTGACTGTTGTTCGGCTTTGAACTGTAGGGTGAATCCAAGCGTTAGCTAGGAAGCGAATCTTAAGTATCTAAGTGTAGCTGAAGTATCTAACACCGCCCAACATTCATGACGTACGTTAGATTGCCGCAATATTTTTGTTACTGATTTCTGCGGTGGAATACATTTTTCTGGCTATTTGTGACACTTCTTCTCTAGAATAAGCTTACTAATATAGAATCAAAGGTTTTTACTTTAAACAATTTTGTGTATACTTTTCTATCCAGTTCTGAACTTGATTCATAGAGGAATTTCTAGATACTTTCACCTATATTTTATTGCTATTTTATTATATAGATATTTCAAAAAGGAGTAAGTTTAAGAAAGAACTTTGTCAATCAGTATTACATTATTGCTCTCTTACATTTATTTTAAAATTAATTTTAATAAGGGAATTCGTACGATTTTCAATTAATTAATTACTGATATCTTTTTTATAGTACTCGCTTACATTTAATACTCTTGACAGTCGACTATTTTATAGTGATTTTATCTCACATTTAATTAGTTAATAAATTATAATCATAATTGAAATATTAACAACTACAGGAGGGCCGCTAATACGACAATAAATTCTTTTAATTTTCTGCATTCCCTACATGCTACGTGCTTTCACCCGACTTGAGTATGAATAAATCGGCGCGCGTTTCGCTAGCGTTTCCGAAGCGACTACATAGCGTTTTTAGCGATTACAGCGCTTATTGGCGCTTGTGCCTTTTGGCGCGTAGACAACTTTTTTCGATTTCACAAGTGCACAAATACCAATTAACATTTGCCCAAAGTGCAGCTGACAAGCAACAAAAAATTAAGCATGAAAACAAAAGCGTTAATAACTCAAAGCCCACTCACACTTGCTAGGGACACTATTCAAATGGGTATATGACTTAGATAGCCATTACTAAATCAGCTAAGGAGCAGAAAAAGTTAAACAAGCGAGTCTGTGATAAGCAAATTAAGACGTGGGTGTTTCCACTCGGCAATCTTTAACGTTTAAGCCCATATAAATTTATTGATCCCATTTCGTGTACTCTGCACTCGAAACTAAACGATGAACCATTAAAATTTATTTTTGGCAATCATAATGCAGTCTAATTATAAAATGTTGACCAACTTACCAATTGACCGGCTGCTCGAAATAACAAGGCTGCCAAACTGACAGCGTCTAAATGCACTTTAATCCTATTACATAAAAATAAACTCATAAAGTTTTTAGCTAGCTTTATAGATACTTGTATATATACCTTATCTCTTTATTTCAGCGGGTAAAAATCACATGAGGAGCATGTGCATTGAACTTGGCACTCGCTTGGCCAAGAATGGCAAACAATTTTTTTGGGGTAGACGTCTCTGAGTGCGTCATAGCTGATAATAACTATGTTGAGATTTATTGATAAGCAATAACCAGATAGGAAAATATGTCTATTCAAAATCAGGCAATAGTTATAATGAAGCTTTTTATTATAATCTTATAAAAATAAACCATATTAGTTGGTTAATAATCATAAAATATTAAAAGTATTATTAGACCCGAATTCAAACTACAGCCGAGTGTTCAGAGTATTCCAAAACCAATTGAAAACTACGAATTAAACCTATTCAAAAATATATTTGAGACTTTGAAAAGTCGAAGAAAATAGTATTTTATTTAACTATCCTATTAACAAATGAAAGATAAAATAACTTAATAATTACTATTAATGATAGAAAAAAAAATAAAATAAAGTACTGATTGGTTTAAACTTCTTAACATAAGTCTAAGCTCCAAAAATATGTTGAGGCTTTAGAATGACGAAATCAAATAGTATTGAATCCTTACTTAACCCCACACTATTTAAATTCCTCACCTAAGTGCCATTCAACAATTTTGCCTCTATAGAGCAGCTCAATTAAAACACATTCCCCAAGTTCGACTATGCTCCATAGAGTTTGCGTTAAGCATTCCATTATGTGGCATGGGAACACGCGCCCCATTTTGTGGATCAAATTGCCAAACCACATTCAACGTTTTGTGCCCAACATTTTAGAAACCGTTTCTCTCTCTTTCTGCCAATGCCAGCAAATGCCAAATGCTAAGACCCTGTCCTGGCCTGACCTATAAATAACCAAAGACAAAATACGCTCCCCCGCAGTTAATGGGTGACTTCTTCCTGTTGCACGCATTGTCCTTGACTTTTGGCCTGAGGAAGCAACGAGAACAAACACAACACACGCACACAATTAAAATGATTAATTAAGTCTGAGGAGCAGCAGGACATTTTAGGACTAATGACTTAATTAACCCCCGAGCGATGTTGAGTGCTTCGTTTTAATGTGCTCGCTTCAACAGCCGCCGACCTTTGACCCTTTTTCCGTGTAACTGCAGCCCCTCAAGATGTTAGATTAACTAAAGCGTAGCCATAGCAAGTGGCAATTTGGTCCGTCGGCTTCGGCTTCTGCTGAGGTGCTTGCCGAGTGCTGCCTTGGCAGCTGCTCGGGTTGCCCTTTCCCTAAGCTGTCACATTATTAAACGCTTCGCTGGCTGATCCTGACAAACGTGACTGCCTATTTTACACCTTGTTTTAACGTCGCGCGTTTCTCGTGCGTTTTTAATCGCGCACTCGCCATGCTCAAGGTTGCACGCGTTTCCTGCTTGTAAGCTGTCGATTTGCTGATTGTGTCCCCAGAGGCCTGTTGGTTACCAGATCGCAATCCGCATCTCTGCGAGTGTCCCAGATTAAATTACAAAATATATTGTCATGTACAGTGTCATGATATGACATTTGTTGTGTCGCCTGCAAAGTAGTAAGCAATTCATACCCTGTATTCAAGGCTAGACGGGTATTATTAGTTACTGAGTGCTGACAATTAGTCGACTTATTAAAATTGTGTAGGATATCCCGCAGTCGAGTACTCCCCACTAGATCGCACTTATTTTGTTTACAATTGTTAATGCTCGATATCAATTGATAACTTCGCTGACTATTAGCTGTTCCAATCAAATGCGCATTCCCGCAATTTATTAATTTAGGTAAACAATTTCGCCACATTGCATTAATCGTCATTAATTTTTCATCATTTACCGCCAGCCATCGATAATTTATGTTAATAAAATTGTAACAGGCAGCGGGCCTGTCAGCGATTGGCGACGAACGGCATTAAACCAGCAGACAGACACTTCAAATCGAATTGAATCAATTACAAGTTGTTCTTGCCAATGTTATGCCCATTGCTGTCTTTTGTCTTTGGCCAATCGACTGATTAATATTAACAACTGCCAATGAAATGATTTTGCTCCAGATAGAAATCATTCTTAACCCATTGACATATGTTTAAAGATAACAATCTTGACTTTAAACATAATCATAATTCAAATTCTTTCAGAACTTTTTGATCTGATTGGGTTTTTCTGGGTTTTCCCCAATCCTTGCAACAAATGTTGGATCATTTTTAATTTTTGAATACCCCCAGATTCTTAATTCTCAATCTTAAATTTTACTTTTTTAACATTTCAGTTAATATATAAATACTTATATAATTACTAGTTTCTTTAAATTGTTTATATTGTTTAAATTTAAGTTAATTTTTACTTTAATTTTGGTCAACTGCTCTTAGTTGACATTAAATAAATAAATAAATAAAGAATAAAATTCTAAATAAGAAATCATTTTCCTAACAATTTTAGATATATATAAAATTTGATGCAAAACTGATCCAGTCAGATCTTTAAAAGTATCATTAATAAATCATTCAAAAATTTCATGATACAGAATAATTGCAGCATATAATTTCCGGCAAAATTAGTGAAATGAAAATATTTAAACAATAATATTTGTGTGAATGAGAGATGCTTGGTATTAGATGAACTCACGGAAAATTCATCGACGGCAACTGAGGTATAAATATTATCATGGACTTATATGCAAATTGCATTGGTCTCTGTTTGATCTGTCGTCGCCAGATCGTCGCCGACGGCATTGGAGTGCCCAGCTGGGTGATCGATTATGCTGGAAGTGATTGCGGTAGTCGCTAATCATAATAATTGATTTGTAAATATTTTGATATTGATTGCAATGTTAATTAAAATGCAGACTGGGCCATGAATAATAAGTCCACAAGATCGAGACATCAAACAGACGAGACTTTTCTAAGAAATATCAGATCTATATAAATAAAAAACTTTTTCCAGATGAAAACAAACTCAACGTGCGTGGTATTCCATGTCAAATGAAACCGATTGTCCACACAAAAAAAAGAAGGATCTCGAGCTTCGAAAGGTGTTCCGTAAGGCGCGATTGAGAATGCATTTGTTAAAGATTTGAAAGGAAATTCAGAAAATACTGGATGTGAATTGACAAAATTTGATGTTATTTTTAAATTAGTAAAAATCGGAATAGAAATGTCGCTCATCCATGAGATACTGAACCAGCAATTGCGTCACCTCTTAAGAGCCAAAAAGCGGTAAATACTAAGGGATAAAAGTATACTTAATCAGGAGTTGATAAATTTTCATATCAGCTCTGACGACAGACGCACAAACCATGCGATTTGTAAGAGAAGTCGCAATCGCTGGCGTTATCAATGCAATCGGCGATGTCCTGGGGGCCAGGATCCTCGTGCCACCAGCTCCCAAACCGAAACAGTTACAATATCCAGCCAGGCTAGACTAAACAGACAGGCCAGTCTGCCAGTGGGGAACCGTTGCATAGTCCCCTTATTACACATCTGGCTGAGACTTAACGAAGTTACACCCACCTCATCGAATGCCACTCGTCAGCGGTGCCTGCACCGCATTCGACTGAGAGAACGTTCCCTGTTGGATAATGTGCGACAAGTCATCCGCATCCATTGGAACAACTTTCGATTAATGCTAATGCCAGCAACGGGACAAACTACCATTGGCACCCAAACAGGAAGGCATTCATATGTGGAGATTGCCAGACGTGCCAATAACCAGAATCGGTTCACATGGCTAAAGACGTTGAGAAGGAGCTTTGTATTGGTAGGAAGTATCAAAGTTTCTTTGCCATTTATCTTATTGTATTCTATTTTATCGTATTTGTATTTGAATTCCCTAAAGATTTATTTTCTTCGCTCCTGCAGATCTCCAAGAAACTGGAAACAGCGCTCGCCAATGTCGGTCCAAGTCCAGACTATGTTAACACATCTGCGGCCATGGAGTTGGTTAATCTTGGAGATTTAATCGAGCAAATGAACTCTGCTCTCATTGATCATCTTATTAACAATGCGGACTATGAAATAACTCCAAGGCAGTCACTGTCACAGCTTGGCATATTTTATCCAGAATACTCGTAGTTAGAAGTTAGTCTTGAGCTTCCAAGGGTAATCAGTTAACGTATAAATTTTCAAGCTTTAGTATTTATTCTTTTTTCGATTTGTCGAACTTTTATTAAATCGCTTGCAATAAACCAACTCGTTTTTGAAGGCGAGTCACCAGCCTAATTCTAATTTAGTGGACTTTTCAACGCCCCAAGGCGTTTTACAGTCCATAAACTGTGCATAAAATAGTTACCAATGCGAGTTGGCCAAAATCAACATTGGCCAGCCAGTGTGCTGGCCATTGATCGATGGAATCACCAGTTGGAAGTGGCTCAGCCAGTTGGCCACAAAGTCAGGCCAAATGGTTTTCCTTCCTTTAGTTCAGCAGACAGTTTTTCCTAGTGAAAATTTATGAGCATTAAAAGCATATTCTATGATCGCAACAGGTGCCGTCGGAATTTATGATCCTAGAGTGCCAGTTGATTCGATTTTGACCCATTTCGAGTGATTCATATTATGATGAGACAACTGGCGCCTGTCTCCAGATCCTCTCATCCCAATGAATGTCATCATCAAGCTGATCAGCATCAGAGTTATGCGTTCGACACATGCAAAGGGGCAAACTGAATCGGTTTGTCCATTCCAGCTGCACTCCCACATGACGACAGCTAAATGAACCTCATTAAATTGGCCAAAATATTTATGCATTCCGCATTTTGGCATTGATTTTGTCCTCAACTTGGGCTGCGACACGCCCAAAATGTGCCCCTAATTTATGGGGCTTATGAATCAAACAAATCTGTCACCCAACTTTATGACACTTTTCTTTCTCCTTTTTTCCTTCTTCTTTACTTTATTCGCTTTGGGGTACTTTTTTGCTGGGTTCTGTCCACGCGGTTGACATTTTAATTTGGCAGCCATCGATGGCAATTTAATAAATTAAGAGCGTGATTTTAATGGGATCGCATAAGTTTGGGAGCGTGTTGAGCAATTGATGGATTGGGCAATCGATGGGCATCTGCAGTTAGCAAATTGGAGCCTTGAACTAGCAGAAGTTGCCAAATAAAATCGGCAAAAGATTCAATTATAATGTCATATAATTAATTGAGTTTCTTTAAGCTAAAATGTTTGTCATAAATGTGTCAAATTGCATTTTCAATGTGCATGACATCAAATATTTGAATACTGACAAATATGACACAAATTAGTAATTAATATTTTAAATTTATACGAAATTCGTTGACTTTTATCTTAAGTGTGCTAGGCTACTTGTTCGTGGCAGATTCCCAGGCATTGCCAGACGACGACACCTGTTGAATGATGCATGTGGCAATCTGTGGCCGCTGCTGCATTCTTGTTGAAGCTTTAATGTGAGCAATTTTTATAGTGGCTGCAACGAAATCGATATCAATATCGCGGCTATTAACCAAATCAGTGGAACGGCTATCGCACGATTGACAACAATTTATGGAACGCTGTGGCAGTAACAATTAATAAAATTAGAAGAAAAACCAAAATATACAAACAGACTGAAATTTTATCTTTGGCACGCCGAAGATTTGATACTCTTTCAGAGATCTGAATTTTATATTTCATATATGTATGATATTTATAGTAGTTTTTTAACCAAATTTGGTAAACATGTTTACCAAGTGCATTATCTGTGAGATTGGCTGAGATATCTCAAGCAAAACGTATGAACTGCCTTCAACAAGATAGCTTTAAAACAGTATAAATTCTATACACTTTGTGGTGTCTGCCAAGCCTTCTTTAATGCGTTACACATTTCGTGACAAAATTATAATACCCTCTGCTAGGGTATAAATATCCAGAAAATAGAATAATACACAGATAAGGCAGCTCTGGTGGCCAATTGGATTCAGTGTCGGGTTACGGCGATATCAAAACTTAATCAAATGTGAGAGAGACGAAACAAAAGAGTTGCATTGAGCATCTTTTTTTTGGATATGGCTCAGTGAGTCTAGCGCCGGTCGTAAAGTGAAGAATCTTTTGGCCAAAGTCAAAAGTGTAAAGCAGCAGCTAGAAGAAACCGGCCAGATGGGACCGTTAATACACAAGTAGAGAGTAGTCTGCAGTCTAGACGGTAATCCTTTGGAGATCTTGTTGTGCGATAAACTTGGCTCTGCGTCTGATTAGTGTGGCCTAATGTGACAGCCAAGCGACGTGGCACTTTTAACTGTTGTTTGAGTGATGTAATTGGAGCGGCAGCGACTTCTACAGCATTGTTGCAGCATAAATCAGAAGAGCCCAACACGATGTTAGATGCCGGTACGTGGTACGAGTAACATTGCAACTTGTTAAACAGGCCGATAAACCGGCTGCCGTTCTTCCCCCTCCCTCCCACAAAGCTATCCTTAGGTATTGGTAATGGGATAGTGTGCCCCAAAGAAAAGGGTGTCATTCTTTGATCGGAGATGATGCATCTCCTGGTCTTGTTCCTGCCCCGCATTTTGTCGTACTCGAATGCCGTTAAGATTTACGAGTATGTGTGACAGGGCAACGCCTTGGTTAAAAAGATCGCGTGTGGTCCTCAATTTAATTACAACTCAATGAGTTCAACCGAACTCGCCCAACAGGTGGTGCCTAAGGAATTCCCCTGCTCACCCAATACCCAAAAAAAAAAGAATACAAAATAAAGACCAAAAACAAACAGAAGATGCATCAACTGCAGCCCAAATCACTTGACACAAAATGCTCTTTTAACTGATTGAGCATTGACATTGAACTTTTCGTATTCAAGTGTTATCAAAAACGATCAAAAAATTGATTCCACAGTCTTATAGAGATTTCATGAGAATACCCAACTTATCTAAATAATCTTTGAAAACAAAATCAAAAAAAAGGGGGAAGTATAAATGCCAGAATTATTTATAAATATATGTATGTGTTTACCGATCAGCGCATATATCAATTTCATAAGTTTACCGTTAGATGATGCGTTAATCGAATGAAAAGCCATTCAATTATTACCTAATAGCCGAGGAAAGTCAACTTTAAAGTGAATACGTCGTTCTGGTTTGTTGGGCTCTTAATTGCCAAACTAATTAACTTTGGAACAAAGCACAAATAAACTGATAGTCTCTTACCATGTTGCCCCCAAGGCTGGCGCTAAGTTTAGGGCCAAGTTAATATATTTCTGTTCATTTTTTTTGTTTTACTTTTGTTTTTTGGAGTTTGCAATAAAAAAACGATGCGGCTGCAAGTCAAAAGCTAATTGAAACGACTTTATTACTACCAAAAATATGGAACGTTTTTGAATGGGCTTATACATATTGTACATATTTCTGTATTATAGCCCCGGGCTGTTTACAGCAAAGAGTCTCTGGCGAAGGCGTCAACAGAAGTTTTTTATGTGCCAACTGAGATTTATACGCCCTAATGGCTTACGAATTGAGTTTACCAGGACTGGGCGATTGGTGATCGTCGACTGGCGCTTGGAACTTGGAACTTGGTGCTACGGTCTACGGTCCGGGGCAATGTTCGATTTTACAACTTTCGCAGGAAAGGAAACACAATCCTTAACATAAATATGAGCTACAAACACACACAACGAATAAAAGAAGAATTTCATAATTTACGAGCTCATAACTGGCCAGAAATGGAAACCGTAGCAAGCGGCCTCTGCAGGCATTGGTATTTCAAGATTAAAACAATGCCATGTGGCTCATAGACTTGATACTCGTACCAGTTTCAGTTCATGCGTTGCATGTCAACTGATCGTGGTGACTGCCTCACCTGAGCCTCACCTGCGCTTGTGGCCAGCCAAAGGGCGCATCTTAGGTTTCCCCCCCAAAGACAAGTGTCGCACAGAGCATCACCTGAAATCGATATTTTATTTCCATCTTCCTTATTTTTCTTTTTGCTGAACAGAGAACATTTCTATTGAATTTGTTGAGTTAAACCGGTTTGATTTGAATCGAGGTACTTTGGAATATTTATTTTCCTTAAAAAATGTCGACATTTTTATTGATTTCTAGCCGCATTTTTTGTCATACATTTGTACGACTATTTTTCGTGTATTTCATATGAGTCATTTGAGCTTTGGACTTGAAAATTGACGCAGCGATTCAAAAGGTGAGGGCGCGTCATAAGGCAATTCGGACATGCCTAATAAAAATCAAAAATTAGCAAATACACGTCAAATGTTTGCTGCAGTGTTGTTCCGGTGAAAACCACAGCGATACACGTTGTCAAGATTTCAAAATCATTTAAGAATTTGCGTAAATGGGAAACTTGTGTGAATTTGGGCACGTAGTCCCCGACACGCCGGTGCTTTTGAAGCGGCTTGTATTTTTGCTTGTTAATGCGATTAGATAGTTCCGGGGAATATAAACAATTTCAAGAATTTCTAAATAGTTTTGATTTCTAATATGTTTATTGATTTTTGTAATCAATACATAATAGTAATTTACAGAAGCAAACTTCAACTATGATAAAAGTTTTTAAACTATTACTATTGCTATTTTTCCTAAACTTTAAATTTAAGTATTACTATTATAAATATTTAGAAAATGAAAGTTATTTTTATGCTAACAAATTAAAAATGTAATACTTAAATTGCAGGCGAACTTGTGACTAATTTACTTATCCATTTGAAACACCCGCCAATTGCTCGCATGGCGTATACAACTCTGTGCACTGATTACCTATGTGGCAACGCTACGCTCTCCCTACGTGACAAGCCCGCAGCGTAGTGTGCTTTACGTTTTTCTATTTGTCATTTGGTTTAGGTTTTTCCTCCGAGACGTTTCACAATGGCAAACGTAGTTGCGCGATTAGCGGTTAAATCAAGTGCATTTATTTCAACAAGACAGCGTTTAGCAGTTTGCAAAACGTTCTACAGAAATGCCAGCTTCGGCTATGGATCTAACTTACAGCCGAAAAACAATCGTCGCCTGTTGTCGTTGCTCGGGTGCAGCGCTGTCTCTCTGGCGGCACTGGCCGCGTTTATCACATTTCGAAGTTCCGTCAACAAGGCGAATGCCATGAGGAAGAAAAGCTTGGTAAACAAAATAAAAACAATAACAGTTGCTACCACAGTGAATCGTGTGTGTGTATGTAAAGTTAGTAGGGAAGTCACAGTGGAAAAGTCAATAAATGACCGTAAAAGACTCGCGCAGTTATTTTTAGCTTGGGGCCGCTTACGTTACGCACAGCCAGCTGTTGCGTTGCGTTACGTTACACCTAGTTCAACAGCTGTTTGACATTTAGTGGTTTTAGCTTTTGTTTTGCTCGCAACATTCGCTGCAATTTTAAGAATTACTGTTGCTTACCACAACTTTTGTTAAATCATTCAAGCGATTACTCATTTTGAAATCGCTTCAAGCCTGGGAAATAGTTCATGGTCTTAATCATTTTTCGGGATGCCGTTTGTGACTTGTTGTTGTTGCGTGCTCAAGTTCATTGAACAAATAGCGGCAACAACATTAACAAGCGGTTTTCAAACCTGTTGACATTGTCTGTTTTGAGTGGGGCAGACCCAACATTGTTGACGTGAATTGCGTGACAGTACTCTGATAAGCATTTTTTTTTCTAGAGTGTGAAGTACTAATATTTACAATAAGTGTTTGGGGAATTATTTATCAAAAGCCAAGTTAATGTGGGTTACATTGCGCCTTTTACGCTGGATGTGATTTATCACAGTTTCTTGGGCTATTACATAGAATTAAAATGCAGTTGGAATATCAATTAAAAACCATTAGAATCGCTTCAACTAAAATGATTGAGGATATTTTTTTAAATTTCAAGATTGTAATTAACATACTTGTCATAACATCTTAATCCTCATATCTGTCGGCTTTCAATCATTTACATAAATACTTCTAATATAAATGCAGCCCTATTTTTGTTGAAATCCAATAGAATTAACATGCCACACACCTTGAAAATTCATGGGGCAAGAGAATGAAAAGTGCATTTGGTTATATGATGAAGTGGCAAGTAGCTGAGAACTCCGCCCACGCACCTGACAACATTGTTGAATGCTGACAGAGTGTCAGTTACTGAAAATTTATCTACCAATCGATCTGGTTACTGATTTGATACACCCACTATGCCAATGCCAGACGCAGGCGTGGTTTTCATTTTGATATTGGTCCAAAAGGCGTCCCTGACATGTGCCAAGTCCCTGAGCCAAGTTATGACAACCAAACGGCGACGACGACGACGACGACTGAGACTGAAACTGCGCCTGATGATGATGATGAATGAGTTTTAATTGTTAACTATAAATCCAGTGCCGGCAGCGACTTGTGGTTCTCCTTCTGCAACAGCTTGGCTGTCTTGTCTGGATGATGTCAGACCAGTTATGAAGAATTATCACACGATTCTCTTGCGGGTCGTGGGCGTGGGCGTGGGCGTAAAGTGCTCCGGCTTCAGTTGCGGCTGCTGCTGTTGTTGCACATGTCTAACATTCAAATTGCGCATTGGCCTTTGTTTTATTTTTCTTTTGCGCAGACATGTGCCCCAGACATCGAGAGAGAGAGACAAATACTTGTCCCTTGAAAATTGAGTCATATTCCTGGGGCAGTGCCTACATGTTGTGTGTGTGGCATTAAATGTCAGATTTATGGAGCTTATGTCAATTTATTATATGCGCCCAAAAATCTTGTTGCCATATCAATTATGCACTTTATTTGGCAATTGGATTAGCCATGCTTAACGTGGGAATCCTGCCCAGCGACGGCAGCTCATCAATATCACAGTTTAAAGCCCCACACACAACTGACTACAAATCCTGATATTTAAATGAAGTTCAAGTCGTGAATTTAACATTAATCAAAACGTCACCAGACGCTCAGCCAGAGTTCCGATATCGATCAGTATTCTTGACTCTGTCTGCTGTGCCGCCGGCCTTTATGAGCAATCGGCGGAAATTAAGGCGATCCAATCACTGCGCTGATTTATGCCAATTATATATTCTTACCATATACGTATGTGGACATGTATTAAATTACCCAACGATTCATCTTTTATCGTCTATCAATAAAGCACCGTGACGAGACAGAGCTGGAGAATATCAAGCTCACCGCGCGAGAAAGGCGCTTCATCAAGTTCGCCTCTGTGGAGTACGACGATCAGTTGTACATGACGCCACAGGACTTTCTTGAATCTGTGGTGGAACAGGAACCCAGACGTGAGTACTACAACCCCCTGCAAATCCTCGAATTGTTTTGATTGTGCTTAAATCCTTCCAGCGCGTCTCAAGCGTCGTGTACTCAGCACGGATGAGGTGGAGAAGTACAAGGATCAAACGCCACCAGTGAAAAAGGGCTCCTCTCGTCTGTTTCGTAATCTCAGAGATAAAGGTAAGATAAGAATAGTAATAGAATATTCTATGTTGTGTATACATTACATTATTATACATATTAAATTAATGATATTTAATTTGTCTTCTTTAATATTTGTTTGTTCATTCATAGGCATTGTTTCCTATACGGAGTACTTGTTTTTGCTCTCCGTATTGACAAGTAAGCTATAAATATATTTATAATGTATCTATAAACACTGTACTAACACTTATTTTATTGCAGAACCCAAATCGGGCTTTCGAATTGCTTTCAACATGTTCGACACCGATGGCAATCAGCGCGTAGAAAAGATCGAGTTTCTAGTCGTAAGTGGCATGAATGTAATATAAGTATTGTGTATGTTTTTGTTCGTTTGAGTGTCCCCTTTTAATTTGTACATCATCAATATTATTATTATTTAAAATTTTTGTATAATTTCTTAAATTCACCCATTCAACAGATTGTTTCAATTTTGGCCGGTGCCTTCAAACACATACAAGACGTTGATCCGAAAACAAAGGAAATTGTAAGCTTTACTTTGGTTTTAATATACATATTTATTTTTTTTTTAATGATTGATAAATCTATTAAAAATCAAACCAAATTAGCCAGCATTGACGCAAGGATGTAAGCGTTTTATTAGCCAGGATTTCTTTTTGATTTTATTTTTAATATAATTTATTTGATTTGGTAATTTAGCTACTTCGTTTAGTACCCTATGAGGAGCCGTCTAAGGACAATAAGCGAACTCCGGAAGCAAGTCCAAGGCCAAAGGGATTTGTAAGTGTGCTGAGAACTGCGAATCAGAACTTTGGCTTTGCTTCCAAAAAAAAAGCTGTGCATAGTTATACGTTACATTATGTTACGTTACATTTGATTACGTTGTTTCAGAATGCGTCACGAATTGTAAACTGTTCCCAACTGTTAACACATACGTAGCAGCTTAGCTTAGATTTACGTTACGTTTTGTTATTTTTGAGTATGTTGTTATATACAGCGCTTTATTAGACAACAACACCACCATATGCTTTGTATATTTATACTTTTTTCATCTTCTATTTTTGTATTTTTATATGCTTATGAATTTTTTGTTACGTTTATGCACTTATGTTACGTTTCGTTTTACTCTTTACGTTCTTTTCAAACCCGTTCTTCCCCGTTAACGAAAACTGTTACCAATTACCCTCGTATAACCACCTAACTTATCTTCTCTCCACATCTAACGACCCCTATTTCCCCCACCTTTCCGTAATGTATATAACCCCAGATGGAGCGCATATTCAGTGGCGCTTGGATAGAGAAACACGGCGATCTAGCAAAAGTAGATGAAGAGGATTCACCTGAAAAACCAGACGAGGTAAATGTCAAGCATGCCGTCTGAGCTTATGAAGTGTGACTAACATAATATTAGCTAATCAAACTGAAACATTAACAATTTAATATGACAATTTGCAGCGCGATTATGTGAACGATAATGAGGGACTGCAACGACGTCATCAGGTGGCCACCACGTTGCAGTTGCATTTGTTTGGCAAACGTGGTACAGGATTCATTAACTATGATAACTTTTATCGGTTCATGGACAATTTGCAAACGGAGGTGCTCGAACTGGAGTTCAACGAGTTCTCCAAGGGCCAGACCCACATAACTGAGTTGGACTTTGCCAAAATTCTGCTACGCTATACTTATTTGGCCACGGATGAGTATGACGTGTTCCTGGAGCGACTGCTGCATCGAACCAAGGATGAAAAGGGAATATCGTTTAATGATTTTCGCGATTTTTGTCACTTTCTGAACAACTTGGATGATTTTACCATTGCAATGCGCATGTACACGCTGGCCGATCGTGCCATCTCCAAGGGTGAGTAAATGTCTCCATCAGGTTCGCTGGGACTCAATTTTATAAAAATTTGATGTTCCAGATGAATTCGCACGTGCTGCCAAAATCTGTACTGGGTACAATCTCAGTGAGCACTTGATCGACACTGTCTTTGCCATATTCGATGCGGATGGCGATGGACTGTTGCACTACAAGGAGTTTATAGCGATTATGAAGGATCGATTGCATCGGGGCTTCAGAGTAAGTGGTCGTTTCCTTGATTACAATGAGGCGTTGGATACATACGATGATCCTGAGTATCCCATGTTCCAAGCCTGGCGCCATAGCGTCTGTCGTCACTTGGATTTCTACATTGACAGCGATGCGCTTTGGCATTAAACATCTTGGCATTAAGCATTTTGTTTTTGTTCCGCTTAACTGTGTGTCCTTGTATGTGTGCCTTGAGTGTTGTGTTTGTTTGATGGTTTTTAGTTGTAAGCCTAATATTTGTGTTGTTGCTTAAGCTTTAATATCTCTTTATATTTATTAATTATTTCATTTGTATTGTGACCAATTGTTTAACGACTCAATTGGTCTATAGCACGCACACATTTTTTAAATTAATAATAAATATTTAAGTTTTTTATTGGACATAAACCAATTAAAATTATACAAATAAACATTTTGGTTTTTTATTTTATATGCTTTAACAATTTAATCATTTTGATTTATTATTTATCACTTTATTTATTGCTTAACAAAATATCAGCGATATTCCTGCAATATACACATAAGTATCAAGAATATCTTAATTATGTTTACAGTCATTTCGATTTCCTTAAGTGTATTCGATTTCTCTTGACACCCTTTGCAATTATCTTTCGAAATCATCACAACCATTATTTAATTAGTCACTTGTTGTTTATTAGTTAATCAAATATTTTTAATTTGCTAGCGATGTGACTCACTTTCCCGAATTAATAGAGCCGACAATAATATACGAGTCCGAAGATATACGTATCTCGATTAGCAATCATTTTTATTTGCTTTTTTTGTTATTCCTTAGACTGGTAATGATGATAATGATCAAAAATTAGAAGAATCTGATGGCAATCGAAAGGTTAGTTTAGGCCATGTGGAACTTCATTTATTATTTCGCTCTCTGTGTTTTTGCCGCTTATCATTCACTAGTCGTATCTCCCAATTTCATACAATAACTATACCTATGATATTTGTTCCGCCTGTTGTGGTATTAAATAATAGCCAAATTGCCTTACAGTCGGTGGCCAAGAACGAGGGCTGGGATGCCTTCAAGTTTTGTCTGCATCATGAAATGAAAGCGTTAAAGAAAGGATCCAACTAATTAACGAATATCGGAAGTCCTTACCCAAGTTGCTGCCTTGAAGATGAATCGAAAACTACGCCAAATTGAATCAAAATTCTAGTTACCAATTTTTTCTTCCAAAGAATCCAAATCTCTTGTGTTAGCTCAAAGTACTTAAAACAAACTATTTATTATTGTTAAATTATGAAATTATTTATGAATTTGTTGACAAAAATTCGTTATGCTAAACTTTGTTATATGATTTGAGAACTTTATGAGCATTTAACACAAACTAATGCTGTTATTAAATTCACAGAAAACCAACAACGAATAAATAAAATATATTTGTTTATAAATATATATTTCTTTTATTATTTAATTTAGTTCAATTAAGACATTCAATAAAATGCAAAAAAAGGCTTTTGAATTCAAATGAAAAGTCGAAAACTTTGTTGTTATAACGAAATGTTTAATACTAATAAGTGCATTATTATTTAGTTGTATAGATATATCCTTCGTCTTGGGGGAGCAGGGTCTTGAGGGGTACTTAACTAATATAAATATACATACATTAATAATATTTATAAAACTTGGACTATTTTCTATATATATTTGCACTTGGGCATTAAATAAAACTACAAATTAAATTATCACAGTTAAATTGCGTGCATTCGATTGACGCACTTCTCATTCTATTCTCACTTGCCTAAAGATTAAACATTCTTATATAAAAATATAGGTCTAGCTTTTCGTATGAATTCCGATCAGTACGTTTTCTTTTATCCTGTCTCATTAATTTGTATCTAAACATTTAGCTAAGAACACGAATTTGAATGGGAATTGTTTTGGAATAGTTGCATAGAAAAATTGCACAGATAAAATTATAATAATTATACTAATATTAATGATAATAAATGATTTACAACTACAAAACAGCTGCTGTTTTAATTTTATTCCGTTGTAGCTGCTGGCAAAGTCCAGCTAACATATTTCTCCTTGTCCTGCTCCTTAGGACCAGCAGTATAATTCCTATTACCTGGTTTGGATCGTCGAAATTTAAAATTCGCAAACACATCACGTCTGTCCATATCCGCTCCCGCTGTCTGCGTATCTAGTTCAAGATTACGTTGGAGTCCCACGCCAGGTATCACTTCCTCATTCACTTGTTTGCGAAAGTTATATGCGCCCTTGCGCTGCTTCAATTGCTGCTGTGCTAAGGATGAGGTCGCCGGGGGCGTCTTTTTGGGGCTGCCCACCTTGGGCAATGGTTTGGGATCACGCATCAGCATGGGAAACAGCGCATCGTCGGCATCAAAGTACCAAGGTCGCGAAAAGTGATATCCGGCACTGTAGTACGGCTTGAAGATGGGCTCATTAGAGCAAATACTGAATGCGTGATATGCATGCGATATAAGCTGCGGGAATCGATCCACCCAATAATTGGTGAACTCATGTGGTACGCAACCGAGCAGCTCCTGTGCCTCTGAAGTGAGCTCGTGATAATGATGCTTCTTATTGCGTAGTGCTCGCAACAAATCGCGCACACTGGCGCCCATGTAGCCGCGATACTTTCTCAGATCGTCGGTAATCAAAGGATCCAAATGCATATTCCAATCATCCAGGACCACAATACGTCCATTCTTTTCCAGCGACTTGAGTGGCTCGGCAGTAAATTGCAATTTCTCCACACGATCGCTAACATCCTGTAAAAAGCTGAGCATTTTGGGTTCATCCCAGAACAGCGGATGGTTGCCAATACAACGTGCCGGTGGCCGTGACTGAGGCTCTCTGTGAATCATATCAGATATCAGTTGCTCGGCCAATACCTAAAATTATAACCGTGTATAATGAATTAGTCATTTTTATAATAATAATCGTAATCGTCTGCTTACAATTTTGTTATGCTCTTCAGCGTCGTCAGCACGCAATTTGGCCAGAGTGTATTCATGGGAGAGTATATTGGCCTGGCGCTTGAGAGTGTCACCAAAGGCATGATGACCACCGCTCAACACATAGTAGTAAACGCAACCCAGTGAGAATATATCAACAGCTGTAGTCTGTAAGTAGGTCAAACCATGAGTAATAATTTCAGATAATCTATAAGGACAATGGACTTACGGTGCGTTGGGCACGCATCATCTCAGGAGCTATCCAGCCATCAGTGCCAGTTACGCCCGAGCGACGCGAGAAACTAGTACGTCCAAAGTTCAGTTTCTTACACAGGCCAAAGTCTGAGATCATAACGCGAACCTTGCCCTTGACATCAGGCAGCGATAGCAACACATTCTGTGGCTTAATATCACGATGTACTGTTGAAGAACACAAAATTGTTAATTAAACTAATGAAATTTTGAAAATAAAAGGTCGATATTCTTACCAATATCCAGAGAATGAAGATGACTAAGTCCAGCAGCTGACTGAACTAACACCTGCCAAATGTCAATTTGCTGACGCAAGTCTAGTGAACGCTCTCCTTCTGTGTAGTCTTGTAGTGTGGCTGCGCATAGTTCCACGGCAATATATCGAAATTGGCGATCCTGTTCGGTGCAGAAATAACGCACGACATTCTCGTGTGCATCAGATTCGCGTAGTAGAGCCACTTCGCGATCGGCAAAGGTGAAGCACTCGGGTAGCAGACGCTTGACGGCCACAAAACGTTCCTCGAAGTTGCCCTTGAAGACAAAGGTGCCCTCGCAGCCCTTGCCCAGCACTTCGTTAGAATTGAAAGATATCTTCCCCACACGCACTTGCCCTTGGCCCAGATCAATAGGGTCTTGAGCACTGATGTTGCTTCCATTACTGCCATTGCTTCCGTTTGCACTGCCATTCGCGGCCTGTTGAGCCATTGTCTTGGAACCATTCTCGCTCTGCTTTTGCAACTCCCGCATTGTGCTGCACGTATACCAGAATAGTGCAATCATTCCCATAACAATGACAATCAGTATCTGGTGCACTTTTCCACTCGGGTGGTCCATGAACCATTCATTAATGAATGCTTGCACCTTGTTGCTGTTTGCAATAATTATGGTTTTAGTCCGATTAATTGTGTTCGAGCGCGATTCGATGGTAATCTCCACAATCTCAGGTTCCGTTTGCACGCCAATATCAGCGGCATTCTTCTCATTGTTGGCCAACAGGCCGTATCCATCGTTATAGTTGTGTATTGTGGCTAAGCTATGTACATCCTTGTTTGCCGACGGCGTTGGTGAAAGATGCAAATTGCCCTTGCCCTCGTTGGGCATATTGTAATGGCCTAGTATAATGCCCGGATGCTCCTGGAGCATATCATTGATATAAATTGTGCGTGGATCGTTATCATTCTTGTTGTTAAGCTCGGAAACAGGTCCATCCAACAGCTTGATGGGAGGCGTTGTAGAAATTCTGGGCGTATTCTTGTCCACTAACGATGGCAATGCATATAGACCGCGTTGATGCTCGCCCACGTAAAGAGATTGGCTGTGGCATAAAAATACGAATAGACTTAGTCGAGTTGGGTTTCAAATTTCATAAATCATCAACATACAATAGTTTCACAGTATTCACATTGCCAATTTTCGACTCCTCCAATATGGCCTCGTAGGCCTCATCGGAGACTGTCGTAAAAGGCACACTGAGCAGTCCATCAGGTCCCAGTAGAAATGCCGCAACGACAGGACTGTTTAGATCTCGTTGCCACAAAAACTTGCCCTGTTTGCGATCCAGAGTGACAATCTGTCCATTGCTTGTGGTGGTCAAGTGAATGTACTCTGTAAAATAAAAAGTCTTAGCCAAACTCGATTATATTCAAGTAGTTAAATTACCATATTCCTTGGCCAGCTCTGGCGGTGCACTGAGTGCATTGTAATCGTAAAATGTTATGTTCCAGGGCTTGGCATTTTTATCCTTGGCCAGGCTATCGTACATCATGACCGTATATTGTGTGCGTCCCAAATAAATGGCACGCGAGGTGGCCCAACCAATCTGGTCACCATCCTTGCCCTCCATATTGGCATCGCCAAAACCCATGACCTTCTCACGTCTGCCCGTCTTAGGATCGACTATGTACCATGTGTCGCTCTTCTTGCCCGAGTATAAAATTCCATCGGAGGAGCGGCAAGGTGCATTGGCCACCAACTGGGGTATAGTATAGGGCAGCTTCTTAAGGTTTCCCATTTGGCCCAATTGATAAATGCTGCCATCACGTGGATCGGGCAGATAATGTGGAACCTGCACATTCTGTTGTGGTTCCGCAACAATGGGTGGATCTGCAATAAAAGATTTGAATTTTTAAACCAATTAGCCAACAGACTATAGATTCAAAAGATATAATCTTTAAGTAATCGCAAAAGCCACTTCCCCGAATCTCTTTGGAGGGAATATACAAAATTTGTACTTTAATTAAAAACAACCGCAATGTCTTGGTGGTAAATTTTAAGACTATCTTCTATTGATATAGGGAGTCTAAAAAACACTTGAGCACATATTTGATTAGCGAATGCAGGTGAACATGTACATGTGAATGCTAACATATTCTTTGTGAAATTACCTTTTTAAGATTGCAAATCATTAGCCCATATTTACAGTTTCATTTAAGAAATTTAACCTCTGTTACCTTGGCTCATAATATTGTAGCCTAAATTTTAGATTTTCTTGCTTATACAATTTCTTTTTCAGTTTTCAGTTTAATAATTATAACAAATGTATAAACAAGGCCAAAATGACAAAACGTGAATTAACACAACTTTCTATGCACATACGTACTAAAAGTACAGCCATTAACCATATAGCATTTATCATTTCCAGCTCTTAAATGGGGTTGTGGGTTCTGTGTAACTTGTGATAGTCATAAAATGCAGGCAGTCAGCAATATCGGTTCATTTAGGTGATATTATTTGTTGTAGTGAGTAGAATTTGAGTAGTTGTTGCGGGTAGACGGCAACAAGGAAACACAATGTGGTGGCTTTATCGACAATTGCGCGCCCATTTCTCGTGCTGAGCCTTATCACTAATTAACCCATACAAGCCGATGTTAATTGCTCGAGAAAGAGAGCGAAAGAACACGAAAGAGAGTTGTAATTCAAGTAGTTTTAGAGTTAGCAGTTCGGTTCGGGTTTAACATTTCTCTGTGATTAAGCTAGGTCATTTAACCCGCCTCGCCGAGCACTTTAATTAACATGCGCATTCTAATCAAATAACGGCAGAGTCGACCATCCGTTTGGACATGTGATGAGGTAATACCCAGTGGCAGTATCCATATCTAGACTGATAAATCAATACGAATCTGCTATGGTTGACCAATTGCATTAATGCATAAATTATTATATTTAAGCGATCACAACTTTGTAATCATATTATGACATGTTCCAAATAATCAACCATTAAATTTGTTAAATGCTTGGACCAGCCTCAAAAAAAATTGAGCTCAGATGTTGTCCACATGTGTTTTCCAATTCTATTCCAGGAAATGAAAAGCCACACACAAAAAGCAGCGTTAAATTTTCAATTTGAAATACATAGAACACTCGCCACACACACATGGCCATATATCTATGTACACTGCACTCGCTATGTTCATTTATCGGTACCAGAAATCTTTAAGAGGGGGGCGTATAATTTTCTGGTCTATGCATGTTGTCAAAATTACCGACTCAAACCGCATGGTGATTCTACGCTACTCTTACAAGTAATAAATAATATAAAAAAGCGTCTGGGTTCTAATGATAAGCAATACAATACATATTTTCTTTGATAAAGTAAATTCTAACACACAATCAGGGAAAAACAAACATGCTCTATTAATAGCAATAATTCAGCATTCAGCAAACAAACAACACACAAAGTCGAAGATACATATGTATTTATGTGTTTTTCCGTTGACAATTCCCCAACTATAAATTAACCAAAGACCATTTTGACACCCTGTATTAAAAAATATTACAAATAATTCATATTTTTATAACAAAAATAAATATAATATTGCTTGACACCTGTTCTTATTTTTCAGAAAGTCACAAAAAATACAAGTGAGTCTAGTTGTCTAGATATGCTTTAATCTTATTGCGACAAGCATTATAGACTGACAAATTACATTGTTGTGCCTGTTACGAACTGTTGCTTTAAACTAAAATACCCCTCTGTGCTTTTTGTCAACGGGTATATCGTGTGCATGAAAACAATTTAGCGTCTAACGGTATCGTTAAAAAATGGTTTAGTTGCGATGGCAGTTTAATTAAAAAAATCTTTTCTGCCGTGCTGTTAAGCGTGATTACGCACATAGTATATGTATATGAATGCGCATGCATACGTAGACAAGTAAACATTTCTGTTATCAGTGAAAAAACACAAATAAAAAATCAGATGAGCGGGAAATTTCAGAGTAAAATCTCAGCCGGGCGGCAAAGCCCCGCCCACACATGCCTATGTAAATATTAATACATACGCTACTTAATATACGCATGTTATGCTTTGTTGCCCACGCGATGAGCTCATCAGAGAGCAAGTTGCTCTTGTTTATGTTGCAGTTTTAAGCACCTATTGCGAAATGGCTTTTGATGCAACAGTTTCGGGGTCGTGGCAGTGCCGGTGTTGGAGAGAGGGAGAGTGGGAGCTTTGTTGCTGCCATATGCTTAGTATCTCACACAAACACATACACTCGTGCTCTGTGAGAGAGTGACACGCGGTGTAAAATGGGGTTACCTTTTACGATTGCATTACAAGTATAAAACAAAGTACATCGAGGCAATTGAGGTTCAGTAATATGTAGTTTCATTCTTCTGTATATGCGTGTCTGTATGTGGGTGGGCGTGTGTGTGTTCGTAATTACCATCTGCTATTGTCCAGCGTATTTCACTTGTAATCGGATCGATTGCCGTTAGCCCGCCACCCAGCGTTGAGAATACCATCAATGCTTCCTCGTCGCGGGCAAGGTCCGTGCAATCCTATTTAAAGACCATAACAATTTGTTAATTGCAATTAAATATTAATGTGTCGTATTGCCTTTTCTGGGGCAAAGGCCACAATCAACGGAATATTGCAAAATCTTACCGTCTTCTCTTCGGCACTGCTAACAACTTCTGCTGAGTCGGCATTTGCACCTGACGTTTGTTGTGCTGCTGATGCAATCACGCCGCTCAATAGCAAAATTAACGCGCAACAAAATACGTAGTATTTCATTTTGCAAACTCTGAACGACGTCGACGCCTTTGTTGCTATCATCGCGTGAAACACAGCGAAAATAAAATATTAGCTTTTGATTTTTTATGCACTTGCAATTAATTGCTGTTGGTCGATTGTTTCATATTTTCACTCTATTCAATTAATTATTTTGTTTCTATTTGTCACTTCACTCATTTGCTTTGATTTTGCATTTAATGCGTATTTCTTTCATTCGTCATTGTCGCGATAGAGAAACACAACTAACTGTCACACACACATGAAGGAATGAAAATGTCCACGAAAAACAAGGTGGCAGCCCTGGCAACGGTTGCCAAATAAAAAACAAGGTGGCAGCCCTGGCAACGGCTGCCAAATAAAAACAAGGTGGCAGCCCTGCAAAACAAACACATTTCACTCCTTTTAGTAAAGGAATGAAGTGGTCGTTTTTTTTTAATTTGGAGCTAGAAATTTTTAAATTTTTCACGATTTTTCCCGATTTTTTTAAATTCTTTTTAGAATTTTTTACCTAACTTCATTGGTCATTGCTGAACAAGCTCAATCGTTCACTTGAACTTTTTCGATATATATCGTGAGTGGTCAACCCGCTTGTTCACGGTCGATAGAAGTTTGGCGAATCGGTTATTGGCTAGCTCAACTAAAAATACCGAAATACCGAAATGCACTAAAATTAACCATACAATGAAATATGCCTTAAATTTTTTACAGCTGTTTTGTTCTCACAATGCGGCAACCGGTTGCTAATTTAAGTAATTTAATTATCCGACGCTTCCTGCAAACTCATAGCTCTGTACAACATGCCAAACAACATCCTAACAACCTTAAGGGAAAAAGCAAAAGCTCCCAGGATTGGCTGACCCGGCAACTGGCTGATCCTTATGTGGAAAAGGCCCGCATGTTAAATTATCGGTGTCGCAGCGCATTTAAACTCCTGGAAATGGATGACAAATATAAAGTTTTAAAGCCGGGTGACGTTGTGTTGGATTGCGGTGCTGCGCCGGGAAGTTGGACCCAGGTAGCTGTTGAGCGGACAAACGCAAATGGCAAGATGGAGCGCGCTCCTCTTGGTGCGGTTTACAGCATAGACCTATTGCATTTTCATGCAGTACCAGGAGCAACTATTTTTGGAGGAATGGATTTCACGACAACGCTTGCCAAGCAACGTCTACGAGAGTCCCTGGCAGATCGACAAGTAAACTGCGTCCTCTCCGACATGGCACCTAATGCCACTGGTGTACGTATGCTGGACCAGGAGAGCATCACAAATTTATGCTATGAAGTGCTTAAGTTCGCCTTGGCCATGTCAGCACCACAGGCCAATTTGGTGATCAAGATCTGGGACAATGGCGATGTGCCAAAACTGGAACGAGACATACTGGGCTATTATGAGAAAGTTAAACGCGTTAAACCTCGCGCCAGTCGTGGCGACTCATCAGAGCACTTTTTAATAGCGCGAGGATTTAAAGGAGCTTCGTCTGTGCCTACATATCTTTAATTAATTTAAATATAAACATATAAAAATCTTTACATCGTAGTAGATAAAAAGTTAAAGTTTTATTAATTGTTAATTGCGTAATAAATGTACATACAAGCACAGATGTTTTCCGAAAAGTCGATTCTATTGGATTTTAAATATAAAAATCAACCGCGATAAGTATTAGGTCGATTTTCTTCTACAAGTAACGGTCACACTGATGATATTTTAAGAAATACTTTGTTTTTTATACTTTTTTATTGTCATATGAAGTTTAAACGTGTAACTTTTGCTCCTATATTAAAGTAAACGAAAAAGAATTTTTTATTGACCCAGTAGCATTGAAATAAAAATTCACACACAATCTAGGGACAATCGAATATCGATAACAAGTGCTCGCGCACTACACAAATCTGGCAACGCCTTGGCATTGTCCCCAAACACGCACAAAAAAAATTATACACCGCTGGATCCGGCGCCAAATAACTGAATAAATAACTCAACACTGCGAAAATGTCAGTCGCCGATGCAATGGAGTATATAACACTTGGAAATCCTATTAGTCGTGCTGTGATCTCTTCATCGTCAGCCATTTTGCGTGCGATAGTAAGTGCATATTGTGCAATTGCATTTTTTTCTGGTGTCTTATTACAATAGCTTTTGTTCACAATTTTTGCAGGGACTTCGCCCCAAGCAAATGCCTAAGGATGCGCCAATACTAATGCCAACGCAGCCTCAGCAGTTGAAAGTACCATTGCATAGCCTAATGGGAAGTCACTATCACTTTGTGAGAATTGCCGGCTTGGGAGGTGCATCTGCCATTTTTATGGGTGCCTATTGCAAATATTTTCTGAAAGCAGTCCACGATCCCAAAGAGCAGCTGGAGGCACAAGCCTTTGCTGATGTTGCGAATAGAATACATTTTCTGCATTCCTTTGCACTTTTGTGCATGCCCCTGGCTCACTATCCGGTGTTTGTAAGTATTCATTTGAATCGCAGACTCTAGTCTGTTTTGAAATTGCCAAGGCTAGTAAATTTAAAGAAATGATAATATTGGCTCCTTGAAAAACGATTTGTCTTGTTTTCCAGAATGCCAGAAAATTTTGTTTATCTATGTGTTTTTTGCCGATTTTATTATATTACGGGAAAACAAAGTGCTAGCTATTTTTTCTGTCAACATTGGTGTGCTTGAGTCAACTTTTACTGGACTTTCCCGTAATCGTTTTCTTGACCAACAAATAGCTTGCAATAAATTAGACAATTCGGATTATTTATCATTTATTTGAGCATCATAAAGCTTTTCTGTTATTTCTCATTTGGATAGTTAAATCTCTGAACGGAATTTACAACAACTCGCGTTACTTTTTGAATGAGTGAATTGATTTATGCACAATTTTCATTTTGATATTCAACATTGATATAGTATATGTATATAAATATGCATTATTTTTTGTTTGTTTTAGTTTTTGTATGTATATATGTAATTGACACACTCTCTCTTAGTTAAATTCTTATGCGCTGATTGATTTTTCGGATACAAAAAAATTGAACCATTAGTAAAGTTTGATTTATGCTAAGCGATCTCTAAATTCTTCTTCGTAAAGATATGAAGATTGTATGTATATGAATTTCTTCAAAGCTAAAGCTAAATGTTCAACAACCACTAATTGCAGCTTAAAAGTAATTTCAATACCACATTACGAAACTTGTATACAATAATTGCTAACATTAACATTGTTTAGGGTGATATGAGAGGTTTATAGCTGATATGGGCTTAGGATATAGGAAATATTTTATTTATTGTCATCTTAGTTGTAAATATTTTGTTTAAAAAACGTACCAAAAGGCAGCTTCAATAACGCTGCTTAAATTTCATTATGTTTTCATTGGTTTTTCAATAATTTTGTTTTCAGCCTTATTCGATAAGTAAATCGTAGAGCTTCTGTTCGGGTTTTCAAAGCCAACAACTAAAGCTAACATCAAAATATGCAGGCCATACATTATTATTGTCTAACACTTAAATGCAGCGCTTCAAGTAAATATTTTGTCATTGAATAATCGCATATTGAATTCAATATTTTCAGACTGGCATCATGATGACCGTCGGCACCGTTCTCTTCTCCGGCTGCATGTATTACCGTGCTCTGACGGGTGAGAAGCAACTGCAGCATTATGCTACCATTGGAGGATTCTGTTTGATCGGCGCCTGGCTATCCCTGGTTGTCTAAATGGAATATGATATGGAAATACATAAACAGATTACATACAATTACTTATTTATAAAATCAGCTAAAGCCTAGATGAAGTTACGAGTGTACAGCAGCTGCTCCTATATATATAAATATATATTTATGCGCTTTTCAAAAGCGTTTTTTATACATAATAATTTTAAATGTAAGTTCTAGTTAAAAATTCATTTAAAGTTTCCGTTTTTAACTTGATATCAGTTTAAGTTTACAGCAAATGGAAGATACTTTTTGTTAAATGCATCTCTTTTTTGTAGATGATTTAAATGCAGTTCTACGAGTTAGGACTACTTTTCTCAAACAAAAAGAAAAAAGCCGAATGAAATAAGTAGAAATCATAAGCGAATAAAATAAAAAGTTTATAAATTGTTACATTTATTTTGTATACCTGTACATTAATAAATTACTATAAAAAACGCACATACATTAATACTAGACGTAACAGTTTTATAGTTTTTTTTTTGTTGTTTTGTAATCGTTATTGTCGTTACGGAACACATTTTTTACACTTGGAATGCAACCAGCCTTTTAAAGGTCAGGCCGAGTGATCGTTTGAAATCCACTATCAAACTTTAGCTTATTGTCATCCACGAATCTACAGTTCTATAATCAAATCATCTAACATTTAGTTTGTACACATGAGTTATAAAAATTCTTAGCTGACTTTCTAGTTGTTGTTATTGACGTTTGTGTTGTGGTTGCATTAGTGCTTTGGTTTTTGCTACCCTAATAACTTTTGCTTGGAGGCCTCCGCAAATAGGAAGGTCTTTTGAATGCGTGCATTGGCCGCCGGGTGGTTCGTAATTGGTTCCAGTATCTTAAGTATGTAGTCCTTGAATGCCTTCGGAACGGCAAAATGTCAAGAATCTTTCTTCGCCCGCAGATTGTCCTCATGCGCCTGTCAATGCAAATGTATTTTAAAATCCTTATTTGAAAAATATCGAACAGACTTACCTTCTGTGCTACCTTTAGCAGCACATCGAACGTCGAGTCGCCGGTCTGCTTGACCATGCTGTGGAATACCTTCTTCTCGCTGACCGTTAGCAACTCGAATGGCGATCCAAACTCAACAGCACGTCCAGCGTCCATAACCAAAACCTTGTCTGAATCCATAACTGTGTGCAAGCGATGAGCAATTGTGAGTACCGTGCAGTCCTTGAACTTATACCTAATTGTATTCTGAATGAGTGCGTCCGTTTGCGGATCTACATTGGCAGTGGCTTCATCCATCACCAGAATTCGATTCTCACGCAGAATGGCGCGCGCCAAGCACACCAGCTGCCGTTGACCCACACTGAAGTTAGTGCCGCCTTCTGAAATCTTGCTCGACAATCCGCCAGCCAGATCTGCCACCACTTCCTTGAGCTTGACCTCCTCCAGCGACTCCCAGAGCTTCGCATCCGAGTACTCATCAAACGGATCCAGATTGTAACGCATGGTACCCGAGAAGAGCACCGGCTCCTGTGGAATAATCGAAATTTTGCTGCGCAAATCGTGCAGACCCAAATCACTGGTATTGCGGCGATCGATGAGAATCGAGCCCTCGTTATAGGATAGACGGAAGAGGGCATTGATCAGTGAGGATTTGCCGGCACCAGTACGTCCCACAATTCCAATCTTTTCACACGCTTGAATGTCAAATGTCAACGAGCGAAGCACATAATCCGCATCCTTATCGGGGAAGTAGCGCAAGCTAAGATCATCAAACACAATCTTTCCCTCATCGGGCCAGTCTTTCGGTGGCTTCTTGTTGGGCTTCGAATCAAAGTCGCCCTCGGGCTCCAGATCCTCGTACTCAACCACGCGCTCAACAGACGTCATGGTATTCTCCAGCTCCGCTGACTGACGCATGCCCCACTGCACCATGCCAGTCATGCCCATAGCCTGTGCAGCAGAGAAGAGAGAAGTTAGATTTGTTTGCCTGTAAGCTCACATATTGAATCATACCTGTGTGATGGCCAAGCCGACATCGCCGCCGTTCTCCGGCGCAAACAGGAAGAAGCTAAGTGTCACGATCGCAATGTAAATCACACAGACCAAATCCAGCCAATAGCCAAAGGCTCGACTGGTTGCCAGGAACATGTAAAAGCCCGAGCTGTGCATATCCTGGAAGTTATCGAACTCAGCAATGAGCTCCTTCTGTGCTCCAAAGGCACGAATCGTGGGCAAACCATTCAGTGAAGCACTCAAATGGGAGTAAATGGGGGAACGTGCTGCAATAGCGAATAGAATTAATGTTACTATAATAAATTGATCAATTTTTACATTCAGGACTTACTTATGGCTTCCAGTCGCTTGACGTCACGCGAGGTGGTCAGATAAAAGGAACGCAGCAGATAGAAGATACAGACCAGAATGAAGGTAACCAGAAGATACCAGACATTGACGATGCAGAGGACAACAATGATGCCGAGAATACAAAGGAAGATCTGCATGACATCCATCATGACCGAAGGCAGGATCTCGTCCACTTGACCCAGATCCTTGGAGAATCGATTTAGAATGCGACCAGAGGGATTTGTGTTAAAGAAATGCATTGCCGCCCGCGTCACACCCTGGAACATCCTATTGTGAAGCGTCGTCGAGCTCTTTGCGGCCAAATGGAAGAAGAGCACACTGCGCACCAAGGAGAACACAATGACCAGAATGTTAATAGCCGTAAAGTAATAAATATCGATGGGATCGGTGTCACTATTGATCCTTGGCATAAACGAGCGACGCAGACGTGATATAAATGTCTCCGATTCCGTATCAATTTCTCCGTTCTTATTCACCCTGTAGATTGTAAAATCACTTTAGTATGGAATAAACGGATAAATTGATGATTTCTCACCAGTAGGATAAGAACATGTCGCCTCCAGAGCCCAGAACCTGGGCGCCAATGCAGAAGAAAGCAAATACAACGAACAAGAAGTAACCGTTGGCAGCAAAGTATTTCTTGTACAGACCCATCCCAATGCGTCCCTCAGTGCGGTTCTCCTGCACCTGCATGGGTGACTCCATGGCCACTGATTCAGTTCCCGATTCCAGCGACGAGACACTGTTCTGGCGACTGCGCAACTTGCCGCTTGCCTGCGACAGTTTGCGCTTGTCGGGAGCATCGCCGGCGCCCTCGTCCTTCTTGCTGGGATCCGTTAGCATTTGGGCAAAGTCCAGACCACTCTTGCACATCGACTCGTAGGTGCCCTTGGCACTGATCTTGCCCTTGTCCAAGATGACAATAAGGTCTGCCTGCTCCAGAAACTGCAGCTGATGTGTGACCAACAGCACAATTTCATCCCGCAGATAACCTCGCATGCACTGATCGAACAGATGGCGTCCCACATGTGTGTCCACAGCGCTGAGGGGATCGTCCAAGAGATAGATGTCCGCCTTACGGTAGACAGCACGTGCCAGACTGATACGCGCCTTCTGGCCACCGGATAAGGATGCTCCACGCTCTCCCACAATCGTCTTGTCGCCATAGGGCAGCAGCTCAAAGTCACGTTCCAAAGCGCACTTCTTCACCACCTGGCGATAGCGACTCTTGTCCATGGGCAGACCAAACAATATATTCTGACGCACTGTGCCGGTGAAGAGCCAGGGTTCTTGAGAGGCATACGACACGGTGCCATTGACCTTGACGGTGCCGGATTCAGGTGGCAATTCACCGAGAATGGTTTGAATCAGACTAGATTTGCCAGAGCCGACTGGGCCAATAACAGCCACCAGCTGTCTCGGCTTGAACTTCAAGTTAATGTTATCCAAAGTATATTCATTTGCCTTGGAGTCCCACTTGGTCTTCATCTTGCTGATGTTGACGCTGCTCTCCGCCTCGCTTGGGCGACGACTGCTCGGCTTAAGCACTCCAGTGGCCGTTGCTACAGGTTCCTGCACCAGGCTGCTACCCGGCGCCTTTTTGCCCAGCTTCTGCTCATCGACATCGTTGGACTTGTCGCGCACTTTAGTCTCCTCGTGCAACATAAACTTCTGAATGCGGCCTATGGAGACGAGCAGTTCAGCAAACTACGAAATGTGATAAGCAAATATAAATGTAGTTTAACAATATTTATAAACTGTAAAGTGTAATTATGATAAAACGAAAAGTCAGAACAGTTTATAAGTTTTGTATCGAGCTCAATGTTGGTAATAACATTGGTATGTTATTGTTATGAAGTAATTAACATTCACAGCACATTAACTTTCTATGCTTTATGTTATGTTATAAAAACACTACTGTTAACTGCTTGATCCCTACAAGCCCTGTTACCAATGTTAATTATGTTGTGCAGTTCTTATTTCTAATGCACATTAACATGTGTTATGTTCAAGAATTTTTATAATCATTAATTTTAAGGGATATTCTACATACCTGTGAAATACCCATGGGGAAGTAAATAGTCATCGTGTTGCGCAGAATATTGTAGAAGGCGGTAATCACAAAGGCCTTCTCGGCGGTCAACAGTTGGCCCAGCAGGACAAAGCCCACCAGGCTGACAAATACGGAAATGCGGGTCACATACATGATGAAACTTTGGAGGGTGCCACGAATGTAGTTCACTTTTCGAATGGCATTCATTTCCTTGCCGCGCACATGGTTGATCATTTTGCTGAATGGTATCTCCCAGGCGTACATCTTGATCACCTGAATGCCCGAAATGATCTCATTCATCATGCGAACACGCTCATCCGTACGTAATGCCGTCTTCAGACGCAGCACCGATGTCTTCTTGCCCAGATAGGCCTGCAGTGGAACGAACAGCAACATGACAGCCACGCCGAAGAACGCCGAGACGCCAATCTATATTAGAGTAGGATGAAAATGTTGAAAAATTAATATTAATATACAACTCTACTCTTGATTAGTATCAGCAATCAACGCAGAGCCAAAACGGTAAGAGCTAGAAGGCTGCAATTTCAAATTCGACTTGCAAATGATTCATTTGCCTCAAATGAAGCTTTAAAAATATATTGTGTGCGGTAATAAACAGATTTTAAATATCTTGGAAGTCCTAAAACGGAAACCAAGTCGCGAACTTGAACTTCTTATAAAGATTTAATCTTTATCCCTTTATAAAGTAAAGGGAAATTATAATAATCGAGTTAGTGTTCAAGTTCATTTACCTCTCGGTACATGAGCCAAGTGACCACTCCGATCTCCACTGGTCCCAGCCATAAGTAATGCATGTGAATTACGGAGACATCGAGACGTCCCACATCGTTCGATATGAGATTAACCACTTGGCCAATTGTCGTGTCGCCCAGCGCAGTTCGGCTCAGACGCAACGCCTTTCGATAAATCATGCTGCACATTGCAACGCGCACCTTCATGCCCGTGTGGAACATGCCGAGCATATAGGGATGCATGAATAAAACGTTGAAAGCACTGCACAAGATCACGCCGCCGGCATATAGATATGCTGTACTCCGATCATCGCTGTTCAAGTTGTTCTGATCCGCATAGAAGGACACCAGACCGCCCAGACACAGAGGCTGTGTGACTCTGAGGTCAAAAAAAGTAAACATTTAATCAGAATCATAAATAACCCGATAGCTGTTCAATGTATGGGCGTATCTCGGCTCGGCTCTGCTCGGCTCAACTTACCGGAAGCCCATTTCCAGAATAAATAAAACGAAGCCAAGAATGCCAAAGTTCCAGCCAAAGACGCTCATCATGACTTTAAACAGACTGGGAGTCTTTTTCTTCTTGCGCTTTTGCTCCACCTCCTTCTCCCAGGCATCGCTGAGTTTCTTGCCAAGTTTATCTGAAAATTAAACGCATTATATACGGCAGTCGTTAAAAAAGCTCGAATCTTTTAGAAAAAGAGTTCTTTACTACGATTTCATTTTATCGCTTACGTCAAGCGTTTATTTTCTATTGACTTTGGTTTACTTTTGAGATATGGCTGTGCGGGCCATAAAGTCCCCAGCTGTCCATTTCATTGGCCAGTTATCAGTGAACAGGCTTATCCCAAAGAGCTGCTTGCAATTGCAATGCATATGGACTTCATACCCCTAACTATTCGATCGAATAGTCATGGGTACTTCCGCAACGATTTACCACATGCGTTAATAATCTTAAGTGGTTTATACAATAATATATATATACCATATAATTCATATTTAAGTATATAAGTATGAATTGATACATCATAGTACACAACAATTTTTGCTATTGTTTACCTAAGTAAATATTTACTCAAGTCGTATGCCTCGATAAGATTGCCTAGGAGCCACTTAATGTCAACTCATTTTGTCTCTATGGGCTCATTTATTATAAGTAAATAAGCGCTCGATATTTAATTGTATATCTCATATATCATTTTTCGGTCAAAAAGGAAATTCATTAATTGCGGCAATGGAACTTGTCAAAGATATCAACGCTAATCAATGAAAATTTCGGCAGTTGGGCACCTGATTCTTTTTAAAAGTTCTACGAAACTCAAAGTTCACTTTTTTCCCAAATGCATTGGAATAGCCTTGATTAGCTTTAAATAATCTCGAAACTTATTGGATAAAAAATAACGTGATTTTTATTTATTTCAAGGCGTTGTAGCTTCAATTTACTAATTGATTGGCAGACATCTTATCTGGGGATAATGTAGCCATTGATTTATGAAGACCGTAAGAAATTTATGAGATAATACTAAATAGATAAGTTATATATAGGCATTTTAGCAGCTAAAATATGAGTGTCTGTTGGTTCATATGTACTTCCCTGGCTACGAAAAGAGGTTTGTAATGTTTGCATAGTTTGAAAAACTTATAAATGCGGTTATCCAGCGTATGACACAAGTTTCAGTTTAAAAACCTCGCCACATGCTCAATTCTATCTAATCATTAAAACCTGTACCTATAAGTGGTGTTCCAGTGCCATTGTTTTAGCCACTTCAAACCAAACGTAAAATATGTCTGAAGACTTGATATTTCCATAGATAATTCCTGGTGTTAATGCTTCGCTTTATATATGGTATAAACGAGTGTATAATAAAACAGAAATAAAAACCAATGACAATTGCAGGAAGTCAATCCGTTTCACAGATAACTGGATGAATGAGCCAAATAAATAACATAGATGCCGTCATTGAACATTGAACCCTATTGTAGGATGATATATTTATATATATATATAAATAAAAAAATTCTGCCATAATTCTTTTTAATATCAAAACGGACAAAGTTTAAGTATAACTCTGCAAAACTATAAGTATTTTTTCGCTAATTGTAAATATCTTTATTAATGAAACTCTACCTAAAAGAAACTCATTTGGTATTCAGAGCTTAGATTATCCAAGAATTTGTTTTGGTCTAAACGCAAGTGAATCATCCACTTACCGGACTTGTGCTCATTTAGAGCTTTATAGAGATCGGTTTCGTCCAAAGTCTTTTTACGTCCTTTGAAAAATGTGGGCATCGTATAGCTGGACAATTAAAAACAAGTATATTTATATGTGCATGTTTGTGGAATTAGATATAGTTAATTGACTTACCAAAACATAAGCGATGACAACGGATTCGATTTCTCGCGCGGATTCGGCGGCAGCTCATCTGCATTGATGGACTGCATTTTGAAGGTCGTTACTTTCTCTCTAACCGGGGTCGATTCAATATCTCAATAACTTGTCATTTGTTGTATGTTTTATCATTCAACAAGTGCCGCTGTAATGTGGATTATATGTAGAAATATTAATTTCCCATGGATTAACTCTATCACAGTCAAATAATGTTCACTCTTAGTTATGAATGGAATAAATGTCACGAATTGGCTACTGATAAGGTTTTTATTGTAACTCGATTGGGTCAATGTATAGCCCGGCTTATCTGGATACGGGAGGCTGAATCTATATAACTTGAATTGTAATTGTATACCATTTATATAATGGTAATTATAGCCATAAACTTAGTCATTATCATGATGACTTGGCAAAATAAAAATTGCTTGTGATTTATTTCCATTTGAGACCATGAAGTGATTGGTATTTATTATCAGGACATGAAGAACTTTTTGAAGAAATTAGTGAACTGATGTCTTGATATTATTTGTGGTACATTCGAAAGAATTGTCGTCACTGGGAATTATTTTCAATTTTTTTATAATTAATTAATGTTTTAGTTTTTGTTCACTTTGAAAATTTGTTTGTTTTATTAACGGCTTTAACTTTTTGAAAACACTAGGATCCAACTTATTGATTATATATATGTATAACTAACACCTGGCACAAGGATAAATGAATACTCTACGAATATCGCGAAGAACTCACAAAATGGCACTGGAACGGACTGGCAGCAGCGCGTCACGTTCAGATCTGGTAACAAGCAGCAACTTGGCTCTTGGCCAGATGCGGGACGCCCTTTTATAGCCAACACTCTTATCAGACTTCGACTTTGTATTAGTGGCGCGATCAAGAGAGAGCGAGAGAGAGAGAAAAACTTGTGAGCAATCTTACATACATATATGATAAGAACCTGACTGAATTCTCAATGAAAATCAACTATGGTAGAAATTGATAAGAGCAGCTTGATACAGCAGGAGTTGCCTGAACTTATCACTACTGTTGTTGTTGTTGTCGCCTTATCACAAGCATCAAAGTAAAGAATCTCGGATTGCAGCTATTGAATTTTCGTAGTACATAAAACAAATTGTTTCTTTTGGTAAACAAATGCAAAGGTGCATTGTGTGTTTTATATATTGCGTACCTCTTTAGCTCAATATTTTATCAACTGATAGCGTCGCAAATAAATCAACAAAACATAAATGCAAAATCTTGACAGAACGAAAAAAAAACAAACTTGATTGCAAATCAATAAATAATTATTGTGCCAATTTAATAAACTGTGTAATTCACGTTTAAACACTAGTTCTTATTGTCGCTTCAAATTAATAGTGCCCTATGTGCTTATTTTATGGAATTAAATTTAATTGTGCAATAATAAAAGAAATGTTAAACAAGATTGTGTGAGCTTGAAATCCTTCCTCCGTCTCTTCCTCTTTAATTTAAATTGCGCCGGCGCACTTAAAACGATAATATATCTTTCGTCCTTATGAGTGACTATCTATGTAGTCATGTTAAATTCACAAGTTACGTGTTTTACAAATGTTGTTTTCAATTTCTATTGTTATTGATTGTTAATAATAAGTTAATAATTATTTATACACCGTTGAATTTAAAACTTAGCGTTCGCGCTCATTCTATTAACGTCCACTTAACAGACTGTTAACGCAATGATTGATACGCCATCTATTAACGAACAATACGAACAGATTCGAAGAAGCGAACAGAAAAAAGAACAAAAGAACGGAACGATTTGATTTACAATCAGCGACGTAGTTCGTTCACTTTGCTTCAATTAAACTTTTAAGTTAAATATTTTTATTAGATTTGCAATAGTGTTTTTAATTGAATATAAAAGTTTATTTTGTAAATATATTGTCTAGTACATAAGATAAAAAATATTATGCAGTCCCTTGTGAGAAGAAGCGTTAATATTGGTAAGTTGACAATTGACTTGGACTTTGACTTGTTGATATATTAACTTTTCTCTACGCCGCAATTCTTATCACTTTGGGCAGCCCGCAACGCAGTGCATCTTCGGCAAATTGCATCGATTGCGGCGTTACCTGATACACATCAGATGCTGCAGAAAACATGCCGTGATTTTGCCAACTCTGAGCTGTGCGGTCCAAATGCAGCTAAATTCGATCGTGAGCACCTTTATCCGGCACAACAAATTAAGCAAATGGGCGAACTGGGGTTAATGGGCTTGGCCGTACCAGAGGAGTTCGGCGGTACGGGATTGGACTATCTAGCCTATGCCATTGCCATGGAAGAGATCTCTCGTGGTTGCGCCTCGGCTGGTGTAATTATGTCGGTTAATAACTCTCTGTATCTTGGTCCATTGCTACACTTTGGCAATGCTTCACAAAAGGCTGCCTACATTACGCCTTATACGACAGGTGAACGGATTGGTTGCTTTGCTCTCTCCGAGCCTGGCAATGGGTCGGATGCGGGCGCAGCTTCCACAGTAGCAACGGAGAAGGGCGATCATTTTGTGCTAAACGGAACAAAGGCATGGATAACCAATGCATTTGAGGCGGAGGCAGCAATTGTATTTGCCACAACCGACAAGCAATTGAAACACAAAGGCATTTCGGCGTTCATTGTGCCCAAGGGTCTCAAAGGATTCTCCATTGGCAAGAAGGAAGACAAGCTGGGCATTCGAGGTTCCTCCACCTGTCAATTGATATTCGAAGATTGTGAAATACCTAAGGAGAACCTGCTTGGCAAGACGGGATATGGTTTTAAGATTGCTATGCAAACACTGGATGCTGGACGGATTGGCATTGCCGGTCAGGCTCTGGGTATTGCTCAGGCTTCACTGGAACTTGCCGTTGACTATGCGCAGAAGCGTCAGGCATTTGGGAAGCCCATTTCAAAGTTACAGGCAATTCAGCAAAAGATTGCCGACATGTCGATGGCTGTAGAGTCGGCACGACTTTTGACTTGGCGCGCCTCCTGGCTGAAGGATAATCATTTGTCCTATACTAAAGAAGCTGCAATGGCCAAATTGGCGGCCTCCGAGGCGGCTACACTGTGCGCTCATCAATGCATTCAAGTTCTGGGTGGCATGGGCTATGTAACTGATATGGCTGCGGAGCGACATTATCGAGATGCGCGCATAACGGAAATATATGAAGGAACTTCGGAGATTCAACGTTTGGTTGTAGCTGGTTCAATACTCAAAGAATACGCAAATTAATCTTGTGATTCACTCTGTTGAATTTAATTTTAAGCACAATGGTATATAAAGTTTTAATGAAGTCGTAAGTAAAAAATATAAAATGATTTACATATAAAGAATTTACTAAATGATACTCTTTGCTTATAATTTAATTTGACCGCCAAAAAGCTAATGCATTGTCTGCATGGTAATTATTAAATTCATTGGTATTTTTGAAAATTGAATTTAGTGTGTTTCTAAGTTAACCACATCTGGTCACACTGGTGCTATTTTACAGCGGCGTCAACATCTCTGCGCACATTTCGATAAAAATTCGTATTTATTGATATTTATACGTTATAAAATATTTAGCGCATTGCAGTTGCAACAAGTGAGTGGTAATGAAGCTGTTTACGATTTATACAAGCGCGCACAACAAACCAAACGCACGTTAGCATCACAATACGAACTTTGCTTCGTTCTCGTTCCCGTCCCCTAGGCGTTCCACAGTGCCAGGAATAGCCCCTAGGCTAACAGTAGCAGCTATGGATGTTGTTTGTGTAATTGATACAGTTGTGGGCGATCATCTGGAGGACCGTCTCTGTGCCCTAGAGGAGGTCAAACAGGCTGTCCAATCGGCGGGTGCTAATTTTCAGCGTGTTCAGGTGCGTTTTGCGTTGGCGGTCAACATAATTGTTATACAATAAATAAATTGAATATATACAAATATTTCGTATTGCAGTTTGAGAGATTGGATTTTGGGGAAACAAATGTGACGGAAACATTTATTGATGCCGATGTTGCCGTCGTAGACTTAAGCATATTAACCCAACAGCGCCCCTTGTCCTATCATTATGGAGTTCGAGAAAGCTGCGGAATGAAGGAAACAATTTTAATCTACAACGATGTGGAGTCCAAACAGACGCTCAGCCTTAAGGTGTGTATCAAGAAAAACAGGTGTGCGGCTTGATTAGCAAAGATCTTTGTGTTGAACGGCAACTGTAGTAAACAACAACAACACAGCATAATCGACACTGTTGCCGATAAGATAAATGACCAAGCAATAAGCCTTTGTTTTATAGTTTTAAAACAGCGCCCAATCGCAGCAGCCAATTGTATGTTTGTTGTTGTTCTTGCTTTTGAGTTTTTGTTGAGCTTCCGTTCCGTTGAAAAAGTTGTTATTATTCGTTTTGGCCGCCGCATCACGAAAAGTAAAAGCATTAAAACAACATCAAATGCACGGACGCCAACGCAAAACACAAAACAACACGCACGCCGCGCGTACACACACATTTATACAAACATACACAGCAACATAAACAATCAAAGCGCCTCTTGCAGTTACATCGACGTCCATAAAAACCAGTCCAGCTGAACTAGAAATATACGTATACTTGATTACAGCAGCATCCAGAAAAACGGTCGAAGATATAAAATTAATTGTCTTTCTTTGATTTGCAGCTTTCATGTACCAACTACTTGTTTCTTAGCTATAAGCTTAATGCGGAGACCAACACCTGCACTCTCACAAATCAGGCCAGCAATAAAGAACCACCCGCCACATTACAGTCGCGTCTCACGCGCAAGTTACAGGATGTCGAAATACAATCAAAGTGTGTAAAGCAACAATGTTTTATCTGCAATCTGCAATCAAATGTAAATTCTTTCATTCGCACCTTTAATTTATTATTTGCAGGGCACACATGCGTGAAAAATTTCTCAGCGACTTAAGGGCGTCTCGTGATGAGCATGGGCCCAGCAAGTTGAAGGAGATTCTACACGGGGTGAGATGGATGTATTTAGATAAATGTTAAAACATATTTACATTTGATCTTTTATGCCTTTATGTTACAATTTATGGAGTCTTTTTTACAAAAGATTAATGGAAAATTATTAGTTTTCGCTCGATGCACTTTTAAGGCACATTTGGTGCTCTTATCTTTATTTTTTGATTATCTATCTTTATGGGAATTTACACAAAAAGATGGCAACAACTTAAAATTTATCAAAAGCACATTTTAAATTTTATTCTAGAAACATGTTCGATTCACTTATTCCAAACAATTTACACATTAGCTAATTTATTTGGTTGGTCATCGAAATCTACTTCTAAGATAGCGTGTAAATTATATAGATTATTTTACTAAATCTCTCTTACCGCATCATGATAAAAAAAAAACATTTCAATTCTGATAAATATTTTTGTTACATACCAAAAATTTTCAAAAATATTTAATTGTATATATAAAAATGAACATTAAAATCAAACAGAGTTCTGTGTTCACGTGTCATTATACACTATTTAAAAGAAAAACAAACTTAATAAACCCTTTGTATTTTTAAGTACGTGGTTTTGATAGATCGGTCAACTTAATTGCTATTCAGGTAAAAAGCGAACTTTTTAAAAATATGGTGTTTATTTTTTATTGTTTTTAACATATATAATCATGTTACGTCTATATTCAAAATGATCTCGATACCGATAAACTAATTTAATTATATTTAATTTAAGATGCGCAAACGTCTGGATGATCCGCATGTGCTATCCGGTGAGGTGTTGCACAGCTTTATGTTCTCTCTACGGGATGTACAGGATTATGATGCGATGGTGCGACTCGTAAACGATTTGAAGAACATACCAAACACCCGCAAGTATGTCGAGACGGGCAACATGAGTTTTCTTTATGCGTTTGCATTGAATCGTCGCAATCGGGCGGGAGATCGAGAGAAGGCACTTGAATCCTCACTGAAGGCGCTTGAGAAGAAAGAAAATCATTTTCCCGATATGTTGTGTCTATGTGGACGCATCTACAAGGATATGTTCGTGGAGTCGGACTGTACGGACACGAAGAGTCTGGAGAATGCCATCAAATGGTATCGTCAGAGCTTCGAGGTGCAACCAAATGAATATGCAGGCATCAATTTGGCCACCCTGCTGGTGATCGAGGGCAAGGAGTTTATCAACACCGAGGAGCTGCAGCATATTGGCATGACGCTTAACAATCTCATTGGTAAAAAGGGCAGCTTATCCACACTGAGTGGATACTGGGATGTGGCCACATTCTTTGAGATCTCTGTACTGGCCGAGGACTATACCAAGGCAATACAAGCTGCCGAGTGTATGTTCAAGCTGAAGCCACCTATTTGGTCACTCAAGTCGACCATTGGAAACATTTCATTGATACATCGCTTTCGACGGAAGCCCGAGGACCATCAACTGACCATCGAAGAACAGGCGTTCCAGTTCTGGATGGACTTCTTTCTAGCGGCCATTAACAAAGAGATTAATAGCATACGATTTCCAATATTGGTAATTATCAGAGATAGCATAATTTGCTAGTCAAGTCATGGACATCTTTTGTTTTGCAGATACTCGAACCCAACAAGATTTATATGCCCAGTTATGTGACCATGAATATGGACGCCGACGAGAAGTCAATACAAATTGTGAACATATGCCTGGCGCACTCTAAAAACGATTGCAAGAAGCTGCACGACTTCCTCTTTGTTGCTTCCAAAATAAAATCCGTCAGTCTGTATAAACGGGACAATCTCTGCGCATATCTTTATGTGCACCACAACTCGGATGACTTTCAAATCTACTTTCCGTCCACCGAATGCCGACAGAGCTTTTACGATCGGATTCTGGAAATGACAGCTGATCAGCAGGTGTTTGTTAATCTTCAGACTGACGAATCGCAAATTGAAGTAAGTATTGAAAAACTGGAGAGCTATTGATAACTTATCATCTACTTGAATTCGCGTGCAGTACGAATACGATTACAATGATCAGAATCGAAAGATAACGTTGGGCAAGGGCACTTATGGTACTGTCTATGCTGCGAGGGATAAGCAGACTCAGGTGCGCATTGCCATTAAGGTGGTGCCGGAGAAGAACTCACAAGATGTGCAGCCGCTGCATGAGGAGATTAAGCTGCACTCGCAGTTGCGCCATCGCAATATTGTACAGTATTTGGGATCACGTTCCGAGGATGGATTCTTCAAGATCTTCATGGAGCAGGTGCCCGGCGGCTCGTTATCCGATCTGCTTAAGACCAAATGGGGTCCACTCAAGGATAACGAATCTACCATGGCATTCTACTCCAAGCAGATACTGCAAGGTCTTAAATATCTACATGAGCAAGACATTGTGCACCGAGACATCAAAGGCGACAATGTTCTTGTCAACACATACAGTGGCGTTGTCAAAATCTCTGACTTTGGCACCTCAAAGCGACTGGCGCGCATCAATCCTATGACCGATACCTTTGCCGGCACACTGCAATACATGGCACCGGAGGTGATTGACCAGGGAGTACGTGGCTACGGACCGGCAGCTGATATTTGGTCCTTTGGCTGCACAAATGTCGAAATGGCCACGGGCAGTCCACCGTTCAGTGAACTGGGCAACCCACAGGCTGCTATGTTCAAGGTGGGCTTTTACAAGAAGCATCCCAACATACCCGAGGAGATGTCGCCGAATGCCAAGAACTTTATATTGCGATGCTTTGCCATTAGCGTTCAGGACAGACCCTCTGCTTCTCAGCTGCTCGAAGATACGTTTTTGCAAGAGTAAGTGCACCCTTTGATGAAAAGCTAAAAATCCTTTACCATTGTGGTTTCCTCTGTAACAGCAAACCACGTAAATTGCGACCCGCATTGCCCATTAACACCTCGGAGTTTGGTCGCAGCATATCGGTGCCCGCAGATCGTTTGGTGCAGAAAACAACGCCGCCTTTAACGTACAACACTACATCGAATACACCTACCACTCCGGATCTAGAGTAAGTCGTTCGCTGTTGCACTTGTTGCATTGAATCTTAATTGATTAGCTCCTTTTGCAGAGTTACCCTCAGCACATCCTCAGTCGACATTATTGATATGGGCACAAATCACATCGAGCGTCGTAATTCGTCCGGTTTTCTTCTTTCACCCGAAATTGAACCATTGACACCGTCGCTGCGAACGAGCATCAGTGACACAAGCGAAACGGACGGCTTTTATCGTTTGAAGAAGGACTCTCAGAGGCGCACAACGTTGTCCAAGGTACTGGCACTGGACGAGTCAAAGATCTGTGAGCTTTGGGAGAAGAAGCTCAATGCGGATCAGAATTCCATTGCCATACACAAAAGCGACTTGGAGATGCTGATACGTGGCCTGCGCGACTACATTATGAACGAGAATGAGAAGCATCTTGAAGCGACCATCAATGAACTGAAGACAAAACTCAATAATGATCCGGTGGCGTTGGATCATTTGCATTTGGCGTTATACTCATTTCAGGATGCCGTTGTCTGTGCTTTGCGGCTGCACTGTATCAAGCCACATTGGATGTTTGCATTGGACAATCTCGTTAAGCGTGCAGTACAGGCGGCTGTTACCATATTCTCACCCGAACTAGGTGCCAATCTGGCCGATAAGGATTTGTCTGGCAATGATGATGAGAGCGTTCACAATGCAGGAGCGAATGCTCTTTTGGATAGTCAGGAGAAGCAGACTGTCAGCAGTTCCGGCCCCTTGTTACAGCCTAATCAGTGCGATGGAGTCGGCAACTCAGTCGAATGTGTGCGCATATTGCGTGATATTCGCGACAATCAGAAGCAGCTACAGTTACAGATTATGGAACAGAATCGACAAAGTTTGCGTGCGCTCCACAATATTAGTCAGGAGCTGGCGCACATTTACATGGGCGGACGGAAGCGTTTGAGGTGAGAGATAGCAAGAAAACAACATTAAGTGATACACTCATGTGTCTAGCTTCAATTACAGACGCAGCTTTAATGGGTTTAACAAAAAGTGCCATAGAATGAGTCCCAGTGGGGCTGGCAACGTTGCCGTACGCCAATCTACCAATGCCAATCCCCGTCGTCAACTAACAAAGCACAATTTTGGTCTGCACGAGATAGACGAGCAATTGGAGCAATGGTTGGCCCAGCATGACATTGATGATTTCTCAAAAACGCTCATTCTGAATGAAGGTTTCACATTTGAGGATTTCATTTATAACATGGAGAAGCTGGACCTCATGCGTCTGGGATTACGGTACGTTCCCTCCACCACAGATCACGTTTCTAACATACAAATAAAACTCTTCTTGGATTTGATATAGGGTTGGCATCGAGGTGAGATTGTGGAAACTCATCATACAGGAACGTGCTTGCACTTCAGAGTGCATGGAAAGTCCGCCGGGCACATATCACAAGCCAGTTAACAATAACACCATAACCGCTAGTATAACTGAAGATAATGTTGTAACCCTGGCCAAGCCAAAACCCAAGAAAAGTGAAAGTGAATATGCCTCGTGCAGCGAATGACTAAGCCGCCCATTGAATTAAACATCAAATGTATGGATGGATTTAGAATAGAAGCAGGAGAGAAGAGAGATGCATACATCGATTGTTGTTGTTTTTACTGATTCTGTTTAATTGTAAATGTTGTCTTTGTGCTACTAACGAACAGTTGCAAAACCTATTATTAAGCTTAAAGTTCTTCAATGCGTGCGAAACTTTGCCTTTAATTAACTTTAAATGTTAATTTATAAAATGGAATTTAAGTGCCTTTAAATTAAAACCTGGAGAAATACATTGTGAAAGTTTTTGCATCATTTTCATTGCAAACTAAATGAAGTTTTTTAGTGTATGAAAGGGTGTTAATGCTTAAAGCAAAAACATATTGTATATTTTTTATTCAAGATCATTTGAATTTCACCCTGTTGGAAAACTGCAACAAAGGAAACCAATTGTGTAACTTTTCTAGTTCGTTTGCCATTATATTTTTGTAGATTTTTAGTCTTTATTGACGTTGCAGAAGTTTGATTTTGACATAAGTTAGTTAACATTGTATTGTTATTTAACAAATTGCTATTATTGTTATTCGAAAGCGTTTCGTTCTGTTGCTGCAGTTGTTCTTGCTGTTGTTGTTCTTTTGTATTGTTATTGATGTTGTTATTTTTGTTGCTGTTGCTGTTGTAAGTGGTTGTTGTTGTCGTGGTATCTTATGCCTTGGACTCAGCCTCGCTAGCTGTCGCTGTGGACTGAGCATCGCTGGACTTGCCATCATCCACCTTGCCAAAGACACAGCATGGGCATTTCTCCTTCAGTGCCAGGCGGTACTTGGGATGACTATAAGGAAAGTGAAAATGATAAAATGATCAGTTAGAAGGTGGCGTTAGTCAGAGCTTACCTGATGCCGTATACAATTGGATTGTAGCAGGCAGCTGACTTGGCAAAGCAGGCGCCCCAAATGGTGTTCAATGGTGTAAGGCCCTCGAACTTGAAAAGGCCCATGCAGTTGATGACCAGATAGGGTGTCCACGCCATGAACCACAGTGAGATGGTGACCAGAGCGACTTTGGCCAGTTTGCCCTCAGCACTCTTCTCGGCATCCTCAGACGAGCGCAGAGATTTGACATTCATTTTCTTGGCCTGCTCACGCATAGCTTTCTCGTGGGCAGAGACGGCCTATGATGGAAGAGAGGCAGTCAGACAGGTGCCAATGAGATATATGATATGCCAACGACTTACAGCAATGATGAACCAGTAAGAGTAGCAGATCAAGAACAGCGGAATATAGTAGACAAAGATGGAGTAGAAGATCAGATATGAGCGTGGATTCCAATCGCGTTCCAAGTAGTCAATACCGCACGATGTCAGATTGCCCTCGGGCACATACCTAGTATAAATATATATACGATCAATAAATAAATTAAAATAGAAATTAATCATATTGAAATTAATAATTTCTATTAGCTGATGCTGTTACTCACCTGCTCCAGCCGAAAACGGGCGCCAAGCACCAAATGCTGGACATAAACCAAATGTAGGCAATCTTTCCCAATGCCAGAGGAATTGTCATTGGGCGGCCGGCCATGCCCTTGACAATCACTTGATAACGATCCAGCGATATCATGCACATGGACCAAATGGAGCTGCAGCCGAAGGCAGATCCGAGACCCGCATAGATGTCGCACATCATTGGTCCGAGAACCCAAGTCTCGAAGTACAGATTGATGCCCATCATGGGCGTATTGGTAATCATGATGCCAAAATCAGAAATGGCCAAATTAATGACCAACAGGTTAGCAGGCGTGCGCAACGATTTTGTTGTGGCGAATATGTAAATCACCACGCCATTTCCACACCAGGAGATCATGCCGATGATGATCATGTAGGCGGTTAGGATTTTCGCCCAAATGGGATCCATAGCGGGAAACTGATTCCAATATGGGCTGATTAAGTGCGCCATATCGGGTGTGACCTACATATATATTAAGCAGTTCGAAAGGCTTAGACAATCTCTTCGAAAGTGAAAGAGTCCAGCTCTCACCTTATCTACAACTGATCCATTGGACAGTGCGGCAAAGTGTGGGCCCAGCTGTGTGGCTACTGCTGCAAAGCTGTGCAAAAGGATTCAATCATTCAAACATGGCTCAAACGAACACTGTGATTTCTTTTCGGCCTACCTCTCCATTTTGTTAATATTATCTTCTATCGATCTAGCACTATATCCCGGCTTTCACTTGCACCAACTTCTGCGTTACATAAAAAGCTGCAAGTTAACACTTTTAAATTTCAATCACTTTTTACATAAATTTCTGGCTTTGATTTTGTTTTTCCTGAAAATTTCACTGAAGCGGACTATTCGCGGCGATTGGTCGTTGGAAACCTGCGTCTGTGACTCTTGCAACTGACGTTTTTATAGGCACGTACAAATTGAATTAGGCGCCACACGCGGCTCAAAACATTGTTGCATTCAAAGGGCCTAAAAATATCAGCGTCAACAGCTTTCGGCTTATAATATAAGCGTTTGGCAAAAACAAAAAATAATAATAATATATGCGCTTGCAGCGATGACGCGATGACACAAAAGATACGATACAATGTCAATAGTTATAGTTCTTTAGTATTTCAAAGGTTTCCAAGCTCCAGATTCTAGCTGACTTTCCTTTTTGTCCGTCAGTTCGCTTGAACTGACATTGTGCCACAAAAGAGGCGTGGAAAGTCAGCGATTGCAATGTGTCAATGCAATGTGCAATTATAAAGAGCGTAGACAATAATAATCAATAAGCCAGAAAATGCTGCCAAAGAAACCGAAATATAAACATATTATAAACCATCTTAATAGACCAATGACTTCACGGTGCGTATGCGTAATGCAAGCCAAGGCATTCTTTTATTGCGCATACGCACGGTGTCGGGTGTTTTAAATATTTATTTATTGAAGGCTCTCTAAAATGAAACGCCAAAGATGTTTTAAAATTTAAAATTAACTTAGAAACAAAGTTTCAAGTTAACAATTATAGAGAAACTTTTTTTCTAACTAGGAATCAAAGTCAAACAAAATGTTGGTGGATAAAATTAATTAAATCATAATAGTTATCTGCAAAATTAATTGGATTTGCGGTTTATTAAAATCCATTGATTTTTCAGTTCGGAGATTGTAGATCGTGTCTATAGTTAGTGTTGACAGCCATTAGTGCTATATTTAATGATCGAATCCCGTGCATTGCTCGTAAGCAGCTTAATCATCCAGAGCGCCAATTGATCTATTCACACTTTAATTGTGACGCTCGTGTTCCATTGTTTACGGGTTGTCTTACATGTCAGAGAGCGTCTAAAAAAATGAGTGTGCGAGGGTGGATTGATAAGTCATTGGCTTAAAATTTAATAGAATTAACTCTGTTTTTAACATAATTTAATTTTCTATTGTGAAAACGATTTATAGGCCAATTTGTAGAACTGAACTAGCCATTAGTTAATGGATTCCGCTATGCTACAAAATTGTAGTATAATCCTACTTCAGCCAATAACTTATCAGCCGCCCCTCGTGCGTGTGTGTGGTTGTGGGGGTGGAACATTTGGCGTGGGGCTTGCGCTTGAGCTTGGGCATTGTCAAATCTTCTAGTTCGGGGCATAAAGCTCTTTGTTTGTTTTATGCGCACAGTTAACTCAACACATTCGCATAAATTGGGTCAGCTCTGTCGGCAGACACAGATCGAGAGCTAATCCGAATTCCGAGCGCCTCTTTAAAGCGGCAACCGAATATGGCAATGGAACGCTGGAGCGTTGAGACATCTAAACTAAATAACTGTCAATTTATGAGACAATCAACATGTGTAAAGGTTGAGATCTTTTGGTTAAAATCAATTACCGCAAACAGCGCTCGAAATGAGAAGCGAATAAGACGCAACCAGCAACATGCAATAAAAATAGAAAAAAAAAAAAGAAAAACCGGAAGCTGTGCTTCGTTGATGTGCGATCGTCATCACAGTAGCTGCAACGATTGCGGTTAACCCTCCCGACATGTCTGTGTGAATCGCTGATTGTCTGGATTTGCATGTGTAAAATTGAACAACAAACAGGTAAATAATAGAGATGCCTCATCATACAATTTATATGACAGATGATAGCACACAATTCGAACATCATTTCAAGTTTCGTAAAACAAACAATAGCGCCCACCTGCGAAATTCATATAAACAAAATACTACATACAGAAAATACCAAAAAAAAAATAAAGCTAAAGAAGCAGATAAAGACAACGACTGCAACAAACATCGTCGATAGATATTTATAAGGCACGACAGAAATAAGTAATTTGGCATTAGCAACGCGAAATAAATGTTTCAGGTTTTATTCCTCTTCGTGTGCCACACAAAAAGTAGTCAAGTGGTGACTTAAATGGCAAATATGAAATTTGTATACTCTTTTTAGAGAATTATAATAGTACATCTATGTAGTAATAATTTAAGTAATGTTACTACAAATTTGTTTTATATTTTCAAAATATTTTCCCATTGAATCCGATTAGTTATTTTCTTAAATTCATTTAAGAATCATAAAGAAATTAATATCAACATCCACGGGGGTGGGCGAGTGAAGCGAGCAAGGGCATTCCTTTTGAAAATCCATCAAGATTTGTCGAATCTATTCAAATCATTAGCGTACCATGTACTATGGACAGAGATAATTTTGCAGTTTTTAGCTAAGATTTTAATTAAAAAAAGGAAATTTGCTCAAAACTACTTTTTTACCCTAATTTTATCACCTGGAGTCAATAAAAAGCATAAATTTAAAATTTAAAATTTTTGAAAATTTTCCAAAAATGTAAAGGGGTAACACTGTAAAAATCGACAATTTTCGGAGAAAAAAAATGTTTGTCTCAGAATCAAAAAATTTAAATGCAAACTTAAAGTAGGGCTAATATTATATATAATAAATAAAACATTCCTCATGGAAATCGGGCGAGTTTTATTAAAGTTGTGCTCTTTGAAAGTCCAAAAAGTCAATATTTTTCATATATATGTACATAGATAATTTTCAATAATTGACACTTTTTTATTCTTTCTCAACCAATTTTACTATTGACAGAATCGTACTTGTTTCCCCATAGAATTTAGATTTCAAGCCCTATGGCAAATTCAAAATACCCCATTGAATTGCACAGCGTATAATTAACAAACACCTTTGCTTTGATTTGTGCTGTTGCTGTTGTTGTCTTGTTATTGCTGCTGTTGTTGTGTACGTCGTGTGTTGTGTGGGGGTACGGCAAGTGTTCTGCGTCTGCGTCTGCGTCTACGTCTACGTCAGTGTCTGCGTTTGCGTCTGAGTGTGCGTGCTGTGTGGGGGTAAGTTAGAGAGCATCGCGCAGAGAGCGACCGAGGGAGAGAGCGAGGCTTGCTGCTGTGACTGTTCTTGCTCAAAGAACGCCAAAGTAATGGCGATGCTTGGCGCTCTCCTTAACTTTTGAGTAAATGGCTATATGTATGCGTGCGTGTGTGTTTGTGTGTGTGGGAGCGCCCTAATCGAGTGCTCTCAGTGTCATTAGCTGCAGCAACAGCTGAGATCATTTCCACTTCGTACTACGCTCGCCAACTGTGACTGCGACTGCGACGACGGCAGAGGCTGCGACTGCGACTGCGGCTGATGTTATTTTCAGCGGCCAGCAGAACAGCCAAAGATTTACAGTAACAACACGAAGCTAATCAACAGCACTTGCGTCCGCGTGCATTGCGCTCGGTAAATTTTTGAACGTACACGGCAATATTCTGTTAAATTTAGCGCCCCGGTCAAAGATTCCAAAAGATTTTCCGCCAACTGCCAGATGAGTACTTTCATATACCGTATGTGAAAATGTGTAAATGTGGAAATGTGTGTGCCTGTGTTTTTATTGAAATTGCGATTCGCTGATCTTTGATCGTTGTTAACTTGTTTTCTTTTGCGGCTAAAATGAAATGTCAAATTGCAAATTTCTATTAACCTCTGTTGAGTTTCATTAATTAATGACGAAATCCAAAACGAAGCGCGTCATCGTCGACTGTCGTCAGCGTGCGCATGCCTTTGGGGCATAAATGCAATTAAATCATTAATAAAGTCAGACAAACACCAAAATATACTCGATAGTAGTAAGTCTGTACATACATATGTACAGACATTTGTACATACTCGAACATATTAACGTATGCTAAGTGCAATAGGAAAGTGTGTGGCAAGCTACATCATCAGAGGCACGGAAGCAGCAACGGCAACAGCAACAGCATCAGAAGCAACAGACACAGCAGCAACTACTTCGAAATTTATTTTCGAATAAATAGTACAAAGTTGAAGAAGCAGCAGCAGCCGCTACACGTTAAAACAGCAAACACGCCGCAACGGGACAAGGGGGAGGCTTTTAGTTTTCTTACGCCTGCACAGTGGGCTACACTTGACTCGCATTGCACCAATTATGAATTCTAAATTAATTGTTGGCAGAATTCAATTTCAGTATATTGTTTGTTATCCAATATACTTGTATATTTCACACCAACTTGTGATAAATAGTTATTGATATTATGTTAAGTGATTATCGCACCTTCACTTTAGAACATTGAATACTATAGATAAAGGAAAAAATATAAACATTCTTACTAATAAATATAAAAATACAATTAAATGCCTTGAATTTCCTTGTATTGGAAATATTAATCATGTTAGTCAGTTATTTGCTTTAGAAATAGTTATAGTATTCTTTCAGTTTAATATCAATTTTTATTGCTTATTTAAAGTTTTACATTAGTGACAATATATATTCGAATTAAATACTAGTAATATTTAGTAAATTTAAATCTTAGTATAGCACGTTTTCTTTCAAAATTTTTGTATTTGTATTTTTGTATTTGCAATTGATCTGGAACCAGTGTAGACCCACGGTGTGCGCGTTTTACGTACGTATTGAGATGATGCCCCGATCCCGATGTTAATGCCGCCGTATATTTTTGTATGTGCGTCTCCGTCTAGATCGCCGCGGGCTGTGTGTTTCGGCAACTGAAATAAACGAAATAGGAAATTTTGGTATTTCTTTTATAAATAGATTTCGCCATACGGAGAAAAGTTAAAACGAGGAAAATGTGAAAAGTGAATGAAACGCATGAAAATTTGTTAAAAATCAAACCGAATTACAGGCCACAATGCGGCCAGAGTGAATTGAGCGAATTGTGAGTTGTTCGAGTGAGAAAAACTGATGACATAGTACATCGAATTGGATTAAACAAATACAGTTTATTAAATGCAACACACTCGGATATACATATATTAACAGACAAAGATTAAAATGTGAATATTGCGTATATACATATAAATTGTGAGTGCAAATAAATATTAGTGAAAGGGATAATATAAAAGGAAGGTTACACCAAGTGAATTCAATTGTTGAGGGGCATTTGTCAAAATGCAAGCGTCTTCGACGACAACAACAACTACGACCAAAACTAAGAAGCTCAGCAGCAACGGCGGCGCCGGCGGCGGCCCCGTCAGCTCGGTGGCCATGACGAGTGCCAGCAAGGTGACAACAACAACGACAACAACACGAAAGACGGCAGGAGCTGCTGGGCAAAGCCCCAAATCACCCAAAGCTGTGCCGGTGATCAGCAACGATGCGCACGCCGAGATCGCAGAGCTGTCAAAGAAGATCAGCGAACACGCCGACGCCATCTATCAGACGTGGAAGAGCCGGGGATTGCCGCCCGCACAACTGCTTGAAATGTACACAAATGCGGCGGCCTCGGGCGATTTTGCGGATGTTGCCGTTGCCGCTGCGACGGCCACGACGGACATTGGCAACACCGAGGGACTGCAGAAGATGGTCACCAGCTTTGTGAACAAAGACAAAGAACAGAGGGGCAAAAGCGGTGTTAAAAAATCATCGGAAGTGGGCGTGGCCCCACAGACAATTGGCAATGGGAAGCTGAAGAAAACAACAACAGCAGCAACAACAGTAACTGCAACGAGCAAAGCCAGCAAACCGAGTCAAAGCGAGCAACAGCAACAGCAGCAGGCATTGCAATCGCCCAAAAAAGTGGCAGCAGTTGCAAGTAAAACGTTGCCCGATGTTAATCTCAATTATGACATCAATTTACATCTGGATGTTAACAATTTGTCGCAGCAACAGACGCAGCACTTGCTCAAAATCAGCGAGTTGCTGCAAAAAGAGGCAGCAGCAGCAGCTGCAGCTGCAGTCACGGCGTCGTCAGCAACAGCAGCAGCAGCAACAACGACAACAACAACAGGTGCAACGCCTACAAAAAAGCGTCTGAGCAACAGCAACAGTAAAACAGTCAGCAACAGTAGCAATACTTTAATCAATAACAGCAGCAACAACAACAAGTTAACAGCAACATCAATGAACAGCAAGAAACTGAGCAAAGCCAACAGCAACAGCGAAAGTACTGTGGATAATGTAGACGGCAGTCGTGTGGGCGTGGCAGTGATGGCTGTGACAGATAAAGGCGCCAGCGAGTCCACGATCAGCAATCGTAAAGTAAGCAAAACCAAAGAGAACAACAGCGAACAACAGAAGCCGGCAATGGCAACAACGACAGCAACAACAACAACAACATCAACGACAAACGCAACCAAAGAAAAGCCAACGATTACAAGGAAAATGGCTAACAGTCGAAACACAAGCAGCAGCAGCATTGGCAGCGGCAACACTGATAACAGCATTGCCAGCAACATTGTCGCGAACGCAAAAGCAACAGCAACAGCAACACCAACTGCAACTGCAACTGCAACAGCAACGATCGTTGAATCGCCCGCAACATCGGCAGACACAACGATGCCAACGTTGAATAAAATCAAACCGACGAGCGGCAGCCGTGCAGCGCTCAGCAATGGCCAGGATAAGAATTGTAATATAATTGAATGAATAATGCAGTATACTCGTTAACATAATAAAATACAACATATTGTTGTTGCTCTTCCCTCTCCATTCCAGTGGGCAGACCGATCCTAACACGTGGCTCCGTTGCCGAGCGCGTGCTCTTGTTTGAGAAGCGTCCGGATGTGCGCAACTCGTTTCTCGACATCAAACGACCGGCGGAAGCGCCGCCCAAAAGTCTACTTAAGGTAGGAGACTCCAAGCATATCCCTTGCCCCATTTCCAATTCTACATTCGATACACAAACAATAAATTGTAGTCAGAATTATCTCTCTGTCTGGTTGTGTGTTTTCAATTGTTATCTAACAATTGCAAATAGCAAATGCAAATTCACCACAGCAGCAGCAGATCAGCACAACAGCAACAATTTTTGTTGCCTCGCCCCCCCCCCCCCCTCTTCCCCGCCCTTTGCCAATTGACTCGCCCAGCAGTTGAAAATATCGTGGCTGCCGCTGTTATCGGGCCGTTGTAGCATCATTGATTGATTTAAGGTTACCCCAAGACGCCATCGCCGTCGCCGTCGTTGCCACGTTGCCGTCGTTTGCCAACAGAGAGCAGACAGAGACAGATAGAACAATACATTTCGAACACTACTATTGCCAATAAGCCATGGGGGTTATTCACTTCACGATGGTTTCAGCTACAGTAATGATTTAATCAAATGCATATATTCCAAATTATATTAAAATACTCGTAGATATTTGATCTCAGGTAATAAAAGATCGTAGGTGTTAGAAACCCTGTCATGACTACGTTTTTTGAAGATCTTTTAATTCTTTTGATTCGACTCCCTTTCAAAATGTTGACAGATAATACTAAGCACTATTATACACACGACTAGAAAGCTTGTAAGGAGTAAGAGTTGGGCACCCCAAATTAAGGAAATTAATATTTAAATTTAGAAAAACAATTTGGAAATCAGAAATATAGAAAATATGGAATCGCCGAAAAAGAAAATATATCTATTGAGGCGAATTCGCACTATGAAATAAAAGGTGTATTACAATTTAAAAAGAAAATTCGACCGAAGCCTCAAAAATCAAAACTAGTTTATCCTGATATTTATGAATTATTCAACTAGATTATTCCTAATTTTTGTAATCTAAATAATTGTTTTAATAATTTTATAATTCGTACTTCCTTTTATCCATCCTTAGCCTTGACTCAGTTAATTTCTATTCAATATATTGAATACCCCTACTCAGTATGCATATTCTCGTATACAAACAATCAAATCAAGCATTTACGATCAGCACGATCGTGCATAGACGAAAATATAAACTAAACAGAAGAGCAAAAAATGTGTATAAACAGCCCAACAGCAAATAGAAAAAAGCACATGATTATTCAAGCAACGGAAAGTGCATACACTTTTTTGTCATGTTTATAGCTTATATTATATTTTTGGGGAGTTTCTTTTTTGTTGCAGTTTATTTAATTATTTAATTACAATTTAAACGAGAAGAGGTACATATACATATTTAATGGAATGTGTATGCTCGCAAATTATCTACTTTATTCACGGATTTCTCGCCCACTTTGTTTCATTGTGAAATTCCCTTAGCATTGATTTGTTGTTCTTCTTTTCTATTCTTTTCTTTTTTATAATGTTTATAGTTTCAAAGTAAATAATTGCTAAAAATAATTCACAACTCTGTCGGCAATTATTTGTGCAATTTGCTTTTAGCAGACACAATTGAAGTCTTGTTCTTTCACCTCTTCTCGTCTTATTTATTTAACAACTATGCGTATGCGTAATATTTTGCTCAGCTATCGAGCGTATAAGTGCGTATACGTAATATGCCCACATGCCCCATGCAATCAACCGTAGCTATGTGTCTGCGTATGTTGGTATTTGTATTTCTGGTTGATTTCTGTTCAAGATTAATATTAATGCTGCCGTTGACAGTTTTAAAATCATGAATGGTCTGTGCGTAGCTTACAATCGATGTATATTCTCTTAAGTTGGATCTGAACAAAAAGAATGACGAATAAAAGTAAATGTTCTGTCTACGGCTGAAACAAAGGCTGCAACCACACAAAAGATCAGCTAGAACAACAAAAGAGAAATTTAAGTTAAACTGGGTGGGGATATCTACGAGCAGATTATAATTATTTGCTATTCTTTTGCTAAAAAATAAATTATTGATTGTATAATCTGAAACTTCAAATCATGCACACTGTAATAAAATAATTCAATTAGTTTGAAATTATTAATTATCCTATAACATTTGCGGCTACAATCACACTTAATTAAATAAATTTATGTGTTTTTAAAGAGCTCTCTAGCATATACTACATATAAATTTCATTGTATAGATCATTTTCATTGGCGCCAATTAAGATATTGTAAATTTCTCTGCAATTTGCGCACAATTTGTAGTGCAAAAACGCAAGAAACAACAAGAAATTGAGTGCTTACTCGAACTAATAATAGTATATATAGAGATACTATATAACTCGGAAATGAAATCGAAAGAGAGCCCACACAAAATATTAATATGTAGCTAACAATTTGTAGATTTTACAAATTCCAGTGTTTAAATTAAACCAAATCAAAAGAAGGCAAAGCTAAACTCGCTCGACTTGCAGATACTCTGTAATCATAACTCCGGTTTGACAAATACCTCTGTATAAAAGTGTGCTCAGTCATACCGAAATCAAATTTGAAATACAAATCAGACATGAATTAAGCTGCATGTTACATACGAAGACTTCGAGTTATCATACCCTTTGCTACTCAATGAGATTTTCAATTTGTTTACTTAAATGCATTAGCATATACTCGTATTATAATAAATTTAAAGGGCTTTGGCAATGAGGCGTGGCAATTGAAAAGTCGTTCCACGAAAAATGTGCAATGTAAACAGAGAAAAAACTTGGCAAACATTTGAAAAAAGTTATGGAATTTATTTTAGAGGTGCTTTTGCACCACCTAACCAAACCACATGGTTATTTTCTGATGTATATAAATGTGTTGCAAAGATTATGAACTGATTTGAGTATCAATTGATTTATGATCTGTTTATATTTCAGGTCAAACTGCACGCGACACCGCCTCCTCCCCCTTCACAGGAACAGAACTCACTGCAAAGGGAGATTAGGAGCTCGAAGAGTGTCTATATACCCAGGTAAAGATTATGATTTCAGCTTCAAATGGAAAAGCAACTACATGAAACTTGTTTAATTGCAGATTCTACTTTCCACATGGCAAACCACAGCCAACAATTGCCATGGAGCGGGTTGTACGGGGCATATTGTCAGCCTTCGATAGCTTTCCGAACAATCAGGTGACCAAAGATGAGTTGCCACGCATCCTGAAGCTATGCGGACTGCCCTTTTATTGGCGCATGCCCGTCATGATCTTCTGCCAAGCGGGCACCACGGGTCTAGTAGAACGTCAGCGTTTTGTTGAGTTCTGGAAACAGTAAGTGAAAGCCATTTACCATTCGTTTTGTTTTGAACAATATCAGCAACCGATTCAAATAGTTATATTCCTCTGTATGTCCATTTGTTGGTCAGTACGAACATCTGAGAGACTATAACAGTTAGAGTCTTTAAACTTGGTATATATATTCCTGTAAATTCGGAGCAGATCAAGTTGGTTTTAGAATTTTTTGATCTTTCTCTTAAATAACTTTCGAGCTTATAATCCCATCCTGATTAAGTCTTAATTAAAATTCGAAATCATTAGTTATTTTAAAATTTTTATTTTTATTTTCTATTTTTTGCCAGGATGAATGTCTATTGCCATGAGGCGGCCTCGCGATTCGTTTATATTATGTCTCGTGGCCAGCGCTTTCGTTCTTATATTGTGCCGGAGGATCTGGTGCCAATGGTGCAGGACGTGGTTGATACACATCCAGGCCTGGCCTTTCTCAAAGAAGCCACCGAGTTTCATTCCAGATACGTTCACACGGTCATCGCGCGCATCTTCTATTCGGTGAATCGCAGTTGGAGCGGCAAGATAACAATATCGGAGCTAAAGCGATCCGATCTTATGGAGGTGAGTCAATCTAGAGTTTTAAAGGAGAAGTTGCACTCACAACTGAAGCATTTGTTGGATAGATGATCAGCTTGCTGGAGGAGGAGGACGATATCAATCAAATAATGGCCTTCTTTAGCTACGAGCACTTCTATGTAATCTATTGCAAATTCTGGGAATTGGACAAAGATCACGATTTGCTCATCAATCAGGAGGATTTGGCCAAGCACAGCGACAATGCCCTCTCCACCCGCATCGTCGAGCGCATTTTCTCCGGCTGCGTAACACGCAGCGACAACAAAAAGTCACCCGACGATGAGCCGAAGATGTCATACACAGACTTCGTTTGGTTTATACTCTCCGAGGAGGATAAGCGCACGCCCACAGCCATTGAATACTGGTTCCGCTGCATGGACATCGATGGCGATGGCGCCCTTTCAATGTACGAGCTGGAATACTTCTACGAGGAGCAACAACAGCGCATGGAGGGCATCGGCATTGAGTGTCTGCCGTTTGAGGATTGCCTCTGTCAGGTGGGTACCACTCTAGTCTCTAATGCAACTCTGGAGCTTATCAATTCTTCCACAGATGCTGGATATGATTAAGCCGGCGAACCGTGATTCCATAACGCTGGGAGACTTGAAACGCTGCAAAATGACGCATGTGTTCTTCGATACCTTTTTCAATCTGGAGAAATATCTGGATCACGAACAGCGCGATCCCTTCGCAGCTCAGCGGGATGAGTCGGTGAGTATTTCTCTTTAAATTCACTCGAATTTCGCAAATATTAATGTTGCCTTGCTGTTTTTCAGAACTCGGATTGGGATCGTTTTGCGGCACAAGAATACGAACTGCTCATATCTGAGGAGAATGATTGAAGCTCGTTATATCAACTTATTTATAAATACCCCGCATACACACAACATACACACACCCATACTCACTCATGACAAAGATATTTATTTACTTACAAATTTTTATACAAATTTATACACTACGTAAAAGAAAAAACTGCAAAAAACCCAAAAAGTAAACAACTATTTTAGAGCAAATGTGCAATAAACTTAAAAAAAACTATTTATTAATGGGCGTTTTCTGTTATTCAGTTGCACTATTTTTATTAAACAAGTAAGCTTAAAACCAACTTTAGGCTTGAAACGAAACTGAATAGCGGAACACGGTGAAATGAGTTTCGAATATATTACAAGTTGCAAGAGTCACTCTTTTTTTGAGTAGTTAACCTTAGTCAATTTAATTTGTGCAAATTTTGTTTAGTTGAAATATGATAAATAAAATAATAATAAATTTCATTAATTGTATTTTCTAATCATCTATGGTGAATCATTGAGGGGTCTAAGAAGCGATAATTTATACCTTGAATTTCTCGTTGACCTGTTAAATTATTTAATTTAGTGAATAAAATTGTAATAAATTTCAGAAAACCCTTATCATAAATGTCGCGAATTTTTAAAACACCTGAACTATAGGATTAGGACTAGGGCTTATAGTCAATCCGTAAAATTAATATATTTAATTATTAAAAGAATTTAAACAAAGTCAGAAATCATTTAATTGTTTTTTATTAAATTAATTTGAAACTTTTTCTTTTACAACTTAAACTAACTAAAAATATAATTTGCTTTTCTTAGTCGTCGTCATCTTATTAGGATACTACAAAACTTTTAACTTTTAGCTTCGCAATTTGATTTGCCTAGATAATTTGCTTTCTATACATATTTATAGTTGAAGTAATAAAAATATATATTTATGCAGTTCACGCAGCGCCAACTGACCAATTATATTAGATATTACAATGAATTTTAGAAAATTGTTTATTATCTGGTTTACAATTCTTAATTATTTTGTGTGTTTTATTACAATTTGTTTTTAAACGGTTGCGATGAAGAAACACTCTATGCAGCTCGTCAGTTATTGAATCACAGGTGATATGGGTGATATATATATATTGTTTCGTAATTGTTTATATTAATTGCGCAAATGCCATTCAAAATTCGTGAGGAAGGGATTGTAGGACGAGGGGTTATGTACCATTTAAACGTGACTAAAAATAATATAACACATTAACGATAACTCAATAATTAAAGCATTTCAAGCAAATATGTGAAAATGATATAGAGTCTAAATGAATGAAGCACAAACGCAATAAAGAAATAATTTTAGAAAATCATTACAAGCGTAAAATGTCTGCTTTTGTTGCGTTCTGTTTTTTGCATATGTTTATGTATTGTTTAAGCTGTTTTTGGGTTGGCGGCGCATTGACTAATTTACTGTTTAATTCGTACTTTTTCACTATTCTCAAAGTTCTTATCATTATCGTCGGTGGGCTCCGAGTCTGGGGATTCAGCTGAGTTTGTACTCGCCATGGCATCAGCGTCAGTGCTACGACTATAAATCGGTTTATCATTGCCTTTCACATAGTCTGCGGTAATGTGCACACTTGTAATGTCCGAGCCAGGCACAATGAACATGGGATCCAGCAGCAGTTGCTCCTAAAAAATGATGCAAAATTTATAATTTTAATACTGTCAAAATTGGGACTTTGCATCAATATTAGATACCATTATAGAGCGTAGACCGCGTGCACCCGTGTGTCTTTCCATTGCTAATGCGGCAATTGATTCAACCGCTTCCTCGGTGAATGATAGTTCCACTTCGTCCAGACCCAACAATGCCTTATATTGCGGCACCAGAGCGTTGCGAGGCTCGGTGAGAATGCGCACCAACATGTTGACGTTTAAACTGTGGAAAGGCACAATGACCGGAAAGCGACCTACGAATTCCTGTTGTAAATAGAAAAATGAAGTGGCGATAAGATTATGTGGGCATACTATAATTAAATTTCTAATCTTCTTCTAATCAAAATTCTAAAACAAACTTGATCTGCTTAGAATACAGAGGATATATATGTATATGCAATCCAAGTGTGGTGTTTCTAGCTCCTTTTGAATATTATGTTTTAAGTAGTGGGTCTAAAAACGGCATTTACTTACGGGTATCATGCCAAACTCAACGAGATCACGCGCCTGCACCTTGGTCAGGCATTTGTCACGCTCCTCCTGATCGTTTTCCATAGGGCTGGCTGCCGATTGAGCGGCTCGACGACCAGAGCCGCTGGTTGAGGGCATGCCAAAGCCCAAATACTGAAAGGACATATTCGAATCAAAGAATGAAATTGTCAACAGAGTGTAGGCAATTACCTTCTCGTTAAGGCGACGGCCAATGAGCCGATCAAGACCCGTGTAAGCACCCGATGCCACAAACAGAATGTTGGTCGTGTCCACCTGCACTGTTTCGCCACGTAGCTTGCGGGGAGAGTTGCGCTCAGGGACATTGACAACGGTGCCCTCGAGCATCTTGAGCATGCCTTGTTGGACACCCTCGCCGCCCACATCGCGCAGCTGATGAATGCCAGGAACGGCGCCAATTTTATCTACCTCGTCCAGAAATACAATGCCAGTTTGAGCTCGTTCCACGCTGTTCGAAAATTTAATTTATTTAGAATTACGGTATCTATCGGAAAGAAGTTTCGACTTACTTGTAGTTGGCATCCTGCAGCAACTTTGATATAACGCTCTCAATATCCTCACCCACGTAACCAGCTTGGGTGAGTGTTGTGCAATCGCAGATGGCAAAGGGTACATCCAAGCAGCGGGCAATTGTTTGGGCAATTAGTGTTTTCCCTGATCCTGTTGGTCCGAGCATAATAATGTTGCTCTTCTCCAGCTTAACTTCATTGTTCTGCCTGTCCAGTATCTCAGAGCCGGGGCGATGATCTCCGCGCGGTATGGAAGCACTGCTACCGCTGCCATGGAGACCGAGGCCGGATCCAGTCAGTCCAGCGCCTCCACCCATGCCCATCTGCGCCGGCTTAGGCGGCAGTTCACTGCCTGGTGTGCTACTCAGTGTATGACCAATGCCGGTGATGTGCAGCAGATCTGATCGTGGTATTCCGTCCATTCCACCTGATCCGCTCGTGGAGCTCTGACTTTGCTGCTGCAATTGAGGCAGATTGTGATGGATGCGCTTGTAATGATTGTATACAGCAACAGCCAGCACTTTTTTGGCAAACTCCTGGCCAACCACATGTTTGTCCAGATACTCCATTATCTTTTGTGGCGGCGGCGGTGGCTTACGCTGATTCTTCGGCTCCTCCTTGACACGATGCTTTGTCTCAACATCGGACAGCACCACAAAAAAATAATTGCACTTGGCGCACTTGACGAAACGTGTCGAGCTGACGAACGTCTCCACCTGAGTGCAAGCACTGCCGCATTTTGGACAAGACAGAAACTTATCATTTCCGCCGGTTGTGTTTGCGCCACCGCCCCCCGCGCCTTGACCAGGTATCTTAGCGGGACCACTACCACTACCACTACCGCTTGTGCTGCTACTGCTGCTGCTACTGTCCCCATCCGACATTGTGGTTACCCCATTTGTTATGTCAATGTAGGCAGGTATCGTCATTAATGGCTGCATCATAACCCGTCCATTTGCGGACAGGTGCCGGGTGGCCAGATGAAAGTGCCGAGTGCATCCTGTGCTCACTATGATACATCTGGGTGTGTGTTGTATGTGACTCACGCCGGTTCCTGAAAGAGACACAAAGAGATACAGAGAGTGAGAAAATGTTGTTTATAATGGTTGCTCCCTTTGTTTGGCATTAGATCGATAAGCACTCACCTATCGATTTGGCTATCTACTATTTATCTAGGAGGAAAGGGTTGAAACCAAGCGAAATTCAAGGCCAATTAACATCTATGCATTATAACAAATGACTCAATTCAATTAGAGCCGTTTTAGTTGCCAGTTTCAGGCGAAAACTCAGCGAGATATTTTAAACAATTGCTTATTGTAAGTTTACTTAACTATTTAGCTAAACACTAAATAATATTTTCAAAACAGAAGGGTTAATAAAAATAATACTTTGGCTGCAATTATGCTTATATAATATGCGATAATGCTAGTGTTTAACACTAGTTTAAGCATTTTCAAAACCTCTTCCTCATAATCGTTACGTTACTTTTGCTTTTGTCGCGTAAAAAAAGTTTATTACCAACAACTCGGCAGTTTCATGAAATTTCTGAAATTACACCTAAACAAAACATAAATATTACAAAAAAAAAAAAAAAAACAGATCAACCGGCTATTTGTTGCGTCAAAGCTGTAATAATTAAACCTCGACCACATTTGAAAACAATTCAAGTTCAGCTCAAAATCGCGTTCGCTTGGCCGTAAACAAGTAATCTAAGTAGCAATAACAACAAATCAACGTGAATACGATACACGTTACTTTTTGTGATTGGAATAACGTAAAACATAACCGACGACTAGGCCAAAGCGGCGCAATTCTGACCTTCAGGGTGTTTGACATGAATTTAAATCCAAAAAAAATTAATACAAGTTAGGTCCATGTTGAGAATTAGTTGCATTGAAATCAAATTACGACCTTCGTCAAAGCCAAAGCCAAAGAGCGAGAGAAACGCAGAAATCTTTAGAACATGCCTAGAAGCAGCTAGAGAATTCTGATAAGCGAGTTTTGCATTCTGTCCCAATTTAACGATTGTACTACATGCGGTTGATTTTAATTATTTTGTTTTCTCACGGTTGATCTTAATGACATGAATTTGTATGTATGTATGTTTATACATACATATCTATGTATGTGCTACGTGACGCCTGCTCTCCGCAAATGACGCAGTTACGTATGCGGTTTTGCACAACAACAACAACCACAAATTATGTCTACTCGTATGCGTGTAAGTGAGTTGCAGTTATCACTGTCGCCCCCTTGGCCTTACCTTTTGTCCAAATTTTATATTTTGGAGCCAGTAATAGTATGCGCCGGACCATGCTCATTCTGGAGCTTTGTTGTTGCCTGCTATTACGGAAATCTCAGCTGGCGTGCCCGCACACACTCTTCTCTCTTCACCAGATACTCGCTTGATGTTGTTGTTGTGTTTGCCAGCCTGTTCTCAACTATTTTGACAATCAAATAGTGCTGATCATTCGATTTGGTTTGGTTTTGCACAACCCTCAATTTAATTTTGTTTTTCACAAATTATAAATTTTCAGCGACTTCTTCTGGCTTGTTATACGACGCAATTGTTACTTTTTCTCTGTTGCGCTGTTGTGCTGTGGGTTTTCTGTGTGGAAATTGTGAATAAAATAGATTGCGCTCGGCGCTTTGCTGTATCTCTGCACTTGTTTAGCCGTGTGTGTGCGTATATATGTATGCGCGAGTGTGTTTCGGTTTTCTGATTTCTTTTTACACGCCGTTTCGTGCGCGATGGCTACAGCTGCTGCTTCTTCTTGCTTTTGAACTATTCACTTACTAATTCGTTGTTATAAATCTTTAACTTTGTTAATCCATGGCACAATTTTAAATAAAAGAGTTAATAAGCAACTGCTTGAACACCAACCAAATCTTTGATTCGCTGATTTAGTGCAATAGTACAACTGCTGCGTGCTTGTGCAAACGAGCTGTGTTTAGTTCACAAAATACAACAGTGCGACAGAGTCGCAGCTGATGCTGGTCAATAACAGCTGTTGCTCGCGGCTCTTCTTCTTCTTCGTTTTGCCAATGCTGCGCACCGTGGTACATACAATGACACTAAGCGACCAATCGGATAAACATATGTTCCAAAATACACAAAGAATTTAGACTAATTTACGACCGAAAAAAGTAAATTTTTAATAAATAGGAATTTAAAAAGCACAGAAAGTCGGTCTGTCAATTTTTATTTGAGTTGTTAAACTACCTTAAATGCCAACAGTTATTAGTAGCCGGCTATAATTCTTCCCTTTTTGCTCGCCTTTTTCAATTTCAGGTTCTTCTTGTCCTTACTGCGTTTGTCCAGATTCTCCTGGCGTTTCTTTTGGCGCTTCGCAATATCGTGCTCCACCTTTTGCTTACGATCCGTCCACTTCTTCTTTGCAACCCGTTTCTCTACCTTACGCTTTTTGATCGCCTTCTGCAGAAGCTTGGTATCATCCTTGACTTTCTTGCCCTCAATCTTGTCGAACGCCTTCTTCCAGGCAATATCGTTTTGGATCTCCGCAGCTTTGTCGGTTTCGCCTTGTTCCTTTAGTTCGTTGATGTGTTGGCGTGTGTCTTTCAACTTTTTCAATATTTCTTTTGGATTTTGGTGGGACTTCTTGACTTTGGAGCCTGGATTGGCAGCGAAGTCGATTTTGGAGTAAACGATTTTAGCTTCCTCATTGTACACAGGGTTGGACTTAACCGGCTGGATGAGCTTCTTGTTGTCCACTGCTTCTGCATCCCCGTTTTCTTCCATTTTGACAAATGCACCCTTCAATTTCTGTTGCTTGATGTTTTCGTTCTTTAATGTCTTCGCAGTAGTTTGTAGTAACTTTTGTACTCCTTTGCTTCGTTTTAGTTTCTTCGCGTCCCGCTTCTTCTGTTGCCTTTCTGTTGTTGGCCTCTTTTTCTGTCGAAGCTTATTTTTTATTGAAGCGATTCGCTCGTCCACGTCCTCATCTCCCGACTCGGTTTTACTATCCAAAATCTTCCGCTTTTTGCCTTTTGATTTATGGGCGCTCTCATCATCGGATAGTAAATAGTCTTCGTATGTCTCTTCATCTACAGTAATGGGGAGCAATTTATTACTAAATCAATCAGATAAGTCCGCGTTTTACCTTCTTTATTGGAATATGGCACTTTAAACATTTTCAAAAGGTGGAGTACATTTTGTTGGAAAGGCTCTACAATATGTGCAAAATCATCTTCATCTACAATAGACTCTTGCTCCAGTCCATGCTCACGATTGTAGTACTTCTCTAAGTTTTGTTCAATTGCTTCCTCGCCCATTTTGGCTATTATTTTTCAATAAACAGGCTAGAAGAAAATATGTTTGGGCCACACACGTGTGTACTTGTGTTAGCTCCCAGAACACGGTGATTGGCAGAGTTGTGTCGTTTCGTTCTGAAAAAGTTCAAATGAACGAGTAATTAAGATGAACAACTGAACTTATTCAGTCAATCATGAGCTATATCGCTCATTTCAACTGCTGTTATCGATATTATATTTTGTTCGATAACGTGAAATACTACTACACTGTCATTTTTCATGAAACGTTGTTGGAGAATGACTAATTTTGCCAGTGTTACAAGTGTATTTACTTATTAAGTAGTATTTACTTGATGCCGAGCTAATTACATAGAGAAAAACCACAACAAAGTGCATTTGTACGTAAATCGGCGATCGGAATTGTGTGTAAATTTGTAGCAAAATGAAGAAACAATTTGCAAAAATAAAAATTGCTGCAGAAAATTTATCTAGGTAAGTTCAAAGGCCAGGGCAGGCAGAAGAGAAGCAGCAGAGAAGACGCACGTCCAATAGCTGCTCCCAGGCGCTGGACAAGAGCGCGAGCAGTAATCAACGAGCAGGCAGGTGTTGCCTCATAACAACAACAGCAACAATAATAACTATAACAACAACAAGTCGAAATCAATGCCAAAATTCGAATAAAGCGCTGCATTTACATTTTACGTTTCGTACGTTTGTTGTTGCAAGCAAACGACTTGTCAGCTGCGCCGCTGATGACCTAACGGCAGTTGTAGCTCATATTTTGTGTAATGGAATTTCCACATACACATGCACACAAATCATTCAAATACACGTATCGATATCTTTTTTTGTTATTGTTTTTGATAGATCAACGAAATCGGACTGCAAGGATTCAGAGCTTGAGATAATTGAAAAACAAGTGGACAGATATCGTGATACCATCGAGAAGATTGTGCGTAAATTACCAGCTCTGAGCAGCGGCGGCAACAGCAGCAGCAGCAATGGCACAGTTACCAATGAGGAGCATGACAAGCGTATTAAGAAAAATAGTCATTATAAAATTGCACAAGCGCTTGACGAATCTGCCAAGGAGTTGCCCAAGGATATGCCCCTGCAGAAGGTCCTATCGAATTGCGGTGAGTTCCTACGGTCACGCCTTCCAAATATACATACATATATGTTTGATAAGTGTGTAAGCTTGTGTGTGTACTGGCGCTGTGAAGTTTATCGGCAGTGATAAGGCCGCCTTTTGCGGGGTTGCCAATGAAGAGAAAAATTGAAGGAAATTTTAATTCATACAAAAAGCGCAAGGTGTGCACAATAATCTGTATATGTATGTGCGTTTTTGTGTATGGAAATAGGCACATAAATACCTATGCATATGCTGATGACTGTGTGTCACGGGCTTGCGTGCGCTTTACAGTGAGTCTACATATGTGTGTGCTTGTGTGTTTGTGGCCTCGCCTTGTCTGCGCTTGGCCTTGTGGCATTTACATTTCTCAACATCGACGTCGATTTTCATTGTGGTTGTTGTCGTTGTTGTTGCTGCTTAGCGCGTTTTTTAATCATTATGTATAATAATTTTTATGATGACTTTTTTTTCCGTTGCTTTCTTTTCAACAGCCGTTCGCTGTTGTCCGTTGTTGTGGTTTGCCGCTCTTATTTTATTTGCCTATCTGTTTAGACAGTTTTTTTTTGTTTTGCTCGTCATTGTGTTTATTTCTATTTATCCCCCTTTACTCAGGCAACTCCTGCTTATTTATGCCCTGTTTTATTGCCGTTTTTTTTTTAATAAAAACTCATTGTGCATTTCATTAAAGAGAAAAAAAAACCTCAAGTAAAAGTGAACTGCAATAATCATAATATGATGAACGATAAAAAGTAAAAGTTGCGCTAAAAACCATTCAAATATTAAAACTCCTTCATATTTAACGCAACCCCCACACCTTTTTTTTGATTGCTGCTCTCTCTACTCTTCGTTGTATTACTCATTATTGGTTCCACTTACACTTTTCACATAACACACAAACACACATGCATTTGCATACATAAGAAATGCGTGTGACAATTGCATTTCTGTCGCTCTGTCCGCGTTGACAGCAGCAGCGATGTCAGCGCAGCAACTACAACTGTAACTTACCTTGGTTCAAGTATATTTGATTAGCTCTGAATTTGCGGCATTACGACATAATGAAAATCTAAACTCTTTGTTTGCGAAACATACATAACTATGTGAGCAATCGTTTATGTATAAATAGATATACAGAGTTATTTCAATTACTGACCAGTACGCGAATTGTATATGTTTTGACTTATCGGCAATAATTGTATGTACGAGTTTACGAAGTTCCAGTACGTTAACGAATATAATAAAATCTTATTTCATTTACTAAGCTTCTATCTAAGTCTTCTAAGTTCTTGATGCTTTAAATTATGACTTTAAAACAATCTAAACATTAATATACAAAGCGAATGCAATACACATTTCCTTAAACCCTTTTAAGCTGCTTTTAATAATACAATGTGCATAGTTTTTTACTGTTTATTTAAAAGGTTATTAAGGAATACCGTGACGCAACCAAAGTTTGTTTTAATACGTGGAGTCTAATAATGGTAAAACTGACGATAAGAAATATGCCGATTCTACTCAAGTAAAGCAGATTATATAGTTCCTTTTCGCCAACAATTTCAACTGACTTGCTCCACTGTGGCTTGCGCGCCCTTTGCAAAACTATTCCTTAGGCACGACGCGCTTCAATTCAACTTTTTGCCCTATCTGTCGTCTTACTACCACAGAGAAGGAAAAAACCGAACATATCTTAAATGTTATACTCCAGCGGCATTGTCGCCCGGTCTGTCTACTTCTCGTACTTCTCATGTGCCCTCTTCATTGTATTATTCGCTCAGTTGCTGCAGCGGTGTCTGTATTGCACTCGACACAATTATCACAATTTTGCTTACTCAGCTTCGTCAGACTCGTTACGCCCCCACTGCCTTCGCCGTTGTCTCAGTGTGCGGCCCACAACTCTGAACCGGCACAACAACACTCCAACAGTAACGTTGCTACCGTCTTCGCCTGCGATAAGGTCTTGAATAAGCATTGACTTCCTCACTTAGACACTCCAATACACACAGACATTCACACACACAAATAGACACTTTTCATCATCTTGTGGCTGTAAAAAGCAAGTATGTATAGTTTTGTATTTATTTTAAATCTTTCGCAATTTACAGGCGAGCTGGAAAAGACAATTGCCGAGTGCAGCATCGAGAGCGAACTGGAAACGGAGACCAAAGTTGTGCGGCGTTTAAAAAACATCTTAGATAAAGAAATACAAGAGATCTCAACATTAAAGCGTAATGTGTCCCGCACACTTCAGGAATACACCTCACTAAAACGCAGTCATGAGGTAAGTTCAAGCCCCAAGTAACGAAGACCTATCTCATAAATCTTCGCGTCTTCTTCTTTGTGAACATCTCTGTATTTCCGTGGCAGAAAGAAAATCTCTTACAAGATTTGGTTAATTAGGAAATTTAGTAGCAGTAGCAGCAGTAACTGCAGCTGGTCAAGTTCTCCATGATAACAGCACGAGCTCTTATCCAAATTGAGGAATTCGTTCTGATTATAATGAAAGCGAACAATTGTAGAGAATAGGCAAACTGCGACAATAAGAAATAATAGCAACAACTACAACAAAAATAACAATCGCAATAATATTTATACCACTTCTCGGTTGTTACCGTGCGTTTGTGTGTCTTTAAATAGAGGGCAAGTGACTTGAACAGTGGTTTCATATCATAATCTTTCTATAACAAGTATCGGCTAGATCCAAAGAAACCATCATTAAGGTTTTTTTTTTTAAATGTATCTAGATTCTAGAAAATTGCATAACGATAATTAAAGAAAATTCAGTTTAATTTACCTTCCTCTTTATTTGTTATGCAAAATCGATCGACTTTTTTCTCAGCACAGCGTTCTTATTACTAAACATAATATATACATTTTAATTAACACTTAAGTGCCTGGCTCTTGCTAGCAAGAAATAGTTTTATATTCGAAGCCTGGCATTCATTGAACAGAACGGGTTAATATTACCTTCTGACTTCCCGATAAACTTTCATTCAAGTACGGTTTTATATTACTTAACACAAATGTTATTAACTGACAGTTATTCACAATTGATTTAGTTTCAAAACTGTCTTTTATTTTACTCGCTTTTCAAATGAACTTTGAAGCACTGTGCCTCAACGAGCGGATGGCAAGCGCCGGCAAGAAAGCAATCAATTTTTTTAATTTCAGTTTATTTCTTTTTTATCTATAAAACTCGCACAATTGATATGTTGCTATTGTTGTTGTCGATTGTTGTTGCTGTTTGCAAGCTATTCGTTTTACTCTGGCGTCGAGTTTCTTTATGATATATGCCAGAGGATTAGGTGACTTTTGATGTATCTCTGTTACAGGTTGCCAGCTCTTAAGTTTTGTTCCAATTTCTCTAGATCGATTTTAAGAGTTTTGTAGATTTATGTCTTTTCCGTTAATGTTCTGTCCACTGTTACGATTATTACTTGACAAATTTTCTGATTATGCTAACGTATTTCTTTTTGTACATTTCGTATTTATTGTTATTGTTTTTGGCATTGCTTTCCGTTTTATACATGTCAAGACAACTCGTCGACACGCTTTATGCTATAAACGTATGTCTGTCGAGTCACCCAATCGAATACAACTGGTCATTGTTGTTGTCTAGAGTTGTTGCTGCTGTTTAAGGTGTCGGAAGACGTTCATTGACTTGGTTTGCACAGTGACATCATAATTGAAAATTGAGTGAGTAAGTGAGTGAGACGAGTCGAGTTGAGTTTCTAGTTGAATAATTAGTATCAACTTGTATATTAACTGTCCACTCGAATGTCATATACAATTTGATAGAAATTCAACTTATGCTCGTTTGCAAACATTGGTCAACAGTTATATACGCTCAACCATAATCTTATCATTAGTTTCGAGGTGCCTTCATAAAATTGATGCGGGCGCTTGCTAATCAACGTCTAGCCTTATAATTGGAGCGCTCTAATTGAGCTATGTACATGACACAGATGCATGTACTCTATATTTGGTATGTACCTTGCAAGTGCTAACTTTGGTCTGGGCTCTGGAATGCCTGTAATGATATGCCTCTTATGTAGGTCATTAGAGGTTACCCACATGGAAATGTTGTGATGACGAAGTGAGTCACACGGTGAATGCCATTGAAGATGGTACTGCGACTTATAATTAGATGGTTGCCATTGTTTTGTTCACTTTGAGCTGCAGATTGATTGGTAGTCGAAACGACGAAGTACCGAGGGGTTTAGATTTAAATTTGTCACGATTTGTTTATTTTTAGCAAACTTACGTTGCGCCAATGGGGTGTCCGGATAAAGTGAAAAGCTGAGCGAGTAAAGAGTTTAGTTCTACGTGAAATACTATGTAAATGTATAATGCAATAAATACCTCTATGAATTAAAAGCAATAAATACCTCTATAAACTTTATCAGATTTCAACTGTTCAATTCAAGAAAATTAAATTTCGCAAATCTTTTCTTCAGGAGCAATCAATAAATCAGATTGCAATCTTAAATATTTTGTTTTAATTTAAATTTATTTATTTATTTTAAAATTTAATTTAAGCTTATGTGTCTCATGTTTGTTGTTAATATATTGAAAACTTGAAAACGACTGAGCCTAATACTATTACTATTAAAATACAATTGAAAATTTAAAATAACAAACTTAAAACATATATGGAAGTAATTGTTGACCACAGAATTATCGTACAGCTTTGTGGCGCGCCTTCTAAATATATGTTTATGTATTTCAAATCTATTTATATGTATTTTATTTATTATTAATTGAATTTGTATTTATTTTGAGTTCTTTTACTCATATTTTCTTATCAATGTGCTGTAAATTTGAGAACATTCTTATTTGTGCGAGTGAGTCAAAAGGCGCAATGAATTGAAATCGGGTATCGACAGGGCGATATCGGTCAGACGTCAGTATATATATATGGCGAGACATTTGAACCGCGTATTTTTAGGGTTAGATGAAACAAGGAAATTGATTGGAACAGCTGGTCAGAGAGTCTATTTATAGATAGTTTTGGTACAACAATCACAATCACTTGTCATTCTGCAAGATCGTACAACACTTTCAGAGAGATAAGATAGGCAGATAGATGGAAGACGAGTGAGGGTGTGTAGATGAGGCAACTATATCGTCATATTTAAGTCAGAGCGTGTGAAAATCACACCGGCAATTTGTGTAAACAAAAGAAAGCAAAGCAAAGCGAAGTAAAGTGAGAAACTGTTGAGCTTATCTTAAATGTTTGACTAACTGACGCTTTTCGTACAATTTTCAGGCTGCCATTCGGCTGGATGAGCCCGCCTCCAAGGTGAACCACATAAAGGGTCAGCAGGAGGAGTGCGAACTGAAGCTGGAGAAGGAGCGCGATGCATGGGCGGCCCAAATGCTGGAGCTGATTGCCAAAGAGGATGAGATTGTCAACTGCATACGCGATTATGTGCTCAACCAAAGAAACTACCACGAACGGGCATTGCAGCACGTGAACGCTTCTCTTGCGCGCATCCAGGATACCATTCAGGGCACACAGAAGTCGCGCTTTGGCACCTCACTTAAGGAGCATCTGCAATCGACGCACCGTGAGATCTCCTACATTGTGGAACTCTGTTGCTGCTGCCTGCTGGAGCATGGTCTGGAGGAGGAGGGTCTGCTACGTGTGGGATGTGCCAGCACCAAGCTGCGGCGCATGAAGCATGCGCTGGAAGCACAACATGTGAAGACGCCCCTGCCGGTGGAGTATCAGGACCCCCATGTCATTGGCTCTATATTAAAGCTGTATCTGCGTGAACTTCCCGAGCCGCTGCTAACGTATGCTCTGTATAAGGACTTTATACGGATTGCGGAGCGTCCTAGTGAAGCGGAACGAAAGACGGAGATTAAAGCAATACTGGGAAAATTGCCCAAGGAAAACTATGCCAATTTGCGCTACCTCACACGCTTTCTGGCGCTCTTGCAACAGCGCGCCGTGCACAATAAGATGAGCTCCCAGAACCTGGCCATTGTAATGTCGCCAAACATGCTCTGGCCACGTGTGGACAAGAGTAGCAATGCCCCCGCTGACTACATCGGCCAGGTGAACAGCTCCTCGGCCGCCAACATCATCGTTGAGCTATTGATAAGCCAATGGGATTATTTCTTTGACGGAGATGTTGAATTTTATTTAACTCTGCAGCGTCAGAAACTTTTTGTCGAAGGCAAAAGTAAATCGAATTCCTCGAATGAGCATTTGGACAAGAATGATTGTGGTGAGTACTACTAAGAGATATCATCCGAGACTTGGGTTAACTCTGCCTTTGTTAACAGAAATCATGGAGAGTCCGCGCTATGGAACACTGCGTCGTCAGAAGCCCAATGCACCTTCGCCGCCTACCAAAAACGAAGCCACAACCAATGGAGGTGGACAGACGAATCATTCGCATTCGACTCGCCCGCATGCCAAGGAGTTGTTCCCGCAGCAGGATGACAAGCCGGAAAAACAGGAGAAGCAGGAAAAGCCCGTCAAGCCGCCGCTGCCTAATCTGGCGCAGTTTCAGCAGCCTGCCGCACAGTCTGCCGCAAGTCAGCCCATGCACACGCAATTAGAACCGATGCCACCTCCGCCAGTGACACCATTGACGCCGGCCAAGCCTGTGCCGATGACGCGCACACAGTTCTTTGGCTTAGACAATCTGCCGTCGCCCACATATGATCGCAGAAGCATTGATAGCATTGGTAGCTTTAGATTAAAGCCAGATGTACCACAAAAGCCACAGCTGCCCAAGCGCCCGATGGTGCTGGCTGTGGGCGGCGGCAACGGGATTGGCCCCAAAGGCGACAGCAAGAGCGACGATGAGGCCATCACGCCCACACAGGCCAAAATCGACAATGGTCATGGCACCGTGCGTCATACAACCGAGAAGTTTATCGAAAAGCTGCGACAGGATAATTGTGATACAAACGGAACGCGGGAGGAAGCTACGATTAATGCAATTCCAACAACAACAACTGCAACATCCACAGCAGCTGCAGCAGCGGGCAGGGAGCAGAATCATAGCCATGATAACCATCAATTGGCACCAGAAACAACAAATAATCCGCAGAAAGAACAGCAGACACCTACCACGCCTATATCGCCGAACTCATTTCAAACGCCCAAAAGACCAACGGTGCCAGCGCCGCCTCCGCCGACGTCCATACGCAAGCAGGCGGATTAGATTAGAGTTTAAGAGTGAGAAAGAGATAGAGAGTCCTTTGGGTTTGCTAGTTAATCGTAAGACTTGAACGCACAGTAATTTAGTTAAACAAAGGCTTTCAATAAGTTGCTGGCGGCATTATGATATATGTGTATTTATATTTATAGCTACAGTGTGCATTAGAGAGAGAAAGCAAATTCTGTATTCTGCATTTGTATTTGCATTGTAAATTTGCAATTTGAGCTGTATGTGTTTTAAGCCATATGTCAAAACGATATCCATATACGATATACATTTGTCTATAAATTTAATATATATAGTCTATATATATAGTCTAGTAGGCATCCATGAAATAACTTAACTGTCGAAATTTTATTAGCTGCCCAAGCGAAGGTTTTTCTTAATATGTTAGTATCCTTATTTAAAGGTTGTGATAGACATGAAGCGAAAGGTTTGTGTTTCCTTAATTTTGCGATGCTCTGTTGCTTTTCCATTCTCTTGAAAGACAATTTCTAGTGTAATTAATTAAATTTGAAATTAGTTTGAAATTTAAAGTTTGTTGCGCTTTGTACTTTGTTTATTTTTGGGCTATTAGTATATAGAAGAATAATAACGAATGTGTATTCCTTTAATCGTATTTTAATTTGTACGCAAGTGCGAAAACCAGCGACGCTCACGCGCTTTATTTTATGTACATATATTTTGAATTGAAGTCTTATAAAATTGTATTTTATGTATTTTGTATTTTTATGCTTTATTAATTTGTAATGCAATTATTTTTATTATTTTTATTCTTACCTATAATAAAAAAATGTGTGAAGATTTGTTGTGTATATAAAATATACATTAAAAGTGATTATGATTTTATAAACAACTTTATCTTTTTAATATAATTTATTGCTTGAAATGGGAATATTCAATACAAAGTTGAAATAAGGTTGCAGCTATAGATGATATTATAAGTATATGAGAATCTGAAAATTTTAATTTTATACTTACAACAAATAATTAAAATAATACTTGATGTAACTATATTTCAAAATTGAAAAATATTTAAAAATATAGCGTCGAATTTATATTGCCCATCTGGGCAATATTACTATTCTTCACTTATTAATTTTCTACTTTTTTCACTTAAGGCTGGACTAGTTTAGAAGAACGCACCTATGACAATTATTATCTATATCTCGTAATCTATTCGATCTTAAAAACATTTCCAATTTCACAATTACCTCTCAAAATGATAGATATTTGAGTATTTGTGCCATAATTGAATTGAATACCTGAACGAACATTTCCAATTTAAGCTTAAACTTACGATAATCTTTCTATAATATCCCAAGACTTTGAACAAGCCCAAGCAATATTTATGATACTTATATGTGAAAGTGCAATTTTTATAGCTTGTATCAAAACAGACCAACAAAAATGAAAACTCTTATGCAAAAGTTAATCGAAATTGTAACCATTTATAGTTATTATAGTGAAGCTGAAGGAAACAGCACCCCGACATGCATATAAGGCGGGTAAAAGTAATGTTGAAAAATTGAAATATATATTCTGCTACAATTTAAATAAAAGCGCCCACACATTTGGAGCACATATTATGGATGTATTTTATGATACTTATGTATATAAACGAATAATAGTTGTATTAAGTCTAATCATTAAATATTTTTATGATCTAGCTTATGGAACTGTCTGCAGCGGTTCGCTGAGCACTACAAATATCAAGTGTAGGGTATGCGCCTGTGATTTGCATGAATCTCAGCATGAAATGGGAATTGATTAGTTGCGGTTCTAAAGTGCCATTCAATTCATTGTCGACTGTCTGCTGCTCCGGCTGATGCTTAGTATCCAGCTCCCGCACATAATCCATAAAGTTATCCACATTAAGGGGAGTCTCTTCCGCTGGCTTCGAGGCACTTGCTGCTTGGATCTTACGTTGAAACTCGCTGCGATAATAATCATTGATCATGGACATCATGCTCTTGGAATACCTATAAAGAGATAACCATTATACTAAATAGTACTTTATTATTAATTAAAATTTATTTTATTTATTTAAAAAAAATTATAATATGGGCAAAAATTAAATTTTAAATTTAAAAAATAATACCGCTAAAAAGGAATATGGTGCCATACCAAAAGATGATGCCTATAAGTAATATGCCCTGCATAAATGGGCCCACCATTGTTTCAACTTGAGAATTTAAATATTTATCTATTATTGTTGCTGTTCGCGAAAGCTTTCCAACCATTGATTAAGCATATAGAACTGCTCCTTAATATTTGGCCATGCCATGGTAACAATCAACATGATGGTGTTGGCAAAAACAAAGAGTTTCATCATCTCAAATGCTGCATAGAAAGAAATTTAAATTTTGAAAATTTTAGTTATTTTTGAATGCGAATTTATTTAATTTACAGACCCTCCGGCGTGCGTAGGTAATCACCGAAGCCGGAGTTCAAATCCTTCTCCTGCTCATCCTTGTGCTCATGCAGCTGTTGTTCCTTGCCGTCCTTTCCCTTGGTCTTTCCTTGGCTGCCCTCCGCCTTCTCCTTATGACCGACGTGACCTTTGCCGTGTCCGCTGTGCTTATGCCTGCCGTACCCTGTCGATGTGTTGGCAAACGCTGACTTCTTGGATTTCATCTCATCCAAATCGAAGCAACAGGAGCACAGGTAGCTGCTGCTCCCAACGTCCTAACGACACCAGAGTTCTTCCAACAATGACGAGGCCCAAAACAGTTAACGGCTCATTGCTGTGACTGCTCGCAGTTTTATGGTTTCATTTTTATCGATTTGCAATTCCACGTTGAGCAGGTGAAATTACGGGTACCTCTGAAGAGTCAGTAGAGCAATGCGCTTAACATATCTATGTATCACTGCCTATTATATTTTTGTGTCACTCCCTCGAAGAGGGGCGGTTGGAGGGCGGTATATTCTGTACTAGATTCAGTGAGTGTTTAACGTACAAATGAGACTGGCTACTGGGTGTGTCCACAATGTTCTGAATGTGCTAATTTGTAAAGATATATTTATGTCAGATAGCCTATACTTACCTGTCTCTCTTTTGAACTATCAAAATTATCAGGGATTTCTTACGAATTCAACCAAATAGTTTAAATGATTCTGGTTATTTTATAATACTTACCTAGAGAAAAGGCCCTCTGTCAATAAAATCTTCTAAAGAATATCTCTCGACGGGGTAAAAATCTAGTAACGAATACATTTCCATGCCCCTAAATTTCAGATATTCACTTTTTTCATGATAAACATTGAATAACGCTTCTTATTTTCTTCCACAGGGAATGCCTCTAGGCCCGATAACCTAGTAAACAAAGAACACTATGCATATCCGTCATAAACTTCACGCAAGGGCTTTCCATCCGTAACGACGATCATATTATGAAACACAACCGGCGACTGTGCAGTTCTAAAATATAAATAAATTTTTGTAGCATTCTTTTTTAATTAAAATGAATAGGCTCTTTAGTTTATACAAGTTATAATGTATTGCATTTAAATATTGAACTATGTACGCTCTCCATATATCAGTAGATAAGCTTAGATATAATGTATCAATGTTACTCTTAAGGCTAGGATTTTAAGAATAAAGAAACTTAAAATTTTAAACAAACCGGCGTTTTTTTATACCCTGTGTGCATTGAAAATGGTCAAAAAGGGTGAAATGTATGTAACAGGCAAGAATTATTTCCGACCCTATAAAGTATATATATTCTTGATCAGTTTCAACAGCCGAGTCGATTGAGCCATGTCCGTCTGTTTGAGTCAAAGGATCTCAGAGACTAGAGGAGTTAGAGATTTCAAACTTGGAATGTAGGTTCCTGGATACCAAATCAATATTTGTGTATTAAAATGGTCAAAAAACCATCCCTCTTGAAAATCTATCAAGATTTGACAAATCCATTCAGATTAAAAGAATACCATGTAAATACTATAAATAAGAGAACATTTTTCAGTTTTTGGCATAAATCTTAAAGAAACTAACCGAAATTCAGTGTAAAAGTACTTTTTTACCCTAATATTATCACCCGGAGTCGATGTAAAGAATAAATTTAAGATTTAAAATTTTTGAAAACTTTCGAAAAATGTAAAGGGGTAACTATGTAAAATTTCCGAAAAAAATGAATTTTTCAAAATCATCCAATTTTGATGCCAAATCAATATTTGAACAATAAAATGGTCAAAAAAACATCCCTTTTGAAAATCTATCAAGATTTGAAAAGTCCATTGAAATTTAAAGAATACCATGTAAATACTATAAATAAGGGAACATTTTGCAGTTTTTGACATAAGTCTTAAATAAACTAACCGAAATTGAGTGCAAAAGAACTTTTTTTCCGTAATGGTATCACCTGCAGTCGATTTAAGGAATAAAATAAATAAAATGTCTCCCTTTCCAATAAAAAATCATTTTTTGTTTTAAATTAAGGGCTCCATTTATTCTTAGACTCCTATCCTTATAGACTAACATTGAGTAAATACTATTTTTAAGTTTTCTAAGAATTCTATTCTTATTTGTCTAAGAGTCTATTTTATTTTCTAATTGACCAGCTTAAATATGATTTTAACTATACAATTTATTTTCTGGCTTATAGCTTAATACTAAATACAATAATTATTGCATACATAATTTATTCAATATATAAATAATGCTAAGTGCAATTAACTAATTTATCACATGCTACAAATGCGTATTAAAGCTAACAGCATCGTTATATTGCTGCTCCTCCTGTTGCTGCTGCTGCTGTTGCCATTTGTGCCTCTCAAGGGGCGAGCGGAGGCAGCAGGTGCAGATGCCGCCCAAGATGGTGAGGACGCAGAACGTGGAGAGAGACAGGGCAATGTTGAGCTCCCTGAGCACAGTGAGAAAGGAGGCGGAGAGCAACCAGACACGTGCCCAGGTGACCACAGAGAAGGCAAAGGGGTCTCGTTTCTCGGCGGGCATAGACTCGCCCATGCAGGTGAGTAACATAGCCTGGGCGCAGGAGATGCTAGCCTTGGGCACAGCTGCAAAGAACATCCAGAGAGCAATCTCATAGACTTCCGGCACTGAAATATTAATCAAATTAGCTGGGCATAAGATAATACTGACTATTTACTTACTCTCCACATCGTTGAAGAACCAGCAAAGGCATCCAATGGCACCGCCCAGAATGCAAAAGGATCCAGCCCATTGCCACTTGCGAGCACTGTGCTTGAATGTCAAGTACATGGCCAACAGGCAGCCGAGAATTTCGACCAGGCCAATCACAATGGTATTAGGCGACAGATAGTCGCGTCCAAAAGAGCGTATGTTGAGCAGCAGACCCATGTGGCCGATGAGGAAGGTGGCCAGTGCCATGTGAGCGGCCATCATGTGGATTTTCGCACGCTTGTGACCACGCCATAGTTCCAGCCAACGAGCAGGTGGCGGCTGAGCACGCAGCTTGTCACCCAAGTACTCCAACTGGGCAGCTAGGTCATAGGGTACTTTGTACCTGCGATCATTGATGCTGGCCGCCTTGAGGAGCAGCTCCATGACGTAGTCCACTGCATCGTCCATGGACACGGAGCGTTGGAGCTGCCAGCGTGGCGAATCTGGTAGCCAGGGAAGCAGCAGCACTATGAGAAGGGGAAGCGACGTAATTCCAACAACAATTTGACGCCAACTGTTGGCGCCGGCAGCGATCGCAGGCAGCAAGATGACGCCGAGTGACCAGAAGGTCTCGTAGAGCAGCAGGACACCTTGACGATACTTTCCCGCCGTAATGTCCGTTACTGTTGGATTACAGAGAGAAAACATGGTTATAGTACCTAACCAGACTGCAGCTGACAGTGTACCTACGTATCACCTGGCCGGAAGTCATCATGAAGCTACAACTGACCGCGGAGAGGCAACGAAACGAGCAGTGCAAGCTGAAGTCATTGACCAGAGCCGTGCAGACGCCGCAGCCGATGAGGCCCAAGATGCCTGAGATGTAGACCCGACGTGGACTGAGGATTCGCATCAGGCGGGTGGAGACGACGCCGCCGAGGAACACGCCAAAAAGATGCCAGTATTGGGACCACGCCACGAAGATGTCGCACAGGCAAACCAGATCGAACTCCATGATGAGCGAGTAGAAGACCTGGCCATAGTTGAACTGCTGACACTGACGCATCGCAAAGTTGCCATCGCCATAGGCCACCAGCACGGTGCACTGATCCTCCGAGACGCTGCAGTTCTCGGCGACGCCATAGGCACTGGTGTCGCAGGTGAACTCCTCATTGGGGTAGATGTCCGGAGCAGTGAAGATGATGCAGGCCATGAACCAGGCGGCGGGAATCTTGCACAGAAAGATGATCAGCACAGATCGCATTTGCCAGATGCCGAAATTGCCCAGAATCTGTGTGATAATATCATCAGATTCGCTCTGAGCAAGTGCGTCCTTAAAATCCACATCCTGGCAGCCGTCTATATTATATGATATCTGAGCCAATGCATCGGGATGCGGCGACGAGCGACGTGGCTTTGGAATATCGCCACTGATGCGGTAGCTTTTAGTCATCATCTTTCTGTTTAGCTATGGTAGTTAAATTTAAAATTAACATATTTGATCTATATTTAAAAAATAAATAAAATACCTTTTCTAATTTTTATTTCCTATCTTATTTTATTGTATGCCAAAGGTTCTTAGAACCAGTTACAAATAAGAAATATTGAGATCCATAAGGTATAAAATTTTGTAAAATTATGTAATTTTTTTTTCTTTGTCAAACCAATTACTTGACTAACTGTATAGCAATATGTATAATTTAGTAGCCACGTCTTGCTGGTTTCGACCCTCCAGCATAACTGCGACTTCGCTTTGGCTTAGCGTCACCAGCTAAACATCTGGAGAATCGCGAGGAACGGCTTCATTCAGTTGGTGCTAGCCAACGATATCGTCGCTAATCAAATTGTCACTGAAATTAATCAGACAATTTCAATTGTCCGCCTGTCCGTCGTACATCGAAACCAAACATCGAACGTTCCTAATCGACTATGTCAATAGGCGTGTGGATTACATTATAATCTTAAACTGATTTTTGATCAAGCGTATGTTAACTTTTTGCAGTCAGTGTTTAGTTGTCAGCGTTTATTTTGTGCTCTATCTACCTTTTTATTCGTTGAGGACATTTCAATGGTTGGCAGCTCGCTTGAAACTACTTAAGCCAAGACACCAACCAATTAAACAATTATTTACAGCGCCATCTATTGGCATCGAGCTTAACAATGGTAGCGTATACTCTGAAAAGTAACGAGTTTTCGAATTACTTTGAAACAGAACAAATAAATAAAATAAAATAATACAGTTTTAATTAATTATTTAGGAAAAATATCAAAAAGTAAATACAGGTTACAAAAATTAAATAAAATGTTTGTGCCAGTGTGTCAAAACAACTTTTCTCATAAAATTAAGCTTCTTCTCGTTGTCTGGTTTTGTTTACATTGAATCAATCAATCTATGACCAAAAGTTGCATAATCTCTGTCAAGGGAGTTGCTTGAATGTTGCTTACGTCGCGTCGCGTCGTTTGTGCCATTTCAAGTCCAGCTTTATTCCAGATCTGCAGACTGACGACTTGTGACTAAAACTTGTTTTTGTAGGACTTTGAGTGATGCTGTTTTACAATTTGTAGTTGCCAAACGTCTTTGGTTAAGCTTTTCACTTTCAATGCAGAAAAGCAACAAACACTTGCAATTTTCGCTGAAAAGAAAAGCAGAGTCCATCAGTTTGTTGCTTGCCACAGAGGTGAACACATGTGCCAAGCTATGGAAGTTGATAATATGGAGCCCGAAGAGGATATCTATCGAGATTCAGTCGTGTTTATAACAGGCAAGTATTTAATTGTAAATTGGTGTGGATACTTTTATATAAGTATCTTAACTTTTGATTGGCAGGCGCTACTGGGTTTGTGGGCAAGGCATTGCTGGAGAAGTTGCTCTGGAGTTTTCCGCAAATCGAGCGAATCTATATGCTCATCAGACCCAAAGCTGGTGTCGGGGCAGAGCAGAGATTCCAGAATTTTTTGCAGAATGGCATTTTCGAGCGGTTGCGAATTTCGTATCCTGATCGCATGAAGAAAATCGCCTACTTTCCTGGCAACATTGAGGACGATAACTTTGGTAAGACAAGCAAATGAAGAGGGAGAAAATGAGTGAAACCACTTGAGAGTCAATAAATCAATACCAACAGGTTTAAATGAGTTGGACAAACTCAAGTTGTGCGCCCAAGTAAATATTATTTTCCACAGTGCAGCAACCGTAAGTTGAAATCTGATATACTCCTAATCTCCGATACATACTTACATGACATCAATGCCTACAGGTGCGATTCAATGAGTGCCTAAAGGTGGCAGCACGTGTCAACTCAGTTGCCACCTACAATCTGCTGGAGATGTGCAGGGAAATGACACAACTGAAGGTAATTATTATATTTTAATTAAGTAGTTAGATCAATGTTTAAGTAATTAAGTGAATTTTTGTGATTCCTAAGCTGTCCCAATTTTGTGAATTCTTTTCAAAAATACTCAGAAAATAAATGTTTTTTTGATTAAAGATAGATTAATCCAGAAACTAAAAATAATTAAACACGAAAACACATAATCTGGATTATAAAATCTAAATTATTTATTTTTTTTACGTTCATTTTTAAAATAAAATATGTGTTACAGTAATAAATATATTATTAACAATATTTATCAGCTAAAAATAATTTTTTTTATCCCACTTCCCAGAGATTCCTGTATGTTTCGACTGCCTACTGCAATCCGGGACGTAAATACGTAGATGAGTGCATCTATCCAACTCTTCCGCCCGTGGATTGGCTGCAGTTTCTCACCTGCAGCAAGAAGATACCCGATGATTATCTGAATCGAATGGCCGACTATATAAAGGGTCCCCATGTGAATACTTACACCTTTACAAAGTCAATAGCTGAGCAGATTGTTAACTCCTATAAGGACTTGATACCCATTGTCATTGTGCGTCCATCGATTGTAACGGCGGCGTATAAGGAACCTTATCCAGGTTGGATCGATAATATACAGGCGATCAGTGGGATTATGATGGAGATAGGCAAGGGCGGCATAAGCAGCATTTTGGGCGACAAGAATCTCATCTGCGATATCATTCCAGTGGATTTTGTGGTCAATGCAATGATCATGATGGTGCACAAAGCAGAGCTCGGCAGGTGAGTAGATCAGGATATCCTACAATCAATTTATCTACAATTCGTTCTACCTTTCTTTGTTGTAGCGTCAGCATTTGTAATGCCACTTCGGGTGTTACGAATCCGATCAGCTGGCAGAGATTGGGTGAACTTACCATGAAATGGTCACGCATTTATCCCACCAAGCGCATGATCATGTTTCCCAATTTCAAGTATCGTCGTAGTGCTTGGAAACACGAGTTGGCCGTGTGGCTGCTTCACTTTGTGCCCGCGATCTTCATGGATCTGCGCACTCTTCTCCTGGGCCAGAAGAAACGCTTTGTCACGCCGATTGCCGGTAAATTTCGACAGGCGTGTCTGGCGGGTAAGCAAGATTAATCGTAGGATTCAACAAGTATGTCATTTCGGAATCATTTTAGGCAGTTTCTTTTCGCTCAATGAATGGATCTTTAAGAATCGCAGTCGGTATTACTTCAAGGATTTGATTGAGAACGGAACATTTCGCATGCTCTACTGGAATCTGGATGAGCTCGACTACGATGATTATGTCCGGTGTCATATGATCGGCATCAACAGATATTTGCATCGTGAAAAGTTCACAATTGATGCGAATAAAATGCAGGTGACCAGGTGAGTTCCATTATCGGCATTAAACATCTTCTAAGATTAAATGATGATTTCTTTCAGAATCTATTGGTTTTGGATTTTCGCTCATCTTTTCTTCTATATGATGATTGTTTATGTGTTTTTATAGTCAGATTAAAAATAAACGACACGGAAAGCGTGTTAATTAAGATTGTGCAAATCACAGAGAATTGAGTTTTATTATCTAATTTAATATCTTCCAGCTGATCTTTAGTTCCAGATCCTGATTCTTTTATAAGCGCGTATTGTGCACATCGGACTCTATGGTCCATACTGGCGCGTTCAATGGAGATTGCTCCTTCTTGTCCTGCTGCTCCAGCTGAGGCACAACTGGAACTGTGCTGCTCCGGGGTGTTAGGAGCAGGCAGGTGCAGATGCCTCCGAGAATGCTGAAGACGCAGTAGGAGGTGAGGGAGAGGGCCGTGTCGATCTTCTTAAGTACATTGAAGAAGGGTGCCGAGAGGAGCCACACACGTGCCCAGGTGACAACGGAGAACACGAAGAGCTGCCTCTTGTTGGCCGGCACCAGCTCATTCATGCAGGCCAGGAGCATGGACTGGGCACAGGAGACTCCAGCCTTTGGTATGGTCGCAATGATCATCCACAAAGACACCTTCAGATCAGCATCCACTGGGGGATAAAGTTGATAAAGATGGTGATTGATAAAATGATTGTTTGTCGAGTTGCAACTCACTTGAGTCGGCGCCTGTGAAGAGCCAGCCCAGACAGCCCAGCATCCCGGCCAGGATGTTGAAGGTTCCGGCACATTGCCACTTCCATTTGTTGTGCTTCAGCGTGAAATGCAGCGCCAGAAAACATCCAACTATCTCAGAGAAACCTGCAACATCAGCACATTAAAAGACAATCCAGCAAGTGCTTTAAGTATCTCAATATCTTACCCATGGCTATTGTATTGGGTACCAGATAGTCCCTGCCAAAGGATCGTATATTGAGGAGCATGCCCATGAAGTTGATGACGAAGAAGGCCAATGCCAAGTGGGAGGCCACCAAGTGGGTCTTGGCCCGTTTGCCCTGCCAGAGCTGTGTCCAGGGCGGAGCTGCTGGCTGTGCCTTCAGCTTCTCGCTAAGCAGCTCCAGTTGCAACCTGAAGTCCGGAGGTATTTTGAAACCACGATCGTTGATCTCAGCGCCCTCACGCACCAACTGCTCCACATTGTCGATCGCCTGGCGATCCGTGGCGTGTCGGAGGAGCCAACGTGGTGAATTTGGTGTCCAGTACAACAGGACAATCAGCATGACTGTGGGAAACGTGATGCCCACATAGATCAGGGACCAGCTGCTGAAGAAGGATGACAACGTGGGCAGCAGGATGACGCCAATCGACCAGAAAGTATCATAAAGTATTATCGCGCCAATGCGATGCATTCCAGCGGTAATATCGGTAACTGATGGATATAGATGTAGATGAAATTATGGACATTGCTTTAATAGACTGATAATAGATAAGAGGATTAAAACCGCCATACCATACATATGTACATATATGAGAAATTTTGACTCTTTGGACTTTCAACAAGCACAACTTCATTAAAACTCATCCGATTTCCATGAGGAATGACATATTTTTCATAATTTTAACCCTACTTTAACTTTGCATTTACATTTTTTGGTTCTGAGGCACACATTTTTTATCAAAAATTTTTAAATTTTGCGTATTATTTGAATCGACTCTAGGTGATAAAATTAGGGTAAAAAAGTACTTTTGAACTTATTTCCACTTTTTTTCTTTGAAATCTTAACGGTTATTTCGGTTGGACTAATTTCGGTTTTTTGGTTTCGGTATAATAGGAAAGTTTTGTTTCGGTTACCAATTTTAATCGGTTAGAAGTGATTTAATTTAAATTAAATATATTTAATTTATATTTTATGAATGTAGATTGATTTGACTTACATATGGCCTGTCCGGCGGTGAACATGACGGCACAGCACACGGCCGAGAGACAACGGAAGGCGCAGTGGAGGCTGAAGTCGCGGGCGTATCCGGTGACAACGCCACAGAGGATCTGAGCAACGGCACCCACACAGTAGGTGCTCCGTGGACTGATGCCCAGCATCATCTTGGTGCCCAGCACTCCACCGACGAGTACTCCAAACAGATGCCAGTACTGTGTCCACGCAATGAAGATGTCCCTCAGACAAACCAGATTGAATTCCATGATGAGGGAATCAAAGCTGGACTCATACTCGAATTGCTCGCACTCGCTGTTGGTGCTCGTGATCTCGTCCAGCACATAGCACTGGTTATCCGATACGCTGTAGTTGGAGCTGCTGCTACTGTCCTTGAGGTAACTCGTATCGCAGCGGAACTCCGATCGGGGATACAGTTCGGGAGCCGTGAAGATGATGCAGGCCATGAACCAAGCGGCGGGAATTTTGCACAGAAAGATGATCAGGATGGTCCGCAGTTGCCAAATGCCAAAGTTGCCCACAACATCGCCAATGACATCGCCGCTCGGAGCTGTCACAGTTGGAGCCACAGTTGCTGCTCTCCTGATGCTTCCGATTCTCTCGTTACCGGTTTGATTGGAGTGCAAGACATTGCGATGTGATAATTGTGGACTTGGCGCCGGGGAGTGTCCAGCGCCTTGAATCGTTGACGCTTGATTGACCATTTCCAATGATTTGCTAGTAGAGCATTTTGTGACTGTCCACGAAGTAAAGCCTTCTATAAAATTCAAACGAAGGCGACACAGTTAGTGCTCGTTGTTGTGCGTGACATATTTTGACATTTATTTACTTTATTTATGTGTAAATATTTACATGCAATATATGTACATAAAATACATTTGTTTACCCTCCCACCAACCGCCCAGCTCAATTGAAATCAATTGAAAGCCGTTCCAGTTAAAATCAGTTGACTTCCCTTGACGACGGCATTGAATTTCCAAGTTAAATTCATCAAATGCCTGTGGTTCGAAACTTAATCCACTTTTTTGTGTGTGGGAAAATTTTGTGGATCTTATCATATGTTATAAGAGACACATTACACTTGATTCGTTAATCTTCCTTTTAAACAAAATTTGTAAATTGGAAAATATATTTTTATTTTGGGATTTAATTTCTATTGTCAAATTATACTGAATAAATCACTTTCGAATTCAATTTTCTATAGGGGTCACAATTTTAATCCTTGGAGTAAGTTTCATAATGGAAAAGCTATTTAAATACAATACGACACATACTCAAACTAAGTAGATGTTTAAAAAAACTTTAATATTTTCGTATCCAAATTTAATAACTTTCGTAAATTTCTTGAAAACTCGTTAAATTAAAAATTATTCCTTGGAAACTCCAGACTGTTTAGTTGCCAACTTTAGCCTGTTGCACAAGTTCAGTATAAGAAGATACATTTTTATAGATAATATTTCTTGAACTTTGTCATGTTGTCAGGTAACTTGAGTAAGTTCCAGACATAAAAGAACTCGCATATAAAACACATTGTAGTCTTATCGTTATTACGAGTACACATTGATTATCCACTTATGACTGGGCTATCTAATACGTGAAAGCTGATACGATTATAAGATATCTCTCAATAGTAATGTCTACTGGGTTACCAAAATCATATTTATATTCCTTATTTATCCGATAATATTGACACTTGATTAATACTTGACTTTTAGCAACTTCACTCCACATATTTCCCCAGAGAGAGGTGCTAACTCTGGTTGATCTATCAATATGCGGGGTGCGATTTCATTTGGAGCAGAGACAGCATTGTAAGAAAGCCGCAAACATCTGTCAACCGTCGCATGGGGCGTGCAAATATTTAAATTTCAAATTTAACCGGTAGTGCTAATTGCAGGCGGGATCCGCCCAGATAGGTAGACCACAAAACAGGTTCCCCAATATTTCATATTTTAGTTTTGTATTACTTTTGTATTACAAAGCATTGATTAGCATTTTTCTATTTGCTGACCATGGGACAAATACAATTAGTTGAATTACTTGTTGTGCAAATGCAAATTCTTAATATGTTTGAAGGAGAGCGCAATTTATTAATGGACTGTGGGCAATATAGAATTTCAATTGAAATTAATTAACTAAACAAAGTGCAATTGATCAGTTTCCGCAAATGGATCAATTCATTCCTGTAGAAAGAAACTGATAGAAACAATGAATGCAAATGGAAACAAGTTAGGAACTTAAGGTCTGATCTATACATTAGTTTGATTGTATTTACTTTTCTTATTTACATACACGTATTTTACAATCTTGGCTTACTTTTTAGCTAGTCTTTTTCTTTTGGAATTCAATTAACACCAAGTTTTTGTCTTTCGAAATAATTTATTAGTTGTTGCCTTTGGAGTAGATTCTGTTAATTTTCAGCAATGTGTTTTATGTTTATTTATTTTATAGCATACAAATGAATATCAACTTATTAAGCACCAATAAACAATTTGTTTGATACGAGTATGTTCAATCGTTTATGGTAGCTTTTCAATTTGCACGTTGCGCGTTTTTTCGAGCAGCGGTTTCAAACAGCGCGCGAACGTCTCAATCGGTCGAGGAACGGAATCGAACTGACGACGAACCGCTTTATAGATATTAAAGACGAAGCCTCTATCGTAGGTTCGACACTCGCGCCGAGTTAATTTTCTAAAAGAATTTGTTCAATTAATTAATAGCTATTGACTGTCTGGTTTTGTAAATGTTTTTCAAACTAAACTCTTTCCGCTTTAAGTGGTCGTGTCTAACATTTCTCGACTGCCTTCAAGGTCCTGCCGGAACTATCGCCTGCTTCAGCAAATTCCAACAGGATATTGTATCAAATTGGCGTCTACTTCATTTTCACTTAATCAATAAAATTTTTTATTTTATTATCATTGATACAAAAACGAGAACTGGCTGTGGTACTCAGTGCAGTATATCTTTTAAAGATTACGAATTATTTGAGTTACTGATAATGACCATTAAATTAATTATAATCGACTAAATCCACCTACTACAAATGAGGACTGATAAGAACACAATTTAAAGTATATTGCTTTGAGTATTTTAATCTTTATTGTACCTGTTGTATTTTTACCTGACGAATTGTAATTTATTTGCGATTCGCTGACACAGATAAATTCCTATAAATAGTGTCAACTTTTTATAGCTGTAGAATAATGCCAATTAAGCATCAAATTTCGATCAACTTTTTAGGCATCGAACTGATTACTTATTACTGTTTAGTTAACATTTCTTAAATATTTATAAATAAATTTATCGACTATTGAATTCCCTTAGATCATTGTCGAACTGTCATTGCTTCTGCAAATAAAACTGTGTACATATTTATGTCATTAGTGATATGAATAGATGCAATATTATATTAATTTGTTTGATTTATTTACTATTGGTTTGAGGTAAACAAACTAGTAACTATTAAATTTTAACATAAATGAGTTAAAAAGTCTGAGGGGCTTAAAAACAATATATTTAACATTATATTAAAATAATGTGAATATATCTATTCAAATGAAATCACGCAATTTTTATTCTTTTATAATACTAATTAAACTCACACACCACAAATTAGATAAACAATAATTAAAAATTCAGGCTATATTTCAATTTAATTAAATTAGCAATTGATTAACGCTTTTCTGCTGCTTTTATTAAAGTTACTATCGATTACGTCAAACTATGACACGAATAGATGTCCAAAGGCGGATCTTTAATAATTTTATTGCTTATTATTTAACTTATACAATATTTAAGTGTTATAGTACGATAATATTTTATGACTTATCCACTGATCACATTAGGCACAAACTTTCCTGCTCTGCTCGATTGAATAACCCGTTGCATACTTTCGGGCGGCTCTCAAAATCTCAACTCAAATACTGTGCATACTACTGTGCGGCTTAACGGTAGCTTCATTGACTTCCGATAGACTGTCACACTCGTGGATCGTATTGAAATTGATGTGCCAGAGATCAGCAATGCTAACGGCCACGTTTTGTTCAAAGTTTCGGATCCATTCATTGCTATAACCACTCACATCGGAGCTGGCGGTGCTACAGCGACGCAGAATCACGGCGGAATTGCGACGATAGGTGTTAGGAGTGGGCACCTGACCGACTTGCAGATGCTCTGTATTCCAATAGTAGCGGTTGAGAAAACGCATCGCGAGGCCATAAACCCAGCCCACTGTGGCAATTATGGTTATGGGCAGCAGGCGATGCACCACCGTCAAAGTACTCAATAATGGCGAGAACACCAAACACAGTCGACCAAAACTGACTACGGAGAGCATCAGCAAGACGCGCTTGCCCGGCGAAACCATCTCCCCCGTGCAGGTGGTGAGCACAGCTATGGAAGCCGAATTGGCAAACTTCAGCAGCATCCAGAAGATGAGCTCCAAGCCCACGCGACGTGAGTTGCGGTCTGAACGAAAGAGATTCCGTGAAATGTCGTATATTATTCGTCTATAAAATAATGCTTACCAGTTTCGGGCAGCAGCCAGACCAGATATGTGCACAGACCTGCGACAATCATTAGATTGCCGGCCCAGCGCCAATAGCGACGTGTGTAGAGTATAAAGTAGAGTCCCACAAAGACGCCTACCATTTCGGCAAAGCCCAAAGCGGCGGTATTGACGTGAACCTGTGCCTCGCCCAGGCTACGAATCATCAGCAGAATAATGTTATAAAGGACCTGAGCACAGCCCCAGATGAGATGTATATAGATGAGTTGTCGGCGCTTTGTCTCCTTATCCCAGATCTGACAATAATTGCTCTTCGGCTGAACACTCAATTCCGCGGCGTAGACAGTCAGCTGTACGTCTAGGGTTAAGGGCACCATGCGATTGTTATGTGTAGCCGATTCCAGAAGCATTCGGAGTGCAGGTTCGACACGGCGCTGGCGCAGCAGCCAGCGTGGCGCATCCGTAATCCAGCGATGCAGCCAGACCAGCACAATGAGCGATGATGAGATGGCCACATAGAGGTGACTCCAGTTATCAAAGTATATGGATATGGCTGGTAACAGTACCAGGCCAATCGACCAGAACAACTCCGAAAGTGTGACAACCAAAATGCGTGCCTTGCCCGACGTAATGTCCGTCACTGCCGACAAGGGTGAGTATGAAAACAGTTTGTTGCTTAATTCTTTTGTTTTCGCTTACGGATTAAGTGGCCGGCGGTATACATGACCGTGCAGCAAATGGAGGTCAGACAACGGAAATAGATGTGCAGCTGATAGGTATCCACCAGACCAGTCAGATTGCCGCAAAAGATTTGACCCAGCATGCCCAGTAACATCAGGCGACGCGGACTAATACTGCTAACCAAATTGAAGTTTACATCATGATCTGAGGGTAAATGGAATAAAAGACTCACTGCCGCAGTGCTTGATGGGCCAATAATCCGCCGAGGAGAGCGCCGAGTGCATGAAAGGATTGCGTGACTGCAACCAACACGCGACGGGAACAAATCAAATCAAACTGCGTTATCAGCGACTTGTACGCCGTGTTGTGCTCCACTTTCTCGCACGGCAAAGTTTCCTTCAACGATGTCGTGGCATTCCAGGTCTGTCCATAGTGCCGGACAAAGGTCTGAGACAAGCTCTGGGCATAGGCGTTGCACACCTGCACACTGAACAGTCGATCCGTGTTGCGACTGTGCAACATGCTGCTCCGACCTTCCGCTTGATGGCTGCCATTCCACGAGGCCGGATGACACACGAGCTCGCCCCGCTGCGGATATGGCGCCGTATAGATGATGCAGGCCATGAACCATGCTGTCGGTATCTTGCACAGAAAGATCAACAGAATAGTTCGCAATTGCCAGCGTCCAAAGGGGCCATTGATCTGCTCCACAATATCCACGTCCGGATGCGGCGCAGAGGACTTGCGCCGTTGGCAGATTCTTTCCACTGCTGTCATGATCTGGCCGACATTTACACGCGTACTGAGCTTTCGCTAATTTTTCATCGACGATATTGATTATGTCGCAATGGGAAAATATCTCAAGTTTATTTTTGTTGTTAGCTCAGCCAACAAATTGGGTGCAAATTAGTTGACGTAGCGACGTCTCTTTTTATACTTTGTATCATAACGAGAACTACGTAAAGCCGTAGATAAATAGTATTATCTAAAATAAGAATTCGCACTGATTACACTTTATGTTTAAAATTCCCTATAAGCAATTGCTGGTAAATTTACATAAATTTCTCAATGGACATTATTTACGTCATTGAGGTCACCTTTGGCTGATCTGAGTAGAGGGATTATCTTAAAAAAAGTCCTGGATATGGCCAGTTTAGTTTTAACCGCATCCATTTGAAAATATATAATCTTCTGTTTAGAGGGTATCTCGTACGAGCTGGAAAATATTGGTGATCATTTTTTCGTAGAAAGAAAACTACCAAATATGATTATTTCATTTCTCAGCTACTCAAAATCTACTTACTTTTCTTAGTGCAAATTGTACTGTATTGTTTGATTTTCTGATCGTGAAATTTTAAATTTAAAATTAAATAATCGTTTGGTTATGTTTATCGCAAAGTCATGTTGTTTATTTATTTAATTAGTTAGTTTTTGTGTTGTGTGTTGCTATAAAATGGCACATTTCCGATGCCTCTTTACTATATGCAATTTATCTCTGAGCTGATTTTTATATTTAAATATGAAATTCGAGCACTCATACAATTTTTGGAATCAACTTGTTGATCAGACCCTTAAATCTTCAATTCTTTCAAAGAATATTGCATTTAATTCTTGTTATATCTTTATTGTAGACAATTTAATTTGTTGTTTAATTCGTTGCATTTATCAATCAAATTGAATTCAATAAATTTTAGGTTTTTATGTTGTTATTTTTTCCAATTAGTTATTGTCTTAAACAATTATGTCAGCTAACAATATTAACGCTTTGCACTTATTCACTTTTGAATCTGCAACTAAAATGCATGTAAAAATAAATGTAGTATAAATTTAAAGTTTATTAATTGGTACCTTATTTTTTTTACTCTAAATTAATTGTGAATTGTGTGATTCTTTATGATATTTACATGGGATGCTGCAGAGTTAAATTAAATAAATGCATTTTTGGATCGAAAACATTTTTCAGAGCCATGCACTAAATATAGATTTGGCTTCGCAAAGACATAACATTTACATAACAAATATAAAATAGTTAATAATAGTTTAAAATCATGAGTAAAACTAAGCTATGGCGTGTAGTTGATGTGCTGGATGAATTACAATTATCTTATTTATTTCTATTATATGTGATATATTTTGAAGTCTATATACAATACGAGTAATGTCTGGAGTGCGACTTATTATCGAGGAGTGTATTTAGCTTATATATAAATAACTAACAGCTTAATCATACAATTTTAAATGTTATATGCGCATAGAGATTGTTGAATTTTCTGAGAGCAGCTGTTTGTAATGCCAAATAATGCCAAACATAATAATAATTATGCATAATCATTTCGGTTAGCTTTGTTATTGCAATTGAGTTTTGATTGAGTTATAATTCGAGTTTTTTGCTTTCAGTAACATTATGCTTAGACACTAATTTAAAGTCCTTTGTTTTGTGTTTTTTTATTTTATACTGCATCAACATTTAAATGTTTACTTTTTCACGTTTCGCTGTTTCAAATTCTTGTTGTTATTTCTACGTTGTATGAGGGGGTTTCTTTCTTCCTTAAAACTAAATGCTACATATTAATTTTTGGTTTCAATCATCCATCCGCTCAATGATCCGTGCTCAACGCATCCTCAATGTTGCTATCCCAGTTGAATTCCGTGACACCCTGTTTATAGTAGATGTTGCCCAGATTCGCAAACCTTTGCTCAAACTTGGCATCTTTGGCCTTCAGATGCTCAAAACTGCAAGAGAGAATGATAAATATTTATGTTAGAGACTAAACATAATAAAATCGAAGTTTGTTTATTTAATTAAAATTTAAACAGTTGAGAAACACAATTATTTTTGTTCGTATTGCCATGTGTCCAAGAATTCTTGATACACAGAAAACCAATTTTTATGGTTTCATCGAACTTTAATATATTCAAGATTTGCAGCATTGTTTATAATCCTTAAAGATGAATTGCTTTGAGATGTTACTTGACACAAAGTGTCTTAACTATTCAAAGAACAGCCAACTACCTGTACTGTACGCTAAATTCCAGAATACCTGATCTACACAATTTTCTCACTAAGCAGTAAATTCTTTAGGGGACCTGACATAAACTTTGAAAACACAAAGAGCAAATGATTCTAGGTGAACAGTCTGTACTGTACTTTATTTGTAGTAATCTTAGTCGAGGCTGGTGGAATGAGTCTCCTTCCACCCTGCAACCCTTGGTGCGAGTATTTCCAAAAGCTACCATCCTACTTATGCGATATCGAAGTAAATCCGAAGACATGGACAAATTGTTGTTGCAGCTGCGCTGGTTGCAGCTGTGCAATTAGAAGAGAGTCGAAGAACACAATTTTTACCTTGCCCGGGCCATTGTTACGCGCAAAATGTCAAAGGTCGTAAGCAGTGATTGTTCAACGCAGAACCTGAACGAAAGAAGAAAAATAATAATAAGAACAACCCAAAGACAAAGGGGCGACAGGCAACGGATTTGACAACAGACTCAACGCAACTCAAGGAAAAACCCCGCTCAGGTCTGTGAATTGCGAGTTGAATGGAAACACTTTTAACGGCCCAAGCTCGTTGTTGGTTGTTGTTGTTGTTCATGTTGACGACGATGGTGAAGTGTAGTCCACCCTTAAGAAGCGCATGCGCAGCTGCACATCTGCCTTCCTTTTGCCCGCCCCTTCCGATCCGCTCCGCTCCTCTCCGTTACGCCTGAGGAAGTGACAAGGAAGTCGGGTAACTCGGTAAGTCATCAACGAAAAAGAAAAAATTTAAAAAGTTCCCATTGAGTGCGTCGTCTCAGGCAAAAGACGCACGTGTGTCGAGTTCAATCAGCGTCGGGCAATTGGGGTTGGAAAAACTTGACTTGACTGTGTTGCGCTGGGAAAAGAGAAATCAAAACGAGTTTTGTCTAATTGTCGTATGCAACAATGTACATCATGTATTTCATCAAATTACGTTCCTTAACTAAAATATGCATATATATTTCTAATAATTAATTTATTATGTACGAGAGTAATGTGAAGAACGTAGCCTAAAATCTTTAGCTTTTCTTGTAGTTTGTGCCTCGTTTCGACTCCTACATATTTCGCGCCTTGAGCACCTGCTTCTGTGGCGGACTTGCTATGTTCTCCTTGCCGCTGGCGAAGAGCAGAGATTTCTTTGGAGTGCTGTTCGCCGATTTGGGAGTGCGCGGTGTGCGTGGACTGTGCGGGGTGCGGGGAGTGCGAGTCTTTGGTGATTTGCAGGCGAGAATCTCGCTCAGCTCGCTGTTGTTATCCTGGCGCACACACTTCTCCGATGAGTTGAGCAGCCAGGATGTGATCTTGTCGCATTCGGCACGCAGCTCGGAATCGATCAACAGATCCTCAATCTTCTCCAGATCTGTGGTATTCGGTTTGTTCAGCTTGCTGGGCGTCAGCATTGCCACTGTGGGCTGTTGCTTCGACTTCAGAGCAATATTCTCCAGCTTGAGCTGTTCGCACTCCTCGCGCACCTTGAGCAGCAGCTGCTCCTTGTTGTCCAGCTCGAGTTGGGCGAACTGCAGCACGGTGGCGAACTCATCCAGGGCCTTCTTCATGTCCGCCATGTAGAGTTCCCTGGCGTCGTCCTTGCGCTTCAGATCGCTGTACATGTCGCTGTAATGGGCCAACTGGGCATCGCCATCGATGCGATCCTGGAACGAGTTAGCAATCTTATTGAATTTGGCCAGCGTATCCGACTCGCTGGCAAGCAGCTCATGCAGCATCGACTCTTTTAACGATACCTCACTCTGCAGTGTCTGTGAGGAGCTGCGCAGTGCCTCGAGCGCCTTCTGGGACTCGTTGAGCTGCTGTCGCAGTTGCTCCGCATCCGCTTGCAATGTCAAATAGCTCTGCTCCAGTGCCCCCTTGGCCAGCTGCACTGACTCCAACTCGGCCTTGAATTGCTCCACATCGGCATCGGACTTCTTAAGACGCTCCATCAGAATGTTGACCGTGGATCGTGTGTTGTTCAGCGTCAGCTGATAGTTGTACTTCTCCGTGATGGTCTTGGCCATGTCCTGCTTCAGCTGCACCAGCTGCTGCTGCAACGTGTCGCTCAGCTGGATGTAGTAGTCGATGCCATTGCGCAGTTGCTCCTCGCACTTTTGCAGCTTCTCGTCGCGCTGGCGCAGCATATCGTTGGTCGTCTCCAGCAGCACCATGACATCCTGTTTCTCCAGCTCGATCTTGATGAGCTCATTCTCGGCCAGCTTCTGCCGTTTGTCCAGCTCGGCCCGCCAATAGCACTTCTCGCGCTCAACCGCGCTCTCCAGATCACTCTCGACCTGCTGTTGGACCTTGGCCACCGCCTGCTGCTGCTCCGCCTGCTTGGCCTTCTCCTGGCACAGCTGGCGGATGGTGTCGCAGTGGGCGTCGATCTCACAGCCCCTGTCCAGCAGCTCGTCCTGCAGCGATCGGATCAGCGTACACTTGTTGGCCAGATCATTCTTCAGCGTGTTGCGCTCCACGCGCAGACACTCGAGCTCCGTCTGGCTGACCTTCGCCTCCTGGCCATAGGCCAAGGCATCCTGCTCGATCTGCTGCTTCAGCAGCAGCACATCTGCAAGGAGTGTGGCGTTCTTCGACTGCAGGTCCTCGATCAGCTCCATGTGCTCTGTCGTCTTCTGTTGCTCGGCGCTGCAAGTGTCGCGGGCCTGGGCCACCTCGGTCTGCAGACCACTGAGCTGCTCCTTCAGCTGATCCTGCGCAGTTTGTTGCTGCTCGCAGAGCTGCTGCAGCTGCTCATTGGCCAGCTTGTAGGCTTCGTTCTCGGCCAGCAGCTGCTCCACTTGCTGTTCGTGCTGTTCTCGCTGTTGCTGCAGCTGTTGCTCCAGATTGCCATAGCGCTCCAGGAGCTGTGTCTGCTCCACAGTCAACTGCTCGTTGCGCTCCTTGTGGCCCAGATTTTCGGCATTGAGCGCCTGCACCAGCTGATCCATTTTAGCCGTTGTCTGCTCATGCTCCTCGCGCATTTTCAGCTCGGTCTCCTTCAGCTGATCGACATGACGACGCACCACATCCAGTTGGCTGAGATAGCTCTCGATTAGCTCGTTCTTGTTGCGAATCTCCTGCTGCAGTGCCTCCTTGCCCTTCAGACGATTCACCGACTTGGACTCCTTCACCGGCGTCGTCGCAGCCGAGTGCAGCGGCGTCGAGGCAGCCGTGGAGGCGCCACTGCCACTTCCCGTACCGACAGCACTTTCCGTTGCTTGGCTGGAAGCCGGACGGAAGCGCAAGCGTTGCGGCAACGAAGGTGTGCGAAAGAGACGCAATCCCTTGGACTTCTTATCCTCCTTGGGTATGGCGAACTCTTTGGCCTCCTTGGAGCTGGAGGCAAAGCGCACGGCATCTTTAAAGAACTTCTCGATCTGCTCCTTACGCTCTGGAGGCGGCAATGCAGCAGCCGCTGCTGCTGCTGTGGGCGTGGCACAGCCCGCGGAGCCCGCCGAGCTGTTCGAATTGGAGACGGAAGCAGAGCCGGCCGGTGAACCACACACCACATCCACATCATTGAAACGCTTCAATTTGGCTTTGGAAAACGACATGTCGACTTTGGTATTTGTTTGCTTTTCTTTTCAATGGGCCAACACTTTTCTTAATTATAGTTTAACGTGTTTGTTTTCGGGTCAATAACAAAAACTCAATAGAACAATGTAAAACACAACTTGTAACTTTTTTTTTTTTGTAATAATAATATGTTTAACAAATGCTTCGAGTCCGTTTAATTTAGGCTGTACTGTATTTGGTCCGTTTCTGTTATAATTATAAGTATTTTTGTATCCCGTAACCCGCCTGCCCCTATAGCTGTAGCTGTCGCTCTGTTCCTACGCGTTCCGTTGTCAAAACCTAACTGAAGCGTTGCAAGTTGCGACTGCGCAAATGCAGACACCGCAACGAGACGATCGGGAAACCAAAAGGAGGAACACAACAAAACAACCCCCGAATTCTATGGACGGTAAAAAGGTAAAGGAAACCGGAGTGCACGGCACTGCTGCCGTTTTTAGCTATATTTTGTGATTATTATTAAATTGAAATAAATGCTGAATTTCAGCACTTTCCAGATTATCAGAAAGCTAAGAAAATTAATAGATTCTCTGTGGAAACATACAACGGCCCAACAAGAGTGCATAATGAAATATTCAAATATTTTAATGCTAAATATAATTTGGCAAATAATATTATCCTTCTGCTAAATTTAAGGAAAAGATTCTAAAATTAGAGTTGCCGAACATATTTTAGCTAGTTTTGAACTTAGCTTATAAAGTCAATTTAAGAAAACGCTTTAACTGCTAATATTCAAAGCATGCTAGTTGTTTGTTTTTAAGCTAATTCTAGCTATTCTAGCTAAAACTAGATATTTTAGCTATTTAGGTACTGGCAACACTGCTGGGTGTCTTGTCCCGTGGTTTGGTGGTGGTTCGTGCCACACTGTACACACACACACACACACATATACTTCCTTATCGTTAACTTGGTGAACTATAGAAATTTTACTTTTGGCGCGCGCAAATGTTGCAATTGTCAAGACGACATCGGAATCCCTTAGTTCCTCCAAGAAACTCTCTCTCTCTGTATTTGTGTATCTCTGTATTCGTATCTGTGTGCCACACAGCTGCCTAGACACAATCACACATAGTAGAGAGTAACGAGTACCTAAAGCAAAAACTCCGTCGTAGAATTAACCGTTGGCCCCGTCAATATCGAACAGCTGGCAACCAGCATTAAGTTGCACTCGACCCGCATAATTAAGGGAAAATGTGAAAAATGTGAAAATGCTGGAAAGGGGCAACGTTACGCCTGCGCCTCAAATGGAATTGAATTGCGTGGAAAATGATTTGCCTCAGCTATAAATTGAATTGCGATCACAAAACCATGCTGATATCAATGCTTTTTTTTCTATATAACAACACACATCAAAATGTACTTTTGATGCCCCGCAGCAAAATTGCAGCTGAGTTGTTGTGACATCAAGAAATATTCTGGCAAAGTACATCAATAAAACTACCTCAGTACATAAGGATATTTACACATACATAGTTTGCGCTTTGCCTGATGTTAAGGAAGGCAATAGACAGATTGGCCTGACAAAGTAAATAATTTACTTTACCTTTTCCCGATGCGCAATGAATCTTAGCTGTGGTCGTGTTGAGCTGGACAGATGGTTTCTTATGTGTGGACATTTGAATTGTACAACTGCCGAGCCAAATATAAAGGTCATTGAGTGGTTTATCAACTCTACAGACAACTTGGCTCATATGTAAATGAGCAATGTATAAGACTACAACTGCCTGGTGAATAACGAAAGAAACTTCTGAGCTGATATTTATGAATATCACTCAACTGCTAGAAGATGGATATGAGTCAAAATGAATTGAGCACAAGACTGTAAAAGACCTTGTACTTTATTTGTACATTTAGAGAAAAATGGTCTGACATTTTATATGTAATGTGAAAATAGTTCTTAAAATTCTAATGCGAAATTGAATATAAATAATTAAGTTGTATTCATATTAATTATAAAATTTTAGTATGTAATAAAATATAATATAAAATAAATATAAAATTTAAATATTTTTATATGACATTTAAAGTACTAGTCGACTACATACTCGTACTTTTAACTTTGAGAAAAGACCTTAATCTATCGCCTGTCAGACTTATAGACCAACTTGTTAAAAACAATTTTTAATAGCACCGACAATTTCCCATGCCTGATGAAGCATAACCCAAGTTAATTTCATTTCAATGCGCCAAATATAACGCCAACTAATGGAAGGTACATCTACTCTGGGATCCATTAAAAGGGTATATATGTTATGTGTGTATGGCAATAATAACCTTTATCCTGGCGATGTCAATACAATGCGATCGCTGATAAAGAAAGGTCCCTTGCAAGGGTTTTCTCACCCTTAAAGGGATACAAAAGTATTAAAGGACTGACAATGAGTCATCGACCTTAGTTGTAGACGCTCTGCGCAAGATACGTGCATCTACAACGGCCATAAGGATCAGGTTTCCCCGTCAGGATAAACTTGTTGTAACGTACAAGGAACTAGATACTGAGACTCTGTTTGGCTTAACACCTCGTGCAAAACTATCAGCTATCATTGTATCTGCACATAAGCCAATTATATTCGTATTAATAATGAATAAATAGATATAGATAAATTGTAAACAGATTGTAAACAAATTCAGATACTTTTTCAAATTCTTTTCTTCATTCTCATCTATTAATTATTTCATTTCTAAACAGTTTGATAAGCATCGATTTAATTATTTTGACATTAATATTTAGTAAAGGGAATGGTATTTTTACTTAATCCCTGCAGGAATTTAAAGGCATGCCTCTCATTCTATAAGATAAATGCAATTAAGAGCTCAGCTTAGATAGTAATTGAGCATGGTGTTGTGTCCTTAATCGAATTTTCGAGTAAGACTCTCACTTCTCAGCTCTAGTTCAGTTGCATTCGAACATAAATGTTTTCTTCAACTTACTCCTTAAAGAGCAACCCAAATGAGAGAAAAATTGGTCACCAAATGATGTCCATTGTTTAAGGGACTAATTAAGTGTCACTTGTCTATCGAGTACTCACCGTTGAAACAACAAATTCTTGGCAAATGTATAGAGCTCAATGTCCAGGCTATTGAGTTTCTCGATGCGTCGTCGTTGATCGGGACGCAGGTTGAGGACAGCAGCTGCTGAAATGGTTGCATTGTGCTGCTCGAAGGGTATGGCAAAGCGCAGGTTGAAGGTCTCTTCAAATATATATTGGGACATCTGCAAAGCAAGTACAAAAAAGGACAATGAAAACGACAAAATTGCAAATTGCAAATTTTTGCTCAAATCTAAAACTGAAGAAATAATCATTATTTTTCGAGTGTTTTTTTTTATCAGAAGTAATGATTATTTGTTAAGTCGTAACACTCAATTAATTAAGTCTATTGATATATTTCTAACTTTCTAAAAGTTACAATAGTCTGAGTAAATATTTCTTTCTATATAAAAAGAAGGCTAACAAGATAATAATTATTTACGTCCCTGATTTTATTAAATATTTAAATTTACCTTTTGATATTCCGTCAGTCCAAAGTAGGCCATGGCGGCCAGATTGCGCTTGGCGCTGGCCAGCATGACGCGATCGCGTTCATGAGCCGGCATCGAGGACTTGTTGTAACAACCGACCAGGGCGAGATCAGCCAACATGCGTGTTTGCCTATTGGCGGCCAGATTCGACTCACAGCCGGCGAACTGATCGAGATGTACGTCCAGCCAATTCTTTTCCTTATAGCAGGGTGGCAGCTCAGTAGCGGTGGCCTGGCGGCCCAGACACCAATGCCTCGACCCCTTCCAGGTGGCGCCACGTCGCACATGCCGATACTCGGACATGTAGCGCGAGATTGGCTCGCGTAGCAGCGAAATGTAAAAGTATCGACGCTTCGCCGTCTCGCCCTCGTTCTTGTCCAGCTCGACGTCGACACAGCTGGTCAGCTCAGTCCAGTCGGCATGCAGGCCGCACTTCCAGCCGGTCGAGTATCTGGAGAAGAGCCAGTTCTCATTGCGATGTGGACGGAAGCAATAGCAACGTTTCCGTTGACGTTGACACTCGCAAGGACGCTAAAAACAAATCGTTAGGAATACGTTTCTCAATATAATAGTTTTATTAAAATCGTAATTTTTTTATTTTTATTTAATTTAAAAATGAATTTAGTTTAATTTTCGAAATCGGAAATGTATATATAATTTAAAAAAAAAAAAAATTATTACTAATTGCTATTTTTTAATAATGAATAAATTCTACTAAAATTAATTTTAATTGATTTTTTAATTAAGAACTGAATTAGTTTCAGGAATATCGACAATTGTTATTTATATGCTTTTCGGTTTTCAGAGATTTGTAGAAGATGCCTGAGAATGACAAAGGACATTTGAAACTCACCTTTAGGTCTAAATCACGCACCAGATGCCGTCCAAAGGAGGTACCACCCGTCTTTTGTATGTGCAGAAAGACCATCACATCATGTCCATCCATGTCGAACTGAAAATCATCATTTAACACATCCTCATAGCTCAGACCTGCATTCGCTATGATGTTCTGTGGAGCTGATGCTTTTGAGGCAATTGCCGTGCTGCCGCCCACATTGCTATTGTAGTTGTTGTTGTTGTTGTTGTTACCGCCGGCTTGATGTAAGGCCACAGGCTGGAGTTCATTGTAGGCCAACATGTCCGAGGATTGGAGTATCACGGCGCGCTTGGAGAGAGCACATACCTGCGGTTCGAGTAAAGAGCAAAAGAGCAAACATTAAAATGTGTCTGCAAAATGTTGAATATAATTGCATTACTCATTTTCATTGCCGTCATGGGGCTTAAAATTCAATTTATTACCTCCAGCAAATAAATATTGCATGAAGCTTCTCAACCACGCACACGTGTGTGGGTGTTTGTTTGTTTTCAACATTAATTAATTGAACAACAGGATTAAATGTATATTTTTTTTTTATTCCCGCCCCGTCGCAGCGGCCCTTCAATCTTCAGGCATAACAACACTGAATATTCTGTGTAAATTGCCAACAGGCTCTAGGCTTCTTTTCAGTTATTATTTACTTACTGAAATATGCACTTTTATTTATTGCATTCGCGCGACAGTTGTTAACCATGCACTTCAGGCATTTGCCGCAATTATTGGCCTTTTATTCAACGTTGCAAAATAATATCGAGAAGAGTTGACGAGCAATTGACATCAATTTAGTTGCATACTTTCAGGCGAATGTATGAAATTCAGAAAGACAGAAGCTGAGGGCTGAAAATTATTAAATGTTTATATTGCAGTTCTAACTGGAATTTTGTATTGGGCAGAGATGAGAAATATGAGGAATTTCTAAAAGCTAATTGGCATTATTCACTTAAAATAGTTTTAGCAAATTTATCAGACCAAATTACTTGATGAGCAAACTATACATGTTGTCGGACGTCCAAGTGACCATTGAAGATAATACAAGACTCTCAGTTTCATGTATTCAAGTGCTTATATGCAATCAAAGTGAAGAAAAGTTTCTCGATTAAAATGAGCAACTTTGTTGAAATTCTCTTATCTAACCACTTCCGCTGCTTATGGCCTTAAGCTGAAACCACAACAAGCATAACCAGTGCTGGAACAGATAGCAGCTGAAGCAGCAGAACAACTAACAATAACAACCGTAATGGGGCAACGGAGAAGCTCATTAAGCAATTGGCAGTTGTTGGGCGGTTCAAAAGGAATTGGGAACATTATGGGATTGTAGGACCGATAGGCTTTATCTTAAAGTTCTAGGCGAACTCGTTATGTGTACATGAGTGCGTATACAATTGTTTCGCAAAACTTTCATCTTTAAAAGCACAAAACCATTTTTAACATTTGCAGTTGCCTGCGGTAAAAGCTTAAGTAAAGGTTGACCGCTTGAGCAAGGGAAACTTTTGAATTTATTACACAACAACCACAAAAAGAAAAAAAAAACTGCAACCAGAATCTATTTCGATTATCAGACAAGAATGGCTATAGAAATGGCCAGAGTTTAACGGAATCTCAACGGACTTTAGGTTTTCACTGCGATTGTGAGTGGCTTTGCATTAAAGCTAGTATCAAAGTAGGCCAAACGGTTAAACCTAGAAAGCTGAAATTGTCCCACTGTGTCAGACTCACTGATCATTGTGTAGGTCAAACTGTTCAACCTATGCTCTAGATGTCATTGAAAAGATATTTTGAAGTATTTTTAATTGAATATCAGAAACTTTAGGGCTTGGACATTTTTGCGTCACTAGATTTTTAACACGTAAACTGGATTTTTAGGAAATAATAAAATTATGTAAGCATCGGGAAAGCCCATAAAATGCAATTTGCCCTAAATGAGACGCAAATCTACCACTAATGGATAATTAAATTTTATTTCCGCACTGCCATTTTGGCCAACGTTACTGAAACGGCCTTCATATTATCAGCAACAACAATACCAAAATATTAACAATCCTGTGCTAATGAGTACGTGGATGTATGTGTATCAGCAAGCACTTTGCTGGCGATTTAATTGCATTTTATAGGCAGACATAAAAGGCTTTTCATGACTATAGCCGCTGACCAAAACCCATCCAAGGACGAACCCACAACAAATTCACCAACCTACAAAACCGAGCCACATTGTAGTTAATGGTGGCAGCGGTCTGTAATAATATAATAATAGTAATCATTTAGTGTGCAAATTTGTCGGATGTTTGAGGGCCCAAAAATGCCCATACATTTGCACGCACAACGTACAATGATATTTTCTGAGTTTATTAAATAGGTGAGTATTGTTTATTGTTCTTGTATTTTGAGAGCATTCACTAAGACGTGTGATGATAAGTGTTTCGCTCTATAGCACAAGTCTTACCTGTTTTCTTCATTAAAAAATATAACTAAGCTCTTCACTAATAATAGATATACATATATATACTTAAATACCATTTCTTGGTTTTTTTAAAGACAAAGAAAATTATGATGATTATTTTTTTAGGGAAACTTTAAAAGGATTTATTTCACAAGAAGCTGCTATATAATAAAAATATGTTCTATATAAATAGCCTCTTAAAGAAAAGTTGTATTTCGTTCCATTATTAACGAGTTTGCATAATTTCAAACAGAATATCTCTATCAAAATACGAAAACTCGACATTGCCAATCAATTTAAGTGCATAATTAGACGGCAATCCAAGTTAACGGATGATTGCAAGGCCATAAAATTGAGCATTGGGCCAGAACAGGTAAAAGCGAATTGGCATAAACCATTCTGTTCACGCTTATGACAGTCATAATTCTTGTATCTACGAGTAGAAACCACAAAATGGCGGGCAACTAAAAGTCAACTAGAATAAGTCACAAAAGCCGCAAGTTTCAGCAAGTAAATTAATATTTACGAGTGTGCCACTGAGATTTAAGATTTAACATTGTCTGCTTTATGAACCAACACACAGACAGACCCCCCACACACACACACTTGAAGCTGTGTCAGTGCACATATCACACATACACTTACAATTGGAATGGCTCGTAAATTTCAAGCTCGCTGAAAAGTAAACAATAAAAGTTTTTTTTGTGAATCTCAAGATACAATTTGATGTCGATAGCCATAAAAATGCCGGGAGAAATAGAACAGCAAATGGAAACTGTGAAAATAAGGTACGACATAGTCGTAAAATTCCATCCAAATTTAAATTGAAGAATCATGAAGCTGTCTCAGTCCACAACGTGTATTTACAATTTCCTTATTGCTTATTTTAAAAATGAAATTTAACAATTGATTGTTATTTTTTATAACACTCCGTAATGCTTCCGACTGTATCAGCTAAACAAACTGTTAAAGGAAAAACCTTAGAGGCATTACCATATTTATCAATTATATAACTTACGAGTTTTGCGCTTAATTTCACCAGAGTTGATGGTGTCCGCCTGGGCCCATAACGAATGCAAAATGCTCAATAGGAGCAAGATTAAAAATTGTAACTGAAGTATAGACATGTTAAAACAGTTTAGTTGAGGCTAAGTCGACAGCTCAACTTGAAATAAAATGAAAGTATTTCACGCTTTATTTGTTGATTCCATGAAATCGTTTTTTTTTGCTAATGAATTCACACTGAAAAGCCGATACACATTGACGGGATTGATCATTGCGGACATAGCCAGACTTGCAACCACATCCCAACTTACAAATCCTTAAATATAAGCAGTCATCATCATGGTAATAGGGCACTTGACAACTTGGTTCGTAGCAGGCTAGACAGGCGAGCTCCTCATTATCTCCACAGGCTGTGAGGTTATAAGGATACAAAGTAATTGAGCTAAAACTCACTATTAACTATATAAGTTAAGTCAACTCTTGTTCGGTTACATACGTTGTCCAGGTGGCGCCGCAAGGACAGATGCCAACAAACAGCTGAGCAATTTTAGAGCTGGACGCGATGCAAATGCAAACAACATGGCACAACAACACTCGCCAACAACCTGCCTGGAGCATGGCAATAACGGCAACACAGTTGACCAGTTGGCTTTACGCTCTTTAAGCAATTCAAATTGTGTACGTTATGCGGTACACTCAATTTGCCGAGATATACTTAACAGTTTATGTGTAGTTTAATATGCGTTGGATATAATGTTTACATGCAGCTCTTAATGAAGGCTAGTAAATTATGCAGTGAAAATAGATTAACTTTCAAATTATAGCTAAGAATTTATTGGTGTTGCATCAAAACACTACCATACTGGTATACTCCAAAAATCTCTAGGGTTTTTAACAACAATTGCCAAAACGTCGATGAAATTTCAAATATTTTATTTTTCGGAGTCTCAAAATTCGATTGCATGAAATAAATTTTATGTTTCAACTAAATTATTAATTATTGGAATATTTAATGCAATAAATTTGGTTATTTACATTATATGACATGATGGTTATTCGAATTATAAATGAAATTAATTAAACTCAATGTACTTAAAATTGTATAAATCTAAACAAATATTAAAAAATTTTAAATAACTAAAGTTGATTTCAGGAAATGCTTTTGCGCTGCTAGAAGTTTGTAGAACAAGTCAGTTTGTAATTTTTTTTGACTTGTTCTACACTCCACTTATTCAACTTTCAATAATAGCTGTTAAAAGAGATGCCTATCTATCAAATGCCATTGAAAATTGATGTCGAGAACTGCTGGATTCATCTTTGTTTGCATTACGAAACGTTGTCAGTCAGTTATGAGAGCTAAGAGCAATCGCTTTGACGCTGCCATTGACCATTTTTGTGGCTAACAATCCAATAGGCAACTGGAAAGCACACACAAATTCAGACACGAGTACAATCAAGAACACAAAATGGCCTGCCAAAAGGACTATTCAAATGTCATTCGTAGTCCACACACATGTACATACAAAGACACACATTCAGGTAAACAATGAGCCATGGCCGGCAATCGCATGTGGCCGACATGAAAACCGGAAATATAAAAATTGAACAACACAGAATAGATGCATGAAAGCCTGCACACTCCGGCGAGTGATAAATTACATTAAAGTTCTGCATTTTATTATCATTTAAGCAAATGCAGGGAACGAGGATGGAACAAGGGTCTTTGAAATTTACAACGAAAATTTTGTAAATTTTGTGCATAAAATTGCCGCTTATTATATTTTAGCATGCCAATGCGATTATTACATGGCATTGTGAATTATTTTCGGCTCTCACTGTTAAATTTCCATAGACACGCCACGCCACGCCGTTAACATGCAGCCCATAAATATTTTGTAGCATATTTTTGGCCTGCTTGTGAAACGAAAATGTGTCTACTAACTATTTGAAGAGATTAAGTTTGCTTAAATATTTATTAAGGAAAATGTTCGATATTTATTTAAATATTGCATAACTATTTATAACAGCTTCAAACCTTTGGCTCTCACTAAAATAATTCACATTTTAATATTTCTGTGAGTAAATTCAAAACAAATTGCATGAAGAAATCATTTCGTGTTTACGTTGCGTGTGTGATTACTTAGTACCTGAAGTGAGCAATTATTTCAATTCTCCGGCTTGCCCTAAAATATTTATATAATCAGAAACAATATAAATTGTAATATTCGTTTCCATTTAAGTGAATGCACTTGAATGTGATGAATATGTATGTGTATGCAAAGAATTCCTGCTTAGATGTTGTACTATAAACAATAAAGCGCATGAAACTCTAGTTTTCAATGAAACGTTATGATAGTTGTAAACCTTTTGTGTCATGTGATACCATCAATTTGCCAGTCGAGACCAGTTCAGATTGATGTATTCATTTTGTATTCGATATAAATGTTTGTGAGCTGTGAAAGTGTTTGTCATTTCATTTATCAAATGGTGTGCGGGAATGGTTCTGATTTCAGGCATTAAATCATTGACAGTTGCTTATGTTTCCAATGGATTTTCTATTATTTGCAGACCCAGAAGCTGGACTGGCAAGTCTCACAACGAAAAGGCCAACGTGAAATTATGGCAAGTAATTTATTATTTCTTAAAGAACAACGTTGAGAGCTAATCTATTTTAAGTGGCTGTAAAACATTCAAGCCAAACTCGCTACATCCGCTCAGGAAATTCTGTGTGTGCTTGCGAGTGTGTGTGTCCTATAATGAAATGTAGCATAATATTTTTAGTTTAGACGCTGGCCAAAACTCATGACTTCACTCAGAGCGTATGGGTATAAGTGTATGCTTGTGGGTGATAAGCGTGGTGTAAATCCCCGAAATAAGTAAAGACACAACGAATAACATACACACACACATACACACAAAAATCCCCTTGCCTGGTACAAAGGATAGCTGAAAAGCTGTGGATAGTCTTAGCTGGTTGACTGTCCGACGCTTTTGGTCAATGACCATAAATTCAACTAAAATATATTTTGACATTTTGCACGCAAAAGCGGGGGGATGTGGGATGTGAAAGTCAGTGTGTATGTGTGTGTGCGCTTTGTGGCTAGGCCAACAGCTAACTAAGCGTATTGGCCCCAAGGATCTCTGGGTGCAAAAAGGGGCTAAAAGAAGTCGCACAGTTAGATAAAGGTCATTGCAATGATGAAGCAAGGACCAGGCCGCATTTCCTATGAAGTGTTAACAAGCGATAACAGCGGCCCAACCCAACTAAATCAAACACAATGAAGCACAACTGATACTGAAAATTCTTATGATGATGGTGTTGATGATGATGATCCCGATGATGAAGATGATGATGGCCAAGGACAATTCTGGCTAACTCGTGAACTCTTATATTTATCATTGCTAGTCATTTGGCATTGTTTCGGTTTTGCAGTGAGTTTCCAAGAAGTAAATGAAGTGAAATGGCTTGAAAACGATGATAAAGCAAATCAATTGTTCAACATTTTCTACTTTTTTTTCTTAAAGATAGTATTTAGTAAATGTTGCATAATTTAAGACGCACCGATTCTGCATCCTTTGCACTGGCTAAAAGCAATTTAATTGCGTTTTTTTGTAAAAGAAAGAAATTTCTTTTTTCGTGCTCGTAAACATGGCCAAGAAAATTTTGGGGAGGTGTGAGTGTTAGTGTGTGTGTGTGTGATTTAATTGGCGACCGTTGTACTGCGGGGTCATAAAAATGTGTAAAGTACGAGTTTTTGGTTCTCAGAAATAAGTTTGGATAAGTATGCATATAGAACCAGCGACTACGCAGCTTGCCTCGATTCGACTTTAAGCCATAATAAGCAACGGCCTTAAGGTTTTCATTCAACGCCAGCTTATGTAAACAATTTTGTTGTTAAGTGGACTTTTTGAACCTGAGTTTTTCCATTTATCTTGGGCCAGTTTCATATTTTCTTTTATTGCACACAAGTTGTCACGTAAATTTAAATAAAATACGTCTTCTTTTCTTAAAGTTCATATAATAATGTTTGTTCTTGTTTTTTGTGTACTATATTTCTTTGATAACTTGATGGTAGTAAATCATAGACAGGTAATCCACCGAGCTTTGGTGAAGTTACTCAGTTCATATACAAAAATTCAAGCGAAGTAATTGTCTAACCCATCTGTCATAATACACTATGACAAGGGTCTTCACAAGAGATTTGAAAACAATTCAAGTGAAGCAAAAATATGTTAGCCGAAGTTATTAGACTTGGAATACTCTTTAATATATCAAAAGTGTCATTACAACATCCGCACTAAGCTGGAGTCTTTATGTGGCTACATGTGTGTGAGCATCTCTTTTAAAATATTAATCACAAGTTATGCTTACTACATTTTTATTTCAGAGAATGGTTTAAAAATTCTTTAGCTTTAATTTCGACTTTTTGTCTCATTTGGAGACACAATTCAATTTTGTGTGACATGGCCAGAAAAATGGTCAAATGTTTTTCTACAATGTCATTTCCTTGATGTTTTCTTTTATGTTTTTTTTTCTTCTATTTTTTAGCTTTGTCTGAAAAATGCTGATTGAAATGGAGCAAAAACCTACTCGACTTGTGCGACTAACAGCAAACGGCCTGCCTTTGTTTGCCTCAGTTTATTTATTTATTTTTTTTTGCTTTGTTTTTTTGTTAGCTGATTTGATTTGATTTCATGGGTCCCATTGTCCTCGACTCGTTTTATTGTAAATGTTCGCACTTTCATCAAATGCCAGCTAATCTTTTGGGGAGCAGCCTTTGCCGTTATTGCTGTTGTCCGTGGGGATTTGTTTTCTTAGGTTTTCGAGGACAACAGCCTAGACAAGTCGTTTAACGCATTACGTATACGCCATGTGATTGTCAACTTTTGTGGCTTTAGCTTAAGATATTTGTTTATTGTCGACACAGGCGAACATAACTGGCCAGTTAGAGGTAACTTAATTGAGATTTGATTCAAATTCAAACCGAAAAGTGCAGTTGGTCATCATCAAATGCCCAAAGTGCCCAATTATAATTTAATTAAATTCTGAAACACTGTATGCATATTTGTTTTGGCCATAAACAAGATTCTTGCACTCAAAATACACACACATACAAAGATTTAGATGCATGCCAGACACGTACGCAGTGCACAGCGCTTCTTGCTGTTGTTGCTGTTTTACATGTGCAACAATATGAGACAACAATGGAGACGAGTCGTGCAGCAAGTCGTGCAACGAGCCGCATGAGTGCAGACTGCCGCTTCCCCCCGTGGGGAGGTGCAGACATTGTGTCAATGTGTTCGCTTGGCTTATTATGCTATTGCATGCAAGGCCGCAACAAATCATGACAAATGAAAGCATGGAGAAAGACATACATAGAATGTTAAAATATGTGCTAGCATAATGTCATGTGGGCGTGGCGTAGCCAAAACAATCACACACGCATACGCATGCATACATAGCTATAGCTAAAATAGCACACGAAAATTCAGAAAACTTGCACAAAAATGTTTTTTGTTGTAGCTGATGGTTTGCAAACAATTGTTTCACACATAGACACAGACTCGTATGGTCTTTGTTTGACTTACTCCCTTTTGTGTTTATTTATTTACTCAACCACTAGTGTATGGCGCCTCTCTGTGTTCATAATGTGTTTATTCCAAGTGTTTATCCAATAAATTCTCTCTTTTTGCATTGCTTCAAAGGGTCGCCCAAAGCTTTCTACTTAACATATTACGCATACACAGCTACTTCAAATAGAAATGAAATAAAATAAAGACATCTGCATTTGCATCTAAAACATAAGCTACGCTAATACAACAAACTGTAATTAGTTTAATTTTTAACATGCTTTTGTAGTTTTGCCAACTTTCAAATGTCAAAATATTTCTTGTGAGATTTCATAAATATATTGAACTTTGTAATTTTCTTGAAATAAATTAATGGTAGGAACATGTCGTTAGGAACACCGACATTATGCTCGACTGTTTTGAAAATAAATTGTCATCAAAATCTCTAGACATTTGTGGAACACTCCCAATAAACATTATTGAAACAAGGTCAACCATCTATATACCATATATTATGCAAATACGATTATGATATGTTAGTTGTCATTATTTTTCTGCTTGAGTATAATGATAAATTTTGTTTCGGTTACGGTTTCAGTTACGGTTATGAACATCAATCGATTAATATCGGTTAACGGACGCAGTTTCTGTTACGGTTTTAATCCCTAGTTGGGAATATTGTTAGCAGTCGAAAGTTGATCAAGTGCTTGCCAAAAACCTCAGGACGTTAACATTAAACAACCATAAGCAGACAAAGCCGTTTAGAAATCTTGTCGCTGGAAAATATGTATGTTTGTGACCAAATGAAAGCGTAAGTTACACATTATTAACAAACATTTAACATCTTTAACAAAGTATTGAATATATAATCATATTATAAATTAATATTCATTTAAAATTAGCGTATCTGATCTTCGTCATACCGCAAGAAACTTATTCGCTTTTTAGTTATTTAACATACATAATGTAACAAGCCAGTGCAATGTGTCAGAAAAAATATACACACACTTTTTAATGTCACATTCGGCCTCCTATTGGCCTTATATAGTCGGGCGAGCAACTGAATAAATTGGCAGTTGCGAAGCGTAAGGTAAACAGTACACAGCAAATATGGCTAGCACACTTATCACAATTGGCCTTTTGGTTCTGGTAACAACAGTTTCTACTGTGATTCAAAAGTGAGTTGAATTTGTAAATTAAAAGCGTCGCTAATTAGAATTTTTCAAAAGTTTAAACAAATATGGTTGATTTGCTTTTTAGTACACCATTGGATGGAACGGTTAAGTTGGCCTACAATCCGACCTATGACCTGTGGTTCTTTATGCCAGATGGCAGGCCTGGCAAACTTAGTAAGACTATTATGGACGCCTATAAGATGCGAAAACCTGGTGGCGTTTGTCACAAACCCGTAGACGATTGGTTCTTCTGTGCCACGGGAGAAAAAATAAAATAAGTACTACTTAATGATTATTAAGTTGAAACTTAATGAGTTTTAGTGCTGCACATTCAAAATTAACTGAAAAAATAAAGAATTCAATTAAAGTGAAATTGCAGAAGATAATATTATCATTAATTGCTTATTACACGTTTGTTGACACTAATAAGTAGCAAAGACAAAAGCAATAGATAAAACTATCTTCATGAAAATAATTGGCAATTATTGGTTTAGTTCTAAAACGTGCTTACAAATGTTATCTGCCAATTTACTAAAAATGTTGTAAGCTGACAAAGTTTTTCTTTGTCTAAGATATGTACTAGACACAACTATATTGTAGAATATGCTATTCTCTAACACTCAATCATACTCAGTAAAAACTATAGAAGAAATCGAGATCAACGGGCAAAGTTTGGACACAGTTGTTAGCAGACCAGAAACATTTCTCATTTTGCCAGCTATAATTTAGTTTCTTTTCTTGGTTTTTGTTTGGCCAAATGAAGTCGAATGAAGTAGAGATTGAAGTTACAGTTGGTATTATTATGTTTACTTTGGACAGTACTGGGCTGGCTCGATGCAAAAAAAAAAACGAGAGCAATTTGTAGTTCGCTGCGGGGCAGACAGACAGCTCGCATACATTTGACTGTGCCCCGACACATTTCTACATTGTGGCCCACTACTCCACGCAAAGGGAAGTGAGATATGAAATAATTTATGAAAGAAGATTGCGACAGCAACTGAAGAGTTTACTTTGTGCAGTCAAAATTTATGATTGGTTACTCTCTGATATCTCTATACAGTGACTTTTGATGGCTCATGTACTGTTATTGTTATTCTTGGCATTACGGTTTTTCGTATTATTAAAAGGGAGCATTCAAGAAGGAAGTAGTAACTAAACATATTTAATATTTCCACTGATATGTGCAATACTGACAAAAACATACAGCTACAAAATAACCTGCGTGAAAAAGTGTCAATTTGTTGTCTGACTGGTTATTGTTCATGTGGCTTTGTGTAAGAAAAAAGGAGTCAAGTTTTCGGCAGCTGTTGTCTTATGCCATAAAAGTTTAATAGCTTTACCCTCTATTTTGTGAGTATCCCTAAAAGTATGATACAGTTTCTGTATCGCATATTGCGTATACGCAAGGCTCTCTATGTTTGGCAACAGATCATTAAGCAAATATAAATATATTTATGTACATTAATTACATTTCATTTTTAATAAAAGTTATTTACAATTATTGATTCAACTTATTTGGTGCCATTTCAGTCTCAATTTCAATGCAAATCAAATAAGAAATTTCTTTTGGAAAGTTGTCAAATTCTGTGGCACAGAAAAAATATTTTTAATATGACTTCAGAAATTGCTCGAAAAAGTTTTGAGGCAGGCCGCAAAAAACTATTTGGCACTAATCAAATTGTCATTCTGACTGTAAAACTTTAGACACAGCACATACACTCACACACGCGCACAGCACACATAGAAAATCGACAGATTGTGAGCAATTGCAAATCAAAGCATATTTTTCAGCACGTAAAACGAAAAATGAAAGCAATGATACATGATTAAAATACCCGGCACTGTTCGGCATTTTCCTTTCTTTAATTTAATTAACAGCTTTTGAATGAAAAAAGATTATATTATATTTAACATTTTGATTTTATTTATTTTATATTTCTTTTATCCCATAACCCTGAAGGCTAGCTTAAATCAGTCTTAGTTAACTTTATATACTTAAATACCAATACATATAATTTTAGAGAATCGGAGTATACATATATTCCATGCATACCAAACTAACTGGCTTTAGACTGTTCAACTTTAAAGGATATTTGAGTGTACATGAGCTCGTTTTTCGTTTATTTTCTTTATACATATATACATTTATTGATACAAAGTGGCAAATAAACTTTTTTTTGCCTTCAATGTGGTCTTCAAAAATCCACAAAAACACAAATTGAAATTGTTTTAAATGTTTTTTTTCAACATGAATGTTTGTGCCACAAAATGTTTGATATGTGGGAGAGTAAATTGGTATTTTGGATTAAATTTTAAGAATTTTATATGCTGTACATTTTGTATTTGCTTAAGTGATTTTAATTGATTTTCGGTCCAGCACTTTACATGATTATTTTGCCAATGGGTTGGGCGAAAACAAACTGTTAAGGTTATGGAGACAGAATTTCCAGAATTTCTCTTGTTTCTTTGTACTGGGAAACTTGGTGCTTCATAAATATTTATGAATATTACGAATATGATGCAAAATGCAACAGCAAAAAAGGGAATACAGAAACAAAAAGAAATTCCATCCGAAGCGCAGCACAATCAAATCAAGCTTGAAAGGAAAAGCAGAATAGAAATAGAAGCAAGATTAAAGATGAGGCTGAGAGAGAAAAAGTGAAATGGATAGCAAAAATCGCTGAAGGCAACTGGAGCAGTGTGAAAATATACCCGTTGACAATAAGCAACCGCATTTGCATCTGCATGGGGAAATGTCAGAAAAGATTTCAATTCTCATTTTCTATAGAATGTAAGAAATACTCGTTAATGTGAAGGTAAAGCGCATAAGGCAATGGACGTGTTTTTCTTGCATCCATTTCATTTTTTACCTGCTCAGCCATGCGCTTGACAAATATGCAAATTACGAGTTGATGAGTTTTGGAAAACTGTTGAGAATTGTATTTTTTAAAAGAAAAATCGACTGAGTAAAAATGCACCAAATGCTATTAGCTTAAAATATACTGCTGGCACTTTGTGCAGGTTTAATCTTAAAAAAAGACGTGATGTCAAATTATCGTAAAGGTTGTAAGTTTTTTACCAAGATTAATAACATTTTCATGTGAAAAATTCAGCTTGCATCATTAAAACGATTGTCTGCCCCTATGGATAGCATTTATGGTTAAGTGAATCCGTTACCGCTTTCAATTGCCACATAAAATTTGCATTTCTTCTGTTGACACAATTGCATTGCACCATAAAGTTTGCGGCGTCACCACAATGATGCCACATAACATACATGCATATTCGAGTCTATATGTATTTTCTGGTATTTCCATATAGACAGTCACTCGATTGTATCCGCAAACCGTAGCGTAATTCCCAAGTGGCGTCTCTCTCTCTTTTGTTATTGCCGCACTGAGGCATGTCCTGGGCTCAGCTCCTGCCACCAGCTTTCATATCGTTTTGTGCCGGATATTTACGATTTACACGTATGCCAAATGCAACACCATCCCCAATAGCATCGGCAACTGCAACAGCGGTTCAACTCCGCCTTTGCCACTGCGGCATCGAATGTTGTGTTGCAGCTGCTTCTGCTGCTGACTTGGGCACTACTGGAGGGCGTTAATGGTTTCATGTTGTTGGCTGAAAGCAACCACAATGGCACAGCATGCATAATTCTTAAGCTAAGGTTGTTGTGCCTAAATACCCTGTAGTATTAATTCGTTAGATTTTAGTAAGCACGACAAGACAGAGTTTGAATTAAAGATATTCTTAGAATTAGGCTGTTAAAAATGCTAAATTTGATGAAAACAAGAAAAAAGTTAAGTTTTTAGCAATTGATTTTATATATCATTTTACTTTTTAGACCGTAAAATTCTAGGCATATACTTTCTTTATAAATCAATCAGTATATATACCCTGTTAATACTATAAGTACAGGGTGTAAAGACAACAATGCCACACAAAAAGTACCTATAGAAAGGACCCGTGGCAAATAGAGCGCAATGCGCTGCCGCCTTCAAGTATGCAACACATGCTGGCTTGACAATTATTGTGCCGAAGCTATTGAAATGCAATTTTGTATGCAGCGTGTGGTGGCATGCCCCATTGGCAACCGCACTGAAGTGGACAGTCATTTTGATGCGGGCAACTTTGCATCGCCCGATGATTCGCTCCTTTTCTGTATTCTCCCTTTTGTTTACAGAATGCGGAAATTTGTGTAAATGTGTGTGTTGATTCATCTGTGCGTGCTTGTAAGTAAATTTCAGAGACCGACAGAGAATTGGCTCTGCAGTTGCAGCAGATTTTTGATTTATTGTTACGCACATTGCCAGAATTCGAATTCGCTGTAGCATGCAACATTTTTGTTCATAAAACCAAAAGCGAAGCCATCTTCAAAATGCAATTAGCTTCTTGCTTTGTGACCAATTCAAATAAAAAAGACTTTGCTTGCAGTTTGCAAAAGGGAAATACTTGATGATGAGAAGTTAATTGGATTTTATTCATAAGCTGTTAGTTAACGTCATTTCGAACATGGCTTCATGGTTTCCAACAAGGCAAAGGATTATTATAGATCGATTTGTTGCAAGCAACAAAATGCAGCATCTATTGTTATCTACACTTAATGTTACACTCAGTGAATATGGCTAAGTAGAAATCAGGTATTGAGCTAGTTACTCAATTAAAATGTGTTTGCAACTGTTAGTAGCATTTCTTGTACATTGACTTTAACAGCTCTACTTAATCTTTAACAGGTTTTCTGTTAAAATTAATGGGCTCCAACGAAAAAATCCCAGTTTTCATTTGTGGCCTAGTCCTGATTTGATTTTCAAATGCACATGTATTTTTGTCATTAACAAGCTAAAAGTCCTTTTAGCATTATCAGCTGATTCTGGCCTGAGGGGGGCAAATGTTTCTAGAGAAACACAAAGCTAAGTGACAAAACGGGAAGGAAAATATGCAAATTTTTTCTTTGCTGCTTTCCATTTCTTTTGTATGTCATGCTGTAACTGGGATTTGCAATTTTCTATTTGCTATGCTTATATACTCACATATCCTTGAGGTTCCTTGATTTCAGTATGCTAGGACAATTTGCGCTTGGCTCTATCGTGGTTGGGGAATTGGCTGACTGCGGTTGCTCCCATTCTTGTTGTTGTTGTCGTTAGGTGGACTACATGGTACTATAAGGTTGCTTGCTGATGCGTATCATGATCCAGGCACTTGTAAGCAGACTGTCAGGCAGACAAAGAGGAAGCACAGAACCTCCCAACACATATTGTAATCATCAGGCTGGACCACAGAATCAATATGCATTTGAATAAGTTGAATAACTGAACACTGAACTCTGGGACATTTCTGTTTATTGTGCATGTGGTGGAGGATGGGGTCAGGGGTCAAAAGTTTTTTACGCACGTGACCCCACGTGCCTTGTCCAATTTTTTGTGCTCACACAACATTTGCATAAAGAAAAGACGGTTACGGCTGTGGCAGGTGCCACAACAGCCAATGAGCCAGACACATTTGCTATTTACTTTACACGCTATATACTAAGCATATACTCGTACATACATATGTGTCCCATATCAAGCAGCAAACCTAATTATATGCCTTGCCGGCGAACAGAAATTGAGACAGACACCAAATAAATCCCAATGCTACATCAGCACAAAGTCCCAAATCCAATAAGTAAATCCGTAACAAAATAGAACAGAAAAAAGAACAAAAAATGAAAAAAAGAAAAGGTGGTAGCAAATGAGCTGGCACGGCGTCAATTTTTTTAGCTCTTCACACACACACTCCTACATTCGAATAACCGCACCGAACTCCCAATGAACATCATAATAATAAGCCTTGGGAATATACAAATGCGTACATAAAATATAGGAGAGAATACAGTTGGCAGTAATGCTTGACTATGATATAACCTGTAAAAATCATCTTTCATTAAGTCCAATATTTTGATTACTTTAACAGTTAAAATATGTAACACAGATTTTTAATATTTCTAATTTCTTTGCTTCTATAAAATTTATAGCTTTATTTTATCTTTTTCCATAAGAACAAAAAAAAGTAATCTTTCAGATATATTTACTTCACTTCCATAACGTTCGTAAAAGCAACGAATATACATACCCCATGCTGGCAACTTTTACTATAGGGTATTAAAGGCAATGTGTGCTACGCATATGGAACAAAAATCCACTTGGCGCCTGATGTAATTAAAAGTAATTAAAGTACAGCGTATTTTTGATGAATTACCGTAAGCCGATGACAAAGCCGACGCCTTGTCAAAAGTGATTAATTAATGATGTGTCACTTTTATTACATTTACATATGTGTGCGTGTATGGGTATGAGTATATGAATCTGTGTCTTTGCTTGAGAGCATGTCTAAGTGGATGCGTATGTAATACAATAGAGTATGAATCTTACTTTTACTGATAAACCAGAAGCTCTCTGAAAGATTTCACTTTAATTTAAAAATTTAATTCTATAAATTATGCCATTTCCAGTTCTTAACTACTTTAATTCAACTGCCTTAAATTGAATACAAAATAATACGCATAAATGGCAAACAAGTACTTTCAACCATATTGCATTTTATTTGCTAAGCAGCTTTTATGAATTGTAGTACAAGACAAGTTGATAATGTCTAAAGATGTTAATGCAATATTATTTCGCTCAATAGCAGCTTTCATTTGATAAGCTCATTAAATAATGATAATATCCTGAAAACCCATTCAAATTAAAGTCAATATGCGTCAAGCACTCAACTTAAACTTTTCGCAAGTCGCATTCATGTTATTCTTGACGTGTTTTTGTTGTTGTGAAGAGTTGGGAAAAAAGAAAACTTCAAGTGACTCTGTATTTGACGGACTTCGAAATTTAATAGCAAACGCGTTGATATTCAAAAGCGCACAAAACTTTTGGGCCTTAACTCAGACTACGAGTACTTGACGGAAACGGAAATGTAGTGAAGTATCCCGCAGTTGAGAAACTTTGCATACTCGACGTACCAAAATGTTGAACAAAAATAATAGTTCCTACAGGCAGAAATTTTATCAAAAATATTCACCTAAAAAATAAAGTTGAGTTTTGTTTTATTATAATAGCAGCAGAAAAGTGGTAAATTTTGCAGACCCTTAGGCGCAACGTTACACCAACAAATGTGCCACGCCCACAGTGTCCGCAACGGATTTTGGTATGCGGTGCTTTGCTCTTCTCTGCGGTTCGGCTCTAAATTAAAAGTTTTTCGCGAAATTTTAATAAACTGCTGCGTTCACTTAAATGCCACAGACGCCCCCAAAACGTTTTGTGCCCGTCAACGTTACGCATACGACGTGTGAGCCCGCAGCAAATTTTAATTGGCTTGCCACGCGATCTTTTTTTTCAAACCTTTCTCGTGAACTTTGTGAACTTGCTTGTCTTTTCATCTGTGTGTGTGGTGTGTGGCATAGTTCAACGGGCTTTGATTTGCTGTTGGTTTGATTAAAAACTTTACATAGCTTCGGTTTTTGAGCTTTTGGTTTGTTTGTATTTGCTTTTTGGATAGTTGGCTTGGGATTATTGTACAACTTTGTTACACAACTTGCCTTTAAAATTGGCCTCCATTGTAGTCTGTAAAGTTGTCGAGGGGATGGGAGACGGGCTGTTGGTGCTTAGGGAGTTTTGTTCGCGTCTTTTCTATTAGAATAGTTTTTCCGGAGCCCAGGTAAAAGTTTTGGTTTTTAATTAGTTTTAGTCGTTTAGCACCAGGCCAATTTGTCCCTATATATGTATATATATAGTTTCAGTTTAATATAAATCTTTACAGTGACACTTTCTGCTGCGGTTGATGAGGGTCCTTTAGGTTTATCTTGTTTCTGCCTTGGCTGCTGCTAATTGGGGTAAACTTGTGTAAAACGCTTTGTGGAAATTAGCAAAATGTCAAGAAATTTTTGCTCAACATCTGGGTATCACTTTTAAAGTCAAATTACTTTCAGATCGGCTTACGCCTGATGGCGCTGAAATATGAGCAACAAAATGTTCCATAAATTGGATATCCCCACCAAAAGGAGAGACGGGAAATTATTTTTCATTGGTTATGCTCTGTTTAAGCGAATTTTGGGAATTTTCATTTTAAATTTTAACATTTTGACTACTATATATAATTTATAACAAGTCTAGTTTGAGTTATTTACAAGTGGCTAGAGATTTTTAAAAAAAAAACCCTAATAAATGAAAGTATATCAACTTGAAGTTTCAGCAAAATGTCGGTCAAATTGAAATTACTATGGAAACTCTTTTACGAGAGTACTTGACAAGGCACTCAATCGAATGTGTGCACTCAATGAATATAAGTGGGTCTAAAAATATATGTGTTTGTGTGTGAACAAACAGAGCAATATCAAATACTGCACATTTCCGGATCCGTTGTGAAAATATCGGCGCCATTTTGAGCCCCAGCTACATACAAATATTAGCTCATTGCTTTTTGGCATAGCTTGCTTGTCCCTTGCTCTTTTCCTTAAGTCCATGGCATCCAGCGCTTGCAATGTCCTGGCAAGTGTTTCAGAATAAACAGCTTCAGTGTAAATTGCCTTGGGCAAGTTTGGTGCCAATGCTCGCATTCCGTTCCTTTTGACTCAAGTTTGACTTGTCTACACGCATGTGAGATGAACTCAAATGTGCGATTATGTGTGTGTTGTGTTTGCTGTTTCTGTCTGTCTGTGCTGAAGTGTATATTTGTGTGTATGTGTGTGTGTCCTTGCCATATCGTCGTCGTTTGCTACTGTTGCCATTTTGCTGCGGCAACACAAACAGCAAAAGTTGCTGGCTAAACATTAAGAAATCAACTTTAGACGCCACTCGCGTCATCCAACGCGCCTTTTGTTATGCTACAATATGTGTTCCCTCCACACTCACGGATTTGAGAGATGGAGATGTTGTTACTTTCCCCTCAGGTTGTTTTACCAGAAACTTTACTCAAGTATTTCGCATCTTGTTGCTGTAGCTGCTGCTATTGCAAAATGCTCAAAAAGCTGCAACATAAACATAAAGTTATTATATAAATATGAAGTAGCGTTCTTACTAACACTCGGGGGCGGCACCAATTGAAAATGGGCGTGACGCTTGTATTCTGCTTTTGGCAGAAGTCGCGTTAGCTAAACGCAGAAATAAATCCAGGAACAAGATGTATAATACTAAGAAGTTGCTGCCGAAAACTTTGCTCCGGAAAAAACTTTACTTGACTTTTGACGGTTTTTTTCTCATTTCTGGTGTTCTCGTTTTGGTTTTGAAAATGAGTTGCTAACTTTGCCGCTGGAATCCCTTTTTGTGATGCAGCGAATTTGAATTATATGGTAGATTAAGTCACAGCGCATGCCTTTGGGTTATTTACTGTGCATTTTTGGTTGTTGGTCAAAATATAACTTGGCAAAGTGTCCCATCTGTGATTGCCAAATGAAGTGGAAATGTTGAAATCTGAACAATTAACGTTCTGCCGTTACAAGTAACTTTAATGACTATTGCTTTAGCAGATTCAATCAAAATCTATTCTTACTGAGACTTGGGCATATTTATTCAATTTAAACGGACCAATTTGGCATAAAAAACATTTTATTTATGCATCTATACACTTGAACACTCGCACATGTTGTTGAAAGCAATGCAACCGCAAAATAAACTACAATAAAAGCACGCACAGGCTAAGCCATTACTCATACGTCATGTGGCACTGCCAAAGGGAATACAAATACAAAATGCATGAAACGTAAAGAAAGCAAAACGACAAAAAGATAAAAAGTAAATCGCTTGAGCGCCAAAAATAACAACGACAACAAACGATAACTAGAACCACGGCGGGATTGGAATTCGGATTGGGTTTAGGTTTGCCATGTGGATCAGAATGCGACGATGCTGCATTTTTTGTGTATTTTGGTGATGGCTCAAACTGTGCTTGTTGTTTGTTTGTTTGCCGGTTTCACACATACACACTCAATTTAAGACGAAAACGTGGTTTTCTCTTTAGAGTTGCCTCCCGCTTTATTTCTGTTTGAAACCTGCGTTGTTTCTATTCCGCAATTACACGTTGCCAGGACGATTTCTGTCTGCTTACGGAGTTCATCCGACCCTCTTTTGGCCCATTATTCAAGCTGTGTGTGCGTAACCAACTGATTGTACGTTGTCGTTGTTGCTGTGCTTGTTGTTGTTGTGTTCTGCTACTTGCTTACGACTAACTTGCGTTTAACCACAAATTGAATTACCCAACAGTTTACCAGCTGCGTGATGTGCACCACTAAATGTTTCCTTGGCTACCCCTTCATCCTCCTTCTCCTTCTTCACCTTTTCCCTATCATCCTGCACATTATTATCAACTGCTATGGCACGCGCTGTAGAGTCTACAGCATTCAAATCTTCAAATGCAGTGCGTCACAAGGTTACGTGATGCGATTCTCTGGCTTAAGCCTTTTAGTCAACTTTCCACTGATTCCCCTTCTTCCCTTGATCCGCACACAATTGTAAAGTGGCAAATATATGCCTTGTGGATTATACTTGAATGGTTCCGTGTGTTTGCACTCGAACTGAAAGCACTTCCATGAATATAAGAACTGTTCAGTCGTACGTACCTGTAAGAGAATAAGAAAATACATATTGTAGTTATCATTTTGATAGTTTATGTTTTGCTTTTTAAAGCCTAGTAACTTATGTTATAAAATGATTCCTAACAGTTTAAAGAGTTCAACTTCTGATAACGAGCTTATTATCGACTCTTTAATCCATGAAGCTGCCACATTTCGTATGTCAGCTAATTTGAACTCAAATTAGACAAACTTCCAACGTTCGTTGCCTCTTTTGTGTACAATATGTCAACTAAAAACTGTTTAACTATTTAAGTATTTTCAGCACGTATCTGCTACACACACACACACACACACACATATATATATATGCACTGAGAGGCAAAGTTAGAAATTACGAAAATCAGCAAAGCAAATAAATAAAATATTTATGCGAGAGGAGCATGTTGTTCCCTTTTGCCGAGATCGTTATTAGAATGCGAAGTCTAGTAATAGCCGGAATTGACGACAACGTTGTCCTAACTGATTTCATCCTGTTGGTGGCTGTTGTGTCAACATGAAAGGACGACAACCAGGAAGGCAGGCAGACAGGCTGGCATAGAGGATGGATTGCCTAATTGCCAAGTATTCATCACACGCGCGACCATGCGAGTAAACGTGACAGATGCCACTCGAATTATCTACAAATAGCGTGCTTAACTCCTATACATACAATCACTACCTATATATACGAATACCAAATCAAAATGCGCCACATGCCACAAGGTAATACCAAAAATATCGAAACTAAAGCAAAATTAAATCATGGATTTTAGTTTAATATCATTTGCTTTATCCGTTGCTATACATTCTTCTGTTTGCCAACCAGATAACGCTCTTCCCATTGGGATCTTATCGAATGCGTTTTTGCTGTTGAATGTAAAATGTGGCAAACAGAGTGCAAAATCTTGGCAAGCACAATGAAAAAGTGCCGAGAAAAAGGTTGCAGACTCCGGCTATCATCCACATAACTTGGATGGCTTGCAGCTTGGCTAGGCGGGGGACAGTCAGATGTTGAATTATGGCCTCGACTTAACGCTATTTGCGTGTAATTTCTGAAAGGTAAAAGTGCTAAGCTTAACATTCTCTTTTGTTTTACAGCTACACGAAAAATTCAAGAATATTTTTGTTTACATGGGTAAAGGTTTAATAAATAAACACACTGAAATGGAAAGGAAAGGATCTTTGAACTTTAGTGTTCCCTTTTACGTATGATAAAAGGTGTGTGAAAATTTGTATGTGTTCATTCCGCTAGGCAAGTAATTTATGAAACGAGAAAATATGTTTGCTGGAGAAGATGCCGAATTTCGCTGCTTACCTTTGATGATTGCGTTCTGTTTATTGCCTCATTGCAATTAATCTTTCACTATTGTTGAGCCGACCTAACAGTATATCGAGGTACACAAAGCATTTCAATCATATCAAAATCTTCAATCAAAGAATAACTTTATGATTTGCCTACGTGTTGCAGCTGGTATATAGTACATTCGTCCAATGGCAGGGGTGTCAAAAATTGTGAAACCCATTTGAGTTTTATCATTTTCATTTCACTTTTTCAGTTCAACAAATTTCTGGTTTATGTCATTGCAATGTAGTTCATTTGAGGCATAAATCGTTTAAGCTGTACTGCAGCAATATCAACTAAAGCTATGTGATTCAATGGCAGACGAACACACGCATATACGCACACAAAAGCAGAGGGATCGACGAAAACCATTTGCAATGTTGTTTACGTGGCGTATGAGTAACAAATCAAATCCTGTACGCAACAGAGCTGCACGAATGCCAACCACAAGCAAAATGTCTGATTGGCAACATAAATCAGCTACGGCAGTAACTCTAACCACACACACACAAACACAAAAACAAAAACAAACACACACAGAGAAAGAGGCTGCGATGGCTGCACACGACAAACATAATGAACATTGCCTTGTGTTGGGTTGAACTTGCAACGGAATTTGGTTGGCTGATTTCTTTGACTCTGGGCTTTGGCGCTGTCACGTTGCCACAAACGCTGAATGACTTCGTTAGCAGCATACTAGCTTACAAACAGGCGACACACGCTGCTCCAAACTGTCAAAACTTATGCAAAACAGGCACAGAACAGACCGACAGACAGCAATAGCAATAACTCTGCAACGGCAATTCGTGCGCTGAGTTCAATTGAGCAGCAAATTGCCTGTGCGAAAAAGAAAAAGGGCATAGAAAAAAAATTGGACATGCCGGGTAAAATTGTTAGCACAAATAAACGAGAGTCGAACGCAAAAAGTCACCTGCAACGTGCAAACGTGCAAATTTATTGCGGCAAGTGGCATTTGCATGCAGCGCCAAAGCTGCTCCCAATTGCATTCCTAGATTCGCAACGGTTTTTGCGAGCAAAACAACACGTGAAGTCAGTTATGCGAGAAAGCTTATTCGTTTACTAAGCAGCAGCCCTGCCAACTGGGTAAAAAAAGAGAAGTTAATACATGTTCAAAGGAGTATGTACTGCTAGTTTAAGATGTTTTTAACTTCTTTTCAATTATTTTGCAGAGAGCGAGTTTAGATTTACGACAGCTTATGCATTCACACAAATCCTGAAGTCAGTGATACGGAAAGCTAACGGCAAGTGCTGCCAACTAGCTATATATGTAAGTCGGTGCTGCCAACTGGTAATCTTTAGTTGTTATGTCCTACAAAATATTTGTGGAGGGGTAACAAATAAATAATTTCAGACTTTTTGAAATATATTAGTTTACTAAGTTAAATAAAATACATTTTAAATTTATTTATTTATTGTTTTAAATACACCAACGAATAAAAAATTGTTTTAAATGTAAAATATATAAAAAAACATTGCCGTTAATATTTCATATTGAGCTACAAATCAAAAGATTGTCCAGGTTATTTCAGATAAAGAAACTTTGATTTTAAATTTTAAGTGGAATCCTAAGTTTAAGTGGATATCTAGAGTTGCAATTTCCGTTGCACTTGTGACTGCTTGGAACATAAACCAGCCAAGGAAAATATATATATTTATTTGTCGCATCTTTACGACTTTGCATCGAAATTCGATTGGAAATTCGGCTTTGTGCTGTTACACCTCTTGCGCATTTCAAACTGATTTACATGCTAGCCAGGTTGTTTGTCCGTCTGCTTGTCCGTGTTGTTTTCCAGTGATTTAGCACCGCCCTCGAATAGTGCACCTTTAGCTTGATTTTGTAGAAGCCAAGAGGGCTCTTTCCTGCAGCCAAATTGAATTTCACAGTGCAGTCAGATTTAGTGTTTGCTTTTATTTTTAATTTCAAGTTATTTATTTATGTCTTTTGCCGTTTTGCAGATGGAGAACTGGTGTCTAAATTAGAATTCAGCTCAAGTTGATTTTAGCTCTAGACGGCAGACTACACACTGTCGACTTGTATGTGGGTTAGTCAAACAAACTGCAACCAGAATAGAAATGTGCGCCCATTTTGGCACTCACTGTGCTTTGGTTGGTTTCCATGCAACATGGCAAGTTCCTCATACATCTGCTGCCCTCGAGCTAAATGTAAGCACTTCTGTTATTCAACAATTAAAACGAAGCGTTTGTGGTAGTTTTGTCTGCCTAACCATCTCTGTCCCCGTTCTCGATCTCATTCTCGTGTCTCTGTGTGGATCTGTTTGCCGGTATTTACCCCGGGGTACGTGTGAATCTGCACGTACTACGAATATGTATGTGCTCCCATTGGTGTCGCACTGTGCAACATCAATTGTTTTGCATTGAGTTTTTTTGTCTGTATCTGTGTTTGTTTTGTGCTTAGAAACCTTTACAGCGCTGCTGGATGCATCGCCTATTATATGTGGCAGACATCTGGCGCTAATGGGAATTTGTAATTTTTAAGCAAAATCCCTTTCGTTCGAGCACATTTTGCATGCAGTTTACATTCCTAATGCTCTATCATCAAATTTTCATTTAAATTGGATTATTGCATAATATACAATCAATTCCCCAAATTTAACATCTCAATTATTTACTTAAACATGTCTTTTACAGACAACTATCTTTATTTAATCTGAAAGTTCCTGTAACTATTTCACAGAATATTAACTTCCTCATTGTCTCTCTTCCAAATCGAATGGAAATCTAAAACCCAATCACATGTGACACCCCATTTATGTAATATCCAAGCCCAACGCAAATAAATATATCTGTTTGAAAAACTCATTCAGGCAAAACCATTTAAGTTTAGAGGCAAACTCAATATGCAAGTGATGAAAATAATGGAATACTATAAAATTTGCCTGATAATCCAATAAAGCCAACGACAGACATACACACACACTCTCACACACACACATACAATAAATAAGAGGAAAAGACGAAAAAAGAACGGAAAATAGGAACAGAGACAGACAAGAAGAGGCACTCGACTAACAACTTCATTGATACGCACGCAAGTCAAGAAACCTCGAAACCTCACCACAGCCTGAGCACTTGGCACCACATACTTGCTTGCAACAAGCCAATGGAAGCTAAACCACATTTATAAGTCGATGGTGGCACACATATGCAATGTGTACCATCATATTATCTCGCTCGCTCTCTTTCTTACTGTCTTGTTGACATTAGATTGTGTTTAAAGTGGTTGCGCACACACTCACGTATCACATAAGATACACGACACACACATACACACTTGCACACATGAGTAGTGCGGTTTGGAATATATAAGGCCTCTAAAATTGTCTACTTATACATTTATGCAAGTGCCTGGGCCTGTCGGGATCATATGCCACATTGTCACACTTCAGCCTTGAGTGTCACACGAGTGTAAGTATGTGTGTGTGTGCGTCTGAGTGTAAGTGAATGTGAGTGAGTGCGTGTTTGACAATTGTTTGTTAATGTTCTTGTACTGGCGGAAACGGAAGTCTAAATGACATTTTCTCAATTTGATTGATTCTCAACCAAAAACTTAATCAAAATAAAAAATTAATAATAAAGGCGAGACTTTTAGCTCAACAATTTCAACAAAAATGAGTTCACAATCAAAAAGCATATACGTATATTATTGATTATAAAATACCCTGTTTGTCGATAGAAATTTACTGCAAATTGAATTATGGCATATAAAATACTCTGCAGTATACTTATCAATTTTAAGGTAAAGCTGTTTATAAAAACAAAAAAGATATCATTGCATTATTTAATACTTATAAAACACACTATAGAAAACTCTAGAAGGTGCTTTTAATAGTGCTTCTATTTTGTAATGCTTTGTGCCTGACCCAGTAGATTTTTCATAACTTACAACAGTTTTAAAATAATCTCAATAAGCTCTATCAATATATAAGCCCTACAATACATTGATATAGGGAATATAAATAAAGTAAAATGGCATTGGCAGCACTTTGCGCACTTTGTGGAGTTTCCATCGAGAACCCACAAGAGGCGCCTGTTCTTTATTAACTTCAAAAGCTGCTTTCATAAAATGTGCTCTACTATTTCTCTTGCCCGTTTCCTATGCGCAGGCACACCAATTTGTGAGTGCGTGTGTGTGTGTGTGTTAATGTGTGCAAGTGTGTAGGTTGAGCTGATTGTGTTCGATACAATCATACATTGTCAACACAATATTCAAGTAATACTTTGAACACTTTTAACCCGGGTATTCTTTTCGGTTCTTTTGGCTTCACTTTTGCGTTGTTTACTTTTTGTTGTTTATTTTTTATTGCAAAAATAATTAATTGCCAACTTTTTGCATATGTTAAATGCATCTCTCAATCAATTATTATTATGCACAGAGCTTTTGCCATTTTTTAATGCATATTTATAATTAATTATATTAATTACACCTTTTATCTTGTCTGAACGTACAATCTATAATTGTTGTTGTGTTATTAACGCGACATAAATCAATTGTATGAAGAGGTCTTATTCCACCATTGAGAGCAGCTTGTTAATTAATGTGCTGCTTTTATAAATTAAGAGGGTAAGGAGAGAGCGAGTGGGATGTAGACTGAAAAGTATCCTGTTCTCAGATCATAAGTAAATTAAGTATTCGGAGCTATACATTTTAATTAATACTTACTTTACTTACTATAAGAAAAGTAAAAATAATTGTTATCTGGTAGAGTTTTATATATAATAATTATATATTCTGATTTCTTTACTAAGTTTTCTAAAAATGGCTTTAATTGATCATTTTACGTATGAATGTTTAATATCAAATTGTTAATTTCCTAGCAGAGACAGTAAAGCTTTTTTTTTTAAGTATTTTAGCAAATATAAATCATCTACCGCTTGCGACAGAAACATACGGGACAAATTCCATGAAAACTCATAGACTAATGTGTGGCATGAATGATAAAATTCTTTGGAAAAATATGTGCAGGCAGCGTTGGGTGTTTGCTTATAAACAAAATTGAATTTTTATCGCAGGCGTAAATAAATGGAGAGAGGGAAGGAATAAGAACTGAAAGCATGTTAGTAAAGCGCATGAGAAACATTCGAATCAATGAACAAGAAAAACGTAGCTATACAAACATACACACACGCTCACTTGTATATGTGAGTAGCAGCCAAAAAGTATGCTACATAAATTTGAGTGTTGTGCAGTAGAAGGTGGCAGGTGATACGTGACCTAGTTGACGGGCATTGCCGCAGCAGCAGAGCAGATACTTGAAACACACAGAAAAAAGCATTGATACCACATGCTATTAGAAACATTTTGGGCAATATCTTGGCAGGATGCCAAGGACACTGGAGTGCTCCCCATGGTTATGTTTATGTATGCAAAATAGCAATAAGTGTATGACTGCTCGAAGCACGTTTCGCGTGAAATACGTAAACGGGTTCAAAAAATCAAAGGAATTTATTCATTCACAAGCACAAATGAAACAGAAAACGTTGCTAGCGAAATTGGTTTATGCTTAGGTGACCTTGAAACTAATCCGATCGCCTGCTGACCGTTTTGTGAACTGAGTCATAAAAACTTTATGTGTCAAATGTCATAATCCAAAATCACTTTGCAGCCGGCGGTTAAGCTCATAAATTTCTGACCTTTGAAAGCATTGCTTGGGCCGATTTCATGAAGCCATTTAATGGAATTTCGCATTTTATTATTATTTATGTTTCACTTTAGTTTTGCTAAACGAAGCACGCACATGATTCCGATAACAGTTCAATCCCAAGGCTCGTAATATTTACGGTCAACAAAAAACAATAAAAATAAAATCAAGGCAACATATGTATGTATATATACATTCTACATATACGAGCATTCGCAATGCTTTACACTACATTGCCCATTTTACAGCATCAACGTACTAAACACTCCATAATTCCATCACATTTTCATATATTGACTCATAATATGGAAATCGCACACACTTTTCCTAAAAACCTCAAACTTACTCCAATTAAAAGTATGAATATTTAAATTTTTATTGTCTGTGCACTTAAATGCTTTCTATTTAATTGCTCTGTGTAAGTGAGGGCAAGTAATTTAGCTAGGATTATGTATGGACAATGCCGGAATTTTATTTCAAAAGTAGTTAAGGCCACAAAACGATTGGGCTTTTCATGTAACTCTGTACTTTGAACACATTTTAATAGGATTATGTGTGCTCGAGTAGTCTACTATGAAGATATTTATGATATTCAAAGCAATTCCACTTAATGTATAAAGTAAAATAAGTTGCAAATATTTTGGCGTCTGATTCATTGAAAGCATTTAATTTTAAGCATCAAATGACATGGAAAATTTGACCAAGGAACTGCAGATCTGTCTTAAGTTGGACAAAAAAAGCCCCCCCTAATCTAAAATCCGGCTTTAGATTTCATATTAAAACCTTTTTCAACAAAGACACCATAAATCACGCTAAACATTAAATTATGCACATAAACTGCCAGCGAAATCCTCCACCAAGAGACACCCAACTGATTTCATGGAGACGGATAAAAAAAAGGCACAAAGCCAAGGTAAAGTTGCTACAATTATGTGTTTAATGCATAAATCAAAAACTCATTTAAAATTAAATCACAGCAATCTACAAATCGCAAAACAAAGTCGCAAAGAAAAAAAAATCTGCAATATAAAAGCAGTTGTTCCATTTTTCTCTTTTATTTCAGAAAGGTTGATGCCTGGTTGAACGTATATTTGAGTATGAATTATTCTCGTATTCTACATGCATATAAAAAATTCAAAAGCCAGCCAGTAACAACAATAATAAAAACAAGAACAAGTAAACAGTCGTCGTCAGCGAGTGTATAAAATGTTTATGTAGAAATAAATTGAATGCCGCCAAAAGAGCCGAGCTACGAGCGAGTGGAGGAAGCTGGCAAGCAGCGGCTATTAAAATCAGGGAAAAATTAAACAAATTATTGACGAGATGACGAATCGTAGATACTCTTGAGCTGCGAGCCTGAGCATAATTAAAAACCAAATTAATAAGAGATGTTTAGAACTACTATATAAATATTAAAAAGTTTTATATATAACAATTTATTATTTTATTTAGTTTAATATTGAAATAGTAATAGTAATAGTAATTATAAACGCATTAGCAAAAGATTTCTTTAACAACAATATGTATAGCCTCATTAAAAACATAAAAAATAGAAAAGCAATGTGATATATAAAATGTCCTTTTAATTTTATAAAATTGAACCAAGGCTTCGAACAAAATCTTAATTGTTCAGCGATCCAAAACATTTTTAATATCGCTACCTTCGGCATATTAAATTATATATTTATAGATATTTATTTTATATTTTCGTAAGTGGCAAACGTATTGACATGTTCGCAATTGACATTTTTCAGTAAGAGTATAATAAATGTAACTGTATTTTATGCCAGGACACCTACGCACATGGCACAATAATTTAAGGAAACCAACGCCATTGCCACATGCTGCAGGTCTGTGAATGGGGAGGTCTGTGGTTATGTGGGGTATGAATAAGTATAACAAGCTCTGTTGTTGCAGGACGATGTTTGAGCGCCGCATGTCAACTGTCGGCAGCTGCGCACATGCAAGTCAGACACTTCATGACGCTGCCACCTATACAAGCACACAGACACACAACATATAGACAGACAGGAAGTGAACGGAACACTCAACAATGCCGGGCCAGGCTGGGCAAACTTCAGTCAAGACTTGAGTGCGTGTCGCAAATGTGATGGGGACAATGGGGACAACGGCAAGAAGCACAATTCCTGGAGTGAAATGCGCTCAACTGTGCAGCCAGTTAGGTTCCCAGTCGCTTGTCTTTTGTCGCTTGCCTCCTGTCTTGTCTTCTCTGCGATGCAAAAGCATTCTCTGATCTATTCGCACAAATGTACTTTGCATGCTGTCACAAGTTGTCAGTGGCGCAGCGGTAACTGCAATTTGCAACTGCAGCGGCAGCGGCAAAAGCTGAAGCAACTGCATCATCAGCGTATTGCCTGTCACAGCTAATGGTACATGCTACCAACTTTTGTTTTTTCCAAGGCAAGCGACGACCCTTCCCTTTCCTACCCACCCGTTGTCATGTCATGTCTGACTATTATACTAGATATGTTAGTGACTAGATATCCATTATAAGGAGCCAATGATGAGCAGTCGCTTTATGTGGCGCAGCATGTGACCATGTCAAGTTCTTTGAGGGATCCGAGTTAAGGGTTAAACATCAAGTCCCAGGCGGCAATTGCTCTACTCTCGACTCTTGGGTGAAAGTGAACGACAAATTCTTTTGTCCCTACTACTACTACCACTGATGTCTAGTGGCCCTGCAAAGATGCTCAACAGAAATGGTTCAGAAATCAAGCTGTGAGTGCTATCAAGAAATGAACAACGAGTGCCACTTAGGTCTAAGGAATTTATTGATTCCAAAAAAGAAGGGCACTTTGCAAAGCATACTGACAACAATAATAACATATGCTCATAAGTAGGTTATGGACATAAGTATTTTCGAAGCAACAAAATGAATGTTACAAGGGGGCCAAGAGGCTCCAAAGACTAGCTAATTAGCTTAAGCATAAATAATAGCACTTGTGCTTTTTGCCGATAACAGTAACAATAACAATATAATAACATTATTAAACGCGCACAACTAACTTCAGTTTAACAAATATGCAACTGATAACGTGGCCAACAGGCGTTCATAAGTATGCTATGAAAATTGAATGTGAGGAAGTGCCATAAAAGCTAACTACAATCGCTTTATCATTTACTTATACAAGCACACACATGTCATAGTGAGGAATCAACATTGCCAAGGAATTTCTCTGGCAAATGCAATATTTCAGCATTAAGTATTTCAATAAATTTGAAAAGCCGCAATACACATACAATATGCATGTTGTCTTAAATGTGTGGGATACCAAATCCATTCTAATCCATTTTGCATGCAACAATATTGTTTGAATATATCAATATACTCCCGGGTACAGCAATTTCTCACTGACTGTAGATTGAATTGCAAAAAATTGAATTGTAGTGAGCTTGTAAGCACTCCTGTTATATTGAGAGCTTATGTGCAATATACACATACTCAAATCTATGATATTTTATATTATGACATTCTTTTCTGCTTTGTTTGTCAAACTCGACTCCTATTTCGTTTAAAATCCTTTTTTATCCACAGCTTGTATGTGAGATAATCGCTGGCAATAATTCATATCCATAAAATATCAATTTTTGTCTACAGTTTCGGTTTGGATGGGGTAACTGTTATCAACGCGCATAAATTTCAATCTACACACACATTCATCTGTGCACAGCAGTTGCCACAGCAACAAACAGGAACTATGCTCAAAAATATTGACAATGATGCTACAAGCTGAAAAGCGGAAAAGGCGAATCATGTGACACGCCAGACAAGGACTATATCAAAAGCAGTCAACGGAAGTATCATAAATATGGGACGGGGAGCCAGCATATGTTTTAATGCCTGGCAATAAAAATTTATGCATGATTGAAGTTTTTGAAGATTGGCGATAGGCAGACTAAAATATTGCTCAAATGTCAGCCAGATGCGGGTTGAATTATGCATAAGATAAAAGTCGTTTAAGATTCATATTTATTTTTTTGTTTGGCAAATCAGTGTGGCAATCACGATGGTAGACAAAAGGCTTTGTATGACAAAGGCAGCAGAAAAATAAGTCCTACACATAATTTAAACTTTAATACACATTAAAGAATAAACACATTAATTTATTTGCCTGTTAGATTCACCTCTATTTCAAGTCTTGTGTCTCTGTGACTCCATGACTAGACACCTAATTGAGATGGTAATATGGCTTACAAATTACAAATCCCTTAAGTGTGACACATGAGACAACAAAGGCGATAAATAAATGAATGCGCCTGTCAATGAAATTTATGCGCTCAAATTAAAATCTTAGATTTAAGCTGAGCTGAAGCGCATTAGTCTGCCATTTCACTGCTACCAACCAAACCACAACAAGGCATTTTACTTATTTTGTTTTTTTTTTTTACAAAATATACCAACGGGAAAATGCCATTAAAACGGACTTCAGTTACATAAACAACCGCAAGGAGCATGAACAGAGAAAGTCCGCAACATAATCTAATTGGCACAGCAAAAACATCCACAACATAATGCCACATTTTGTGTTTTTTCTTCGTTGCTTTCTTAATTTGCCTTGTTGACCATTTTAATTGTATAAAACTGGTGAGAGGAAAATAAATTCTTTTTGGCTTTAAGAGCATTCCATTGCTGTTGGGCATTTGTATCAATTTACGCGGCGTATACGTAATGTTCCTATTTACTGTGCGTATGCTTGATGTCTGCTTGTTTTATTGTTTATAATTCAATTGAATCAAGTCATTTATCATGTTCTACTTTTCGATTTCGTTTACTCTGTTTACTTCGAAGCATTGGCCGGATAAAAATTTCATGCAATTTCTGTGCGGTGGAAATATAATTCATCACATTGACGCTGATGAATTGTTTGTTTCACACTATGACAACTTTATCGTCGACACGGCAAGCGGTAAAGGGAAATGCCCTTCTTCCTCCCGATCCCCCTGCTGTGCTCCATCACGTCGTGTTGCCTTTTTCTTGAGTCTCCCCCAGCTACAGATTTTGCTGCATCATTTGCTTTGTTGCTTGTCTCTTGTGTTGAATTGCTTGTAAAATGTTTGTAGCTGTCAGCCAAACTGTTGTTGTTTGTTGTCATTGTTGTTGCTCTTCCCGTTGGCGTTGTGCTACAGCTGATAATGATTTAATATCAGTGCCTTGCTGCATATTTTATGAAATGTTCTCGCCTCGTTTGTTCAACTTTTCGTCGCATTGCAGTGAATCACATAAATATGAATTTCACGTTGCAATGGGCAAAATTTTTTGTCTTTTCAATTTCAACTCAACGGAAAATTATGTCGCATTGTGTTAATGTTCTGTAGATTCTGTGGCAGGTCTTGAAAGAATAAACAATTGTAAAATATTTCTATCAAACACAATTTTTTTTTGCATTTTTTAATCATAAATCAAGAAAAAAACCACACAAAATGTAATCGTAAAAAAAAGTAAGGTATTTTTATATGTAAACTTAAAAATACATTTTTTTGTCTTATTTCTAATTAAATTTTGTACTAAATGCAGCTTAATTTTACTGCAAACATTTAAAAACTATATGACAGTCGGCCTAGAATCATGCAACAATTAAATGAAATTCCAACTGCACCTTTTTGTAGCAGACACGTTTCAGTGTGTGCGCCTCGGGCCATGTCTGAGTCGTTTACCCAATGGCTTTGTGGCAAGTCCAACAAACTAACTAACTAAGCAGCCGCTTGGTTGACTCCCTAAGCTGTCTGGCTGCCTGGCCAACTGTGGAGTGACTGACAGTTTGACGCCCAGTCACCCAGCCACCCAGAAGACGCAGGCCCAACGCGCCTACTCTGACTGGCAGCTGTTGACGGCGTCTATCATAGTTGCCATCAGGCAAAAGTCCCTTCTTGACGCCCGCATGCAAATTGTAGAGGTTCATGACGACGCTTATGACATATTGAATTAAAAAAAAACTGCCGCTGCCCTCCGCCCGGACAATAAACACTTGATGCCTGCTAAAAGCAAATTACTGTCATTTTATTACTTAGTTTGCTTGATTTATGACGAATTTGACAAAATAAAAAGTGCCAGACAGATTCGTATAAAAGGCTAGTTTTGAATTAAATTTTTATATCTTTTTATCTAAATAATATTTCTTTTGACTTCTGTTGCAAAATAAAACCTTTTCCCTTTCTTTCATCCTTTTGTTTCACACTAAATCTTCCACTGACCCGATTTTCTGTTTTTTTTGCATTTTCTCTGACAAAAATAAGTAGGCTAATCGATATACTTCGCCCCTTGAGCAGTTGATATTTACACGTAGACAGCATTATATGCAAATGCGATCATATTTATAGCATCTAAGATCGTAAACATGTCATGTGCAGAAGGGAAAAAATTTCCAGCATCAAATGCAAACAAATTTATATGCAAATGAAAAATATTGCAAATATTCAAGGAATAAATCAAAATCAGTCACAATTTTTCCCCGTATAGATAACGCAAATGATGCAATTAAAATGCAAAAATTCTATTTCTAATAATGGTCTCAGGAGTTGGCCATAAACTGAAAGCATTAGGCAAGCCACCGCATTCCTCAAACTGAGGGCTACATAAATACGAGTATGTTGGTTTAAAACACACACACTTCATGATAGATACATATAGGTATATAGATATATACAGATATTTTCGAGTAGCATTAAATTCTTTTACTATGCTGCTCATGTGCTATTTATAAAACTCGTTTCGCCTTCTTTTTTGGCCAAGAAATTGCAGGTTGAGCTCACCGCACCACAGGGAGAGTGATAAATTTGAGCATAAAATTGCAGCGCCAACACATTCGCACAATGGACGCCAAGCGTGGGCCAACATTTTGCCTCCTGCCCGATCTTAAGGCGCATTAAAAAATACACCCAAAGGTGTTTCAGGCGAAGGCAGATTGTGGCTTGCCCTCGGTCTGGTTTCTGTCCATTTGTTCAACTGTCCAGAAGTCTGGAAATGTCTGGATGTGTTTGTGTGTGGCCTTGCTTAAAATTGCAATTAAATGTTGTTGAATTTGCCGCAAACTAAAATAAGTATTTTGTTTTAATTATAAACTTGTGCACGTTTCACATCCACATCCAGAGCCTGACAGTTTAAGGGTTTCATATAGAATTGCACATTGTACTGCCACTTCATTTGATGCTCATTTCAGTTAATAAAACGCCAAGAATTTAGATACGAGTTGCACATTGCGCATCCAACTAAATTCATTTAATTGACGTTGAAAAATGGACATCGTGCTAAATGAGAAGCGAGCTAATTGGCAATTGCTTTATCTCTGAATTAGTTATCTTTAATTTCATTTATTTTCTTACTAACACAATGAAATGGCCCTGATTATATATTTTTAATTAGACCTAAAAAACTTTTCTTTAATTAGTTATGTTTAAATATCAACTTTTGTAACTTTATAGCATAGCACTCTGCATATTTTGGGAAATCCTAAAGTTATTTTATTATTTGTACCTTTTTTAAAATAGTTTGAAATAACTATATACGATATTTGGCTATCATGGCAATAACGTTTTTTACATGCAGTTTATTTTTTAAAATTAAATTAAAAATTAAAGTAAAGTTTTTATTTACAACATCGCCAGCTAAAGGCATTAAAGCGAATGTTTTATTTAAGCTGAAAAAAGCCACTAAAATCGGCTTTTGTTTGCGTAACATTATTTTATTTGCATATTTACTTTGTACTTTTCAACAACGGCGGCAAAAATCCGATTGCAATTTGCATTTGCAGACAGTTTATGCAACATACAAAATTTATGAGCAGCCCAAAGGCAAAGGAAAAAATACTTGTACAAGAAAAAAAAAGGTATGCCAAGGATAACAACTAAGGGACGCAGACAGACAAAATGACCTGCCACAAAATGAGCCAATTTATTATTATGGCAAAATAAGTGCGGCGATTTGTGAGTATATGTATATGTGAGAGTGTTTGTGTATGTGGGGGAAAAAACTATAATACAAAAGACAATAAAAATAAAGCAACGCGTTAATTGCAATTCCCAATTGACCACAAAATGTATACGACCGAGGCAAAAACAGAAAATTTGAAAACATAAACTGAGGGCAGGTCCATAAGCCTGCTGGCTTGACAATGTTTGTCTGTGTGTGTGAGTATTTGTCTGTGTGTGTGAGTGTGTGTCTGTGTGTGTGTGTTGTGGCTGTCACATAAAGTAGCTAATTACTGTTAGTTATGTTGCTGCCCACAAAATGCCGTAATTTATGCGTATTTGTGCGAGTGTGGGTTATATGTGGTTGTACACTGCGGTCACAACACCATTTTATGGTGTTCTGCTCTGCATGCTCGCTGTGTCTGTGGGTGTGTGCGTGTGAGTTTATGGTCCTTACAGCTAAATGCTGTCAAATGAACATTTTGCATGTGTCTCACAGGCCGTCAGCTTTTAGGCGTCGCTTTTCGTAAAAAGCCAGCGGAAATTTGTCAAACATGTGTGCCAAAAACAGCAATTACTATTTGCTCTAGCCAAAAATTTGAGCGTCTTTTTCATTAACCCAGTTGGATGAGACATAGAATTGGAAACTGGCACAGCCAAACCAAATGGAAAGCTGCTGTTGTATAACCTCAAACTGTCACACAGCCCGACTGAATTCCATTAAGTTGGAATTCCAAATGAACATGCCACCGTTCGACGAACTGAGAGAGGGCAAGAGATACCAATTATTGCACAGCCCAAGGCACAAATTCAACAACAACAACAACAACATGCAAGCCAACTGCCTGTCTGTGCAATTGCACAAGCAATTTTGCGCTCATTTGGCCAGCAAAGAGACACCCGAAAAAGTATGCAGCACTAAGCGTAAAACTATTTAATTAGGCTAATCTATTTACATTGGCTGCTAAAGTACTCGTAGTAGCAGACACGTCCAATCGACACAGGACAAGCACTTGCAATAGACTTCACTAATCTGCAACCTACATAGAGGTGGACTCAAAGACACGCGACAGCCAGCTCTCATCTCTATAAACGATAGATGACTGGGAAGAGACGCCACAACGCGCATAATAAATGCAAAGTACAGCATAGAGAATGTTAGGTGTATACGATGAATCGGCACGTTTCTATTTATTTATATTGATAAACGATATTTAAGTATGGATATTCAATGCTGTACAGATATGAACGAAGGATAGATTTGGAATATATGCGTAATATTCTTGAAAATGTCTCTTATTTATCTTGTTGTTCTTTTTGTAAAATGATAGCTTTGTTAAAATTGTATATTTCTATACTTGAGTTAGGTCCTGATAATCTTTGTTTAATAAATTCATAAATTTACCTAAATAATATTTTTTATATCGAAATTAAATGTGATAATGTTAATATTAACCACGATATTATATTTTCGATATTATATTTTACTAAGGTCAATATCGATACTTTCCTAACGATATCCATCCGTCTCATTAACAAAGCGAGCGCCTAAAACTAAGCAACGCATTGCAACCCAATAAAAACTTCACCCTAAGCGGTGGAGGGGACCGGATTCCATTAAGCACCCGACAATTTACACTGCGAAATTGTCAACTCGATATTTGGATGGAGGGCCGAGCAATGCGATTTAGATGAGGCGACAAGTTGTAAAAACGAAAGAGCAGGATAGGGGGATAACGGATGTCTCGTGTTTCGAGTTTTATTGAATTTGCACAAAGTGCTTGTTTGTCTGCTGTCTAAGTGTGTTTGCGTGAGTATGTGTGCGTGTGTCTGTACCTCTAGGATTGCCAATTCAACGCATTATCGACTTTTATTGTACAAAGCATACTGGAAAAATCGTCATTGTCAGTTAATTGAACAGCACTTAAAAGTCATGGCAACATAAGACATAAAATAGCAGGCAGTGTATAACTCGAAAACAAATAAAGCACTTCAATTAACACTTCAAGAGATTTAATTTGTGACCATAGACATAAATCAGAAACTAATTCACATTGACGATTTACCAAAGAAAGCACGAGAAAGAGGTCAAATTCTTTGATTTGCATTCAATGAATATTCCAATTTGCTCTCTTAAATAATGTAAACTATTTTTAAGCAAACACCCGGCTTTGAGCCAATTTAATTACAATGCTAATTGGTAATTAATTGGTTTTAGCGGACGCAGTTATTCTTGTTGTAACGCTTTGAATGAAATTAATGAGGTGTGTTGAATTGTCCCAATAATTGAATTAAATGCCAACGAATGCATACGCGGCGTATACGTAATTCAACAGCTATAATTGCCAAGCAAAACAGATAGAAAAGCTAATGCAAATGCAAATGTGAATGTGAATGCAATTTTAAATGCAAATTGTAAATGCAGCCACAATTATTGTAAATATTATATCGAGCACTCTCCGTGGCGTTCTAAACATTGCGTATGCGCCATGTGTGCTGCAGAGTTTTCTGCTCTGTTGCATTTGCTGCACATCACTTGTTGTCATATTTTATTTGATTAGCTTGACATTGGGTTGACCCACTGGCTGCCAGCTGACCATCTACCACACCTGCGGTTAGCCACCTGGCATGTGCAAGGCATTTGGCCACTGCCAACTCACTCCTTATGCCGCATTTAAGTCTATTTGTATTGGTCTGGCTATTGCATAGGTGGTAAACACAAACGACTGACTTTAATTGTTACCTCTTCATTATGGTGGTTATTACTTATTGACAGCCGCACCCTTAATCGCATGCAAGAAGGGGTGTATTGAATTATATACATAAATAACACATTTACACATTTAATAACACAATTTTTTCTATCCACCTTACTCTTATATACAGTTATAATTTATGATTGCGCAATAATAAAATTCCTTGTCAATACACAAATTGTGGCCAGCGGCGCTTGGCATATTTATGATAATTTTTTTCGAAGTCAAATACGTGTTTAATTAATCATGTTGTGGCATTTATGTTTGGTGAGCTTACGGCTCTGCTCGCGGTTGCAGACGAGCAATAATCAATATTTTGATTTCCATTGTGATATTTTGTGAGCGAAATTCGACAACAAAACAGCAGACAGATAATCTATAATATTTGATTATGCGATATTTGACATAATAATGTCAAACGGCATTTCCAATATTTTTAACAACTAAATGTATCAATATATTAATTACATCACCCAATATGCATTATGTGAGTTTGTGCGATAATTTAAAGAATATTTTTTTTAGATTAACTTTTGTTACAGGACTTCTCAACTGGTTAGCCATATTGCCAACAGTTCTCTTAACTGTTCTGAAATGCATAAATAAAACCATGCCAAAACCATTTCACAATCCACAGCTAAAATGTCTGGCGCATTGTGTGCATGTCCAAGCCAATGACTAATGCTCATATTTTGTGTGAACGCGTTTCAAGCTGGCAAGAAAACGGAGTAAAGGCAGGCATAAAAAGTGCACTGACAAATGTCAAGTGTCAGGCCGCAAATGTCAGCAAGTGACAAGTCAAGCAGCGAGTGGGCAACCAGCCAAAACCTGTCACATGTCGCCACGACGTGATTTATGTGCACGAGCAGAGAAAATCCCCACAGGAGTCAAAAGGAACACAGGCAGCAGCCACACTGATGGTGACCATAACGACCGCGGCGTTTAACGTTGACTGACAGACATTTCTTAACCGAAAACTGGTAACAAAAAATAAAAATAAAAAGGTAGCTTAGGCTATCGACTCCAGTTCTTTCCCGTTTTATGATATTCAATCTATTCGACAATCTACATATGCTGCAACTAATGCCTTCGGTTGTGGAAAGTGTGGTTACCCGTTCACGTTAATTATATTATGTATACGCAATGTATGTGTCACTCATAGCTGAAACTATGAAAAAGTGTTGGATAAGCTCAGTATGCTGCAATTCAATGTGCTTTTAATTAGACTCAGCGTAATTTAAAGTCCGAACAATGCAAATTTCTGTCATTTATCAGCAGCTGCACACATTTTGGCATTTATAAAGCAGACGCAACGCGTTGCATGTCACACAAATGTGCACTGTGACATGCACATTATTCGAAATTAACTTTTCATATCACTAATTGGCAGTGCAACAGGCGTTTTGTCACAGTGTCAGTTTGGCATCATTAGATTAGTGCCTTTAAGCAAAATCAATAAAGTAGAGCAAAATTCAAAAACGTAATAATATCCTTGCCTCAATGTCACTTTCATGGCCAACTCACTTGAGATATGTATATGAACGACCACTTATTCACGTACTTAATATGTGTTTTATAGCCACATTTTCTATAGCATGTACTAGTCAATGGCATTGTCAGCACTTGAGTTCGACGTCTTGGCCACAGTTAAAGACATTGGCTAATGCTAAAAACGGTAAAGGACAGTGATAAACTGCTTTTAAGTCAAAATTAATGTAGAAAAGTTTTTCACTAACTCTCCTGAATTTGTCAGTTACTCGCAGAAATATTTTAAATTTATTAGTCAACAGAAATTTATTCAATATTAAAAAAAAAAATTGAACCGAAATTAATTGAAGTATGATTTCTTTCTGAAAACTATCCAAGTGGAAGTAGGAAGCATCTCAGTGCGGTAATTTGGTCACAAGTTGCGAATAGTCGTAGACTATGCTTAAAGTTTTCGAAGCGGAGGAGTTCAACTCTTGAGAGATACAATTTATATGTTAAACATCAAAATTGCATTAAGAATTACCATAAAATGAAATGCAATGGCGAAAAACTTGAAATTTCAACGTTGACCGCATCGATTCTCGACACTTTTGGCCCCGAAGAGTGAAGAGTGAAGGAGACGCATTTCCCATTCAACTCCAACGTCGAGTCAGTTGGCAACCTCTTGGCACCAAACAGCAGCCAAGCGCATTTGTATTCATTAAGGAATTTCCGCAAGTTGTTCAAGTTTTTTCCTGTTGCCTGACGCGCCTCTTCCGTTTCGTTCGCTCTTCTTTCTATCTGCTTACTCTCTTTAAGAAATTTCTTCTTGCACTTTTCCTTAACAAATGTTACTTTACACTGTCTGCCTTTCGCTTCTTCTTTCCTTCGGTTGGCATGGTTGATTAAAATGTCAAATGCCGTGCATATTTTAAATGCCGTTGCGCACCAACGAGCTTAAAGTACAAACACAAAATACAAAAAAAAAAGAGAAAAAGAGACTTGGTCCAAAATCGAGAAAAATGGCCAAAAGCAACAGCACAAAATGGAGCCAACAGGCCAATTAAGAGACAAGCTCGCCGAGCTGGTGGCAAGTGGCATACGGCATGCGTGCCAAGCCGCATGAACTATCATTTAAATAGTATACAACATTTTTCAGTTAGTATTTGACTTTCTTTTTTTGCGGTTTTCAAATATTCATGCGGCTAATTTGCACTTGAAACCATATTTTTGGTTGTTTTCGTGTTTTGTTGCATCTTGATAATTTATGGAGGACTTTTGCAAAGGATTTAATTAATTGCAAGCATAGAAAATCAAACACAACTGACAACTCTGTCAACAACACTCACTCACACTCGTGAATACACTCACATATTGCCTGCTGTCAGCGGTTTTTATCAGCGTCATTATCCACTTTATATTGATTAACGTCCCTCTTCGACGACTCGAACGAATATTTACTTGAAATTTTTGTTTTACAATCACGCTGTAATTTTTAACTATTTATTTGATTTTTGCATTTACATTTAAAATTCTAAAGTTACTTTAAACTTTTAATTACAGCAACCAATTAATTCAGCTTTTGTCCTTATAACTTTTGCTTTAAATATTTGAAATTGGTTTGCAATTAGCCGGCATTTTTAATGATACCAACCAACCTTCGAAGGACGCAACAAAATCGAATTCGAATGGCACTGAAACTTTTCCTAGTAAATACGTATACTTAAATTCGCTCGATTTCAATAGAAGCTCTTTTGATGCTGGCAAATATTCGAATACCTTGCTGACTTTCTGTATTTTCAGACAACACAGCAAACACACACAAAAGCAGAAAATGAAAAAAACAAGGTATTGCCACCGGGGGAAAAGTTAAACAATGAGCAGGAAAGCTGCAGCCAAGAAATCAACTCTTGCTGCACATCGTTGTTGACTACATTATTGCGGCAATGTGATTTATTAATGATGCAGACCTGTCTCTGAGTGCTGGAGAAATAAATCCATTCAATTTCCATGCTCAGCTAAGCTTAAAGGTAGTTTGGCAATTCAAATTCTAGTTCCAATAAAACTCCCAAGTAGTAGAAATACATTGAATGAATCATTGAATTAGAACCTTTTATCTGAAAGCTCAAAATTCTGATATCGATTTTAAGTAATTCCTCAAAAAGAAAAAGCTTAGTTTAAACTATTAAAAAAGTAATACAATTTTTTAAAATCTCGATAAGAATAGGTGGAAGAAATTGTTGAAAAGAAGGCATCTATAAAAGTTGCGAAACATTTTTAATAAACTTATGTAATTTCTAAATTGCATGTTGAACAAAGTATAGAGAGTCGGCATAATGTGTAAAGTAACTCTCATTAACATACGAGCATTTTTCAACATTATTCAACTTTTAAATATTTTTTATTATTCCAATAACTCTTTCAAGAATTTTATGCTTACCTGAAAAACAAAGAAAAATATGAAAATTAGTTGAAACAGAATCTGAGCACGCAATAAAATTTAAGTTAATACATTTTGGAGTACATAAAAGTAAAACTACAAAACAAACTGAAATTAAACGAAACTTTGCCACAACTTTCGCAACGAGACGTTGAAAAATGGCGGCCAACGGGAAAGTTTTGCTTATCAAGTGTAAAGCGTTGCCAGGCACAAATTTAATAAAAAAAATATATAGAAACAAATTGTTGCTGCCCCTTCTTCGCTAAGGAGCTGTATGGCAAATGGAATTGTAGATAAGCGAAGCAACGAAGCTGCGTGGCAACATCCGAGGCGGACAAATACCAAATACTAATTTCACTAGGAAACAAAAACGGAGTTGCCAGTAAAAACTTGCACAAAACTTTTCGGAAAAAAATAACAAGAAAATACTACCAGCAAATATACAAAACAAGTAAGTCAGAAAAAGCGAAAGTTGAAATTAGTGAAGGGGAAATTCAAGGCGTTGGCGATGACTTTGCTCGTGGGCGTTCAGTTGATAAATATATTCGGTTGTTGTCCTTGTGGATCGCTCAAATTAATTGCCAAGAATTGTAATTACGACGCACATAGAACAATGAAAATTAACCAGTCAACAATGTGGCAGGGAAATATCTAGCTAAAATTAGCTTCACCAATTTATTTGTGGACTCCATCAAAACTTATACGCCACGATGACAGTGGAGATAAGGCCGGTTGTTTCTGTTAGCCAGCCAGTTAAATGCCAATTTAATGCAAGAGCGCTTCACAAACTTATTTTTCACATGCTGAGAAAAGTTTTTCTGAAAAAAGCAGCAACAACGACAGAAATAATAAAGTAAACGTGAAAGATCATAAATCACAAGAAATATACGCGAACGTTAAGTTTTGCGTGCGCCGGAAACACGTCAGCATGTTATGCACCGGAAGCTGATATACGTCAGTACTTGTGAAGCAGCAGCAGCCAACAAGCTAGTTGGCCAAACGGCCAGACCAGGCCAAGGCAAGTCAGTCAAGCAGTAAAAATGTTGCATGTAATGAGGCACTGATTGGTGCATGAGAAATTGCAATAGAGACTCGTTAGGTTTTTGCCTTTCATTTTTATGTTGATTATTTTAGCCAGGCTAAGTAAATCAAGCAAGTTGACACTTGGCAGCCGCACTGTTGGACTACATTTTAGCACATGCAGGGCAAGGCGTTCATAACTTGCCACTTTATGTGGCACTGGCGTCAAGAACTTAGCCTGCATCCTGTTGCAGATGCCATTACCTCAATGTTTCTTCCCATTTTGCTATTTTACTCCCATTTTTGCTCCCACTTCGCTTCTTAACCCATTGCAATGTGCGACATTTTTCATCGCCCACATCAGGCTCCCCTCGACTCTTCTCTCTGCACCTCCCACATTTTAAGAATTTGCAGTATTTTTCAAGTGGCAAGCGCTTTGCTTTCTTGTCTACTACAGTTCCAGCACTTTGCATAACTTTGTTGCATACTTTGTGCGTGTTCTGTTTCTCGGTGCCACTCTTGCCACATTATGTATTATAAATGCATAAACATTGTGCCTGGCGTTTACTTAATGTTGCCACATAACTTCCAGCAAAATGGCCAAGGGAAAATAAAGCAAAAGTAAAAAATGAAATATAACAAAACTTTTCAATAATTACTGCGACTAGAAAACTTTAGTTAAGCTAAGATGCTTGAAATGTATCGTGCACTCAACCTAAGTATAGACAAATCATTTAAGCATAGTTCAACAGCTCAACAAACGTGCCTTTTAGGTGTAGCCAAGATTACTGAAATTTAAAAATCTAAAAAGCTGCTAAAAAATAGACTAAAATATTGTGCGAGGCTGACAGAAAAAACTCAAGACACCTTTTGAATCCCTAAACGTCAAGTGCAGACAAGTTAGACAGCCAGGAATTTCAAAAAGATTTACAAAAGCTGTGGAGAAGCATGAAAAACAAAAGCTAAACTAGCATATATATTTTGTTATTGCCTATACAAATTGCCTATACAAATGTGCAAATGGGGTATAATAATTTTGAGAAAATATATGTAACAAACATATCTGTGTCTGATCTCAGGGATGTTAAGAGCTGGAAGCATGGAATTTTTTTATTTGTTGGGACTGATGCAATTAATTTTGCTATCTTAAGAATTCGTAACAACCTATTAAATCTTTGACATAGGGTCTTTCTTGGACGAGCACACTCATCTGTTGCTTTTTTAAGGGCTTCTTTTACATGTATAACAGCATTCTCGCACTGATACGTATACAAAAGCCTTCTATAGAAATTTAAAGAAGCAAACTTTGTTTGACAGGCCGGCAAATCTAGAAAGACTGCAAGAAAATTCAATTTTCGAAAAGTTGCATGCAGCGCAGCCTGACAGGTAATAAGTATTACGCATACGCAAGAAGTGATTAAAAATAAAAATCACCGATTTTACAATTTAATTAGAACGATTGATTGGCTATGCAATTAGAAATAAGCCAAATCAATTGCTAACATAAAAGTTGATAATTTGCCTGCAGGATTGAGGGTGCTAGGTATCCATTTGTACTGCTCTCGATTTCCGTATTTTTTTTCTCTCCACTACCTGACAGGTTGCTATGTAGGTTGCCAATTGGATTTCAGGCAATTAAAAACGGATTAAACCTGATGCGCGTGCGAAAAATGAAAACTTTTCTTTGCATTGCATTCTGCCTTTACGCTTTTCTGTTGCGTAATCTGATTGTCAGTTCCGCTGTGCACGGTGTGCGTGTCGAGGAGGGACAGTAAAGGGCACGTTGAAAAGAATGGCGGAGGATGGACTTGGCTTACTGGTGTCTCACTTGTTACCCCATTTTATACGCATTAACCGGGTAATTGTAGCAGCTTTACAAAGCTTAAAGCGTTTCTAACTTGTTAGCATGATTTACGCTTAAATATGTTGACTCAGACAGTTGCCAAGGATAAAGAAATCTAATTAAAAAAGGTATAATTTAATTCGAATTGTAACTGAAATTCACATCAAGAGGAAACTTGAATTGATTCGGTTTCAAAACTACTTTAACAACTCAAGAAACTTATGTGAGTCCAGCAATCAGAAAACAAATGCAGAATGTTTAATAGTCCTTAAATAGTTGTCATATTCTGCAGGATTCCAGTATGTAAACTGAAACTGAGCCCCATTATTTAACAGGTACTTGAACAAATCCATTCTTGGCAGACTACAATTTACGCATTAACCGAAAGTTGAACTAATTACAAAACATGTCATTGTACAAGAGAAGCTGTTGCTTAAACTCAGGTGGCACAGCTACAAAATGACATTAGTCAGGTCTCATTAGTGCGTGCAACGGGGTTGCATTAACAATTTGCCAGCATTCTTGAGCTTATGTGAGACTAAAGCGCTTAATCGCATGCCAAACGGAGCTGCAAGCACTGGCTGAGAATGAGGCTAACAATGTTGTTATGTGCATGTGTGCATGTGTGTGTCACAACTGCAATTAATTGCTAAATACGTGTTTACACTGCACATATGTTATGTACGCACACAACGACATTCACACATTGGGAAGTAGCTAAACTATGCGTCAACTAACATTCGCACTTCAAACAGTTTATCCTTGCAGAACCTCGCCAAGTCTCAAGTGTGTGCGAGTGAGTTCTCACTGATTATGTTGCAAGCAACGGCCACACCCACTTTAAGTTGACTTTTTGCGCTTTTCTTAACCCAACAACAAAAAAAAGGAATGTGTTGAGTTCAAGCCAAGTTACAGGACATTCACACAGCCTTTAGTCCTCGGAACCACTGTAAACCTCTGAGCTTATAAATGACTTAGTTATGATATGCTATTTCACTTACTTACTCTCTTTCTCTGTCTCGGTTGCCCTCAATCATTTTCTCTGAGTGTCAAGATAAATGTTCTGCCACAGTGTTGCCAGAATTTATATGGCTCTAATAGCTAATTTCATTAACAAAAATTTATATAAACAAATTTGAATTGATATTTTCAACAATTTTAAATAATTCAACGCAGATTATTGTAACATTCATACAACCTTATTGATTAATTTGCAATATCCTATATTGGCAGAACATATTGGTAATAACTCAATTATACCCTTTCGATCACCAGTGTAATATGCATTTTTAAGTATATTGAAATTATATGAAAATAGAAAAAGAAGCCAAATATATTATTTTTATTTGATTTCAGCTTATAAAATGTTCTTCAATTAAGCTACAAAACAGCTTAAAGGGCAACCCTGATTCTGCTACTGCCACTGGTGAGACATTCGAAATATGCTGGTAATTATTTTGTTGAATGTCTCACAGGTTTTACGGCGTCGAAAATTTATTGGCTGGCTTCTGGTTGCCTGGACAGTTATTAATGTGCAGGTTAGTTTGGCTATGCCCAAAGACATTTAATAAATGATTTTAATTACATTGTTACATAAACCAGTCGCAACTGAAGTACTCCTATCCAAAAGGCTCTCATTAAGCTTAAGTGTAAACATTAATTATGGTTTATTAAATGTAAATATTATAATTAATATTAATTATATGCATATATTTTATAAGATTTATTTTAAAGAAGGGAAAATTCCTATTTCTAAGCTTTCAGTTTATTACAAATAATTTTTGCCAGATGTGTAAGCTTTTAATTTCAGATGACTTTTTTAAGAGCTCTAAGGAAAAGAACTTTTTTAATTTAAATGAAATACATGACGACAGTTATTCTATTTTTGTATTATTATATAGAACTTCGGTATAGATATTTCATATTATCAAATCGGTGACATTTGTTGGTTGTACAAAAGCGCCGCAAAATATGCAACAATATTTGAAAGCCAAAAACTTTGTTAATGTCAAAAAGCAGCAGCAACTTTTCTAGCTTGCAAAACTTTAAAGCAAATCCTGTTGGCTACATCTGATATCTCCCACTTTCTTAAACTTTCCCTTCCCGGTCCCTCCAACCTAATTTCTCTCTCTTTTTCGTCTACACACTCGATTTTTCGTTTGTTAAACCCATTTTTGCTTTAGCCTATGCCACGCACACAAAAAAAATTTAAAAAAAAAAAAAAGGGGAAAGAAGCCAATTTTGCTTGCTGGCGTTTCTCATTCCCGACTTTCCCTTGCCTTGTTGTTTCCGGATTGTTCTCCCGTTCTACTTGTTTTCTTTTTCCCTTTTTCCACTGTCATACACATGTCTCGTATTTGTGTGTTTGCGTGATATTCTTTTGTCCATTTGTTTGCTTGAAATATGAAGTTAATAAAACTTTGTTGTCTGTGCAGCATTTCTAAATAGTTACGTTGAAACGTTACAGCAACATTTTTTTATTCATATTTTTACTATCGCAAAAGTTTTAACAAACTTAAATTAATTATTTTATTCGTAAAAAGTATTTTTTAATTATGATACACTTAGTAGTATAAAAGAACTGAATATGCATTTAAGTAAACATCAAGACTCCGTTTTGCCTCAATCAAATATAAAAACACAGCTCACAAAGGCAGCAAAAGACAAGGACACCAGCCCCACACCAGCAATATCAAATAGCACAAAGGAATAAGCCTGAAAAGTTGTTCAATTAATTTGATTGAAAATGTTCTGCAATTAACATAAATACTTTTCGCTTTGTTGAATTTCCTGGTATTCATTTAAGTACACACAAATGTGCTTAACGAATTGTTATAGAGAAATAAAAACAAAACAATTAAAAAAAAAAATTTAACCTCTTTTTATACTTTAATATTTAAACTTAACAATGAAACTCAGAGGCATTTGATGGAAGTTTTCGAAGAAATATGAAATGCACGTAGCATCGAACAGAACTTACTTGACATGGATTAACTATTCTGGAAACTATTCTGACGATGTGACTGAAGCAAACCCGTAAAATGGAAACTTGGCACATGCTCGTAAAATATGAAACGTGCCAGCATTTCACTTGGTTATCGACAAGTTTATACCCATGCTCTATGCATTACAGGGGTAGTGTTGGAGCTGTCAAACCATCGATATTTGATACAAAGCACTGGGGTCGACTTAGTGGTAGAAGGAGTGAAAAGCCTTCAGATAGAAAAGGGATGGCGCGTGTGCCGATATTTGCGTCATTGGCTCATTAGTAAATGAACTGTAAATGGGTTTCAAAAGCCTGTCAAAAGATATTATCCCTCACTAACTATGAGGACGTTGAGTGGCAGCTGACTTCGTTTGCTGAGTTTGCCCATTCAATTATCCCCTTGAGCAGAAGATTTCAATGAATTCCATTTTGGCATTTGAAAATTAATCTGTTGAAATGGGCTCAAATTGAGAAATTCGAAAGATTCTACGCTGCCAAGAGAAATTTCAGAGCAATGTGTGGTTTCCATGATGTTGATTCATAGCTAAATAATGATAAATGAAAAAGCATAAGATCTAGGCAATTGTATTTACAACTATATATACAAATAACTATTATTTAATCTATTTATTTCTCAGAGAAACACATTTAAGCAAAGTTCATTGACCTGTAGACTAAATTACGTTTATAAGGTATTTTTACTGGCAACACGTTGACAGGCTTCCTAAAATATTTCAATCCAATTGGCCACAGTCCTTGGCACGATTCTCAACTAAACATAGCTCACATTCCTTCGTGCTCGAAATCAAGTTTAACTTATAAATAACCCAACTTACAGGTCAAATGAAAATTCGCCCAGCAAACACTTAGCATACATATGTTATTTACCTATGACAGACTTCCAATTAACCCTAAGAAGCTCGCCTCCGGACTCAGGATTTGACAAATTTACGTCATTGAAACTCGGAAATTACACACACATACAAACTATTATTAACTGTAATCAGAGTAATCAGCAAAGCAGACGACGCCACCCAATTACGTACAATTGTGGGTGTGGCCTATGGGCCTTAAGTGTGAGCAGTTTGCTGTTGGGTAAGTGGACACAATGTGTATTAATTACAGACACATATAAACGCAATAACACCAACATCAACAACAATAAACTAAAATCAATTTAGGCAACATTCCCCAGAAAACACAGGGATGAAATGTAAAGCAAACTATCTGAAAATAAATTATTCGCATAATATTATTTCAGCCCTGTTTCGACATTCAATATAACTATACAAAAATTCTCATTTACTTACATTTTATTTTAAAATATAACCAAAAAAGTATGCTATGTCTAATTTAATACAATTTATAAATTAGTCGATATCAAAATGCGCCCGATAGCTTAAAATCGAATTGATGAGTCGTGTAGAGTGAATAAGATAATCAAGCTTACAATAATTAAAGAGCGATTAATAACGGAGAGTCTAAGATCAAGATCATTGAAAACCTTCCAGGTGAATTTTGGTCGCAGCTCTGTTTCGTTCGACAGAAAACATCAAACATAAATGATTAAGGCTTTTGTTCATTTAAGCTCATAGTTAATAGTACTAAATATAAACTTTCTATAGCCTTTGTTATCCTTAATTTGAGCTAAACGTCACTAAACAACTTGGTCTTATCTATTGCGATCGCATGCACAAACAAAATTACATTTAATAGCACTATTGACAGCAAACTTGAACGTTGCCGACATGTCATGTTGACGGCTTTTTTGGCAGGTCTATCAAAGGAACAAAAACATTTATTCTGTCTGGCGATTTGGATAAAACGAACGCGCGAAAATAAAGGAGGTTCATAAAACGTGGTTTCTGTTAAGTGCTGCGCGATATTGTCGTGGTCTGTTTGGGGTCTGTTCTGGGCACGGTCCAACCTGACGCCATGTGGTGTCATTAACGTGGCTACAACTGTATGTGTGTGTGTATGCTGTGTGTTTATACAACGGCAAATATGTCGCCAGCTTCAGTTTTGGCCATGGCCAGCTTAATGTTTGCTGCTGCTACGTGTTGAACATGGAATTTAATTTCTTTGGTAATTAATTGCAATCGTGTTGGCATTAGGTTTAATGTTCTAATTGGCCAAATAAGTGGGGTGCCTATTTGTGTGTATAATAGAATAGATATGCGTGTGTGTGTGTGCTTATCAAATTGATTGGCATCGAGTTTTATTTGTGAAGTCAACGTTGTTAATTTGAAATGCAATGCTATCTAAATTGATTTCATGATTTACTTAATTGCTTTGGCAGTGTGAAAACTGCACACACTCTTTATGTCCGTGTGTGTGACAATCATGATTATACTTGTTTGTTATCGCTCTATTGTAGTTGGGTCACAAAATTGGGAAATGGGACTGAATTAATTAAGTTTTCTTTTGTGTGTTGGCATTCAATATAATGCAATGCCAAGGTGTGGGTCATTGACTATCTAAAAAGCCTAAAGAGAAGTTAAAGTAATTGTGAAACGTTAAACATTACCAAGTTTAGTAAGCTTAGAAAAGTCAAGGTAATAGTTATAGATAAATTCAAAAATTAAATGGATGAATTCTGACTCTGAGATTGGACGCTCTATGTAGCATCATTTTCGTACCACTCACACTTTACTGGCCTTTGTAGAAATTACTTCCGCCAATTTTCCTCATTAAAGCTTTGGCTCATAAAGCAAGGAGACACACAAAATATAAGAGCGGCACTTCAATTTGTATGCTTACCTGCAACGAAAAACAAAAATAGAAAAGTAGATAAAAGAGCTTTCTTAAAAACAAGAAACGATTTTTTTGTATAAGCACAAAATATGGTATACACAAAGAAAGAAAACAAAAAAAAAACAAAGAAGAGGGAAGAAGAAACTGTCCAGAGCAAAGAACAAGTTAAGCGAAAGCGGCACAAAAGCCTATTAAAACAGGTCCAGGAGTGCAGACCCTTAAAATCCGGTCGTAGGACAACACTAAATATTTGGGTAGGCGGCAAAGTGCTTGCCACGTTTGCGACACAAACGCTAGAGGGCGACACTCATTACCATGCACACACAGACGTATGGGTCCCTGGCTCAAATTAAAACGTATTTGCAAAACGGGCAAGACGGAACATTTCACGTCAAATGTTCCCTATTAAAATGAGTGTCAACGCAAACAGTGAGGAACTATAGATCTGAGCACGTGTCAAGTCAACGCACTTGACTCAAATTATTAAGCCTAAATATTTGAGGCTGTATTTAATGAGAAGATGGAGGTGAGCAGCAAAATTAGCTGCCTCTTAAAGCCCTTAAACGAAACCGAGTGTAGCTACTTTACGAACATGTTTTGCAGCTCTGCTCTTTTTCTTTCTTTCCTGTTTCACGTCGGTTGACCGCAAATTAAATTAGAAGAAAAACGAAAAAGTAACAAAAATAACGAGTTGTATACTTAACAGGAACAACACAAGAGGGTGGGAAAAACCACAGTACCGAAATGCCTGACATTACGGAAGCAGAACGACAACAACGGATTTCTAAAGTGGAGCAGGCCAGAGCTACAGGATGAAAACAATGGCCAAAAGGCACAGGACATGGAACAAAACAAGGAACTTGGCTGTAAAGAAGTTTGCAAGTGTTTCAGCTTGTGCCCGACCTCCTCCAGCTTAATAGGATAATTACGTAGCTCATAGGTACGTAAGCCGCTCTTACGTTACGTAACGTTACGTTAGTAACCCATTTTTCGTACCTTCCACGTCCACACTCCCTTCTAATGCACGATTACCAATTAGTTTTATACCCATTCTGTTTATTTGAGTGTGTAAAAATTGTCGGCCAAGCAGTTGACTGACCAACTAGGTTCGAGTCAGGTTCTGCAACTTTGCCAAAAGTACTTATAAACTTAAGGTAAGAAACTTTTATGTTTTCCCCTTTTTCCGACGTTCTTTAGGGAGGGTTTGGGTCGCGCCTAGTCTGTTGTTTTTGTCAAATGGCCCGAAAGTTTTGTGTAGCAATGCATAAAAAGGGTTTTTCAACTTTGGCTGGTGCTTTTGGGGGTCCTAAGAGGCTTACAATACAACACTGTTTTAAGCCCTTATTATATTTTTTTTTAAATTTGTACACGCAAAATCTTATTAAAATTATATGATTTCCTGAAACTAATTAAAATTATTACAACTTAAAGCCACACAAGTAAAATGGTAATTATAACAATTATATTGCTTAAAGTTTCTAAGCACTTAATTTAATTAATTTCCATTTGGTACAGGGTACAAACAGGCCAAATATGCCATGCATTTGATACACACTTTATGCAAACTGTATTTAATGCCAACAAAAAACTGACAAAATTAAACACTGGAATAATTTATGCTGGCGCCAAATTCTTAGTCTGTCGTGAGATTCACAGCGAGGGGTATTCATTAAATACAAATAAAAATCTGCTAGAAATTCTCAAACATCAGTCAACACAATAACAACAACATAATCAGCCAATTGTGAAAAATATGTTAAGCATATGCATATAAAAAATCTGACAATAAACAAAAACGTCACTGGTCGACTGTTGACTGTCGACCGTCTGGCTGGCTGATGGCTTAAATCACAACAACACAAAAAGCCGCCTCAGAATGTCGAGACAATGTCATTAATTTTGTTGCTATTATTTATTATTATTATTTGTTCATCTTTTTCCTTACTTTTTTTATACCCGTGCCCATTGAAAATGGTCAAAAAGGGTATAATGGTTTTGTGTAATGTATGTAACAGGCAGAAGGAACCATCTCCGACCCTATAAAGTATATATATTCTTCATCAGCATCAATAGCCGAGTCGATTGAGCCATGTCCGTCTGTCTGTCCGTCCGTCCGTCTGTCCGTCTGTCCGTCTGTCCATCTGTCCGAGTGTTTGAGCCAAAGGATCTCAGAGACTATAAAAGCTAGAGACTTCAAATTTGGTATGAAGGTTGCTGGATAGCGGGCGCAGATCAAGTTTGTTTTAAATTTTAGATGCCACGCCTCTTTCGCCTGCCATTCGCAAAAAACGATTATCAGACGCGATCTTTAATAAAACACTTCTTAATTAAACATGAAGATAAGAAGTAAGCCAATTTAATGACCCTGAAAGTTTCAAAGCAATTGACTATTAAATAGAGAAGATATTTCAAATTTGCTTTTAATTCACATAAATAAAAATCATAGACATAGGCAAGTGCGAGCGAGATAGTATATGCACATTTGTTTGTGCAAAAACATAACAGTGAGCACGTGTACGAAGAGTGCGAACGCAAATACGAGCGATAGGCAAAATTATCGATATTTGGCTACAATTTCTATCCTATTTTAATATATTAACATGGTTTAAATTAATACATATTTACGATTGTGTTAAAATATATGTATGTAGATATTAGTATGCATTGCAAAAAGCGATATGTATAAATGCCACTTTATAATTTTGCACCTTGACACCTCGACGACAGATCCTTTTACAACACTGAAATCTCTGAATTTATAATAATTATTATGTTTAATAATAAGCTAGTAAGCTCGCACATATGTTCAATAGGTTTTCATTTATTATTATTGTATTTATATGCTTAACAAATTCTGCAAAAAGAATCACAAATATTAAAGCATCGCATTTAAATTTAAATTGCGCGCGCAATGCAGCAGCCTTAAACAGCTGATTTCGATGATTAAGAAGAGTGGGAGAGATTATTTGGTGTTGCCGGACTGCAACAAGCTGAGCAAATTTTAGATAATGGCTACTCTTGGCATGAGCAACATCGATTTCAGCGATTACGATTACGATTACGATTTACTATTTTAATTAATTTAAATAAAATTTATTCAATCGGACCACAAAATCATATTGCTGTCATAAGAACGATCAGTCGAAAATAAACTTTTTTGTTGTTTGAAAGATCTCGACCAAACTTATAGGATATGCATTTGAAATGGTCCTATATATCCTGATAAAATTTGGTTGAAATCGGACCACTATATCATATAGCTGCCATAGGAACGATCAGTCCAAAATCAAGTTTTAGTATGATAAACTTTTTTGTTGTTTGAGGTATCTCAACCAAACTAACAGAATACGCATTTGGGATGGTATTCTACATCCTGAACAAGTTTGGTTGAAATCTGATATCAAATAGCTGCCATAGGAACGAATTTTAAGATAAAGTACGAAAATTATTGTTGTTTTTAGAGATAAGTCAACCAAACTCACAGATTGAGAATTTGTAATTTGGTTTAAATCGGTTCACTAGATCACATAGATGTAATACACACCTTTGGCATGCCTAACGTAGCCCGCATACGTATGACCTATCGGAGAGCCAGGGCGCAGGGTATTATACAGTCGAGCACACTCGACTGTAGCCGGCGCCTTCTTGTTTTTTTTTTGTTCGCTCCTTACAGCGCAAAATATGTTTGAAGCGATAATATGTAATCCTGATTGCAAATGATAATTTATCCCTCGGATGCATTGATAACGCCCAGTCAACAGTTGGTCTGACTGAAATGATAAAACAAAACGCCAACTAGCAATTGGATTTCGAGCTCAGGAGGCGGAGCAGTCTTACGTGGTCGGATCATATGGAATCGTATCGGATCGCACAGTCGAGATGTAAATAAATCATTTCATTTATGGCAGCGTCGCCGACGCTGACTTATTGGCGACAATGCGGCAGCGTTTTCTGCTACTGGCGCCGTCAACTGAAGCCCCAAATGCAAAACAACAAATTGTAGAAAAACTGTATAGCAATACATATATAAAATCAACTAGCACTTGCTACATTTATAAACTCTAAATGATAATCGTCAGGCACTTTAAACGATAAAATGAGATTGATTTCACACCGCAGCTTATTCGTTTATTCATAACTTATTCACTGTCGACCAAATTAGTTTTTATTTGATGAACGACTTTTGATATTGAAAAATCGAATAAAGTTCTAGTTGAATATATAAATGTGTAAGTTATGCTATAATTTATAACTCCAAAAAGTTTGCTTCTTGAATTTTAAATCTTAAAATCTATAAAGGCATTTTAGATTTGATCTCCAATTTATTTACGTCAAACTTTACTATTTTTTATATGCACATCTTATGGAGTACATTATTTAAGCTCCATATTTATAATTAGCTCAGCCACAAGTTTAATTTCTGCAAGTCTACAAAAGAATAAAGCGTTAATAAGAAACTGACATTAGCAGTTGCAACATACGCTGCACACAAGATCGCTGAAAACCAATTGAAATGTGGTAAAATTGCAGCTGCTGCGTCACAAACTCATACAAAGGTTGTCAGCCAAGAGACAAAAAGAAAATGCTTACACAAATAAGAGTACATACATACACACATGCACACATACATACATATATGCCCTGGACATTATTACAATTTCAGCACTTGCACTATACTTTGTACCAAAAAAAAATTCACAATGACCATTATGTGCAAAAAAGAGACGATTCAAAAGGCCTGGGAGCCCCCGAAAAAAATAGGACAGGGTAAAAAAGGTTAGCACCGAAAATGAAAATGGAAAACGCAAGCCAAAAACTGAATCAACCGAACGAAATACAGGAAAATGTGTGTGTGTGTGTGTGTGTGTGTGTGTGTGTGTGTGTGTGTGTGTGTGTGTGTGTGTGTGTGTGTGTGTGTGTGTGTGTGTGTGTGTGTGTGTGTGTGTGTGTGAGTACTGGCAAGGCGTTAACAACAAACCACACTTCGGGTAATGGGCTTTCGGTACGGCTAAAGAAACACAAACGGTCGTATGTGTAATATTATGTGCGTGTGTGTGTGTGTGTGTGAGTGCGAGCAAGTGCATGTTGACTTTGGCAACAACACCCACATATTTTTTTTAAGCACTCGCTTGCAACTGAATATGTGCATTGTTTGTTCACACAAACAAACATTTTGACCTACATCACAACATATGTATGTACATACATACATATATACGCACCCGTCTAGTTGGAAGGCTTGATTTTCATTTGATTCTTCCATGTTGCCCGCATTTCCGTTCCTTATGCACTATTTGGACCAAACGAATTGTCTTATTCAGTCCGGAATAGGGGTCATGGTTTCCGGTTATTACTTCGCATATATTTTCATATTTTTTTTTCTCATTTTTTTATATTTCTTTTATTTATTTTTCTTTCTTTTACTCGTTTTTTAATTTGCCCAACAGAAAAGTTGAGCGAACGCAGGGAAGTGAGTGCGCGTATTTAGTTAATGGAAATTTTTCAAAATGAAACATTGTGGCAACAAGCATGGCAGAGGAGCGGTAAGAGAAGGGGAGGAGTTGTCTATGAATACGTAGTAAATCGTAAGCAAAAGCAATGCAATAGAAAGGAAAATGCATCTTGAATATCATAAAGATTAAAGTATAATTATCCGTGTATTTTGTGTGCTTTTTGGCAAAATATCTAGGTGAAACGTGAGTATATTTTAAAGCCAGAATTTAAAACTTTATATGACATTTATATTGGCCATAAAACAATGTTTACTAACTCAATTCAAGTTTAATTCACTTCTGATTAAAGCTAAAATTGTGCCTTTTATGCGCACATTTTGAATAACGTAATATTCACCTTCCTTATCAAAAAGCCAAGCCACGTGGCAGGCAATTCAATTAACCCATACAGCGCTATAATTTGCTAAGACACGACCTTTATCTTATAATAAGGTTGAGTCCTTCGAGCGAGCTCCAGCAAATGCCTTTTACCTGTCTGAGCATTAAACTAATTTTCTACGACTGCACATTAAGCAAAATTTTTGGGGAAGTTTCCTCCCACGGGACAATGTTTGAGGTGATTGCAGCAACAAAAGGCAAAGGCAATTATGTATGTAGTTTCATATGTACATTTGAGAATGTATTCATACGAGTGTCTGTGTAATCCCAAATGGGAACGCGCCAAGACTTAATCTTGGGGTCTCTGCCTTTTAGTTGAATTTTAACACAATAGCGTTCAAATTATGCATGACAGTCTTATCAATATTCATAGCTTTATTAAGGGGGGCAGAGGGCACTGAAATTGGAATAGCAACACAAGATTTATGTTTTGAGTTAAAGTTATTTGAAATTCCCCAAGCATATTGATAAGATAGAGAGGAGCTAGCATATTGAACGACAGCCTGTGGCTCATATATTACGCACATTTAATCACCGATTGTAATGGTCCTTCCGGGAGCTGCAGGAGGTGCAGGAGGTTAAGCGGGGGCTCGACCCACCCTCTCCGGACTGTTAATTTAACGCCCGACTTCAACTTCAATCTGCGGCGGCATCGAGCACAAAACATTGAATCAGCATAAAATTCACATTATGAAAAGCCAAGCAAAGCAGTACGAAAATTTTATTAAAATCACCCCGCCAATAGAATATCACCTGCCACACACCCTGCCCCTAACACTCATTTCCTTCTGTCCTTGTGTCAGTCTGCCCGTTCCGTAGACTCATAATATTAATAGCCTACGCCTGGTTTACGACACAGCATAAGGAACAAAAAAAATATATTACACAAAAATTGAAAGAAAGAAAAACAAGAATGAAGGTAATTTTAAGCACGACGAAGATTTGATACTCTTGCAGAGCCCTATTAGTTCAGTTAATTATGACAGGAGTTGATTAAATGTTAAAGTTTGAATTTTAAACTTTGAATTTTCGAAAAAGTTAAGAGAAACGAAAGTTAAGTTGCTTAAAAATTTATATCTCGAAGCCAAATTTATTTTTGCGAATTGAATACAATTTGATCAGTCTTGGGAAAGTCTGATTTTCAACTTAGCAATTTTAAGCGTGTAGTTTGAATTAAGAACTACATGTCATGTTCTGTCATGTGTTACACAATTCGACAAAAAACTAGAAAACTCTTTGTAAGGGTATAAAAATGTTTTCAGCTCGAAAAGCTTGGGATAATTTTATAGTCCTGGCCTAGTCTGGCTCTTCATTCAGATAGGCATCGTAGAAACTTTCGTTTCAGCAAATTCCAGTTGAGGCAAAGCACAAATTTTCAGCGTGATTTCAGCTAAAATATGGCTCCGATAGTAGTATGCGGCATTTTGCTAATTTAGTCAACAGTCATGTTGGTAGGTCCTCCTACCCGACAGCAGACAGATTCCCAAAAGTGCCAACAGATTTTATAGGGATTAGAGTAACGAAACCAAGTAAAGACGCAAATTATGAAGCTGTCCGGAGTATGAAAAGCCATTCAGGTGTTGACAACGAGACAGAGATTACTTCTGAAATCTTGATGAAAAACTAAAGGATAAGTTATCAGGAGATTATAAGTATTAAAGTATTTATTTCAAAAGCGAAACCATTAATTCTGACAACTGTTCGGTAAGAGCATTGTCTGCGTTTATTTTACAGCAAATTTTCCTTTAAGCATCTCTATAAAATTGTAAAAACATCATAAATTGAGTACTTCTCAATGGCCACATTGGCCTCATTCCACAGCACTTACAGGTCAATTCAAGCAGTTCGAGCAGCAGCTGCACTTCAACACTCCGCTGGCAAAAGAATAAAAGACTATGCAGAGGCGAACTAAAAAGTAACAAAGTAAATAAACAAGGGGAACAATTACACAGCTTATGGACAATTAAAGACACGCCCGGATAAGTGGAGAATACAAAAGGCAAATGCAAATGCAAATTGCAACTACAAAATGCATCTGGAAATTGCAAACACTTCAGTTGGCTTGGCTAGTCATAAAGAACAAATTTATTGCGAACCGTTCGCCATGTTAAACTCCTAATCATCTTCGTGAAACGGGCATGCAACAAGAAAGAAGAAGAAGTAGAAAAGGAAAAGATGAAAAAAGAAGTAACTAGGAAGCAGAAGTTGTCGTTAATTACAACACAAAATGCTGCAAAGGGCGCACATTACAATTGCCTGCCTCTAATTGTTGCAGTTTATGCAGTTTAACGCACAGCAACTTTTCAATTGTTGCGACATTTTTATTGCGTAATTTATGCAGCTGCATAGAAAACTAATACAAACATGAAAGACTTCTTGATTGCGAAATACCCTGTAATTCGCCAACGCTTATATAAAAACGAATTAGCATAGCTGTTTTCTTTTTTTAGCATTTTAGCAATACAAAAACGTAATTAAATAGTGTTATTACTAGACATCTCTAGAGATACACAAACATGATTTTTTCTGTCTGCAACATATACTAGCACATATTGATGCTACCTCTCTTTCGACATCTGTATAGGATATAAGCAGGCAGAGGAAGAGTACGTGTGACCGATCGCTTCGGGACTGGACGTGCACTAAACCGGCGACAAAAAAGTTTTGCAACTTGGAATAATGAACTCACGCACACACACACATACACTCGCATGCACACACATAGTCTCACACACTTGGACAAACAAAAGGCGGCTGTAATTTTAGGCATGTGTGTGCAAGTGGTGACATTTTGAATTAAGTGTAGTTAATGTTGACAAACGTCAACATTATGATGCCTGCCACAACAACAACAACACCAACAAAAACCACAGCAGCAGCAGCAAAATGTAGAAGAAGAACAATGCCCCACAGTCTCTAACCCACTCGGATGCCACATTTAGAGTCTCTTGGGACCGTCAGCACCGCCGATGACGCGGACACATTGAAGTGGCATTAGGCACTTGATTGATGAATGTGTAAGTGCTAGATTAAGATAATCGACATTTCAATAATTCAATATTCGAATGGGAACGGCGCTCGCAATATACATAAATATGCTTAAGTGACTGAGTGCTTAAGAGGCTGATTTAAGGCACTCAAAGCGGTAAAGTTCAAAATATGCAACGAATTGAATTAACTTCAATTTAGTTGACACTTTGAAAAACTGTGGAAATTCATCGCAACAAAAAGAGTATTCGTTTAGTATTCTATGCTAAACCGCAGTTGAATACTGATTCAATTCCTGAATATATTTAACTCAACTGTTTGTATACTTCATATTAGCAAGATATAATGTAAAAGATTAGGGTATGCCCTTTCCATACAATATAATGATTAAATACATTTACTTTGACTTTAAAATATAATTTTTAGAGTAAAACAAATCGACCCCTGAGATGTATTTCTAGTAGACAAAACTAAAACACATACTCTTACACCACAAAACATTTTATGTATCTCAATAACCTCAATGGACAAAGCCTTACAATAACAATAAAAGAGTTATGTTAAAAAAAAAAACCTTATCTCTTTGTCATTAATAATGCAGCTGTAATTTGACTTACTTAACACTTTGTTTCCTGGTTTGCAATTCAAAACGCGCCATGAATTAGAAAAATTGCATAAAAATAGAATTACAACAAAAGTCAAGAAGCATTGTGGCCCCATTGTATCACATACGAAATGTCAATGCAATACAAAGCAATTGTTTCTATTGTTGTCGCTGTAAGTTTTAAATACGGAGTCGGGTTAAAGTCGGAGCTTGAACTGGACAAATGGGCGATCAACGAGGCGTCAAGACCCCGCAGGAGACATGCAAAATATGCTGACAGCATGTACATTTATATATATGTATATATATAGGCTTATAAATAAAAAAGAGAATTGAAACATTTCTATGCGTCACGCGGCATTTGCGACAGTTAGTCGAACGACTCGTCGGCCCGTCTGTGGCCCTGACTAGGCTGGCCATTTGCCATTCAGTCGTTTGTCCTCACTCGACAGCGAAGCGAATGCGGGTTGAAAAGAGCAAATGAACTAAACGAGCGTATCTGACTCTGAGATGCCCTGTATTTAGAAACACTCTACAGAAACATGGATAGTATATGCTCGCAATTAACAAATAAAAATTAAGAAATTAAATTAAATGAATTAATAAAAATTTAAATAACTTTTGAAGCATCTTCATGTTGTCCATTACATTTCATATATAATCATTTAAATGTATAAGCACAGCCTGCCTCTACATTTGGTTACAGGGTATTTAGCCCAGCGAAAGATAGTGTAAAACAAAAAACGAATTAAAATTGGCAACGGCTGCCCTGCCAATGACTATTGCAATGAGACTATGTCAATGCACTTTCATCGCGCTCTAAAATAGACGGGAGAGAAATTGGAAGCGGGTCGCGGATGAGGCAAATGGGCAAAGGGAAATGGATGCAGAGATGCAAATGGAGATGGAGATGTACTCAATCTGTTGGTCAACTCTAAGGGCAGCACTTAAAATTTGAATGAGAAATTGTGTGGAAATGCAATTTAAGCAAATCGCAAAACAATTAGCTGGAAGTCAAAAAGATTTGATAGAAGTTCATTAACCTTAACCTTTTGGCGCCTTTAATAGATATGCGCATTTCGGCAATTGAATCTTTTTACCATTAAGTAATTAACAAATACACACACGTATGACAACAATTTAGCTATTTATATATTTGGGAAATACTTTTTTAACTGCCCAAAACAAATTTGGTATGCCAAAGTTGGCACTTAATTAGGAAGCTCCAATTTAAATAACAACTTTTATTTACAACAATTGAATTCTTGCCAGAGTTGAAGTCCAACTTGAAAATGTACGGCTATAAAAAGCATTTATAAATTTTTGGCACGCTTTTATTTCCTGTTTTTAATGTAACGACAAAAACAAGAATGTCAATTTCTATTAACACATTCAAGTTCGGCACCTAAAAGCGGATTGAAGGCTATAACCGGGAATGTAGAACTGTAACTGTGTCTGTGATTGGCTAAGATGCCATTGATAAGAGTGTTGCCTGTTTTGGCCTCGTCTCGAACGCGCCTAGATCCTTTGTGGCTTATCGGCCTGGCTTATAATCTGCACGTATCCTGGCTGGGCTTTGCTGTCTTTCATTGTTTCATTGATTTTTGTTGGTCTCGCCGTTTTGAATGTCTTCGTCTTTCTTTGTGTGCGTTTTTAACTCGACGGCACTTTCTCTGAGATTTACCTGCCGCTCAGTTATTGTGCAAGTGTCAAGGTAAGAAGTTGGTATCGATTTTACATTCCTATTATTTCACACAATCTTTAATCAGAACTCACATGTTCCTTAGAAGTTTCGGCTTTCCTTATTGTTAGACAAGAATTTTATTTGGCGTGTATGTGGCACCTTTGTTCTTTTCTTTAATCAAGAAACCTTAAATAACCATAATGGAATCAAAAATTTGAGTAAATAAATGAATGTGAAGGAGCAAAAGTAACATTTTATACAGAAAATATTCTTTTTTAATCCTAATTATCCAATTTTGCAAGGAAGTTCTATTTATAATTTAAATTTTTCATTTATTTCGTCCATCTTATGTTGAAGATTAAGATCATCTTGTGGAAGTTTTCATAATGATTCGCACAGATTTTATGATTTCCTCCTTGTTTGTCGTACAGAAGCCTTCCGCACAGCATTTTTCCTTTTTTACACACAATCCCCGATAGCGTAAAAATCCAATTTTACATTGACAGGCCATTTCGCATTTCTTTGGGCAAAACTCACCATCATAAAGCAACTGATAGCACGAGCTCTCAAAGCAATTGCATCGGTACACCTCGTTATTGCCACACTCTTAAACAAAAGGCAATGTATCAGCCACAATGATATTGATAGGAAGATCTTACTTGTGATTGAACCAGCATCCGATGGTCTAAAGATAGCAAATAAAAAAATTATAAAAGGCAAGACATCCAGCCTTAAATACTTCATCTTGCTGGACTCGTGTATTTCAAATTTAAGCCAGGGAAATTAATAAAAATGCATGCCATAAAGGCAATTTTTTAACACAACTCAACAAATTAGCATGCATAATTCATTATTAATGCAATGTTTTATATTATTATTTCCATAATGCATACTAGATACCCTGCATAAAGTTTATCTTTTCTCCAACTTATTTTTATTATAGTTTGATTTTTAGACCAACTGCACAGTTTGGACACAAAGCAAATGCAAAGAAAAACGGAATCAATGACGAGCTCAGAAAGCCTCAAATGGCTACTGCGCTGCATATTATGAATCTGATTTGTGGCCCTCCTTCAAAGTGGAACCGCAAACGAAAATATAAATAAAGTATCGTCTTTATAATGTTATCTGAATGAAATGCCTTTGTATTTGAAGAGCCATGGGTCAATGTTATTGTTGTGGGTCTTACAAAGTGCTAGAAAATGTATTTGCATAAATTATTATTTCCATAATGTATAAAAAGCCAGCAATAGATAATATGTAATAAAATGGATATCTACGTCATAGGGCTTTGCTGGACTTGAGTTTGTGCTTCAAATTGTCGACAAACCCTGTACTCAAAGGGCAAGATGTGCAAAACCACAGTAATCCAATTTGACCTGCATGAATAATTTTTAGAGTATTTATTTCACGTCGACTAAAATCAGTCAACAAAAGTTTTATTTTTAAAATATAACATTCAAAATATAACTTTTAAAACTTTAAAAGACAAAAAGAAACAATTCAAAAACCTGTGAATATTCAAAAACCTTAAAACAAACATGCAACAAAAGACCATTAAAGGTATTACTGAATATGAATCCAAGAACACCTTTACAGTTATAGGATATCTGCAAGTTCATCAGAGACGTGAGTAAAACAGTCTCACTTATTATTGTTTTTCAATTTATTTGAAATGCATTTGTGAAATGTAATATTTGAAGTACTTTGTTGTTCAGTTTCTTATGAATTTTAGTGCTCAAAGACTGCGAAAAGAGAGAGAGAGGGGAAGAGAGTGTCGATGCGCTTCCGTTTGGTATCGGTTGCACTTGGATGCGATGCTGTTGATGCCACAGGCTGCCGGGTGGCAGTTCTGTGCTCACACTTTGTCAACATGTGTTCAACATGATCACCCAACAGGCCGACTATTCCAATACATCAACATAAACATCAACATTACCAATCGTGGCTCGACCAGACCAAGTTGCGAGTGTGTGGACGAGGATGGGGGTAAAGAGTTTTCCAGGCGGATCTGAAGCTATGGCCAGATTTTGTTGTTGCATTTGGCCACTTGAGAGGCGCATGCTAAATATGCAAACACATTTCTGTAACAGATCCAGTTGAATGTGTGGCATTTCGTGCCTCTCTAAGTGATATAGAATAGGGCGTTGAAATGCATTTTGAGAAGTTTCTATGCAGTTCAATATCTCCTTTGTTGTTGCTGTGAATGATGAATTGCTGGCCACTGTGCCGCCTCTATGTTGATGCCTGCCACTTGGCAGCTGCTTGTGGCCTGTCGGTCAACATGAAAGACAGGCATCTATTTAATCGTAACAGATTCCCTTTTTACAAATCCATCTCTCTCTCCGACTCTCTTTCTCTGATTTTCACTAATGGGTTAATGCTATAAATATGTACATATATGTACTTGCATTGGTTCGCACTATGACACGTCTTTTTGAACATGTCTGGGAGCATTATTTACGACTTCCTTGATGAATTTTCAGTGGATACTTCTGCAATTGCCCCAACAGCAATCGACATTCATAAAGTGCCTCGATTTTAAAATTAAACCTCAATGCGTGTTTCATATGCAGTTCACGACTCAGATGTCTGCGCTTATGAACAGACGGACAGTTGGAAACACGGACATATGGACAGTCGGACATTGGGGGAAGTCGAGAAGACTTGTGTATAGCCACAGACACAGACAAGCGACTTTGCTGTGCTGTGCGGGCGGTCTGGTATTCTGGTAAGAGATTAAAAAACTGCATAATATGATTAGACTGAGAATATTTTAGGGTTGGTAAAAGTACTCGACGAATCAAGCTTAAGGTATTGTCTTGCATAACAATCAAGAGACGGACAAGGATAAACAGGAAATAGACAATAGAAATTTACATTATTTGGTTTCCTTACAATTCAAATGGAATAAAAGTTTTTGAAAATACAGCTTACATTGCAGTTGGGATCATACATGTGAAAAGCTCCAAATCTTTCGATCTTTTGAGGAGTGTATAGAAGGTATTTCAATATTTATTATTTAATATTTTTTTCTTATATTTTTTATGTAAATTTTCTTTCAACCAAATATTAATCATAACCGTGACCAAATGCGACCGCACTTAAGCGAAAAAAAGCATTCATAAATCACAAAAATAGCAACAACAAAAATATATACATATATATCAATGATATCAGCATGCAAGTGGCGGCCGAAAGAATTTGTTAACATTTTCATCATATTTCGGGGACCGTCCAAAGCAGAAAAGGAAAACAAAATATATACAAATAAAAGTACGAAGAAAAACATCAAAAACAATACAAGTTTCGGTCGATAACTTCTCTGTTTTCTCTCTCATTTTTTTTTTTTATTTTTCTTCTTTTTTTATTTTTGTTGCTGCTGTCGTCGTTTCCACTCGAGCAATTAATACGTGAGCAAACTGGAAAATACTCCAAGCACCGAACTGTCAGCCAAGTGCAAAACAATGTTAGCCCTGATGTATTTGTACTGTTGAGCAAAAGCGCGAGGGATGAGATTTAAAGCGCTGAGAGAGAGAGATGGAGTCATGAGCCATAAGACATTCAATTCAATGTCGCGACGTCGGGCGTTGAGCGACGCCTCGTAAGTCGATATCCCGAAAACTTTCTTTCTCTTCTTTTTATTCCACTTAGGTGGAGGTGGAGGTGGAGGAGGAGAAGGATGAGGAGTAGAAGCAAAAACCATAACCATAAAATCGTATTATGTGTTGTTAGCAGTCGTATTGCAATTGCGAAACCCAAACACGCCTCTCACATTGTCACATTCGCTTGGTCTATATTTAGAATTCCTCGCAGACGGCTTATAGTGCTCATTGTAATTATCATCCTCATTGTCATCATATGCGAAGGGATGATGATTATCGTGAGTGCCACCACTGGCGTCTACAAGAAATATAACACATTTTCCACTGCATCATAAATTATTTGACGGTTTTTCCTATGCGCGGCACAGACTGAATATAACATTCTTGTCGAAATCTCCTCATATTTCAAGCAACCAAGCGGAAATCCTTTATCCCCCACATTCCTTTCATCTCTCTACATTCATGCATACTTATTTATGTGCAAATATACTCTATATTATATACATTTTTGAAACTCGTTAGATAGGCGACAGTATGAAGTTATTCATAGAATTGTTGACATTCCTATTATTATTGTAGTTGTTGTTGTTGTTGATTATTTTGTTGCTGTTGTATGCGTGGTCTATTCGACCACACAACTAACTCATTGTTAGACCGACTTTTTGTCAGCTGCCTTGCAATTGTGTGAAAAAGTTTTAATTGGATGCTTATTGCACAATTTGCTTCATATTTAACAGCACATTGCAAAAGTTTTATCATATTATTTTTCATTAGGCTTATAAACTGAAATTAATGTGGTGTCAAGGAAAAAAAAACGTAATAATTGATATCGATTACTATATTTTTTATTAAGAAAATTTTTATATTTTTTTTCGTACGACATTTAATTATACAAATAATTATATTTGATCCCAATCCATTGAATAGCAACGTTTTCCAATCGAAGAAAAACACTTACAATATTTTCATTATATTTTTGGAGATTAAAGCTACAGTTTTTGTAGTAAATACACTACTTTAAACAGCTGTCATCCAGATATTATAGTATAACCCATTACTCCAAAAAAAATAATAAAATTTATTTTCCCAAAATTGTCGAATTAGACGCATCAGAACGCAAAAACACAGAATAAAACTGATCCAATTAGAAATACAAAATGCTAATTATATTTTATAAAACATTTTGAACTGAATTTGTAATTGGCCAAAACACAGTGGAACAACAGTTTTTCACATTAATGAATACGGTGGAAATCAAAATGGAAATGAAAAACAAGCAGCAGCTGCTGCTGGAAAATACCCACAGAATTGCACAATAGCATATTCAATTTTGGATGGATTATTAGTTACACATACAAACGTATTATTATATTATTTATACACAAGCCTAAAATTAAATTAATTCTACAAGTGCACATTGCAAATTAGGCAGGAAATCCAAAAATAAATGCAAGAAATTTTTGTTGTTGGCAAACGCAAAATACCCAAATAAATGGAAAATGAAAACCAAATAGATTCTAAATCAGTTAAAGCCTTACCATCCAATTAGAAGAAGTCCATTAGCCAGTCACCTATGTGAGTAACTTATGCTCTTAGGTTTCGATTTGGCCAAGATACATTTGAGCTGGTCGGTTGCCATTTGTTGAGCCAAAACTGTTATGTAGATGAGATGCCGCTGCCAATCGTTTGATCCCCTTTGATGAACTACCCCAAAGGCATAAAAAAAAGGAATCTCTCTACCTGCATTGCCATTTAAGCTCATAAACGGCTATCAGCTTACAATGCTTTCCAAACATGAGACCGCCAGACATTCAATAATAAAACAGTCAAGACAACCAATTTCGACGCACTTCTAATGCCCTGCAGAGCATGTAATAACTAAAGGTACAATATACACATTATAATATAAATACACTCTTATTCTTGAAATGTTCTGCTTTTAAAACAAGTTTTTACAAATACATATTTCATATGGCTATACAAATAATAGTTCTCTTAGTCGTTTCAAATGGAATGTCAAAGTGATTATAATCAATTTGTGCAGGGTATCGGCGACCTGAGAGATAAACTGAAAACCAGTTTTTATACATGCACCAGACACAGGCCCAGCCTTAAAAGCAACAACAAACGATATGTTCGAGGCTATCAGAAAACTTTTATCAACAACAACAAAATATGTACAACGCAGAAAAACTTAGGCCTCAAAGCGAACGACGGACGGTAAGCGGGAACGTTTAGCCAGTTGGCTAATTTGTGCCAGACGATATTATGAGTTCACATCAAAGCTGGTCGATGTAGCAAATCTCAGCTTCTTTCTATCCCTTTCTCTGCTTTACTCTTCATCTGTCTTTCTCTGTCTGTCTCTATCAACAATCTCTTGGCCACGAATTAACTTCAAACAGGCGTGAAAAATGCGCGCTGATCTTTTTAAAACTCATTTGAGCTCCCCATTGTTTTTAGGGTTTGGTCGTTGCCTCACAAAAAACCGCAGATGCCGCAAACACAAATCCGAATTTCATGTGTTCCATTGTTAGATTTGCTGGTACCACATTAAAGTGCCGCTGACACGCGTCTTCTGGCTTATGACATGTGGTCTCTGTATGCTACTTCTTTATTTCAGCCTTTACCCTCTCTCTCCTCTTCATTGCCGGCTTCTTTAGCTTGGCACAATTCTTGGCATGTGCGCTTTTTGTACATATTTCAGATTTTGCTGATAGTTTAATTGGTTTCGACTTTGAAAGTTTTCTTTGTAGTTGTTGTTATTGTTATGCCACTGGTTTTACGTTACGGGTCGTTAGAATAATAATAAAGATATCAGATAAATAATTGCATGGACAGTCGTAGCTGCGAATGTTGTACAATAATTGGCAGAGTGATAATTAATGCTGGAATTTTAACAATTAATCTATGACCTTTCATTACCCTAGCATGTTTACTGTTTTAACTAGTTGCGAATTCAAAAACATGCCAGTTGCCTTTGGTTAACGTAAAGCATGCATACTGGAAACTTGCAAGACAATCTGAAATGTTAGATATCATTTACAAACTATTATCGTCGAAATCGATGCAATAAATTATGAAATCCCATTACAAAGTCGTTTAAATTTTCCAGGAATCCAAATTAAAATTGATGAATGACGATCTAAACCATGTTGTATAAGGCAATTAAGCCATTAATCGCCCAACAGGGTTCCAGTTTGCTTGTTAAGCTTTTTTAACAGAAACTTTTAAAGGAATGTCTCATTTAATATTTGTATAGAAATAAATCTTATTTTGAAAGATCTTGTGAGTCTGTTAGTCAAGTTCTAAAGATATTTAATCTTTGCTCAAATTTCGGTAACCGCCAAATGAGACCGCGCTCTCAAAAATAGTTAAGACTTTTTTTTTGCTTTACGTTCATAAGAGTTTCAAATTACAAAAATGAAAAGAAATTAAAACCTATTCGCAGATAAAGTTAAAGCAAAACAACAAACCATACTTTCATAGTTACAGTTTTATTACTTGACAACAGTATTTATATTGTGGGGACGTACCATAGAGATGTGTTATTCCGGCACACCATTAAATAGATTAAAGAGTGAGACGCACTTTGGTACAAATGTAAAGCATAACAAACAAACAACTCGAAAGACAAATACAACATGGTCATAAAGCAATACGATCGTAAACCAAATCGATGCTAATAAAATACCTAAGATATGGAGAGACCTGAATATGTATTGAATTAATTGGCTGCCGATGCTGTAGTTGATTTGATGATCAAACTAAATTCAGTTGCGTGTTTTCTATTTGGCCCGGCAACGCTTGAGGACAAGTGTTTGCAGATCTAATAGAGCAATAAATTTGTAATAGATATTGGAATCTAGCCTGGGGGATGTAGCGCCTCATAAACGCACAGAAAGTTCAGCTCATAAACATTCGTGTGTGAACTTTTATTTGGAGGCATGTTGAAACAATAAAACAAACATTGTTTGTAGCCGGAAAGCTGTTAAAAAATGAAGCAAAAAACAAGGCATTTGCATTATGGAAAACACAAACCGTAATTTATAATACAGGGCCAACATACTAAAAACAACAAAGTCGTAAATAGTTGTTGCTTTACATTCCATTAGGCTCGTCTGTGAAATTGGTCAAAAATCACTAAACTTTTGCCATAATTTACATGTGAAGCAGCACGAACAGCAAAGAAATCATCAACCACACAAAATAGATATGGAAAATATTCGAGTGGCAGACTAAGAGATACCTTAACTAGATCTTCAACCTATATAAATTGTAATGCAATTGAAATTATCACAAACTATTATTTTTTAGTAAAGTTTTCACTTATTTTTACAAACAACGGACGGATCAACTAGTTACACCTCTTTTCAAAAACTAAACATCTACGGGGTATAAATAGGAAACTCAATTAGATATCAAAAATACATTTGCATTATTGAAATTTATCTTTGTACCTGTCTATTATTACACAAAGAGCGCGTTCGAATTTTCTAACATTCACTCACCCCGTGTAAATGCACTTCAACAACAAAGCAACAAAAACCACAACCACAGCATTTAATTAATGAGTCTTTATTAAATTGTTGAAAAAATAAATAAAAATATTCAGCGAGCTCAATATTATTTTTACTGTTATTGTGTTATTTTCTTTTATTTATTTTTTCGCCTGACGTTTACCTAGTCGAAATTTGAATAAATGCAAATATGTAAATGAAAGAGCAACTAAAGTTGTGGCATCGAGTTAATGAATATTCAGAGTAAAAGTGTTCAATTTTGTTTGTTGGTTTAGAGTCTGATAAGCTTAACACATTTCTGATGCGCTACAAACAAGCGCCATAGTTGAGCATATTGATTTGATTGGAAACTTACTTGGAAAATACAAACACTTAAGACAAAATATACTTCGAGTGAGTTAGAGTAGGGATTAAATAGATTAAACGTGCAACAGTCATGCATTAAAATTTATTTAGAAAACATTGATGTGTGTCATTAGAAAATATATATAAATACATTATATATTTCTCTGATCCAACGTAATGAATGTGCCTATAAACCAGCTTTTTTTCCACAATTAAATTTATTCCTCTTAAAATAAACATGATTAGAAATTTGTGTCGCTTTTGTTTGGACATGCAACACGCCCACGCAATGCATGATTTTTCATTTATTTCGCTACACTTTTCATTTGTCGTAACGCGTCACTAATTAAGATATTTTTGTAACATAGTTTCCAAGCACCACAACAACAGCTGGGCGTGGCATGGCCCGTGCCCATCGTGTCTGCCATGCTGTCTCGCTAGTAGCAACCACATCATACGAATACGAATACGAGTACGAGTATGAGTTCGAGTATTCACATTCAAGATCGCGTGTTGCCCCAACTGGCAGCTGTGCCCAATTAATGTCACTTTGTTCACTCGTTCAAATTTCTACAAGAAAAGCTACGAGCCGTATGAGTACTGCTTATAAGTATATTAGTATAGTTTCTACACACATACAAATATGTATATGAACACATCTGTAGACGTTGGCGTGTTTTAGCTAAATTCTTTTTGCCTAAAAAAAACCGAAAACTGTTCGTGTTGATAAGCTTGAAGTGTTAACCAATTGATATGTCAAACGACATCAATTTCGAAATTAAATATATATAGGTACATATAAATATATGAATATTCTTTACATATGCGATTTTATTTGACACTGAAAACATACGCCAACTTGACCCATATAACCAAATATACTCTAATTTTTTTCAATATATTTTCAGAAATATACGCATGAATATCATATTTATAGCTAGACAGACCCTATACCGTTTTAATTATTAGCTAAATTGTTTAATATCGGGCATATTAGGTATGTTTAATGTATATTATAAATGGTTAAACTAAATAATATAAACTATAGATTAATATCATCGCTCTGCTTTCAGAATCGGTGTACTATGTATTTACTACGATTAGATCTAAATGCAAAGTACACTGGCACGGGTATTTTGAAGTCAGACTAAAATAAAAATAATGAAGCAAGCACATTCTATATATAAAATTTGACATGCGTCAATTTTAATGAAATTGCAGTGCATAAAACGCGCGCGCATTCCAAAATTTATGAGCTCTTCTAATGAATTTATAGACGCCAATATTAGAGATGACTTCGCTCGACAATTAATTGAAATTTACATATACATACACATACACATATAGAAACAGAGGACTTTCAATATTTATGTAGCTGTAAACTGACTGATAGCCCGGTGAGTTCAGAGTTTATGAGTCCCTAAAGTGTTATAAAATGAGTAGAAATGCTTTTATGGGGCAACATTGCTGCGCTTTGCACCTCACTCATTAAATCAGTCATTATTTTTGAGTTCTTTCAACATACATACTTAAAGCTTATCAATCCAATTCATTATGTCAAAAGTTCATTATGAGATTATATAAAAGTACAAATGTTTCAGATTTATAGAAATAGGAATTTAAATCAAAATGAAAAGAGATTGTATGAATATTTTCTGCGCTATAAAAAACTATTGCGAACTTAACAAAATTTATTCTAAAAATAAAACAGAAATCTATATTGTTTAACATCATTTACTGTAATGCTACAATTATTATACACAAATTTAAAAATCTATATTTGCAAAGATATTACACAATATATTTTGTTGAAAGTTTATAAATTTACATAGTGGAGAACCCAATAAAAATAGCTGGCATCGAGGCATTGATTCCCTGGGAGATTTTCTGGCACCTTTTGTGCTTTTGTACGAGTACATACGGGTATATCCAAATATCTAAACAATTAAAAGTTTACGGCGCCAATAATAACGAAAAGAACAACAAATGCATGTAAACAACAATATGTTTTGTTTTGTTTAATAAAAGCTATTGAAAAGAAATGGGAGAAATGTGTGTGTTCTTGCCTGTAATCCGCTAGAGAAACACGTCTAATAAATTGTTTCTTTGGCAAAAACTGGTTTTGAGGCACAAAAAATTCCAGCAATCGATTATGGGACAAAAATAAATTTTAATTTAATGCAAACAGCAATATAAATTATGAAATTTAACAGTTGCCGCTGCCTTATTTGCATTGGCGCCAAGCAAAATAACAGAAACAAACAGCAAAAAAAAATTTTAAATTTATGAGTTTGCGTCAAACAAATTTCAATTGAATAGAGGAGACAAAAGTTATCGCTTATCGATGTTTATCAACTGTTGTTTGACACTTACCTGATCTTGACAAAAGTAGCCGAATCCGATGATTCCAGCAATGGCCAGAAAGAGACAAAATACAATGATTGTTCGTATTTTGGATCGTGGTTCCATTTTCTTGATTTCATAAACACCGCTTGGCAGTAGTAAAGCAAAATCACTATCAACTTGTACAGAGACGTTCTTATGCATATCCACGGGCATGTTCCATTTGGCCTCAATTTGGTTTAGAACAAATTTTCAAATCCATCAATCCACATGAGCTGCCTTCACATAGCACCAAAAAACAATGCATCGATACCAAACCGTTTAACATTCACGTAACACATATAGGCGCCAGTCATTGTCCGATAACAGTTGAAGCAAACAACGATAACAACAAGCGCGCCTCATTCTGGTCATATTTGGCAACCCATCACAGAATACTAAACGTAATAAGTTAACTGTAAAAACAAGAAACATTTAATTAGTTGAAAGCTTAATTAAAAAAAATTACATTAAGAAAATTTATGTAAAGTTTCACACTACTTGATACAGTAAATATATGTTTCTAATTTATGACCGACTTAGATTAGACTTGCTGCACATAACAATTTGTCTAGTCTTATCTCGAAACAGTCGAGTGTAGAAATAAAACACTAATCAATTAAATAAACAACTGTTACAAGCTACGAGGGCCAATCTAAAGTAAAAGTGAACTTAATATATTATTCAAATTAAATTCAAAAAATCTGTTGGAGGTCAAAACGACTTCGAATAAACCGCGTTTAGCTGCCGTACAAACTTGGTAATTGCACCTTAACTGTGTGAAGAAAACAGATCTGGATAAATATCTTCCATCTTTTTATCTCGCTCTCTCTGAAAACGCAAAGTTCAAATTTTAAAAAATCTCAAGCTTCTAACTAACAAGTGTCAAATGCGTATGAACTTTGAGAGCCATCACTAAGCCGGCATATGGAGAGCTTTGAAAAGCTTCTTTCGCCCACACATGGCAATTTCAATAAATAATAAAAGCGTGTCTAGCGCAAATGAACAGATGTAAAATAAAGTAAGCGTATATGTATGTGTGCACATGACTATGTGTAAATACGTATTATAAATATAAATAATCGTATGTAGGCACTTTTGAAAATATGTATCAAGCGCAATCTAAACACGAGATACTGAGCATAAATCAAAAATTGACACAATACAAATGATAGAAACACTGAACAGTAGCCGATTGAGGCTGCCAACTGGCTGGGGGGGCAGTCGGTTTGACGCCCAGTCGACGTCACCGTTTCTGTGGGCTGCTCTCAATTTCCGCAAATGTAAAGTGTGTGCGTGCCCATGCATGTGTCTACTTTGTTGCTGTTATGCTAATAAACACTGTGCACTAAGTAAATACATAGAAATAAATGAATATAAACAGTTAGAAGTGCCGCAACATTTCCTTGGCAACATTTACATTTGAATTTGGCAACATTCAGCGAAAGGAACCAAATTCACAATTGGACATTGAACTGAACTTCCACAATGGGGCATATGCTAATGCTAGGCGTGTTTATTTACTCAACTAAAAACAATTAGCAACTTTTGGTCCAGCAGTCGCAGCCCTAGCCGCAGCAGCGTCGTCGGCGGCAGCATCTGTCGGCTGACGTCAAAAGTGGATCGTGCTGTGTTCATTGATGGCAGCCACAATAAACAAAAATAATACTAACAAAATGCAATGGTATCTAAATACAATTAAACAAATTATATCCATTACAACACAACTCGCACATGCACATGCTGAGCAGCAACTAAGGCACACAACAAAAACAGAATAGCAGCCAAAGCAGAGACGTAAAAACAGCTGTTCGCACGTCATGTTGCAACATCGTTTTGGACAATTTGCCAATACGACGGTCAATTGTAATAGATAAATGGTTCATAATTCACTTACTTTGTGCTTCACTAACTCGACTTGACAATTGTTAACAAATATCGGACAGCACTGGTTTATTTATTTACATTTTTTATGTATTTTTAGAGCTTACACGCTCATTTAGCGCGCTTTTCCTTTGCGCCACACGTCCTCAAAGACAAAACGCGCCACACGACAAGCCCAAATGCATTAATATAGCAAAAAACACACAAGCGAAAACTGTAAAGCACACCCGACACTTTAAGCACTTGATTGTTATATTATTTGTTTAAATATTTAGAGTTTTGCGAGTAAATTCATTAATAATTGATTACAGCGAAATGCGCGGATTTGCTTCAAACGTCCATTTTCATCAGCAGCGGCGGATATACTAACCAAAGCGAAAACAAAATACGCGCATGTGACGTCACGATGAACTAAAGGGCTGCCAACATGTTTTTATTTATCAGCACAGCTGTTAGTTATGTTAACACCATGTCAACCTAACAGTCTATGTTAATTGCGAAATGTGGCAACGCTTTGCATGAGTTTTCAATCGAAGAAAATACGTTGTGAGCTCGATTTGAAATGCAAATACAAAATTTGTTTGGCGTCTTTTTTGTGACTCTTTGCTACGCCGGCTACGATTTTTATCGCTTGCCACGATCCGTAAAGCCGCAGCACTATAACCTGCGCATTCTCACACATCTGGAGGAGGCATCACGCTTATTCTTTACGGGCGATGTCGAAATACGGATTTACATTCTTCAAGCCACCAGCAACATAACTTTGCATGTCGGTTCACGTCTGAATATTGCCACAAATGGCACGTGGTTGCAGGCAGTTGCAAGCAAGTGCAACAAGGATATCAAAATTAAACGTGTGGAGCGAAATTCGAAACACGATTTCTATATTATGCAACTGGACACACAACTGTATCCAACACAACGCTATTTACTTCGACTGCAATTCTGGGCAAGGCTCGGACGAACCATGTCGGGTTATTATGCGAGCTCCTACCGAGACGAATGCAACAGTAGCCAACTCAGGTGAGTAAGATCCAAGTGTGCTCGACTGTGAGAGACCTGGTACTAATGCTATCATTTGTATTATTACCGAAAAGATCGGATTTCAGATATGCTTATCTATTATTTCTATTTTAAAAATCACAGGTTCATGTCGGTGACACAGTTCGAGCCAACGGATGCACGTGCCGCATTTCCCTGCTTTGACGAGCCGAATTTCAAGGCGACCTTCAACATTTCCCTGGGTCATTCCGCGCAGTACAATGCCCTAAGCAATATGCCCCTTATAGAGAGAATACCCATGTAAGCAATCAAATAATTAGGTTAAAAGCAATGCAAAGAACTCAAAATTAAAACTTAAGACTTACAGATGCGAACGCAGGAATTGGGTATGGAGCATATTCAAGCAGACGGAGATAATGTCCACGTACCTGGTTGCCTATAGCGTCAATGATTTCGAGGGATATGCCTCCTATAGTGCTCCCTACGAGCGCTCGGTGAAATTCACCACCTGGGCAAGAGCATCGTCCATCGAACAATGCAAATATGCCGCTGAGATTGGACCACGTATTTTGGATTACTATGAGCAATTGTTTGACATTAGGTATCCATTGCCCAAAATGGATCAACTGGCTGTGCCGGACTTTAGTGCGGGTGCCATGGAAAACTGGGGATTAATAACATATCGGGAAGCATCATTGCTTTACGCAGAGGAGGCTTCATCTCTGACGGATAAACAGCATGTTACAAATATTATAGCTCACGAGCTGGCACATCAATGGTTTGGTAATCTGGTGACCATGGAATGGTGGAACGATCTATGGTTGAACGAAGGCTTTGCCACCTATGTGGCAACCTTGGGCATGGATAAGATGTGCAGCAAATGGCATGCATATGAGGAGGAGTCATTGGACAACGTTTTGGCCATCCTAAACACCGATTCCTTCTGCAGCACAAGACCCATCCATCAGCCTGTGAGCCAAGGCGGTCAAATTGCCGAACTCTTTGATTCCATTACGTATCGCAAGGGCGCGGTCATAATCCGCATGATGCACATTTTCATTGGGGACAAAGCCTTTCACAGCGGAATCAATCGTTATCTACAGAAGCATTCCTATATTAATGCAAAACAGGAGGATTTGTGGCTGGCATTGACAGAGGCATCTCATCAAATCAACAGTATTCCCCAGGACTTGGATGTGCAAACCGTAATGGACAGATGGACACTGCAACCAGGATTACCATTGATAACCGTGCAACGTCACTACGCAAGGAAGTCAGCAACTATCACCCAGAGACGGTATCTAATGTATGATGGAGCAATTCCGCTCAAGATAAACCAACAGCCATTGGAAGTGGATTCCTGTTGGTTTATACCAATTAGCTATACCACAGATTCCGAATCCAACTTTATATCCACCGAACCAAGGGTCTGGCTACGTTGCAACGAAGAGCATGAAACATTGCCACTTGATCTGCAGGACTTGCCCGGGGATGAGGAATGGCTAATCCTAAACCTGCAACTAGCCACGCCCTATCGTGTCAACTATGACACCAAGAACTGGGAGTTAATCATTAAGGGTCTTCAATGCAGCGGCTTAAAACGCATTCACGTCATGAACCGTGCTCAGTTAATAGATGATTCCCTGACTCTGGCTTGGAGTGGCCATCTGAGCTATACACTGGCTTTGGAGCTGTTGGGATACTTGAAGCACGAGCATGAATACATGCCTTGGCGTGCAGCCTTGGATCAGTTGACGGCCATTGATCGCATCATGCGACAAACATCTGAATTTGAAGAGTTTCAGGTGAGAGTTGAATTTATTGTGAATCCACTGCATGATTGGCTTTTTTATATTCGCTCTTGTTGTGTAGCACTGGTTAAAAACTATTTTCCAATACAGCATTTTATGCATCACCTGTTGGATCCCATCTACAATCATTTGGAGGGCATGCTTGAAGATTCAGATAATCGCCATCACGTGGCACACAAAACCATGATCAACAGATGGGCATGTCGTTTGTGTCAGGCGGATTGTGTAAAGAGCGCCTTGAAGTATTATCATCGCTGGTTCATATTAAACAATCCGGATGAGACCAATCCGGTGCCACAGAATCTACGGTCCGTAATTTACTGCACGGCCGTGCGACATGGCGATGCGGATGATTGGAACTTCTTGTGGCAACGCTACAGGAACAGCACCGTGGCCAGTGAGAAGCGCCTGATACTTCTCTCTTTGACCTGCACTCACGATGTCGGTCAAATTGAGCGCTATCTGAGATTAATATTCAATGAAAAGTCACTCATACGCAAACAGGATGCATCGCAAATCTTTGCAGCCATTGTGCGCAATGACATGGGCACTCACATAGCCAAGGATTTTCTCATGCACAAATTTGAGCTGTTGGAAGACTTGTAAGTTATTGTACTTTTTACCAAATTAATTTTTAAAATATATATATGCATAAAAAAATTAGAAGAATCCTTTTTATAATTAAGTCTTATTAAAACTATAATTAAGAATAACTTTACCACCTAAAGCTATAAACCCAATAGACGCGAATTGGCTTCGCTGCTGGTCCAAATTGCCCATCATATTAACTGTCCCCAGGATTATGAAGAGTTGAGGACATTCATAGACGCCCACAAGGAGCTTCTGGAGTGTTCGGTGCGCAGCTTGCGACGTGCCTTGGAGCAGGCCCAACTGAATATCCGCTGGCGTCAGCGACGCCTCTCCGAATTTACCAACCATCTTGCTATGCGCTACTATGACTGATCATTTCCGTTTATGTTTTTGTTGTTATTATTTTTGTAATTTAATTATAGTCGTATATTTCATTAGTATTACAAAGAACATTGAAAGCCCAGGTATTAATCACAGAACACAAGACCCGTCCCACTTGGAGAAGATGGACTTAGTTGCTACTTGCAACCGCATCCCCCCCTCCGCCACCACCGCCGGAGAAGGCGGTGCTGGCATTTCCTGCACTGGCCACAAACAACTGCCGCAGATTCTGCAGCACGCTCCAGAGCACAGTTCCGGCCATGCCTAGTCCCTCGAGTAGATTGAAGCCCGTGCTCTCAAAGGCCTCTTCACGATCCTCTTCCGTCTCAATGGCTGAGGATTCGTTGCCGCTGTGATGATTTGAATGCGGCGAATGATGTACTCCATGATGGCCAATCAGTCGATGGGAATTGGAGCGCACATGTGTGTCATTGACATCACCACCGCCCACAGCATTTAGCAAATGCTTGACCGGCTCCAGGACGGGAATAGCCAGCTTGATGCGATGCCACGCATCCGGAGTTTCCGTTGAGCTCTCATGCTGCTCACTGACCGGCTCATCCAAACTGAGCTCATCATCAAGCGTATTGCGCTCCCTAACTGGCGCATCGTCCGTGTCCAGGCTGTTGTTGCTGGGTCCTTGCAACTGCAACAAGCTGCTAAACAGCTGTTGCACATGCACAGAGTTTGTAGCCTCCGCCTCGTTGCGCTCAAAATCGAATTCCTGTCGTGGCCTAGTCCCCTCCTTTGGCTTCACAAAGCTCACAATATATATAGACTTATCATTGCTGGCTGTGGAAGCGGGTACATCAGCTGGCAGGCTGCTGCTGGTTGGCTTTGCCGTTGCTCCAGGCGTCGTCGTCAGCAACAGCAGCCACACGAACTGCATTAAAATGTAGAATATTAATTGTTATTATTACCTCCATCTTAATTACGAACCATATATGAAGATTATTAATTGTAATTAGGCATTTTACATGCTGCTCCGATCGCATCCAAAAAAGACGCGACGGGCTTTAATGAGATGGCGACGAGTCGCTTTGAAACATTGAAATTGTTCTATTATGCCCTCCAAGTACATTCAAGGTCCTTAAAAGTGATAGTTACCAGACCATATAATTCCATTCGGTATATTTACAAAGAGTGTCTAAATTAGGTCCTCCACCAATAAGGATTACTCAGTAAATATTATACGGATAGACAAATGTCTATTTTTTTAAGTTTAAAATCTATTTTGTAATTTGTATTGTAATTTTTATCCTATTACTCATGTATTAACATATATTTGTTTTGCTTTTAGCCTTGGTTAATACTTGTGATGTAAACTATTTTCTTTTATCTAATGTTATTTCATTTATTTTCTCTATTTCTTCCTTTTCAAATATTTCAACCGACTTACATGAAGAAGCAGCAGAAGATATATGGAACTATATGTGGAACTCAACAACCGCGACATTGTTAATGATATATATGCACATATGCTTACAGTTTTAGACGGCTTAAAATCGAAACCGAAGCCAAGAAACGCTCAATTCAAACTTAGACGAGAGCCAAGTACTCGCGACCCGTTCAACGACAACTGAGTACTGACTGGCCGACTGACTGAGTGCCCATTTGGGTGCCCAAAACTGAACGTCGAATCTGAAGGTAGTCAATAAAAGATTGATTAATATGCCGTAAGTGTACGCCGATTTTTATACATAAATTCATTTTATTTGTTTTAGCCAGTTGCAAAGTAAATTGAATAAAATACGAGAATTGATTTAAGCTTCTCTGTGGCCATATATAAGCCCAATCTGAATCATGATCACCCTAAACTATTTATCGTCTTTAAAAGCTTGCATCCATGTTTGAAAATCTATTGTGTTACATCCTACTAGTTGAAATTAGACATCAGGGTATACTGGTATTGTGCAAATATATGTAGCAGGCATCGGGAGGCATTTTCGATCATATTAAGTAAATATATTCTTGATCAATATCAGCAGCCGAGTCAATTTAGACGCGTCGATCAAAGTTTCAAATTCCAGTAGGCTTTAAAATTCATTGAGCTCGGAGTTACTTTAAAAGTTTTGACTTTTGATTTACATCATTTTAGTTAGAATTAGTCTTCATACACAGCTCAACGAGTACACATCCAAAATATTAAAAAAAAAAGTAGTACGAAATTCAAAATTTTCAGTCAAATGTTCTGTTAATACAAGGAAAACTTTCGATTATACCAAGTTTCCTATTTAAAAACCTGTTAAACATTTTTTGGTAGATGTTTTCTTTGTTCGGGCATTTTAATTATCATTATTGTTAATCGTGTTATTTAGTATTTAGTTATAATGAGGATATTCGGTAAAATGTCCCATTTTCTTCAGGTATGTTAAATGAATAATAAAATATATCGTCTCTCGGAAAATCGGGATTAAATGCACCTCTTGTTAATTATCCCTTAAGCCGCTTTAAGAGAGGTAACTAAATTGGTAAAGTACTGAGTATATTGTAATGTGTGAGGGGAATGCGTAATAGAGTATTTCGTAGTCGAGCCCTACATTTTAACGTTCAATGCTAATAGTAGAGGTAAAATTTAACTTGGTTAGTCGTCGAATTGTTCAACGAATTTCACAGATTCAAATAAGTGATAGATAATTTAAATAAATACTATTAACAATTGAACAATAATTAAAAAATAAATTATTAAATTTGAAATATTTGTCTTGATCCAAGTAGTCCCTGAAATTGAAATTTTTGTTTTGGTTCTGACCAGTCTGGAGAAAGTTCAGTTGATTTATATTTCTCGTTCGATACACACTTCTTTAAATTTACATTTATTTTTAGAAAATAAAAATTGTCTTGTATACGTTTTTTTTTAAATAAATTTTTTTGGTAGTCAAAATTGTGTAAATTGTTAATAAAAAAAAGAGTAATCGAATGGCGACATATCTATCACAGATCTCTCGATGTCTGAGCTATCATGCACCAATTTGCCGACCACATCGTTTGCTCCACGGCAGCTGTAAGCAATGGAAGAAGATCTGCTCCAACTGTGTCTGCTGGCAGCCCCCATTGCTGATGGAGATCCAGCCTCAATTGCCGTCCATGCGAATCCATGTCCAGCTCTTCTCGACGAGGACCACCAACGTATTTACCTTCAACAGCACCTCGGATATGCTTCGCAAGCGCATCAGCTTCTCTGGAACACAGGGAGAGACCTCCGATGCTGGAGCGTGCATAGTTCCGGTCGGGATTATAGTGCCAGACAAGAGCCAAGGAACCAACATGAAGATTGTCATAGTGCCGCTGGATCTGGTCAACCAGGACAGCGAGAGCTTAAAGAATACACTGAATGTCATCAATGAGCTGCGCAATCACGCCAAGGAGATTGACATGTTTGCCAACAGTATCATCGAAGACTTCCAGAAGGATAATGCAGCGAAAAAAGCCGAGATTGCAGCCATCGAGGAACAGGAGCAATTAACTAATGTGGATGACATCCATCTGTTGGATGTATACACTGCTAAAGAAGTTGATGCCATTGCCACGGCGACACGAAATGAATCGAATGCACCTGAATTGGAACTGCAGGCAGCCGTTGCATCCCTGGCCACCGATTTGGCCGCCTCCACCCAAGCGGATGTTGCACCAATGATTCCATCGCCATGCACACCGAATTTGCCAAATGCCCCGCCCGCTATACCAGTTAACCCAAGCACGGTGCCCAACACAACGCCTCAGACACAGCCCGGTGTCTTGCCCTTGGCTGATCCAATGGAACCACAAATATCCGCCGCTCCCCAAAAAGAAGCTAGTGCTCCCGAGGCCGAGGCCGAGGCTGTGGCCGAGGTTAACATCGAGCCAGAGATTCAAGAGCTGGCTCAGGCTCCAGCTCAGGCTGAAGTTCACCAGATTACTATTGATGTGCCCGAGCAACTTGGCCAGGCTTTGGCTGAAATGGCCATCTCATCAATGCAGTTGTCCTTCGAGATGAATATGACAAATGTCCGCGATGCGATTCTGTATGGAGAGAACGCGGCCATGAATGAAACTCAAAGTTTGAGCAACGATCCCATGGTATTCTTGGAAACCCATGTCAAGGTGGATCCTGCCCATGAGCCAGAGATTACATTTCCCCTTCAATTCAATGCCCTTATCAAGGGCACCGTTGATATCGATGCGGAAAAGCTCAATCCCGAACAGCTGACCAATGAGAATCTTCCGGACTATAATGATGCCGTCACCTCCATTGCTGCCAGCATTTGCAGCACTGCACTGCAAAGAGGCTTTGCTCCTGAACTCTCTACCACCACCAACAACAACAACAACAACAACACCACCACCACCACCACCACCAGCTCCTCGGATAATCATCGTTCCCCTCTCAGGTCCTCGGCACAGGCACGTATGGCTCTGAAGCGTCATCAAGCCCAGAAGCACATGAAAGTCGAGTACACACGTCCCGCAGCCGCGCTGGCAAGTGCCCCTGTGCCAGTGCCAATAGGTCCAACTTTGAAGGATGGTTGCAAGAATCCCATTATCAAGAAAAAAAAGAAGTGCCCCAAGCCGTGTAAACTGGACGATCCGTGTAAGGAAGACAAGTGTAAGCGTCCCCAAAAGCCGTCCCAAAAGCAGAAAAAGCCAAAGAACCAAACTAGTCAAGTTGCGTTGACTGCCAGTGCCAATAAAAAGGGCGCTAAGAATCCTTGCGCCAAGGGCAAGGGTGATAAAGCAAAAAAGGACGGCAAAGATGCCAAGGGAGGTAAATCCGGCAAAGACGGCGGTAAGGACGGTAAGAAGGACCCTTGTGCCAAATTCAAGAAAGGAAAGGGCGGCAAAGGCGGAAAAGATGGTAAGGACGGTAAGGGCAAGAAAGATCCTTGTGCCAAGTTTAAAAAAGGCAAGGACGGGAAAGATGGAAAAGGAAAAGACGGCAAAGATGCTAAATGTGGAAAAAATGGTAAGGATGGAAAAGGTGGCAAAGACGGGAAGGACAAGAAAGATCCTTGCGCCAAGTTCAAGAAGGGAAAGGATGGCAAGGGCGGAAAAGGTGGCAAAGGCAAGAAAGATCCTTGTGCCAAATTTAAGAAAGGCAAAGACGGAAAGGATGGCAAAGGAAAAGACGGCAAGGATGCTAAATGTGGAAAAGATGGCAAGGATGGAAAAGGTGGCAAGGACAAGAAAGATCCTTGCGCCAAGTTCAAGAAAGGAAAGGATGGCAAGGGTGGAAAAGGTGGCAATAATGGAAAGGGTAAAAAAGATCCCTGTGCCAAGTTTAAGAAGGATAAAGACGGAAAAGGTGGCAAGGATGGAAAGGGTGGCAAGGGCAAGAAGGATCCCTGTGCCAAGTTCAAGAAGGGAAAGGATGGCAAAGGCGCAAAGGGAGCTAAAGGAGGCAAAGCCGATAAAAAGAAGGACGCTTGTGGCAAGGGAGGAAAAGGGGATAAGAACAAAAAGAAGGATCCCTGCGCCAAATTCAAGAAAGGAAAGGACGGCAAGGGCGGTGCTAACAATAAGAAGGATCCCTGCAAGAAAAAATACTCGACATTCTCAAGTCCTGTATCGAAATTCCATCATTCCAACCGATCCCTGTGGCACCCTAAGCGCCAACTTTCCACCTCCTTCAAAAGCTTGACTAGTGCGTTTGCCGAGCAGGCACGGTTAATCCCAAAGGCAGAATCTTGCCGCTCAAAGCCTGCACGTTTCACCGTGTACTCGACCCTTGTCCGTCGTCATTATGGCGGCAAGCCCTCGAAAATGCAGATGAGTGCGTGGGGATTGAAAGCGTCGATTCCCCAAATTCAAAGTCAACGTACAAAGAAAGATGAAGCTAAGACGTCAAAATGCAATGCGCTTCAGCCCAAGGGTCCTAAGCGTAAGCATCAGAAACCACGCGAAGGTCTGAGGACAGATTGCTATGGCTCCTTTGCAGAAGAATGCCCAAAGGCCTCATGCAAGGGAAAATGCGATCAAGTTAAGTTCCCAAGAAAGAAATGCGATAAGAAAAAGAATAGGCCAATCATGGCCAAGAAGGCGGCTAAGCCCAAAAAGAAATTGCCCGCCATCTGTAATCAGGGTAAAAAGGGTAAAGATGTGAAAGGTAAAGTTAAAGAACAAGATATATTGCAATTTACTTATAACTAACTCTGTTGCTCAACTCAGGTAGAAAGAAATAAGCTCTTAAGAACGGGCCCATTCATTTTTAACCAGATGCGTATGCAAAGCGATTCTTCGCATAGTAGAAAACGGTACGTTTCTCAGGCAGTTATGGAAAAATGCTTACCCAAAGATGATATACCCTCCGGATGTGTTGAGGTCGTCAAAATACCAGCTTCCTATCAGATATGTAAAGAACACCGATTGCGACCCAATCTCAAGAAATATGGTAACTAAGCTTGCTATAATCTATCTATTTGATTTATTTAACGAGTATCCTATTTATAGACGTGCTCATTCGCACTGGCTCCGTAGCTTTAACTGGCTCCGATATTCATGTCTACGAGAATGCAAACCGTGAAATTGAGGGCATTACCTTGGGCCATGATGCCACGGGTTTCGTAGAAGAGATTGGATGTTGTGTACAAAATTTGCATGTTGGTGATCGTGTTGTCATGGAATCGGCATTATCCTGCGGTATTTGTGACTTTTGCAAACAGGGATTATACAATATTTGCACCGATTTAGTCTACAACGGCTTCCTGGCTAGCCATCAATCACATCCAGCGGATCTGTGCCACCGTCTGCCCGATACAATCAGCATGGAAGTGGGCACACTCACCCAAACGCTCGCCATGGGCTGTCAGGCATGCTTCAAAGCAAATATAACGCCCACCAGCAATGTGTTAATTATTGGCTCAACCCCTACTGCAGTTTCAGCAGCGATGTGTGCTGCTGCCATTGGAGCAAAGAAGGTGATCATTGCTGGTACAATGGTCTCCTCATTGGAAATGATCAATCGTGATTTTGGCTTCAATACAATACATTTCGATCCAAACGCATTGTTCGGTGAAGTACTTGAAGCTGTCTACAAGAATTTCGATGATTGGCCAAACTGTGCCATCAATTGTGCTATTGCACCCATGACCATGAATCTCGCTGTGATGGCATTACAGCCATGTAGTGTTTGTGTGCTGTCCGAGTGCGAGTCCGAATGTGCCAGTTTCAATGCCCTTGATGTACTAATGAAAAACATACGGATAATACCTAGTTTTCGTTCCGCGAATATGTAAGTGTAAGAACCTAGTTAAACTAATTTTCTAAACGAGATTCGCTTCGTTCTACAGGTTTCCAACGGCATTAACCCTCATGAAATCTGGACGCGCACCAATGCACAAGTTCATTGCCCAGACCTATCCATGGAGCATGCTCGAGCAAGCATTTAAATGTGCCCAACACGAATCCAACACTGGCCTCCGCAAGATCATTGTTAACAGCACGGAGGGCATCAACATTGGGAGATTGTTAAAAAAAAAAGTTGCTAATTATGCTGTGTAAAAAAGACGAAAAGCCTGTAATAAATAAAAAAAAATTATTTAAAAAATTAACACTCAGAATATTAATGCCAGGGTATTTTTAGGTGCTGCAACAGAAATGGCTTCGCATATTAACATTTTAATTGAAATAAATGAGATTGTTTTTTGGTTTAAAAATTATGCAAGATTCGAATACAATACATAATTAACATTTCTTTAGTTTTCTCAGCATCTATGAATCTCTCTCATTATAGACTATTTAACGACATATAAAAATTATTGTACTTCGCTGCTTACAACAAACTATTTTACAAAATTTACATACGCAAAAACTAAATAGAGTCGAGAAATTAATTGTATACTAAGGAAGGAATCGAATGTACGCACCACATAAATTAATCATAATCAAGAATTAAAAAAAAAAATACAATTAAAATAGAATTAAATCAAATTTGAATTTCAAGCTTTTTACACAATTTTGGAGAACTGCTCGCATCGATTCTAAGTATAATATAATAAAGAATATAAATAGGGCTTACAATAGCAAAGGTATTTAAGATATGTTAGGTATGTACGAGTGCGCTTGTTTGACTAATAACTGGACTGTCTCTTGGTTTCTAAGTATGTCTGACTCTTGTTCCCTGGTTGGTTTTTGCATTTAAATGTTCAACAACTTTTTGCCCATGCCCGAGCACACACAAAAAGTAATTGAATTTGGCTAAATCCAAGCGCTTATGCTATAAAGTAATTTATGGTAACATAAGTATGTTTATAATATAGTAGAATCGTCAGTGTTAAAAATAATGATTAGACGCTCTAGTCAAGCGGTCAGTTGTGAAGGTAGTTTGTCTTTTGGTGTTCATTCTTTTCACAATATATTACTTTAACATTAAAAAAAACAATATCGTAAATATTTCGCCCCATCTCTTCTAATTATCATGAATTTGCATTTCCAGTTCGATATCCGAGAGGTTAATTTCGCGCATCGAATTGATGAACATATACCGCGATGTGTAAATATACAGCCAGCGGTACCACTTCATTTGCGACTGATGTTCCATCATGGCACTTCTGACCACAGACGCATCCTTCCAGCTGAGAATACACCTATGATAAATTAAAACATATAATATATAAAAATGTAGTGTAATGTTATGCATACCAATGCGTTGACATAAAACATGTGCACAGCAAATCGAAGACTGATAAATATTTCCGTACCAAATTGATCGAATCTAGCGTATAGAACTTACATGCTGCAAAAAGTTATAGCAAAATATTAAAAATTATTGAAGCTATAATTAGAAAAAGCAACGTTAGCAGCAACACCAACATCAGCTAGCAAAAAAGCACCTACAATTAACATGACAATTAACATGTGCATTTTGGTCTGTGGCCTATTTGTTATTGTTGTTGCTGCTGCTGCTGGGGCTGCTGATGATGCCAACCCGCCATGACTCACCCTTCGGCAATAAATTGGCTAAACACAATGAAGCGGCTGCATAATAAACAGCACAATGATTGGGATGTGAGCTGACCCCATCGCGATCGAAGGTGAATATCGCCTGTATATCAAGACTCTCGACGGTATGCAATATAAAGCTGGCAACAGCATCCGATCGCCATTCAACGTTCGGATCATCCGGCAAGTTGGTAGCGTTTACCAAAATGATATTCGACTCGGAAATACCCAGTCGTTTGCAAGCACGAAATAGCTCCTCTCGCCGCACTTGCCCCTTATGCTCAAAGTTACCTAATTAATTTCAATGGATTTTAGATAATTAATAAATATTTTAAGTTGGTATAATATTGCTCACCATTCGACAGGCATAGCACGTACACCTGACATCCATCGCGCTGCGTCAGCGTGTAGATCAATGGCCCAAAGAACATGCACTCGTCGTCCGGATGTGCGATGACCAAAAGCACCCGTCCCATTATCGCTGGTTTGGGCAGATGAACGCTACGCAAACCGCTTTGTAATGCATTGCGCAAGCCGCTGCTGGCGGTGTCGCCGTTGTTTTTGTTCTTCGCGCCAGGCACTGTCGTCGACGATGACGCTGACGCCGACAGCCAGAAGGTCAACTTGTAGAGTCCCAGGCATACTAGAAAGTATACCGCACATGCAATCAGTATATGCTCCAGGGCTTCAGCCGATGTTGACTTAATCCGGCAATAGATGCTTGATGGTGTCAGTTGCTGGTGTAGGCCAATGAATGGTCGTGTAATGGCCTCGGTAATAGCGCTAGCGTTAACAATATTGGCCAAGAATTCGCTTAGCCAGTTAAATTTCATTTCATCGCGTTTGCTGTTGCTCTGCTGATTTTCGTTTGGTTAAAATGTTCACCAAAAATGGACATAAAACTCAGTAAATTATTTGTCGCGCTGAATTTAATAGGCGTTGAAAACAATCGCTTAAATACTAAACTAAATATGAACACTAAAACAAGTCAACTTATGGTGTAATTTAATACTTTAAACGGTTTTCCAATATCCGCGGCGGAACTAATAAAATTGCATTTTATTTTTGCGCTGCGTGTATTTTGACGGGGGCAACAACTAGGGATGGGTGCGTGTAGCGCCAGTGCGCAAATATCGTGCCCAGCAGCACTTACACGAAATCCTGATTCTTATTCTGTGCACTATTAAATTACTTATGTATGTGGTATACCTGTAGACTTGGCACGAACAATACCCAAATACTTACTAATCGTACGTTATTTAGTCAGCCGAAAGCAAGTGCATACGTGCTTAATTAACTATCGTGACTATGGATGTACCATCACCAACAGCTGTTCGCGGTCAGCTGTTCACTGTGCAAGATATCGAATTTACTATCGAGCCTATTTCTTTTTGAACGACATATATGAACGACACATATGAAATGTAATCGATGTTCTTATCGCTTCTTATGCAGCTCTAGTTGCCGAATTTATGAGGAGCCTTAAATTTTTTTTAATTTAAAAAATTGTTAGTTAATAATTTGTACAATAGTGTTATTTCTTGTGTGTTTTGTATGCCCTCTGACCCAAAATCCCATTGAAAGCAGCTGCTGGGACTTGCACCTCTACACACCGCAAAACGTGCCGGGATTAATACAGGCGGCATTTGGGGGACAAGAAAAAAACAAAGCGTGCGCGTTGCTTGTGTGTGGTTCTCGTGGTAATTAGGTTAAAAGAAACGGCAGCAGCATAACAGCAGCAGCGTGTGGTTAGTGTGAGCCTGCATATCAATAAAAAACCATGGCAAATCAGCAGGGCATGGATTCAGCCTTGTTCGAAAGACGACTTCGACCGGTCTATGGTAAGTTCAATAAATCTTTCTTTGATGATTTTAATGAACTGGTTTTTCACCTATTTGCAGACAATCTGGAAGTTGGTAACAATCGGAAGGCCCTTCAGGAATCGGAGAAGCTGCTACGCAAGCATCCAAATTTACTATGCGCACGTGCTCTAAAGGTAAAAGTGGGCGGGGTCTCTATACCCAAAAATAATATGCTGACAATCTCATTGCAATCTATCATTATTTATAGGGTCTGTCGCTGTTGCGTTTGGGCCGCTATGAAGAGAGCCACAGCTGCCTTCAGGTAGTGGCCGAAGAGAAGCCCGTCGATGATTCCACACTACAGGTGCTCTCCTTCTGCTACAGGGAAATGGAGCAACGTAAGCCAAATATATGCGTATATATATAAATATCTTCATATATACACTGCAGACTATATCATATTTTATGTATATTTCTTGGCACGCGCACATGGCCGGGTAATTAAAGATTGTCTCACTCACTTTCATTTGCGCAATCCATCGGTTTGGCAGCGTGCGTATGAAACGCGTGCCAAGTGTATATACAGAATATCTGTATTCGTGCTTTTTCAGTTTTACGTTGTATATGATAAACAATACTAACCCTGAAATCAATTAACCAAAGAACAAGAAAATAAGATTCGATACCCTTGCAGAGCACTGAATTAGATTTTTGACTGAAGCTTTCTTATATAGTAGTCCGACTTTAACTTTGCCAAATTGACATTTTGTGAAAACAAATTATTGTATACTGAAGTTTTACTTTCGTCCGATCCTATAGCAGTTATTTGATATACAAGGGTATACAAATTGTTAAGTTCCCATTGCTCTATTCTAGTAGGCCGCCGGTCCAATAAAGAAATATAATCACTTAAATGTTTGATTTTAAAATTGCAGTGGACAAAATAGTTGAACTCTATCAGCACGCAGTGAAACAGAATCCTGGTAATGAGGAGCTACTGGCGCATCTGTTTGTTTCCCATGTGCGGGTTGAGGATTACAAGGCACAGCAGGCGGTTGCACTTCAGCTGTACAAGGCTCAACCAAAGAATGCCTATTACTTTTGGTCCGTTATAAGCGTGGTATTTCAGGGAATACGCGGTCCTGAATCGGCAATTCCTGAGAAGCGTAAACTCTATCTGGCACTCGCTCAGCGCATGGTCGACAAGCACATTAAGGAAGGCAAGCTGGAAACTGAGCAGGAGGCATTCCTCTATTTGCACATATTAAAATTGCAAAACAAGTACCAGGAGGCCTGGGAATTTCTTACCGGGGAGCTGTGTGCTAAGCTTTATCCTGGTGCTCCCGTTAGCATGAAGTTCGAACTGCTCAAGGAGCTCGGAAACTGGAAGGAGTTAAATGAACTTCTACAACAGCTGTTAGAGGCTGAGTAAGTATTATAACATAAGAGTTAACTGATTGAATTTAATAATATTTCATCTTTGCAGCCGCGATCGCTGGGATTACTACAAGGAGTATCTGAATAGCTGCTTTGAACTGTTAAAAAAGACGTCCTCTGAGGAGGGAACAGAAAATTATACGCTGACCACTTGCCACGACTTTTTGTTGCACATCATACAATCATCAGGGCGTAAGACGCGTGGTCCATACTTGGCACGGTTGGAGCTACATCAACGGATGCGTGCTGTCAAGCTGCCAGCCCAGCAGCTGATTGGTGATTTTGACCAGCTAATCATTGAATATTTTCTACTGTTTGGTGACAAATCCTGTTGCACGCACGACATTGCCCTCTTTTTGCCATCAATAAGCATGGAGCAACGTCAGGCACTTGCCAGCAAACTGCTTTTTGAGAGCGGCATTAGCTCGACGTCATTGCCTCAGAATGTAAGTGGTGTTCATTATCTTTATACCGTTGAGAGGGTGTTATAAATTGAAGACAAATCAATGATCAGTCAAAAAATTAATATAGAACTCTGCAAGGGTATAAATTCTTTATTTCTTGATATTCATAAGCATTTGATTCTTTCAGAAGGAGCATATGCAGAAGCATATTTGTGCATTGCAAATTTCACGTATGTGTGGAGTTCACATTGAGCTATCCCTAGATCATCTCTCAGCACTTTATACGGCACTCAAACTGCACTATGAGCATGGATACAGTTCGTTTGGTAAACAGCTGCTATCAACGGAAATGGGACCTTCAGATCCATATGCTTTGCTGGCGGCCAATGTCATGTATGATATCTCGATGCGCGAACAAAAGTCGGATCAACTATTCGAAGCGTTGTGCTTACTTCAGTATGTGCTGAGAAATAGCACAAGCAATTTCCATGTTAAACTGTTAAGCCTAAAGATTTATCATATGTTTGGCTGCATGCTGGGCGCACAGGAGATGTACGACTATCTGGACATTAAGCAAATTCAGCTCGACTCGATGGGTTATGTGCATTGCAATCTGTTGCCGCTTTCTGGACGCTTTTCAGGTTTGCGCAATTGCTATGATTCTACATTGAAGTTCTTTACGAACAGCTACAAGGAGCGTCTGGAGTACATCGCCCTGACCTATCGCTTCTGCACATTCTCGAAAATGGAGGAGTTTATGAATTTCAAAGAGCGACTAACAAACAGTTTGCTGTACGTGGCGTGTTCGGTAGAAGCGCAGCTTTGCGATCTGGTTAGCTGTTATGGAAATATACAGCAAAATCTGACTTCATATGTGGCAATGAGTATTGAACCTGCTGATGATCGGATTGCTTGGAACGAGCTGAGCGACAATCGTGACTTGGAGGCAATTATACGATGGGATCCGTTGCATTTGGTCGATGCCGAAGCTGAACGCAAGGAGTCGTATGATCAAGAGATTGAAGTGCTGCAATTGCGTTCCCTGCTACTCCGCTTGTTTGCCTCATTTATTGACTTGTATCATGCGCCGCCCAGTGCCAAACTGGCCTTGTCGAATGCTAAGTCAATCACCCCGGCGTCGGCCGAGGATACAGCCACATTAGAGCTATTACGCGAATCATGGACTGGTCTCCATCAGCGTCTGCGCCTTATGAACTATAAGCCGCTATCGCAACGTTTTCTAGTCAATTTGCTGCCCACGCGTCTGCATTTGCTGCTCGAACTGCCATATGAACGTTTCTTTGACGACTTGGCTCAGCTGGTGCTCGACCTGTATGCTGGTGCTTCGCAGCTGGCGCTGCAGTGCAAGAGGGTCAGCGAAAATGTAGCATCCGTGATGGAGATATGCGTCCAGACCATAACAGAGAGTAATGAATGGAATGGCGTGGACGGACTTTGGAAACGGCGGGCTCACCAGCAAAAGGTGGCGGCCTGTTTGGAGGTCAGTTGTACTCATTCTAGCATGGTTACGATAACTTAAAGATTATTATCCAACTCCAATTGCAGATACTTTCACTTTATGCCTTCCTCTTATCGGTGCTAAACGACAAGCTGCAAGCCAGTACGAAGACAAAAACAAAAAAGAAACCCAGTGGAGATAACAAATCACAGGACACACCACATCCAATCACCGAAAAGGAGCGCAGCCAGATGCTGCAGGAATTGATGCGTCAATTGAAGCATAAATTAGAAGCCTGCGATGCAGCCTTACGTGAGTATAAATAAAAAATCAGGAAGCATATCCAAAGGTAATTTAAAAATTTTCGCATACAGGTGTCTGGAAAGCACCAACCCTGCCACGTGATCTAAGTTCGTTCATGGCAGACATGTCACTGAAGCCGGAGGTTGAAGCGACGCTAATTGGCGATGTATCCGCCACATTTAAGGAGTCCCATGAGCTGATGGTCACCGAACTGCGCAACTTGTTAAAGGACAAAATTCGCATAGTGGGCAAATAGAGTTGCCCCCGACTTTGCTGTGCAAAGTCTTAATTGTCTCCCATCATTTAAATCATCCAGCCCAGATTGTTATTTAATATTTTAAACAAGGCAATATATGCCGAGCTCGGTCCTCCCCTTCCACTCCACCTACTTATAGTCAGCAATCAAATTAGATTCTTGTGCACTTTTCCACATTCAATTTTTTCGGCATTTTTATACAACAATTAATGAGTTGTAAACATGCTTGATAAGTCAACGATTCATAAGTTGAAATAAAACCAGATCAAATAATAAAAGTATATATTTGTATTTCTTCTCAGCTGATTTCTGCACTAACAACTGGGGTTGCGGTCTTGAGGGTCTGTAGATAGGCAGCGGTACGGGGATCGTTGATATGCTGCTGCGTCTGAAGATGGGCCACCAAATTGTGATTGCGTGCAAAGCTCTTGTTGCACAGTCTACATACGTGTGGCTTCTCACCGGTATGTGTCTTGTAGTGCACCTTGAGCACACTGGCATAGGTGAATGTCTTGCCGCAAGTATTGCATGCGTAGGGTCTCTCATTGCGATGAAGTCTAAGGGTAAAACTAATAATAACTAATTTCCGTATAAGTGGCCATAATTACCGTTCATGCTTCACCAGCGATGTTCGATCTGCGAAACTGCGCTGACAATATTGACAAGAATAGGGTCGGGCGCCTGTATGTTGCCTTATGTGTCGCATTAACTGATAGTTTACATGGAAAGTTTTCTGACAGATTCTGCTCGAAATAACAACAAAGTTAGACACAGCTTTTCATTGATACATTGAGTACTTACTCGCATTGGTATGGTCTTTCATTGTTATGCCTTCGCATGTGCGTGTCCAGAGTGCTTTTACGCGGATAACTGTTGCCACAGATTTCGCAGACATGTGACCTTCCAGCCACGACATGCGCCACAACCGGCTCTGCAGCTGGCACAACTATTAGACTGGAAGACTCTACGGAAATTGCTGTGACAGGCGCTTCTTCAATGAGCTCTTCATTGCACCAAACGCCTTCCTGTAGCACTTCTACCTCAGCCTGTTCATATATCTGACTTGGTTTTGCTTCTGCGATAGGTTTTTCCTCCTCATCGCTAAGCTCTTTAAATATGAATTCCCTCAGGAAGTCATCTGAATGCCGACAAATCTGTCGAAATTTGTGCGCCAGCGTCAAGAAAGCGCGACATTTTAGACAGATTCGGGTGGGCAGTTCTGAGGTGCGAATTATCTGAAAAAATAAATGGGTTTTCTAATAAATTCTCTTGGACAAAATAATATCTACTTTTATTCCGCTGCAGTTTTCAATTTTCTCGCAAATAGAAACGCCTCGGTGCTCCTCATCAGGGTCATAAATAGAGACCATGTGTGTACCGCAGTCCTGCAGGCAAATTCGACACACGGATGCAATATTCATTACTTGCTCACTTGTGACCATAATTTACACGAAAATAGGTTTAAATTATAACTTGAATTAACGATGCTGCTAATTTGAATAATATATTTAATAAATATATCGCGAAATGTACGATATTGATGTTCGATATCGGTATATCGATGAGTCTTTAAAACCGAATGTTCACTAGAGATGAGCGGTTTGGTGAAATATTTAAGTGTCAAGCAACAGGGACTATAACTTTGAATAATAATTAAATTTAACGTATGTGTAGTACCTATGTCAATATAAACATTACACTTTGCAAACTTTACAAATTGCTGAGCTCGTTTTTAAGGTTATAAAAATAAAGTTTAAGTGTTTTTTTGTCTATCCATTTTAAAAAGCCAATTTTAATTTCACAATATTTATTTGTGATAAATAGCAATGACGTAAATATCGCTCATCTCTAACAGAAATGCCGCAAATAAGATTTTCTCATATCGATGTATCAATTCAATGTCAATATTATTAATTACCATCAATATTAAAATTTATAAGTATGGACAACACGGAGCCTATTTGCAGGATATGCCTGCTGCCGCCCAAGATTGATACGCTTATGCCAACCGATTCGGATTTTTGTTCAAATATTGAACAGTGCACAGGAGTTGTGGTAAGAGAAACAGTGGAAATAATTGGGAATTCCCATTTGCAATTCGTGTAAATTGTCTTCCAGTTAAAACAAGATGCGGATCTGTCAAATAAAATATGTACGAGTTGCGCTTTACTCTTGCGCGCTGCCTTAAAACTACGTAATCTGTGCCAACAGGCGGAGGAGCAACTAAAAAAGTTGAAACAAGAGCAGGAGGAGCAGCAAATAAAAGCGGATAGTGAATGCGAAATGTCTTCAGAATTTGTAGAGTCCTATGAGGTGACGCTTGAGACGGGCAGCACCACGGACAGCCACTGCAGTGCTAACGTTGCCGTTGTCACATTAAAACCTTCATCTCCTGCACCCGGAACTGTACCTCCGAGTAAACCCAAGCGCCGCAGCCGCTCGGCTGTTGCAGTGCCGCCCTCCTCCAACAACGTGGCTAACAAGTCGATGGGCGCCTCCTATGCGTGCAGCATCTGTAACAATGCTTACTCGGAAAAGGTGAAGCTGACTGCCCATCTTAAAGTACACAGCGTGCATAAGCCGCACGAGTGCGAGTAAGTTAATGGGAAGCTATCGCAATTAAGATATATATTATTATACCCTTTGTCAAGGCGTCACAGATCCTATAACGCACGACTAACATAATTTATTTAATTAATAGTCATAATTCCCTATATTTGTTGCCAATACATATATGCAAAGTGCTGTATATAATTTTTTATCAGCATCAATTGCCGAATCGCCATGTTCGTCTGTCCGTATGAGCCAAAGTATCTTAAAGACGATAGGAGATAGAAGCAGAAGATTTGGTACTTATGTATGTCGTCTCCTTATACGTTAGTACAGTCATCGCAACATTTATTAGAGCATCCAGGTTTTTATACTTCAATGTGATTTGTAAGTCAGGTTTTTATAGTAAAACTAATTTTTTTTGTAGATGATAAGAGTAGCTATTTTGAAATGAACCCTTTTTTGTTTTAGTTTTTTCAAAGTCAACTGTACTTTAAAAAGGAGAAGAGAACACTAACACTACAATGAAGATAGGGTATCTAAGGACCTGGGCACAGGATATATTGTAAAGACTCACATCTGTCTTGAATAACACTATCATGTTTTAGAATTTGCCACAAGCGATTTCGTCAGACTCCACAACTGGCGCGACACATGAACTCCCACACTGGACTACGGCCGTACAAGTGTGATTATTGTGATTCCTCCTTTGCTGATCCCTCTACGCGCATTAAGCACCAACGGTAAGACTCTCAAGTTGTTACAAAAAAAGCTGAAATTATAATTCAATTCTCTTATAGCATACACACAAATGAACGTCCATATAAATGCAAATTTTGCAATAAATCATTTGCCTATTCAAATGTGCTTAATGTTCATCTTAAGGTGCATACGGGGGAGCGACCCTTCAGCTGTCAATACTGCGGCCGACGTTTCTCGCAGATGCATCATAAGAATACACACGAACGGTCGCACAGAGCAAAGGACTGGGATGTAACAACAATTACACTCGAAGAGGAATAACAGTCAATAAGCTGTCCATTAGAATTTAAGCAGTCACTTTGAAGTACAATGAATCGTAGATAATAATGATAACTCATTCTAAAGAAGCCCTGTCGAATACGAGTTTACAAAAACCTACAAGATTGCGTTTTGTTGCACTTTTTTACAGGAATGAAACGCGAATAAGAACACAACTTCAAATGCAATATAAGATAAGGCTATAATTATAATTTGTACGGGGCCTATGCCGATGGCTACATGCTAATAGCCATTTCGGAAATATCATCTTTGATACGATCCTGTCTCTCCACATCCAATTCGACGGGTTTCCAGGGTCCTCGTTTCTCGTGCGTCACACGATGCAGACGCATTTTGTAAGCCTTGACGAAACCCTTTCCACACAGATCGCAGCTGCAATGAGAAAAATATTATTTTTAGAGCATGCTAACTTCAAGGTCATATCACCCATAAACAACTTACACGTGCGGTTTTTCACCTGTGTGTATCATCTTGTGAAACTTCAGATTATCCGAATAGGTAAAAGTTTTAAGGCACACATCACACTCATAAGGGCGCTCCTTGGTGTGTATGCTGCGGATTGAAGATTAAATGAAATGGCACTAAGTACCTTATAAATGGTAGACATACCGATGATGTTTTGTCTTGGTGGAGCGATCAGCAAAGGCGGCTGGGCAGAAATTACATTTGTAGGGTCTATTGCCAGTGTGCGTATTCATGTGGCGCACCAGCTGCTGGTTCTGAACAAATCCTCGGCCACAGATTCTGCAATCCCAGAAGACAATATTATTCGAGGATGAAATCATATGCACATTATGGGTATCTTACTCGCATTCGTGTGGTTTGATACCACTGTGGAACTTCATGTGCTCAGTCAGACGTGCCTGAGAGGGATAAATATTGCCGCAAACGTCGCATATATAATTGGAGTGCTTGTCTCGCGGTTTACGACCCATTTTCTTCTCTTCCTGCATGCCATCCATTGGAGTTACCGTTAACTTGGGTCTTTGTTGAACCTTTCGCGGCTGACGCACTCGATTCAAGAGTCGAGGCTGTGCCTTGTTGGTCTTTGGCAAGTAGCTATCGTCATCAGAGCTTAAGATGTCGTTGACCATATCGTTATCTGAAACTTCGGTCCACACAATGCGCCGTGTGCTTCTGTTGGTTAGTGCTGTTGTGGTGGAGGTTGGGTTGAGTGTTTCGGTTGCCAGAACCTCCAGTTCCTCATAGTCTTGGAAGTGCTCGGCATCCGCTTCTGTCTCTATTTCAGCCTCAGTGACCGTGACAATCTTAGTGCCATCATAGACAACAGAATTTTGCTCCTCTTCAGCTGTGGTGGCATCGTAAACAATGGTATCGACATCTGCATCTTCACCAGAAACCACATAGCTAACAAACTCGGATGTTGCCTCTTCAGCATCTTCCTCCAGTTTGATTTGCGTATTCATTTCACTTGCATTCTCTTCCCACGCTCGTGCAATAGACACACTCTCCGCGTCCTCCTCATCGCCCACAACGATTGTCGTGCTCAACTCTGTCGCCAACATGTCCGCGATATGTTGATGAGATCGCTGACAGGTGACCCGAAATTTATAGGCCTCTCGCAATCGTTGAACACATTGACTGCACATCTTATCCGGAAAGTTGTCATCTATGCTGACCTGCAGGCATTTAACAAGTGGAGGCATTTTGGTAAGCCAAGTGTGGAATTGTTGATACTTACGGGAATCCCAGCACAGATGTGCAGCATTTGATCGAGGCGGGTGCTGGCATTTTGGCTAAATATATCTTGCAGTAGCTCTTCGCCATCGCTTGGATTATTTAGGCATACTCGACAAACTATCCATTTTTCGGTCAGTTCGGTTTTCATAACTTAAATGTTGCAAATCATACGATGCAAGTTCAATTATTATTGGTACAATTATAACAATAATGCAAGCGTCCCTTGATATAATAGCCATTCGCAGGTTGCGTTTGCATTATAGAATTTGGTATTTTTATGTGCATTTCTAAACTCTTGTAATTTTCATTTGATTTGCTTATAATTGCAACTGTTTTAGTTTTAAAGTTTTTAATTTGATTTAATGATTTTAATTGCAAATGCGACTAGAACAAATTTATTTGAAATATTTGTGTAAAAATACCAAATGCAATTGGGAAATATGGTCACTTTAATCGCTGTCATTCACATAACACGAGAACAGCTTTGATTTTTACCATACTTTTTTTTGTAACATTTTTGGCGTCGTCTTGCAATAATTTAGCAATTGTGCATTCCTTGTAGAAGTTTGAAATCAAATATGCCGACGACAACAGCAGCAACAACACAAAAGTGGATAGTATGTCGCGTGTGCCTACAGCAGCCCAAAGAAGCGATGGGCAGCATTTTCAATGACGACGCATCCAAAGACTTGACAAATATGATACTAGAGTGCGGCGGCGTGCCCGTAAGTTTGTTTGCCCGCAGCTCATAATTTATTTTGTATGCCAATTGTTTTCCTTGCAGATCAAGAAATTCGATCATTATCCGGATAAGATATGCGACAAATGCTTAAAAAATCTGCACATTGCATTTAAATTCAGACGTATATGCCAGAGATCCTATAAACACTTGAGACAGTTTATAGCCCCCGTTGTGGTGGAGCAGCAGCAGGCAGCGGAGGAAGATGTTAATGCGATAGACGAAAACAATGAGCCGGCAAGCACAGAACTGGCCGAGGCACATGCCATAATGGGGAATGAGGAGCACGAGGAAGACGTCGACTCCAAAGAGAGACTGGTGCATGTTAAGAGCGAGCAAGTGGAGGAAGATGGCATTATTGAGGAGCTGTACGATGTGTACGAAGCGTATGAAGGTGACATTGTCGCTGAACAATCAACCAACTACGAGGAAGGACAAGGGGAGGACGCAGATGGCGAGGAAGATATTGGTGCAAATTCAATGTCGGGTCTATCGGCAGACATTGAGTATCTAGATCAACTGGACCAGGATCAGCTAACAGAAAGCGCGCACGAGGATGACATTGAAATGCCGCATTCATCGGACGAGGAATTTCTACCGGTCAAAACGCGTTCTATTTCCACGCGGTCTGCCAGCGCCGCTGTCAAGCGTCGCGTTAACACGCGCAAGGCAGCAGCTACAAGCAAAACGACTGTGGCGAAGATTAAGCGTGAAAACCGCAACGTCACCACAACAAACATAATTCTAAATCCCGATGAAACCATTTCATTTGGTGAAACGATTGTACGCAAGTCGGCCGGAATTAAAACCAAAGGCGGTCACAAGATTCTCGTCGGCGACAAGAAAGAGTACAAGTATATATGTGACATTTGCGGCAACATGTATCCATCTCAGAGTCGCCTTACTGAACACATTAAAGTTCATTCTGGTGTCAAGCCACATGAATGCGAGTAAGTACCAAATGCTCCAGTTCAAAGTCAAATAGATCCTTCATGGTATATTTTGTAGAATTTGCGGACACTGCTTTGCCCAAGCGCAGCAGTTGGCGCGTCACATGAACACGCATACTGGAAATCGGCCCTACAAATGCAGCTATTGCCCGGCAGCCTTTGCGGATTTGTCTACCCGCAATAAGCATCATCGGTAGGTTACAGTAGCAATCGTAGTCGTATCCTGATTATGGACTTTGTAAACAATCTCATTGTTACAGCATTCACACCAACGAGCGTCCCTACGAGTGCGATGTGTGCCACAAGACCTTCACTTACACCAACACGCTCAAGTTCCACAAGATGATACATACTGGCGAGAAGCCTCACGTGTAAGTAGCTACTTGACCAGCTCTCTATTAAAGTATTCCCTTGATTGCCAACTCAACTTGAAAAACGAACTTTTGGGATTTATTGGTGATAATGGGAATGCAATAAATCTACTTGATATGGCTTGTAATTTTACAGTTTTTGATCATTTTTTTTTAAAGTTGCGACATTTGTGGCAAGGGCTTCCCTCAAGCGTATAAATTACGGAATCACAGAGTCACCCACGATCGTCGCGTGGGCCTTGTGCGCGACAATGTGGATGTACTATCGCCCTATGATACGTCGGCCACCGTCGGCCTGGAGCTGTAAATGCATAGAGCGCATAGAAATATATATATATAAACAAAATAATGAATAAATTACAATACATAATTATATTGATGAACTTTAAACTGTAACAAGAAATTGAAATAATTTACGGACGTATCTCAATCCTACGAGTGCGCCTAGCCTAAGTTGTAGTCTAATTATGCGGAAATAAATTAAGTATAGCTGCACAGATTGTCTTGGCATCGGTCTCATCGGGGTACAGCTGCAGCACGGCGTGCACCTGATGCTGCGGAAACAAGCTGCTTAAATGGTAGCGCAATAAGCGTCGCTGTTCCTCCCGCGACGCTTGCGCCGTGTGCAACTCTTCGTTGATGCGCGAATCGGAGGCAGACAGATGGGCCAAATTGTGGGCGGGCATCGAGAGAGATAGTGACAGCTTGGCAGCTTGATGTTGATCTGTTAACGGCGCCGAGGGCGTACGCTGCAGATACTGGTGATTATGATAGCTGCTGTTATTGCCCAGCGTTTGCTGTTGTGGCGCACTGTACGTGGGCACAAGGAGTCGGAAGGCGGAGGACGGCGGTTGTGGCGCCTGTCGCTGCAGCTTTTTGTGGCGATTCAGCTGCTGCGACGGCTCTGCATCACAGTTGCTACTCCCCAGCTCCATTTGACTGTTGAAGGATTGACAAAGCTGCTGCTGCTGCTGGTGTTGTTGTTGTTGCTGAGAAATTTTCTCAACTGTATTCGACTTGGTGCGGGCGAGGGCCGCCAACTTGGCATTGTTGCTGTTGCTGCTGTTGTTGCTCGCCACCAGTTGTGGTACGCCATTGCTGTGCAGTGGAGCGCTATGCGAGACCTGGAGCGGCAGACGCTGGAGCTGCAGCGGTGTCGATTGATGTCGAAATTTGCACTTTTGGCCATAGGTGCACTTTTTGCCATAGGGACACAACTGCTGCTGGGGATCAGTCATCTTTTGCTGCGTCTGTGAGCGCAGGAACATGTCCAATGTGGGTCCAGATCTGCCCAGTGGATCGTCGGGCGGCATAAAGATGTCGTCAACGAAGGAGTACATCAAGAGGCGCTCCTGCACCACTTTTCTAAACTCGTTGCTCTCCAGCAACAAATCACGATAATTATCGTTGGACACTACAATGCCGTCTGTTTCCACGGCCAGCTTAAGGATGAACCGATCATCATAGCATGAGACGCGTTTGCCATCCAAATGGCGAGACGGTGTAAAAACCAGGACACGTTCGTGCTCCAGCTCATAGAGCAGCTCCTGTTCGGTTATATTATTGTTGGCCAGCTCCTTGCGCCAGTTGGGCACAAAAGCCGTAATTTGACGATGACCACGTTGACGAAACCAGTCCACACAGATGCGTATCCCGCGACAACTAAAGATCGTATTGTTGCCATGCGACAGTGCCACATTGCTGCCATCGATGACGATGTGACGCAGCGATCCGTTGTTGTTGCTGCTGTTGTTATTGCAGCTGCCACTGCTGCCGCTGCTGTTGTTGTTGCTGCTGCTGTTGTTGCTGCTACTGTTGGTGGTGGTGGGTGGCGGGGGTCGGGGGGCGTCTGCTGTTAATTTGATAAGCTCGGCCAGCAGCTCGTTTTGTTTAGCCTCTGAGCCAAGACGCGTTAGCGCCGTGTGTATTGACTGCTCGCTGTAGCCCAATTTCTGTGCGAATTCAAGATTTTTGCGCTCCGTTGTGCTCAAATCATCATCATCGCTACTTTCCTGTTGCTGTTGCGACGAATTCTGTGGCTTTCTCGCGTACAACTTGTTGGCGCTTTGTTGTTGTTGCTGCTGCTGTTGCTGCTGCCTATGTTTTAGTTGCTCTGGCACTTCACAATCCATTTTAATGCGCATTTAGTTTGTTGGCCGTATGCTAACCACTTTACCGTCATATATTGCCGCACTGTCGTTTGCTTTTCCAAAGATACTTGGCGATTTTTAGCAATTTTTGCAACAAGTTCCGTCTTCTTACATTTTGTTTGTTGTTGCTAAACAGACATGTTATTAACATAACAGTAGCATAACATAAGCATTTGGTGCACTGTCTTGGCTTTTTTTTAAATAACGTCAAAAGAACATTAATTTTAAAAATGATTGTTCTAATTGAATTGCAAATACAAAATATGCATATACAAAAGTAATTGCGAAAAATTGTTGACATATTCTCAACAATATATCGATACTTCGATAGCAAGCTAATCATACAGCATGTTTAGATGTTGGCAACGCCGACCTGGCGGGCAATTTAAATGCTACTTTTGTTGTTTTAAATGCAGATCTAGCTTTTTAAGGCTTTGAAGAGTTGGCAACACTGCATTCAACGTAAACCGGCTGGCGGGCCATTTAAATGCGCGCTTTGAAAAGCATTAGAAAACACAGGATTCGTAACCATGCATAAACAGATTTTTATTTTATTGTACAATTAAATAGTATATAGCATATAATTTTAACAATTCGACTACAACTGGTATATACCTATAACATTTATGAATAATAGTTGTTCAGTTTTAAACATTTATAGATCTCACTTTGAAAATAAAGTACTCATTTCATTTTTGTTTTGCTGTTGTGTTGGTCCCTCTTTTCATGAAAAAAGAGTGCGCTGCATTCTAATTAAACTACTCATGCAATACAAATATATATGTGAATATACATATTTTTATGTAATGCTATAATGGTCTTTAAATCTAATGCGGTATATAGATTTGTAATATATTAAATGCATTGAATACCCACGTACTTCAACGACAATAAAGTAATTCATTAATTTCGCTTCGTTCCCATTCGTTTGCCAACACACGTGGCAATTAAGGTGACAGCAGCAGTAAAAAAAAACTATAAAATTGGACGTAAAGCTCGTTTAACTATGTAAACTGTAAGTTGAAGACGGAGCTGCTCAGTGTGCATGTGTGTGTAAGTGTAAATTTATGTGTATGGTCCATTTTAAATTGCACAATTCATTAATTTATTTCTCACGCAGCTTCACTAAAATGCTACACAAAGGAAAGTGATAAGGATAATATCCCCCAAACACGTCAAGTGCTGAAATTTTTTGACCTCGTAAGTATGTATGTACTATTCTTATGGCTGACATAAAAGTTATTGCTGCTTTTTGTGTGCTTAAAGCATTATGGGGAATTTTCTTTAACGGGTAATTAGTGAAGTTTTTCCGAGTTGACTTTTATACTATTTCCTTTTAAGCTTTGCCATTTTTCTTGTGCACCGGAAATAAACATTATCTAGCTACTATGCTTGTACAATTTCTTGCATTTTACTCTGTTGCTACTGAAATTAAAAGTCGCACTTAAAAGATGACGATCTCAGTTATTAAGGATACTTTTCGGAAAAAACAATGAAAACTACCATAATATATGTATACGATTTAAATGTTTTGTCTATACTTTTACTTTTATGTTCCCATAGTGTCATTGGATCCGATTGATGAGACTTCATCATGTCCTACCTATTTGTCAGCCGATAATTTTTGGTTGAGCAAACTTTGTCATTAATCAGATGTTTAATTTTTAAAAGCATGCGACCGGATAACGCCCCCTCTTCGGCTTTGACTCCTGTGTGTTGTCAGGTTTTTCGGCATGTGTTGTGTTTTCGTGTATTTTTTTTCATGTTGCCTGTTTTTAGGCACGCAGATCCTGTTTACGGCTCTAAAAATATATACAGTATGTCAAGTAATTGTTTTGACAAAATAAAAATTATTGATATTTGTTTTGTATTCTTAAAAATATATAAAGTCAATGAATCCTGTTATTTTACTTATTAAAATAAAATAAAAACAAATAAAATGAAAAAAAAATAATATTATTTTTGCGTATATTTATATTTTTTATTTTGTCAAAACAAGTATTTGACTTACTGTATACGCCGTCACGATTCTACATAGTCTGTTGCTAAGCTGATTAACATTTAGTCCCTACAAGGATTCTTGAGTGTGTGAGTGTGTGGATGTGTGTATGTGTATGTTTACTTTGGAATGTGAGCATCCACTTGTGTGGAATACATTTATTTTCTATAGACATTTAGGCTATGCGGGGAATGCTCAACGAAGTTAGTGTTTTGTGGTCAAAGTGCAAATCGTTAATGCGGCCCATTCCTACTAATTTCATGTCAAGTTGATTTGGCCATTGAATTCCCGTTGGTTCACCTCTTTTTATTTTCAAACAATTGTTATGCGATGCTTTTCATGGCTTTCTTGCTTTCTTTCAATTCGTTTGTTTCTTTTTCCGCTTTTACTCGTGTGCATTGCAACCAGTTTCCGTTACTGTTTTATTATTATAGCCTCGAGCAACCGAAAAAAAAGACAAAACGAGAAAAAGTCACTAACTTTGTTCGTTTCTCTCTCTGTCTGTCGGTCTGTCTGTCTGTTTGTGAGTGGGATGTCCATTGGTTGGTTAAATGCTCCCACGATGTCAATACTTGAAATTGACAGCAGCAATATCGCATTGTAAGTTTTATATGCAAGGTTTTCGCTGGATAAAAAAATATAGAGACTTGTGCATTTCAATTGTTGATTAAAACTTAATTGAGCTGAATGGCCCTGTAATGAATTTTAGTTGAAACTGCATACGAGTAAAATTCACTAGTTTTTGACCTAGAATTTATATTTTAGAAGTCAGCAAATGCCCAAAATTATATATACATATATTATTTTTGGAACCACTGTGAGTAACTTAAACACACACGCACATGCATATTCCAATTTTGGTGAACGCTCTTTTCCGCTACCTCAGTCAATGAAAATCCCAAAGCAGCTCGAAATGCACATGGATAAGAATGGGGAAAACGTTTAAAAAGCGCAAAATTGCACTATATTCGTTATATACATATATGTGTGTGTTTGGCTGTGTGTGAGTGTGTGTTGGCTGCGGGCAAACACTTTTGGCTGTTGGCTTGAAAACAAACCATCGCCGCCTGCCCCATAACCCGCTTTGGCCAACTAAATCGTCAACGTCAACATTGTTGCAGTTGCAGCGCAGTTGACATTTAACCTTGCAATCTAGCCGCGCCACGCTATTTTTTTCTCTTTGTTGATTTTGTTGTATTTTTTGTGTTATACACTAAATTGAAGTGGTATCCCGTTAGGCGTTGATAAAATATTCACGCTTCTTGTGACATTTCTCATACGCAATGTAGCACAGGGCAATTGTAATGAGTACCAAAATCGTAATACCCATTATGATGCTGACCAATATAATCTCATCGTTGATGCTTTTGTAGGAATGACCTGCAAAACAGAGAGAAGATAAAGAGAATCAGCTTTAGAAATGCCATTGACAAATTGACTATAATTTCTTTCGCTCCCGCCTGTCCCCTGTAGGGGAATGTGTAGGGAATCTAGGGGAATGTTATGCTGACCACAGCTGGTGATAGAGATTCCTTTATGTTTGTATGGGTTTCGTATTCGTACTTTTTTTTAGGTCTCCTGCATTTTCAAGTATCTCGTTGGGACAAAAGCGACATCAAAATGTACATATACTAACAAATGTAAATATTCGTCTATAAAAAAATGCGTGCATTCGCAAACACAACAGAAACATAATCAACTGCAAAAATATTCGCACATGACACGAACATAAAAAATTGAACATAAAAAGTTAAATTATACTGGAGTTCGCAATACGATTTGATTGTGACAGATGTATCAAAGTTGAGCGATTTCGATATTTATTATTATAATGATTATTTGAATTGTTAATGCAATTACGAGTACTGTTGGTTTTTGCAATGAATTATTCTCTTTGTCGATGCGTTTTTTAGTTATGTATTTGTAAAGCATAATCATTTAATCGAATATATAATGTATAATCATGAATAATTGTATTCTTTATTGAGTAGGAGTCCTTGCTGCAATTGTTCCTGCGCTCCAGAGTCTTAAACCTTAAGCTTGTCCTTGCTGTCAGTGTGCCAGAAAAAAGCTTTAACTTCAATTTACCTCTCGCACTTGCTGTACAGTTTTGTCCCTTTCTCGTTAAGTTATTAAGAAAATTGTCAATTATGCAAAATACTTAAAGATATTGTTGGAAACAATTTCAGTTGTAAGATAATTCAGTAGTACCATAACCAGGTCAATTAAAAAGCAAACCCTTTGTATTTAAATGTAAATGTGGATTAGAATTGAATATCGTAATTCGGAAATGTCAGAAATAATATTAATTTCGATTCACACAGTTGGCGCAAAATGTAATTGATATATTTCTTGAAACTAAATGATAACTTAAAAAGAAGAAAATTTAATTTTGTAAAGTTCAAGTAATGGGCGAGTATGTTGAAATCGCAAATATCTAAGCAAGTTCTATCAAGTCTATTCAATTCTATTTAAGCGGAGAGAAAATTTCGACAGGACAAAGTCTTAAGACATGCTGTGGGTTTCATTGGAGGGGAAAGGCGTCAGTCCTAATACCTCTATTAACGCTGCCGATCCTAATCTATGGATTCGCTAAGAATTCCCCAGTGAGATTTTGAATAATTAAAAAAAGTTATAGCAAATGCTAATTAGACATTCATAAGGAGTTCAAATGCATGTATCTGGTTGTGAATATGGCTTTATTTTGGATCACAGAATGTATTCCGCTTTACTTGACCTCAGTATTTCCGGTAGTATTTTTGCCACTCTTGGGTATTTTGGTAAGTAAACCACCAAGAAGAGTAATCGCGATCTAAGTAGCTATAAATGTAATATTTGTAGAGCTCGGAGACCGTTTGCAGTTTGTATTTCACAGATACTTTGGTGATGTTTTTGGGTGGTCTGATGATAGCTCTGGCCATTGAATATTGCAATTTGCATCAGCGCATTGCTCTGGGCACCATTCTATTAGTCGGCTGCAGTCCAAGACGGTGAAGCCTTATAAGTATCTTTATTGAATATATTTGGTAATGTTGTTTACTTTTCAGTTTGCACTTTGGCCTGGTAATGGTTACCTGCTTCATATCGCTTTGGATTTCGAACTCGGCAGCCACGGCAATGATGTGTCCAATCGTAAAAGCTGTGCTGAACGAAATGGAAGGTGTAAGTAAATCTTACATTTCTCACGACTCCATGTAATATTTTTCTTACATTTAAAAAATTCATTATCGTAGCAAAAGATATTCGCCGTCTTCATGACGCAAGATGAGGAACCAACGGAGGAGGGCGAGTGAGTTATATATGAATAGCAAACTTTTTATTATTTACTTATTTTGTGACTTGGCAGACCACCACATCCCTCAAAGATTTCGATGGCATTCTATTTTGGCATAGCATATGCAGCAACTATCGGAGGATGTGGCACACTCATTGGCACGGGCACAAATCTAACATTCAAGGGCCTATATGAAACGTAAGCAAGCTTAATGATGTACATGAATAATCAGTTGAGGCAACTTTAAGTTTTCCAGTCGCTTTCCTGACTCCAAGGAAAAGGTGGACTTCCCCATTTTCATGGCGTATTCAATTCCCCTTGTTGTGATTGTCAATGTCTTGCTCCTTTATCTGTCTCTGCAAATAACTCACATGGGTCTATTTCGAAAAAAGAGCAAGATCGCCCAGGAAGTTAAGAAAGGTACTGAAAGTCAGGCTGTGGTCAAGACCGTTGTACAGCAGCGCTATAAGGAATTGGGACCTTGGACCTGCCACGAAATTCAGGTTGCAATCATGTTCATACTCATGGTTCTTCTACTCTTCACTCGAAAGCCTGGGTTTATAACTGGTTGGGGTGATTTTCTTAATGCCAAGTAAGCACATCTTCAATCATTGATTGATCGATCGATTGATTTCCTTGATTTCTGATTTCGCCCCAGAGCCATCGGCAGTTCGGCACCTGTATTTCTGCCACTTGTCATATTGTTTGCCCTGCCCACGCAGTACACGTTTTGGAAGTATTGCTGCGGCTCAGGTAAGACCGATTATCGTAGCTCCGATTAATTTCCAAATACCATATCTGATTCAATCAGCTCCATTCACTGGCCGTACCATGGATGCTTGCATTTCCTGGGTATACATACACAAGCACACACCATGGGGCCTCTGTTTTTTACTCGGTAAGCATTAATTATAGTTATTTTTTGAAATTTTTAATCACATATTGACTTTTGTTTAGGTGGCGGCTTTGCAATCGCCGAGGGCAGCAAGGCTAGTGGAATGGCCAAGATGTTGGGCGACTCATTGGCATTTGTTTCCTCATTGCCAACGTTTCTGGTGGTGGGTCTGACAATTTTCGTTAGTCTATTTTGTACGGCATTCGCCTCCAATGTCGCCATCTGTAACATTCTCATACCAATCTTCTGTGAAATGGTAACAACATGCCGTACTTGCTACATACTTGCCATTTTATGATCCATATATTCTTTTTACAGGCTCTTGCCATTAAGGTGCATCCCTTGCTCCTGACCCTGCCATCTATGTTGGCCATTAGCATGGCTTATCATCTGCCAGTCAGCACACCTCCAAATGCAATCATTTGTGGCTATGCTAGTATCAAAACTAAGTATTTGGTAAGCATTTGATAAAGTCGTTCGTTGCCCGGTGTAGTGCTTTTAACGTGGTCACTTTTGCAGGCAATGGCTGGTATATTGCCAACCATCTGGGCCCTGCTTTTACTATGGATAAACGCAATGTCCTGGGGATTGGTTGTATACCCGGGCTGCAAGGAGTTCCCCTCATGGGCCAAGGACGAATGAAATACCATTTATCAATTTAAATTCTACATGGGGTAATAAAACTGTTTGATTCTATTTGGACAAAAATTAATCTGAAATATTGTGGATTTATTAATTTAAGATATGGGAATTTTTTAATTTCTCAACTTATCTGAACTAATATAATGGTGTTATTAATATCCGCAGATTCCCATATTCCAGTAGCAAATGGCCTAAGAATATAATGCTGTTCGTTTGGCAAGATATTTGCTCCCTGGGTAACTTAACACATAATCGATGAAGCATTTGACTCTTGGGCACATCTGGCAAATTAAACTCATGTTTACTGCAGCCAAAGCGTCGCCGTGTTGTTGTTTTCCAGTCAACGCCGAGGGATTTGTTAATTAGAGGGATTAAATAACGTTGTTAACTTGAACTCGTTTCGCTTGTTAACGGCCTCATTGCTATACGGCCTAATAATTTGAAGGCAAGTGGTGTGGTTAATGCGAATGTGTAGAATATCTATTATTTAATGCCCTGAAATGTAGGCTACATTTTCTGTTCACGGCGCATTAAAGATGAATATTGCTAACGCATATATAAGTCGAAACATAAAAATTTGCATTAAGAAAAAATTCGTTCTATAATTTCCACGATTGTTTATCTGATATTCTGTGTTCTTTTACCGTCAAGCATTCCAACTTGAACTTGAACTTTTTATCTAGCATCTTCTTGGTACTTGCTATACATTCATGATTTAACGGAAAAAGCCTAACAAGAAAGTTAAACTTTGTCAAACTATGTGAAAAATGAAGGCCTGAAATGAAAGGAAAACGAAAAATGCAAGTAGGTACAATATAGTCGATTAGGAAATACCCTAGAACCAGTTCTACGTTTGTCTTTTGAAATGATATACGCCTGTATAAATAATGAAATAAGTCAACTTAAACAAAACCACTTTAAATTAAATTTGAAAGCAAACCTACTGTATACAACAAAAAATTCTCTAAACTTTAATATTTTAAAAAGCTTTACGCTCCAGGAAGCTTATGATTGTTCGGTATAAAGTTTCGCTATATTTCCCTACCCAGTTTATTAACCCTTAACTGGTGATTCCGTATTTTAGAGCAAACAAAAGTTTTTTGTTAGCTGAATATGAAATAATTTATAGGATGCTCAAAATGTTGAGCTGTCAAAACCCAAATCTCGAAATATATATATCTAAGGCAGCGTATTATACATGTACAGGAATTATATGTACAAATACTTACTAATCAATTATTGCAAATCCGCAAATGCATCAAAAATATACTAATTTAAATTGACAACCATAGCTTGAAATAGTGAGGCTTATAAAAGTAGGATGACTAACGACGCCATTTTATGCACGCTATACATACATATATATTTTTTGGGCACGTGGCAGAGATATTATGTATTAAATTTCGTTTATTGTTTTCCCAGTAGATAGAGTCAATAAAGCTATTTGTATTATTATTATTATGGATGTAGACTAACTAAGTGGGTGATATCTACCATAATAATAAGTTGTTCTCCCAATTTTCTCTCTCTATCTCTATCTCTCTCTCTCTCATTTCTTTGTTTCTCTGTTTGTGTATCTGTCGACTGTCTGTCTGACAAAGTCTCGAATGGTTTGTGGGTAGCATTAAAGTATTTCATAGAATCTGCTGCATGTTTTGCTTTGATTGCTTTGAAGCAACACACAAGAATACAAACATAAATGTATCTATACGTATGTGTATATATTGTGCATGAAATAATAGACATGTAAACATGTATATATGTACATAAATGTATAAATTGAGTTAAGTTGAAGTATGTTATAAGTACAAGGTTTCAAAAACGAAAACCCGTGGCTTACACTTCAGTATTGTTGACATTCTCCGCCCATATTGCTTTTAGCTTTTTGCCTTTAAGCTAGGGCGAAGCTTTAATTTCAATTTTGATGTTGTTATTTTCCGTTGTGTTCCTTTGACTTTTCAATAGGTGGTGTAAAAGGAAATTGCCAATTATGAAGCTTCAAAGTATGGGCGGACTCAGTGTCAGATATGTTCTGGAGGCATTTCCAGGAAAAATTTTAAATTTGCATGAAACATATTTTCAAGTATTTGGGTGACAGATTTTTGATTTTCTTTTAATAACTATCTAAGTAGCTCAACACAAATTTTATTTGGAAAGTTTATAAATCGATCATGTTAGTAAGCCAAATTATTTGCGTTATTCCCTAACCTTTAATAAATGTTATAAAGGGCGAGTATGTACAAATTGCATTCTCTGAATTCAACTGAAATTTTTCTCATTTCTTGGGTTCAGCGAAGAGAAAATCTCGCCAGGGAAAGGCGTGAACGCATGTTGTGGCTTTCATTGGCGAGGAAAGTTTACATTTTTAATACCTTTGGTAACGTTGCCGTTTTTAGTATATGGACTTAAGGAAAATAGATCTGAGAGTGGAATTTTCTATTTGACAATATATTCGTAAGATGCAGCTTTTTACAGAATAAGTACAATCACGGTTGTTCTTTCATGACTGTAGTCTTTCTTACTAGCTTTAACCCGCGCTTTATTAATTCTTAGGTGGCGACTTTGTTCTCGCAGAGGGCAGCGAATCCATATCATTTATTTCATTACTACCAAGTAGTTTGGCGGTGGGGATGACCACCATCATGGGAATATTGTGTACTGCCTTCAGTTCGAATGTCTTCTGTAAAATGGTAACCTAGCTCTAGCTACAACAAAAGCCATACCTCTCCCTCATTAACCTCTTCCTCAGGCACTCGCTATTAAGTTACATCCATTGCTCCTGACACTGCCGCCTACGCTGGCCATGAGTTTTGCCTACCATCTGCCGGTCAGCACACCACCAAATACTATTGCTTGAGGCTATGCTGGCATCAAGTCAAAGTATTTGGTAAGCATTTGATGAGATTTTCTTGTGCCAGATGTAGTATCTTTAACCTGTTTGCTTCTCCAGGCTTTGGCTGAAATATTACCCACGTTTTGGGGCATTATTATTCTCTGGGTTAATGCCTTGACTTGGGGACTGGTTGTATTTCCGGGCACCAAGAAATTCCCAGAGTGGGTCAAGGATGCCTAATTGCATTCAAGAATTTATTGGCAATCAAGATTCAGTTCAATAATTCATAAATAAATGTGGCAAAGTAAATCATAGTTATAAACATCATTCCATAAAATAACAATTGCAATCAAATATGCCCATGCATAAATTTATTTTCAATTATATCAACAAATCCAACAAAATCCAAATTCCACACACACACATGTATTCTCTGACAACATTCGTAATGTATACCTTACACTCGTTAAGTAAAGTGGGTATGCCCATCAAGTGTAATTGATGTAATGTACACAATCGATGTCTGAATACAGGGTACATTCTATTCGAACAATGCTGCATAGCATTGCGCACTCACTTGTTTTATGCTCATTTTATGCTGTTTACTACAACGTCCTCACCACCATTAAGTTTACTTTAACAAGTTCTCTTTATCTTCCTGCCACTCCACTTGGAAATAGTCCACGTCCAACTTGACAGGTTGTCTTTGAGCGGGATTTCCGACACAGTTTGACATTGTTATAAGTATATAAGTAAGTATACAAGCCAGCAGGATCACAATACATAATTTACGCACAATTTGTGGCAATCAAAAACTATGATAAACCTTTTGAAAATCACAAGCCACAGTCGGTGCCATCAGGGCTGAGTTTTGTGGAACAACAAAATTCCTCAAGTCTAAGTAAGTTTGGCCAGCGGAGGGCATAAACTCACTTAGGGGCATTTTGAGCCAAAGGAAACAAAAACTTAATGCAAACACAGCAAAAAGTCGTCTGCCAACTTGGCTGTCGCTCAGCCTCAAGTTCATTCACACACATTATGTATGCGTTTATCTCTGACTACGAAGAGTGTTACGATTATATGGGACTCTAGGGCTCATTCTTTTTATGTTTCGACTAGTTCCGAATTTGAAAAATCCATTTTCATTCAAGGGTAAATGATATCAAGTACACAAAAGACACATAAAGCGTACACAAATCCCAAATACAGACAGACACCCTGTATTATTCACCATACATACAAAGGAGATTCACACTCACACGCACAGCTACTAGTAAATTTACTTTCAGAAACGTGGAACGTAAAGAAGTTGAACTGTAATATTTTATTACAAGTCTGGAAAAGAGGCCAAAAATAAAAAAGTGAAATAAGAAAGCATAAAAATAAGCTTTTCAACGCTGATTACTGCCAAACAGTCACATGTGACTTAAAATAAAGTGATAGATAACAGAATAATGAGTTGTGAAATAAATTATAATATAAAAATAATCAAATAAAAAAAGATTCTGTGCGACGCCTCGACTGCTATTTAGTTCAGTTTTAACTTTAGTTATATGAACCAAAAGTTTTAAATTTTAGCTTCTATTCGATTTTATGCATAACAACTTTTATATTTTCTCAATTGTTGTAAATATCTCCTTAGTTATTTTAGCCGATAAAATGATTGATTTAAAATATTTCTAAATTTATTATTATTATTTTCCTCTTTTTCAAAACACGCTATAAGAAATTGTAAGTAGATAGGTAAATATAAAAAAGTTTGAAGTTTTTTAATATTCTTATTTTTATAGGTTAAGTCTCTGTATGTAGCTCTTGTTAATAGTGATATTAATAAGAGTTTATAGAGCTGGCAACACTGTGCCAACTGATGATGTTGCCAAACCTTTTGTGCATTCGCCTGTAAATGTTTACAGCGTGTGTTGTGTGTAATACATACTGCTGTAATAATTGTTATCCGAATAACCGTATTTTCCTGCTGTCCTGCCGCCGCCAGCCATTTTGTTTGATTGCTTTGTACCGTTGCTACGTGCTGATGTTGCAACTTCCTGTTAATCTTATTGTTGCTCCAACACGGTGAAATACGCAATTTGGTTGTGTTTTTTGCAGTTTCAGTTGTATATTCGCGGGGCTGAAAGTAGAAGAAAAAAACCTTTGGGTTATTGGAATAAAGTTGAAGACGCTATTTAAACAAATGTTAACGACTTTGAAAAGTTCCTAGAGTTGCTATGCATTTTTGTGTATCTGTGAGTTCAGCTATAAAACATAAAATCATAACACAAAATATTAACGAACGCCAAACAGTTAAGACGCAGAGTCACGTTACGTATACGCAACGTCAGCCGAGTATTAATTATGCCACACACACAAGTATACACAAATGCACTGATTACCAGCTTGTCATGTAATTATGCATATAATTAATATTCATGTACCTTCAGACATATTTAATATTAACAAAATTGTTGGCACTTTGAGCGTATAATAAGCTGAGTTGAGAACGGCAACAACCGAAGACAAGGACATAAACAGGAAATGGAGCGGACGACCACGTGACTTTATGCTACTGCTGCTCAACAACAACAACAACAGCCATATATTGTGTTCAATTAGTGTAATTAGTGTATAAGTAGCTCCTGTACTTGTTGGGTGCTGTAAGGAACATTTTGCAATTTGCACACCTCAAGTCTTGTGTGTGGTTCGGTTCAACGTGCGATCTTATAAAGCAATTTTGTGTATTGCATTTTCAGTGTACTTCATTTGAGCCAGCATTTACGAGTATTCACATGCCTGCAGCGTGGCAATCTTAATGAGTGGCAGCCGCCCTTGCTTGCCTCGCTGTGCATGTCCAATGCATCCACTCTCGAATTGCATTTCGACTACGTGGAATGTCAGAACAGTTTGCCGCATACGAGTACGTGGCATGTAGGGTGGCAGCCAGGCGTCTTCGTGAATTAAGGATATTTCCAGCTGCCAGTCGAGGGAGAAGACATCTTTTATAAATCCTGTATGCTCATTTGAAAAAGTATCTTGACCTAACTATGCTTTCTCATATTTCTTAACTTTATAAATGTAATTATATTACTTAAAGTCAATCGCATTTTGTAAGGATTTAACTTAGCAGTTATAAACTGGTATGAATAATAAATACTAAAAATACATAAATTTGGCAACTGCTTATTGTGTATAATCCTCTTATTGGTTTCGAAGTTAAGCAAAGTTTTCTGTGGGTTTCCATAGAAATCACCAAGTGAAAGTTTTGCGATGAAAATTAATTGTCCCATTTATTACCGCTTGATTGGGCGGTTATGAAACGCCCACAAATGCTATAAACTTCTTACATTTTGTATTAAATACATTCCGAGAATACCTTAAAACTTCTAGCTGGATAAGAGGCAACCAATGTGATTATATCCAAAAGTTTATAATTCTAACTAATTTACAATTTTTGCACGTATTGAACAAACTCAATTACACCCTCAAAGTCAAATCTTCCTGTTGCACTTTGATGTACTTGTATTGACAGGCAGAAAAACTAATTCTAATAAAACTTTGTCCTTAATGGCAAATACTGTGAAGAGGATTCTCTAGAATCTTTAAACAGCAAGAGTACAGAATTCCATGCGAATAATAGAAAATTCATCGCAAAACATTTTAATTACAGACTATAAATATAATATTTCAGCTTACTTCAAGATTAAAGTTGTAAATGCGAAATTGCTTAGTTTTAATTGATTCCCCAAGTGATTTTTGAAATCCAACTCACGAGCTGCATTCAAAAACTTTGTTAGGGACATTCTGAAAAGTTTTTAGCATGCGTATCACATGAAGCGACGACTGGAGTTTTCCAGAGATGCGTAATCAGACAGCTGTGCCATTTGGGGGCCAAGGCCCACGCCCTGGACACACACATGATATCCATCAGTTGGTTGGCATCCTTCGCTGCCTGGTCCTTGGAGCCAGTGAAACTGCACAGCGCGGACAAGAAGCAGCCGCAGTCCGAATGAATGTGCGAGTCGCTGGAAACCAGAAAAAAATTGTGTGGCTTGGCTTTTGCAATTCGATTAGCAATGTCAGACTGTAGCACCTGGTTGAGGTTGAGGGGTGCGTGATCAGCAGCAAGTATTACCACATGTTGAACAGCACTCAAACTTGCATTCAAACTAACACAAATACTCGGACTTATGAGTGTGTTAGACACAGAAAAGTTGGCACTGCCCAATGGACTTTCACCGTCTCCACCCTCACCATTCCCATATAACGCCCAAGTGATGTACCGCAAAAATGCGGAAAAAAAAACATGTAAGAATGTTGCAGTCAGAAGCTCGCGACTTGAAAGTATTCTGCAATTTTCAGAGCTCGAATCCAAAAGTAACACAATGTGAATAAAACATGAAAAACAAATAGAAAGCTGTAGAGAGTTAAAACTTTCTTGAAATTTTATAAATGTAAGCAACTTTTAAATATGTTCGGCAGTTGATGCGTTATTTTAGCTGCTTTCAGTTGACTGCTACACTGGTATACCCACCCACTGCTTTGTTACAGGGTAGCAAAATAGCACTAAAATTGTCGCCTGTTGTTTTGTTTCTATTGAGTACGAAGTGTGTGTATCCGTGTGTGAGTATGTGTTTGTTATCTGTGTCCGTGTGGCTTCAACAACATCCCTTTCCGTATCCACATTCACATTCACATCCTCAGCCACATCCCTTTGCATGGGCATGATGGAATTTTCGCACGAGTGGCCCATTGTCTAAATTATTTCTATGACGAACATTTTCCATTTTCCGTCGAATTTGCGTGTTTGTTGGCTGGAACGGTAGCCTCCATCAAACGCCACCAACATGCAAAAACAATGCATCAATTTGGAGACGCACGTTTTCCCTTATGCTTGTCGTCAGCAGTGATTCCTCTTGATTGCCCCAATTGTAAGTCGAGTCATTTCCACACGGCAACAGCAGCCAAAGTAATGGCCAAAACAGACAGTGTGTGTGTGTGTGTGTATATGGTTGTGCATGTATTCGTAAAAGGTTAATTGAAGTGTTAATGGCTTCTCTGTTTATAAATCGATTTTATTTTTATAGAAAATTTTATTTACGAGCTCTGAAAAGTGCAAATTAGGTAAATAAAATAATATCACAAAATTGCCTATTTATATTTATTAAAGATATCCCTCGGTTATATGGTGTCATTTATCATTCTACTTATACGAATATGAATGATAGTTGTGCATAATAAATCATTCACTTGTCAAGCTGGATATTCAAATATAATTAATGTTATCTGTCAACTGGGCAGTGGACTCACCTATGTATGACTAGGACCACAAACTAATCCCAATATTCACATTGACATAAGCATGATAATCACCCTTATAGTCAAACACATACTCTGGCAACACCTATTTGCACCCTATGGCTACTAATCTTCTGTATACTTATGAGATTTTCAGATTTTCGAGCTGCCAGTTAGGATTAGTGTCAGTTCTAAGGACAGAGGTGTTTGTTAATTGCTCGCCACTCTAAAAAGTTGTCGGGCAAAAACATCTTTCAACCCATTTTGAGTTATTTATGCTAATGCAATGCACTAAAAATTAAGTCATAAACATAAAGAACTAACTATAAAATTAAAGCGAACTCTTAAGCGTCGCATTAAGTCTGAGAGACGTGTATTAAATAATGATGCAATAACTGCAGCTTACACTTAAAGTGATTGTTTATAGTAAAATGCCAAGCCGATGATTGGATGTACTTTAGTTTGCTTCTTATTATAAAATACACGTTCTATTAAGTATGTGCACAATAGTCCTTAAGCTTAAATCGAAATGTAGAAAGAACTCTTAACTTTTGAGTGCTGATGATTACTCGAGAGCATTCTTAATTAATCTTGTCAAGCTGTAGACAGACAGACAGATGCTCCAAGGATATAGAATATATGTATGTATTTTTTATGGGAAGGCATGTTCAATAAAAGTTTCGTTTCGAATTAGCCATTTATATAGTTAGCATTGTCACTGTCAATTTCATTATAATTAATTAAATCTACAGAAGTACTCTTATCTGTGCCACAATTAAACAACTCATAACTCAACTGCAGCAATAATAAATTAAAACTTTCAAAATATGTCCAACTTATTATTATAAAAATTAAATCAAATGCCTTGACAATAAATATAAAATTATTTTAGATTGAAAGCAGACAATTTGTTTATAAACTTCGCTTTTATACAGGGAGCTCGGGGGCTCTATACTTTTATGGAATATTATAAAAAGCAGAAGCATTTCATTGAAACTTAATGTCTTATTCATAATATGCAAATGATGCGAAATAAAAATAACGGTAAATGCTTTAAACTTTCTTCAAAATTCGGCGTTGATGCCAAAAATTTTTAAGCACATAAAGAAACAAAATAAATAGAAATAAGCGTGCACGACTAAGATAGACTCCGTAATTGAATCAAGTTTAGAGAATTATGCATAACTTTTATAAATAATACCTGATTGTTATGTGACTTGAATATTAAAAATATATATTATTCCTTATGTCACTCTTTTTTCTAGTCACATTACAGATTACAGAATATATCTATGTTAAATGGATGGCAAATATTGTGGCAAATGTGATGAAACGAGTCCACTCTTTAGGGCAAGAGAATGAAGGACTTTATGTTTGTTACTTACCGGAAACTCACCGTAAAGGAATAAAAAAAAATATATTAATCTATTTTAAACCGGAAGTGAGAAACTATTGTTGTTGGTAAAAGTGGTCGACTTGGGATACCTTGTAAGTCTTACACAATAACGAAAGTTTATTACACGAAACAAAGCAAGGATCTGGACAACTGAACGATTTCGGCTATAATGATGTCATCAATCAATCATTCAATTGAAAATGATTAAAGCGTCGCGACTCTTAATAGGAAATAAAAAAAAAACTGACGTGACTTTGACATTTTTATTTGATAGTCAAAAATGGGATAAATGGGCTTGCCACAGGCATAAAAAGTCTTTAGAGCTTGGACAGCATCACGTGAATCCATTGACAGAAGGTTAAGAGAATTTCTTACCACGAAACGTAGCAGCCTCGCTTCTGTCTATTTGCACAACTTTGTTTTATCTTTTTATACATTTTATGGCCACAGGGTATAAAACACCTTGAATAAGATTAAAAAAAGGGCAATTTGAATGCTTTGAGGCCTTCCCGCATTAAGCTAGCCCATCTCTCTGGACCGACAGCTGGCAGCTGCCAGGCTTTAAGTGAGTCCATAATTGATTTATTTGGCCATATGGACGAACGTATTAGTTGGTCCCATCCTGAGGGTTAACACTTACCCCGCTTAACCCGACACAGCAGTTGGTGGTTTAAGTTGCGTAAAGCTTTTGTTGTCTGGAGTCCATTAAATGCCTAATTAATGCTTCAATTGAATTTAACTGCCAGCAGTTGATCAATATGGCCACAAATCTGAATCACAGAGATAGAGAGAAGTCCTTTGGGCGTTTTTCCTTTGTCCTGGTGCCTTTGTTTGCCCAAATCGTTGGTCTGGGTCTAAGGCATTGGCCAAGATAAACACGAAATCAGGCGACACAAAAGCGCGCGAAATCACACACAACCACAGTACACACAGACGCACACACGCTTACTCACGCTCATATACAGAATCCGAACTCGACTTGAACCCGGACCACGCACTTTAATATGGCGCCAAATGATGCGGCATCCACGTCCAAGTTGCCGACGTTATGTTTTCTTTGGTTCTTATTGATGCGCGACCGTTGCGTTGCAGCTCCGACTGTGCCATCTAACGGTATTTGTTGTACTGGATGCCCAGCAATAGCTGCCATATGAATGAACCAAAAAATTGCCAAACAACTTTGCATTGTCGGTGAAAGATGTGAAAAGTTTGCGCGTACCAAGAACCATAGACGCCACGCTCACTAACACAGATGCACAGCCTCGGAGCTTTACTACGCGCTGAGCTTTTTTGGAGGGTGTCATCTGTCAACCCCCACGAAGCATTAAGCTTTGTTTCTGGTGCTCAGACAAAGTCAAAATGCTGTGTCGCTTGGCTTAGACTTATTATGATAGCTGAGCGCAGTGCTAAAAACCTCAAAAGTTTTGCAAAGAACTCAAAGCATTGAATTTTAATTTCTAATTTACCTCGATTATTAAAGACTTAAGTACTGTTGAATCAATAGATTCCCAACATATATATTTAAAACTGTTTAATAATATCTCGTAATAGTTTTGCCTGCATCCCAATTTGAATTGATTTTAGTAAGTACTTATACGTGTACTTAGATTAGTATTGTACTTAGATTTCGCATAAATAAATATACAAATAATTAGCTTATTTGTCGCGACTTTGGATCCCAATAGTAAGCTCTGACGTCGATTCCATTCAGTTTTTTCCAACACGTGATGCGTAGCAACATACCGACTACTTATACACGGGTGTATGTAGATTGTCTGTGTGTGGTGTGTGGTGTATGGGAATTATCAGTAAATGATTTGCTAAACAAGGCAGATGATTTAATTAAATATTTAGCACTACGGCACTGAGCCGAAAGATAAGAACGGCTGGTACGAGCTGATGTGTTGGGTTAAGAAATGAAGTCATCATTTATTATAGACGCTGCGCGGGGTTGTAAGCGAATAGTTTAAATTAAATACATATATTTATGAATGTACGAAGTATAAATCTAGAATATTGCCAAAATCATTTGCTGATTTACTGTAAGTATTTGTATATTACTTTATTAAATATTTAAAATTAATAATTACAAAATATATGTATATATCATTATGCATTACGTTTGGTGGTGATGTCAAGGAGAAGGTGGAGGTGGAAATGGAAGTGGAAGAAGGGGAGGGGGGTTAGGGGGCGTGCTTTGTATTCTGCTGAAGTACAACTTAAAAATATCACACACAAATACCACGCAAGAAAAGAAACCAACAACTTAAAGATCCATCGTCACTTTTTAAGTTCTCCATCTGATTCTGATGCTGCGTACTGTCAAAACTAACTTTGTTTAGCATCTATGGACACTCCTTGTCGCTGATCTTTTGAAAGTCTAAAGTGATAAATACGGATATAGTAAATTCAAGATCATTGAATAATTATCCTGTAGATTACTCACTTGCATTTTGCAGACAATTCTCCGTTTTCATTACACAAACATTGCGATAGGTTTTGGTGGTTCCTTTGTCGTCGGCGGCGCATAAGTATTTGGTTTCCTGCATATCACACTCCATGGCACACTTCACATTAGGATCGGGAAGGCTGAGGCACTGCACCAGCGTCAGAGCATAGAGCGTTACTATAAATAGACACAATCTCAGCATTGTTAGTTATTTAAACAAAAGGCATGCGACAAAAGCAAATAGAAAATTCGAAAGCCCAAACTCCTGCCTGGAGCCCTCAACATTCCTTGCATACTAAATACAAGTGATCAATCCAATATGATATCATCAATACTATTATCAACGTAAACACCCTCAATCTCTATAGTCCATTGGTCAGTCGTACGCCCATCGATTCACGACGCCAGCGCGTCTGGCATGGTCATTGGCCGGTCGGAAAGTTCTATGGTATAATATTGTACACCCGATCGCCAGGTACAGAACTCAGTTCATGAGATGCGAATGGTGTTGACAATTTTATTGGGGATAGTTCACATTGCATAGCTAATAAGCCCAGTTACCATCCATTTCAAATGAGGCTTATTAAATCAGGCAATTTTGGAAAACTTTCCTCCTTATGGAGTATTTGTTGAATTTATGCAATTATAATCTTAATACTACCAGTTAAATAGGTCAGTTTCTTAATTTTTGAAATCAACAAATGATTGCAAATAATATTATTGTTAGCAAACAAATGAATCATAACACTAGAAAACAAAAACCTCGAATTAAAAATAAATAATACAACATTAAAAAATAGTAAAGTAAATAAACTTGAATGTTTAATTTTAAGAATAAATATTCAATAAATTTAAATTATTGTCTCTTGTAGCACAGTGTAAAAGCAATCTAAACACACAATTTTATTGCTAAAATTCAAAAAGCAATCGGAATTTCTGGGAATTTGCAATTAAACATTTAAATTGATAATTTTTGATTGATCTCAAAATTTAATTAATGGAATATTTAGAAAACAAAATGAGTAAATCATTTACGGGAAATTCACTTTTATTAATTGATGGAATATAAAAGGATACGTACATGCCAAGAATACTGCAAACAGCTTCATTTTGTTGTAATAGATATTTGTTAATATATATATATAAATATATATATATATATATATATATATATATGGTTCTGTATAAAGTTGAGTTCGCTTTGAACTATTACAGTAAAAGCAACTAAAACTTGGTCGCACAATAATTAAATGATTTATTGAAAATACGTCGCTTGAACTTTTCGGGTCATATGTAAATGTTGATAAATGTTGCTTGATGTCGTCGTTGATCGAATATTACACGATTTTTATATACACATTTGTTTATATATACTTTATACTGTGTATATTTTCAATATATATTTATTATTAAAGATTGAGGTTTTTCACTGAACTTCAGACACGTGTATAACTCAAGTACTTTTACTTGTATGTATGAGTAATTTGCTGCTATAAGTATTTGTACAGTGTTCCGTACTTTTGTTGTTTTTTTTTTTTTAATAATTTAATTCTCCTTCGATTTATTCTCTCTCTCGGCGAGGCCGCACCAGCACGCGTCCAAATGCGAACTGAAACTAAAGCGCCGCGCAAAGATATCCTCCAGCCAGCGGGAGAGTGAGCTGACTCTGACTCTGACTCTTGTGACGAGACTGACTGATGAGACTGACTGAGTGACTGACTGAATGGATGCTGATGCTGCGGCTGTTGCTTTTGCTGCTGACGCTGATGCTGCTGCTGCTGCTCGCTGATTGCTGATTGCTGTCTGCTAACTGCCGGCCGCTGTTAGATACAGATACAGATAACTCAATATGTGTGTACGTTTGTATGCTGGACACTGGGCACTGGGCACTGGGAACTGGGAACCGAGCACTGGACACTGCTCGTTGTTTGAATTTTCAGTTTTAGTTTCAAGTTTGGGGTACCAATAATCAATCAAAATCAGTGACTGACTGCTCGTCCAACCGACTCACTGACTAACTGACTGACTGACAGGCTGTGCTATCTTGGCTTTGGTTTTGGTATTGGCTTTGGCTTTGGACTGCCTCTCTGTGTAGCGCACACGAATGATGTTCGACCACACAGTGTCTGTTAGTTTTATAGAATTTTTTCATGCTAAAATGATTGACGCTCGTGTCGTCGTCTTCAGTTTTCTTTTCGTTGCTTTGTACATTTTGCCTTTTGATTTATTTCTTTTTATTATAAAGTTTTTTGTTGTATTGTTCTGTATGTGTCCGTGTGTGTGTCTGCTTTTTTTCTCCTCTTTTTCGTATGTACTGTACGCTGTTAGCTGGTTGGCTGCTTGATCGGTCGGTGGGATCGGAACGAAACGGATCGGATCGATCGTTTGATCGCTTGATCGATAGCTCTGTAGGCGGGTCACGCGTCACTTTGTCCAGCTTCTTGTTGTTTTTTTTTTCTCGTGTATTACATTTGAATTATTTATGTATTTTATGCAGTCAGTCATCACATCTTAAATTTTTGAACCATTTTCTTATCTTTTTTGTGTGTGCTAAAATGATGCTGCCGCTTTCGTTAATTGGTTCACGTTCACGTTTCGTTCAAGACTGTCCACTGCTTTTTGGCATATTTGAAATTTCGTCAGAAAATAAATTTTATTTATGTATATATACATATTTTTTTGACATTTTGTTTTATTTTCATTAGCGACGACGGCCACGAGTTCAATCCACTCCAACATCATGAGCGTCGTCTATGAATTTCCTTTGATGATCAAATATTTTGGCAACTTTTATTATACTTATATGTATGCATGCGTGTGTTTGTATATACATACATATATGTACATGTATGTCGTTATTTATGGAAGCGCGACGCATTTGATTTTTGATTTCGATTTTTCACTCACATTTTTATGTGTCTGCTTTCTGTTCTCGATTTCAGTCAATCAATTGACATATATATCATGTCCTACATATGTATATAAAATTGTATTGACATGTATTACGATTATCGTAAAACTCATTCAAGAGTCAAATTAAATAAATACAATATATTTTATTTATTATTATCAGCATATTCTGACTAATCGCACAAGGTTCGTATTATTTGTTGTATGCCTTTTCTTGGGGCTTTACACGTTTCAAATTAAATGTAAACAATCAACATATTTGTTGATTCTGCTTCCGTTCCCATAAAAAATTAAATGCCCAATAAAATGTAGACAAGTCTACCAAGAAGGTGATTTTATTTATGAAAAAAATGTGCTTAAAGTTGGAAAAGAGTGGAATTTGTAATTCTACCAAGTTGATGAAGGGTAATTTGCATAATTATTTAAAGGGTTTGTCGACAATTCGATATTCTACTAAAATTATGATTAAAATCTTGTGTTCTCTGCGACCTTAAGTCTGTAAGAGCAGTGCAACACCAGCCAGTGTCCATTTGCCTGGCTTGTCTTTGGTCTTCAAGTTGAAGGTCCAAACGTAGGTTGGACCCCGGGTGCGTGTCTTATAGACGGGGCACTCGTACATGTTCCTCAAGTCCTGCTTGTCTTGGGTAATGGCCTGCAGAATGAGATACAAATGAAATGCTATAGAAACGTGTCAGTTCAAGCGATGGATTAATTTATGCAAACATGCGCGCGATTTTTCGACGCCACCGATCCATTTCAAATTCAATGTTTTGATCTAGAGTTTAGATTAGAATGCGCTACAAGGGCAATATTTGCATTTAAAACTCACTCGAATATTGATCACTGGCATTGATGGATAAAGTTCTTTAAGGCGTGATTCCATAATAATACCCTGTTGTATATCCCATCTGGCGCCCTCCATATAGATGCCATGAACACAGCAGCCGTCCCGCGGTGCCGTGCTGTAATTATAATATAAAAAAAAAAAACAATTAATATCTGATAATCATTAGTTGTTATCCATGTCTGATTCCGAGTCTGCGTCTCAGTCTCAGTCTGTGTCTGAGCTATTGTTTGCCTGAAGTCACGACAAATCAACGTTTTGTCGTTCAACCCCAGAGAGAGGAAAAGAGTGAGATGGAGATGGATATGGATATGGAGATTGAGAGAGAGAGATAGAGGCGAGACCAGGCGCCACTTAATAAACAATCAAGAATCAAGTATAGACAATTGGCAAATAGACAATTGTTAATTACATGCTGTTAATAATGTGTATTTATAGACAGCACACACACACTTCCATATATGATGGTTTAAAATTAGCTCTCATTGAATAACATTGCGGCTATTATTAGATTCTGTTGAAGCCGTTGTCCGATCTCCGCGCGGATGAGCCAATCTTTACACAATCTATATTTGTCTGTAAGTATTGACGCAAGTCATCACGATTTTCATAGCTATGAGATGTGACGAGTGTACAAAAGCGCCTAATTGGGTTGTCAGTGCTGAGCGTTTAGCCATATTCAAGCCAAATGTTGATACATTAGAACCTGCTTGGCTAAATAGTTCTGGCAAGGATCTCTCTGTGTCTCTCTCTCACTAAATAACGCCACATGTGCATCACCATCAGAGTGTGAGACAACGTGCAGTGCGTTAAATCAGTCAAAGTCTAAAGACACAGATACAGATACAGATACACGTATCTGCATATGTATTGAAAGGGTCAGCGCAAAAGTCAATTAAAATTGCGTATTAATGTGGAGTGTGTGGAGACCTGGTTTGCCTGGCTGCCCGGCTGCCTGGCTGCCTGTTTGATCTGGCGGTACTTACGTAAATTCCTCCTTCTGTTTCTTGGTCACGTCACATTGCAGGCACATCTTGTCCAGCGGCAACTCATTGCGACGGGCGGTGCTCTGCATGATGGCCGTTAGCAGAGATTGCGGGTTAAAGAAGCCGGCCAGCCAGACGCAAGAGGGTAGCTGCAGTACGAATAAATCAAATAAGTTTGTTTGCAAAACTTCTTGATGGTCGCGTTGGCAATAACGTACCACAAAATCGGTGGACCAAGTTTCCAGCTCTCGCAGACGCAGACACAAATCGATAAACCAATTGTTGAGCCCCAGTAGCGAGGGATAGGCACGTTGCGTCCATATGGGTGGCACTTGGTCCAAAAACAATGAGTTCTCCAGCACCTCCATATCGGAGGTAATTGTCAATTCGCCCTTTAGGCCCAGATCGAGCTCCTTCAAGCTACGCTTCATTTCGCTGGTCAGGAAATTCATGCGTTCGCATTCCTGAAATGCCACAATTACATAGGGAGTGCGCTCCTCCACCTTGTTCATGATCTCGACCATGTTGAACTCTTCCGGCAGCTTCTCAATAATCTCATCCACAATTTGCTTAACCTTATCCTCGCGTGTTACTGTCGCCCCGCCCCCAGCACCCGCATCTCGGGGCTGCATTTCGAAGACTGTGCGGAAGACGTTCTCCGCTCGTGTTGTTAGGAATCCCACCTCCGCATTGGGATGCAGGCCATACAAATAGGGCGACTCGGCTGGCATCATTTCGTCCACATAAGTGTGGTAGCCCAGATAGTCGGTGTTGGGCGGAGCGGGAAACGAGGGAGCGAGGAACAGTTCGCCATCGACCAAATCGGGTTGCATGTACTCCTCCAAATAGGTGATGCACAAGCGTCTGTCCCAGTCATCGGTTATATGGCCGCCGTACATAATTTCGCCAAATAGATAGCGCAAATCCTCCCAAGGCACCTTGGCATTCGCCTCCAAATAATTATACAGCACCGAGACACTGATATTCAAGTCACCCACATTGAAGGGATAGATCTTGTTCCAACCTTGAGGACCAAATTTACGGCGTTCGGCGACAACGGCATGGAAGTAGCACAGGGAGAAGAGGATGGCCTTAAACTCTGCCTCCTTGCCGGACATTTCAAGTGTTTCCTGTGTGAAATTGTCAAGTGCTTTGTGCAAATTGGCCAACATGCCCGTTGGCGGCTCATTCGTGATCTTTATTGAGGACTCTAAGATTCCCTAGAAAGTTTGAAAATATCAAATTAATTTCATTTTACACAATTTATTATGAAACTCACTTGTGGTATAATATGTGCTGATGGGGTTGAGGCTGGTTCTGCGCTGAGGAACATGCGATAGTCCGGATGAGAGCCATCGGCATAGTGTTCCAATTTCTTTTCGAGAACCGGCAGCCATTTTCTTACCAAATGTATATTTTGCAATACCACCCAGTGACCACTTTTGGCCGCAGTATCCATGGCCAACTCGGCAATAGATTCCTGGCCCTGACCCAGAGACACGTTGTGAAAGTTGGCAAGGTCCTGGGAAAAGCCCAATTGTTTGCCCAAGGCTTCAACATCCTTCAAGGGATTCACACCAGGTGAGAGTATAAAGAAAATGGGCGTGGAAGGACTGGCTTCCTCAAAGGACTTGGCGAACTCCATGGCACGACTTTCCACATATTTAGAGCCCAGTTTTTCTTCAATAAAGTCACTAAAAATATGACGCAACTTAACTATAATTAATATTCGTATTATTTGCAATACTTACGCTAAAGCATAGGTCATACGATCGGGTCTCAGGGCCCTGATCATGCAGAGGCGCTGTAATGCGGTCTTGTTCTTCCATTCCTGTGGAAATTTCTCCTTCTCCGGCAGCTCCGATTCAACGAGTTTCTTCCAGCGTTTCGACGATGTTTCAATGTCTCGATCCAAGTTCCGAAACTCATCTTTGGACGCCAGACTGCAAATTCCGCCCCACGATTGATTACTCAAGAAGTCCACAGGACTTGTCACATGTGGCTTTATCGGGAAGCGGAGTAGGAAGTCCAGTTCCGCAGATGAGACCTCCTCGTTCATTAGCAGTATCTACAAAGTGCAAGAGGAAACAACAAGTTCAAGTTAAAATAAGCTTAAGAAACTTCTCGATCCCCGTCCCAAGAGTCTTATCATTTTGGGCAAAGTATGTTATAGACAAAAGAATGAAGACCTTATAAAGTATATATTCTTGGTTGGCATCAACAGCTAAGTCAACTTATAGATGACAAGAGCTAAATAACCAAAATTGGTATTTAGTTTATTTTAAATTTTGTATACTTTCCCCGAAAATCAATACAAATTAATTTCAAGATAAATTTTAAATCTACATCTTTGAGCTTGGGCAGGTATGTTACAAAATCATGAAAGGATCGGCCTTTAAAATTTCAACACGATCGGATGCAAAATTCAAAAGATATTCAAGAAATAACTAATAGTAAGATGAAAAAAAAAAGTTTTCGTCTTGTTTGTTGTATTGTGTGCAAATCAATTTATACATATTTTACATAAGTTTATTCTATTATTAGTTCACACGTCTTACCTGAAAAGTCATTTGCGAAGCGAAGATGAGTTTGTCGCATTCAAAAAGACCACGCGAAGTATACTGAAAGACCGAATACGTTATGCAATCGATCAGATTTGAAACACGCAAATTCAAAGTTTCGCCCGGTTCAGCCTTGGCTATGGCCTTTTGGAACACTACACTGAAAGCCTGTAAGCCATAAAAGATATATCAAATTACATGATTGTTCGTTCGGAACGGTCTTTTGACGAACCTTCAGGGAGAACTGATAAATGGGATTGATCGTGTTCAATTCGTTGAGGATAAAGTACAGAAGACTCGCTCTGGCTGCCGCTGGCCTATAGTATTCACGGGCCTTATCGATTTCCTTGGACGTAATCTTCGCCTCGGCCACCTTCTCCTCAATGTCAGAGGCTGTGCTCTTGGTTGTCTCCAGGTTCTCCACCAATGCCGTGTCACCTAAAATATTCTCACCCGCCGATGATAGACGTGATAGAAGATCGTCCTCCAGCTTCTTGAGCATTATCTTGAAATCATTCTGTTGTTTGGTTAGCTCGGCCTTCAGATCCTCCAGATCAGGACGTTCGGCTTTGACCACCTCCGCGAGCAGTTGATCCTCTAAGCCATCTCGTGTTACCGTGAAGTTAATAAGTGTTGTCTGTGCTTGCATCTCTGGCTTATAGTGCGGATTGGCCAGTTTCGTGTGCAGAATCAAACGGAATGTGGAATTGTACTCAATCTCCTTGTCTCCGATTTTGATAGCTCTACAGAAATGAGACAAAATATTTTAGCAAAAGGAAGCAGAAGGAATAAACTCAAGCGATCCACTTACTTGCCCTTCTTGATGAGATTACGGCCGAGCAAGGAGTCCAAAACCGGATCCAAGTTCTCATCAATATTCTCGATCAGCACTGTGATTCCGGAATTAATGGATTTCTCAATAATGTCTAAATAGTTGCGTTGCCCCAGCCTTATGACCTTCAGGTCCTCTCCGTACTTTTGCTTGATCCACTTAACGCCCTGCAGTTGTGGATCAATCATGAGGGGCCAACGATCCGAATTGGACAGAATCGTGGCGTTCTCAATGGACATGCGATCACTGGGAAGTCCCTCATTTGTCCAGATGGCGATGGTGGTGTCATCGGTGAGCAGCGTAAGTGGATCAAGATTCTCAGTTGTGGGTATGGGTGGATCAATGCTCTTGAGAAAGGGTGTCCACATCTTTTGCAACAGATCAATGCGAAATCCCTTTGTGAAACAGCCGACATAGGAAATGAAGGCGGTTATGAGTAGAATATCGCCGGGTAACGTAATCCCCTGCTTGACGAAGCTGTTCAAAATACGAATTTTATATTTAATGCCTTACTTTTTTCAGAGTTTGCCTTACTTATTGACTGCTTCAGCCCAGCGCACATTCTCGCTGGCCAACCCACCCACAAGGCGATTGGCCAAGGCAATAGTTGCCTGTGTAGCATCCGCTTCCTGCTGACAACGTAGTTTGTCTGCAATGGCCTTTTCGAAGTCCGCCGTCAATTTGGCCAGTTGCTCCTCAAGACTCTGATAGGATATGGGAATAAATTTAAACAAGCACATATAAGGCGCATCGCCTTAGAGCTAAGAAAAGCTTGAGAAAAATACTTTTAAAATTTTTTGAAACAAATTTCTAAAATCTAGTAAAAGTCGCTCTTTTATCATGGTAATTTGAAAAATATTAGATCAAAAATTTAAATTCATATGGCAATTTTGGAGTAAGATTTTTGTTTAGTCAATTAATAAGTGCAAAATTAAGGACTTACCGCCACTTTGCGTTTGATTCCGGCCAGTTTATCCTGGGCGGCAGCTAGCTCGGCATTGGCAGCTGCCAGAGCCTTCCTTTTGGGCTCTACGTCACAGTAGACCTCGTAGAACTTGATGATGTTGATAACCCACGCACACAATCCGGCTGCAGCGCCGGACTTGGAGCGGACAAATTCTGGCTCGAATTCGGGATCTTTTAAATAGGGTTGGATGGCTTTGATAATTTCGGGATGTATGTTCTCCTTGTCGTAGTTAATGAGTGCATCCAGGAAAGCGTCTACCTTGGCCATGGAGATTTTGGCTGCCTTCCAGGAGCGATCTTTGGGCAGTTTGCCACCGGGTGCAAGTAGAACCATAACTGCAGCAGTTACATTGGTAACAGCACCAGGCGGAGAGCCGAAACTCTTGAGCTCTGTCAAGTTGGCCTTGTTCAGCGTGTTTAGGGCCTCTTGGGCAGCTGATAGGGCTGGCTCGGCCTTAAGGAGATCTTCCTCGCAATCGCGCTGCTTTTTGCTCACTTCGTCGGCTATCAAAGCAACCTTCATTTCCTCCTCATCGGCCACGGCTTTTTCCGTTTGCACTTTCTCCGTTTCGATGCCCACAATTTCGATCAAGGCATCGGCCGCATCGTTCTTCTCCTTCAGCTCGACCTCCTGGACGGCCAGTTTGACTTTGAGATCGGCAACTTGCACTGCCGTGGATCGCAGCTTCTCCAGACCATTCTCCAGACGTTCGATTTTGCTCTGTAAATCTTCGTGCTTGTGATTGAGTAGCTTCAGATATAGATTGATCTGTTCGAGATAACTCTTAGGTGTTGTGTAATTGTAGCGACGCTCATTCTGTAAATAAACCTTGGACGTCGTATTGACCGACGTGTGGACATAAGCCATGAACTTGGCCACAGAATCGCGATGATTCTCGGGCAGCACTTTGTTTTGTGCCAAAAAGTTCATGGCAACCGATATGAGTGCCTCCTGAGGCCATTCGTGGAACCAATTGATGGATGTTGCATTGATGATGGCAGGGAATTTTCTCGACCGAACACGCAATGTTGAACCCACTGGTGAAAAACACAGAACTATCTTCAGTTGCTTGCGTACACGATCGATGAAGAATTTCCAGCAGTTTTCTCGCGTATCAACCAGTCCCGCACCTTTGACCTCATTACGCACGCCAGCGATTATATTCTCGATCTCGTCGTCCGGAAATAGATCTGGAATCTCGCCAGTGGCTAACAAATCGTTGATTAAGACAAGAAAATCCTCGCTCGGTATCTGTGCATCCGTCATTAGGAACATGATGCTAACATTTTTGAGACCGGCCTTCAGATACAAACCGGAGAACTCGCTCTAAGTGCAATGAAGAGTTAACACATTAATAAAAAATATTATTTGGGCTTGGGTTGGGACTGACCTTCAAGTCGTTGACACAATAGCCCTTCTTTAGCTGTATCTGCACCACCTCCAAGCTGGATATGAATGCTGCCAAGCGCGCTAGAGATTGTTTGCCACTGCCACCAACACCAACCAATAAGGCGCTGCCACGCGGCGATTCTAAAATGCGATTGATTCTGAAAGATTGAGAGACTGGTATTGAAGACTTGTTCATTTGTCAAAATGATTGGTGGTTATATTACCTGCAGACATGCATCATCGCATCCTCGAATAACACCAGATTCATGGCAGCGACGAGATCATTATACGATGACATTGCTTCCTGAAGGAGTTTGTGAAGCTCAGGCCAACCCTTGATGGGCATGTACTTAGGATCACCAATTCCTCCAGCGAAATGACAGTAAATATTCGGCTTGTCGAATATAACGGATTCGTCAATTTCTTCGAACGACTTCTTGACAATGTCATGCTGCATTTTAATAAAGCTATCGATATCCTTATCATCAGTTAGCTTATCCGAGTACACACGCTGTGTCTCGTGTTGCCACAAACGTATAAGATCTGTTGAGCCCGTCAAGCACTCCGACGAACTGAATAGTAGACCCTTTTAAATAAAATGATAATGTAATTAAAAACCAAGCTCATAATTATGCGCCAATAAGAATTATCAATAAGTCTTTGTAAAACTTATGAACTGGATATTAAATATATTTTTAACAAACTACAACTCTACACACTTTATAATCAAATCATAACATCAGTATCATTGACTTTGTAAATTCATATTTTTGAATGTTTTTATACCCTGTGCCCATTGAAAATGGTCAGAAAAGGGTATAATGGTTTTGTGAAATGTATGTAACAGGCAGAAGGAAGCATCTCCGACCCCATAAGAGTACCATGTACTATGTACAGAGACAATTTTGCAGCTTTTAGCTCGATTTTATAGAAGAAAAGTGGAAATTTGCTCAAAACTACTTTTTTACCCTAATTTTATCACCTGGAATCAATAAAAAGCAAAACTTTAAAATTTAAAATTTTTGAAAATTTTCGAAAAATGTAAAGGGGTAAAATGTAAATGTATGTATGTAAAAATCGAAAATTTTCGGAAAAAAAATTGGTCTATTAACTTTGTCATAAAAAAAAAAGTACGTAACAGGCAGAAGGAGGCGTGGCAGACCCCATAAAGTATATATATTCTTGATCAGCATCAACAGCCGAGACGATATAGCCATGTTCGTCTGTCCGTCTGTCTGTCTGTCCGTCTGTAAGAGCGCCTAGATCTCAGAGACTATAAGAGCTAGAGCCTTCAAACTTGGTATGTAGGTCCGTCTATATTGCAAGCAGATCAAGTTTGTTTTATATTTTGGCCACGTACACTTTAACGCCCACAAATTAGAAATATCTTATTTTAAACGACAATTTAAAGGATATCTATACATTCTGACCAGGTTTGGTTGAAATCGGTCCGCTATATCATATAGCTGTTATAGGAACAATCAGTCGAAAATCAAGCTTTAGTATGAACAACTTTTTTGATTATTGAAATACCTCAACCAATTCAACAGAATATGCATCTGGGGTGATTTCATAGACTCTGACCAAGTTTGGTTGAAATCGGTCTTCTATATAATATAGCTTCCATAGGAACAATCAGTCGAAAATCAAGCTTTAGTATGAAAAACTTTTTTGTTTATTGAGATATCTCAACCAATTCAACAGAATATAAACCTGGCATGATTTCATAGACTCTGACCGAGTTTGCCTGAAATCGGTTTACCATATCATACAGCTGCCATAGAAACAAACAGTCGAAAATCAAGCTTTAGTATGAACATTTTTTTTGTTTATTGAGATATATCAAACAATCTAACAGAATATGCATCTAGGGTTATCTTATTCATTCTGACCGAGTTTGGCTGAAATCGGTTTACCAAATCATACAGCTGCCATAGAAACAAACAGTCGAAAATCAAGCTTTAGTATGAACAACTTTTTTGTTTTATTTGGTTAAAATCGGTCTACTATATTATAAAGCTGCCATAGGAACGATTGGTCGAAAATGTATACAGAGTAGTCAAATTTTTGTTGTTTTTGGAGATACCACAATCAGACTCGCAGATTGGGAATTTTCTATTCTCTTATACCTCCTGATACAATGTTTTATATATGTACAGATTTATATTATTTTCTTTTAATCAGGAATTGCTTTTCCATAGAAAGTACGGAGTCTCCGACAGTCGAGTATGCCCGACTGTAGCACCGCCCACTAGTTTATTCTGCTGTCGTTTTGCAAAGACTTATTAAAGAGTCCTCGAATTTGTATGGTAATGTCTACTCACTTGAAAAACATTGCTGATATCTCGCAAATTGAAGATGTAATGCGATTTGATGGCTGTGGGCAGAAACACCTGAAGACATTTGTTGTGCAACGCAATTGTGGCTGCCACAATGTTGGGCGTCATTCGTGTGACGATCGGTGTGAATTTCTGCTCGGCATTGGCGAAATGTTGGGCCAATATCGCCGAGTACATGACCGTTATGGATTCCACGCCGGGAAAACTGACGGCCAGAACGCAGAAGTGTCGCTGTAGACGTGGATTGATGGTAAAACTGCCCGAGGTGGGATTCATGCAGGCCACGTATTGACAGTTGTGGATGTCCTTGAGGGTCAACTTATTCCGATCGTACCAATGGCCATAGTCCAGGTGCTGCCGCATCAGAGTGTGCGGCTGGACGGTGCCATAGCAGTCCACCTCGGGCATGTTGATGTCGTCAACAAAGTAGATCAAGGTCTTGTTGCCGGGCGGTCCGTAGTTGCGACCCGCTTTCTTCTCCAGCGGCTTCTCGAGTATCTTTTGCAACATCTCGGACGTGGTATAGAAATTGAATGGTATTGTGGTGACAGCGTAATTCTCAGAAAGCGATTGAAGCTTCTCATTGACCAGTACGGTCTTACCGCAACCAGCATTGCCCACTAGCATCACCGGGTGCTTCTTATCCATTAGCAGATCCAGGAAATAGCGCAGTCGTATTGACTCGGAGGTATGCACGAGCACAGCTTGCAATGGCAAATCCGAGTCCAGCTCAAACTTGGGTATCTTCTCTGTCCACGGCGTAAATGTCTTTGTTTCGCTATCCAAAAAGTAATCGAAAACTGTGCCGCCTTTTGGGTTTGGGATTGGGATTGAATTGGACGAGGTAAAGTATGGGTTCGACTTTGCCATATCATTTACTACTTACCTGCTGGAAACTTAACAGTTTTGAACTCATTTACCCACCATTTGCTGAACTCCACGCGATAATCAATGGCTTGATCCTGGAACATGGCCGAACCGAATGCCCAAATACAGGCGAAAACAAAGTACAGCTCGTGCCATTCTTTTGGACAATCGGCCGGCGTATTCGCCGGGATTAGAAAACAGTTTAGTAGATGGCACAGCATTTGTATGTGTGCCATTTCAGCGACAGGCGTGATCTTTTTGAAACGCACGCGAATCGTCTCCAATGAAGACGGAATGTACTTATCGAATAACATGACCAAATTGGACTTTTCGGCTGGAATTTTACGCGTTTCAACCCAACTGGTCACATAGCTAAATACACCAAAAAGTAAATAATTTTAGAGTTAAGAAAATTTGTGGAGAGTTAAAACAAGGCTGAAAACTTTAAACTTGAATTTGTTAAAGTTTCGGTTTGAATCTTTTTATGGTGATTTCGAAAAATGAGCAATTTCCTTAAAGATTTTATAATTTTTTGTACTGTTTCAAAATAAGATAAAATAATAAATTGTGCATTTTATGCCACTACTTTTTCCTAATTTAGTTGGCAGTTCCCAGCCTTGGCTAATGGGTATTACTTACGGATTCCAACCCAAGTCCTGCGGGTTAATGTACAATATGCCAGCCCTGGATACGGTTGCCGGCGTCGCTGTTCTCAGGTTGGAGATCTCAAAGAGCAAACGCATCGAAGGTGTCAACGCAATGCGCTCATTGCTGGCCAAAGTTAACACTTTGTTGTCATCCATAACGGTATTTAAGCTCTCGATCCACATGGGATCGATGTCGCCATCGAGCACAATCCACTTGGGTTGATCACCCGTTATGTTTGCCTGGTCCCGCATTAGAACTGAGAACAGCCCGTCCTTCCACTCGCGTGTCGCCGGGTTGATAATGCCGAAAAGTTCATCATTGGTCACCGCTTTTGGATTCAAGTCATTGAATATGGGCTTCCGCTTAATGTTCTGATAGGTGCGCAACAGCGTCTTCCACACTTGTGTTTTGCCAGTGCCCGCATTGCCAACAATGAATACAGAATGACGTACCTCCAACAGTTCCTCCAGTTGCACTACTTTCAATATGAAATTATCTTCCGGCTGTAGTAGCAAATCGGAGGCAGCTTGTTTTACGGTGCGTTCAAAGTCCTGATCACGTTTGCGGGGCACATCCAAAGCGGGAAATAGATCGCTGATGAGCCCCATGAACACTGGCATATCGTCTGTGACTATTTTCGGTATATTGAAATCTCTCAATGCCCGCATCAACACCTCCTCCTCCGGACGTCCGGGATCACCGCGCTGCAATACACATCGATCAAAAGATTATGGAATTCCGGATATTTTTGTAAGAATTACAATAGCAGACATACAACAAATTATATAAAAAAAATATATTTGAAATAAAACAAAAAATCTCTAGATAATTTTATCCTTCCCATTATTATTTTAATATTAAAATTTTGGGTTCCACATTTTTACTTTCTTATTAAAAGTTTCTTAGCTTTCTGTGTATTTGTTCCCCTATTTTTACATTCTTATAATTATTAGTAGAAATTCTTATAGAGAAACGGGAACTTACCTTAAGTGACCCGGCGACCACCAGCACGGACTTGATGGCACGCAGGCCCCAATCGTAGTGATCCTGCTTGGAGAGCAGCTCCTTGCAGAGCGTGTAGAGCGTTATGAATTTGCGGGCCAGGACACGGGCATCCTGAAAGCCCTCGGCGACGAGCATAATCTCGCAGATGAGCTCGAAATCGGGCACCACCATGGCGCAGGGGCGGAAAAGTGCCTTCAAGTTCTCTGGCAGCTCAGTGCGTCCGGCATAGCCCGGATTCATGGTGATAAATATGCCGACGGTTGGAATGCACGTGATCATCTCGCCCATAAAATTGAACTTGTCCTTCTTGTCACGGATCGCATCCTGGACGGACTTCACCTGAACCGCCACGACGGAGAGTACCTCAACCGTAATCCGATTGAATTCATCGAAGCAGCCCCAGGCGCCGGTTTGGGCGAGACCCTTGTAGATGTTGCCACAGGACTGATAGTCCATCTGTTCGGAGCAGTTGAAGACGTAGACCATGATGCCGATGGCACGTCCCAGATCTTTGGTTGTCTCCGTTTTGCCGGTGCCGGCGGGACCAGCCGGACCGCCGCCCATTACCAAGTGTAAGCTCTGTGTGAGTGTTATGTAACAGCGATCTGTGAGCGGCGTTATGACCAGGCGTGGGGTATTGCCTAAGTATTCGTGACAATACTGGAACTCAGCGTCGCAAATATTGGCAAAGCAATCTTTCTCGACATCATCGAATCGATGTCGCAGCTGCGATTGCCACATAAAAGCCGAACCTGAATCCAATTTGGCCTGAATCATCTTAGCGACCACATCTCTCGAGTGCACATCAATTGTGCAAATCGTCATTATTTTCTGACGATCCCCCTTGGTCAGCTCGCCGAGCAGCAGTGTTATGAGTAAACTGAGCTGTGAGATTTGTTTCTTGTAATAATCCTTGATGGCATTATCGTAGCCCTCCTCCAAGCGGCTAAAGGCAATGTTCACCTCCGTCGACCACCAGATCTGTGAGCCGCAGAGCGACACCTGGGCAGGATAATCGAATAACCATTGTTCACGTTGCTTTTCCTCATAAGCGACGACAGCTTCGGTGATATAATGTCTAAGGGAGGCCCGCATCGCCGCTTGTATGCGATTTAGCCATACCTCGACTGGACCACGAATGCTGGCCAGTTCGTTGAACTCAACGTATTCACCATCTTTGGCATACATGCCAGAAGCTGTCTCTATCTCATTGGCGTCATCGCGATTGAATTTAAGGCGGGCTATCGAATCGAATAGCTTGGTCAGATGCTTGGTGACCATTTCCGGTTGTATGCCATTGCTGAGTACATCGAGCAAATCGGCCGATGATACAAAATAGAAACGAGGAAAAGCCAAACGTTTTGTTTCCAAGTACTCTGCCAGTGCCTTTTCGCATAGCGTAAGCTCCTTTTGCAAATGCTCCAAACGTTCGATTAGCCCAGATCGATTTGTTGATGCCACCACATTCGATGAGACGGACATCTCATCCATGAGTATACGAAACTCGGCATCGATATTATCGAAACGAACCGAATCGACGGGGAGCTGTTTGCGTATGTCTTCCGAACTCATGAAGATACTCTCAAGATGGGTCCAAGTGCGTTGCACCTCAAACCAAACGGTTATCACTTGATCAGCAATCATCAATTTGTTTTGCCAAGTTGAAACTTCTTCGAGGAAATGAGCGATGTACTTGGATGTTATTAAATTTTGTAGGCAAACCTGGTTCTCTTCAAGCGTCTCTATGAGTTCTTCCGATGCCTTAAGGAGTTTGCAGCCAGTGCGGGGATGCAGCTCATTATCGAACTCCATTGCCGACCATGTCGAGTTCAAGTCTCTCAATATTTTCTCCATTGACATTTCCTTAACGGCCTTATCCACAATATTCTTAACCTCCTCCTCGCATTCATGCAGATTCAGGCCCAACAATTCCGCCAATGTCGTCTCATGATCCATTATAAATTTCACCTGAAAAATGCATATTAATTTTCAACACATTAATTCTCCTCATATCCATTAGTTATTTATGAAGCTAAACTATATTTCTAAAAATGCTACTTGAGTTTCGTTATCACATGCAAAGCACTTACGGTAACTTCCTTGGGCAAGGCGGCCAGACTCTGGAATGAAATGGTATTTACAAGAACTGTACAGTCGAGGCACAACTATATCTTTGGGCCTCATAATACGAAAATTAGTAATCAAATCAAATCGGAAAGAAGAACAGATTTAAATGGGTTTTTTTTGCTGTACAATTGAGCAACCCTCATTTAGAAAGCTCAGGTGCTAAGAAAGTAAGTAATTAAAGATTTTCATGAACTATTTACAATTGCCAATTAGATTATAATCAATTAAATTGTCCGCATTAGAGATCTGTTCGAATGGGAATGAAACAAAAAGTAAACCTTTGTTGAGTTCATTAGCTGATTCCAATGACGTTCCCTAATCGCCGGATTCTGTAGTTCTCCGACAGCTCGGAGAGAGGTCAACATATTCTTCACTGTCGACTCTAAATTGATGAACGTATCCCAGACGCGCATTTCCTTGTCCAATAGACGAATATCCTTGGCGAATTTCTTGCACTCAATATCCATATTCTCCACATCAACTTTACGCCAAGGAGTCGTTTTCCAATCCTCGATGCTTGTTTGGACAATGTTGACATAATCCCAGAGTTGCTGTGATTATTCAGGAACACATATATATGAGTTTGGTTTAGTAAATAATAGTTGTTGTTATTGTCAAGAGGTTAGTAAATATTTGGATATGGTAAAAAGTAAAGTAAAATCTCAAAAATTCCACATGTGGCATGCAGTAATAAGTTTGATAAGAATTTAGTAGATAGATTAAAAAACATGCAAAAGGTTTACTGTTCAAAAAAGAAAACAAAATCTCAGAAGAGTTCGGGCACATTTCGTAGATACCTTGAGCATACGCAGCTCCTTGCGACATTGTTTGAGGACCTTAAACTCGGGTATATTGACCTCGAATAGGCTCCCAGACTTCTGGATCTCGCCCATTTCCCTTTCGCACAGATACATGTCGTCATTGATGCGATCCATTAACAAATAGGGCTTGAAGCAATCGAAGCGGAAAAAGTCGTACTGCTTGAAGACCTCCCGGAATAGTTGGATGTGGGCCTCGAAGAGAGTTATCTTGTTCCGAATGCTGACCACTTCGGTGGCCTGGAGTGGAGAGACCTGCTGCTTGACCGTCGTTGCGATCTTCTTGGTGTTGGCCCACTGTTCGGGCAGTTCCTGCAGCAGGACGTTAACCTCCTCGGGAATATCCATGTCGTAGTATTTTAGGAGCTGAATGGTCTCCTGCATCGGTTCGAACATCTCATCGGTGTTCGCAGCTCGCTCCTTGACCTGCATCAGATATGCCATGATGCTGACCAGACCCTCGTAGTCCTTCTCCTTCACCGTCTGCAGGAGACCCTCGTCTGCCTTGCGGATGAAGTGGCTCAGATCCATGAGGTTGGACGTGACGGTTGTCACCAGATGCTCCTTGAACATGTTGCCCCATTTGCAGACAGTGTTCAGCAAGGCCTGTCGAAAGGGTCTCACATCCACTTGAAACCAAGAGCTGAACACCTGGAACGCTGGAATGTCCTCGATCTCACTGAAGAGCGACTCGTAGTTGTCGATTTGCTCCCTGAATGCCTCGATCGTTGGCTGACATGGCACTGGCGGAGGCGGAGCAGCTGGATCATTCATTTGTATTAGCTCGATTTCATCGGGATCTAATATGCGCCCGTATTCCAGAAAGTATTCCATGCACTCCTCGCGATCATCCAACCAGAGATACGAGTAGCGTTCGAACTGGCGACAGAATCGTGACGCCTCCTCCATGACCAGGTCGACGCCATTGAGGATCTCGCGACGCATATCAATAATGTCCTGATTCTCCTTGATGAGCTCTACATAATTGCGCTTCTCATTGGGCTTCAATCGCTTCACCAGCGATCCCATTTTCATAATATCGCGCATGAGCTCGATCAGCATATTATTGAAGCCCATGGGATCGTCGGGATCCAGCGACGGGACAAAGACCAAATGCGGCTCAACCAGTTCCAGGCGTGACTCAAACAGCGGTGCATAGTTGTTGTCCGGATCCATGTTCTCCGCCAGATAGCCAACACTCACGCCCACAGTGCGCAATATATTTTCATAGACAATATTGTCGACAAAGTCCACGTAACTCAACCAGACGGCATCGTTTTGTTTCTGCTCCATATCGAACTGCAGCATATTATCCTGCAGGAGTTTGTGTATCTCCACCGAGGCAGCTTGGATCTCTGAATAACGCTTGGCCGTTCGATCCGGCCTCTCATCGATCGAGAGGACACTGTCCTTCTTGCAGTCACGACGCTCGAACAGCGGCTGCTTCGCCCAGACCTCCATTATTTTGCGTATTTGCCGTAGATTCTCCTGGGTGTGATTCATGCGATTCCGCAGAGCAGCCACAGGATTACGCAGCTTCTCCAGGTAGCTCATAATATCTAAGTTGAGAACAATATGTATATAACTATAATAAATTCATATCAATTGTTTATTCATACCAGATGAATTCCATACAAGATGATCCACGCCAATTTCGACAAGATCATCTATCATTTTGATCTCCGGCTCAATCAGTCGAAGCTCCACAGGGGAGCTGCCCTCCTGTATGCTGTTGTACCAATCAATGGTCTTCTCCAGATTCAATGTATACGAGCGAAAGACATCGCTATTATCAGCAAAATCGATGGCAATTTCAGGAATGCCTTCAATTTTCATCTGTTGCATATAGTGCACCTCTCTTAATATCGAGAACAGGGATATACTAAAGTTGAGGATCAACGAATTACTGTGCTGATCTCGAGCGATCAGTGACTTCTTGAGATCCTCCTCAATTTGGTCGGCCAATTTCATGGACCATTCGTCGAAAAATTGCGTTTTACAGGCGCCCAACTTGGCGATTAAACGCTCATATCGTTCAATAATTTCCAGAGATTTCTCTGTTTTGGTAATGCTAGAAAATTTAAGATAGATAGATCGATATAATGTATAGCAAATATACTATATCTTGTGACATACTCATGCTGCAGCGCCTTGAAGTGCTTCACTGGCGCCGTAATACGCGACTCCAGCTGATGACACCAACGAATAAAGGCAGCTACAGGTGGACAGTTGTGGTCGGGATAAAGAGCATCTCCATCTCTAATGAGTTGCATCTGTTTGTCGTATATGCCCTCGCAGACTGTCATCTCATCATCGAGCATGCGCACAATTTCAGCATAACGTTGCGTGAATTCCTCCTTGATCTTTGGACGATCGAGAACGCTGCCCACAATACTAATCAGCTAAGAAACAGGAAGAGCATATCAATAACAGTTTTAGTTATTTATTTTATTTATTATTCCGGTTTTAAAATCGAGACTGAAAAATTTCAATTAAATTTCGTTTTTTATTCAACAGAATGCTCATAATTTTGAATACATATCTCGCATTCATCTATTTATACTAACTTTGAATATACTCTCTAGATTGTGACAATCGTCGAAGGCCTGACACAAAATGGCAGCCAGTTTCATGTCCAACTCAAGAATGCGCGTTTGAAAACCTCTAAAGTCCTCGTCGAACTCATGATCATCTGGATCCAGGACATCGTAGCTTTTGGAGGCAAACGCAGTAAAATATTGATTAAACTCCACATAGACATCTGTGATGCGTGTGCTCAGCTGTCTACCACGCAGTCCACCGATTTCGACTTTCTCTAATTTCAGGAATTCAATCACAGTAAAGAAGAACCTAAACAATATAATATTAAAGTAATAGTTTATCAATTTATTGAGAAAACATTAAAATACCACTGAATTGTTGTCAACCGCTCTAAAAATGCATTAAAGCGCTTGAAAACTGAATTTGGATGAAAAGTCCATAAAATCGGTGGCCGCTCTTCGGGTTCCGTGAAAAATGCGGCCAAACGTTCCTTATAATAATCGAATAGTTCGCGAAAGAACTTCAGTATTTGTATGGAGAGTGTCAGACGTTGCATGGCCTCATCAATATCGCTGTGAAATATGGACGATGGGTCCAGATAACGTTTCGCCTGGCATTGCGAGCAATCAAAAGTTTCAATCGATTTCCAGGGAACAGATATGAGTACAGTAATCATACCTGATGGATAATCAAGTTGCATATCTCCTGCAAAAGAACTGTTATCTTCGCCGACTGACAATAGTAGCGTGAGTTGCCCCAGAGCGTGCAGACAGTGTGCATGAAGGGTATCAGCAATGGTTTGAATTCAGCAAAATCAATTTCCTCCAGTTGATGCAACGGACGCTTCAAAGGGTTCAAATACAGTGTTATATCCTTTGCCTCGGCAAGTGCTGTTCAATCAAGTCCCAAAACACAGTGGGTTGGCATGCAAAAGGCGTACTTAGATACATTCGTCCAGTGGCATGTTTGGCAGCCATTAAATTGGCTGCACTCACCCGTAACAACGTTCTTGAAGAGCGTCTGAAAGCACGGATGATAGGCACTCATCGAGTACTCCAGTATTAGGGCCATGGCTCGAATACGCTCATTGCGCAATTGGTCATAGATAAAGGATAGATTTTTCAGTCGATTATTCCAAAATGTAAATTCTGTCGGAGAAATTGAGCAGATAATCGCATTTAAATCAATCAATGCATTACGATTGTTCGTTGTAAATAAAGAGAGAAAATTGTTGGAGCCGATAACTGGTATTAACCGATTGAAATTGGTAACCGTAACTGAAATCGTAACCGAAACAAACCTTTTTTATTATACCGAAACCCAAAAACCGAAATTATTCCAACCGAAATAACCGTTATGATTTTAATAAAGTGGAAATGAGTTCAAAAGTACTTTTTTACTCTAATTTTATCACCTTAAGTCGATTAAAAGAAAAAACTTAAGATTTAAAATTTTTGAAAATTTTCGAAAAATTAAAAGGTACCTATGCAAAATTTACAAATTTTCGAAAAAAAATTGTTGTCTCAGAATCATAAAATTTAAATGCAAAGTTAAAGTAGGGTTAATATTATGAAAAAAAAAGACATTCCCCATAAAAATAGGATGAGCTTTAATAAAGTTGTGCTTGTTAAAAGTCCAAAAAGTCAACACTTCTCATATAATTCGTTTTGTAACCGAAATCATACCGGTATTTCGAAACCGAAATATACAAAAATCCGGTAACCATTACGGTAACCGATATATACAAATTTTGAGTAACCGTTAACCGTAAACCTAAATGCTAACATACCCGAAACCGTAGCTGAAATCGATATTCGGTTCGGTTTGATACCCTGATTGTTATACATGTATAAATTTTATGAAATACTCTTTATATAGGATAAAACAATGAAAATCGCTCAAGCTTTAGGCCACGCTTGCTTTCAAAGAGCCCCCCATAAGAGGTTCGAAATTATATTGTGCCCATGTCACTCAATTCAGGAGGAGAGGATGTCAACCCGTCACGAAATCCAATAACAAAAGTTGTAACAAAAGATATGTTGTTGCATGCATATTCGCAAAACAGATAATAATAAGTGTATGAAACTTTTGAAGACATTTACTTTTATTTATTTTATATTGTATCTGTGTGGATATAGGCATAAACATGCGAATTCGGGCGGTTGCTAGGATATGTCAAACAAACGACAACTGCGAAACTTGAATTTTATCAATAAATAATAAATAAGGCAGTGCCAAAAATAACTAATATAATGATATGCCTGTGTGCTAGACTGTAACCTCTGACCTCTTGAATCCAAAACTCACCCGTGTGTGGCGTCGGATTCTGTCCGTTGGCAAATGCATTCGTTGGACTCTCCTTGATGACTTCGTGTATCTGTGTGGCCCACTTGATGACAACGCCCTCAATGGCACTCTTCAGATACAAATCGAACTGGCAATGCTGCGTTTCGGTCAACTCCTTGGCGGCCTTAACAATTTTCTCAACACCCACAGGCATGGCCAGAATTGTTTCGCCGCTCACCTGTCCCTTCACCTGGTGCACAGTGCTCTTCAGACTGTGGACGTGTTTCTGCACATCCTGGGCCACCATAATGGGCCAGCTTCTATAGTTATCCTCATTGGAGAGCAGAGGAACCAGCACCTCCTCAACGAGGGCCGACAGCTGATCGATTGTGCGAGTGGCCAAATCGCCAAAGATGATGAAATTGCCACAATTCTCACGTGGCACAGGCTGGGCATACCTCTTAATGAAGTAAACACCTTTGCTCTTTAGCTGTGACAATGGGAAGGTTGTGGAGGGCACCAGCTGGGCAGCGGGTGTTAAGATGATAATCAACACAACGGGCACATTGCGATCCAAGAACTCCTTGATAATCCCCTTGTGCTCCTCCACAGTGACGACACGTGTCCATTTCTCCGGTTTCAGTTTCAACGATTTAATCACAAACGAACCCATCAACTCCAGACGCGGATCCGGGCCACCGCCTGCAGCTGCAGCGGCCGCCTCGGCGCTTGTGGAGGGCTGCTCCATCGATAGGCCCGGCTTGGTTTTGTGGTGTTACCACAGATGTTAGTCCTGTTGTTGTTGTTGCTGTTGCTGTTGTTTTACGTCGCTGTGTGTGTGTTGAAAATGGAAATGGATGTATTTGTGTTTGATTGACCTTGTTACCAGTAACAACTACATAATCAATATATACTAAGAAATCAATATTTTGCATACAAAATATTTCAAATTTTTAAAGTTTATTTAAAAATTTATTAAACATTTACGCGTATTAAACTTTTCTTTGCATATATAGAATTTTCTGATTACGCAATAACATTTGCACTCTCACAGTTTTCATCTCTTATGTAACTTGAAAAAATTATGCAACACTTTAACTTTTGTATTTTCAACACAAAAACTCTATATTCAAATATCGTAAAATCATTTCACAAACTTTCAAACTCGCACATAATTTAATTATTTTTTCTTAATGTTTGTCAAGCTTATTAAAGCCCATTTAACTTGCAACAACTTCTTGAACAATTTTTGACTTGGTTTTAAAATTTCCGGAATGCGACTGCTCACCTGCGCTAGTGTTAGCTGACTAAAAGCAATTGTTACCAAAATTGTTAACAAGAGTCAACCTGGTGGCAAAAACTGATCGTGGCATCACCCGGTTGCTATGCAGTTTGTTGATTTCTGAGTTTGACCATTGTTATTTCCCCTCTGCCATAATCCTTGGTTGCCAACCAAACACCTGCCGTTGCCATGCTCCTGGCCAACTGTTGCAACTATTTAATGTTCTCGTTGCATGCAACGTCAAACCACACGCCAAAGTTTTCTCTGTTTCGGCGTGTTGCCTAATAAACTTGGTCTATTGCAGTTTTCGCGATGATTTGACTAGGTGCTAATTGAATTGATTCTTAGATTGATAGGCAACTTAATTCAATTAGTTGAAGCTTGCAAAATATACCGACAAGAAGATACTCAATATACTTTAGTAAGACGGTGCTGATGATTATATGTCTTCGTAATTTTATGGCAGTATTCACGTAGAATCAAAAGTATACTTAAAAATTAAATAGCTGTAAATTTAACAATGAAGCATAATATATATATTATAATATAAATATATAAATTTGAATTTTAAATTATAACTTAATAGATAAATAAGTCTAGGGCTATATATAAATTTAAATGATAACATAGTAAAATAATGCTTTAGAGAAAATCACCATTTTATAAATGTAATGAAGCTGACTTAATGATACCCCGATACTTGAAATGTGTTCGGAAAACACGTATTTATAAACTAATGCTAGATATCCTACTATATGTATGTTAAGCTGTGAGATATTCATGAGACGTATACGCGCTTTCAATTAAACCCTATTTTACCGTGTGTTTTGAAGTCTCTTAATAGAGTCATGAGTTTTATTGCAAAATCAATCATAGTCTAATTAGAAACACTTGTCACTTGCCAGTCGGATAAGCTGTTGAGTTTTATGCATGGCAAGTTGCCAGCGACACATCAACAACTAAGCCACGAAATGCTTAAAATTCCGATGGATAAAACGAATATAAAAATGTTTTCAAGTCACGCCAAGAACTGTTGCATATGCGCAACAGTTAAGGAGTCCCTGCTCCAGTCACTTCCCCAGCAGATTTATAGGATATTCAGGCGCAAGCGCCAACAGTAAAAGGAAACAAACAACTGTTGCCAATGTTGCTGGAGCAACATTGTTGCTAAGCCGATGCGCAACATTGCTTATAAACATCGGTTGTGAGCAACAGTTTCTTGCATGACTTCCGCTTGCAAAGTTTAGCTGTTTCTATTTATACACCATAAGTATATTTATTGATTGACCTAGGTCTAGGTGTGCACTGCGGTTCGTTCAACCTGCTGGTTGCTAGGAAAACCTGTTGCCGGATTAAAGCGCTGTAATGCCGTAATACAAATTTAAGCCAAGTAAATGCTGGCAACCGCAAATTATGCAAAGCGCAGTCAAGCCGAAAATTTGAGCATTTATAAATGTGGCATTGCTTATCAGCTGGGGTTGCACTTGAAAATGTGGCAGTTACTGTTGGGCCTGTTGCAGCACCTGAGTGCCACACCTGCCATTGTCGTTGAACGCAATATGTTTGCCTACTATAAGCTGCCGCTGAGATTGCTGGACATGGAGGCGAAGCATCCAGACAAGTCCATGTCCAACTTGTTCTATGTGCTGCAGTGTCCGCCCAAACTTGATGACAGTATACCCAAGCCGCGGGACATGCAAACATGCACCGTGGTGGACCAGTACAAGGACATCTGGCGGTCTAAACAAAAATCCAAGAAGAATCCCAAGCGACGACCATCTCGAATGATGGTGACTCCGTTGTCGCCTCCAGCCGTTAAACGCATGCAATGGGGCTGGCGCCAGCGGCGCACCAAGCGGCACAACCAGGAGGCAAAGCCTTCGCAAGATGAGGCCACGTCTCTGCAGCATCTCGGCCAGCCGCACCGCAGGCAAAAGCTGCTCAGACTTTCCGCCGATCATCGGAAATTCAATCGGGGTACGCGAACCAAGGGCTATCAGCACATGTATCATCGAGACGAGAGCTACAACGATCACATCTTCTACGATGAACTCGAATTGGATGGCAAATTCAAAAATCGCACCGAAAACAAAGACTCAGATTCCAGTTGAGTAGATTTGCAGGCATTAAGGTGTGTTCCACAAATCTCTATCAACCCAAAGGCAATTCAAGTTGTTGGCATTTTGAATATTTTTGACAGATCTGATTGAATCTAACATTTATTGAAATTATTATTTAAATTCATTTTTAAATTAAAATATATGTATTAAATAAAACATTTTAAATAAATATATTTGTTGCATAAAATATACAAATATCTTATAACATTATTCAATTTTTGTGACTCTGACAAATGAAGTCTCTGACATTTCAGGAACACTGACATTTCGATCGGTATTTTTCAAAAGCAATTGTCATCACAGTTTTTAGAGATTTATGGAGCACAGCTGACTGGCATTTTTATATTGATGTTAAATACAGTAATTAGAAGTGGAAATACTGAAACCCAGCTCAATCAACTTAGTCAATATATGCTCAATCTGGTAGGAACATATCGTCATAGGCGACATTCTCAAACACCTTGTTAAGCATGTTGGAAAATGACAGGGCAAAGGCCTTTAGCAGCCCAGGCTCAAGATCATTCCAGAACTCCACCCAATGTTCATTGAATACACGATTAAGAACAAATGTTAGATCGATATTTTCCTTATATAGATTATCTAGCCAAATGATCCAGCTAAAAATATAATACAATATCAATATTTGATATGGCATTTGGTTAAATACTCACCGATCTAATGAAACTATTGGCACCAGGTCATATAACTTTATATATCGCTTATGGTTGCGATACTCCAGTATAATCTTAAAGGTGAGCGTCACGTGAAAATTCTGAAAATCCGACTGCAGCTTTCCGGTTGTATTTGCTTTCAGCAACATAACCTGACCCTGCATATCGTAGGTCGCCTCATGGACAAGCCTGGGAATGCGAGCTTTGATCACAATTTTTTCCTTTCTTGGATCCCGGTTGAATCCCTCAACATGCGTCACCGTTGCATTGTTAAAGCCCTTGTTTACCGTGTCCCTCATGTTAAATGTTAGCCAGATCGGACCTCGATACGGCGAATTCAATATCGGGATATCATTCAGCGCAGTCGCATCCAACGGTGGTAGCCCAATCTCAGGTATTCCCTTGGGATAACTTCGAATTAAGTCATTGATGCTCTTAACGATGCAAAATGAATCCCCGAAACGGCATTTCTCTATGTCCCTTGCTGAAATGATATACAGATAACTAAGCAACATTTTAATTTGGCAATTGCTTTGATACATACGTAGTAAAGCGCATCTCACAGCCGTAAACAGAGTGTAATAAATGGTGATAAATAAATAAATCATTTTCATGTTGACTTTAGAGTTTGGACTAACTTCAATAATAAGTTCAGCGTGCATTTAAATGAATCCAAAGTAAACCTGCTCCAACAAGAGTCTAAAGCTTAATAAAACAAACAAATGGACTGTGAGAATAATTTCCACATCGTGAATGAATTTTAATAGCTATCTAGAAAACCTGATTTAATCCATTCTCAACATTGTACTTCCAATCTAATTGTATGTCTATTATTCATTGTGATCTGCCTGTAACTATGTAAACAAAATATAAGAATAAAACATAGAAGTAGCTTATGTCATTTATTTATTCGCTATTCAGTGATTCCTTGATAAAAATCTGGTCATAAGGCATCTTATCAAAACTTTTTTGAAATAGAGCCATGAGAAGTCGTCGAGCTATATTCAAAACCCTTGACTCCATTATATTCCAGTAAACTACCCAATTGTCATTAAAAAGCCTATTTGCTATCAACGTCAAATCCGTGTTATCATTAAATAAGTTATCCAGCTGAATTATCCAACTACAAAAATAATAATTAAATTGGAAAACTATTTTAAATATACTTAATACATTTATTGTTAAAAGTAACTTACCGACTTATGGAAATAATCGGCTCCAGATCGTAGATTTTTAAATGGCGCGTGTTGTTACGATATTCCATTATGACTTTGAATTTTAAAATGAAGTTCAAGTTCTGAAAATCCGAGTTTGACTTGCCAGTGGAATTAAAGTTAAGTACAGTGACACGACCGCTGGCATTAAACCTGCACTTATGAACAAGGCTTGGTATTCGACCATAAATTTCCAAAAAGCTGACGTCGGGATTCTTTCCAAAACCCACAACTTTCGTTATTGTTGTATTTTCAATTCCATAGATTTTCTGACGGTATAGCTTTAATTGAAACCCAACCGCATTGTTAACAGAGCTACTCCAAAATTGATAATCTTTCAACTTTACTATGTCAATCGATATCGGGAAAGCCTTTGGGAAAACGCCTGATAAGACTATTTACCATATCTTTTATGCAAATCAATTCGCCATATCGACATAGTTTTATATCTTTTGCTAGAAAAAACAATTCATTTATAAATACAAGTTATCTACTATTTGCACTATCTACGTACGTAATGTTTGACTCGTCGAGGAGAATATTAACTGCAGACCAACTACAACAGTTAAGGATTTTAAAAGCATTATAAAAATATGTTTTCAATATGCTTGATTGTCAGCAAAATAGTAAGTGGTTTCTTGTTAAAATCTCAGCAGCTACTCGTCAAATAAAACGTTGCAATTATTTCAATAGAACACTTGAAAGGCTATAAAATCGTATTAAAATGGACATAGTTTTAGAACCGGTTCTCTGAAAACTTACACGAGATTTTTCTCCGTTTTGCACGATTTGTGCAATAAGTTTATTAACAATTTTCATAACAGGTTTGCTACAGACAACACATATATATGTTTGTATATATTTACTTATATTTATACAACAAGAGTAACAAACATTGTCATTTCCGTTAATTTTTTATTTCAGTCTCAATATCACTTTGGAGAAACAGTTCATCGTACGGAACTTTATCAAAAATTCCTTCAATCATATCGGTAAATACGCCTTTGAATGCACTCAAAATTGTTGGTTCCATTTCGTTATAAAACTCTAACCAATTGTCATTAAACACTCTATTAACAAGTATTGTTAAATCCGTATTTTCTTTGAAAAAGTCTTCCATCCATATTATCCATCTGCAAGTCGGAAATGTTGAAAGTGTTTTAAAGATATTTCTTGGATAACTTACCGTTTCATATTAACAACAGGCACCAGTTCATAGATTTTCAAGTAACGGGTATTGTTACGATATTCCGTTATGACTTTCAATTTCAAAGAGAAACGAAAATTTTGAAAATCCGAGTACGACTCTCCCGTAGAGTTCAGTTCGATAAGCCAAACACGCCCATTGGCTATATAGTTACCCTTATGAATAAGACTGGGTATTTGGCCATGTATCTCCATCGTGGAGGCTGTTGGTTCTCTACCAAAGCCTTTGATTTGTGTAATCGTCGTATTCTCAAATCCGTAGTTCACTTGATTAAAAAGTCTACACTTAAACCAAATGGCGCCAAACACGTCATTATTCCACAATTCAAAATTCTGAATGTCCACAACATCCGTGGGTTTCATTCCAATTGCAGGTATACCTTTGGGATAGTGCTTAATAACACTATTCATGGACTCTATAATGCATTTTGAATCTCCATAATAGCATTTTTTAATGTTCTTCGCTAAATAAGATTTTCTTAATCAATAGGGACAGCTTGGAAATATTTATGTTATTACTTACGTAATATTTGACACTTTGACTCGATCAAAAGATTAAATATGATCGCGAAGATAAAAATGTTCCACATTTTTCTAAGTTTTGTACATGAATATATTTATTTCTGCTATGCAACCAAATAGTTAATTTGTACTTGCTTAAACGTCAACAGTGTCTCGGTAAATATTGTCAATTGAACATTTATAAAGCTAATAAGGTATTCTCACAGTTTTATAACCAGTTTTCATTGTATGTAAACTCACTAGAGCTTTTCTCAGTTTCAATTCAATTAGAGGGGAGTATGCAATGCGGTAAATATGGTTGAGCTGATATGTGCTAAGAGTTTAAAGCATGTTGAATTTCTAGTTTACGAAATGCCATTTAATTAAATGCAAAATATATTTATATCATATGTAAAGCTTAATCAGTTATACTAAGTTCATAACTTGTTTAAGTAACTGACTTTAAATCAACAGACCAGCTGAAAAAAATCTCTATATATTGCAAGGAAATAGCATTTGTTTTAATAAGAATTAGTTGATATCCTTATCCGAAAGGAACATGTCATCATACGAAACATTTTGTAATGTGTCGTTGATTAAGCTCAGAAACACACCTGTGAATACTTTCAATATTGGCTTTTCTAACTCATTCCAGAACTCAACCCAGTTCGCATTGAATAATTTATTGATCGCAATGGTTAGATCCGTGTTTTCCGGAAAGAAATTGTCCAACCACATAACCCAGCTGTAATGAAAAGCTTTAAGTTCATATAAACATATAGAATTATAGAATAACTCACCGATCCAGGCCAATATTGGGTACCAGCTGATAGATTTTAAGGTATCGTTTATTATTACGATATTCCGTTAAAACTTTTAAAGTAAATTCAAAAAAGAAGTTTAAAAATTCCGATTCTGATATGCCAGAGGAATTAATATCTACCATCCACAGCATACGTCCTTTGGCATTATAGTTACCCTTGTATATAACCCTGGGTATTACTCCCTTAACTACGATCTTTGAGGATGTTGGATCTTCATCGAATCCATGAATTTCCGTTATCGTTGTATTCTCGAAACCATAATTAATTTGGTCTATCAACTCAAAATAATACCATGCTACTCCAACTTGCGAATCATTGACTAGTACAGTATCTTTAACTGGAACAACATCGAGAGGCTTTAATCCCACGGCGGGTATACCTTTAGGAAATTGCCGTATCAACTCATTGGCGGAGTTCTTAATGCATTCCGTATCCCCAAAATGACATTTTTTGACGCTCTTCGCTGTGAAATAATAAAGTTAATAATATCAATGTAATAAGTATAAAATAGAAAGATACCCACGTAATATTGCGCACTCTAAAATGACGCAAAGCTGCAGACACAACACTATTAAAAACATTTCTCTCATCTTAGACCGATGAACCTTGCAGAACCAGTTGTAGTCACTGGACAAAAGCATCGATTACTTATAACTTATACTTATAGCACGATCTCTCGAATTCACCATATAAAACTAATTAAGCCAAGTCGTTCAATGTATTTTACAACAAATCAACTTATCATGGTGAGTTTAGTAGTATTTGCATGTGCTTTGAAAGCTTTGCGGGTTGAAAGCTTTTCACATTTGACAGCTGATTTGTTTTCCAATGACACTAGCAACTACTTAAAAGCTTTGTACATTTCACAATTGATTAATGTGCAAAACAACCTTAATAATAATTATATTCGAAATATCGTCGTTCTTTCTTATAAGAACAAAGATCAATCATCTATGTACTATATGAATATCGAATAATTTTCTCTGATTCCTTTCTAGAGAAGCTTCTAAAACTCATCATAGGGTAGTTTATTCACCACACGCTTTAGAATGGTTTCGGCCACGTTATCTACAGCCGAGCTGATGCCTTTGCGGAAGATTATCAAAGCTAACATGTAGTCTATAAAGATAAAGTTTAGCATGTGATGCTGCCTCTTGCCATATCTATTCATGGTCGCACCCCTGAATATCAACCAGACACTTGACCCTTGTTATCTTGGCATAACGCTTGCAGTCTGCTCGAAGATCTTCGATTGCCTTCGTCCGACATGTGAATTGGCAATTGGTGAGTAGCACTTGGGCCTGTCCCTTGCCCTGGATGGGCAACATCATCAGCTTGCCATCTGCCTCATAGATTCCATCCAAACGAATCGATTGCGTCCAACCGCTCAGCTCGAAGCCACGTTGCATTTCCTTGTCGAATCCCTTGGCTCGAAGGATTGTGGAATTCTCAAAGCCACCGTCAACGTATTGAATTTCAAATTCATTTGTAGAGGCGTATTTGCAACTGCTTGACTTACACCGATGTCATTGAAGCTAATGGCATTAAGTGAATCCAGGCCAATTTCAGGTATACCATTTGGATAATTCTGAATAACGTGATTGATGGTCTCCACAATGCAACTCACATCTCCCGCAACGCATTTTCCTATCTCTGAAGCTGTAAACAATATGAAAATAATAATAATAATAAGTAGCTATAAGTAACTGACAACTAAATGTACCCATTACGCTGAAGGGTAAACGAGGAGGCATCATATTCCAACGCGTTACTACCCAAAGGACAGATATATCCTTAATTGGCAATAGGCAGAGTACAGGATACTTACGTAGCTCACAGTTCACAAAATAATTAATAATACTCGTGGCATGTAGCAGCAACACAGTTATGCTCCTCCACATTTGGGCCATCTTTACAGATCTCTACCTTCTATCTAAAACCTTCCAATGGGCGGCTCACCGTATTTATAATTCAATTACCTAGATCTACGACGGAAGCCGGAAATTGCACCTAGCAGTTAACAAAGCGGTTGATTATTCTATCACCTACACAGCAATTAGCTGTTGACGGCTTTGTTGCATTAATTTACTCATTCCATTAGTTTCCCTTTCGTTTTCACAGCTGTAATTTAAATATCAATTACCGTCAAGTACCCAAAGCTTAGATAGACAACGTCTAACCCGTCATGGGCCAATAAGTCATTAGAGAAATAAACGTCTAGTTAATACTCAATTAGGTTTATGACATAATTAAATGATTACTCAATATAAATGTCAGTGGGAGGTAGCAGAGTCTTGCACTAAACAATAAAAACACATCACATGTACTTAAGATATTTATTATATTTAATTTCAGGTTCAATGCAGAACAACATAAGAAGAAAACACAGATTTACGTAAGTAGCAATAAGAGAACTGTTGGAAAATTTTGACTAATTAATTGAACGGTGATTAAAATGTGCTTATTAATACATAAATATATAGTTTATACTAAATACATTCTATTAAAAATTGCATTAAGATTTGAAGACAGTTCTAAGAAACATGTCACACGATTTAAATATGTTGAATGCTCACAGCCTTATTATATAGACACTATTACATACTAAAAGTATAGTTAAAATGCTATATTATTATCAATTGCATAAGTATTATTGGGACATTTTACATATGTTTATAATATAGTAGTTGTTTGATTTTATGAAATCCTTTTTTTCATTTTTGGTATAATCGTGCATAATGCTCGAATAACTATGCTATCAAAGTGTTACACTAATTCCCAAGAACTCTCTTATCCCGTTCAGGTAAACCCAAAAGTTCATACGTTGCAATAACAAACACAATGCAAATCCAATGCCAAATTGATGATATGGTGAGACCTGGACCGCAGGTGGCTTTGCAACATTTGATAGAATTTTGAAAAACGATTTATTAGGGCAGACTTGAAGCCAATGCTAGCTGATGACCACATGTCCATTGGAATTGCCAGTGCCAATTTCCAAGTTACTGCTGTGGCAATTCAGCTCATTGTTATTGCTGCTGAAACAAATGTCCTCACTACCGTCGGAATCAGTGCAGAACAGTAATGGCTACGCATCCTCACCATCCATGATTTCCGCATCTGTGTCGGTATTGGTGGCAATTCTGTAAGTGGAGCAAAGTATGAATATGCGATGAATGATTGATGACAAAGTGATGAGAGGAGAATGCTTTTGTAAGTGTAAATGTGTGTAGAGACATAGTTGGAGCTAGCAATAAGTAAGTGTTGAGCATAGATCCAATAGAAATGTACATAGTTTTAAAGTCGCATAGCATACACAGATTTGATTAGTGCCTATACAGAAATACTCCAAATAAACAAACTATACAAACACTGACTGACTAGTTAGCAAACTTAGTAATCAGCTTCAGTTAAAGATACATTAAAAAGTACATATATACATATGTGAACAGTACAAAGATAGCACGCAAATGGAAATAAAAGACAAGCCAGAAGTTGGGTCTGGCCGAAAGAATCTAAACATATATACATATAACATTATCTTTATTTCAAGTGGGAAGAGGAGAGTGTTCTTGCTAGTTTTATTTATTTATCCTATGCATAGGTACGTAAGTATATACAAAATTGATTTCTATTAACACAAAAAGTTATTTATCTTTACTTAAAATGTAATACGTAAATTCATTTATAAATACTTAATTACAGCTTAAGTGGCGATTAAACTAGCTAATGCAAATCAAAAGAAATATAAAATAATAGTAATTCTATTCGTTTAAAAGACTTAGGAGTCGTCAACTCTTTGTGGATTATTAAAGGCGTTTATTGAAATTCCATTATCATTCAGTGTCAGCTCACTAGATCGATTCCCATGTAGTTGGTGGGTTGGTTGGCAGTCCGGTGGTTCGATGGTTTGATGGTTTTGTTGTTGTACCGCAGGTTATTGTTGCCCCAATAAAAAAACAGAAGCAAATTGGCGGCACGTGCAGCAGCGCATTTGCAAGTTTAAATAAACAGTTGGAAATTTGGAATTCAGTTTATTTTCTTTGCACTTTGTTTTTTCGTTTTATTTTTGGGGTGAGTGAAACTGTCAATATGCTAATCTATTTTGTTGGCTTTTCAATTTGGTTTAGTGATCCAAAAAACGAATTTGTATCGATTGTTTGAAAATCTTTTATGAGCAACTCTTGGATGTCGATTTTCTATTTCGTGCAGGCCAATTGAAAACTTTTCAAATTTTGTATCAATGCCAAAACATTATTTGTATTTAATTGAAATTGTGGTTTTTGTTGGTCGTGTGTCAATTTTCAAATATGTAATTTTTTTTACAGTTTTTCAATTAGCCAAAAATTAGATTAGAGTAAAATATATACATATATATTTGTGATTTTATTTTTATTACAATTATCATAAATTTTTAGTGTTGGAGCCAATGTCACACAAAAATGGTACAGAGAGTATAGCGTGTTTAAGAACGTGTATTATGTCATTAGATACACAGAGTAGAGTGGAAAGCAAATGGAGTAGTCGCACAAACATATAATAAAAGAGAATTTGTAATACAAATATAAAAAAACAGTATGTAGAACACATTGTCGTTTGGGATTAATCACTTCAAAGAATAACTGTTTCGGATTAGCCACGCCAAATGAATGAATGTAATTAATTATGTTATATTAAAAAAATAAAGTGCAAGAGTGTCCAGTATGGTTGTGTTTCTCGATGTCAACATAAAACCATTACTTAAAAACTATAATATCCAGCATCTCCAACGTCAGCGCAGTTAAATTCATTGTAATTCCCAAGTAATGTAGCCGCTTCCGCAAAGTGTGTTTAAAATCCACTTAAAAACTATCTTATGCTTCGGATGATAGATCAAAGAGAAACACTTTTCAATTTAATACTAATAAATGCATAGTTTATTTATCGAATAAAGCTAATTAAATACCGTGCCTGATAATAGCCATGTGCGAGTATTATAATTTCACAATATATACCACACTAAGACTTACCAGAAACTAATAGATACTTTTAAAAGATATAAACTGAAATCCTCTAAAGTCATGCGGCTTAAATGAGCATTATAAATTCTTATGGTTGATATCTTAAGATTTTACCGTTAGTATTATACATATTTATAAAATTGTTAGTGATTATGGGTTAATATCACAAATGTTGTGGTCTCCTGTAAGAACTAGGTAAATGATTAAGCTAATGATTCAATTAGAATCACTTAGCAACCTTTTCCGAAATAGAATCGAGACCTTTGGTAGTGTTAGTGTTATCGCCTACAACTAAGGTAACATCACTGTGAATAATTAAAAGAAGAGCATGGCAATACGTTTTTGATTAAGTATTAGTAAATGACAGTTAAACAAGGATAACCGGATGGTATAAGACGAAGAAGAAAAACAAGCTGAAGATTAGTATAAGTATATTAGAGTAGACAGCATTGAGAGTGCTGGGGAAATAGAATAAAGCTGATAGTAACAGATACAAAGATATTTTAGTTAGTTTACCATATACGTAGGCAGTTAGAGACCAAAGTGTAGGGTGCATTGGTGTGAGTATGTGTGTGTGTAGAAAATGTTCTTTGTGATTGTGTGCCAACTATGTTTTAACATACCTGGCATACGTTGAGTTAGCGTTCTTTATCGAAAAGCTATTCTGGCTTGGTAACACAAAACGTTGCACCCACTGTAAATAAGTAGAATAATACGTTAGATGACACTTGTAGATGAAGCTGTCTTCATATTTACTACAAAGTATGACAATTAAAGCCAACCAAACCGTATGCGACAAGTCACGTAAAAAGATAATGTTTCGCTCGTCTTAACATTTTTTTCAATTTCAATTTATGACAGACTACTTAATGCCCAGACTTGTTCTTTGTCACGGCTATTGATAAGTACCGCCAGTTTCTGGTACGTGACGCATACAGTACGGTAGGCGAATGCTGACCATGCTGTCCCTGTTACTTACTCGACTATTCATCAGACGCTTATTGCCCATGCAGGCGGCCATGTGTATCACAAGGTATAAATTAAAGAGTAAGTATAATGCAGCGAATATGCCTGAAATGCAAAGAGAGTGTCAGTTGTCAATCAGGCCAATCAGCGACATCAGCGAAATGGAATACTTACAGACAAGGGCCAACAGACCGCCTTCAATGCTCAGTGTTTCCACTTGAGCGACCACAAAATACAAATTAACACCAATGACCAGAATGGTAAGCAATATGGAAACGATTTTGTTGCCGCTGCAATTGAAGGAGAGACATTATGATTTATATAACCCATTACGTGTCAGTAATAATTCCAATACTCACATTCCATTCACAAACTCGCCCATAATGGCTGCGCTCGAGGTGAATGCTATGGTAGGTATAGCTGCGAATGGCAACTGCAGTGACATGACAGCATTCAAAATGTCATTCATATTGGTTAGATCTTCCATTTGGCTGAACATGGCAAGGCAGAACGTAGGTATGATGGCAATGCAACGCGTGACCAGCACGCGACACCAGCGCGGCCATTGCAGATTGAGGAAGCCCTCCATTGAGAACTGACCCGCATACGTGCCCGTCATTGTGGAGCTCTGGCCAGCAGCCAAGATGCCCACGCCCCAAATGTACATGGCAGCCGCTCCGAATGTGCAGCCCAGAAAGAGACCGCCCTTATATAGATCCGCATTGATGATATCGGTTAGATTATGATTGTCAGTAAAGGACATCTTGGCATCCTCGTACATAGACTTGTTTGTGCACACATCCAGCTAAAGATTAAATAGAATTAGGGTCGTGACATGGATAAACTCAAACTTGAACTACTTACGACATCCCGATTGGTCTTTCCATACATGCCATGGGCAAACACGGCAACAACAAACAAATTGATGATAAAGGAAACAAACAACGCAATGGAAGCCTCAATAAAGAAATAGAAATTAGCTTCGCTAACTTTCTTTGGCTGGCGACGATCCACATCGCGAGACTGTAAATGAATATTTTGAATGAAATCAATCAATAAAATAAAGATATATATGTAAGTCTTACCTTAACCAAAGCAGAGTGCAAGTACAGATTGTGTGGCATGATAACGGCACCAACCACGCCCACGGCCTGCAGCAATACATCCGAATTGCAATCGGAGCACCAAGGTATAAACATGCCCTTCATAACATCTCCTTGATTAGGTGCTGAGACAATGTACTGCGAATAGCAAAGAAATATTCAAATTTTAATAAAGACAAATACACTAAGATACATTTAGTTTAATTATTAATAATTATTAATGTGTTTTTGAGCAAGCAAAGAATGAAAGATTAATTTTCTAAATATATTTTTTACAAATCAAATGCTTACATATAAAAATTCTACACAAATAAAAATCCCCCGGTTTTTTATTCAATTGTCAGATAAGATCTGAAACAAATATTCTCATTATCATAATATATTTTTGGACAACTAACGCTTTTTTTTAAGCTGTATCTGTAAGCATCTTATCTAATCATCACGACGCCCATACAAGCAAATTACATGGAAACAATTGTTTACGGTCACCAGCTGAACAAATAGTTTACTTACTTATTATCATTCGCTGAATCAACTGCAAATGCCAACAATTGAATACGTTGCATTCTAAAGATCTCTACTAAGAGATACTCTGCATATAAAAACTGTTCCTTGTCATTCAGTTGGCATAACTCTGATATAACTTAATTGATTGTCTACAGAGCCAGATAACTCATTTTGTTATTTGTATAAAGTTTCACAAAGTGACAATACCCCTTTTTAATCTTCTTTAAAGGGTATAAAATGAGGAATGAGACTGTAGAACGCCCCCGACATTCGCTCGTAACAATTGACAATTTGCGAAAGTAGACAAAAAAATCATTAATACCTGTTTAAGCAAAATGTTATATTGTTGGGACAGGAAACAAATGTGCTTTTGTTTTTATCTGTAGGATGAACGTGGTCTGGTAAAAAATTATACAAATAATTGTTTTGTTTACAATTTTTTAAATCTAATGGGGTCCGGGGAACTTTCTGGTGTGATTTTTTGGCTTTGCTGAGTTTTTGTACAAGTTTAGCTTACCTGATAACCAAACGTGATGGCCATAACAGTGATTAAGAAACCAAAAAGGAACTCCAGCTTACGCAATCCATACTTATCCAGAAATAGGAACGTAAATGTATCAACGATGGTGATCAATACACCAGCCCACAAAGGCACACTGTAAAAGAAGCGAAAATAAGCCGTGTGATTGGATAACATTAAGTAGGCGACTTACACTTTGTTGGATAGTAGATATATGGCAATGGCTGTGCCAATCACCTCCTGCATATCGGAGCCAATGATGGCAATCTCAATCATTATCCAGAGTATCCAACGTGGCACGCGTTTGTACTGCCGATAGCACATCTCCGCCAGATGCAGACCCGTCACGACGCCCAATCTAAATATATATGCAAAAATACAAATGTATATAATGTTGTTGGCAGTGATTGACAGAGCGACTCACCTTGCAGCCAAGCGTTGCATGAGTAGACCCAAAACCGTGGCCCACAAAAGTACCCAAAGAATTTTGTATTTGGCTGCTGCACCAGATTGCAAATCGGATTCAATATTGCCCGGATCTAGATACGCAATGGACATGAGAAAACCGGGGCCCGTGAAGGCCCATAGCTTGCGAAAACTGAAACCGATCTGTGTAAATATTGAAATAGTTAGTAATCTAATATCGAATTTATTTAAATCATTCAAATAAACTCACATTTGTGCGATCATCGTCAGGTATAAGCACCTTTTCATCACTGAAATAGGCCTGTTTCGAGGGTTTCAAATATGTCGTCTCATTGAGAATCTGTTGATGCAGATCCCTGCTATGACTAGGACCTTCGCCGGCTGTGCTGCCCCTGGCGCTGCCGCTGCCAGACCCGGATGCCTGATCATCTCCAGCGCTGCCAGCACTGGGCTCAATTTTATTGTGATATCCCTCGTTTAATGACATGCTGGAAGTTAACACAAATTCGTCAATTAATTAACACTCTGTGACAATTAACTTGTATGCGAACTTCGTGTGACAAACAATAAATTGTACAATTCAATTTGTATTCGTAACTTGAAAGCAGTTCGAAATATACTATTTTTATTTGTATCTGAATCTCAGCTAAAGCCAAGCACGTGATACTTTGCCACAACGACAAAGACAGTTATCACTATTCAGACCATTAATTATCATAAATATAACGCTGATTAAATTTTTTGCCCTTTGGTTTTGATGACTACATATAATTTGCACATAATTTAAAACTCTTTTGCAATTTGGCTATGGCATTATCAAAATGTGAGCAAACAAGTATACAATCGTTAAAAAAATCCATTATCGTACATAATGAGACGGAAACACAGGCTGCGAAATAGTAATTCCCTAGAACTCGTACATATTATCTGTTGCAAAATTAAAATTTCTTAGTCAACAGTAGTTGGATTGATAGGCTTAATAATACTACATATTATCAGTTGACATTATAATAATAGTTGCTTCTAAAAAACATATGGCAATCTCTAAGCTTTAAGTTGTTGAGCTATAAATCTAGATTATTTGTTTATTTTCTAGCTAAAATTAAGCAAAACAATTTTTATTTAATTTTTTCAATAGAATTAATTAACGTTTCCTATTCAAAACATCGTACCGCTGGAATTGTTTTTTGGGATAAGTATATTATTGTCAAATAAATTTTATTATTCTAAACTTGATACATTCAAGCTTTCACTGTAGTTCGTTAAATTATTTGATAACAATTTCATCAACTTTGTTGGTCGACAGAAAAATAAATATAAACAATCTGCAGATGAGATTGTGTTATTGTTATTGTTAAACAACAATTTGCTTATAAACAAAGCAATAAAAATAACATTAAAAAATAAAATCTGTTTGATAGAAATGGGATATGTTGTGTATAGAAGGATCAATAAATTTATAAATCGAGCAACGAAACATATTTATGTTTTACGATTATTCATACAAAATTAAAGTTTCAAAAAAATGCAGGTGAATAACCTGCTACGTTGGCAAATGTTTGTTTAATTTTTTTATATTAAGTACCCAGTCATAATTTAACGTTTCGTTGCTTTAAGGTGCGAGCTGTATTGATTTCTTTTGTATATATTTATTGCTGATTTGTTGGGCCCTGGGGCATTAGTGTAAACTCTTCGCATCGCAAGCGTGCATAGGCAGGTGTGGAGGTAAGGTAGCAGCGGATTGCTTGGAAATACCGGTGGCTGCCCGGTTCACCTTGACAAACGCAACGAAACTCAACGAAATACAACACATCAATTTCCACATCACAGTTCAGTGATGTTGGATCTCTCTAAAGACCCACAATCAAATTTTGTTGGTGCCATTTTGGAGGCCTCAATGTGCTCTCAAGTGAGTATTGATTTTCATTTTATGGCAAATTTCGGAGAGTTCAAGCTCCAACTGCTTATTTGTGTTCTATGGAATGCCTGCCATACCATAAGTATAGAGTCTAGTTTATTCAGTTGCAGGAAAAACAGTTAACACACATCGCACTAACTGTGCCATATCTGCCGTACTTCTAGTTCCATATACATATGCACATATCAGCTATGAAATTGTTAAGAATAATTTAGCGCTCGTAAATAGCGATAATTGTTTTAACAAATAAACGATTTAAGTACCAATTTTATGGGCAAATTTATAGCTATTATCAAACGGACATGAAATATATGAGAGCTGTTCATCTCAACAATGCCAAGCGTGAAGTACAGTGAAAACATTTGGAATGATTATACTTCAGTGCTAGTACACATTTAGTGTCGAATGTGCACTGTGGAAAACTGCGCATTTCAAATATTGTCTGCTACCAATTAATTTTAAATTGTAAATATTTGAAACGAAAAATGCGTCGCAAAAATTGTCGTTCCATATATATAAACTCGAGAAAAGTTGATAATAGACACAAAAAAAAACGAATAATTATAATCTGATTGATATACATCAAATCGCAGAAATACATAGTAATAACCTCAGTTAATTATATACAATATTTTTATTGCTAATTTCCTGCACTTGAGAACTACATTTGTACTTTAAACAATAACTAAAAATGATGCTATCGAAGTGTGTTCAAACAAATCACTTTAAAATGCGACTTTTCATGCATATTCAATAAATAATTCAGCTAATTAATGTAATTCATTTGAGAATTTTTCTATTGTTCGAGAATGATACAACATATTGAGCCATTGCTTATCACAACGTATGAATATAATTAAAACAACTGCGAGCGACAAATGCTTGGCAACTGCCCGCCACAACAGACGAAAATCTATCATCTCTTATTCCTCTACTTCCCTCTCTTTTTCTCTCTGTTAGCCGGTGTGTGTGCTTATCGTTTTTGGCGCACCTGTCTGCGCACTCACACACACATACATGATGGCAGAAAAAGCAATAATTCTACAAAGTACATTTAAGTTAATTTGTGCTATCACAGCTTGCAAATGATTGACGACAATTAGTTCGCAATTAAGTTAAACTTCACATACTTGTGACAGCTCGATGATTGGTAGGCCGCCGTAAAATTAAAAAAATTAACAATTTGCAATGCAATTCAACGCGAATATTGTTTCAAATTCTGTTATTATTTATATATCACACAAACACAAGGATACCGAACAAAACTGCACACGCCGTTAGGCATATATAAGAATTTGTATTATAAATACATTGCTTTATGCACGTAATTCCTTTGTTGAGGCAATTACACGTTCGGTGACGTTGACCGTTCGTTCAATTCGGATCAACTTTTTTAGACGAACTGCCAGCGTCAGAGCTTGAGCATCGTCTGCCACACACTAAACTACTCTTAGCAATTGTCAATTTTTGCAAGTTGCCTTCAATCAAATCGCACACGCGTATATCAATTTAGCAACATCCGTGTCACATTTAAATGTTTGTTTGTTTTTATTTTACTTTTTTTCTTTGTTAATTATTACTGAGCAATAAATATTTTGATGGTTGCTTCTTCTTTAACGCACCCAGTTGCTTTCTTTTTCATTCGCACTCACGGACAAGCTATTTACACCAAACAGCTGTTCGTTGAAAAAATCCGACGTGGTGTGGATGCGATATTAATTATCGATATATCGATATTTTTAATTTCGTCCAAGCTATTTCTGCCGAACAGCTGTTTATCCGTTGAGCGTCGTCGAGCGTTGTCGTTGGACGTCGAGTGACTGACAGTGGTGTTCATTGCCGCTATATATATACACATAAATAAATTGGAAGTGAGCGTGAACTCGCTCCCCAGACGCACTGATAGCGTCGTTGAGAGCAAGCCCGACATTTTGATGGGGGATTTTCTGATAATGCTTCGATATGTTCGTTTAAGCACGCCCTGTGGAAAGGACAATAAAAAAACTACATTTGTATGACAAAACTGCTTAATGTTCTGGTAACAATGCCGTTACAATCATGCTGCCATCGCTATCTGCAGCACTCAGTTCGTATTCACTGCTATCTCTCTCAGAACAAGATAGGCTAAGGTTCTCGTATCAAAGTATCTCTGTGATGTATTGGCTAGCACATATTATGTACATAAGTATCTGGACAGTTCACAATCATTTTGACAGACAGGGCGAATCGGTATTTCAAACGTTGTCCGCTTCACGCACACGTTATCATAATCCCCTGTTAACTGTTAAGGCCCAACATCGACTCAGTAACAGCTAGTAATTTATTTTAATGACAATTTTGGGATTCAATAAGTTAAGATCGTTATCAAGACGCCGCTGTTGCCATGATACTATTAAAATGTAATATTTTAATTTACGAAATAAATGGTATACTTAAACAGAAGAGTCCCAAAGAAAATTTGTACAGTCAGATGTTTCTTTATCAACTAGAAATTCACTCCAACCCAAGACATGATTCATACACATTACAACTGATTAACACCGCAATGTGTCCACAAAAGGGAAGTGCTTCCATATCGTTTTGCATGCTATTCTATGATTGTACTTACAGAAACATATATACATATGTATGTAAGTTGTATATCATTCCAATTAGAGATGTGTAAAATATCCCAGAAAGGAAAACTCCTGGGAGAATATTAGTTATAATTAAAATGAGAATAACTTTTGGATATTACATTTTCCGGAACTTTTAAGTTATTGATACATTTTTATTATGATTTTCTTTATCAAAAGAACAGACTTTTTGTTTTCATTGCCTTTAACATTTCTCTTGAAAACATTTATAAACTTTATACAAATTACAAGTGAGCTCACTTTTGACACATTAACTTTAGTTTTAACAAATACAATTCCAGACAATACAAAACACATACAAATAAATATATCCAATTTTGCACAATCAATCAATAAAAACATCTGTCTACGTAAGTATAAGAGTATAAATAGTATGGGCATATTTTTTTAAAAATACGCTCTTAAAAACAAGAATAGAATGTAAATTACAATTTTTAAAATCGAATATGAATGATATAAAAAATGGAATTCATACGTATATTGCGTGTGGCATGAGAGAACGCAGTAAGTGTAACAAATTACAATAATAATGTTAACTTTAACGTCTCTTCGTTGTAAGTAGAAAACAATTTTTAGCATGATTGTTATGTAATGATGAATTATGACTCAGTATTAATATTTAACATCAGCAATTCATTATCCAGTTAATGATATTTGATTTTGTTCTAAACACAATTTCAAACGAAAGCATTTGCTTACTGGCATTGCCAGGAATTAGGAGGCTTGATTAATAACTTGTACATAGTTTGCCGGGAAGAGTCCATAACGGTTCTTACACAGACCACGCCACCATCCATCATCGATTTTCTCAATATGGGTGACCACATCGTCGGGGTCGAAAGAAATCTCATCATCGTCAGCCGCCTGATAATCATATAGTGCAATCGCATGAGTGCCGGTGTCCTCCAGATAGTCGGCCAAGTTACCAGAATTAGCGTAGATTCCCTCCTCGATGGCAGCATTTGAAGCATTTGCAGCTGGAGTTGGTGATGCAGCAGCTGGCAATGGCGATACAGACTTAACCTCTGCTTGGTTTTGATAGAGTGGTTCAGTTTCCGGCTCTGGTTGATGCTGCGGCTCTGGCTGTGGCTCCGGCTCGGGCGTAGGCTTAACTATTTGGGCATGCACCGGCGATTGAGGCTCGCTTGGAGGTGGCGTGGCAACAGTCTCAATCTCAATTTGGGGCACAACATCAGGCGGTGCACTGACTTTCGGTAGTGGTGCTATAGTTTCTTTAACTACAGCTGGTGGTGGCGTGGCAGGTTTCTGCTCCTGCTCAACTACAGCTGGCTTGGTTGGTTCGGCAAGCGCAGGTTCCTTCGGTATGACAATGGGTTCCTTGCGCGCTGGTGGCGTCTCTGTTACTGGCGACTGCATTTGATTGAACGCGCTTATGGCATTTCCAATGCCTCCTGAACGTCCCGTTTGTATTGCTGTGCGACTTCCTTTAACCGGGGCCGTACGTGCCTCTTCGGCAGAAGGTAGCGGTGTGTTTTCCACAATTGTTTGCTTGGCAGCCTCCTCGCGATCCCTTTTATCCTTGGCCTCGCGCAGTCGCTTTTGCTCCTCAGAACGCTTCCGGGACTCCTCCTCAGAGTTCTTCGCCAAATTTTCAAACTTGGCACGCAAATTTGAGGGCTTAGCACCCTCAATAATAGGCTTCGCCTTATGATCAACCTGGCTCGCGTGTTTTTGAGGCGCCTCAATGTGATCCCAACCTACGGCTGATTTATCTTTGCGATCTTCCTGCACACCATACTTGCCACCAAATCCTTTGGAGTAATCTGTAAATATGACTTGGTTTAGTGGCATGCTTAAGGATCATCTTTAAGTGTGCGCTTACCCTTCTGGGACTCATGCTTCTCAACCTTTTCAATGTGATCCCAGCCCACCGCTGACTTGTCTTTACGATCTTCCTGCACTCCAAATTTACCACCAAATCCCTTGGAGTAATCTGCAATATTGAATTAAAGCCGATGCTTTGAGGAATAACGGCATCTCTTACCCTTTTGCGACTCATGCTTCTCCACCTTTTCAATGTGATCCCAGCCTACAGCAGATTTGTCCACGCGATTCGTTTGCACGCCGTATTTTCCACCGAAACCATCGCTATAATCCTTTTGCGATGCGTGCTTGTCCACTTTACCCTGGTAGTCATGGCCCACCGCCGACTTATCCATGCGATCCTTTTCAACGCCAAACTTGCCACCGTAACCATAGCCAGCATTTTGATCTTTCAATAATTGCTTCTTCTTGTTCAAATCCGATTTCTCCGTCTCCTCGCGCAGCTTGTCCATGCTGTTGTTGTAGTTGTTTGTAAGACATTAACATGTTACACTCATCAAACTGGGCTGACCCAAAAATGACTCACTCAATGGCTCCGCCTCCATCGCGTCCGCTGCCATCAATTGTCTTTGAGCCCCAGCGTTGTTCTTGTTCGCTAACATCGTTGACAAAATCAGGATCCGTTTCCCAATCATCGTCTTCAGCAGTGTTTGTGGCCTGTATTTGGTGACCGGCTGTTGCTTTCCACATACTGACTTATTTTCTTATCTGTGTTCAGCGTTGGAGCCAAAGATAAAAACAATGACAGGTTTTTTTTCGTTGAAAATTATTGATAGTGAAGGGAGGGGCCCATGCGCCGAAAGCGAATTATAGCCTTTATAACTATACTTACATTCGTGTAACGACTTCTAAATGAAGAATTTATAATAGGGAACCTATGCAAATTTGTTAAACACTTTTTTAAGGAATGAAAACTAAAACAATTAATTTAAATGCAATGCAGCTGCAGAGTTCACTAGAGTTGTTGCCAATGAACTGGTCGACTAATCGAACCCATGACATCGATTTACATTGTTCAAATGAACTGCATTACTTATCGAAATCAAGTGTTGAGCAACGGCGTAACTTAAAATTATAGTTAACGGTTGGCTCACAAGAAACTTTTAAATATTTGTTGTCTAAGTTTACGTAATTGGTTTTATTAACTATTATCTACATCACGCAGCTTCCAATGTGATGATTCATTTTGATCCAAAAGTTCCTTATGTGTGAAGTACGTCATAAAATTATTCAAGTTGAGATCAAAAACAACGTAGACAAGCGTACTTTGGATGTCTTCAACAATTGTAAGTGCAGGTGTATGACTGAGAGAGCTTTCCACTCGTCACGCCAGTATCATGACAATGTATGACTAGAAAGCTCTCTCAGAGTTACATCGTCGGCAGGGCTGTGGAGCTGTTAGATTCGCAATTACATATGCACTAACGAACACTTGTTTTTATATATACTTGAGTGAATTTATAAATTAAGACCCTTATTCTCACATTAAAAGTATTAGAATATTATTACAAATTTATGCATTGCATTTCTTGAGAACTATGTACCTACACTATTGTCTACTGTTCCGTTTTTCGAATGCTGAAGCCCTGCTAAAGGCCTTCTCATTCACAACACCCATTACACTCTCGCCGCTCTCAGATTCAATACACCGGCTTTTTCAGCACCTATAAAACTAGATGCCGAGCGCGAGCAGCGTTTAGTATTTATTTAATCGCAAAGAGTCCACATCGCTTAGCGGAAGACTTTGTACGTATTGTGAGAATATCACTTGGTAGATTTTTTGAATTCCTCTCTAGTTAATATTTTGTTTATTTTCGTTGTGCTTTTCGCATAAATGTATTTGCCTTCACAAACATACATATGCATATATATACATATGTACATAATCGTACATAGTGTCAAACGTTCGTACATATTTGCTCAGACCGCAATCAACAATAAAATGAAGTGAAAAGTAATCAGAAGTGCAAAAAAAGTGTAAAAAAAAGAATTTTCGCATTATAATTTTTGGGTGCGGCAGTAGAAGCATATATTTTTTGAATTATACAAAACACCCACACACATATGTACATCTGTAAATGTTATTTTGGCAAAGTTGTAGAGAATTAAAAGTTCGCTAGCAAAAGATGACATCATCAATGTTCAAATGAAGCTGCATAAAAACTTTATTGCGCTCTCTCTCAACGCTCTCTTCTCATTCGCAGACGCGTGTGACTTTTCCAGGCAAACTTTGCAAGTGGCTAAGCTCAAAAAAGTACATATACTATATGTATATGTACACATACATGTATATAAAATTATATGTACGTATGTATGTATGGATTCTCTGTTCCATCTTTTCTAAGTATAAGCACTTAACTTGCTATCTGCCAATCAACTCAATTACTTTCAACGAATCTGTGGCGATTACAGTAAAAACTATTTCATATGAAACTCGACCGCATTCTGATATATAATTGTATGCCCACATTTATAGGGTGCGTCATTACACAGCTATTAGTTGGCTAACTATGAAATATAAAAAAAAAAACATTACAAAACAAAGCATTTCAAGGTACAGTCAGTCACTTTTTAATATAGCTCAGCACTTGAAGAAGTTTGAACAAGTATTTTTAATTTAGCTACGCTTTAAATTTATTCACACATATAATATTGTCACGAGCATTTGTGGTCTCCGAGCTCGAGACAGATATAGAAAGCATTACCATCGAAAAGTAAGGCTCTGCTAAACATTGAGGCTAACTTAACATAACTAACTTTCAAGAAATTCCAGTTTCTTTTCTCTTTCGACGCTCTCTGGAACGTCACTGTCCATGATAGAGTTCGACCCAGCAGCCCACGATTGACGTCACAAATTCGGTCTTGAATTTCAGCTCATGTGTGACTGACTATTTACATTATGATTCATTGTATGGGTTTCAATTGTAAGAGTTCTGATTCTACAACTATTAATAGAAACCCCAATAACATTCAGTCTTTTCTGGATCTGGAACAGAAAAGTCTAGTTGCTTGCATTCCAATTATTTTACTGGGTTTTCTAGCTGTTTGTCCACTTCCAAATTCGTTTGTTGCGTGTTCCACAAAAATAATGTTATTTATGGGCCAAAAGAGAAATAGCAAAACAAAAGTCTATGTTTGTGTATGGATATACTATGCACTATACTACACATTTCAACCGGTTCCAGCGATAGCTTTGGTAGTGCTAACTGGTACAACAATTTTGTTTATATGAGTATGTGTGCAGCTCTTTGAAGAGGCGTTGTTGTAGTTGCTTGAAACACCGCCACGTCATGCTCTTTTCTTTTTTATTTTGTTGACTTTCTACGTTTGGCACTGCATACAAATGTTGCTGGCTTGATAGAAGAATTTTTATTTGTAATTTAACATCGGAATATTGCAGCCTATTGATTTTTGGTATTGAGTAAGGCCATCAAATGTTCATTAGAAGAGGGGAGTTTTATTTTTAAAGGCATTTGCTATGCTAAACCAAAAAAAGACAATTTACAAAGAAACTAAATATTCCCGATTCGCTTTATAGCGTAGCGCAATGAGCTCATCCAATGTCAATTATTTCTTCGTCATTATCACGCATAGAGCTATTCAGCTTATCAACTGACCAAGCCCAACCACAAATTTATTTCAAGCTTTCACTTTTACGCTGTGCGTTGAACTCGGCTAAAACAGCTGCATGAGGAAATAAACCCATGGAAAACTTGTCGTTTTGTTGCTTTATTTATGTCTCGCTTTCCAAACAACCCACTTGGGTCGAGGCGCCACAATGACGCAGCTATAAAACATGCTATGTTTCCCCAATGGTGATGTCATCCGGGCGGCAGGTTCATATATATGTATATAGATATGAATGTTTCCATAGCCATTGTAGGCTGGCTGTCTAACCTTCTAATAGTCAAAATTCAAATTTCAAGCCTCTTCTCATCAAATCTGACTGTAATTATTAAGCCATCATTAATTATTTCTTCTGTTTTCCTTTTACAGATTTGATCAACTACCAAACAAGCAAACCAACAAACAATCATGAGCTCCGCTGAGTACTACCCATTCAAGGTAAAAGTCAACACATTGATTGATGAAAAACCAGTCTTTAGAGTGTAGTACACAGTAATTGAGTGTAATCGGTTAATTATTGATACTTATAAACCATCAAGTTTTTATCAGGCTGCTTCAAGTGTGCCGGCTATACATATAATAAATATATGTATTATATGTTGTCTTATCGGTTCAACCCATTCGATAGGAAGTCATCGAATTTAATTTGCATGAGAAGACAGCAGAAATTCTGTAAATCTGAGTCAATTTATACTATGTAGACCCGCAGTTGGGTATAGAGTACGTGATTATGAATCGATTATTCATGATGCATTCATTACATCTGGCAAGGTCTTTATCATTGTTTATACTTATTGTATGATTACTCACTTCAATTACAGTGCACACCCACCGTCTACCCCGCGGATCCCTTTGACCCCGTCGAGGATGCCGCCATTCTGCGCAAGGCCATGAAGGGTTTTGGCACCGATGAGAAGGCCATCATTGAAATCTTGGCCCGTCGCGGCATTGTTCAGCGTCTGGAAATTGCCGAGGCCTTTAAGACCTCCTACGGCAAGGACTTGATTTCGGACTTGAAGTCTGAATTAGGTGGCAAGTTCGAGGATGTTATTTTGGCGCTGATGACGCCCCTGCCTCAGTTCTATGCTCAGGAGTTGCACGATGCCATCTCTGGCTTGGGCACCGACGAGGAGGCCATCATTGAAATTCTGTGCACCTTGTCCAACTATGGCATAAAGACCATCGCCCAGTTTTACGAGCAGAGCTTTGGCAAGCCCCTGGAGTCCGATCTGAAGGGCGATACCAGCGGTCATTTCAAGCGCCTGTGCGTGTCCCTCGTTCAGGGCAATCGCGATGAGAACCAGGGTGTGGATGAGGCTGCTGCCATTGCCGATGCACAGGCACTGCACGACGCCGGCGAGGGTCAGTGGGGTACCGATGAGTCAACTTTCAACTCGATTCTGATCACACGCTCGTACCAGCAGCTGCGTCAGATTTTCCTCGAATATGAGAACCTGGCCGGTAATGACATTGAGAAGGCAATCAAGCGTGAGTTCAGCGGATCCGTCGAGAAGGGTTTCCTAGCTATCGGTGAGTCATTATTCTATAAAGCGATGATGATGATGAGATATTTACTCATTGTGTTTGTTTTATGATTTAGTCAAGTGCTGCAAGTCCAAGATCGATTACTTCTCCGAGCGTCTGCACGATTCCATGGCCGGTATGGGCACCAAGGATAAGACGCTGATTCGCATCATTGTCAGCCGCTCTGAGATCGATTTGGGCGATATCAAGGAAGCATTCCAAAACAAATATGGCAAGAGCTTGGAATCATGGATTAAGGTAAATACCTTTTCGATTTTCTATCTATCTGTCTGTGTATAATAAATAGCATGCTTCTTATATTTTGGTGTTTGGCACAAATACTCATGCGAGTACTCATACTAAATTAGTTAAGCTTCATTTAAAGTTGCACTCGTAGAATAATCCATCCAATTTCTATATAAAATCTTAACATACTGGGAAAAATTTCATTTAACAGCGTAAAAGCTTCAATGCCATAATACAACTTTTGAAAAGCTTGCTGACTGAGAAGTTAACAGTCAGTTCTGTGTACAGTTGACACATCTCACAAATAGTTTCAATTCGCTCTCTTCTTTTAATCAATTTCAAACGTTTCCCCTTAACCCAGAATTTGAAATTATCGGTTGAACACACTTGCTTTTTTTGTATTAATACTTCCATTGTGTGCATAAAAAAATTAAACTTGCAATATTCTATATTTTTAGGGCGATACATCTGGCGATTATAAGCGTGCCCTATTGGCTATTGTTGGATTCTAAAAGAACTCACTTATCCCTCCAACAATAAATTGTCACTGTTGTTGTCTGTTCCATGTCTTAAGCTATTTTTTAAATGATAAACACAAATTGTACAAAAGTTCGACTATCGAATAGCTAAAGAATATATAAATATCTAATTTATATATGCTGTACAAATGCAAAAGTGAACAACTTTTTATGAAGCAACGAAGTGCATTTAAGGCCGTCAAAATAGCAGTCGCATCACATGTTAATTATACATAATTATGCACACTCATTGCACCTAGTTTTATCTCAATTTTAAATACAACTATATATAATATGCCTTGCTATATATGTATAAATTGAATGACTTTTGTTTTATTATTTGTCGAGTCTCATTTATATTGTTAAAAAAAATACCGAAACAATAAAATAAAAGCAAATCAAATTAGGCACCATTTTGTATTGTAAATATTTGAATTGCATTAGCCGTTGCAAAAGCTGTTTCCGCAAAGCTTTTCTATGTTACTAACAGCGGTCTGTTACCGTTTAACATAACTCTAACACGGGCCAGCGGTTAACTAAAACCAACTACTGCAACAACAACACAGAATGTATACAAAATAACGCGTTTAATGCTCTTTTTACGCTTCTCTTCGCAATTTACAACTACACAGGAGGATGCAAACTCTGAGGTTGGATATTTGCTTGTGACACTCGTCGCTTGGTAGATGATGAGGACAAGTACCCAGCATACAAATATAAATGAAGATCAGTTGATCAATTGGGCAATTGTAAATGCCAAAAAGTTGCATTGTAGATGACAAGAACAAAACATTCTCTGAAATTATTAATGTTGTGATGTGCAAAATTTCCACTTTAAATTTTTGAAATGCAGCCTCTATTCTGTAATAACGTTTTATGTCTTCACATTTCTCTTTATGTTGCGAAATTAATTTATTATAACGTCTTTTATTTTGTATACATTTTACTTGTAAATTATTTCTCGTAGTATTTTGTGCTTGCTATTAACAAATAAAAGTTAGTCAAAGCCAAATAAGCGATCAGTTTTAAGTTTATAGTTAAAAAAAAACAACATATATTTCTTTCGTTTCATTTACAGGATGATTTGTCCGGCGATTATTGCTACGTTTTGCAGTGTTTGGCTTCTTACTAAATCAAATTGTTACATTTTCAGTGATGTTGCCAAAAACATTCATTATTTTTTGTATTTTTAACAAACTTTTTAACTTAATATATAAAGATGTTTTTGAAAATTCGTAACTTTTTGTCTTTTCAATCAATACAAATTTCGCTTGTCTTTTTGCGCTTAACTAAAGACCAAAACCATAAAATTAGACTCTAATTAAATGCCTATAAAAATTGGGAAGCAATACAATTTGAGGTAAGTTGTACTTCGATAACAAATACCACGCCTATTTGGCAACGCGGTCGGTGTAGGCGGTCCAAAGACGATCGCGATAGTTGATCGCCGCCTGTTGCACATTATTTGCCTGCAAAATGCCACGTCCAACAACGCCAATATCAGCACCGCGCTCCTTGACAGCCGACTCGGGGGATTGATACTGCTGACCCAGCTTATCCACACTCTCGTCGATCTTAATGCCCGGCGTCAACTGGATCAGACCAGGAAAGGCAAAGCAATTGGCAGACTGGCAAACGACGCCAGCCACAAAATCGACATCGCCTCCCTCAGTGGCAATTTTGTTGCTGTTTTCTTTGTATTTGTCGTCAATAAGATTTCCACTTGACGACATTTCGGCTAAGAGGAAAACACCTCGCTCCTTGACAGCATCATCACCATTAAGTGCTGTCTTTAACCCCTGTAGAATACTGCGACCAGGCAGCGTGTGCGCCGTCACCAGATCGGCCCAGCTTGATATCTTATAGATACCTTTGCTGTACTGCAGTGATACTGTGTTGCCAATGTCCACGAACTTGCGATCCTCCATGAGCAAAAAGTTATGACGCTTGGCCAGCGCTTGAAGATTGCTAATGAAGCTCTCACTGAAATCCTCCACAATGTCGACATGTGTTTTCAGCACGCAAATGTACGGTCCACACTTATCGGCCATGCTTAAAATGTCATCAGATTTGGTCAGATCAGCAGCCAGACAAAGATTCGTTTGCTTGCTGGCCATCAGATTGAAAAGTCGCTTCGCTATTGCACTTTTGGCCAAGTTGGCACGACTATCATAGGTCAGTTTGGTGCGAGAAAACTCATTGGCTGGCAAAAAGAATAGATAAGTATTATTAGCTAAATACTGAGGTATGTTATCTTTCAATTAGACAATGACACATTAGATCTATTTTTATGATATCACTTGAAGCAATCCAAGTTTCGAATAAAATAGATAGATGGGCAATTTATTGACAATCATTCATTCATATTCATATTGAAAGGCTGACAGAAAGTTGTTAAGCTATCTAAATAGTTAGATCCGATCGAAATGTTGCCCGGCCAATAAATTATATGATTATCATGTTGAGCTGTGGCAAATTAAAGCAAATTATCGGATTTACCACATGGGCCTAACAACCTAACAAAATGGGGCTGCCTTAATTGGAGCAGCTCTCGCTCATATCTGCAGCTGGAAATGGGGGCTACATCTAATCAAATTCAACGTGCTTTACTTAAATTAGCACGCACATGTGTCATGTTTCCATTATCGTTTCATATCTGAGGGCTTTTGTGCTGCTCCACTTACCTTCAACGGGATCGCGCTTATCTCCGCCTATAAACGTCCCATCGCTGTTTATCTGTACCGCCGCAATATACTTGGCCACCGCATCCACCGTTGTCTTCTCGATACGTCCCGCCTCAAGCAACGTGTTTAGCAGGAATGAGAGCGTAAATAGAGAATGCATGCGCACGCCGTGCTTGGCTATGTTGGCGACACCGCCTTGTTCACGATCCACGACAACGACGGCATCGGTGACCACAATTCCCTCGCTCTGCAGATCACGCACGGTGTCCAGTATACTCGAGCCGGAAGTGACCACATCTTCGACAATCAGACAGGTGTCACCGGCATTGTAAATGCCCTCGATGAGTTTCTTAGTGCCATACGCCTTGGCCTCCTTGCGTCGGACAAGCATCGGCGTGTTCTGTTGCAGCGACACAATTGTGGCAAGTGGCAACGCCGTGTATGGAACTCCGCAGACGTGCTGTGAGCTCAGTTGCAGTCCTTTGATGTGTGCCACCAACAGATCGGAGACGGTTTGCTAATGTAATAAGTAGTTAGTTAGCAATTGCCAACTGTTTTGTAAACCTTTAACAACTCACCATAACATCTGGATAGCTGACAATCACACGTAAATCAAAGTAAACGGGCGAATTAATGCCGACCTTCATTTTAAAATCACCAAATTTGAATGCATTGATTTCAAACAGTTTAAGCGCAAGCGCCTTTATTTGATCAGAGTTGTTGGCGAGCATTTTGGCTATTCTTCTTTTTAGTTTAAGCAAATGTTTAACCTAGACTTAAGTAAGCAACCACGTTTATTACACACGTGTAAGTCAGACCCAAATTGAAAACACGTCCGTCTGCCGCTAACCATCAACAAATAATAAAGTCAGTGTTGAATAGAGTTGTATCAAAGCTTTCAAAATTGGTTCGATCCAGTGCTGCCAACTCAGCTGTAATTGTTTTGTTCGTTCGTTAAGTCTCAATTTATTTTACTGCTGATGCCCTGAATGGTGACGGCGCAATCTACTTTTAAAACCAAGCCATAGGTGGCGTATTTATGTTTCGCAAAGCGGACATAAGGCAGCGCCAGTCTGGCAAAGTTGGAGTAGGAACACTGAACATTTATTTAAATCGTCTCCCTTTTATATGACTTACAATTTAAATGGTTTCAGTAATTGTAATCTTCTTGCAATCTCAAACTTTTCTTAAAATATTTAATTCTTTTTTAAATTGCCCGCCATGTAAATAATAGTCCCGCTACTTTCTAGGGGCATAAGTTTTCACAAACAGACAAGAGATGGCGCTCGATAGTCTCAAATTATTTCTGTTAACTTAAATAATATATTAACTGAACAGACGGTCACCGTTAATAGCAATACCACTGCTGATTGCTTGGTTAAAGTAAAAATTGAATAAAAATCACATTCTTTTAGGTGATTATAATTTATTAGAATTTTTATTGACTTAAGGTATATATATATATAAATAAAATATTATTCAAGTACAAAGTTATATATACTCATTATTATTATTTAATTCAAGTAAATATAATTCAAAGTTTGTGTGTTTTTTTTGTTTTTTTTTTTGTTGCTATATTAGGTAAGTACAATTTACTGTTCCTGCTCTGCTCTCGCCATTCAACAGCAGATCTTTCAACTTAGTTATCATTCATTTGATTATTTATTTCTATAGCGTTTTCATTGAATTTAGATCACAAACAGTAAATGTAAATATGTATAAACGAGTCAAAATTGTATTTGAATTAAACAAGGTTAAAACAAAGTTTAGTTTAGTTTGGTAATTATAAAAAATATTGTAGCTGCGTCTCTTGTAACTTGTTTTTCACTATTTTTATTTGTGTTTAGCTCGAAAATACATAAGTATGCCTAACCTTAAACCAATGTTGTCTCCAACCGCGCGGGCTTTACTTTTCATCTTTTCTTTTCTTTTTTTTTTTGTTTGTTTTTTTGTATTTGTGTTTGTTTTATGTTTCGTCCACGTCCATGTCCATAACACTCGCAAATTTGTTTTTAAACGCTACGTTGCCTTAACTTCAGTCCTTTCGCAGAAAACCTAACCTTAAAATGTATTAAGCTTTTCAAATATATTTTCATTTGATTTATAGTTATTCCTTTTCGTTTTTATTTAGTTGCTGCTGACACTAAACATAAATACAGTACAATACATATACAATACATACGGTATTTGTATTTACGAATTCCTTTAATGGTTGTTTATAAAAAGTGTTTACGTTCATTATATAAACTTTACTTCGCCGCCTACCTTCCTTGCCGCCTTCCTGCCTGCGATCCTACCTTCCTGTCCTGACTGCTTCAAAGTGTTCCCTCGTCAATTCGATTTTTGCTGTACTTCTAACTACAATTCTAATCTTCATCTTTGGCCGCACACTTCCTACGCACATATTTCCTTACATCCTTCCGTTAGTTTTTCTGTTTTGTATTTGTTCTTGTAAATATGTAAATTGTAATACATTTCATTTAAATTCACTAAGAGTTGCACGGACTGTTATTTGTTTTTTTTTGTTTTGTTGGTTTTAAATTAACAATTTAAATCATTTGTTTTACATTTTTGCCTGTTATACCTTCGCTTAACCAATTCTTTAAATATTTTGAAAAATATGTATGTTTGTTTTTATTATTTTTTTATGCTTATTTATGTTTATGTTTTGTTGCTGTTTTATGCTGTTTTTGTTTTTTTATAAAATGCCAAAAATTTGTGCAAATTTCTAATGAGTTCTTATATTTTTTGTTATCTTTCGTTTTTTTTTTTCTTTACACTAAAATATTTAACTTTAAAACGTACCATTTTCTTTTATTTATAAATTTAGTTTAATTTTTTGTTCGTTTCATTTAGTTTCATTTAAAATATTGCATTTTTACTTTATGTTTTCGTTTTTTGCTTTTTTCTTTTTGTTTTGTTTGTTTGGAGGCTTCATCCCTGAGTGATTTAATTTCCTTTGTTTGTCATTTATTGCAATTTTATCTTTATAAACTTATTGTTTTATATTTTCTTAAGTGATTTATATAAGTATGCTAAACAAAAAATTGCGAATTTTTAAAAAGTTTGCGTGGGCTTTGAAGGTTGCTTATTACTTTATAGATTTATTGGGGATTACAACTTTGGATAGTTGCCGTCTACTCTGTGTGGCACTCGGAGACACATTTTGGCTAACTAAAGAAAAAGTTTTCCAAAATGTGCCATACTAAATTGTAGTAACTGTACTTTAAGCTTCCTTTCACTTCTATGGTATTTAATATGTAACTTTTGGCTAATACTTTTTGTGGCTTACTTCTTGTATTCTGGGTGCTTCTCATTTTTATTTTATTTTTATTATTTAATGTATGTGTGTTTGAGAGTGTTAGTTGTATTTGTACTTTACTGCAAGTATTTCAATAACTTTCTGGTTTCAAAAGCAACGCATAAAGCCAACTATTTCAATTCGCTTTGAATATCGTTTAAGCTGTTTTGTTTTATTCATAACTATGCTTTAGAAAATAAAAAAAATGAGCATATTGTAAATATGTTTGTAGCACATTGATTACTACACAACGTATGACTACATCAATTATAGGGTATATGGTCAGAAACCAAAACGCAAAACAATCTCTGCATTTGCTTCAAATGATGCAATGGACACAAAGTTGTTCCAGCAATCGATTCGGATGAACTTTGTGGCCAGCGATCATTTGTGTGACATTTAATAAAAGGAACAGGATAAGGATAAAAACACAAATTATTACAACTATTTGTATTTATGTATATTAGTTTGAAGCTTTCGTATAACTATATGTAAATATGTATGCTGGTACACATGATAAAACGTATATTGGTATTGTTTACACCTTTGCTTTATCGTTAATCTCAAAAAATGCTATGTATTTGAACAGTAAATTACGTTTTCACTTGCACGAAGTGTTTGCACTTTATTTCGGTTATTGTTTTATGCCTTTCATTCATTCATTCATCATTTCATTTAATATTCTTTACTTTTTACGTTTTTTTGGTATAAGTCTGTTTCCTTTTTGCATTTATATAAAAAATATTCCTTTTGTTTATTGAGTTTTATTGCAGTTATTGTTTTTGGTTAGCGTTTTGTTTTCATTTAGAGCTGTTCAGCGGTTGTTCTTTTTTCTTCTTTCGATTGGTTATCAAGTATTGTATCTATGTATGTATATATTTTTGTTGTATTGTTCTTATGTTTTTGCTTCGTTTTGTTTTTTTTTTTTTTTTTGGTAAGCATGGTAAGTTGGCTATAGCTATAGAGTATTATATGGTATATTGTAGTAATTTTTGTTTGCTTCTTTATGGATAGGTAGTCTTGATCTAAACGACGACTGGAAGTTGGGCATGCAAAGACGCAAGCTTGGATTGCATTTATCTGTTTAGTGTTTGCTCACATCAAAGTGGTTTGTTGTTAATCATTAAAAGCTTAAGATTAAATGACATTCAGGCTAGTTATGACCTCCACTTTCGAATATAAATTGCAGAGATACCATAGGAATAAATGTACCTACAAAGTATTTTTTCTGCAAAATCGATGCGAAAGTGGAACTCGCAACAGGGCTGATTATCTCAAGTTACTCATTCATAATTGATCAAATAAAGTATAAGACTAGAAATATATATTTATACCCTTCTCAATTCGTACAATTTTACTTATCAAATATGCGCATCAAATTGATTTCTCAAATGAATTTGTAAGCTTATTCTAAGTACATTTATTTAAAATGATCAATAAACAAAAGCTGGCAAATGATAATGTGTGTAAACAAATTGCACATAAATTCATTAAAAAAGATTAGCTTACACTTAAAAGCTTAAGTTTCTCTTCATATCCTTCCATTCTTTTTAGTTTATGCAAGAAAGATCACAGATCCTCATAAGGAAATGAAAGCAAACTAGGTTCTTTAGTTAATGAATGCGCATATTTCATATTTTAAGATTATCATCCTCATCGTAATTGTTTTTGTTTTGTTTTGTTTTTGTTTATGTTTTGTACATTTAAATTGCTATACTTTGCTTAACTTGTTTGTGCGAAAACTTGAACTGAAAGAACCAAAGCTAAAGAACTGAAAGTGTTGTAAACAAAATTTAACTAATACTTGCATATTTTTGTTTGTAAGTATAATTTGTATTTTTGCTGTTTTGTTTTTCAGAGGGTTATTGGATTTGGGGTGACGCTCAGCAGGACCTTCGGTAAACTCCTCAACACATTTCAAAAGCGAACTTTGCTTTTTCCAACACTTCGCAACACTGAAAGTCTGCGAACTGCTGGCAAAGGCCTTAGCCGCCCTTTGTGGCATGAAATGTGTTTAAGAATTTACCAAAAGTCCTTGTACGAACCTCAGGAACCATGTAGCGAGTTATTCTGCGCATTGTTGCCAGTTGAACCACCATTCACGTGCTGGGCTGAGACCTCCGATTTGACGCGACGAGCGATATGCGAACGCGTGTGCTTACGCAAGTGATCCTTGCGATAGAAACCTGAAAAATATAGGACAATCGTAATTATTAAAGAGTCAAGTTAATCTAATAAAATCACAATAGGAAGAAAGCCTGTCTATCTTATCTTAAATACCCTGCAGAGACCTGTATTTATATTTCTACGGATTGTTCCTAAAACAACTAAATGATATGGTAGCCTGATTTTATCTTTGAGTTTGGTGGAAATTTATCAAAATAAATTTAAGTTTTTTGAATATGTCTCAAAAAAGTAATGATCCTACGACAGCTATATGATATTGTAGACCATTTTTAACAAAATAGGGCTTATAACATACATAATCGGCGAGAGATATCTTGAGTAACAATTAAGTTTTTCATACTAAAGGTTAATTTGAGATGGATCATTTCTTTGAAAGCTACATATAACATTTGATATAGTGTTTTTACTTAGTTTCATAAAGATAGCTTTACAACTAAGAGACTTATTTGCACAGAAACAGATAGGCAAAAGAACAGATGTGACTATATCGACTCAGCTGAATACTGATCAATAATGTACCATCTTTCTGGAATGATCTCTGCAGGTGAAGTAAACCTGGAAACTGAAGCAACTCTGGGCCGACTTCTCACCTTTTCCACACTCGATGCAGACGTGCTTCTTTTCACCCGAGTGTATGACAATGTGCAAAGTGAGCTGTTCCTTGCGCTTAAATGACTTCATGCAGATCTATGGTTGAATAGAAATTGAATTGGTTTAGTGATACTTGAACATTTAAAAGGAAAGAGCGAACAATACTTACATTGCACACATGCGGCCTGTCCGGTATGTGAGATAGCTTGTGCCTGGTCAAGTGATCCTTGCGCTTGAGTGCCGCATTGCAGATATCGCAGACGAAGCGTCGCTCCACGGCATGCGAGATGACGTGCTGCTCGATGAGACTGCGATCTGGATAGGCCATCTGGCATTCGGGGCAGCAGTAGAGCGTGGAGCCATCTAATGCTTTCGTTTCACGAATTTCACCGGGCTTGGGACGTGGCTTCTTCTCCTTTGGGGGTTTCTTCTTTTTGGTTTTCTTGCCGGTGGTGGTGGTGGTGGCACCTGTGGCATTTGTGGTGCCCACCGCTGCAGTGCTGGATACGGCGGCTCCATTGCTAACCGCACCATTTGCATTGCCATTGACGCCGTTGGTGGCACCGCCATTGGCCAGTGCAGCACCATTGGCATCCGTCATGTTGGTCATATGGCCGCCATGATCCATGCCAACCAAACCATTGTGATGGGCACCATTGGCACCATTGTTGCTAGGCGTTAATGCGACGCCACCCAGCGCCAGGCTGGCCAAGTTGGTGCCATTCTTAAGGACATCACCCGAGGATTCCTTCTTTATTGTTTCCGAATACTTGAGGAAGTGCTGTATGGATATTGGCAGTGTTGCGGATAGCAAATGCGATGAGTAGTCGACAGTGTTGGCCGTATTGGCCAGTGTCTGCCACGACTGATTGACATTCTGTAAGATTTGCTGATTGAGCACTGCGGATGGTAAAAAGGAACACAAATCTTTGAGTAAATAATGCCTTATTCAATTTCTATTCGTTTCACATCATCATCATCATCATGATGATGGACACACCCAGACTTAAATCCTTACCCACGCTATACTAACAGTTCATGCATTATCTAATAGCTTCCTGGATAATTTTCTGGCTTCGACTTTCTGTGAGATGAAAAAGCCTACCCCAACAACAAACATCTTTGGCTTGGCAACACACACCGTGTGTCTGTGTGGGTGTGTCTGTCTCTGTCTCTGTGTGTGTATAGGCTCAATTCTATTTTCTTGAAAATCCCAGGCTGCCAACATCCCAATCCCTCTCACTCCCTCGCTTTTTCTGCCGCCAAGGACACATGACATTCCGCTTCCCTAACCCTCTCTGGCGCTTTCCCTCCCCTTTTGTCCTCTCACTCTATCTATGCCGCTCTCTTTCTTTCGGTAAGTCCTCCATCAAATGCCTGTTCCCTGGGGCTAAGCTCAAGTTTTCAGTTGCTCTTTTAAAGTTAATACGCCCACGTGGAAAATGTGAGGAAAAACTTTTGGCTCGACAACAAGTAAACACAAATGCTCAGCTTGTTAATAGGAAATACATATATATATAGACTCCTTACAGGACCCATAAATTGGGCAGAGATAAAACATTTTTGCTAAAGCGCTGTACGCTCCAAAAAGTATGCTAGAAAATCTCAATCCAGACAGGGCGCAACATTTATTTTTTTTATCTTTTTTTTTATTTTTTTGTTAACTTTGATTCGAACCAAACGAGCCGACTGTAGGCCCTCTCCCCCTCTCCTGCCTTCGCGTAGGGAACAAGCGATGGGCGACGCACACGAAGAATGATGGGCGTCCTTGAAATTACATGCCATATACAGATAGCAAACCCAACAAAAAGAAAATACCCAAAAAAAAAGAACAAAAAAGAGGAAAAGGAAAAGCAAAGAAAATATACATGTTCATATGGCGTGTACTTTATACACACTATTCCAGCTCGCCTTCCCCCTCTGACACACCACCCCCTTTCCCTGTCCCCCCTGCCCAGCCCTCGTTCAACGTACTGCCATGCGTCGCCGACTCACCTTCTTCCCGGTCACGTTCAATTTTTGGATGGATTTTACCCTTATGATCCGCTGCAGCGGCCGCATTCAAAAAGTTAAGATCACTCTGCGGCTGTGAATACGGTATGGATATATTCTGACCATATTGCATATTATTGGCCGCCGAAACTGCAATTGAAATGCAAAGAAAAACACAATTAGTAAATTAGAAAACATTACAATAAAGCATACAAACTACATACAGTTAGTCAAGTAATTGCTTTGACAAGATAAACGATTCTCACATGTTTTATAAAATGGTCAAATCTAATAGATCTGATTATTTACTATTTTTTAAAATCGTTATAAAATCGATAAGTAACTATAATCACTGAGAAATATAAAAAAAAACCAAATAACAAAAAGAAATTAACAATTAAATTAAAGAAAGGTTCTAAATTTTGCAGAAGAAAATGTGTGAATTTTTTATTATGTCAAAACAGTTTTTCGACTAACCGCATGTACATATGTACTATCAATTTTATTATTTGATATATATTTACACATGCTCAAATTGCGCTACAATCACAGTTGATAATAATTAGTTTATAACTAATTAAAATATATATATTTTATGTATATTAGCTTGTAATAATTGTTTATTCTTTAATTTATAGTTTCTAAATAATGTCTAGATTTTGTATGTATGTTAACTAGTAATATTTTAGTATATTCTATTCTTGTTCTTTTTTGTTTAAACGCTAAAAAGAATACAACTTGAGGCCGACACACGCGAGCTCCAACGCACACCGACTAACTACAACTGACTGGGGCCTCTGTCTGGCTCGGCCAAGCAGCTACAGCTGGCGTCTGACGGCGACACACACACACACACACACACCTAGACAAACAGACACATACATTTTGAGACAGCGAATGAGGATCGGGTGCCGGCAAAAAGCGGCCGACTGCTCGTCGGCTCAACGATGACAATGTCTCAGTGGCACACGATATATATATGTATATGTACATGTACACACGCAGACACACCGATACATACATCAAGTTACTGCCTGTCTGTGTTTGTGGGCAGCAACATTTTTGGTAGTAGTTGGCAACTCTGTCTGCTGACTGACATGCGTGTGTTGGTGTGCCATAGTATCGTTGTTGCTGTTGCTGTTACTGTAGGCAGCTGTGAGCTTGTCTGCCTGCTGGCCTGTCGTCGCCTCGCTGCCGTCTGCCAAGGCCAAATTTTGCACCCACACATATACATACACGTATGTATGTATACTGGTGGAGACGCACACGTGCGAGCCACGCATACATAGGAAAAAGGAAATTAAAATTGAAAATGCCGGCCCTACCGAGGCGCCTCAAATGTATGCTACACACTTCTCAATATGCTGCTGCATATATGTATGTGTGTGTGTGCGTACGTGTATGCGTGTTGCGCGTGTGCTTGTTTGTGTGCGTATTTTTCGGCATTGCCTTTTGCGCTATCGTTTTGCCGGGCGCTCGTTTTTATTAATAAATATTTTCTGGCTGTTGCCAATTGGCCCGGTTTTTTCATCAGTATTTTCTTAACTTTGCTTCCTTTTTCCTGTCGAAATGATTATGTACACACAATGGGGCGCATGGCTGGAGGCGTGGCGGGGCAAAGTCAGGCAGTGACATGGTCAGGCAAAAAAGGTTACAAATTTAATAATAAAAAAAAATGATACAGCCAAAATCTTTAAAAGGAATATGTGAGCGCGTGTGTATGTAGGTGTGTGTGTGTGTGTCGGTGTGTGTGCGTGTGCTTTTGTGCATGGCATCTGTTTGTCAGTGCCCTGTATAAATTAACTTGTGACCTTGCTTTATAATTCAACAAATTTCTTATGCTTTAATGCCTTTGTGCGAGGTGCCACAGACAAAAAATAAACTCTAGTATGCTTTTGGGGTTCAATGCATTAAATGTGGTGATCTCAATTAGGCAGGTCATATGTATACATATGTAAGTATGTGTGTATGTAATTCTTTACCCGTGCGAGGGTAAGAGAAAGGAAATAAGCTAATGGGGTTTAATAGAGGCAAGTAAGTAGTCTATAAGGAGGACTAAGATAAAAACAATTGGCCAGTGAACTGTAAAAGGTTCCAAAAGATATCTTAAGAATATAAACATGTAAGCTGAATTTATTCCGGAAACGTACGTTCCTTTAAAAAACAATAATTAAAGTAATTACAAGTTAAGGTTTAAGCAATCGAATGTCTGGCATGACTGCACAAATCTCTGACAACCCAAAAGTAACTCAAAAGCAATCGAAATCAAAATCAACCCAAGTCCCAAAATATTTGAAAAAAAAACACTTGTCCTGTTGTTTCTAAATGCCATTGTCAACAAAATCTCTAGAGATTTGTGGAATCCATTTAAACACAATTAAATATAGTTTTTTGGTTCGATTTTTTCCGAGTTCTACGCGAAATGTAACACCTTAAAGGCAGTCTCAGTTCCAATTGTTTATTATGAAAGAAAACTTGAGATATTTTAAATTTAGATCCCGAATGCGCCCGAAACTAAGCATTATCTTGATTATTAACTAACTTTAAATTTTGTATGCTTTAATATTTTCTTTACATATACATATTATATTTAATATGTTAGCCCGTATTTCAATATTTCATGTGGAAAATGGGATCGCTGCTAACGCACGACAAATCGATTTATTAGCAGACCCGCAAAAATCTCAACATACATAGAACCCGCCTTAGAAAGTACACGAAACAAAAAGACTGAGATAATCAAATATTATCCAAGCAATTAAATTGCCTGGCAAATGCAGGGCCTATGTACAGTAATTAATCAAGTGAACTAAATGAATGCGCAGACTAACAACAGCCCCAAAAGAAGACAACGGAAAGTGACAGAAAAACCAACTGGCCATAAAAATGACAAACAACAAAAAATAAAAACACGTAAGAACTCTGTAGTCGAGTCCCCGAATGTAACATACCCGTTACTCAATTTACATACATACTATGTATATTCATTTTATCTACTTCTATATTTATCCGATATTTAACTGCTTACGTGAAGGGATTGACAATATTTAAGGGAAATATTCAACACTAAAAAGAAAGACATATCTTATCAAGATTAAATAGAGACATTAATATTTGTGTGGACAATTTGCATGATTCCACTAAAATTGAAGTCTCTATGTTTTAAAGTCGCCGAAAGGCGACTTGATCCTGATCAAGAATAAAATATACCCTTGAGCTATGGGAGTAACGGGTATAAAACCCAGTCGCAAGTTGACACAACAAAAAGAAACAGTAACATGGGCAAGAGAAGAACAGGAGCAGAAACAGAAGCAGGAGAGGATGTTCGAGTTGGAGTAGTATGATAGACGCACGGAAATACTGGGCTAAGCCTTGTGGATACGAGAACGACAAACGGCAGTGACAGGGACAACGTCGAACGTCGAATATCCTGACAACAACAAAGCTGAAAGCAAGCGCTCCATTTTCGTCATCGTCGTACCCGGCATGGTCGTTGTAACATTTCACTTTTCACTTCACTTTCACATGGGTCACACGACAACAACGACAACGACGACGACTGGGAACAAGAACAGGACGAGACGCCACGACCATGCCATGGCTTGTTGTTGTTGTTGCTGCTATTGTTGTTGCGAATGCCTAGCAACGAGTTAAAGTCGGTGAAAACTGAAACACGGCCAAGCGAGAGTGAGAGCGCTCCCAACTGCCAACAGACCAGAGAGTTTGAGAGACTGACAGAGAGAGAGAGAGAGAGAGAGAAAGAGAGCTTATGGAAACGTGAGAGAGTTGGGCGCACGCTCTCCAACCCACAATATGGCGGCCTTTGACAGCTTGTCTATGTGTTGTTGGGTTTGAGTTTTCTATCCAAAGTGGAACAAAATGGAAAGGAATTCGCTAGGTTTGAGGAACGTTTTGGAATACATGGCGCTTGGTTGGTCTGTTTCGTCTGTGTTCCTACTTTTAAGTGTGTTTATAGTGCCGGCATCACACACAAATCGCTCGTGTGAGGCAGTGAAAGCGGTGAGAGCGCGCGCGCAACAGAAAGAATGATACATATACAATCTTATATGCATTTGTATATGTATTTGTATTTGTATATGTACATATATACACTAATACATAAGTAGTATATAATAAAAAAAAGAGAGAGAAAGAGAGCGTGAGGAAACAGCAGTCAGAGAGTGAGAGTAAGCCTAGAGTGGCGTTAGGAAAAACTGCAACCCCTATTAGAGTTGGGGGTTATTCGCCCGCTGTGCGTTTCGGGTTTGAGTTTGTGTTTTCCGATGTGGTATGGGCTCGTTTCATGGGTGTGGGCGTGGGTAGCGCGACGCGACGCGGCGCCAGTCGCCAGAGTTTGAGTCATCAGCGCCCAGCAACAATATTACTAGTAACAGCAACAACAATTTACCGCTCAGACCACATCAAAGTTGACAGCACAGCTTTAAGCCTTAAAGCTGTCGTACTCGTACGATAGAAGAAGCTTCGTTTTGGCTTTATTATTTTACACTTGCTTGATTTTTGGTCGGCTTTGTTAAGCCTATAGGCCTAAAGGGGAGTTGGCTGTGGGGGTTAACTCAATTACATACACACCCATACGGTTATATATCAACATGATGTGTGCTATGTAAGTACATGTACATGTATATAAAAACACATGCATATATAGAAATATATGTGTATTTATCCACACCTATACTCTGACAGACTTATAAGCACGCGCATTTTTAGTGTTGCATAGAGTCGGGCGCTGGTTCTCGTCTCGCAGTGGGGGTGTAAACCAGCAACGACTCACCCCCAAACTTACTTACACTCACACCTCCACTCACTTACACTCACTCTCACACTTGGCCATACTCTGTTATGTACACATAGAAAATATGTACATGAGTGCAAATTATTTATGGGGTTGGGGTGCAATAGAAAAACGACCCTCCAGCCATGCCGCAATATTATCATATCCATTCGGTTGACTGGTCATCCACATGGAAAATAAAATTACTCTTTTTCTAATTCTGATCATGACATTATGATCGACATACAATTTTAAATAGCATTTGCACATGTAACAGACAGTCTCTCCATCCCCATATCTGTTCTCTCTCTGAATCTTCCATACTCATACTCATACCCAGCCCCACCCCCACTCTCTCCCTCTCTGTGGTACTCATACCATGCGGCTTGTTACTCATCCTTAATACTGAATACGTCCCTCTCAGTCTCGTGGTCGTCGACGTTGTCGTCATCGACGCTGTCGACGTAGCGTCGTCCAAAGAGAAAATCAATGAGCTTCGAAAATTGTTTGCCTTGTGTTTTTCCATTTTCTTTTCTTTTTTATGTTGTTTCCTTTTCTTTACTTTCCCTAAGGAATATCCTTTATGATTTGTTTAGGCAACGTGAGATTGAAATTTCATCAAATCGTTTTGACATTCAAGTTTAGCAGTTTCCGGCAGGAAATGAAGAATTATGTAAATTATACAATAGAAAAACACAAATGTTTTGTTTTTGAAACGCGGATGTTTTTGTTACCACTTTGAAATGTTGTAAATAAGTAAGGAACAAGTCATTATTAAGCTTTAGCTGATTACCAACTCATTTCAGCTAGAGCTTTAACGAAAATAAAATGTACTGTCAAAAATATTCAAATACAATCGATTTAATTAAATTTGATGCCAGTAAATGAGAGTGACAATACTAATATTATTACCTAGTTATTTCGAATGAAAAACACATATTACAGTAGAATATTTTATTACTAAACTTAAGCTTTTTTCATAACAAGCCCAATGGTCTTACTTTTTTCTAGACAATTACAACCAACATCCCATTTTCCCTTTCGCATAGACTTACAGATTATAATAATTTTATTTCCAAACTAAATCTGAAAGAATCCTCTTGATTTTAGATTTATTATGTAATATGTAAATGATTTTATTTCCACACAAAATATGACGAAACTGAAAGCAACCTTTTGATTCTCTGGTTGACATTCTATTATTTACTTTCCCATCATTTTTAGTCACGTTCTATGAAAAACGCAATCTGGAATATTGCAGCTGTTATATTTCGACATTGAATATCTGTCAGCTATCTTACTAATTGGCTGGCAATACAAGAGTCTGTAGATATCTTTCGTGATTTGGTCATAAAGCAAATAAAATGGCTGGGTTATCTATTTTGGGAAAAAAAAACTTGACTATGGGACAAGTTACGGTCGTGATAAGCCAGCTAATAAGTGACGAGAAAATGCAGTAGCTGGATCAGCAGGGAACGTACTGGACGAGGGGAATACAGCGGTCTACCTGCATTGGCTGACTGCAGCCACACACACAGGCAGAGAAACACTCACGCACTGTTTGATAGATAAAAGAGTCACACACACGCATAGACACATTTTCCTGTTGTTGACCGGGTGCAGGTAACAAACAAAAAAAAAGAAGAAAAATGAAATAAAATAAAACGCTAAACTGGAAATGTAATGCGTAGAGCTGAAAACCTGGGATCATTGAACCTCATAAACAGTGGAAGTTGGTCGTTGCTTTCGAGTCTGGAGTTTGAGTTTGGGACTAGGCTTGAAAATTGGAATTGTGTTTGAGTTTTGGTTCTTAAATTTCCAATAAATGCGTGCGAACAAAGAATGGGCAATTATGCATGGATAAAAAGAATAATCATATACATATGTCTATAGATACATACATATATATAATTATGAAATGCAACCTGATAAACGGTTTGAGAATCCAATTATGCAAGTGAATGCAACTAATTAATATTAATAAAGATGAGAGATGCATTTATGAAGTGGGCTGAGAAGCTGTTTTGGTGTTGCTTTCATGTGTAGCTGTTGAAAAAAGGGTTGGGATGTTAGGCCTGCCCTATGTATAATACATGCTTACAACAAGGGATGGCAGAAGGGGGTTTGCCAGTCACCCCTGCCACAAAGAGTTGCAACTTGGCAGAAGGAAGTCAGTGCAATTAAAAACGCAGCGCCGCTTTCACACAAGGGGGTTGGGATTGAAAACTGCGCACGCACACACACACACACCACACACGCTCAGCTACTCAAACTCCCCCATTGTAATTGTATTTCTATGTGTGCGTGTGCTGAGTAGCTAACGACATAAAACCCACCCCCGGGCTATACAAAGTAAAATGCAGCAAATTCAAAAGTTATTTGAGTTCATTGCATTTTCAAGCGAAGCTAGGCAACAACAACAACAACAAGATAAACTGGCAGCAGCGGGCACACTAACACATACAACACTCACTCACACACACAGACACACAAAACAGGGGTGGGTGGTAATGACTCAAAACATAGCGCAGAAATAAAAAAAAACCAACGCTGAGCAACAACAAAAATCGTTATATTCGGTTATGATGACAATCGCTCCCGCTAACAAACTCGGTTTGCTCTTTTTTTAACGACAGGCGAAGGGATGGTGTTATAACAATTCATAGGGGCTGACTTATGGGTGCAAAAAAAGAATGCAAGATCGATTATCAGAATTTAATTGCGTTTCTGTAGAATGCATTAAATTTTGAGAAATTCTCGATATATTTAAAGTTATTCAAGTAATTTTATTGACAAAATAAAAAATGCTGATTTTTGTTAAGTTTAACAAAGGCGATCTTTTAGATTGTTCTAACCAACCATAAGACGGAAAAATTAAGAATAAATGGTATTTATATTATTGCCAAATATGTACATTTTGTATCTTTTCAAAACAACTATTTATAATTATAATTTATTTTAACATTGCCACTTCATAGCAACTTTTAATTCTCGCTAGTATTTCAGTCATACAAAAACGAATCATTATTTAAACATATCATTCATCATTCGTAGTAAGTTAATTTTATACATTTCCTTATTATGTATAAGCAGTGATGCATTTGATAAATAAGAATTTTTTTTGGGATCAAACATCGATCTCCAATTCTACATTTATTCTTTTTTGTTTTCAGAAAACCAGTTTTTAACCAGGTGGCAGCACTCTAGAAAACGCAATATTGATGAATGCATATTTTCGTTGTGAACCAGTTCTGTGAACAAATATAGAAACTACAAAATACCAAAAGCAGATGATTAACGCTTATGCTATCTCGCTCTAACAAATGGTATTTCGTTAACTGAGAGCATAACGAAACCAATGTGAACAATTCTCAGTTCTCTTATACACACTCATTTCATTTGTGATATTGCTTAACTTGATCCTCCATTCTCTTCTAAAAGAGTCAATCAAAACAAGAATGTTGTTCTAGTTACACATGTTCAAAAGACCCCAAACGGCGCGTTGTAGTGCATGGCGTAGGAAAAAGCAAATCGTCGCCATTTGTGTTGTTGACGCCAGCGCTGGCGTCGCTGGCGACGCAAGCAGCAACGACGGCAGCAAAGCGAAAATAAATCGATAAAAATAAAATAAATTTTTAGTGATTATGTTGTACATACAAGCACACAGACAGGCTTACACATGCAACGCGTTTATTTACATGCATACAATCGTGTGTATGTACATAATTGTGTATATATTAACTTAGCATACATATATGTACATATTTATTTACGATTGTATTCACTTACCGTTGGGCACATTCTGATTGAAATGATTGCCATTGGTTTGATAGCGCTGCACATGATTATCGGTGCCCGCTGCAGCGGCAGCAGCATTCACCGGCGGCGTTCCAAATGCACCCGGTGTTTGTGCATCAAATTTAGCGGCAAACTGATGAATGCCAGAGAAGGGGCCGCCGAATGCGGAGAAATTCATCATGACAGTTTTATAATATTAACAGGCTTCACCATGCACACAGGCAGGACCACACACACAGACACACTTGCGCTCGCGTAAACAAACAATCACACACAGTCACAAGGCAGGAGAGGAGCCTGCCTGTGTGAATTGCCGACCGATTGGTTTTTGGAGAAGCGATTCTTCGATGGCGCTTTTGGGCTTGTGTAACACTTTCGCTTTTTCGATTATTTTGGTTATTTCAATTTGCACTAATCAACACTAGCAGTAACTGTAACATTAACTATGCGTTGAGCCTGAATAACTGAAATACGATCGACGAAGTAGAGAAGCAGAAACAGACGACGATGACTATTAAACGGTGCTTCTCAACTGTGGGTGGTGCTAACTTGGCTTGCTTTGTTGTTGTAGCAGTTGTTTCTCCTGCTGCTGCTGCTTTTGTTGTTGTTAATATTGCTGCTACTCCTGTTGGTGGGGGTTGGTTTTTGGTTGGTGTGGTGTGGCATGGCACACACACACACTTATGTATGTATGAGCGCGCGATTGTATGCAGCGCTTTGCTTTTTGGGGGTAGCAAAATGTACAACTTTCAATTTCGCTTAAACTAAACATACACAGAGTCACACAACACCAACACACTCACACACGAGGCAACGGCGACCGCGACCACGACGACGAAGTCGACCGCGAACAACAACAACAACAATAATAAAGTAGAATTAAACGAAAGTCACGCTTACAACCGGCTGGTCGAGGCTCCGACATCAAACTAAAAGTAACATTACAACGAAAGAAAGCGGAAACACTGGGGCAGGCAACGGCAATCAGGCGCAGGCAGCGACTGCGACGCCAACGGCGACGCAGTGGACAAATGACAGTGACAGCGCAGCTCTCTTTTTTGTATTAGTTCGTGTGTACATACATACATATATGTATGAATGTTTATATGCATGTGATTCTATGTGTGTGTGTAGTGTTTGTGCTCACTGCTTTGAGGGTGGAAGTTTTTCTACTTCTCTGGAAAATGTGCGTTTTATTTGTACATTCTTTACAATGCGTTTTTTTGGTAGGGCATATGCGACCTAGCTTAAAGTTACAATAGCTGCATACATAAAGATATTAATTTAGAAAAATAAAATAATATAGAGAGAATAATAGAAATGGAGATGTTGAGTAAATTAGAAATACGAAATTTTATTAAATAATAATAATAAATAAAAATTTAATATTATTAAAATGAATTGCCTTCAAGAATAGTGCATGCTCAATAATAATTGACATTACAGGACATTAGCAAGTCGACTATGTCTACCAGAAAACTCACAAACAGCGTGCCTTGTATTCGTATTTTTATTTGGTTTTCCAACTTTTGGGGTTGTGTGGCCTGGCAGTCGCAGTCGCAGTGTTCGGCCAGTGCATTTATATATATGTATGTATGTACATGTAGCGTGTGTTTGTATGTTTGTCTGTATCCATGTTTGTTTATACACACGTATCAACTATGTAAGTCTTACTGTATATGCATTCATATGTAGGTATACGTTTGTACGTATTTTTATACTTACATTTGTACATACATATGTATGTACATTTGTATTTATGTATATGTATGTAAGTTTGTATCTGGGATGTCTAGAAGCGCTCAGCATTCGACCGAGCCGCAGTCGCTGCATTGAATTCTGCTGCCGCTGCGTTCAGTGCTTGTGTTAATGAAAGTGAGTGCAGCATCAGCATAAGCACTTGCCTGTATGTGTGAGTGTAGTGTGAGGACGGGACGCTCTAATAAGAGAGCAGTAGCCTCAGTTCGCCTCAGCAGCAGCCTCTCAGCCTGAACATCGAACAGCAGCACTCACATGCATTTGTTTTTGTGCCTGCGCTTGGCCTGCAAGTGTTTTATTGTTTTTGCCAATACCCTACAACAGGCAAAATATGCACTATGAAGCCGAAGTGCAAGAGGACAATTCTAATAGTTTTTTATAAAACTAGTACGAGTAAAATAGATAGATTTAATTATAAAAATTATAGCAAATGTTCATTAAATTATTATTAGTTATTTACAGATGTTTTACGCTGTTCCAAAACTGGTTTTGAAGCGCAAGCAACAGTCGCATAGGATCAAAGTTGCTGAACCGTTTTCCTTCTTTTGTATTGTGTTTTCTTGTTCCTTCTTGTAGTCTTCCATTCGTTGACTTATTATGAGGGTTGGAGTTTTTGACTTCCAAGCGTTCTTCTTACCTCGCCTTCTCTCATTCTCTTTCGTTTCTCTCGCCTTTTGGTGTCTCTTTGAATGCAATGCATTGTTTGGCTGAATTTTAGAGCTCTTATTGTTACATGTGTTTATCTTTAATTTGAATGCTTATTTTCCAATTATGCATTTGCTCTCCGGCCATGGCACAAGGTATAAAAGTACCTTTACTTGTCTTTATATTGATTCACATAATTCGATCAGAACCATGCTTAGCTATGTAGAAGAGAATGCATGTGGTATTTACATGCACACACACACATCCATATGTACGCATGTATGTATGTGTTTAAGTGCTTATGATCCCATGCTGCAGTTAATACAGACCTCCATCCGTTAATCAGAACTAAACATCATACCATCATCGACACTCACACCTTCAAACATATGCATGTGTGTTCATAAGGAAATATGCATGTGTTGTGTTAATACCATTTCCAGAGTTTTAAGACCCTGTACGTAAAAAGTACAAAGGGTCTGCATAGTTTGTCAAAAAGTGAAATGTGCGCCACAGGCAGAAGGATGCGTAGCAAGCCCAAAAAGTACTTGATTGAGGAATATTTCACAATCAATAATGAAAAAAAACGAAACTTATTCCCTGACATGAAGTATAAAAACTGAGTGTAATTATTGAGCAGCATTAAAAATTTATCTAAAATACAGAGTCTCTTACAGTCAGGTTCACTCAACTGGGGACATTTTTACTAATTAGTTTTTAGTAAATATTATAAAGAGAGATCTTGGCATGAGGATTCCTCACCCACTTTAATTCACATATCCAAACCCTAAGCTATGAGCTCCAACTCGTTTTGCAAAGCTGTGTCAAGGGTCATCAATCAGAGGACTTATCGTTGAAAATAAAAAATACCCCACTACAATTAGGTTTATTTATTTTATTAATTAATATGAGCTTTTAGTTGATGTTTTCATACAGCTTATGTCCAATTCAAGGTATGAGATATTTGAGAGACGTGGGTTTTAAGCCTTGTTAATTGAAAATTGCATAAGCAAATTAAAATGTGGATGGGGCGACATTTGCCTAGTCCCTAGTTAAGCCATTTCCTAAGTAGCTGTAAGCTTACAAATATATATCCACATATTGTCCGATCTTACATCATATTTGGCAAATTATAGATACAATTTCTATTAGTAGGTACTATTTATAAGAAACTTAAAGTTAAGGCATTTAAGGGTAGAACGCACTGTATGAAAACATCAGCATTATAATGCATTATACATATATTGAGTGGTTACATTTTATAAATATAATTAAATACTTTCATGTCATTTAATGTCACTTCATTCGATCATGCTCCAAAAAATACCGTCCAAACATACATATACGAATATATATATGGATTGATTTACGTACATATAATATCCTTTAGCTAGAATATATATTTTTATATATTGAACTGATCAATGATTTGCTAACGTTTTTGGTTGCTTTCTTTGTAGCTCTTAACGAATGCTTACAAAATATTATTTTTGTATATTTTTTTAGATATCAAAAAATATTTTACACATAGTAAAGCCTTGGGATTGTTTTTTGTGCATTTTTCTACACGGTGTTTGTATAAAAAGAAAACAAACTTAAATTACAATTAACAAAAGTTTGTAAACGCAACTAAGTGTGTATAAATCTATGTCAATTGGCAACTTAAAAGTTAATATCACACAAAATATTAGACAACAGCGCAAAAAAATGAATGAACTGATCAAGCGAATGTACAAATTACAAATCATAATACAATAGAAATAGCTACAAAATGTATGTATATATATTGTGAATATATAGAGAGATATATGATATATATATATGCAGATACCATAAGGTTGGTTTTTCAGCAATTTTGCCCGAGTATTACAATAAATTATTAAGCATTTAGTTGTTTGCGACCTTTGCCAAAAAATTTAGCAAAATTATCAGATATCTGTATAAATATATAGAGTATATTGATTAGCTGCACATTTAAAGGGGATAGCCAAGGGCAGCCGATAGAAGCGGTTCCCAGGCACGATTAATGTCCAAATACAGCATTGTGCACTGTTCCGCGAGTGTATCATCATCGTCCAGTATAGTTATTGGGAAGAGATCATTCTGAAAACGAATTATAGATAATATCATCAATAAGAAAGCAGAAAATAGTGTCTTCTTATTCAGTTACATTTTTGGATTGCCACAATTGCTCCAACAGCCGGAGAAAACGTTGCATTTCCATGCTGCTCGCAAAGAATATGACCAAGTCATCCTGGCACTCCACCGGCGCCTCTTGGCAGGAGAACTCTAGTATGCACCACCATGTTTCACTGTGCGAGGGTATCTTAATGCCAGTCATCGCTTTAATGTCCGCACAGGTGAGTATCTCGAGGCCAGAGTTCTTTCCATAAACACTGCTCATGCTTTGCGATTGCATCACATCGCTGGTCTTCTGCACAGCTTTAGGCGCTTCCTGTGACTGCCTTGTGGGCGTGGAGTTAAGCGAAGAACAGGAACGCTGTGTGCCACGCGTTGGAGTGCTCATCGTAGAACTTAACTGTAAGGAGTTGCCAGCGGATTAAAGTCTTGTTTAAAATTTAAAATAGGGGGAACCTTACCAAGCTGCTGGTCTCAAAGATGCACAACATTTCATCATCGCGCAGCATTTGCTTAGGCTCTGGAGCTGCAGATGGTGAATCCACCTGCTTGTTAAGTTGACGCAGCGGTGCAGAGAAATCTTCACGCAAGGTTATCAAATGATTTTGTGTGACAATCAAAGTGCAACCAAGAGCCTTGTGCCTCTCTTGCAACTCAAAAAGCTGAAATTGGGAATAATTTCATAAAAAATATGTTGAAATATTTATTATTATTGAAACTTACACCACTCGCCGACTGCAGGAGCGCCTGTAACCATTCTGAGGCCACATACTCATCCGGTGCTGCCATTTGCAGCAGCTCGCCCTTTAGCATTATCTCAAAACAATGCGGACGTGCAGATTTAACAGCCCGCCTTGCCCCTTGACACTCCGCCAAAGCCATTGCCCAGCTGGGCAGCTTTTGTGTGGAATCATTAAACATGTACAGCACGCCAGCTCTGCAAAATTGAGATTAAGATAGATATATATAGCAGCATTCACTTTATCTACTCACTTTAGTAAGAAGTAGCCCGGCTGCCAGTTGATCTTAGATGCTGCAGCTACTGTTGCTGTTTCCCGCACACGCCGATGCATGAGAAACCCTTTGACGTGCGGACCAAGTGGCTCCTGTTCGCCGACCAAGCCCATTCCCAATGCACCGCCGGCAGGCATATTAACCACCGCATAGAACATCCAGTGCTCATCTTTGCCCACACAACTGTTGGCTCGAACAAACGCCTGCAATGGAGCCAGATGTTCTAATGTTAGTTGGCCTACAGCTGGTAGCGTTGAACCGCTGCGACGTGCACAAAGCTCAAGGTTGGCCACCAGTGCATCAGCCGGATAAGGTCCGCCGGCAAGTAGCACTTGCTGCATGTCGCGCATGCTATTGCTGAGTAGCACCGTGTTACCAAAGGGACCCATCTAAAAAAAGTATTATAATTAGTTCATTTGTCGATCGTCTTCTACTTTTTATACCCTTGCAGAGGGTTTTATAGATTTGTATAATACTGAGGAAGGCGTGACAGATACCAAAATGTTATCTATTCTTGATCATTTCGATAAGTCGAATCGATGGAGCCAAGTCCATTGTCCGTACTGTCTTAAACACCCAGAACAGATTTGTCGCAAATCGGTGTGAAATATTGTAGACAATTACCATTGTTAAATTGAATGCTGGGCCAATTAATATTAATTTTGTAAGTAAATATTAATCTAACGAATGGTTTCTACATATTGTCTCAGAGCGGAAGGAACGAGATGTTAATAAATAAATAAATGAGCTCTGCAAGGGAATCAAATGTACGGCATGCCGAGAACAACTTTTATTTCTGGTTAGGTTACCAAGATGACATCGAGATCCTTGTAGGCTAGCACAAACTTGGCGCACAGACAATTGCGCACTAAATCGGATACATAAAGTGTTCTGTCGGTAAGTAGCACCAGAACCGGCGTCATGAAGCCCTCGCAACTGTAGCCGGTGTACAATTTGAACACCTACAGAGAAGCATAAATTAATGTTTACAAATTTATAACTTTATTCATTGTCCGTGTTTTACCTTCAGCAACTGTTCGTCGGGCTCTCGAAATATGGACAAATTCTTGCTGCTAAAGATGTCAATGGATATTTCGCCAATGCCCAGCTCAAAGCGTGACAAATCGCCAGGCAAATCATGATCTATACCCACGGCCAACTCTCGACGAGGTGAGTTAGCTCCAGACATTTCAATCTCCATTGCAATTTCAGCATTTAAATCGTCAATCAATTCGTAGTTCTTGGGCCGCACACCGCGAACATAGAGATGTGATCCCAAATGTTTTTGTTCGCCGCGCAGCTTATCCGCAAAGAAATCGTTCTTCCGTATCGATGTTTCGAGTATTTTCTTTTGGGTAACATTACGCAGAAAGCGATTGATGAGTGAGGTCTTTGCCGCCGGCGTTGGCGGTTTCAATAGCTGTGCATAGTCAACGTCCGTATAATCCACAATTACCAGATCGTTCTCCGTGGATGGCCGCTCATTGGCCGTATCCGTGGTCGTTATGGTTAATATATCGTCAAATTCTTCGCTCAAAATGGTGCTCTTTGAATCACGTCCACTTCCACCGGGACCAACTCCGCCCCGAGCACCCAAATAGCTGCTTGGACTGTGAAGACTTCGACTGTGTTGTTGTGAATCTCCATAGCGTGGCGGCTGCATTGGCTGTCCACGCTTCTTCAAGGGCGAGGGCAGATGACGCGACTGACGATCTATACTGCCAAGCATCAGACCATTCATATTGATCTGCGGTTGTGTCTTAGAGCAGGAATTTGAGTTGCTATTGGTGTTGTTGCTGATGGAGCTAAGCTCGGATATGGTGGATGATGAGTGTGTAGTGGGAAGCCTGGTCGATGCCGTTTGTGGAGGCTGCTGCTGCTTAGTTGGCTGTTGTTGTTGTGACGTCTTTGGCATTTTGGAAGCTGTTGGAATATTTAAATGAAGATTAGCTATTTTATGTGTATATGCGAATTTCAAAGCTAAAAAAAATAAAAGACAAAAATTTAAAAGTAGGAAAAACTTTAGGATTGCGAGATTTTTAATAGAATATTATTGATTTCGCATATTTATGAATCCTCTATTCCCAATTTGTTTTCTTTTTTTGGCTACATTTACCCAATTTTTATTTCCTTATTACAAATTTTATATAATTTTGTTATCCGAATTCTTTTTGCACAATTTCGGTATTTTTGGGACTATTTGTAAAAATTTGTATAGGAAAATACGCATATGGTAATCAATATCTTACCAAAATAGCTATCTGTTGCTGCCTGTTGTTGTTCTTGTTGTTTCTGCTGCTGCTGTTTTTGCTCCTGCTCCTTCTCAACTGGTGTATTGACGGTGCTATCTTTAAAGCTGCGAAAGAAGTTACTAAACGTCTTGGCAATGGGTGCAGACATAAATGAGCTACGCAGTTGACTCGCTGGCTGTGCAATGGGTGTGTCGCGCTCCAATAAACTGGCCACACTGCTGTGCTGTGTTGATGACACGGACAGCTCAAGCGGTTGCGGCTCGCTGGTCTCATAGGAGACACCCGTATGCTCAAACACTGTGCTCTCACAATTTATGATAAACTTGCTGCGGAATTCGCTTTGGGTGCTGGTCACAATTGGTGCCGTTGCTGTTTCCTTATCGAACTCATCTTGGCGTCGTAGCACGTGCTTGCTATCAACGGGCGAGGCCTCTGTCGAGCTGCTTGGCTCATCGTTTTTGCGACGCAGCTGCTCGTCCACATTGTGCACAAATTTCTTGACGCCTTGCGCCTGCTTACTGCCATCCAGACTCTTGCTGAGAAATGGTTTGGCTTTGAGCGGAGGCGAATCGGGCGACTGATACTGCAATATTTGTTTAGGCTTATGCTCTGGCGTCTGCTCCAGCTCCGGAAGACACTCCACCACCGATTGTAAATCCTCTGATCCCTCCGGTACCCCACGCTCGGGTAATGGCATTGTGAAAATGCTCTTAAGCGAACCGAATATCATTTTGCTGCTGTTGTCTAATAGTTGATGCTTAATATCGTGCACATTAAATTTCTTGACGCGATCACTGAGATCCTGCTCTTGTATGATATTCGTATGGCGTTTAGTTTTTTTCAAACAGCTCGACTTGGGCTTCTTCTCCTTGTTCCACACTGATTTCTGCTTGGGACTGCCAGCGTCGCCAATGTTGGGCTCCGAGTAGTAACAATTGTCACCTGTGAACAAAAAAAAAAAAATATATGGGTGTTTATACAAGTTGAAATAGAAATAAATGTATATTTAGATAGAGATTGGATAGGGATTGGCTTCACTTACCAATTAGATTATTGTTGGCATTGCTCATGCCAATGCAATCGCAGGAGCTGCTCTTCGCCTGCTCGTACTGTTTGCGGTTAGAACTTGTGTTGGAATTGATATTTGAGTTTTTGTCTTGCTCATCCGAGTCCAGACTTGAGTTGGAGCTACTGCAGGCACAGCGATAGAGGAGTCTCTCATCTCGCTGTTTGCCTTCTGCTGATGGCGCATATTCAAACACGCCCGAGTTATCGTATTGCAGACCCACTGGCTCATTGGTGTCGTAAATATCCGTATTGCCGTAGTCTAAAACGTCGGAGCATGCATTGCGATATACCAGACGTCGATAACGTCCCTGAGCGTCACCGCCTGCCTCTTCAGTGTCTCTACCGACTGCACTCAGTTCCCTGGGTGCATGTACTCGCTCTCGTTCCGCGCACCACGAGTACCGGCCGGCAGCACCGGCCACGCCTGCTGAGTTGCCGCCCACCACGGCCAACTTGCGTCCATTTTTGTAGGTAATAAAGCCATGCTCAATATGTATGTTGTCGGTTCGGGTATTCTTCAGTATATCCTCGTGAAAGGACACACGTTTCTTAGGTGCCTTGGGCGTGGACGAAGTTTTGTGCACTTTGCGCCTGTACACGATCTTTTCAGTTGTGTCAAAGGTCGAACAAGTGCTGGTGGTCATGGTCTCATCCGTTGCCACATTCGAATTGGTGTCAACAGGCTGTTGGCTAATAACTGCAGCCGGCTTTAATGGTTCCTCAAAGTCCAGGCCAGCCTGAGAAGTTATGGACTCTGTCATAACATCGCTATTTTCCGAATCCATTTGTACACCCGAATCACTGGGCGTCGTGTCGTCCAAAGTGCTGCTATTTATGCTGGAGTTCATCTTGTCTCCGCTGGGCGACACCTTGGTGCTTAAATTGATGTTGACCTTGGGATTCAGTGGCGACTCCATTACGACATCATATGCATATGTTGCCTGTTGTGCCAAGACTAGCGTCTCTGGTAATTAGAGTGTTCAGCACTTGTTTAGTACTACGACAAAGGTGTGTGTATTTAACAGGAAATACTTAATATTTTATATGCCAATTAGTCGCGCTTTAACGATAAAAGAACAATTTTAAAAATGTCAATTTCCATTTTTTCGTAATTCGAGTTTTGTGTATCTTGATTTTCTTGCAAGTAATCAATATCAATACAAATTGCACACTGCGCCGCAGCCGCATCACGTCACTGTGCAACAAAGAAGTACGGATGACCCCACGACCCCTTCCACAACCGCAACAACTCATAAGGTAAAACATTTACCGCTTATTTAATAGCTTACCTTCGATTTGTTGTGGAAATTCCATGTTCAACTTGTGTCCCGCACTGTTAATTAATAATGTAAGTAACGGGTTAATTTTAAATTGTACTTTAACTGATTTTTAGTTACATTTTAAAAAATAAGTACACACATGAAAAGAAATCAATATTTATCTTCAGAAGCGCGACGTTGCCACTATTTGCGAAATTTGCCACTATTGCACAGCTGATTTGCTGCATGGAGCTGGCAACACCAAAATTTGAACAACAGGTGAGCAAGTTTGGCGGTTATTTTAAAACGATTTTTGCATTTAAAATGACTTGCAAAAAAAATAATGGTATTTGATTCTTGTGGTTTTATTTGATTGTATAATATGTGAAGGTTGTGGTATTACGAATAAGCAATAGAAGATTTGTCAATTATATGCCAAGCATTACGCATAGTCTTTGGCACACTTTTGAAGAAAGGTATAATTCATTTGTGTTGTGTTTGCTTTTAATGTACAGAGCTTATTACACATTACACACATTTCCAATAGTAAATCAGAAGCGACCAATGCAAGGTGTATTTAGTTTCGGCTTGTGAGAAATATGTTTCATTTGTACTTCTGTTTTGCACACACTACTCGTAGTATTGTTTCTCGGGCATGTCAATTTTGAAAAGTACAATGGCAAAAACGAGGAATGCCAATGAAAACGAATGAAACCATAGAAATGTATTTATCATACCTTGAGCACAGCAAACGTCTATCTATATAACTCTTTTATTTTTCGTTTGTCGTATAAAAGTAAAGAAGGAATCGTCTTGCATTTATTAAATAATCCAATAAACTATAAAATTACATGCGACAAATCATTTAGAAAAGTTTTACTGCATCCATCCATTCGAATAATGTCATTTAAATCGAAACAATGTGCGCTAAAATTATGAAATTTAAATTGCTATTGAAATTCAAACGCAAAAAAACAATACGGGAAACGCGCAAAACTATGCAATACAAATAAATTAAGTAAATAGCCGTTACACCAACAATAAGTTATATTGGATTTTCGAAAAAATAAAGCGTGGTGTGTGTTCAAAATGCAAATGCCAAACATATTTAGACAATTGAAACAACATAATTTCCTGGTTGCCGTTGCAATCCATTTGCATATACTAGAAAAATCAATTCAACTATGTAATTGTGTTCATGGTTTCAGGTAACAATAACAACAATCTATTAAAACAATTATTTTGATAACTATCATTGCATCAGACAAGGCTAAACAATTTGAACTATATATTTTAGTATGTCGTTTTTATACCCACAGAGTATTATCATTTTTTTTAATCATACAATTGTTCCAAATATTTAATAAAACTATTAATATTTTTTTATTCACCAAAATTGTTCAAAATGGAGAACTTTCTTATGGGACAACTATAAATAATTTTCCTTTCATATTTCTCATCTTATTTCTGCAGAAACAATACAGAGAGCGCCGAGCTGGTATCGCATTACGAATCAAGTCTATCGCTGCCAGATATATTACCCATACCCTCAAAGACCTATGACAAGAATCGTGCACCCAAATTGCTGGGACAACCAACCGTGGTTTATTTTCATGTCACCGTGCTCTCACTGGATTCTATTAATGAGGAGTCCATGGTAACTACTAAATCAGAAAGTTGATCGTTTCGCTCAAGTTCCTGTCCATTTTTCAGACCTATGTGACGGACATATTTTTAGCACAAAGCTGGCGAGATCCCCGCCTGCGATTGCCGGAGAACATGAGCGAACAATATCGCATCTTGGACGTGGATTGGCTGCACAGCATTTGGCGTCCCGATTGCTTCTTTAAGAATGCCAAAAAGGTCACATTTCATGAGATGAGCATACCAAATCACTATCTCTGGCTGTATCACGACAAGACCCTTCTCTACATGTCCAAGTTGACGCTGGTCCTGTCGTGTGCCATGAAATTTGAGTCCTATCCGCACGATACACAAATCTGTTCCATGATGATAGAGAGCTGTAAGTTTAAAACTTTTATGTGGATACAAGTCATTCACAATCAGACCTTGCAGTGTCCCACACAGTAGAGGATCTGGTATTCATTTGGAACATGACCGATCCGCTGGTGGTCAATGCTGAGATCGAGCTGCCACAACTGGACATATCCAATAACTATACGACCGATTGCACCATCGAGTACTCAACGGGTGAGTCGGTAGACTGTGTCCAAGTTCCAAGTTCTAAAAATTAAAATTTATATTTATATATTTATTTAGGCAACTTCACCTGCCTGGCGATTGTCTTTAATTTGCGCCGCCGGTTGGGTTATCATTTATTTCACACTTATATACCATCGGCGCTTATCGTGGTCATGTCGTGGATATCGTTTTGGATCAAACCGGAGGCCATACCGGCACGTGTTACTCTCGGCGTTACCTCGCTGCTCACCCTGGCCACACAGAATACACAATCTCAGCAATCGCTGCCTCCGGTCTCATATGTGAAGGCCATTGATGTATGGATGTCCTCCTGTTCGGTGTTCGTTTTCCTTTCTTTAATGGAGTTTGCTGTCGTCAATAATTATATGGGTCCGGTGGCCACCAAGGCAATGAAGGGTTACTCCGATGAGAATATCACAGATCTGGATGATTTAAAGGTGAGTTTGTCAACGGCACAGGGCATTAATGACTGAAACTCTGTAGCGCGTATTGCAGCATCACCGGGAGTCGATAATTGAGCCACAATACGATACATTCTGCCATGGGCATGCCACCGCCATATATATAGATAAATTTTCGCGCTTTTTCTTTCCGTTCTCGTTCTTCATACTCAACATTGTCTACTGGACGACGTTCCTATGATCTGGCTGAACTTAGGAGTTGTTTAGCAATTAATCAAATTATAAATACAAAGCGCATTTGTTTAAAAATGTATATAGTTTGTAAGCCCCAAATAATTGCAGTTAATTATATATTATATAATATATTATCGTATAGTATAAATAAAGAAAGGCGTTTATTAATTAAATTTAATTCAAAGGAAGAAATTAAGAAATGCATTTTAATTGCGCAACAAAGGTGGAATTATCTTTGGTATTTTTACTATATAAGTATGCATATATCCATAGATAGACATATATATGTGTACTATATATATGTGTACTATATATGTGTGTATAAAAATTTATATAAAAAGTTGCTATCGACGCTTCCTTTTTCCTTTTGATCATCAATCATATTTATATTATTCGTATAATCACATGATATTATATGTAGATTCTTTCTTTTTATGCACATTTACTTTTTTACTAGTTTTTTTTTTTAGCTTTTGTCGCTTACGTTAATTGTTGCTAAATATTCATATAATTTATGCTTTATGCGAGTGTTAATAAACAACTTTTTGACACTAATTCAACTTATAAATGTAGAAATGATTATGATATAAATAATACACACAGTGCTACAGATCCAGAGTAATACGCGAGTTCACAAATAAATTCTCTCTCGCAAATATATAAAAGAGAAATGTTAATAAAACCGTTAATGGATTATCCTAAATCAAAACGAAACATTCAGCATATAATTAAGGAGCAGAAAGCGCATAGAACAAATGCCTATGCCGAGGCCACGGGAGAAGAGTAGAAGACTAAGGTGAGTGCCAGGCTTAATAACAATTGGTATTTGATGCTGCGTCTGATGGTTGTGATGCTAATTGTGTCCTACTGCAGACAGGCCTGCAGCTTTTCAGTCCACTCCTGCGCTAGGTTTGCATTCATTGCGTAAAAGTTATACGTTCGTTTTGACGTCTTTAGCTGTAAGAATGAAAAAAACATTAACATAAAATTAACTTTTGGGTGATAAAGATCGATTTACATCAAAGAATCCTTTCTCATCCACGCCCTTTGTGCCAATTTGTGCGGGTTGAGCGGCGGTCACTGACTGCACCTCGGCCAACTCTGTGAAATGAGCAATACAAACATATTATTAATTGGGATTTTAATATAAAGAAGGGCCCCTATAATAAATAATACCTATAATGCCCTTGGGAGCTGTATCATCGGCGGTGTCATAGTAGCGCAACTGATGCTTAATTGAGTCGAGAACAAACCAGCGCTGCTTCCAGCCCTTGAGCAAAGCACCACGCTTATAGAGATGCCTGAAAATAAACCATTATGTTAGAGAGAAACAGATGTTGAGGAACGTGAATGAAGCTTACCCTTCGTGTGTGCGATTCTCGGCAACATTGCTGCTGAATTGATTGTAGAAATGATGACTGGAAGTGCGTGCTGTGGTAGCCGCACTGGAGGCAATGCTGGCCGTATCACCCTGTGACATATTCACATTTGGGGGACCAACGGCACCATCTATGGCCTTGTATTTGGTGCAATTCTTCATTGAAAGTTCCGTGCACTTTTCATGATAGGAATTGCCACAGTCCATGCAACGGTAGCCGACGGGACCCCAAAGCAGTTTCGTGCAATGATTGCAATTGGTGGGTGTTGTATATGGATGCTTTTCAAATCGATGTGGATGAAAGAACTTATCCTGATAGCCAGCCAGACGTCCTTTAATGATAATCTCTAGTGTGGATCGCTTAAGTTGTTGCGTTTGCACCAGCATGCTATTCAGCGAGGTTTTGCGTGACATGGGCTCCACTGCCGGCACCACCAAATTGTTCCACACCAGTTGCCACTTTTGCGGCAAATGGCCACGTTCTGTTTCCGCCTGCTTCACTTCACTCAGCAGACAGACATATGCATTGGGATTACACTTTTCAATATTGTCATAGCCAGCACTAATGACCATGCGCTTGCCCTTAATTTCGGAAAGATCAATTTCGTCGTCTACATTGGTTACCTCTAGATCATAGGGCGGTCCCTGTGCCAACTCCTCGTTTGTGTAGAAAGTCCACAGGTCTAAGGCGGCAACGCTATTCTGCGGACGCAGCACCACGTCCTTGTCGGAAGAATACAGAAAATTGTAGAAAATCGGCGACTTGTTGTGCTGTCGCTCAATGTAGTCAAAAATGGAATGGCCAATGCGATTCAGCTGGGTGGGTGTGCGCGGACTGCGTATATCCAGCGGATAAACATTGCACTCATCGTCTGAGCCATTGGCAACGCCCCCGCCTCCAAACAAGTGCTTAGTACTCAGGGAGCCGCGTTTATCCTCCATGGACGCAATGCCAGAATCATAGCGCTCCAGCTCACAATCGAACAGGAACGTGCGAAAGCGACAGGACACCACATGGTAGGCCAGGAAACGCAAATAGAAATCGTTAAATTCAAATGCCATTGGAAATTGTCGCTGCAGCTGATAGACCACATCCAGGAACTGCAGAAAGGTGGGTGCAAACGCAATATTCGTGCTGGCATGTGATGGTTTCAGATTGCTTCGATGAGCGAATCGATGACCAAATGCCAGCCACTCCTTCTCAATGAGCACGCGGAAGCCATCCAGTGTACGATAATAGGGATCCAGGCAGAGCTGGGCAATGGCTGACAGTTGAGCGGTCACATCGGAGCCATCCTCCAATGACAGCATTACGCTGCTCTCCTGCAAGTCGATCAGATCGACAACCGCTCCCGATAGCTGCAACAGCGTTGAGATTTGTTGCAACCAATCGGATTGCTCCACCATTTTGGCAAAGCTCTGACCATCCGCATCATTTGCATTATGAGATGGCATGCAGGCGCGCATTAGTTTCTTAAACGCTGAGCGGGATTGCCTAATGTCCGGATAGTCCACGGGTATAAAGTCCGCACAAAAGTCTCCATTCAAATTCGATTTGGCCTGCGATTTCTCACCTGTCAGCGAAAAATAATATGCGTGTTAACTCCACATGAAAAATCAAGGCTTTAAATCTTCAAAATGTTGAGGAAAATTTGCTCTTTTACTTACCCAACGCATAAAGTCGCATCTTGCGGAAGGCATGTACGGATGTATTGTTGGCATTGCCTTTCATGGTGCCACCTTTGTTGCCAGCAGCGCCTGATTTGCTGCCTTCGGGAACATTTAGATTGGATCTTTGCTTACGCATCAGTTCTGGTGTCAGCGATTGATGATCGTCGCCGACTGCTCCATGGCCGAGCAGCGAGCTCATCGAGAGATTCATGCCCGTGTATTGGTCCAAAGGCGTTAGCTTGGGCATTGTATTGATCAGCGCCATAAAATACTTGTCCTGCTCCGGATAGTGGGTGACATCATGATGGGATATGGTATTTGCACCCGTTGTATTCTTTATCATGCCAATAACCGACTTGCTATTCGGCTGGGCACCGCGTATTAGCAGAGAGCCGTTGGCATGCCGCCAAGTGGGCAACGGAATGCGTTGTCCCTTAAAGAAGCGTCCAAGATGTGTCATGGCGGCATCGCTGCACTGCACGGGCGCGACAATGATAGCCGGATAGGTGCGGCATGTTACATAATTGGCATTGGCATTGCTAATGCGAAAGCCGCGTTGTCCATCCGCATCAAAGCCAAGACGCTTCCAATCGCGCACATAGCTGCGTTCACGCATCCTTTCAATATCCTTGCTCGTCAACAGGCGCGGCAGAGCTTCGTTCTGTTGTATCTCGAACTCGTCAACATCCTCGAGTTCATCGTCAATGGAGTGGGTTTCCAATGCATCGGCACTGCCACCGCCTCCACCGCCTCCCAGTTCGTATTCCGGCATCAATTTGCGCTTCGTTTGAACCTTTTGCTTAAAGCCTGCCTTCTTGGCGGTGCGGAGCAGCGTCTTCTTTGCAAAGCCCTTGAACGTAGAGTACTTCTCCTTGGTCTTTAGCGGTACGACGCCCTGCAGCATGGTGCCATATGATTGAAAGGCGAAATACTCGAATTCATCGAATGGATGTCTCGCTTTGCTTAATGTTTTACGAAACGTTTCGATTTGTTCCAGCGTAACCTCCGTATCGAAGGCAATCTTGAGCAACTGAAAGCAGCTTGAGCGCAGCTGCAAGCCCTCCGGTAGTGTCTGATCCAAATGGGCCAGGTACAGCATCGAAATTTTCTTCTCCTTCAACAGTGATGCAATGGGAAAGGCGCGAACTATCGTCTGCTCGCAGAAGAGTGGATCACAGGGCGAACCCTTAAACACGATTCGATAGTTGGTTAAAAACAAGGCGCCTTCGGCTGGTATCAAGCACTGGGTGTCATCTTCGCGTCCGTCCGGCATTAGGAAGCACCGCAAATGATCTGTTGCAAGCTCTTCGCCTGGCAGCAAGCAAGGTGTTTGAATCTTGGGCTTTTGCACATGAGGGTGCCGTTTGGCCTCCTGGTAAACTGGCTCCAGGGACTCTATGTGCATATGTACCACACCCGGCACCATATCGTGCAGATTGCGAATGTGCTCCGAAGTAACACCGCCCTCGGTGCAAACGCAATCAATGAACCGAGAAATAGTCTTACCCACAGTAACGCCAATCTCCAGAGCATCGTTCTCTTCAAAACCCTCGTCGGAATGTTCACTCAGGCTATGCGAGCCCATAATACTGGAATATTAATCAAAATATTAGACTGCCGTCGTTTAAAGAATTTTTATACCTTTGCAGAGAGCCTTAGAATTTTGTCAAAGAAGGTTCAAAGACTCGATTCTATCTGAGAATATCAAGACTGATTATATATCTGAGAATATCAAAAAAGCTGGCATTCTGATCAATAGTCGAAAATTGAATTCACTGCTCTGCAAGGGTATCAAAGATAACCTATCCATTTTGATATAAATAATTCACCTATTGGAAACACTCTGGTTCTCCTCGAGCCGAAAGGCCAGCTTGGGCTTGCTGGCCGCATCAACATTGACGTCTAGCGGTATCAGCAGGGAGACCATGCGATTGGCAAAATGTATGGCCTGGCTATAAAGCGTGGACTCCTCCGATTTGGCCAGCTCAGCCTTTTTCTCCTGCTCAATGGTTGGACTCTTGCGCAACTGCTCGGCAGTGATTTCTAGTGCTGTTGGTTCTTCCAGTGGCACTTCGTCTAGCACACAATTGGCCTCTTTGTTGTGTTCGTTTTGTCGACGCTGCAGTAAATAGAGCGCCTTAATTTGAGCTTGTACATCTTGGAAGAATGTCGATTCCCAGAACTGTAAATTTTTCCATATAACATGATCCTGTATCTCCGTATAGGCAAACTGTACCACGCCCATCGACAGCTTCCGGCAGAATATTGTCGACATGGGTAATAGCGCTGCCGCCACCGTGTACTCATCTACTCCTGACGAGTTCTGCAGAGCCTTGTTCATGAAGCGCACCACCAGATCGAACTGTTGATGATCAAGCACCGCCTTGTTGCCATGGACATAGCCAAATAGTTCACGGCACAAAATAAGCCTGGCATCTCTATGTTTCAGCGTTCGCATTACTGCCGGCAGCAGTTTTCGGGCATCCGCAATTCGATTTTCAAATATATAAGACACGCAGGTGCGCAGTACTTCCAGTCGTCTAACAGAGTTGTGTACCGTTGTGGGACGAACGTCCAGCGCCTCAGGAAGCCTTGGTCCCATGGGTATGATACGATGCTGATTGCGTGTGACATGAAAACGTTGCGACTGCCCATTCTTGCGTATGCCATCCTGTATAATAAGTTCAACTTTGTCGGTGCTAATTTGGGGAAACGAGGGCTGATGAATCCGTTGAAATGCACCTTCCGGTGGTCGCAGCACTTTCTGGGCGTACGTGACGTGCGCATTAGATGATTCGTTCTCATAGAGAGTGCGACCAAGCTCCTGGATATGTGTGAGTATCTGAGGAAAATAAGGAATAGGTTATTATATCAGTATAATGCAATACTATAAGGAGTCAAGTCAGTTCAGTAATTTCAAACTCTACACTACTTTATCTGGATCAATGATATGAATTTTTATTTAAATAATAATATTCGAATTTGATAACTTACGAGATTCTTATTTTGTGCTTCCGATTTGAGCAACTCATTCATGGAGCTATATAATTCATCCCATGCATCAGATGCACGCCATGGCGGCCCGCGCTCGTTAACAAACGTTGTGAAGAACATACTATCCAAAACTCGAAACAGAAACTCGCTCTCGATGAGATCGCGAGCACCGAGGAAGCCAGCTTTATGAAATGTTATGACTGTCTTGGGATGAATGCGTATAATGGTTAGGCATGAGCGATAGCCCTGAAGCAGTTGTGCGAACAGGCGCATAAATATTGCCCGCAGTTCCTTGTCAATTTGTGCCTCCGTTTTGGCAAGAATGGACGATGGGCGCTCGTGGTTGGGAAATGCAAGATCTGCTTGCGCCAAATTGGGAAACAATATCATACCGAGCAGCTCTTGAGTTTGTTCCCACAGAGGTGATGGAAAAATGGGCACTGGTGGTGTTAGAGCATCTGGTATGGTAACCAAGCCACCATCCAAGTCCACAACAATCACATCCAGCAGGTCTGTAATTTCCGTTTGCAGCGAACTGTGTATACCCATAATAAATGGCGTCGGCGTTGACAGCACCTCAGTGAGGGGCGCTGGGAGTATTGGTATATAAACATGCGTATATCGAAATGGATACATAAGCGCAACCAACGCCCTGCAGCTGTCCGTCAAGTGCCAGTAGCACTTGGAGTGAAAGAGTATTTTGTTTTCAGTCATCACGGCACACAGCAAAATCAGCACATTCTTAATTCCCAGCTGTTTGAATAAAAAGTTAACACCGCTCCCAGTTATTGGCAGCGAGGAGCTCTGCGGCGGCTGTAACGATTGTTTGTCACCGGCACCAATCGAGAAGCGCACCTGTGGTCCGCCTGCGGGTGGAACCTGTATGCAGCCAAGTATGTTGCCAATCAGATTCTCCATTGCATATGGCAAGTTTTCAATGTAAACCGTATAGATTGTGCCCAGACAATTCTGTAAAATGTAGAAATTTTTAGAAAGAATCCCAGACTTTCAAATGTTACCCTTACCTTGAAGGTATCTGCACAATCCAAGCGGGATATAAGCACCAAACATTTTGGTGCGTACATAATGCTATGGTGGGTTATAGGTTCCACGGCTGTTGGGGCCGGAGGCCCTCTACTGCCATTGCCTATGGTCTCATCTTCATCGTCTACGCTGCGCGTCTGTGTTATGGCTAGAGTTTCGTGAAAACTCAGACAGGCACAATAATGCTTGTTCGCATCGATGTCCGTAAGCACAGAGATGAAAAATTTTGGTTCTTGTTTCTCGTACGATAAATTCCAGCCGAGTGGCTGACAGAACTGTGCCCCGCCGACCCAACAAAGATAACAAGCATAAAAGTATATAAAAATGCAATAAGTAAAATGTGTATGCGTGGCGAACTAATTTAAGAAACTACTCACCCATTCGATGCCCTCGATGAATGGCGTGTCGGGCCAATCTTTCTCGGGAAAACGTTGCACAATTTTGCCGCATATTGGCTGGCCGCTGACATTGCCGGCAGTCTCTATAAAATTCACAAAATATATAGAGAAATGTAATCATTTGAATTTATACACAGCTAGTCATGTAATTGTTTTGACAATATACAAAATTCTCCTTTTTTTTAATTTTTTTACAGATGCTTAAGGCTCTGAGAGTTATAAAAAAAAAAATAATAATAAATGATTTGCATTTTAATTTTGTTAAAACAATTCCTTGACTAACTGTATGTATATATTATGGCACTTACTTTCTTTGTCGTTATCGTAGCCAACAATTACAAAGTAATCAGCGAGCCGGGACATCTCGTACACTTACACCACAGCTGCACATTGCAGGCTAACTTGGGAGTGGACTGGGACTGCTTGCTGTTTTTTGTGTGGTTGCTGCTTTAAATTTCTTCGTTGCAGCACAGTTTGCCAAATCTACGAAGTAAAGGCACAAAAAGCAAATCAAATAAAATCAAATTGTTCTTGTTGCTATGCTTGTTTTTGTTGTTGTTTTTGTCTTCTTTTTGTTTTCATATACACACAATAGTGCTCGCAGTCGCTTTGGCCGCCTGCCACAAAAACACTGGCACTCTCATCTCATTTGCATACAAATCTAGCTATCAATTAATATAGCGCGTCATTTTGTGTTTGGCATAAGTAATTAACTTCTTCAAAAGTTGCTGGACACATTGTTCTTGTGCACTTGAATGGTAGAAAACGCCTTTTTAAAAAAAAAAACATTTAAACGTCCTCAATTTTAAGCACAACCACACCCCGCCCCTTTGAAACGTTATATATCATACGTGTCGTTTCTTAAGTAGAAATTGTATAACAGAATTAGCAAATACCGTTGAGCTGCAGCCAAATTTTTTTTGCGAATGGTGTCTGGCTCTTTTAATATAAACAAATTACTTTAACTTTTAGATTTTTCATGCCTGCGGAATGTAGGGTTGTTGATATGCTATCGATAAATTAATTTTCACGATTCGATATTTCGATCTAGTGTTCACAAACAGTCAAAAAATAGCCTGCAGGCTGCAGCATTCCACAGCACTAGCCATTGGGGCGCAATCAAGTAAATAAGTCAATTTCAAATCTACTTGTTTAACTATTGTTAAGGATAATGCGTTTCCATAAGCCACATACCCTTAAAAAAATTGACAACATTTTTTTTTACTATTTTTTTAAGCTTTTATTTGTTTTTTGTCGCGTAACTTTGGTTATTTATCGATATAAGAATAATCAAAAAGTTGAAGTATCGATCTATCGAAGTTCATTATAGTGTATGTGTGTGATTTTTTCGTACGACGTTCATTATTTTGTGCTATTTTTGCGATTTTAGCACCGTTTTGGAACTTTTAATTACAGTTTTATATAATTAAAAAGGTGCCCCAGCAATTACTACATGTGTTTGCTACGAAAATACACCAAACAAAATGACTACGTTATTTGCAAATTAGCAGTTTCCTCACTTTGCCATTAAGGTATCTTGACGGGCTTCGGGCAGCAGCAGGTAAGCTCTTCTCCTTATCCCCCCTGCGACTCATGCTCACACTCTCTTACTCACTCTCGCTCTCTCCACCAAAATGTTTTGCTCTTTCTGTCTTATTCTACTCACAGCTGTTTCGGACCAATTCTCTTTTTCTTATCATCTGCAACTTTAATGATATTTTAATGCACTACAAATTACAAATTTAATGTAAAAATTCAAATATGTAATCTACAATGCATGTGTAATTTTAAGGCAGACATAGTAATTAATTCGAAGTTGTTGGTCCGACAAATCGCATATTCAACTAAAGTGAACTTTTCCTATAGTTAACCTTTTGAAACAAAAAATCTGGAAAACTTACCTATGGAGTTTTCACTGTGTCATATATGTATAAATAAATAATTAAATTCACTTTAACAAAATGAACGCTGGCCATTATATCATGAATAACATTAAAGTCATGAAAAGCAGTCCAGCCAGATTTCAATCAGAATTATTTCAAGGGTCAAATCGATTTGAATATTATGTTATCGCCCATTAAAAGGATTTCGTCTTCTTCGATCTTATTGTTTTTAACTATTTGTTATTAATATTATGAATCTATATACCGATTTGTGTAGTAGGCGGATAGTACATATTCGAAATTGAATTTTTTGTATTTGTCATAATACTCAGATTTATGTGATCGCGTACACATTAAAAATTTTTTCTAATTTATGTTTCTCTTTAAAAGTAAAAACAAAAAAAAAAGCGAAAGCATGGAAAATGAACAGGATGAACTCAGACACAGACACTTGCAGGATCAGCATCGAAATCAGCATCAGCGCGTCTCACTCGGGTACTCTGATGTGATGCTTCACGTTGGCTCTAGGGAGACGCGTAAGTCCAATCCAATGCAAATACTGTAGATAAAAATATATACTAATAATCATGTTAATTGTTCTTACAGAACGCTCACCATATACGGTTTACTTTGAACAGCCTCGTGATACGCTGTCGGATAGCTACATGCTGATGCCCTCCTATGTGCAGACCTCAGATATCAGATTACCACAGCAGCCGACAGGGAACAGCCATAGTCACATCAACAATGATGCCTCAGCTACCGCTGGTTATGTGCCCATGTTTCAATATCAGCCGGCGACAAGGTCTCTGAATAGGGAGTCATATGCAGAGCCAGCAAGCTCAAATGGAAGTTTAGCTGGTGGAAATAAATGCAGAAAATGTAATGGAGTCCGTGAAGTATGTCATTGTCATCGGCTGCAGGATCGTGTGCATTCCACACAGTCCACAGTCAGCGGATCGGAGCCAACTCAGTTCTTTGAACTCTCCTCAACATCGACAGCAGTCACATCCACACTGTCGTCGAGTGCCAGCTGTAGCATTAGTAGCGGAGGAGTCAACGCTGCATCGCAGTTCATTCCAAATCACACACAAAATAAGACTGAAACGCAAACCCTGTCGGAGGAGCAGGAAAATAATAATAACAATACTAGCAACAACAGTGAGCGGCTTGTAAGCATTTGGCCCGCCGCTATGGATGACCACGCCGTTGATGAGCAGCTGCTGTTGCAATCCAGCAATGCATCCACAGTGGTGTACGAGTTGCCCTCCAGCTCGCTGCTTAGCTCAAATGCCAGCAACACAAGCAGCTCCTTCGAGGCGAGCAGCAGCAATAACGTGCCGTTGGCAAACAACAATTCCACTGTCTATGATGATGTTACTTCCAGTGCGTCGGACACGGAGCATGTGCAATTTGCCAATACGCGCACCACAAACACGACCACAACAACATCGGCTCAAAAAAAGAAGCATTCACAAAATCGATCTCGAAATTCAGCTGCTGCTGCTGCTGATGCAACATCCTCAGCTTCCACAGTTATTGAGCTGGATGCCACGCCCAGCACCAGCGCCCAAGCGCAGCATCAGCAGCAGCGACGACAACAAAATCAACCACAACAACAGCAGCAGCAACATCAACGACATCAAAATCTGTTAAATGAATATTGTCAGAGGCGCTTCAACCAAAGCAATAGCAGCACCAATATGTTTGAGCTTGAACCGACTGGGGACAACAGCAGCGACGATGGTTGGGATCTGCGCACTCATAATGCACCTCTTGGTCCACCGACAGATTCAAACCGTTCACGTCCCCAAAGCAGCAGCGAACTGGACGCCCGGCATGCGGATCATACGTACTACAATAGTCGTGGCTATGTGAACGGAATAATTGCATTTCCACCTCCCCCAATGCCGCCTGACAGCAACTTTATGCGTTCCACGGCAGCATCCTGCACAACAGCCACCCATACGACTTGTAGTGTGGATTATAGTGGTCGTGATATCTGTGGTGTGCATCGCTTGACGACTGAGAGAGGCGGTCCCACACCTACAACGGATCAACAGCAGCAACAAAGACAACGACCCGCTGCAGTGCTTAAAGCATGCTATGGCTCGGGATTGGAAAGTGGAATTGTGAGAACACGCTCTCGAGTGCGCTCAATGGATGAGGCAATGGCCGCAAGCAGCAGCAGCAGTAGCACCAACAGCCTCTGTCAGCCACCAAGAAAACTGGCGCGTCTCGAAGCGCACAATGACTTGCAATTGTCGCCATCCACAATGTCCAGTCTCTCGCCAACCAACTTCTATGCATTTCAGCCGGGTCGTCATCGGCATCGCACTTATGCGGAATTGGCGAAAACTACCGATCTGCAGGTGAGATGTTTCATTTATGACTAGCTTAAATTATAACCTTTCAAGTACAGCGTCTTTTATATTGACTGTTCTAAAATCGATTATCTCTATCTTGTAATTGCAGGTGCAGCAGTCTACGGGTCAAACGAACCAACAACAGCAGCAGCAAACACAACAACAACAGCAGCAGCAGCAACCGTCAAGCGGCGGGTCTTGTGTGATTGCATATGTGGGTAGACCACGTGAGACTGAAGGCAGATTAGCGCCAGGTTCAAGGGAGCTGCACAATCTTCCTTCTACCTCAACGGGCAGACGGCACAATCCTAATGTTGGGAATGCAGTGCTTACAGCACCCGATTTGCAATTGGATGATTGGTCATCCGATTCCAATGGCGAGGATGATGATGTTGTATTTGTGCACTCCACACGGGAGCCGATACTCTCCATCGATCTGACATCGGATGATGATGGTTTTGGTGTCAGCAACGAGGCGGGGCTGCACCAACAACTCCAACAGCAGCAACTTCAACAGCAGCAGCAGCAGCAACAACAACAGCAGCAGCAGCAACAACAACAACAACAACAACAGCAGCAGCAGCGTCATCTACGACAGGAATCACTAGCCACTTGCAGTAGAGCCGCTGGCGGCGCCGACGGACTAACATCGGATACAAATGGAATAACGGGAGCTGCAGCCACCTTGTTGCCCCGTCCTAATTCGGCCAATGATTATGAAGATCGACGGCGTCGCCCGACAGCGGGTGCGGGCTCGGGAGCGGGCACTTCCTTTGCCTTCTACAGCGGCGCTTTGGCGGATCGAGCGGCCATCACTGATCACAACTATAGCAGTTACAATCATAATCTGGCGCAGGCGCCTACAATTGGTTTCAGGGATCTGATCGATGCTGCTCCGTACTCGCGAGGTCCGCCCTGCCCAACACGTTGTCCCCGAATGGAAGCAGCAGCAGCTGTCGCCCATTCACAGCGTTACTTTCAGCCGATTACACCGCCGCCCATTTGGCATTTCGCACCGTTGCCGGAAGCACCACCACCACCACCGCCGCCACCGCCGTCCACTGGTAATTCCGGCAATTATGTGCGTCTGCCACGTGGCAATGCGAGTGCAGCAAGTGGTGTTGTTGCAGCAGGAGCACCACCATCACAATCACAACAACAGTCGGAAACTGCGCCAAGCGGTGGCAACAGTCCGGCCACCTACTACCGTTATCAGCCGTATTATGTGCCCCATTATACGATAACGGCGTTACCCGCCAGTCGGAGCAACGGCGACTACTCACCGGGACCGCCCAATCCGCATTATCAAGGCGGCCTGAGCAACGCCAATGGCAGCAGTCGCAGCTCCTTCAGTGGGGCAATGAGTGCCGCTGCTGTGGCAGCTACTGTGGCCGCGGCACAGGCGCAATCGTTCCATGATCTGCTCTCGTTAGCAAACGTGCCGACTTCACCGGTGGCCAGCATGGAAGGCAGCAGCCTGGATAATGACTATCATCGTACCGAAACCCTGAACATATTGCGGCGTGCCACAACGCCAGTGGCAGCGGCTGTTCCGACTGCAGCCGGACCACCGCCCGTGATGTCGTCAATAGTGACTGTGGCTGCTGCTGTTTCTCCGCCACCACCGCTGGAAATGTACTCGGGACGCACAACGATGCCGTATTGTGGATCGCCGCCGTTTAGTTTGCGACGCTCGGAGGCATACAACAATCAGAGGCAACATTACCAGCCTCAACCACATCAGGGCCATCAAGCGCCGCAGAATCAAATGCACGCTCACATACATCCACCACACCGGGCAAGCGCCATTGTGGCAACATCATTGACACCAGCACCGCCATATCCAGTGCATCAAAATCTGTGGTATCGACAGCAGAACATGCAGGAGCTGCATCGTCGCCATATGACGCCCACGCCCATTGACCTCTCTTCCAACCCGCTCAATTTGACAAGCAGTTTACGCACACGTTATCTGCATAGCATCTGCAATTGTGTCCATGCCCGGAATGGACCCGTCTCCAGTCTGGATCCCGCCTACTATCCGGCCTATGATGCGGCTGTTCAGCAACAAAGCTCTTCCGCTGCCTCTGCACCAATTGATGCCCATCAGCCGCATCCGACGGCACCTCAATACAGCAGTATACAATATCAGCATCAACAGCAGCAGCATCAACACCGACAACAGCAACATCAACACCAACAACAACAGCAACATCAACAACAACATGAACAATATCAACAGCGTCGTCGCGCTGCAGTCCATCATCATATGATACATCATTATTCGCCATTACATCTGGAAATCGGCTTGGCCACGCCACTCTCGCTTGGCTCTTCACGGATACTAATCGGACCACCGCGTCCCAATCGCGGTGCAACTTTGGTAATTTTATAGCTTAATTAATCTGATTGTCATTATTGTAAGAAATCAATGATTGCTACAGGAAATCATCGAGCGCAACACTCTACCGCATAAATATCGTCGGGTTCGACGTCCGAGCGAAACGGATGAAGACGCTGAAAAGTGCGCCATATGTTTGTCCCTCTTTGAGATTGAGAACGATGTGCGGTAAGTATATGTCGATCTCTAAAAGCTATATAGAATGATATCAATTGAATTATTTTCAGCCGATTGCCCTGTATGCATCTCTTCCACACGGATTGTGTTGACCAATGGCTGGTCACAAACAAACACTGCCCGATCTGTCGCGTCGACATCGAAACACATATGGCTAAGGATGCGCTGGTACCCGGCTCAAGTGGTGTCGCTGCTTCTGCTGGCACCGCAGCCTTATGACATTGTGTACATGGCATTTTTATGTAAAGTGGCATCCAATCATCGCTCACACATGGACACAGTTCATTCAGATTAAGTTCGTCACATTAGTCTATTCATTTAAGGGTTAAGCAGGCAGCAACAACATCATTAACAATATTATCGTTAAACTAACTAATTAATATGCAATGTCGCATGCACATTGCCAAAGTTGCCACATGTGTCCAGTCAGTTTCAGTGCTGTTGCTGCCTTATGTGATACAATAGGCAAGGCATCTTTATGTTAAATGGCTCCCAACCATTTCGCACATAAAGAACCCTTTCAACTGAGTTCGTCATGTTCGTCATGCCAGCGCTAGGCAGGCAGCGGCAAGCAAACATTTTTTAATACACAAACCAAAATTTAAAAAAAAAAAAGAATTCAAAACATGAAAAATAATATCAAAAAGTTAATCCATTAGCCAGGAAAACTTGAAACCCACCAACAGGCCAAGCAAGAGTATAATTTTGGCGTTGCGTTAAAATATCAAAACTAAACTAAAAAAACCTTTGCTCAAGCTCTACGTAAATACATATAATATATATAAATTAATTGATAAATGTTTCGGCAGTTAATCATTTCCTATATATCTATATAAAAATTATGTCCATGTTTTGTAAAACAAAATTTTTGTGATTACACATATGTATATGTAACTACGTATTGTTATAGTGTGAATGCCGCCTCCCATATTGGTTAATTATTCTATGTACCAACTCTAATTGTTATTGTATAGCCATATTTTACAATTTGTCACAAAATTATAAAGTGTGGTATCCATCAGCAAATCGATAAACATTCAATTGAAATGCATTTTAATCATACATTTTCAATTGTTATTATTATTTTTGTTGCACTCAAATTTGCAGTTCAATTTCTCACGTGCCATTATTCTGATTGAGTTGTTCGATTGATCCATTGTGTGGCACTTCATTGAGCCATTGAGCCACTTAAAATATTTTTAAATTACGCTTAAGTTTTTGGTCGATACCCGAAGCCAAGTAAAAGTTGGACACAGGATAGTAAACATTTTTGTAATTATATATATATATATATATTATATTAATAATTAAACTTGAATTGAAAAATTAATTATATCAATCAATATTCAATTTCAACCACAATTCTAATAGATCAAATTTCTAAGCTCATCCACTTTTTGATATGCGAATTGTTCAAAGAAGTAATATTAATTAAGGTACATGCTAACTTTATTTAAGATTTTACAGCAAAAAACTATGGCTAAAAATTGTTAAATCTTTAACAATGATATATGTATGTATAATGACAAACTATAAACATGTTTGTGACTTGAAAGTCTTCATCATCTAAGTTACATTACTGGGACCAGCTGCTGTATCGTTACCTGCTTCGTCATCGTTGTCGTCATGCTCCTTGGCCATATCCGCAAAAAAGTCTGATGTATTTGTGCACTTCGATGAAGGCAGATTGTGCCGTTTATCCTTGTAGGCATTGTGCTTCTCATTGTACTTAATGTCACCAAAGTCCTCAAAGTATTTGACATTCCAGAAGCGCACATCGTTGTTGTGAGATGAGGATGCCAAGAGTTCACCGCTGTGATTTATATCCAGCGATTCGATGGGCATATTATGCTGTCCCACAACGCCCAGGTTGCGATATGGAGCAATGTGGCAAGCCCGAATGTTGCCATCCTCACCAGCCACGCACGCAATTCGATCCGTCATGGGTATCATCAGACTTATAGGGCTTTTAATGCCTGGATACATGTCGCAATGGTAACCAAAGTAACCCCAATTGTAAGTGTAGAGTCGTCCTTTTGATGTGCCCGCCACCAGCTTGGAACTGCCACGATAAACACCCATGCAGCTGAGCTCCTCCTCGTAAGGCTCTGATTGAACATACATTTTGCGAGCACTAATATTGTAGGTGGTTAAATAGCCATCGGCACTGGTTGCCAACAAAAGTTTATTCTGTTCGTTGGTCAGCATTTGTGTTATCTGGTCTTCCACTTCCTTTAGCTCAAATATGGCATCTTTGGTACGAAAATCCCAAAGCTTCACGGTGCCCGCATCGTCGCCGGTGGCAAACAAGCGCTCGTCAAGAACATGCAACTTATTAATAGCATCGTCATGGGCCGTTTCGTACAGCTTTTTCAGTTTCTCTGTCTCCATATCGGTAACCATAACACACTTATCCTTGGAGCATGTGATCAAACTACGCCCATCCTCTGTGAACTCGACGTCGCGACAAGATTTGGCATGCACTTCAATGGAACGCAACAGTTTGTTCTCCTCGTTACCGTATGCGTACAAATGAACGTCACCAATAATGGTCGCCAAAGCGATAATGTCGCGTTGTGGATGGAAACAGATATCGGTGATGAAATCCTCCAGCTTTATCTCGGGCGGAGCACTGCGTGGCTTCTTAATGGCCGCAATAATAGCACGGACCGTCTCGTCTGTCTCGTCATCCTCATCCAAATGTGAATAATCAGCGCCACCACTTGCGCCCGATCCACTGGGTCCGAGTCCATCGTTAACTGTCTGCTCTTTGCGCCGTTTGGCACTGCTCGCACCTGCAGTCGTCGCCTCGTCGAGCATTGAATCGTCCGAGTCGGAATCTTCTGCGTTCGGATCAAAGCTTCCATCGCTGCTGATGCTTTCGTCGGAGCTGCTGTGTCCATCGTTTTGTTGCGGCTCTGGCGCCCCCATATCCACCAAATCGTATTCGTCGTCGTCGCTTTCCGACTCGTTAAGCACTTCCTGTTCAATTTCAGCTATAACTCCAACTACCATATCATCATCAATATCCTCAAGCTCGTCTTCATCCGCTGGCGTCTTAAAATGCTCATGCCTGCCAAAAAAGAGCGTTATTAACTGCGATGGTCCAATAATATTCAATTACTTACGTATGCATAGTGTGAATGATTTAAAATATAAATTTTTACGCTTTTTTTTACAGAGCACGCTTTTTTTCCACCAGATAATACCAAACTAAGAGAAGCAAGAAGAAGCACTACAGACAACAAAACACATGCTAGGCGCTCAGCTGATTCCATGGCAACAACAACATCTGCTTGAGAGTACACTACACAATTCCCTGTAAACTACAACGTCACAGACTGGTATAATTATTTTAAGATACTGTTATCGCATTTGTGTAGTTTACCAGTCAACGTTCAATGCAAATGTTCTAAAACTTCAGTTGTTTTATTTTAAAAATTGTTTGTTGTTTGCAATCGTTCCATTTAATTGTTTATACAGGGCATTACAACAGAAGACTGACAGTGCTGCCAGATGGTCTGAAAAAGGTATTTTCATTACAGTTTCAAACTGAAAAATCGATGATTTCATTTACAAAAAGTCTGTCTAATTTCACACAACCGATTTATTAAATTAATTTTTAATCAAGAACGAGCGATATATCTAATTTATTTCCAACAGAGGTGTTATGAAAAAACGCACGTACATTTCCTCCTGATCATCAGACTGCATCATAAAATGCAGCTCCAGCAAACCACTGGCATCTGTTTTTATAGCCACCTTCGTGGCCACCTGTAATGCCTTGTTGGTCAGCCGTATCTGTTGGCTTTTGTACTGAGCCACAGTTGTCTCGCGACAGTTGAACAAAATGATCATGTCACTCGATTTGGCCACTTCCACGCTGGATTCAGCCTGCATAACGCCGAGCGTAACAATCTTGAAGTGAGGTTTTAATGGCGAAATCGTAAATTCATATTCCTCAGCAGCTTTGTCCAATTCGTGGAAAATGTTGGATAGGTCTGGACCACGCATAAATATCGTATTTAAACTAGAACTGTTCGAGTCCAGTTCATACTCCATGGGCTCCTCCACGTTGGTTGTTTTAATAGCGCACTCTGTGCTCACCTGCTCGTCGTCGTGGGGCTCCAGTAAAATCAGCAATGGCGAACCTTCGCCTTTATACAACATTTTGATTCCACAGTCAGCCAGGCCAAAGAGACTCAAGCACTCGGCTAGCACATTGATTTTCACGCTGAAGCTCTGAGAGTCACGGATGTAAAATTCCGCAAAGAATGCAGGGGCTATGAATATCGTCGCCTGAATAGATTTGCCCTGCTCCACAGTAATGAGTAGTCCATCCTCACTTACTTGAAGTGTACCGAACTGAATAGGGGAATAAAAATGCGACAGTTTTACTATGTTGATGGTATATAAAATGAGCATTTACATCACTGAAACAAATAGACTTGATAGCTGCGTAAAAGGTTTTGATGTGATCCAAGCGGCACACAAATTTGTATTCCTCATACTGTGATTGTGTCAGCATTTTAAGATTTTTGATGATACCCTTCGCGTAAAGCAACTTCGAATGCTGCATTAATCGAAATAAATGTCTTCGTGAAAATACTTGAACTGGTCCAGCGTCAAGACCTGCTCCCGTGGTACTAGATTTAATATCTCGTGCAAACGCTGGGCCAGCACGTGTTCACATGTGTACGCAACGCAATCACTGTTTGAAGTGTTCGATGTCGCTTCCTGATCCTCTAGCAATTGAAGTACACACCGCTGGAAATAGCGACACTTGCAATAATTAATGCCAGGCAAAATTCGCATCACATGCGCGGAGTTCCGCTTGTTGGCCAACTCAACAATTCGTCGTAAACGATCAGGTGTGTAATAAATAATTATGGCCCACTCATCGAGCAATCGAAGTGCGCACTCTAAAAGATCCTCTCCAAGCAGGGCTGTCAATTCGGTAAACAACTGCGCTCGTTCACCTATTGGCGAATGCTTGGCTTGAATATGTGAACAATGTATGAACAGTTTATATTACCTGTTGAAAGGCTATTGCCATCAAACCTCTGGTATTTATTAAAAATCTGTTGTACTAACCCGGGTAAAAATAAATCTGCTGATGTTATATCCTTGAAGTCAAGCGCCATTTGTGCACTAGCAAAATCATTTATCCACTATCGATACACTCTAGCTTTCTTTGATAATCGATAACCGCATTCTAAAACTCGATAATTTATTTGCAACCTCTGGCAGTTTTTATCGATAGCCAAGAGTGGATAGAGAGTGTTGCCCGCGTTTTTATTTTATATTAGATTGTTTTTGTTATATGATTCAGTTAATGTAGTTTTTAAGTTTAAAAAGAAAGCTGTGTCAAGTTGTGAATGTCGCTACACGATGTCTAGGAAACCTATTGTTCAAAGCAAGCAACTGTCAATGTCTGCATTCCTTGGATTGGAGGGAAGCAGTCAAAGTCAATCGACGCAATCTAAGAAAGTGGAACGGAAAAGTTGTTAAATTCATATAAAGTTGCAAATATAGGCAATAACAATATTATTTATTTCAGATATTTTGGAAGCAAGAACAGCTAAAGCAAAGTTTTACAATCCGATTTATCTGGACTCTTCATCATCTGACGAAGATGATGATGAGACACAAAAAACAATTTCTACTGCATCAAAGAGTAAGGCGCCGGATAAGGACGCCAATGACAATGCGCTTATCAAAAGGTATAGCTTTGACAATGTTAAGCAATCGCCATTGGCACCACTTCATCCGGCTACAAGCATTGGCTCCAACGTAAAAATGAACTTTGATAACTTTGAAGAGACGCTTAAACAGGATGCAACCTATCAAGCGTCATTGTCAAAGCTAAATGGTCACATAAATAAGTTGTCCATGTCACCACATAAACCTGTAACAGTGTCACTATCGCCGTTAAAACCTCCAGCCGTGGAGAAACCAACATTGAATATATCAAATGGAAGCAGCTCCCAAGATAGTTTTGATATATTGGTGAGTCAAATCCCAAAGGAGAAGCCGGCTCTAAAAGTAGAGCAGTCCAGCAGCTCGGACAAACAAATACAAGATCAAATACCGTCGAATCTAGCTTCGAGTGGAAAAGAAAAACTGGACTTGAGCTCGCCAGTGGCGTTAACAGAACCTAAAGTGAAGCCCAAACTAAAAATTGTCTTTAGCAATTCCCTTTCGGATTATTTACGTGATTTAGGACAGTATGATATTGATATCAGCAAGACTGATTTTGGCCAACAGAATGAAACATTACTAAAGAATACAATGGGCTCTTACAAGTCCAGGTACATTGAACTAATGGAAAAGTATTGTGAGGTGATTGATCAAATACCCGCTGTTCATTTCAATGAAATCGACGGCTTTGAGGCAAACACATTTCTTAAGCTGAAGGTAATGCGTCAAAAGTTTAAGGCGAGAACTCAACTTCTGGAGAGACAAATCGAGCGTCAAAAGCAGGAACGAGAGGCGCAGCCGGACGAATGCGATATTGATGCTTTGGAGCGGGAGGAGCGAGAAATGGAGGCGGAACTGAAACAGGCCCAGGCACAAACACCAAGTAGCTATGCAACGGGTCCTTCAGAGGATCAAAACGAGAAGACACCAAGTGATATTGAACTAAACACAAAGCCTACAACATCTAAAATAAACACTAGCTATACGAATGGTCCGCCAGATGATTTTGATGATCTGATCCCCGTGCCTAGTCCCCAACATGATACTGACGAAGATGATTACTTAGCTCAGAGCATGAGGCTTGATGAGGAAGAACTTTGCAGCTCTACACAGTATACAGGAAATCTTGTCCAGTTCGCTCAGTCCACCAAAAGTGTGCCCAAATCTAACGTTGATTCAGATGATGATTTCGAGGACACTTTGAAGCAAATACGGGAAGAGCATGAAGCCTTACAAGGTCGGAAATCGCATTACAATAACTTTGCCTACGCCGACTTTGAGGCTGTAAAGCAACCAAGCTCTAAAATGGAACCAGAGTCTGCACAGCGTATTAATTTTGCTGAGAGTAAAACGCAAGCAATTAATCTCGACGATGATGGCTTTCCAGAGTACGATCCGGCACTGTTCGAGCAGGCGTATGCTGAAGCAGCTGCCAGCATTGACTTGACCACTAATGGGCCTAGCTCAAGTCGCTCCATCAGCTTGGCAAGTAAAACTACTACGCCGACTACTGTACAAAAGATATCCGGTAATTTCCATGCTAATGTTCATAATGATGGTATAACAGGAGAGTTCGATGGAGAAAAATTCGAGCATTCAACACGCTTGATGCAGGCACTTAGCTTTAGCTTTGGCTTAAGAAGTTTTCGACCAAATCAACTGCAGGTGATTAATGCGGCCCTGTTGGGCAATGATTGTTTTGTACTCATGCCCACTGGAGGTGGCAAATCTCTGTGCTATCAGCTGCCCTCCATTCTCACTGAAGGCGTCACCATTGTCATCAGTCCGCTCAAGTCTTTGATTTTTGATCAGGTCAACAAACTGGCCTCACTAGACGTAAGTGTCAAGAAGAAATTTAGATTTTATACCCTTGCAGAACACTGTATTCGGCTGATCATGACTATAATACCCTCTGCAGGAGTATAATTTAATGTACATGAGAATTAAACTTCTTAATTTTCACATTATTCCTTTTAGATTTGCGCCAAGTCAATGTCCGGTGAGCAGACAATGGAAGAAGCTAGGTCAATCTACTGCGATCTGGAGATGCATCCGCCTTTGGTTAAGTTGCTCTATGTAACACCGGAGAAAATTTCGAGTTCTGCGCGCTTTCAGGATACTCTGGACCAGCTGAATGCCAACAATTATATTAGTCGATTTGTGATTGACGAAGCTCATTGTGTTTCTCAATGGGGTCATGACTTTAGACCCGATTACAAGAAACTGGGTATTCTTCGCAAGCGTTTTCCCAATGTTCCCTCAATGGCACTGACTGCAACAGCTACGCCACGAGTCCGCCAGGATATATTGCAGCAGCTGAATTTGACGCATTGCAAGTGGTTCCTCTCGAGCTTCAATCGAAGCAATTTACGCTATCAAGTGCTGCCCAAAAAAGGTGTCTCAACAATAGATGACATGCGGAGTTTCATTAAAACGCGTCCGTCCACCTCCAGTGGCATCATCTATTGTCTTTCCCGTAAGGAATGCGATGAGGTGGCCAGTAAGATGTGCACAACCGGAATACGTGCGGCTGCCTACCATGCCGGCCTATCGGATAAGGAGCGTGAATCTCGTCAAAAGGATTGGATAACGAACCAAGTGCGCGTTATATGCGCAACTATTGCCTTCGGCATGGGCATTGACAAGCCCGATGTGCGCTTTGTACTCCACTACTCGCTGCCCAAGTCCATTGAGGGCTACTACCAGGAAGCGGGTCGCGCTGGCCGTGACGGAGAAATCGCGGATTGCATCCTCTACTACAACTACAGTGATATGATGCGTCTTAAGAAAATGATGGATTGTGAGTGACAAATAATATTACTCAAATTCCATTTAACAGAATCTTCAATTTCAGCCGACCGAGCGCTCCAGTATCATGTGAAGAAGATTCATATTGATAATCTGCATCGCATTGTCGGCTATTGTGAGAATATCACCGATTGCCGTCGCGCCCAGCAGCTGGACTATTTTGGAGAGCATTTTACCAGCGAACAGTGCCTGGAGAATCGGCAAACCGCCTGTGATAATTGCTTAAAAAAGCGGAACTTTCAGCAGATCGATGTGCTTGAGCACTGCCGTAAGGCGGCATGTGCTGTTCGAGATTTGTGCAGTGGTCGTTCACGATTCACATTGCTTCATTTGGCGGATGTGCTTAAAGGCTCCATGATTAAGAAAATTGTTGAGTTTGGGCATAATAAGACACCGCATCATGGCGCGCTTAAGGACTGGGACAAATCTGATGTACAGCGGCTGCTTCGCTTAATGGTTCTTAGAGATTATCTTAAAGAGGACCTAATCTTTTCCAAGGATATTCCGCAGGCCTATCTGTACCTGGGCAACAATATAAATGCCCTAATGAAGGAGACGCCCCAAATCGATTTTGCGCTCACTCGCAAAGAAGGTGGTGGATCCAAAGTGGTGGCCACCACCTCCGAACCGACTTCAGCTGGGAGCAGTGACTTGCGACATATCCACGATCGTTGCTATAGCGATCTGCTGGATTTGTGTCGCACCATTGCCGCTGCTCGTAATGTGACAATGGCCAGTATAATGAATATGCAAGCACTGAAGGCCATGGCTGAAGAGCTGCCGACTACAGAGAAGGATATGTGCGCCATTCCGCACGTTACTAAGGCTAATTTCGATAAATACGGTGCCAAGCTTTTGGAAATCACAAACGGCTATGCCTTGGAAAAGGATTGCTTGCAGGTGATGCAGGATATTGAAGCCGCTGAAACCTCTGTGCCCGTACCAACAACATCAAAAACGACAACAACGTACGACGATGACGATTGGGGACAAGCGGCTGCATCACAAGGCGCTGGTGGATCAAGTGGTGGCATGCGCGGCGGTAAACGCAAGAGAGCCTGGCGTGGACGTGCCACTGCAGCTGCTACTGCCAAGCGATATAAGGGCGCTGCTGCTGCTTCTCCCGCAGCGGCGCGTAAGAAAGCTACACCAGCTAGAGGTGCTCGTGGCGCCGGAAGTAGTGCCGCATCCAAACGTGGAGCTGGTCGTGGTGGCTCCAGCTCTTGGTTGGGTAAAAAAACAGGCACCAGTACTGGGTTCCAACTTATGCCGTTGCCTGGCTCAAGATAGTTAAGTTTGCGAAAACAATAAACATTTTTTATCACGTTTAAATAACAACAATTATGCTTAAACCGTAATTATTTTAGTCTCCAAGTGGCATTTGATTCGAAAAAAAAAATTGATTAAATTATGTTTGCTGATAATTTATTCTGCTGTAGACCGTACCTTCTCATCAAAGTCGTAGGCGCCCATTGACCAAATCAAATTGCCATCTGTCTGCACTTGAACAAACTCTGTTGAATACGTATTTGACGTGCTGACCATGCCACCAAACTCCATTTGTGCGTGATCTGTGCAAGGGAAGATATCGAGTTGAAATTATCAAAAGTACAAGAAGATATCATGTCACCTACAAAGATTCCACTTAAGTCCCGTTGTGGTCACATTGTGTGCTGCACTGCCCACTGGCATTAGAGAGCACCAACGTTGATTTGTAACCAGATCTAATGGGACCTGGATTGTATGCTTTCCTGGTCGCAGCAGCCATGTTATGGAATCACCACTGAGCAGATACACATTGCAGTTGTCCTTTTGCATTTTGTACAATGTATTTAGATTGGCCATTACCTGATCCAATCGACCTGAGGAATCATGAAAGACAACAACATCGCGTACTTTTCGCTGTTGCATCACTGGCTGCAGCACTGTAAAAGCCTTGGTAAAGTCTGTGGCATCCTGATCGGGCGTGTTGATCTTTGGTGTTGACTTGAAGAACTCGATCGTCTCTTCCGTTATAGAATCAAAATCGCCTGTTATTAGATCTGGTGGGTCTACCATTTCTGGCGATCCAGTGTCATTACTGCTCTTTGTCTGCATGCTGCCGGCTGCCTGGGTTGTTATAAAGTTGCGCCAGTGATTCGATCCGCCGTCAACTGCGCATCGTATGGTTGCTGTTGAATTTTAAAGAGCTTAGTGCATTTGTTGTTTTTATTTTCGTTTTATGGTTACCATTCTTCCATAACAGCTTAACCACGTGAGGGGGAACTTGAATTTGTCTATTAAGTACCATACAAACGTGACCGTTGGGACCCAGCCTAAAATTCTCACTGATTAGATTGCTGGGCATCCATTTGAATTCTTTGGGTGGAATTGTGTGGTCCATTTGTTGTCTAAAGCCGATTGTTGTTTTGGTGCAGTAATTGCGTGGGTGAACCGCAATGCTGCCAGACTGCATAAAAATGAGACAGTCATCTGGCAACGTCATCCCCGTGCCCGCGGCACCACGCAATAATTTGAAAATTGCATTTTTGATAGCTGCCGCTGCTGCCATCTTACGGCAGCGCGTGCCTTTTAATCGTACGAAACTCATAAAATTTGAATAATTATGCACGGCACGACCTGGCATATTTCATAGTTCCAAAAAACAATTGTTATAATTGAACAGCCACTGTGTCAACAAACAACGCCGTCGCTATAACGATTAGTCGTGGCTTGCAACTCTGCGACGCCGCAAACAAAATGGCTCTGATTTTTGCAGACTAGAAAAGATTCGTTTGAATTTTCGCAATTGAAAATCAAAGAAATATCAGTGGAATGAAATAATAATAATGTAATTTTCAAGTGCCATGTGCGAGAGAGTAGTCAAGATGATGATGGTTTTATGATTTGTCAAGTGAAACGATGCCACAGTGCGTGCATGAGATTTGAGTTCGAAAACTAGTTCTTATAAAACTTCACGCACACACTCCCCAAATATGGAAGGTATGGACTTGTGGACGTCTATGTTTTCGACTGATTTTGAGGAGGGGGACGGCGAGGGAGATAATTACAATCATGGCAATAACGCACACGCAGACGAGTTTATGGGTGATGATGAGGAGGAGGTTGACATAGACGAAATGGATGATGATGATGATGAAAATGATAGGGAACGACGCGGAAAACAAAAGGGACACGAACCTGATGATGATGCCATATTTGATTTCGAACTGGAGCCTATTGTTAACATTGCTGAGCCAGAACCAGAGTCAGCGCGAAGAGGAGCTGTCGCATTGGCGCCACCAATGCCATCCGGACCGCCTGTAAGGGCTATACACCACCGTCAATCTCTGCCAGCTTCATTTGGACCCCGAGGATCTAGCGCTGGAGCAGCTCCAACGCGTCCAACGACATCACAAATCAATGCCACCGATGAAAACGGAGTTTCAATTAATTATGAATTGGGTGTTATTTACATATGTCCCGCATGCGGCGCCGAATTCCGGCAGCAGGACATGTGGAAACGTCATATGAACCAGATGCATCAATTTAATACACGCAAGGGACTCAATTTTGTTGCCATCGATAAGCTGTATCATCGGTGTCTGGAGTGCAACAAGCGCATTGCCATGCATAGTCGGGAGAATCTGCTCAAGCATAAGTTTACCCATTTGCCATATCGGTGTACCAAGTGCTATATATGTAAACGAGAGTACAAATACAGGCAGGACCTGATGGTGCATCTGCGTATGGTGCACTGTGATGAGGTCGTGGCAATGATGCGGGAAGGCGATGGCACCGCAGGCAGGAAAACCCGTGTGCGTGAACCGCGCACCGAGCCACACTTGGCACTTCCAACTGCCCCAGTCCATGACGATGATGATGGTCTAGAAGTGAGGAGTGAACATATTGAGGCAGACAGTGCCACAGGCATTGAGGCCAACATCAGTTTGGGTGGCGATATGAGTCGCAGCTCATTAGCAAAGCGGAAGCGTGGTAATCCCAGTGCAGGCAATGGGAATGGCAATGGCAACAGTGCTGCAGATATATGTGAGGATTACATACACTATATGTGCCCGGAGTGCAGCACAGATTGCGACACGCATGCCCAATGGAGTCAACACATTGAATTCGTGCACGATTATGTCAGCAGGCGAGGCCTCAACTTTCGTTGCGTGGATATGCAGATGCAGTGTCTGGAGTGCAAACAGGTAAGAAGTATTGAAAACCTAGGCTAAAATGCAAGAAGATATATAGTCGTTTTATTAACACTAAATCTTATTTGTCAATATTTCTAATTGTTTATAACAATTCCCTTTTATCTGCAATCCATAGTTTGTTATACCGAACACGATCAAGACATTGCGGGCTCACAAGTTTAGTCACTTGCCTCAGCCGGAGTGGATGCGATGCAAGCTGTGCTACAAGGGTTATACGGAGCATCATGAACTGGTGACGCATCTGCTCAAGCAACACCATCTAGAAACTTTAATGCCAGACGCTGAGGAGACGGAGGAGCCGCTGCCCAGTGTCAATGCAGGAGATGATGGCGAGGACAACGCACCCGATGGTAACGATAATGGCTGCGATGATGACTTGTCGCAATGGGATGAAGCACCACGTCGTGGCGGACGCATAAGTAGCGATGATATGTACGAGCCCCACATTGACTATCTTTGTCCACAGTGTGGCAGGGAATTCATCGAGAAGAAACACTGGCGCACTCATGTAGTCCAGGTGCATGGAATGAACGATTTGGCCAAGTTGAACTTTGAAGTGATCAACGATAGGCAATTGAAATGCACTGAATGCGAGAAGATCATCACGAATGCATATGGCATACAGAATGCACAACAGCATCGGATTACGCACCTGCCGTACAAGGCATATGCACGCTGCCGCAAGTGCCACAAATCGTATACGGATCGCAAGGGATTGGTTAAGCATTTGGCCACATATCATCGTGTCGGATACGAGCCGCGTAAAGTTGATGGAGGTGCGGAAATGAGTACGGGCAGCGGCTTGCGCTCGTCTTTAAGTGGGCAAGCATCATCCAAGTCGCAAACGCCTCGTAAACAAATTGTCACGGTGGCAAATGAAACATATGAGATTATATATTTGGATGAGGATCAATCATCGCCCGGTAACAATAACATAAACGAGGAGAACGATTTTGGCGAACAAATGCAAGGAGATGATGATGAATATGTCCCTAGTTTCAGCAGTCGTCAGTTGCCGCCTGCTGTTGCTCCCAATCCTAATCCCACTTCCAATCCCAATCGCTACAAGTGCGTTGACTGCGGCTCCTTGTTTCCCACACAGGTGGCACTCAAAACGCACATTAGCGAGGAGCATGATTTTATGGATACACAATACAGTGCCAAAAAGTTTGATAACGCTGAACCAACTGATGAGGCAGCTTCCGCTTCAGTTTCAACTCAAGAGCCTGGCGCATCAGCGGTTGCCTCAGGAAAAATATCATCACCCTCAAGTAGCAGTAAGAAGATAGCACAAATCAATAGCTCGGGTACATCGACCATTGAGCAAAATTATATTTTCCTGTGTCCATCGTGCGGCAAGGCGTACAAGACACAGTTTGAGTGGCGTCGTCACATCAATGATGCGCACAATTTCGACAAGCGTGAATATTTGAATATGCGTCAGTTGGATAAGTATCGTTATCAATGTACTCAGTGCAAGGATATTGTGAGCAGTTCAAAATTGAAGGGCCTGCAGGATCATCACTTTCGCCATCTGCCCTATCGACTGTATCTGAAGTGTCTCGTCTGTGGCACATGCTACAATCACAAGCCCAACATTGCGGCTCATCTGCGCACTCGTCACAATGTCTTCGAACGTGATACGCCGTGGCGTGAGCTGCAAAACAAGCCACAGTACAACTATGTGAATACAAAAGACAAGGACAAGGATAGAGAATCTCGCGGAATATCCTCTACATCATCATCGCCGACGCCTGGAAGCAGTAGCAATTTTATGGGACGATCGCTAAAACCGCAGCCAGGCTGCCTGCCCAACCGACCGGCTGGACTTAATACGTTGGAGGACAGCATTTCATTTCATAATGCTGTGGATATGGACTTTATCACGTACTATTGTCCCAAGTGTAACAAGAACTTTGATTCACATGCCTTCTGGCGTAAACACATCGTGGAACAACATAATTTCAACAGTCGCCAGGGACTGAACTTTCGTCAGATCGACATGCATCACTACTTGTGCCTCGAGTGCTATAAGCGTGTGACTGTCACCCATACAAAGGGCGCCATCGGGCAGCTCCAGTCGCACAAGTTCCGACACTTGCCCTATCGCTCTTTCAAATGCTTGACCTGCAATGGAGAATTTGTGCGCAAGCAAATGTTCTTTAAGCACTTGAATCGCGACACAAATCGCTGTGACAGCAAACCACTCGGAGTCCAGGACAACGACAACGATGGTCCAGAGCAGCATGAGAGCATTACTGGTGGAGATGATGCTTCTGTGCCAGCTGCTGTGGAAGTCGATCCCGCTACCTATCGGCTATGGTGCCCCCAATGTGGCGATAACTTTGTCACCAGCAGCAAAGCGCTTTGGCGTGAACACATTAACGCTTATCATGGCCTGGGCAAGCGAGAGACGCTCCATGTGCAAAGAGTGAGCAATAATCTATATCGCTGCACGGACTGTGATGAGCAGTTGCAAACGAAGCAACTACGGGTGCTGCAGGAGCATCGATTCAAACATCTGCCCTATGCCGCTTATATACGCTGCCAGTTATGCGAAAATCAGCCGGATGAACTGGGTCATGGGGCTGTTGCAGCCGGTCTGCACAGTATGCAAGAGTTGCAGCAACATATACGCGACAAGCATCCCGACGTATCCGAGAATGATGAACAAATGCAATCGCTACTTGATGATGAGGACAGCCAGCTGGCGCGCAATGAGTCGACTGGCAATGGCCGATATATGCCACTGCCGCCGCATTTGCTGGATGATGATGTCGAGGACATGGGTTTTGAGGCACAGTATCTGCTGGGCTAGACGTTAATTTGCACATCTCTTGCTTGGCGTTCCCAACTGGAGACGACACTCATCTATGAACTTAAGTATTTATAAATATTTTATGATATTATTTTACACTCATGTAAATCTCACATAAAAACGTAGATATTAGATAACTGACTATTTATTATTAAATCTTGGGTCAATCACCTGTTCCCATGTCCCACTCATTAATATAGAACTACCCTTAACTGTAGAGAAATTAAGCTTTTTGAATTTTAACTAATATGCAATTTAAATTTAAGCTGCTGTACATTTATTCATTGATTGAGATTTTATAAATAAGTTTGATCCCTGAAGATAAGAACTACGATATTTTTAAACCTTGTATTAGCTTAACACTTTCACATGTAAGCAAACATTTCGAATGGTATTTTTGTTTTTTGGCAGCTTTACTCCGCACTCAATTTTTGTATACCCTTGTTTTATTTGAATATGTAGTCTATCGTTAATTTATATACAAATAAATATGAATTTCGATCAAGAAAAGGATTTTACTGAGTTTTTACTTAATTGTTAAGATTTAAATCGAGTGAATCTTTATAAAGATGAATCTTTCCTGTATAAATTATCTGTAAATGTTGTCAGAATCAACAATTTAGATTAAAATTTTACCGCATATATTGCTCTTTATTTTTATTTTATTAGCTATGGTGATTTTTGTTTTATTCATTTTTAATTTTGACTAAAAAACCTCGAATAACGCGCCACAAAGTTTGGACAACAAAATGATATCAACGACATTATTTGTGTTAAATTGATTGTTTTACGTGGTTTAGATAACACGAAAAAAAATCATAATCGACATTTAATAAATATATAAAATATATATATTTGAAAAACAATTAAAGAATGTTTACTTCTGTTTCATTAGCTAAACATTGCATCTGCCAATAAAGTTATTATTGTAAAGAATAAATCAATAAGTAAGATAATACGATATGTATACGGGTTGTAAAACGCTAATGCTAAAAATGTTTTAATTTCAAGTAATACATACAATAAATAATAAATACTTTTGAAAAACATAAACAAATTGCACGCACGTAATAATTGCAACAATATGAATTAAATTAAAGAACAATGTTTTAACTTATGAAATATTAAACAAACTGTTTGCCAAATACATTTCGTATGCGCATGGAATGAATGTTATCAAATTGACTGTTCTTTTAACAGTTTTGTATTATTCATTAATTTCTTTTATCGTTTCGAAGTTTACATGTTTCAGTTCCTTTCTCTTTTTGTGCACGCTTTCCGCTATTCGACTTTGCATGTTTATATCTTCTTCATATAAAACATATGCATTGTGTGTGTAGTGTGTGTGTTTATATGAGACTGTCTGTTGTGGGTTTAGTAACAATTTGTTGTTTGTTTAGTAGTCGTAGTTGTAGTAAATAGTTGTTGTGATGTTGTGCACCTTCAGGCTCACAGTGTGGGCATGTTGCGTCTTCCATTACTTGTGCTAGATTCTGACACACCCGCTGCCCCATCCTGCTGAGCCTTTTGTTTGGCACGTCGCGCCTTCTGCCGCGTATGCTCAATTTGAAAGTCCTCGACCCGCAAATTGAGACGCATCATATTGTTGATAATAAACTCCTCCTCCATAATGTGTTCCGGGGGCGAGCGTAGCACCGCCAACGTTTCGCAGAGGCCCGTACAGGTTTTGCGCACCTTATGCCGACTGAGGGAGGCGCCAATGATGACAAGCGCCACTTTGAATATGACCCTGATGCCTTCAGCGAGAAAGCAATCCCATACACGAAGCAACGTCTCCCAGGGTAGTGTGCGCGTCAGGGCGCATAGAAACCAATCTGTCATATAGAGCAGCGGCTCCACTTTGTGCTTCTGCAGATGACGATAGACAGGCGGGCAGGTTTTCTTAAGCAGGCCCTCCAATATGCCCGCATCGTTTTGTATCACTTCGAGGCCAGGTATAAAGTAATCCTGCAAATAGCTGTAAAAAAAACGGTTAATGCTTGATGAACAATTAAATATGGATTCGACTTACACATCACATACGCTCACAAATACCCAAAAAGCATCCTCTGCCGGCAAATGCATCAATAGAAATGCGGCTATTGGCGCTTGCGCTTGACAGAATCCCACCTTGGGATTGTATATCGAATAGGCCTTTAGCACATTAAACAGCTCGATTTGTCCCACCTTCTGCTCGTCTAGAAACATTTCGTGAAACGGAAACTGACGATGCTTATCCTTTTTGATCTCCTCAATGGTAGCCGGATTGCCAGGTTTCTTTAACAGCTCCTCGTAGACATCTGGGTTCTTTTTCTTTAGCAAATACGCGCCAGACAAATAGAACCAGGCCCTGGGACGCACCGATTTTGGTATACCCTTGCGGCATCTATCGCGAATCTGTGAAGGAAAATATTCAATCCATATTTGTTCAGATTAACCATAAGTATATACTGAATTTACCTTTTTGTAGTTTTTGGACATGTAGATGGACCAATTCTCAATCATATAGAGCCACTTCTTTTCGCGCGCAATGATCTGTGCCTTGGAGAGGGGCTCCTTGGGTTTGTCTGTGCGCTGGAATCCACCATAGAAGCCATTGCGATCCGGGCAACTGGATACGGTGGAGCACAGCGAGATGGTATCCAATGCACGCGCTGGTGTTGCCATCTGTGATCACTGTGCTGGCCAGAACGATAGCAAACTAAATCCATAAATTATTACAAACTAAAATACGCCCACTAAAAAAGTCGGCATGCAAATACATACTGACATGTAGGTGGAACAATTGAGAGAGGGAAAGATAGATATGTACATAGAGAGGTAGAGTCACCCAAGTACCAGAGCCCAAGACAATTTGCATTAATAATTTGCTGGTCTGTCTGTATGTTTTGTTCATAATGAAAACTGCGCAATTAAGTGCGATCAACGAGTGTTTGTCGGTCTCTCAATTTGTCTCGTTTAGTACAATTTGGCAGGCATTACTCATGCATCATACATACATAGATATACCTTAACCACAACTACTGAGATATGATTGTTATTGTTTATTTATTTAGAACTACGTCTTATCAGTTGGCACACATTAAATAGATAGCATTGCCTTGAAGATCGTGATATAAAAACCTCTCTTGCATTAAGTAGGAATAGTTCCTGCTCCAAAAAAAAAATACCAAGGATAAATAAAGTGAAAGAGACACAAACAGGCTGCACAACTGTTTTTTTAGAACCAAACAAATCAATTAAATAGCGAATGTTCAGTAATTAGTCAGCAAAAAGGTTTTAAACTGTCAGTTCTGTGTGGAGAAAAAGAGTAGTGCTAACAAAGAGACGTTTCAATTGTGATTCAATTTATAGTGTATCTCGTTGAGAAATCTAAATAAAAAGTAAGTACAATTTACATATTAAACGGCATTGCAAATTTAAGCACATTGTGATGGTTTCATGGTATTATCATGAATTGCAATTAGGCCTGTTAGTGCCTTTTAAACTAAATCAGGAAGTGCGAAGTTGGCGACATCTCAATGGGTTTCTCCAAGTGGTCGCCGGAAGCTTTAGCGCAAGCTCGAGCTTAAGTTTGAAAGCTTAATGACAACGACTAAATAATTGAGGCAACTGTGCTACGCTTAATAGCAGACTGAATACCTAATTGCAAAACAAAAGGCGAGAGCAAATACAAAAAGAAAAAAAACAGTAGAGCCAACTCGACGGTGTGAAAGGCTCTGTACTTATTCTTTAAATAAGCTAATAAGAATTAAAATAGTAATAATAATATTATATAAACTGACTGTTGATGATCAACATTTTGAAATAAAACAATTCTCTTATTAAATTTGGCTCAGAAACTAAACCTTTTACGATAGCTAAAAAATCGGACTGAGATCCATTGAGCTTAACTATTATTAAAAAAAAAAAAACTAACAAAACTTTGAGACTTTGACAAACTTAATAAACCCTTTGTACTTTTATTTACAGGGTCCAATGAGTGCAAATGCTTAAGTTGCGGGCCAAAAGAAAGTCACTTGCAATTCATAAAGGTCGACACAATTCTGATGGTAATCACTTGTGACGAGGTCATGTTCATACATATGTATGTATGTACATGGCTGAATCAGTTACCGTTCTTATCAGAAAAGCACATTTCATACATAAGTCTTAAAACTGTTCACGTTAAACGGTATGTTTTCATTGAGTAATAACTAAAAACACATACGTCACAGAGACGGCTGCATCAACAAAGTCGGGGGCGGAGGCGGGGGCCCACCCACCAAAAGCGCAAATACAGCTCTTGGCTGCCATTTTGCCTACGCGCTCCACAAACAAGTGTCACTGTGTGCCACCATGGCGGCTGTGATTGCCTGCGTGTGAACGTGTGTGTGTGTGTACAATACCTAGCAATTGTTATTATTATTAGCGCAACGCCCTCATCCCCACATTCACGTACAATTATTGCTTACCTTTGAGTTGCTAGTTCTCGCTGCTGCTTATAGTGGTGGTTGTTGTTACTGGTAGTACTGAACTGCTGCCGTGGAATGCGCAATACTCGTTTTCACGTTAACTTTCTATGCTTTCTTACGTTTTTCGATTTATTTTACACTGCGCCCGCACATTGTTCGTGTTGTATTTATTGTGTTGGTGTATTCACTGTATTCCAATTGGATTTTTGTTTATTTCCTACACAAACTGGAAAGGGAGAGGTAGCCATTGAAAAGAGAATTGCTTGTTTTTCGTTTGTATCGCGTTGAATATTAGTAACGTTTGATCTTGCACTTGGCCCTTTGGCAGTACATTAACCGGACAGTTGCTTTGGCACACACCGATTTTCTATATATTCAGCGATTGAATCAAAACTTTAGCTTAAAAATTTATTTTGGGGCCTCTCTAAACACAGAGGTAGCCGCGTTGCCAGCCCAACTCAACAAAAAACACACAAAAAGCTTAACATTTTACTGTAAATAACTTGACGTCTTCTTTGGAGCTTTTCTGTTATTTGAGATAACAGAAACTATCGATCAAATACTGTTGAGAGACTTATCGCATTGCTATCGGTATATCGAAGGGTTTTTTTTGCTGCAAATAACAGTACACTTACTGTGGAGCTCTTCTGTTAAAAATTTATATTAGTCCATCGTCCGACTGCCACAACCGTAGAGTGTTGGGACTAAAAATTGGTTCATGGCGCGCTGTTTTACTAAAATACTTAACTCTGACCGATTCGAAAAAACTTTAAACAGTGTTGATTACAATTTTCATGAGGAATTTTATAATAAAAGATAAGCGATGATTTCAAATACATTTTATTTAATATTGAGTTCAATACCACAACCGTAGAGTGTTGGGACTAAAAATTGGTTCATGGCGCGCTGTTTTACTAAAATACTTAATTCTGACCGATTCGAAAAAACTTTAAACAGTGTTGATTACAATTTTCATGAGGAATTTTATAATAAAAGATAAGCGATGATTTCAAATACATTTTATTTAATATTGAGTTCAATACTTGTGCACATTCCATTTATGAATTTCCAACGATTGCCTTTTGGTGTCGCCCACTAACAAATTGGCCAAATTCATCATTAGCAGCAATATAAATGGTAATAGTTGCACCAAGATAAAAGGAAATATCATAACACCAATTTTGGAAAAGGAATCGCTCACACGGAAAAGGCAGACGATGGCAATGCCATTGCACATAGTTGCCAACATAAGGAATATTTCGCGCCGATTCGTCCAAGCAGTCTCACACTTGGAGCAAATGACGCAGAGCAACAGAAGCAGCGGAACACACAGCTTGAGTGCAATAACTAGCGCATTCATCAATCCGGTATACAATCCAAATCCTGAAAATGACACGAGTCTTCGAAATTTGTCAACATCCGCAACGTTGCCTATGACAAAAAATGAATAGAAACTGTAAATTAATATGTACAAAGCCAACGTTTGGTTTGGAGTAATGCAGTCGCGATTTTTGTTCTTCAATCGCAGCGCCAGTTGCAGCTCCAAGGCGAGCACTTGGATGATCAACGCCTCGTAGGATGTACAGAGCAGCGTGTACAGCGTACCCAAGTTGTAGATGGCAAACTCAATGCTCTGATGATTTCCAAACCGTGGATAAAACACATAGCACAAATATCCTCGGGCAATCAAATGCAAAAGTCGAGGACGCGCACTGAACCAGATATGAATAGAGGCCATCAGCATAACGAGGCCGTTGCAAATTAGATTCTTTCTATGCGGACGATAGACGCCAAAGAAAGCGATTGGCTGAACCAAGGTTAATATTATGCTGACAAGGAACGAACCCCGATGATGGTATCCAAGTGCCGGCGGCAGACAGCTGAGAGACGCCGATGTGCAGACCAAAATCATCCACACATAAGACTCCAATGCTCGATGCAGAATGAAAACTCGATTCTGGTAGAAGGCAAATCCCAAGTAACAAAAGGCCATGAGGCGTCGATCAAAGAAGCCTGTGAGACAGCACAAGGACACCAACAAGGGAACACATGAGGATAAATTAGCATTCCTCTCGTGCGCATTTAGCGCCCACCTCCAAGTGCAGCCGGGCATTAGCAGGAAGATACTGATTAGCCAGGACCCTCGCTGAAGTAGCAGAAATATAATCATCAGTAGAATTATTAAATGCACTAGAGTCTTGGCCATTAGCAGCTTTCGGCTGCATGTACTGGATGTTTGGACAGATGCCAGTTGGCAGCGTAATAGATGCTGGCAGCCAAGAAAGCCAAAGGTAGTGGCCAGCAGCAGTGCTCTGCGGTAGTAGTTTTCATAGTACTCGATGCACTGCAGCAGCACGGGCATAAGATTACTGCTGAACTCATTCAGCGTGAGATAGCGTTTCTGATGCCATAGCAGATTGCCACTGTACACGAACTTGTCCAGCTGCTGAATATCCATCCAATGACGAGGCATCCAACTGGCAAGCAATCCACGCTCATAAGGCAGTAGACGGTGTTTCGCCAGTTGCACGAACTGAAGCGCATTGGTGAATACAGCATGTGATTCATAGCGATCACTGACATTTAATAGACCTGCTGGCATCTGGCCGCGGTTGTTGACAGGGAGGGGAAGTCCCAACAATGTGCTCATTAACGGTGCCAGCTGTATCTGCTCCAAGATGTTGAGCGGCAGGCGTTTCATTTCTTTGTTGGCCACAAATGTACGACCTGAACTGGAATTCGTATTGGAGACACCGGCGCCCCATAGCAAAAATGGAGATTCTATCTCCTCTTTACTGTTGCCGCCAAAGAGACCTAAAGGAAAAATGTTTATCCTAAAATGAAGTTGGAGCTGTAACTTTCTATTTTACCCCTGTCAGTCATGCCATGACCAGAGATCATCAAATAAGATGTTTGTTGATCGGGAAATGTTTGCTCAAAGCGATTGTAAGTTCTCCAAATGCCATGCTGCGTGTAGTTGATATTTTGGCGATACATTTGCTGCCCATCGGTCTCAAGTAATCCCGGCAGATACAGGAGTAGCACTAGGCCATTAACATTCTGCAACTGTGTCGATTCACTGTCCAGGAATGTGTCAAACGCATTAAACACCCACTCGTCCAATTTATACGAATCGATTTCGGCACTCAACATGACTTCGTAAGGAGCATTCATTTTGTTGACAACCGGAAGGTACTCTAATAACTTAGCCGATCCCCAGGCATAACTGAATGTAGTCCGTTTGAAAAACATGTCGAAAGTGACATCGTTCCATGCCCAGTAATCGAAAACAGGCAGCGGACTCTCGTAGAATCCGGAGAATATGGCAACATTTGCCGACCTGCAACTGGTGGATCCCTGAGCTCGAGTTACACCAACTTGACCCTGATATTGAAATATCTTCCTCAGGTCCTGCACATTGGTGCAATGATTTTCGAAGAATGACTTCGCACTCAGGCCGTCCATGATGAAAATTACCAGGCGATTGGCGGGTGCATGCTTTATCAACGTTTGTTGCGGCTCCAAATCCCTGACGACATTCGATTGAAAGTAGATGACGTAAACTGAGCTCATCAACAGCAACTGCAAGGCGAACACTTTTCCCAGTGACCACATGATTAGTTTAATTTGATTTGATTGAATTAATTACAAAACTCAAGGAATATCGTGACATTAATGAAACTTGCCACATGTGTCAAAATCAAAGGGATCAGCATACTTTGATATAGATTTAGTAGTTCGGAAAGTAGTTTTATAGTCAGTTCCAGATATAATCCAACTTAGGATATCAAATTTTTTTGAAAACATGTTATACTAATCAAAAATGTACAAAATGTTTCCATAAATCGTGACTATAGGTCGCTTAAAGATGTTTTTTCCATCACAACTATCTATATAGCTATCATGTGCTATTAGATATTCAACAAGCCACAGATTAATGTTTCTTTCTCTCAAAGCAAGCTTTGAAATTATCATACGTATGCCAGGATTTCAGTTCGATTTAATCCGCGACAGAACACACATAGTACACGTCTAGTTTTAGTTATTTTCCAAAATGTGGAAAGTTTTTGCTCTTATAGTGCACATTTTGATGATCGGATATATATCGATGATATATTTCCAATCAACCGTTCTCAATGGAATGCGTCCGCAAGCGACACATCGTGAATTGGGTCTGCAGCCACCAGCGGATCGTCTTGTTGTCTTTATAACTGATGGATTCCGGGCCGAGTCATTTTTTCGTAGGAACTGCAGTAGCTTGCCAAGCATACAGAATATTTTATTGAACGAAGGCTTGGCCGGCATATCACGCTCCTGTGCTCCCACTCAATCCCGACCCGGACACATTGCCATCTTTGGCGGCTTCAATGAGGATCCTGCGGCAGCTATGACCAACTTTCAGAAAAACCCCTCGCTTTTTGACACCGTCTTTAATCGCACATCTGGCACCTGGGGCTGGGGCGGCAGACCAGTGATAACAATTTTCAAAGATTTGCTAACTGAAGGCGGCCCAATTCATTTTGAAATGTACACCTTGAATGAAGAAATGGGAGTCTACGGTGCGGATAACTGGGTTTTTAACAAGATACGCAACTTTTTGGCCTCCAATGACAATGTACAGATGGTAAAGGAGCAGTTGCCATCAATGTTCTTGGTCTATCTGGGTGATCTTGATCTCGCCGGGCATAAGGCAAAGCCCAATACCGATGATTACCTAAAAATACTCAACAATACTCAATTCGTCATTGGGGAGATGTACGAGCTATTTGAGCGCACCTTCAAAGACAAGCGCTCGGTATATCTAATGACATCTGATCATGGCATGACTGATTCGGGTAAGTAGCTAGATCCTCTAACTATAAGATTGCTAACACTACTTGATTTGTAGGCGCTCATGGAGCCGGTAGCAAGGACGAGATTGAAGTGCCTTTCGTCTTCTGGGGAGCTGGAGTCAAACGGGTGGCGCCCAATGCTGGACAATCCTTTGGTGTTGGCAAGGATGGCGTACAACTGCCGCTACATGAACTGGACCAAGTTCAGATGGCACCTCTGATGTCTGCCTTAATTGGACTACCACCACCAATTAATAACATGGCCATGCTGCCGTTGGGTTACATTAATGTCAGCGCAGAGTACGAAGCTCAAGCATTGCATCTAAATGCACTACAATTGTTGGCGCAGGTGGAACGGACTCAGCAGATTCATCAGCGTGATCGCATAACCGAATGGTTGCCAATTTTCGAGAGGCTCGATAAGCGTCGAATTCAGAACTATAAACAACAGTTTGAGCGCTTGATAAAACTGAAGCGCATTCACGAGGCGATGCAGTGTAGCCAAGATTTGATACGTCTGGCGCTGGATTGTCTGGAATACTATAGAGATTACTATCGGATTCCATTGTGTGTGGCCTGCATATCCACATATCTGGGCTGGTTTTACTATTTGCTAGCCAAGCAGGCACGCCCATCAAATGCCTCAAAACAGGATTGGCTCTCCATACCCATTATCATGCTCTTTCTGCTGGAAGTAATGCTGGCCGTAATGTTCTACTTGCATAAGGTACCTTGCTGGACAAGCTTCTATTTGCTGGTCCCATTGCCCGTTTGGGTGATGGCCTTGCGGGAGCGAGGACTGCACAGCAAATGTGTTGAAGCGCCATTTATGCAGCTAGCGTGGATTGTGTGCACTGCCGCCTTCCTCATCTCAACTACCCACTATAGGGAGCTCGTCTCCCTGGGCTATGTGGTTGTGGTGTGTGCCAACAATTGGCGAGCATTCACTAGGCCCACGATGAAGTTCTGTCTGTGGATCGTGCTGGTGATAATGTTGACTGCATTCTCGCTTGTAAGACCCAATCTTGGATACCAAAACAAATGTTTGCTCATCGTAAGCATGATACTGACTTTGCTGCGTCCCCTGGTGCTGGATGAGCCCCATGGCTGGCGAGTGTGGATCAGCAACAGCTTTGCTTTGCTAGTTGGAGGCTATATCGTGCAACGGCTGTTGGGTGAGAAACCAGTCAGTCAGTGGTTACATGGCACTACATGGTGCTACATGATCTATGCCCTCATATCAATACCATATAGCAATACGAAAACACCGCGAACACGTGTCCAGCTGATTCTGTTCAATCTGAGCACAATTTATACGCTCTTGTGTCTCTCGTATGAGTCGATCTTTATCCAAGTGCTCTGTACAGAGTTCCTTCTGGGCATGGAGGTACATAAGGACAGCAAGAAGTTGCACGAAGACAGTGATAGTGATGCCGATGAAGCGGATAAGCCAGCCATATCCTTCACCTCAGTCCAGCACATTATCAGCAGCTATCGCTATGCCCTGATGATTATATTCTACTCATACTTTTCCATGATTGGCTCTGGCAATCTTCCACAAATTAACTCCTTCGATCCGGACACGGCCCGTGTGTTTGTGAGAGAGCTATCCCCGGTTTTGATTGGAATATTGATTGTAGTGAAGCTATTTATACCCAACATTGTCTTCATGTCCAGCATGTATGCTTTTTGCGCAAGTGCCCGTCAGAATGTGCGTGGCATCTTCATCTGTCTGTTCCTCATCTGTGATTCCATGTGCATTTACTTCTTCTTCTTTGTGCGCAACAGTGGCTCTTGGAGTGGAGTCCGCGAGTCCCTGTCAAATCTCCTCCTTGTCCATGGTCTCCCCATCTTGTTGACTATCTTCTCATGGGTCCCCAAACAATTTCTTAGCGCCATTCCGTTGACTATGCTGCCCATGCTCCGTTGGAAAAGTGATGTGCGTCTCTCACAGCCAGGTCAGAGCCTGGCCTAAATCTGTGTACAACGGTCAATTGAAAGGTTTACAAATTCTTTTTAGTGTACGCTAATCAAATAAATTGTTATTCAAGTTTAAGAGATTTATTTAAGTTCCAATTACACATTGCCTCTAGGCAGTTTTTGATTTCTGGGATTTCAAATAAGCCTGCAAGAAAATAAATTGGATTAGGTTTGCTCTGCTTTATCTAATTAAGTCTTACCTTCTCCGCTACTTTAAGTAGACTGTCGAAGCTGCTATTACCCGTTTCCATGACCATGCTGTGGAAGATCTTTGACTCGCACTCTGTCAACAGCTCATAGGGAGAAGCAAACTCCACCAGCTGGCCAGCATCCATGACCAACACCTTGTCCGAATCCATAATCGTGTTCAATCGATGGGCGATTGTCAGCACTGTACACTCCCTGAACTTATTCCTAATCGTGGCCTGTATAAGGGCATCTGTCTGTGGGTCCACATTGGCTGTGGCCTCGTCCATCACCAGAATGCGGTTCTCACGAAGAATAGCCCGTGCTAGGCACACCAGCTGTCTCTGGCCCACACTGAAGTTGGTGCCGCCCTCGGAGATAATGCTTTGAAGACCACTTGGAAGTTCACAGATGACGGGCTTCAGCTTGACTTCCTCCAGAGCATCCCACAGCTTGGCATCAGTGTACTCCTCGAAGGGATCGAGATTGTAGCGCATGCTCCCTGAGAAGAGCACCGGTTCCTGAGGTATAATGGAGATCTTGCTGCGCAGATCGTGTAGTCCCAGTTCATTGGTATCGCGACTGTCAATGACGATGGAGCCATCGTTGTAGGATAAGCGGAAGAGGGCATTAATGAGCGAGGATTTGCCGGCACCTGTGCGACCCACAATTCCGATCTTTTCCATGGGCTTGATCTCGAAATTTAGAGACTTGAGCACATACTTCGACTGTGGATCAGGGAAGTACCGCAAACTGAGATCGTCAGCCACAATTTTTCCTTCTTCTGGCCAAGTGACAGGTGGCTTCTTTTCGGGCTTGGATTCGTATTCGCCTTCAGGTTCAATCTCATCATATTCAAGGATACGCTCAACTGCAGTCATAGTTGTGTCCAATTCGGCGGATTGTGTCATTCCAAACTGAACCATACCCGCCAAGCTCATAGCCTGAGTAATTGTAAGCCCAACTTCGCCAGGATTTGTAGGTGGATTGATAAAGTAATTAACTACAATGATGACGGTGTACAATGCGCAAAAAAAGTCTACATAGTAACCGAATGCTCGACTCGTGGACAGGAAAGTATAGAAACTAGAGCTGTGCAGATCCTGCAGATTATCGAATTCGGCAATGAGTGTTTTCTGTGCTCCCAATGCACGAATCGTTGGAAGCCCATTGAGAGAAGCGCTGAGGTGCGAGTAGATTGGCGACCTGGACACAGCCTCCAGTCGTTTGACATCTCTCGAGGTTTTTAGATAGAATTCTCTAATATAATAGAAGATGAATCCCAGCACAACAGTTAGGATCAAGTAATAGGGATTCATAATGCAGATGACAACGATAACGCCCGCCAGAGTGAGGAAGATCTGTATCACATCCAACATGATAGTTGGCAAGATTTCATCCAGCTGTCCCAGATCTTTTGAGAATCGATTCAGTATCCGACCCGAGGGATTTGTGTTAAAGAAGTACATTGCCGCTTTGGTGATGCCACGGAACATGGCATTGTGTAAGTTTATGGAGCTGCGCCTGGCCATCGTATAAAAAAGGATTGGGCGTATCACGCAGAGCAGAATTGAAGTGACGTTGAGAGCCGTAAAATAGTAGATGTCTGTGGGATCGTTCATGCCTGCTTCATTCTTGTTCTTGTCAACCCTGGAGTAAGAAAGCCAAACTCATTATTATGGAATATCAGCAAGGATGGATGGATCACTTACCAGTAGGAGAGGAAGACATCGGAACAGGATATTACAACTTGTGTGCCAATGCATACAAGTACTAAAGAACATATTAACAACCAACCACTGCCAGCGGCGAAATATTCCTTATAGAGACCCAAACCAATCTTGCCCTCGACTCGAGTCTCCTGGGGAGACATAGGAGCGTCTTGAGTGATGGAATCGGCCATGGAGCTCAATGAGTTGAAGCTGTCCGTTCGCGATGTCTGGCGACTGCTACTAATACATCTCTTTCGTGAGGTCATGCTATATTGATCCAAGGCGTCTCCAGCATCACTTTCATGGTCATCCATCGTGTGCTCCTTAATATTAGAATCGGACAATAACTGAGCAAAGTCCAAGCCGCTGCGCTGCATCGCGTCATATGTTCCCATTGCACTGATTTTTCCCTTGTCCATTATGATAATGAGATCGGCTTGCTCCAGAAACTGCAACTGATGTGTTACCAGTATGACGAGATCGTTTCTAAGATATCCTTTCATGCACTGATCAAACAGTTCACGACCCACGTGAGTGTCCACAGCACTGAGTGGGTCATCCAGCAGATAGATGTCCGCTTTTCGGTACACAGCTCTCGCCAAGCTTATACGCGCTTTCTGTCCCCCAGAGAGTGAAGCTCCCCTTTCACCAACGATCGTCTTGTCGCCCTGAGGGAGTAGCTCAAAGTCCCGCTCCAACGCACATTTTTTGACAACGGTGCGATAGCGATGTTTGTCCAGAGTCAATCCGAAGAGAATATTCTCCCTGACGGTTCCAGTAAAGAGCCAAGGCTCTTGGGTGGCAAAAGAGAAGGTACCATTGACCTTAAGGCTGCCTTTGTCAGCGGGAAGTTCACCGAGTATGGATTGTATCAAACTCGACTTGCCCGCACCGACAGGACCAACAACAGCTACCAGTTGCCTTCGACCCATCTGCAGAGTGATATTGTCTAAGGTGTTTTCTGTGGCCTTGCTGCTCCATTTAGCATAGAACTGGTTAAATTCAACGAGAGTCTCTTCGTTGCTACTGGCCTTTAACACGTCTCCATTGGTTTGTTTGATTATTGAGCCATGCTCCTTATTATAAGACGTCCCAATCTCATTTGGTTTGTCACAAATTTGTGCGACCCTAGTTTCCTCCCGATGCATAAAGGTTTCCAGACGCCTGATAGAAACTAGAAGCTCTGCAAACTGAGTAATTCCCATCGGAAAGAAGTTGGTGACTGCTCGCTGAAGCAAGTTGTAATAGGCAGTGATAAAAAAGGCCTCTCCGGCAGTTAATACATTTCCCAGGAGCACGTAACCCACTAAACTAACGAAGATAAACATACGGGATAGAGATATGCCAAAGGCTATAAGCATGCCACGTATATAGTTGACTTTCTTGATGCAATTCATCTCCTTGCGTCGCGCATGCTCCACCAATTTGCCAAACGGTTTCTCCCAGGCGTACATTTTGATGACCTGAATGCCAGATATGATCTCGTTCATCATCCGGACGCGTTCATCTGTGCGCATTGCCGTGTGGAGTCGCAACACCGATGTTTTCTTCGCCAGATAAGCTTGTACGGGCAGAAAGAGCAGCATCAAAGCGACGCCAAAGAGGCAGGCAAGTCCAATCTGAAATACGAAAATAAATTATCATTACAATATGTATTTTTCGCACACTTTGAGAGGAGAGTAGCTTCTCTCAGTTATTAAAGTGGTTCACTTTCAGCTTTTATGATAGTAAGTTTGGAAACTTAACTAGCCATCAGTTGATTTATAGGCTTCATTGTAATACTAAATCGTAATGTGATTTATAAAGTTGCTTTTTCCTTCTTAGGCCTATGGATTATCAGACAACCCTCGTATAATCGAATTTACCTTTTCGTACATAAAGTAGGTAACTACAATGAGTTCCAGTGGGGCCAGCCAAATGAAATGTACAATGAGCAGGATTCCATCGAAGCGTCCCACATCATTGGACAGCAGATTCACCACCTGACCCACCGATGTATCCGACAGAGCAGTGCGACTCAAACGTAACGATTTCCGATACATCAAACTGCACAGGGCGACACGCATTTTCATGCCCAGGTGCATTTGACCTAGTAAGTACGGATGTCCACTAATAACTGTGAGCAAGGAGCATGCGATGAGGCCCGCCGCATAGAGTTGCGCATTGAGTAGGTCTGTATCCTCTTTCGAGAAATAGGACATAATGCCATATAAACAAATGGGCTGGGTGAATCTAAAACAAGATGATCAGATGTCAGCCAAATTATCACAGATAATATACCAAATCCACTTACTTTGTTAGAAATTCTCTGACGCCCAGTAGCAGTCCAGTGCCAAATAGATGCCAGCCAAAAACACGCATCATAACACGGCCCAGACGAGGCGGTTTCTTTTGGCCTGATCTTTGAGCTACCTCCTCATCCCATGCTGCGCACAAGCGATCACCAAGCGTTTCTGTTCATGAATAATTTATTTTTCTGTTAACACATTCATTTTAAGACTTTCGAAGGACTTATTGCTATCGATATATCAGTCATCGATATCACATTCAACAATTCCAGTGTAATAAAAACAAGTTCACTTGAAAGGATCAGTTCTCAGTTCCTTGACGTAACGGAATTTCAGTTCTCAGTTCATTTTACTTTTTACAATTTCGTGCAATCCATAAAAGCATTAATTTATTTACTTACCCGATTTGTGCTCTTTTAATGGTCTGTATAAATCTGGTTGCTCCAGTGTCTTTTTGCGACCCTTTAACAATACGGGAAAGGCAAAGCTGTGTCACAGTTGTAAAGTTTAGACACATTAGAAGTGCAGACAAGAAAAGAATAGACATATAATTATTATGGGACTGAAAGAAACATGACGCGCGAAAATCACAACTTGAGTCTAATACGTCACGCGATCTTAATTTCTCAGCGGCCACCTTATAATTTGAAATCTAACCAGAGGCAACAAATGTTTCCACATGTTTGTGTTACATATCAGTTTCTAATTTTGATTACTCATTTAATTATACTCAAAGTAATTCCTCATTTATATCTATAACAATTATTTAGATACCAAGACATTTTCAAGGAGTATTTCTATCTATAATCGTCTTGATAGATAAGTTATCAAAGTTGAATATGCATTATCATCATTGCTTAGATAATGCCATCATTGACTATGGTCTTTTATACTACCCAATAAAATGACTTTAAGTTGTACTCATCTTCAGTTTCTTTAGTCATCCATTCATTAAAATAATATTTATCTCTGCCGGTTTTTGCGCTGTCATGTAATAGTATATGTCTTGCATGATATTGAGAATTCTAGCGTAAGACTTACCAGAGCATAAGTTCCGAAATTGGGTTGCTTCGCTCGCGTGGATTTTCCGGGAACTCATCGGCTTTCAATGATTGCATGTTGATATTTTTTCTTATATATTACTTTTTAAACGAATACAAATATTTAAGTACATATAATCACTTAAGATCAGTGTTGCAGTTCTTCTCTTATTTTAGTAATTTCATTTTCCTAGCACACAAGGAGAAACTCGCATGTGGTCGCGCGCACAGCTATTTGATAGAAATTTCTTTTTATTATAACAAAAATATTCCACTGTGCCTTCTGGCTGCTGATTGTGACAGTGATGCTGCTGAAATATTATTTATCACATAAGCAATGATCAATATAAGTTACACAATAAAGTAACTGTTTGAATATATCACAAGTTAACACAGTTTTGAAATTTGCAATTCAATAAATGTTTTAACAAAATAAAAGTTTGTCTATGAAATGACCACAATTATTCGATCTCCATTCACTCTCTCAGCTGTTTGCCCTCGGAACGGAGAACACGTTCTAAAACACAGCTGACCAGCACTCGCTTTTTATGCGTGCTTATAGAACAAAGCTACACAGACAACTGTTGCTCAAAGCTTTCGCTCTCGGCAATAACACTTGTGTTTTGTATATTTAAGCTTTTATTAAGAGCTTTACATTTGTTATCGTAATTTGTTTTACCAGCGATTTCGTGAACTGCTTGTTTGTAACTTGTGTAAATATTGTAGTAAAACTCAAAATGTGATTTATCTTATCTATTTTATCAGATGACACATTTACTCAAGCCAGAAATTTTGTTTTTAGATAAAATATAACGATTAATCTTTTATTTAAATTAACTTAACATACACAATAGAAATTTATTGTCACTTGAACAAGATAAGAAATAATAGACAAAAATCAATATATCGAAAGCTTGTTTTTGAGAGGTTAGCTTTAAAAATTGGTTTAAAATTAGTTAAAACATAACCCTGCACTATAAACTTCAAGGAAATAATACGTTAAGTACTTAGAGCTAATAAAAATACATATCTATATTCAAAGATCTTAAGTAGTTTTAAGTATCTGTGATCCCAAATAGGCCTGCAAATGGATAAATAATAAGGAAAAAATATGATTTCTTGTCTATATACATACATAAATATATACTTTAAGAGTATGCATATAAATTCTTGTACTTACCTTCTCCGCTACTTTAAGTAGACTGTCGAAGCTGCTTTTACCCGTTTCCATGACCATGCTGTGGAAGATCTTCGACTCGCACTCGGTCAACAGCTCATAGGGAGAAGCAAATTCCACCAGCTGGCCAGCATCCATGACCAACACCTTGTCCGAATCCATAATCGTGTTCAATCGATGGGCGATTGTCAGCACTGTACACTCCCTGAACTTATTCCTAATCGTGGCCTGTATAAGGGCATCTGTCTGTGGGTCCACATTGGCTGTGGCCTCGTCCATCACCAGAATGCGGTTCTCACGAAGAATAGCCCGTGCTAGGCACACCAGCTGTCTCTGGCCCACACTGAAGTTGGTGCCGCCCTCGGAGATAATGCTTTGAAGACCACTCGGAAGTTCACAGATGACGGGCTTCAGCTTGACTTCCTCCAGAGCATCCCACAGCTTGGCATCAGTGTACTCCTCGAAGGGATCGAGATTGTAGCGCATGCTCCCTGAGAAGAGCACCGGTTCCTGAGGTATAATGGAGATCTTGCTGCGCAGATCGTGTAGTCCCAGTTCATTGGTATCGCGACTGTCAATGACGATGGAGCCATCGTTGTAGGATAAGCGGAAGAGGGCATTAATGAGCGAGGATTTGCCGGCACCTGTGCGACCCACAATTCCGATCTTTTCCATGGGCTTGATCTCGAAATTTAGAGACTTGAGCACATACTTCGACTGTGGATCAGGGAAGTACCGCAAACTGAGATCGTCAGCCACAATTTTGCCTTCTTCTGGCCATGTGACAGGTGGCTTCTTTTCTGGCTTGGATTCGTATTCTCCTTCAGGTTCAATCTCATCGTACTCGACGACACGTTCAACGGCTGTCATGGTGTTCTCCAGCTCCGCAGATTGACGCATGCCCCATTGGACCATGCCCGTCATTCCCATGGCCTGGGTAATGGCTAATCCCACCTCACCCGAGTTTTCGGGCCTATTGATGAAGTAGTTCAGTATAATTATCACAATGTAAAAAGAGCAGAAGAGATCTAGGTAGTAGCCGAAGCCACGATTAGTAGACAGGAAGGTAAAGTAGCCGGAACTATGTAGATCCTGTAGATTATCAAATTCGGCAATGAGTGTTTTCTGTGCTCCCAAAGCCCGAATCGTGGGAAGACCATTGAGAGAAGCGCTGAGGTGAGAGTAGATCGGCGATCTGGCAACTGCCTCGAGACGTTTCACATCTCTCGAGGTTTTCAAGTAGAATTCTCTAAAATAATAGAATATGATTCCTAGTCCAAGAGTTAAGAGTAGATAGTAAGGATTGGTTATGCAGATAACTACAATGATGCCCGTCAAGCTGAGGAAAATTTGAACCACATCCAGCATAACGGATGGCAGAAGTTCATCTATCTGTCCCAGATCCTTTGAGAATCGATTTAAAATTCGACCTGATGGATTTTTGTTGAAGAAGTACATCGCCGCTCTTGTGATACCCCGGAACATGGCATTGTGAAGCTTTGTGGAACTGCGCATGGCCAACTTATAGAAGAGCATAGTGCGAACTAAAGTGAATAGTATCACGGCCACGTTAAGGGCAGTAAAGTAGTAGATATCGACTGGATCGGGATCTTTGCTCTCAGAGTTTTTGTTCTTGTCAACCCTACGATTGAATATATAGTTTTGAACAGAAATTCAATTAGTACAAAATATATAACTTACCAATAGGAAAGAAAAATATCGGCAGTGGAGCTTACGATCTGTGTGCTTATGTATAAGAAGACTAGTAAACTTATCGAGAACCAACTGCTGCCTGCGGTTAAATATTCCACATAAAGATTCAGTCCGATCTTGCCTTTGACTCGTGATTCCTGGGGCATTTCTTGCTCAAAGGATTCGGCTTTGGAACTCAAGGAGACGAAACTATCGGTACGAGAAGTCTGCCGACTGCATTTTCCAACATGCATTCTTTGTAGGACTGCGTTATGATGATCTAAGGCGTCTGCAGCATCACTTTCATTGTCATCCATCGTGTGTTCCTTAATATTAGGATCAGACAACAGCTGGGCAAAGTCCAAGCCACTGCTTTTCATCGTCGAATAGGTTCCCATGGCACTGATTTTTCCCTTGTCCATTATGATAATGAGATCGGCTTGCTCCAGAAACTGCAACTGATGTGTTACCAGTATGACGAGTTCGCTCCTCAGATATCCTCTCATGCACTGGTCAAACAAATGTCGACCCACGTGAGTGTCCACTGCACTGAGTGGGTCGTCCAGTAGATAGATGTCCGCTCTGCGGTACACAGCTCTCGCCAAGCTAATGCGCGCCTTCTGTCCCCCAGAGAGTGAAGCTCCCCTTTCACCGACGATCGTCTTGTCGCCCTGAGGGAGTAGCTCAAAGTCCCGTTCCAACGCACACTTCTTCACTACGGTGCGATAGCGATGTTTGTCCAGAGCCAATCCGAAGAGAATGTTCTCCCTGACGGTTCCAGTAAAGAGCCAAGGCTCTTGGGCGGCATAGGAAAACCTGCCATTGACCTTAAGGGTTCCTTTGTCAGCGGGTAGTTCGCCGAGAATGGATTGAATAAGACTAGACTTGCCAGCACCCACGGGACCAATCATAGCAACGAGTAGTCCTCGATCTAGCTCTAGATTAATATTGTCTAGGGTGTAGCCGTTGGCGTCGGTGCTCCATTTTGCATAGAACTGGCTGTATTCAATGAGAGCTTCCTTTTTGTTTTCGAATTTTGGCTGTCCCTTATCCTTGAAACAGATCTCAGTCTCTTCCCGAAGAAAAAAGGTTTCTAGACGTTTAATGGACACGAACAGCTCTGCAAGTTGAGAAATACTCAACGGAAAGAAACTTGTGACCGTTCGCTGTAGCAGGCTGAAGTAGGCTGTGATGAAAAAGGCCTCCCCGGCGGTCAAGATGTGTCCGAGCAGGACATATCCGACCAAACTGGAAAAGGTGAAGGTGCGAGATAAGCACAATCCAAAGGCTATAAGCATGCCACGAATATTGTTGACTTTCTTGATGTATTTCATTTCCCTGCGTCGTACATTTTCCACCAGCTTGGCAAAAGGTTTTTCCCAGGAGTACATTTTAATCACCTGGATGCCAGATATGATCTCGTTCATCATCCGGACTCGTTCATCTGTGCGAACGGCTGTTAGCAGTCGCAGTGCCAATGTCTTCTTGGCCAGGGCGGCTTGGAGTGGCGTGAAAATCAACATTAGGAGGATGCCAAAGAGGCAGGATACTCCAATCTAAAGGAAGACAAGAAATAATAATCAAAATCTTTTAATAAGGTACTCGTTACTCAATTTAAATATACATTAAATTTTATCAGAAGCTACTGCATACTTTTAGGTACTAGAGCTTCTTTAAAACTAATCATAGCCATAAATACCTTTATATTTATCCGATCTTTGTCGTTAAAATCTTATAAACTTGTTGACATATAAAAAAAACATTTTATAATTTAAAAAAAGAGATCTATTTTATGAGTTTACTTTTCTAGCTTAAAATTAAATTCAAAATTAGTTTAAGAAACGATGAATTCACGGGTATTGTAACTACTGCTTTTCGAACCCAGTCATATTTACTTTTTCATACATTAGGTAGGCTATTATGACCAGCTCGAGTGGGCCAAGCCACAGGTAATGTATATTGTCCAGAACTGAATCGAAGCGTCCCACATCATTGGACATCAGATTCACCACCTGACCGATCGATGTATCTGACAGAGCCGTAAGACTTAATCGTAAAGCTTTCCGATAAACCATACTGCAAAGGGCAACCCGCATTTTCATTGCCAAGTGCTGTATTCCCAGCATACAGGGATGTCCGGAAATAACTGTGAGCACGGCAGCAGCAATTAGTCCGGCCGCATAGATATACGCCTTGGTTAAATCAGTATCAGTGCCCGCAAAGTAGGCCATAATGCCAAAGAGGCAAATGGGTTGAGTGACCCTGCAATTTGATAATTATGCAAGCTTATCAAAGATATTCTGATGGGTAGTCACCTTGTCAGCAGCTCTTTGGATGCCAGTAGTACTCCAGTAATAAATAGATGGAGTCCAAAAACCCGCATCACAACACGTCCCAGGCGAGGAGGTTTCTTTTGACTTGACCTGCGAGTTACCTCTTTATCCCATGCTGCGCACAATCGGTCGCCAAGTGTATCTGATTATTTTGATAATATTTATTGGTTTGATTGCATAATCTTTCAGTCCTACTCACCTGATTTGTGCTCTTTTAACGGCCGATAGAGATCTGGTTGATCTAAAGTCTTTTTCCGGCCCTTTACCAACAGGGGAAATATAAAGCTTCATGGTAGTCATTTTAGAAGTTTAAGATATAATAAAAATAAAAAAAACCATGATCAGCAAAAAAAAGATAACTTGTGCTCAGGGCTCCAACTCCGCATGAAAATCTCTGCTCTCAGCTCTGGAAAAGTTATGAAGTTTACAGCTCAAAATTTACCGTTGTATCTTAAAACACTTCCTGTTGCAATGGGACAAACACAAAATAACCTTGTTCTCTACAAAATTCGGATTTTATTAAATTTTGTAAGATAACAACAGCTTAAAATAAACTTGATCTCATCACTTAGAAGCCTCTGCATGCCATATGCCTACATTTGCACAGAGCTCTATTTTTACGATCCTCACTTAGTACAGGGTATAAAAATAAGTTTCACTTGGAATTTAGATAAAAACATTTAGGAAGACTTACCAAAACATGAGCTCCGAAATTGGATTGCTGTGCTCGCGGGGATTCTCCGGAAGCTCATCGGCCTTTAATGATTGCATGTTGCTAACCTTACTTTTAATCACTTTTAAAAATAGACTATGCGCACATAAATTGAATTTATTGTGTGGTTGGACTTATCATATAATTTTTGATTTTTTTCATTTTAGTAGTACTTTATCGCGGCTTTTGACAGTTTGGCTATAAAACTGGTGAATTTTTCAATAAAAACTTTCCGCAGAGATGCTGTCGCGATTTCACTTGTAGCTTCTGTATTCAATGTGCTACAAAAGATACTGAGAAAACGTTTCTATCTTTCTTCTCTTTAATATTACAACTCAATTTCATCATATGATGAAATAGTCAGATAAGAGAACTTTTCAATTGTTTTTAATGGTTTCAATTGACGAATTTCCGAAGATCAACTGGCTGCTGTTCTCACTCCGAGCGCGGAACTAGATTTAAAACTCAACTGACCGTTTGCTACCCTTTTATCCAAATTCAATAAACATAGTTGCTGTAATATGGAAAGGAACATTTGAATACCCTCACAGTGAGTATTGTGAATTTGTTGCGACATATGTCGGTAACTCCTCAGATAGAAGATCGGATTACTACAATATATTGTAATGGTTTATAATTGCTTATACTTGTAGAGCATATTTTAATTTTGCCAACTGATCTCTCAGTTTTGAAACTTTATCATGTAGCTGTCATAGCAAATCGGTCGATCGGTTCCATATCATATTAGAATTATCGGTTATCCATATAGGAAGTGTATTTAATCTTCGTTACCCCAAATATGACATAGCACATATCTTATCGTCATATGTGGACAGACTGAGGTAGCATAACCCATTATCTTATCAGTCACCACGTTTTTTATTTGGAGAATTTAAATAGAAGCGATTATTTCGAATCAGATAAATTAATAATTACACACAAAAATCTTTCAAGTAGTTTTTCATTCAGCATCCATCAAGTAAAAAATGTAATAAAGAATTTTTATACCCGTGCCCATTGAAAATGGTCAAAAGGGTATAATGGTTTTGTGCAATGTATGTAACAGGCAGAAGGAAGCATCTCCGACCCTATAAAAGTATATATATTCTAGATCAGCATCAATAGCCGAGTCGATTGAGCCATGTCCGTCTGTCTGTCCGTCTGTCCGTCCGTCCGTCTGTCCGTCCGTCTGTTTGAGTCAAAGGATCTCAGAAACCATAAAAGCTAGAGACTTCAAATTTGGTATGAAGGTTGCTGGATAGCGGGCGCAGATCAAGTTTGTTTTAAATTTTAGATGCCACGCCTCTTTCGCCTGCCAATCGCAAAAAACGATTATCAGACGTGATCTTCAATAAAACACTTCTTAATTAAACAGAAAGATAAGAAGTAAGCCAATTTAATGACCCTGAAAGTTTCAACGCGATTGACTAATTGACATAAATCAAAATCATAGACATGGGCAAGTGCGAGCGAGATAGCATATGCACATTTGCTTGTGCAAAAACATAACAGTGAGCACGTGCGCGAAGAGGGCGAACGCAAATACGAGCGATAGGCAAAATTATCGATATTTGGCTACAATCGATCTATTTTAATATATTAACATGGTTTAAGTTAATACATATTTACGATTGTGTTAAAATATATGTATGTAGATATTAGTATGCAATGCAAAAAGCGATATGTATAAATGTCGCTTTATAATTTTGCACCTTGACACCTCGACGACAGATCATTTTACAACACTGAAATCTCTGAATTTATAATAATTATTATGTTTAATAATAAGCTAGTAAGCTCGCACATATGCTCAATAGGTTTTCAATTATTATCATTGTAATCAAAGGCTTAACAAATTCTGCAGAAAGAATCACAAATATTAAAGCATAGCACTTAAATTTAAATTGCGCGCGCAATGCAGCAGCCTTAAACAGCTGATTTCGATGATTAAGAAGAGTGGGAGAGATTATTTGGTGTTGCCGGACTTCAGCAAGCTGAGCAAATTTTAGACAATGGCTACTCTTTAAGATTTACTACTTTAATAAAACTAAATACAATTTATTCAATCGGACCACAATATCATATTTCTGTCATAAGAACGATCAGTCGAAAATAAACTTTTTTGTTGTTTGAAAGATCTCGACCAAACTAATAGGATATGCATTTGAAATGTTCCTATATATCCTGATAAAATTTGATTGAAATCGGACCACTTTATCATATAGCTGCCATAGGAACGATCAGTCCAAAATCAAGTCTTAGTATGATAAACTATTTTGTTGTTTGAGGTATCTCAACCAAACTAACAGAATACGCATTTGGGATGGTATTCTACATCCTGAACAAATTTGGTTGAAATCTGATATCAAATAGCTGCCATAGGAACGAATTTTAAGATAAAGTACGAACATTATTGTTGTTTTTAGAGATAAGTCAACCAAACTCACAGATTGAGAATTTGTAATTTGGTTTAAATCGGTTCACTAGATCACATAGATGTAATACGTACAGTTAGTCAAAAAGTTAATGCCGCATCATTACACCTTCGGCATGCCTAACGTAGCGCACTTACGTATGACCTATCGGAGAGCTAGGGCACAGGGTATTACCAGTCGAGCACCCTCGACTGTAGCAGGCGCCCCCTTGTTTTAAATAAATTAGAGGATCTTTCATCAATTCTGTTTTAGAAGTTTATTAAAATAACTTAAAAATTAGCATTAAGTTCTAAAGTTCATAGAAACAATACTTTAAGTTGCAAATAAAGTGGAGAATCGTCTTATCCAGCACTCGGAGTGGAATTTGAAATAGACTTATGCTTAAAAATAATCGATGAGGATATTTGTTGATCCTAGGCCGTTTTCAGTTTCTGTGCTTCCAAATGGACCTGAAAGTGAAAGGCGATAAATCAGATTATTTAACCTATTCCCTGTCTTATTTTGTACTTACCTTCTCCGCTACTTTAAGTAGACTGTCGAAGCTGCTTTTACCCGTTTCCATGACCATGCTGTGGAAGATCTTCGACTCGCACTCGGTCAACAGCTCATAGGGAGAAGCAAATTCCACCAGCTGGCCAGCATCCATGACCAACACCTTGTCCGAATCCATAATCGTGTTCAATCGATGGGCGATTGTCAGCACTGTACACTCCCTGAACTTATTCCTAATCGTGGCCTGTATAAGGGCATCTGTCTGTGGGTCCACATTGGCTGTGGCCTCGTCCATCACCAGAATGCGGTTCTCACGAAGAATAGCCCGTGCTAGGCACACCAGCTGTCTCTGGCCCACACTGAAGTTGGTGCCGCCCTCGGAGATAATGCTTTGAAGACCACTCGGAAGTTCACAGATGACGGGCTTCAGCTTGACTTCCTCCAGAGCATCCCACAGCTTGGCATCAGTGTACTCCTCGAAGGGATCGAGATTGTAGCGCATGCTCCCTGAGAAGAGCACCGGTTCCTGAGGTATAATGGAGATCTTGCTGCGCAGATCGTGTAGTCCCAGTTCATTGGTATCGCGACTGTCAATGACGATGGAGCCATCGTTGTAGGATAAGCGGAAGAGGGCATTAATGAGCGAGGATTTGCCGGCACCTGTGCGACCCACAATTCCGATCTTTTCCATGGGCTTGATCTCGAAATTGAGAGACTTGAGCACATACTTCGACTGTGGATCAGGGAAGTACCGCAAACTGAGATCGTCAGCCACAATTTTGCCTTCTTCTGGCCATGTGACAGGTGGCTTCTTTTCTGGCTTGGATTCGTATTCTCCTTCAGGTTCAATCTCATCGTACTCGACGACACGTTCAACGGCTGTCATGGTGTTCTCCAGCTCCGCAGATTGACGCATGCCCCATTGGACCATGCCCGTCATTCCCATGGCCTGGGTAATGGCTAATCCCACCTCACCCGAGTTTTCGGGCCTATTGATGAAGTAGTTCAGTATAATTATCACAATGTAAAAAGAGCAGAAGAGATCTAGGTAGTAGCCAAAAGCACGATTTGTAGCCAGGAAGCTGTAGAAGCCGGAGCTGTGTAAATCCTGTAGATTATCGAATTCGGCAATAAGTGTTTTCTGTGCTCCCAATGCCCGAATCGTGGGAAGACCATTGAGAGTGGCGCTAAGGTGAGAGTAGATCGGAGATCTGGCAACTGCCTCCAGCCGCTTTACGTCTCTCGAGGTCTTCAAGTAGAATTCTCTTATGTAATAGAAGATGATGCCTAGTCCAAGAGTTAAGAGTAGATAGTAAGGATTGGTTATGCAGATAACAACAATGATGCCCGTCAAGGTGAGGAAAATCTGAACCACATCAAGCATAACGGATGGCAGGAGTTCATCTATTTGTCCCAGATCCTTTGAGAATCGATTCAATATACGTCCTGAGGGATTTGTATTGAAGAAGTACATCGCCGCTCTTGTGATACCCCGGAACATGGCATTGTGAAGCTTTGTGGAACTGCGCATGGCCAACTTATAGAAGAGCATAGTGCGAGCCAAGGTGAACACGATCACGGCCACGTTAAGGGCACTGAAGTAGTAGATATCAAGGGAATCCGAGTCCTTGCTTGCAGAGTTTTTGTTCTTGTCAACCCTAAAATTTTAGAATGAACGAAAATGTTGGAATATTGCCACTTAGAATATGAGGAAGATCACTTACCAATAGGAAAGGAAGACATCTGACGCAGATCCCACAATTTGAGTTCCCAAGCAAAGGAACACCATGAAGCATATCATGAGCCAACCGCTGCCGGCAGTAAAGTATTCCTTATAGAGACTCATGCTGATTGTACCCTCAACCCGTGTTTCCTGTTGAGCCATGGGTGCATCCTGAGCCGATTCTTCTAGAGAGGGTAACGAGGTGAAGCTGTCATTGCGTGAACTCTGTCGACTGGTTTTGCTACCCCGTCTGCTTCTTGAGGCCAAGCTTAACCGATCCCATATATCGCCCGCCTCACTCTCATTGTCAGTGAGCGCGGTTTCATCTTTGTTCGGATCAGACAATAGCTGGGCAAAGTCCAAGCCACTGCTTTTCATCATCGAATAGGTTCCCATGGCACTGATTTTTCCCTTGTCCATTATGACAATGAGATCGGCTTGCTCCAGAAACTGCAACTGATGTGTTACCAGTATGACGAGTTCGCTCCTCAGATATCCTCTCATGCACTGGTCAAACAAATGTCGACCCACGTGAGTGTCCACTGCACTGAGTGGGTCGTCCAGTAGATAGATGTCCGCTCTGCGGTACACAGCTCTCGCCAAGCTAATGCGCGCCTTCTGTCCCCCAGAGAGTGAAGCTCCCCTTTCACCGACGATCGTCTTGTCGCCCTGAGGGAGTAGCTCAAAGTCCCGTTCCAACGCACACTTCTTCACTACGGTGCGATAGCGATGTTTGTCCAGAGCCAATCCGAAGAGAATGTTCTCCCTGACGGTTCCAGTAAAGAGCCAAGGCTCTTGGGCGGCATAGGAAAACCTGCCATTGACCTTAAGGGTTCCTTTGTCAGCGGGTAGTTCGCCGAGAATGGATTGAATAAGACTAGACTTGCCAGCACCGACGGGACCAATCACAGCAACGAGTTGTCGGCGACCCAGCTGAAGATTAATATTCTCTAGTGTATTATCTGTGGCTTGCGTGGTCCATTTTGCATTGAACTGGCTGAATTCCACGAGAGTCTCTTCATTGTCATTGACCTTTGCCACATCCCCAGTAGTATTGTTTATTAGGGAGCCCCGTTCCTTATCGTTAAGGGGATCAGGTGCAGTGATTGCATTTGATTGATCTTTGACCTGAGTCTCCTCTCGGTGCATAAAAGTCTGGAGTCGCTTGATGGACACCATGAGCTCGGCGTATTGGGAAATGCCTTGGGGGAAGAACATGGTAACCGAGCGTCGTAAAATGTTATAGTAGGCAGTGATGAAGAAGGCCTTCTCTGCGGTCAGAACGTTGCCCAGAAGAACGTAGCCCACGAGACTCATAAAGGTGAAAATGCGCGACAGGAACATGGCGAATGATATGAGGATTCCACGAATGTAATTGACTTGCTTGATGCAGATCATTTCATTGCAACGGGTGAGTTCCACCAGTTTGCCAAAGGGCTTCTCCCAGGCATACATCTTGATCACCTGGATGCCCGAGATGATCTCGTTCATCATCCGGACGCGTTCGTCCGTGCGGAGAGCTGTCCGTAATCGTAGCACCGATGTCTTCTTACCCAAATAGGCTTGAAAAGGCAGAAACAGCAACATCACTGCTACACCGAAAAGTGAGGAGACCCCAATCTGCAATTGAAACCCCATCAATTGAAGACCAATCTTCTTTTGAACCTACTCACCTGTTCATACATGAAGTAAGTGACCACAATCAGTTCCACGGGAGCAACCCACAAATAATGCAAATTAATCAGCACGGTGTCGAAGCGTCCCACATCATTGGACAGTAGATTCACCACTTGACCGACTGTCGTGTCTCCCAGAGAAGTGCGACTTAAACGCAAAGCCTTCCGATAAATCAAACTACAGAGCGCGATGCGCATCTTCATGCCCAGATGCAAAAGACTCATCATATAAGGATGTCCCAGAACTACTGTAAGCACCGAGCCAGCTATGAGACCCGCGGCATATAGTTGCGCCTTGGTCCGACTGGGATCATCGCCCACGAAATAGGCCATAATCCCAAACAGACAAATTGGTTGGGTGACCCTAAAAAGCAAGTTAAAAGCCTTGTGTTAAACTGAAACCTACATACTTCCAACTTAAATAAGTCACTAATTCGAATGCTACTTACTTGGTCAGGAACTCCTGAGCCAGTAACAAAACTCCGGTGAAGAATATTTGCCAGCCAAACACCCGAGTCACAACGCGCAGCAGGCGGGGAGGAAGATTTTGGGCCGATCTTCGAGCGACTTCCTCGTCCCATGCCGCACTCAGCCGGTCACCAAGGGTATCTATTAATATATTTGATGATATGATTATAAATATAATATATAGCTTGATTGTTAAGTATAGTAAAAGTATATCTCACCTGACTTGTGTTTTTTAAGGGGTCGATAGAGATCGGTTTGCTCCAATGTCTTCTGGCGACCCTTGAACAAAACGGGCATGGCAAAGCTATGTGGCATTGAGGTACAGACGATAATATGTAATTAGAGATAAAATGAAAATTATCAGATAGCAACAGAGACAAACAGAGCAATTGAGGCTACGTGAGCTGGATAACGATGTTATGACAATGCAATTATGAAATCTGATGTGACATCAATATTTCGACAATTATCGCAAAGATGTAAAGAATTTTTGGTCAAAGGCGAGGACATGTCGTATTTGAGGCAGACTATTTTTAGTGGTATTTATTAATACCTTGAAAGATAACATTCTATATAACATGCTCTTAAGTTGACATACGTATGCAATAAATCAACATACCAAGTCATGTAGGTTTAATGTTAAAGATATGCCAATTTGCATCAAATTTATTAATGGTAAGTTTTGCCACACGATCGCCTTTTATTACAGGCTTCATTTGGTTGGCAACGAAATTAAAGTTGCCTTAAGTGACAACCAATTGAATAACTTGAAATACTTCACATATGTTCGTAGATATACATATGTATGTACATATGATTTATATGGATTCCATGGGGTGCCCCGAGTATAGCTCTGAAGCGCTAACTGTGTTGATTAAACGACCCATTGAATATAATAATAATAATGAACTCGCCGCAGTTGTCACGTTTTCGGATCCATCCAATGGAATGACCAACACAAAAGGAGGCAGCATGATATGATTTGAATTGACGGCCTATATAGAGTTTGACTTACCAGAACATTAGTTCCGACAAACAATTGGCCCGTTCGACGGGATTCTCCGGTAGCTCATCGGCCTTTAATGACTGCATTTTGATCTTTTGGTATTTATTTAAACGGTTCTTTTATTTCACAATTATTCCGAACACGTATTTTTATTTTGTAGTATTAATATCTTACTCGTACTTTTAAGTTTAACGTTCAGTTACATGAGATTCCGACGTTTTATTTATTTATCCGTGTTTTTGTTGACTTTGGGTGACTATTTCGAAGCGGCTTCATTAGCACCCAAGAGGGATGCGGACACGCGCTTATCGTTAATATAATTATTTTTATTTAGTCATTAATAGATTGTATCTTTTAGATACTTTCAATAAAACATACGATCTTTGGTAGCTTAAAATTTTCCACTCACACACATTCTTGATACTTCGATTTATTTGCATTTTACGATAACGTAGCAAAGTGCATTCTGATAGTGGATGTTTTCTCTTTTGTTTTTATTACACAATTATCTTGGTATTTTACGAAAATACGCTCGCCACATATTTGTACAAGCTCCAGAACGGAATTTCATCACTGAAACATGCTTACGAACACATGTATACATGTGTATGGCAGAGTGTACATAGATAGTGAAATATACTTTTATTGTGATTTTGTTGTTTTATTTTATACCGCTTCGTTTGGCGGTCAACCTTTTCACTTATCAGAATTCCCCACGAACTAAGCACTAGTTGTTCACGCTTCGATCGCTGAAATCGTTCTAATGCTCAGCTCGCCAATTCGCTTTGTTTTAGAGGCAACAGTTTAAATCGTGTACAATAACAAATGAATTTACTTTACTCTCCGGAGAGCTTTCGCTTGCGCAACTTTGTTGCAGACGCAACGATAGCCACTGCTCTTTCATTCTCATCCTCTCATTCGTAAACACTCTGTGTCTCTCTCGCTCTTGTTTTGTAAATTTGAGTATGACTTTTGTTGGTTTTGGCAGCTTTGTTTACCGGCATAACGATAACGCCGGCCGGTGTATTCTGTAGCCTGACTGACACTCGCGTGTAATAATCAGTCATATACCCTAGTAATGTAATCAATTAATTTTCTCGGCATTATTACCCTTATCAGCTCTCAGCTTTAAAATAGTTTTGAAATTCGCACTGCTTTGAGTATAAATATTTACTGCCATGTAGAATAAGCAGTTGGAAAGCATTGCTTACTCATCCGCGTGTTAAAAATTAAATTTTTTTTTAGCTAATTACACTTGACCGATCAAATTTAATCTCCAACTTTTATTATGATACTATTAACAATGGGCACGGGTATAAAAATATCGGATTTCATGCTATTTATTAAATTATTTTCAACAATAGATGGAGACAGCATTTAGAGACTGTGGTTTGTGTATCGGCTATATTACACTGCTTTATCTAACTGCTTGAAAGCAGCTGTAAAATTTAAATTAAAGAAATTTTACTAGTTATTAAATAAGTAAATAACTTAAATAAATTACTGTAGATTTAAATCAGTATTTTTTTTTCAAATGTGACTTTAATATAAGATAAACTGTCATGTATTAAATTCCTTGATGAAATTTAGTTATTGTCACCTAAAATGAAAGATTCTAAATAAAAGTGTAAATGTGTCAAAAAAATTTAATGATAAATGATCAGGTCCATTAATACACTGCCTTTGAAAATTTTCTTATTATTTAAAATTAAAAATTTCGATTAATTATATATTTATCTTACAAATTAAACTATCCGGCCTTCAATTTGACGCTTGATAAATAAGGTTTAAGTTTATGAAATAAACGATATGGATTCGGGACAGCTGCACTGGATAATGGTTGAAAGCGATAATTGAATTAATAAGATAAGAAAGCTAGCAAAACATCAAACGTACGTGTCAGAAGAGCTCTGTGTAAAATTGCATTCGACTGCCTTTTATGGAATATAATGGTCGATTAGATTGCTCAAACAATTCACAATGTCGCATGTTCTCATATACAAAAGATACTAAATATATATTAAGAAAGATGTATGCACATATTTTCAGAGCTATGTACATGCGATGCCTCGTTGCAAATGCCGACTCAAAGTAAATGTAGGCGTTGCCTCTGTCATTCCGGGAGAATACTTAAAAGAATGTACAGTGAAGTCTTCCATCGTGTCAGAGCTCAGAGACCAGCAACCAAAATATAGATACCATAAATTTTGACTCTTAAGGAGAGGTTTTGCTGTACATTGTCAAACAATACAGTTTTCTCAATGGATTTCCGACACTTAAACTTGCGTTTCTCACAGAACACGATAGATGCTGGATTGATACTTGTACGTATTACTTACTATATGTGTCAGTTTTAAGAACGGCGTGTTTGAATCAATTAAAGTGCAAGAAGTTGATGGTGTCAAGGAATGAGGGGTGGATATAATATTGTCATAAATATCTCGTGGTCGTTGAACAAGTTGAAAGAGCTAAACACTTATCAAGTTAATTAAGTAAAATCCAAATAAGCAAACCTCATTTATATCAAACTCTGCACATTAAATAAAATATTTAAAAACGGTTTTATTATTTTGGAAAACTATCGATTATTTTCGATTTTAAATACCCGATGTTACCGATGTTACTCTTAATACATCAATACTCGTATACATAAACCATTAAATAAACGTATATACAATTTATATGCAATATTTATTGTTTACAGTACAAATATAATATACGTCCTTCCACCTTTATTTATTATAAATTGATAGCAATGTAGTTATATCGATATGGCATATTTGGTGCTATCATATACCTTTAAGTGCGAGTGCGCAAGCTCTCTCTCGCTCTCAGCTAAACTTGCGAGAAGCTTTTGTATAAATTGATTCATCTGGCAATGCCTAGCTCGTGTATATAAGTAGTTTGTTGGCGTGAGCTTTCACGAGTTCAGTAGTTGACGCTGTGCAGACCTCATTGTTCGTTGAGCTTAACCAAATAAAAAACAATTTGTTCAAGATGGCATTCATTGGCAAGAAGTACAAACTGGACAAGTCCGAGAACTTCGATGAGTACATGAAGGAGTTGGGTAAGTGCAGAACTAGGACATGACTTGGAGTGTCTAAACAGAAAAAAAGAGTGTTACGTACGAGGCACATGTCGCACAAGAAGTTTACAGTAGGAGAGGGAAAAAGAGAATGAATGTGCGAGAACGAAACCGCTAGCCGGCCGGCATTTTTTTTTTTTGGCAGATGTGCAAAAGAAAGATGCAAACACCGAAAGGAAAAAAAAAACGAAAAACGTGGTAACTGCCTAATTTTTGGGAACATTAGGTGGCGTATTCAACCGTAAAAGCCTACGGTACAGGTGGAAAGCGTTTAAAAATACTTCAGAACTTATCGGGCCAAGTTATGGGGTAATAAACTTAAAAAGTAATTAAAGTAAAGTCTGTACTTTGGTCGTCACTAAATAGACTGCATTAATTATCTGTTTTACAGTTATTCAAGTAATTGTCGTGACGAAAAAAAGATCCACAAATTTTTGATTTTTTTTTTAAATAGTTAAGTTTGTATTTTTGCAAAATTTAAAAATATTTCTTTTAATTTTGTCAATCCATTTCTATGACTAACTGTCAGTCGCTTCTTAGTCATCACTGATGGTATTGACAGCTTGGATCGCTCTATAATTTGTTTAGAACACGCGAACTCCCGAACTTTGGACACACACTTGGTGTAATTATACAACCTGATAGATGGTTTATTGTAAGAGTCCAGAGTCTAGGCAACGCCGGGGAATTTGGAAATTTGATTCGATTCGGTCGATACTGGTGCATTTGTGGTGGGTCTGTCTGTTATTATTTGCGGTCTTTTGCGGTTTTAAATCTAATACTGAACTACGGCTCCTGCACAGCCCAGACATTGTTGGTGGGGATGTCTCAATTTTCATTGTGTATATCGTGGCATGGGCTTAGATTGAACGACATTTTCATGGCGTTTTGGATTACCATTTAAAAGTGCATCTGAATTGAATCGTTTGTTTTTGATCAATCTTATCTTGATTGCTCGATGTACTTAGACTATATTGATGTACATGTGCAAATCAATACATACATATGAATGTGATAAACTTTGGGGCATATATTTAATAATGATAGTGCTTTTTTGCGATTGCGAATTTTGCACTTTGCACCTTATCAGTAACCGTATAGCAACAATAACCGTAATAATGCCGAGTCCTAATCTATTGGAAATGAAATGAATATAAATTTTTATAGATGCACAGCTGAAAAGGTTCCCAGAAGAATGACACTGTGAATTTATCGAACCGAAAACACTTGACCAAAAGTCAGACCACTTAAGAACATTCATATACATTTATATATAATTGAACATAATTGATTTGTCTGTTTGATGCATGGTCATCAAGGGGCAGATCTCTATATATATAAATATATGCATATTTACTATATAAACATTTATATGTATTTGCAGTGCGATAAGGCTGTCGTATGCATTTACTTGCGGGCTTGATTGCTTGCTATATTTAGGCTGTCCAATTGATAAGTACGGATGTTGTAGACTGTGGTCCGCGGTCCCGTATTGTTGTTAACCTTGAGCATGACTCCGACGTCTGTGGTCTCGGCTCTGCTCTGGGAAACTTCATAATTCAGCTTTATTATTTCAATTAAATACAATATGATTTGCATTGTGTGCAGGTCTTCAACTTTGACGGGCTAATTCAATTAGTAGCATTCCAAATCTTTAACTTGCATAATTTTATATAAAGATATTATATGATATATTATTGTCATTTTTTTAGGCGTTGGCATGGTGCTGCGCAAAATGGGCAACTCTGTTAGCCCAACTGTGGAGGTTACCAAGGATGGTGACACCTACACCATGACCACCACATCGACTTTCAAGACCTCTGCCATCAGCTTTAAATTGGGCGAGGAATTCGATGAGGAGACTCTCGATGGTCGCAAGGTTAAGAGCGTGATCACCCTCGATGGCAACAAGCTGGTGCAGGAGCAGAAGGGCGACAAGCCATCAACCATTGTCCGCGAGTTCACCGACAACGAACTGACTACCGTAAGTTGAACAATAACCGGGTTAATCTCTTCCATATTAATTGCATCTATTCTTCATTCGCTTTCAGACACTCACTATCGGCTCCGTGAAGAGCGTGCGTATCTACAAGGCTGCCTAAGCGTCTTCTGACATTGCACCATCATGACTGATATATAAACTGTCTACGAACTAATTCCCAGTTTAGTAATATTGTTATTGATTAACAGCTAATGAAAGAACTGCACTTTAACTCTAATGCTTATTAATAAACACATGCATACGCACATACATATATGTACATATGTATGAATGTGTGCATGTAAATGACAAATGGAAGATTTCAAAATGCATTTGAATAAAACTATTAATTCGCTTTAAGTCTCGAGTTTTGTTTGTATGGGTATAGCTATGAATGTAATTGATATCTGATTTGATATTTTCGCGACTTAAATCGATTTGTCCTTGGCGGCGGACTTGATTGATACCGTCTCGATTTACATTAAGATTTTGCTAGTCAATTTAATTGCACATTATGTAAGAACAATTTTGTGGGAATTGCAAATTTTGCTGATGCATTAAATGTTTACACTATTTGATACTTTCGTTGTCGAACTTTGGCTTAATTAAATGAAGAAAGACTTAAGTGTGTACTTGACAGCCTCCGTCAAGTGAACAACGAGCAAGCACCGTACTTGGAACGGTGAATCACCTATTTTTTAATCTATTAAGCAGTTGTAATTAAAAACAGCTTTAGCATTTTTATTCTCGTCATTTTATTGTCCAGTTTAATTTTATTCGAGCTATATTTTCAAATCTGTCATTTTATCTTTCAGATAGTTATAAGAGTCCTAAACTAGACATTGAAAAAATGCGCTTGTGTCGTATAGCATATCTAACAGTTGATATAAGTTTACACTTTTATATATTACTCGAAATCAGTATTTCAAAATCTCAAGCTCGCTTTAGGGAGCCTTCACTGTATTCGCAAAATGTCGAGCCCATTGGATATACACATGTATATACAATATATATGTACATATATATTGCTGACGGGCCCCCAAGCGCTTCTGAGCGGTTATTACTTTTTCACTATATGCCAGCATATAAACAGCTTTCGTAGTGTATGTTACCAAGTTTGTAAGGTAGCTAAACTGGCTTTAACCAAAATAGATTTGACTTTCAATCCTTTTTTAGCTGTCGATCCCTAACTTTACTTTTTTAAACCATATTTTGATATTTATACTTTTACTTTAATATGATTTTAAAGCAGTGGACAGAAAACTTTAGATAATAAGAAAGCCAGCTTCGCAAATCATCGACTTAAGCTGCCGTGTAAACTTCCTGTTTGTGTAGGTGGTTCGGATGGACATGGAGCATGCGCAGATCGGGCGTTACGGAGCAGCACCGGTGTAAGCAAAACCAACCAACATTTAATTTAGTTAACGTTCACACTTTGCCGGTTCCAGTTTGGAATAAAGGGCCAGTGTTATTTACATGGCCGTTGATTAAATACGCAGGTTTGTTAATTAATTGGCTTATAAAAAGATAACACTATTATCGATTCGTTAAATAAATAATATAAATATGTATTTATAGTTGTAATATATCTTGGCCCAATAAACATTTTGATAAAAAATACATACATGTATGTATGTTCATGCGGACTACCATCCATACATGTTTGATGCGTAGTTGTGTAATTGACGTAAAAAAATGTTGTCGACTTTGCGGCTGTTTAAAAGTTGACAATACTCATTCGCTTGATATGTGTTTGCCTTTTATCAGCGCAAGGCAGAGCTTTTCCAGCTAACAAAGCTTCGGCAAGCTTTGCCATGCCAAACCGGTTTCGCTTTTTAAGAGACTGAGATCTTGCTTGTTGTTGTTGTTTTTTCTGCCGCGTCGTCATAAAAATCCAGTATCACGCCATCGCCGTTACTTTTGCTCTTCGTCGGCACTCGCACCCTCTCACTCGCGCTCTCGCTCTTGCTCTCGTGCTGGTTGATCGTAGTGGAGAAGCAGTTGGTTGTTTACAAATGTGCTGCCTATTTGAATTTGTTCGCTTTCTCTGCGATTGGAAATTGGAATTGGAATTTTTTTCATACTCTGAAAACAGTTGACTCGCTGCCCTAGCCGCGATCGCGTCGGTGTCGCATTCCAATCAGCTCGGCAAATAACCAAAGAGATTAGCAAGAGTGCTTTTAATTTTGCATTTAATTAAACGTAACTGTAATTATGTGAGTAAAATTATATTTACATTCATAGCTGCAGTGTTTCCAATCAGAAAAGTGGTTGCAGTTCTCCAATTTGAACCAACCAATTGACAGTTGTATGTGTGTACGCGCCTGTGTGTGTGTGTGTGTGTGTGTGTACACTTCCAATGAAAAGTTATCATATATTTGGCTTATCTTTATCACAACTGTGTTTAAGTTTGTAAATATTTAATGTACATAAATTTTAAATAATTCCACATAAATAATTATTTTTCTGCTGAGTCTATAATTTAGTTATTTCACGCAAAACTTATATAATCATGTCAAGTGGAACGTGATTGATTAAAGAGAATTCTTTTGGCTAATTCAAAAGTTACTCGAAACTTTTCGATTGTACATAATCATACAATCTTGAGCAATCACAATCATTGTGGATGTTTCAATACCAATCGGAACATACAGTCTGTGACAAACATTTACATATACATAGTTTTTGTTTGAACTTTGTATTCAAGGTGAAAACAGTGCGATAAAATCAAGTAGTGTCGTGAAACAAGTAGCTGGACTATAGATTAGCAACAAACCTAACCAAACTTACTGCTCTCGAAATGTACAAATGTACATATGTATGTGTATGTATGCGAAATGGAAAATACAAATGATACTGTTATGCATTCAGCAAGTTGCATAATTTATTGAATGTCAACTAAAAAGCAGTTGAATATATTTCAAATTAAAAAGTTTGGAAATAATAATATTAACCAACTAGAATCAATTTCAAGTTAAGAGTTTCTTAAGTGTACCAACATGTGTTGCATTCAGTTTAGCAGCGTCAACAATTTAAGGTCTCTTCTTGAACTCCAGAGTAATATATCGACGCATTTTGGTAAATGTTTATTTTTATCTCCACACACACAGCCATACATACAAACCAGGTGTTTACTTTGACAAGAGACTCCCTCACTTATTGTGTTTCTATTAATAACAACAACAGCAACAATTAATATCAGATTTAAATTTTCGTGTAAATAGTATTATTTAATTTTAAAAAAATGCCACCAATTTGCCCACAGTTCGAAATGGATCGTCAAAATTTGGCTACACTTATTAGCCCGTACAGATCTCGTCCATGGATGATCAACAGCGGGGCCGCAGCGGCAGGCGGGGGCGGCAGCAAGGGACTCAAGGGTATCATTGCCGGAGGTATTACCGGAGGCATTGAAATCTGCATAACATATCCCACCGAATACGTGAAGACACAGCTGCAGCTGGACGAGAAGGGAGTGAATAAGAAGTACAATGGTATTGCCGATTGTGTAAAGAAAACGGTGGCAACAAATGGTTTCCTTGGTCTATACCGCGGTCTCAGCGTCCTCCTCTACGGCAGCATACCAAAATCGGCAACCAGGTAAGTGACAAAAACACAAGAGTTCTCTCCACTTTGATTGATTCATATTTGTTGTCTGCAGATTTGGTGCCTTTGAGTTTATGCGATCCCATATCAGTGACTCCAACGGTCATCTGAGCGCTGGTGGAAAACTGCTCTGTGGCCTGGGCGCTGGTGTCTGTGAGGCTATCTTGGCGGTGACTCCCATGGAAACGATTAAGGTGAAGTTTATCAACGATCAGCGCAGCGCGAATCCCAAGTTTAAGGGCTTTGCTCATGGTGTTGGCCAGATTGTCAAGGCGGAGGGTATCAGTGGCGTCTATAAGGGATTGACGCCGACCATTCTGAAACAGGGATCCAATCAAGCCATTCGCTTCTTTGTTGTCGAATCACTAAAGGATATGTATAAGGTACTGTTTGGAAATAATTATGAAAGTCTTTCTCATATTCGATTCTTCTGATAGGGCGATGATATCAACAAGCCTGTACCCAAGTTGATGGTGGGTGTCTTCGGTGCCATTGCCGGAGCTGCCTCAGTGTTTGGCAACACCCCGTTGGATGTGATAAAGACGCGTATGCAGGGCCTGGAGGCATCCAAGTACAAGAGCACAGCGGATTGTGCGGTTAAAATTTTGAAGAACGAGGGATTCCCCGCTTTCTACAAGGGCACAGTGCCCCGATTGGGTCGTGTCTGTCTGGATGTGGCGATAACATTCATGATCTACGATTCCTTTATGGACCTGTTCAACAAGGTCTGGAAGGATTAGGGTTAGGTTAACGCTTACGCTTAGTGTTACGTACCGCTGTGCATGTTTCTCTGACCTAGTCAACTGTTGCTATATAGTTGATAATACTTCACACAAACTCACACCCACTGCAGACATATTCCATGATAGCATTTTTGGTATTACGTTTATTGCGTATAACAAATTCTGTGTAGTAGAGAATTTTCAGTCGATTTGTATATAGTCCTTAAATGTTTTAAATCTGAGTCAAAATTAATTGTTGTTGTTGTTGTTTTACATATTTTTTAAATCATCAGTAATCAAATGAAATTCATAAAAAAGAACATAATAGTCGACTAAAAAATGGAAATTGGATAAAAAATAAAATAAAAAATTGTGTTGAGCAATGTTCAATATTTTATTCAAAGTGTTTAAATTATTTCAAGCAAACAATTAAATGTTCCTTAGAAATTAAAAAAAGAATCCGTTACACGATTTTGCCCTGTGAGTTACATAGTAATCAGCTTCAAATGGTCTTCGTGACTTCGCGCCAAAATTTAAAACCGAATTGTAACAGTTTTTTACAGTTTATACTATTTATAGGGTAGTTGTAAGCTTGCACCATTAATAGAGATTATGCTAGAACTAGACTAAACCAGTTAGCGTATCACGTTTAGCGGTATGGAACCATGTTTGCTACCCAATATACGTGCCAGCGTCTCGTCGAGCGGAGAACTGAGCTCTTGCCAAATGCATTTGCCGATCAGTGAGATTTCCTCGAGTGCAGGCCTAAAGGCAACCAGCAGATTCAGGCAAATGCCATCGGTGACGTCATTGCTGGATGTGGCATGCTCCATGCTAAGCAGGCCATGTGGTCGATGTTGCGGCAGTTCCGCTCCAAAAATCTCAATCATAAACTTGCGTAGCGTTGAGTGAAGACTGCGATTTGGATGCATCTCCACCGTGGGAAAATGATGGGCATTCTTCTCGCTGATGAGTATATTCATAGAGTTGCTGGCACGCTTGCGCACCACCGCCAACACCCGCAGATAGTTGCGTTTGTGTGGATAACGTGTGGGCAGCACATCGCTGTGCCACACCGGCAGACGCACAATGTCCGCTTGGTTCATTTTAGATTTCTGATTTTGATGATAGGCGCGTCCAATGTCAATAATGTTGAGTATATCGTTGGCCCGCAGCGGCACTTCTTTGGGATTGCGCAGCCAGAGCGCTTGTATGGATTCAGCATCTGCATCGGCGGGCGTCTTTAGACGGCCCCCCGTGATCCGGCCCGTTAGCACAAAGCGAAACCACGAGCCACCTGCGGATTCCACGGCCAGCAGCGTTGTCATTTCAGCATTGAGACCCGTTTCCTCAAACAGTTCGCGTGCAGCTGCCTCCGTGATGGATTCACCATGTTCCATGCGACCCGCGGGCAGATACCATTTGCCTGGAAAGTGAAAAATGTTGAAATAGTACTTGCAACATTGCCAAGCTCCTGCTCCACTCACCTGCACAGCTCGGTTTGGCCTCCTCGATCATAAGCAGCTCGTCGTGCTCATTGAACATGACACAGGCCACAATGTAGTTGATCGTCTGGCCGACTTTTGGCTCAAAGTCGGATGACGATGATGGTTGCACACCTTGCGCCTCGGCTGTTGCATTCTGCTCTTTGAGCGAGAAATCACAGAGCTCTGTCGTTATGTCGCCCAGATCTTTGGCGTTCAATATACAACGCACTTTCTCCTCAATCGAAGTCATCTTTTCATATAGAATCTATGACTAAATATGTCGAGTTGACTGCTTCAATAAACGAGTACACCTGATGTGAAAGTAGCATAAGAATAACTTCAGTACGAAATTGACAATCGGCACTTACGTTTAGCACAAAATTCCGTTGCGTTTAGCTATCAGAAAATGACTCAATATGACAAACATGCTCGACGACTTGAGTTATGCATAAATACAGATGGTATATATGCAAATAACGAATTCTTTCAACAAGTTAAGCGAGAGAATCGAAACGTACTCAAGAGTGGGCAAGATGTGACTGTTGTTGCTGCTCCATTGTCGCGTCGACCAGGCCAATAAAACGGCAAAGACGGCAATCAACTGTTGTTGTTGTAATTGCTGTTCTTCTTGTTGTTGTTCAAACAGCACACAGGTGCTTAGTAGTCTGCTAACAACACAGACGCGACAACCAACGACCGACCAGTACGATTTTGGCCTGTATTTTTCTATTGATATCGAATAGATGTCAAAAAAAAGCCGCAAGACTGGTTTTACACTATACGGAGAAAGTGCATTGGAATTCCTGTTGCTGCTGCGGTTCGGGTTGTTTTCGTCTATTTACTGGCAGGCAGAGCAAGGAATTGTTATTGCTAATTATTTACACATTTACTAATCAGAACAAACAACGATTTAATTTGTTTTAGTTCAACTTTTTATATTTCTTTTCTTCTACACAGCTGCGCTATGCTTCACTGTGCGTTTGTTTACAAACCTCCGGCAGTGTGACCGTAGAGCAGCAAGTCATAAAATACCATAGGGGGAGAATGAAAAGGCTAGTATTTTTGAACAGCTGTTTATATTGTGACTGCGAGGTAATAAAATGGAGAAAGTAATGGGTGGGAGAGGGGGTCTGATTACGACCAATTTTCAAACGACTTCAAATTATGTTAACTTTTGAGCGCTCGTGTAAAGGAGCAGCACTTTGTAAATGTACCTTTGGCTATGACAACAACAATCATTCAATTTCAATTGAAAATTAGCTAGCAAACATCAAAAGGGCGTCACTTGTGATAGATTAATGCAATTTAAGTAGATAATGGCTATGTACGCATTCTTTTCCATTACCAACGCTATTTGTACTCGCAGGAAGCGCCTCTGATTGCTAGCAATAAAATTTGAATGCGGAAATTTCATTGTTTACCCAAATCGATCATCATTAAAAGCGTTTGCTGCTGCAAGTGCGAATTGCTCGATTCCATGGCGTATACTTAACATACATATCGTTGCGGCATTCCGGCCGAAGCACAGTGGGCGAAATGTCAGTCTAGTGGAGGTATATATTAAAATTTCATAAATTTTTTCAGATTGGCGCCAAAAAAACAAAACAAATCTATAAAGTATTAAGTATGGAAATAAAAATTAGGAAATATAAATAGAAAAATATATTCGCAATTCGTAAGCGGCACCAGTTATTAATTTCGCTACGCAAAGTCAGTGAAATGTACCATTATGCGAAGCACGGCTGGCATTATAGATAATTCAATTTCGGTGGGCAACAGGGATAAGGTATGGAGCAAGGGACAAATGGTTGATTCGTTATTAGCTTGCTGCGTTTGTTGTTGTTACTTGTTTTGAAGAAACCGCAACACAAGGTTACATACTCGTTTGTACTCGTATGTGTGTATGTACAAGCTTAAGCATATGTATATAAGACTTTGTCATTACATAGTTAATTTGTTTTAGTTGTTTTTTAATTTCCTTGGAGACTCGCAAAACTCATAGATGCGTACATGTTACATGTGTGTGCGGTGGCTGTGAAGGTGGCGGTGTCTATCTCAGCTTGTGTGTGTGTGTCTGTGTGTGCTAATGTACTGAGAGTGGGCTGAGACTGGTAATAACGGCTAAAGTAAAATGCTGATAAAGTGGCGAGTGTTTTGTGTGTGTGGAATGCGTTGCGAATGTTCGGCGTGATGCGATGACAAGCAGAAGCGAACACAAAACGTTCATTTCCCACAAGCACCATTATTCGTTAAAACCCGTAAATTTTGTGAAAACGAACAGCCAGTAGCATCAGTAGCATAGCACCAAAAGCAACAATAACAACAGCAACAATAACAACAATAACAACAAGGCAAGAAGCTGCTAAACACGAATATAATGTTTAAAATGTTTATTATGTGTGTGCAAGTGACGCGCGCTTCAGCTTCAGCTTCTGCCTTCTGCCTGGGATGACAACCCGTCGACGGCGACGCCAGAAAGGCCAGACGACGCACACGGACACGCATATGTTTGCCTATATAACTGTATTACATGCCAGCGCACACTACACTATGAGCACACAAGGACAGGGACGTCGCCAGGATATATGTAAATTAGGGGGGTATTAGATCGAATGATCGGTTAAAGAATAGAATTAGTTTTTACTTTTCATTTTTAAAATTAACCCTAATTCACTTAACCCTAATTAATCGCATGTTTGTTAAGCCTCCACCTCCATCCAGATCTATGCGTCTG